>OX365954.1:30859428-35659428 GCA_947247005.1 Spisula solida | reverse complement strand
ATGATATTGCAACGTTACAGGCATAGTGACGACGTCCTCTGAGCCTCGTTATGATATTGCAACGTTACAGCCATAGTGACGACGTCATCAGAGCCTCGGTATGATATTGCAACGTTACAGCCATAGTGACGACGTCCTCAGAGCCTCGGTATGATATTGCAACGTTACAGCCATAGTGACGACGTCATCAGAGCCTCGGTATGATGATGTAACATTACAGCCATAGTGACGACGTCATCAGAGCCTCGGTATGATATTGCAACGTTACAGCCATAGTGACGACGTCCTCAGAGCCTCAGTATGATATTGCAACGTTACAGCCATAGTGACGACGTCCTCTGAGCCTCGTTATGATGATGCAACGTTACAGTCATAGTGACGACGTCCTCTGAGCCTCGTTATGATATTGCAACGTTACAGCCATAGTGACGACGTCCTCTGAGCATCGGTATGATATTGCAACGTTACAGCAATAGTGAAGACGTCCTCTGAGCCTCGTTATGATGTTGTAACGTTACAGCCATAGTGGCGATGTCCTCTGAGCCTCGGTATGATATTGCAACGTTACAGCCATAGTGACGACGTCCTCAGAGCCTCGTTATGATAATGCAACGTTACAGCCATAGTGACGACGTCCTCAGAGCCTCGTTATGATAATGCAACGTTACAGCCATAGTGACGACGTCCTCAGAGCCTCGTTATGATAATGTAACGTTACAGCCATAATGACGACGTCCTCTGAGCCTCGTTATGATAATGCATCGTAACAGCCATAGTGACGACGTCCTCAGAGCCTCGGTATGATATTGCAACGTTACATCCATAGTGACGACGTCCTCTGAGCCTCGGTATGATATTGCAACGTTACAGCCATAGTGACGACGTCCTCTGAGCCTCGGTATGATATTGCAACGTTACAGTCATAGTGACGACGTCCTCAGAGCCTCGTTATGATAATGCAACGTTACAGCCATAGTGACGACGTCCTCAGAGCCTCGTTATGATAATGCAACGTTACAGCCATTGTGAAGACGTCCTCAGAGCCTCGTTATGATAATGCAACGTTACAGCCATAGTGACGACGTCCTCTGAGCCTCGTTATGATATTGCAACGTAACAGCCATAGTGCGACGTCCTCAGAACCTCGGTATGATATTGCAACGTTACAGCCATAGTGACGACGTCCTCTGGGCCTCGTTATGATATTGCAACGTTACCGCCATAGTGACGACGTCCTCTGAGCTTCGGTATGATATTGCAACGTTACAGCCATAGTGACGACGTCCTCTGAGCCTCGGTTTGATGATGTAACATTACAGCCATAGTTACGACGTTCTCTGAGCCTTGTTATGATATTGCAACGTTATAGCCATAGTGACGACGTCCTCTGAGCCTCGGTATGATATTGCAACGTTACAGGCATAGTGACGACGTCCTCTGAGCCTCGTTATGATATTGCAACGATACAGCCATAGTGACGACGTCCTCTGAGCCTCGGTTTGATGATGTAACATTACGGCCATAGTTACAACGTCCTCTGAGCCTCGGTATGATATTGCAACGTTACAGCCATAGTGACGACGTCCTCTGAGCATCGGTATAATATTGCAACGTTACAGCCATAGTGACGACGTCCTCAGAGCCTCGTTTTGATATTGCAACGTTACAGCCATAGTGACGACGTCCTCTAAGCCTCGGTATGATATTGCAACGTTACAGCCATAGTGACGACGTCCTCAGAGCCTCAGTATGATATTGCAACGTTACAGCCATAGTGACGACGTCCTCTGAGCCTCGGTACGATATTGCAACGTTACAGCCATAGTGACGACGTCCTCTGAGCCTCGGTATGATAATGTAACGTTACAGCCTTAGTGACAACGTCCTCTGAGCCTCGTTATGATAATGCAACGTTACAGCCATAGTGACGACGTCCTCAGAGCCTCGTTATGATATTGCAACGGTACAGCCGTAGTGACGACGTCCTCTGAGCATCGGTATGATATTGCAACGTTACAGCCATAGTGACGACGTCCTCTGAGCCTCGTTATGATGATGTAACGTTACAGCCATAGTGGCGATGTCCTCTGATCCTCGATATGATATTGCAACGTTACAGCCATAGTGACGACGTCCTCTGAGCCTCGGTATGATATTGCAACGTTACAGCCATAGTGACGACGTCCTCTGAGCCTCGGTATGATATTGCAACGTTACAGCCATAGTGACGACGTCCTCAGAGCCTCGTTATGATAATGCAACGTTACAGCCATAGTGACGACGTCCTCAGAGCCTCGTTATGATAATGCAACGTTACAGCCATAGTTACGACGTCCTCTGAGCCTCGGTATGATATTGCGACGTTACAGCCATAGTGACGACGTCCTTTGAGCCTCGTTATGATATTGCAACGTTACAGGCATAGTGACGACGTCCTCTGAGCCTCGTTATGATATTGCAACGTTACAGCCATAGTGACGACGTCCTCTGAGCCTCGGTACGATATTGCAACGTTACAGCCATAGTGACGACGTCCTCTGAGCCTTGTTATGATAATGTAACGTTACAGCCATAGTGACAACGTCCTTTCAGCCTCGTTATGATAATGCAACGTTACAGCCATAGTGACGACGTCCTCAGAGCCTCGTTATTATATTGCAACGTTACAGCCGTAGTGACGACGTCCGCTGCGCCTCGGTATGATATTGCAACGTTACATCCATAGTGACGACGTCCTCAGAGCCACGGTATGATAATGCAACGTTACACCCATAGTGACGACGTCCTCAGAGCATCGGTATGATATTGCAAAGCTACAGCCTTAGTGACGACGTCCTCTGAGCCTCGTTATGATATTGCAACGTTACAGCCATAGTGACGACGTCCTCTGAGCCTCGGTTTGATGATGTAACGTTACAGCCATAGTTACGACGTCCTCTGAGCCTCGTTATGATATTGCAACGTTACAGCCATAGTGACGACGTCCTCAGAGCCTCGGTATGATATTGCAAAGCTACAGCCATAGTGACGACGTCCTCAGAGCCTCGGTATGATATTGCAACGTTACAGCCATTGTGACGACGTCCTCTGAGCCTCGGTATGATATTGCAACGTTACCGCCATAGTGACGACGTCCTCTAAGCCTCGTTGTGATGATTCAACGTTACAGCCATAGTGACGACGTCCTCTGAGCCTCGTTATGATATTGCAACGTTACAGCCATAGTGACGACGTCCTCTGAGCCTCGGTATGATATTGCAACGTTACAGCCATAGTGACGACGTCCTCTGAGCCTCGTTATGATATTGCAACGTTACAGGCATAGTGACGACGTCCTCTGAGCCTCGTTATGATATTGCAACGTTACAGCCATAGTGACGACGTCCTCTGAGCCTCGGTATGATATTGCAACGTTACAGCCATAGTGACGACGTCCTAAGAGCCTCGTTATGATAATGCAACGTTACAGCCATAGTGACGACGTCCTCAGACCCTCGTTATGATAATGCAACGTTACAGCCATAGTGACGACGTCCTCTGAGCCTGGTTATGATATTGCAAAGCTACAGCCATAGTGACGACGTCCTCTGAGCCTCGTTATGATGATGTAACGTTACAGCCATAGTGGCGATGTCCTCTGAGCCTCGATATGATATTGCAACGTTACAGCCATAGTGACGACGTCCTCTGAGCCTCGGTATGATATTGCAACGTTGCAGCCATAGTGACGACGTCCTCTGGGCCTCGGTATGATATTGCAACGTTACAGCCATAGTGACGACGTCCTCAGAGCCTCGTTATGATAATGCAACGTTACAGCCATAGTGACGACGTCCTCAGAGCCTCGTTATGATAATGCAACGTTACAGCCATAGTTACGACGTCCTCTGAGCCTCGGTATGATATTGTAACGTTACAGCCATAGTGACGACGTCCTTTGAGCCTCGTTATGATATTGCAACGTTACAGGCATAGTGACGACGTCCTCTGAGCCTCGTTATGATATTGCAACGTTACAGCCATAGTGACGACGTCCTCTGAGCCTCGGTACGATATTGCAACGTTACAGCCATAGTGACGACGTCCTCTGAGCCTCGTTATGATAATGTAACGTTACAGCCATAGTGACAACGTCCTCTGAGCCTCGTTATGATAATGCAACGTTACAGCCATAGTGACGACGTCCTCAGAGCCTCGTTATGATATTGCAACGTTACAGCCGTAGTGACGACGTCCTCTGCGCCTCGGTATGATATTGCAACGTTACATCCATAGTTACTACGTCCTCTGAGCCTCGGTATGATATTGCAACGTTACAGCCATAGTGACGACGTCCTCAGAGCCACGGTATGATAATGCAACCTTACACCCATAGTGACGACGTCCTCAGAGCATCGGTATGATATTGCAAAGCTACAGCCTTAGTGACGACGTCCTCTGAGCCTCGTTATGATATTGCAACATTACAGCCATAGTGACGACGTCCTCTGAGCCTCGGTTTGATGATGTAACGTTACAGCCATAGTTACGACGTCCTCTGAGCCTCGTTATGATATTGCAATGTTACAGCCATAGTGACGACGTCCTCAGAGCCTCGGTATGATATTGCAAAGCTACAGCCATAGTGACGACGTCCTCAGAGCCTCGGTATGATATTGCAGCGTTACAGCCATAGTGACGACGTCCTCTGAGCCTCGGTATGATATTGCAACGTTACCGCCATAGTGACGACGTCCTCTGAGCTTCGGTATGATATTGCAACGTTACAGCAATAGTGACGACGTCCTCTAAGCCTCGTTGTGATGATTCAACGTTACAGCCATAGTGACGACGTCCTCTGAGCCTCGTTATGATATTGCAACGTTACAGCCATAGTGACGACGTCCTCTGAGCCTCGGTATGATATTGCAACGTTACAGCCATAGTGACGACGTCCTCTGAGCCTCGTTATGATATTGCAACGATACAGGCATAGTGACGACGTCCTCTGAGCCTCGTTATGATATTGCAACGTTACAGGCATAGTGACGACGTCCTCTGAGCCTCGGTATGATATTGCAACGTTACAGCCATAGTGACGACGTCCTAAGAGCCTCGTTATGATAATGCAACGTTACAGCCATAGTGACGACGTCCTCAGACCCTCGTTATGATAATGCAACGTTACAGCCATAGTGACGACGTCCTCTGAGCCTCGTTATGATATTGCAAAGCTACAGCCATAGTGACGACGTCCTCTGAGCCTCGTTATGATATTGCAACGTAACAGCCATAGTGACGACGTCCTCTGAGCCTCGGTTTGATGATGTAACATTACAGCCATAGTTACGACGTCCTCTGAGCCTCGGTATGATATTGCAACGTTACAGCCATAGTTACGACGTCCTCAGAGCCTCGGTATGATATTGGAACGTTACAGCAATAGTGACGACGTCCTCAGAGCCTCGGTATGATATTGCAACGTTACAGCCATAGTGACGACGTCCTCTGAGCCTCGGTATGATATTGCAACGTTACATCCATAGTGACGACGTCCTCTGAGCCTCGGTTTGATGATGTAACGTTACAGCCATAGTTACGACGTCCTCTGAGCCTCGGTATGATATTGCAACGTTACAGCAATAGTGACGACGTCCTCAGAGCCTCGGTATGATATGGCAACGTTACAGCCATAGTGACGACGTGCTCTGAGCCTCGGTATGATATTGCAACGTTACATCCATAGTGACGACGTCCTCAAAGCCTCGTAATGATGATGTAACGCAGAAATAAAAAAATCGCAGTAATTATCCGCTTTACGGTATATAATTTATATTTAAAATATATAAAACATAGTCTGTTAGGGACTATTTTGGGTAGTATTAACCCTTATATTTATTCTATCTGTCACTAAAATATATAATAATAGTGATACGTGAGTAAAGGACAAGGTTCATTTATGGCTGAATTTGGCCCTGAGTTTTCTCGAAAAATAGAAATGCATCTTCCTATAAATATGTCCAATGTTTCTAATAGCCTAACACTGTCTTTCAAAAAAATAAGCATACTTTTCCAAATTTCCCTCGTAATATCTACTTGAAATAGGTTATGTTTTTAAAAAAATGTCATTTTTTAGCCATTTTCATGGCTTTTCATAGCGTAAAACCATCCCAAAAACCACGATGGCACTCTTGCGACACTTTGATATTTTGTACATATATACAGTAAAGACTTGCCGAACATTGGTTATGTAAAAATATAAAAGTGTCGCACGAGTGCCATCGTGGTTTTTGGGAAGGTTTTGCGTCATTAATAGTCGTGAAAATGGCAAAAAAATGACATTTTAGGCTAAACATGCCATATACGTCATATTGTTGGCAGTTTTGTCAACAAAATACAAGGGAAATTGGGATATGTATGCTTACACAGGAAATGTCAAGTTATTTGAATTATTGTACATATTTATAGGAACATGCAGTTTTATATTTTGAAAAATCACAGGGCCGAATTGAGTCATAAGTGAACCCCGTCCTTAAGGTAATTGCTAACTCTTAAATTTTTCTGTACAAGAGGTATCAAACACCTGATTTTTATGAAGAACACACCCATAAGAGTACTTGTGCAAACCCATAACAGTTTTGCTCGGCTAGTTTTTAAGATATTTTAAGATTTTGGGAAAACCCCCTAAAACTGATATTTGCATTTTACCGAAAAAGTTTGGCATTTATTTACATGAAACTTGGCCTGCACGAAATTTTGTATATACGGAATCACACGATAACGTTTGTTTTAGAATATGCATGTTATATGTATTTTTAAATGATATTTTAAAATATGTGATTTTTCATTTTTAAGTTTTACGAAAAATATTGTTGAACAACATACTGTTTTCGTACATGCAACCAGTAGAGTAACTATAATAGAAGCTTTATCCCAAATTTCATGGCTGTTGCTCGGCTAGAATTTTTTAATTGACACTTTAGTGATTTCGGAAATGTCGAAAACCACGAGTTAACAAAATACATCAACGTTTTGAATACGTTGTATCCCGTTTTCGCGATAATTTGTTTTTCATTTTTCATTATTTTGCTTTAACCTGTCTATATTCTTACGAAATAAATGCGAAAGAACCTTTCTCTAAAGTGGTCGGGATGCTTGCTATAAACAGATATTAAAACTTGAGTAAAATTTTGTGTGGGCTCATTATAAAACGTTTCACGTACGTTGTAGCCAGTATTCGCGAGTGTTGGTGTTTCTAATATTTGGAATGAATGGCACGTAAAAGTTCGGCTTTAGCTTTATTCTGCAAGTTTATTATAGTATAATATAGTAATAACTAGACAGTACATTCGCGATTTTAAGACATGAGAACATGCTGACATAACAATTTTAATTTTTTCGTACTATATTTCATCGTGATAGTCAGACGCTTTCAATGCGTCTTATTTACACCGATTTCTAAACTTCCGCTCAACTGAAGAGTACGCAATTACCTTAATGCGGATTTATTAGTTAAATCCTTGATTTGGCCTTAATTGATTATTATTATAATATAAGTACAATATTATAATAGTGTTGTATCAGCCAATTACGCCCAATTAGTACGGGCCGGCAGGGACGTTATCATGGACGTAAGGCACGCGACGGATGTAATGTTACGCCGTACGTCATATACGGTGCATTACGTTCAAGACGCCAGCGACGTTAGACGTACATCGAACAAGCTTGTGAAGATGTGTATTGTGCATATTGTGTGATTGTGTGGATCATATTCTGATCATGTAAGTATAACATTTGTTACCCATTTGTGTGTGTCCGTGATTCCAGGCCTTGCATCGGTTTAATATCAACACTTCAATAGTTAGTCCAGAAATCTAGACGTGATGAATACTGAGGTACTTTGATAATTGGCATTATATTTGAAAACGAAAGTCCAAATGTTAAAAAACAAACCGAGAGTCATATTTGTAGGACTATTCAATAGTATGATGTATTCACTGTACAATGTATAGTATAGTGATTTTGTCCCATATGTTAATAGAATTGGCAGTATATTACTGTCTTAAATGGACTATCTATATATAGAGAGAGAATAATTGGTAGTTCAGGATTCTGTACCACATTGGAAAATATAGAGCTTCGTAGACTGTTTATGGGGTCTCTAGATTTTGTCTGTCATTTGACAGTCTTTACTATGTTATAGTTAGAACATATTAAGTAAATTTTTAATGATTAAAAAGGGCGGAGCGAGCGAAGCGAAGCGAGTCCTTTTTAGTCATTAAAAATTTACTTAATATGTTCTAACTAACTTAGAATGTAACATCCAGCATTTTGATTGGTCGAAGGAATGTAGCGCCAAGACATGACGTAACGTCTGTTAATAGTAAAATTTTAATGATTAAATTTTCATTTAACCGCCAAAATGCGGCGTTTTCATTGGCTCATAATGTAGGTTATATTCTAAACACTTCTAGAGCCTTATAGGCCGAGCGTCTAGCCGCCTTGCTTGGGTAAAGTATATTCTTAAATGTAAAATCAAGATTTGACTTGGCAATTGTCTTCCTTAGCTCAGTCCTGGGTGTATTATGGGTGGTGCAGTGTAGCAGAAAGTGGTTTGTGGTGTATTTGACTCTGCACTGGGCACAAATAGGGTCCAGACCTTTGATGTGTTGGCCTTTAGTTCCAGGAAGTAGATTTGTACCCAGTCTCAGGTTGGTAATGCATCGTTCTGGCCACCTGAGCCCCACCAAGTACTGGACAGAACCTGCCACTTCAGATACTTTATTTGCATATTGCTATTTCCAGCGTTGGATGGAGCGAGCCCTGACATATTAAGTGAGTACTAAGTATACCTCAGTGGGCGAATCTTATCTTTATCCACAACCAAGTGCCCCAGACAAGCCTTGGTCCACTGATCCGCTAGCTCGTTGCCCCGGATACCCACATGAGCTGTACAACATATTATTTTGAGTTGAAGACCAGCATTTTTAATATCTGAATATGATTTTAGAATGGAATTTAATAAATCTTTGTCTGGATTTACTTTTTAGGCTTTGTAATGATGACAGAGTCTGAAATCTTGCCGATTTTGATGGTTTATTTTGAAGGATCCAGCTCATAGAGATATCTATGGCAACCATTTCTTCTGAGAATATTGATAAGTTGTTCTTTTCAATATCGTATTATCGCGTTTTCACTATCGTAGTATCGACTTTTCATTATCGCACTGTCAATCTTTTACATATGTAGCGATGATTCTAACGGCACACCGTTGTGAGCCGTTGCATTAGTTTGCTGGATTTGTAACCTGGAAATCCGGCTTTGATTCCCAGTAATACTCTTTCATGAGAATTCGACAACAAGGTAGATGTTCCTCCATATGTTGTTACTGGTTCCTTGTTAAAGGCTAAGTTAGTACTTGCCCCGATCTCTCAAAGCATCTCATGTACAAATCTCAACTCAAATTGAGATTTTGCTAAAATCAGAGTTGAAATTAGAGATAAATCTGAAGCTTCAGCTCTTGAAATTTTACTGTAATAAACACAGAATAACATTTCTCATGTTTCTGTTAGTGATGCTAATTTTGAATCCAGCCTTGCATGGAAATTAACATAAAGAAACATGCCGATTTTTGAGATGAGATCTTGCCCAGATTGAGATACTTAGGGAGATCGGGGTCTGGCCCCCATCTCCCGATGCATCTCAAATAGAAATCTCAACTCAAACGAGATTTTGCTCAAATCAGAATCTGAATTTTAGATAAATCTAAATATTGAGCTTTTTGAAATTTTATGGTAATAAATTTTGAATCACATTTCTGTGCTGTGATGCCAATTTTGAATCCAGCCTCTCGTTGAAATTAACATAAAGACACATGACAATATTTGAGATGAGATCTTCCTCAAATTAAGATGCTTCGGGAGATTGGGGCCTGGTTTGGATGCAGTCAAGGAAAACTGGCTATGTGAATCGTATTATAACTGAAAATTGTTGAGAAAAAGCATTAAAGGTGCTGCCTCACAGATCGGTCTAAATTTTTGTATATCGTGATTTTCCAACCTAACCAAGTATTGATGTAATAGAAAGCCACTGACGGTTGCTTTATGAAATATTTGGTGGAAATAAGCAATTTTAACCACTCTCGATATAGCCCACTGAGTATTTTTTCTTGAAAAAAAAGCGCTAAGTTTCCTTCCAACATGCTTTGTGAATTATGTTATTCACACATAGCATGACCGAACTGTAACATCAACAAACTACAGCGTAAACATCAGTGTGGAATTTGGTTCGTTTTTCGATACGTTTTCATCCAATGCGAACAAAAAAAAAGTAATAGTAGTGTTAATTCTATAGGGTATTAATACCCTATAGAATTTTTGATTTAAAAATACTAAATAACTACAAAATGCCGAAGTTTCTCAAGTTATTTTTGATGTCAGTGTGGTTGTTTATGGGATATACAGGCATGCAACTTTACCAAAATTACGCGAATTTTTGACAATTTTATTTTATTTTTGCAATACACCAATATGTGAGGCAGTCCCTTTAAACCCGAATAAACAAACTGACCGATCAATCAAATATATTCTGAGCATTGACAATCAATGCGCATGTTTATGCTTTTCCACACACTATGATTTACAGGATGTACTTTTTTTATTTAAGAAATGCAAGCAACTCGCTGGCTTAGAACTAGAAGGTCGTATGTACAAAATCAATATTTTCAGAAAACAAGAAAAAACTGTTGGCTATGAAGTTCGTTTGTCCAAAATCAAAATTTTAAGAAAACAAGAAAAACATGTCTGAAAACTACTCTTTACTTATGGACAAACAAGCTTTTTAAACTTCAGTTTGGTCAAACTGATCATTTACGATTTTCATGAAAATAGACTCTCAAGAAGTGCCTTGAGATGCAGATTTCAAATATGCATTTGTCGTATAAGGTTTTAAGTAGTACTTACGATCTTCTAATTTTAAGCTAGCAAACTGTTCAATACAATCCTGGGTTTACAAGGTGTATAAAAGGTGAAGAGCCAGATGCCCTCAGCATCTGGGCTCAAATTTAAAACAACACCTTTGTTATATAGAGACAACATTTATTTAATCATACAAACAAAAACACATGTTTCCTGCAAGTCAATGCATTTTATAGCATACGGAATAATGTACATGTGTATACAGTACAACCTCTCATGAGCGGTCGTCTGCAGAGAATACTTAAAGCCACATTAGGCTATAAACGGCTATTTTCAAAAAGCAATAACTTGGTAACCGCTTTAAAGAACCATGGATTTTAACTTTTTAAGCACTTGCGTTGAGTTCTAAAGGTGGAAAATACAATAAGATGGAAGAAAACGAAATACAACCTCCAGTTGGTTTGTTTACAAAATAATAAATTGTAAACAAAAAATGCACAATTTAAAATCTAAGGGAAGGGAACTCTTACAAAATTAGTATTTTGTCATCCATACATTTTACTTAAATGTGATTTTTGGCATGCTACTTCGACAGATACATTTAACATTGTGTCGTCAATTATTGGTCATTTGTGAAAAATATCCTAATTCTTTGTATTTAGTCTTTTACTGGATGATTGAGAAAAAAGTTTTGGGAGATGTAATGTGGCTTTAACCTTTTTACAACAGCACCTTCAATATTGACTATATGTTCTATAAATCAACCTCTGTAAAACAACAACCTCTAAATGACGGTCAATATTTGCAGCTTCCAAAGGGTGTTGCTCTACAGAGGTTGTTCTGTTTCTCCAGAAGACGATAAAATGGATTGGATAAATGCAGTTCGATGGCTATGAAGGTCGTTTGTCCAAAATCAAAATTTTAAGAAAACAAGAAAAACCTGTCTGAAAACTACTCTTTACTTATGGAAAAAACAAGTTTTTCAAACTTCGGTTTGGTCAACATTGAGATGCGATTTCAAATATGCATGCGACTTATAAGATTGTGAGTAGTACTTACGACCTTCTAATTCTAAGCCAGCGAATTATGCTTCATTGAAAAAGTCCTCATTTCAAATTTTAACGATTGTGCTTTAATGTATACCTCGTTCATAACCACAGTCATGCTAAGTTTCATAGGGGAATTGAGGATCGCAAACCCGCCTTACAATTCTGGGTAAAATGTGGTATCTTCTATATGTACACAAGTTTGTAAGGGCTTGTTTGTGCGCTTCAATATTTGTATGAGAATCTGATCAGGGATGGTATTCAATATTGATCTTACTTGACTTAAGGATAAGGACAACCAATCAGATCACACCATAGTAAACTCTTGGTCAGTAACTGGTGATATGATTGTCTATCATTATTCTCCAGTTAAATACATGTAGATCAATATTGAATACCACCCCTGGATCGATAGCTCTCCAAGTAAAATTGCTGGTTTGACCCCCTGGGATGGTTTTCAATATTAATTTTACTTGACTTAAGGATAAGGACAACCAATCAGATCACACCATAGTAAACTCTTGGTCAGTAACAGGCGATATGATTGGCTATCGTTATTCTCCATTTAAATACATGTAGATCAATATTGAATACACACTGGATCGATAGCTCTCCAAGTAAAATAGCTGGTTTGACCCCCCTGAGAAAAATTGCCTGCTGAACCCCTTGTCTTCAAGATATATTAATTGCTGGATCTACATGTACATATGACATATCACTATTAAGTATCGTGCTTTATTGTGAATAGAAGTGACATGCACATGCATAGTTTTTTCTTCTTTCAATTTAACTTCATTGATATGTAATTCTATAATTTCAGTTATAAATTTTAATGAGTTTAATTACAAAAAACAATGGCAAAGCCACTCTTCATTATAGAGATAAGTTACGCCTAGATCCCACTGATCATTTTTTTGCCTCGGCGATGTACTCCTGATTGAAATTAATGAGTATTCGGGATATCGGGAACAGGTTCCTCGTGGTCTAGGGGAAGCTTCGGGGAAGTCATGAGACATTTTGTGATATCGGAAGAAATTGTGTTGAATCGGGTGGTATCGAGAACATCGTCGATGTGGAATATACTTAGTTACCGTGTGTACCATACATGCTCATTTGCATTTATCATGAGGGGTCTGGGTCCCTCACCCTAACATTTAAAGTATCATGTTACAATTAATATTTACAAGTTTTACCTCTGTCATTCAACATGCACATATATAGTATTACGTACATATATGAATAATTAGATACACACTCGAAATGACTTTAAAAACGTCGTACATGACTTAGAGTTAAATATTTTATTTTATTGACAAATCATTTTACGCGTTTGTTAATTAATATTTCCTACAGTCATTAATTCAATTTAATTTGTAATGAAATATTATTCCGTTATTTTCTGGGTATCGTGCAAGCGCAAACTATGGTATTTTCGATACAGACTACGCGTGGCATTAGTCTTAATGTGCTCCTTATTGTAAGACGGTGTAGGCACACTAATTCGTCGAATACATTAATTTTGTTAATCATTTTTGACCTTCATATTAAAGCATCTGCAAGTTTACAAAATGCTGGTTTACTTTTACGATCACACCAACCTACTTCATTTCAACATATTTAAAACGGGATAAGATTTTGAATTTGCGAATTTTAGTAATACATGCACAAGTACAACTAAAAACTTTTGAATGTCCGTCTAAATGCGTGGATGTTCTTCTTTTATTGACTTTATTCATGCTTTTGACAGGTGATTGTTGTATTTGAACATGCGTCTGAGATATTATTGTGAACATCTTTTACGTGACAAGAAATGTGTTAGAGATATTTGTAGACGAATGTTATCCCGAATATTTGGATAAATTGCGCCCATAGTCAGTATTGAAAATTCCAAACTTTAGCCTGTGGTAAATGTGCTTGTAGTATCCTTAGCTAATTACGAGATATCATCACTGGCTTAGAACTATAACGTCGTAAGTACAAATCGAATATTTTGAGAAAACAAGAAAAAACTGTCTGAAAAGTACTATTTACGTATGGAAAAACAAGCTTTTTCAACATCAGTTTGCTCAACATGACCACATCCGATTTTCATAAAAATAAGCTCATAAGAAGCGCCATGAGATGCTGATTTAAAATATGCACGAATCTTATCAGGTCGTAGGTAGCACTTCTAAGCAAGCGTCATGTTTTACAAACTAAATTGAAGTATTTGCAGGAAAAAGCAATAACATGCACGTAAAACAATTCAGTACAATCAAGCATTTAAGCGATATTTAACTTTGAGTCAGTTGAGAAGTTTTTAAAGTCCTCGAGTGTGTATCACATGATCACAGAATTGATGACGTAGACAACACAAATACCGTATATGACCAGCAAACTGATACTTAGTCTGGTTCCCGATCTTTACAATCTACGCAGTAATCTAATGGAATGTAAGATTGGGGAACGGGAATCAGACTAACTGATACTTTGCAAGTTGTTAGGACATTTTGGATTGAATGCAGTAAGGTATGGACACAGGTTATATACACGGATGGATATTCACAATCATAAAACCATAATAAAACATCAACTAACAACAACAACACATTCAGTTAAAGTGCTGATTATAAAAATAACCAAGAAGTTGCAAAAAGTGTCCATAAACAAATACATTTGTACATCAAAATATATTATTTTTTATGGTCTTGTGTTTTACGTTTCTTTACAAAAATGAAACATGAAAAATACACTATCATAATAAAATACACTTAACATATTTACAGTATGTTTCAATAAATCAGGACTCAATTTATACACTCGGCAAAATTTCTTTTTGACCCCTAATTTCATAAAAACATATACATAAAATTGTAATAGCTATTCATGAATCAAAGATTCAAGCGTGTGCTGTTGATCCTTCCCGTAAAACAAGTTTTGGAAAATAAGATATTTAAAATGACTTGTACGAATTGGTTTGCATATTACAATGAAATTATCAATAATACCACACGTGGTCAATTAGAAATTTTGTAGAATATGTTATAAAAGAACCCACGTTTTCTAATCAAACATTTTTACAAGTTCTGTTTGCAAGTTCTAGTTCAAAGGTCCAGTTCAGTTAGTTCAAATGTCCAGTTGTCCAGTTCAGTTAGTTCAAAGGTGCAGTTCAGTGAGTTCAAAGGTGCAGTTAAGTTAGTTCAAAGGTGCAGTTCAGTTTGTTCAAAAATGCAGTTAAGTTAGTTCAAATGTGCAGTTCAGTTAGTTCAAAGGTCAAGTTCAGTTAGTTCAAATGTCAGGTTCAGTTAGTTGAAAGGTCCAGTTCAGTTAGTTGAAAGGTGCAGTTCAGTTAGTGGAAAGGTCCAGTTCAGTCAGTTCAAAGGTCCAGTTCAGTAAGTTCAAATGTCCAGTTCAGTAAGTTCAAAGGTCCAGTTCAGTTAGTTCAAAGGTCCAGTGCAGTAAGTTCAGAGGTCCAGTTCAGTTAGTTCAAAGGTCCAGTTCAACAAGCTCAAATGTCCAGTTCAGTAAGTTCAAAGGTCCAGTTCAGTTAGTTCAAAGGTCCAGTTCAGTAAGTAAAACGAGAGGTATTCAAAACATTTTCAAACATACTCGAGTACCATACCTAAAATACTTTTAACAGTTGGTCAATGGATTAGGATGATGAATTCCTCCATTTACGTTCTATTGGTGAACTTTGTTGGCTGAGTAGGTCACCATCATACGATGCTCCGTCATCTTGTTTCCTCTTAGTCTTTGCTGCCGTTCGTTTACCGACGTTACCATCCCCTTCATCCACGGTCTGAGCAACACAGCCAACAAAGGAGTGGTGACTGCCATCTGTGAATTATGAATTTGGATTTTTATTGGGTGTAAGGCGTCGGCGTAATGCTTATGTTAAAGTTTAGGTACTGGCAGGCGTCCTACATCCGGACACTTTTGGCATATTTTTCACGATCACTCGAGACATGTGTAAATCAAGTCATTGAAATTTCACCTAAACAAAGCTAGGTTCGTCACTGAACTGAAGAGCTAATTTGTTTACTTCTAAAAATAGCTGTAGTGCATTTTTGAGGGCCATTGTAGGGGTCACCACATCACCTCATTTTTAAGTCCAACAGGACCACCAATCCGGACACCGTGTTGTCTCTTTTTATTACGAAAAAGGCGTTAAATATCAAATTAAATTGTGTAATGAATCAAGGGAAAGCACCAATGAACGGTTTGTGCAAAATTTGTAGGTATTATCTCCCGTGAATATTGGAAAAATATCGATCGAAACTTAGCGGTTAAATTTTTAAACGTTCACTCTTACAGTGTAGCAATACCACGTGACTTTTGACTACAGTTACAAGAAGAAATTTGTAAACATTGGAAAATAAAATAGCCATAAGTATTTTATTTCTTCATCGATTTCTATGAAATATACGCCACGCTTAGGGGACAATTATTTCCTTTCCATAAAATATATACTCTTTATCAACGGCTGTGCCGTTTTGTCCATTACCTTGTGAAACCTAGGAACGTGTAGGTTTCACAGGGTAATGAAAAAATCAGTAAAACTGCTAATAAAGATCTTATATTTCACGAAAAGCAAACACTTTTCCCCTTAGCGTGGCGTATATTTCATAGAAATCGATGAAGAAATAAAATTCTTATGGCTATATTTGTGTTCCCATGTTTACAAATTTCTACTTGTAACTGTAGTCAAAAGTCACGTGGTATTGCTACACTGTCTTAATAGCGGGCATTTTGATACAAAATGGCATTGTACGATATTTTGAAGCTCTGCACGTATTTATTAAAGCCATATTTTCCTGGTTGAACTGTTTACAAAACATCTCATCGGCTTACCTCATATTTAGCAGAAGGACCGCAGTTTACATTTCGGGGCTGCGCAGAAGTATTGCGCATGCGCAGTTATGCGATTTTCGACTTCCCCAGAAATGTAAACAAGATTCGCGAGTACAGACGACAATAAATGCGACATTTCTTGTAAAATATTTAACTTTAATCGTTGCTACTTCGTAGTTTTGACAAAAAGCAAGCGTCTAATTGATTGACAACAGATGATCAAAATGAATGGCCGCAATAAAGCGTTTTTGAGTCTGTCCGGATTGGTGGTCGTCCGGATTTGGTGGTCGCCAGCCAGTACCGGTTTTTAACCTCTTATATTTTCAAAGTCCTTCGAGATATTGCTTTAATGCTTTGCATACTTGTTTTTTCGCCATCATGACCCCAACCTATATGCAGGAGTAGGTAACTCTATCAGGCATTTTGTTTAAATTATGCCCCCTTTTTCGACTGAGTGCAAATAGAGCAAATGTTAAAGTTTTCTGTTTAGGCAAAATATATTATGTGAAGAAAAAAAAGAGCAACTAACTCTCAAGAACAGGCAATCAAGCATTACTTAGTCCAAATGTTGTTACAGTGTTAAAGTCATTGATTGAAGATTCGTGAAATTTTAGTTACGTTTTTGATATCATATTGACGAATTGCGGAAAACAGAATAAAATAAAATTTATAATGAGATTTAATCTGATCTCACATTACTAAGCATCACATTTGAAATAAAATCTGACATCGCATATTAGAGCTTCACACCTATCGATAGTTTAAATTAAAGTGTTGTGTTGTACGCAATTTGCTAAAAGATTTATTTTGGTAATTTCTCTAATTTTCACCGAGGCAAATAAAGTGCCTGATGTGCCTCTGTGTGACCAATGGCCTGGTAGTTATCAAATAATGTTTTTAGTCTAGGTACCACTGAGCATTTTTTGCCTCGGCGATGTACTCCCAATGGAAATTAATGAGCTATTAGGACATCGGAAACAAGTTCCTCGAGTTCTAGGGCAAGCTTCGGGGAAGTCATGAGACAGTTTGTGATATCACAGGAACTTGCATTTATAATTTGAAAAAAAAATAAAATAAAAAATATATTTTAATAGTACAGTAGGCCTAGTGAAAAAAATATTTTTTTTTCATTTTTTTTTCAAATTATAAATGCAAGTTCCTGTGGTGATATCGAAACGAATTGTGATCAATCGGGTGATATAGGAAGAAATCGGGAGAACATCGCCGATGTGGAATTTCTCCGTGGGACCTATAAGCTTTATGAAATGTTGTCTTACTGTTATTATATCTTACATGAATCGTAATCTTGATCGATTATTGACGGGACAGATTGAGTGCTATACATATCATCGTTCTGAGTCTGTGTAATGCCAACATCTTTAGCGTAGTCCTCCTCATTTGGTCCGCCTGTTCCTCCGTACATTCTGTCAATCAACCAGTATGTGTTCATTCGACCTTTTCCCTGTTAAATGTTCATGTATAATCCAGTTATGATAGTGTGACAGTGACATTGCAGTTTATGTGTACGCACAAAATCACAACCATTGTCTAAACAGGTAGAGCGAAGTTTATTATGTTAGTTTAGCATTGAAATTATAGTTTTTGTACAGTAGTTATAAGCCTTTATAATTGGGTTTTCACCGTTATTAGTGGACTCGACCGCTGCGTCACTGGATTTTTATCCTGACTGGACTATACTATACAAGACTCTCGAACTGCTATTAGCATAATATCACAGCTGATTTATTGTCTATATTTATATCCTCGGTTGTGTTTTTTCATCAGCGGCGAGTATCACGAAGACGCTCGAGATGTAATACCAACACAAATCTAAAGGACCGATTTTGCACGATTTGCTTGCCGAAGTTTATATATTCAACGCAAGAACCTTGTATAATATATAATATATTCATGCATAAATGTCAGGATTGTGTCAAGTTCTCCGTGCTATATTCGGAAAGCAATTAACAGATGGAACATGTAGTTATAGCTCAGAGAATTTGATCTGATCCTGACCTTTATGCATGAATATATTACAAGGTTCTTGCGTTGAATATATAAATTTCCGACAGCAAATCGAAATCGTGCAATGTCGGTCCTGTAGATTTGTGTTGGTATTACATCTCGAGTATCTTTGTGATACTTTCCACTTTTATGAAAACATATCACCGGGTTGATAAATATAGAAAATACATGTATATCAGCTGTTAGAAAGTCGAAAGTCGTGTAGAATTTTCCGGACTATACGCTAATTATTGTAGAAAATTTCATTGAAAGATGGAAAAGTATCAAGAAATAAAAATATTACGGCACTTGTCCCCTAACTTTCCGAACAACCCTGGTATTATAATTTGTGTTCTGGCTTCTGAGACAGGGGCGTGCCTATTTGTTACACACAAGAAGCCCTACCTTGATATTCATATTGCCTCGAAACTTCATTTTGTATTTGCCAGTTTTCTTGAGGCATTGGTATGTGTTGTCGCTTATATGTACACGATTTGCTGAAATTCATCGAAATATAAATGCACAATATTAATAACGTGAGGCACCTTGACCATTTTAAATATTGTTTTTTAATTTCTCTGTTCTGTTCAGTTCTGTTCAGGTCTGTTCACCAAATAATGACCCAGGTTATGATGATGAAAGGCACAAATAGAGGTTCGTTGTTTGGCCGCAGTGTTATAACATGTTCTACTATATACAGGTAATCGCATAGCGGTTGGCGTATATCATAAAGGCATATGCAGTCATATGATATCTTGGCCAAGCATCAGTGTAGTATCCATATGACTGTCGATGGCGCATGACACCAAAATATATATATATATAAAAAGAGAGACAAATGAGAGCATATTTTCCATTTAAAAGGCTAATGAAATAACGTCATAAAAGTTATATGTAATAGACATAGATCTAGTTTTTCGTCAACGTGTTTTTATGTCCCCCTATCGATAGATGGGGAGGCATATAGTGATTCACCTGTCCGTCCGTTCGTCTGTTCGTCCGTTCGTCCGTCCGTCCTGGTTAACCCAAATTGACCGTTTCTTCTAGCATTAATATGGCTTGCTACAAAGCTTTCATACTTGCAAGGATGTTGTGTATGAACACTCTCCACACGCCAGTATCACCTAACCCCATTTTGACCTTCACCTTGACCTAATTTTGGACTTAGACTTATTTATGGACAAGGCTTCCACAGGGGGCATAAGCGTTTATTGAACGCAGTCTTGTTTTACAAGGGTTATTGTACTGTTTGGTGAGGACGAACAACATAATTGTCCGGGGCCATTTATGCCAATTATTTTCTAAGTAAACGTTTTGTACAAACAGTTTTTTTATAGCTCACCAAAGTGTCCACTTACGAAAACAAAGAACACTTTTTGAACGGAATCAGTGGGCGTGTCTGATGAATGGAATCAGTGGGCGTGTCTGATGAATGGTATCAGTGGGCGTGTCTGATGAATGGTATCAGTGGGCGTGTCGGATGAATGGAATCAGTGGAATCAGTGGGCGTGTCTGATGAATGGTATCAGTGGGCGTGTCGGATGAATGGTATCAGTGGGCGTGTCTGATGAATGGTATCAGTGGGCGTGTCGGATGAATGGTATCAGTGGGCGTGTCGGAGTACAAGGGGTATAATAAATTGTATTGTATTGTGTAAGACAAGTAAAAATACAAAATGTACTATGACTTACGTAAACCATACGACTTCATCCTTGAAGCAATATTGACAGTGTCACCAAATAGACAATACCTCAACATGACCGTGCCAACTATCCCAGCAGAGACCGAACCTACAAAAAACATACATTTCATTGCATTGAGTTTTATTTTCTTAGTTCTACTGTCTCATGCTATCCATAGTTTGTCCTATCAAAACTCCTTTGTTACATAATCTGTAGTACTCTACTAAATCACCAGTTCCACAAGAGCAATAAACAGACTACTTGGTTCTAAGGAATTCCGTTTGATTTAAATGAGTTTTACACCAATTAGATTACAGTACTGCAGGAAAATATGTTATGGTGTGTAAGGAGGAACATACAGTAAAACTTCGTTATTACAAGCACCGATATCACGAGCACCAGGCCCCGTGTTCACAAAGAATTGGTTATCAGGATCAGGCTCCATTTTATTTTATTTATAATATAGAAAATGTGTTGATAGAACGATTACTTCTTTAAGCAGAGGAAACAATATTGGTATCTCCTTAAATTTTAAAGACAAATAAATAAGTTTTAATGCATAGTTATAGAGATATTGTGCTTAATAAATTGAAGCTGGATTTTCGAGCTTGATCCTGAATGTCTCAGATCAGTTTCGGTCTCAAGTACAATTAATATCTTTTTATAGGAATTTTAAAGTAAAAGTTTTTAAGGGACGTAATCTGTTATCTAGAAACTGTTTTGATATTCTTTAACTGCTAAGGAACATATAATTTTACAACTGTACATATTATTTGAAAGAAATAGCAAAAACAGAATGGAGCTTAAGCCTGATCCTGAAAACTGATTCTTTGTGAACACGGGGCCTGGGCTATGTCAAGCATGTCCCGGTGGATTTGCTCTATATTATATATAAGTTTACACCCCTATGTCGAGTATCAGTATCACGAGCACCCGGCCTATTTCGAACAAGTCCCGGTGGATTTGCTCTATATTATATATATATTTATATGTATGTATTAACACCCCTATGACGGGCATCAGTATTACGAGCACCCGGCCTATCTCGAGCAAGTCCCGGTGGATATGCTCTATATTATATATAAGTTTACACCCCTATGTCGAGTATCAGTATCTCGAGCACCCGGCCTATCTCGAGCAAGTCCCGGCGGATATGCTTTATATTACATGTATATATAAGTTTACACCAGGTATGTCGAGCATCAGTATTACGAGGACCCGGTTTATGTCGAGCTTTTTACCTGTCCTAATCACACCTCGAGATAACGAGATTTTACTGTATTAAGTTCGTATTGGGATTAGAATCAATGGTTTTTACTTAAGTAGTCGAGCGACTCATCTCTGTCACACGAGAATTGGATACATGTTGCGTAGGTTTGTGAGTCAACCGAAGAATTGGAGGCATGTTTGCTGAGCAGTCATCCAATTATTCGTGTGATTCAAATACACACTAACCTGGAATCCACCTATGCGTCAGATGCCGAACACAGCCTTTATATGCCAGTCAGCTTTCTGCTGAAATATGGCAGGCATTGAGTGCCTCCAGTCGTATTTAAACCCGGGTCGCCTTATTAGACGGCAAGCGCGCTAGTTAACCAATGTGATACGGTGACACACTGTTGTGTCAACATTTTTGCTCAGCAGTCATCCAATTATTCGCGTGACTCAAATACTTAACAGGCTTCAGATATGGGATCTTGTAACAAGGGAAAATGATGCTTGAAGAATACCTCACCTGTGTTAATACCAATCTGTAGTTGTATTGGCGACTGTTCGGATGGGAATTCCTTATTGCGGGACATATGTAACACATCAATGGCCATAGAAGCGATCTCTGAGGCGTGCTTTTCTCCATTTCTGTTTGGTAAACCTAGAAATATTCAGACATTATATCATACATATACATGCAGATACATAGAGGATATTTGCTGATTTTGGTGTAAGATCGAATTCTATTTCACCGAGTGATCACAGAAAATCAATATTTTCACGAGTGGCGTAGTAGCCGCGAGTGAAAATTTAATTTTCTGTGATCACATATGAAATAAAATTTGTTTTTTTCACCAAAAACAACAACATTTCTGTTTATTATATGCTTCAATTTCTCGTATTATGGCACAGTTATTAGCTTAATTGGAAAATTGACGCTGAAATAAGAACGTCACGACGTCACAATTGTGGCGCAATAATGAAGTTACACAAAATTTGAAGCCGGTTTCGTTGATGTTACGTTTCTTTTTCTGTATGGTTATGGAATCAGTTTCTAAAACAGTGAAAATAACAAAACAATAATTTTACTGTTATTTTCACTGATAAAACTCTATAATCCATTGATAGCAAATAATAAAAAGATTATAGTTGCATAATTATGAATCCTCATCACAAGGCCCCAACAACGACGGGGTAGGCGCCATCAGACACCGGTGATGGTTCACATTACGACATTCAAAACATTACCTGGATTGATACTGTCCCAGGCATTTATAAAAGCCAAGTTTCGTGTGTCTGTGAGCCGAACAAGCAGTTACAGTTATAAGAAAATATAGATTTACTCATTACAAAATGGTTGATATATTTTCGTATCGAAAAGTAACAAACCACACCCTTTTATACATGTGAGCCTTTCTCCAGGAAAACCGGGCTTAGTGACATTATTGTCGTAGTTATTAAATCATGGTTAGAAAATGCTCAGACATGAGAATAAAGTCATGGTCTTTGATTTAATTCTAAATTATTGAATAATATAGTTATATCACTTAGATTTCATTTTTCTCATGAATGTGATAAAATAACTTCTGTCGTTGCTATGGTGACCAGTTTCTGAGAAGTACCCATATTGAGAAAAACGAGGGGTTAGTAGTTTTTTTCTCTAAAAGAAAGCATTCACGGTTTTGATATGGTTTATTAAAACAAAAAAATAATTCTAAAATGTGATTCAATTTTGGAAAGTTTACGTCAAGAATTTATCAAATACTGGATTTGTGAAATACTTGTTAACGCCACGTAAAAAAATGTGAATGACGTTTAGTTTGCGACGTCCATGAGTGGTTAGGTTTAAAGGTCTGTAACCGTTTTGTAAATGAATGTTACATTTTGCTCAGATTTTCAGAAACTATTCATATCAGGCTTATTTCTCTAAAGCTATATTATCATAAGGTTCGTTATTTTGTCATTAAGCCCGATTTTCCTGGAGAACGGCTCATATATATATATATATATTTACTGTACATAAATTGTATATATTGCTCCATTACTTACCTGACGCCACCATGTAACAATCATTTATGGTTTCCACTTTGTAAACACCATAGTTGCCAATTTGTTCGTCCATACTTGTATACAGACTGTTCAACACCTTCACGAGTTCCATCGGAGAACATTCCGTACAAACTAAACTGAAGCAGGAAATTCCCGAAAAGAAGATCGTAACTGATCGGAAAAATTCGGATTCAACGGTTGAACTATTTTTAAGTCTTTCAGCGATTGACTTCGGTACCATCTGGTAAAGTAGGGTGTCCGTCTTATGTTTCTCAAGATTCAGCTCTTTTGTTTTCTGTACCAAGGTCTGTGTGTATCGCTGAATGTCGCTGGCGAGAGCTTCCGATGAAAACATTATCACTGGACACATGGCTATTACAACGACCACCATAGACGCGTAAATCACAACTTTTGTAACAACCTGTAAATAGTTTACAATAATTATGTTAATTGATGCTACTAGGAAGTAAAGAGAAAATGTGAGAGTAGAAATTGTCAAAGTTTGTCATCATAATTAATGCTTAAGTCCATTTTTTGCCTTGCCGATGTACTGACCCGATTGAAATTAATGAGCTATCAGGGCTTCGGGAACAGGTTCCGTGTGGTCTAGGGGAAGCATCGGGGAAGTCATCAGACAGTTTGTAATATCGCAAGGAATTGTGATGATTCGGTTGGTATCGAGAGAACATCGCCGATGTGGAATGTCTTGGTGGTACCTTGGCTTTACAAACAAGACTACTCCGCAGCTTAAAATGTTCATACTTTATAACAAACTTGGCACTTATAGCCATACTTAGGGACATGAATGGCACCACAAAACTTGAATCACTTGTGGGCTGTTTTAAAACAACAACATGTACTTACGATCTAGGAAACCTCAAAGTCAGTTTAGCAATACCACGTGACTTTTGGCTACATGTCCAAGACGAAATTTGTCAACATTAAAAAACAAATTAGGCATAAGTATTTTATTTCTTCATCGATTACGCTAAGGTGTAAACTATTTGCTTTCCTTGAAATGAAAGATCTTTTTCAGCTGCTGGACCTTTTTCCACTGTCTCACTGGGTGCTGGACAAAACGACGTAGGCTGCTAAAAAGTTCTATATTTCATGGAAATCGATGAAGAAATAAAATACTTATGGCTATTTTGGTTTTCCAATGTTGACGATTTTGGCTTGGACCTGTAGCCAAAAGTCATGTGGTATTGCTACACTGGTTTTACAATACATAACCTACTTGTTGTAACACTTGCTCAACTTCTTCTGTGATTCTGCTGGCTACTTTCTCCTGTATAGTCAACAGAGAGTCCAAATACTCCGTCATATTGTCGAAGAACCATTTTGTCTTTTCCTCAGACCTGTACGTTACGTTGAGATCGTGGTACTGAATCTCATATCGATATGCGTTCACAGTCACAGTGATATTGATGTCTGTGGAATTTTGTTCCTGGAAGGTAAGTACGAGGGGTGATCAACAAATATTGTAAATAACGTTTTTCACTAGAGTTTTATTTCCGCTAATATTCGCGAGGATGTTGACACGTAAAATCGTTACTCTCCCGAAAAAAATGCAATACACTGTCGAGAATTCGACATTTAATTGTCAATGACGCGAATTCAAAATTCTCGCGAACAAAAAATCTTTAAATTTTCGGGAAAATCGCTAAATAAAAATGAAGTGATTAACATCACTCTGGAAAGTGCTGTAATTTCTTTATTCGTCATTGTGGGTCTAGTATATGAAACTATCTAATAAACTACTGGTATGCTTGTACTTTCGTATACCTCAAGTCCAGTAAAAACTAAAAGCAATATTTCTAAAATACCATGTTTCTTTAATATTTCCTAATTATGTTTACATTGTATTTAAGAAATACAAACGAAACATACAGTGTGATTTACATGCTTTGCAACGCATAAGCTTGTAATTTTCTATCAGTCATTCTTTTCGTTGCTATGAACACACTACTAGTGACTAACTATGTTTTCTTCTATGGAAAAGACTGGTTCGTTTCAATCCGATATGGGTCTATATTTGAGCCTCACTATCGTTCTCCACGGTATATTTGCCATTGATTAAAATTTAGGTACCTATAGTCCTTGACATACCTTAGTGGTTTCCGTAAGCAATTATGCGACAATTACAACAGAGTAAACACAACATTTTTGGTTGCCATGGGAGCATTTACGAAAAAACGATATTTAGGAAGTCTGACCATAGTGTTTGGTATGTGACATGTCCACGATATCGTAAGAAAATGAAACCACACTTTATAAAATACCTTAGTAGACGTAGTAGTTAGCGTGCTCAGTCGAACCACAGGTGTCTGTCATGATATGTCCCCCTCTAGACCCCTATACTACACAGGTACCCCATACCAACCCAAACTGTACAACCATTCATATTATGAAGTTTTTTTATATGTATCACAACAAATAGCAAAGTTCTGAACAAACTAATTAACACAATATTAGCTATGGTCAGGAAAAACCCTTCAAAATATGAATGGTTGTAGAGTTTGTGTTGGTAGGGGGTACCTGGGTTGCATAGGGGTCTAAAAGGGGCATGTCATGACTGAAGCCTGTGAGTCGAACGCAAACGAACAAACGATCAAAAGAATGAACGCACAAACAAACATACCTTAGTTTCTTCCATAAGCAACGGTACGACTGTATCGGAGTAAAATACAGCTGTTTTATAGTTGTACTTGAAATCATGGACCTGATCGTTGTAGAACTCGAAGTCGATCCATCTAGGGAACTTACCAATGGTGTAAAACATGGCACCGTATGCTCTCTCCACACCAATATCTTCCTTACACCTCGTTATCTTCTGGTACGCCACTAACGTCTTCCAAGTGGAACCAAAACCTGAACCTTTGATATTCTCAACCAACCATTCCAGGAATTCTCGTGTGATGTCACTGTAACCAGTAAGATAATATTAAGTCAGCCAAGGAAGGCAGAACTCAACTTAACCAGTCGAGCAAAGAAAACATAAGGCACAATGCTCAACTGAACAAGTAAATGATCCCCCAAGTCCAAGCTGTCGAAAAGCTGAATGAACTAGACTATATACGTACGTTCTGAAAGACATTTGTTATTATATACAGCTATATCAGACAACTATGAAAAGCACATAACTGAGTATTGGGCTGCTCCATCGAAGGGGCATATATTGTACATTAATATACTCTAATGGACCCGCTTCATATATTTTTATTATGTTATATCCATGCATAATCGGTTTGGGTTTGACATAATTATGATCATCACCGCCCTCTCGTTGACGTAAAGAAGAACGGCAAATGACATAAATCCGAACTTTGGCGGAAAACTGCGATGAGTTACGATTGAACTAAGATGGAAGACCGCCATGTTTGGACCAAGCATGGAATACATTATTACTATTGAAGAGCGTCCTTCTGTGTTACCTGTAAAAGTTGATTTCTTGATATAGATCCACTTTCTTAGGATTTAAGGATGTCCTGTGCTGTGCTATATATGACATCAAGTTAACTTTGCTACGGAACTGTTCACGGGGATTTCTCTAAAATAAGATAAGATCATATTCCCATAGCCATACAAGATACTATTACGTATAATATATGTAATTTTAATTTTCTTGACCATAATTTTGTTTTATTATATAAATGGTCAAAGGCATTTCAAATGCCGCTTATACCTGTAAAAACTGTACTTTTATATACTAGGTCGAACTTAAGATTTTTTAAAATTGTTTCCTCTTCCCGACCCTATCAGATTTAGAAAGGGTAGGTAGGTAATTTAAGTATGTTTTTATTGTTTCAAAGTGATACGTACAAGCATTATAAGTCAAGACATACAAATAATGAAATTTAGTAATAACTACAAGGCGAAAATCAACAATCTTGAATTTAAAATGCGTACAAAATGTACTGGTAAAAAACAAGCCCGTAAACAAAAAATAACATTTTCAGTCACAATATTTCATAAAAAATATTATTTTAATTTGGGCAATAACATATTTTGGGTATATAGGGCTGTTTTTTAACGGGCGGGTAGTGGAAGGGGAAACAAACAATATTTTAGTTTAGGCCCTACAATCTTTGAAATATATTCAACGACTAAATAAACGCAACATTTTTTCTCATTTTTTTTCATCGTGGACCATAATGAAAATTGGCTTGTCAAATTATTACGGCTATCCAGTAACCAAAGACAATAAATACATGCATATATGTTATACTTATTACTATTGAAGAACATGTATGTCAGCCCTACTTATTTAAAACAAAACGCAATAGAGATGTGTTAAAGGCATTCGCTTCATCTGCTTGTATAAAATATGCGGCAAAAAATCACATTAATGTAATTTGTTAAAAAATACAGATCTAACCATGGCTTACCGAACTTGTTTATGAGTTATCTTCCCTTGTGTGTATTTCTCCTAATTTGCTTACAAAAAATTACCGTGGTGATAGAGGGAACCAACGTTTGAATGGATTACCGTTAAACACAGCTACGGCAAATAACTAAAGAAAATAGTGCAGCGGTGTGTCGTAAAATGCGGAATATTGGCTATGATAGAATCGAAATGATGAATATGTACCTGTATTTTATCTATAATTAAGCACATTCACTTGTTCGGATGCATGCATTAAATCACTCATGTTACGCACTCGTGATTTAATTACTACGCATTCGAGCTCGTGACTGTGATTTATTGTACGATAAAACACAGGTACATTTTTATTTTTTCTTAATTCAAATAAAGTTTTACCTGCAAGGCACCAGGCCAAATAGTAAGTTTCTCCAGAGCATCATCCGTGGCCATGTATTCTGCTAGAAGGAATGTTTTGGTTCCCGGTCCTAGGTCACTGAGATACAATACGCTCATATCACGTTCCATCTGTAGACGATGAATTAGGCGACCGAGTACTACCACTATAGACATAGAATTCTTTGCCTGAAAGCAACATTCGCATATTAACAAAGGTGGGTATGCTGAAAGTTAACTGACTTTCCGCAAGGTCTTTTAGTATTATCCGGTTTTAGAAATGTAATCAGATGCACGAGAACATGGATTCAAATTATCTGAGTGTATCCTATGTACCGAAAAGGTTGCGCAGCAGCCATGTTTAGTCGAAACGGATATGACATTACGAAAGCTGGTACCCAGTTTTTCTACAGTTGTCAAAGCGAACACGGATACCAGTTCCTGTGACATCATATCCATTAGAAAAAAAACTTTATGAGATTTGTTAATTGTATGTCATTCATTAAATACCATTCATACTCGCTCATAAGGAACATTGCTCATACGTCGGTTCGACTTATAACACAGTTCAACTGATAAGCGAGCATATACGGTATGGGTAACTAGTCTATATGAAACCGTCAACATATACCAGAAACATACCACTTCTATGTCGGCTTTACTCTCCACGCTGTCTGATAGGGAATACATCGTGAAACCCCAAACCCCTAAGATAGGGATTACAGTTAAGCACAATATCTTGAAGAGTTGAAAACGTTTCCCTCGGTTTGTTAAAGGATTTACTCGACACAGCGGACCTGGAATATATATATTTCAGCGTTGCTTAGTAACATAATATAGAATCTAAGTTTTCGTTTCTGGTACGACGTAATGTAAATTTAATCATTTTTATGAAATTACTCTAGTTTCACATAATTATTAGAGAGGTTGCGAAAGGCAACGTGTAACGTGTACGTGTACGTGAATACTATTTTTGGGTATTTCGTCATCCAGGTATGTGTAGTTTCTACAAGTAACGGACGTGTGACAGACGAAAATATAATGTGTACTACGTCACACAGGTATGCGTATGCACTGGAAACCCAAGATTTTCGCCGGTAGTTTCAGTGAGTTTATATAAACACTCATTATCGATTCACGAAGAAATCATGTTACAACTTCCTTGTGATGTTACACGCACACGTTGTGTTTCGCAAGTCAATTTCAATTGCAACGCGTACGTATACATGTACGGGTAGCTACACGTACAAGTTGTCGTACACGTTCGAATCGCAACCTCTCTATTAGCGATAGAGCAACGTACGTGACAGACCCTATCGGCCCCCTTTCATAGGGGACGGGTATACGTATTAGTTCTACGTTGCCGTGGGGTTGGTATTCATTAAGCATCTTAATAAGGGAAAACTCAGAATTTCCTTAAATCTTAAAATTTCCTTAAGTGTATCAGCTTAACAGGAACCTCAAGACTATCGAGTTTAGAGGCATTATGGAAAGAGCTACAATGACCACAAAGAAAACATGGATTATTTTCGTTTCTTGGTAAATGTGTGCAACTAAATTTTTTAACATAAGTCAAAATATTGAAGTTTTTCCATTAAGATGCTTTGTGAATACCAACCCAGACCAGTAATATTAGCACGCTCCAAGCAGCCATTGACCAATGGGTCCACCGTAGCACAACATCCTTTATGAGTCATGCGGTTGGTTGCCTTACTGGGAACTTGCCAGATTGGTGCGCTAGAATTAGACAGCGCCCGGGATGCAAGTAAGGATTCACATAATGTTGATCTTCTAGATGTCGGTTACAAAATAATGTATACATTATGCAGTATGTATGCACTTATAGCCCGGCCCGAAATCCCTGGAAATTGACCTAGCCTTTCACTATAGTACACGTATAAAGTTGTTTTTCTTTGCTGAATTCTATGGACAAGACCCTTCGAATGAAAAAAATTAAGGTAAAAGTTCCAAAATATAAACGAAACTGCGAATTTTTGGAATCGGTGCACTACAATGTCATTTATAATTATATTTTCTAATAAATCACACTTATATGTAGCTATTAAGTTGTAGTACATTCCACATACCACAACCATTTTCTCCAGCCAGTTTAGTCTGAACGAGTTCTATGATATCATCGTGATTGACGGGAACAGCTCCCTTCTTCAAATTCTCAGTTCTGTAATTAAGAGGGAACAGTTTGAGGGTAACACTAGGGGACTTACTCACCGCAACCAATCTCCGCTAACATGTTTGTTTGGATCATTCCAATAATGTCATCTTCATTGACCTTTGCGGCCCCTTTCTTCAGGTTCTCCGTCCTGGGAAAACAAAAATGTCCCTTATATAACTTCCGGCCCTCTTTTAAAAAGATACCTAAAAAGGTTCTCGTCAATTCTTGTGTTAAATTTGATATTTATATACAACAGACAACAATCTAATGAGAACGGTAGAACTTATGGCAATACAAAAGAAAGGGCATTTCAAGTGTAGCAATACCACGTGACTTTTGGCTACAGGTCCAAGACGGAATTTGTCAACATTTGAAAACAAAAATAGATATCAATCGATTTCTATGAACTATACACCACGCTAAGGGGAAAATGTATGGCTATTTTTGTTTTAAAATGTTGACAAATTTCGTCTTGGACCTGTAGCCAAAAGTCACGTGGTATTGTGGTACTGCTACACTGAACTCGTACATGGAGAGATTTCTGACTTATCTAAAATATCTATGGATTTCAAATGATTTTGCTTGTACAATTTAGTTTCAAGTTATATTAAAGTTTTCACTGTTTCTGAACTATTTCCTCATTGCTATTCACAGTAGCAAATACACTAACATAATCATTTTTGAAATAAATTCATAAACACTACGTTAGGATTTTTAAAAAGTGAGCTAAGGTATCCAACCTCGTTTTATAAAATACAACTTTTGTCTTATATACTTAGTACATGTAGAGTAGCACTTATATAAGTACAATGTACATACAAATTCTTGAGGATCTTGATAAAGAAGATTGTCAATATTTTGTCCAATAAGTTTCCTCGTAAAATAAAGTCTTAATTATTATTATTAAATAATAAAATTGATACTCACTTCAAATCTGACATCTGCTCCATTTTGAAGAATTTGAAGTTCACTTGCTTAAAAAAGATAGGTTTATAAACTCAAAAGTCCACGCTTTAAAGCAGCCATGATATGCTTGACTCATCTACACTACAGAGCGACGTCTGTGTTTGTTATTATGTGCAAAGACAGTATGTTTGCCATGGAAACAAAGGTGTCTCTAGAGGTGATAATAAAATGTCTCACAAATCGGCAAGGTTACTATAAGTCGCTAACAAGAAGCGTTGTGGTGTGATCGCCAATTTATGGTGAAGCCGTTGTCATGACAAAACATTTTACGATGGTATTAGTCAATAAGTCAATAATACCACGTGACTTTTAGCCATAGGCCAAAGACGAAATTTGTCAACATTGGAAAACCAAAAAAAAAAAAAAAATAAGTATTTTATTTCTTCATCGATTTCTATCATTCGGAAATATACGTGACACTAAGGGGAAAATTATTTGTTTTCCATGAAATGTAAGGTATTTTTCAGTAGATGTGCTGTTTTGTCCAAGACCCTTTGAAACAGTGGAAAAAAGAGGTTTCACAGGGTGCTAGAAAAACCGGTCAAGCTGCTAAAAAAACCTGTAATAAGATCCGAAAATACCTTGGTGGGTAGGCGGATCTTATAGATCATTGTGGGTAGGCGGATCTTATAGATCATTGTGGGTAGGCGGATCTTATAGATCATTGTGGGTAGGCGGATCTTATAGTTCATTGTGGGTAGGCGGATCTTATAGGTCATTGTGGGTAGGCGGATCTTATAGATCATTGTGGTTAGCCGGATCTTATAGGTCCTTGTGGGTAGGCGGATCTTATAGATCATTGTGGGTAGGCGGATCTCATAGGTCATTGTGGGTAGGCAGATCTTATAGATCATGGTGGATAGGCGGATCTTATAGATCATGGTGGGTAGGCGGATCTTAAAGGTCATTGTGGGTAGGCGGATCTTATAGATCATTGTGGGTAGGCGGATCTTAAAGATCATGGTGGGTAGGCAGATCTTATAGATCATGGTGGGTAGGCGGATCTTAAAGATCATGGTGGGTAGGCGGATCTTATAGATCATGGTGTGTAGGCGGATCTTATAGATAATTGTGGGAAGGCGGATCTTATAGATCATTGTGGGTAGGCGGATCTTATAGATCATTGTGGGAAGGCGGATCTTATAGATCATTGTGGGAAGGCGGATCTTATAGATCATAGTGGGTAGGCGGATCTTATAGATCATGATGGGCAGGCGGATCTTATAGATCATTGTGGGTAGGCGGATCTTATAGATCATGGTGGGTAGGCGGATCTTAAAGATCATGGTGGGTAGGCGGATCTTATAGATCATGGTGTGTAGGCGGATCTTATAGATCATTGTGGGAAGGCGGATCTTATAGATCATTGTGGGTAGACGGATCTTATAGATCATTGTGGGAAGGCGGATCTTATAGATCATTGTGGGAAGGCGGATCTTATAGATCATGGTGGGTAGGCGGATCTTATAGATCATTGTGGGTAGGCGGATCTTATAGATCATGGTGGGTAGGCAGATCTTATAGATCATGGTGGGTAGGCGGATCTTATAGATCATTGTGGGTAGGCGGATCTTATAGGTCATTGTGGGTAGGCAGATCTTATAGATCATGGTGGGTAGGCGGATCTTATAGATCATGGTGGGTAGGCGGATCTTAAAGGTCATTGTGGGTAGGCGGATCTTATAGATCATTGTGGGTAGGCGGATCTTAAAGATCATGGTGGGTAGGCGGATCTTATAGATCATGATGGGCAGGCGGATCTTATAGATCATTGTGGGTAGGCGGATCTTATAGATCATGGTGGGTAGGCGGATCTTAAAGATCATGGTGGGTAGGCGGATCTTATAGATCATGGTGTGTAGGCGGATCTTATAGATCATTGTGGGAAGGCGGATCTTATAGATCATTGTGGGTAGGCGGATCTTATAGATCATTGTGGGAAGGCGGATCTTATAGATCATTGTGGGAAGGCGGATCTTATAGATCATGGTGGGTAGGCGGATCTTATAGAGCATTGTGGGTAGGCGGATCTTATAGATCATTGTGGGTAGGCGGATCTTATAGATCATGGTGGGTAGGCAGATCTTATAGATCATGGTGGGTAGGCGGATCTTATAGATCATTGTGGGTAGGCGGATCTTATAGGTCATTGTGGGTAGGCAGATCTTATAGATCATGGTGGGTAGGCGGATCTTATAGATCATGGTGGGTAGGCGGATCTTAAAGGTCATTGTGGGTAGGCGGATCTTATAGATCATTGTGGGTAGGCGGATCTTAAAGATCATGGTGGGTAGGCGGATCTTATAGATCATGGTGGGTAGGCGGATCTTAAAGATCATGGTGGGTAGGCGGATCTTATAGATCATGGTGTGTAGGCGGATCTTATAGATCATTGTGGGAAGGCGGATCTTATAGATCATTGTGGGTAGGCGGATCTTATAGATCATTGTGGGAAGGCGGATCTTATAGATCATTGTGGGAAGGCGGATCTTATAGTTCATTGTGGGAAGGCGGATCTTATAGATCATAGAGGGTAGGCGGATCTTATAGATCATGATGGGCAGGCGGATCTTATAGATCATTGTGGGTAGGCGGATCTTATAGATCATGGTGGGTAGGCGGATCTTAAAGATCATGGTGGGTAGGCGGATCTTATAGATCATGGTGTGTAGGCGGATCTTATAGATCATTGTGGGAAGGCGGATCTTATAGATCATTGTGGGTAGGCGGATCTTATAGATCATTGTGGGAAGGCGGATCTTATAGATCATTGTGGGAAGGCGGATCTTATAGATCATTGTGGGAAGGCGGATCTTATAGATCATAGTGGGTAGGCGGATCTTATAGATCATGATGGGCAGGCGGATCTTATAGATCATTGTGGGTAGGCGGATCTTATAGAGCATTGTGGAAAGGCGGATCTTATAGATAATTGTGGGAAGGCGGATCTTATAGATCATTGTGGGAAGGCGGATCCTATAGATCATTGTGGGACGGCGGATCTTATAGAGCATTGTGGGAAGGCGGATCTTATAGGTCATTGTGGATAGGCGGGTCTTATAGAGCATCGTGGGTTTGCGGCTGTCATTGCCTGTTTCTCAAAATAAGAGTGTTTAAAACAATAAAATACAATGTTATGATATTGCTATGTTTGTATATAAGTGACATACCTGATTAAACGGACTATACAACAAGTACACAAGAACATTACATAAATCGAATGTATTAAAAAGTACACATTGCAGTTAATTCATTAACTACGTTGATCTATTTGTAGAGTAGCTAATACAAAAAACAATTGTTCCGTTTGTAGTTATTGTATTCAAAGCAATGCTTCGTTAATTCTATTATTATCCAAACAATATTACATAGAAATTAAAAGCGGTCGAAAATACGTTCGCTTTAAAACTGACGTGTTTAATATTTCAATACGATACAAAATGTCGCTATGTTGGTTTATTGTATTATGAACTGTGTTTTAAGTCTCAAAACTTAACTTAAATGATGGAATTACCAAATGAATGACAATGTGTGGCTTGGGGACAATAACAGTTATATTAACCTGTATTTCTCTCGGTAAGTATCCTTAACTTACTTCAGTTTTACTTGAAATATATTTTTTTAGTTACGAATAGTAGGCTACGTTCTGTGCCTGTCCCTCTTATTCTCGACACCTCACTACTGATGTTGTCCATCATCAAGGATATATTAGAATAACTTGCTATTTCGCAAACGATTGAAAACTTCTCTGCACGAGGAAGACATTTACGTAGCCAATATATCACAGACAAACATGATCTGTCTAAACATGGGAATCGAGCGAATCGCTGGCTTAGAATTAGATGGTCGTAAGTACAAAATCAATGTTTTGAGAAAACAAGAAAAAACTGTCTGAAAACTACTCTTTACTTATGAAAAACAAGCTTTTTAAACTTCAGTTTGGTCAACATGACCACTTCCGATTTTCATGAAAATAGACTCATACGAAGCGCATTGAGATGCAAATTTTAAATATGCATGAGTCTTTTAAGGTCATAAGTAGTACTTACGACCTTCATATTCTAAGCCAGCGATGTGTGTATAGGGTATTGGATATAATTTATGCTATTTGTGATCGACCATAGTCATGACCAGGGTACCGTTTTATCAAAGGACTTACGGAAATCGTAAACTTACGATCAAATTTAAATTCTTTATAATTTGGTAACCATTTTAAAGTGTGGTCAATGGAGCTGCAATACTAATAATGATTCAGTTGATGAACTCCTACAAACCATATCAGTCACCAATTTGCAGTTGTTAATAAATTATAAAGAGTTTAAATTTGGTCGTAACTTTAGAAATTTCGTAAGTGCTTTGATAAAACAGTACCCAGATGTCTGGCTTGGAAACTTGGTCATTCAGCTGTTTAGTTTCATCACAGGAACTTGCATTTATAATTTGAAAAAAAAAATGAAAAAAATAATTGTAAAGAAAATTTTTTCACTAGGCCTACTGTACTACTAAAATATATATATTTTAATAGTACAGTAGGCCTAGTGAAAAAAAAATTGTAAAAAAAAATTTTTCACTAGGCCTACTGTACTACTAAAATATATATATTTTAATAGTACAGTAGGCCTAGTGAAAAAAAATTATAAATGCAAGTTCCTGTAGTTTCATTGTCTCGTTCAGTTGTGTAATGGCCATTGTGTCGTGTGATTGCGGTCTGTGTTATTTTCTGTTCTCTGTGCCCACCTGTTTCAGTTAAGTACTGCCTTCCCTGTATTGGGGAATTGAGATGTCAATCACCCCCAGTGTGAGAATTGAGACAAAACGTTTGGTTCTAGGGCGGGGAATTGGACCACAAAAATGAAACATTGTCTATTTACCCTGGGTCTGCCCGCCGCCCGGTGACGTCCTGGGGGCAAACTGTTGATACATATATTGTATATGCATAAACTTTGCTAACTGTTTCTTTTACTACATTCAATCACTAGATATAAGAACTGTGTCACTACAGTATGTATGTTTAGTTTCTGAATAATACATTACATGCAATCATTGTTTCTCTTGACTAGTGAATGTAAAATCGTATGTACTCGGGTTGAAAAAAATGTGCTTGTATTTGACTTTGTAAGTTCACATTTGTGAATGATGCAGCACTTGCTTAAGAAATCACTTGAAGTATTGGACATTCAGCTTTTTTATTTTTCTGAAACTAGTTCATTCAGTTTTGACTTGGGCGGACTATTACTTGTTTTGTTGGGCATTGTGTCTCGTATATTTTTTATGTTTCCTGTGCTCGGCTGGTTCAGTGGGGCATTGTGCCTTGTATGGTGTTTTTATGGTTTCTGTGCTCGGCTTCTGCCTGCCCTGTTTGACTTAATATTATCTTTTACATTTTAGTTCACAGTGCTGGTTATATTGAACTTACAAATCTACCTGCGAGTGTGTCTGTATTTATAGAGGACCCTGGGAGTACATATCTCCATTCGTTTACCCTATATGAGAGCTCAAGTGCGACAGGTGTAACCTGCTCGTTCAACCCTGCAAATGCCAACTTTGCAATAGCAGCCGATGCCGGTGGAGGTAACAATGATACAATTATAATATTTATTTGATCAAACGTAATTGTCGAGATCTACTTCTTTTTCTGGTTATGAAGGATTTGGCGCGAAATTTGGCCTACATGTATATATCTTATGCTGCGATCATTTCAACCCAATACTGAGACATTTCACCCCAATACTGCGACAATTCGTCCAAATACTGCGACATTTCATCCCAATACTGCGACATTTCGTCCCAATACTGCGACATTTCATCCCAATACTGCGACATTTCACCCCAATTCTGCGACATTTCGTCCCAATACTGCGACATTTCGTCCCAATACTGCGACATTTCGTCCCAATACTGCGACATTTCGTCCCAAATACTTCGACATTTCATCCTAATGCTGCGACATTTCGTCTAAATACTGAGACATTTCGTCTCGTCAATTTGGTCATAAACGATTTTGCATTCGTCATATGTGAAAGAAAAAATACACTTCGATACGACAGCTCCAAAAGTAATAATAATTGCGATGATTTAACACTGATTATTATTCACACACATTAATTTTGTATTGTTATTTGTTGTATATTAGTACTTCGTCTAAAATAAATTTCAAGAACCACCTAATGAGACCATGTTTTCTCTTGCGACTATATTATTATTCAATGTATTTAATACAACCACCACCCATAGGCACATGGTTTCAAATTTTCTGAGTGTACCCTATATAGAAAGAAAGTAGTGCAGCGACCATGTTTAGCCGCAATGGATATGACCTTACACAAGCTGGTACCCAGTTATTTTCTACAGCCGTCACAGCAAATACGGATACCAGTTCCGGTGACGCCATAACCGTTGCGGCTAATCATGGCCGCTGCACTACCTTCTCTATGTATAGGGTACACTCAGATAGTACACTCAGATAATTTGAAACGATGTGTCTATGCCACCACCTACCGTATCAACCAGGAACGTTGCAATCGAAATAGCCAGTCAGATATTGCAAGATATATCACATGCAGTTTCAAGGTTGGCCGAATACTACCTTGAACAGTATTGCCACAATTTTCAGCGGATATTTTATTTAGATATTTGTAGAAGCTAGTAGAAGTAAGATTGCCACTACATCCTTTGTAATAGATAGTAAATTACAGTACAGCCTCTTCAGAGCCATCCTCTACAAAGGAACAATCTCTCTATTACAAAACCTTCCACATTTCATTAAGTCCAAATTAATATGGAACAACAACCTCTAAACAATGGTCAATTTTTCAGATGATGTTGTTCTACAGAGGTTAACCTAAATTACAGTACAACCTCTCCATAGCGGTCCTCTGAAGTGCCACAACCTCTCTGAAACAACACTTTCAAAATTTCCCTCATGATATTATTTACTATATAGAGTTCTCTATGTAGAGTAACAACCTCTATTCAACGGCCAATATTTGCAGCGTTTCCAAAAGGTGTTGATCTACAGAGATGAAATCTACAGTAAATAATAGGCTGAGGGCAATTTTGAAGGTGTTGTTTCAGAGAAGGTTGTATTGTTGTTCTGAGGTTGTATTGTATTACTATTTACTTTCAGGACAATACCATGTAAGCACTGCAGCATCACCAACACTTACAGCGGGAGATGTAGCGTTAGATATAGACTGTGCTGCTACTGGTCTTACTACACTTACAGATACACTAACTGTTACAGTGATAGACAACAATCCCCCTGTCTACCCTAACGGTACCGGTAAGTGTTAACCAAATACTACACAACACTCCCCCTGTCTACCCTAACGGTACCGGTAAGTGTTAACCAAATACTACACAACACTCCCCCTGTCTACCCTAACGGTACCGGTAAGTGTTAACCAAATACTACACAACACCCCCCTGTCTACCCTAACGGTACCGGTAAGTGTTAACCAAATACTACACAACACTCCCCCTGTCTACCCTAACGGTACCGGTAAGTGTTAACCAAATACTACACAACACTCCCCCTGTCTACCCTAACGGTACCGGTAAGTGTTAACCAAATACTACACAACACCCCCCTGTCTACCCTAACGGTACCGGTAAGTGTTAACCAAATACTACACAACACTCCCCCTGTCTACCCTAACGGTACCGGTAAGTGTTAACCAAATACTACACAACACTCCCCCTGTCTACCCTAACGGTACCGGTAAGTCTTAACCTAGTACTACACAACACTCCCCCTGTCTACCCTAACGGTACCGGTAAGTGTTAACCTAATAATATACAGCTCTGACCATGTGTACACATAACACTAACACTAACACTGTGTTCCCCAATGATATGATGACCAGAGGTGTCAACAGGGCCAAATTAAAAATCAGGAAAATCGTATGCGGACGACTGTTTTTGCCAAACCACATTATTTCCGAATGTTACTCAGTTTGTATTGAATAACATCCTTCAGAGCAGATTAAATTGACCATAACTTTGCCATTTCTCGAGATATTTTCATCAAATAACTTTTATTTTAGTCAGAAATCATAGCTCTTCCAGAACTGTTAAATAATACACATGTGAAGGAAATATTAATAGAACAGCCTTTTTGATTTTTTGAATAAAAAACCAAAGGACCAACTTAAGCCATTCGTGAACTTAGCCTGTTGTGAAAAATGTCTAAATGATGGAAGGAAAATACCAAGAGGATCAAAAGTACCTTAGGAGGTCGCTTTCCCTTCCATTGTTTCAGCGACATATAGGGCATAAAACGAATCTTATCCATTCCAGAACCATGACAGCTATTTCTTTTTAAAAATCGTGTATACATAAAATTACAAATGTTCTATAGTCCTGGGCGCCTGAGATCGATGTTTGCTGCACACCCACCTGGAGAGAAATAGGAGACGTAGGTTTCCATAAGTAGCTAAATGACCAGGGAAGTTAAAATGACAAAGGATTGCTTAACGGCCGAACTGCTGAAAGCAGCCCTCGAAAATTGGTAACTCAACTTAACAAAACAAACGATGACCATATACCAATTGTTGAACTTTACTGAGATTTGCATGTGTACTTTGATTTTTTTCTATCAGATTTTGGAACGGTCGCAGTGTCGGTTAAGACTGGAAAAGCAGACCATGTGTTAATAACGCTTGCCTATGCTGACAATGACACGGCTTCACCATTGCCATATCAAGCTATACAGAGCGTCACACCAACACCCGTGACCACGTTATTTAGCTTGGAAAGTGGTAAGATAACTATGTAAAAGTTCTACGAGAGTTGGACATTCAGCTTTTTGATTGCTGAAACTAGCTCAATCAGCTTTTCGACAACTTCGGCTGATCATTTACGTGTTCAGTTAGGCATTGCGTCTTGTATGTGTTTTTTCTGTTTTCTGTGATCAGCTGTTTGAATGCTGCCTTCCCTGTCTGACGTAATATTATCTTTTTGTATCAGTGATACTTTTAATATTGTCCTTTTCCAATGAATTTGTAATTATTTACGTCTAATTTATGCCTGTGATAGTAGTAGTATGTACCAAAGACCTAAATATACAAAGATTGGAAAATCGACTATATCTCACAATATCTCGCGGCAGTTTTCTGAAATCTCGCGAAATATTGTTTATTGGTAATACCTTATATCTCCTGCTTTAAAATAATACCTAATTAATTGAAATCAGTCAAGGAATAAAACAATAGACCCCAAAGAGCCAGACCTACTCTCATTTTAATGGAAATTCCAATTTTATCAGAAAATACACGATCTGACTCATTCAAACAATATTTTTTTGAACTCTATAAGAGATAGAAAAAAAAAGTTCCATCATGCAGTAGAAGAGGCTTAGCTCTTTAAACTGAGATGTTGGTCATTAAAAAGGGTGACGAACAATAGTGTTCATGCAACATATCAGAATATGCTGCATGCTATTTTGCATTTTCTCTCCGTTTTCAATTTAGTGTCCAATCTGTGTATATTTAGGTCTTTGTATGTACGTTTTTTCACCAGAGAAAGACAGTAACTTGATTATATCATTAACCTGTGTAATATAATGGTCGGATTGTAGAACATTCTTCTTCCATTCCTAGGTAGCAGGCTAGAATATTGGCATTCGCGATATTCTCCAAATACGGACATTCAAAAATTGTCTACTATTATATTAATATTAATCGACAGAAGTATGTTAATTTTCGCAAATTTTAAGACACACCATAATTATGTACTCAAAACGGTCCAGCTTGTCCTTCATTATCATTTCGGTATTTGTTGTCCTCTAATGTAGGCCAAAGAACATTTTACTAAGTATTCTGTATTGTCCTTGTTATGCCTCCTTGGTATTGAATTTCTACATGTCTTCATGGTTTATTATTTAATGTGACTATTGTAACTGTACATATTTATTTTAATGTTATGTGATTCACAGGGTATACCCAACTGAGTTGTTTCTTTAAATAAATATTTATTATTTCAAGGCCCGCAGGTCCTTTGAACGCGGTAAGTGAATCGTCTATGGATGGGCACGTGACCTGTTCTCGATGGGGTTTACGATTTCAAAAAAAAAATCAAGAAAATGAAGCATTTTGTAAGAAAGTCGTGAACCAGACTTATCAAACCGGTCTTTACTGGATTTTTATTTGTTTATTATTTGCAGATCAGTTAAAACTTGTGGTTGATATGCTGGTTTATGATGCTTATCAAACCGGTCGTTACTGGATTTGCATTGTTAATTATTTGCAGATCAGTTAAAACTTGTAGTTGATATGCTGGCTTATGATGATGAAGCAACGTATGAAGTGGGGATAGCAATCGGTGATGAGAGGACAACAAGCACGGGCACAGTGACCGTCAATATAGTAGGTAAGGTAACAGTCTAGCAATACCACGTGACTTTTGGCTAGAGGTCCAAGACGAAATTTGTCAACATTGGAAAACAAAAATAGCCATTAATTAGAAACATTATGTAAACAGCTACAATAATCACAAATAAATCATGGGTTATTCTAAGTTTCCTGGGAAATATGTGCAGCTCAAAAAAGTAAAAATATTTAAGTTTTCCCTTAGGATGCTTTGTGAATACCCAGCCCTACATGGTTTAATGTGTGCAAGTCTAGGTAAAGTATATGTTCTGTTCTGCTATTTAGCATAAGTTTACTTTTTTTAAAAAGAAATTGTTGATCAATTTTGAACTCGTGAGTTAAAATGTTTTAGGGGCAAGTTCGTGCTGAAAAATTCTGATAAATTAGATGGCTGATGACAAACAGTGGTTCCTCTCAAGTATATTCCGTAATTTTCTTCTTAGACAGAAACACAGTACCCGAGTTTGCTCTTGGTGTCAATCCTAGCGCTACAGTGAACTTACCGGAACACACAGCAGGAAGGTTCGCAGTGTATGATATAGATACATACGATGCTGATGGTGATGCTATACAACTCACAGATGTTAACACAGACCCAAACATTGGAGCATTCGATCTTGTTGCCGCAAGTATGTAATTGTCAAAACTATAATAGTAAGTCAGACAGGGAAGGCAGCACTCAACTTAAACAGCCAAAGCACAAAAAAACATAAAAAAACATACAAGGCACATTGCCCAACTGAACCAACCCAGCACAGAAAACATAAAACTCATACAAAAACAAGTAAAAGGTCCGCCCGAGTCCAATTCTCATTCCTTCGATCCCGGAGGTCCGATGATTTGCCATTCTGGCATAGAAACATCAAATGACCACACACTTACGACCATCCCAGTCTATCAAAAACAACAATTTAGTTTAATCTATATTTATTGTCTATACAAAATGCAAACATGGAATAAGTTAATGGATCAGGACAACACTTTCACGGAGATAAGATGTATTCTGTCCATTGGTAGTTGTATGCTACTTTGGTATTACGTTCCCACACGGCTATTGTATTGATCATGATGTATATTCAATAAACTGCTAATTAACGTCGTTTCACAATCATCATTACTCAATCATATACCCAAATAAGAAGAAGATGTTTAAGTGGTTATATTGGAACGGCATGCTTCAGTTTCGTCAGTCGGTTTGTTTGTTAAAAGATTGGTCGCATTGCTCCACTGTCATCACTTCGCTTGGATGTCAATGATACTCCAGAAGTCTCATTTGTATTATGTATTGTGAGCAGCAACTGCTTACATTGTTTTTACTAGTCCGGTCAGTTTGACGTTCAAAAAGCACTTTATGAAAGCTCATGAAAAGTAATGCCTTTATGTGGTATGCAAGTTTATCGTCCCTTTATATGAGTGTCTCCATCCATATTTGAACCCGGGTCGCCAGATTAGACGGCAAGCGCGCTAACCATTCTGCTATGGAGATAAATGTTGGTAAATTTGATGACTGTTCTATTTCAGCCGGTGAGATATTTCTGATTGGCGGCGAGGTGTTGGACTATGAGGATATTAGTGTATACGTGATGCACGTTACGATAGAGGATTATATCGACGTACAGACAACGTCAACATTCAGTCTGACCATTATAGTGGATGATATTAATGAACAACCGACTTATAATGCCACACCCACTGCTGTCGCCATCAATGAATCTGCGGTATGGCGCGTGTTTTAGTTTTATGCCCCCCCCCCATGAGGGATATATTGCTTTGCACCTGTCGGTCGGTCTGTCGATCGTACGACATGGTTTCCGTTCAATAACTCAACGCTTTGCCCTAGGATCTTCATACTTTCCATGGAGATTGGTCATCAACAGTAGATGGCCACTAGTGATATTGAAGTCAGTAGGTCAAAGGTCAAGGTCACTGTGACCTTTACCATTTCTGACTAGTCAAGTGGTTTCCGTTCAATAACTCAAGAACGCTTTGCCCTAGGATCTTCAAACTTCACATGGAAGTTGGTTAACAACAGTAGATGCCCCTATTGATTTTGAGGTCAAAGGTCAATGTCACTGTGACCTTCACCATTTTTTACTATTGGACTGCCATGGGGGCATACATGTTTTACAAATATCTAAATATACGTCATAATTATGACACATTAAATTTTTTTAAAATCTCGCAAACACTTGTTATTGTATAAAAAGCATTGAGCATGTTTATGTCACGGGCACAATAAGTAAAACTATGATTTTTAAAAACAAAAATCAGTTGTTTGTCTCTCCTGTAAAGTTGATAAATCATGAGATTCTAGCGACCGTAGACCCCTTTGGATTTTAACCTGGAAAGTTTGCAGTTTTCTGAGGTCAGAATTAAACTACTGAAACTTTAACATTGAGAACGATTTTTTAACACCCTGATGCATTTCAGGCTGGTGAAGTGGTTGGTACTCTGGATGAATTATGCACGGACCCAGACGGTGACAGCATTACATACTTCATATTGTTCAGCACGGAGTCATCATACTTCGACATTGATCCAAATACAGCGGAAGTTACATTAGCTAACGACTATGATTATGATGATACAAGTCTAGCCAATGAAGTGAATTTAACCATACGATGTTCAGACGGCAACGGTCTCTATGATGACACAACGTACTCCATAACAATTCAAGACATTAATGATAATAATCCAATTTGTAGTCCTTCAATTACAAGTTTCTCGCTGACTTATGCTCAAACTGTGAATGAGACGTTGGTTAACGTAGATTGTTCCGACGCTGATAGTACCATTAATGCTGAGCTGGAATATTCAACGATAGGATTCACTAATGGGTATTCAAATACTTATTTTCAAGTAGACGCAGTTGGGAACGTATCGGTATCAACTGATTTCTTAATGGATTTTAACACTTCATTTTATGTAACAATTTTAATCAATGATAGAGGTACGCCTTCCTTATCGGCGACGGTGACATTGACGGTGATATATACTGAACGACCAACCATTGTTAGGTATTCAAGAATTGAAGAGTGTTTCTTATGTACCACGTCAGCTATAACTCTGGTTTCTGTTGCTGGGCTTTTCGTCTTTGCAATACTTCTCTATTTGACTATTCTGACAATCCTCAAGTGTTGCTTTGAAAGAGAAAAGCGGACAATAAAGAAAGCATTGACGAAAAAGAAGAAAAGAAGGTAACTGCTAATTATTCCCCCATCTTTGATGAGAGGGTATATTGCTTTGCACATGTCTGTCTGTCGGTCGGTCGGTAGACCAAATAGTTTCCGTTCATTAACTCAAGAATGCTTTGTCCTAGGATCTTCAAACTTTACATGGAGGTTGCTCATCCACAGTAGATGATCCCTATTGATATTGAGGTCAGTAGGTCAAAGTCACTTAGACCTTTACCGTTTCTGACTATTGGGTTGCCATGGGTGCATACGTATTTTACAAACATCTCTTGTTTTGTAAAACATGAAATGATTGATTGAAACTCTCATGCCGTTATTGCTGTAATTGCTTAATAATATACTAGTAACTGAATAAATAATGTATAACTATGGTAAAGTATTTAATCAAACGTTTCGAACCTAAATAAGATATATGTCCATGTAATATACTATGTAGTATTGTTGCTGTTTAATATTCGTATGCATTTTCGTCAAGTACGTTGAGTACATGTTAGGATATAAAACTTGACATGACGACCAAGATGGCACCAAACACTCCAAATCAGAAAGTCATTCAAACAATAATCTATAGCAGGAATGAATACGACGTCGTGTAGTTTTTATTGTAATGCTTTTCATTTCTTATTCTTGCAAATGGTCAGTTGGCGATGGTGTGGGTGTCTTAGACCTGGACAAATGAAGAAATCAAAAAGGTCAGCCAGAGAAATCGCCATTGCTCAGATGAAGGATGCAGAATACATGCGTGCCCGGGACGCCTTACAGGGCACAGATGACCCAACATTAAGGTTGGTTCTAACTTGGTCTAATAATAATAATAACATATTTATTTTCTGAAGGTAACATGTTAAGACATATATATGATAGAACAATACATATCTTATTTACAACAAGTCCTTAAATAATTAAAAGGTACATATATTAACAACATATTACAGTGTGTCATATGGCCAACTTTCAGGCTGTAATCGATAAAAGAAAACAATACTTTAGCGACAACATGTCCCACGTATTAGGTTCGTTTTAGATCTTCCATAGAGGTTATTGCTTCACACATTTACTTAGATCTTGTAAAATAGTTGAGAAAGTCACATTAAGTGTTAGAAATCACATAAATACATCTATTTCATGAATTGTGTGTATTGTTCAAGTTTGCATGATCCACGGGGTACTGTTTTATCAAAGCACTTCAATTTAAATTCTTTATGATTTGTTTACAATTATAATATATGATTGAGTAAATGAACTCCTACAAACCATATCCGTCACCAATTTGCTGTTGAGTTAATAAGAGCGTATACTATATATATAATTTGAGAGTATTTTTAAGATTTTCGTAGATCTTGCTAGTGCTTTGAAAAAACAGTACCCTGAAGTATAATTTGTTTGTACATGTGAAGTTATTATATCAATTTATGCACGAGATTAACTTTTAAATTTGTATTTTTGGTACAACCACAGAATAAAAGAAATAGCAGGACCATCCGCGCCAAAACCAAGTCAGGCCAGACGAAAAGGCGGAAATAAGCCTCGTTTTGATTTACCAAGCACTTCCGCTGGCACTCACAAGATGGAGTACATGGGACGTGACAAGACACCTGACTTATCAGCCACGCCAGTCGATAGAACAGCCCTTACGTCAAGCCAGAAAGGACAGTTACAAAAGTTCAAAGCATTAAACATTTCCCGGAATGGTAATACATGTACTTTAAATTTACAATTTGTAAAAAAAACCGGCTGTGGCAATCGAAAAGTTTTCAAAGGACTGCTTTAATGAAACACATTGTACGAATGAACAATATAGGCCACGTGAATGTAAATAAATCCATTAAATGAGTGTGTACGTATATACCAACAATACTAATGAAATGGTTTCAAAGTGTGTACCCTGCGTTTATCAAATAATCTGAGTGTACCCTAAGTATAAAAAAGGTTGTGCAGCGACCATGTTTAGACGCAACGGATATGACGTTATGAAAGCCGGTACCTAGTTTTTCTACAGATGTCAAAGCAAACGCGCAAACCAGTTCCTGTGACGTCATATCCGTTACGGCTAAACATTGCCGCTGCACAACATTGGGTGCACCATGTGCCTATGAGTGAAATAGAGAAACTTGCCAAGTCGGTTAAGTTGGTAAAAGCACAAACCCGATTCAAGTGGCTCAGATTTGACTCTCGGGTGAGGGAGGGCGAGTCGTTCTGCTTCAGACTTTTGGATTCGATAGTTTGTCAACTCTGGCCCCTGATTTAAGACGGCACGTTGTCAGCTGCACTATGAAGAACAAATTATTACTGCATCTAAATAAATGGGTGATTTGATAATGATACTGTTCCGAGGGGAGAACAAATAACAAGGCCAATATCAAGCCGCACACTTGTTGACAATTTTATTAAATCATGGTATGGTCACCAAATATATAATTGTATAGTCCGTTTATTCAGGTACGTCAGTTGTATACAAACATCGAAATACCATAACATTGTATTGTTCTTGTTTAAAACATTTTAATTGGACAAAAGGGTAGTGAAAATCAATACCTTATTTACTAAGCTACATACAAATACGCATACTATCTATCAAAATAAGTCATTAATAAGAGAAAGTGTAATGTTTAGGTACACAAGGTTATGTAAACAAGTGACTGACCTTATTAATCTATTCATAACAATATTTTGTTACATGTGTATGTACTTGTTTATTTGTAGCTCCTCCTACAACAAAAACAAACCAAGCTGCCAGTGATATGATATGGACGTTCCAGGGAAGGAACACATAAATGTGTAATGGTTACAACTTGATGGAATGCGTTGATATAAATAAGGCTCAGTGCTCAGTGTTTCTGTAAAACTATTTCTGTTATTCAATATTGTGAAGTTATGGATACTTTTTGCGAGTCTAATCTATAATTTGTGCAGACTGTATCGTGTAATTATGTATTATTCTTCTATATACAGTATAACCTCGTTATCTCGAGGACCCATCGGGACAAGCCAAATGCTCGAGTTAAGCCAGGTGCTCGAAATATCCGAAGTAAATGATGAATAGTTGTTATGACTAATTGTAGCTGTGTTTATATGAAAATGAGTTTGAAATTTGCTCGAATTAGGCCGGTTGCTCGAATAATCGCTGCTCGTATTACCGAGGTTTTACTGTAATAAATATTGTACTGGAAGTCTTCTGGATGAATTCTGCCTTATTTATATCGTATTCTGGTTTTGTCCTTAAACTGATTTGTATGCTTTTACACACCATCTGTATTTAATGTTCAATAAAAAAAGTTCCATAAGTTTGGTTTACGCTCGCATAGTATATACATGTAGGAAAGTAGCCTTCATACGCAAACTACATAATTATGTATATCTTATGTAATGTCGAAGTAGTCCTAGGAGAAGCCACGTTCACAACACAATGACTTATCATGACAACAAAGTAAGCATGTTACGTTGTCCAGTAATACCTATGGTATATCATAGCGCAATAATATAAGAAGGCGTAATTTAACGATGTTTAGAAATGTCATTCATATGGATAATGATGTCACTGGACCAACTAGACCTTAAACTATCCCAAAATCAAACAGTTTATCGGACATTTTCTTAATAAAATAAAGAATATGAATAATATGTAATTAACGTAATCCGTCCATCATTAGCCGACGTAATTTCGTGTTATTACGGGAAACTTCGGTACCGTCCGGAAAATATTACAAACATCCGTAAACATTAAATATTTTTATTTTACGGTATTCACATCAATAAATCTGCTTAATAAATTATTTCTTGGCAATTAGATTTGACGATCTTCAAAAAAATAAATTTAAAATAAAAAAAATAGGGACGAGTTCCTTCCCTTTGATATTCGAAGTCATAGAAACGCTCGCGAAATAAAGCGCCGAAATGACATGGCGAGCAGACTTTATTCTCGACGTGGGGTCGATTTGTCAACAAAACTGTGTTATTCGGAAGGGTTGAGGATTATCATCAGTCTAAATTACATTGGTTAACACCGCTGTGAGGACGAATACCGTTATTCTTTTGAATGTTCGGTTGAAAACGATGCAAATCTCGGAAACAAACATTGAGAAAACGAAAGTAGAAATATTTCTGTTGCACCATTTCGTCGAGAATAGACTCAATAGTGCAAACCAGCCTATGTTGATGTTCATCACGATGCTTCTCAACTTCATTGAGGTAAAACTTGCTAAAACATTGTGTTCTTGATCAAAAAATTATATTCTTGTATAACTTGTGCAATCTTCCGTCAGGTGAGCGTTATAGGCTCCATTTTACATCTTGTTATTGTCAGCTCGACTGTACTTGGTCATTTTCAATTCAGAATTATTCTGATTTAGAATGGTTATTTTTGAGATCTTCGTGTATGCATAGTGTTATTTTAACTAGATGTAATGGATAATTTGGTTTAAGAAGCCCAGGGGAAGTCTAACTTGTTTTTTTTGTAAAAGATGTAGGCCTACAAGGGATAGCCCATGTGTCTACATGTACATATTTGTGAAAGAACTGGACTCCAGGTACCGAAATAGCCTTGTAGTAGCCGCAGGTCTATTGTTTAGCTTGCTTGACTTGTAACCGGGAAAGCCGGGTTCAAGGTACAGGCCTTTTTTTCGCTGAATTGTGTAGAGGCTCGGGCCCTTTTGTTGTGCGAAAAACCTCAAAATTAGAGTGGCACGGTGGTCGAGTGGATAACGCACTTGACTACTGATCGAGAGGTCTCGGGTTCGAATCTCGGCCGGACCACTTGGTCATTTATGAAACGCTTTTCAGTGTTTCCCACCCAACTAGAGATAAACTGGTTGGAAACCAAGAGGTAGTCTCGCGTGTATCGGTGCTATACACGGGCACGTTAAAGAACCAGTGAGTCTTTTAGGATCGAGCTAGGGTAACGCACCCAGATTCCTTGTATCACAACCCTTCAGCAAAAACACAGGACCCCATTGGAAATAAGTTGCACTTTCATGGGTTATCCTTGACCGAAAGGGTTTTGGGGTTTTCTTCTTTGTCTATATTGCAGGACGAGTGCTTTTAAAAATATTTGTTGAGGCCTGGACACTATAAATCTGCTAAGTCAACATAATAAACAAGGTGATAATAATTATTATTTATATTTGCAGGGAATTAAGAATGAAACAGTTGACATCAAAACTAGAGATGCTGAAGAAATTTGTGCAGACTTGTGAAAAATGTAAAATTGTACTGTCACTGTGAGGTAATGCATGATTGTATTGTTACAGTTAGTTGTATTTTATAAGCAGAAGTAATGTGCGTCTATGTTTTGCAAATACATTGTTCCTAATGCAAAATTTAGGTTATAATTAAACACCTATTCCTAATTTAATGATTTGCTTTAATTACTGAGTTGGTGCACTTAACCGCTTTCTGTCTTATAATTGTATACATAATCAGTTTGGTTGCTTAAATTGTTTTGGTTCAGTTACCATGACTATATTCCAAATAAATTGATTATTCAAATTATATTGCAGTTCAGTCATAGATCTGTTCTTATAATATCTGTCTTTATTGGAGCTGTCATTGATGATTCCGATATATCATTGATACATCGATATATCGATTTTCACATAAAGGTGAACAAGAAACAGACCCATCAGTCATGTATCAGTCACTTAATATTGGGTATAGAATCAGCTTTTGAAAAAAGCACCTTTGGTTTTAGTTTAGATTTGATATAATTTGACAATTTCTGAACTTTAATTTTTTTAACAAAGAAAATGTTTTTGTGCAGGACCACCAGGATCATATTAGTATATAATTATAATGTTATTATATAATTTGCAGGTTGTGAAATACTGACTCTGCATACTACACAGATTGCAGCAGTGGAATCAGACATAGCATATTACCCGGAATGCAGCACGGGAGCAAGATTTGGCGTATAACCCAGATTGGACCATGGAACTATTTTCTGAAAGATTGTTAAATATTTACATATGTATAGAGGAATATATCGCGCAGTTGTTCCAGTCGTTGCCGGCAGTCACAAATGCTACTTTTATATTTGCACTCAGTTAGAAATGGTTGTATTGTTCAGGATTAGTATCAGTGTCCATTCTGTCCAAATTTGGATTGGCAGACACATTTCCTTTACTTTGATTCCAAGTGACAGTCTTCCTGTGTCACAAAGTGCATTCTGTTTGTATAAATAAGATTTGAGTGTCAATTAAGAACTTGGGATACAGGGTGTATGAGTTAATTTCACCCATTACTCCATAGATATACAACTTGAACATTTATTAGTATGAGGCAGGACATATAAACTGTATGGTTATACTTGTTGGGTATATTGAGTTTAGCTCACCTGTCATAAAGTCACAAGGTGAGCTTTTGTGATCACTCGATGTCTGTTATTCACACCCTTTTTGCTTGCATAGACAGTAGAGATCACAATTTTGGTCTAATCTTTATGAAACATAGACACAACAACCATCTCAACAAATATTTATTTTATATTGGGTAATTTGGGGTTAAAAAGTTGTCACTTGGTCAAATCATACATGAATCTTGTGAAGTCACAGTGATCACTATTTTGGTCCAATTTTATGACAATGATCATCTCAACAAAATCTGGATCAAGTTCGATATTGGGTCATAAGTGGTCAAATACTAGGTCAATATCATTATGTCAATTCATACATAAATCTTGTGCAGTCTCTAAAGGTCTCCAGTTTTGGTTTAATCTTCATGAAACTTGATCACAATGATCCCTAAACAAAGTCTATTATGTCAAGTTCTACATTGGGTCATCTGGGATAAAACACTAGGCCAGTATAGATCCAACCATGCATACATGTACACATTCTATAGTCACTAGAGCCCACAATTTTTGTCTAATCTTTATGAAACTTTGTGACTTTGGTCACAATGATCAACTCAGGGTCATCTGGGGTTAAAACTAGGTCACTATGTGAAATAATCAGTAAAGCTAAGTAGTCTTTTAGGCACATGTGGCTAATGCTGTGTTGGTTGTGACAAATGGGTGGCTATCAGTTTACTAAAATGTATAGAACATAATTGCTTTGGAATGAAAACATGACGTGTGCATATTCATTTTCTTAGTTAGATCATTAGCTATAAGCCAATGGATGTTTTGATGCTAAATTCTAAAAAAGTTATTTTCTTATTTTTGGGGTTATAAAATCGTCCAGCCAAAGGGAAAAAATTAACTATTTCTGTATCCATAGCAACCACAGTTTCAATCAGAATAATTAAAATATGCAAGTTTATACAATCTCCTTTTAGACTCCTTTCTGTATACCAAGTTTCATAGCCCTAGCTTGGAAACTGTTTTAGTTATGCCAGGATTCCAGATTTTATAGATTTTTTTTCTATTTCCGTTTCCATAGCAACCACATTTTTTGTTATAATATAAACATTGGCAGATGTGCATAATCTCCTTATTGGCACCTACCCACATACCAAGTTTTGTAATCCTAACTTAGAAACTGTTATGGCAGGATCCAGATTTTGACATTTTTTCACTATTTCTGTCTCCATAGCAACCACAATTTTTGTTGGATTCAATATATTTTTAGACGTGCATAATTCCCTTATTGCCCCCTATCCACATACCAAGTTGCATAAACCTAGTTTGAAAACTGTTTGAGCTATGTCAGGATCCAGATTTTTGAGGGACGGACGAAGGGTAAACCTATGTCCCCTCTGGTTGAAAACCGATAGGGGACTAAAAAAAAATTCTGAATTTTATGTCAGAACATACATCAACTTGTAGCAAATGATCTTACTAAGAAAATGAATACACACATGACAAGTTTTCAGTCAATAATAAAAAAGTTATAGTGTTTTTAGCAAATGAGAACTCATTCTCCAGCGAGCACAGAAATGAGGGTATGCAAAGAAAAGTACATTTTCTGAAATAAATCTGTGGTAAACTTTTTTTATTTTGTTATTTTCTTATACCATATTGATTACTTAAAATTTGTAGGTTACTATTGTAGCATGCCAATCATTTTATAAGATGATTTTATACCGTTCTTTGAAAGGGAAATTTAAATATTTTGATAATTCTACTCATTCAAAACACTGAAATTGAAATATAGAGGCGAAAGAAAAAAATATGAAGTAATTTACAAGTTTCTGTTACATTTCATTTACAAACACATTCTATTGGCTGTGTAAAAACATAAAACTTTGCACAATTTATTGATTTTATAGACACAAAAAATAGAAAAATACTGTTGGGACCTTTTCTGAAATTTGCTCCATTTTGATATGGATGGTTACCATAGTTAAAATGGAACTTCTCCAAAACTGCGCGGTAAAAGTTTTTAAAAATTTATATTTAGACATGCCATGTGATACACTTTATGAAAAAGGTAGTTTCATTGGCAATCTAAATATTGCCAATGATGGATGGATTACCTTAAATAAACATGATTTATGCAATATAGGTAGTTGCAATTGTCACTGGATTTTGGTAAGAATTATTCAGAATGCTAGTCTGGATAAAATCTAAGCGCAGTTAGAATAAGGGTAATCTTATGTCAAATGCTAGATCACTAGGTCAAATAATAGAAAAACATCTTATGTATGCAGTAGCTGCTGTATCTTTCACTGAATGTCTTGGAGGGTTTGTCAAAGCGAATACAAAAATACATCAACGTTGAAAGCAGATGAGTTAACACATACCACTGATATTATTGAACACATTAAATTTGAGCATTAGTGAGCATTTTTGCCTCGGCGATGTACTCCCGATTTAAATTTATGAGCTATCAAGACATCGGGGACAGATTCCTCGTAGCCTAGGGGAGACAGTGCATGGTTTCGGAAGGAATTTTGATAAATCGGCAGGTATCGGAAGAAATCGGGAGAACATCGTCGATTTGGAATTCCTCAGTAGAACCCATGCTTTAATGACTGATTCTAGAAAGAACATTGCACCAGTCAATGAATTCAAAACTTGGAAAACAATCCCCACCCACCTTGAGGCGGTTAAACATCTCATAGATAACATACACTGAGATAACTTGCAGTTGTTTTGAAGCCTGTGTTGTGCTGTTCACATCTTAGACTTTTTGGGTCCAGGTAAAACAAAGCATGGCCGCAGTTGGATATATATATTCATATAATGTATAATAAACGTTCATATTATAAAATATGAATGGTTCAAATAACACGTTTTCAAACACAAATCCAAAGGACCGATATTGCACGATTTGCTCGCGGAAATTAATATATTCAACACACGAAGCTTGTAATATATTCATGCATAAATGTCAGGATTAGGTCAAATTATCTGTGCTATATGAACATCACGAGGTTATCAACCCTCTTTAATCCCCCGTCAAACCTGGCTCCACACATGGGCGCTTGCATGGTATCTAAATATTAACATACGAAAAATAATATATACATAATTTTATATACATATTGTATTATGATATTTCAGTTCAACCTCTGCAGAGCAACACCCTTTAGAAGTTGCAAATATTAGCCATTATTTGGAGGTCGACGCTCTGCCAATGTTACACTTAAGAGTTAATATTAGCTTGGGGAAATTTTGAATGTGTTGATATAGATAGGCTGTTGTTCTACAGAGTGCCGCTCTGGAGAGGTTGTACTGTATTAGTAAACATCTTGTATGGTATTTAACCTGTCGCAATAAAATATGTTCACAAACTGACTAGGTATACACTACGCCGAATTTCTAATTGGCCACCCTATAAAATTTGATACTATGTGATATATTCAATCAATACATATAAAGTTGCGTTATGTTTTCATTTCATACATTAATCTATTGATTTACAGAAATAAAACACGTGTTCAGGTACAAAATCATCCATACGGAACGGTTAGTGCGAAATTGCTTTTATGCACGTGGTGCTCGTGCAAGGCATGAAATATGTCCGTATTTTGTTGGAACACATCCTCTGTGGATCTCCTTTTCTGAAAAACATAAAACCTCGCGAGAATGAGCAACGGAAACGCGCTCAAACCGTCAGATGTATACATGCACTTCAATAAATTTCTGCTTGACCACGTGTTTTTTAAATAGATTTTAGAAAAAGTGTTTGCAGAAGAATACAAATAATCCAAACCCGATGATGTCTACTTACATTGATAGAAAAACATATTTCCCACAGTAGTTTGCGCTAAATTAAACGTAACTAAAGTTTGCAATTTTTTAAAAAGACGTGTGGCGCACTTCGCTGTTTTGGGTGGCTGTACGGCTTTGGCGAGTTCCACATTATTCAATCTCTCAAAGTTTAATGTTTTTCTTAAAAGGCAACCCACAGATGATACATTCTAACCAAATACAAACATTTTTTAATCCCGTGCACGAGCACCACGTGCACAAAAGCCATTTCGCACTAACCGTTCCGCATAGATGATTTTGCACAAAAACACGTGTTTTATTTCTGTAAATCGATAGATTAACGTGTGGAATTAAAACATAATTCAGCTTCATATGTATTGGTTGAATATATCACATCAGGCCCGGATCCAAGAATTTTTGACTGGGGGGGGGGGGGGGCAGATAATTTTTTTGATATGTTGGGGTGGGTGCGGGAGGGAGGTCCCCTCCCGGCGAAGATTTTTTCACTTTTCGAATTAAAATCATGCAATTTCCAGCACTTTAAGCTTTTAAAATCAGAAGACAGTAAAGTTATTAAAATTGTACTGCTACATCAACATAAAATAATTTAAAAAAAAGTCTAGTTTCTTTCAATTCCCTAAAATTTACAAATCAGGCGTCAGATTATTAAAATTCACTGTTCGCTACATAATCAGACAACGTTCATTTTTTAAACAATTATTTAAATATACATGTATGTTTATCCCATTGAAGATTTTATCAAGTAAGAACTTTAAATTTTATATTTAAACGTTAAATTATTGAAATTAACTGCTACAAATCGAAATACATAGCTCATGAAATAAACAATATTAGATCTATATCTAAAAGTTTCCACTGGTTCAGATAGATGTTTTAGTAAACTTTAACTTTTAATAAAAATCATAAACTTTTATGCACTAAAACGTCTTTAAAACATTAAAATTCAATGCTAGACACATGGAAATAAAAAAAAAACCATTAAAATTCAATGCTAGACACATGGAAATAAAAAAAAATGTGCCCCCCAAATATTTTGAATTAAACTCGTTTCCATTTTCTTTTTTTTAATCTCACCTGTTTCAATATGTCATTATCAGTAATAGTTTCAGTTTTCAGTTTTCAGTTTCAGTTTATTTCATAATAAATCTATCAACAAGAATATGTCGATATGTCGGGTCACTATTTTTAAATCGATCAGTTCACACGTTTTAGTAACATAGATCAATGAATCTCCTAAATCATGATCTTTCGGACGCTATAAAATCATCTGGGAAAGCGTCTAACTGATTCAGATCGGGTGTAATTAGGGCCTGGATAAACCACAGGGGGCACATTTTATTGCCTTCGTTTCCGCTATATGTAATATACAGAGATTGTTATCACAAAATAACGACCCATAGCCTAATCGATTGGTAATATTTTAAGGATTTTAACGTTTTTAGACTGCACATGTATAAAATGGTCACTCTGAGGCCAACTGGGGGGGGGGGGCACGGCCCCTGTGCCCCCCCGGTGGATCCGGGCCTGCACATAGTATCAAATTTTATAGGGTGGCCAATTAGAACTTCGGCGTAGTGACTGGTATACATGTACAATGTATAATAACTGTCAATATAATTAAAGTTAATACTAGTACATTTGTACTATCTACAGTATGCTATATATATAAATATATAAATTAAGTCATTTTACTGCGCATGTCTATAGTAAACTGAGCCGATATGAACGAACATGACCGTGTTTCAAGTTTCAACATGACACCGATCACTGCGCATGCTTCTACTATATTTCCTATACTATATATACAACGAGTATCGGTTATTTTACAACAAACTGCAACACGACTAACATTGAGACAACTTCGATATAGTTATTTTGAACAAGTCAACCTGTTGTTAACTCCCTTAAAATGTAAGTACAAATAATATAAAATTAATGTGGGTAAAATAAAATGTTAATTTAACCGTAGGCCTATGTATCGCTGGCTTAGAATAAGGTCGTAAGTAGCACTTACGACCTTATAAGACTCATGCATATTTGAAATCTGCACCTCGAGGCGCTTCTTATGAACCTATTTTCATGAACATCGGAACTGGTCAAAAGTTTTCCGCGGGGTGTAATCTTGAAGGCTTTGATAGATCATTGATAGAAGAGAAATTCGGCCGAAAACGCTGCCCGCCGAAGCTCGGCCGTTTGACGCGCTGTGAACGCTTTCACATGTCATGTTGACCTAACCGAAGTTTAAAATGCTTGTTTTTCAATAAGTAAAGAGTAGTTTTTTAGACAGTTTTTTCTTGTCTTCTCAAAATACTGATTTTGTACGACCTTCCAATTCTAAGCCAGCAATGAATGGCGTACTAGTCTAATTGTTAAAGTACTGATATTTACAGCCATTAATTTGTCATGCATTACGAGCATATAATTATTATTATGTTATAGTTAGAACATATTAAGTAAATTTTAATGATTAAAAAGGGCGGAGCGAGCGAAGCCTTTTTAGTCATTAAAATTTACTTAATATGTTCTAACTAACTTAGAATATAACATTCTGCATTCTGATTGGCCGATAAAAATTAGCGCCAACGCAAGACAATGATTAAATTTTCATTTAATCGCGAAAATGCGGCGTTTTCATTGGCTCATAATGTAGGTTATATTCTAAATCAAGGTAAGATTTAAGGGGTTACTTTGCCTGTTGACAATGCTATGATTGAACATAATGCGCACATGTTTAACCATTGTATGGTTTAGTATTACAGAACATACTAAGTCAAAGTATGGCTTTACCAAACGGACCTTTGGAGATTGTGTTCTCCTTTGATACAACTGGTAGTATGTCATCATGCCTGGCCGAAGTACGAGGTCGTGTGTCCGACATGGTACAAAGACTTCAGGCAGATATCCCAGACATCAAGATGGCGGTGTTTGCACATGGAGACTACTGCGACTACCACAACTACGTCACCAAGTTTGTTGATTTTACAGACGAAGTGGCTAAACTGGTAGATTTCACGAACACTGTGAGCAGTACAAGTGGAGGTGACTCTGATGAATGTTATGAGCTGGTGTTACACGAAGTCAGTACGAAGCTTTCATGGACTCCCGGATCACAGCGGGCGCTTGTCATGATCGGTGACAGTAATCCACATGAACCGAACTATCCACAGAATACGCTCAAGTTAAACTGGCGGGAGGAAGCTGATGGCTTGAAAGACATGGGTGTTAGAATATATTCGGTACAATGCAAAAACTATGTTGATGGCACCAAGTTCTATGCCGACATCGCTCGCCGTACACATGGTCATCATCTGAAACTGAATGATTTCAAGAACGTTTTTGACTTTCTTATGGCAGTTTGTTACCGCGAGAAGGACGATACTATGTTTATGAACTATGAAAAAGAAGTAAGATCGCGCAGCGCACCTATAAACAAGGACTTACATAATCTGTTCGGTGATTTAAGAGACGGTGCGGGGTCAGGATCAGATGTAACCTCAACCAGCGGAAAAGGCACTGCAGGGAAAATACCGAAACCAAAAGTTACAAATAAAGCTGGAGACAAGTCTAAATATAGCTCAACGATGACAAAAAGATCGACCATTAAATCACCGAAAACTGTTAAAACTAGTTTTAAAACAGTTCCTGCCAACAAAAAGTATATGGACAAATACTTACCGAAACATTGTCGTGAAAATGTGTCAGAGAATTACTTCCTTCTCCGTGATATGAATTGGTCAGAATGGAAACAGGTGATTTCTCCTAGCGCTCACGTGGTTGGTAATATGAATATCACGGAACCAAGAACCGGAAGCGGGTGTGGATACAGGACAAACACAATATTTGGTGGGAAAACGAAAATGGCTGCAATTTACGAAGTGAGCGTACAGACCAAACCACATTCCAGAAAATTCGTTGTCTACAGTAAGGTATGCCGTGGCTTTGCTGCTGGTAAAAACTGGGAACATCAATTGTTTGGTAGAAAAGGGATTAAGACACAAATTGACAATGTTGTTAAAAAGAACTGCAACGTATTCGTTCGAAGAATGCTTCTTCGCAGTGAAAAAACAAGTACCAAGGTCAGACACGCCATTCGAAGATACGACTATGCATGGAAACCTTTAAGGTCTACGAGAGACGGACACAGACAAGTATTTAAGGGAGAAGTTGAAATCTCGTGTGCAATGGAGATGTAAGGTTTTTTTCTCTTGCTTTATACAGCATAGGAAGTTGACTAATTCCGAGCGTATAATTAATTATGCTTCAATTGCAATAGGAAATGTGTGTATTTTTATTTAGTACTTGCAACTATATGGATATGTTTTGTAAGTATGTGTGTTGCTAATTTCGTACTCAGTGCAACTTCTAGTAACTATATGGACATGCTTTGTAAGCATTGTGCGGACAGGAGCTTCATGTTCAATCATTTGACATAATTGTATGTATTACACATACCTAGACTATTTAGGATGTACGGGTATTTTGTACTATATCTTTAACATGAAATGTGTACATACATCTGTAAGTAATTGTACAATATACATACTTGTATTATATATGCCTTTTTGTGTTTTATATAATTAATTGTAATGTCGTTTAATATGTTGTTTATAGTGGTTTATGTAAGACACAGTCTCTGTTTATATGTAGTCTAAAATAAAAAATACATTTAAAACAAAAATTTAATGCGTTTCTTATGCATACAGTCATAATTTTATGTACATTGTATTGTTTGTTACGTATCTATATAGGTATTTTTGTTCAGCACATGGTTGGCAACGAAACTGAAAGAGCCCCATTTGCAAAGATCTAGCAAGTAACTTAAACAGATATATGGAGGAAAAACTTCGTCTTGACATGAAATTGGGTCCTAGACACAACAAGCATACAAATACAATCCCACGGTCAGTAAATGAAGCACCGACGACGTCATTGAAACAACCTCCACTTTGGATTAACCGTATGATCGTTATATATATGAAATATTTCCGACAAGATCAAATCCTTATAATTGACTCGAAAGAATTTAAAGCAGACCCTATGGCTGTGTTGTACAAATTAGAAAATTTTCTGAATCTACCTCAGCGAATTAGTAACGATAACTTTGTATACATTTCAGAGAAGAACTATTATTGTATTAAATCACTGAACGGTACTGGAATATGCTATGATAAAATAAGAGGTCGTGATTACAAGGAGGACATAAGTAATCCAATTTCGATGGAATTTTGCATGGGGTTAGTTCTAACGATGTTGTCTGTGAACAAATACTTTATGAACATATCGAAAGCCAATTCTTGTTTTTGATACCATGAATATCTTACCACTTTAGTACTGTAAATGCACCTTTCTAAGATAACGTTAATTTTATAAAAGACATTTGTTTTTACTCTTTATCAGTGATACAGTTACCTGTGGTGGTGATATGCTATTTTTACCCAGAAACACAAGCATTGCTTGCATTGAAATAAAATAAAGTAAAAATGATTTTTTTTGTCGTCATTTTGGTACCAAGGAAATAAAAATCAGAAATAAAATATTTATTGCATAATAATTAAAGACATCGCTCCGAAATATGAAAGTCACACTTTTGACCAATTGTAGATATTGATAACGTCCATAATGCGGATTTATGTTTAAATGCCGCGAAGAAACACCACCATTTTGTTTATTTACGGTGCCTTTGAAATAACTTAAATTCGCATTTACCTTATAGATACAAAGAATACTCGGACTTTTTTGTATGATTTTTTGCCTTATAGAATTTATTTTTTATGCCCCCGTATCGATAGATTGGGAGGCATATAGTGATTCACCTGTGCGTTCGTCCGTCCGGTTAACCCAAATTGACCGTTTCTTCTAGCATCATTAGGGCTTGCTACAAAGCTTTCATACTTGCATGGATGTTGTATATGAACACTCTCCACACGCCTGTATCACCTAACCCCATTTTGACCTTCACCTTGACCTTATTTTGGACTTAGACTTATTTATGGACAAGGCTTCCACAGGGGGCATAAGCGTTTATTGAACGCAGTCTTGTTTGTAACATGTTTTATTTCGCTTTCCTTACAAAAACGTTCGACCTCATCACAGGCTGCATCACACTGGTGGGGGAGTGGTGGCCTATAGATACAATGTAGAGCGCGTGCTTCGGGATCTAGATGTCCCGGGACGGGGTCAATCCCCGTTTGGACCACTGTTTAATTACTCTAAGCAAGAATAATACACAAGCACGTCCTCAAAATATCAACGAACGGTAGGCTTACGTGTCAAAAAATGCCTTGAAAATGCCTACAATACGATCCTATTGACTTCATTGACAGCATACCCCATGTACGGTGGCATAGAGGGGACAAAGGAAACATTTTATTTATCACGTGCGTACGTAATAGCTAACACGCGTGCAAGTGATCCGTGCGCACGTGATAAATAAATATTTTCTGTGTCTCCTCTATGCCACAGTACATATAGTTAGTAGTCAAACCATTTCGATGCTAACAGTACCAGTACTAGCGTGGCTGGACCGTCAGAATTAATAAGCAGCCACTTGGAGACAGCTTAGCAGTCTAATATAGCCAATGTAATGTTTTACCGTTAGAAGGCATACTGTAGGGACACAGCGTAAAATTGTCCATATAATGACAACTATTGAAGATATTTGTTAGTTGCAATTATATATCAAAATAGCAGGTTTTCCTGGAGACTGGCTCATAGATCTACATTTTATATATGGGGGTCCCTGCTGTAAATGTAGACATTAACATATGCGTTTAAATTAAATCATATCTATATTTCTTTTCATAAAATTTCTGAATGGATTCGCGTCAGTAAGCATAAATATCAACCACGTACTTAAAATCACCGAAAGTTTCAAATATCGAAATTTAGAACATTCACGGATGGTCGGTTGTCGTGTATACATACAGAACAGTACATATAGCATACAAAGGGACGCAATCCATACACGCTTTAAGTACACAACACACCTTTAAGTCGGTCAACAACTTGTTGTGGTAAATACGGATATTTTATAGAATTTACGTTGGTGTAACTTACTTTCATTGACTGGAATCATTTGTCAGTGGAAAAATAAAGCACGGATAAAGCAATGGTAAGTGAAGTTCATTTAGTTATTGCTGTAGCACGCTTTGATTTTTGGTTTGAACTACATGGTAACCGGAGAGTATTAAAGGAGAACATTGTCGCGGCAGGAGATTGTGTTAAAGGGGAAGTATGTATTATCAGCAATTCTTGATGTTTCGCAAATTGTAAATGAATCTGATAAGTTTACACATTTCTTTTCATGCATATTATCCTTGGTTTAATAGCCATTTATTCATTATTGCGTTTATTTATAATTCTACAAATTATGTTTTGTTGAGCAGAACCAATTTATTCGCAGTGCATCGGGTGCAAGACACCTGTGATAAACTCCTGTGTAGGGGTTAGGGGTCATGATAGTGAACAAGTATGCAAAGTATCAAAGCATAATATATGTCAATACACTTTGAAGATATAGGAAGTTAAAAAAACTTGTACCTAAACTTTAACATTTGTACTAATTTGAAAAAGGGGCATAATTTCAACACAATTCTTGATAGAGTTACTTTATACCCTTCTGTAGGAGTTAGGGTTATGATGGTGAACACATATTCAAAGTATCAAAGGAGTATGACAGTGCACTTTGAAGATATATAAGAGGTAAAAAACTTGTACCTAAACTTTGACCTTTGCATTTGTGAGTCCAAAGGGGGCATAATTTCAACAAAATGTTTGATAGAGTTACCTGCCCCTAGGGGTTGGGATCATGATGGTGAACAAGTATGCAAAGTATCAGAGCAATATGTCAATGCACTTTGAAGATATTTGAGCTGAGGTTAAACAACCTGTACCTAAACAGGGCTATTTTTCACTATCCACGAGGGGCCTATATAAGGCCCCTTCACAATTTGCTATAGGCCCCTTTCACAAACATAAAAGGCCCCTTAATTCACAATCAGAATTTGCGTCATGGTTTTTGCAAAATCAACTTCACAAAGCACCAAACAAACAAATAACAGATAACAGTCATATATTTTACTGTACAGGACTTGATATAAAGTATTATATCATAGATACATGCATGTTTGGGAAAAGTTGAACTAACATCTGAAAAATTTTGTTTCCGCGTCTATTTTTTACAATTTTGAGAATGTTCGCGCTAAATTTTCACAAAACAAAAGGGCTTGGGCCTCTTCACAATTCAGCGAAAAAAAGCCCTGCTAAACTTTAACATAAATATTTGCACAAAGTTGAAAAAGAGGGCATTATTTTAACAAAATGCTTGATAGAGCTACCTACCATAGGCGGATCCAAGGGGGGGCGGACCCGGCGTACGCCCCCCCCTAAAATCGCCGGAGCCTAGGTAATTTAATCATAGATTGGATGTAAGAACAATATTGATATGCAATTTTTTTTCTCAATATGCAGCTGACGAATTCCGTGGTTACATTTAAAAAGTCACGAGGCAGAAAGCCACTGGTCTCCCTAGTCGCTGGATCCCAAGTATTTCACATTTCCTCTTAAACAAAACTGAAGCCCTGGAGTTCGCAGAGTATGCTGCTCAGATAGACATTGCATTTTTTCTTCGTGACGAATTTACAGAAGCTATATATATATATATCAGTGAATATTATCCAGTCGATAATCGTTAGTCCTGGCTATGCTGCTCATATGAACAACGAATTTTCTTGCTCGCTTCGCTCGTTGTAGAACTACGTAAATTCAATGAAAGCCGCCAAGTTTTGATTTACCAATGAGTTGGTTGGGTATGCTGCTCAGATAAACACTGATTTTTTTTTCTAATTCTTACAATTACTACATCAGTGAATATAACCAAGTAATAAGGATGTGGTGTTTGCTGCTGAAATAGATAATTGCATTTTTTCTTGCTCGCTGCGCTCGCACATCCACTATCAGTTAATTTTGTCAAGAAGGGAATGAGTATGAGGGATATGCTGCTCAAATAATTAATACATATATTCTTGCTCGCCTTGCTCTCACATTAACTTCATCAATGAATATTTTAAGATAAAGAACGAAATTGTGTGGAATTCTTCTCAGAGATACAGTTTTTTCTTGCTCGCTTCGCTCGCGCATTTTCTTTGGGGGGGGGGGGGGTATCAATACATGAATGTACGCCCCCCCCTAACGCCAAATCCTGGATCCGCCCCTGCCTACTCCTGCATATGGGTTGGGGTCATTATGGTAAACAAGTATGCAAAGTATCCAACAAATTAATTTTGAAGACAAAAAAATGCTTTTGAAAGAAACATGCACTATTCCACTAAAGATTAGACTTTGAGGTCACTAGATTAATATCCAATGCAACCTTAGACAGCAGAACTGTTTCTATCAATAAATTGAGAATATTTTGGCCTCAGATCTTCAAACTTGACAATGTGATTGGTCATCTTCTGTAGATATGACCACTATATAATTTTGAGTTCAGTCAGGAATATTTTTTGGAGAAAATTGTGGAAGTCAAAGCATTGATTGATTTTGTAACCAAATTCTATGCATGTTACGATGACATATATACACATATTTGATTGAATTAAGTTGTCACAAATGACTAACAAATATTCAAGATTATATACATATATTCATAGTTAACGCATAAATGTAGCTGGAGGCGTGTGTTTTCTGTTGCAATTGATGGATGATACCTCTCATTACATTCATTGCTAAACCATATATCGTATCACAGCTGTAGCATCTTTGTAAAAATCATTTATATTGTGTACGTACCAGCTGGCGTTTAAAATTACTCGGTAATTTATCAGTCATGTGATTTAATTGTCAATTTTGGATTAAGGAAATTTTTGACGTGCAAGTATCAATCGTTTATGTCATATTAATGTGTCAAGCTTATCAAATACCTATTAATTCCTCAGGCTAAATAAAAAAATATGTGTGGGTCAGGTAACATTGGTGAAAAAAATAGGGTAGGTAGGTAGGCATTTCTTTTTTTTTTAGATGCAATTGTACAACATACATCAGTGGTCACAGTTTATTAAATTTATGCAACTTTAAGCATCTCTGCCTCTAGTCATATGTTATTGCATGGAAAATGCAGTGTGTCAAAATGGAAATTGAATTTTATTCGTTCCGCGCTTATTCGTACCAATAGAAAGTGCTGGGGTCGGAGCTAAAAATTAGGGTACATGTAGGTAGGGTTATCTGAACCACATATTATATGTTTTAGCCTTATCAAACACCTATTAATAGGTATAGGACTTGTTATTGAAAATGTGTGGTTAATCGTAACTCGAAACAGTCAATACTTCATTCCTCGGATATTGAGTGGCATAATAATATTTTTAAGTACTAAGAAGATTAAAGTGATTGCTAAAACACAATATGAAATAATACATGTCTGTACTTTATTTTTTGAGCAAATGTGTTATATTGCATAAAATCTACAGGCAAGGACCTTAGGTCTTTCTACAGGTTCCTTCCGACGTTCTTGTTAGCTCACCTTAGCACGAAGTGCCATGCGCCATCCACCGTCAACTGTGAATTGGACTGTTAACACTCTAGAGGTCATAATTTTCAATTAATCTTAATGAAACTTGGTCACAATGTATGTCTCTATGAAATCTAGGTCAAGTTCATAAATGGGTCATCTGGGGTCAAAAACTAAGACTGCTATGAAATATTAAGTCGGAATACTCGTCACAATTAATGTATTGTATTCAAAATTAATATCAATCAAAACAGTAGAACTAGGCAAAAGATAAAATATTGACAATAAAATATTAAGAAAAAATAAAAGAAACATTTACCTAACACACCCTTATTGGCCAGGGTCGGGAAGGGGAACCAAACGATTATTTTATTTTTGGCCTAAACGAGAACTGTTTTTAAAATTGTATTGGAGGTTTGTCATTTTGAAACTATTTTATTCTTGCAGGTTTAAATAACAGATTCGGAAGGAAAAAGTTAAACATTTAACAAGTATTGATGAAGGTTGCAGGATTCTGATTTGCAAACCATACAATCAACTGGAAGTAATAATGACTATTGACGAAGGTAAAGTATAAAGGCCTTTATATCTATACTGAAGAAATTCTACCAATTATTACAGGCTGTAGGTGCCAATTTTACTTATTTACTTACTGACTGCCCGTTATGCCGTCTGGCAATGTCTTCTTGATGACATTGATTGAACAGGTTTTCATTTGAAATTGTTCTAGGCCTAAATATTCTAAATATCCTTCGCAAGCTTTTAGTGTGAAATGTCGATAGCAAATTAAAGTGTATATTAAGGTTTTTGCCAGACCCTAAAATTGCACCGAAAGCCTGTGCCCATAATATTATAACATGTAAATTTAAATATTTTAGCTGGACTTTTCAAAGAAAAAAACGTCAAGCTATTGTCATCACTCGGCAATCTACATTGGTGTCTTGTGTTTAATAGTAAAGTTTTCAGTAGGACATTTCTCAAAAACTATCAAAAGCATCCAATTAAAACATATTCATACTTGTTCCTGATGAAAAAGGCAATCCATCTGGGGTTAAAACTAGGTCACTATAGGTCAAGTCACAGAAAAGCCTTATGTATGCTGCTGATGCTGTATTTTTCACTGTATCTTCTTGAAAGTTGGTCAGAATGTTTGTCTAGATGGAATCTAAGTATAGAGCTGATGATCTCAATCACACGGTCCCATCAATTGGATGCCTATTGAGTCTCTATGGGAGACGCTCGAGAATTTAATGTCTATTGAGTCTTGGAGTATGCAAGTCACACTAGATTTGGATGCCTGTGTAGTATATATAAGTCACACGAAGAATTGGATGCCTGTAGAGTTTCTATTGGAGTCACACGAAGAATTGGATGCCTGGTGATTGAGTCTCTAATAATTGGGAGTCGCTTCATAATTTAATGTCTATTGAGTCTTTGAGTATGCAATTTAAGTCACATGAGCTTTGATCGCCTATAGAGTCTCAATGGAAGTCACACAAAGAATGGCATAGAGACTCTGTAGACTTCCTATTCTCGTTTGACAGAGATAAGTCCCCTTGAAAATAGCAGAATTATTCCTTTCTGGTGATGACCTCAGCAGGTTATAATTTGCCCATACTTGGCATCAATATCATGATAGCGCTGACCAGCGTGTCTATAATATTCTATGTCAGTAATCGTAACTGTATAACCGGTATATATGAAGTGTTATCACTCAATTATTCTAATTGATTTCTTGGTAGAGACATCTCAGACTTGTGTGGGTTTATACAACTTATGCCATATTATAATATTGATTATACTTTAAAAGCCTATTATGAGAAGATGTGGCGATTTGATCCATCTGTTTCCTGTATTTAAGCCATACTCTACATGCATATTCACATAACAGTTATCTTGGAGGCTGTTTATGATAGATCTGTCATAGTTCTACCTAATTTTTAACTCGACTTCTCAAAGAAAAAAAGTCGAGTTCTTGACGTGACTGGATTGTGTGCGTCAGGGTGTGCGTCAACTGGTTAAATTTATTGTCAGAGTCATTTTCTCAAAAACTATCAAAGGTATCAACTTGAAACTTAATATAGTTACTAACCATCACCAGAGGAGTCCATACTGACATAAACTGAATTTTCGCAAACATTATCAAAGCTTTAAACTTGAAAGTCAGTATACTTGTGGAATGTGATGACCTACATCTACTGACAAGAGGAAACAACTCTATACAGCATTTTATTGTTGAGTTATTCCCCTTTTCTGACTTTGAATCTTTACACAAAAATGTCAATTACTCAAAGACTGTATCAAAGGTATCCACTTGATTTCAACATAGTTATTCACTATCACAAGGGGAGATCATACAGACAAGACTGGTAACTCTGTGACAGATATTTATGAGTTATCTGCCCTTGTTATTCTTAGAATTTTGACTCACAGATGAGCAAGGTTACTATCAAGTATGAGAAAGTCGAGCGTCCAGCACTCATAAGCGGTACTCTTGTTTAATGTATTATATGACATTTCACTGCAAGCTTAAATATGTTTTGATAGGCTTAATTTTATATTAAGCCTTGTGCTTGGTGTCAGATTCCTGTCTTAAGCTCCTTAGAATGGCTCATAGAGCAGTTTATATCTCTCTGTGACATCACGCCACCGATACTGAGGCAAATGTGTGTTGGGCTGATGTTTAAAAAGCATCTGAGTAGAAAACTAAAAATTTTCTTGAAATCTTAAAATTTCTTTTTGTGTATAAGGTACTAGAAATATGTACATTGCAAATTTTTGACTTAAGTTAAAATATTCAAGTTTTCCACTAAGATGCTTTATAAATACCAGCCCTGATTAGGATGTCATAATAATTGCTAGCATATTCTCTTAATTTCCGAAGATAATTTCATTTTAAGTGATTTTGGCCCTAATTTGGACTAATAAATACCAAATTACTTTAGGTTGGTTTTGAAACATGTTTTACAATGTGCACCTTATATTAATCACTTTCAACACCTCATTCCTGATGGTATCCACTGTCACAAGGGTATGAGAGAAGAAATATTAGCTTCTCTTTTTAATGCTGACCATCAAAGATCTAAATATACATTTAGATCTTTGTGAGCGCTTAGGTAGCAGAAGCCCCAGTAGTACAATTTTTGTTTCATCTTTGGTACGACGTCGTACAGCACAGTCTCAGACCTCTAACGTTCAAAGTGGACACTCTATCACTGACTTATGGACACTGAATTGCTTCTATTTTGAACGTTTTGAAACATTCCAATTGATTTATCCTGGCCGAGGTTTCCAGACAGTCATATTTACAACAAATTCACACACACCGGATCGTGTGAAGCAGAGTCTTTTTAATTCTCTGAATCATAGATATTATGGCCATAAATGATGAATTCCTTTTGAATCTCTAGTGTCATTTTGGTAATTTTGTACTGTTTAAAATTATCAATCTGTGTAAAATTAACAATCCGTACAAAATTATCCAAAATTAACAATCTGTGCAAAATTATTGTTTTGTACAAAATTATCATTCTGTACAAAATTATCAATCTGTACAAAATTATCCAAAATTATCAATCTGTGCAAAATTATCATTCTGTACAAAATTATCAATCTGTACAAAATTATCCCAAATTATCAATCCGTGCAAAATTATCATTCTGAACAAAATTATCAATCTGTACAAAATTATCATTCTGTACAAAATTATCATTCTGTACAAAATTATCCATCGATCCGTACAAAATTATCAATCTGTACAAAATTAACAATACATGTATGTACAAAATTATTAATCTTTGCAAAATTATCAATCTGTATAAAATTATCAATCTGTACAAAATTATAAATTTGGCGCTAGAGATTCAGTGCCTAGTGAATTGACTGGACTATCATGATTGTATCTGTTAAACTTTCATTCTGCAATCAAGAGCTGTTTATACATATTAAACTGGACTAGTCTTTGTTTAGTTACGGTAATAGCGAGCTTGCTAATTAACTTCCTTGATAGTTATATTAATTGATATAATATCCTGATAATTTCCTGTTGAGATGTATTTGTAATTTACAACAAACTAATGAATATAACTATTACAATAATATAGTTACTATGAGTCTGCTGACTTAGTGTTAAACATACATGACCCAACTGAGTAGCACTGTTGGTAGAGGTCCAGAAGTTATAACAAATTACCCTGAATTGCAGGGCTTCATATCACTGGCTTAAAGTGAGTCTCAAGGTCATTAGTACAAATTTGTTAATTTGAGAAAACAACAAAAAACTGTCTGAAAACTACTCTTTGCTTATGGAGAAACAAGATTTTTAAACGTTCGTTTGGTCAACATGACAAGTTCTGATCTTCACGAAAATAAGCTCATAAGAAGCGCCTCATGATGCAGATTTTGAATATGCATGTGTCTTATAACCTTCTTATTCTAAGCCAGTGATATGACCCTTCTGAGTAGCGTAGTTAGTAAAGGTCCAAAATTACATGCAATAATAGTCCCCACCCCAATTTGTAACAGGGCTATATGCAAACTCCTCGCAGTGGTTGCTTCCCTTAGCAAAGCGGTAACTTCCCTTTGCCAGTACATTAAGGTAATGTAATGGACGTGATACTGTGAGGAGGTTGGGCTATTAAAGGCCAAAAACTTTAAAGTTGAAAAATTACCATGGCTGCCAAATATTAATATCAATTTTGTATTGCAGATTTTCACAAGTTTACCCACGATGTGGAGGAGGTTCTACAGGAGGTTAAACATGAGGTGGAGGAAGTGTTCCATAAAGCACACATGATACTCTCAGTGAGGGACTTCAGTATACAGATAGCATTTGTATTGATGGGTATAACAACAGCCATACTTATAATTGGTACGGTATATGTACGATGTTTTCATCATCCTAAACGTAAGCATGAAGATCATCCACATGAAGAAACTGAAAATATTGTAGAAACGGACGTTACTGACAAAAAGACTGATGATGTTTCTGGGAAAAGTTCCGAGAAAAAATCAGAAAAAAAATCTGAGAAAAAATCTGAGAAAATTTCAGAGAAAAATGTCGTAGAAAATTCTGAGAATCGTTTAGAGAGTGAATCTGAAAAACGGGAACAGAACGGACAAGTGCGTAAACGTACGACGTCCAGCAGTGCCAGTGTTAATAATAACAATAGTCCAGTCAAATCAAAGATTCCTGTATTTAGACAAAAGAGTGTGACTAAATCGCCGTGATAACTTCTGGGGTAGTTTTAATCTTGGTGGTTGTCTCCCTTATGATCTTTTTCTATGAACTACCTCCCTTTGTAATAGTTTCTAGAACAAACAAAGGGAAGTAATTGTAATAACTTCTAGAATAAACAAAGGGAGGTAATCAAGTTGTAAAGAGAAAAAGGGGGACAATATATCTTCCAGTTGTAATACAATGCATAATCATGCGTGTGTGTTTCTGTAGGTTTGTTACATGGATTGTTTTATATTATTAAGTGATGACAGTGTAATACACGAATTAAATTCTTTTTTTCCGTGAACTTAAATTTAGGCAGGGTGTGTATTATACTGAATGCAACATCCACTTGTAGTCACAGGATCTGTTCTGTATCACAGTACCATTTAGTGAGGGCAAAATAACAATTCCAATAATATAAGATTTATCTTCTGACAAAAATATTTTAAAAATCATGTTTTGGAAAAAAGTTAAAACAAAGGCATTTTAACGTATCTACTTGGTCAGACTATGGCAAATTTATGCGATCCCTTGACTGATGTTAGATACAGTTTGATTTTGCATTTACTCTGCCTTCATGCTTTTAGAGAAATGTCAATTCATGAACCATGCTAGTGTTTTCCAGTATGTACAGTAATTTTATTATTGAATGATGAAATCTATGCAAATTGTCAAACTGCCAAACCGTGAGACACAAATTGTAGCTATATTATTATGTATATTCTATCTATGAATTATTTCTGTATGTTCAAAGATACTTAGATTGATTAAGATATATGTACCTCATGTACATGTACATACTTCATTTATTGTGTCCCCCATCTTTGATGAGGGGTTTACTGCTTCTCAAATTTCAGTCGGTCTATTGGTAGGTCAGTCGGTCATTTGACCAAATGGTTTCCGTTCAATAACTCAAGAAATAATTTGGGGTAGGGGACTTTTTGCTCGGATAGGTAGGGAAGGGGAAACAAGCTATATTTTATTTTTGGCCTAACTCTGTATGTATGCTCACTTTGAATCTATTGATCTTCAGTTGCAAGAGGAGAGATTCTTATACCTGTCTGACTTTAATTAGTACCCAAGTGTATTCATTGATTCTACATCATTTTATGCTACTTTGGTTAATTATCGCAAGTATGTACTTTGATCTAGAGTTCTATCTTCTCGGTATACGTTGGTCATTATTTCGCTGGCTTAGAATTAGAAGGTCGTAAGGACAAAATCAATATTTTGAGAAAACAAGAAAAACATGTCTGAAAACTACTCTTCACTTATGGCAAAACATGACCACTTCCAATTTTCATGAAAATAGGCTCATAAGAAGCGCCTCATGATGCATATATTTCAAATATGCATGAGTCTAAAAGGTTGTAAGTAGTACATTTACTTACGACCTTCTAATTATAAGCCAGCGATATAGACTGTATTGTTTAAGATGTGTCATGGGAGACAACTCCTATTTTTTTTATTTTCATGAATTTATCTACCTTTGCAGTATCAAATATATTCAGAACCAAATAAAATGTAGCTAAAAATTAGAAAAAAATAGATCTAGTTAGTAAAAATGTCAATCTCATTAAAATCAGACCCTTATTATGCTTCACTACTTTACGCTGATATAGGATCTGACGACACTCCGTTTGGGGTCATGTCGATGTGAACTTTACGTCATCTAATCAAATCACTTCTTTCACAAATTTGAAAGTGGGGTGAAACTCTGCTGAGGCTATGTGACGTCATTGTGCACTAGAGAGATCATTTGAACATGACCTCTTACGGAGTGTAGTCAGATCTCTAACAGCATAAAGAAATGGAGCGAAGGTTCGGATCAGGTTTTAATGAGATTGTAAAAATATTTAGTTAGTAAAATATATCTATCTAGTCAGAGGCTAGACTTATAAAAGATGCATTATATTGGTGCTTCATAATGATGAGTTAGAAGTTCTTGACATTCACTAATACAGAGCAATACACATCAAAGAGTGTGCTAGCTATGGTTCAGAAAGTTTTTTCATGACTGTTTAATCTTTCATAGAAAATCAATAATGAAGCTTGAAAAAAAAGTATGGGTTTTTGAAGTTCAAATTCTACAAGTCACATTTATACATTGTATAATTTATGTAATACACTTTGAAACTTGTATCTTAATCAGCATATTCGCCATATTGTTTTTGGGGTATATATGCATCAAAATGTGTCTCATGGAGTAAAGGTTTAACTATTTTGATCTACAAATGAAATCCCAGAAAGAGGGCTGTTTTATTGGTTTATATACAGTAATCAATCAAAGTGTCATCTATGATTGAACAGATGACAATATTGACAATGTAGTATCATTTATTAATTGTTTGGACATTTAGCTCTCGATCTTTGATACAAAATGTCAATATTGATGGGAAATCTGTTCACGGCCATATTTGGTATTCAACAATTATTTTGAAAGCAAATTTGTTTCTTTTTATCTTGGTATACATCTCATGAATATTTTGAATTTAATCATTCTGATTACCTTGTAAGTTTCATATAAGACTTTGAAATTCTTACTCAGGTTTAATTTAAATTGCTAGTAGAGAGCAATAAGGCGTTAGATATAGTTATAAAAATGAAGAACATATTGAAAGCTTAATACATGTTTGTAAGTATAGAAGATTTAGAATTTTAACCCCCTAAAACCCCACTAAAGTCCTGTTATGCTTGTGTATTGAATAATATAGAAAGGGAGGTAACTTGAAAATTTCTTAATTATGTGGTTACAATAAGGATAAATATAAGGTTTTTGCTTATTCAGCTTGTTCTCTTATTGCTCAATAAGTTGATAGCTGTATATTGGTTACAGGGTTTAGTTGGATCTCATTATGGGATATGAATGTCTCGTTATACCACGTAACTAAGGTTACCAAGTGTTCCAATATTGTTATACCCTATAAATATTTTATTTGTTAGATATATTTATATATGAAATGTATGGTTTATAATAACTACCAGTAAACCTGTTTTCTTTTAATGTATACATGTATTAATTATAAGTTACCGCAAGTGTACTTGTAAATTTCACAGCACTAATTTGTGAAACAGCATTTCCATAACTTTTATACATGTTTATTTAATATTAATACCAGACTCCATTTGCTCCATTCCTTTACGCTGTATCAGATCTGACTACAGTCCATATAAGGTCATGTTCAAATGATCTCTCTGGCGCACAATGTCGCATATCCTCAGCAGTCTTTTACTGCACTTTCAAATTTGTGATAGCAGCAATTTGATTGGATGACATATACATGTAGTTCACATCGACATGACCCCATGGAATGTCGTCAAATCATATATCAGCGTAAAGTAGTGAAGCGTAATAATTAATGGTCTGATTTTAATGAGATGGCTCAGTTATAGTCTTGACCATTCCACGTATAGATTAACATTATTACATCACAGGTTGTTGTAAGTAAACGTGATTAATCATTGTGTTTACCCTTCCCGAGATCTGTTATATTTGTCTACTTCCCGAGATCTGTTACATTTGTCTACTTCCCGAGATCTGTTACATTTGTCTACTTCTCGAGATTTGTTATATTTGTCTACTTCCCGAGATCTGTTACATTTGTCTACTTCCCGAGATCTGTTATATTTGTCTACTTCCCGAGATCTGTTACATTTGTCTACTTCCCGAGATCTGTTATATTTGTCTACTTCCCGAGATCTGTTACATTTGTCTACTTCCCGAGATCTGTTACATTTGTCTACTTCCCGAGATCTGTTACATTTGTCTACTTCCAGAGATCTGTAACATTTGTCTACTTCCCGAGATCTGTTACATTTGTCTACTTCCCGAGATCTGTTACATTTGTCTACTTCCCGAGATTTGTTTCATTTGTCTACCTTCCGAGATCTGTTACATTTGTCTACTTCCCGAGATCTGTTACATTTGTCTACTTCTCGAGATCTGTTACATTTGTCTACTTCCCGAGATTTGTTACATTTGTCTACTTCCCAAGATTTGTTACATTTGTCTACCTCCCGAGATCTGTTACATTTGATTACTTCCCGAGGTCTGTTACATTTGTCTACTTCCCGAGATCAGTGAGTGAGTGTTACATTTGTCTACTTCCTGAGGTCTGTTACATTTTTCTACTTCCCGAGATCTGTTACATTTGTCTACTTCCCGAGATCTGTTACATTTGTCTACTTCCCGAGATCTGTTACATTTAAATAACAATTTTAAGTGTGAAATGTGTTTTTTCTTGCACATTGATTGTTACTGAGTGTTATTGCGTGCTTTGATTGTTTAACTGATGAGTTGCTTTGTTAACAAACTGACATTTTATATATGATTGATATATATATTTATCTATTGTGTATTCATTGTATATATTTGAAATCATCCATATTTCTGTATATAGGATGTGCATATCACTAAAATACCGTATAATCTGTTATTTTTGCACCGAGCATACTTTAAGGATGTATTTTTCAGGAACCTTATTTTTTTAGGAAGTCTTTATTTGTGCTGTTTACCATAATGGGGATTAAAATGTTCAATGTTTTTTTCCCCCAAAATGTGCCATTGAAAGTAGTGTGAAAATAAGATGTTCACAAAAAGCTCTGATATACATGTATTATTATGTATATGGTAATCAAAATGTTTCGGTTTTTGGGGTGAACATGTAAGATTTGGTTACAAATGGCTTCCCCCCTTGCTGTGGAGTCCAGAGGTTACAACACCCCAATTAGCTAACAGCAAGACGTTTTTGCTCATTCTTAAACTCTACCCAGAGTTGCTCTAAATTCTATTATATTGACTTTATAGAGCCAATTGTCCCTAAACCTAATTATGCCCCCATCTTTGATGAGGGGATATATTGCTTTGCACATGTCTGTCATTCTGTCTGTCTGTAGACCAAATGGTTTCCATTCAATAACTTGAGAATGCTTTGCCCTAGAGTCTTCAAACTTAGCATGGAGGTTGGAATCAGCAGTAGATACTCCCTATTGATTTTGAGGTCAGTGGGTCAAAGGTCAAGGTCACCGTGACCTTTACCATTGCTGCCATGGGGGTCACATATGTGTTTTACCAACTCTTACATCTCTTGTTGATATTAAGGGAGAACATGTGTCAGGGGTATCTCCTCCCCACTCACTCTGGTTCACTTCATATACAGTGCCCACCAAAAATAAGTGTACAGTAAATATTTGTTGCTAAACTTAACTTGGTTAAATTATTCAATATCCTTTTATCAGACGGTCACAATTATACTTGTTTCATAAACTACAGTTACTATATGAGTCAAAAAAGAGATAGAAATAAAGATGAAGATTTTCTGAAATGAAATAACCATGTGACCCAAAAAGGCTGAATTTTCCATCTTTTTGCGACAAAGTTACCATTCAAGGGCACAAAGAAACTTTAAATTTAACACCTAGTGTACCATAGAATGTAATATGGTCTTTACATTTAATAAACAAAAGTATTCCTTTTCTTCAAAAATATTGTTGTTTTGCATATAGTGTTATTACAGACAAGTACATGGGGAAATAACATCTGTATACTTATTTTTGGTGGGCAGTGTACTTTCATTAAGTGATACAGGGTAAATATGTGAACACGCAGTATCAAATCTACCTCAGAATGTATAACAACAAAATATTTTTGCAATTATAATTTGTTCACTGTTTTATCACTTAGTTCAAGTTTTACTTGTATATACAGAATGGTGAGTGTTTACCCTTAAACTTATCAGAGCAACAGATAAGGTTTAAGTCATTTGGGTATTCAACCCCTATGTTTCAATGTTGTTTGGGGTTTTGACAAATTTTATAAGGGTATTTAATAAAACTCATAGGGTAATTGATCTTTTATATACCATTTTTCACTATAACATAATTTTCTTTTTTTCAAATTGGGTATTTTAGATTGTCTTTGCTTTTTCATACTCCCTTCTCTCAAAATCTATTGGGTTTTACGAAAATTAATCGGTTAATTACCCCAATACGCACACAGCTTATCTGTAGCTTTGTAAGTTATACAGAATGGTGAACATAATGTTGGCCTTGTTTTCTACATGTAGGGTTTGTCGCTTCTGATTTACGCTAAATTGATCATCTCAAGTTTGGGTCGTAATGTTGGATCACCTGCGACAGCCCCTAGGATCACCTGCAACAGCCCCTAGGATCACCTGCGACAGCCCCTAGGATCACCTGCTACAGCCCCTAGGATCACCTGCGACAGCCCCTAGGATCACCTGTGACAGCCCCTAGGATCACCAGTCCTGCAACAGCCCCTAGGGTCACCTGCGACAGCCCCTAGGATCACCTGCGACAGCCCCTAGGATCACCTGCAACAGCCCCTAGGATCACCTGCGACAGCCCCTAGGATCACCTGCAACAGCCCCTAGGATCACCTGCGACAGCCCCTAGGATCACCTGCGACAGCCCCTAGGATCACCTGCGACAGCCCCTAGGATCACCTGCAACAGCCCCTAGGATCACCTGCTACAGCCCCTGATGTTGCCCTCTCTCTAACATAATCTATTCTTAGGCCAAAACAAATTAATTATGTGGTTCTAGTAAACCGACTAACCCTTACTTTTTGGCCCGACCTTAAACATTTTATTGCAAGAAAAGAAAGATCTTTTTCGGAATCGGCGATTTTCCGGAACAGTACGAAAACTATACAGCATTTTAGTTTTCGCGATGGCCTGCTCGAGTTGGAAAAATATAATAGTTTTACAAAATAGTTTTTTTTCCTACCGACATAGTATAACCCTAATTTTTTTCACCATGTTACTAGAACCACATAATTAATTTGTTTTGGCCTTATCAGATCCTTTTGATACATACTTGGGTGTAGCCCTTATAGCAATAATATCTAGGTCAAAGTAAATAACCAACCATAATTGCTGGCCCATAGTGTGCTAAACTGACAAGATATGCCTGATTTATCATTGATGGCTTATACATTAGGGTACTAACTATTTTATCAAAGCACTTACGGAAATCGTAAACTTACGATCAAAATTTTATTCTTTAAATTTTGTTTACAATTATGAAGTGTGGTAAATGGAGCTGCAATACTAATAATGATTCTGTTACTGAACTCCTACAAACCATATCTGTCACCAATTTGCAGCTGTTAAAGAATTATTAAAGAGTTTAAATTTGAGCCAAACTTTAAGGTTTTCGTAAGTGCTTTGATAAAACAGTACCCTGAATACTAGTAGAAGGATTTGTGATAATTGGCACTCGTGTTCAATGTTTTATTTCCACTTGAAGTTGTAATGAATATGTTATATATACTTATTATCATAAATTTTATGTGCTTTTGAACTTAGATGTCTACCACAAAATCACTTACAAATGATTTTATCTTGAATAACTGTTGTTATTGTTTACAATATGTTATGTCTTTTTTCTACCTTTTTATTTGGATGAATTTACTTTTTTAAAGATACTGTCTTTATGTTTTTCAAAGTTGGATCTGAAATCCTTGTTAAGTTATACAAACAAGTATACATGTGGTTTGTAATATTAGCATATCATAACAGCTGTTGCCATAATTGTCATGTCAACGTCTGTGTAATATTTTGTATAGTATCTTTACAATCAGTGAATGAATCATTGAGCGTTTTCCAATTACCAACTCGGGTTACATGAGTAACACGAGTTGTAAAAGGAACGTGTCGGGTAAACGCAGTGCGCATGCGTATAATCTCTGACCTACTTGACCCAAGTAACCTCCAGTCCTTCGCGGGTTCTCTAGAGTCAAAATGGCGGAAAGCGTGAGGCATGCGTATAATCTCTAACCTAAATTTTGAGCTTTGGGAACATTACGTTTCGTTGCACATATCAGACAGTTTATTATAATACAGTTGTTTTCAGTCATAATGTCATCCTCCTCGTCGCTGTTAAACTTTTCTTCTAACATCTTAATTGCTAGACCTTTGGACGCCATTTTGAACTCGACTCAATACATACTTGATATCACTACCAAGTTAGCCGACTGAGCATGCCCAAATATTTTACTTGGGTTGCTAATTGGAAAACGCTCAATTGTGTAGGTATGATACACACAGGTGATGACAAGATACAATAAACCTTCATAATAAGACCACCCTAGGAACCATTGATTATAGTTAGCACCTTTAGTCTTTTTGAAGGAAATCATTTAGTATGATTGTAAAGTTCTCCCGGGAATTAGACAAGGGTCAATATTATCCTTTCATGCCTCTACTACTTTATATGAAATGTTTGCATGATAAGGGAGATAATTTGTTTTATAACACTTACATATTTAACATGGGCAATTTTTAAAAAAAAATCATGGCAAGTTTTCAAGTGTCTTCATATAAAGATCCAGCCTTTAATTATACATTATACACATGTGCACTGTTCTAGCTTGAATAAATGAGACATTTTTCTTAAAACTAAAACACATTCTTTTAATATGCTTGTTATATCTTTATTTCCATAATTTGTCATCATTCAAACCCCAATGGAGATTTTCTTGAAAAGCCTTTAACTTAAGGATCATATTGCTAAAGAGAGATTGTTGCTCGAGGGAGGTCCGCTCTGGAGAGGTTGCGCTGTACTGCCCTTAAGTTTCTCTCATCAGTCATAGCCGCTTAGACATCCATTCTCATTTTATGGGAAATATCTGATAATGATGAACACTATTTGCTCAATTTATTTTGACACAAAATTGGCTTTTACTTGTAATAATCCTAAATAAAATACATATGTATCAGTGTATCTGTTCCTTTGTATCTATTGGAATTAATTATCTATGTGTATATCTATATATCTTGTTAGTTGGGAATGTATGTATGTAAGCATATATCTATCAAACCTGTATCAACATTTACATATCAGACTTGTCTTGTTAACATAGGTATGGATACAACTTGACTGCTTTCCTCCAGAATGTTTTGCTACTAGATGTAACAACAAAATTAACAGCTCTCAATGTATTTGGTTTATTTGTGGCCAAGACAATTACATGTGTGTTTCCTGTATCATTCTGACAAGCTCAAAATATAAATTTGCTATGCTTACATTTTAACCAGTTTTTGGAACTTATTGATTTTGAAATGCATTTGAAATAATGAAATAAAAAAGAAACGTTCAGTAAAATTGTTGAAATTAAATTTAAATGCTGTTTCACCCTCTTTATTGGTAAATGTTTTACAAAATGTTATTTAAGTTTTGGTATACTAATGTATTGATTGCTTTCTACTTATACTGTAAATCACTTTTTTTCACGCGAGTTTTATTTTTTGCTTATATTCGCGAGGGTGTTGTTGACACACGAAAATATTATTTGCGCCAAAATTTGCACCACAAAGTCTGGAGTTTGACATTGTCAATGACGCGTGTTCAACATTCTCGCGAACAAAATAAGCTTGAAATTTTCAGAAAAATCGTGAAATAAGTTACGCGAAAATTAAGCGATTTACATTATTGGATTTTCTTGCTGGTACATGTATAGTATCTGTACCCCAAGCTTTGCTGTGTTTTTATTGTACCATATCAATCACATTTTAATCCAGCCATTCCATAATACTTTTCCAGAAATTGTAAGCAATATGTTTTCCTATATTTGTTAATAAATTTTTTAAAAACTCATACTGTTGGTTTTGATTCACATTGTAAAATGCTGGCATGGCTGAAGTCCAGTAAGCTAGATGTGTATAGCACGGAGAATTTGACACGACTCTCGACCTTCTATTAGCATAATTTTAACAGCTGATATATTGTCTATATTTATAACCCAGTTGTATGTTTCCTTAAGCGGGAAGTATCACGTGAGGCTCTAGGTGTAGTACCAACACAAATCTGAAGGACCGGAAAACGGATATTGCTTGATTTGCTAGCGGAAATTGATATTATTCAATGCAAGAGCCTTGTAATATATTCATGCATAAAGGTCAGGATCAAGTCAAATTCTCCGTGCTATAACACAGCAACCTGGTTTTGAAACCCAGTCTCAGTGGGTCATACCCTTCCTTGAAAATTTGTCACCAATGTTGATTAATTATCCTGCATATTTGATATTGCTGGTTCCTTGAGGAAGAGTGAGTTAGAACTGATTAGGATACCATTTACTAGTAGGTAAACTAGTTAGGCTGAAACTCTGAATTTCTACAAAATGCTCCAGAATTAAGAACACAGCTCGTGCATAAGTGTACAAGTATATTACACCGTCTCGTCTGGGCCAACACCTTCATTGGGATATAATATACAATGGAGCATAGTGGTATAATTGGCAAGCAAAAGTGACCACCATACTCTATGCTCAATATCTCCTGCCACTGTATCCCATTTTAACTTGTTCTCGGAGAGGTGAAATGGAAGGCTGGTTTAGGGAATATTTTTTGTCTGGTCACTTGTTTGCAAGAACACTATACTCTACTTTTGATTTGATACATTTATAAGATAACCGGTTGCTTGCCTGTAACAATCTACAGTCAAATACAAGAGTCAGTGAGTCACCCAATAAATAAAAGATCTTGCGTTACTGCTAATTTCATATAAGTTTTAATAAACAAGTAGATAAAATAATATGACATGCGGCTTTGCCGTTTGTCATTGTTGACCATTTTAATAAAACTTGTGGGGAGCTGTGGCCTCGAGGTAAGGCTTCTGGATCAAGAGGTCCCGGGTTAGATCACCGTCTGTGCTACTGCTTAATTTCTCTTAAGCAAGAATAACCCATATGCTTCACTCGACCGGGGAGTAAATTGGTACCTGTGAGGGTAGTGTCTGTACATGTTCGATATACCTGGGCGCCGCATATCGATGTTGGCTGCACACCCACCAGGAGAGAAACAGTCTCCCTAGGGAGACTTGAACACAGGTTTCCTTAGGTAGCCCAAAGACCACAGGAAGTTAAAGTGTCAAAGGGTGGCTGAACCTCTGAAAGCAGCCCTCGAAAATTGGTAACTTTTTTTGTATGTATAGAGCACAAATGTATCACATAACCTTGGAGAACATTTTCGTTCAAAGGTTGCACTGGTTTCAACCAAAATGTAGCGGGACAATAAGTGTGATGTCGTGATGACGTTGGCAATACCTAACGTCAATTGTGACTATCAAAGCACTGATTGGCTAACATCACTTCATGTTTAATTGAAACATTCATTGCACACTCAGGGGAGTTCCAAACAATTTTTCCGGCACAGGTTGACGGCACTGCTAGACTTACAGAACTGGTTATGTGGTGAATAAAATATTAACATTTGCATAATACATTATGATAATAACAATTCTAGAGTTAAAGAGCTACAAACAACACTGATTTATTTGATGACATTTAATGTAGAGTATACTGAACATGCTGCTGGCTTTGAATGAGAAGGTCATAAGTTTGAGAAAACAAGAAAAAATGTCTGAAAACTACTCTTTACTTAACGGAAAACAAGCTTTTTAAACCTTGGTTTGGTCAAGATGACAACTTTTTATTTTCATGAAAATAGGCTCATAAGAGGCGCCTTGAGATGCAGATTTCAAGTATGCATCAGTCTTAAAATTAGATCTAAGTAGTACTTACGGCCTTCTCATTCTAAGCCAGTGATGTACAGTCATGTACTAAATACACGTATATAATACATGTAAATGTATAAACAAGACAGAATGATACAATGATAAATTGCTCATTGGTTGTTGCCATTGAAGACAAAATGACAAAAGTATGTACATAAATAAAATCAGAAAAAAAATTCTGAAGCATTATAATTAGGCCATGATGATTTAATAGTAAGGTTATTATTCAATTAGTTATTTTCAAACACTTGAACATACTGACCTATTTCCTTCATTTTCATAGTTTTAGTTCTAACAGGTTGAACAGACTATCAAAATTTAATGTCAGAGAAACACGAAAGTCAGAAAATGATAGGATTTCATAATCAGACAGAAAACTCAATCAATATCAATCAAACAGGTCACTTTAATCAATCTTTTATTCTAACATGATTTTGCCTATATAGACAAAGAACAAACAAAGCGTTGTATAACGTAGGATATACAATGAAAGTGACTTCACATCGTTTTTATGACTTCATGCGGGTAAACAAGTACAGTAAACAACATACTCGAGCAAAGTAACACTTACTTACTATATACCTGCGCACTTAAATAATGTTAGAATCAAAATAAATTTTTGTTTGTCGTTCTGACGCATTGTTATTAACTGCTCAGGCATACGGCCTTCGTGGTTAATTCCCACGCGTCAGAACTTCTAACCATTGTATTACAGCCGAAATACTACGATTTTTCATAATTTATTACTTGATTATATACAATCAAATTGCACTATGCACTTTTAAAACCTGGCCCCTTTAACCCATTTTATTTGTCCTGCAGACATTAGGCATATTAGAAAAGCCTATTCTATGTTTCATGTCCAGAATATTATTAGCCTATATTCTATCAAGTACTGTAAACCAATTTACTTTCGCGAATACTAACTTTCGCGTTTTGCTGATCATCGGCCTATTATACAGGTCTATGTCCCCTTGCGGGGTTTGACCTAAAGGAAGATAGATTATTCACGACTACAAATGTTCATGTTTTAAAATAACGCAATGTCCATATTAATGTTTTTAGTACTTTGACAGCAACTTAAATTCGCCAAATTCTACAATTGGCAAACTCCGCGAAATTAAATCGCGCGAAATAACTTCTTGGTTCACAGTATTTTGTGGTGTACTCTTGTAGTACAAGAAAGTATGTTTGCACTTATATAGAGATATTGGTCCGAAGCAGTTACTTCCCTTAGTAATAGCGATGATCGATTTTGGACAATAAAATTGATGGTTATGTCCGAGGGCCATTTGATCATCATTGAGAATACTAGATCATCGTTTAATCACTAGGACATGAGATGATAATCTAAGAAAGAATTAATTCGGTCTAAAGTCAACACTAAAGAAAGAACTACAAGTCAACAGTAGTCAGTAGTTAATTATCTTCAGCCTGACATAATTATGCCATTGGAAACTTTCAAAAAGAAAAAAATTATCATTTCAAATTTTTGCAAGCATTATTTTTTAATAAAGGGAGATAAATAATGCTGTTTCCAAAATTGCAAACTACTATTTTTCACTATAACATCATTTTCTATTTGCTTTTTCTTACCCCTCCCCTCAAAATCTACTGGGTTTTTAAGAAAATTAATTGGGTAATTACCCCAATACGCAGCTTATCTGTAGCTCTGTGTATGTACTGCACATTACACGGATGGATACAAGAATACTGAATCCACGACATACAATATTAGCTATAGAGATAGTTTAATGTTACATTTCTCCACATTGCATTACAACCACTGGAAGTTTTGGTTTATTGTTCGGTCCAGTGGGTACGTTCTCAATCTTCCTCAACACAAGAAGTCCATCTACAACTTTACCAAACACAACATGTTTCTGATCCAGAAAGTCACATTTTGCGCAAGTTATGAAAAACTGACAGCCATTAGTATCCTTTCCACTGTTAGCCATAGACAAATATCCAGCACCTGTATGTTTTATCTTGAAGCCTTCATCTGCAAAGGAACCACCATAGATGCTTGTTAAACCAGTTCCATCACCGTTGACGAAATCACCACCTTGAACCATGAAGTCTTTGATGACTCGGTGAAAAACGCAATTCTTGTAACCATTTGGTACTCCATCCTTTCTATATTCCCCTGTACAAAAAGAAAACAGATTGTTAAAGACTATAACAAGGAGTAAAAATGTACCTGTTGATGCATGCATTATTCCCCATATAATACAGTAGAATATCCCATATTTATCTGATGGTTAAACGTTTGTACCAGCGATAGTCAGAGTTTTAAAAGTCTAAAATGTGAGCCTGTATGTAGACATTACAACGTTTGCAAGAATATTTTTCATCCACACTGTGACTGGCGTGACAGTTTTGTATCCGGTGCATGTCAATTAGGAAAGTTTACAACTTACAAATGCAGTAAATACTGTAGCTCATAGACAATCCAAAGCCACACAGAAACGACGGCAGCGCCTAGCCACTCACGCAAGAGTCAGACATAGAACAAACCATCCACATCCCCAAAAAATGGATATTTCAAGCAAGCCTTACCTATATACTCACTCCGCAATGAATGACACACTGTGGACTTCGAATTCTGTGCATAATTAGCCATAAAGGGAGGTAATTATAAATGATGACTACACTGAAGTGAAGTATGGGGGGGGGCGGCACGAAATACCCAAATATACCCAAATATACCCAAATATACCTTTATTAGTAAGAATCTTACCCAAATATTTGCAATTTTATAACAAATTAGCTTAAATAAACGATACTACGCAGTTTAAGGAATAAAAAACGTCAAATAGTAAGTTTTTTCTGTAAATAAACACTACAGTACGGAACCCGTATCCTGCCCACATGCGGCGGCACGAAATACCCAAATATACCCAAATACACCCAAATATACCTAAGTTTTACCCAAATATATGCAGTATGGGGAGACTTTTTACAGCCGCCACAAGGTACTTAACACCTGCTGTAGTGATAAGTTAATACTGTAGCACAATCCAAAGCCACACAGAAACGATGGCAGCGCCTAGCCATCCACGCAAGAGTCTTGCACCATTGTTTGTAAATTTCCAAACGTCAACAAATTTTTGCAAGTTAAAAAGTTTCAACATTTCAATTTGTCAACATTCGATCATCAGCTAACATCAACTTTTTACATTGCTGTTGACCATTAGCCCAAACGTTGATCTAAACGCCATAGTGTGAACCTAGTTCTTGATACCGTAACTAATTTTACTAAATGGTCTTTTATTTACACTGACGTGTCGGCCTGATCATCGTCAAAGACCTTGGACTAGTGTGAACCCAGCTTATAAAGACCAATTCAAATTCAAGACAATAATAAATTTAAAAACTTGTCCAAATTCCAATTTCACTGATTTTGTCTTTATTCAACATCAATAGCAAGACCAATTTTGTAATAAGACTGGTTTATCGGGTGACAGTTGGTTCGTCAAATCTCCGGTTCGTCAAACTTAACTTTCTGTACAAAACAGGTTGTGGTTTCGTCAAATTGAATTATAGAGGGATTTTAGTTCATATATATAGAGGTGTGAGCAAACACCTTTTGTTAAGATTTATTTGTATTGTATGGGAATGACGATACATTTAATAAAATAATTTGTTTAATATTGTAATAATTGTGTGATAATGATGCAGTTGTTGGCGTGTTTTAATTAAATGACTGTTATTTTTTCAGTTGTAGATGTAGAAAAATCAGCATGAAATACTCCAATTTATAACAATTGGGCATATGTATATACATATAATATATAAAACAAAGAATAGTTTGTGTTTTATTATTGTTTATTATAAAATTTAATATGCATGCATTAATATATATTATACAAAAAAATTATCATACAGAAAATAGATGCACATCTAAAAAAGGGAAATATATTATGTTAAAAACTTTATCATCTGTCAGAATGCGATATATGGATTGTCGTTTCCTGACGGTGACACAGGACCAAGTCCAATAATGTGACTACAGGTCCTCAGAAGTTGTGTTGTAGTCAAGTCCCCGTCTTCGTACTCGTCCCAAGCGTCAAAAAGTCGCCCATTAATATTTCGATGCAAACATAAACTTTTCTGCTCTGTTCTGCTATTTGAATGAATTTAGCCGAGACGTAAAATATGGAGTTATTAAATTGAAGGAACACGGTGAATTATAAAAAAAAGTTTATTTTGCTACAGATGAAAATACAAATAAGACGATACAATTTTCATATGACAGTAACAGGTGGCAAAATATAATAATGCATCACATATAAAAATCACAATTGCCTTCACAACAGAATATTGTGCAATACACATTGTTTATTCAATATAAAGATGAAAATCATGGTCATGAGAGTTAATACGTATAGTAATGTAGATCTATGCATTATTACTATGTATTATTATCGCGAAATATTAATTGCCGTAAAAATACGATATTTATAAGCACTTATATCAAGTTCTATTCTGTTCTATAAATGTATACATGTGTATTTAAATGCATTTAATTTAATAATTATTTCAATTCAATCATAATTATCCTTTAATCACTTTATTTGTTGTCCGATGCATGTATATCACACTATGACAAACATACACGGTAATTGCATGACTGGTGTGAATCACTCTATATTATCACTTTGACGAACCGGGCTAGTGTTTATACTATAAATTCAATTTGACGAACCGGAGATTTGACGAAACCACAGTAATTCGGTTTATCAGTGGTCCCAACTTAATTGTGCTCGTATCAGTGAGATTGTATATGATTGTATTAATTAGACATTAGACAATGTTCATCTCTGAGATATAATATCTATGAAACATAATTTATGCTATGAAGTAAATAATGAGGATATAACATCGCTAATCACCTATTAAAATCAGTACTTTATCCGAAATATTTACTATCCGAAATAATGAAATATAAGGTAATTTACCGGTACAGAACTGTCTGAAATTCTCTGCTGTTCTTGGGACGATGTCTGAGAAAAGTTCAAACTTGATTCTTCCAGCTTCTGTATTGCCAATTGATATATCAAAGAAAACAATGGGGTTTTCTGGGTTAGAAGGTTTTAATGTTGTCATTTTTGTTTTTTTAATTTTCGGATAACGTGCGTATGTTTAGTCACGTGATCATGTAACGGACCACCAACAGTTCGTACTCAAAAACACCAACCTAGGTAAGAAGAGATCACTGCGTTTGAAAGTTTTATTTCATACAGAGTTTTACACTCCCATCTTTTTGTCTATATGCTAATGTGTATTGATCAGAATTAAGGACTTCTGTGATTTTAGGCTAAAAAAGTAAAATTTAATCCGAATGGGACCTACCCATGTTGACTGTTTCTTGAAACAGTATGCCATATTGGACCCAAACTTAGGGATTATATGAGGCAAGTCCATGATGCATATAGGGTGTTTCTGTGTAAGAACATGAGAGTATGTCCATATTGGACCCAAATATATATTGGACCTATATGAACGGTTTCTTAATTGGAAAGCCCATGTGGATATGTCTATATTGGACCTAAATAGGTTCTTAGCAGTGAGATGGTCCATGTTGCATGGGCTGTGTCTGGGATGGTTTATGGGGACATGCCCATAGTTGATCTCTGTATACCTCATTCCTCATATGGGTTGTTTCTGGACGAAACCTTTTGTGTTTTACATACTGGACCAAAATGGGACCTTTGTGGACAAGCACATATATATAAATGTTGCTTTATGACAATTTCTTCGAATTAAAGCACTTTATGCCAAATATGCTGAATAAGCCAACTTATATATGCAAACACAATTCCCATAAGGGCGGTTTCTGGGTATACTCATATTTGACTCATGTGTTGACAAATACGTTCATCATATGGGAAGGCCCTCATGGATATGCCATTAATATTTAAATCAAATACGGTGGGTCCTATGTGTACCATTGGGATACAGTACGTAATTAATACATGTAAAAATAATAGTTTCGGGTGTATACGCTTCTAAATAATACAGGGGATCTAACAAATGATGAAACACACATCATTGAAATTACACTAGCCTTTGAATTAGGCTGCCGATTGGCATAGCATTTTGACTAAATAGCCTGCAAAGATATATTTATATTGGTAGTCAAGCATTTATCTTGTATAAAAGCACACATGTAAGCACTTCAACATATTTATAACAAACTGAAGGGCCGAAGTTTCAGCGAAATAAATGATTTTACTAGGAAACATTAATATAATTATGCGCTACATAGTAATTTTAGTAAAATGACCCCAAATAGTCATCACACAAATAATCTGTATCAAGTGAGGTAGTCATTTTAAACGACTCATGTCACCTTCACGACGAGCTACAACACGGAGAGTAAGTATTCCAATTGGTATTCTTCAACTGGCGTTAGTTGTTGTTCCATACCACTTGGTGTTTACTAATGAGGGATTAAACATAGATGAAGAACATGACAGGTTAAAGTTTAAATCTAAACAGTGTCCTTGGAAACGCATAATTTAGCTGTAATAAAAGGAAAATGTACGTTTTTCTGCCTTCTCCTTCAACAGTGATACCTTTCGATGCTGCTTTTCAAGAAATAAGGAAAGATCAGAGGAAATGACCACATTGGGGCTTTGAAATAAACATTCCGCTGCTTAAATCTGTTCACCACAAGTGGATCACATAAATATTTATAGAATAATCATTGAAAACTTACCGTCGCCCGAAATCGATTTCCACTTTTACTTTCGTTTTAGGGGGCTATATCCGGTTTACGGTGTCTACCCGTGTCTGTTCTGCTGTTTCATTTGAATGCTGCTTTCCCTGTCAGATTTGTAGTTCCAAATGCGCTTCCAATGACGGTCTTATTATTGAGCTTTTACTGCATACCCAAGTCGATAACAATACAAAGCTCTTATTCAAATTGCTTGAATAGCTTTTCCTAAGTTTAGTCCCCATGCCGTAGTTATAAACATTTATTTTAATCATGTGACATAAGAAAATTATGGTTTGGGCATTTCAGAATTTGTAATCGACCAATGGAATACATTATGTATCTACCTACTAAAACATATAATAAAGTATGAATATAACCTGATGTAATGCAGTCGTGGGTTTAAATTTATCAAATAAAGATGTTACAGCGACACTACTTGAATATACCCTCTATTGAATCTTCTTTTTTATTTTAAATTTAGATGAAGTGTGTTTTGCAGATATTGTAATTCAATAAACCAAACTAAATATCATATGGCTTTTGTATAACAAACCCTCAGTTAAGACTAACTCAACAAGATCAGCGTCCTGGGATGGAATTCAATATTGATCTTATTTAAGGATAGCCAATCATATCGCCTGTTACTGATGAAGAGTTTGATAAGGTGTGATCTGATTGGTTTTCCTTATCCTTAAGTCAAGCAAGATCAATATTGAATACATGTACCACCCCTGAAGTACAAAGGTTGGTTTTTCAACGAGGGTCTGGTTCAGTGAAAGACAATGCCAGGTTTAGTTGTCAATGCAACTCGCATTATTTATAATTTCAGATAGTTAGCTCTATTCAGAAACTAACATGTTTGCTGATGACACAACACTTTATGCATGTGGGAAAAGTTTCCAGGACGTACCCGCAAGATTGCAAGAATCGTTGAATGCAGTTTCTGAATGGTGCAATCAAAACTCAATGATTTTAAATAGCACAAAAACAAAATCCATGATCATATCTGCATCTCACAAACAAAACACTCATGCACTCCTTACCCTTCAAAATGATGACCTGCAGTTTTCCGCAACAGAAAAACTCCTTGGAGTAAATATTGATAACAATCCTAACTTCAACACACATATCGAACAGACTCTTAAAAATGCAGCTCTCTTCTCTTTCTTCTCCTGAGAATAAAATGCTATCTTGACCAAGAAATCAGAAAACTGTTTTTCAATTCCTATATTCTTCCCCATCTTGACTACTGTATCACAATAATTATGGGGAAATTCAACTTGCCTTCTACTTGACAGACTACTCAAATTTCAGAAACGTGCTGCAAGAATTATTCTAGACAAGGACTTTTATTCACCATCTGCAGAGCTTTTTCAAAACTTGAGATGGATGACAATCTACGAAAGAATAGACTATAAAAATGCCATTTTAGTATATAAAAGCTTGACCAATACGGCACCAGAATACATTCGTTCAAAATTTCAAATTACGAATTACCCCAATCAAACATTAAGGTCAGCAGCAAACAATCTCTTATACATGCCTAAACCAAACCTAGAAATCTTCAGAAAGTCAATCTCATATGCTGGGCCAAAACTATGGAATTCCCTTCCTCAAGATATCAGAAATGCAAAAACTTTAAACACGTTTAAGTCAAAATACATTACTAACAAATTTCCACAATGGGCAGATAGTATTGCTAATTAGTTAATCTATATAAGCCTGTCCCCAAATTTTCCATTTGCATTATTCTGTTATATTCTACTGTCTATCATCAAATACATTAATAATTGTAATTCACTCTATGCTGTATATTATGCCTATTTTAATGGAGATTCCGCCGATGATAACTCTTGACCTTGTTTACAAATAAAAATGTCAACTAAATGCATTTTCATTGTTCCACCTTGATGAAGGCTGGTAAAAGCGGAAACGTTTGTCAATGATAAATTCTGTGTAGCTACATTTACACTTCAGTGTACTCACTGTGGACATACCACGTGACAAAATGCTGTGTTGGTGAGCTCAAAACGGTTGAAAATCGCTCGACTCAGGTAACATTTTTCCTTTTTATTTACTTATAACTGGATGAATTTTCATGAAACAAAGACGAGAGCCGTATCCTTAGCGAGATACACATTGTGTAGTTTGAAATATGTACCAAAATCCCTTTATTTTGTCAGAAAGTGCAACCGCGCATTTCAAAAACTGAAAACGTAATGCTGTGTTGGTGAGGAAAACACAAAAACATGCCAGAATGAGCGGCTCTTTGCCTTTTCTAGTGATTCTGTGGACAAACTATCTTGCTATACATTGTATTTTATATTTATACGACTCGAGAGTCACATGTTTTGTCAATATATGCATGTATTCGCGAGATTTTTGTTTAAAACATCAAAATGCTGTGTGGGTGAGCTATTTCTGAAATGCTGTGTGGGTGAGCAGTTTCAGAAATAATACATAGATGAACATATTTCCCTTCTCCCTTACTCGATATTAATTGTTAACGTATACTTAATACATTAATGCATTGCTACTTGTTGCATATATTTTCATAGCCACGTCATGGTTTCTCATTAAACCCATCCAATTCTGTTTCCTTCAGCAAAACTTGTTCTTCCCATTCATTCCCTTGTAAACTCTTTTTTACTGACGGACAATAGCTTTGTCATTTATCTCTGTTACAGCATAGTTTTCAAATGACCTGTTGATAAATGATAGTTTTGCTTTATTTTCAGGGGCCCTTCTTTCGATTCAAGCCAGGACAAGAGTAAAGGGGGCGAAACCGCGAAGAAACTTTGTCGAAAAGCCGTATTGTTGTCCTCCGATGTTCATTATGTGGTCTAGCGGTTCAATCCCGTAGAAACGACTGCATGCTATTGCCAACCAATAGAAAGGACATTGGCGGGAACAGCGACTCGTAATTGATGTTCAAATGTCAAAACTAACCAAAGTTCAAATATAAAGATATCTATCTGCTTAATTACTTGTCTGTTTTGTTTATCACTGCCAACTTGTTTCATGTACGAGGGGTGTCTCAGAATTACGTGGACATTTGCTCTTAAAAGTTTATTTTAGACCCGCTTGATATGAATGTTACACAAAAGCGGGTTTTCCATAAATGGCATACACCTAACATAAATTTAAAAACAAGTATTTGCATCACATAAATGTTTCGAGGATCACAGATTTTTTCAGTAAACCTTGTTACAATATTGCTGATTGTTACTGTGTTTCTTCATTTACAAATTGAGAAATATTTTTACACCTTGTCTAATATCGTATTGACAACTGCATGGAATTTCAAGGTTAAATTTGGTATACGTTTAATTCATAACCATACCGTAAGTACAGAAGCTGTATGTACGTAATTTATGATCATATCCGAATGAAATTTGGTACACTTGTGCAATAAATATCAATATTACATTGTCTACAGATGTGTAACTGTAAGCATAATGTTTTTAATTAGAGCAAAAGTTCACGAAATTTTGGATCACCCTCTTACATGATTGAGCTACGGTAATAGATTGACCAATAACATATCTATAACAATTATGTAAATAAATGGATCACAATAAGTTTAATCACAGATGAGAATCACAGTAAAATCATTCTCAAAGTAAAAACAAGCATTTTCCCGAAGACACGAATTTACACACTACGTATTATAAAGAAGAGAAAAATGTTCGGAGAGTGAACGGTGTGTAAGCACAAAGTCGGGGATAATGTTGCAATGAACGGACACATTGCTACACACAGTTCATCATCGTCCCACACATGAGGCAGATTTGGAAAGGTGTATAAACACCAAAGCAGTCTTAAACCTAGGTCCCACTGAAGAAGTCCACATCGGCGATAAGGAATTACACATAGTTTCCCCGATGGTTCCCGATGATTTTTGTAGAACCTGTACACGAAGCTCCTAGTTGTCATTGGGAGGCAGTGGGACCAATGAATTACGTCAGAAACACATCGGGACTTCTCCTGATGACTCGCAGTAACCACAAGAAACATCTCCGATAAATATAAACGAATATTCGGGGATTAAATCCGATGCAGTTGGTGATGTACTACCGATTGAAATCAGAGTGTTCCCCGATGCCCGAGAGAGGTTCTCCGATGTCTGAGTGAGGTTCCCGATGTCTCCAGGAAGACATTTTGTGACATCGCGAGGAAATCGGTAAATTTCAATGCATGTATTGAATTTTGCCCGATGTACTTGCGATTTCATGTCGGAAATATCCCGGGTAGGCATCCCCGAATCTCAGGAATATGTCGAGGAGGCATCACCGAAGCACCAAAAATCTCTGGGAATGAGGCATCCCAGTGACTTCTGCTTCTGGAGGGGGTATCGGGAGGAATCAGGAGAACTTCCGATTCCCGGCGTAATACACCGATTTAGAAATGCAATGATTTTGGGGGCTGGTATTTTTGTATGAATTATGATTTCGTATGCCTGGTATGATTTTCCGCGATAAAGTATTTCAGTTTGACCCATTACGTCAAATTGGCGTCATTTTCATGATTTACACATGCCACCCGAACAAACCACTGGACGGCACGATTTGACCGACACATCTAAGGGCAATGATACCCCGACCAAAAAACACCAATTAAGTTTTGAAGTGCGTTGTATACGGCTTCACGCTTTTAGGATACAGAACATCCTGGTGCTATTGGCATGCTTTAAGCAGATATTTGACGTTTAGTCATGGCATGGTAGTATAAAACCGTGGTCTGGCAATGATATATACCCGGTAGACTTGCACATTATTTTCAACAAGCAGCTTACATGTACGATTGTAAGCGTCAGGTAAGCTGACGATACAAGTACGTAATATGATAGCACCATACCAACGTTTTTTTAAATACATGTACCACTTCCGGTCAACAAATTTGATACTATACCTACAGTTTGAAGGCAATGATGCGTACGATTTAGTCATTTCGCTAAAATGTACGTTCCATAACATTTTGTTAAATGGTTATTTTGACCCATGTTGAAAATCGCTTATTGTTTCTGTCTTCTTATTTACCCTTACATTTTCAATTATCGACTTCCGGTTACGAGTTTGAGATGCCATAGACGTAGGAAAGGTATAATCTTAGCCACCGGACACAATGCAGCGTATGCTAGATCGACAAAAAATTTACTGACTGCTCATGTTACGACTGTGGAGATGATTTTTACAAGTGAAGCTAAATTTGAAGACAGACACAGGAGGCTGTCACGAAGTACATCATCAAGCAGAAACTTTAGAGAATTTAGAGTATTACGTGTTTTCATTATAGATGTGTGGAACAACATTCTACAACCCCATATTTTCCCACCAATGAGGTACAGACACCTGATTTGCATAGCAGGTTGCATCGTATGAATACATTATTTATTTCGTGAATTTGACATTTCAATGGTTTGGTTTTGTGATCATCTAAACCTTGATTACAATGAAATTTGCACATATTTGACACCATGTATGGATTTCATCACGTGCAAACTTTCAATAAAATTGAAGCACATTATCTAGCTTAAATATTTCAAAACCCACAGTTGCGTTTTTTAATCGGTTAAGTGTACATCGGTCCCACTGCCTTCCAATGACAACTAGGAGCTTCATGGACAGGTTCTACAAAAATAATCGGGGACTATCGGGGAAAGTATGTGTAATTCCTAATCGCCGATGAAGAATTCCTGAGTGGGACCTATGTTTAAGACTGCTTTGGTGTTTATACACCTTTCCAAATCTGCCTCATGTGTGGGACGATGATGAAATGTGTGTAGCAATGTGTCCGTTCATTGCAACATTATCCCCGACTTTGTGCTTACACACCGTTCACTCTCCGAACATTCTTCTCTTCATTATAATACGTAGTGCGTAAATTCGTGTCTTCGGGAAAATGCTTGTTTTTACTTTGAGAATGGGTTTACTGTGATTCTTATCTGTGATTAAACTGTTTGTGATCCATTTATTAAATATTTACATAATTGTTATAGATATGTTATTGGTCAATCTATTACCGTAGCTCAATAATGTAAGAGGGTGATCCAAAATTACGTGAACTTTTGCTCTAATTAAAAACATTATATGTACTTACAGTTACACATCTGTAGATGTAATATTGATATTTATTGCACAAGTGTACCAAATTTCATTCGGATATGATCATAAATTACGTACATACAGCTTCTGTACTTACGGTATGGTTATGAATTAAACGTATACCAAATTTAACCTTGAAATTCCATGCAGTTGTCAATACGATATTAGACAATGTGTAAAAATATTTCTCAATTTGTAAATGAAGAAACACAGTAACAATCAACAATAATGTAACAAGGTTTATTGAAAAAAAACTGTGATCCTCGAAACATTTATGTGATGCAAATACTTGTTTTTAAATTTATGTTAGGTGCATACGTATGCCACTTACGGAAAACCCGCTTTTGTGTAACATCCATATCAAGCTGGCCTAAAATAAACTTTTAAGAGCAAATGTCCACGTACTTCTAGATCACCCCTCGTGCATGAAACAATTTAGCTGTGATAAACAAAACAGACAAGTAATTAAGCAGACAGATATCTTTATATTTTAACTTTGGTTAGTTTTGACATATGCACATCAATTACGAGTCGCTGTTTGTTCGCACATCTTACAAGATGCGAGTTGGTAAGTACTATAGTAAACAAACTTAATGGATTAGGGGCTTATCAACTGATTTGATCATGGGAACTTGACTTGGCATCTATATAGTATATACATTATTAACACCATCAAGTGGCCAGTAATTAGTGGATGATTATAGAAATTCTTTGTTTGTACGCCACTCTCGATCAGAACTTTGAATTATACACACGTATTTATTAATGAAAACTGTTTAGCAACGAAATCAGGAAAACACCAACGTTCAGTAAGTATTATGTTAATTATCGCGTTTAATTAAGAGCATCATTCGGGTTTTACTATTAATGTTAGGAAATTAAGTTAAAGTTTAATTGAAGTAAATCTACATAATTATTCACGTTACTTTTACTTTAAAGTGTAGTTGTTGTGTGGGAGAATTTGTGTGTGAGTTTATAAGACTTCGATCTGTTATTGTTGAGAGCATCTTTGTTTAAAATATTATTGTATACTTATTGCTCATTGCCTTATTGTGTTGAATGCCCTGTTGTTTGAATATTGTGTATTGTTTATTTCAGATAACCGCAATTGCTTCAGCTTGTTTGAATGATAATGATTATGATTGAAAGCTTGAATGTTAATAAAAGCGAGTAAGAACTATAAATCCTAGTTTTGTTTGGGTAACTGGCCTGCGCCTAGCGTTAACCGGGCCAGTCTGTCGGTGACAGAACAGTTATTGAACGGTAGTTATTGAACGTTGACTAGCTATCGACCGCTAGTTATTTAACGACGTTTAAAAGTTATTTAGCGTGTTTGTGAAAATGGATATAAAGTGCGATGCTGATGTCTCAGAAACTGGAGCAGCTACTGATGTGAGTCGTGAAAGATCCCACAAGACTGCGTGCTTGGCACGCTTGTATAAAGCCGCGGAGTTAGCTATGCTAAGCAGTCACAACCGCGACAGTGTTGTCAAGCTGCGAGACGAAATAGTGGAACTGTGGGACAACTTTGTGAAAGTGCATGATTGCCTCCATGGACTTGTTGAGTCGGAGGAAAAGTATGAGCTTGAGCAGTCATTACAACGAATGACTCTGGATTATGAGGAATTATGTGGACATATTGAACAGTGGATTAATAGAAGTAAACCAGATTTCAATGTGGATGCATGTAGCAATGCATCAAGCAATTCCACATCACGGCGTAAGATGGCCGAGTTAGAGTTAATGCAACTACGGAGACGACGTGAAATTGAACTAAAACAACGGCAGCTGCAATTTGAACTTGACGAAGAAGAAGTGTGTGCAAAAATTGAGAAAGCAGCACTTGAGGAAAGCTTTTACAATGAGGGTATGAAGCAAGAGCCCGTTGTTGATACGGCTTACGGTGTTGCGCAGATGACCGCTCCTAACATGATACATGACCGAACAACCGCTCCGCCATTTGATACAAAAGCGGAACCATCACGTAGTCAACAGGACACATTGCTACGTGGAATCAAAGTTATTTCGGACACTATCCAAGAAAGTTTTAATTTACCAAAACCAGAAATACTTACATTTAGTGGAAACCCAGCAGATTATTGTAAATTCATTAGAAACTTTGAAACCAACGTTGAAAGTAAAATACAGGATGACAGAATCAAATTGTCTTATCTGATCCAGTATTGTTCTGGTGATGCCAGGCGTTCCATAGAAGATTGTGTTGTTCTGGGTTCCGATGACGGGTATAGACGAGCCAAGCAGATCCTACAGACGCGTTACGGGAAATCCCATCTAATAGCTAGGGCTCATGTCGATCGTTTAATAAACGGACAACCATTGAAAGCAAATGACGTTCAAGGATTGATGGACTTATCGCTGGAAATGGAGAAATGTGAAATTACCCTGTCCCAGATTGGATTCATTTCGGACATAAATAACACTGAAAATCTTAGAAAAATTGTCAAAAGATTACCCATGCATATAAGATCTAGGTGGGTGGAACGAGCCAGTGCATTAATTGAGTCGGGTCAAGAACCCAATTTCGAACATTTATTTAGATTTGTACAGAGTAGGTCAATTGTAGCGAATACCATGTATGATCAAGATCTTGCGAGAGAACCGAAGAGTGAGAGTCGTGCGAAAGGTAGTAAGAAAGGCTATGTGAGAGAGAAGACGACTACTTTAGCGGTTCAATCAGAGAGCGAGAACGGGTATCGCGTTTTGTCTTGTGTGTTTTGCCATGAAAAGCATAGGTTAAAAGATTGTGAGAAATTTATGTTGATAGATCTTGAAGCGAAGAAGCGCGTAATTCGTAAGCATAAAATGTGCGACAACTGCCTGAATTTTAAGCATTTTGCAAAGTTTTGTAGGAAACCGAGTGCATGTGAAGTATCAGGTTGCGTGGAAAAGAATCATTCCATGTTACATCCCCGAAGCGAGGACGTTTCAGGACACTCTGCTGTTACGAATACAGGGATTACCGGAAACAAGGTAAGTTTACGTATTTTACCAGTTATTGTTAAAAATGGAAGCAACCACGTACAGACGTACGCACTGTTGGATGCTGGTTCCGATGTAACGTTATGTAGCAGCAAGTTAGTCAGAAAACTGCGAGCGAAGGGTAAGTCTGTTAGTTTCAATATAACTACTGTAAACAAAACCAGCGAACAGATCGCAGGTTGTGAAGTTAAACTCAGTGTAAGTTCACTGGAAGGGCTCGGATCTCTTGCACTAGATCGAGTATGGTCGGTTGATAGATTACCGATATCAGCTACGTCAGTGCCAGACTGCAATGAGTTACGCAAATGGGAACATTTAGCTGATGTAAGCCTGCCTAGGATAAATCAGGACGAAGTTGATTTGCTGATCGGCAGCGACGTACCGGAAGCATTCTGGGTAGAAGATGAGAGGCGCGGTAAACGTGGCGAGCCATACGCTATACGAACGCTGCTTGGTTGGACAGTCATGGGTCCAACGAGGCAACGCAATGCATCAGATTATGCCAGTGTCAACTTGCAAATGGTTGACACAAATAAGGAGATACAGAAGTTATGGACTACCGACTTCCCAGACTACGTCCACGAAACTAAAACTGGGATGTCGCAAGATGACCGTCAGGCGCTGGCAGGTATGGAGCGCTCACTGTGTAAGGTAAACGGTCATTATATGTTAGATCTGCCGTGGCGAGATGACAGAGTCTGTTTACCTAATAATAGATCGCTAGCCGCCACACGATTAATGTATTTGAAACGGAAGCTGCAGAAAGACGCAGCTTTGCATCGTCAGTATACCGACACAGTTCAGAGTTATGTGGAAAACGGTTATGCTAAGCGTCTTAGTGACGAGGATCTTGCATGTAACAGGCATGGGAAAATTTGGTATCTTCCACACCATCCCGTTATAAATCCTCGAAAGCCTGGTAAAGTGAGAGTTGTCTTCGACTGTGCAGCTAAGTATCACGGTACTTCTCTAAATGACAATTTGCATCAAGGGCCTGACTTGATGAATAATATAGCAGGCGTACTAATGCGATTTAGGGAAGACCGGGTAGCTATTGTGGCTGATATCGAAGCAATGTTTCACCAGGTTAAAGTCAGCGATAAGGATCGCGATGCGTTGAGGTTCTTGTGGTGGCCCGATGGGGATTTGACTAACGCACCACAAGAATACTGCATGACAGTGCATCTGTTTGGTGCTACATCGTCGCCAAGCTGTGGCATACAGCTTGAGACGTACTGTACATGACAACGCCGACGATTACAGTGCAGACACCGTTACAGCGGTAGGACGTAATATGTACGTTGATGACTTACTTAAGTCAGTAAGCACCGTACATATAGCTGTAAAGACAATGAATGAGCTTAGAGAATTGTTAGCGAGAGGTGGGTTTAGGCTGACAAAATGGTTATCAAACCACAAACAGGTAACATTTGCGATACCAGAGGCAGAGAGAGCTAAACCGACAAAAACCGTCGATCTAGAGAATAGTCCTTGCCTTGAGCGTACACTCGGTCTGCAATGGAACATAAGTCAGGACTGTTTCGTGTTTGATGTTAAAATGAGAGAGAAGCCAGAAACTAAACGTGGTATTTTGTCAGTTGCTAGTTCACTGTATGATCCTCTGGGTCTAGTGGCACCTGTGACATTGATTCCTAAGCTGATCATTCAAAATGCTTGTCGACAGGGACTTCGCTGGGACGAACCCGTGTGCGAGTCCGACATTGTAAAATGGCGAGACTGGTTAGACAATCTCAACCAGCTGTCATGTGTACGTATCGACAGATGTGTAAAACCACAGGTACCATGTACTGGTACACGTATCGAACTGCATATGTTTTGCGATGCGTCTGAAATAGCGTATGGCACCGCAGCGTACCTTAAAGTTTATGATGACAGTGGCAACAGGAAATGTTGTCTGATTATGGGGAAATCTAGGCTAGCACCGATAAAAGTGATCTCGATACCTAGACTCGAGCTATCTGCAGCAGTCGTTGCAGTAAGGTTATGTAGATTTATTAAGTCTGAACTAGATCTCAAAATTGACCAATGTTATTTGTGGACAGACTCCATGGTTGTCCTATGTTACATCAGAAATACAAGTCGGCGGTTCAAGACATTTGTTGCCAACAGATTGTCAATAATTCATGAGGAAACGATGCCCTCAGATTGGAGGTATGTACCGACGGATTTAAACCCAGCTGATATAGCATCCAGGGGTGTACATCCATCAGATACGGCAAAACTTCAAGCATGGCTTAGTGGACCAGACTTCCTACTAGGAGATGAAACTAAATGGCCTTCAGACATAAGTAACACAGTAGTGACCGATGATGACGACGAAGTGAAGCCAGAACAAGTGACTCATACCGTACAGGCTCGAACCCGAAGTCCACTAGATGAACTTATTACCAGATACTCTGACTGGCATGGACTTAGAAGAGCGTTTGCATGGTTACTGAGATACAAAGCGTATATGCGTCACACGTTCTTAAGTAATGCAGAGATCCCGAAGATTGGGCAATTGACTTTGAGTGAGATTGAAAATGCTACCAAGGTAATTATTCAATTGGTACAGCGGACGGCTTTTGAAAGTGATATATCTAGTCTCGAGACAAAGGGTAAGGTTCAGAGGTCGAGTACGTTGGTCAAGCTATGTACTGTATATGATAACGGTATATTACGGGTTGGTGGTAGATTACAGTACTCTGATTCTCCAGATGATTTCAAACATCCGATCATTTTGCCAAGTAATCATCACGTGACTGATCTTATTGTCAGAAACTGTCACCAAGAACATGCGCACATGGGCGCTCACCATACACTGTCGCAAATAAGATTGAAATACTGGATAATACATGGCCTGAAAACTGTGAAGAAGATTATCAAAATGTGCATTGACTGCAGACGTCGTAATCAACGACCCGAAATTCAACAAATGGCACCACTTCCGGTTGAACGGTTAACACCTGACAAGCCGCCATTTACGTATGTCGGTGTTGATTATTTCGGACCACTGTATGTTAAGGTAGGTAGAGGTCAACAAAAGCGTTATGGGTGTTTGTTTACCTGCTTGACAACGAGAGCGGTGCATATAGAAATTTCTTATAGAATTGACACTGATTCATTTCTATGCGCTTTGCAGCGATTTATGAGTCGCAGAGGAAAGCCGGCAAAGATATTTAGTGACAATGGAAGCAATTTGACTGCAGGAGAAAAAGAGCTACGCGAATCAATAGCTGAGTGGAATCAAGGCCATATTGTGCGACATCTTCAGCAAAAGGAGATTGAATGGCATTTTATTCCTCCATACGCCAGCCACATGGGTGGGGTTTGGGAGCGATTAGTACGAATAGTAAAAAATGCCATGAAATCAGTTGCAAAAGAGCAGCTTCTCACCGACGAAGCATTACATACGCTTGCTTGCGAGACAGAAAAGATAGTGAATGATCGACCAATTACTCAGGTAAGTAGTGACTGCAGAGATCCAGAACCACTTTCGCCAAACAAGCTATTGCTTTTACGCCCGAATGCATGTGTTCCTCTTGGCTTGTTTGATAGGAACGACAATTATAGTAAACGGTGGTGGCGACAAGTACAGTACTTAGCAAATGTGTTCTGGCGACGTTGGACGAGAGAGTATATTCCTGCTCTTCAGATGAGACAAAAATGGCAAGGTAAGAAAAGAAATGTAGCTGTCAACGACTTAGTTTTAGTCTGTGACGAAATGTTGCCGCGCGGGCAATGGCCATTAGGGCTTGTGATTCAGGTCAATGAAGGTCGAGACGGCTTAGTTCGTTCATGTAGAATTAAGGTAAATGGTTCTGTTAAAGTTCGACCTGTAACAAAGTTATGTATGTTGGAACAGGAAACATTATAATGTATACACAGCTGATGTTTACAGATAACATGTAAGTACATTTGACCGTTATCTGTAGGATTTTCGCGTAATATGTATGATTTTCGCAGTGTTTATTTTGTTAATTACTGTTAAGCATAACCTATTAATGTAAGTGTTTGACTTTCTTTGTATATTGTATGTAAGTAAATATAGCATTGCTAATGATGAATATTGATATTATTAAAGTAGCATAAACTTGATTTAATCGTATTATGAGATAATGAACTTATAGGAAGATTCATTGAGGGCCGGTGTTCGCACATCTTACAAGATGCGAGTTGGTAAGTACTATAGTAAACAAACTTAATGGATTAGGGGCTTATCAACTGATTTGATCATGGGAACTTGACATCTATATAGTATATACATTATTAACACCATCAAGTGGCCAGTAATTAGTGGATGATTATAGAAATTCTTTGTTTGTACGCCACTCTCGATCAGAACTTTGAATTATACACACGTATTTATTAATGAAAACTGTTTAGCAACGAAATCAGGAAAACACCAACGTTCAGTAAGTATTATGTTAATTATCGCGTTTAATTAAGAGCATCATTCGGGTTTTACTATTAATGTTAGGAAATTAAGTTAAAGTTTAATTGAAGTAAATGTACATAATTATTCACGTTACTTTTACTTTAAAGTGTAGTTGTTGTGTGGGAGAATTTGTGTGTGAGTTTATAAGACTTCGATCTGTTATTGTTGAGAGCATCTTTGTTTAAAATATTATTGTATACTTATTGCTCATTGCCTTATTGTGTTGAATGCCCTGTTGTTTGAATATTGTGTATTGTTTATTTCAGATAACCGCAATTGCTTCAGCTTGTTTGAATGATAATGATTATGATTGAAAGCTTGAATGTTAATAAAAGCGAGTAAGAACTATAAATCCTGGTTTTGTTTGGGTAACTGGCCTGCGCCTAGCGTTAACCGGGCCAGTCTGTCGGTGACAGAACACTGTTCCCGCCAATGCCCTTTCTATTGGTTGGTAATAACTTGCAGTCCTTTCTACGGGCTTGTCCCGATAGACCACATAATGAACATCGGGGGACAACAATACGGCTTTTCGACAAAGTTTCTTCGCGGTTTCGCCCCTTTACTCTTGTCCTGGCTTGAATCGAAAGAAGGGTCCCTGAAAATAAAGCAAAACTATCATTATTCTCCAGGTCATTTGAAAACTATGGTGTTATAGAGATAAATGACAAAGCTGTTGTCCGTCAGTAAAAAAGTGTTTACAAGTGCGTGAATGGGAAGAATAAGTTTTGCTGAAGGAAACAGAATTTGATGGGTTTAATGAGAAACCATGACCTAGCTATGAAAATATATGCAATAAGTAGCAATGCATTAATGTATTAAGTATATGTTACCAATTAATTTCGAGTAAGGGAGAAGAGAAATATGTTCATCTACGTATTATTTCTGAAACTGCTCACCCACACAGCATTTCAGAAATAGCTCACCCACACAGCATTTTGATGTTTTTAAAAAAATGTCGCGAATACATGCATATATTGACGAAACATGTGACTCTCGAGTTGTATAAATATAAAATACAATGCATCGCAAGATAGTTTGTCCACAGAATCACTAGAAAAGGCAAAGAGCCGCTCGTTTTGGCATGTTTTTGTGTTTTCCTCATCAACACAGCATTACGTTTTCAGTTTTTGAAATGCGCGGTTGCACTTTCTGACAAAATAAAGGGATTTTGGTACATATTTGAAACTACACAATGTGTATCTCGCTAAGGAGACGGCTCTCGTCTTTGTTTCATGAACATTCATCCAGTAATAAGAAAATAAAAAGGAAAAATGTTACCCGAGTCGAGCGATTTTCAACCGTTTTGAGCTCACCAACACAGCATTTTGTCACGTGGTAAGTCCACAGTGACCACTAGTTGAACGTTCAATTTTGTTCAATCTTGTGCATATTCACTCTTAGTGATATACTCTTAAATCGTCACTCATAATAAGTGGTCATTCGGCCTTTCAGTGTTTATATTATGCATGTTTGTTTATTGATAGGTCTAAGGTTATCTCCGACGAACTATACATGCATGCATGTTTTCATTGTTGTTGTTTAATATGTTGTTGTTAATCTGTTTCTCTTTTCAGTGGACCATATTGAAAATTGACATTACTGTGAAATATGTAATCCACAATAAATAAAGTCGTTATTATTATTATTTAAATTAAAACCGTTATATGTATTGACACATATTTGGATGGGTATGTCAACTATTTTGAGTCATTTTAGTTTAATGTTAATACAAAGTAGTGTTTAAATGGATGAGAATCAGCTATATTTGTGTGGATTAAAACTGTTAAATGTACTACTATGGGTGCAAATGTTCAGGTATATAACCGATTTTGGGTTTTTGAGTGTACCAAAAAGTCTGTTTTCTTCATTTGATTTCTCTATATAAATATACACGTTTTGATGATTTCAGGTTTTTCAGAATTTTTAACTCGCACCCATGTACTACGCAAGATGAAAATGAGTTCTCATTCTCAACATGAAATGCTTAAAAATATAAGTTTCAAATGAATAATGTTATTTAACTTCCTGTTTCAGGTCTCCGTTAATATAGTACAAAGTGTGGTTTGTTACACACAGTGTTGAATGGATAGTCGGTGGTACTGGAATACATCAGGTAAGGACTAAATACTTTGTCATACTGTCACATTAAATTTCATAATCTATATTAATATGTAAAACATTGATTTTACAGGTAGTTGATTTAAAAACATATGGTAAAAAGTCAATAGTTATAGTGATATATTTGTGTAGATATAATACAAGTCATTATATACATTAATTCATGCAGACAGTCTAGAATGAATGATACAAAACTCACCGTGAAAGTGGACTATTAAGTGAACCAGGCTGATCGTTTTTAAACAGGTACATTATGTAACGTTTAGATATTATAGCAGGTACATTGCATTTTTTGTTGTATGGTGTAATTCAGTAATGTGCGCCCGACGAGCTTTTCATAATATTAGGTAACTTTATACATTATTATGAACGGGAACATACAGGGGGTATTATATCTACCCTACATGGATATATCACGCTTGACGTACTGCAACATTGACTATTGAATAGATTCTACAACGTAAAATGTAGTCGTTCGCGCAATGTTAAGCAAAATGAAATTCAAAGCTAACATATTCATGAGAATTGCTAGTGTCAAGGTCGCCTCATGCATTGTACATAATACTGTTATATATGATTATATGCGCGTACAAATGTATATTTAAAAATTTGGCAATACTTTAAAGTGATTTACTTAAAGCCACATTAGGCCTTAAAAGGCTATTTTCAAAAAGCAATAACTTGGTAACCTATTTGAAGAGCCATGGCTTTTGGGTTGAGTCCCAAAGGTGGAAAAACACTATAAGATGGAAAAAAAAGAAATTCAACCTCCGGTTGGTTAGTTTAAATAATAATAAATTGTAAACAAAAAATGCACAATTTATAATCTTAAGTGAAGTCATTCTTGCAAAATCAGTATTTTGTCATCCATACCTTTTACTTAAATGTGATATTTGGCATACTATTTCGACAGATACATTTAAAGTACATGTAGCTGTCTCACGTATTGGTGTAACTGTTATTGCAAAAACAATTTAAAAGAACCACACTGACATCTAAAATAACTTGCGAAACATCGGCATTTTGTAGTTATTTAGCACAAAAGGTAAAATAGTGCGCTATATCGAGAGGGGTTTGAATTGCTTATTTGCACCAAATCTTTGATAAAGCAATCGTCAGTGGCTTTCTATTACATGAATGGTTGGTTAGATTGGAAAATTACGTAATACAAACATTTTAGCCCGATCTGTGAGGCAGCAGCTTTAACATTCTGTTTTCTATTGTTCCTTGTAATTAATCTATTTACTGGATGATGGGAAAAATTGGTCATGGGAGAGATAATATGGCTTTAAAATTAAAAAAACTAATCGCTAGTCAGGAAATATTGTTTAACATTAATTTATACTCTACATAAGCCATATTTCAGATTAATACTTGTATTAAGATTGGCGAATTTTTTTTTCTTTCCAGATTTTATACACCAGTTAATATGACCGAGAATCGAAGCAGTAACAAATCCAACGAAGGAGGTAAAGTTTATTCCATGTATCGTGATATTTGACTAAATACAGGTAACGATAAAACAATGTAGCACGCAGATAGCATTACTTTCGTCTTCATATATAAAGTTCATAATTCGTATTATTGTGACGCAGGTTAAGTACTATCTGGGGCATAGGGGTCTGTATTGACACCATCAGTCTTTCATTTACACGATATAATTAAATCAGAGGCAGGTAAGTTGATACAGACCCCTATGATCTGGAGTGTACACATAGGAAACGTTCTAAAACAAGGGTCTGTAACTTGAATAAAATTGAACGTGGGCTGTATTCCGTAATAAAGTAATTTCCTTTTTTTACAAACACACACATATGCCTATTATTATTTCCTATATATTTAAAGACGTATTATGTGCAACCATTGAGGGGGTATATTTCTCTAGAATGGCGCTCATATTAGAAGTGAACGCTGCTTCTCTTCTCTCTTGCCTTGTGGCCACGATCCATATAGTCCAAGAGCTGAGGGCCATTTATTTACAATTCTTGTCCAAATCTATAATTGGTATGAATTGAAAGCATATAGTGTCCAGTTTACGAAAACCCATTTCTTACAAAAATCTGCTGTCACAACGCTGAGAAATCCAAGATGGCCGCCAAGATGGCCGCCAATTTTTCAAATTTCACTCCTGTGACATAATATACATCCTGTAAGTACCAATTCGGTCTTATATCATGTTTTATGTGTTATTTTTATAGGAAACATGTTGAAATACACAAATTAAGCTCAAATCATGATGTTTTTAAATTGAATATTTGAAAATCATGCTTTTATGACGAAAAAATGACTAAAAATTGGTAAAATCTGTCATATCGTTTATAATGGTTAATATACTTGTTGTATTTTTGGCCAAATAACTATCCCAAATAGTTCAAGTGGTAGTCATACAGATCTTACAACATCACATTCATTCTACTATGGTGTGGTGATGAGATTTTGAAGCATAATTTGGATTAAGGTGGGTGGGGTAATAATTTAACCCCAAAAATGAAATTTAGTTTGCCATTCAAAAATTGTTACTTTGAATGGGACATTTTGTTTGGGTATTAAAACTGTAATATTAATATTATTTTGTGGCTTTATGCATGTTTTATTTCAATTTTACTATATTGACATATTGCTTCCAAATATTAGAATGGCTGTAAATCATCGCTGACAATGACGAAATATGGACTACATCAGATCATTAAAATGTGTCAAATAATGAATGTCCCTGTGCCAAAAAAAGGTTCCAAAAAAGTTTTGCCAGGAAAGTATCATCACTTTGTTAGGTTAATTAATTCATTACCATTTAATCAAGTTCTGAAGAATTGCTTGAGAGACCATGCATGTGCCTCTCAGAAATCCAAGATGGCCACCAAATGGTCAAAGGTTAAGTAAGAATAGTAAAACTTAAACTTGTATGGCCAATAACATTTTTTAATAGACGTATGGATACTGAATAAGTTTGAATGTGTCAATGACACACGTATATGTATCTACAATATGCAGAATGATGTATATATATGCCCATAGAGCCTGGATAGGTTTTACCCAGCATTACAAGGTACCTTATAGAGCCAAAACGGTCTTTATCTAGCATTGGTAGGTACATCATAGAACCAGAAATAAATGTAACCGGCAGTGGTATATGCACAAGAGAGCAAGCAAATGATGTTTCTGCCAGTGAAAGGTACCAAGGAAAGCCAGAAATGGCTATATCCAGCTGTTGTAGGTACCCCAGAAACCAAATAACTGCTGTATCCTGCTGGGGTAGGTACATAGGAAACCCAAAATCGGCTGTATCCGACTGTGGTAGGTTCCTCCGAAAACCAGATATGGCTGTTTGATGCTGTAGTAGGTACCTCAGAAACCCGGAAATGGCTGTATCCGACTGTGGTGAGTACCTCAGAAACCATGATGTGGCTGTTTGATACCTCAGAAACCCAGACATGGCTGTATCCGACTGTGGTGAGTACCTCAGAAAGCTAAAAATGGCTGTATCAGACTGTGGTGAGTACCTCAGAAACCCAGAAATGGCTGTATCCGACTGTGGTGGGTACCTCAGAAACCATGATATGGCTGTTTCATGCTGTGGTAGGTACTTCAGAAACTCGGATATGGCTGTATCCGACTGTGGTGGGTACCTCAGAAACCCAGATATGGCTGTTTGATGCTGTAGTAGGTACCTCATAAACCCAAAAATGGGTGTATCCGACTGTGGTGAGTACCTCAGAAACCCAGACATGGCTATATCCGACTGTGGTGGGTACCTCAGAAACCATGATATGGCTGTATCCGACTGTGGTGAGTACCTCAGAAACCCAGACATGGCTGTATCCGACTGTAGTAGGTACATCAGAAACCATGATATGGCTGTTTCATGCTGTGGTGGGTTCCTCAGAAATCCAGAAATGGCTGTATCCGACTGTGGTGAGTACCTCAGAAACCCAGACATGGCTGTATCCGACTGTGGTGAGTACCTCAGAAACCCAGACATAGCTGTATCCGACTGTGATGGGTACCTCAGAAAGCCAGATATGGCTGTTTCATGCTGTAGTAGGTTCCTAAGAAACCAGGAAATGGCTGTATCCGATTGTGGTAGGTACCTAAGAAACCTTGATATAGCTGTTTCATGCTGTGGAAGGTACCTCAGAAACCCAGAAATGGCTGTATTCGACTGAGGTGTGTACCTCAGAAACCCAGATATGGCTGTTTCATGCTGTGGTAGGTATCTCAGAAACCCAGAAATGGGTAAATCCTGCTGTGGTAGGTATCTCAGAAACCCAGATATGGCTGTTACATGCTGTGGTAGGTACCTCAGAAACCTAGATATGGCTGTTTCATGCTGTGGTAGTTATCTCAGAAACCCAGAAATGGCTGTATCCGACTGTGGTAGGTACCTCAGAAACCTAGATATGGCTGTTTCATGCTGTGGTAGGTACCTCAGGTACCCAGAAATGGCTGTATCCGACTGTGGTAGATACCTCAGAAACCCATAAATGGCTGTATCCGACTGGGTAGGTACCTCAGAAACCCATAAATGGCTGTATCCGACTGTGGCGGGTACCTCAGAAACCAAGATATGGCTGTATTCAACTGTGGTGGGTACCTCAGAAACCAAGATATGGCTGTATCCGACTGTGGTGGGTACCTCAGAAACCCATAAATGGCTGTATCCGACTGTGGTGGGTACCTCAGAAACCCATAAATGGCTGTATCCGACTGGGTAGGTACCTCAGAAACCCATAAATGGCTGTATCCGACTGTGGCGGGTACCTCAGAAACCAAGATATGGCTGTATACAACTGTGGTGGGTACCTCAGAAACCAAGATATGGCTGTATCCGACTGTGGTGGGTACCTCAGAAACCCATAAATGGCTGTATCCGACTGTGGTGGGTACCTCAGAAACCCATAAATGGCTGTATCCGACTGGGTGGGTACCTCAGAAACCAAGAAATGGCTGTATCCGACTGTGGAAGGTACCTCAGAAACCAAGAAATGGCTGTATCCAACTGTGGTGGGTACCTCAGAAACCAAGATATGGCTGTATCCGACTGTGGTGGGTACCTCAGAAACCCATAAATGGCTGTATCCGACTGTGGTGGGTACCTCAGAAACCAATAAATGGCTGTATCCGACTGCGTAGGTACCTCAGAAACCCATAAATGGCTGTATCCGACTGTGGCGGGTACCTCAGAAACCAAGATATGGCTGTATCCAACTAAGGTGGGTACCTCAGAAACCAAGATATGGCTGTATCCGACTGTGGTGGGTACCTCAGAAACCCATAAATGGCTGTATCCGACTGTGGTGGGTACCTCTGAAACCCAGATATGGCTGTATCCGACTGTGGTGGGTACCTCAAAAACCCATAAATGGCTGTATCCGACTGTGGTGGGTACCTCAGAAACCCATAAATGGCTGTATCCGACTGGGTGGGTACCTCAGAAACCAAGAAATGGCTGTATCCGACTGTGGTGGGTACCTCAGAAACCAAGATATGGCTGTATCCGACTGTGGTGGGTACCTCAGAAACCCATAAATGGCTGTATCCGACTGGTTGGGTACCTCAGAAACCCATAAATGGCTGTAGCCGACTGTGGTAGATACCTCAGAAAGCCAGATATAGCTGTTTCATGCTGTGGTACATACCTCAGAAACCCAGATATGGCTGTTTCATGTTGTGGTAGGAACCTCAGATATGGCTTTTTCCTGCTGTGTTGGAACCTCAGAAACCCAGATATGGCCGTATTATATTGTGGTAGGTACCTCAGAAACCCAGATGTGGCTGTTTCATGCTGTGGTAGGTATCTCAGAAACCCAGAATGGGTAAATCCTGCTGTGGTGGATACCTCAGAAACCCAGATATGACTGTTTAATGCTGTGGTAGGTATCTCAGAAATCCAGATATGGCCGTATCATACTGTGGTAGGTACCTCGAAAACCCAGAAATTGCTGCATCCAGCTGTGGTCGGTACCTAAGAGAGCAAGATCTGACTGTACCTGGCACTATTAGGTACCTCAGCGAGCCTGAAATAAGCGTACTAGGCAGGATAAGTTTCCTCATAGAACCATAAAAGATCTTACTCAGCAGTGTTAGGTACTAGTACCTCATTGGGCCTGAACTGATTTGACTTCAAATGGATAGGACTCTTGTAGAGTCTGTGTTAGGTACCAAAGAGGGCAAGAATTGGCTGTACTTGACAGTGAAAGCTATCTCAGATAGCCAGTTATGAATATACCCGGAAGTGTTAGGTTCCTCAGAGTCAGATATGGCTGTCTCCATTTGTGTGAGGTACCTAGGAGAGCCAGAAATGTATGTACCACAGCCAGCAAAGAATGACTGTACCCGATTGTGTAAGGTATCTCAGAGAACCAGAAAAGGCTGTTATCCAGAAGTCCAAAGAACCTTATAGAGGCATATATACAGAGCCTGTCAATGGTTAGTATACCTCATAGAGCCCAAAATAGGTGTACTGAACTCAAAACAATTAGAATAAGTTTCACCAGAAGTGTTGAGATACATCAATACAGCATATAACATATGTATACTAAGCAGTGTTAGGTACAAAAGGGGAAAACCGTAGCATACCCACTATTTTTAAACGATTTTAACATTTGCCCAAAGAAATGGCATTTTTGGAGGCCATCTTAGATTCCAGAGAGGCACATGCATGGTCGCTTAATTAAATGTAATAAACTAAGCTGATGCAAGAGCTGATTGTTTCCTGTCAGAACCAGCTATTGGTATCTTTTGCGCGCATGGGGCATTCAGTACTGGACAAATCTGATTTGGTCCATACTTTTCGTCATTGTCAGCGGTGATTTACATCCCCCCTCCTATTTGGAAAAAACATTTGTATTCACTATAATTGAAATAAATCATGCATATAGATACAGAATAATATTAATATTACAGTTAAATATTACGTAAATAAAATGTCCCATTCAAAATAACAATTTTTGAATGGCAAACTAAATTTCATTTTTGGGGTTAAATTATTACCCCACCCACTTTAATACAAATTATGCTTCAAAATCTCACCACCACACCACAATAGAGTGAATGTGATGTTGTAAGAACTGTATAACTATCATTACAACTATTTGGGATAGTTATTTGGCCAAAAATACCACACTAATATTAACTATAATAAACGATAAGACATATTTTACCAATTTTTTGTCATTTATTCGTCATAAAAGCATGATTTTCAAATATTCAATGAATTAACATCATAATTTGAGCTCGATTTGTGTATTTCAACATGTTTCCTAGAAAAATAACACATACAACATGATATAAGACCGAATTGGTACTTACATGATGTATATTATGTCACAGGAGTGAAATTTGAAAATTTGGCGGCCATCTTGGCGGCCATCTTGGATTTCTCAGCGTTGTGACAGCAGATTTTTGTAAGAAATAGATTTTCGTACACTGGACACTATATGCTTCCAATTCATACCAATTATAGATTTGGACAAGAATTGTAAATAAATGGCCCTCAGCTCTTGGACTAATACAGAACATCTTGAACAGACCGGAAACTTTGCCAAAAACATAAACATGAACAGTTTAGAAATAACACGTTATCTGTTTATCGCAATTGATAAACACTCTTATTTATTAAGTTCACTGGGCATAATTAAGCCATGCCGTATTGACTGACTTAACATTGCTCATTGTTTTTTTCCTGAAATGTACATGGACATTTAAGGAAAGTGCTTCATCACATTGTTTTATTTTTCTAAACCAAATGGTATGCCCATTTAGACAATATTCATTATGCTCATGCTACTTTTATAAAATACCCCGACATCTTCCGTATGAAAAAGGCAACATCCGTGAATTTATTTCCTAATGACATACGACATAATTAAATTATACGTACTCCTGTAAAATGTAGATAAATATATATGTTCCGGGTTTGTACACGTGTATTGCAAAATTTCCACTCATACGTTTTATATATGACACATTAGTAATTATTTATTACTAAAATTGGGCCACTTTCGTCTTGTTTGCAACCCAAAAAACATTGTATATGTACAATGTTGTATTTACCGGGTTACCATTATGCAGCGTTTATCACACGAGTATTCCCATTAATAATTGCATCACATGATCACAGCACGTGTCGCACACTTACGTTTATTTTAACATATTATCAAGAGAAGTAAAAAGTCCAACAGGACATTTATTTTGTTTCATATTATCACCAACACAAAAAGTTCAAGTACATGGACACACACATAACTGTATCATTAATAAAGAGTAAACGAAAACATATTTTTGTTGTTGTAAAATTTATAATATCTTAGAAAGGTTCATTACACTGGAAATTGACCATACAGTTACTGAGGTGCAGTTTGTTTTTCATTAACATTTCATTAATACTGGTGTTATTTTAAATATATTTACATAATCAGAAACAAGAGGGCTTCGTCTTTAATTTGATATCATTTTTTAAAAAATAATCCATCCATAAATAAGAAAATAAACCCGTTGGGCGTGACATCACTTTCTTTTTTCTTGTTGTCGTGTTTAGAATAGCATTGTCGTTTCTATTGAATGTACCTTGAGCAGTGATTGACTGGACACCGTGGCATACATTTCACGGTATAACTTTTTAACTAGTTGATCAATTTCGATGGGATTATGCATGGAAGTAGTTCTAATGATGTTGTCTATGTATGCAATTACTTTATGAAGATACCGAAATCCAATTCTTGTTTTTGATACCATGGAAATCTGACCACTTTAGTACAAATGCACCTTTCTAAGATAACATAACTTTTATAAATTAATTTTACTCTTTATCAATGATACAGTTATCTGTGCATCGACACGCCTATAAAGAACAAAATGTAATAATTTAACATCTACTTAGATCACTTGAGATCACCAATCAAGAGGAAGAAAAACACGTAGAATGAAGAGCTTCATGTTGTTCTTTATTTTCGTGTAATTTACTACCGGGTGATACAGTTGTCAAGTTGTCAGCGGTCTTGACTACGGATCGAGACGTCCCTGGTGCGATTCTCGACCGGGGCTCTAGGTCTTTTCAGAAACACTTTTTACTATTTTCCATCCAATGAACTACCCAAGTCCCAGTTGTCAAATAGCTGAATGAACTAGTTTTAGAAATCAAATGCCCTAGCAGAATGACCAGAACTTCGCGAACTTTCCTTGGTATAAAATTAAATATTAAGCTCTCTAGTTTCAAGACATCTTTAATGTTATTAAAAAATGATAACAATATTAATGAAATGTTTCGAATTAGTAAAACAAAGTGCACCTCAGTGACTGTCTGGTCAATTTCCAGTCAATTTTCCAGTCTAATGAACCTCTCTAAGATAACTTAAATTTTATTCGTAAAAAATAAATACGTTTTTACTCTTTATCAATAATGCAATTACCTGTGTTGTACATGTACGTTTAAATAAATATTTGAGCTATGAGAGATTTTCGTGATCAGGGTACTTTCCCTAGTTTTGAAATTCATACTTCTGTCTGTCAAACGAATATATCGCTGGCTTAAAATTAGAAGGTCCTAAGTACTACTTTCGACCTTATAAGAACCATGCATATTTGAAATATACATCACGAGACGCTTTTTATGAGCCTATTTTCATGAAATTCAGAACTGGTCATGTTGACCAAACCGAAGTTTAAAAAGCTTGTTTTCAATAAATAAACAGTAGTTTTCAGACAGTTTTTCTTGTTGTTTTTTTTCAAAATTTTTATTTTGTACTTACGACCTTCTACATGTAATTCTAAGCCAGCGATATATTGTGAACCCGTAAAAAATCAATGTTCGGTCTTTTCAAAGTCACCCATATCAAATAAGGGAGCGTAATTAACTTTTCAACTCGATCGTATCATAGCTAGATGCGTATTTAAAGCGGTGGCTGCTCACCAACAATGAGATGGTAGAGCAGAAATAATTATTTGTATTTAAATCATTGTAGCTACTAATGATGCATACAGTGAAACACCAGCGGATGTGGATGAAGAGGATGTAACAATAGGCAATGTAGATGGTAAAGTATTTATTATTTTCTTCAGTACTACCGGTAATATTGTTTAAATAATCTGACGTATCGTTTATTCGACTGTATTTATTTGCATCCAGGGATGGTATTCAATATTGATCTTAATTAATTGGAGCATAAGGATAGCCAATCATATCGCCTGTTACTGGCCAAGAGTTTAATATGGTGTGTTCTCATTGGTTGTCCTTATCCTTAATTCGAGTAAGATCAATATTGAATACCACTCTATGTACCACTTGCAGATCTAGATATTTTTTTATAATTATTTTACATTGAGTTTGTGTTGACATTTTTGCCAAGAAATTGGTTAAAAATATAATGATAAACTAGTTTTGAGTTATTTAAAGGGTACGAAACAAATTTTCAAATTTAAGCCAGATCATCAAAATGTGGGACTGAAATTGTACATCAATGCACAATTTTAAGCCATTTTGTAATTTATGAAATGAACATTGCATATTTAACTTGCACAAAGGAAAATTTGTTTTTGTCTAATATAAAATAGTTCTGAAAACATCATGACCTATAAATTCTCAATAATTTCTGGGAATACTATATGACTGTAAAAAGGAATGAAAACAACCCACTTCTGATAAGTTATTGTTTGGGAAGTTCAATGCGGAAATATAGTTCACCACTTTAAGCAGTATATTAGTTTCAGTTATAAGTTAAGTTAAGTTATAAGTGTTAATCAGCGTTTCTGAGAACTGGCCATTGGTTCCCATTATGTATATACTTGATAAGTAATACATGTAGTTTAAAACATACTTGCCTGTTTATCAAAGTATTTCATCTTCGCATGTATACAACAAGTCACAAGTATATTGAAACTCTTAACAAATGCATATACATATATACGTACTATATGTATAAAACAACTTGAAATAAACTACGAAAAGAGAAAACAACGTAACTCTTAGCAAATACACAGTCATACTCAATAAGAAAAAAATGTTGTGCCTCTACTGCACTTGTCCGTTTGTTATTCAGATTATTTACGTAGCAAACCCTCGCAATGAAGTTGTAAACATTTATTGTAGATATACAGACAGTGACGAACACAGAAAAAAAGCCACAGCGCACAAAACAAGAGCGATATTTGAGGGCTTTGTTGAAGCTGTACTTCTACGTACCGTTCAAATGGAAGGATTCCATGTGCTCATTTCATCTGATATATTTATTCATCTTCGTGATTCAAATCGTGAAGTTATCATTGTTGACTAGGCAGGTAGGAACATCTGCTCGAGTTAATAAAATATAATATACAGTATCCAAATATATAAAATCAGATAATAAGAATACGAATTATGTGTGATATGATTACACCTAATAGACCTTAAAGTATAAATACTCCCTTTCTCACAGAAAAGGCAAATTTGAGAATGCAATATACTATGATAAAAGATCATCTGTCACCATGGTAATCGTATCAGTTTAAAATGATAAATGCAAACAGCAATGGAATTACTTTTCACATTACCACATTTACAATATCTAGTGTCTGTGTTATTGTACGACATTTCTATTTTAGATGTATCTCTATGGCAACGATCGAGCTAGATTCAACAGTGTGGTTCACAGAGGTCACTTGGCATTAAGACATCTGCTTCTTAAAAACTGGGACGCCAGTAAGTATCCGAACATAGGGAACCTATTTTGGTCATCAATATTGTAGTAAACGCAGGATGCAAACTTTGATCAGAAGAGTTAAGATATATTTCAATACAACGTTACAATTACACGACAGTGTTCATAATACCTACTGTAAAGTTATTAATAACCAAGCGCTGTCATATTTTGTTGATTTCGTTGAAAGAACCAAACAATCTGATCTCCCTGATTAGTCGACCTTTTCAATTACAATGCCAAGGTCTGGTTTCTTAAATCAACGAATTTACGAGCGACTGAGTAAAATTGCCATTTTAACCTATTTTAAAAAATATTCGTTATCCATATTCCAGGTTGGGAGACCGTACCATATCCACCGGCACATGGTGACTTTGCTGTCTATACAATCAACGATCTCGATAGTGGAATCAACTTCGCTGTCAGCAGGGTATGTCTTTATTTAAGTAATTAAGTGCTGAATTCCACATTGAACTACCTGTAATTGTTTTAAATTTAAGTCGATTGTGAAATAAGTATTACAACTTACTACAAATACTCGCACGTCATCTGTTATTATATCTACCGCCATATGGGTTTACCGAAGAAAAGCATGCTCAAAGTGGACGGACTAAAAAAAAGAAATACAAATAGCATTTAGATTTAAGATAAGTTAACACGTACAAGTGAATTAGATATTAGTTAACAACTTTAAAACTGAGAGTCGTCATTTTAATCTGGCCAGACAATAAGATATAACAGATACTAGTATACGACGAAACATAAAGAACACAATAATGTTTTACTGCTCCAACAAATGACATTGCATTAGACGAAATTACTTTGAGTTAGAGTATAAGATACGTGTATTATATGATTTTCATTATAATATTCTTTACTATAAGCACTGTGATAGTGGAGACCTGATTTTTCATACAATATCAACAACAGAGGTTCATCCTTTTTGAAGTTTTTTGTTTTAGGTCAAGTTCTATAGTTCTTATTTATAAAACATGATAATCAAGAATCGGACAGGGAAGACATCACTCGACAGAAACAGCACACAAAACTATCACAACCACAAGCCACATTGACAAACACAAAAATGATCAAGAAAAAATGAAAATTCTCCGCATAGCTTATTGTACCTTGTGTGTTTTTAATATTTCTGTGCTCGGCTGGTCAAACTGAGTGCTGCCTTCCCTGCCTGACTTAATATTATCTTTTTTAAATAAAAAGACAATGGAAAATCGGCCCCGGGAAGGCAACACTCAACTTAAACTTTTGTTTACAAGTCAGTATTTTGTAAACAAAAAGATTATATTAAGTCAGACAGGGAAGGCAGCACTCAACTTAACCAGCCGAGCACAGAAAACATTAAAAACACACAAAGCCCAACTGAACCAACCGAGCACAGGAAACAGGAAACATAAAACACATAAAGACATAATGTCCGACTAAACAAGCACAGATCCGCCCAAGTCCAAGCAGTCGAAAAGTATAATAAATTATTACTAGCTGAATGACCCAGTTTCCACAGCCAAATGACTATAATGCCTAGTTTTAGCTGTCTTAAAACGAAGAAGTGCCCAACACACCACCGACCAAGAAAATTAAACATCCCTTGTCCCAACTGTTTAAAAGCTGAATAGAAAATATTCAGCAAACAAAAGGAGGAATGCCTACGCTGAATGACCTAGTTACAACAGTAAAGCTGCTGAACCCGATTTCATAGCCGAATGACCAAGTTTCAATAAGTAAAATGACGTAATTGAACAAATCGAGATATGACGTAGGGAACAAGCCATCACGAATTGCAAGTAACACAGAAGTCCCCTAACGGTATAAAGCTATTTTCAATGTTTCTGTTGCCATAGCAACCACAATTCCCGTTAGAACCAAAACTGACGGACTGATGGCAAACCTATAGTCCCCTCCGGTCAAAAACCGGTAGGGGACTTACACCTATGTTAATTGACCTCAGGGGACAGAAAACTACATCCATAACTCCACAGCTGTACTTCAACTCATGAACGAACCAGGTAGGATACGAATCGGGGGGACGAAATAGTTAGAGGACAACCAGCAAATACGAATAAATGACTCATAGCTCCTTAGAACTTTGGGCCCCGGTCAAAAAATTGAATACTGAGAAATTATGACATGTTATTAATTATTTAAAATTGAAAAACTCAACTGTAAACGGAGTTGGCGTTTAAATCCAGATACACACAGATACCTCCGACTGGAGGTTGTATTTCGTTTTATTCCATCTTATTGTGTTTTTCACCTTTGGGACTCAACTAAAGTGCTCAAAATCCATAGCATTCGATAGGTTACCAAGTTATTGCATTTTGAAAATAGCCGTTAAATGCCTAATGTGGCTTTAAACAGCCAAGCATAAAAAACATAAGAAGTAGCACACAACAAATACACCGCACAATGACCGACACACAAATGTTCAAATTTGAAATTAGTCGCATAGTCATGATACTAATGGTGTAGTTGTAGCTATAGTCGATGATGTTATTCAACGCGTCGTCTTAGAACTACCCTTGTATTGTAGTACTATAATGCTGAGAGAGATGCTATAGGTTATTACAAACGTATCAGTACGGACGGTATGAAGGCAACAGTAAAGTATTTTGACTTCCCAGGATTCCAAGACACTGACGTTGATGATGGAATTACAATAAATGGTATGTTTGGTGTTTAGAGATATCTTACAATGCTCAACCTCATAGCTCTCATGAGTCTGAAGCCAAATAGTCTAATTATAATCAAAGAGGGTGATAATAAACATCTTCAAAACATTTTATAATGATCCTCGTATGTGCACGTTAGGTATTCCGAGACCAACTAGCGTCCTTCTTGCAATCCCATACGCATATATTGTACAATTGCATGCGAAGTAACACTTGCTTCTCCGATCAAATAAAATGCCAACTTTGATATAGTACTGAAAGGTTTTAAGATGTAAAATATATTGCTGAATATTTTTATAAATCGACACAATTTGTACAAAACACCATTGATATAGATTCATACGATGTTTCCGTATGACTTACGACTCAAACATATTAATATTTCGCTAATCATCGTATGGCAGCCATCTAAATTGTTGTCAGTATTTGTTTCCAATTTTTATTCAATTGTTTCACAGAGAAACACTTCACAATTAGTCATGGCTTGACCAGTATTACAACAGAAGGCGAAACCGAGTATAATTACAGTATTGCTAATGAACTTGAATACTTAAACCTATCACAGCCAATGAAAAGGTGAATATTATTTTCTTATTTTATCGTTTATTCGTACGTATACTAATTGTCACATATACGTTATTTTATTATATCTCGTTTCGTTTAGTAGACTTCCTGCTAAAGACGAAACACAAAGTACAACGTACAATTATTATTTTGATTACGTCCACTGCAAAATGTTTGTGTTAACAAAGTATGTGTTATTTCAAATTTGAATCTGTTGCTTGCAGTTTTACTTAGTGTCCTATACTATAATTTATATATCTCGTAAAATATGGTATACGGAGGTATGTTGCATTATCAAACCTGAAATGTCGAGCGAACTATATAAACTTGAATTTGTACTTGTATTAATTAAAATTCATCGTTATACCATTGTGGTATCAAACATACTTCAACCACTTTTCTAATTGGTCATTTTTTAAACCCGAAATACCTTTAACTGTGATCATATTATTGGATGATATTTTTACACGTATGTTTTATGTATTTCCTCAACACCTGAATGATTAAAAATTCACAATCACATGCAAAAGTAAGCATTGTGAATAAATTAAGTGTAAAGCGTTTGTGTGCAAAATATCATCAAACATCATGATCACAGTTTTTGATATGTGACCAATTAGAAAAGTGGTTGAGTGTACATGTCCGTCTTACAAAACCGATTAAGGAAACGTTGTGCAAATATTAAAATATAATCTTATCTACTATTTAATTTAGAAAATAATAATTATGTGATGAATTTGGTATGCATAGATAAAATGTCGTCTTTTCAAAATAATTGATAAGCCCGATTGGCAAGGCCAAACGTATCAAGAATAACATGGAAACTTGTGTCCTTCTTCTATTCTCATACTGTGTTTGACCCAAAATGCCAGTAACCAGACTGCATTGTGTTATCACAGAGGCTGGAATACAGCACGGGTATTTGACACTTAGACATCAAGTTTTGATTCAATCTTCATCCGTTCACAATATTGTAGATGCATAATTAATTTAATTATGTTTGTTGTGACCATTAGTCAGTCTTAATCAATTTGCAAAATGTTCGCATGTAAATTTGATGACCCTTTTTAAATTTTGAGTAGTATACAAGGTAGTACATCAAAACTGTCATTCTGTTTACTTCTATATGTTTTGTCATATGTGTTTTATCTTGAAGAATGTTGACCACGACACTGGATTTTACACTCCATTCTGTTCGACCACACGAGAAGACAAGACATGCACTTTGTCTTAACATCTACGGACAGGTAATGTTATACCATGTTACAATCAAATCTTAAAAGGCTTCGGTAATCATTTCTTTCCACATTAGTGTTTTGTCTATGACATGTTAGAATCACATTGAAAATCCCTTTTATTGATATGATATTCCATGATATGATACACTACTAGTATAGAATAACCGTTACGCCAGTACGAACGAACTTTGCAATACTTGGCATTGTTACACAGATGGAATAGAAACAGGGAGTTTTTTGTTTTAAAATACTCGATGTTTAACACTATCTGTTGTTCTTAAGGAACAAAAAAGAAGGTTTGATAATAAATATTTTGCCGGACAGTATTTATGCAAATACTGGACCAGTATTCATATAAAGCATACTAAAGGGAAACTTAAATGTTTTGACTTGAGTTAAAGAATTGCGAGGCCCGTTTTCCTCCCAAAACGAAGAATAGCACATGTTTTATAGTATAAGTGTAGTAACTAGTTCCAAACAAAAGGAGTGAAAACTGTGTATATAATCTTTATGTTAATTCTTGTAAAGCTGATAAAAATCTTCACTTTGCTACTAAGATGCTTGATATAAATACCGACCATGTCAGTAAAATATGCTTAAATGTAGGTAAGCTTCAGCGACATAGACAACAATGGACAGGTAGAAGTTGACTTGGATACTCTAACTAAGAGAATAAACTGTGCAGCAATGAATGTTTCGGTAGAAGGTATGGACTATTTAAACGTATTCATAAATTCATTCTATCAACTTATTAGTGGCAATACTGCTCAATATATTTCAAACTGCTAACCTTCTTGAACAGTTTCAGTTGTACATTCTAATATGGCTAGGTTTCTATTTATCTCAAATGGTATCACAAACGTGCCTTTCTTTGTCTTAATAGTTGTTTGTTGTACGTAATGCCCATGTTGCTATTATCATTTTGTTAACACATCTGTCGACTGTTGAAATATGTCGGCAAACAGTAAAGTTCAGCGACTAGAGAATAGTAGGTCGGTCTATTCTTGTGAAGCCGAAAGTTTCCAATTATGAAAGGTGAAGTATCTGTGCAAATTGGATTCTTTAAGGTGAAGTATCTGTGCAAATTGGATTCTTTAAGGTGAAGTCTATGTGTAAATTGGATTCTATAAGGTGAAGTATCTGTGCAAATTGGATTCTTTAAGGTGAAGTATCTGTGCAAATTGGATTCTTTAAGGTGAAGTCTATGTGCAAATTGGATTCTTTAGGGTAAAGTCTATGTGCAAATTGGATTCTTTAAGGTGAAGTCTATGTGCAAATTGGATTCTTTAAGGTGAAGTATCTGTGCAAATTGGATTCTTTAGGGTGAAGTCTATGTGCAAATTGGATTCTTTAAGGTGAGGTATATGTGCAAATTAGATTCTTTAAGGTGAAGTATCTGTGCAAATTGGATTCCTTAAGGTGAAGTCTTTGTGTAAATTGGATTCTTTAAGGTGAAGTATTTGTGTAAATTGGATTCTTTAAGGTGAAGTCTATGTGTAAATTGGATTATTTAAGGTGAAGTCTATGTGTAAATTGGATTCTTTAAGGTGAAGTCTATGTGTAAATTGGATTCTTTAAGGTGAAGTCTATGTGTAAATTGGATTCTATAATGTGAAGTATATGTGTAAATTGGATTCTATAAGGTGAAGTCTATGTGTAAATTGGAATCTTTAAGGTGAAGTCTATGTGCAAATTAGATTCTATAAGGTGAAGGCTATGTGTAAATTGGATTCTATAAGGTGAAGTCTATGTGTAAATTGGATGCTTTAAGGTGAAGTATATGTGTAAATTGGAATCTTTCAGGCGAAGTCTATGTGTAAATTGGATTCTTTAAGGTGAAGTCTATGTGTAAATTGGATTCTATAAGGTGAAGTATATGTGTAAATTAGATTCTTTAAGGTGAAGTCTATGTGTAAATTGGATGCTTTAAGGTGAAGTCTATGGGCAAATTGGATTCTTTAAGGTGAAGTCTATGTGCAAATTGGATTCTATAAGGTGAAGTATATGTGTAAATTGGATTCTATTAGGTGAAGTATATGTATAAATTGGATTCTTTGAGGTGAAGTCTATGTGTAAATTGGATTCTTTAAGGTGAAGTATCTGTGCAAATTGGATTCTTTAAGGTGAAGTCTATGTGTAAATTGGATTCTATAAGGTGAAGTATATGTGTAAATTGGATTCTATAAGGTGAAGTATATGTATAAATTGGATTCTTTAAGGTGAAGTCTATGTGTAAATTGGATTCTTTAAGGTGAAGTCTGCATGCATGTGTAAATTGGATTCTTTAAGGTGAAGTCTACATGTATGTGTAAATTGGATTCTTTAACTGGTGAATCTATGTGTAAATTGGATTATTTAAGGTGAAGTCTTTGTGTAAATTGGATTCTATCAGGTGAATCTATGTGTAAATTGGATTCTTTAAGGTGAAGTCTTTGTACAAATGTGATTCTTTAATTATACACATGTAGGCCTATCCCTCTCTGGAAAAGGGTTTTCATGTTACAAATGTAAATTGTTTCAGATTTGAGGTTGGAAAACACTCCTATACCATTAGGGAAGGCTGTACTAGCATTCTGTATAATATCCATCGTTCTGACAGTAGTGACCGATATATTTGGCGTGTTCGTGTTTGTGGTAAGTTCTAGTTGTCTGTCCTATATAAATAGACATGCATGCGTGTTTAATGTAGTATACATGTTTTATTGGATAAATTAACATGCTTTTAGGACATGTGACACATGAAGGCGTACATGAACACACTTGACAAATCATACATATTTTTACCTCAAGTTTGCATCTCACACACATTGTCAAAGAAGAAGAGAAACGATTGGTATTTTCCACCTTTGGGACTCAACTAAAGTGATCAAAATGCATCATTCTGCAGATAGGTTAGAAATCTACCAAGTTATTGCTTTTTGTTTATGGCTTAATTGGGCTTTAACCATTTGATATATTTTCTACTTTGGTATATTTTATCTAGATGACCAAAATATATATGAGGAAAAGTTTCAAACAGTTCTACGGATTGAAGGATTCTGTAAAGGAAACTGATCTACCAAAATCTGAGTACTTTCGGTTTGCATTACTCAAGTTCTGGGATATTCCTTTGCTGCTCTCTGATGCATTTACCATTAACGGTACATACTGGATATTGTTTGGAACAGAGGTAAATATCGACTGTTGACATTATGATAAGTTACATTTGTACTCAAGAATTATTCTCAAAATATCACTGTCAAAGTCTTTTTCCAACTCATATTTTCTGAAGCTCGATATCATAGTCACCCAGACTAACATACTAGTTATCAATAATTAGTCTTTGCGTTCGACGAAGACAGTCGTAGTGCGTGGCCATTCGGTTTTATCCTTGCCTAATTGGCCAATTACCTCCGGTTTCGAGGGAAAATACAGAAAGTTTGTGTGATACTGTTTTACAAGAAATCCGGGCGCACTGTCCTAGCCTTTTCAAATAGACTCCTTCGTTCTTTAATTTGTCCGCCGTCCGGTGTATAACGCCGATAAGCCTCGAAACTACCTCTGGGTTTCCAACCAGTTCATCTCTAGTAGGATGGGAAATACTGAAAAGCGTTTCTGAATTTTTCAGTTCCCCGGTCGAGTCAATCAGGAACCGGATTGGTAGTCGAGAGTGATAACCACTCGGCCACCGTTCCACCCATGGTGATAGCTAGTAATGACGAGCTATTTCAATAGTAACAACCGCAACTTCACGAGGAATTAAATATTCAAAATGAAAAATAAATCTCTATCTACTTTACAGATTAGTGAATGGGAACTGTCACTTCTTGACTCATATACTGTCATACTGGGTATAGGTTGTATTCTGGCTTGGCTCAGTTTGTTACGGTACTTTAAAGTACACGACAAATTCCATGTAAGTACTTTTTTATTTTACCTCTACAAGTTGATTTTCACCATGTCACTATTATTCAGATGTATTTTTTGCACTACGAAACACATGAACATAGTTTGAGTTTCGTTGCAATGAATTTCACTTGTTTATTTTATCATGGACACTCTTATTTCAATTTCAATATTTGGAATAGGTTGTCCCTGCTTGTATCGAATCGTGTAATGATCTTTCGTGGGAACGATTGCAAACAAAGCAGCATACATAGTGTAAACAACGAAAAGATAATATTAAGTAAGAAGTTGTTAATTCTCTGAAAACGTACCTTTAAAGGCAGTGCTCAGTTGCTCGATACGTGGATATGATCCGTAGGCCTCGATCTCTACAGGCCAATAGCATTGAAAATACCCCACAAATTTCTCGCGGGTGTCATATATTTTTTAACAAGAACTTTTTATTTAAATATTTACATGCTGTTGGGCTGTAGAAAGTGCGGATCCGGGTCATATCAAGATGCCCATCACCTGTGCTACACTGATGTTTCGGATTCGAAATCCGCTCCGTCTGGTGTCCAATCTAAACCTTCATGTAAGAGGAAAACAGATATAGAACCATGTGTAGTGTTTATACAGGTACGAGGGGCATTCTGAAAGTTCTGATAACTGGGTGATAACTTTTCATTGGTTGGTCAGAATGTTTTCAAGTGAACATTTTCTGAAAGATACAACCTTCCTCCACCGAAAACATATCATGATATTAATATCAGGGATTTTGAAATTCATCTATATGCCGTTGTACATGAAGGTATATAACCCAATGGATTATCGACACAATGTGACATATTGGTCGTTGGAAGGGACAACATTATTGTTAATAATTTATATAATTTAAATCCAATTCGTTTAGGAGTTAAACACATTTTTTATATTATATTACCGAGGATCTAACGACAAATGGAAATTGTTGTTCTAACAGTATAAATGACTTTAGATGTACATGGAAAAGACCATGTCACAAATGCTCTTGAAAATAGCCATGTTACCGGAAATACGCAATTTACAGGTCATTGCATTGTACTGCTGGACGTGTTACATGAGAATATAAAAAGTGTGGCCGTTTTGAACATACATATGCTAATTATATTCCCACTAAATACGAGTTCTGAAATATTTATAATTTCGACTGTACAGCAGCTTAAATGATATAACCACGTGGCCCAAAACACGTGTTTTACATTTATGACGTCATATACTCGAAATATCATTTCGAGAAACAAAACAAAATACATTTTTCCATAATTTGAAGTAAGTACAATTATTAAACCATAAGAACAAGGATTATTGATATTTTTATTACATGTATAAGGGTATCCCGTTACCCCACCCACTTTCTAAAATCATGGGTAGAGCACAATATTTTTCTCCAAAATTCAAACTATATGAATAATACATTTATAACGTCCCCCGAATGAAAATACACATTCAAATCTATAAATTTGACTTATTTAGAGTAGCTGATAGTCCATAAACATATCGTATGTCTTGAATTAAGTAGAGGCTATAGTGATAAAATGGTCTCTTTTATGGGTTGTATATATTGCTGTTATTTTATTATTTACTTCAATTTCTTTTAAAAACGTTATGGTATTAGAAAGTACTGTTATGCATTTTTTAAATAATATCAAATGTATTTCAATTAGCCTCAATGATACATCAACAGTGTGCTCTGACATATACATGGGGCCAATGCAATGCGATTCCCTCGCGTATTTAAGAGGTATTTCAGTCAATACCCCAAACCATGTATTGCTTGAATACCAATAAATTATATATCCTCAGATATAAAATAATAACTTTGCCACGAGTGTCTCGCTAAAAGATTGATCTTTTAGAAAATGTTCACTTTTAAAAATTCTGACCAACCAATGTAAAGTTATCACTCAGTTATCAGAACTTTCAGAATGCCCCTCGTATATGCTCAGTAATCACAAATATGTACTATTCACTTTCAGTTGCTGTTCAAAACGTTATCCCGTGCTATTGGAGATGTTATAGCTTACATGTTGTGTGTTACTGTACTGTTTGTTGGGTTCTGGATTTGTGGATATGTCGTACTAGGACCTTACCATGTTAAGGTAGGTGTCAAGTTAAACACTATGGTAAAGGTCTTTGTTTGATATAGCGTTTGGCCAGAAGATGCGTATAATTCATTTTTGGCATCTCTTTTGTAATTTTTCTGATGGACTTCTTCAATTTCTACATCTTTAATGCTGACTTTCTCTGTAATTTTTGTGTTGACCTTCATCATCTTTGTTTTCTTTGAGTTAATCTTTAGTTCTATTTGGTTGGCATGGTTGTCTTATTTTGTAGTTTTTCTCTTGGATATTCTGATGGCGGTGTGACAGCACAGCATAACTATTATCTGCGAAATCCAAGTCTTCCAACAAATAATGTCAGTGTCAATGTTGTTCACGTCTAGAATTTCGGGTGGTTTCCTTCATGACCAAATCCACACAGAGGGAGAAGCGGAGAAAGTAAACATCATTGCTTAACACCTGTTGTATTTAGGAATTCTTCTGATTCACATAATTATAACGTTTACGCTGAAGTGGGTACATAGCATCTTTATGATGGAGAAAAACTTGTCTTGAATAGAATTGATATGTACCGAGGCATTCGACTCTTTGCACTGTTCTATAGTCTGCCGTAGCGTGAATATCTGGTCGACACAGGATCTTCCTTTTCTAAAGCCAGTTTGTTCTTTTCATTAATTTGAATCCACTGTTGCTGATATTCTGTTTTAAGATGATCTTACTTAGGATCTTCCTCGTCACAGACAGTAGCACGATGCATCTCCTGTTGTTGCAGTGGGTTAGGTCATCTTTCTTTGGGAGTTTTACAAGTAGACCTATGTTCCATGATGATGGCGGTTCTTCCGATGTCCGGATATTCTGGATAATGCTAGTGTACAGTTTGGGTGTAAGTGGCTCTTCTGTTTTCAGTAGTTTGTATTTGGTCAGCTCCAGGTGCTATTTCATTCTTTATCTCTCTAATATCTCTATCTTTTTAATCTCTTCTATACTTGGTGGTTCGGTATTGGCTCTTTTGTGTTAAGCATCTTTTCAAAGTGTTCTTTTGTCGCTTTTGTATGTCACTATCTTTTCTTTGGATAGAACATTCCCGTCCTTGTCTTTGATAAGATTGTTACTTTTTGAAATTTCCCTGTTAGCGTTTTTGTCAATATACGTGTATAAAGGGTTTTCATGTCCTGTTTGGCAGCTGCTTTCCCGCCTCGTCTGCTAACTTTTCTGTTTAAGCCGTCTTGTTAACGATATTTAGCTCTTTGACCTGTTTGTCCCGCTGTTTGTATTGCTCCTTTAGTTTGTCCTTTGTCCTCCTCTGACTTTGCTGGAAGTCGGTAGTCTTCTCTTTATCTCCTTGTGTTTTTCTATTCTTTTCCACGTGTTATCTGATATCCATTCATCTTTCCTGCGTTTCATTGATCCGAGGCATTTCTTTCCACTCTCTCATAGGTAATATAATTGTAAAGTTTTATATATCTCATCTAGGTCTTGTAGAACTGAAAACCTGTTTTAAGCCTCAGTTGAAAGTCTCTCTTAATTGCTGGATCTTAAAGTTTGGCAACATCTAGAGGTGGCGGTCTAGTATTTCCCTTTTTGCTGTTCTCAGTTTCATTTTGAACGATAAGCATTACGTCATGGGTTGGTGTTTCATCTACGGTTTTCTGAAGACCATCGTCTAATTCTGTGTCTTTAGCTTCGACATCATCTGTCGGTGCATAACACACTATGATGGTGAGATTAACAAAGGATGAGATATATCCTCCTGCTTTCATCAGTCGTTCATTTATAGGTTTCCATTGTATTAGACCCTTGTTTATCTCTTTTGTTGTATTAAAGACCACACCTCTGCTATGACGATCGTCTGTTCTTCCTGAGTAAATCATTTGATGTCCGGATGTCATCTGTTTTTGTCCATTCCTGTCCATCTGGTTTTGCTCAGACCTGGGACATAAGTCTGTTCTTTTTTATCTCTTTCACAACGTTTGCATGTTTTCCTATTTGGTAGAGGGTCCGCACATTCCAGCAGCCCACTCTGTTGTTTGTTTTTGGTTGAAGGATGTTCGTCATCTGGCTGTCAACTACATATCAGGTTTTATTGCCAACATCCTAGTTCCTGTTTCCTGGGGCACGTTGGTCATTCTTCCATTGGTTTTTCTTTGGTAGAGGTTCGTGCAAATTTCAGAGATTGTTTAACGTATAAACATTGTTAAGGCGGAATCTGATTCTACGATATCAGATAATTTAATCAACGTTCTCATATAATTATTATGGGAATAATATTTTCCCAGATCGTTAAATGAGCATGATACTTCAGCAGTATATATTGATAAAGTGTCATGTACAACTCCTAGTGATCTTATAAAGGGTTCTTCAAATGCAAATACAATAATAAAACTTGCAAAGGTGCGCATTCGATACCCATCTAAATAGATTATAATTACAATAGGCGCAAGTTGTTCTCTACATAAATATGATAACAACAAGTCATTGAGAATAAAATTGAAACGTGATTTACACATTTTGCTCCGTACATGTCACTTAAATGTCACCCATAATAAGTTAATACAAGATAAAGGTAATCATGACTATTATTTACATGTTCATGAAGTCACAAAGGGCTTCAAGAATTATGTAAAATATATAGCTATTTTAATGAGCAGTTAACTAAATGTGTTTGTGATTACATATCTAGACAGTCACTTGTATCAACACTCAGATGTTAAAAGTGTATAACAAATTCATCCGTATTTAACATCTTCCTGTCTTAAGCAACCACATTTGATAAATCTCTTTACTGACTGACTGCTTAAAACAGGTTATATCATGCTACATGTATAATTTTACTTTAGTTCCAAACACCAGGAGCGGCCGCTGAGACGTTGTTTGCTCTAGTTAATGGTGATGAAATTTTCGCCACAATTGCCATGCTTGATGATGAATCAGGAAGTAACTATGTATGGTGGTTTGCTCGTGTCTACATTGGTACCTATGTCGCTATATACACTATAGTTGTCATCAACGTGCTCATAGCTTTGTTTATGAGTGCATACGATGCAATCAAGGTAAGGGGTATAAAACACTATGTAAATTTTTGCAATATTTCTCCTCTTTAAATTGATCTATATCATTGTATAGTTTACGCGACGAATTAATGATACAATCACTTAACAGGAAATATAAACGCGGTAAAAGTAAAATAGCTCTAACTTATGACGCGACGTCATTAGATTTATTAGTTACTTGAACAATTGTACAATTCTTATTAAGACCTAAATTTCACACAGGAACACTTTCAATATATAAACATGTAGAAACATAACATTTCTAAGAACATTATACCTAGATAAAATATCGTGTGTCATTATGTTAAATGGGGCACATTAGTTTTACTATGCAGGAAAATAGTAAAACCGTAGAATTTGACTTCTTTAGATAAAAAGCGGTTTCATTTAGATGACCAATTTCACGCTGATGTTTTTGCACTTACAATTTAGACTCAACCTGAAGATAGAAAGCTTGGTCCTATGGAGTTGGCCCTTCAGGATTTCATCACGCAACAACATGGCAAGAAATTACGCGACTCTGTGTACGATCTGCTGTGTTCAGGAGAGGGTAAGACGGAAGAGGAAACGACACTTGGAAATGAGCTACGTCGAATAATAAAGATCAACGAACGTACGCGTGGTGTGGAAATCCTGAGACCTACAACTCTGAAAACGTTCATTCGAGACGAAGAAGAAAGACGATTGGAAGTCAATTTGTGTTGTTGCAAACTGTCCTTTTCCCTATTCATTGGAAAAGAAACGGAATAATCAGCCCTGTTGCAATAATTCGGTAGTCGGCGACCAATCAGTCGCTACTTCGTCGCTGATATATACAATACTGTAACACTGTTACATTATATATATAATTATATAACTAGAACATGTAAATCGTATATTTCTGATAGAAACTAATGTTTGTATACTAATTGATGCTTTCATTAACCATCTGTAATAATTGTCAAACTATTGTAAATATGTAAATGTTGTTGCACTTAAGAAGATGAATTTCATTTTATTTTGGAATGACCAGTATATAAGGATCTAAGAAAAGTTTACATCAAAGAATATTATTGGAAGCACCCGAATGTTTTGCAAATTTGCAGAACTATTGAACAGAGAAAATCAATGTACTGTAAAAAACCTATCATTATTTGTACATAAAAGTTTTGAATTCAGGTCGCAATTCCCCCCTAACCAATTATCAACTTTTTCTGTTCGACACACATGTATGTATTTATAGATTATCTTTACTATGTGCTTATTTATTTAATTAGATGTATACATCAGTTTCTAATTTTAACATACTATATATGTATGTACATATATTCATAATTATGTTCTTGCACCACCATTTACATACTATGTTTATACTTGTATATATGTTTGTGGAATGATAGGCAAAATGCTTTTTTACGAAAAAAAGCTATCTATCTTGTACGAGGGGTATATGCTAAGTTCGTGGTAGTAATCACCTTTGAAAAGTGTGATATGCTTTGACTGAAACTTTATTTAGAATAACGAACAGTGTAAGCAATCACATATTTATACAATGCTGCTAATTAGTACATTTTGAAATAACCAACCGGTAATGTATATTACAACAAAGCCAAATTATGCTGTAAGCAGTAAGCAAGCAGGCGAGGTATCAAATAGTATACATACGGAATATCGCTGCAGTCCGTTGATCCATTGGGCCGTATTACTTCGAGTTGCTTGTGTAATACCGTACCTCGCGAGACTGCAAGGTCAAGCGAGATGCGGTATGGCGCAAGCAACGAGACGTATTCGTGATAATACATTGCTAGGTAAATAATAAATTGTACAAGTAATGCAGGGACGTAATAGCGCGGCACTGGGGTGGTGCAATAGGATATCAATATGACCTGTCGTTATTAAAGCACTGACCTATTGTCTACTCGTATTCATTATAATTAATGTATTGTTGCCGATGAACTTCCGTATCAAGTATGACACGCATGAGGCAAACTGAAATCATGTATCCTTCTTACAGATAGATAAGACTAAATAAGCTAAGTCTAAATATACATAAGCTTAACATGTCGACAATATTTACATCACGTAACAAAATACTGCCCACCGATTAGTTTACAAAATTAGACTATAAAATATATGTCGCACACACCGTTCTCAAATAAAGTATTAGTAACGATCTGCGGGCATTTAAATCACGTGGTTTCTCTGTATTTATGTAAATGACGAATGACATGGAACATTCCATTATCATTGAATAAAATAGAATTAGATTGGTAGCAAACATTTGTTTAGTCGATCAAATTTATAACCACTGATTAGCAAGTTTATAATAAATATATTTTATTGTTGTCACCTTCTGTAGTCATTTAAATGACATAGTTTTTCGACATCATACATAAAATATAATATATATATATATATATACAAAACTACAAAAGTAATGCATGTAATCGAATTTGTCACAATCCAAAAAGCTCCAGGGTTGCCTCGAACGAGTCTTCATCGCACCTTGCCATACCACATGTAAGTGGTGGCGAAAGAATCTCGTATGTGTGTAACAATAAAACATGAATACGTGTAACAAATAGGAGAGGGCACAGATAACTGAAGAAACAACATAGCACGGACTGACCATAATTCCATTTACTGCAAAAAGATAATATTAAGTCAGACAGTGAAGACAGCACTCAGCTTAACCAGCCGAACACAGAAAACATATACTGGTAAGCGGCACAGACAATGTCCAACGTAAAAATCTACAAAAACACATAATTACATCTAATTATCTTGACAGATGTTGTAAAACAGTATCAGTAATAGCAACACGAAAATACATTTCACAGGACAATGTCAACAGGGAAGAGGAACATGTTTGCATCTATAACCTACTACTAGTATTTCGTGTAACTGGTAGTTCTTTGTCGTTGTCCCTGTAGATGCATCTAAGTTCTTCAAACACGGTACGATTACACGTGACAAAAAGCAGTAAGATAATACCTTGTCCCCCGACCAACACAATGAATATATATTCAACAACCATAGAATGAACGTATTCATTAATGAAACCGAAAACCCACGTAATTCCTGTCACTATTAAAAGCCGGAAATACACAGATGCGTAATGAGAACTGGTTCGTATCACAGACGATTGGATCGAAATGCTCTGTATTTTGTGAACAATCAAGGCATAGATGACGCAATTCAATACAACCGTTACAAATATAGGACCCGCAAACAACAGATACCTCATTAATGCGGTTTCAATATGGCATCTCGTGGAACCATAACCAATCGATCTATCGGGGCTATCTAGATAGACAGAATACACAATATTGATTAAAACGAATATAAAAGGTAATCCGAATACGTATACAACTGACATTAACAGTTCCCTGGACCAGAGTCGAGCATGAATACGCTGAAGATTCTGAAAGATCAGCAAACAATAAGCATTGAAACTGAAAACAGACGCTAACCAGAAATAATGAACTCCAATACCAACTATTTGACAAAGCAATCTAACATTTACCCAACCGCTACCAAACTGAAACACTCCCTGAGCAGTAAACAAATTACACAAAGCTATACCGAACATAGCCACTGGGGCGTTTCGCATTTTGTTAAGATAACAGAAGATACACAACGCAACAGCTATACATGTCATAGAGCAACACGTAACTATAATTGAAACAATTCCAGTAGTGGTTGGTTTGTTTTGTAAACGTATATAACTATCAACAAGCTGTTCAAATACGTTAAGTTCTACAAGTATTTCCTCTGTGATGTTACCAAGGCCGTGTATGAACGTTTTATACAACAACGGACAGGAGTCTTTTACAAATAGTGTTTGTGATTTATTAATCTTGGGTGACAAATTGCAATATTCAGATGGACTCATTACAACGTATGGATACAACTTATCATTTTCAACTTTTACGAGGATTGTAGTATGTTGGTATAGTCCAATTTGAAAGTGGGTGATACGATATGAACTTTTATCTCCGGAGGGTTCATAAGCATACATTGGATTGCCAATATCTGAAGTTGTGAAAGGTTTTATAATAAATCTAGCATCGTCGATATGTGCGAAAATATCATCCAGATAGAGTGTTTCAATAAGTTCCTGCATGGCTAGATATGTTTTGTTTGTCATTAAAACATACACTTGCAATGAAACAAAAGCTAAGAACTCCGTCGTTTTGTTGCTGAAGAATTCTAAATCGCCACCGAGGACTTTTGTATTATATAATGCGCCATCAGCAATCTGTTCGAGTTTTTCAATTACAGCCTCACGAAGCATCCATGATATGACATTGGTCAAGTTATTCGATGTCGGTACCAAGAGAAGGTGTATCTCATAATTCACGCTCATCCAAACATCAGGCAATTGCGTAGTACATGAACCCAACACCGCTTTCGTCAACGGTGGGCATATTAGGACTTGACACTTCATCTGCATGAGAAAATACAATGCTGTCGATTAAATACGAGTAGAGAATATTGTGAACTAGGTACATACTTCATATTATGACACATTGATGACAACACTCTAACAGGTCAAAGTTACAAAAACCTTAGTTTATTAGGAACAGCAATTGTCTTAATTTCTTAATTCCAAACTGCTATTTTCATATGAAATTTGGTCGCATAAATCACTCAGGACTACGGTATACTAGTAACGGTCAAAAAACATTTTCCTGTGTAGCAATTAAATTATGGAACAGCATACCTCTTTCCGTTTGAAATTTGAATTCATTATCAGTTTAAAAAAATATAAGAATTATCTGATGACAAAAAGGTAGTCAATATGTTCATTTTGTTACTATTATAATCATTCTATGTTACTTACTGTCGTGATGGGTGTGTCTGTCTATAATATAATACAACAAGTACTATTGCGTATATGCATGTTTATTTATAATTATAGTATATGTATGGATGATTAAATATTTTAATGTATTTTATATGTTATTTCAGATAGAAGACCACACTGTAAAAAAGGTATATTCATTCTGTATAATTTGTATACATTTTGTAATCTAAATGTGTCATCTTCTTTAAATAAAGAATACATCTTCCAATTGCATTTGACCATTTCCATGTGGTCAAATCCTTGAATTGGAACCAAAATAACCAGAACTTTTTCATGATTCATATATTTACTTTTTTGTTAAGAAAGTACACTTCAACTGCAGAGAGAATCATTGTCCTAAACAAAAGTGTGCTAACTCTGTGCAAATCGTTTCCACTTACATGTAACAAAATTTTGTTAAGACAAATTTAAACTGCAGTGCGCTGCTAAGAGTCATCATCATTAACAAAATGTTGTTAATATAGAATGAATGTAAAACACAGTTTAAATAGAATGTTTTCTTAACAACATGTTGGTAAGACCAGTTTCACTATCAATAGGGAGCTGCAAATCTTACCAACCCTTAACAACATTTTGTTAACGTAGAATGGATGTATCACGGTGTATATAAATAGATCTTTCTTAACAACATGTTGGTAAGACCAGTTTCACTATCAAAAGGGAGCTGCAAATCTTCACCACCCTTAACAACATTTTGTTAACGTAGAATGGATGTATCACAGTGTATATAAATAGATCTTTCTTAACAACATGTTGGTAAGACCAGTTTCACTATCACTAGTGAGCTGTAAATCTTCACCACCCTTAACAACATTTTGTTAACGTAGAATTAATGTATCAAACAGTTTAAAATAGATTTTACAATACCCATTTCAACTGCATTTCGCTATTAAAGTGATAATTTATAGTTTATCATAATTTATTACTTTCATTGAGCTGTATCTAAAACACCTACTTAGAAATGACCATCCAATTTGTAATGGTAATAAAACCCTAATTAACTACCTCTCAGAATGGTTTAAGGGCGCCACCATTTTGGCCAGTGATAATCTCTATTTATCAGGTAAACAAGTACCTGGTGACGTCACTGAGCCAATTGATACAGCATGCCTTGTATACTTTATATCAATGTATGTAGGAAATGTGTATCGTTTTGACTGTTGATTGAAATTAATTTTGAAATTCTGTTTCAACACTTTAACTGCACTAGTCGAATGTTCTAAGTACACACTTAGTAATTTTCATTTAACAGGAAAAGTATTAGCCCTATCAGTGAATCGAATATACCATTGGAATCAGGAAACTATTGTCTATCAAGTGTAGTTAATCACCATTCTCAAATATAATAACAACATACTAGAAAATGACCATTAATTCACTGCTTAAAACAACAAAGTCGCACATCAATATTAAGTATGACCACCGTCTGCCCTGATGATAGCCTGACATCCTCTGAGGCATTAAATTGATAATGATGTGTACCAATTGCTGCTGGAGTGCATTCCATTCTAGTAAAGGGTTCGTTGTGAGTTCCTGTATGTTCTGGTGTTACCGTCGTGCTCGGATGCGTCGCCCCAACTTATCCCAGACGTATTATATCGGATTTTGGTCCGGGCTACAAGGCGGGCATTCAGTCGTGCAACCTAAATAGGAAATTGCATCAAAATCCAATTCCATGTGATGAGAATCTGCTCATATCTTACAAAATACATGATTGATCGAAAATAATGAGTTTTTGTTAAATTGTAGTAGTAATTCGGATGACAAATGCCTATTGAAAGTTACTTCCATGCTCAACTTCAAGTTGCTCCATACAAATAAATGGACTTATTCTGTTGAATTCAACGATTCCACATTATTTCACAATCTTTAAGTGATACAACCATCAGTCAGATGTTGTCATAAACGTGTTTTGACGAATTTAAGGACTAAATGTAAATGACGCCATGTGACGTCTCAATTTTAAATCGAGTCAATAGAAACATGCAGCTTTTTCGAGAATTTAATGCAACAACCATAATAAAAAATGTGTGCATGTGCTAAGAACCCCAAAACAGCCAATTAATGAATTAAATCTTACCAGTCTTATTGGCATGCCAATTTCAAGTATTCATGTCGCACTTGCGCACTCCTCATGCGTCATTTGCGTCAAATGATACGAACTATTTTTATGGCTTTATATTTGGTGGTCGAATGTTAATCGTGTATGAAATGATTTAAACACATTTATACATATTTGAGGTGTGAGCACGAGAAAAATGTGATTTTGTCATTTTTGTCACGCATCAATGATTTTCACGTAGATCTTGGCTTTTCTTCTTTTGTATTACAGACAATCACCAACATATGCTATCTTAACAGTTTTATTGAGTTGAGATGATTATGTTCCTGATTTATTCTAGTTCTTAAAGTGTGTACTAAGAACATTCGTCAAGTGTATTTGCCTTCTCTAAAGTGTTTTTCAGAAAATATAATAACTTATTATTTTATTTTGAGAGTACACATAGTTTTTAATGTTCATGTTTTCAGTACCTAGATTATAGATCCATCTTTCACACAGTTGTTTTTTAACAGGGTCTGCAAAATTACTCTTTCCTGTCCATGCATAACATTGTAACAATTCAAGATAAACATATTGACTTTACTTGATGAAGGTTAAAGCAAAACTGAGGCCTCCAGAGTGTTAAAAAGGTTTTGCTATTATTTGACATACTGACCTAGTTTTTTACCCACATGACCCAACTTCTAACTCGACCTAGATTTCATTGAGATACAACTACTGACCAAGTTTGGTGAAGATCTAAGCATGTTACCTCTAGAGTGTTAACAATGTTTTGCTATTATTTGACCTTTTGACCTAGTTTTTGACCCAACATGACCCAACTTCGCATTTGGCATAGATTTCATTAAGATACAACTACGGACCAAGTTTAGTGAAGATCGAAGAAAAAATGTGACCTCCAGAGTGTTAACAACATTTTCCTATTATTTGACCTTTTGACCTAGTTTTTGAACCCACACAACCCAACTTCGAACTTGACCTTTAGGTTACCAAGATAAACATTTTGACTAAACTTTATGAAGATTAAAGCAAAAATGTGACCTCCAGAGTGTTAACAAGGTTTTCCTATTATTTGACCTTTTGACCTTACAAATCAGACTTACCGGTGTATATCATTTATCTGTGATGTTTGTGGTGTTATTTAATATTCATCAACAATGAAGTGGAGTATTGTAATTCCAATGCAATATGCAGTCAATAAAACACTGATTAGGGAGAGGATTTTCATAACCAAATCATCAATACATGCTTGGTACAAGTTATCAAGAAGTGAAGGGCTGAAGCTATCATTGTATTGAATTACTCAGTTGAGCTATAAATTATACCCTGTGTCAGTCATCACCTGCTCACAAAATTTCCTTCAAAGTGGTTATATGATAAAAGTTTATTTTAAACTACAGTGTAAAGACTTTCCAGACCGATCCCTATTTCTCCAGCGAATCCTAAATCTGGCATGTAATTGATATGTCCATGGTACTTATTCTAATCGCCATTTACTGCCAACACTGCCCAGCATGATTCAGGCCTATCACGGATGATAGAAAAAGCATTCATTTGTTAGAGGGCAGTTTGAAGCATTTGAAAAAATACACATTTCTTATCCTGACTAGAACGAAATCTGAATGATGAATTTCAAACCTTTATTTAACCAAATTATGTTAATTATTGAAGCATTGATAGAGGCATAATGTCAATACCTACCCCATGAATTTACACAGCGATGAGTATGGGGAGTGGTGGTCTAGAGGTAGGGCACACCTGGTCCAAGGTTCGATCACCATCTGCGCTACTGCTTAATTTCTCTGAGCAAGAATTTATAACCAACATGCTCCACTACACCAAGATGTTAATTGGTACTTGCGAGGGTGATGTCTGTACATTTTCGATATTCCTGGAAGCCGCAGATCGATGCTGGTTGCACACCCACCAGGAGATAAAATAGTCTCTACAGGGAGACTCGAACGCAGGTAGCCCAATGACAAGGGGAAGTAAATGTCAAAGGGTGGCTGAACGACTGAACTGCTGATAGCAGCCCTTGAAAATTGGTAACTTAACTTTTTTAACAAATGCACTTAATACTAATTAACTTAAGAATGTCAAACATATAATGTATACTGATCTTAGGTACACTGTAAATCATTAAATGCAGATCTAAAATTTAGCCCACAACAGTGTTAACCTACATCAACCAGCAGTAAATACAATTTAAGACTAAGCCCTGCTCTGAGTACCTATTATAATCAAAGCACTGAGAGGGTTTGTGGGAGGCGCTGTTAAGGCTCAAAACGACTTTACACGTTTAATATTGGTTTTCTTACTGCCGATCTTGTCTTGAATGTCCAAATAGGCATACTTTTTTTGTGTATGTGACTATATAGGCATGTTGGGTATCTATATAATTGTAAAAGGGGCATATTAATTTATATGAAATACATGTGTTGAATGCGTATATCAAAAGTGGCTTTAAAATAATACTACGCGTCTATTTATCAGATTCTACAGTACCGTTGTGTAATCACTTGCCTCACAGCGCTAGCGTGAGACAGTCTATAGAAAGCTGCTAGTATAGCCAAACAATATGATTGCATAACAGTATTTTGCAGACGATATACAATTCATCGTTAAAACCATCGCGTGACCCTGATCTGGAGCTTGGTTTCTAAAAATTCTAAAAAAAGCTATACAGCCGGGACATTTGATGAACACGTCATTTTCATAATACGAAACAAGTTCAATATCGCCCCGGCGGAGTGATTATCTGCAAAAATATTGATTTAACGAACAGTTAGAAGAAACTAATGTTGCTGATTGAATTAAATCAGTTAAAATATTTGGAGAAACATATGTAGCAGTATTGGAAATGTTGACAGTTTCTGGAACTACTTGAATGCGGATTCACTTTGGTTAGCCTAAAGGCGTTCAGGTTGCATTGGGCAATGATAGTATTGATAGGCTAACAACTCCCAAAAACCGTTGAACGCTTGTCTACGATTAAGTGCTGCCCAGTGTACCAATTACGGTGAGAAGCGATTGCAAGTATAAGACTGAACTCTACACTTGAACCTATTCCAGCTTACATTGAACACAGGTCTCAGGTCGAGTGCTACGCACTGGGCCTACTCTAGTAAGCATCGAACACAGGCCTAGGGTTTAGTGCTACGCACTGGGCATACTCTAGTAAGCATTTAACACAGTTCTCAGGTTGAGTGCTACGCACTGAGCATACTCTAGTAAGCATTTAACACAGTTCTCAGGTCGAGTGCTACGCACTGGGCCTACTCTAGTAAGCATCGAACACAGGCCTAGGGTTGAGTGCTACGCACTGGGCATACTCTAGTAAGCATTTAACACGGTTCTCAGGTTGAGTGCTACGCACTGGGCCTACTCTAGTAAGCATTTAACACAGGTCTCAGGTTGACAGCTGCACACTGGTCTCACTTTGAGTGCTGCACACTGGGCCTACTCTAGGAAGCATTGAACACATGTCTCAGGTTGAGTGCTGCACACTGGGCATACTCTAGGAAGCATTGAACAAATGTCTCATGTCGAGTGCTTTGCACTGGGCCTACTCTAGTAAGCATCGAACACAGACCTCGGGTTAAGTGCTGCACACTGGGCCTACTCTAGGAAGCATTGAACACAGGTCTCATGTCGAGTGCTGTGCACTGGGCCTACTCTTGTAAGCATCGAACACAGACCTCGGGTTGAGTGCTGCACACTGGGCCTACTCTAGTAAGCTGCGAACATAGCTCATAAGTCGAATGCTGCGCACTGGGCCTACTCTAGTAAGCATCGAACACAGGCATAGGGTTGAGTGCGGCACACATGGCCTACTCATGTAAGCATTGAACGTATGTCTCAGGTCGAGTGCTACACACGTGGCTTACTCCTACTCTAGCAAGCATTAAACATAGGTCTCAGGTCGAGTGCATGCTTAAAACGTAGGTCTAAGATTGAGCACGACACCCTGGATGTTCTCTAGCAAGCTGGAACGTAGGTCTAAGATTGAGCACTGCACCCTGGACGTTATCTAGCAAGCTTGGAACGTAGGTCTAAGATTGAGCACTGCACCCTGGACGTTATCTAGCAAGCTTGGAACGTAGGTCTAAGATTGAGCACTGCACCCTGCATGTTCTCTAGCAAGCTTGGAACGTAGCTCTAAGATTAAGCACTGCACCCTGGACATTCTCAAGAGCCTGTGTTAAAAAATAATCTGGAATCTTACTATGTTATGATTATTGGTTGAGATTTGCTGGTACTTGTTTCTTGCTCAGATGAATTGGCTGTGGAGAAATTACATGGTTGAAGCCTTAGGGAGTTCAAATTCATATGTAATTGGAATAATGGGGGTTATACCCCAGTAAATATGATACAATGCTCATCAGATACTGTAACAGAGAGTTTCAGGCTAGTTGAGGGTCAGTTGATGGCTACATGGAACATTTGCATGCAAATGAGGTAGCCCTCAACTGTACATTGCTCAACTTTATGCAAATGAGTTTAGCATATACATTTGTGGGTTAGTTGAGCAATGGGTATACAGTTGAGCAATATAGTTGGGGGTACGTTGAACAATATAGTTGAGGGCTAGTTAGCTATAGGGCTGGGTACCGCCAAGGAAAAATATCGGGGTATACCACCAACATTAATATAAGACTTACAGCTAAGGTAGTGGTCAGAATATAATAGATTATGGAAATCTCAGTCAGGCTTTTTTAAGAACGTTGACAGAAACATATGTAGCAGTATTGGGAATTAGAGAAATGATATTACTCTGTAAAACAAGAACTCGAGTTGAGAAGGAACACATGATGCTTGACTGCACAGCAAGCAATTACGAAAATGTAATAACATGTATAGTATCAATGGGGTTACACTCGATATCAACATCATAAGATAAATCCTGTTTTCCGGAATTTAACAGTGTGGGAGATATCGAACCATTTGCCGTTTAGCAGGAGTAACTGGTGTTAATTGTTCTTCCATACCGCTGCTTGTGTTTGTGCTTCTCTCTGTTCTGCTGTTTCTTTTGAATGGTGCTTTTCCTGTCTGATCTGTTGTTCCACATGCTTCAAATGATAGTCTTAATGAGGGTTTACTGGATGCAAAAGTCGATAACAATACAAAGCTTTTATTCCAATTGCTTGATTAATTTTCCCAAGTTTAGTCCCCATGCCGTAATTATAAACGTGAAACACAATGAGGATTTTACAGAATGAGGAACAACACACAATAACTCCAAACGTGACTATTTATTTCAACCGAGCGTACGTTTCTCACAAATGATGAAAATACATTAGTATATATAACAAGCTGTGCTCTTACAAGGAGGCCAAAGTAGCTCCTGTGCTCCTAACAGGAGACTACATTAGCTCATGTGCTCCTTCCTAGAATAATACAATACATAAAAGGAGTATGCATGAAAGGAGCAATGAATACGACAATGCATGAAAGGAGTAATGAATAAAGCGCTCCTTCCTAGAATGATGCAATACATAAAAGGTGTATGCATAAAGGAGCAATGAATTTGACAAAACATGAAAGGAGTAATGAATGAAGTATGGGGCGAAAGGAGTAACGAGTGGACCGTGTATCGCCTGTTACTGACGAAGAGTTTGATATGGTGTGATCTGATTGGTTGTCATTATCCTTAAGTCAAGTAAGATCAATATTGAATACCACCTCTGAAGTACGGGATGCCAGGGGTGGTATTCAATATTGATCTTATTTAATTAGAGAATAAGGATAGCCAATCATATCGCCTTTTACAGACCAAGAGTTTGATATGGTTTGATTTGATTGGCTGTTCGTATCCTTAAGTCAAGTAAGATCAATATTGAATACCACCTCTGAAGTACGGGATGCCGTGTTTCAGTTGGGTATTGTGCTTTGTGTGTTTTTAATTTTTCTCTGCTCGGCTGGTTAAGTTGAGTGCTGCCTTCCCTGTCTGATTTAATATAATCTTTTTGGTTTTACAACGAGGGTCTGGTTTAGTAAAAGACCATGCCAGGGTTAGTTCACCATGCTTAAATGTTAAAAATAAATGTACGAGGTTGTACGAATTAGACCCCCATATACATTCAGAAGGTCAATGCTACTCGCTTCATTAATAATTTCAGATAGTTAGCTCTATTCAAATTAAAACCGTTATATATATTGACAAATATTTGGTTGGGTATGTCAATGATTTTGAGTCATTTTAGTTTAATGTTAATACAAAGTAGTGTTTTAATGGTCAAAATCAGCTATATTTGTGTGGATTAAAACTGTTACATGCACATGTACTACCATGAGTGCATGTGCTAAGGTATATATTTCTGATTTCAGGTGTTTTCAGAGTGTACCAAAAAATCTGTTTTCTGCATTTCTCTATATAAATACACACGTTTTGATGATTTCAGGTTTTTCAGAATTTTTAACTCGCACCCATGTACTACGCAAGATGCAAATAAGTTCTCATTCTCAACATGAAATGTGTTAAAAATATAAGTTGTAATTGAATAATGTTCTTTTACTTCCTGTTTCAGGTCCCCGTTTATATAGTACTAAGTGTGGGATGTTACACACAGTGTTAAATGGATAGTCGGTGGTACTGGAGTACATCAGGTAAGGACTAAATACTTTGTCATACTGTCACATTAAATTTTATAATCTATATATGTAAAATGTTTAGATTTAGTAGTTGATTTAAATCCAATTTGTAAAAAAGTCAATAGATACAGTGATATATTTGTGTATCACAGCATGAAATATGACGTTTAATTTACTATCAAACTTAAATTAAATTTAATTATATTCGGAATTTAAATACATTTAATCAGAAAAAAGTAGCTACTAAATTCCATATTTAAGTTAAGTTTAATATATACTACATTTAAGTCGAATTATTCCTACAAGTTTAAGTCACATTTAAGTTGCATTTAAAGGTGATTAAATATAGAATATGAATTGGATTAAATGCACGTTTATGCAATATAAACGCAAACTTAAATGCGATTAAAGTTTAACTTAAATTTGAAATTTAAGTTGCATTTAAAGGTGATTAAATATCTTTTTTTTGTTTTTAATAAAATTTATTCTGCACATATTGTACAAATAAGACAACAAACCGCTCAGCAAACCGCTCAGTAGCAGTAAGCAATACAAATAATTCTTTGTACGATTTATAAAGTATAACCATATGTTTTTATGTTAGCTATATGTAAAGCTTTTATTTCAATGTTCATGAGCAAATATGAAGAAGAATTTAAAGATGTTACACATAAATTAGTTCACTATGAAACTACTTAACGGTATAATTTGTATTTAAAGTATATTTAACGGCAAGGAAAAGATATATACAAATTTTACTAATATTTTTATTCCAGTAATTCAAGTTATAAAACAATTATGGAAATTCTTCTAATTTTTTGTAAACAGACGCGAATCTAGTTGGATGCATGTACTAGTATTATTTGTGATTATATAAATAAATAAAATTTAGTTAATATACGGAAAATAAATCGACTTAAATATCGACGTTTTTGTGAAATTCCAAATAAACGGAAAGATGATATAGTATTATTTGCGATTAAATTTACAAATTAAATTTAGATAATTTGCGGAAAATAAATCGACTTAAATTTGACGTTTTTGTGAAATTTCAAATAAAAGTAAATATAATAAAATATTATTTGCACTTAAGTCCGTTTTTTCATGCTGTGTATATACTTTAATTCATGCAGACAGTCTAGAATGAATGGCACCGTGAAATCCCCGAACTTTGACCGAACCTTGCATTGGAGTATAAAGTTTTTTTCTTCGCTGATTTCAGTAGATAAGACCTTTCAAATGGAATTTCTGACGGGTGACATTGTGTCACCCTTGGGCGTTTTTAGAAAATTGGGGAAAAAGTTACAAAATATATACGAAACTGCGAATTTATGGAATCGGTAAACTTCATTGTTATTTATAATCATATTTTATAATAAATCACATTTATATGTAGTTATTAAATTGTAGTTGAAGACTGCAATATTTTAGTGCGGTGCATTTATGCAAAAGGAGGTATTTTTGGGGTAAAACGTTAAAAAGTACGTGAAAAAGTGCAAATTTTCGGAATCGGTGGACTATAACATCATTAGCCATTAAATTTGGTAAATAATCGCTGTGATAGTTTAATAGTGTCTGACTTAATATAATCTTTTTGCGATGACCACATTAAACACCCTAAGCTAGGCTTTGGTACAAAATGTGGAATTATGGGGTAAACACTAAAGAATATAACGGAAAGTACGAATTTTCGGAACTGACTTCAATGTCATGCATCATTTTATTTGGTTATTACAATTGTAATTACTATAATATGATCTATAGTAATGTGTTATTAATGATAACAATCATCTTACATCAAAGTATGGTGCAAAATATACAATTTTAGAAGAAAAAAACTTTTTACACTAATGCAAGGTATGTTGGGTTTGGGGCCGTGAAATTTGACTATAAAGTGAACCAAGCTGATCGTTTTTAAACAGGTACATTATATAACGTTTAGATATTATAGCAGGTACATTGCAGTTTTCGTTTTATGGTGTAATTCAGTAATGTGCTCCCGACGAGCTTTGCATAATATTAGGTAACTTTATACATTATTATGTACGGGAACATACAGGGGATATTATATCTGCCCTACATGACGGATATACCACGTTTGAAGTACTGCAACACAGACTATTGAATATATTCTACAACGTAAAATGTAGTCGTTCACGCAATGTCTAGCAAAATGAAACATATACATGAGAATTGCTAAGTGCCAAGGTCGCCCCATGCATTGTACATATATGTAATACTGTTTGTATGATTTTAATATGCGCGTATATGCCAAGTTTGGCAATTTATATTAAGTCGTTTCCTAAAAGATGCAAACTAAATAATTTTTAACATTTGTTTATAATCTATACAGAAACCATAACTTGTATTACGATTGGCGAAATTTCTTTTCTTTGCAGATTTTATACATCAGTTAATATGGCAGAGAATCAGAGCAGTAACACATCCAACGATGGAGGTAACGTTTATTCCATGTATTGTGATATTTTCGGTTAAATACGGGTAACGATAAAACAATGTAGCACGCCGATAGCATTACTTTCGTCTTCATATATAAAGTTCATAATTCGTATTATTGTGTCACAGGGTAAGTACTATCTGGAACATAGGGGTATGTATTGACACAATCAGTCTCTCATTTACAATATACATGTATAGTTATCTAGTTAATCAGAGGCAAGTAAGTTGATACAGACCCCTATGATCTGGAGTGTACACATAGAAAACGTTCGAAAAAAAGGTCTGTAACTTGAATAAAATTGAATGTGGGCTGTATTCCGTAATAAAGTAATTTCTTTTTTTCCTAAAACACACGGGTAACTCTTTTTCCTTCCTTTATATATAAGGACGTATTATGTGCAACCATTGGGGGAGGGGTATATTTCTCTAGCATGATGCTCATATTAGCAGGGAACTCTGGCTCTCTTCTCTCGTGCGTTGTGGTGATGATCCATACCGAGCAACGTAAACAGTTTGGGAACTTTGCCAACAACTTATACAAGAACAGTTTAGAAATAAAAATGTAACAGTTTTCGGTTAATCGCAAATGATAAAAAATAAAGATCGTATTCATTAAATATACTGAGCATGTGCCATGCCGTTTTTACTGACTTTACATTTCTCATTGTTTGTTCTGAAATTTACATGGACCATATAAAGAAAGTGACTTTTCACTTGGTCTTATTTTGCTAAACCAAATGGTATACCCATTTAGACAATATTTATTATGCTCATGATACTTCTATAAAATACCCCGACATCTACCATATGAAAAAGGCAACATCCGTGAATTAATTCCTCATAGCATACGACATAAATCTCCTATAAAATGTAGATAAAATATATGTTCCTGGTTTTGTACATGCGTATTGCAAAATGTCCAGTCAAACCTTATACATGTATTAGTATATGACACATAATTTATTATTTATTACTATAATGGGCCCACTTTAGTCTTATTTGCAACCCAAAAGAATATTGTACATGTATATGTAAAATATTTTATTATATACCTAGCAGTGTGTCACGAATACAGGCCAAATCGCGCAGTGGAATACAACGCGACGGATTGCATTTTCCGTATCACACATGTCTGGTTTTCCGAATCCGTATCATGCATGTCTGACGTGTTATATGCCGAACATATGCCAACGTCATTGACGTTACGACGTAAACATTGACCTTTTTATGAATGGGCGTCGCGTTAATTATATGCCGAAAATATGCCGACGTTCGAGACGTCAATGAAAACGTATTTTGTTCACTTTTGAAGGTATATAATAAAAGGAATATTACTGCAGTGGTGTTGATCCGTAAGCCGTATTACCTCTCGTTGATTGTACCATACCGCATCTGACTCGTGAGATACGGCATTACACAAGCAACTCGAGGTAATTCGGCCCAACGGATCAACACACTGCAGTAATATTCCGTATGTATTCATCGGGTTACCATTGTGCAGCATTTATCACACGAGTATTCCCATTGATAATCACCACATGCTCCTTGCACGCCTTGTTGTCCAAACCAAAGTATAAAAAAGCTTGTTTTTCCATAAGTAAAGAGTAGTTTTCAGGCAGTTTTTCTTGTTTTCTCATTTTTTATTATTTTGTATTTACGACCTTTTACGTGTAATTCTAAGCCAGCAATATATTGTGAACCCGTAAAAAATCAAATTTAACTTTTCAACTTGGATCATAGCTGCGTATTTAACTCGGTGGCTTCTCACCAACAATGAGATGGTAGAGCAGAAATAACAATTTGTATTTAAATTATTGTAGCTACTAATGATGCATACAGTGGAACACCAGCGGATGTGGATGAAGAGGATGTGACAATACGCCATGTAGATGGTAAAGTATGTTTTATTATTTTCTTCTGTACTACCGGTAATATTGGTTTTAATCTGACGTATCATTTATTCGACTGTATTTTTTGCTTCCAGGTACCACTTGTAGGTCTAGTTAATTTACATAATTATTTTACATTGAGTATGTGTTGACATTTTTGCCAAGAAATTGGTTAAAATGTATTGATAAACTAGTTTTGAGTTATTTAAAGAGTACGAAACAAGAAATTGTTATTCAGAATATTTACGTAGCAAACCCTCACCATGGAGTTATAAACAAATATTGTAGATGTACAGGCAGTGCCTAACACAGAAAAGAAACCACAGCGGACAAAACAAGAGCGATATTTGAGGGCTTTGTTGAAGCTATACTTCTATGTACCGTTCAAATGGAAGGATTCCATGTGCTCATTTCATCTGATATATTTATTCATCTTCGTGATGCAAATCGTGAAATTATCATTGTTGACCAGACAGGTAGGTTACTTACTGGATTTATCAAAATACAGTATACAGCATCAATCAAATAAAAAACACACCCCTTAATTTGACTAGATAGCACCTTATGTACCTGAATATATCAGTACCCCGTTGACCCACATAAAAGGCGAAGCATTTCTTTTAAGAATGCAATCTTTTTTACTATAATAAAGCCCGTTCTTTCACTATGGTACTCGTATCAGTTTAAATGGTTATTGCCATCAGTATTGGAATTACTTTTCACATTGCCATACCTTTTAGATCTAGTACCTATGTTATTGTAGATATTTTCTATTTTAGATGTATCTCTATGGCAACGATCGAGCTAGATTTAACAGTGTGGTGCACAGAGGTCACTTAGCATTAAGACATCTGCTTCTTAAAAAATGGGACGCCAGTAAGTAACCGAACACAGGGGACCTATTTTGGTCATAAATATTGTAGTAAACACAGGATTCAAACTTTGATCGGAAGAGTTTCGATATATTTTAATACAGCGCTACAATTACACGACAGTGTTCATAATACCTACTGTAAACTTGTAATGTTATTTAAAATAACCATGCGCTATTATATTTTGTTGATTTCGTTGAAAGAACCAAACAATCTGATCTCCCTGATTAGTCGACCTTTTCAATTACAATTCCAATGTTTCTTAAATCAACGTTTACGAGTGACTGAGTAAAATTGTCATTTTAACCTATTTTCCAAAACACATGTATTCGTTTTCCATATTCCAGGTTGGGAGACCGTCCCATATCCTCCCGCACATGGTGACTTTGCTGTCTATACAATCAACGATCTAGATAGTGGAATCAACTTCGCTGTCAGCAGGGTAATTTAATTAATTTAATGCTAAAATACCTGTACCACATTGGTTTATTGTTTTAAATTTAAGTCGATTGTGAAATAAGTTGTACAACTTTCTGTAAACGATACTCGCACGTCATCTGTTATTTTATCCGCCGCCATATGGGTTCAGCGAAGAAAAGTAAGTTTCACATGTTCAATGTTGACGTACAACAAAGAGAAATACCGATATCATTTACATTTGCAAGATATGTTTACACGCGAATAAAATATTATTTAAGAACTTAAAACTGCGAGTCATCACACTTGACTGAACATAAACTTGGGGTATCATTTAAATCTGGTCAGACAATACCATGGGCGCTTTTGTTGGAAATATCCGGTTTCAGTTTGGGGTTTAGGTTTGGTTAAACGTTGCATGGGCAGTAAACTAAAATTGGTTTCGATTTAAACTTAGTGGCGAACAAACGGTTAGTTTGAAGAAAACTTTTAATCTCCAAGGCGACAGAAAAGAGCTGTACTATGGTCTTGAAATATCAACATGAACACATGCTTATAAAGAAAAAAAAGAAAAAATAATGAATCTCTTTTCTTTTGTTATTCCCTGATTAGGCTGTGATATTTGGAAATTTGGTTGATATATTGAATACAAGCATGGTAAATAATTGAAATTGCTTTCTCTACGTTAGATTAAAACATTGTCAATTCGTAAGTTTAGCGTAGAAATCTTACCATAGCTAATCAGATCAGATAGAAAATTGTGTACTAAGAGATTCAGTAATAGTCAACATGGTCGGCCATTTTCTCGCGCTCAACTGCATGTAATTTCGGATGCATCAAACCGATCAAACCGCCTCCGGGTGTAGTTTGGAAGGTTTGACAAACAGGTTCGAGATCTTTTTAAACAAATGGCAAAACTTGTTTCCGTTTCAAAGCAGTTTTACTGAACTAACGGACGGTTTGACAAACCTGTTGGAAACCAAACCAGGTTTGTTGCAAACAAAAGCGCCCCATATTTACGACGAAACAAAAAGAAAACAAGAATGTTTCATTGCTGTAACAAATGACATTGCATAAGCTGTTGGTTGAAGTTTAAGATACGTGGATTATATGACGTTCATTATAATATTCTTTACTATTAGTACTGTGTTAGCGGAGACCTGATTTTTATGCTTCCCGAAGGGTGAGCATATAGTCATATATTTGTCCGTCCTTCCGTCCGTCCGTCCGTCCGTCCGTCACACGTTTGTCCGGGCAATAACTTGAACAAATTAGAGATATCAATATGAAACTTCATAGGTAAATAGACCTCATTGATTGAAAGTGCAGTGCATAAGAACCATAACTCTTGATTGCATATTTTTTGAGTTATTCACCTTTGTAATTTGTTAGACTTAATTCTTGCCCGGGCCATAATTTGAACATTATTTGTGATATCAATTTGAAACTTCATAGGTGAATAGACTTCATTGAGGGGAAGTGCAGTGCACATAAACCATCACTCTTGATTATATATTTTTTTAGTTAATCCCCTTTTTATTTTTTATACTTAATTCTTGTCCGGGCCATAACTTGAACAGTATTAGAGATATCATTTTGAAACTCCATAGGTGAATAGACCTCATTGAGAGGCAGTGCAGTGCACAAGAACCATAACTCTTGATTGTATATATTTGGAGTAATGGCCCTTTTTAATTTTTTTTATACTTAATTCTTGTCCGGGCCATAACTTGAACAGTATAAGAGATATCAATTTGACATTTCAAAGCTGAATAGATCTCATTGAGAGGGTGTGCAGTGACCAAGAACCATAACTCTTTATTCCTATTTTAGAGTTGCTCCCCTTTGTATTTTTCCATACTTAATTCTTGTCCAGGCCATAACTTGAACAGTATAAGAGATATCAATTTGTAATTTCATAGCTGAATAGATCTCATTGAGAGGATGTGCAGTGCCCAAGAACCATAGCTCTTTATTCCTATTTTTGAGTTGCTCCCCCTTGTATTTTTTCATACTTAATTCTTGTCCAGGCCATAACTCAAACAGTTTTGGATATATCAATTTGAAAATTCATAGATAAATAAATCTTATTATTACAGTGCAGTGGCAAAGAATAATAACATATTTTTGTAGCATTTCTTCTGTGACAAACGCCCCATGGGGAGCATAACCCGTCTGTGACGGCTCTTGTTCATACAATATCAACAACAGAGGTTCATCCTCCACATAGCCTTAATAAAAAGGCAATGGCAAAGCGGACCAGGAAGGCAACACTCAACTTAAAATTTTGTTTAAAAGTCATTATTTCTTCCATCTTATTGTGTTTTCCACCTTTGGGACTCAACTAAAGTGCTCAAATCTTCAATAGGTTACCAGGTTATTGCATTTTGAAAAAAGCCGATAAAGGCCTAAGGTGGATTTAAACAGCCAAGCACAGAAAACATATTAAGAAGTAGCACACACCACAAATACACGGCACAATGACCGACACACAAATGTTTCAAATTAGTTTAATAGTTTTGATACTAAAGGTGTAGTTCTACATTGTAGCTATAGTCGATGATGTTATTCAATGCGTCCTCTTAGAACAACCCTTGTATTTTAGTACTATAATGCTGAGAGAGATGCAATAGGTTATTACAAACGTATCAGTACGGACAGTATGAAGGCAACAGTAAAGTATTTCGACTTCCCAGGATTCCAAGACGCTGGTGTTGATAATGGAATCATAATAAATGGTATGTTTGGTGTTTATAGTTCTAACAATGTTCAACCTTAATAGCTCTAATGAGTCTGAAACCAAAATAGTCTAATTCTAATTAAAGAGGGAAATAGTAAACATGTTCAAAACATTTTATAATGTTTATAATGTAATCATTGTCCAACTAGCGTCCTATTTACAAACTCACGAGTCATGTACATAATAATTATATCACTGTACACTTGCATGCGAAGTAATACTTGCTTCTCCGGTCAAATTGAAAGCCAACTTGGATGTTGTACTGAAGGGTTTAAGATGTAAATATTATTGGTCAATCTTTTAATAAATCGATATAAGTTGAATAAGACACCCAGTATTTCACATATATTTCATATATATTGCTTTATATTTTATATATATTCCACATTCATAAGATTTCCCCGCATTAATCACGGCTCTTACATGTCAATATTTCGCTTATTATCGTATGGCAGTCTTCTAAATTGTTATCAACATTGTTTCCAATTTTTCGTCAATCGTTTCACAGAGAAACACTTTACCATTAGTCATGGTTTGACTACAACAGACGGCGAAACCAATTATAGTTATAGTATTGCTGATGAACTTGAATACTTAAACCTAACACAGCCAATGAAAAGGTGAATAATTATTTTTTACTGATTTTATCATATACTGCCTCTCCCTCATGGTAGGTATCCCGACATCGCTTCTCAGTTCCTTCAGATAATTGTTCTGTTTTCATATGGCTCTGATAGAACTGAAAACCGATGTAACGCTCGGACGGAACTCAAATGTTATGTAACCTGTGTTCCGTCAGAGTGTCACATCGGTTTTCAGTTCTATCAGATCCATATGAAAACAACAGTTCTCTGACGGAACTGAAAAGCGATTAATCTGGATACATACCGTATCACTTACATGTATATGCGTTCTTTTACTATCACTATCTCGTTTCGTTTAGTAGACTAAGCAGACTTCCCGCTACACACAAATACAATATGGAGAGGGACTTTGTTTTCCAACGTACAATTGCTGTTTGGTTTACGTCGTCCCCTGCAAAGTATTTAAAGTACATGTAATTTCAAATTTGAATATGTTGCTTGCAGTTTTTACTAAGTGTCCTATAAAAATCTTATAATGTTTATATATCTCGTATAATATTGGATGCTAAGGTACATGTATGTTGCCTTATCAAACCTGAAATATCGAGCTTTATAAACTTGAATTTGTACCTACATGTACATACAATTTCAATTCTGCACTTAAGTAATTGCACTCGTATACCATCCTTCCAACTTGAACCGTACAATATTCCCTGGTTTTCATTAGACCATCTAAACCAATTTGCAAAAAGTTCACAAAATAATTTGTTGACCCTTTTCAAATATTCATTCAATTTCTTTCTATATGCTTAGCCATATTTGTTTTATCTTGAAGAATGTTGACCACGACACTGGAGTTTACATTCCATTCGGTTCGACCTCACGAGAAGACAAGACACGCACTTTGTCTGAACATCTATGGGCGGGTAATGTTATCTCTGTTACAACAAATTGTAAAAGGCTTCCATAATCGTTTCTATCCACATTAATGTTTCGTCTATGACATGGTAGAATCACATTAAAACATCCCTTTTATTGATATTATATTCCATGATATCATACACTACTAGTTGCATAGAATAACCGTTACGTCAGTGTTAGCGAACGTTGCAATATTTCGCATTTTTACAAAGATGGGATAGAAACAGCGAGTTGTTTGTATTAAACAGTATCTGTTAATCTTAAGAAACGAAAAAGAAGGTTTGATAATAAATATTTCGCCGCTCAGTATTTTTTCAAAAACTGGACCAGTATTCATATAAAGCATTCTAGTGGGATTCCTAAATGTTTATACTTGAGTTAAAGAATTGCGAGGCACGTTTGCATCTCAAAATGAAGAATAGCACTTGTTTTTATGATTATTATTGTAGTTACTAGTTTCCAACAAAAGGAGTAAAAACTACGTAAACATGATAATCATTCTTTTCTTGTTAAGCACATTTTAGCATATAAGAAAAATCTTAACTTTGCTACTGAGATGCTTTAAATATGTATAAATTATAGGTAATCTTCAGCGACATAGACAACAATGGGCAGGTGAAAGTTGACTTGGATACTCGAACTAAGAGAATTAACTGTGCATCAATGAATGTTTTGGTAGAAGGTATGGAGTATTTAAACATATTCATCAATTCATTCTATAAACCTATTAATGGTAATACTGCTCAATATATTTCACAATGCTTATTGAGTTGTAAATTCTGAGATGGCCAGGTTTCTGTTTTCTTAAATGGTTTGACAAACGTGTCTTCCACTGTGGTAGGGTGACAATCTCAAGAAAAAAAGTTGGGGTAGGACCTCTCTGTTAACAAGACATGTCATATACCAAAATGTTCGGGTAAGTACATAGTATCTGCGACTGCCGGCATAAATTGCCAAAAGTGGTGGCGTTCCTAGAAATCCAAGATGGCGTCCAAGATGGTCGCCTTTTTGACAGTATTAGCTTAATATTAATGTTATGAAAATATCAGGAATATGATGCAACTTTTTGAAATACTTTTGCTTAATTGTAATAGACACAGCATAACTCTTTTTAACTAAAATATTTTTAGAATCTTCAACGGTCAATGTCAAGGTCATTTACAGGTAAAACCAATGTAAAAATGGCTTAAAACGCTTTTTCACCTGATATCTTCTTTGTTTGTGTAGCATTTATTTACAAAAACTATCCACATTGATCATTTAAATGACGGTTTACATTCAACAGTTTAAATAAAACTACTTTGGAACACATTGGTATTCAAGTAATGGAGATACACAGTATATCTTGTACTATGTGCTTTTCTTACCCCACCCACCATTTTTATACAAGAAATATGTACTCATGTATTCTGAAAGTTTTACAAAAGATGTCTGTGATAAAAAGTTTATTATTATAATATATCTATAGTGGCATTCACTGTTTTAATAGTTGTTTAATGAACCTACATCCCATGTTGCTATTTTTTTTAAACACATCTGTCGACTATTGCATTATATCCACAAACAGTAAAGCTCAGCGACGAGTGGTTACCCTGGTGAGTAATAAGTCCGTCTATTCTTGTGAAAACGAGTTTCCCATTCTGAAAGGTGGAGTCTTTTTACAAATAGGAATTTTTAATTATACACGTCTATCCCTCTCTGGAAATGGTTTTTCATGTTAAACTGTTTCAGATTTGAGGTTGGAGAACACTTCTATACCTATAGGTAATGCTGTACTACTATGCTGTATAATATCCATCGTTCTGACAGTATTGACTGATATATTTGGCGTGTTCGTGTTTGTGGTAAGTTCAAGTTGTACTATATCACTGAATATGCACGCGGTTTTAGTGTAGTATACGTGTTTTGTTGTATAAATTAAAGCTTTTTTACGACATGTGACACCTGAAGGCGTAAATCAACACACTCGACAATATTTTTACCTCAAGTTTACATCTCACACACACTGTCAAAGAAGACGAGAAACGGTTTGTGTTTTCCACCTTTGAGACACAATTTATTGCTTTTTGAAAATATCCGTTAAGGGCTTAATAGGACTTAAGTGGTGCTTTAACAATGTAATATATTATATACCATGTACTTTGATATTTTTAATCTAGAAGACCAAATTATATATGAAGAAAAATTTCAAACAGTTCTACGGATTGGAGGATTCTGTAAAGGAAACTGATCTACCAAAATCTGAGTACTTCCGGTTTGCATTACTCAAGTTCTGGGACATTCCCTTGCTGCTCTCTGATGCATTTACTATTAACGGTACATACTGGATATTGTTTGGCACAGAGGTAAATATCATCTGCTGACGTTATGATAAGTTATGTTTGAACTCAATAATTACTCTCGAAATATTTCTGTCAAAGTCTTTTTCCAACTCATATTTCTGAATCTCGATATCATAGTCACCCAGACTAACATACTAGTGATCAATAGTTTTTCTTTGCGTTCTACTGAAACAGTCGTAGTGCGTGGCCATTCGGTTTTATCCTTGCCTAATTGGCCAATACAACCTGCTTCGAGGAAAAAATGAAAAATAATATCTATCTACTTTACAGATAAGTGAATGGGAACTGTCACTTCTGGACTCATATACTGTCATACTGGGTATAGGCTGTATTCTTGCTTGGCTGAGTTTGTTACGGTACTTTAAAGTACATGACAAATTCCATGTAAGTCAATTCTTTTATTATTATTATTACTATTATTCAGCATTTGCTGCACTACGAAACACATGACTATAGTTTAAGTTTCGATGCGATGGATTTCGATTGCTTATTTTATCTAGAACTATTTATTTTAATAATTGAAATTATCCCTGCTTGTATCGTTAAGGGTAATGCTCTGAATTGGGAACAGACAAAGCAGCATACATAGTGTAAACAACGAAAAGATAATATTAAGTAAGAAGTTGTTAATTTTCTGAAAATGTACCTTTAAAGACACTGCTCAGTTGCTCGGTACGTGGATATGATTCCTGCGCCTCGACCTATACAAGACAACAGCATTAAAACATCCCCTACAAAATTTCGCGCGGATATCATGTAACTTTTACCAGAGTATTTTATTCATATACATGTACTTACATGATTTTGGGCTGTAGAAAGTGAGGCCCGGACTTCCGGGTCATATCCACATGCCGATCACATGTGCTTCACAGATGTTTCGGAAATAAAACCTGCCATGTCTGGTGTTCAATTTAAATATTTTTACTTTTAGAGCAAAACTGATATATATATTGTGCAGTGTTTATATCCATGTATATGCTAATTATTCACAAAAGAGTACGAAATGTATTTACGTATTTACTTACAGTTGCTATTCAAAACCTTATCCCGTGCTATTGGAGATGTTATAGCTTATATGTTGTGTGTTACTGTACTGTTCGTTGGGTTCTGGTTTTGTGGCTATGTCGTACTGGGACCTTATCATGTCAAGGTAGGTGTAAAAGAAGACTCATCAAATGCCACGACCTACATTTTCGGTTACTAACTAGAATTAGTGCCTATTACAGAGACATCCCGAGGTCGTGAATCAATTTCGACATGGCATAATTCGAGTCAACGACATTAAATAATGAATTGTTGTTTTAAACAACTTCATCATTCAATAGGAATACTATTTTGCCATATAGCCAAAATGAGCATACAATTATGAATGTTATGTTAAACTCCAAATGACTGTCATTAGTGCGCCTCAAATGCAAATACAATTATTACACTTTCAAAGCTGCACATTAGATACCCGTTTAGACTAGTTTACATAAGTATGTTTGATCTATAAAAATAGGATGACCTTAAGTCATCTAAAATAGAAATGCGACGGTTTTTAAAACTTTTTGTTCAATATAATTATATAACTTAAATGTCACCCCAATGATGAGTTAATAGAAGATAATGGTAATGTACATGTACGATTTATAGAGGGTTTCAAGGAAACACTATGATAATTAAATGTGCAGTAAACATGTGTGCTTTTTTGTGTGGTTTGCTTGTCAGTTTAGACAGTGACCTGTATCGAACCATGGTATGTACTTATGCCTACCACATACGTGTATAATGGTAGAGTCATATTGATTTTGTGCTGGGTTGATGTTTCAAAGTTTGTCGGCGCTTGTACTTCTTAACCTTGGAAAGATTTGAAAGCGGCTTCACCTGAAAGCTTGGTACCAATTCTTGTAGTCGGAAATTAGAGGTAGGATCACCTTGTCGGAGTTATGACCATCTGTGGAAGACATACGCTTTTTTGTACGAAATATTCTAATTTTATATCAAGTGCATTCAGTCACGTTTGTTATATTCATTGGCTATCTGCAAACGACAGGCTATATCATGTTGTGCATAATACATAATCATGTTTTACTTTAGTTCCAAACACCTGAAGTAGCCGCTGAGACGCTGTTTGCTCTAGTTAATGGTGATGAAATTTTCGCAACAATTGCCATGCTTAATAACGAGTCAGGAAGCAACTATGTATTGTGGTTTGCTCGTGTCTACATTGCTACCTATGTCGCTATATACACTATAGTTGTCATCAACGTGCTCATAGCCTTGTTTATGAGTGCATACGAATCAATCAAGGTAAGGGGAATAAAACACAATGTCAATTTTTGCAATCTTTTTTCTCTTTAAAATGATCTATAACATTAAATAGTTTACGCGACGAATTAATAAATCAGTCGCTAAACAAGAGATAAAAACGCGGTAAAAGTAAAATGGCTCCAACTTGTGACGCGACGTCATTAGATTTATTAGTTACTTGAACAATTTTACAATTCTAATTAAGACCTAAATTTCACACAGGAACACTTTCAATATATAAACATGTAGAAACATAACATTTCTAAGAACATTATACCTAGATAAAATATCGTGTGTAATTATGTTAAATGGGGCACATTAGTTTTACTATGCAGGAAAATATTAAAACCGTAGAATTTGACTTCTTTAGCTAAAAAGCGGTTTCATTTAGATGACCAATTTCACGCTGATGTTTTTGCACTTACAATTTAGACTCAACCTGAAGATAGAAAGCTTGGTCCTATGGAGTTGGCCCTTCAGGATTTCATCACGCAACAACATGGCAAGAAATTACGCGATTCTGTGTACGATCTGCTGTGTTCAGGAGAGGGTAAGACGGAAGAGGAAACAACACTTGGAAATGAGCTACGTCGAATAATAAAGATCAACGAACGTACGCGTGGTGTGGACATCCTGAGACCTAGAACTCTGAAAACCTTCATTCGAGACGAAGAAGAAAGACGATTGGAAGTCAATTTGTGTTGTTGCAAACTGTCCTTTTCCCTATTCATTGGAAAAGAAACGGAATAATCAGCCCTGGGGCAATAATTCGGTAGTCGGCGACCAATCAGTCGCTACTTCGTCGCTGATATATACAATACTGTAACACTGTTACATTATATATATAATTATATAACTAGAACATGTAAATTGTATATTTCTGATAGAAACTGATGTTTGTATACTAATCGATGCTTTCACTAACCATCTGTAATAATTGTCAAACTATTGTAAATACGTAAATGTTGTTGCACTTTAGAAGATGAATTTAATTTTATTTTGGAATGACCAGTATATAAGGATCTAAGAAAAGTTGACATCAAAGAATATTATTGGAAGCACCCGAATGTTTTGTAAATTTGCAGAACTATTGAACAGAGAAAATCAATGTACTGTAAAAAACCTATCATTATTTGTACATAAAAGTTTTGAATTAAGGTCGCAATTCCCCCTTACCAATTATCAACTTTTTCTGTTCGACACACATGTATGTATTTATAGATTAACTTTAATATGTGCTTATTTATTTAATTAGATGTATACATCAGTTTCTAATTTTAACATACTATATATGTATGTACATAATTATATTCATAAATATGTTCTTGCACCACCATTTACATACTATGTTTATACTTGTATATATGTTTGTGGAATGATAGGCTAAAAGCTTTTTTCTGAAAAAAAGCTGTCTATCTTGTACGAGGGGTATATGCTAAGTTCGTGGTAGTAATCACCTCTGAAAAGTCTGATATGCTTTGACTGAAACTTTAATTAGTACATTTTGAAATAACCAACCGGTAATGTATATTACAACAAAGCCTAATTATGCTGTAAGCAGTAAGCAAGCAGGCGAGGTATCAAATAGTATACATACGGAATATCGCTGCAGTCCGTTGATCCGTTGGGCCGTATTACTTCGAGTTGCTTGTGTAATACCGTACCTTGCGAGACCGCAAGGTCAAGCGAGATGCGGTATGGCGCAAGCAACGAGACGTATTCGTGATAATACATTGCTAGGTATATAATAAATTGTACAAGTAATGCAGAGACGTAATAGCGCGGCACTGGGGTGGTGCAATATGATATCAATATGACCTGTCGTTATTAAAGCACTGAACCTATGGTCTACTCGTATTCATTATAATTAATGTATTGTTGCCGATGAACTTCCGTATCAAGTATGACACGCATGAGGCAAACTGAAATCATGTATCCTTCTTACAGATAGATAAGACTAAATAAGCTAAGTCTAAATATACATAAGCTTAAGATGTCGACAATATTTACATCACGTAACAAAATACTGCCCACCGATTAGTTTACAAAATTAGACTATAAAATATATGTCGCACACACCGTTCTCAAATAAAGTATTAGTAACGATCTGCGGGCATTTAAATCACGTGGTTTCTCTGTATTTATGTAAATGACGAATGACATGGAACAGTCCATTATCATTGAATAAAATAGAATTAGATTGGTAGCAAACATTTGTTTAGTCGATCAAATTTATAACCACTGATTAGCAAGTTTATAATAAATATATTTTACTGTTGTCACCTTCTGTAGTCATTTAAATGACATGGTTTTTCGACATCATACATACAATCTAACATATATATATACAAAACTACAAAACTACAAAAGTAATGCATGTATTCGAATTTGTTACAATCCGAAAAGCTCCAGGGTTGCCTCGAACGAGTCTTCATCGCACCTTGCCATACCACATTTAAGTGGTGGCGAAAGAATCTCGTATGTGTGTAACATGAAAACATGAATACGTGTAACAAATAGGAGAGGGCACATGTAACTGAAGAAACAATATAACACGGACTGACCATAAATCCATTTACTGCAAAAAGATAATATTAAGTCAGACAGTGAAGGCAGCACTCAGCTTAACCAGCCGCACACAGAAAACATATACTGGTAAGCGGCACAGACAATGTCCAACGCAAAAATCTACAAAAACACATAATTACATCTACTTATCTTGACAGATGTTGTAAAACAGTAATAGTAATAGCAAAACGAAAATACATTTCACAGGACAATGTCAACACTGAAGAGGAACATGTTTTCATCTATAATCTACTACTAGTATTTCGTGTAACTGTTAATTCTTGGTCGTCATCCCTGCAGATGCATCTAAGTTCTTCAAACACGGTACGATTACACGTGACAAAAAGCAGTAAGATAATACCTTGTCCCCCGACCAACACAATGAATATATATTCAACAACCATAGAATGAACGTATTCATTAATGAAACCGAAAACCCACGTAATTCCTGTCACTATTAAAAGCCGGAAATACACAGATGCGTAATGAGAACTGGTTCGTATCACAGACGATTGGATCGAAATGCTCTGTATTTTGTGAACAATCAGGGCATATATGACGCAATTCAATACAACCGTTACAAATATAGGACCCGCAAACAACAGATACCTCATTAATGCGGTTTCAATATGGCATCTCGTGGAACCATAACCAATCGATCTATCGGGGCTATCTAGATAGACAGAATACACAATATTAATTAAAACGAATATAAAAGGTAATCCGAATACATATACAACTGACATTAACAGTTCCCTGGACCAGAGTCGAGCATGAATACGCTGAAGATTCTGAAAGATCAGCAAACAATAAGCATTGAAACTGAAAACAGACGCTAACCAGAAATAATGAACTCCAATACCAACTATTTGACAAAGCAATCTAACATTTACCCAACCGCTACCAAACTGAAACACTCCCTGAGCAGTAAACAAATTACACAAAGCTATTCCGAACATAGCCACTGGGGCGTTTCGCATTTTGTTAAGATAACAGAAGATACACAACGCAACGGCTATACATGTCATCGAGCAACAAGTAACTATAATTGAAACAATTCCAGTAGTGGTTGGTTTGTTTTGTAAACGTATATAACTATCAACAAGCTGTTCAAATACGTTAAATTCTACAAGTATTTCCTCTGTGATGTTACCAAGGCCGTGTATGAACGTTTTATACAACAACGGACATGAGTCTTTAACAAATAGTGTTTGTGATTTATTAATCTTGGGTGACAAATTGCAATATTCAGATGGACTCATTACAACGTATGGAAACAACTTATCATTTTCAACTTTTACGAGGATTGTAGTATGTTGGTATAGTCCAATTTGAAAGTGTGTGATACGATATGAACTTTTATCTCCGGAGGGTGCATAAGCATACATTGGATTGCCAATATCTGAAGTTGTGAAAGGTTTTATAATAAATCTAGCATCGTCGATATGTGCGAAAATATCATCCAGATAGAGTGTTTCAATAACTTCCTGCATGGCTAGATATGTTTTGTTTGTCATTAAAACATACACTTGCAATGAAACAAAAGCTAAGAACTCCGTCGTTTTGTTGCTGAAGAATTCTAAATCGCCACCGAGGACTTTTGTATTATATAATGCGCCATCAGCAATCTGTTCGAGTTTTTCAATTACAGCTTCACGAAGCATCCATGATATGACATTGGTCAAGTTATTCGATGTCGGTACCAAGAGAAGGTGTATCTCATAATTCACGCTCATCCAAACATCAGGCAATTGCGTAGTACATGAACCCAACACCGCTTTCGTCAACGGTGGGCATATTAGGACTCGACACTTCATCTGCATGAGAAAATACAATGCTGTCGATTAAATACGAGTAGAGAATATTGTAAACTAGGTACATACTTCATATTATGACACATTGATGACAACACTCTAACAGGCCAAAGTTGCAAAAAAACCTTAGTTTATCATGAACAGCAATTGTCTTAATTTCTTAATTCCAAACTGCTATTTTCATATGAAATTTGGTCGCATTGAACACGCACATATTTGAACAGCTGAATTTGACCCCGTTGACTTGAAATATTCACAAAGATTATTTCGAGGTACACTTACATTATACCAGTCAAACACCTCATCTTCGGCACATTTATCAACCAATATTAACTGTCGTCGGACGTCCATTTCCGAGCCAGTATCTGACCTTAAACTCAAAATCTCATCAAATTCCGAGAAAAGTGTCTTCTCGCCATCATGGAAACAATCCACAAGTAAGTTCACTCCATTGCATAGGGCGCAGTAGATATTTTTTATAAACTACCCGCCGCTGGAATATAGGATACCCTGCAAAAATTCGAAACGTTATTGGTGACAGTGTAGAATTTTGCAATTACACCGATTATTGGATTGTGTTTCCAAAAGAATACTTCAATATAATTGGAAGTTTTGTATAATTTCTTTCATTATTGCATACAAACCACACTACTACTATTTGCCGTTCATATGCATAGTTTTTAATCACTCAGGCCTACGGCATACTAGTAATGGTCAAAAAACATTTTCCTGTGTATCAATTTAATTATGGAACAGCATACCTCTTTCCGTTAGAAATTTGAATTCATTATCAGTTTTAAAAAATATAAGAATTATCTCATTTTGTTACTATTATAATCATTCTATGTTACTTACTGTCGTGATGGGTGTGTCTGTCTATAATATAATATAACAAGTACTATTGCGTGTATGCAAGTTTATTTATAATTATAGTATATGTATGGATGATTAAATATTTGAATGTATTTTATATGTTATATCAGATAGAAGACAACACTGTAAAAAAGGTATATTCATTCTGTATCATTTGTATAATCTAAATGTGTCATCTTCTTTAAATAAAGATATTATTATTAGTGGTACAAGTGAAGACATAACCTAAGTACGTACATCCGTCAGGATCGTCGCATGCCTCTTGTATATGTTCATTATAAACGTCCCAACTCCCCGACAAGTTGCACCTAGACACCGTAGTAGAGGAACATATAAATTCCATATGTTGCTTCACGTTGGGTGACAGTGCCAAGAAAGCACATTCTTTTACAATAAGTCGTTGCAATTCGATTTTAGAGACAAACAGTTGATCCGGTAGTATACGACAGCCCATACTTTTAATTTTCCACCTAAATTAAGAAGAAAACGATTTATCAGGCTAAGGGTAGGAATAAAATATGTTTTTAATGTACCTGATGAGATTTGAAATACTATCATTTATCATTAAAATAAATCTATTGGTTACCACTCACCGCAATGTGTGTAAGAAGCATGTGATGAGTCGATTTGTTTTGGTATGCATTGTTTGTATACAAATGACAGCCCTAAATAACGGACTGTAAACTATGGCTACACACTGTATAACATGTTGCAAAAGTCAAATAAATACTGGGCATTGACGTAAAATGTACAATTTGGCAAGTAGGTCAAAGACTGTGTACATCACTAGGTGGTATTCATACAATTCTCGAGTAAGGATGACAAATCAATGCCGTTCGGATATCCCCGTCTGCTTACCGAAGACCAGACCAAGAAATCATATACTGCTAGAAATACTTTGCTGAAAACAATGAAGAGATAGAATTACTATAGAACAGTTAGTACAAAATATTAAAGAAATCATCAGAGAGAAATAGAATACTGATTTATACACTGGTTAGACTTTTGAGAAAGACGTTCACAGAAAACACAAGAAAGAGATTTTGTACAAATACACTGCCCACCAAAAATAAGTATACAGATGTTATTTGCCCACTTACATGCTTGTAATGATACTATTTGAAGAACAGTAAAGCACGGAAATACTGTGTATATCCGTGAGTAAAGCAACAATATATTTGAAGAAAATGAATACTTTTGTTTATTGAATGAAACGGCCATACATTACATGTAATTGGTACCCTAGGTGCAAAATCTAAAGTTTCTTTGTCCCACTTGAATGGTAACTTTGTCAGAAAAAGATGGAAAATTCAGCCTTTTTGATCACATGGTTATTTTAGTTCCGAACATCTTCAATTTTATTTTATCCCTATTTTGACTCATTTAGTAACTGTAGTCTCAGAAACTAGTATAATTAAGACCGTCTGATAAACAGATAGGGAATAAGTTTAATTTTGCCAACATTATTTACTGTATACTTATTTTTGAGGTTATTGGATATAAAGGTTTGTACGTGGGTAGCACGTTGTCTTGTTCAGAAGAGAGTGGGTTAACAATCAGTAGGGTATCTTAATCAACTTGATATAAAGAGAGAGTTGCGAGAACCATGGTAAAGTCTGCACTCAAAGAAGTAATGGTAGGAACTTTCTACTATGCCATATTGGCATAAAGGACTGTCAGATATATTTTGAGAAATAGATGGTGGTTCAGATTATTCAATAGAATAATGAGACAAACGTACCCAATTATATCTTCAACACCATTACATAGGGCACACTTTCTGTTCACGAAATGCGTATTATATGTTGGACTGAATACTGGAGTCAAGTCATACACTGTGGTATTATTGTCATCAGAAGTATATACGATACAGTCTGAACCATCCAGACAGGTTGCAACCATTAAATATCCAAGTCCTTGATAAATAGACTGGGACGATATTCCTGGTGGAATGAATGCTGCTGTCTTAAAATACACTTGGATGCATTTAGTCTGAAGCGTTTTTGCTTTGTTACCATAGTAGTCAGGACAGCATTGCCTATAATAAGAGCATTCTGAACTACACATGCATGGCGTACAACACGATGAGAGCGACACTGATCCATTATAATATTCTCCTTCCGCAGTACAATATGAATTATATGGGCATTTGTTCAGTCCAAGTTCAATTATTTCCTTTGGGGTCGTTCTTTTATTCGTTGATGTATGAATCATAACCAGCATTATGATCAACAGAAAATACATTGAAACGATTGCCATGTTTAGTTGGGATTGGATATTCTCCTGAAATGAAAATGGTAATTTATTTGCTTTGATGAACCATTCTAATACAACCAGCATCTTTACCTGTTTATACTTATAAGTGGGCATGCATAAATTTACACATAACTCGGTCAATATACGTCTTTGATCTTGTTGAAATTTTCAACATAATTATGTAGCTTGGATAGGTAGAATTATAATTCAATTTATTTTACTACAACCAGATAACAATTTTCACAAACGGAATAAACAAATGATGACATCAGCAAAAGCTAATGTCACACGTTTTTGTCGTGTGTTCATCGTGTGTTTGTCATATTGTTAAAACTTTTTGAAAAATAACTAGTTTTGTCACTCAATAAAGCAAAACAACATGAGAGATTTTGTTAAATCAGTTAAATAACTTTGCAATTCTTCTTATTAAACATGTTTTAGTTATCTAACCACAAAAAGGGATAAATTAAATCAAACTCTAAATATCAATCATATGAAATTGCATATTGTTGGATTTTTCTGACCTGTCGCAGGTCATCTGCTTGACCTGCCCAATCAAGTTCACAGTCGCGTATGTGCCCGTAAACAAACCATTAAAGGTGCTGCCTCACAGATTAGGCTAAATTTTTTATAAATCTTGATTTTCAGACCTAACTAAGTATTGATGTAATAGAAAGCCACTGACAGTTGCTATATGATAGATTTGGTGCAAAAAAGCAATTTTAACCACTCTCGATGTCGCACACTGAGTATTTTTTTCTTGAAAATAAAGCGGCAAGTTTCCTTCAAACATCCTTTGTGAATTATGTAATTCACTCGTGACCGAACTGTAACCTCAACAAACTACGGCGTAAACATCAGTGATGTATTTGGTTCGGTTAACGATTCGTTTTCATCAAATGCGAACAACTTTTAGGCTATTTAAGTAATAGTGGTGTTAATTCTATAGGATATTAATACCTTATAGAATTTTTGATGTAAAAATACTAGATAACTACAAAATGCTGAAGTTTCTCAAGTTATTTTAGATGCCAGTGTCTTTGTTTATGGGATATACAGGCAACTATACCAAAATAACGCGAATATTTGACAAATTTATTTTATTTTTGCAATATACCAATATGTAAGGCAGTCCTTTTAAATCATAATTGACTGGTTCGAAACCGTTATACTTTAAGAACGACTATTCCTGCTTTATCGAATGAATATTTAGTACCTGCGACAGGTTGAAAACAAACGACTTTTACTTAATTATCACGCTATGATTCTTTTGTGTATACAAGTCTTTCATACGTTGTTATTTATCAGAACATGTCATTATGTATATAATCATCATTATTAACATTCACTGAAACTATAGCGTAAGAACATAATAGTAAAACGTATATTGAGAACTTATCACACGTACCATTGTTTACGTAGAATACAAAGTTACAACAACGAGTATATGCATGTCAAATGATGTAGTGCTTACCTCATCATCGCCAAAGTAATACCATTACCTCTTGGACACAGTGATCGTTGCTGTCAAACATAGTTTCTATCAAGTGATAGTTGTATATATATACAAACAGATGACCGTATACGATATGAAACCACTGCCTATATATCGATTCGTAAACACGTGATAATAGTTTAGCCAATACCTAAACCGTCAAATGCAAGAGAGAGAGAGAGAGAGAGAGAGAGGGGGAGAGAGAGAGAGAGAGAGAGAGAGGGTGGGAGGGAGGGAGGGAGGGAGAGAGAGAGAGAGAGAGAGAGAGAGAGAGAGAGAGGGGGAGAGATAGAGCTTATCATTATACAAACTATTTAAAGGACACATTTGAATTTAAATCCCAAATATGCTTTACCCAAAAATGTCAGACAAAGTAATGCTTTAAATACATTTGAAACTAAATACGAGTATAAGAAATTGCTCGTAGAAAGACAGAATAACTGAGACTCGTATGTATGTAATATTTATTGAGTCTCTATATCAAATGAATCGTTCATTATTTTAAATGTATGTTATTAGGCATAAATGTGATTTTAGTGATATTTTTAGTGATATAATTCACGTGAGTGTTTGTCGGAATTGTATACATTTATGTTTTTGTTTTGCATTTTGCTTTTGTTTTCTTCTTATTAAACATGTTATTTCAACGAAGGCCGTATTGAAAATAAGTGTATTTAATATGTATGTAACTTAATGTGTTTTTACCTTCGGTTAATAAAGTCTTTATTACTATTATTATTATTGCTTTGTACAAAATACAAAATATGTAACTGCGTACATTATATAGTATTGGGTTCTTGAGTGATAGTTCGAAAGAACTAACTGATTTTCACTGAAAACCGATGCAAAAAACCTTAATAAATATATCTTATCAATCATGTGATACTGTTGGTATTATAAATGTGAAGTTATTTAATGTTGTGTAATATCTTTTGTATATGAATGCATTTATGTTCTTGTGTACCATTGGTTTTTGTGTGAATGTGTGTACATGGGTGTTATTGAGTATTATTGGTAAATGGCGAGTTAATTATGCCGAAACGTATGTACATTCAATTTGCTATTCTTGTATACCATTAGTTATGTATGAATATATATGTATTGGTATTCCTGTGTACTGATAGTTGATACGTGTATGTATGCATTGTGACATTGTGTACCGTTGGTAATGCGTTAAATCTTGATAATGCCTAAGTTATCTATGAGCATATATACATCTTGCTGTGCAAGTCAATCGACAGAATATGCCATTAAATATTTACAAATCATAAGATTTTACATGTAAGGTTATAATGTTATTGATGGCTTGTATTTATACTATTTTGTTCACACGGCTCTGTACTTTGATATAACACTTAAAACATGTGAATTGGATGTATATTGAGAATTTGTAGAATTTAACAGAATATGCCATTAAATATATACAATATCAAATTGTTTTAAATGTAAGGTTGTAGTGTTATTGATGACATGTATTTATACTATTTTGTTCACACGGCTCTGTACTCTGATATAACACTTAATACATGTGAATTAAGTGTATATTGAGCATTTGTATAGTAGGGTTTGATTGGTATGTTATTGTAATTTACAACTTGGATTTATGTTTTTGATACGTACCAGTGAGGCGTATACCGTCAAAATTTGTATCAACTTGTCCGCATGAAATGTGTGAAAATGTTATTATTGCGGTCATAAAGCACTCTTGGCACGATATAACATAATGTTATACATGAAAAAACATGTTTATTCTTACAATTCATGTGTCTTTTGACTATGAATTATTTTAAGTGAAGGTTTTTACATCTCCTTTCAACACCATTCAATGTTTATTGAATTGCACAATTACACAAGTAACTTAAATACATGTTTTAGAGAATCAGTATTGAAAATAATAAACTATACATGATGGATGTTGACGGTGTTGGGAGGTGATGTCATAACCTTTACTATGTACCTTTTTGTCTTGTACTGTTCATTTTATATGTTAAAGTCAGTGTAACATGTAAGTTGCAAGTGTTACAAGACACTCATTAGTTGTTTTATGTAAATTGATAGTTGTAGATACAGAAATAAATATATATGGTCCAAATAAGGATGATGAATTACTCTTCTTAAAACTAGAATCCTTTTTATTAAAAAGTGATGATAAATATTTCATAATCGGTGGCGATTTTAATACAGTTTTGAACTATCAATTAGATAAAAGAAATGGGAAGTCAGACACACATAAAAAATGTAGACAGAAAATTTTAGATATAATAAACAACTGTAACGTTACTGACATATGGAGGACTAAACATCCTGAAAGCAAAAAGTATACTTGGCATTCAAATTCTAAGCCCCATATACATTGTAGACTAGATTACTTCCTTATTTCTGACAGTTTAGCAAATATAGTAAAACAATCTACAATTAAGACTGCCTATAAGACTGACCATTCACTAATACAATTATCCTTATAAATAATACAAATCGAAAAAGGTCCGGGCTATTTTAAGATAAATAATTCATTATTATTAGAGCAGGAGTATCAAGAAAAAATAAAAGATGAAATAAAATTTACTTCAAGAGTGAACGAAGATTGCACACCCGATATTTTATGGGAACTTATTAAGGGTACCGTCCGAAATGAAACAATAAAATATGCAACTTATAGAAATAAGATAACAAAAATGGAAGAACATGATCTTCTAATTGAAATAAAAAATCTAGAAACAAAGCTTATTAATGAACCAACAGACATTGATGGAATTACAGAAAGCATAATAGATAAAAAACAGAAATTAGAGAGTATATATGACAAAAAAATAGACGGTCAAATTTGAAGGTCAAGAGCAATACATATTGAACAAAATGAAAAGAATACAAAATATTTTGCCAATTTAGAAAAGCATAGGGCTGAGAAAAAAGCTATACATAAATTAACTATCAATGGAAAAGAAATAAAAGGCAAAACAGAAATCCTAAATGCAGAAGTAAACTATTACTTAAAAATATATAAAAAGTCCCCAATTAATAACAACTAACTTAACGAATTTCTTAATAAGCCATTAAATACACTAAACGAAGCAGAAAGACAAACATGTGAAGGGAAGTTAACCGAGTATGAATGTGGATTAGCCTTAAAAGAAATGCAAAACAATAAAAGTCCTGGCTCAGATGGTTTAACTGTAGAGTTTTATAAAATATTCTGGAATGATATAAAAACTTTTCTTGTCAATTCCTTAAATTACTCTTTTGATAATGGTTCACTAACCCAGCTTCAAAAACAAGGCGTTATTACATTGATCCCCAAACCAGGAAAGGATTTAGATGACATTTCAAATTGGAGACCAGTAAGTTTGCTCAATTTAGATTATAAAATAGCTACAAAATCCATTGCAAACCGAATAACAAAAGTATTGCCATCAATAATTAGTAATGATCAAACAGGCTTCATGAAGGAGAGGTATATTGGGGAAAATGTTCGGACAATTTTTGAAGTAATCACAAGACCATCAAAAACCTGGTCTGTTATTTTTTGCAGATTTCGAAAAAGCTTTTGATTCATTAAATCATGAATTATGCTTAAATGTCTAGATCGTTTTAATTTTGGCAGTGATTTTATCAGTTGGATAAAATTATTTTATACAGATATCTCAAGTTTGATAATAAACAATGGACATCTATCAGAGTCATTTCAGATTCAAAAAGGAGTAAGACAAGGTTGTCCATTGTCTACCTCTATTTTTATTGTATGCTTAGAAATACTCTCAAATTATATCAAACTAAACCAAAATATATCTGGAATCTCTATTAATGAAGAAGAAATAAAACAAACATATTTTGCAGACGATGCAACCTTTATTTTAGACGGCACATAAGAATCTTTTGAATCACTAGTAAAAACGTTAAGCGAATTTAGTTCAATATCTGGACTAAACCTCAACATATCTAAATCAACAGTTCTTAGAGTAGGAACTCTAAACAAAACAACTATAACATATTGTGAAAACAAACAATTTATATGGACTTCAGAACGTGCAAAAACACTTGGAATGATATTTACTACAAACATAAAGCTAAATACCGAAATCAACTTATAACCTAAGATAAAAGAGTTCCATGCATGTCTTAAACAGTGGCAACACAGAAAATTAACCCTCATGGGCAAAATAAATGTAATAAAAACGTTTGCTTTACCTAAACTTATTTATCCTCTTACAGTATTACCAAATCCACCAAAAACAGTTATTGAAGGAATCAATAAAGCTATGTTTAGTTTTTTTTGGAATGGCAAGCCTGACAAAATTAAAAGACTCCAACTTTATCAAGCATATGAAAATGGGGGTTTGAAAGAAATTAACTAACATAGAATCTTTCATTCAAGCAATTAAATGCAATTGGGTCGAAAGATATGTCAATGAAAAAAATATAGGTAGATGGAAGATTTTCTTTGACAATAAACTAAAACAATTTGGAAATGAACTGATTTTTGAATGTCATATAGAGACAAAAGATATCCACATTCCAAATTCAAAGTTTTTGAATGATGTACTTAATGCATGGTGTATTGTCAATTCTAAATTCAAAGAAAATGATAACAAAACAACAAAATGTATAGGTAAAGAAATTCTATGGAACAACTCAAATTTGAAAATAAATTGATTCTAAAACAGTTTTTTATAAGAACTGGCATGATAAGGGAATTAAATACTTAGAACATATATATGATTATCGCAATAGAACGTTCTATAAATTTAACCATTTACAATATCTTTTTGGAATTCCGAATGTAGATCTATTCAAATATATGGCATTAGTGCATTGTATACCAAATAAGTTCAAAATGCCCTTAAGACAGAAAATCATAAAGATAACAGAAATAGACAAAAAGAATTACTTTTAATCCATATAAAAAAGACAATGCAAGTGAATAAATTCTTATATTGTCTACAAATAGAAAAAGGAACAACACCAAAAAGTGAAGTAAAATGGAACGAAAAATTTCAAAATGAGGTTGACCTGAACTGGAAAAAACTATACATGCTACCTAGGCAAAGTACTGGTTATATAACTCTTCAGGATTTCCAGTTTAAGATAAATACAAGAATAATTCCTACAAATAAACATCTTTATACATGCAAAATTGTTTACTCTAACTTGTGTGATTTCTGTAATTGTCATATAGAATCCATAGAACATTTATTCTGGGAATGCCATGTTGTTCAACATCTATGGAATCAATTCAATAATTATCTATATTCAAAATCAATAACTTTTCGAGTAAACAAATTAGATGCCATACTAGGAAATACTGAGCTAAAAGTATACACAAAGCAAATAAACTATCTACTGATATTAATGAGAAATTTTATTTACAGAATGAGGTGCAGGAAGATTATTCCAAGGTTCTCAGTATTTAAAAATTATCTTTCATGTAAATTAAAAATTGAGGCTGAAATTGCACTAAATAATAACACATATGAGTCCTACTGCCACAAATGGAACACATTTTCAATTACATAATCGTAAACTGTCATTATGGTACAATAAATAAACATTAATGCAAAGATAATCAAAAACAAGAAATAAATAAAAAAAAAACTCTCTGTTTCCTATTTTTAAATATCTTAGTTATGAATATAAGTATGTGTTATTTTGTACTGTCTGTAAACGTATTGTTTTGTTTGTGTTTTTTTAATGATAATAGTTAAATGTAAGTATTTGTATAGAACGTAACTGTGTATGATTGTCTGGCATGAATGAGAGTGTGAAAGAGAACGAGTGTGTGAGAAAGAAAATCTTAAAATCACTTTGTGTACATTTTTGTCAAAATTGTTATATACATGTATATGATTATGCATGAACGATTTAAAGTAATAAAGAATGAGAAATTTTTTTTATTGCTTTGTACTATTGATAAATAACATGGCATATCAATTAAATGCAACATTCCATCCTGTTCACTTCCACACGAGGACGCCAAGAAGGAATACTGTATATCCCCTGTACATAACACTAAGGCTTACCCTTATTATTCATATACCATCTTTAATGTAGGCATTCGGTGATTGATTAATTATATTACTTGGCAATATTTTGTGGTTTTATATTTTATTTATTTCAACATTCACATGTTGTTATCGGATACGTTACTATACATACGTTAAGTTAAGTTGGATTTCAATGCTCGCCAAGGTAATTTAGCTTACTATATTTGTACGACAGACATAAACACACGTATGTGTCGTTACCCATGTTATTTATAAATAAACGTTACTGTAAATAGACAACCACTTTAAATTTCTTTGCATTTTGCAACGAATAGCATCAATGTACTTACGAGGGTTGTCCTCAAAAGTCGCGAACTTTGTCTCCCATTTCATCACTACGCAGATTATACATAAGTTATTTCTTTACATACGTGGGTCGTTCAAAAATAAACAGGACTGGGGCTCTCACGGCTACAGTTTTCAATATTATACAAATAGTATTACATAATATGGAAACGGAATTCAATTGCAAAAATTCGGTATCTGATTTATTGAGTTACACTATCACGTTATTTCATAATAGTCCATTTTGAAGCCATGGTAACACGCACCCGGCGCAGCCCGTCAAGTACTGTTAATGGCGACTACGTTAAGGGGTGTATCTTTAATACTATCATGTCGTTTGTTTTCAAACTTCGCCGTTACATTACACGCTTCATGTTGGACAATGTCTGCAAAAATGACGACATTTGGACGTTAGGTACTGAAATAAACAGAAGTTGAACTCCAAGAGTGACAACTTCGTGACGCAAAAGTGACGACAACAGAACGTAAGGAAATACGGACAAACGCCAAGTTCTGTCAACAGCAAGATGATTTTGTCCTCTGAATTGTACGAGATTACCTAACTTCCTTTTGGAAACAATTATGCGAGTCGTTAATCAGTTTTAGAATGGCACAAATACTTTAGTGATACTTATTTAGCTTTGAAAGACGGGGAAGTAATAGGAAATCATAAGAACGTTTGTGACGTCAGTTACTGAGACATTTTCTAAGTATTAACGTTTCATGGTAGGAATTCTCTCCCAGATATTCGATGTAAAATCCGAAAAAATACATGAGATTTTCACCAACGCTTTACTTGTGTGGCTCAGTGTTGTAATGGAATGTATGCATCACCCTATATCACTATAGACACTGTGTAAAATAGCGCGACGTCATTTTGCGCGCCGGGTCAGCGCTAGTGACCTTAATTAGTCACGTGTAACTCCCGGACCGCGTATTTGTTTTAGTTCATAGTTTTACAGTATGGAGAAAAAGGATTCCGATTTCTGATGGTATATAATTTGATTTATTTTGTTTAACCATGCGGATTTTGTGACAATAGTCCTGTTTATTTTTGAACGTCCCACGTACGTATATGTACATAATGACAAAAATATAGTACAAATAGCATTAGATGCATATGGAACAATATATAATTTTATACGCAGGAGGAAGAATACAATATACACTGTAGTTGAAGTTATAGTAAATGTAACATATTAGAAATTGAACACTTGAAGTACTTAAAATATTATGTGGTTCTTATGTTGAACTAATGTTTCAAGAAGTGATTTTAACAGATATATTTCCTATTTTCTGAATTCATGAAATTGTTCAACATTGAAAGGAAGGCCATCTGGTATAAGGCTTGTATCTTTGTATAGTATTTGTTCACATGATTAAGCCAAGGAAATGATATTCTATTTCTACTGGATTTTTATTGCATATTTGACATGTTCTCTTTACTATGTCTGATACCCTAAATATTGTTTAAAAGATAGTCGTTCTGATTATGTCAAGATATTTCTTAAAAGTAAATGTTGTTTTGAAACATACACTAATGTTGCATTTTTGACATAACTTATTTTCCCATTCCTGTTGTAAATAGTCTCTGGAGTTGTACTTCAATGTTTTTATCTTATACCAGGTATCACTAAGATTATTTTGACAAATTTACGTTATTTTGTTACTTAAACCGTACAATACAGTATCAAACGCTTTTTCATATTACATTGTATATGAATGCGATGTACAAGTTTTTTTTCCAGAATTAACCGGATTGATTCTACGAGTATTTGTTGCAATGTTCATGATGTTGAACTAGAACTTTGCAAGGATATGCATCAACATATACATGTATCTATTTTTATGGACTTGTAAGTATACCTTTGTAAGACATTTGAAAGTTCTTTTTTTTGTTAGTATAGGTGTCCACTAACGCTTAACCTGGGCAACTCGTATTTATGTCGATAGATAGAAAAATGGCAACTTATTTTCACACATATTTGATTTTACGTTAACCTTTCACGCGACTTTGTACATTTGTTCAGTGATGTTAATGGCGTCTGTATGCATTTCATCGAATTTCGCGCTTGCTTTATTACAAAGCAACTGATGGTAAAGTAGAGCGTTTGAGGTCTGTCATTTGGTTACAAAACATTGTGTATGTAAACTTTACAATTTCGCTCATTAATTTATTATTATAACATTATATTATAATATGTAAGAGCTTGTGGTTAAGTGATAAAATATTGGTTTTTATTGTCTGTTCATCCAATTAAAATATCCAAAACAATACTGTATTCTTGGTTTTCTATGAACAAGATAGGTCACGTCTAATATATCTTTTCGGCTCATAGCGGCAGTCAGTCAATGAGTTATTATTTCCAAGTAAAACATTGAAGGCTTGTGTCTAGTGTTTTGGGAAATTGCGTAACTATATCATGTTGCTGTACTAAAAACTAATATTGGATCATATTGTTTGTTACACCTGATGTTCAGATACTTGTAATTGATCAACAGAGCATAAACTTAATTATGGGTATAGTTGATATATACTAACAAATGTACTTATATTGTATTTCAGTATATTAGTTGTCACACCGGGAAGGATTTTTGGTCTGACTAGGATAAAAACCTGTCACAGTATCTGCAAGCCTCAAGTAATTTCTATTCCGTCCTTGAAAAAATGTCTACGACATTGCTTTATTATTTAACATCTGGTTGTCTATCTAGGCATAAAGTAATTAATATGTTCAGCCTAAGCAACATTATACCATCATCTTTGTGGAATCAACTGGTATGGTACATAATTGGTCTATATTACCCCTTTTCCCCGATTAACCGACACATCATGTTTTTTTCGGACATTGCACAACGCAGTTCACAGTTATTTCTTAATAACTTGCAAACCATTACAGGGATCGACTTCAAACTTTAAACATAAGCTCTCATGAATACAGTACGCTCTTTTATAGTTAGTTACATAACTCCAACTACAGTAATCTAGTAAGAATTATGCCTGTAGCAAAGGACAGGTAACAATTCTAGTTATAATATTTTTGCCCATTAGTGAACCTACTCCTTTATACCCCTCTTTTTTCTGTTTCAAAAACATTAACATTGGCCTTAGTTCAAAAACCTTTCGAGATATTGAAATGAAACTTACTATACTTACCGGTATTGACTATGACTGTAGGTATATGATGTGGAGCACATTGGTTGCAAAGGGCAACCACTCTAACTTTAATAAATTGTGATTGATTCTCCAAAATACTCGTGAAAAAGCAAACATATTAATGTATTTCCATCTTGCAATACACTAGTGGCCAATCAGGATGATGTAGAACAGGGTAATATCAATGAAACTAGTGATGATTCTAGTTTTACTTTTTTAATGTGACGTGGTATACGACTATTGTAGCATTAACGGGACGTACACCATGCGTAAATAAAGACGTAACGTCAAATGTTGCGACCCATGCTAAAATTCGTTCGTGCAATAAAATGCAAAGTATTTAATTACTATTTATTCTACATGTATTTTCTTCAAAAAAGTACCAATATACACAACAATAATGAAGTCCCAAGGGACGGTTGTTTTAGCAAGATTATGACGATACGCGTTCTGTGTTACGCTTATCGGTCACAATTGTTGACGTTACGTGATATCGATTCACGCGCTGTTGACGTCCATAATTACGCAATCACATTTCACAGCACACGGACGACATTAAACGATTAGCAGCATCATTTTAGCTGTAACTATTAATTGCTTTTCCATGTTCTATGTTTTGTATGTATTTGAAGATCGCGGAAAAAGAAGCGCCTTTCTAAAGTCGGTACGACGTAACATTTTTTGACCCAAAGTCATAACAAAACAACACGATACTGCCAATAGTGTTTTTATCGTTGAAGAGTTGTTCGCGTATATTTGGCTCATATGTTCGGGCGTCTTTTCGGATGGTTTATGTTGAAGTTATGGCCAGTAGTGCAAGGTACATGTGTATCAAAATATAAATATTTCTACAGCAGTAACTGTTGTTAAACCGATATACATTATTTTTTTGTATGATAGTATCTTTACTACAAAATACATGTACCCATAAAATGTTTTTCATAGAAATCAGGATATTTTTAAGGGAAATCGCATGTGGCAGTATCGTTGTCTTCCCTTTTTGTATATTATACAACAACCTTTTTTTCTGAAAAATATTTCAACCTTACATCCGCCTCATAGCAATCCAACTATAGCTTAATATTCCATTTATCCAAATATGACACGCGTCTTATACGAACACACCTGAGAATGATTTTATAGTTCGTATACGAATACAGTCATAGAACTCCATCACATGATGTTTTAACATAGTTAACGTTTTGTTTCAATTTGCCGACGTCGGAGCATGAAATTAAGTGTGTGCATTGTCTGTGCCTTTTTGTTTTCATGTGTCGTGTTGTGCCTTTCGTGACTTGCTATTTTTGTCGGGTGGTGTGTCTGTCCTTGTGTTCGTATTTTTGTATTCCTTAAAATGATCCTGGATTTAATTTTGGGCTCCGGGAATGTCGTTTGTAATGGTATTTTTCCATCTGAAAGATTCTATTAAATGAGATAAATTCTCCGTATCCGTCATTTTCTAAGGGACCAAGTCTACTTGAGCTAGTTTTTTTCTTCGCATGCAATATTCGTCCCATATCGGATTCATTCGCGATATTTGTAACCTATCAGGTTTATTTATAATTGTAAATGCAGTTATACAATTACGGATGCAGTTTTGTTGTTGAAAGTTCTTATTTTTATTTTCTTGCGCCCTTTCATCACCCATCCAATTATTTACATTCTTCTTGTTTACTACTATCAAAACATAGGGATTGACCATGTAATGTTATTCTTAAACTTTCTAGGACTTTTGACGCCCTCAGCTCAAACTGTGTTTTTCAGGTTTCTATAGCTGAAATTAGGTCATTCAGTCTTTTTATAGCTGAAACTATGTCTTTTGTTCCCCTCAGGTCATTCAGCTTTCATAGCTAAAACTAGGCAATTCAGTTTTTTAATAGCTAAGGCTAAGTCATTGCTGAAACTAGGTATTTTAACTTTTTGACAACTGGGAATTGCAACTATCAGCATTCAAGTTCATTTTCTGGTTCAGTTGTGTTTTGGGCAGTGTGCCTTGTTATTTTGGTCCGTGTTGTTTTAACGTTTTCTGTGCTCGTCTGTTTCAGTTGAGTTCTGCCTTCCCTGTCCGATTTTTTAGTATGATTTTGGCCATAATTTGGGTACAAAACGGACCAGATCACAGTGGCCATACCTTTCTGTTGTTTGTTAGTACACGTATATTGAGTTATGTAAAAACTTTATCATTATACTATACTATCAAATGAACACTGTTTGAGCTATAGTACAGACAATGTCAATTTCATATTTGTTTGGTTATTAAAGGATTAAAAAAAATACTGGACGATACGAAAACCATTCGTTGTTCCATATTGGCTAGAGATCGGATGTGAAACCCGGCTCAATGTCGGTCCCATATCGGCTGTATGAATGTTCACCGATCTTGAGCCGATATCATGTCGCCATGAATATATTCACAAAGCTAACCATTATCAGAACATTTATTATTTTGTATTTGTTTGACATATTTTTCTTAAAATTATATTTTCTGCTACTAGATGTTTTCTCGAAATTCCCAGCAGTACTTCGAGCAGCAGAAGGCTTGCTCCATATTCCAGAATATGTTGCTGCAAGTGAGTGTTTATAATTTCTATACGAATGAATAGGCTTATATACCACATTTTAATTTACATTTGGAATTTTATGTAAGATTTTATAGTGTAACTCTTTTTCCTCCACCATATATTTTACACTTAGATATACATACTGTTGGATAAAATGATATTAATACCAATTGAATGTGTTTATACAATAATTGTATACAATTTTATTACCTCCATTTATAGCACCACCCGACGTTGATACACCGTCAATAAACCATTTTTAATAAATGTCTTTCTTGTCAAAATCATAGGAAATTTTCACCTATGTCAGGGAAATGATGACAAAGTAACTAAAATAACAGATTTTTATTGAAAAACATACTGTACTTACGAATTTCACATTGGTTATCCAAACGTTGATCCGACGTCATACCCACATTGTGCCGATGTTACAATTGCTTAAATTTTCTTTTATGCTTCTTTTCTTTCAATTAATTACCGGCATGATATTTTGTATTATTTAGAATATGAAACATTTCTTTCAAAAAAGCAGGAGTATCTAGATATTACAAAATTAAAAGCCACAACATCGAATCGACGTTGGGCCGATGATATTATGATATTGTTCATATGTCTCTTTTTAAATATCAATTTTAATATTTTGTTTTAGATTTAGGATGGAAAATTAAATAAAGGACAAGTAAAATTCGTGTAACTGATGTACATGTTAGTTATATAGTCTATGTCGGACAAACATTGGTCCGATGTCGGAAAACCGTCACCGATATTCCGTCATGTAGCCGACATCGGTCCGATATGGCAATGTTTTCTGGGAAGATACAAGACAAATACCAAACAAATATTATGCATATGTATGCCATATTGTGGTAACAAGAATTACAATAAAAGCACAACATACAGTGCAGAACGACAGCAATGATGTAACATTGTCCTCACTTTTGTACCAGTATATCTGTACAACACAATAAGTACTCCGAGGATACAATACCTACTAATTGCTCTTATTTGTAATCGTTTGACAATATATTTCAACATTTATTAATACCACATGTTCAATATAATATTTACAAGTACTATGTACTGTACATGTACATGTTCTGTATTATATCAGCTTTTAAACCCCAAAAGGTAATGAAAATCGGACAGGGAAGGTAGCACTCAGCTAAAACAGCCAAGCACAGACAACATATATAAAACGAATCGCTAGCACACGACACAATGCCTAACACAAACTATACCAGAAAATGAAACTAAACCTCAGCACCCTAGTTTCAGCTGTAAAATAGTCCTGGAAACGTTTAAGAAGCATTGTAAATGGTACAACCTGGCAGCTGCAAAAAATATTTTTGAAGGTAGTCAACAAAGACAGTAAATGGATAAAGGATGATAAGTAGCGAACGAATGTTCCACTACGGGATTTAACAAGGGATGATTATTCCGTTTCTTTCCCAATGAATAGGGATAAAGACAGTTTGCAACAACACAAATTGACTTCCAATCTTCTTTCTTCCTCGTCTCGTATGAAGGTTTTCAAAGTCCTAGGCTTCAAGATTTCAACATCGCGCGTACGCTCGTTGATCTTAATTATTCGACGTAGCTCATTCCCAAGTGTTGTTTCCTCTTCCGTCTTACCCTCTCCTGAACACAGCAGATCGAACACAGAATCACGTAACTTCTTGCCATCTTGTTGCGTGATATAAGCTTGAAGGGCCAACTCCATAGGACCAAGTCTTTTATCTTCAGGTTCGGTCTACATTGTAAGAAATTTGAACATTGTACAAACAAATCAGTTTGATAGTAGTCAGCGTTTGTATTAGCAGTCATAGTCTACATATCGCTGGCTTAGACTGAGTTAGTTGTAAGTGCTACTTACGACCTTAGTGCTACTTACGACCTTATAAGCCATATTTGAAATCTGCATCAAAAGGCGCTTCTTATGAGCATATTTTCATAAAATCGGAACAGGTCATGTTGACCAACCTGAAGTTGAAAAGCTTGTTTTTCGATAAGTAAAGAGTAGTTTTCAGGCATTTTTTTATCGTTTTCTCAAACAAGTGTCACGACCTTCTCATCATAAGCCAGCGATATAAGCAGTTTGCTTGCGTAGTAAATCAAATGTCTTTAATAATAACATAATGACCTGTAATAATAGATTACCACTCTTTGAAACTCGATGTCTCTCATCTGAATTGCACTTGTTTGATTTTGATTACTGAGTGAGAATTATTATTGAAGTTAAATGCGATATATAACAATACAGTATAGCCTGGTTTATCCAGAATCCCATCGGACCAGATAAACGTGCCGGATAAAGCAGTCTGCTGGTAAAACCAGGTTTTAAAGAAATACATATAACTGTATAATTGCTTATACAAAGACAAAGTTATAACAAATGAACAAATATTAAAGGTATACAGTGGCATTAGTATTTACATGTCATTGTACAAATGATGTTAGTTAATCATAAAATAGTTGGTAATTGTTGTTTGTTTGGTTTTCTTAAAGATTGTGTGCAAAAACATTTGCTGATGATCAACATCTGTTAAGTATTATCTATAATGCCGGTTAATTAAGTGTTAAAACACACTATTAATCAATTGTCGGGACTGAAAAACAATGCCGGATAACGGATAAATCAGGTTCCGTTAAAGTAATGGTCCATCTAATAGAAATACAGTGTAGTTCTGCCGGGACCAACAAACCATGCCGGTTAAGACAGGTTGCCGGTAAAAACAGGTTCTGGATAAACCAGGTTATACTGTATGTTGTATCTATTTACCTTAATTGCCTCGTACGCACTTATAAACAATGCTATAAGAAGGTTGATGACAACTATTGTGTATATAGCGACATAAAGACCAATGTAGAGCCGAGCAAACCACCATACAAGATGACTTCCTGTCTGATCCTCATCAAACATGGCAATTGTGGCATATATTTCATCACCATTAACCAGAGCAAACAATGTCTCCGCGGCCGATTCTGGTGTATGGAACTATAAATAAAGGAAAGCAGTGTTAGTTTATCTTGTCTGAACTGACTTGCTTGTCGTAGAAGCAAATGTTGCTGCATAAAACAAGTGGTTATTGTAAAACAGTGTTCTTTTTCTTCATTCTTAATTACTTATTGTTATCATATTATGCAGAGAACAACCGAGCTCTATCTTAACAGGCCTAAAATTAATAGTTTGATTTTCAAGTGTCATACAATCATTTGCTTTCATTTGAAGCGGGATCTATTAGGTCATCAGGAGTAAGATATGTTATTGATTTAAATATGTTCATTTTGTGATATGGAAAACAATCTCATTATAATGATATGTGAGTCAGTTTGATCAAAACAAATGACTGAGTCCTTATTCGATGTCGTATGATCATATTTAGTTTTGGCGAGGTTGATTCTCGTCCTTCACAATCCATGAAATAGGCACGAATTCTTGCTCGAAACCGGCGAAGCATTCGGTCTCGTGTATGGATTCGAACTTTAAACCTACCTTGACATGGTAAGGTCCTAGTACGACATATCCACAAATCCAGAACCCAACAAACAGTACAGTAACACACAACATGTAAGCTATTACATCACCTATAGCACGGGATAACGTGCTGAACAGCAGCTGTAAGTAAAGTGTACATTTTGATATACGTATTACGTATTGCTTTTAAATAAGTAATGTATATTGCAACTCCATTTAAACCAACACTCTCCTGATAATAGTGGAGATAATAGTATCACGTATTCACATACATGTATCATGTTCAAATGTTTTTGAACAATATCATTAATGGTCACCCTTGGTAAGATATCTTGATTTCTTAATTTCTTGAAATATATTTGAATGAATACTTGGATGATTCTAGGAGTGCGAGAATTGACATTTCTGTGGTACAAAGCTATAAATTGAACATTGAAACTGAACTCCAAAAGTGTATGACGTGATAAGAGGTAACATAAAAATACACAGCAATTTGACTTACATGGAATTTGTCATGTACTTTAAAGTACCGTAACAAACTCAGCCAAGCCAGAATACAACCTATACCCAGTATGACAGTATAGGAGTCCAGTAGTGAGAGTTCCCATTCACTTATCTGAAAATGCAAGAACACAATGTTTTGTTGAAGACATATGAATTGGTTTCTTGTATGGTACATTTTCCCCTAAAACATGTTGTGTTCAATTTTTGTACACAGATGCAGTGTCATAACAAAGACGTAAATTAACAAAGACGTAAATTAACAAAGACGTAAATTAACAAGGTAGGTAGGTAGGTAGGTAGGTAGGTAGGTAGGTAGGTAGGTAGGTAGGTAGGTAGGTAGGTAGGTAGGTAGGTAGGTAGGTAGGTAGGTAGGTAGGTAGGTAGGTAGGTAGGTAGGTAGGTAGGTAGGTAGGTAGGTAGGTAGGTAGGTAGGTAGGTAGGTAGGTAGGTAGGTAGGTAGGTAGGTAGGTAGGTAGGTAGGTAGGTAGGTAGGTAGGTAGGTAGGTAGGTAGGTAGGTAGGTAGGTAGGTAGGTAGGTAGGTAGGTAGGTAGGTAGGTAGGTAGGTAGGTAGGTAGGTAGGTAGGTAGGTAGGTAGGTAGGTAGGTAGGTAGGTAGGTAGGTAGGTAGGTAGGTAGGTAGGTAGGTAGGTAGGTAGGTAGGTAGGTAGGTAGGTAGGTAGGTAGGTAGGTAGGTAGGTAGGTAGGTAGGTAGGTAGGTAGGTAGGTAGGTAGGTAGGTAGGTATCATAACGGTATCGCACCTAATTAGGGTAGTGGTAGAGGAAACGTGGTAATTATTATAATATAATGTTATTGACTTATGTTGAGGTGAATATGATGTTTTTTTGACCTGAAAAGAGTGATATTGACCGATGACGAAGTCAGAGGTCAATATCACTTTTTGAAGTTTAACTAAACATCATATTCGTCGAAACATAAGTCAACAACTGTTATATTGTATACCATGCCATAAGTCAAGAAAATAAACCTATTTAGTCTTTTCAGATTAGTATAACACCAGTCTCTCTTCAGGAAAGTGTACGTAAAACAAACAAAAGACGACTCTTCAAATGTTCTAGCTAACAATGCTCTTCTTATCTGTATGTATGAGAGAGTATTCATGTATTTATAAATGGCTAAGGTTTGAGCCTACAAATATGTATGAGCAGCTGTAATACTATGCCAAATAATACGAGAATGACGTTACGTTGTTTGGAACGTTATGTCGCAGGAAATGACGTCACGTCATAAAATTGTTATATCCAACCCAGCCTCGGGTGTATATTAAAATATATATAGACCTCTCGTGCAGGCCGTGTAAGCCAATCAGAATCCTTGTTACATAATAAGGTATACAGTATTTGAGATTGAATATAATCTGTCTAGCAGATTTACCTCTGTTCCGAACAATATCCAGTATGTACCGTTTATGGTAAATGCATCAGAGATCAGCAATGGAATGTCCCAGAACTTGAGTAATGCAAACCGGAAGTACTCAGATTTTGGTAGATCAGTTTCCTTTACAGAATCCTTCAATCCGTAAAATTGTTTGTAATGTTTTCTCATGTACAGTTTCGTCATCTGGATAACAATTAAGAAAGTAAATATTTGTAATAGGTTATGATAATGCTAATTTACAAACAAACGGTTCATGCTAAAAAACTTAATTTTGTTTCTTAACTACGAATTACAATGAAAATATTATTGTCTCATCACTACGTATATGCACTTTCACTGTTTCATTTTTAAAAACGTTTTCATATACTTAGTCTAGCTATAGACCAGCAATATACTTTTTGTCGTATACATTTACTTCCTCTTATACATTTCCTAAATATATATACAATTCATAATTACACCTACCTTGTACACACGTATTAATAAAAATTAATTGTCGACAGTCGAAGTTACAGACGATACAACGTACATATTAATAACGGTAGCACATGTTTGTTAATGGAAAATATTTCAATATTGGTTTCTACAATCATAATTCATATATCCTTAATCACACTCCTAACATATCACCTGTTCATAACCTATCGACGGACTATTAGCCTTTTGGAAAATTTACTACTGAAATTGTACATGTAAATACCGGATAAAACTCGAACTTACCACAAACACGAACACGCCAAATATATCGGTCACTACTGTCAGAACGATGGATATTATACAGAATGCTAGTACAGCCTTTCCGATTGTTATAGAAGTGTTTTCCAACCTCAAATCTGAAACAAAACGAGAAGTTTTGAAGAACATTATCCTTCAAAAGTTAAAAAGTCTACTAGTAACTGACCATAAACATGTGTATAAAGCATCGAGCACACTGCTCATCAGACATATGATAATGAAAAACAAGGCAACATACAAAGCGGTATACATTTAGATGTAAAACTTGCTTTTGATGACAGTAATAAACACCTTTGTTAAACAGGTATTGATAAAAGCAGGCACACACAGCTGTGAAAGTTTTATTTGTTACAAAAAAGTAAATTTTGAGAAATTTAAGTTACATGGGTGATATTTGGTAGTTTATAGAGACAGTTGCTTATCTCTGTTATCTATAGTCTCTGAATGCACCTACTTCAAACCAGGAAGAATTAATTGTTTAGCCACTCGGCGATGAGCATTACGGTTTACCAATCTAATCTAACAGTTTATTGGGGGTAATAATAAAATGATTGTGTACGCTAAGAACTAGTGCAGATAAAATCAGATGAATACACTTTTACAATTATCGTGTGTGTGACCACTTATAGATAAACAGAAACGGAGTCACATCAGATTAAACAATGAAAGAGAAATGCTTGATGTTGTTTTTATAACATATTTCATTATTAAAAAAATAGGAAAAAAAATATTACAAAAAAGAAAAATCAATATTAACTTTATTTGTTGAAATATTTCTTACCTTCAACGGTGACATTCATTAATGCACAGTTAATTCTCTTAGTTAGAGTATCCAAGTCAACATTCACCTGTCCATTGTTATCTATATCACTGAAGCTTACCTACATTAATACGTACATATTTTACTGACCTGTGGTGGTATTCAATATTAAATGGAGAATAAGGATAGCCAATAATATCGCCTGTTACTGACCAAGAGTTTAACATGATGTAATCTAATTGGTTGTCCTTAACCTTAAGGCAAGTAAGATCAATATTGAATACAACCCCAGCTGACTTCGTTATTATAATATACATGTGTTTCGGAACTTCATCTTTGTTTTGTATGAATAATTGCAGCTAATGTTATACACTGATTCATTTCAGAATCAAAAGTATTTACTTTATTGTCTAACTGTGAAACATTCCAAGTATCCCAGTGTACATACATTATGTCTTGAAACCGTGAATGTGTATATGACGATAAAAGGTAATATTCAAAGAGAAATATGATAATGACAGACGTATGTATCGAAGCAAACGCATTTAAAGGGACTGTCTCACATATTGGTGTATTGCAAAAATAAAATAAAATTGTCAAATATTCGCGTAATTTTGGTATAGTTGCCTGTATATCTCATAAACAACCACACGGACATCTAAAATAACTTGAGAAACTTCGGCACTTAGTAGTTATTTAGTATTTTTACATGAAAAATTCTAAAGGGTATTAATACCCTATAGAATTAACACTACTATTACTTAAATTGCCTGTAATTTGTTCGAATTTGGTGAAAACGAATCGAAAAACGAACCAAATACCTCACTGATGTTTACGCTGTAGTTTGTTGAGGTTACAGTTCGATCACGGGTGAATTACATAATTCACAAAGCAATTTGGAAGGAAAAAAGCTTAGTTGGCGATATCGAGAGTGGTTAAAATTGCTTATTTGCAACAAATCTTTCATAAAGCAACCGTCAGTGGCTTTCTATTACATCAATACTTGGTAGCGTTGGAAAATCACGATATACAAACTTTTTAGCCAAATTTGTGAGGCAGCACCTTTAAGATATCATTGTTACAAAGATAACTTTACCCGTCCATATATGTTCAGACAAAGTGCAAGTTTTGTCTTTTCGTGTGGTCGAACAGAATGGATGGTAAACTCCAGTGTCGTGGTCAACATTCTTCAAGATAAAACAAAAAAGAGTGGTAAACATAATGACAGTATGTATTATATGATGTCACAATGGTATTGTATGCCACTAACTGGATGGAATTAAATATCATTTTTAAAGTCATTTCAAACGAAATAAGATTGGAAGCAACGAAATATATTCCACTAATCTCATTATTCTTAATGTAGTGTTTCTCACCTCAAAATTGGTCGAAATAAAAATTATAAGTGTGATATTAGAAAAATCATCATACCAAATGAGTTGCTTGCTTGCTGAATAACTAGAACGAGTTTATGTCGTAACAATGCAACCATCCGATTCCAATCGATGTCAAATACTATTATACAGTCCTATGTTTGCATTTATACGAACATGCATATTGGTTATTACTAGTATACAGTGGACACAGACGAAAATATTCCTTCGAATAAGTGTAACGCTCCATATTCTGAGACCAAATAGTAGCAAATACTAGACAATGTGCATCCAAGAGAATGATAGAGAAAATGACAATTCTGTTTCGTTTTCCTGTTGTTGAAACTAGGATAGAACCACACACTTAGGTAACGAGCATGTGATCTGCAAGAGAATCATGCGACCTAGTAGGCCCCTAATTTTACGATTAGGGAGTTTGTAAAATCTCCAAGACGTGGGTAACACGATGGATAGGTTCGTATATTTTGTGTTAAATTGGAAGTCTACTAAGCCAATGGAAATAAACACATTACTAGCAAAATTACTGTCATTACATACTTCGAATATTCCTACATTGTGCAATAAATAAATATCACTACGCAATAAATAAATTATTTACCTTTTCATTGGCTGTGTTAAGTTCATGTAATCAAGTTCATCAGCAATACTGTACTTATACTCGGTTGCACCGTCTGTTGTAATATTAGTTATACCATGGCTGATGGTGAAGTGTTTCTCTGTAAAAGAATTGAATAAGGGATGGAAACAAATCGCTGGCTTAGAATTAGAAGGTCGTAAGTGCTACTTACGTCCTTATAAGACTGATACATATTTGAAATCTGCATCACAGTGCGCTTCTTATGAGCCTATTTTCATGAACATCGGAAGTGGTCATGTTGACCAAACCGAAGTTGAAAAGGCTTGTTTTTCCATAGTTAAAGAGACAGTTTTTTTCTTATGTTCTCAGAATATCGATTTTGTTCTTACGACCTTATAATTTCCTAAGCCAGCGAAATGTTGACAACGTTTTAGGTGACTGATGTACGTAAAAATCGAAATATGAAATTCCACATGTCTTGAGTTATGATTGTTGAGGGATTGTCATTTCTGTCAATTTTTTCTCGTTCAATCTGTTTTAATAAGTTAACTTATTCTGACAGTGATTTTTTTGCCTCTTTGGGAAAGGGTCCAGGTCCGTTACATTGGGAATTTAGCGTTGTGACAACTTGAAATTGGGAAAGTCCATGAAGCAGGAAGGCCAAATAAAACAGAAAAAGAGATTACTTGAGGATGTTTACTGGTTTCTTGAAACTTTTATGCTTGACCTCTTGTCAAAAATGTTCATAACTTTATCATTTTATGTCCGAATTTGAAAATTATTTTTTTAAATTGTTTATTGGGAATTTCTCCATTCAAATTTGGGTAAAGTATAGCATATTTCTAATTTGAAAAGGGTCCGTTTACCGGACCCTAATAAAGAAGGAAAACAATCACTGTTATTCAAAATAAAATGATTGACGATACACCCGTGGTTTCTCTACTACGTATCACATCCGAGTTGCTAGTGACTCTACATGGTTAAACGATAATTAACTATTTGTAGACAACAAACATACCACTTATAGTGATTCCATTATCAACATCAGCGTCTTTGAATCCTGGGAAGTCGAAATACTTTACTGTTGCCTTCATACTGTCCGTACTGATACGTTTGTAAAAACCTATAGCATCTCTCTCAGCATTATAGTACTAAAATACAAACAATTATTTTAATATATAGATTGTTTCTTAACTAAATGTATTGAAATGGACATAAAACATAAATTTCAGAATTTATTTTCTCAAAGTTGATACTTTATATCATATGAAGAGAAAGCCAGGCCCACTCATAATTTGCTGCTGATTAACGTCTTCAAACAGTATGCATTCGAATATTATGATGTAGCAAACTTCTTTTGAAAGTCATCCGTTTATATCTTAGTTTAATAGTTGTTTCAATGTGTCTGTTATATGTTTGTACGTAAGTGGGACAGAAATAGTTAAACAAGCCATACCCTGCTGACAGCGAAATTGATTCCACTCTCTAGATCGTCAATTGTATAGACAGCAAAGTCGCCATGAGCCGGTGGATATGGTACGGTCTCCCAACCTGAGATATGAATAATAATACTAAAAAGGTAAAATGTTATTTAATTAACAATTCTTAGATTTAAGCAAATCAAACATTGCAATTAAACCCCATTGATACGAACGGCGAGACTGATTAATCTTGGTGATTATAGGCTTTTGGTTCTAATACTCCACCTAATCAATAGCAATTAATCATTCGTGTTTGTTAATGTCTAAATTGTGTGAATATCAGCCTTTCAGCTTTTCCAATTGCTGAAACTAGTTAATTCAGCTTTTCGACAGCCTGGACTTGGGTGGATTATTTACATGTTCAGTTGGACATTGTGCCTTGTTAGTGTGTTTATGTTTTCTGTGTTCGGCTGGTTAAGTAGATTGCTTCCGTCCCTGTCTAATTTAATATAATCTTTTTTCAGACTTAAACGTATGTTGTATTTTACTTTTACAACATAACATTGGCTTCAAAAAGATGTCCCTATGCCCGATTACTTACTTGCATCCCAGTTTTCAAGCAGCAAATGTCTCAATGTTAAGTGACCTCTGTGCACCACGCTGTTAAATTTAGCTCGATCGTTGCCATACAGATACATCTAAAATAGAAATGTTCTACAACACACAATAACACAGGTACTTATGGTGGCTGATTAATGCCATGTCGTATTTTCGCCACAACAAAGCGAACAAAGTCGACTTTTTTGCATTGTTACATTTTCGCTTTGTCGGCACAACAAACCGAAAATGTAACAATGCAAAGATACGACAAAGTCGACTTTTTCGCATTGTTACATTTTTGCATTTTCGCTTTGTTGTGGTGAAAAAGCGAAAATACTACATGGCATAAATCAGCCACCATAGGTACATGTACTGGATCTAATAAGTGTAGTCATGTGAAAAGTTATTCCATTGTTGTAATGTATTAATCATTTTAAACTGGTTAGAATATAACCTACATTATGAGCCAATGAAAACGCCGAATTTTCGCGGTTAAATGAAAATTTAATTATTAAATTTTTCTCTTAACAGACTTGACGTCATGCGTTGGCGCTAATTTCTATCGGCCAATCAGAATGCGTAATGTTATATTCTAAGCCAGTTAGAACATATTAAGTAAATTTTAATGACTAAAAAGGACTCGCTTCGCATCGCTCGCGCCGCCCTTTCTAATAATTAAAATTTACTTAATATGTTCTAACTATAACTTATAGTCCAATAGTGAAAACTGTTTTTTCATAATTGTAATAAAGAAAAAAGATAGTATACATTCGGTATGGATAGATAAGGAAAACGCGAGGTTGTCTTATTTGTCGAAGGTGTATACCATACAAGGTACCCGAGTGTGAGTTTGCTATTTGGCTCGTACAATAGTCGTCTAAAGGGTGTGTCCATTGTGTTTACATTTAACATTTCCAATAACTTACACACGGTCTGTTGATTGTCAAATCAATGAAAATGACTTGTGTAAGATGTTGGTATCAATGAAATATCGTTCATAAAATTATAAATCGAAATTCTCGTGAATCAGTCACCAGTCTGTGGCTAGTGTTGAGATAGTTATGTGCCGTGGCATTATGTTTCATTAGATCTTGGAAGAATCCTAGTGGAGTGCAATAACTTCATTACATCATATCAATATCATGCACTGTAGTTATTGCACTCATTCTTTTGAAAATTAAGGCCGACCCATTGATTATCATTCCATTTTGTCCCACCTCTTCACTTAAACATAAGTGTTCTTTGTGGAGTGTGGTTTTATTTGATATGTATACTATATTACATCAAATATGGTAGATCTACCTACCTGTCTTGTTAACAATGATAATTTCACGATTTGAATCACGAAGATGAAGAAATATATCAGATGAAATGAGCACATGGAATCCTTCCATTTAAACGGTACGTAGAAGTATAGTTTCAACAAAGCCCTCAGATAACGCTCTTGTTTGGTCCGCTGTGGCTTCTTCGGTTTGTTCGGCTCTGTCTGTAAATCTATGAAATACAATGAACTCGTAGTTATACTACTTTTTAACATACAGTAAAACCTCGGTAATACGAGCAGCGATTATTCGAGCAACCGGTCTAATTCGAGCAAATTTGAAAGTCCCGACATGTTTGCTCTATATTGTACATTAATTTATACCTCTAATTCGAGTAATGTTATTACGAGCATCCGGTCTAATTCGAGCGCAGGTGTTGGTCCATTCAACAATTTTCAACGATAATTAGTTACTTTATCTCGAGGCAATCATCCGTGCGAAATTTCACACCTCCGAAAAATTGTCAGATTTAATGTTGCTGCGGTTCGTGATTTTCACACATCGTGATTATCACATTTTATGACAATAGCGTAACCCCCAACACTTAAATCGGTTGTTTGTCTACGATAAATGTGTCGAAGGGCAAGATTGAATAATACAAATCAATTACGAGGCGATAATTATGAGAAATTTAATGACGAGTCAACATTTGTTATAGTGAAAGTAATTTTCACGCCGCGTGTAACTCTTATGATTCACCGATCTAAATGTTGACCTTATCCAAGTCAGAGAAACAATCACAAAACAATGAATTTTTGATCACTTAATGGTCTTAAATCAACTTAAATAGAACATTATACATGATTTCACCTATACAGGTAACATTCAACGAATGTCTGCACGACTCTAAATGCGTGTAGACTTGATAAACAATGACGATATTCGTAGTTGAAACCAAATACGCGCACCAAACACGTACGTGGTAAAACACAGTTACACTTAGTCTTAACATTAATTCATCATACAATTCTGATAATTCGAGCAACTGGCTTAACTCGAGCATTTGGCTCGTCCCGATGGGTCCTCGAAATAACGAGGTTTTACTGTATTTGTAGTGTTTTTACTATGTTAGATAACTAGACTGATCGTCTTATCGAATATTGACCAAGAAGGACGGAGTGAACGAAGGACGGACGGTCACGGTAGATAGAGGAATCATTTGGAAACACTTTTTACTTCTTGTTGTACCTCATGTCATTTATCTATTCGAAATAAGAGCTAGGCACACTTCTGCAGCACCGGACATCCATTTATCTAACGTCTCTCTGTCTTTCTCTCTAAGGCCTTTCTCTAAGTATGTCCCTCGTGTGTTTCCCATATAAATCTGGTATATTTTATTTATTATATTATTATATCATATTATGTAATATGTCTACATACACTTGCTGAGAGTTTCGATACACTTGTGACATGTGGAGTGTCATTCTTATGCAATAAAATATGCTTTAAACTACTTTTAATTGATCGCACTTATAATAGAAACCTTGTCGTTTCTTAGAAACGCTGATTTACATAGATCTAGTAGGACTAAAACAACTATTTTTCGGCTGGTGAATTATACTGTCTTCCGCCTGAATACTTTCATATCTAATCGTCATTTTTACAAACTAGTTTTCCTGGAACCAATGACCACCCAGTACTGACTTGGCAACGTCTTTACGTGAAGAGGACCAGACTGTAGCATTCTCCACACAAAAGAGCATAACATGCGTAATGTGTAATACGTAATACGTTAAATACGTCTGTTTAATTTTTATTTTCATAAAACCAGACCTGAGCGCAGATGAAAAATATCATGCAAATAATTACCATCTACTAGTATAGGGCGTAACCGTATTGAAACTTCCTTTTCATCTACGCCCGCTTGTTCTCCACTGTATGCGTTATTAGTAGCTACAATGATTTAATACAACAATTAATTATTGTTTGAAGTGTAACACTTCCAATTATTTGATGGTCAAGGAAAAGGTTTGGAATTCCTGAACGGGCAGTTTGGTGAGCCGCCATTGTATTAAACAACTGTTTTTTGTGGGATTTAGTATTAAGCAGAATTCAATATACATGAAATATCATCTGTCTATATTAATAACCACGTGTTTTGCTTTCTGGTGGTCATCTATACGGAGCACCGCTACTGCCGTGTGTTGTCAATATGAATGAAACTACATATGATAATCTAGAAAAATTGACATATTAAGAATAAATTAGTGTTTATTTACCTAGTATATATCTAATATTAATTAGAGTGTAAGTGTGGTATTTTGAGTCTCGGGTGTGACTTGTTTATATTGCTATAGTTTGATAATAATTAAATGTTTTCAAAATTTTGGATTTCCATTTAATAGTGCAATGGTATATATTGCAAGTGATATCAATTTAATTTCAGTAAGCCTGAATGACATTTGACAAAAACGCTCATAAATCGTAAGAGCCCATATAACACAATTTTATCACGTTTTTATGAGGTATTTTTTGTCCAGTGCTATAAACCATGTCCTGTTTAAATATCAATAAAATGGAAATGCTTTAATATAAAATGATGGAATACAACGAACGTCTAGCTGAGAGATTGTTCTTTAAGAAAATATACACTTTTTATATAGTCAGAGGCAAGGATGCTGATTTATCGCCCACTGATTAATACTTTTTAAGTGGCCCTCGTAAATCTGGTATATTTTATTTATTATATTATTTTACTATACTTATGTCATATGTCTACGTACATTTGCTGATAGTTTGGCAATCATGCGAATGAGGAGCGTCTTTCTTATGCAATCAAATATACTTTTAACTACTTTTAATTGATCGCACTTATTATAGAGACCATGTCATTTCTCAACTAGTTTTTCGGCTGGTGAATTATACTTCCGCCTGAATACTTTTCAGTCATATCTAGTCGTCAATTTTACAAACTAGTTTTCCTGGAACCAATGACCACCCAGTACTGACTTGATAACGTCTTTACGTGAAGAATATCATGCAAATAATTACCATTTATAGGGCGTATCCGTATTGAAACTTCCTTTTCATCTACGTCCGCTTGTTCTCCTCTGTATGCGTCATTAGTAGCTACAATGATTTAATACAACAATTAATTATTGTTTGAGGTGTAATCCCTCCAATTATTTGATGGCCAATGAAAAAGTTTGGAATTCCTGAACGGGCAGTTTGATGAGCCGCCATTGTATTAAATAACTGTTTTTTGTGGGATTTAGTATTAAGCAGAATTCAATATACATAAAATATCATGTGTCTATATTAATAACCACGTGTTTTGCTTTCTGGTGGTCATCTATACGGAGCACCGCTACTGCCGTGTGTTGTCAATACTATGTCGTAAAGTCTTGTCTAAATTTAATAATAATGTGAGTTTGTCTAAATAGTAGGTTATTGTGTCTATACGCTATGATGTCCTGTCAAAACATAGTACATGTATTGACTTGTCATAACAGTGTTATCACTTAAGGTAAGGAACCACTAAATACATTAATACAAAGAGTCCTGAAAGAAACATTATATTGACTGGAAATGGTGGTATGCATTGGTAATTCTGATTTAAAATCATGAAATTGAGTTTAAAGTCATTTTGAACATGTTTTTGATGTAGTGAAACCGTTTAATCTTAAACATTTTGAAATTTAGACCTAAACATGAATGTGAAAGTAGAGTAGGGGTTAAACGGTCTGGGATCAATCCGCTCGAGCAAAATGTTTCTTAGAAGATACATGACCCCCTTTTTATTATTATTATTATTATTATTATTATTGAGCTAACGAATAAATATATTTGGTGGTTCCTAACCTTAAAACAACTATACCAGTATGTTATATGGTTTGACACAACATAAAGACATGTGGCGTTCCATACTTGACTATCTCGAGTGATCTTGGTAGACATTGCTTGATTGTTATATTGTTTTAATGCATGGGAGGTGTAGAATTAATTTCCCGACTGCAGCTGTTCGTGAACTTAAACGGGCGTTTGATATGGTGGCTAATTTATGCAATGTCGTATTTTCGCTTTTTCGCCACAACAAAGCGAAAATGCGAAAAAGCCAGCTTTGTCGTGTTGTCGCATTGCTACACAGTTGTAAGACGAAAACAAGACACATTTTTGGTGTCGTATTGTCGCCCTTCAACTGTCTTATTTTCGCGAAAATGCAACTTTCACTTTTTTGCATATTCGATTTGTTGTGGCAAAAAAATAGAAATAACGACAGGGCATAAATCAGCCACCATAGTTTGATTAAATGAAACAAGCTGGTGTCCTGTGGTATATTGCGGTTGATTGACACATTCATTTGTTTGCTTTTAGAGATAAATGTCTCAAGCGCGTGACACGGGCTGGATACATTATACTAAATGAGAAACGACCCTATGATAAATGCTGCTTAGAGTAAATATTTAAAAATAATTGTATATGCACCCTTACGTATAATGTATGCAAACGTACTATCACCTAACTGGAGATATTCATATTTTTTCATATTTCGGGTTCCAAGTCAAATCGATGTTAGCCTATTAAAGTTATATTAAGACAATCCTGTCACATTGTCCGGTCACATGGCCTACTAGCCCTAGTCCTGGAACTTAACTGCTGCACAATAATCGTTACAACGGCCATATCATTTCACCGCGTATAACCGTGGTCTGGATGAGTTCGTTGTGGAGCTATGCTATAACTTAATAGGGATGAAAGATGAAACTTGAACGGCGTAAAACAGTTGCACAGTTGAACAGTTATTCACACATAGTTAAATGACACTATCTAAAGGTATGTCTGGTTATTTGTAATACATGTACTTTAAATGGAACATAATTTTATATTTACGGTAATTTATTTGATAAGTACCCCATGCAAGTTATTTGAGTATTTAATGTAAGCCTTGAGGAAGTTAATTCTATGTTGTTGCCTTTTGGATTCGGAAGTTGTCCGGATACTTTACACTTTAGTAACACATTGATGATAATAATGCTGTATAAATGCGCATATCAGTACGTTAAAGGACAAGCGCAAGTATAATAGCAACTTCCTTATTGGGATAAGCAACACCAATCATGTCTGTTTCATATATGAAGTCATGACTAAATGTAAAGACAACTCAGGCACGATATATATTTAGCTAGCTTTTTATATCCCCCTCCATCTTTGATGTGACATTCACCATTTCTGACTATTCAAATGGTTTCCGTTCAATAACTCATGAAAGCTTTGCCCTAGGATCTTAAAACTTTATATGGAGGTTGGGCATGAACAGTAGATCACCCATATTGATTTTGAAGTCAGTTGGTCGAAGGTCACTGTGACCTTTGTATTTCTAACTATTTAGCTGTCATGGGGGCATACGTGTTTAACAAACCTCTCTTGTTATTTCTACATCAAACGCAAAGACAAATATTTTTAATATTTTATTTTGCTTTTTTCACATTTTGAGTTTAGTAATGCGTTTGGGAAGCACCTTAGTTGTCTTGTTGTACGTATGTATGCATCCATTCGACGATGTTCAGGCCCATGATTTAGACAACCAATAACCACAATATCCAATTTAAACAGTTCTAACAGTATTTCAAAATTAAAGTTCTAATTCTAGCCTAACAGTAGTACAAACCATTTTCTGATCGTAAAAACAACATTATCAATATAATATATATACGGCATCAATAACAGGAATAAAATATATAGAAACACAATCTACAGGAATATTAGAGATTAAAGAATGATGTACGTAAATGTTTTAGCAAACAAGAAGACACCTTTAGTTTTATATTTGACTACGAAGCAACTGTCGAACAAAGCCTTTATTTGCAAATCAGCTTCCTGTTGAAATATAGCAGTCCTATGAATGCCTCCAACCGTTTTTGAACCCGGTTCTTACCAGCTTAGTATTTACATAGTTTTTTGTATTTATATATCGAACTTGCCCCGGTTGCCGCTTTTGGAGTATTGATGGTTTACTCATGGCAGTCTTGCTTTCTGTGTGTTGCGTTTATACTTGTAATATTATATGTTTTGTAATTTTCCTTTTTTCTTGTGGCCTTTGTGCTATGTCGTTACTAACCCAATGCGCTTCTCCATTATCTTGTTACAAAAACAAAAAACAAACCTACCAAGTATGATGAGCGTTTGATAGTTTATGAATTACGTGTATTTTAGGTCGAGTGTGAAACTAGACTTTAGTTCTACATTCTTGACGACACCTCGTTCCTTATGTTGTACATGAACGTCACAATGATATGTATTTGATACGTTTGCACAAAAATGCGTCTGTGAAAACATTTACGTAATTAGTTTCTCTGAACAGTATGTCTAGAGATAGCTGAATCTCTCGCCTGTTTGGTAATTATATATTAATACTTGCAACATTACATTAAACGCGCTTTCTCTTCTCTTTAACTGGCATCAAAAGTCGGCGATCATGGCCATTTTTATGACATCTACTCTACATTACCACGTTGCCGAAATTTATTAATGATGCATGTTGTGGTAGTCCTTGGTATGCCTTGGTATAACTTTTGTATCAGGACTGCGTTCATAAAATATATAAAATACTATACAAATCCAGTTTCTATGTTAATGTTAAGTGCCAAAAAGATTATATTAAGTCAGACAGGGAAGCCAGCACTCAACCCAACCAGCCGAGCACAGAGAACATAAAAACACCCAAAACTCAATGCTCAACTGAACCAACCGAGCACAGGAAACATAAAACACATAAAGACACAAAGCCCAACTAAACAAGCGACGGTCCGCCCAAGTCCAAGCTGTCGAAAGGTATAATAAATTATAAGTAGCTGAATGACCCAGTTTCCACAGCAAAGTTTAAAAGCTGATTAGAAAAGATTCAGCAAACAAAAGGCAGAATGCCTACGCTAAATGACCTAGTTACAACAGTAAAACTGCTGAACTACATAGTTTTAGCAGCATTTAGTCTCAAAAGTTAAGTAACAGTATTAAAACGTTGAAAGGCCCGATTTCAGCAACAAAATATCTGAAAGCTATAGCCGAGTGACCTTGTTTCAATGACGTAATTGAACAAATCGAGATATGACGTAATGAACAAGTCATTAAGAATTGCAAGCAATGCCAAGAATAACTGGTACTGAGTCTTCGGTATGACGCGGACATGGGATGAAACCTAACACCAGGTACTCTAAGTAAACGATCTACCACTATATGTTCAAGATTCACTTAATACAACCTTTAAATCTTAAATGCGAAAGTTTTCGTGACACCTCATGTGGTGCATGTTTTCATTAGGTGTTTTTGCTAGATTACGGAATGGAACATCTTCTGTTTTGCTCAAGTAAACATACATCTTTTTGATTACTGAAACTAGGTCATTCAGTTTGTTGACAGCTGAGACTTGTGCAGCTCATGTTCTCGTTCAGTTATGTGTTGGACTTTGTGCCATGTAATTGTCGTTTGTGATGTTTTTGAGTTTTCTGGGTTGATAGCTGCCTTTCCAGTCCGACTTTCTATTATTCTTTACATACATTGTAGAAATAACACTGCGTCTTGACAAATGTTATCTGCGTGTTTAATAGTTTTATCCCTACTCATATTTAGCTGATATATACCTCGCAAACTTTAATAAGGGTCAGCACATTTGCCTTTCATATCTTTTGCACGTTTGACAGTATAATCTGATAGGAATTTCAAACAAGAGGGCCCAAAGGGCCCTAGGTCGCTCACCTTTCGAATTTAACCTAGATTTTGTTAAGATGATCATTGTGACCAAGTTTTATACAGATTAGGCAAATATTGTGACCTCTAGTGACTACAAAAGGTTTTTATATGATTTGACCTAATGACCTAGTTTTTGACCCCAGATAAACCAATATCGGACTTGACCTAGATTTTGTTGAGATGATCATTGTGACCAAGTTTCGTAAAGATCAGGCCAAAACTGTGACCTCTAGTGACTACACAAGGTTTTTCTATTATTTGACCTTGTGACCTAGTTTTTGACCCCAGATGACCCAATATCGAACTTGATCTAGATTTTTTTGAGATGATCATTGTGACCGAGTTTCATAAAGATTAGACAAAAATTGTGACCTCTAGTGACTACGCAAGGTATTTCTATGATTTGACCTTGTGACCTAGTTTTTGACTCCAGATGACCCATTATCGAACTCGACCTCGATTTTGTTGTTATGATCATTGTGACTAAGTTTCGTAAAGATCAGGCCAAAACTGGGACCTCTAGTGACTACACAAGGTTTTTCTATGATTTGATCTTGTGACCTAGTTTTTGACCCCGGATGACCCAATATCAAACTTGACCTAGATTTGGTTGTGTAGATCATTGTGACCAAGTTTCGTAAAGATTATGCTAAAACTGTGACCTCTAGTGACTACACAAGGTTTTTCTATTATTTGACCTTGTGACCTAGTTTTTGACCCCAGATGACCCATTATCGAACTTGACCTAGATTTTATTGCGATGATCATTGTGACCAAGTCTCATAAAGATTAGACCAAAATTGTGACCTCTAGTGACTACACAAGGTTTATCTATGATTTGACCTTGTGACCTAGTTTTTGACCCCAGATGACCCAATATCGAACTTTACCTAGATTTTGTTGAGATGATCATTGTGACCAAGTTTCATAAAGACTAGGTCAAAATTGTGACCTCTAGTGACTACACAAGGTTTTTCTATGATTTGACCTTGTGACCTAGTTTTTGACCCCTGATGACCCAATATCGAACTTGACCTAGATTCTGTTGAGATGATCATTGTGACCAAGTTTCATAAATATTAGACCAAAATTGTGACCTCTAGTGACTACACAAGGTTTATCTATGATTTGACCTTGTGACCTAGTTTATGACCCCGGATGACCCAATATCGAACTTTACCTAGATTTTATAGAGATGATCATTGTGATCAAGTGTCATAAAGATTAAGTCAAAATTGTGACCTCTAATGTGTTCACAAGGTTTTTCTATGATTTAACCTAGTGACCTAGTTTTTGACCCCAGATGACCCAATATCGAACTTGACCTAGATTTTATAGAGATGATCATTGTGATTAAGTTTCATAAAGATTAAGTCAAAATTGTGACCTCTAATGTGTTCACAAGGTTTTTCTATGATTTGACCTAGTGACCTAGTTTTTGACCCCAGATGACCCAATATTGAACTTGTCCTAGATTTTGTTGAGATGATCATTGTGATCAAGTTTCATAAAGATTAGGCTAAATTTGTGACCTCTAGTGTGTTCACAAGCAATTGTGGACGGACGGACGGACGGACGGACGGACGACGGACGAAGAGCGATCACAAAAGCTCACCTTGTCACTTTGTGACAGGTGAGCTAAAAACGCAATGCTACATTAGAAATATTGTAAACGTGTAAAGTAAAATACAGTTCATTGTAATAACATTACCTCCTTCGTTTGACTTGCTGTTCCTTCGATTCTCTGTCATATTAACTGGTTATCAATGCATATGAATAACCAATAAATCTGAATAACCAATGAATCTGAATTGAAAAGAAATAGATCGTCATATGTTTTTGTTATTATGATTATAAAATAAATAAATGCAATACATGTATATGTATATCTATATAGGCACATGTAGGCATAGGGAATAATGGCATACGATCAACTTATAATAATAAATGATGACAATTATTATAATTAAAATTTTATAAATACTGTACATATCTCACTTATAATCAGGACATGCTTCCCAAGGAATACACAAACACACGGCAGTGTACACAAAACGCCCTTGTTTACCACCATATAACGCTAATACTTTGCGTAAGTGGCACTTCTCATATTAGTCAAAATTGCCATAATAGTTAAGTTTCGAATTTCGTTTGGATAAACACTAAATATACTTCAACTTAATACGCCCTAACATTATGACTGCGGGTGCTTTGTCTAGAAAACAGTGTTAAGATAACATAATTAGGTGCACATGTTAAATAATTACGTACAGATAAAAGGTGAAAGGTCTGTGGTTGCTAGATTTAGACTTCAGACCCTTTTTGAACACTGGGACAGCAGTATAACCTTTTTACAGTTAAATTTTTTCTTCTTGTTATTTCAAGCGTGATAGTTCAAATTATATTCGCATGGGGCTATTATACTATACAGTCATGCATTATACAGTCCGCATACGAGGTAAAGTCTGACATTAATACGGGACACATACCGTGGTTAGCCTGAATCGATTTTTCAAGATCAATTACGCGTTCATATTGCGAAACAATAAGATTATTTTTGTATTTTAACAATTTCAAACAAGTGCATTCAATCAATTATGCAATATAATGCTGAAGCGTACAACGTTAGATAATAAACTTCATATAACTCTATTATCAAAGTATTGCTGTATTTATAAAAACCCTGACTATTTTATATCATGAATACTAACGCTTTAGAAAATGGAGACTTAGTGTCTCAATCAATGACTTTCAAAAGAATTATTGATTGTAAATTAGCAAAGGTTATAATAATTAAATTGTGTAAAAGTATGTAATTTATTTCCGTACCTTTTGTATTCCTGTGTCGCCGTCTATCCATTTAACAATGTGTCACAACTAACACTTATATATGACGATGAACCGAAACCGGAAGTAAAATATATATAAAATATGTCTTATGATAATACCTTTTAATGAACTGATACGAGGTTTTATTTATAAGCATATACATATTATATGGAACAAGGGAGACATAATATGCAATTAAGTGTCTTGAAAATTGGTTTGTTACACATGAAATTATTTAACAATTTGTTGATAAATTTTGTATGTCAAATTATCGTGCATATAGTTTTCCCAATTTGAAAGCTACCGGCCTATCGCGCTTATTTTTCTCTCACAATTTTGAGATTTTCATGCTTAATTTTATACACATCAGCTGATGAATTATGCAGATAGAAGGTCGAGGATCCTGTCAATTCTCTGTCAAACGAAGTCGGTACATCATTTGCTCGCAGGAACTATTTGACTTGTTTTTATTGGTGTACCTTGAACAGTATGTTAAGATACATGTATACTCTGAAATACAAACTCGTCATAAACTTTATCGTGAACAGACGACACTTGCAATATGGTTCTCATTATTCTTGGAACAGTAGAGCTAAAAAGCTGGCTATATATATTTGACACGTTCTTGATCACTTTTGTTATTGAATGTATGTACTATATATACCAGACAAAACAAGACTGCGTTCAATATACGCTTATGCCCCCTTGGATAAAGTAAGGTAAAAGTCTGTACAACGCTGGTAAAAGTCTGGAAAACCCTGGAATTTTTATCAGACAGCATGGACATTGGAACTTAGAAATTTTAGATGCTGGAAAAACATGGAAAAATTCTAATGTGGAAATTTTAGAGTCCAATTGTTAGGGGAACTTAGTCTATTTTTACATGAAAATAAATTGTATTTCAAAAGAGAAAAGGAAAGAATCCAAAACCAAAATGTATGCTTCAACAAGCTTGAAAAATGCAAGGGCTAATATTCAGAAGTCTGCAAGTGTGCAAGAGCGGACAACATATATATGTCTAAAAAACAAAGGGCCATAACTCCTTAAAATTTATCTGATCAAAGTTTGTGGATGACATTTACAACAAGACTTGGTTCTGACAAGTCATGCAAAGTTTCGTTGAAATCCGACCGATCCCAGACAAAAGGATGACCATGGTCCACCATGGTCACCATGATTTTTTATAGTCAACTATGTTTTATTGTGGTCAGCCATCAAATACCATGAAAAAATCACGGTGAGAGCCTAGTCGACCATGGTTCACCATTGTCGAGTTAGAGCATGGATTGGTTTTTTAACCTCTTATATTCTCTAAGTCCTTTGAGATATTGCTTTCATACTTTGCATACTTGTTTGCCACCATGACCCCAACCCATATGCAGGAGTAGGTAACTCACTCAGGCATTTTGTTGAAATTATGCCCCCTTTTTCTACTTAGTGCAAATAGTGGAAATGTTAAAGTTTAGGTACCGGTTTTTTTAACCTCTAACATCTTCATAGTACATGGACATGTTGCTTTGATACTTTGCATACTTGTTCACCATCATGACCCCAACCCATACACAGGGGCAGGTAACTCTATCAAGCATTTTTGTTGAAATTATGCCCCCTTTAAGACTTAGAAATGCAAATGTTAAAGTTTAGGTACATGTTTTTAACTTCTAATATCTTCATAGTGCATGGACATATTGCTTTGATACTTTGCATACTTAATCACCATCATGACCCCAACCCATACACAGGGGTAGGTAACTCTATTAAGCATTTTGGTGAAATTATGCCCCCTTTTTTCAATTTAGTGCAAATGTTGAAGTTTAGGTACAGGTTTTTTAACCTCTAATATTTTCAAAGTGCATTCACATAATTATTGCTTTACATACTTGTTCACCATCATGACCCCAACCCATACACAGGGGTAGGAAACTCTATCAAGCATATTGTTGAAATTATGCCCCCTTTTGGATTTAGAAATGTTAAAGTTTAGGTACATGTTTTTTAACCTTTAATATCTTCATTGTGCATGGACATATTGCTTTGATATTTGCATACTTGTTCACCATCATGACCCAACCCATACACAGGGGTAGGTAACTCTATTAAGCATTTTGGTGAAATTATGCCCCCTCTTTTCAACTTAGTCCAAATGTTACAGTTTAGGTACAGGTTTTTATGCCCCCGTATCGATAGATCGGGAGGCATATAGTGATTCACCTGTCCGTTCGTCCGTCCGTCCGTCCGGTTAACCCAAATTGACCGTTTCTTCTAGCATCATTATGGCTTGCAACAAAGCTTCCGTACTTGCATGGCTGTTGTATATGAACACTCTCCACATGCCTGTATCACCTGACTTATTTATGGACAAGGCTTCCACAGGGGGCATAAGCGTTTATTGAACGCAGTGCATTCACATATTGCTTTACATACTTGTTCACCATCATGACCCCAAAAAGAGTATATTAAGTCAGACAGGGAAGGCAGCACTCAACTTAACCAGCCGAGCACAGAAAACATTAAAAACACACAAAGCACAATGCCCAACTAAACAAGCGCAGATCCGCCCAAGTCCAAGCTGTCGAAAAGTATAATAAATTATAACTAGCTGAATGACCCAGTAGAAAAGATACAGCAACCAAAAGGCGGAATGCCTACGCTGAATGACCTAGTAACAACAGTAAAACTGCTGAGCTACATAGTTATAGCAGCCTTTATTCTCAAAAGTTAAATAACAGTATTAAAACGTTGAAAGGCCCGTATAGTGGGATGACCTACTAACTAGCTGAATTAACCAGTTTCCACAGCAAAAGGACTATATTGCCCAGCTTTAGCTGTAAGAAATCTTAAAACGAAGAAGTGCCCAACACACTACCGACCAAGAACATTAAACGCCCCTAGTCTCATTGTTAAAAACTGAATAAAAAAGATTCAGCAAACAAAAGGCAGAAAGCCCACGCTGAATGACCTAGTAACAACAGTAAAACTGCTGAACTACATAGTTTTAGCAGCCTACAGTCTAAAAGTTAAGTAACAGTATTAAAACGTTGAAAGGCCCGATTTCAGCAACAAAAAATCTGAAAACCTTAAAACGAGTGACCCAGTTTCATTAAGTAAAATGACGTAATTGAACAAATCGAGATATGACGTACTGAATTGCAAGCAATACAGAAGTCCCCCACCGGTGTAAAGCCATTGTCAATATGTCTGTTGCCATATCAACAACAATTTCCGTCAGAACCAAAACTGACGGACAGATGGCAAACCAATAGTCCCCTCCGGTCAAAAACCGATAGGGGACATAAAACTACATTAAATGACCTCAGGGGACAGAACACTACATCCATAACTCCACAGCTGTACATAGAATTATGAACGAACCCGGTAGGATGCGAACCGCTGGGACGAAATAGTAAGAGGACAACCGGCAAATACGGATAAATAGTTAACTCCTAGCTCCTTTTGGCCCCGGTCAAAAAATTAAATACTGAGAAATTATGGCATATTATCGATTATTTAAAAATGAAAAACTCGATTGTAAACGGAATTGGCGTTTAAATCCAGATACAAACCCATATTATAATAATTAAACAAAATACGAAACTATCGGAAGTAGCACCGACCCCAACAGAAACCGCGGGACACAAAAAGGCACAGAAAATATACAACTTCACTCGAAAAGGCGCGGAACATACATAAAAAACTAGCACAGGAACATGTAATACAAAACCGGGCATCCAATCCCGAAAGTCTGCTGCTTAAGTCAGTCAAACTAAAACGGAACAAGAGCCAGTTGGTAAGAAATTAACAACCGGACAAAACATACACCACAAGGACAATCCACAACAGACACTGAGTATATGCAATTTTGAAAGATACGAAGCAGCCTTGTGCTTGACAACGCAATTGCAGAATGGCACAGACAAAATTAATAAAGTTTAACAAAAGGCACAGTGGCCAAATATTTTTGTATTTTTTCCAATTATACTATAAAGTGGACAGTACATACACAGAGGAAGGTTGACTAAAGGGATACCGCCTTGGAACGGACAGTGACACTTGTCACTGGGGGCTTAAACGTTTTACCGATCACCAAACCTCACACTTACCCAATAGACAACCCATACACAGGGGTAGGTAACTATATCAAGCATTTTGTTGAAATGATGCCCCCTTTTGGACTAAGAAATGCAAATGTTAAAGTTTAGGTACATGTTTTTTAACCTCTAATATCTTCATAGTGCATTGACATATTGCTTTGATACTTTGCATACTTGTTCAACATCATGACCCCATCCCATACACAGGGTAGGTAACTCTATTAAGCATTTTGTTGAAATTATGCCCCCTTTTTCTACTTAGTGCAAATAGTGCAAATGTTAAAGTTTAGGTACAGGTTTTTTCACCTCTAATATTTTCGAAGTGCATTCACATATTGCTTTACATACTTGTTCACCATCATGACCCCAACCCATACACAGGGGTAGGTAACTCTATCAAGCAATTTGTTGAAATAAGGCCCCCTTTTGGACTTCGAAATGCAAATGTTAAAGTTTAGGTACGGGTTTTTTAACATTTACAATCTTCAAAGTGCATTGACATATTGCTTTGATACTTTGCATACTTGTTCAACATTATGACCCCATCCCATACACAGGGTAGGTAACTCTATTAAGCATGTTGGTGAAATTATGCCCCCTTTTTCAACTTAGTGCAAATATTAAAGTTTAGGTACAGGTCTATTCACCTCTAATTTTTTCAAAGTGCATTCACATATTGCTATGGATACTTGTTCTCCATCATGACCCCAACCCCTACATAGGGATGGGTAACTCTATCAAGCATTTTGTTGAAATTATGCCCCCTTTTGGACTCAGAATTGCAAATGATAAAGTTTAGGTACAGGTTTTTTAACCTCTAATATGTTCAAAGTGCATTGATATGTTGCTTTGCATACTTGTTCACCATCATGACCCCAACCCCTACACAGGAGAAGATAATATTTAGCATTTTGTTGAAATTATGCCCCCTTTTGGACTTAGAAATGCTTATTTGTTTACCTTCATGACCAAGAGGACCTACACATGAGTAGGTAATGGTCCTGCATAATTTGTCCAAATTATCCCCCTTTTTTTCGACAAAGAAGCCCCAACCTCTACACAGCAGAGTATAATGCTGCTGTTAAGAAGCATTTTGTTTTGAATATATAATGATTGTTATCATCTTACCAATTAAAATTGCTTTTTCAACGTAGGTCATGAGTGAGGTGGCTTATTTATATAGTTGCAGTGTAGCAATAACACGTGACTTTTGGCTACAGGTCCAAGGCGAAATTTGTCAACATTGGAAAACAAAAATAGCCATAAGTTTTTTTATTGCTTCATCGATTTCTGTGAAATATACGCCATGCTAAGGGGAAAATTATTTGCATTCCATGAAATATAAGGCCTTTTCAGCAACTGTGCCGTTTTGTCCAGCACCCTGAGAAACCGTGGAAAATACAGATTTCACATGGTGCTGGAAAAAACGGCACAGCTCCTGAAAAAAACACAATTTTTGTTTTGCAATGTTGACAAATTTTGCCTTGGATCTGTAGCCAAAAGTCACGTGGTATTGCTACACTGTATTATGGTATGTAACAGATACTGTCCGACAGTACATGCACACGTGTAACTGATTCTAATCCATTAGAATAACTCGATATTATAATCTAATAATAAACTAAAATAATCCAAATATTATTGACGTACATGGGTCCATTATCTGTCATTATTAATGGGTTTGAAAAGAGCTAATCTAACAAAACGATTAAGTATAAAATCTATTAATGACGTGCAATTAGTATTAGGTTATTTGAGCTGATTTAAAAAAAATATTTTAAACCTGCATATTATGTTTAACAGCTGCAATACGCATACAATTCCACTAATAAGACGAATTGAATTATTTGGGGTAATGTTGTTGCACATGTTAAATAACCACAGGTTTAAATTCGCAATTATAAGGCTACTTTACCATAATGTCTGGACTTGTTAGGAGGAACTCAACTGTACACAGAATAACGGGAAATATTTGCTATGTGCAGTGCAGCTTCTGCGTAGAACAAATACATGTGAAATGCTAAAATAATTATTTGACTAGGCATTTAACATCTATAGCGATAGTTAATCTCATTAACAGCTTTACTTTAGGTGTCTAGTGAGTGTGTATATTGAAGTGTTTCACTGTAACAATGTAATAGTTAACATACATATTAAATCTTCAAACCGACGGATATGTTGTTGGGTTTGGTTCGATATTGAGATCAGTTAAGACAAAAATGAATGGAACTGGACTTAGAACATGTGTTTTTATTATATTATAGTGATGATGCTCTGAATCTGTATTGTCGTTTTTTGAATCACTCTGTATAATTTAAACCTTATAGTGCGCCCAGGATCATGAGATGTTTACAAACAAGAATTTGTTTGGTCAACTGTTGCAAGGTTGGTCTTACAAATTATAAGTAAACAAATATGTTAAATTTTGTACTAAACATCACTGATAAACCCGCAATCCTTATTAATTTAATCCTCATTAATTTTGCCCGCCTTTCTCATTATCGTGAGCGCTTTATGGCAAAACATACAGGCTGTTAAAAAAGTTAGTTCTCAATGTTTAAGTTCAATAGTTTATTTTTCTGACGCCAGAAGAATGTAAAATGTTCGGGTTAAATTCCAGATGCTTCTATCTAGGTTCTAATCTCACTGGTATTGAATGAAACCATTATAGTAAGAAAATGAAATTGTACATTGCGCACAAAGCTCATATATAATTTGTATGAATTTAAATTTTGAGAACAAACTTTTTTAACACCCTGTAGTTTCGACCTGGGACAAGTTTATATAATTTGACACCAGTGTGTATCACGATGCAGATACATATTTCATGGGCGGTTATATATGATTGTATATATGCATAATATTAGTAGTTATTCATATTGATATGGACGAATATTGATTCTGAAACATCATATCATTAATTTCCTGTTGTCATACGATTTCAGCAAAGTCAGAGTTAGGAACGAGGTGTTGATCGGAGCAAAAATAAACGTAGGGCATGTTAATCACAAAATAACATGAGGAATGTTGATAACAGGACGAAGTTTGAATGCAAATAATAATCATATCATACCTTGTACTTTTAAAAAATCTATTCATTATTCAAAAGTTTTTTTACTATTTAAAATAAAATAATTATAGTTTATCCATTACGAACCAAAACACGAAATATTTACTTATGCATGAATGTTTAGTTTACCAAAATATGAATTTGGATAAACAGTAGAACGACAATGTGATCATTGGGCACAGCGAAAAGTAACTCTTGGGTATTACCCAATCTGTTAAAGGGGAACAACCGTACGATGTTGACGCAATTTTATAAACTATAAGAGGGACACTATATTTTCAATCATAAGCAGTTTGAACCATAACAACGGAATTGTTCCAACAACGCTTGTTAAGCCCTTTATAATAAGAATTATATCACCTGTGTTATACGGAGAGAGCAATATGCATGTGGACTATGGAACAATTTTCTATTCCAGATATATGTATAGGAATACTAGAATATGAACACCTTTGTGTTCCAAATGAACCAAAGAATCCCCCCAGTACTCCTACTGATATGGCCACAGGTATTCTCGAAATAAAAATGGTATCAGTTATTCCCTTCCTAGATGCTCAGTATGAAAGGGAAACTGGCTTCTCTTCTCCCATGGTGATGGATAACATCAGGAATGATTTGTCGAGAGTGAAACGTATGGGTAGAAAACTTCTTTCACAATTCACCAAAAACCAATTAGTATAAACTTAAATAAACCTAAAGAATTAGCGAATACTGCCATGAAAAACCTGAAAGCTGACATTTATCTACATTGTATCTCTATGATTTTTGCTGAATCCCTTTGAATTTAGTACCGAATATGTATGAGCATACCGGTACATGTATATTCTGATTTCAACTTTTCAGGAATTCTGACAGCTGAAACTAAGTATTTAAGCCGTTTTACTGTTGGAACTTGGTCATTCAGTTTGGGCATTCAATTTTTTGATTGCTGAAACCAGTTCATTCAGCTTTTCGACAGATTTGGCTTGGGCGGATCATTTACTTGTTCAGTTGGGCATGGTACCTTGTATGTTTTTTATATTTTCTGTGATCGGATGGTTAAGCTGAGTGCTGCCTTCCCTGTCTGACTTAATATTATCGTTTTGAAGAGGTATGTCAACGATGTTGTTTCTGTGTTCTGTGCTCGTGCCTTTCAGTAGAGTACTGTCTGCTCTGTCCGGTTTATCTTTTAACTTTTTTCTCAATGGTGCATATCCAGTAACACAACGTGTCTTTATCATTTGATAATCTATTGCCAAATCAAATAGTGCAATATCAATGCCATGTTTCCATGTTCCGACAACATTTCAATAAATATTAATAATGACTCAATGTGTTACAGTTGTGTTGATTCTTATTTGTATAGTACTTGACATGTCCGATACTTCAATATTTCTCAAATGTGTTTTATTAGGTTGTATGCTATGTCGCAACCGATTGTCAGTCACATACCTTAGAAGTAAACATAACTAGTTTTACATGAAGTAGTTATCAATCCAATTCTTAATTAACTGTTGACAAGTGTTTTTAAGTTTGGGGCAAATGTAACTAATGTCATGGAAGGAAACAACCACTCTAGAATCTAACCCTGACTTAAGGATAAGGACAACCAATCAGATTAGGGACAGGCGTTATGCTTGGCTATCCTTATTTTCTAATTAAATAAGTTCAATATTCTTTCCGCTCAAACGATTTTTTGGGGGTTATGAGAAATTCATATGGTCCCTATACCCCGTCCCTGAGACACTATTGACTTGCAGCACTGATAAAAACTCGATACATCCGGATGCTACACACCTACCCTTAACCGAAAGTAGAAAAAATGTCAATATTTCGACTAAATGTCACCGGAAATGACGATGTGACGGTGACCCTAGCGCGAAAACTTTTTTTTTTTTTTTTTTTTTTAGCTTGACAGGCCTACTTTATGGCTCCTTTAGGGCATTGTTCCTGACGCCTGTGTCTAGCCTTATATTCCTGCTATAGAAAAATAAAAACGTTTTGGCGCTAAATGTTAATGCAATTCCACAGGGAATCGTACCGCAATGGCGGGTAGGACCAGTAATTTCAGTTTTGTAAAATCTACGTTCAAAGCCCTCTTTAAAGGGGTCTAGCGGGCCCAAAAACCTGTGCACGACCCTGGGCCCGCAATATCCTGTAGTCTGGGATGCCTGTGTACCCATGACAGCAAAATTCCCGAATTTGAGCATTTAGGTCGAAAACTACGGAAGGCCGAAATGGCCATCTCGGCGAGTCTGCATAAGTACGCTATGGTAGCGGAAATGATATAGAATGTCACCCCATGCAATCGAACTTATAATATCATTTTGAAAATGGGGCACCAGTTTGTTGTGTCCGTTTTACTCACTCTCAATCACGACAGCTCTAAACAATATCTAGTCCACTTAGACGGTCACATAAAAAGCTATTAGGAAAGTGACTAATTTGAGATGGTTTTTCTAGTATCAGTAAATGTCGGGCAGTTCAAATAACCATATCAAGGGACACAACTAATGCAACTATTTGTACATGGATTACAATGTTTATGTACGAGTTATCTTATCTTTTTTCTTCCATGGCAATGTGAATTGCTCAGATAATTATTATTGGAGTGTCTCTTAAAACCGTGACATGGGATCAACTGCATTACGTAGCCTTTGCATGAAATGTATAATCCTGTATAATTGCTAGATTTTAGTAAGTCTCCGTGCCTACGTCTATAGTATGCCACAAAACTTCATTAAATGAAAACGCTTTAAACTGGGAAAAACATTTTTTTAAGTCCCAATTTGATGATTTGTTTCTTCATTTAAAAAGGTTCCATTTCAATTCCATTCCTGCTCACAAACATTCATCAGTTTCTCGGGCATGTGAGCATAATAGGGTACAACTGATCATTCCCATTAAAGATAATAAAATTTACTCAAGTTCCCATACAATCATGTGTACTGCCTCTTCGCGCATTGAGAACGTTCGTGTTAGTATGTTGTTGTCGTGTTTTCGGGAAAAAAATTATCATCTGTCATCTGATGTACTAGTAAATAACAAGGTAATAACATTTAGTTTGAAAACATAGCACATGCATTAAAAATGCATTTACTTAAATCTCGATCAGAGGCCTGAATGCACTACCTCGACAGGCGAGCGACCTACGGCCCATTGTGCCCACTTTTTGCAATGTATTCTGCGACAGAATAGGTTACTCACTTCCTGACAGAACAGGATAAGTTGGCAAAATTTAAACACAATCTGAATGTGGGATCCACACACCTCCTAACATCAGTAAGAGTATTTAGTATATTTATAGCAAAATCAAACGTGAAATAAATAACATCTTAGTAATTTTCGTCGTAAGATCAAATGCTATTTAACCTCGTGAGCGTCTGATTTACGTTTTCATTCATGGCTACACCACACGTTAAAATATTGCGCCAGCTGCTCACTCGGTAAAATAGTGTACATTCGAAATTACACCGAAAACCACACGTATCCTGTGACCTTAAGCTTTGCTTGTTATAGCTTCGTGTTTTGCTGTTAGCTCCATTCCTGTAACAGCAGTGTTACTGTTTCTGTTATATGTATGTTGATAATAACTTGAGCTTATCGCCCCCGGGATGAAAGATGGTTGTCGGCATATTTACGATTTATTTATAAGTAACTTGTATAAATATATAATAGTATCCACAGATTTGATAATCAACTACACTTTCAGTTTATATGTTTATTTCCATAACGTTTTTACACTGGTTTCAGTAATCAAACGTATAGTGTTCACACAATGTTATCACAAAATATTATCCAGTTATTAGTCATTGTTATAACGTCCATACTCACTTGACACTCAACTTCCACTCTCTAGAATCTAAGACTTCGGATAAGAACTCAAAATGTTCGTTCGTGCCGGAACCAATGATACCTGTTCCAGCAATCACGTGACCTACAGCATATATCAAGATTCTAGCTGAATCCCAAAATATACCAGGCTCTGTTATCGTACGTACTCGTCACATGATACCTATTAAAAGCTTATTCTACCCTGTATACTGCCCATAAATAACACACAGACACCTGTAACTACTTATATACTTGTGTACATGCAACACGGTTACATCTGCCCCCAAAGTCCCCTTTTAAGCATTGAATTAACTATGTGGACTTTTATTTTTAAACTTTCAATCCGAATAATTATGCGCAACTACAACAGGGATAATTCACTGAATTCAAACATAGTACATGTATATGTTCATAAATAAATAATAATAAATCAACATGCTTATAATATAATGATATTAATATAATAATGATATCAATTCATTTGAATTAATAAATCTACCTCCAAACACCTAAAACATACATGTAATTATATCTACATTTATTCATAAACCCTGGCCAGGTTAAACATTATAATGATACAAATCAAATAGTAAAACTACTTTCATACATTAAACCATTTATATAAATATTGAAACCAGTCGAACAACTAGCATACCTTAATTTATTTATTTAATTAAAACAAAATTAACTGAAACAATTTAACATCATAATTTAATGTCTTTAATGTATTAAAATTCCAAAACATTCTTTCATAATATCAACATAATACATGTTTAAACTTTATCCTATCATAATAAATTCTTATGTACCTATCAAACAACAATAAATTATTATATAAAACAATGAAGCATTATATATAACATTTTCACCAAAAAACATCAACCAAGCAGTAGTCTTCTCATTAATATGCTTTCTCATTTCCAAATTAGGAGTTTACCAATACATCTTTTGCAATCTGCCTTCCCTTCTTTCTTATTGTTTTAATGTTCTTATGCCATGATGGCTATCTTCCAATTTTCGTAAAATACCATATAACAAGTTCGCATACTTAATCTTATACATTTAGGAATATACATATCTTAACTGAATTACAATTATTTGTAAACTAAGGTACCTAATTATAACTTCGGAAATCACCGACTTGGTCTTGCGTTTTATCACACACCTGTTTTACAAAACTAGCATGTTCGTATTCTAAATCAATGTTCACGCTTTTAAAGAAATTGAAAAATCAGAATAATTGAAAAGTGAAAAGATGGTTGTCGGAATATTTACGATATATTTATAAGTAACTTATATAAATATATAATAGTATCAACAGATTTGATAATCAACTACACTTCCTGTTTATATATTTATTTCCATAACGTTTTTACACTAGTTTCAGTAATGAAACGTATAGTGTTCACACAATGTTATCACAAAATATTATCCAGTTATTAGTCATTGTTATAACGTTCATTCTCACTGGACACCTAACTTCCACTCTCTATAATCTAAGACTTCGGACAATAACTCAAAATGTTCGTTCGTGCCGGAACCAATGATACCTGTTCCAGCAAGCACGTGACCTACAGCATATCAACTTCCACTCTCTAGAATCTAAGACTTCGGATAATAACTCAAAATGTTCGTTCGTGCCGGAACCAATGATACCTGTTCCAGCAATCACGTGACCTACAGCATATATCAAGATTCTAGCTGAATCCCCAAATATACCAGACTCTGTTATCGTACGTACTCGTCACATGATACCTATTTATAGCTTATTCTATCCTGTATACTGCCCATCAACAACACACAGACACATGTAACTACTTAAGGACATGGGGTATGATCTATAGTGGGTGGGTGCATGCTTTTTTAAAATGCATTTTATTCTTAAAATTGATATTTGAGAGGTACAGTAAGCATAGCATTATGATGCACTACATATACCCTTGAAGTTAAACAAAAAATAAATATTAATAAAGTGAATTTATTGAAGTATGACAGCATTTTCATTGCAAATCTTGCTCGTTCGCAAACACAAAAACTGCCTAAGGGTACTTGATAAAATGTATATCATTATTACAATATAACTCTAGGGAACAAACTCTTACTTAGTTTAAGACTGAAAAATGTATACTTTGAAAGATATTCAAGAAACATTGCCATATTCCTACTTTCGGTTTGCAAGGTCATTGATCAGCATTGATTTTTTGCATGATACAAGTTCATGAATTTGTTTCATAATTATTTCTTTGCAAGAGTTTGTTCCTTATACTGTTGGCTATGTCCCCGACATCAAACTCTGACTCTTAATGCCATGTTGACTTTGTTTGTAAACGAGTAAGATTTGCAATAAAAATGCTGTCATGCTTCAACAAATTCACTTCATCAATATTTATTTTGGGTTGAACTTCAAGAGTACTTGTAGTGCATCATAATACTATGTTTACTGTACCCAACACATTACAATTTTAAGAATAAAATGCTTTTTAAAAAAACATGCTCAATCTCACTATAAATTATCCTCCGATACCTTAAATACGGTTACAATCCTCTATAATAATATGAAATAAGGCATTGCCTAAAACAGGTGATCCATTCATACCAACATAATAAATTATTAAAGTTATTAACAGATAAATGATTGGTTGGTTGCAAATAAATATTTTTCAAAACTGTTGACAATAAATTGAATAATTTGGGTACGAACCAATTAGGATCCGCTTCGTTTATGATGAAAATCAGCATCGAAAGTTGAGTTCATTGTATAAATACGTTAATTATGTATAAAAAAGACAAATTTCCTTGCTTAAAACAAGTACTTCAATCTTATAAGCAGTAAGTTTACCGATAATAGGCTTCCGGCGTTCTGTGCAAGTTTTTCTGTGCATTCCAAAATGGCCGTCAAAATTTCCTTAGCAACCTGGTTTATCTCCCCTTCATTAATGTTTTTAGCGGACTGTGGTGTTTCGTAATCATACGGAATATTCTTAAAAATCATTAAAACATAAAAGATCATTTATAAGCAACACATTTGTTGACATTAGTGAAATCGAAATGATTTTCATTCACATCCTCAGAGTACCCGTTTCCCGCCAAAACTGGTACACACAAATCTCAGGTCAATAGGGCTGACCAAAATTCGGCTTGGCTAAAACCCCGCAAACACGCAATACCGTTATGGTGATAACATCGAGCCCTTCGGCCTCAATGGATCACCTATTACAATGCTATTAGTTAACATAATCATATTGACACACTTTTAACCATTGCCCTTTAAGAACATGTATATGCACTACATACCGAGTAGAAGGTTAGGCCAAAAACATATTGTTTGTTCCCTCTCCCGTGACCCATGTTATTTTAGGGCTAGAAAATGTTGGTATAGCTACATCTATATAATAAATATATAATAATATTATTATTACAGAAGTAGTTTTGAACGACTATCGTAAATGGATCCCTCACAAAATTCTGATTTCATAATACAAGAGTTTTGGTTGCGCGACATTGGCGGGTAGCGGGACGGGAAACAAGCAATATATTATTTTAGGCCTTAATGTACATTGCCATTCAATAAAGAGATAAATAATTATCTATATATTCAAGATAACACTTCATCACGTGTATAGTTAAGAATAATGTGAACTGGTGTAAAATTGGCTAAAACCCTTGATTACAGTTTTAAAAAAAATCCACCGAATAAATTTTGATGAAATTGTGGCTATAACAAGAGAATGTCTTAAAGACGAAATAGAAAAGCTAGGTCTTTTTTTTCATTGCACATAGTCAAACTTTACACCATTTTTGTCATTTTTCACATTTCATCAACACGTAAAAATTGACGACGGCTGGTATTTACAAAACATATTAAGGGAAAACTTAAATATCTTTACCTAAGTTAAAACACTGACTTGCACATATTTCCCAAGAAACAAAGAAAAAACCATGTTGTCTTTGTGATTAGTGTAGCTTTTTACATAATAATTCTAAACTATGTAAAACATTGATAATCTTGAATTTCTTGTTTAGCTGAGGCACTTTTTAAAGATAATTGTGATTTTTTTGAAGATTTTAAGAAAGGTTTTTCCTTTAGATGCTTTGAGACTTCCACACCAGGACTCAAAAATAAAACTGATAATAACAGGAACCAACATTTCTGATGTAAAACAAGCAAACCATATGAAAAACTATGCGATATTTATTAAAATCCTTTTTTTACTGAGTCGCACTTTTTAATTTTGTTCGTGCTTTTGCTGAAAATTGTAATAGAATAATTGAACGAAACTCCACCAATGTATTGACAAATGTCTTATTTAGGGAAAACATTGTAACCTCTTTTTACTCATTTTTACTCCAAATGACCCACTAGCCTAGAATTTATAGAGCTTATTAATACTTCCAAGTTTTGAAATGATCAGGGCTGGTATTCACAAACATCTTAGTAGAAAACTTAGATTTTTCTTAAAAACACGAAAATTTCTAAAGTGTGTCAGCCTAAAATGACAATCAAGATTATTGATGTTTTGTATAGGTTTAAATCATTATGTAAAGAGCTACTATAATCACTAAGAAAACATGGGTTAATCTTCAATTTGTGCACGATATATGCAATACTAATTTTTAACTTAAGTCAAAATATTTAAGTTTTCAACTAAGATGCTTTGTGAATACCAGCCCTGGTTAACATTGTGACAACAAGTGTTATGCAATAGTACAAAGACAATGGCATAAGAATGGATATAAGTAGCTCATTGTGATTTACACAGGTGCGATACGCTCACAGGTCGTACGCTTATGCTTGTACACGAGACCAGCATACATGTATGTCACATATTGGTAACTACAAGCTTGACAAAATAATACATTAATAGGTACAATATTTCATATTTCTGTACAATTAGAAATATATTTGGACTCGTATCCAGCCAGAAAAATAAGATTGGACGAGCCTATTTCGTTTTTTAGCTGGGTAAGATCGACGAGTCCAAATATACCACTAAACAGAAATGTATTAAATAACAATTTTTTTTATTCTATACATACATGTATATGTTTAATTAACATGTAGATATAAAAATGATATTGATGATCATGAATTTATAAATTTGAAGCATTTCGAAAATCTATTTATCACATCCTTTGAATAAAATGATGAGTACATTTTGAATACATCTTTTCCTTGCTATTTTAAAATATACTTAAAAAAATTATATCGTTTTGTAAGTTAGTTTGTATGAAAAAAAATCCTAATTCCACTCATAGCTGCACATGAGCATTGACAAAAACATTACAGTTGGTCTTTAATCTACATATTAAATTGATGCACTATTTTGTCTGTGTAGTTTATTCAAATGCGTTTCGAGAGTGTAGCATAAAAAAGCCCACCGAACGTCATAATTTGTCTTGTTCTTGTTACAAAATCACTTGAAATGGCTTAATTTCACAACAAATAGACCTATATTAGGATATGTATCCTGGTTTATTGTGCAATCAACACAGTGAAACCATATTTTCAACTCAATGCGCTTTGCATTTGATAGCAAAAAGCAATCGTCAAATATTTATCTGAAACATACTCGTACGTAAATGTTTACTGTATGTAATTGCATGTATATCAAAATGAAGTTCTTACATAATGAAATAGTAACAGTTAGTGTGACTTTGTACATCTCATCAGTATGTATTTGGGGTGATCCAGAAGTAATAAGGCTTTTCATATCTTCTTTATGGCAGTCATGTTATGACAAAGGTCCTATTATATCTGGACCACCCCTCTGTGTACAAATATTCACCACTGAGTTATACACGTACTTATGTTACTGATAGTATAGTTATGTCAACATTCCTTTATATAACAGTGAAGTGCGCACTTGTACATCTCACCAAGCCTCGCCGTATAAATCTTTCTCCAACTCACCCAATAAATTCAAGCAGAATAAGGCACTAAATTAGTATTTTCTATGAATATCAGTATTGAACTTGTCAATTACATTTCTCGTTAATTACTGTTCGACCATTTTCATAGTGTTCCTTCACGACGTTTCGGGATTCCACTTGCATGAACACTATGATGCTTCAATACTGAAAACATGAAGTTCCTTTCCACCACCATCATCACACACTACACACCTAGTATTGTCATTGTTAACCACCAGGAATGTCGGGGCTCTCAAACGCAAGTCGTATGTCTGTTTTAATGTACCATTTTGCCTGAGCCTTTGTATACGACCGTTTCCATAGCAACACACGAACACTTCCCCACCTGGACCACACGCTATACCAACAGGTGACTGTAGTGTTGAGTTCGGACGCTCGTGAATAAATAAAAATTCGCCATCGAATTTAAAACAAAGGATACTGTTCCATTTGGTACAGGCGATATAAATTCGTTGTGCATCATCGTCTACAGTGAAGTACTTTGCATAAGCAAGAACACTCCAGCCACGCAGTGGTGCTCTGCTGTCGGGAAGACGGATTCGTATGGTGTTCAAAAGTTGTCCATTTTTGTTATAGAAGCAAAACGAACCTGTTGCTTTACATGCAGTGATAATGCCTACCTCAGATTTGTCAATGTTATACCTACTTATACCGTACATGCCATGTTCCGTCTTAATAGTTTGAACTAGTTTTGATGTCACCTTCAACGTGTCTTCGTTAACTGCGATCTTAAATATGCAAATACATTTCTTATCCGGGAAAGTCGTTGCAATTGTATTTTCGGATATGGTCGCGATTCCAAACGGCGAAAATTCGAGAGGTATGCTCCCAAGCTGTTTCTTACTTGGCAGATGAAACAAACGAAAATGTTTTCTTGTCTCGTCAGTACAAATAATGCATGTGTCGCACAAGAATGCGCTATCTCTAATACACGGAGGCGTTTGTTTTGTTCTGATCTTATTTTGGTTAGTGAATGTAATACACTCAGTAAAACAAATCGCGTCGCACCGAATGGATAAACTACAACAATTCGATGTCAACTCATCAATCAGTTTAGCATCTACATTCCACGTAAAAGTATGGGGAATCAATTTGTCCATGCGCCGTTCCACGTCGAGCTCTTTCTTGATTACACTATCAAACAACTGCTTGGGGACTGTAACTGGATTAAGTTTGCCATTGGTAATTCCTTCCAGTTGTTGACGCAAGTTTTCAAGTGAATCACTGTTTAAATCCTGTAGCCTGGTCTTTGAGTTTAGCTTAGAATTCTCTACAATAGACAGAATCTTCAATCTATGTGGTTCAAGTGATTGCTTTACAGCTCTTATCATTTCATCTTCCGTAGCTTGACATTCTTGCATAAATTTCGTACATTTCTTGTTTAAAGAATCAATGTGTTCCAACTCCCTTTGCGTGCTCTGACGCAAACCCTTGTCAAGTTGGTTCAAGCGCGTTTGAATTGATTTTAATTTGTCAATATGCTGTGAACTTGTCTGATACTCATCTAGTGTACAAACGTTGCATTTTCTGTGATTCAATATAATACATTTGGCGCAAAATACATCAAGGTGGTTTAAACACACGTACTCACATTGTTTTGCATCAGTGACATGTTCGGAACACAACCCGCGCCATTGATTACAAACAGGAGTTACTTCCCGTTCTACATGTCTGAAGGTGTGGCCAGATAAAAGTCTATTCCGTCTGTGAAAGCTAACACATTCATCACAAATATTTTCACAGCATTCGTTGCAAAACTTCACAGCTTTGTTAGAAATCGAATCCCTTGAACAAGATTCACACAAAATAACAGTCGAGTCCTGTTCCATTGTCCTACTTTCGTTTTGAAAGCGAAAGTACACGACACTGTTCAACAATGTTTTTGTTATTTGACAAATCTCTAGACGTGATTTCGATATGCTGTCGACTCAATGGACAAGGAAGCCAGGTTAAACAACAATTACAGAATTAAGTTGTGGTTGCACGATCGAGCTGTCGTGGATCTCGGAACGTTTCTAAGCATATTGTACACATTTGCCTGTACTTGCTGACATATGCCCCTCCTCCTTTGATCCCATATTTAACACAACCATTTATCCACAATACATCCATGTAAACAGCACACAACCACACCGATTAAGTTTATCTAGCGACATATTGTACATCACGTGATGTCAGCTGACTTACTTTATCTCTGACGTATTTGGTTAAAAATAACCCTACCCGAACTTCAATTTTCGGAAAATGCATTGACGAGTTCAGGTCATAGATATTAAGTCTACACGATTATGTTCTGAGCTAAAACTCCCCAAGTCCTTTCCATGGCATATAGAGAAAATATGCCTTTTTAAAGAAATCCATCACAATGTATTCACATCGATGAATTCTGCGAGCGTATTAACAAAGTAAACTGTCCATGTATACATGAATGAAAACACGTTATCACGATACATACATGGTATATAGCCTTTGCCTTTTGCCTAGTTCCTCCCGTCGCGGAGGCACGTGTTTCCATAGAATGACAATTTTCACATTTGCATAATACATATATATCTAATCCAATTCGAGTATTTAGTCACAAAAGGTTCATGCACACATGTCTGATCTATATACACAACTATTAAAGCATATTCATAATTCAGTATTCAAGCTATTTACACTTCAATCAATATGTGATCATTCTATACTGTTCAAGTGCGTTTATTTCGTGACCTCATGATTTGCTTTATGAATGTATAATGTGAAATTACAGTGATTTTATAGCGCGCATTGTGAGGTTTATTTCACGATATATTAATTAAGCAGTTCTGACAACCCTTAGGAGCAAGCTGTTTCCTTTTGCTGTGATCCGGCATTTGTATCCCCGAAATAGGAAGCAGCCATTTCTCTGTAACTAGCGCGTAGAATTGCATGATACTTAAAATAAATGTGAACTACCATACTGGGATGATGCCCGTCAGGTTTGTTTGCTGATCTATAGATAACTATGGTTGCCCTGGCAACCGATTGAAAAAAAAGTCATAAAAAATAAACCTCTGGCCAGGATTAAAAATAATTTCACAGAAAGAGTTGTTGGGTGCACGACCTTCCTACTAAATTGACAATTCTGTCATGACCGCCAGTGGGCGGGGCTCGTTTTCCCCATATATATAGTGTTCAAAAATCGTCTTCTAAAAGTACTGGGTGACAATGTTCCTTTGGTGATCATTTACAAAATTAGCTAAAAGAATTAATTTCTATAGATAACTGGTTGCCATGGCAACCGATTGGAAAACACTATTAAAAATCATAAAAATTCAACCAATGGCCAAATTTCAAAATAATTTTACAGAAATACTTGTTGGGTGACCCTCTTACAAAATTGTCATGGCTATATAAATAGTGTAGTCCTTTTATCTGTAGACTGCATTTAATTACAAATTGGTTACACTCCATTCTATAAATAGCTAAATAATTGAAATTCATGCAGAACCATGGCAACCGAAATCAAGGTCCTGTTTGAATATATGGTTCAATGTGCACAGGTTAGCGATACAGGTTTATCGGTCAATATTCCTTTGAGTTGCTACCCTTGGTTTATTGAATAATTGCGTCCACTTACTAGCGGGTAGAATTTCATGAAACTTAAAACAAATATGACAACCAAACTTTGATAACGCCTGTGAAGTTATTTTTAATATGAACTAAGGCGCTGCCTATTTAGCGGATTTTATCTTAAACATTAAAGAAATGCTAAACTATACACTAGAAGGTGTCACACCGGTAAAATTTTCTACTATCATTTCTATGCAAAATGACCCAATTTCATGTCTCTCCCTGAGTCACACTGATTTCCTAAATGATTTCCTGTGGCCTTTTCCATAGAATACATACACTGTCCTCATAAATGAGTCACAGAAAATGCCAGGTTAACTGTGTTGTTTTCCTGCTATTTCAAGTCTCCCAGGTAGACTATGCTATTTTCCAATACACAACAGCTGATTCGGCCGAAGCACCCACACATTTCCAGCCCTCAGTCAGGGTGTAGTAATCTAGAAAAAGATAAATTAAAGGCTGTTAGCTGTTGACAGAAAGTCCATATTTGAAATATATATAGGAATTTTGGTCAACAATTCACAGTTACCACAGTCAAACAGTACAAGAACAGAACAGAATTAAAGTTTTCATAGGAACTATTTTAGCATACTACGACCCGGAAGTACTTTCACCGGTGTGACACCAATATGATGAACTTGTATGAGTTTGAGCTGGCTCCTATGTGTTCAGCAGACAACATAATGTCTTACAACAAATTTCCACTCTTTTAAATCTTACTCAGTATGACCTGTTTCTAGAAAAATCAGTTTTGCTAATGCAACCAGTCACCAGTATTAAGACCTGATATTATGTCTTTCCGAGCCATTCTACCTGCCACAGCTAAACATTAATTACTTGGTAGGTACCCAATGGATTTTGTTGAAATAAACTTTATAACACATACTAATGTTTCTTGTTTCTTTCAATACATAAAAACAATCATAGCAGACTTCAGAAACTAGTTTAAAGGGGAGATAACTCTGGATAAAGTGCATTTTTTCATAAAAAGACGCCCTTCAGCCTATCATTTACTCTCTTATGTCTACATTTTAAAGCAAAATGTGATTTTTATCAACCATAATTCTTTAAAAGACAATCTGGAACACCTCTAATCACCATTTAATCACATCAAATACCTGCCAGTGTACTGTAAACAGATTAAGCTAGCAGGCGGACGGTGCAAACAGACTAAGCAAGTAGAATGGCTAATCTCTACTAAATGACTATTACGCAGCCCACAACATGGACTATAACCTGACGCGACAAGCAGACACAAACTACCTGGCGACTAGAAAGGAGAAAAGGTGCAAAGCACCCAGTTATCCAGCACCATGATTCCAATCGCCACAATAAAGGACAGACAAGCAGCACAAAAAGTCCTGACCAGAGACGCGAAAACTGCGTCGCAACGCTGTGATTGGTGATCGAACTTGCTCGAACAGGCAAAGGTCACATCACTAAAATGATAAAAAAGTTACCGGCTATTTGGGCAGCCACCATTGAATGCTATGCGGTAGACTGCAATTTCTGTCCTGGGGATTCATTTGTCTCTTCTGGTGTGAGAAATGGGTGCTGGTGGGACAAATCTGAAGTCCTGAGTCTGGCCAAGTTCAAGTACCTGCAAATGAATGAACAAGATAAGAAGCTAATGGATGGTGTATTGCAGATGAGACTGAGTGAAGCAGCATTTTACAGTGTCAGCTCCAGAACAACAACACAGGGGTGTGAGTCTTTCAACAGGGCTACTGTGGCTTCAATGAGCAAACACGTAAGCTTTGCACGAACATTCAAGGGTCGCTTGTCAGCGCAAGTACTTCGCTCAACAACAGTGTCAATGCAGCCGTGAAAAACAAGCTCAGGTATGTATCCGGTACAGCGCTTTCTGTACGGGCACAGGGACGTCTATAACAAATCGCTACCAAGGCAAACCACAACAAAAAGTACAAGACTACACCAAAATACAGAAATAGACGACGGGCCCGGAGAGCCAGGATGGAGTATGACCACAGACAGTTACGCGATTCTGGGTTTGCGAAAACTGACTATGAGATGGGTGTTTTAGATGACAACATACATACCTATGCCTGCAAATAAATTGATTGATCAGGCATAACTGAGTGGCTCCCAGACACAAACAAACTTACCGGTTCACCAAAGACAGGGTCGACAACCACTCTGTCCAGTACAAAGCAGTGCTGCTGACGATGGCTTGATGCTAGCCGAAACAGAGTGTAATTTTCTGTCTATGAGTGCTGCATTCCCTGACAAATTTGTTATTACCTTTTAGTAGCCAACTAACAACCATATAAATAAATGGATGAGTGTGATGGATGAGTAAAACTAATTCTAATAGACTCATCAATCAAAATAATCCTACTGGGTCTACCCAGACAAGCTCATTAAACATGGAGGCTGTGCCTTGCCCTGGGTATTCACATGACCAGTGCAGGACCCCATATAAAACAAATATTTCTATTACTATTTGTGTATTTATTTTCAAAGTAATGATGTTCCCCATTTACACATAACTTATTATTGCACAAATGACATGCCGGCACATTCCAAGCGACATAAAGTCTGTGACAGAAACCATAAGGGCAACACGGTGTGCGGTCTTGGTTCGAAACCCGGCTCTGAAAGGGTCTCTTGGGTCCCGGAATATGAACTGGCCATAACCCCAGACACTATACCCAGTCCAAATGACACATGCCCCATTCTCATGCAATACAGAGTCACTCTGTAGCTTGTCTGAGCATTTTTATAACAAATCTCCACTGTTATTATGATTGTTAAAATGTAAAAAAAAATATTTTAAGTAAAAATACAAAATAAAACTAATATTTTCTGCAATCTCTAAGCACAACAAACCTTGCAGACGACAATTTACAACAGTAAGTAGACTCAAATGCATTGTTGGTGCAAAATCTATACATCAAACTAGGCCAAAAGGTCAAATTTCAATGTTTTTATTTTTAAATTAAAATAAAATTTAAATTTGAATTACCTGTCCACTTTCTTCTAGATATACAAGTTTGTCAGAGTATTTGGAACTTGTACACACAATTTGAAGCCAATAAGTCAATAAATAAGTTCGCAACAGTAGATCTCCTACTTTCACTTTCGCATCATATATGATGAACTTGTATGAGTTTGAGCTGGCTCCTATGTGTTCAGCAGACAACATAATGTCTTACAACAAATTTCCACTCTTTTAAATCTTACTCAGTATGACCTGTTTCTAGAAAAATCAGTTTTGCTAATGCAACCAGTCACCAGTATTAAGACCTGATATTATGTCTTTCCGAGCCATTCTACCTGCCACAGCTAAACATTAATTACTTGGTAGCTACCCAATGGATTTTGTTGAAATAAACTTTATAACACATACTAATGTTTCTTGTTTCTTTCAATACATAAAAACATTCACAGCAGACTTCAGAAACTAGTTTAAAGGGGAGATAACTCTGGAAAAAGTGCATTTTTTCATAAAAAGACGCCCTTCAGCCTATCATTTACTCTCTTATGTCTACATTTTAAAGCAAAATGTGATTTTTATCAACCATAATTCTTTAAAAGACAATCTGGAACACCTCTAATCACCATTTAATCACATCAAATACCTGCCAGTGTACTGTAAACAGATTAAGCTAGCATGCGGACTGTGCAAACAGACTAAGCAAGTAGAATGGCTAATCTCTACTAAATGACTATTACGCAGCCTACAACATGGACTATAACCTGACGCGACAAGCAGACACAAACTACCTTGCGACTAGAAAGGAGAAAAAGTGCAAAACACCCAGTTATCCAGCACCATGATTCCAATCGCCACAATAAAGGACAGACAAGCAGCACAAAAAGTCCTGGCCAGAGACGCGAAAACTGCGTCGCAACGCTGTGATTGGTGATCGAACTTGCTCGAACAGGCAAAGGTCACATCACCAAAATGATAAAAAAGTTACCGGCTATTTGGGCAGCCACCATTGAATGCTATGCGGTAGACTGCAGTTTCTGTCCTGGGGATTCACTTGTCTCTTCTGGTGTGAGAAATGGGTGCTGGTGGGACAAATCTGAAGTCCTGAGTCTGGCCAAATGAATGAACAAGATAAGAAGCTAATGGATGGTGTATTGCAGATGAGACTGAGTGAAGCAGCATTTTACAGTGTCAGCTCCAGAACAACAACACAGGGGTGTGAGTCTTTCAACAGGGCTACTGTGGCTTCAATGAGCAAACACGTAAGCTTTGCACGAACATTCAAGGGTCGCTTGTCAGCGCAAGTACTTCTCTCAACAACAGTGTCAATGCAGCCGTGAAAAACAAGCTCAGGTATGTATCCGGTACAGCGCTTTCTGTACGGGCACAGGGACGTCTATAACAAATCGCTACCAAGGCAAACCACAACAAAAATACAAGACTACACCAAAATACAGAAATAGACAACGGGCCCGGAGAGCCAGGATGGAGTATGACCACAGACAGTTACGCGATTCTGGGTTTGCGAAAACTGACTATGAGATGGGTGTTTTGGATGACAACATACATACCTATGCCTGCAAATAAATTGATTGATCAGGCATAACTGAGTGGCTCCCAGACACAAACAAACTTACCGGTTCACCAAAGACAGGGTCGACAACCACTCTGTCCAGTACAAAGCAGTGCTGCTGACGATGGCTTGATGCTAGCCGAAACAGAGTGAAATTTTCTGTCTATAAGTGCTGCATTCCCTGACAAATTTGTTATTACCTTTTAGTAGCCAACTAACAACCATATAAATAAATGGATGAGTGTGATGGATGAGTAAAAATAATTCTAATAGACTCATCAATCAAAATAATCCTACTGGGTCTACCCAGACAAGCTCATTAAACATGGAGGCTGTGCCTTGCCCTGGGTATTCACATGACCAGTGCAGGACCCCATATAAAAACAAATATTTCTATTACTATTTGTGTATTTATCTTCAAAGTAATGATGTTCCCCATTTACACATAACTTATTATTGCACAAATGACACGCCGGCACATTCCAAGCGACATAAAGTCTGTGACAGAAACCATAAGGGCAACACGGTGTGCGGTCTTGGTTCGAAACCCGGCTCTGAAAGGGTCTCTTGGGTCCCGGATTATGAACTGGCCATAACCCCAGACACTATACCCAGTCCAAATGACACATGCCCCATTCTCATGCAATACAGAGTCACTCTGTAGCTTGTCTGAGCATTTTTATAACAAATCTCCACTGTTATTATGATTGTTAAAATGTAAAAAAAAATATTTTAAGTAAAAATACAAAATAAAACTAATATTTTCTGCAATCTCTAAGCACAACAAACCTTGCAGACGACAATTTACAACAGTAAGTAGACTCAAATGCATTGTTGGTGCAAAATCTATACATCAAACTAGGCCAAAAGGTCAAATTTCAATGTTTTTATTTTTAAATTAAAATAAAATTTAAATTTGAATTACCTGTCCACTTTCTTCTAGATATACAAGTTTGTCAGAGTATTTGGAACTTGCACACACAATTTGAAGCCAATAAGTCAATAAATAAGTTCGCAACAGAAGATCTCCTACTTTCACTTTCGCATCATATATGATGAACTTGTATGAGTTTGAGCTGGCTCCTATGTGTTCAGCAGACAACATAATGTCTTACAACAAATTTCCACTCTTTTAAATCTTACTCAGTATGACCTGTTTCTAGAAAAATCAGTTTTGCTAATGCAACCAGTCACCAGTATTAAGACCTGATATTATGTCTTTCCGAGCCATTCTACCTGCCACAGCTAAACATTAATTACTTGGTAGGTACCCAATGGATTTTGTTGAAATAAATTTTATAACACATACTAATGTTTCTTGTTTCTTTCAATACATGAAAACATTCACAGCAGACTTCAGAAACTAGTTTAAAGGGGAGATAACTCTGGAAAAAGTGCATTTTTTCATAAAAAGACGCCCTTCAGCCGATCATTTACTCTCTTATGTCTACATTTTAAAGCAAAATGTGATTTTTATCAACCATAATTCTTTAAAAGACAATCTGGAACACCTCTAATCACCATTTAATCACATCAAATACCTGCCAGTGTACTGTAAACAGATTAAGCTAGCATGCGGACTGTGCAAACAGACTAAGCAAGTAGAATGGCTAATCTCTACTAAATGACTATTACGCAGCCCACAACATGGACTATAACCTGACGCGACAAGCAGACACAAACTACCTTGCGACTAGAAAGGAGAAAAAGTGCAAAACACCCAGTTATCCAGCACCATGATTCCAATCGCCACAATAAAGGACAGACAAGCAGCACAAAAAGTCCTGGCCAGAGACGCGAAAACTGCGTGGCAACGCTGTGATTGGTGATCGAACTTGCTCGAACAGGCAAAGGTCACATCACTAAAATGATAAAAAAGTTACCGGCTATTTGGGCAGCCACCATTGAATGCTATGCGGTAGACTGCAGTTTCTGTCCTAGGGATTCACTTGTCTCTTCTGGTGTGAGAAATGGGTGCTGGTGGGACAAATCTGAAGTCCTGAGTCTGGCCAAATGAATGAACAAGATAAGAAGCTAATAGATGGTGTATTGCAGATGAGACTGAGTGAAGCAGCATTTTACAGTGTCAGCTCCAGAACAACAACACAGGGGTGTGAGTCTTTCAACAGGGCTACTGTGGCTTCAATGAGCAAACACGTAAGCTTTGCACGAACATTCAAGGATCGCTTGTCAGCGCAAGTACTTCGCTCAACAACAGTGTCAATGCAGCCGTGAAAAACAAGCTCAGGTATGTATCCGGTACAGCGCTTTCTGTACGGGCACAGGGACGTCTATAACAAATCGCTACCAAGGCAAACCACAACAAAAAGTACAAGACTACACCAAAATACAGAAATAGACGACGGACCCGGAGAGCCAGGATGGAGTATGACCACAGACAGTTACGCGATTCTGGGTTTGCGAAAACTGACTATGAGATGGGTGTTTTGGATGACAACATACATACCTATGCCTGCAAATAAATTGATTGATCAGGCATAACTGAGTGGCTCCCAGACACAAACAAACTTACCGGTTCACCAAAGACAGGGTCGACAACCACTCTGTCCAGTACAAAGCAGTGCTGCTGACGATGGCTTGATGCTAGCCTAAACAGAGTGAAATTTTTCTGTCTATGAGTGCTGCATTCCCTGACAAATTTGTTATTACCTTTTAGTAGCCAACTAACAACCATATAAATAAATGGATGAGTGTGATGGATGAGTAAAAATATTTCTAATAGACTCATCAATCAAAATAATCCTACTGGGTCTACCCAGACAAGCTCATTAAACATGGAGGCTGTGCCTTGCCCTGGGTATTCACATGACCAGTGCAGGACCCCATATAAAAACAAATATTTCTATTACTATTTGTGTATTTATCTTCAAAGTAATGATGTTCCCCATTTACACATAACTTATTATTGCACAAATGACATGCCGGCACATTCCAAGCGACATAAAGTCTGTGACAGAAACCATAAGGGCAACACGGTGTGCGGTCTTGGTTCGAAACCCGGCTCTGAAATGGTCTCTTGGGTCCCGGAATATGAACTGGCCATAACCCCAGACACTATACCCAGTCCAAATGACACATGCCCCATATTCATGCAATACAGAGTCACTCTGTAGCTTGTCTGAGCATTTTTATAACAAATCTCCACTGTTATTATGATTGTTAAAATGTAAAAAAAATTATTTTAAGTAAAAATACAAAATAAAACTAATATTTTCTGCAATCTCTAAGCACAACAAACCTTGCAGACGACAATTTACAACAGTAAGTAGACTCAAATGCATTGTTGGCGCAAAATCTATACATCAAACTAGGCCAAAAGGTCAAATTTCAATGTTTTTATTTTTAAATTAAAATAAAATTTAAATTTGAATTACCTGTCCACTTTCTTCTAAATATACAAGTTTGTCAGAGTATTTGGAACTTGCACACACAATTTGAAGCCAATAAGTCAATAAATAAGTTCGCAACAGAAGATCTCCTACTTTCACTTTCGCATCATATAGGTGTCACACTGGTAAAATTTTCTACTATCATTTCTATGCAAAATGACCCAATTTCATGTCTCTCCCTGAGTCACACTGATTTCCCAAATGATTTCCTGTGGTTTTTTCCATAGAATACATACACTGTCCTCATAAATGAGTCACAGAAAATGCCAGGTTAACTGTGTTGTTTTCCTGCTATTTCAAGTCTCCAAGGTAGACTATGCTATTTTCCAATACACAACAGCTGATTCGGCCGAAGCACCCACACATTTCCAGCCCTCAGTCAGGGTGTAGTAATCTAGAAAAAGATAAATTAAAGGCTGTTAGCTGTTGACAGAAAGTCCATATTTGAAATATATATAGGAATTTTCGTCAACAATTCACAGTTACCACAGTCAAACAGTACAAGAACAGAACAGAATTAAAGTTTTCATAGGAACTATTTTAGCATACTACGACACGTGTGACACCAGAAGGCTTTCAAGTGGCCCGAAATTTCTTATTTTCAGACATCCCTAAAACACTTAACCAGTGGGTCCTGTATCGCTCAGATGTGCCCACTGTTATAGTAGAACCATTATTATACTAGAACCCTATTCCAACTGTACCTTGATTTTGGTTGCTATGGTAACACAAATTCTGCATTAATTATTGTTGCTATTGTTTGAATGAACCATCCAAAGAGTATTGTTACCAATTTGAAACAAGAGTGCCAAAATGTCACAAAATACGCCCGTCTTGGGGCATGGTGAATGAAAAAACAAACAATCCAACATTATTTATAATTAAAGGACCTTAACCCAAGAAGGCCTAGGCTGATTTGGCCTACAATTGAACTTGTCTTAGATAGTATACCCATAAACATTGTCACCAAGTTTGAAGATACTCTAGAGAACAGACAAGGTTAATTTTCACATTTATTTTGGTAATTATACGACCATAACCAAATAAGGCCTAGGCCGATAATCAAATTTGGCCTAGATATTATGCCCATAAGCATTGTCACAAAGTTTGAAGATGATGGGATGAAAACTATTTGCGTTAGAGTACAGACAAGGCCAATTTCATACTTATTTGGTAATTAAAGGCCCATAACCCAATAAGGCATATAATCTAACTTGGCCTAGATATTATTCCCATAAGCATTGTCACAAAGTTTGAAGATGATCGGATGAAAACTGTTTGCACTAAAGAACAGACAATGTCAATTTCACATTTATTTTGGTAATTATAGGACCATAACCCAAGAAGGCCTAAGCCGATTTGGCCTATAATCGAACTTGGCCTAGATATTGTGCCCATAACGATTGTCACAAAGTTTGAAGATGATCGGATAAAAACTGTTTGAGTTAGAGTACAGACAAATTACTGGCCGCCGCCGCCCGTCCGCACGCCCGACAAGGGTGTTCACATAATACGTCCCGTATTCAACGGGCATATAAAAATGTAATTGCTATATTTAGAAAGGACCATTCCTGTGAAGTTTGGTTAAAATTGGCCTAGTAGTTGAAGTCGTTAAGAGAATTATTGAAGGACTTACACACACATGGATGACAGACAAAGACCGATCACCAAAGCTCACCTTGTCACTATGTGACAGGTCAGCTTAAAAGAGCCAAATTCCGAAAAGAGCTTTTTTAAAGTAATTCCTGCTTTTCCTATTTTGGGTCTAAACTAGAATTGCCACACTGACAATTAATACCCCACAGAACCACTTTGTCTCAGAAACCATTTTTTTCTTTTTTTAGTAACAGTGAACTTTACCCCACCTGTCCCACTTTCAAACTTAAGAGGAGTATTCACATAAGCCACCTATCCGGCAAGTTTCATCACAATATCTCATTCCTAACTAAAGTTATCGTCAAGAAACCAACAGACCAACTGATGGACGGACATGTTTGCACTATTTATAGACAAATATTAGTGATATTGTAGCATAGGTTTAATACCCCTCTCCAGTAAGCACAATATATCTTAGTGCCAAATGCTGTATCAAAACTATGCGACAAGGCTAATCCATGAACTCCAATTAACTTGTGACACAACGATGTGAAATAACCCTGACGCAACCAAATTACATCATTTTATAAGTGATAAATATGAGACAAAATAGCATGTATGTTATATTGAATGTATGCTTTTATGCAGGCTATTCATGTAAAGAACAATATAATTGACGATTTAGTCACACTCTTCCATGAAAACCAGCAAACAAATATTTTTCTCCACATGTGGAGAAGTTGTGGACTCTTAATGGTACGGTACATTAGCACGGATATAGGATATATTCTAGATACTGGTTAAGTCAAATAGTACATTCTCTGAAAAAATAGGCTTCAAAGCGGTAGAAAATAAATTCATTTGTTTTCCAACGTTCAAACATGAAAACTTAAGGTATAAACAATTACTACAGATTATCATTAAACTTCTTTATAAAGCTTCAGCAAAAAGTACCGGTATCCTAAAAAAAAGCTTTATATTAAAAATATTATATTTGATTCTACACTGCCGCTTCCGTATCTCGATACTGATGGCAAAAATATATCAACAGAATGTTTAATTAATATTTATTAAAAATAAAATAATATAAATAGAATAATTATTAGTAAAACAGTTGTCCTCATCTTAAGTAGGAGTAGAACACAAAACTTATTATATTATTGTTCTTGAATCTAAAACAAAATAGAAATCACATTACTAACAATGGAGAGCACTCGATTTGCTTTTCTCGATATCAACATTACTGAATAAAACATATTTTCCGGAATCAAAAATTTCACGGTCGTGGGATTCCAGACAATAGGTCGTATAGCGGGAGTGTATATTAATATGAATTAAGGCATTGCCTAAAGGGGATTCAATCATCCATTGATACTAGATCAAAATAACTCATTACAGTTATTAGTGAGGGGCATCTTCACAGTATGGTATTTCATACAGTTTGTATTTATTTTACATTTCATGAAATTCAGATAGAATTTTAATAACTCAAGGAAAATTGACTAATACAACAAGAGGACCATTGGCTCTAAAGCGCTCACCATATGACCAGCAGTTTAGGCAGAATCAGTGACCTGGTGACCTAGTTTTTGACCCCAGATGACCTAGTTACGAACTAGACCTAGATTTCATAAAGCTACACATTGTGGCCAAGTGTCATTAATATAACATAAAAAAATGTGACCTCAAGAGCGTAAACAAGGTTTAAAATTGATGTGACCTAGTTTTTGACCCAAGATGACCCAGTTACACACTTGACTTAGATTTCATAGCGACAAACATTGTGTCCAAGTTTCATATGGATTAGGTAAAAATGTGACCCCTAGAGTGCTAACAAGGGTTTTCTTTGATGTGACCTTGTGACCTAGTTTTTGACGCCAGGAGACCCAGTTTCCCAGATACCTAGATTTCATAAAGCTACACATTGTGGCCAAGTGTCATTAATATAACATAAAAAATGTGATCTCTAGAGCGTAGTGATGTACCGATTATCGGATAACATCGATTAGTGGTGTGCAGAAGTCAGCCGATTCCGATGATCGATGTCATTCATCCATAATCGATCATTGAATAAATATAACAAAATGTTAAACAAGACTTATTTAATAAAAAAATGCTAGGAAAATTCAAAGCATGGAAGTTTGAACCAATTGGATGCCTGTTAGAACCAATTCAAAGAATTTGTTCAAACTCAGATAGTAAAACGTCTACCGAAAATCATTGTTTTTCCCTTTGTCACATTTTTTCGCGACTTGGGAAGTAGGAAAACACGCATTAGTATACTGCATATTCAGTCCCTGTTCTGTCGATTATTAATCGGGAAAATCGCATCGGAAGTGCCAGTCGAATTTAGCTGATGATCGATTATGATTTGCAACCGATGTCCCATCACTACTAGAGCGTAAACAAGGTTTTAATTTGATGTGACATAGTTTTTGACCCCAGAAATCCTAGTACCAGCTATTTACAAAGAAATGAATGTGAATGGACGGGCAGAGTGAATTATTCATTAAATCAAGGGCAATAACTCTAAAGAAAATTGTCCAATAACAAAACTTGACTGGCATCATCTTAGTGTGAGCATTCATTTTCGTTTTAAGTTTCATGTAATTTTACCGACTAGTTACAAAGAAATGACCAAGAAAGGACGGGCGGAGGTAATTCTTCAATAAATCAAGGGTAACAACTCAAGAAAATTGACACACAGAATGTGTGTTCATATTCATTTTAAGTTACATGAAATTCTTTCAGCTAATTACAAAGAACTGAATGCAAATGGACTGGCGGATGAAATTTTTCAACAAACCAAGGGCAATAACTCTAAGGAAAATTTACCAATAATGATAAAGTTGACAGTCATCATCACAGTAATTGGGTGCTCATATTCATTTTATGTTTCATGAAATTCTACAAGCTAGTTACAAAGAAAGGAATGGACGGCCAGAGTGAATTATACTGTAAATCAAGGGTAATAACTCTTAAGGAAAATTGACCAACTTAAACAAACTTGACGGGCATCATGACTTTTTTATTTTAAGTTGCTTAAAAATGTACCAGTTAGTAGAAAAATGGCTGCAGACAGAAGGACAGACAGAAATATTTAATAAATCAAGGTAAATGACTGTCAAAGGAAAAACACCTGAAAGGCATCATCAAAGTACTGTATAGTTGTTCATATTTATTTTGATTAAGTTCTATGAAATTCTACATGCAAGTTACAAAGAAATGGCTGTTGATGGCGATGCGTCTTTGTAAGCCGTATGGCCAGTCCACACGCACATTACCCCACGTGCCGGAGTAAAAGTTAAGCATTACATAAGTTCAGTGAGTCACAATGTAACTATATAGACTTCACATAATCTTCTTTTTTTACAAAAATAATTGCGATTATTGTACCTAGTTGCTCTATTCGCTTAATGCAGCCACCCCCCTGTCAAAAAGTATTAGATTCAGAATTTCTCGCACATTGCTGTTAAATTAATTCTGTTATACTGGAAAACGGGTTTTATCATGTAATGTTGATATGGTCAGTGACAAACCGTATCTGCAGTTATAACTGAACTACCTTTTAGGAGACCCCTAAAGAATCAAAATGATAATGAGCCAGAATATGGTTTTAAGAACAGTGTGTTTTTAGCGCTTTCTTGAATGACGACTAGAGCTGTCATTGATACGACCCAAGGCATATTGATGATTCCAATATATAGGAAGACAAGCATCGTCGATACATCGTTATACAGTTACACATAAAGACGAACAAGAAACAGGCCTTTCAGTCAATGATCCCTTTTTAGCCATTCTATACTGTACATGTTGGGTATATATTCAGCTTTGAGATAGCACCTTTGGTTAGAGTTTAGACTTTACCCATTTTTACAATTTGTGAACTTACATTTTAACAGAGGGACTGTTTTGTGCAGGAAAAGGAGGATTTTCGGTGGTTCCATTCATTTACCCAGGTATCGGTTCTCGATATCGACATTACTCGGTAAAACCCAATTTTCCGGAACCGGAATTTCACGGTCAGGGGGTTAGCGAGCAATAAGCGGTATAGCGGGAGTGTACATTTTTTTCTTCTTTCAACGTTTTAACATGAAAAACATATAAAACAATTATTGCACATTATCATTAAACATCTTAATTTTTTAAACTTTGGCAAGAATTATCTGAAAAAATGTTCAATATTTGAAATATTGCATTTTATTCTACACTGTCGCTTTCGAAGCTCGATACCGATGGTGAGAAAATATACGCATTTTTCAAGTTAAACATAATATTGAGGCAAAAATATTGTCAGCGAGGTCGTAAAATAATGTTGTCAATGTGTTCAAGTAAGACTTTATTCAAATTCTTATCTTTTGGCTAAAATAATCGCGATTTTTGTACCTAGTTGCTCTATACGGCTATATCAGTTTCCCCCCTGACGTACATTCAGAATATCTCGCACATTATCGCTCAATTAATTCCGTAATCCCAGACAACGGGTTTTAACCAGTAATGTCGATAAAATTATGGTGAATATTCTAAAATGTGAATCGATAATCGATTGGTTCAAAATATTGTTGATACCGCTTAGGTCAATGACAGCTCTTATGATGGCATCACACCGGGGGTCACATGGCAGCTACATACTGTAATGGACAGTCACAGCAGAGCGACAGATGAATACCGATCAACACAACAGAAACTTTGTTAAACGCGGGTCAACCAACACAGACCTTTAAAACTGGATCTGAGGGTTCTTTGAAGGGTCTTGGGACAACTGTCACTTCTTCGGTCTTGTTATGTTCATACTATCCACAGACAAAAAGCACCGAGGAATGCATGTTCTTTGTTATATTTTGAGCTTTTTTTTCCAAAAAAAACTTTCTTATAAATAATCATCTAAAAAGCACTCATGAAAAGTTACATTGTTTGTATTTTGGTCAATTCTCATATTTTTTCACGGAGATATCTATTGACAAACCAGCAGTAGACAGTTGTCCTACATTATAAAATCAATTAACATGGTCATCTAACACAGAATTATTGTTGATAATTAATTCACAATAAATGGTTGGTTGGTTGATTGTTTGTTGTTGACAATTTGGGTACGAACAAAGACCTGTCTACGAAAATTCAGCGAAGATAAATCGATCTTCTATTAAATTTCTGACTTTATAAAAATTATTTTTGATTCCCGTGTGGTAAGATCATCCAACTCCATCGACCTGAGTCACATTTGAGCGATATCATCGTTGAAGAGACCAATTTCTACGTTTTTTCATCAACTTCCGGTAGCTGTCACTCATTTTGAAAATGTAAACAAACCCGCCAAATATGGATCGGGCCCATAAATCGTACAGCCTACACACACTGGATGTGTCTACTGGTTCCTGTAGTAACTATATACCTGTATTATATTAGAGCATTCACTTCTCACCAACCTACATCTGTGAGTAATTTGACTGTCATCATAAAGGATGTCATATTCTCAATAGCCACTACTGCGGCCCCCACTAGACCCCTAAAGATGCATTCACTCTTATATATTGCTATGCTACTGATAGCCATCTCGTCTGATGTGGAACCGAACCCCGGACCACGAGCTCCGAAGTACCCGTGTCAGATTTGCAGCAAGGCAGTGACTTGGAAACAGAAGGGTGTTGCCTGTGACAGCTGTCAACAGTGGTACCATGCTAATTGCATGCACATGAACTCACATATATATGAGACCCTTTGTAACTTCAGCAACCTATCATGGAATTGTGACAACTGTGGGATGCCAAATTTCTCGACAAGTCTGTTTGAATCATTTATTGTTGACACATCAAGCAATCCATTCAGCATACTCTCAGATCTATCGAGTGCTACCTCAGCATCCAGCCCAGGCCCTCCCATGTCCAGCTCCTCACCAGTCTCATCAAGGAAGAAAAAGTCAACACCCTCCTTTCGCACCCTGAAAACACTAAACATAAACTTCCAGAGCTGCAAAAACAAGAAAGAAGAAATATGCAACCTCCTAGACTCAGCTGATCCCAACATCATCATGGGGACAGAAACATGGTTAAACCAGAGCATTTATAGTTCAGAAATATTCCCATCCAACTATGATATTATAAGAAGAGATAGGAAAGACGGATATGGAGGAGTCCTGCTTGCATTGAAGACTGACCTGATCTATGAAGAGCTAGACACTGGACGAAACACTGAACAAGTCTTTGTTAAAGTCACACTGGACAAAAACAAGACATTGATAATAGGATCAATCTACAGACCACCCAGTAGTGACATAGCCTACACTGAAGACCTGTGCTCCACTATAGAGAACATCAGGAAGCAGTTCAAGAATGCTGTGATATGGATTGGTGGTGATCTGAACCTTCCGGATATCAACTGGGAATCCAACACTGTAGAAGGTAACCAGAATGCCAGCCGAATTAACAACATGGTTATAGAACTAGCTGAATCCTGTAACCTCCATCAGATGGTCACCCAACCAACCAGAAAGGACAACATCCTTGATATATTCCTGACCAACCGACCGACGCTGATTACACGCTGCACCACTCTACCTGGACTCGGTGATCATGATTTTGTGTACACAGAGTCAAGTGCCTCAGCAAAAAGATCCAAGCCTGTAAAGCGCCTTATACACCTTTGGAAAGAAGCAGACCTGGATTCTCTGAAATCAAAATGCCATGACTTCCAACAGCTCTTCCTCCAGAAGCACACTACACAAAGCTGTGTTAACACCATGTGGACGGAAATAAAAGATCACCTGCTTGGGATCCTCGAGTGTTGTGTACCATCCAAGACGACAAGCTCCAGGTTTAGCCAACCATGGATTACGAGAGAAGTAAAGCGCATGAGTAGAAGGAAAAAGAGAGCCTACAACAACGCCAAAACAACTAAAACACCTGGAAATGTAAAAAGATACGAAAACATCAAAAAGAAATCACGTAAAGCCTGCAAAGCCGCCTATAACGATTATGTCACCAATATCATCAGCCCAGATCAACAATCAAATCCTAAGAAATTCTACAGCTTCATCAAAAGTAAGAAAACAGAAAACCATGGAGTCGCACCACTTAAGGCAAAGACCGGGATCACACACTCAGACAGTGAGACCAAGGCGAACATCCTTAACGAGCAGTTCTCGTCCGTCTTCAACAAAGATGAAGATAGCTCAACCATCCCAGACATGGGACCAAGCCCCCATCAGCAAGTGGACAACATCACTGTCACAGAAAAGGGAGTCCACAAGATCCTCTCTGGATTGGATCCTCACAAGGCGACTGGGCCCGACCAACTTCCGGCGAGGCTTTTGAAGGAACTTGCTGTTGAATTGACACCAATTTACACGCTTTTCTTCCAGGCCTCGCTGGATCAAGGAACCATGCCAGATGAATGGAAATCAGCAAATGTGGTCCCTATATACAAGAAGGGTGATCAAAGCAAACCTGAGAATTACAGACCAGTCTCCTTGACGTCAATCAGTTGTAAGGCACTAGAGCATATCGTCACCAGCTCAATCATGAAGCACCTAGACAAACACCAAATCCTTACAGATGCCCAGCACGGATTAAGGAAGCGGAGGTCATGTGAGACCCAGCTCATCCAGACCATACAGGACCTAGCCAGCAACATGGATACTGGAGGACAGACTGATGTCATACTACTGGATTTTTCGAAAGCCTTCGACAAGGTGCCACACCTACGTCTCCTCTCGAAGATCCACTATTATGGCATCAGAAACAACCTACACAAGTGGATAAGCAGCTTCCTGGGAGGACGTAGCCAGACAGTCTTTTTAGATGGCAAGCATTCTGCGCAGGCATCAGTGGACTCGGGTGTCCCACAAGGTAGTGTCTTAGGATCCTTACTATTCCTACTCTTCATCAATGACCTACCTGAATACATCTCACCTGAGTCCACCTCTCGAATGTTTGCTGACGATTGTGCGCTCTACCGAAACATCAAGACAGAAGAAGATGCCCTAGCCTTACAGCGTGACTTAGATGGCCTACAAAGATGGGAGAAAGACTGGCTTATGGAATTTCACCCCCAGAAATGCCAGATCTTACATATCACTAACAAAAGAAGACCCATCAAACTACCCTACAACATTCACGGACACATACTAGAAGAAGCAGAAACAGCAAAATATTTAGGCCTCAACTTCCAAAAATCACTCAACTGGAACCATCATATCAACACCATCACCAAGAAAGCCAACAACGCTAGATCATTCCTCCAGAGAAACATCAGTCAATGCCCCAGGAAGACCAAAGAACTCTGCTATCAGACGTTGGTGAGGCCACTAGTGGAATATTCCTCAATCATCTGGGATCCCTTCACTGATGCCAATATACGGAAGTTGGAGATGGTGCATCGAAGATCAGCACGAATGGTCTTCTTTTTTTTTTTTTTTTTTTTTTTTCGGGCCCCGTAAGGGTAACCCCGTTTATTTCATATATATATATATACATTCACAATTCATGATTTACGGAATATTAATGTTTAGACAAGGCATAAAGGTGAACATTAAGGAGAGAGTTTGCAGTGTTGAATGGTCTTCTTAGACTACAGAAGGACCAGCAGCGTGACATCGATGCTGCAGCAGCTCCAGTGGCCGTCACTTCAAGAGCGCCGGGCACAAGCCAAGGTCACCATGATGTACCGGATTGTATACCAGCTGGTTGAAGTCCCTACAACACACCTCACTCCTATCTGCTCAGTTAGAGGTCATGGACTCGCCTACATGGTACCTTTCGCCAGAACCCTATGCTACCAGAGATCCTTCTTCCCAGACACCATTCGCCTATGGAACAGCCTTCCCCAGTCAGCCATCAGCTGCCTTACCATTGACAGCTTCAAGAGGGAAGTGCAGTCAGTCACCCTACGCTAGACTCGTATTGGACGTTTTTAACCACACTATAAATAACTGAACTTTTAAATTTTCACTGTAAATAATGTACAGACACCTCTTTCACCGCCATGCGCCAGTACGAGTTTACACCAGAATGGTGTCTGTACTTTAATGGAAGAAGAGTAATAAGAACAAATTTGGATACGCTTCGTTTATCAAACTTTATGATGCAAATTAGCATCGAAAGTTGATTTCTTTGTTTACCTACGCCAAGTATGTGTATAAAAGACAGTTTTCCTTGTTTAAAACAAGTACTTTAATCGTATAAGCAGTTATTTTAACGACTGTATGCTGTACTTACTTGACGGCAGACGAATGAAACAACTTCTTCCGTTTGCGAGGGACAGTCTAAAATGCTATCCGACCGCCTTTAGCTCGCGCGCTAGCATTCTTACCTCCCCTATCGCGTTTAATGTTGTGTAAGCTAGGGCCTTCGGTTATCTCAAGGAAAATTTTTAAACATCATTAGAAAATAAAAGATAATTTATTAACAACAAAAATATATTTTTAATGAGTTTGCCAATTCCATTCACGTCTTCAGAGTACCCGAAAAAACACTTCCTGTACACACAAATCTCAATCGGACAGGGGTGACCAAATTTCGGACTGGTTAAAAACTCGCAACACGTACAATGCCGTCTTGGATTTTAATCGAGATGCCTTCGGCATCTCGATTAGAATCCCTATTATTCTTTTGTCAATATTCAAACATGAAAAATGCATAAAACAATTATTGTATATTATCAGTAAACATCTTTGTTTTTAAAAACCTTAAGCAATAATTATCCTAAAAATTATTTATATGTGAGACATTGCATTTTATTCGACACTGTCGCTTCCGTAGCTTGATACCGATGGCGAGAAAATAAGCTCATTTTTCAAGTTAAACATATTATTAAGGCAAAAATAATCGCGATTTTTGTAGCTAGTTGCTCTATACGCTATATTCAGGTGCCCCCCTGACGGACATACGGAATATCTCGGACATTGTCGCTCAATTAATTCCGTAATCCCGGAAAACAGGTTTTAACCTGCAATGTCGATAATTATGGTGAATCCTAGGAAACAGCTTGTTTAAAAAGTGCAACATAGCATACAAAGAGAAACATTTATATGCTACTGGTCGTGCTCGAAGATAGCAGATCGTTTGACAGAAAAGCGTTACCAAAGCGGTCCTTCACTGCTTTGCACAAAATAGCGCTTGCCTAGCAAAGTGCTGAGAAATCGTATGCTATTGGCGAGCACTGCTTGATGGTACATTGTAGCATGCCGTTTATGAAAGTAAAGCGCTATTTGGTAGCTGTTCGGTTAGGCATCAGGCTCCTGGATGATATTTGAATAGCTGACACAAAAACATATCACACACATATCAATAAACCTATTTAGACTGAAAGTAAACCATGCACCCCAACCTATTCAAACCATTTAGACGAGTCACAGGGATACCTGCAGCGGCTGATCGGTCAGAATTTAAAAACAGCCACTTGAAGACAGTTTATATGCTTTACTTACTACGTCTATGATATGACAGGCTACCAGCTAGCAGTGCTCGCTGTTCTGCTCGCCTGTAGGAATAGCATTTCTCAGCACTTTGCAGGTCGGTGGCATGGTAGTTGAGCGGATAATGCTCTCAACTACTGATCAAGAGATTCCTGGTTCGTTTCTTGGCCGGGGTACTTGGTAATTTCTGAAATGCTGTCTTGTTCATGAAAATATTATAGGACTGGGGTTTACAAACAAGTTAAACAACATTTATTCAAAATGTGACTTCAAACCATATAGGTCATAATTAATGACATTATTTCTATTAACAGCAATGGAACGTTGTCAGTTGTGCTACATTTTTTATAACATGATAATCAAGTACAGAAAGTTTGTTCATGATTGACAGAATCATCGACAATTAATAAATGTTTAGCCTACTTTAGGTACGAAGGGTAATCGGTACGAACCTGCTTCTGTTTTTATTGATAATCAGCATCCGCCATCGTGTGTCGGGTTAATTGAAGATTCTATAACTACGTTAATTAAGTGTATAAAAGACGACATTCCTTGTTTAAAACAAGTACTTTCATGGTTCACAGACTGTGATTTCGGCAAATCGTGTTTTCATCCGGCAGCCATGTTGGTGGCCAAACTCCACTAAGTTTTCCTTAGGGACGCGTTTATCTCCCTTGCTGAGTTGCTTTGATAAATGTTAGCTACATACTCGGGTGTTTGGTAATCGTATGGCCGCTCGATCAATCTGTATTTTAAGCTTAAACTTTCTGGGCTTTAGTTTTCTAGATGACGGAAATGGGCCCGACGGAAATAGCCGAGTAGTTATGCATAAGAATAAATGCGGGCGTCTGAAATTATGTAGACCTACTTTATTTGTTAAAGTTGTAGATCTACTGATTTTTGTATTTTTACCAAGTTTTAAAATATAAAAGAAAATTTATGAGCAACATAATTTCGCATTTATATGACTTTTGTTATTATATTGGCCGCCATTTTTTCTACTCTTTGTGTAGCTGCGGGATCGTAACACAATTTTTTTACCCATTAGGCGGCACTAAACAGTAAGCTAGCTTTGCATGTTTTTGGCCAGGTAAAAATTTAGCATTTTAGTAGATACAAGATGTTTTAAGAGCTTTTTGGACCGTAAATAATTTATGGAGAATGGTTTTGAGGCTTGATTTTAATAATTTGATGATTTTGTAAAATTTTGACAAGCGCTCAAATGATCCTGGTTGAAGCTTTTGGAAATATTGAGTAAAAATGCGAAACTAGGGCTATTCTGACTTTTCATTGAGATTTTATGCAGAAATCAAGGTGGGTTTTAATTTTGCCAATTTACTCCAAAAAAGTGCTGGCTGACAGCTATAGAGCTCATTGGATTTTGATTGCCTAATGGATGAGCTTCAAGAATCTGTGCAGTGTATAGCCCTAGTATTGGCGAGTAATTTTCTGTGGTAGTCTGAACAGTTTCCGAATTGGCGATTTTCAGCATCATTTTCCGACCAATAATGACCCTTAGTTCCATTAGGCCTGTTTTCAAACAGTGATGTATCTATTGGAAAATACTGTTTTTTTCTAATGCCTAATTAATACAAATCAGAAAATGATATTAATTTGCTTCAGGCTGCTGTGAGGAATTTTTGGGACATCGCATTGTATTTGTAGACAGCAGAAAGTTCACCGAGACTCTAATCTACTGTATAGTGCCGCCTTAAGGTGAAATGACATATTATGAAGGTTCTTGGATCAGGCAATTTTGCATCTTTTTAGATAGTTGCATGTCTCAGAAAACCAGATCTGGTCATTTGAGGCATTTTTTTGCAATGCCTGCTGTCACTCTCCATTCAAAAAGGGGAGATAATTCAAAATTTAGAAAAATTCCAAATTTGAGATTTGTCCTGACACCAGTATGCAGTCAGTACTAAAAGCAGTTTATTTGTATCCTTTTCAGCTGGATTTTGTGAAATTAGCATCCCAATTCTGCAAAATATGTCATACAAGTGAATTTGACTCCTATATTGTCTAAATAATGCTATATTTTGTGGCGGCCGGGGCATTTTCTTATTTCTGGGCGGCCGGGCATTTTCTTGATGGCCGCCTTGTCGCTTGGGGTTTAATCACAATTTGAGTGCAAAATCTTGTCTGATTCTTGACAGAAAGTGTATTTCAGTGTTGAATGGGACATACAGGCTTGATTCTGGCCAATTATTTCAGTTCAAATCTTGAAAAAACAGATACATGACATGTATCATGCTTGCATATGTGATGGGTTGAATAGAGTTACTTCCCTTGCTGCATCTAAATTACTGTAAACGGCACTCTGGGTCATACTTGGTCATTTTTTTCATCAATTATAATAGAATTGTACTTGTTGAGTAAATTTATTCTGCAAATATACATGCAAAACTACATTTAGGCTTGTACATTGTGGAATAACAGCCTTTTTGTTGATTCATCAATTATGGGGCATATACAGCGCGGTAGGTCATAATTTCCGCAGCGAAGTATCCCACACGCTTTATTTGTGAAAAACAAGTGCACGCAAGACACCAAAGACGAATTTTTTGCATCAAAATGCTATATTCATCTTGTAGACAGCAGAAAGTTCACCGAGACTCTAATCTACTGTATAGTGCCACCTAAGCCTAGTGAAATCGGCCTGGGCTAAAACTCAGACAGATCCGGATGTTACCGAAAATCCGCTATTAGTTATTGCCATTGATTTATTGAACAATTGTTATCTGATGGAAGCTCCAAACTGTGCCATGAAATACTGATGACCTGAAGGCGGGGGATATCAATTCAACGACTTTGTTACTAAAGATATATTAGTATTCTAGGAATCGGATTTTCAATGATCTACCAGTCGACACACTGCATATTACACACAGAGTAATCACATGAAGGACAAACATGTAACTGATTTACAAGCGCAATAGTGGGTATTGATACATTTAAAAAGCAAATCTAAATGAACCTGTTTCAGCAATCAAAAAGCTGAATGTCCAAGCTGAATGACTTAATTCCAGCAGTAAAACGGCTACAATACCTAGTTTTAGCTGTCAGACGTTCTAAAAAGTAGAAAAACAGTATAAAAATGTGAATGTCAAGATTTCAGCTTAACACCAAGTGTCAGCAATAAAAAGCTGAATGCCACAGCCGGATAACCAAGTTTCAACAAGTCCAACGCACCAGCAAGATGGCCCGCCTGAACATGCCGACGCAACAGTAGAACGACCCAGCTCCAATATGCCGGATGCCCCCAGCCGAATGACCTACTATAAACAATTGGTAATCCCAGGTTAAATAACCACGTTTTGGCAGCAAAAAGGACTTCTCAAACACACATATTAGCCAAATGCACTCACAGGCGAATGACTTACTTTGAACCATTAGTAATCCCATGTTAAATATCAACGTTTCAACAACAAGAGAGCCGAAAACACATAGTTTCAACTGTCACAGCCGAACGAGAGAAAGGTCCGCTCTAGTTCCAGCTGTGAAAAAGCACAGATACTTGGGGTCTGGACCACGCCCCCTCCCGCTACGCGCCTGGAAATATTTGTTTTAATATTTCTTATATATCCAGACCCATTCAGTAATCACACAAACATTTGTTGGATGTATTTGATTTTAGTACAAAAATCTACGTGATTCCTCTACAGGGGTAACTGCTTAAATAACACAAAGATAGAAATGTTTCGCTGAACTTTTTCACACACCGACCTGGAAAAATTGATCGTGTAAAACTTGTTTTGCAACTTACCCGTATATTTCTAATGTCTTTCGGTCAATAACAAATTAATCTTTACGAAAACTATACTGACAATACTCGATCAGCGCTCTTGTCGACAAAATATGCGAGAAAGTTTGCAATTGTCAACTCATTTTCCGCCGCGCACATAATCTTTCGACAATTTGAACGGTGGTTCCCAGCCTGATACATAAGAACTGTGTCGCGCGTTGAGCGTTGGACCCAAACGAGGTATTCTGAATGGTTTATTTACATATCTTGTTCCAACGTTTAACGCGCGGTGCCGTATTTTCGTATTGATCAGGCGGGAAACCAGCGTCGAAAGATTATGTGCGAGTCCTGTTTAGAGTTCAAAATTGCCAACTTTCTCGCAAATTGTGGAGGCAAGGGCGGTGATCGGTTTCTGTCTCTATCATCATCGTGAAGAGCAATGTGTACTTGACCAAAGGACACCGAATATTGGCAGGTAAGTTGCACAGTGAGTTAAACACGACCCGATATTCGAGAAAGGTGTGCGAGAAAGTTCAGCGAAACATCTTTGTGTTATTAAAGCTAGAGAGGCATTTACGAATATATTTTATTTGTCCGGATACGTTTAATAATGTTTGTGTGATTAATGTATGGGTCTGGGTATATATATGTTGATGATAAAAACATACCCAGGTGCGTAGCTGTAGGGGGGGGCGGAGTCCAGACCCCAAGTGTCTGTGTGAAAAAGCTGAAAGAACTAGTATCAGCACTGTCCCATTGACATCAAAGTTTTTAACAAAATGTCATCTGCACATCCCATCGTAAGATGGGTAAGTTTAGCGTGTTTCCTTCTTGCATTTCATTACATATTATTACTTACATGTCTTTAAGTCGAGGCTAGTCGCAAAATCTGAGAGCCCCGCTTACTTGTTACTATGGTTACAACAACACACTGTCTGTGATATATTGTATTAATAAGTACTTCACTCAAATTAACGCATACAATAAAATGTGAATATTTTTAAAATTAATAACGATTGTATTGGAAGCAATAACAAAAGTCTACATTATTTTAGATCTTCCTTCGTGTATCGTAACTCTGATATAATAATAATAATGATAATAATAATGATAACTGTATGTACCGATAATACACCCATTAAGCCTAGGGCTTATCTCCCTTGTGGTCATCTAACAAAACGAGCATACATACATACAAACATACAAAAACATCAATAAAATTGCAGACAATAAAAAAGTAAATACATATCCTGACATTTAAAACACTGTGTAAAAAGATAGAAATTTGTGTCATATAATTAGTAAACAACAAGAAACCTGTATGATATAATTAGTAAACAGCCAGAAACTTGCGTGATATAATTAGCAAACAGCAAGAACCCGATTAGAATGTTGTAATGTTGTAACTGTTATTAAATAAGCAGTTAGTGAACGTGAAGCAGTGATTACGAAGTTGAGTGTACGATGTTTGAGGACAGTATGTGAAATTCCTTCTAGTATGACTCTGATACGCATACATAGTTATATACAAGTTTAACACAAACATTCCTATTTCATGATATGAAGAGATACGTCAATAATCACACATCGTCGTGGACAACAAACACTGATAACATATCTTGTACAGGTGCAATTGTACAACTCATAAGTGCATATTTGATAACATGCTTAGTTTTTTTATCCGATGATTATCAATGTCACAACAAAAATGTACACACACACATTGTAGAAATAAGCTTATACGTATATATACACATATGTAGTATATAATATTTATAGTATATAACATTAAATATATATACATAGTATATCCTCGTACTTGCGTTCAAAAAATATGTTTGTAATGCCAAAATATGCATACTACTTATACGCCCTTTTTGTCTCCAATTTCATTGAAACTTGCAGTGCATTTATACATTTTAACAAATCAAATGATTCAATAAAATATGAAAATATTTTGTCAGTTTATCCAAGCATAACATCGCATACATTGCAAACTTTGCTCGTTCATAAACAAAAGCAATATAATATCGAAGCCACCATAAAAAATTATGATGTGTAAGGACATGCTGAACTGCACCAGGAAAACAATGCTAACGAAGAACAGTGTAGCAATACCACGTGACTTTTGACTACAGTGACAAGAAGAAATTTGTAAACATTGGAAAATAAAATGACCATAAGTATTTTATTTCTTCATCGATTTGAAATATACGCCACGCTAAGGAGACAATTTTTTGCTTTTCATGAAATATAATATCTATTTCAGCGGCTGTGCCGTTTTGTCTATTACCTTGTGAAACCGTGGAACGTGTAGGTTTCACAGGGTAATGGAAAAATCGGTAAAACTGCTGAACTAGATCTTATAGTTTACGGAAAGCAAATGATTTCCCCTTAGCGTGGGGTATATTTTATAGAAATCGATGAAGAAATAAAATGATTATGGCTATATTTGTGTTCCAATGTTTACAAATTTCTACTTGTAACTGTAGTCAAAAGCCACGTGGTATTGCTACCCTGGAAGAACTATACATGTTTATACACTAGAATCACTTCAGTAAAACGGTAATGTTTTCGCAGGCATCTAAAGAATTCATATTTCGTCAAAATAATAAGTTTGTTCTCTGAAGCTATTGTGTAGGACAATTATGCTATTCATCTTAGCTGATACCATTCAATTTAACGACTAGTGTTTTTGTGAATGAGCATGGTAAAACACTACCATCATTCAAAAAAGCGCTAAAAACCCACTGTTTTACTAAAGCATATTCTGGCTGATGATTAGTTTGACTTTTTAAGGGTCTCCTAAAAGGTAGTACATTTATACCTTTGGAGACGGTTTCTCGTAGCAGTGGTATGTGACGCTGTTCTTGAAACACCAGTACAGTCGTAAATAGTGCCTTATAAATCGGGGGTCTCCTGCCTCCTTAAAGGGAGTATCACTATTCCTTTGGAGTTAGTTTCTCGGGGCAGTGGTATGTAACGCTGCTCTTGAAACACCCATTTTAGGGGGTATTTGAGGGAGGATTTTAGCCTTAAACTTTAATATATATATATACATTTGTTGTTATGTTTGCATGCATATATCTATGTAAACATGTTTTAACCATGTATTAAATGTGATTGTAAAGCACTTTTGAACGTGTAATTACATGATAAAAGTGCTATATAAATATGGTATAATAATAAAAATAATAATAATAGTGTTTTTGTGAATTTGCAATGAAAGTGTTGTTGTGCTTCCACTTCTCATTTGATTAATTAATAGTTGTTACTATCAAGAAACAAAGTTCAAGTAATATACATGTATAATATATCAGCTTTTCTAACCAAGTTAGATTGTTCCGGCTTCATGATACCACCAAAGATGATTAATCTGTGTAAGTTCTACAACAATTCGGTATGGGCACTAACAAACAACCCAAGCCAACCTCGTTTCGTTTTTGTTCCTCAGCGTCTTCATCATGAATGAAAGTTTTAAGAGTTCTCGGCTTCAGGATTTCCACTTTCTCTGTACTGTTGTTTATCTTGATAATCCGACGTAGCTCATTGATACATGTAAGCGTTGTTTCTTCTACCATTTTATTCTCGCTTGAAGTTAGCAGATCATGCACTGCGTCACGCAACTTTGTCCCATCTTGTGTCGGCATGAATGCTTTAAGCGCCCGCTCCATATGACCAACCCCTCCGTCTGTAGGCTCTGTCTGAAATGTAAAACTATTGTGTTTGTACAAAGCTCATTCATGCATATTTTCATAAACTTAGATACTAAGGGCTTGAATATTCAGTATGTACTATACAACTAAGCTTCAACATGTATGTTCTTGTAAGAGTATAGTTATATACTAATTCCTAAAATGGTATTTCATAGAATATACATGCTACACAAGTTCTTAATTATTTCTAAACATATTCAAACGTCGCAGCGTTATCTGGATACATCGAATATATGTATTCCCGTTTTGGTTTACTCGCAATTGGTAAATGTTTTAAATTAAGAAATAAACTAGTTTGGAGTTCTGACGCGTAGGAATTAACCACGAAGGCCGTAGGCCTGAGTGGTTAATAAGAAGCGTCAGAACGACAAACCATTGTATAACAGCCGGTATACAACGGTTTTCATAGTTTATTTCGATTCTAACATGATTTAAACCCGGAATTATATAAATAGCCAGTGTTATTTAGCGAGATCTATGCTGCTTAGGTCACTTGTTGACGGCTGTTACGATTATCTTTATCACCCCAGTATAACTATACTTCAAACAATAATCAAAATATGAAATAAGAAGAAAATCTGTTCAAAATCAATGGATATTTCTTAAATTAAATATCATTTAAGTATTCCTTACTAACAAATAGTCCAGAATACGCAAAATCATTTACAATGATAATGATACAATATAACGTGATTTAATTTATAAATTTTCCGACGTGTAAAAAAGAACAGTAGTTCAAATTTCCATTGTATATCAGCCGATATACAACGCTATGATTTGTTCTTTGTCTATATAGGCAAAATTGCCGGTTATGATAGAATGTAACGTATGATACTGTATCGGCCTTACCTTCATTGTATCGTATGCACTCAGAAACAAAGCTATGAGTAAGTTGATGACAACTATCGTAAACATACAGACATATACAATAATGTAGAAACGAGCGAACAACAACACGTTGGTATTTCCTGACTTGTCTTCATCAAACATCGCAATAGTTCCATATATGTCATCACCATCTATCAGAGCAAACAATGTCTCGGCCGCCGCTTCTAATGTACGGAACTGCTCAAAATAAATCAGAAATTTCCATTGTTATAATCTAGGCAATACATTTAGAGACGGGTATACACAAGAACATGTGTTTGTCAAACGATTTCTTTCGAAAGCTCTCTTTATGTTAATTTAATGATCATTAAATGTGCAATCAGACCGGGACCCTTCGCTTACAGGGCGAATGCTCTACTGACTGAGCTAGCCGGCTGCCTACACACTCCCTCACCCATACTGTGAACATGTTCAGACCGTGACATACTCCCCCGTCAGAATGAAATTCGTCCCGAATTTCTGACAGGTCTAGAGAACAAGGTAAACATGATCTCGGAGTATACAGTCACGGTCCCTCGTTGGGCGCCAAATGTCACAGTTCATATATATATATATGGTGGTACAGTTCTGGGTCTGTATGATAGTGGTGTATCTGTATAGTCAGACAACCCTGTTACAAAGTAACATGTACCAATCCGAGGGGAGGGTTCTCACTGCAGTCTTGTATTTTAGAAAACAACAACTGTAAATATATTGAAATAATATATTTAATAATGGAAATGAAAGCAATAGCATTGAATCGATGCACAACACATCAATCATACATAAGTTATATTTGTACATATAAGTATATAAAATATACATCACCATGTCAAATGGCGACAATGACAATGACGGAATTACGGACGGTTTAAAACATGACATAAACCTATTAATATGATTATAAACTTTACATTTAAATAGCCCAAGATGTAAAACCAAGTATAAGAAGTATATTGTTAAGATAATTACCTGTAAATATATTGAAATAATATATTTAATAATGGAAATAAAAGCAATAACATTGAATCGATGCACAACACATCAATCATACATAAGTTATGATTGATGCCTCGACATCGATTGGTCACTCACTAAGGTAATTACCATAACAATAGACAGAGATTAGGTATGCAAGGTGTTATTAAAGCAAGTGTATACTACATGACATGGTCGTACAGTCACTACTGTTTTACTATGTACCCTATAACTACCACTACCTACAATCAGAGATCAGGACGGTGGTCAAGTGTTAGAGTAGAACTCGAACCCGACACAAGGTTAAAACCAACCTGTGACACATAAAATCTGCATGTTGTCTTCTATTATTATTTGCTTTCAATGGATTACGGAGATTTTTCAGTGAAAATAACAGTGCAAATAACAGTGAAATTACCACTTCGTTATTTTCACTGTTTTAGAAGCTGGTTCCAGTATCGTTCAGAAAAAAAAACGTAACGTCAACGGCACCGGACAACAAAATGTACGTTACGTCATCATGACGTCACAATTGTCACGTCGTGACGTTCCGATTTCGACGTGATTTTTCCAATTAAGCCAATTACGGTACACTTTTAAGAGAAATTAAAGCATATTTTTGGTGAAAGATCAATTTTATTTCACTCGTGATCACTTAAATTATTGTTTTTCACTCATGGTTACGCCACTCGTGAAAATATTGATTTTCTGTGATCACTCGATGAAATAAAATACGATCTTACACCAAAATCAACAAATATCCTCTATTTAATAAATTGGGAAGAAGTTAAATTACAGTTTAACGTCGATACGTCACTTTAAATGATATGAACAAGTAACAAGTAATCAGGATGCATAGAATCCTCACACATACCTTAACATGGTACGGTCCCAGTACAACATAGCCACATAACCAGAACCCAACAAAAAGTACAGTAACACAGAACATGTAAGCTATAACATCACCTATAGCACGGGATAACGTTCTGAACAACAGCTGGAATTGCAAATACAAATAGTTTTGAATAACTAGAAGCAATTGACGCTGTGTTATCAGGTGTAGACCTAGTTTCAGTTTTAAAAAATCTGAATGGTCTAGTTTAAGCATTGATAAAATAATTAACCACCAACCACTTACAGTTAACGCGTACAACATACTCCGAACACCATTTTTCTGCTGAAAAATATGTTATTGCACTTGAGACTGAAACGTATTCTTTAAAACCAGAATTAAATCATATAATCTTTTTTTATAAAATAGTATAAACACTTATTTTAATGTATTTGAAACTGAAGGATATATATATACAGCTTATCATTAACTTAATTTCCGAAATGTCATCTATTTGAGCTTGATTCTACAATTGAAGACAAATCATTTATGAAAACGGAGCCCGACAACACATGGCGGATATCGGCATTTGGCGGTCTACAAAGCGATCAGGATCGGTCTACTACGGCATCATTCTTGATGATTCTCTCTAGTTTTGGTCTGTTTATCATCTATTCATGAAAGCCATTACCGAGAGCAGGTCAAAAGCAGATCGTGTAAAGAGTGTCGCGATATTAAGTAGTGGTCTACAATTAATGATGGTATTGTCCAAGTAGACACCAAAAAGCGGTGTGTCATTGATGGGAAAGTTCGATCTGTGTTCGGGTAGAGGTCAAGGAAGGATTCGGCTGGGGGAAATCGGCTTATATGTGTTTTAGAAGTACTTTTTGCTGCTTTAACGTTGCTACTTTACCTGGGATTACTAATTGTTTATAGTAGGGCATGTCATTCGACTGGGGGCATACTGTTGTTGCGCTCGGCATAGTCAGGCTTGCCATTTGACTGGTACGTTGGACTTGTTAAACTGGGTTATTCGGCTGGGCGTTGAGCTTTTGTATTGCTGAAACTATGTCAGTTAGCTGAAACCTTGACATTGAGCTTTTTTATACTGTTTAATATCTATATACATTTTAGGACTTCTGACAGCTAAAATTAAGGTATTTCGGCCATTTTACTGTTGGATCTAGTTCATTCAACTTGGGAATTCAGATTTTTGATTGCTGGAACTGGTTCATTTAGAGTTTCGACAGCTTGGACATGAGACGATCATAACTAGTTTAGTTGGGCATTGTGCCTTGTATATGTTTTATGTTTTCTGTACTCGGCTGGTTCAGGTGAGTAGTGCCTTCCCTGTCAGATTTAATATTATTTTTTTAATCAAGTATTGTCGGTTAGTGGTCGGAACTATATCGTGTTGGAACCCGCAGGGGAAATTAGCGATTTGTGGTCCATGCCGGGAGAACGTACCTAAACATACATGTAACCATAGCGTTACACTAAACATCGACTTACGTGTAATTTGTTGTGTACTTTGAAGTACCGTAGCACACTCAACCATGCCAATATACACCCTGTGCCTAGTATAACAGTGTAGCGGTCTAGGTCTAACAGTTCCTGTTCACTTATCTAAATTACAAGAATGCATTTGTTCAAATCAAACCAGATATAAAAATGACGAAAGAGGGTCCGTTAAATGGTTATATACAGATTTGAAATATAATGGTTTGGAAAATCAATGTCGTCCAGAAATGATACATACTTCACATACGGTTGATGACAATACATTACAGATGAAACACTTAGTTCGCATGTTTTCTTTTATAATATGAAGAACAAATGTTAGAACAAAACAATTTCGATTTTAACGGTGCTGAAGCTACGATCAAGCCAAATATTTCTGTAATAAAAAGCGGCTGAAAGTTGTTTTATGAAAGATTCATGTTAAGTAAAGACTTTAACCCCTCTCGATATTGCGCTCTCGGTACGGTATCGGCAGTGGAATTCATTAATCGTTGAGAGTGAGCCTCATCCCCCTCATCCCCGAATATGGATCGCCATATACGCGAGCATTAGTCGCTGAGAGCAATATTTGGTTCAACAGTGCTCACTTGACTGACAATTAAGAAAAGAAGCATACTAAAATTCCGAGTTCATGTATATGCAGCTTTGACGTTGGACAGGTATTGAGAATGACCTTCCTTGACATGGCATGGCGCGATGCCTATTCAATTGTGTTATCTCCCCTTCATGTTAAAATGATGCTTGGCAAATGTGAAATTGAAATAGATACACTTACAACAATGATCAATAGTTTCATACCATAGTTTCAGTAGTCATTTACCTCTTTTTCAGATAGTATCCGCCACGTTCCGTAAATGGTAAATGCATCAGAGGCAAGCACTATCATGTCCCAGAGCATGTGTACTAAGAACCGGAGGTACTCGCATATTGATAGGTTGGTTTCTTTACTGGTTCCTTCCAATCCGTAAAACTGTTTGAAATTCTTTTTCATGTATGAAACTGTCTTCTAGATAACAAAAATATACACGTATAGATGCATAGATGCACATGCTAAAGACATAACTGTCCTAACTTCTACTCTATAAGTATCAACTCCTGACACTATCGCTGTCACCCATAATTATATTGGTTAAATTACTAGGAGGGTAATATTTTGAATGCATTACGCTATACATTGTATTTATAATGTCTCTTTTTCACGTTATATTTTTCAAATGGTATCTCTATCCTTTTATATAAACAGAAAATGGCAATAAAAAATTGAAATAAGAAATAAGAGATTGACCTATAAGTAGTGAGTATAATTTATTTAGAGGAACGTACGTACATGTCAACGTATTGGGGCTAAATGACACAAGTAAAATGACGCAAGGCTAATGTTTCTTATAACTTACCTTACAAAAAACACCACCGAATACAACGGTTAATAGTGTCAGACAGATAGAAAGGCAACAGAGCGCAAGTACACATTCCCCCATAGGTAAGGTTGTGTTTTCCAATCTTAAATCTGAAACAAAACCAGACATTTTGAAGGAATTACCATGATTGTACTATTGTCAAACCATTAAACAAACAAACGCCTAGTTAGTCACGTTTGCGAGACCTATAACATTGAAACATTGAAACATCATTTTCATAAAATTTTAATACAGTTGCTTAAAATAATTTCAAGAGCCGATTTGAAGATTTCAAGAGATAAAGGTTACCTTTGACCGAGACATTCATTGCCGCACAATTGATCCTACTAGTTCGTGTATGCAGATCCACATTCACCTGTCCATTGTTGTCTTTGTCCGTAAATATCACCTAGAAAAGTGTACTGATTTGGAGTTTCACTTCAAAGTTGCTGCCTCATATATTGGTGAATTGCAATAATAAAATTGTCATTTATTTGCCTAATATTGGTATAGTTGCCTGTATATGTCATTAACAACTACACTGACATTTAAAATAACTTGCACAACATCGGCATTTTTTTTTAATTAATTTGCATTTTGACAAACAAAATTCTACAGGGTATTAATACCCTATAGAATTAACACTGTTATCACTTAAATTGCCTGAAATGTGTTTGCATTCGATGAAAATGAATTGCAAAACAATCCGAATACCTCACTGGTGTGTAAGCTGTAGTTTGTTGAAGGTACAGTTAGATCAAGTGAGCATTACATAATTATCAAAAGCACTTTTGAAGGAAACTCATTTTCAAAAGGAAAAATACTGATTGCGCGATATCGAAAGTTGTTTATATTGCTAATTTGCCATAAATCTTTCAAAACCCAACCGTCAGTGGCTTTCTATTACATAAATACTTGGTTAGGTCGGAAAAAATTAAATCATTAAAAATTTTAGCCCGATCTGTGAGGCAGCACCTTTAAATTGTTCAAAAAGTATTTAAATAATTGTGTTGAGAGAAGTATCAAATAAGGACGTATTGTACCAACCAAAGTCACTAGATCAGGATTTTTATTTGGACTTATGATAGCTTACCTGTCCATTGATCCTCAGGCAAAGAGCATGTCTCGTCGTCTCATCTGGTCGAACAGAATGGATGGAAAACCCCAGAACGATAGTGAACATCCTTAAAAGAATTATTGAAAAAGTATTTCAGCAATGCGTTAAGTAACAAGGAATAAGAAACATATGAAAGTGTGCTTCTAAAAATAATTACACGTCACTTTTGTTGATCAAGTAGAGAACAAAATGTGACGTCATTATGTCTCATATATGACGTCACAGTGTAAATTGATTTACAGTTTGTCATGTGCCTACTATCAGCACATCGCAGTAACAACAATAACAACAAGGACTTGATTGTAAACAATGATTTGTACCATGCATATGGCTTTCTGCCACTGTGTGTAGAGCGTGATCTTAGAAAACCGAACACCGTCAGACCGCGTGATTTGTTCTGTTTTGCCAGATGCTCCCTTATCTCATTTGTACTATTAATATCGAGATATCTCTGGATCTCTTAGAATGAGAAGGTCGTTAATTAATACTACTGACGACCTTTGAAGACTCACGCATATTTGAAATAGACAAGTTGACCAAACTGAAATTGAACAAACTTGTTTTCAGAGCAGTAGAGAGTAGTTTTCAAACAGCGTTTCTTGTTTTCTCAAACAAGTTTTTACTAACGACCACCTCAATCTAAGCCAGTGATATATTAGCACAGTTGGTCTTGAACAAACACACACACATTTTTAAGTTCACAAGAAATTAAAATATAAATGTTAATATGAGATAATATACACGGTCTAACCTTTGTATTGTATGTGATAAGTTCATGTATTCAAGTTCATCAGCAATACTGTACTTGTACTCTATTTCATCGTCTGTTGTAGTATTAGTCAAACCATGGCAGGTACTGAAGGTTTTCTCTGTGAAACGATCATAGAACAAGGGGAGACCAAGACTGATGTATAGAGTGTTACATGAGTGTCTTTTCATATTGAATTTATTACACGAGTTGAATAAAACAATAAATTTTATCGATTTTTATCAACAAGTTTAATAAATTCAATGTGGAAAGTAACAAATGTAATGTTCTTTTTATCATATGTAAGCCTTTTCGGGCCGAAACATAAAATAGCTGCTTAATTTCAAAGCTTGATTACACTAATGTATTATCAAAAATAAATAATGGCTTTATTACGCTACCGCGACGTCATGATAAAATACGAGTATGCAAGCATGTAGCAGCTATATATTACAGGCAAACTTTTAAAAGTGTATACATTGATCAGGAATACTAGTAGTACATTCCTAATCATTACTGTCAACCCCTCTCTGCAACTCTATTGGTAGATCGTTGGAGCTGTGGAATTGTCAGCACTATAATGTAGTTTTAATACACGAAACACGAATCCGTGGGTCCTAGATCATGCTAGTATGATGCGAATATTCGATGCCAATTTCAAAGTTAATTAGGAGTATTTTAACCTCTGTGTGCTCTGCTATGTGGCTCGATGCATTACCGTGATCAAGTTTTATCCATGATAGTGGTTATCATGTCGAACAATATAAAACCTTCCATCGAAGGAGGAACTTCCAAGATACACTAACTCTCTTTTCAGTGTGATATGTGGTTCGTAAACTAGTCACCACCGTATAATGAGCTTACAAAATGTTTAACTGCTCTTAAAATGTTAGCTTACCCTTTTCCTTGATTTTTGCTTTGTTCATAACATAAACCAATCTACTTACCCCTTATTGTGATTGTATTACCCATACCATTTTCTGGGACATCGAAATACTTAAATGTTGCTTTCATATTATCCATGCTCGTACGTTTGTAAAAACCTATAGCACTTCTCTCATAATTGTAGTACTGAAAATAAAAAATAAAAACTGTAGTAAAAGCTTATTCAGGTATAATGGGCTCTGGAGTTCGCTTCTCCAAGTGCTACATTGTTGAACAGTTCAATATGCTAGTAGCCAATCCTGAAAACACCAAACAACACACACATAAAACATTGATGTTCATAATGACCTACATTGATCTCACACCAATCGTTGTCCAACTCCGAGGACCCTCCTTTTCAATGACAAATAGGGTGGGAAATGTTCTACCGTGGGGGAGGATAGCCCACCCAAAAGCACCCCTTTGCCACTAGCTTATAAAGAGTTAATAAAATATTGGAATTTCGTTGCATTCGATTTCACACAGAGTTAAAGTGCACAACATATTGAATGTTATTTTTTTTATATACGTTAAACCTTATTACAGACCTATATCTAGGTCACAATTGAAATTGATCTGTCGACCAAGGTCACGAAGGTAAAGGTCATTATCCGGTGAAATAAGTGTATTTTTTATATTACACATGCCTTTGTTTATTTGTGTAGGCGGCTTTTTTAGTTTAAGTCTAGAGAGTTTGGATAGCTGAAATAAAGAATAAAGTCAGTTACCATGGATACCAAGATGGCGGCGAATTCTACATATATTGTATGAGCTCATAGCTTGTCCAAATGTCATAATTCTTACCAATAAGTAAATAAAAACATAGTGGATGAAAAAGGTGTTGCAATTATTTTACGTATGATTATACATGTCGACGTCTTACATGAACAGTAAACCAAGGTCAAACGGGTGAGATAAAGGTCATTTAGAGGCCAACACTTTAAAACTGTGTTTATCTAAAATAATTTTAATTCCAAGCCCTATTGGTAATAAACGTCTAAATTGTTACAAAATATTGATACATCCATGTGCAGGTATTTGTTCTAGTTTGACATTGACACGTCATTGACATTGACCTTGAAATGGTCAGTATGTGTTTTATTAATATAATGGATACACTATAAAGTTAAACGTAGCTAATAGTCATACATATATGTTAGTAAACCATTATAAATAAATATGGGGTTAGTACCATGTATTTCAATTAAAATGGTTTAAGTGGAACCCGTTTTTTTTCAAGCATTACTAAGTATTTAAGTTTTGATCTAAAAATGACATCAACCGTTTATGGCCTTGGTTTACAGCTCATGTCAGATGTCTGTTATTATTTGTATAATTATTAATTACACCACGTATTTAATCCAATATGTAATTTGTACTTATTGCTAAGAATCATGAGATTTGGACTAGTTAATAGATTATAAAATGGCTGAAATATTGGCCGCCATCTTGGTTTCCATGGTGACTTTATTTCAGTTATCCACACTCTCTAGGTTTAAACTTCAAACAAACGAATACACAAAGAAACACAGCCAAAGGAATAATACTCGCTGAAGATATTCACTTTTAACAACATAAAAACTTGACTAGAGCAATGTTCTTTATAAATTTCACCTTGTAATGACTTTCACCTTCGTAATCTTAGTCAACATATCAACTTGAATACTGACCTATATACAAGTTTGTAATAAAGTTGCACACATATTGACATTCATGTGCATGTTGTAGTTACACACGATATTTTTCCTTTCAAATTGCTTGCGTGGTAACAGTGACGTTGCATTAGAAGTATGATTCGAACACGCATGTTGTAAATCACTATAATATCGGATGTACAAGAAAGGTATCATCTCAGACATGTATTCTGACCCGGCAATGCATTATTGATCAATATATAGGTTTGTGTTATTATTGGCCCATATAGCCTAACATGATAATTGTGCCAAAACATATGAGTTGAACGAGGTATGAGACTGTATAAGTATGTAACGTCATTCGAATCAAGGAGACAACATTTACCGTACACCTCATTGGACAACAGTAAATGTATCAATTTGAAGATGAGAATTTAGAATTTAGAGTAAATCAATTTTAACAAGGACTTACACTGCTGACAGCGAAGTTGATTCCATTCTCTAGACCGTTCATTGTATAGACAGCATAGTCACCCTGAGTCGGTGGATATGGTACGGTCTCCCAACCTGCAGTATAAAAGGATGCTATCAAAGATGTCTTTTGGCATAAAACATTGATGATTATTCGACCATTTCGTCTTAGCACGCCTTTCTTACATTAGACCTACATTTATATTCAAAGTTTATTGTAAGAATACATGAACATGTATACGTATATTCCGTTTTATTAATTCCCGCCTCGAAGTGGGGTTATAGGAATGGTCTCCGTTTGTTCGTTTGTCCGTGTCTCCGCACACACGAAAATCACCTTAGATGGTCGGAGGCGTGCCCCCTGACACAATAGAATTTATTGAATTCATTCCGTGACCACTTTTCTAAGATTTGACCTAGTGAACTAGTTTTTGACCCTACTTGACCTAACTTTCATAGAGACAGACATTCTGACCATACCGTTGGACCGTCATTGTGTCCTCTAATGTGTTCACCAGCTTTTTCTAAGATTCTAAGATTTCTAAGACATATTGCCCTAGTGTTTTACCCCAGATGACACACTTTCGCATTTGACCTAGATTTGGTCAAGATAAACATTCTGACCGATTTTGATATAGATTGGGTCATAATTGTAGTCTCTAGTTTGTTCACAAGGAAGTATGAATGAACTTTGGACAACGAGCAACGGACAGGTGGACGAAGGATGACGGACAGGCGGACGACGGACGTAGAGCGACCAAAAATGTTTACCCTGTCACTTTGTGACAGGTGAGTTAAAACGTTGTACTATGTTAACCAAAGTAGAGTATCATACTTGCGTCCCAGTTTTCAAGAAGAAGATGTCGCAAGGTCAAGTGCCCTCTCTGTACCTCACTGTTAAAATCAGCTCGATCGTTGCCATAGCGATACATCTAAAATAGAAATTAAACCGATCCGTAGGTACAATATGTAATTGAAACAAAGGACAAAAGTATTGGCTTTTACTCTAATATATACTTATACTAAAGTCTTTACTATAATTATATACAATAACTTACTTGGTGATGGCAACAATGGTTTGATTCTAGACTATCTTGATTTGTCAAAATCTGTTTTTCTCTTACGGTCTGCTTAGTTGTTTATGTACAGGGTATAGGACAGCATTATGGGTGCATTTCTTATTTACTCGCAATACCCTGGTGTACGGTTTACGGCAGAGATAGTGCATAACCAGTTTTCCTGAGAGAAATAATCAACCCGTGCTGACGTTGAGATAACCAGCACCACAAATGACGTAATAGAATATGACATCAGAGTCAGTTATCCCTAGATTTAGTCGGATAGTACTTAACTGACTTATTACCTGTGTTGTTAACCAGCCCACTTTCACCATCTGGACCACAAATATGACGACATACAATAAGAGCATGAGTTGCCAAAACCCCTTCTTTTTCTCCATTCTGAACGGTACACAGAAGAAAAGCTTCAGTAAAACCCTCAAATGCCGCTCTTTGTCCCTCTCCTCTTGAACCCTCAAATGCCGCTCTTTGTCCCTCTCCTCTTGACTTGAACCTGATTGTTCATCTGCAGTTTTACATTCCGTATAGTTGGTTACATTTTGTATTTCTGCGGGTAGACTAATTTGCGATTTAGGCCTAAAATGGGTAGGTTTTATTTCTGCGGTTTTTATTTCTGCGACCTACCAGAAAATCGGGAATTAATTTCTGCGGATTTCAGAAACCGGGTATTGCTATATCGTTAATACAATTATACACAAACTACAGTGTTGCAAATTGAACCAGTTGTCAAACTTACATCAACGTGTATTGAGGGTCAATACCGATATAACACATACCATTCATTAATTGTTAAACAAACAAGCAAACAAAGACAGTCGATCACTATACGTGTGAAAAATACGACAGTAACAAAACACTAGAAAGATATAGATTAAATGTATATTACCAGTAAAATGAAGCAAAATATGGAAGTTAAATTTTGCGAACAAAATTTTTACGGATGTTTAATTTTGCGGAATTTAATTTTACGGGACAGCCTCAAACCGCAAAAAACGCAGAAATAAAAACCCGCAGAAATTACCCGCTATACGGTAATCGTTATATTATCTATAATGTTACATAATCTTGAAATATACTGTAATCAACATTCTGAACCAATGAAAATGCCGATCAGCGCTGGTTAAATGTAAAACCAATCATTAAAAATTTACTTTATATGTTCTAAATATTACATAACATGATTGTGTTACCAACGTCGAAATCAAACGTTAACGTTGCTAAGATACGCATACATGTACGGTTCAAAACTGGCGGAGGTAGGATTTTCAGAACAGAGTGATACTTAAGGTTAGATTAGAGAAGATTATTTATGCAGATACAAAATGCCCAGCGGCTGTCTATTGCATGAGTGAACAATAAAAAAACAGTCGTTCACCAATAGCTAGATGGTGGCCACAATGGTATACGGATACAATTGTTTGTAAAAATGATATGAGCCGTTCTCCAGGAAATCCGGGCTTAGTGACCTAAATATGAAAATCATGATAATATAGCATTAGAAAGACAAGATTCTTTTGAACAGTTTCTTAAAATGTGAGCAAAATATAACACCAAATTACTAAGTTACAGACTTTTAAAACTAACCCATCCTTTTTTAGTGACGTCGCCAACGTCATTCAAACGTTGTTTGACGTAACGTTAACAAGAAGTTCATAAATCCAGTATTTGATGAATTCTTGGCGTAAACTTTTCAAATTGTATTACATTTTAGAATTATATTCCTTTTTTAATAAAACATATCTAAATCGTTACTTTTAGCTTTTAGAGAAACGTAGCTACTGTTGTTAACCACAAACCCCTTGTTTTCTTAATATGGACACTCTACAGAAATTGGTCACAATGGCAAGGACATATGATATTTTAACATGATTCATGAGAAAAAATAAATCTAAGACATAGTTCAATATTATCCAAGGACTTAAATTTAAATCAGCGTAATAAGCGTAAATAAGAGCATGGCTGTTTTATCAATTAAGAGGGTTTTCTTAACCTTATTACATAAATACTAATACAATGTCACTAAGCCCCGTTTTCCTGGAGAACGGCTCATATGTAATGTAACCTTGTGATGAGGTACAGTAATAACCAATGAGTGATGACCAGTGAATAGATACATTTATCGCATTTGAGTTAAATAGTCAAATAATAGACAGGTACCAATCCTTTAAATCACGAGGTTCACCATTTCACATAAATGCTACGTTTACAAATGATTGAGACAGAATACAGAATACAGAAAAGTTTATTCGGCTTAAGGTGGCTCGGGACTTTCCTAGCTCGAAATCAAAAGTTGACATATAAAGTTGAAACTTAGTACGGACGTAAATCATACCCATCTGCGTTGTGTGGTAACGTTTTGATACAATGAAGTCACATGACGTCGCTATTTGGTGCCGTTTTTAAAATTAGTCCTAGTATCATACCGTACATTGATTATGACTACATAACTTTTTCATTTATTCGCCGATTTTAAATTTTGTAAATTGAGTATTAATGCTCGATAAGTTATCGTTCTGCTAATATGTATTTATTATACTTCATCAACCATTAATAAATAGTGTAGTCGGATGTCGCGCAAAAGACGTCAGAAACGTCAACAAAATGCTACTTGATTTTTCGCCTTTTCCCTTAAATATCTAAAATATCTGACGGTAACTTTTTTTTAAAACTTCACAGTGACGTTACGTACAATGTTGCGACTAATGTGGAAAAACGTGAATTGTACACGCACAAAAAAAGGAGTGTGCTTACTTTTAAAGACAGATCAATAAATGAGATATCAAACTATTCAGAAAATAAAACGTAACAAATCTAGCGTTTTCATATGTGATGAATTTATTGCAATATCCGTAATGGTTATGTTTTAATTGACGCGCGGGCTTTAAAATTTGATGTCCCAATGTAACACAATTTTCCCGCGCACTTTCCAAAAAAATGTGTATCTTTTTTATTGTTTTGCCAAATTCACCATGATTTTATTATGATACTGACGGGAAATGAAGTTTTATGTATTGACGGCGGAAGTGAAGTAACGTCAGGCGTTTTCTGGATATATGCAAATATTTGAAGATCGAAAGAATGTCCCATTTGAAATTTTCGTAAGAAAAAAAGTCGACTTGCTGTGCAAGACGTGTTTTCAGAAAGAAATCATTGCAGCGAAATGTAATACATTTGGTACCTAATGCAATCGCATTTGATAACAATTACGTTAGTATCCTATTCAAAAGAAATATACATGTTCGGGATTGTGATATATTTGTTTGAAAAAGTCTTGTCACGGCGAATTTTTTGCATGAATTTCATCGGTATCTATCAATGTGTGTATTTTCAAAGCATATAAAATACATTTTCGTTGTAGGTATGAAATCGGTGTCCGAGAAATGTGTGACTCATTTATCAAAGTTACGTTTGCACTAATTATTGTTGTGATACATGCAAAAATATAAATGCTATAATTATTGAACTAGGTCTAGTCACGACGCGGAACTGACTAAAAACGCGATACTTGACGTTATAATGCGAATTAGCGTTTTATGAATTCGTAGAAATATAATGCAATAAAATTAGTAAAAATATCAATTTTGAAATAGTTTTACAGTACTATCAAATGCAGATAAAATGCAAGAATACCGTGTTCATAAAAAGAAAAAGAAACGATAAATAAACGAAATGCATATCATAAAATTAAAGAGGACTATAACGCAAAAAATAAAATTCTACATCATTTTTCATATTTTATTTCGTTTAAACGGCAATATGATGGACAATATAAAGTCGCAGATTTGTCCCCGAAATGTTGAAATAAATACACCTGTACTTTTTATCACTTAATGATGGTGTTGTTTTATTTAAGCAGTATCATCTGTCTAAATATACAACGAGTAGTAGTGTGTGTGACGTACATTTTGCACTTAAATAACGTCAACGTCATGTTACAGAAAAAAGTCGCAACATTGTGCGTAACGTCAGTATGTTGCTCTGGATATTAAAAACAGATTAGTTAATAAAAAAGGATAGGTCGCCGCGAAAGATTTCTCAGTAAGTAACTTTGAAATACCGTCGTCGGCCTTAAAATATTGACGAGGCTGCGTTTTTCTTATTTAACTACTTATCAACTACATGTATTCAACTAGAGGATATCAGTAGTGTATGAGTTACGGGTTCGACTGCCGCAAGCTATGTAATTCCGACAATTCTTCTTTTTGTCAGAACATCGCGAGTAGACATTTACATTGTTTATTGGTTACAAAAATGACTCGTAAAACACGGCGTCGTATCGAGCTGGAATGCCGTCAGAACCAAAATTCGAGGTGTATTCCTTCATGATCTAAGTGCATTCTAAACATTATGACTGCATTCGTAGTGCATTCGATATATCCCGGCACATTCCTGCGGCCACTTCGAATGTTTTGGACATGTTCAAAACTTTCGAGGTGCATTCGAGGTCGGATGAAATATCGAACGGATTTCGAAGTGCATTATGGCATTCTGACTGCATTTGTAACAAAACTTAAAATCAGTACATGTTTAAAATTATGTGCTGTTATTAAACATACGTCCCGTGCGAAAGTCCGTGCAAATTAATTTATTTATGGTCAATAAGAATTTTAGATATGCCGATACATTAAAAAATCACAAAATTATGCGATTTTTCACTCAACAACATGGTGGTTTTTAAGTTTAAGTTAAGTGTAAAAATACAGTTTGAATTTTATGGTCAAAGGGAGGTAAATCTTCCCAAACTGCATTTAAAGACAAAAAGTTGGTAATTATAAACCTAAATTGGGCTTTATTTTTATCATTGTTTTCTTTATTTCTGCCTCCTCGATAAGAACATACACTTGAACACGAACTTGATCAGCAAAGAGGATACATAGCTTCATTAACAACCTGATATACCCGATGAACACACAACAAAAACGTGTGCCATTAGCTGTTGCTGATGTCATCATTTGCTTGTTCTGTTTGTGAAATTTGTTATCAGATTGTAATAAATCAATTGAATTGTAATTCCACATATCCAAGCTGCATGCATATTTTGAAAAATTCAACAAGATCTAACAGGTATCGACCGATTTATGGATAAATATATGCATGAACACTTATAATATTTGTTAAGTGTACATCGTCAATGTACTCGTTTTATGTATACAAAAAGACAAGCCTATGACATAAGAGTGCCCGACCCTCTAAGACAATAATAGGCTACCCCCTGTCTTACCCTTGTCAATTAACTTTGCATTACTTCTGCGTTTCTCGTCCATATTGACTGGTTGCCAATTAGTCTGAAATGGAAAGACATATTGCCATTTATAAATTTCTGATTTTATTTCAAGATCAGCCTAATGGCATAAGTCAGAGTTAGTTACACTACAACGAATAACAACGACGTAATCATACAGAACATATGAAACTTTACCCAGAACGCTTGCATTCGCTGGAGGTGCAACAATCTGATGCCGAGTTTTGACGTTACATTGTGCCCAGGATTATGTGATCTTTACAAACATGAATAGGCTTGGTCAACTGATGCAAAATTGGTTTTACAACTTACTAATAATTTAAAAGTAAACAGATATGGTCAGTTTTGTTCTAAAAACATTACTGATAAATCATGCATACTTGATTAATCCACCTATTTTACCCCCCATTCTTATTATCGTGTGCGCACTATACATGTTATTCAACTGATTAATGACCTACATTTAAAAGATCGGGAACTGACTTGTAGCTGGACTTTATATTGGAGAATAGATAACGTACATAACTTACAATACCGTGTGATCACGGGTGCATTTTGCAACGATAATGTTTATAATGTAATGTAGAACTTACACACACTTAAACGCAATATTATAGTCTGACTTATGTCCATCGTATGTAAATCGTGTACATGCGTATTGCGACGACCACGTACAGGTAGCTAGAAGAAGAAGGGTATCTGCGTACGCCAGCGTATTTCAACTTGTTCTTTTACCTGTTATGACGATCAGTCAAAAATATTTGAGAGTTGCTAAATGATGCTTAGGCAAATCAGTGCTAGTATATTTTCTATTCATTATCGTGAACTATTGTATCCCATTGATGTTTTATGGCGAATATCAATCGTGGTTATGATAATTTGATTCCTGTTGCCAGGCAATCAAAGAAGACAAACCGAGGACATGCTTTCACGCATATACCGTTCTAATTTCTTCCACATTGTGAAGATTCTGCTATATTTAGCCTAAACACTTCCAATTTGACCGGTCTTAATTCCTGGTGTTAACTTGCCCGTTTTGTCACCTTTCTTCTATTCAAAATGTATTTCCTTGTCTGATCGGAGATGTAATTTGCCAAACCGGGAAAGTGAACATAACACTAAATACCGTAGAATCTAGACAATTTAACTATTCTGAACGGACGGATTTTAGAAAAACTTTTTGTGGTACGAAATAACGCAATCATTTCATTATAATGTCAAATATCCTAGTCAGTTTTACATTTTTGTGGCTGAGATGCTGACACTTTGAAAAACAATTATTTTAACAAAGTATGGATGCGTATTTATTCCGTACCTGTGAATATCCGGTGACACATAGACCAACTATCCGCGCATAAATTTATATTGCCCAGCTACAATCCAACAGCCCATATTTATACAGATAGCCATATCGAAATACCGTATAGCGGGTTATTTCTGCGGGTAGAAAATTTTGCGATTTGGGCCTAAAATGGGTAGGTTTTATTTCTGCGGTTTTTATTTCTGCGACCTACCAGGAAATCGGGAATTAATTTCTGCGGGTTTCAGAAACCGGAAGAAAATTCAGCGAATGGTAAATAGCTACCGTATCTACTACGGCATGATCAACAACATGATAACACTGCTTGTATGATTTAGATTTAATTGTTAATTTTATACAGTATTCAGCTTTTTTTCATTTTATGAACATCAGAACAGAACAGAACATTTTCAGCAGTACATGTACTACCGGTAAACTAAATCAATGCATTTAACGGCATATTATCCTCAACCAAGTCTATTATCCCCGCACCCCTAAAATCACTTATGATGATGTCTGGCTGTGCTCGAATATCAGTAAACATTTTATATACAAACTTACATCAACGCGTAAAGAGGGTCAATACCGATATAACACATATAAACCGATTTCGATAACATGGATTTCTCGGTTCAGCGCATTCAAAGCGTTTAGGGGAGCATGTTTTGTTATCGGATTAGAGCCAAAATGCATCCATTAACTGGATAAAATTAGTATAGCAACGTGTTATATACAATAGCCTCTGTGACTAAGTGGATATGTGCGTTGACATAATTATATTTGTCGTTCGAAATCGTTGGTTTTGAGTTCAAGCCCAGCAGAAGTCATCTTTTTTACTCTGCATAATTTATTATTTTATTTTTATTCAATATAATATTATATAAATCAATATTCAAAATATAAACTTGTTCGTCTGGTACGAAGTTAAAACATTTTGCCTGCATGTATTTTACATTCTTTGTGGCAGTTTCGATTTCCTGAGTTAACTTTCTTTTTACCATGAAATTATGTTCATACATTTTATCAGCCTGGTACTATAAAACAAAACATCAAATTATAAGCAATGAATTATTTATATGCGTTTTTTAAAAAAAAAGAGACAGTGTGGGGGTTGAACCTAAAACGTTATTCCATTGGTATTTGAAACTATCTGCTCTGCCAACCGCGCTGTGGTTGCAATTGAAAAATGTGTGCTTTGTATAGCCTAATAAAGAGTGTGTATGCATGTTATCAAAGCTGGATCACCTGTATTATGTTTATGTTATAGCCTTCGTATATAAACAAACGGTCAGATTATCGAAAAAAAAAAAAAAAAAAAAATAAACAATCGAAATCGGTCTATACCATTCTTTAATTGTTAAGCAAACAAGCAAACAAAGACAGTCGATCACTATAGGTGTGAAAAATACGACAGTAACAAAACACTAGAAAGATATAGATTAAAGGTATATTACCAGTATATTGAAGCAAAATATGGAAGTTAAATTTTGCGAACAACTTTTTACGGATGTTTAATTTTGCGGAATTTAATTTTACGGGACAGCCTCAAACCGCAAAAAAACGCAGAAATAAAAACTCGCAGAAATTACCCGCTATACGGTATGCATTGAGGTCAGATACCAAAAATAGGAAAAAAGGTTAGAGTCATTGCACGTGAAGTGCACTCACTTGTGCACAGCGACAATAATAATTGAAAATAATTGAAAATATTTATATAGCGCCTTATAAAACAAGTCTCTAAAGCGCTGTACACGCGAAAGTTAATTTATTGAAAGTTGGTAAGTGTCTTGAAAATCTAACATCCACTGATCACTGATATGCCATTTTAAACATGTGCGTTTTTAGTGTCTTTTTGAAAACCAGCAGAGAGTCAATGTTTTTTATTTCTATTGGCAGACTGTTCCACAGGGTGGCTGCACATTTGTCAAAACGCCTTTCACCGTAGGTCTTAGTTTTTGTTCTCGGAACGTTTAACAAGTCTGATCTCAGGGATCTTGTTGGGTGGTACTCAGTTACCAACACATTCATGTAAACAGGAGCAAGTTCATGTTTGATCTTAAATGTGTATATAATGACCTAGTACTGTACTCTGTATGGCACCGGAAGCCAGTGCAGTGAATGCAGGATCGGTGTAATGTGTTCACGCTTTTTTGTAAATGTGATCAAACGAGCAGCAGTGTTCTGGATAGGCTGCAGTTTGCCTACTACCTTGCTGTTGGCACCACATATCATACGCTCCCTACAGCGCCTTGATTTCCACTTAACCGTTACAATTCACACGCTGCTTAGAATACTAGAATAATTTGATATTTGTGACGGTGACTGCAGAAATCAAGCCAGACGCGGTGACGTCTGTTTTCGGTAAATCGCGCTCAAAGTTTGACGTCAAAACGTTCGATTTTTTTTATCTATTAGTGGACTTTTCCCAGTATATCTTCGTTGTTAAACAAAATTACGCGTATTATTTTTTACTAACCTAAGTAAGCATTATTCCCGAAACATTCTCACGAAGAATTTAGTGTCATCTAACCTTTTCTTAGTGAGTTATTCTCAGTTATTCCCCTTCACTGTCAAAGGTCAATTAAAGATGGCTTACGCGACTTTTGCATGCGCTGGGTGCGTGTGAAGTTTTAAGGATTTATGACAAAATATCGTCGTATATGGCCTTATAACTGTACAGGTTGAGTGGAAATCATATTGTCCGAAAGTAAGCATATCATTTATACACTGTCATTGCTTCAATGCTCTAATTTCCGTGATTTTAATTGTTGTTGTCATGTTCAAAAATAGTTGACCCGGAAGTAGACTGTAGCTCCTGTAAATCAGTGAAAATTCGTCTGCTGGAATATTTTACGAGTCTATGAACTCAACTTCAACTTAAATGTGTTATTTGTAAATTACCACTATGTAGGACATCTACCTAGGGTCATAAATCGACATGTGGTCACAGGAATGTGCTGCTAGCACTGTGCCTTATGAATATGAGTGGTCACAGCACGACGATGAGGAATTCGAGGATGAACTGAACAGTGTCCATAACTTATATTTTCAAAATCACCCCAATGATGAAGATTTCTTTGGGTCATATGATGAATCCTATGACCCAAATCCTACTATATGTCTGACCACAATGAGTCTGATATGGACTCAGATGCTGAAAATCTTGAACTTGATTCTACTACATCAACTGTTATTTTAGAGGATCTGTCCGAAATTGATCAAAATGAGCTTCAAAAGCAGGAACGATTCATGACAGAAAGTTGTGGTTGTAAAGAATTTTATTCCGGCAAACCTTGTAGCCAGGTCCTTGACCACCAGTCCATATTAGATTTTAGAGGTTTTTGCCAGGAGCTCTCGCATGACGAACTCGACATTGCTGTGAAATCTGCTTTGCTTTGCCATCGTAATTCTGGTCAAAAAACTTCTTCAAAATCCCATAAACCATTAGATCGGTGCCGTCCATCTCAACAGTATTTCTACATGGGCAATAGAATTTGTAGAACTATGTTTTGTTTTTTGTATAGTATTGACAGGCAGAAATTGCATGTTCTGGGTAAATCGTTGGATTGTGATGGGTTAAAGCCACGTACTCACGGCTTGACCAACAGACTACCTCCAAACAGTCTGACATTTACAGAAAGGCAAAATATTTTAACTTTTTTGCTTAAGTATGCCAGTATAAATGCTGTGCCATTGTCGGGTCGCTTGCCCAACCAAAGAAACTGTCAGGTTTTGCTGCTACCGTCTGATAAAACAAAATCAGATATACATTTATTGTACCAACAGACAGCGATTGGCATGGGTATGAGAACTGTAAGTTTAAGAACCTTCCTAAGGTTGTGGAAAGAGTTATGTCCAAACATTGTAATGTCAAAACCACAGACAGATCTGTGTCATAAATGCCAGACATTTTCGAGTAAAATTTCACATAGTGGTGCTCTTGAAGAAGACGACAAATCTGCATTGTTGCAGTCATATGAGAGTCATATCAATTTCGTAAAGATGGAAAGAGATGCTTATAGAGAACAATGTGCTGCCAGTAAAGAGTCGTACATTAATTCACCAAGTGCAGAAGGTGCATATTGCTTTGATTTTAAACATCCTTATAAACAGTTCATGTTCATGTTGTCTGTATTAGTAGATCTTCTTGACAATGTAGTTTTAAATGTTCAAACGAAATTACTTTATTTGGTTAGTTTCTCCATGCACCATATTCTAATACAGGAAGAGCTGGGGTTGGACGAGGTGCATGGGTTATTGAAATAAATTATAAGATGCATCTGGTATCCCTGAAGTAAAAATAGTTATACTTAAGATCTTATTTTTAACAAAGGCTATTTAATAACTAAGTTGAAAATCCTATGCATTTGAACAAAAAATGTGATATATTTACCAATATAATAAGAATGCTTGGCATGTTAATGTAAAAAATGATCTTAAAATATAGATTTCTATCAATTACGAAAATGTTGAGTGTCCATTATTTTGTAGGCAGTGCTCTTGTTTATCATTTTTAACTGAACAGCCCTGACGGCGGGCTGTGGCATCAAGTAATTTTGTCTGTACTATAATTCAAACAGTTTTCCTCCGATCATCTTCAGACTTGGTGACAATGTGTGTGGGCATAATGACAAAGTTCATTTACAGGCCAAATCACTCCAGGCCTTCTTGGTATATTGTGCTTTATGGTACAAAAAATGTGAAATTGACATTATACATACTTTAAGTTTCATCCGATAATCTTCAAACTTTGCGACAATGTTTATGAGTATTATATCTAGGCTTAGTTCAATTATCGGCCAAAACTGTCTTGGTCAAGTTTGAAACTGGGTCATTTGAGGTCAAAAACTAGGTCACAAGGTCAAATCTTAGAAAAAGCTTGTGTACACATTAGAGCACACACTTATGGCCCAATCGTCATGCAACTTGGTTAGAATGATTGTCTCTTTGAAAACTAGGTCAAGTTTGAAACTAGGTCATGTGAGGTAAAAAACGAGCCCAGAAGGTCAAATGTTAAAAAAAGCTTGTGAACACAGAGGACGCAATTATGGCCCAATATCTACGAAACTTGGTCAGTATGTTTGTCTCTAGGTCAAGTAAGAAACGGGGTGATGTGGGGTCAAAAACCAGGTTACTAGTTCAAATATTAGAAAAAATCTTGTGTAGTCACTAGAGGTTATAAGTTTGGCATAATCTTAATGAAATTTTGTCACAATGATCATCTCCACAAAATCAAAGTCAGTTTTGGGTCATTTTTCTGAATATTATTCATAAAATATAAATGATTACTTTAATAAAGTCACCATAGGAGCTTGCATGGGCTATTATGCCACGGAAAGGTGTATTTGTGACATTTTGGCTCTTGTTATTATTTATAAGCAGATTTAGCTCAGTGGTAACGCACTGGACTGTCAATCCAGAGGTCGTGGGTAATCCCCGGCATCAGAACTTGACATTTCTGAAATATTAATAATATTTCCCACTATATCTGACCGTGTGTAATGCAAAGTATCTGGGTAAAGGTGCCAGGAAGCAGTGTATCTGTGCTATACACCGGGCACATTAAAGAACCAGGCTGTCTATTCGAAATAAGAGCTAGGCGCACTTCTGCAGCGCCGGACATGCCTGTATCTAATGCCTCTCTCTTTCTTCAGGGGCTTTCTCTCAGGCTGTCCCTCTGGTCAGATCATGCTGTATCTGCACTGGTAGAGGATGCACCTGCGCCCTTGTGGCTGCAACGATATAATGTTAAGTGCCTTTGAATACATGTGCGTTCGCATGAAACGGGCGCTATATAAATCTGGTATATTTATTTATATTTATTATTTCTGTACTTTAAAATTTAAGCTGCATGTGACGTATTGTTAACATGGTAGGTTACATTAACATATTATTATTAACTTTTTTACAGGTTCATCTCCATGTTCTCAAAACCTGACAACACATTATTCTTGGGATTATGTACAGCAGGTCCACTTTCCGCATCACAGTCAACAAGTATTAGCATATGTTTGTACAGAAAGAAGGAAATGCTAAAACTATTTTAAAAAATAACTGCCATATTTTAAAAATAACTGCTATATTTTAAAAAATAACTGCTGTATTTCAGCTCATCTGTCATCATTCTTTCAGTAGTTTATGTACAATGTCCATCTGTCTGTTATTTGTTCACAATTGATTGATAACAATTTCAGTCTAATCTTTATGAAACTTGGTCACATTGATTAACTCTACACAATTTAGGCCATGTTAGATATTGGGTCATCTGGGGTCTAAAACTAGGACACTAGTTAACTCGATTGAATCTCTGCTGGGCAACGAGAAATTTTAGGAACCACGGCGCTCCATAAATTGTGATGTAGCCAGTGATTGTGAAAAAGTAGTCATGTGTACTTAGGTGTGTAAAATGCGGTTTGTTTATTCATGAGTAATTTGACCATTAATTTCGTCTTATTTTAAACATTGAATTTGTTCATTGAGCTCAGTTTGGGAATTGTAGCCGGTGGTAAATCCTTCAGTAGTCACCAAAATTGCTGACCACTGGGGCTAGTGGAGAGCTCTTAGAAACCCTTTTCAGTGTTTCCCGGCACACTTGAAATGAACTGGTTGGAAACTGGAAGATAGCGTTGTGTGTATTGGTGCCATATCACGCTAAAAGCTGGGGTAGGAGTAGGACCGTAAGACACATGTTAAAGGACCAGGGAGTCTATTTAAAGAAGCTACTCTGCCAAGTTTTTGCAATATTTCATTCAAACTTTCATTGATGAACAGCTGAAGGAAGTAATTAGCTGCAATGCTTTTTGCCCCGCGGGGTATGATAGTCTACCATTTGGCAATTGCTCTTATTATACTCCAAGATACATAGTATATGGGGGCTATATTGGAGTCATGCTTGAGGTTGGTTGGTCTGTTGGTTTGTTGGTTGGTCCGTATAATTTGGTCCGCGCTATTTCTCTGTAACAATTGGTTGGATTTTAACAAAACTTTGTATGAATGTTCAGTACCATTATTGCTATTGTATCTAGTCAAAATAATAACTGCATATTCTGTTTTACAGGTCGGTCCATTGTTCTTTAAAACTCCCAGGAAATGTCAGATCTTTGGAGTTTGCTGTGAGGCGACAGGTGAACATCTTACCCAGTTATAAACCATATACAATTTTCTTGTCTGCAAGATTGTGCACAACACAAGTTTCGCACAGGGCTTAAAAATTCCTTGAACTTGGTTTCAACCTTCACTTTTTACCTTGAAAAGTACTTGAATTACGTGCTGCCGTGAAAAAATGCCAAAATTGTACTTTAATTTAAGGGAAAAACTTTGAAAGGAGGCAAACAGCCTTGATTATACAAACAGTATGCGTTTAAGTGTATGGATGATGTCAGAATGACACATCTGCATGAAACATGATGCAGAAATAGTCTTTTTCTTGAAAATTAAAAGTATGTAAATGTATTGTTGCGAGTGTGAGACATGAAGTGCTAAGCAGTATCCGTGATCAAAAATAATTTTCATTTATCCAGCGCACAGAGTCGAAATTGTACAATTTTGGTGTGAGAATTGTGTATGAACCATGTAACATAATCTCATTAAGAGTTAGGTTTATTCTTATGCAGATAGTTATGTATATTTCCTTGGGACTCTCCAGTCCATAAAATACGGACCAAGTCTAATTCCCGCTACTTGATGACAGGGTTATCAAATTCCCGTACATCAGGAAAGTCTTTATGTCACATTCCCCGTGCACACCCCTATGTGGGAACAGATTGATAACTGCAAAACATGCCTGTATTATTTAAGATGTTATAATCAGCGACAATGTGATTAAATCTTCTTTAAACAAGAGGGCCCATTGGGGCCTATATCGCTCACCTCTGTGTACATTGACCAAGTAAAACCATATATATTTAACTGAACTTTGATTTCAGTTGCCCTAGAAACCAGAGTTCTGCACGAGTTTATTTATTTATTTATTTTAAGAATGGATCAATAATTGAATATTGTCGAATCCAGTCTGTACTTTCAGATAGAAATATTTGACTATAGTTATATAAAGGAAAACGAGCCCCACTCACAGGTGGCCATGTTTTTGATGAATCATGACACAAATTGTGTAACAGGTTCACCCAACAATTATCTATGTAAAATAATTTTAAAATCTGGCCAGTGGTTTATTTTATGATTGTTTTTAAAATTTTCCAAATTGGTTGCCATGGCAACCAGAGTTTTGCATAGATTATATTTTTTTTAGCTCTTTTTAGAAAGGACCACCCAAGGAACATTGTTACCAATTTTTAATGAAGTACAACACATTCTTTCAGACAAAAAGATTTTTAAAGATTGTACCATATGTATATAGGAAAAAACGAGCCACGCCCACTGGCGGTCCTTTTTAACGAATCACAACAAAACTGTCATTTTGGTAAGAAGGTCACTCAATAAGTATTTCTATAAAATTATTTTGAAATCGATCCACTGGTTGATTTTTATGATTTTTATAAAAGATTTTCTTATCAGTTGCCATAGCAACTGGAGTTGTTTATAGATTTCTATTCTTTTAGCATTTTTCAGAAAGGATCGTCTATGGATCTTAGTAACAAATTTATAATAAAATCCAACCAGTACTTTCAGACAAGAAGATTTTTAACGATTCTAAGAGGGTCAACCATCAACCATTTTTGTAAAATTATTTTGAAATCTGGCCCGTGGTTGATTTTTAATGATTTTAAATGTGGTTACCAATCGGTTGCCATTGCAACCAGAGTTATTTATAGATTTCAAGTCTTAGCTATTTTTAGAACATACCTGTGAAGTTTGATTAAAATTGGTCAAGTGGTTTAGAAGAAATCGTTAAAAAGCATTGTTGACGGACGGACGCACGGACAGACGACCGACGAAGCCTGATCACAAAAGCTCACCCTGTCACTATGTGACAGGTGAGCTAAAAAAACTTCGAACAAGGTTCACACGACGACGTTTTTATTATCCATCCAGGTTACCGTGTACGTTAATTCATACATTCTTAGTACGTTTAATGCTTCAAACTGTTGATGTAGTCAAGCTTTATCGTATATAATCATGTTCCCATTGACAGAACTAAAAATCGATACCGTGGAAAATCCCATATTGACGTATTCATATTTAAGTACGTTACATTCATGGTATCAGTACTTGACCCAAATTGAAGCACCAGGTAACAATCTTAGTACATGTACACGATAATGCAGTAAACAAATATTCGAGATTAGTTCACAGGCACACGGTGTCGTCGATTTAAAACAATCCATGTACCTTCTTAAATACCAAAAGGTCGCTCAGCTGACTTTTTTTTCAAGCAACGGAAGCAGCAATATTCACGTATCGATTTTAGCGGTACCCCGAATACTACCAAGAAACATGCCTGTGAAGTTTGGTAAAAATTGGCCTGATGGTTTAGGAGGAGACGTCGTTTGAATGAATTGTTGACAGACGAACACACGGCCGCACGGACTGACTACTGACATAAAAGTGATCACAAAAGCTCAACCTGTCACCATGTGACAGGTGAGCTAAAATAGTACGACCCAATTTTGATCGCTCAAACAGAAAACCCCCCAAAAAAACATTGCTAAAATAATTGCACGTTATAAATCTGTGTCGCTTTGAAATTTAGGAAATATAAAAAAGTTATGAAATCCCCTCCCTTTCAAATGAAAATTGAACTTAATACATTTCTCAAACTTGTGATAATGCGTGGTCAAATTCTCATCTAATGTAACTTCAATTATACAAATATATACCTGAGTTGTATCTTTATAGGCGACACTGAGTTCCCTATTGATTTAAAATGTGTTACATCTCCTCCACTAAACAAACTTTCGCAGTAAAACGTTGCACTGCATATTCTAATCGTCCAATTATTGTTTCTTACGTTTTATGTTTAACACATTGGGATACTGACATTACATTTAAACCAATCATTATGTCATTTCTGGTTTTTGATGGTGGTTGTCTATCATATTGAACACTTTTGTTTAAAAATAGTAAAATCATCATCAAGTTGTTTGTTTATGTTGTATACACATAGCCTATACATTTACAATCATCAGAATATATATTTGATACTAAGTGACCTGAGGTTTAGTAATATATGAATTGAGCGATTATGAGTGTTGATCAGTGTATATGGCGAGAAAATATGCACAATAAAATTATACTAAAAAGTAGAAAAATATTTTATATGTGTAACAGATAGTAAAAATCCGACGGAAAAGGCAGTGAGACAAATGTTGGCACGGATTCGGGAGAGACAGTATTATTTTATTAGAACTTTATAGAGTAAGTAGCGTGTGTAGTGATATTACATGTTACGCACATTCTCTCTTTTTATTCGAAACATTGTAGGGTTAACGCATGCTTTTTCGTGCTATAACATCTGCAGAGTCCCGAGTGACGGTTGGTGCCCAAGCCCGTTAGGCCAGGGCACCAACGCTCCCGAGGGACTTTGCAGATGTTATAGCACGAAAAAGCATGCGTAAACGCTATAATAGCATACAAAACACCAATTTATGCGTTTGTATTTGGAAATAATTACATTGTGGCGGGAAATTTTGTTATGTCGCGTAAACAAACGTAACGTCGCGAATATAGACGTTACGTCATAACAGTTTTTGTATGAGCGTCGACTTCCGGGTTCGGCAAATACCAAGAAAACATGGATAATACGGGTTTGTTAAAATTCATTAATTAGATCTTATAGAAAATTAATTAGTAGTTACAAATAAAACGGGAATTGCAGTTCATAAGACGCCGTAAAATCGTTTATTTTCGTCGGTGAGGCCCTGAAATGAGCATACGTAAAACTGGACGTTAACAGTGTGTTCTCGCGTGAATCTTTATGTTTACGCATGGTTTTTGTCCCGTAATCATCGTTTTTAAGCTTTAATATGTATTTCATCGATATAATTGTACAAATGACTCAATGATTGTACAAATGACTCAATAATTGCTTTCTAAAATTGTTTTGAAGTAAACAAATGATAAAATTAAATATAGAGCGGACCTAACAATGTATTATTACCCCCATAAAACATACCTATCAAATTGGCTGTTTCTATTTACGCCCAGTATCACGCGACATATTTATGAATGAATGAACGTAAACTTTATAGTAAAATTTTCTACGAGTCACGATGACAAGGCGAGTTGCACGAGAATCCAGTGTTACAGCTATGACGCATCTATTTTTAGAAACTCCAATATACTCTAGAAACCAAGTTTTATTAAAGCTTCTGATAATCAATTCATTTATATTTTTCATTTTATGAAATAGATACCATATACTCGTGTTATAAAAGTTGTTTCAATGTTTAAAATGTGGTATTTCCTTCAGAAAATTACGAAGGTCGTTTTCATTAACGAGGGAGGTAATTGTACCAGCTAATAAGCCACTCAATTTCAGCGTGGAATTATGTTCAATGTCAAATGGGTGGAAATGGAATGCGCGCAGTTAAATAGTGCGGGATATTATCGTATTTAGAATCGAAATAAAAACTCTGTTCTTGTATATTGTCGGTGCATAAAACACGGGCACTCGTTCGGATGCGGAAAATTAAATCACTCGTGCTACGCACTCGTGATTTAATTTTTCCGCATCCGAACTCCTGCCCGTGTTTTATTCACCAACAATAAACGCGAACAGATTTTTATTTCTTAAACAAAATAACATAGACTTACCACACAGAATCGTCACTGATAATAATATATTTCTCGTTAGGACATGATTTCACAGTGTATAACCGAGTTAACTTCTGATTATAGAAATAAGTCATACACGTTGAATTATTTAATAGTCTCCCAATAATTCATGCAGTGATTTTGATTTAATAGTCAAGCCAACATATAAGCGTTTCGATTTAGTATAAATTCACAGCGTATAAACCAAATCACTGTATGACTTATTGTGATACTATACAATTCAACGTGTATGACTTATTGCGAGCAAATGCACATGTGATTTCCGATCACTGTATGACTTATTGCAATACTGTACAATTCAACGTGTAAGACTTATTGCGATAACCGGAATTTGACTGGTTTAAACACGGTGATAGTGCGTGTTATATATTAACTGAGTTGAACTCGTCCACAATTGTGACAATTGATACACGAAGTGGTATGGTTTATTGTCCAATAGAGATACTGCCTGTATAGCAGGTTCATGAAACAGGACATTATAATCTGTTTATGATAGTACTGTTCTGCCTGAATACAAAATCAGTGATAATCGACATACTTAACTTTCAAGGTCATTATTCATTATTAGGGGAAACCAAGTTAATAGTGTGGTTCTAGAAACAGGCTGAATATGCACAAAGTTCGAGGTCCAGTTCAAACGAAAGACTTCTTTCATGGGTTGAATATGAATCGCTGCGTTATAATTCAGGGGTTTACCATCTAAGCTATTACAGCATACCTAACAACTTGCAATTAAAGCCAACAAATTTAACCGCCTGGATAATTGTATATGTTAAATGTTAAATTTCGTCGTTGAATGGTGGTAAATGATTGGCTGCACAAGGCAGTCATACTGGTATGAAAGTAAACGAACACTAGTTCATTTTAAGTTTAAGTAAGTAAGAAAAGAGTTCTTTTAACGTTTATTTAAAGGCTGTATTTCAAACAGTTACTACTTACAAAGTATCTAATGAAACGCACTAACAACAAACACATGCATTCTTGTAAAGTTATCTGTTATCAATACCCTGTATTTACTGTACTGAAATAAACTCTACTGCCACATAATCTAGCACGAAATGTACCTTTACTTCATGCCATACATTTGTACATTATTGTTCATTATTCATAAATCTTGACATAAATCTTTTTATTTTGGGCCAAGAAATCAGTGACATTCTCAGGGAACCATTTAGGTCGAAACCAGTGCTAGAAACAGCTTCAACTAGTACTTTGGAAACAGTTTCATCGGCCTCGGAAACAGTTTCATCAGCTACAACTTTGGCGAATGTCAGTGATTTTGATGACATTGTTGACGTGATCGATCTATATGACAAGGAAAGCGCTCAACCTATTACACAAATCCAATATCAACGGCAAGAACAATCATTCATTCATTCAATATTACAAATTGTAATGTAACTATCAATCATGGATCATGGCAGGGGAAGTAACTGTGCGGCAAAGTTGTGTTGTTTGACTGTGACAGTGAAAAGTTGTATTATGTTGAAAATAATGACAGTTGAAAAGTTTTAAGTGAAAAGTTGTGTTATGTTGAAAATAATGACAGTTGAAAAGTTTTAAGTGAAAAGTTGCATTATGTTGAAAATAATGACAGTTGAAAAGTTTTAAGTGAAAAGTTGCATTATGTTGAAAATAATGACAGTTGAAAACTTTTAAGTGAACAGTTGCATTATGTAGAAAATAATGACAGTTGAAAACTTTTAACTTAAGTGAAAAGTTGTATTATGTTGAAAATAATGACAGTTGAAAACTTTTAAGTGAAAAGTTGTATTACCGTATATTGAACATAATGACAGTTGAAATTTTTTGTTTAATTGAAATAGTAAAAAGTGAAAATTAACATTATTATTATTATTAAGTTTTATAATTACTATATATAAATTGTTGCACATTGTAATTAAATAAGTGGGTTGTTATTAAATTGTTATTTAAGTGTTGGTTCTTATTACTTTTAGTGTTTGTTGTCATCACTTTTTGCTGTCAGTCATCTTCAGTTACGTCTTCTGTCATTCGCGAAAAAACTGTAAACTAATTTACTTCCGCTTTTGCCGATCAGCAGCAAATTCGTGACTATAAATATTTAGGGTTTTTAAGTCTCCCCCGATGTCCATCAATTATTTATGTTTTGAACTCTTTGGTGGCTACTTATCATTTCTTCAAATTCTTCCACATGTGAGCTCTGCTAAATAAAATTGCATACAATAATTTCTTGGTTTACAGTAGATAATCGCTGAAAAAAGTTTGGGGTAATAAAATAAATAACGCATAGCTTCGAGGGTGACAGTAAAAATGTCCTGATGGTCGTGGGTTCAACCCCCACTGGAACCATCATTTTTATTTTTATAAGTGTTTAGGTATTGTTTTGTCTTTATAGCATGTATTTGTACAGTTATATGGAGGAAAAATATTCCAAAATATTTTGTTTAAAATAAAGGTCAAATCATAGAAAAACCTTGTGTAGTCAGTCACCAGAGGTTACAATTTCAACTTAATCTTGATGAAACTTTGTCACAATGATCCTGTCAACAAAATCTAGGCCAAGTTCCATTTTGGGTCATCTGGCGTCAAAAACAAGGTCACAATGTCAATTGACATTTTCCTGAGGGTCGTGGGTTCAAACCCCACTGGAACCATAATTATTTTTTAAGTGTTTAGGTATTGTTCTGTCTTTATAGCATGTATTTGTACAGTTATATGGAGGAAATATTTTGTTAAATTATAGGTCAGATCATAGAAAAACCCTGTGTAGTCACCAGAGGTTACAATTTCGACTTAATCTTTATGAAATTTGGTCCTAATAATCATCTCAACACAATCTAGGTTAAGTTTGATATTAATTAAGTCATCTGGGGTCAAACGCTAGGTCACATGGTCAAATCATACAAAAACTTGCAATAGAGGCTGAATTTCCTTAAATTTTATTCAGAAAATGTGTAGGATCACCATAGGGGTGTGCATGCACTAGTACGACAGGTGAGCGACCTAGGGCCCTTTGGGCCCTCATGTTTCAGGTTTTTTCCCAAAAATATCAGATTTTCAATATGATCATAAACTAGAATTTTCATATCTGAAACTGGATCTTAACACATGCCTGTCACATTGATTTTAACTTTTATAAAGTAATTATTGGCCTTGTATTCTACCAATTCCAAAAATTCCCACTTTTCTTTTGCATTTTTTCAGGTTTTTCCCCAAAAATATCAAATTTTCTATATGATCATAAACTAGAATTTTCATATCTAAAACTGTATCTTAACACATGCCTGTCACATTGATTTTAACTTTTATAAAGTTATTATTGGCCTTGTATTCTACCAATTCCCAAAATTCCCACTTTTCTTTTGCATTTTTTCAGGGTTTTCCCCAAAAATATCAGTTTTTCAATATTATCAGAAACTAGAATTTTCATATCTGAAACTGTATCTTAACACATGCCTTTCATGATGATTTTCACTTTATCAAAGAAAATTGATAATGATATTAAAGTGAACTGTTTCCAAAAATTCACAATTTTCTTTATTTTTTTAATGTCTTTACCCAAAAAGCCTGAATTTGAATAATATGTATTATTTTACTGATGAATGTTACTGTGTCAATAAAGAAATATGAATTTTAATCAGTCTTGTTTCTTGATGTTGTAATATAATAATTGTTATTATAGTGTTTATGTATTTACTAGATTAAAAACTAGATTAAAACTGAAACATTCATGATTTGGTAAGGTTGCTTAGTAACGGCAGAATGGTCAATAACTCTGTAAATATCCAATATATTTATAAAATTTAATTTCAAAATTTAAATTCTTAAACTGTACTTGTAGATATAATGACATTAAAAAACTCAATATGAGCTTATGAACCAACTAGCCAATTAATTTACATACTGTGTTACCATGGTAACTATTTTACAATGTGAGCAATTGCTACAGTAACCATAGTCAATAAAGAACACAGTTACAGGAGCACTACTAGTATATGAATTTAACTGATCAAGTTGCCTGATTTTATATTTTAAGGTGAAGAGAGCATAAAACATGGATATTTCTTTTTGAATGATTTTTTAAAGCTGTTCGATTTTTTTGGTTTCTTTTTGGCCTATAGTATATGTGCAAAAAGTGCTGTAAAATCATAAATAATCGCCAGAATCATCTGAAATTTTCAGAATTTATTCACAAAATGCTGTTCTTTAAGATTTTGAAAAAATCTCAAAATGTGATTTTTAGCGTCTGGCCTGATTTCTGCAGTCATTGACACATTTGACTTTTACAAAACTGCTGTGAACCCTGATACACATTTTCATTGGCTGATGAAAGTTTACTTGTTTGTATAGACAGTAGAGAGTTATAGCAGAGAGTTTATAGTGAATATGAAGGCTACGTGTTGAAAGGTTTAAACGAGTACACACTGTATGAGGTTTAAATATTTCATGGTTCTATAGACTGGTCATTATTTATTTGTTTCAATCAATATGATAAATTGATAGTGCGAGAGTTTTAATTTATAATACAAGTCATTCGTTTAACACACGAGCGTTTTATATACAATGCATTTAAAAACCCGTTTACATTATCACATTTGCCTCGCTGTACGCTGGTTTTGGATCCTCCTGTCTAAAAATAGTAATAGCGCTAATACACTAGCAATAATGCAGAGCCTAGAAACAATGTAGTTTCGGGCGAGGCAATTGGAGAGTACACATAGCAAAACTTTCGCATAGTCCAGTCTTGAAGTTACAAGGGAATTCACAAGTGTTTTACAGGCATTAACAGTAATGAATGGCCTAACACGTCCAATGTTACGCAGATGGAAAAAGCAGGATTCGGATATTGCATTAGCTTGTTTGTCCATGCTTAGAGTTTTAACAAAGAAGGCACCCACATTTTTCACAAATGATGATTCATGAACGATTGTTCCGTCAAATTGTAACTTGCAGTCAGAAAAATCCTTGACTTGATGTTTTGGTGCAAAGATGATGAGTTCTGTTTTATCCTGGTTAATTTTTAGCATGTTCAGGCGCATCCAGGAAATGATGTCTGACAGACAGGCTTCTAGTTCAGGTACTACACTAGTCCAACTGTCTTTTGATTTGATGACTAGGTAACATTGAGTATCATCCGCATAGCCGTGGTGTAACATATTATGGCTCTTGCATATATCACCTATTGGTTTTGCCAACATACAGTACTTCCTGGGACCTAGGACCGAGGCCTGTGGGACACCAAAATGAAGAGAGGTTTCATCAGAAACAGCAGACCGAACTGCAACACGTTGAGACCTATTACTCACATAAGAGTGAAACCACAACAAGGCAGAGCCTGATATTCCGTATAAATGTTCCAAGCGTTTTAGGAGGATGGGATGGTCGATGACGTCAAAGGCTGCCGATAAGTCAAGCATTATCAGAACCACACATGAGTTGTTGTCAAGTGCGGCCGCTATATCTTGATGGACTCGCAGAAGTGCCGTCTCTGTGTAATGTTGTGCACGGTAGGCAGATTGTAGATCATCATGTAATTTATTAGTGTCTAGGTGACCCTCAAGCCGTTTTGCTACAACCTTTTCAAGCACTTTAGACAGGAAAGGGAGGTTGGATACTGGTCTATAGTTTTTGTATACATCTTGATCTAAACCAGGTTTCTTTAAAAGTGGTCGCACAACTACCTGCTTAAATTGGGTAGGCACTTCAGATTTCAACAAAGATTGATTTATTATAGCAGTGATGATTGGAAGGAGACTATCAAGGCATGGCTTCAACAGAAACGTTGGAATTGGGTCCAATTCACACGACTTTGTAGATGCACCTATGATGATCTTTTTCACCTCATCAGATGTAAAAATTTATTTGTTTTGAAAGTAGTACCATGTGCAAAGTATGGTGTACTGATACAGTCAAAGTTGTTTCCCTTGTTAAAAACATTGCAGTTAGTGAATTATTAACATGTTGCACTTATTTTGATAAGCATCACACCAATTGACTATAATTATGCCTACGAAAATGAAAATATTTTTACAAAAATTAGGTTGGACAATGTGGCTATCATATAATGGCTAGGTAATTAAGTTCTAGTGCTGCTTACCAGTCACATATATAATGTTCTCTAAATAAATAACATATACTTGTCATAATAATCAAACTAAGGCAAAAGCCTGCATTTATGTGTACCTCAAACATCAATAAACTTCAAGGAACCATCTTCCAGGTCTCCTTTCAAATTGTCCACTTCATGGGGTTCGTCTTCTCCCTCGTACTGAATCTCATACACATCATTCAAATCTCCGTCCTTACCTAGAACAACAGTTTATACATAACATAATATAATCAATGTACAAATAAATGTATGCTAATTGTGAAAAAACAATTCAAGTTATATTAATCACTCTCAACACTTATTCCTGTTGTTATCCATCGCCATGAGGGTATGAGAGAAGAGAAGCTAGTTCCTATCCATGCAGAGTGTCCAGCTAGTGAATTTCTGGTGCCATTTTTATATCGTCTTTGGTATGATGTGGCCTGGCAGTGAACCTGGAACCTTCCGCTGTCAAAGCGGATGCTCTACCACTAGGCTATTGAGGATGTAATGATAGTGTAAATATGTACATTTGTTACCCAATATCATGTCTTGGTGCACACAAGGGTGATCTTCACAAAGAGCTTTGTTTGTACCAGTAATTAGTTTTTCAACACATGATTGTCCTTATAACTAATACAAAAAAATAAATACTGTAGTGCACAGACAATCCAAAGCCACACAGAAACGACGGCAGCGCCTAGCCATCCACGCAAGAGTCAGACATAGAACGAACCATCCACATCCCCAAAAATAGATATTTCAAGCAAGCCTATATACTCACTCCGCAATGAATGACACACTGTGGACTTCGAATTCTGTTCATAATTAGCCATAAAGGGAGGTAATTATAAATGATAACTACACTGAAGTGAAGTACGGGGCGACTTTTTACAGCCGCAACACAGCACTTAACACCTGATGTAGTGATAAGTAAATACTGTAGTGCACAGACAATCCAGCCTGCTGTAATTGCAGTTGGATTATGTTAACAATATAAATTATTGTACACAGCGATGGAAATAAGTCATACTGACAGGTTGAGATATGAACACATATTTCAGTGCTGATTTGATTAGTTACAAAATAATTGACCTGAATTGGCTTATAACATTTGCATGATACCTTTTATAACTTGAAGAACTCTTCCAGTGTACCACTCTGTTTTACCACTATCTTCATCCACTATCCATTCATGTTGTATGTTACGACCAACAAACTTAACTCTCTTTGATCGTCTTGGTCTTGGTTGTGTAGGTATCTTATAGAATTTGTTGAACAATTTTATACACGGGTTGCACAAAGACACTGTAGTTGTAATACAAAAAAAATCTAAAGAACCGATATTGCTTGATTTGGTGTGTGAAATTGATACATATATCACGCAAGAACTATCTTATATATTCTGGAATAAAGGTTAGGATAATGTCACTATCTTCGTACTATAGTGCATGTAACTGTATTTATAAGTTTATAATTATAAGAAAAATTTAATGGGTCACATAGGCATAACCCTTTACATAAATTTCCTGAGATATTTAAGCAAAAACTATTTATTTGGAAAGATAATCTGCTGTGTATATACTAACCGGTAAGCTGAATGATTGGAAGATGAATTCTGCTGATGGGATACTCCTGGTTATACGGATGGATGCATGCTAGTCGAAGTATGTGCAACTGCTTTGGTAGCTAGTGTATCCGGTTTCTTCGTAACTTTACTTTTCTGTACAGGTATATACATGGGGTGATCCTGATGCTGTAAAAATAACGTTATTTTCGTGTGCGGCGACATGACGTGAGTGGTATATTTTGAATGTCTATATAATGTTATTTTAGTATTCAAACAATATGACACACATGATATTAATCAGAATTGAATTACTTTACATTTTGATATATATTTTATTGACGTACGCCAACAAATAAACTAACCAACTTTGGGTCAAACTGAAAAATAAATTGTTGAATTAAGAATTCCACACAAGCACTTATTGTAATAATTGTCTTCGTAATATGATCATGGTTTATAACTACTGACTACTGTATGCCATGTCTCCAAGATAGAGACTTGCAGTTTTTGCAATGAAACACTTGTTGCAAGGCCGCACAGAAAGCAGTATGAGAAACTTGACATAGTCTATAATTCACAGTAGCCACACAATTTAGGAGGAAACAATGGGAAGAACATACATGGTTTAGTTTGCTGTTAGGGTAAGCAATTTAATAATAAGATAAAATACATGTATTTTCCGATGGTATAGCGGCATTGTACCAACAGAAAATAATACAATGATTGTTATGGGGAATACTGTACAAGTCAATAATCAACACAGTTAATTATGATCATTGCTCACAGTGAAACCAAAAGGTGTCATACTGCCATTTAAAGCATACCCATGGTGATGTTTGACTTCGAATTCCGGTGTATGTGCCAAATCGTAGCAGTGATAATTCTGGGAGAATGAATTTAAAGTAGAAGCATTTCAACTTTGGTAGCATAGGTTCTTCCCACAGTGTTTTTAACACAAAGTCACACTAATTTTTTTCAAACATATTCAATTGTCCTTGAATTTGGTAATAGATTTCATTAGTTCTTTTTAGTTTTAAAGTGTTTTTATGTAGTTCCAGGCACAAATTTGGTAATTTCACTACAGCATCTTTTTTTAGAAATGTATTGGTTTGAAGAAAGTTCGTTATTTCAAGTAATCCGGTTTCATTATTTTCATTTACGACTTCATCTGTTGAGGCTGCTAAAAATGGATGCTTCCCCCATATCCGTAAACCAGTACATCAAACTTCCACATCTCCTTTAATGTTCTTATATTCAATTACGGTGTTGGCTTCTTGAGCTAGCCCACGCATGGTGCGAATATTTCCTTTAAATTTTGTGTACAGCATGATCTTTACTAATAGTCCGAGAGCCCACGCACTTTTATTGCAACGAAGGAGGCCAAAAGAATTTCGTACATATTTTGAAAGGTTATTTCATATGCTATAAGAAAACCCATTTCTTAAGTGTCAAAGCCGTGACTACCTACATTTTTTTCTCATTTTTGTATAATTGAGTGTATGAAAAAAGCACATTTTCCTAAGGGGGGTAGGGGTAGCTTTATGTCTAATAATAAACGAAAACAATGTTCAATTTGGAAAATTATTTCCAAATTTGAACGAACACATAATGGGCAACACTATAATCAAATTTCACATTTTCCCCCAAATTCAATATTTTGCACATAATTTTATTCCCTTAAGTATACTTAATTTAAAATGTTATACAATTGATAAGAAGATATCCGAATTTGACAAAAAAAACATGTTTGTATCATATGGGTGCAAATTGAAGCAATTGAAAAATAGCAGTATTTTGAGGGTATGCTTAGTTTTACTTCTACCATTGTTTCTATTGGTCAGTAACAATAGCAATGATTGAATATTGTTTTCATATCAGGTAATATGAATATTCCATCGCTCATTAAATAAGTCAAAATATTCAACTCTTTTACATGTACAAAAGGTCAAAGGTCAAATATGTAGAACAATAAATAAAAGAAGAGTAAAAACGCAAACATGTGATATCTGTATAAGTCCGAGAACCCACATACTTTTTTTCTATGAATGAGACCAAAAGAAGTTTGCATATATTTTGAAAGAATAGTTCATAGCCTATCTGACAACTCATTTTATAAGTGTCAAAGCCGTGACTATCTATGCTCGTTTGCGCATTTATATGCCATGAGGTCAATGTGAAAATTTGAAATTTGCTGTAGGGGGTAGGGCTATTTTTATGTCTACAAAAAAAGACAAAATGAACTTAAATGTCAGCAGAATTGCGATATAGGTAGAATACACATTTGGAAACATTATAAAAACTTACTAATTATAGAATGCCATTTGCAAGTATGTACTACATGGGGGTCAAAGGTCACTGAACTTTTAAACTCTATGAAATTAGAGCAATCTTGCCCAAACAGTTGTTACGATATCTTCCAATTTTCTTCAAAATTAATAATTTGTACGTAGTTACATTCATACATGTATTCTAATTCATAAGAATATATATTTGGTTGAGAAATAAGTCCAAAGGCACAAGAAAACGATCATTTATCATACTGGTAGCATCACAAAAAGGCCATCATATCGAGGAAATAGTCATGTTTATATATAATTTATATACCATTTATTTACTTGGCAGTATATGTAGATATATTTTCATAAATAACTGCATATATGTCAGGTCATTTCAGTGGAGCAAAGTTTAACACGAAAGTTCAAGGTCAAATATGCAGTAAAAGGTCAAGGTCAAATACGTCAAAAATATCAAAATTAGCTCTGAGTGCGCAATAATTAGTCATTTTTTAATGTTTTCGTTTAGTACTAATATTTTATACAAAGTTATTTAGTATTTTTTGTGTCTAAATTAATTTATATCAATAGTGAATATAGCGAACGATCACTGAACTGATCATCCGGAACAGCAATAATGCATTGCCGAAACTGTACATACATTAATAGCCCCATTGGCTACTTGCCGCCATGAGGTACAGCAACCTCAGTATTGGCCATTACGACGACTCCTTTCCTACACATTGTATCCAATTCCGTATGTCTTAAAATGCACAAAACGCATTTTCATTATCATCAGCTGACAAAATCTATCTATATAATACAAATCATTATACAAATGTGTTATCTTCTCACCCTTTCCTTGTTGTGTCCATAGGTGTCCATACTAGTCTCAAGAGTGGGTGAACCGGGCGACGTTTACATGGTTTAGCTTAACCTAGCAGTGTAACTACCTCATAGAGTCTGGAATGACTGAAACAGACAGTGTTACATACTCATAGAGTCAGGAGTGTAAAAGATACCAATAGGCCAGAAATGGTTTTACTTTGAAGTCGTATGTACCCATATGCATATGTAGTCAAGAACATGTATCTGCTAATGTTACATGTAAAAGCCACTCAATGGCTGTTAGTGCCCGATAGGACCAGGAATTGGTGTACCTGAGAGTTATGTGTACCGTCAGAGTATTATGAAAGGCAGTATCGTGTGTGTATTGAGATGTTCATCATGGGTGTGTCAGGAATAGCTTTACTGGGTGGTTGTGAGTATCAAATAGGACCAGGAATTCTGTAACTGGTAGTTGCGAGTACCCGGAGTGTAATACATGATTTACCACATGATTGTGCACACCCTATAATACCACGGATGAGTGTACATAGTTATTGCGAGTATCCAATAATACCGGGAATGTCAGTTCATGGTGAAAGTGAGTACCTGTACCTTGTGGTATTGAGTACCCTCTAGGACTACGAACGGATGCACATATTGGTAATAAATATCGAATACGATCAGCAATGCATGAACATGACGGTTGTGGGTACCCATTACGACTAGGAATGGATGTACCTAACGGTTACGAGTACCTAATTAAACTAGGACTTTATGTAAAAGCAGACCGTGAATACATACATGGACAACGAATGTATGTAACTAGTGTTTATGAGTGCCAAATAGAACAGGAATGTCTTAACTTGGGCACTAAGTAGTCGATAGGACGAGAAATTGGTGTTCCTAATGGTAACCAGGCTCATTAGGATTAGAAATGTATGTACCTAGTCGATATGAGTATATTTAATAAGACCAGGATGGTCTGTATATGGGGGTAATGTTCACCCAATAGGACAATAAATGGTCTAACCAAGTGGGTATGCGTGCCCAATAAGACCATAAATGTCTCTACAAGGTGTAATAGGACGACGAATGAAAGCTCCAAGTGGTTGCCAGTACTCAATAAATCCAGTAAGGTATGTCCCTAGTGGTTAATATTGCTTAGTTTGAAAGGAATGTATGTACATGCTGCTGTCAGTATCTAACAGGAACAGGAATGTCTGTAAATAGTGGTTATGTGTACCCAATACGACCAGGAATGTATGTACATGTATATGATGGTAGTCAGTACCCAATAGGGCCAATAATGGCTATGTATAGTGGCTGCGAGTACTCTATCATACCACTTATGTATGTACATAGTGGTTGTGGGTACCAACTAGGACAATGAATGTATGTATACAGTGGTTATGTGTTTCTAATTAGGCCCGTGTCTGTACATGGTGGTAGTGGTGACCCAATACGACACGATATAGCATCACTTAGTGGTCGAAAGTAACCGAACCAACCACAAATGTCTGTGCATGGTGGTTTTGAGTATTCAATGTGACCAGGAATACATGAACATGGTAGTTTCGGGTACACAATAGGACTAGGAATGTATTTATGAGTACCCAATAAAAACGGACTGTATGTACACGGGGGTAGTGATTACCCAATAGCGCAACAAATGTCTGTACATGACGATTTTGAGTACCAAATATGATCAGGAATACATGCATATAATTGTTATTGGTACCCATTTGGACTAGAAGTGGATGTACCTAGTAGTGATGAGTACAAATATCTGTACATGCTAGTTTTGAACACACCAAATGGACTTGAATGTACAGTATGTACAAAATGGTTATGCCTGCTCAATAAGGCCAGGCATGTCTCTACATTGCGCCCCTGAGTTATCAATTAGCGATCGACAGTATCCAACAGGAACATGAATGTCTGAACATAGTAGTAATAATAAATATCCGATACGACCAGGTATGTTTGTACATGGTGGAAGTGAGTACCAAATTGTACATATAATGAACCTAGTGGTTATTCATGGGTGCCCAATTTCGGCCAGCATTATATTCTCCCGTATACGGTGTTCTTGAATATCATATAGGACTAGGAATGTATGTACCTAGTGCGTACCAAATAGAACCAGGACTGTCTGCACATAGTAGTAGTAAGTACCAAAAAGAGTACCAAAATGTCACAAAATACGCCCGTCTTGGTTGTGCCAGTGACAAAAAATATTGATTGTGAAATAAAAGCCCATATTATGTCTAGATATTACGTCAATAAGCATTGTCAGCAAGTTTGAAGACGATCGCACGAAAACTGTTTGAGTAAGAGTACAGACAAATTACTGGACGCCACCGCCCGCCCGCACGCCCGCCAAGGGTGTTCACATTATACGTCCCGTTTTCAACGGGCGTATAAAAAGGACCAATGATGTCTGTTTGTGGTTGTTTTTGAGTTTAAAAAGAACCAGGAATACATGTACAGTGTGGTCGTTGGTACCTATAAGGACTAGGAATAGATGTACCTAGTGGTGATGTACCCAACAATACCAGAAATGTCTATACATGGTGATAAGTCAATTTTTAATATCCAATATGACTAGGGATGTCCGTACTTGATGGTCGTGAGTAACACCTAGGACTGAGAATGGTTATATATTTTGTTCCCAAAAGGTCAAATAATGTCTCTACATGGTTCAAGTGAGTAGTCAATAGGTCAAGCAATGGCTGTACCTGGTAGTTGTTTTTGTCCAGTAGGGCCAGGATTGGATGTATCCAAGTATATGCGTATCCAACGAGACTTTGTATTTCTGTATATGGTTGTACCCAATCAGACCAGAGATGACTGTAACTAGTGGTTTTAAGTGCCCTAAAAGATCAGGAATGTGTGTACATGTTGGTAGTGAGTCCCCAATCAGACCAGGAATGATAAGGACTAGCGTTTTTACTTTCTATGTGTCTAATGAATCCCTTAATAGAAGTCACCTCGTGATTTTATGGCAGATAAAGCCAGATGTAGTTTTACGCAAATGTATATAGGGGATTCCAGTTTTCAAAGGTAATGAGTACGTTATTCGGTACTTAGGTATTATAATGTTTGAAGTCCTGTATAAAAGGAGTCTTAATAAATAGGGATCGTAAGTACCTCAGATGGCCGATACCGAGGTTGCTGTACCTCATGGCCAATTGGGTTAAGAATGGTTGTACATTTTCGCCAATGATTTATAGCTGTTCCAGGTGGACTAGGTTAGTTAGTGACAATTCACTTTATTGACATACTACTGAATTTAGACACGAACAATACTGAATTACATGGTATAAAATATTAGTACTGAATGAAAACATAACAAATTGTTGCGCATTCAGGGCTAATTTTGATATTTTTGACGTATTTGACCTTGACCTTTTACTGCATATTTGACCTTGACCTTTCACGTTAAACTTTGCTCCACAGAAATGACCTGACATATATGCAGTTATTTATCTACATAGACTGCCAAAAACATAAATGGTATATAAACTATATATAAACATGACCATTTCCTCGATATGATGGCCATTTTGTGATGCTACCAGTATGATAAATGATCGTTTTCTTGTGCCATTGGACTTACTTTTCAACCAAATATATATTCTTATGAATTAGAATACATGTATGAATGAAACAACGTACACATTATTAATTTTGAAGAAAAATGGAAGTAAACGTAACAACCGTTTGGGAAAGATTGCCTTAGTTTCGTAGAGTTTAAAAGTTCAGTGACCTTTGACCCCCATATAGTACATACTTGCAAATGGCATTCTATAATAAGTAAGTTTTTATAATGTTTCCAAATGTGTATTCTACCTATATCGCAATTCTGCTGACATTTAAGTTCATTTTGTCTTTTTTTGTAGACATAAAAATAGCCCTACCCCCTACAAATTTTCACATTGACCTCATGACATATAAATGCGCAAACGTGCATAGATAGTCACGGCTTGGACACTTATAAAATGGGTTGTCAGATAGGCTATGAACTATTCTTTCAAAATATATGCAGACTTCTTTTGGACTCTTTCATTGAAAAAAGTATGTGGGTTCTCGGACTTATACAGATATCACATGTTTGCGTTTTTACTCTACTTTTGTTTATTGTTCTACATATTTGACCTTTGACCTTTTGTACATGTAAAAGAGTTGAATATTTTGACTTATTTAATGAGCGATGGAATATTCATATTACCTGATATGAAAACAATATTCAATCAATGCTATTGTTACTGACCAATAGAAACAATGGTAGAAGTAAAACTAAGCATACCCTCAAAATACTGCTATTTTTCAATTGCTTCAATTTGCACCCATATGATACAAACATGTTTTTTGGTCAAATTCGGATATCTTCTTATCAATTGTATAACATTTTAAATTAAGTATACATAAAGGAATAAAATTATGTGCAAAATATTGAATTTGGGGGAAAATGTGAAATTTGATGAAAAAGTATACTGGAGCATTTGTATAAATTCTATCGATTTAATCATATTGTTGACATTTGATCCCTATTTACATCAAAATGACCAGTCAAGGTTATGGTTTGTTATATTTAAAGTGTTGCCCATTATGTGTTCGTTCAAATTTGGTTAGAATTGTCCACATTCACATTGTTTTCGTTTTTTATTAGACATAAAGCTTCCCCTACCACCTTAAGAATTTATCCTTTTTTTCATTCACCACATGATACAAACATGAGAATAAAATGTAGGTATACACGGCTTTGACACTTAAGAAATTGGTTTTCATATAGCATATGAAATAACCGTTCAAAATATGTACAAACTTCTTTTGGCCTCCTTCGTTGCAATAAAAGTGCGTGGGCTCTCGGACTATAAAGCAGTACTGACATTGGTGTTTCTTCTTTTTATCACTTTACTTTTAATTGGAACTTGTCAGTCGAACGTGTCTCTCTTTTTTCCATAAATCACTCTGATGTTGATCAACACTTTCTATTTTAATAAAACTTATTTCATTAGTAGAGCGATGTACATTTTTCTTCAGGAAAGTATTTGACAGTTCTTGTAATTTCTCAAGGGTTACATCTTGGGAGTCGTCCAAATTACTTCCGTAAGACATCTTCGCTTATTTCGTGTTACTTTCCTGTGCACATTGATATTTTCTTTTTGAACGTAGGGCTTTACTGGTTGGTTTGGATTGTTATTTCTTTGAAGCATTAAGTTTTTGAAGTTGCCGCCTTGCTCCTTGCATGAAATAGGTTCCTGCTTGTGTCCCTGTTGAATTCTGGAACGTCAGAGGAGACCATTCTACACCAAGCTTCATCCTAAGGGCTCCACCATAGCACTTTGTTGCCCATGAACCACGACCACACCGATTTATAACCTTGACACCGTCAAATTTGGCTCGTATTGCCATCCAACTTACGGCTAAATTGGTAGGGAAGTTACCAATCAGTCGGTCACTCTTGTCAGCAACTCTATTTAATATAATTTTGACGTCTGCGATGATCGGTCTTAACTCAGTTGAAGATGTAGATGCTGAAAATGCGGTTCTGGTATTTTCCATCTCTTTATCCGTAGGTATTTTCCACAATTATGATTGATCATTGAAGATGTCATCGAGTGTTTCATCAGCAGGCGTTGAATCATCAGATGAATTGTTGGGGGAAGGAATAATACTTTTCTTGCAAAATTCACTACAATGTTCATGGAATCCAAAAATGTGGTCCACCGAATTTAAAATATCTGCACAAAGTAATTTTGCATTTTTATCTTTGGATCTCATTTTAATTGCGCACCTTATAGCTGTGGATAGTCTAATTCTGTTGAGTTTTGTTAATTTACCCTTCCCCTTGTAGTGCGGCCTTTCATGTACCAGCTTTTCTAAATTGCTGCGGATGCATTTACATGTGTGGTTAGCACACTTCAATTTCTGAATGGATCTTCCCCAAACTGGCACACATTCCTGTAACTCACTGAACATGAGCTATCACCATCAGCAATGATTTTGGTATATCTTACACTGTGAGTTATTTCAGCTTCTAGATAACAATTTAATATTATATCTGCTTCCATTGTCGTGAGCTATCTTTCCAATTGGAGAAGCAGTTGTGTTTTCTTTGAGTTTTCTGCGCATTCTGTGCCGTCTTACATACAATGCACTGCTTATTCCGTACTCACCAACATGCCTAATAGAGTTACCTATCCCTGTGTATGGGTTGGGGTCATGATGGTGAACAAGTATGCAAAGTATCAAAGCAATATTTCAATGCACTATGAAGATATTAGAGGTTAAAAAACCTGTACCTAAACTTTTACATTTGCACTATTTGCACTAAGTAGAAATAGGGGGCATAATTTCAACAAAATGCCTGATATAGTTACCTACTCCTGCATATGGGTTGGGGTCATGATGGCAAACAGGTATGCCAAGTATGAAATCAACATCTCAAAGTACTTAGAGAAAATTAGAGGTTAACAAACCTGTACCTAAACTTGAACAAAAGTGTTACGCCAACGCCGACGCTCGGGTGACTGCAATAGATCCCCTTATTCTACGAATAGTGGTGTTAAAAAATTAAATAACATATTTGAAATTTAAACTGCAATACTGCAATAATGCACATGACAAAATAACAATTAAATAAATGATAATCGACAAATGACAATGAACAAACATTTAAGATACGGCATATGTGCATGTTAAATATGTGAATGATCATTCAATACATTCAATTACATTACAATAACATGACATGAAGTTGTCTTCTTTCAATGAAAGCATGGTGAATAAAAGTGGCCAGGTTTCTAATATCAGATACATTTTCACCAGTAATTAACTGTATAAATTAAAACAAATTTAAAAAGAAATGGAGGCAATTAAGTTATATAATATATAAATTATCCTCTAACAAGTTGTATGCAATACACAAGCGTTCATTAAAAGGTACCGGGTAAGGTTGTTCCCATCTTCCTGCTTCTACATGGAGCCTATGCGAAAAGATTATATTAAGTCAGACAGCGAAGGCAGCACTCAACTTAACCAGCCGATCACAGAAAACATTAAAAACACACAAAACACAGTGCCCAACTGAACCAACCGAGCACAGGAAACATAAAACACATAAAGACACAATGCCCAACTAAACAAACGCAGATCCGCCAAAGTCCAAGCTGTCGAAAAGTATAATAAATTATAACTAGCTGAATGATATGACGTAATGAACAAGTCATTAAGAATTGCAAGCAATACAGAAGTTCCCTACCGGTTTAAAGCCATTTTCAATGTGTCTGTTGCCATAGCAACCACAATTCCCGTCAGAACCAAAACTGACGGACTGATGGCAAACCAATAGTCCTCTCCGGTCAAAAACCGGCAGGGGACTTACAACTACGTTAAATGACCTCAGGGGACAAAACACTACATTCATAACTCCACAGCTGTACATCAACTCATGAACGAACCAGGTAGGATGCGAATCGCGGGGACGAAATAGAAATAGGACAACATTCTTAATTGTGACATAGATATTCTATACGTTTTAATGTTGATAGTCTCAAGATATATTAATTGTGAGTAAAGTTAGAAAATGTTTTAAAGAACAAAGCCCTTGGTGAGTTTTCTTATCTTGAATTAAAATCCTGAATCCAGGTATCACGAATCCTCTGTTTCACCAGTGCCAGAAAAAAATTATAATTAACTACGCCTTGGCTTTACCAAGAATCATGGAAGCCAAGCTTAGATAAGAGAAGCTTAACATTTGAGTCCCAATTTACCGTGCGCGGATGTATTTCAATATCATTGTTTAGTAATATACATTCACAAAAAAAGACGTTTGATTGATATCTTATGCAATTGTCAAACGAACACACATATATCTATGTACAATGAACACATCATACCCCGGATGACCCAATATCGTACTTAACCTAGATTTTGTGGAGATAAACATCGTGACCAAGTTACATACAGATTAGGTCAAATTTGTGACCTATAGTGACTACACAAGGTTATTCTATGATTTGACCTAGTGACCTAGTGTTTGACCCCAGATGACCCTATATCGAACTGTGATCAATTTTCATAATGATTAGGCTAAAACTGTGACCTCTAATGTCTATACAAGTAAATTGTTGACGGACGGACAATGAGTGATCACAAAAGCTCACTCTGTCACTAACAAGAGGGCACAACGGGCCCTAGATCGCTCACATTTTATAGAAGTGCATGCAAGTCCTGTGATTTGTCCTAGTGACCTGGCAATTTACCTAGATTTTGATGAGATGACCATTGTGACAAATGCTCATAAACATTAGGCTAAAATGGTAACCTCTAGTGACTTCACAAGGATTTCCTATGATTTGATCTAGTGACCTAGTTGTTAACCCCATATGACCCATATGTAACTTGACCTAGATTGTATTAAATTAATCATTGTGACAAAGTTTCAAAACTATTAGGCCAAAATTGTGATTTCTAGTGACTATACGAGGTTTTTCTATGATTTGACATTGCAGTGAAGTTTTTTACCCTGGAGGACCCAAAACAAATCTTGACCTAGACCTTGCTGAGATAATAAGTGTGACCAGGTTTCAAAAAGATTAGGTCAAAAGTATGACCTCTAGTGACTATACAAGGGTATTCTATTATTTGACCTTGTGACCTACTTTTTGACCCCAAATTACACCAATATCAAACTTGACCTAGAATTTGTTGAGATAATCATTGTGACCATGTTTCATAACGAGTATGTCGAATTGTGACTTCTAGTGACAAAACAAGGTTTTCCTATGATTTGACCTAGTGACCTTTTTTTGGGTTTTGATGACCCAATATCGAACTTAACCTAGATTTTGTTGAGATGATCATTGTGATTAAGTTCCATAAATATAAGGTCAAAATTGTGACCTCTAGTGACTACACAAGGTTTTTCTATGATTGGACCTTGCGACCAAGTTTTTGACCCCTGATGACCCAATATCAAAATTGACCTAGATTTTGTTGAGATGATCATTGTGATTAAGTTTCATAAATATAAGGGGAAAATTGTGTGGGTATAGTGTAACGCGTGCCTGTATGTGTTATAACGTGCAGTCCCAAGGGACACAGCTAATGTTATAACTCAAAAAAAGCATGTACACATGTTATTCTAGTATAACTTGAAACATCATATGCACATCATGTAATTAAATAAAGACCACTTCTACTCACGACAATAGCATGTTTTAAGTAGTTTAATAATGGCCTAAATGAGACGAGGAGTCGATACGGCTGAAATGTGTCGACGTACATGTATAATACGCAGCGTCGTGTTCCCTGGATAGGACTGTCTGTCTGTTCTGTTAGTTGTTTGTACCATACGAAACGGACGCAAAACATCTATTTTGAGCATAAATATAAATTTAAGTTGTGGGCTGGCGAGGCAATACTCAATCATAACATCATACTAAATTATGAGGGAGTCAAAACGGTTTTATGTGTTCTATCTTGTGGCGTTCTCTGGTGTAGTAGCCAGTGGAATGCCATGAGCCTTTTACGCAGCTCTCACAGACATCGATTTATGCATCAGTCATGTGAAACCACGGCTCCCAACCCCGGAGCATGGCGGGGATTTAAACTTTTTCTCAAACCCCTGGTAAAATCCCTGCCTCCCAGGGCCATAGAAATGTTAAAATTCCCACAAGTTACCCCCACCTTGTGGGGAATGACAAATGATGTGTATACTGTTCAATTTTAAACCAGCGAAATCCTACATTAACACTTGTGTATTTCTTCTTGATCTTTGGATGTATGCAATCATCGCGGATGAATAACAGTTTGTCAAACTACTGATATCGCCCGGTTATATTTAGTACTGCAAAAACTCGGTATAATCACGGGTCCAGTCATGAATATATTTCCCTGCTATATTGGCCCGTAATAACACGACAGTACAGGGACATCGGAAAGGTAAAAACACAGGACGGTTCCTCCCTATCCACTGTCCTACCCCGCGGTTGGGGCGTGGTTTCTATTGACTGGTGCATTACCCCTGACGGCATCAACTCGTTTCATACTTGTAGTACCTCTGCCTTAAGCATCAATTAGTTTACTCATCATGTACATGTAGTTCGGATTGTAAAAAACCCACCGTGAATGCAGAATTTGACTGTGGTACAAAACTTCACATCTTTAGATATAGAAAAATTTAAAAAAAAGTTTGCCCCGTCGAGATTCGATCTTTGGATTGACAATCTACTCCTGAACTACCATAGTGACTGAACTTTTGAATTGTATGATGATCGATGATTTTACTAGACCTGTGGACAAAATCACCATAACTCATTTTGCAAATTGGATATAATGTCCCGATCGGTAGGTGGATAAAATATCCATCAGCAGTGACCATGTTCAAAGAGTGCCATATATTATTTTAATTATGTATATGATATACCAAAGGCTATATATATTTATATATAGTCTGACTCTCTGGATATATGTACCTGGATGTTTATGCTTTTTTGACATTGATTACTTAATTACCCTCATATTTCATTTTTATCACTAGAATGCTGTTATTCTTGTACAGTAGATACTTAGTACAACGACAACAAAGTTACTTCATATATTAAAGTGAGGATTTTGACCACCTAGTAAATCAATGGTGGGGATAATTCAGTCCATATAGACTCGACATGCACAAAAATGAGCAGTAATTGAGCACTTGTTTAGGCCTAACTTTCAATTAGTCTAGCATCTAGAGTTTTTAGTGTGAAAAAAAGGTCCAGAGCGTTTCTCAGTTTATTCGTGTAGAGGGATGTTTGAAGTTTAATTTTAGCGAGGGTGGACAGCTGAGATCCTGTAGGTTACCATGGAAACCATGATGGCGTCATAATTTCCCGCCAATATTTTAGCACACATCCCGTCTTAATCTAACCTTTCTAACTAGTATGTACAAACACACATCAATTTTATTATGTGTAATAATTAAATTACCGGTATAGGGCTCTGAAATGATATGTGGGTCAAGGTCATTAAATGTCAAGGTCAAGGTCATTTAGAGGTCAAAAGACCAAAAAATGGGTAAAAATGTGTTTTTACCCCAAATTGTTTTCATTCATATGCGCAATTTTGTCCATATACTTCATTAATGTATTTCAGCATTGCTTGCCATCAGTTGCACTTACAATAAAATTTATTTCGTGTTGACATGGCGACTAATAATGAAATAAGAGGGAATTTCGTAACCCCACCCCAATTGAAATTTTCCATATATTTTGATTATCATGACAAAACTGTATGCGTTGCATTTGCTTCACCAAGTGGGAAAGTGCAAAATGTGCATACATACTATTGTATGTGCAACCTTATTACACAATGATACCTAGCTCAGCATTCAAATTGATATGTTGACCAAGGTCACGAAGGTGAAGGTCATTACAAGGTGAAAGTTAAAGACAGTTGTTTCAGTCACATTTTTATGTTGTTAAAAGTGCAATAGCTTTGGTTTCTTTTGCTTAAGCGAGTAGTATTCCCTCAAATCATGCGGGTTTGTTGTTTATTTATGTAGGCATGTGTTTGAAGTTTAATCCTAGAGAGGGTGGATAGCTGAAATATGGTCGGTTACCATGGAAACCAAGATTGCGGCAAATATTACAGCTCATAACCAGTCCAAATTTTATCGTCGGCCCGAAAACCCACAAAATTGACCTAACCTTTCATTGTTTTTTCTTTAATGGTTTCAGTTGACAAAACTGTTGGAATCGAATTTCTGACGGGTGACATTTTGTCATCATTGAGAATTTTGAGAAAATTGGGGTAAAACGTTCCGAAATATAAACTTAACTGCGAATTTCTGGAATCGGTGAACTACAATGTCATTTTCCATCATATTTTGTAATAAATCACACTAAAATGTAAGTATTAAGTTTCGGCTGAAGACTGTAAAATTTTAGTGTCATGTATTTATACGAAAGGGGTTATTTTTTGGTTAAAACATTAAAAACTGCATCTAAAAGTGCGAATTTCGGAATAAGTAGTCTATAACGTCATTTGCCATTTAATTTGATAAATAATCGCTGTGATAGTTTCATAGTGACTTGCGATTAATATATCAAACATCTTCAGCTAGACTATGGTACAAAATGTGATATTTTCGGGGTATGTGTTATTTTAGGATAAAACATACAAAATGGAATGGAAAGGTTATCTTTTTTTGTGATTCGAATTACTACACTGTCATAAATAATTTTACTTCATAGTAAATCACTGCAAGACTTAAATATGGCCATATCATCATGTAGTTCAAGTTATCCTTCATCTAATACCAGGCTTTGAGCTAAATGCGATATATTGGGAATAAACAGCACTACATATATGATAAGTGTGGCTTTTTTGAATCCATTGACTAGTCAGGTACAACTACATAAAGCCATTCCGGTCTTATATTTTGTATACTTTGATCATATCGCTGGCTTAGAATTAGAAGCTCGACCTTATAAGAATCATGCATATTTGAAATCTTCATCTCAATGCGCTTCTTACGAGCTTATTTTCATGAAAATCGAAAGTTCAAAAAGCTTGTTTTTCCAAAAGTAAAGAGTAATTTTCAGACAGTTTTGTCATGTTTTTCTCAAAATATTGATTGTGTACATACGACCATCTAATTATAAGCCAGCGATATGAGGTACCTATAAGAACCAAATACAGGCATCTCATAGCCTATGGAGTAATTAAAACCACTGAGCAGGGATTCCATGTGACTCCGGAGTAAGAGTGTTGACCCTTCAAATTTCCAAAAAGCCATAGTTTGACCCTTCATATATTGGTTTGAAGGGTCATGTTCTCTTAAAATCGTTGGTATTTTCACTATTTTGCCTATTAAATGGTAAAATTTAGACAAACGTATTAAAGTGACCTTCCGGATTCAGAAGCTAGTGGAACCTCTGAGAATAAACTTGCTAGGCCCTGTATGGTACGCACACTACCAATGAGACCAATCATTCAATGCCCTATGAGTACTCCTTATTACAAGTACAACCATTCTTAGACCCACTGAGCACTGACCACCATCTAAGGAAGCCTTTCCAGGCAAAATATATAAACATATACATACCCATAAAAAGTACCCTCCACCACCAGCAATTCCTGGCCCAATTGGGTACTTATCAATGCTGCTTATCTAATGATAGTCGCAGTATAGCTTTCACTGCCAGACACATCAATTTCGACACAGATTGTGGTACCTGAAATTGTCTGTCACACCTATTCCTGGCTTTATATGATACCTAGCAATGCATAACACAGTCGTTCCTTGCGCTATAGATACTATGTACTGCTTAGAACAGTCATACCTCGATGGCCTTGCGGTTGAGCGGAGTGCGGAGTGAACCTGGTTCGATCTACCAGACCGGGTAATACCAAAAACGAATCAAAATGCAAATAGTAAGCCCCTTACTAGTTTCTCTCTCATATCCTCGGAGTGACGGTAACACCAAGTATTTGGCGCCGAGTGAGATAAAATAATATAATTAAGAATTTGCTTCAAAATCGAACTTCTTCTTCTTTTTTTCGTTCACTGTCTACACTACCGCCCCAGTCATAGCGATAAAGGTAAGCAAAATCGAACTAATATCTATTACCTGAACCTCATTGGCCACCTGATACTTTTGGTAAAAGCATTTTTCGCTACATATTTATATTGCCCGATCAAGCCTATGACCCACTGAGGAATTCCTTATCGACAAGGTAGAATTATTATCGCGAGTACATTCCCTTGGCAGTTGGACCAATTTTTGCGATGACTCCTGGTACCACCCGAATCATCCACGATAAGTATTAGCGAGTATTCGGGGAATAACTCTCGAGACCTCGAATGAGTCACCGAAATGTTGTCGAAGGTTCTTGACACTTAAGTGGGGAGCTTCCCTGAGCTTCCCCCAAAGCTACACATAGACCACGAGAAACCGGTTCAGTTGCCTCGCGAAGCTCATTAATGTCCATCGAGAGTACATCGCCGAGGCAAAACATGTTCAGTGGAACATAGGCTTTAGATAGAAACTTAGACTTTATATGGTACTCAATAATGCACAGGACTGCCCTTCTTGCTCTATGTAATATGTAACATATCCTTGCCTAGCACTATAGGGTAGCAACCACTGTTAACTATATATGACATACATTGGTTATCTAATGCTGCTGTAAACGGTGATTGATTCTAAATTACTTGTAAAGTCTTCCCTTGTTAATAAATGCCTGACAGAGTTATTCCTGAATTCATTTAATACATAATACTGCTTGCTTTAGCCATCCGTAAATCTTTAGAGTATCAAACAAGGTACGACGTAACTATTCCTTACTCCATTTTGGTCACATACATGGCCTGAAACAGCCATTTCTGGCTTTATATGGTACCTAACACAGTTTGCAACTATTCGTTGTTGTTCTGTGTGTGTATATAGCACATCCTAGGGTACTGCCATTGTTTTGCATGACCCACTTGTACTCGACCAGACAAACAAGTCTTTACATAGCCATTGCCTACAATAATGCCATTGGTGTGGCCGTTTTACCTTATACTGTACTGCTGGGAACAGATATGCCTGGATCTAGGGATGTTCTAGCTCTACCTGACTGATTTAACCCTTGTATTATAGTGACTGGCATTGTCATTCCAGACTATTAGGATATTAAACACTGCATGGGAGAGCCATATTGTACTCTAGGTATTCCTGGTTCTACATGTATGAGGGTGACAAAACACTGCCTGGTTCCCAGTTGTTTATGATACAAACTACTGTCTGGTAATGTTATTGGTTTAACCAACTCAAAAACATTCAATATTTTAGCTTCATCTCAAATACATGTAGTCACATTTTGCTCCAAAGCCTATCTTAGGATGTTTGATATCTAAACTGTAGGGTTATTTAAAGTTTTAAACCATTTACATTGACATATCATATCACCTAATTAAATGATCGATGTCATTGTACAAAGTCTACAGATTTCAAAAACTGTTTTACCCGAAAAATATCTAGCTTAAGATGCTTAATATCTTATTCGCAAGTCACTATGAAACCATCACGGCGGTTATTTATCAAATTAAATGGCCACTGACGTAATAGACTACTTATTCCGAAAATTCGCACTTTTAGATGCAATTTTTAATGTTTAAACCCCAAAATAACTCCTTTTGCATAAATACACGACACTAAAATTTTACAGTCTTCAACTGAAACTTAATAATTACATTTTTAGTGTGATTTATTACAAATATGATGGAAAATTACATTGTAGTTCACCAATTCCAGAAATTCGCAGTTTCGTTTCCATTTTGTATGTTTTATCCTAAAATAACACATACCCCGAAAATATCACATTTTGTACCATAGCCTAGCTGAAGATGTTTGATATATTAATCGCAAGTCACTATGAAACTATCACAGCGATTATTTATATCAAATTAAATGGCAAACGACGTTATAGACTACTTATTCCGAAAATTCGCACTTTTAGATGCAGTTTTTAATGTTTTAACCAAAAAAATAACCCCTTTCGTATAAATACATGACACTAAAATTTTACAGTCTTCAACCGAAACTTAATAATTACATTTTAGTGTGATTTATTACAAAATATGATGGAAAATGACATTGTAGTTCACCGATTCCAGAAATTCGCAGTTATGTTTATATTTCGGAACGTTTTACCCCAATTTTCTCAAAATTCTCAATGATGACAAAATGTCACCCGTCAGAAATTCGATTCCAACGGTTTTGTCTACTGAAACCATTAAGGTAAAACAATGAAAGGTTGGGTCAATTTTGTGGGTTTTCGGGCCGGACGATGAAATTTGGACTGGTTATGAGCTGTAATATTTGCCGCCATCTTGGTTTCCATGGTAACCGACTATATTTCAGCTATCCACCCTCTCTAGGATTAAATTTCAAACACATGCCTACATAAATAAACAACAACCCCGCATGATTTGAGGGAATACTACTCGCTGAAGCAAAAGAAACCAAAGCTATTGCACTTTTAACAACATAAAAATGTGACTGAAACAATTGTCTTTAACTTTCACCTTGTAATGACCTTCACCTTCGTGACCTTGGTCAACATATCAATTTGAATGCTGAGCTAGGTATCATTGTGTAATAAGGTTGCACATACAATAGTATGTATGCACATTTTGCACTTTCCCACTTGGTGAAGCAAATGCAACGCATACAGTTTTGTCATGATAATCAAAATATATGGAAAATTTCAATTGGGGTGGGGTTACGAAATTCCCTCTTATTTCATTATAAGTCGCCATGTCAATACGATATGAATTTTATTGTAAGTGCAACTGATGGCAAGCAATGCTGAAATACATTAATTAAGTATATGGACAAAATTACGCATATGAATGAAAACAATTTGGGGTAAAAACACATTTTTTACCCATTTTTTGGTCTTTTGACCTCTAAATGACCTTGACCGTGACATTTAATGACCTTGACCCACATATCATTTCAGAGCTCTATACCGGTACTTTAATTATTACACATAATAAAATTGATATGTGTTTGTACATACTTGTTAGAAGGTTAGATTAAGACGGGGTGTGTGCTAAAAAATTGGCGGGAAATTATGACGCCATCATGGTTTCCATGGTAACCTACAGGATCTCAGCTGTCCACCCTCGCTAAAATTAAAATTCAAACATCCCTCTACACGAATAAACTGAGAAACGCTCTGGACCTTTTTTTCACACTAAAAACTCTAGATGCTAGACTAAATATAGATCTACTATATTCGAGATAAATCGACTTGAAATATATTTATAAAATTTAGATTTTTGTCTATACTGTAATGTTGTACTTATATCATTAAGTCAAATCAATTAATTATTACAAACTAAACTACTTGAGGCCATGTTGGGGCCTAGCACGAAATTTACCTGCGTGGGCCGAGCCATTTTAGCGAAGTGCCGCGGAATAAACATTTCCATGAACTGATTATTGACCTCAAAGGGTAACAATAAATACAATGGCAAATGAATCGCACGACGATGTTGATGAATGGATGTCCAAATTGCCTGATCGATTGTTAGATTGCTCGATAACAGAACTTGCGATACCAGGTAAAACAGCTTAACCTTTCTCTCTCAGTGGGTAAAACATATTAAATGAACCGGTCGACTCGTACACCGGTGACGGGTTCTGCAGAATTCTGACTGTGTCAAAATTATTCATTGATAATTATAATTTGCTTGAGGCTTTATTTCACAGTACTCACTAAACAGATAAACATTGATACAGTTATTATACAAGTGTCAAGTACCTGTGATTAATTGCATAGATAATTATCAATTTCTTGGAATATCATAAGTGTCTAGTAGTACGGTACCGTATGGCTAGACACAGAGCACCTCTCCGGCTAGTACTACGACACTTTTTTCTATTGATGAAATATGCCCAGAAAGAGATTAATAGAACAAAATGTTAGATCTGATTCATTAGAATTTGATATTTTCTGTCATTTTCACGGATTAATTGCAGCAACAGCTACAGACCTGGTAGGAATATTTAATGGTGTTGGTAGGGGCTAAAGCCCTACATATAATATTGTTGTCATCTTGATTTTATCAAATTGGCAGTGTTACCCTCATTTTTGAGGGTGTTCAGTTGCATTAAGTTGAATGAATATTTTAATTATATTCATGACGCACCCCCAGGATGCCCTCTAAATGCTGGCCCACAAAGGATAATCTGCAATATTTTTTGGGTTGATTGGAAATTCACAATTTTCCTCAGTTGATATTTACTATCAATTTAACCTCTGTAGACCATACTATCAATTTAACCTCTGTAGACCAACAACCTCTTTATACACAGAGGCGTCGTGACTGGGGCGGCAGGGGCGGCGGTCGCCGCCCCAATATTTCAGCGAGCAACGGCATTTTTTTTTCATACAAATATACAAAATCTCAATTTTAGCTGAACATTGGAGAGGCAAAAAGGCGAAAAAAAGGCTTGGGGTTTCCTTCCTTCTAACATAACATGTGTCGATGATGACATCATAATTGTTAATTATATGTATCACTAAGGTGTTAAAATGTACGGTATAGATATACATGTATCTAACTGTCACAGTCCGTTAATCGTCGTGGTGATAATTGGATTACCGACAATCGCAAGTCATAATTAAAACAACTTTAAATTTACTTGTATTTACTCAAAATCGCCAAAAAGAAAATAATGAAAATTTGATTAATTTCTCGAAATATCTTGTAAACGTCAACATGGCTAAAGCTAACCAGCCTCATAACTTCAATTTTCCTAGGCGTTCTTTTGGCAAAAAGTCGCCTGAACTTCATGCATTCAATGCTAGCTGGTTTCAAAGGGGTTCGTATTCATAAAGCATTAATTTATGTTACTTATACATGTATGTTACATCATTAAAACTATAGATATATGTACGTTATGCTTATTAAATTAGATTATGTGACACTTTACATTATTTGTTTTATTTTTATATTACATTATGTATCATAACCATGACTGTTTGCTTGTATTTTTGCGGAACTTCCGTGAGTTTTTAGTATCATCAAAGTTTTGACGACAGAAATTTCTTTAAGAAAACAGCAGTTATGGTTTATAACCGAGGTATATTCAAATATTGCTCCAGAACAAAAACCTCCACACAACAATCCGAAGTTTTCATCATTCAGAATACGCGATAAAAGTCATGGAAAGTCACGGAAAAGGCCCCATTGATGCTTTAGTTTATAAAAAAAAATCGTACATAAAGGGAGGGGATACCCCTCCCTTCAACCCTCCCCCACCTCCCCAATGTTCGGGAGCGCGCGACGCGCCTGATACAGCGCCCAATGTTTTCAGCTCCCAAAGGGTATTGCTCTGCAGTCTAAGCTTGTATAATATTTAAACTATTAAAGTCTTGTTTTTACCTTGCAGGTTCCCATGATTCATTTTCTGCTAAACTAGATCCAGCCTCTGAGATTGGACCTGATGTGTCCCCTATGATACACATGCTTGGACCTTTAGCTAAAGGGGTTATGTACAAATGGAGTGTGACTCAAACCCTGGACTTTAAAGACCAACTAAAATCTGGCATTCGGTACTTTGACCTTAGGATATCCTCTCGCAAACAGCGCTCAGATATATACTTCTTACATGGTTTATTCGGTATGACAGTTGAAGACGGTATAAAACAAATTCTTGATTATCTTGACTCGCACAACAAAGAAATAGTTCTCTTAGATTTTAATCACTTTTATGAAATGACTGAACAACAGCATCAGGACTTTCTCAATAAGATTATTGAGCTTTGTGGTGAAAAATTGTGTTTGTTTGTTGGACATGAAAATATCAGTCTTAGAATGATGTGGGAAAATGGACTCCAGATAATTGTGTTATACCACCATCAGGTAAGATTAAAGGCTCTTATGCACCTATCAATGTTTCCCCCAGGGGGGGGGGCTGACCCAGGGGAATTTGACATTTTTACTTTATCAAAGTCTAAATTCCCACCCTAGAGCAAGGGCAATTTGTCAAAATCCTCTCACTGGGAGATGCTTTACATACCCCCCGGGATCAAAATTTCGGCCAAAGTCTATTTTCCGGGACTTGGCACCTTTCTGCTTGTCAAATTCCCGCCTATCAGGAACAGCCTTCTGTCAAAAGTTCTGTGTATGACCACCCCCCTCCCCCCTGGGGGAAACATTGATACATGTAGGTGCATTATATAATGCATTACTTTTGCATAATAAGTAAAATACAAATGATATTTATACAGGTCATTATAAATTAGGGTGACCGCAGACTCTTGAAAACTGAGAAAATGCCAAAAACGAATTCCATGCACAGGGAAAAATCAGGAAATTTCAAAATTGGGGAAAAAATCAGGGAATTATCAGGGAAATTAACAACAATTGGACAACTGCTGACAGCTTCTCTTCATGACTTTATTCAATAGATGTATTCTTCAAACAAACTGTATTTATTATAAGACAGGTATAAGTAATGAGTTTGATGGTGTATGTTAGGCTTTAAAGGGATGTTGGAGGCCCTATTTTCAGCTGTATCTGAGTTGCAAACACCAAAAATAATCATGGAAAATAACCTTTTGGTGAGGGAAAAATCAGAGACTTCTCAGGGAATTTTATTCTTCATTTTCTGTGGCCATCCTGGAATCGAAAGGAAAGATGTCTCTAACGTTTATGTACAAGTATATCTATGGAAGTCTTTAACATAATTATATTTTGTACAACAATGTTGATTGTCCTTTGCATGTTGATAAGTTGCTGGTTCCTTGCAGAAGGGTTAGTACTGGTTAGGGTACAGTCCAGGAAAACTGGCTATATCAGCCGTCTTAAGACGCACTGTTTTGCTTCTGTTTAGAGGTCATAATTATCTACTGAAAGGATATATTGACTGATAATTTTTGGGAGAGGTTTTTGTTGAAAGGACGTTGAAACTGGACGCGGTGATCTTGCGAGTTGTTTTTCAAGCATTTAATGCATTTATTTATTACTTAAATAGATCAAGATAAGTTACCAAATAATGCAAATTTATTTAATCCTTCACATCAAGAAAAAATTATAATCTTTTACCAGCTACCTTGGATTAGTCTGTCTATACAGACCCTAATAGTATGTTAATTGAAGAAGACAACCCACCAGCCTTCTCTTTTTTCATGAAATTAATTCCCTTTGCATCCTCAAACATAGGATAATCAAGCCTAAATCTAGCTAAAATTGAAAATAAAGTTATGATTATTGATTGACAAAATATTATCTAGTCGGGTAGCCAGACTAACCTTGGATGTATGGTGAGGGCATCCGCCTGTGGAAGGGGACAACAGTTGTTTAAATTCAAGTTTGGGTATATGCTGATATAACCTGTTAGTTATATGGTACAGTACAAGCTCGCCAGATCAACCCTCTGTAGGGCAACAACCTCTCTATAACAACACATTCAATATAGCTCCCTCAGCTGGTATTTACTGTAAATATAAATTTAACCTCTGCAGAGCAACAACCTGTGTACAATGGCCAATATTTGCATCCCCCAACAGGTGTTGCTCTATAGAGGTTGAACTTATTATTTATCTTAATATTTTGTTATATTTTTTTATAACAGATTGCTGCAGACTTTGTACAAGTTTGGCCAGGATCATCAAGCATTCTATCACCATGGGCTGACACTAAGAGTGTCCCAGAACTTATCTCATATCTAGAATCCACCTATTCATCATCACATGACTCCCAATGTCTACATGTCTGCCAGGGTGTGTTAACTCCTGATACTGGTTATATTATTGGGCACATGAACGGATCTTTGAAGAGTGATATTGCTAGAAAAACAATGCCTCAGTTAATCAAATGGTTCAAGAGTAAGAAGAGAGGGAAGCTGAATAAAGGTGTTAATGTCATAACAGCAGATTTTGTTGAACTTGATGACTTCGTGAAATCTGTGATTTGGTTAAATTATGTAAATTGACACGACTGGTAATTGACATGACTGTTAATGGACACAACTGTTAATTGACACACAACTGTAAATTGACATGACTTTTAAATGACATAACTGTTAATTGACACAACTGTTAATTGACATGACTGTTAATTTACATGATTGTTAATTGACACGATTTTTAATTGACACAACTGTTAAATGAAGGTTATTTTGAAACTACAGCTGATGAAACTAATTAGTAGCTTATTTCTTCACAAAAAATGGATATGAATAAATGTATTGTTTAAGCTGGAACCTAATTTTCATGATCCCAAAAACAAGTTTTATTTTATTTAAAAAAATAATGGTATTTTAAACCATTATTTACGAAATAATGAATGTGTACCTGTGTTTAATTGTAGAATAATGCACAGTCACGAGTTCGGATGCATAGTAATTAAATCACAAGTGTATAGCACGAGTGATTTAGTGTACGCATCTGAACAAGTGACTATGCTTTATTATAGATAAAACACAGGTACCGTAAATATTCATTTCCATACTAACATAGCCAATATTGCGCATTTGACAACACATCAATTCATAATAACCACAGCACTCTTTTCTTTCTCGGAAGGCTTATTTGCAGTTTTGAAGTCATTCAACCATAGCTGTGTTTTATCGGTAATTCATGCACACTGTGATTTCTTCTATGTGTATATTGCTGAAACCTGGTTGTGTAAGAATAATTAATTAGTCCAAAGCAAAACCTGAATCTCAAACATTACCGTTATTTTTAAAATCATAAATGATTTTTGCGTCAAATTTTTGCATTATAATATTGTCATGTATTTGTGTCCATGCAGTGAATTCTCCAAATTCATTAAAATCAGATCCTAATATTTGCTCCATTCCTTTACGCTGTTAGAGATCTGACTATATTCCGTAATTTAAATGACCTCTCTGGCGCATAATGACGTCAAATAGCCTCAGCAGACTTTCACCGCACTTTCTGCTTTGTGAAAGAAGTAATTTAATTGGATGACGTAACGACATGACCCCATACAGAGTGTCGTCAGATCAAATATCAGCGTAAAGTAGTAAGGTGTAAGAAGGGTATGGTTTTAATGAGATTTTGAATTCTCAGTGCTATATATGAGTTACCTCCCTTATACCACTGTTTTGGAATGAAGAAAATGTTTTCATGGTTAGTGATCTGATCCATTCAACATTGTTTTGTTGATTTACCTCTTTATGTAGCTTTTTAAGTAAGTTTCTGTCAGTGATAACTGATAAAAGCTTCTCTTATTGAGCTTCAACTGCAAGGATTTTGAGCGTTTTGGTCTCTTGTTATACATTACCAAAATTATACATGTATTGTCCGTTTAATCAGGCCTGTCATTTGTATAGGAACATCGCAATATCATAACATTGTATTTTTATTGTTTTAAACATTTTAATTTCAGAAAAAGGCAGTGAAAACCAATACCTTATTCACTTAGCTACATACTAATACAGTTAATGTCTATTAGAATAATACATTAATAAGACAAATTGCAATGTTTATATACACATTGTTAAACAAGTGACCAACCTGATTAATCGATTTATACCATAGTATTCAATTCTCTGGAACTTCAGTGGTTAGTGCCACCTTATATCATGTTTTCCTTTTGATTCTTTACAGGTTTTTGACTGTGGCCCTCAACATTATTTTATCGTAAATCAGTACTAATAATTTATAAATATCAAAATTATATAATTATGGACTTGTACAGATCTGTGAATTTATATATAGAAGGAATACATATCATGAAAGCATTATATTAGTATACATGTAAATGTAGTATTTATCATAATATTCTGTTCTGTATATAGCACAGAGAATTTGACCTGATCCTGAACTTTATGCATGAATATATTACAAGGTTCTTGCATTGAATAATACTAGTATAAACTCCTGCAAGCAAATTGTGCAATATCGGTCCTTTAAATTTGTGTTGGTGTAACACCTCAAGCATCTTTGTATTACTTCCCGCTTGTGAAAACATACAACCGGGATTATGAATATAGACAATATTATATCAGCTGTTAAATTATGCTAATAGAAGGTTGACAAGTCGTGTCAAATTCTCTGTACTATATCATAATGTAAATCTAGGAGGAATGAGGACCATCTTTGAAATGTGTATAATGTATTATATGTACATGGCTAAACTAGATATTACTTGCCAATATTTAGAATTAATATCTTAACTTGTGTTCACTAAATTCAAAAAATATATTTTAGGAAGTTATTGTTTTTTATACGCCCCTTGAAAACGGGACGTATTATGTGAACACCCTTGGCGGACGGGCGTGCGGGCAGCGGCGTCCAGTAATTTGTCTGTACTCTAACTCAATCAGATTGTCTTCAAACTTGCTGACAATGCTTATGGACGTAATATCTAGGCCAAGTTCGATTATAGGCCAAATCGGCCTAGGCCTTCTTGGGTTATGGTCCTTCATTTAGCAAAACAAGAGGATCATAGATCCTTGGGCGCTCACCTGCTAAACATGGTCAAACTTTGAACTTGACCTCAAGGTCATCAAGATAAACATTTTGAAAAAACTTGATGAAAGTTAAAGCAAAAATGTGGCCTCCAGAGTGTTAACAAGGTTTTGCTATTATTTGACAAATTGACCTAGTTTTTGACACCACATGACCCAATTTCGAACGTGACCTTAAGGTCATCAAGACAAATATTTTGACCAAAGTTGATGAAGAATAAAGCAAAAATGTGGCCTCAAGAGTGTTACATGTAACCAGGTTTTCCTATTATTTGACTTTTTGATATAGTGATTTACCCCACATGACCCAACTTCGAACTTGACCTTAAGGTCACCAAGATAAACATTTGACTAGACTTCATGAAGATTGAAGCAAAAATGTGGCCACCAGAGTGTTAACAAGGTTTACCTATTATTTGACCTTTTGACCCCACAAGACCCAACTTCGAACTTGACCTAGATTTCATTGAGGTACAACTACTGACCAAGTTTGATGAAGATCAAAGCAAAATTGAAAGTGCCAGAGTGTTAACGGCGAAAAGTATAACGGATGGACTGACAGACGGACGACGGACAAAAAACAATCACAAAAGCTCACATATTGCCACTTTGTGGCAGGCGGCTAAATAATGTGAAATTGGCCTTGTCTGTACTCTAACTCAAACAGTTTTCGTGTGATCATCTTTAAACTTGCTGACAATGCTTATGGATGTAATATCTAGGATAAGTTTGATTATAGGCCAAATCGGCCCAGGCCTTCTTCGGTTATGGTCCTTCAGTTAAAAAAAAAAGTGAAATTGGCCTTGTCTGTACTTTAACTCAAACAGTTTTCATGCGATCGTCTTCAAACTTGCTGACAATGCTTATGGACGTAATATCTAGGCCAAGTTCGATTATAGGCCAAATCGGCCCAGGCCTTCTTGGGTTATGGAACTTCATTTACAAAAAAAAGTGAAATTGGCCTTGTCTGTACTCTAACTCAAACAGTTTTCGTGCGATCGTCTTCAAACTTGGTGACAACGCTTATAGGCATAATATCTAGGCCAAGTTTGATTCAATGAAAATAGAATGAACTCGGAATTTAAAGATTTAATTTTTAGTTTAAAGATAATTGTTTAAAAATGTTTTGACATAATATAGGCTTTTATTTCACAATCAATATTTTTTGTCACTAGCACAACCAAGACGGGCGTATTTTGTGACATTTTGGCACTCTTGTTCCCTTATACATAATTATGTACAATTATATTCAGTCTCCCTGTTATATTGTAGCAATACAATGTGACTTTTGGCTTTGAAATTTTTCAACATTGGAAAACAAAAATAGCAATAAGTGTTTTATTTCTTCATCGATTTTTTGTGTCGCCTGAAAAGGCGACATATAGGTGTTACTTTGGCGGCGGCGGCTGCGGCGGCGTCACAAATTGCTTGTCCGGAGCATAACCTTGTGACCTTAAGTTCAAATGACTCAAGATTTGGTATGCATGTTTCTTACAATAAGCCGAAGTGCAGTGCACAAGAACCATAACTCTACCTGTCATAGTTTTTGAATTATTTCCCTTTGATTTTATTAGAGCATTTCTTGTCCGGAGCATAACTTTGTCACCTTAAATTAAATTCAAATGACTCAATATTTGGTATGCATGTTTCTTACAATAAGCCGAAGTGAAGTGCACAAGAACCATAACTCTACCTGTCATAGTGTTTGAATTATTTACCTTTGATTGATTTTATTAGAGCATTTCTTGTCCGGAGCATAACTTTGTGACCTTAAGTTCAAATGACTTAAGATTTGGTATGCATGTTTCTTACAATAAGCCGAAGTGCAGTGTGCAAGAACCATAACTCTACCTGTCATAGTTTTTGAATTATTTCCCTTTGATTGATTTTATTAGACCATTTCTTGACCGGAGCATAACTTTGTCACCTTAATTTCAAATGACTCAAGATTTGGTATACATGTTTCTTACAATAAGCCGAAGTGCAGTGCGCAGGAACCATAACTCTGCCTTGCATCGTTTTTGAATTATTTCCCTTAGATTGATTTAATTTGAGCATTTCTTGTTCGGCGGATAACTTTGTCACCAAGAGGTTGAATGACTTGAAATTTGGTATGCATGTTTCTTACCAAAAGTCCAAGTGCAGTACACAAGAATCGTAACTCTACCTTGTGCCATTTTTTATTTTTGTCCCTTTGATTGATTTTATAAGCATTTCTTGTCCGTGGCATAACTTTGTCACCATAAGTATTAATGACTCCAAGATAGGTATGCATGTTTCTTGCTGTGACATTTTTTTTCCAGAGCATCACTTTGTCGTTTTTAGTTCAGATGACTATAGAACTCTTGTGAGTCGATATGTAGCCCAATAGTGGATAGTTTTCCATGACAAATGTGCATGTCGTCAGGCGACACATGCGACTCGCTAAGGGGAACCTTATTTGCTTTCCATGATATAGAAGATATTTTTCAGCAGCTATGCCGTTTTGTCCAGCACCCTGTGAAACCGTGGAAACTACAGGTTGCAAAGGGTGCTGGAAACACAGGTAAAGCTGATATTTCATGGAAAGAAAATAGCTTTCCCCTATGCGTGGCGTGTATTTCATAGAAATTGATGAAGAAATAAAATACTTACGGCTATGTTTGTTTTCCAACGTTGACAAATTTTGTCTTGAACCTATGGCCAAAAGTCATTGGGACACAGTGTTATAGAAATGTACACATTGTTCTATTCTCTCCACAATGAGTATTTTAGGGCAACTAGATGATGGTCCTAAATTTGCGAGTAAATGTTTGTTAATTATGTTTGCATGTATTACATATTGTTGAAGATACATAATATTTGATATCCATGTCTTTACACATCATATATTTTATATCAGTTTTTTGGGGTTTATTTTACCTGCAGTAGGTTGAACTTATTTGTGTTGTTATTTTATGTTTTGCCATTATTGTACAAGTTTTATCTTTATATATGTATATTATATACAAATTTGAATTGATACAATTATTATGCCCCCCATCTTTGATGAGGGATTATATTGCTTTGCACATTCTGTCGGTAGTATCAAATTGTTTCCGTTCAATAACTCAAGAACGCTTTGACCTAGGATCTTTAAACTTTACACGGAGGTTGGTCAGCAACAGTAGATAAACCCTATTGATTTTGAGGTCAGTAGGTCAAAGGAAAAGGTCACTGTGACCTTTACCATTTCTGAATATTCAAATGGTTTCCGTTCAATAACTCAAGAACACTTTGTCCTAGGATCTTCAAACTTTACTTGGAGGTTGGTCATCAACAGTAGATGACCCCTATTGATTTTGAGGTCAGAAGTCAAAGGTCAAGGTCACTGTGACCTTTGCCATTTCCGACTATTGGTCTGCCACGGGGCATACATGTTTTACAAACATATCTTGTTATATTAATTTTGGGGTTTTAATCGACCATGAATTGTTTATATTAATATCAATCTTGGATTGTATACAAAAATGGAAATGTTGTCTGTAAGCTATGCATACTTACAATATTAACGTCATAATATGATAAACATTGAGGAAAATATTGTTTTACTTTGTCTTTGATTTATTATTTGATTGAATGATGCTTTTAGAGTCAATGAAACGACCAGATGAAATGTGCACTTAACTTTGTAAGTATAAACTTTTCATCTGAGGATTTGTGGTGTAGAAATCACATGCTGAAAATGTGAGTGATGGCTGGTTGCCTGACTGGCAATGTCATGACTTGTGCATACAATTTCCTGGCCGGCTATGCCACAACTTGTTCATGAAAATGCCTGACTGGCTATGCCATGACTGGTGCATGCAAATTTGTGGCTGACTATGCCATGACTTGTGCATACAAATTCGTGGCTGGCAATGCCATGACTTGTGCATACATATTCCTGACTGACAATGCCATGACCTGTGCATACAAATTCCTGGCTGGCAATACCATGACTTGTGCATGCAAATTCCTGGCTGACTAAGCCATTACTTGTGGATACAAATTGGTGGCTGGCAATGCCATGACTTGTGCATACAAATTCCTGTCTGGCTTTGTCAGGACTTGTGCATACAAATTCCTTGCTGAAAAATGCTATGACTTGTGCTTACAAATGCCTGGCTGGCTATGTGCGTACAAATTCTATTCCTGACTGGCAATGCCTGACTTGTGCATAAAAATTCCATTCCTGACTGGCTTTGTCATGACTCGTGCATACAAATTCCTGGCTTGATATGCCATGCTATGTGCATACACATATGCCATGACTTGTCTATACCAATTCCTGGCTGGCAATGCCATGACTTGTGCTTACAAATGTCTGGCTTGCTTATTGCATACAAATTCCATTCCTGACTGGCTTTGCCATAACTGGTTCATACAAATTCCATTTCTGACTGGCTTTGCCATGACTTACGCATACCAATTCCATTCCTGACTGGCTTTGTCGTGACTGGTTCATACAAATGACTCATTTTAATTGTGCGTCTCGACTTGTTAATCCCCCGCCACGAAGTGGGAGGGGATTATAGGAATGTTCTCCGTCCGTCCGGCTGTAACAAAATCGTTCTATAACTTTTTGATGCCTTGGCCGAATTGCATGAAACTCATACCAAATGTGTAACTAATAAAGATGACGTGCACAACCCACATTCCAATCATGCCGGGTCAAGGTCACAATTCAAGGTCAAAGGTTTAAATCTTATATTTTGTGTCCGTTCCATAACTTTTTAATGCCTGTGACGAATTGCATGAAACTCATACCAATTGTGTAACTATTGAAGACGACGTGCAGAACCCACATTCCAACCATGCCGGTTCAAGGTCAAGGTCACAATTCAAGGTCAAAAGTTTGAATCTTACATTTCGTGTCAGTTCCATAACTTTTTAATGCCTGGGTCGAATTGCATGAAACTCATACCAACTGTGTAACTATTGAAGACGACGTGCAGAACACACATTCCAACCATGTGGGTTCAAGGTCAATGTCACAATTAAAGGTAAAAATGGTTTGAATCTTACATTCCTGCCCGTTCCATAACAATGCCTGGGCCGAATTGCATGGAACTCATACCAAATGTGTAACTATTGAAGTCGACGTGCAGAACCCACATTCCAACCATGTGGGTTCAATGTCAAGGTCACAATTTAAGGTAAAATGTTTGAATCTTGCATTCCGTGTCCACTCCATAACCTTTTAATGCCTGGGCTGAATTGCATGAAATTCATACCAAGTATGTAACTAATGATGACCACATGCAGAACCCACATTCCAACCATGCTGGTTCAAGGTCACAGTTCAAGGTTAAAAGTTCAAATCTTTCATTTTATGTCCGCTCTTCTACTTTTTAATAGCTGGGCCAAATTGCATGAAGCGGATACCAAATGTGTAACTTATAAAGATGACATACACCTGCTTCTTGATTTTTAAACGCCTGTGCCAAACTGCGCGAACTCATAGCTAATGTGTAACTTATTGGACAATTTCACTGTTCATTAATGCGGCGGGGTATTATAGCCGTGTTCTGGACTGCCTTGTTCATGAATGTGTTTGACTGGGTATGTCATGTCATTGCGGGGTGAGTATATAGTCTTGCTTGAAATATCCAATATTTCCGTCGTTTCTGTGTGGCTTTGGATTTGACAGTTATTCTTTATGGACATACCTTGCTCTGTTTGCATCAAGATTAGATCATGAAAATACATTACTGTGTGTGTCAAGCTAGGTTCAGGCGAGTGATTACTGGCTCATAGAAATACCTGTCTGGGTGAGTGATTACTGGTTCATGTAAATACCTGACTGGGTGAATGATTGCTAGTTCATACAGATACCTGACTGTGTGAGTTACTACTGGTTCATATAAATACCTGTCTGGGTGAGTGATACATACTAGTTCATACAAAATACCTAAGTGGCAGAGTGATTACTGGTTCATACAAAATACCTAACTTGGTGAGCAATTGCTAGTTCATACAAAATACCTAACTGGGTGAGTGATTGCTGGTTTATAGAAATACCTGACAGGGTGAGTGATTACTGGTTTATAGAAATATCTGAATGTTTGAGTGATACCTGGTTCATAGAAATACCTGGCTGGGTAAATATTTACAGATTCATAGAAATACCTGACTGCATGAGTGATTACTTGTTCATAGAACTACCTGACTGCATGAGTGATTACTTTTTCATAGAAACACCTGACAGGTTCAAAGATTAGTGGTTCACAGAAATACCTAATAGGGTGAGTAATAACTGGTTCATAGAAATACCTGACTGGGTAAGTGATTACTGGTTCATAGAAATACATGACTGTGTGAGTGATTACTGGTTCATAGAAATACCTGACTGTGTGAGTGATTACTGGTTCATAGAAATACCTGACTTGGTAAGTGATTACTGGTTCATAGAAAGTCCTGACTGATGAGTGGTTAGTGGCTCTTGGAAATGCCAGACATGGTGAGTTATAACTGGTTCATAGCAATACCTTACATAGGGTAGTGATTACTGATTCATTGAAATACCTGAGTGTGAGATTACATCCAATCTTTATTATGTTTATCAATTGGTATCTAGCTTACTACTTTGTCTGCATGATAATGATACCTGAGTCAAGGTTATGCTTTAATCATGTTTGTCAGTATTTATATTACATAATACAATTATGTTCCAGTGCTTTTAAACATTATGCAGTCTGGACGATGCAATTTGCTTTGAATATGATTCTAATGTGCACTTGGTGCTATCAGATTTTAGTCGCGGACGTACATTAGACCAATTTATATTTCTCTGGTTTCACAGAATATTAATAATTAGTTTATCGACCATAACTGCAATTTCCACATTAATTTTGCTTATTAATACAGTATTTCGATTCAATAATCATTCGGTATGGACAATGAAGAAAATGATTAATGGACAATGTTATAATGCTTTGTATAGTGATACATGTTAAGCACAATTATACAAGAATAAACGTAGGCCAAACCAATGAGCATTGATGTTTGTTGTGTATGTAGGTAATTCTTTGAAAAGGCAACATAGTGTTGGCCTAAAAGAACATCGGTATTATTTCACCCTTTTTGCCGACCGGACCGGATAGAAAACAACCTTTTCAAGTATTTTTTCATGATCTCAACATAAAGTAAATACGAGTCGATCGAGCGCAACCTTCGGCTTGCGCGGATCCAGACGTCGGGGCTATGGTTGTAACCTCCTGAAATATAGGCACTGATGCGGTTATCTTTTTATTTAGTATTGTTATCACCAATTTGTCAAAAAAAAATTATTTAGTATTATTTACACCAATTTGTCAAAACAAAATTATTTAGTATTATTTACACCAATTGTCACATTTTTAGAAACAATTCAGCAAAATCTCAGGGTCTGACCAGGACATCCGTCTAAGTATATCATCCTGATCGACACCATTTCAGCAAAATAATAGCTCGTCAGAACCCTTTCTGAAATTAAAATGGTAATCAGAACCCTCTCCTCTGCTGATAAAAAGAGCTAGAACCACGCATGTTGGTATATTCATTGTTTAGTTCTCTATCGACATAAATTGATAAAGAGTAAAACAAATTCATTTATAAAATTTATCTAAGATAATTATTTTAGATTTAAAAAAATATTTTTTTGTTAACTCTTTATTAATGATACAGTTACCTGTGCTGGACACCATATTGCCCAAGGAACGTTAAACATAGATGTGCATTGGTATGGCCTTATAATAGGTCGGAACAACAGATAACTCAAACATGTTGCTGCCATGTTTGTTTCAAGTATCATTTGTTCTCATTTCCGATCCCAGACACTAAGTCTTCTAATAAACTTTCAGGCCGGTTTAGTTAGTGTAGTGTAAGCATAATTATTGTATATTATAGATCTTGTTGGCCAACCGGAACTCAATTAAATACAATGTTACATCTGATCGATATTGACACAAATTATGTCCGATGCTAGATAAACATCAATGATACGAAATTCGCTTTCTTATAATGTAGAAATGGAAAGCCTTTGTTTCGTTTTTGTGTATATATTTAGTCCCCCCCCCCCCCGAGTTCAGTAGTTTTGATGTTGGCTTTGACCTGTTTACCTTGAATTAATTAGGTCGACTGATATGATATTTTATGGATAGAAAATCAATTTCCTGTGGTCTCTCCTGTTCCATTATTTGTTTTTGTTAAGGTATGTCTTTATATTGCAATATTACTGGTTCATAGAACTAAATATTGCACAGTTAGAAGACACTACTGAAGCCATTATCGTGAAAGAACATGACCTGTACAACTTTTAACCAAACCCAGGCCCTGATACCCGGAAACAACTCAATTTGAGCTAAATCTCATCTCAAATATTGCCATCATGGGTCTTTGAGTTAATTTCCATGAGAAGCTGGACTTAAATTTGGCATCACAAACAGAAACATTATTTTGAGTTGATTACAGGAAAAATTCATGAACTCGAACTATAAACATGAAAGAAACACATTTATATACAAAATATTTATTTGACACAATTTGTACTTAAATATATATACAGCCATTAAATATAAAACAAATATACAGCGACATGTTTACGTGAACACACTGATATTTCCATGAAATAGTAATAAAAGGGCAACGAAAAACACATTTATTGTTCATTGACTCAGTTTATCATTTTTGATAAAAATTGTAAGTTTTGGTCGGTTGTTGTAGCTACTCAAAGGTTCCAGTCGTGTAACTCTGATGTCCAGCCACATTGGCATACCAGGGGCATTAACTCTACACTGAAATAAAGGGTTAAAGGTCTCTTTAGACATACAATTTAAATCATTAATTAAAGCATGCTGTTGTGGACCGGTTGCCAATATCAATCAATCTTTTGTCGTTGATTATTTTGTGATGGATCATTCTTAAAGTTTAGTTTGCTACTTTAGCATACATCAATTATCACCAAACTTATGTTAAATATTTACCTTATCGCATTTTACCTTAATGGCTCGAAATTGGAAATAGCGTCAAAATAAAATACTTGAATGCATGTACATGTGTTTGCGGGTGTCTGAATTAAACAACCACCAATATTAAGCAGTCAGTCTTATTAAATCATGCACTACATATTTTATATAAACAGATGCATTTAAACAGTTATAGTGACGTATTGTACATCCATATACTTTACAATTGTGCCGTCCCCCACCCACTTTTTATACATGCAAAAATAAAATGTTCAAAAATATCAATTGTGTGCACTATTATAATGTCTATTGTCATTAATTTACACTTACTAGTATATGCGATCATTGAAACTCAATTTTATGTTTGTTCTTGTTTACTACAATCTTGAAATTTCGCCCATGCACACAAAGTAGCTCGGACCTCCTAAAGTCAATGGTAATTCAAAGTCTGGTCACAGGATATATAGGTTTTCGAAATCTGATTTTGATCCAATTATAGTCTAAGTATGCACGTACATGTTAACTTTGTACATCTAACCAGTTTAATGCAAATACTTAGTAAATCCTAGCTGAATACTTTATAATATTCCTAGCCGAATACTTTATTATATGTTATTCGTTTTTTAAACACAGTTCCTGAACAGTTTCAGGACGATAGCTAATTCTATTATGTTATTACTACACAATATACGGAAACAAAAGCACCAATTATGAATGTTTACGGAAACAAAAGCACCAACTATGAATGTTTAAAGTCAGCTAATTATTAGCTATGAATATTTGTACATTTTTTGTAATAATTGCTTTTTCTTGGAAGTCTACATATAAATGTTGAATTATGAGCTTACGATTAATAATTTACGACTATGCAAATCGTAATTTGCTAGGGTATTCTCTTAAATTATTGTTTTGTATTGTTATTTGTCGTAAACTTAGGATGTGTTGACGTAATCATTGTCTGGAACCGCGATACTCATTACGTTTACATAAACCGTGGTACAATTAGACAAACTAAAATTGGATACAATTTGTTTTATGCATCGTATAATAATAATAAAAAATAATAGTAAAGACATTATTTAAAGAGGCAACACAGTTGGGTATAGCCATTCTTCCCTGTTAGCCTCATAATCAAACTGTATGTCGGGTACTAGTGATAAAAGTCAACTACATTGTATAAGTCACGATCTAATTTAAGCATACGTAAATCGTAATCATAATCGGCAGTCAAAATCAAGTTTTAAAAGCTTTAATAATCAAGCAGCTATTGGTATCTCTAATCAAGCATGTGTCAAAGTTTGGTCTCAACAAACATACAAGTATCAAATACATGTAATGCCTAGGTCCCACTGAGCATTTTGTGCCTCGGCGATGTACTTCCGATTGAAATTAATAATAGGTTCCTCGTGGTCTAGGGGAAGCTTCGGGGGGAAGTCATGAGACAGTTTATGATATCGGAAGGAATTGCGATGAATCGGTTTGTATCGGAAGAAATCGGGAGAACATCGCCGATGTTAAATTCCTCAGTGGAACCTAGGCTTAATGTAATTCACAGACAATTCAATGTCATACAGAAGCGACGACAGTGCCAAGCCACACATGCAGAGACATACACTGAGCATACATGTATGTATTCTCAATAAAAGGATATGTCTTATATTCTGACCACCACCAGGAATAGCACGCTGCTTGGCTTTTGAAATTAGCTTATTGCTATAAAGGGAGGTAATTACAAATGATAACTACAGTGGGATGATCAGCTAATACAACTCTTAAACAGCATGCACTAGCATTAAGCAATCGTATTCAAGCACATATACTAGTATATCAAAGCTTTAAGCGAGCCTTATCAAGCATATTATGTCAGCTTTAAGCATGCATTAGATTTTAAATAATCGTAATCAAGCATACGCAAGCTTTAAGCGATGAAGCATACGTCAGCTTTAAGCGTCATTTATTAAGCATATGACAGCTTTAAGCGTCATTTATTAAGCATATGTCAGCTTTAAGCGTCATTTATTAAGCATATGTCAGTTTTAAGCATAATTTATTAATCATATGTCAGTTTTAAGCTACTCTTATCAAGCATTTGTTAGCTTTAAGTTATCGTAATCCAATATTAAGTTCCAATACATGTACTATTAATTTCGTCCGTATCAGCTAAATGCGCAAGGCCAAGAACGAATTTTTCAAAATCACAATCGGACAACCTGTCAGACACGTGAGAAGCGTGGATATGTCGTGCAATGGATAATATATGTATAAGAGTTTCATAAAGCATAGGCTTATACCTCTTCATTTTTAGTACTTTTGTTGCTTTTATGGCTCTTTTGGGAGTCCGTTTTTTCACGGCTTGGAATTCTTCTTTGTGGCGTATCCGGTCGTCTACAGAGAAACATCTGTTTAATTAAAGCCACACATCTTCGTCTAAAACTAATGTTTAGAAAGCTGTAAATAACCGGGTTTATGGCGTTATTCAAGAAGTAGAACTTTGAAAACAGTTTACTTAAAACTTGTTCGGCTAATGTTTGTTTGCTTTCGAGGTCGTTAATCGCCGACCGACAAATCATAATAACAATTCCAGGCAAGTAACTGATAACAAAAGCAACTGTCACGGCAAACAGAACAACCGTCGTTCTGCTAACTTGAAACTTGGTCATGTATCTTGCGAGACTTTGAAGTCTCGGCCGGAACGAGACTCTGGACGAGATTTCCTGTTGTGTGTCCTCATCACTGTATTCGGAACTGTAGCGAACTCGCAGTTTCTTTGTTTTCTGACTAGCGTTACTATTGGTTTGTGTCATTGGAACAATTTCTCTGTCAGGTGTTCTCACGTGATCCCCAATCACAAGTTCCCGACGTCGTTTGATTTCAATCCAAATTCTGATGTACAACGCCGTTAACAGAATCACCGTCGACACAAAGACTAAAGCTAACAGGTAATAGTATATTTTTGAGAATGCCTGTTTCCTATATATTTCCTCAATCGAACAATCAAACCCTTTGAAAGTTTGGTCAGGAATTGGTGTGCGTGATATTCCAAATAACACCAATGCTGGTATTGAAATAATGATCGCAATGACGCCGGCCACGATGCACATGGCTTTAATCGTGAATAATTCGATCATCATCAAAGGGCGACAAATCTTGAAATATCGATCGAAAGCAATTTCGATCAAAATGATGGCGGAACCATAGATCACCACCGATTCTGTGTATCTCAATGTTTTACATACGGCTGAATTGTAGAATGTAAATGAGTATCTCAGATCATACAGCTCGGTCGGCAACCCGATAACACAAGCCAGCAGATCGAACACGGCCATTGCTACAATGAAGTAGTTCGAAGACGTCTTTTTGAATCGTTTACAATAGACCAGCAGCACAAGCACGTTGCCTATCGTACCAACAATCATTATAATGATTAGAAAAACGAAGACTGGGAAGTATCTAAGAGCCTGAGTGACATTATAACTATCCAGTGTTTCCTCTAGTTGCTCGTTGGACAGTGTCGTCGTCACCACATTGGCGGCGGCAGCGTGATCTATCGTGTAATTATCACTCATTTCGTGGAATGAAGTTCGTGACGGTGGGCTGAAAATAAATGATTAATAAATCAATTTATGTCAAAATTATCATCAGAAAAAATATTCAAATCTTGGACATAGCTTGGTATGTTGCTTTCATGTATTAGATTGTTTAGTTGGGCATTGTGTCTTTATGTGTTTTATGTTTCCAGTGCTCGGTTGGTTCAGTTGGGCACTGTGTTTTGTGTGTTTTTAATGTTTTCTGTGCTCGGCTGGTTAAGTTGAGTCCTGCCTTCCCTGTCTGACTTAATATAATCTTGTTTATTTGCCAGTCAGCTATCTGCTTAAATATGTCAGGCATGTGCGTGCCTCCGCCCGTATTTGAACCCGGGTCGGCAGATTAGACGGCAAGCGTGTTAACCATTGAGCTACAGAGACACATGTTAAAACCGGAAACGGTAGCGCATGTACTTGTACTTTTAGCTATATATGAGTAATTGTATTGTATTTTGTACTTGTATATGTGTGAGGTATGGCAACAGCAATGATAGAGTTATTATACATTTAAAATCTTCAGCTATATATAATCATGATATATGTATTTGGTCGAGACGTGATAACGATAATTGCTCTTTTCCTGTTAAATACAATTAAAGTTTGTTTTGAGGCCCTACCGCAGAAATTGCATTCCCATGCTAACTTGTTGATTTCTCATTATACGGTTAAGAGTCGTACGTAAGTACCTAAAGCACTTTATATCATTCAAGTGAAGATTAAAAGCATCAAGTAAAACGGCACATTGAGTCCCATGCTCGTAACATAATCTAAGAGCTAAATGTTATCCATATGATATGTTAATTATTAATTATTGCAGTAATAATCTTAATTCCTTTGTTTATATATGTAGTTGACACACTTGGGGAAATTTTAAGAAAGAAATAAGTTTTCTACTAAGATGCTTTGTGAATACCGCACCATCTCCTTTAAAACTTCACAATTCATTTACCTCCAATATAGTATTACGAGGGTCGTAACGATTTAAAATACAAATTCATAACCGAGGAATATATCTGCGATATTAGATATCCGCGAAAATTGGTTTTGTTGAAGTAGTATCCTAACGTTATGGTATCAAATAACAAAACCAAATATTGATACACAAATGATAACTAAACATGTTCTCATATTTCCCCATGATTAATATCTACAACACAACCTAATCTATTTATTAATATGATATAACTACACTTATAGCACTGATATTCCGAACCATTCAATGTGTTTCATTAAGATCAAATAGAATGAGACCAAACACCGGATGTACACATGCCTAGGTCTTGAACAATGTCATACTGTAAACTTAGTAAAGTTTGCGTGTACCCTTTTTCATTGATCTTAATGGATGCATTTGAGCAATGTATATATCCCTAAGTTATAAATCGAACTCCGCAGCACAAAATGATTGGAAACTCTTGGTATCCGCGGATTTACGAACCTTTACGAATGGAGTTTAATCTGATACAACCAAATTAAATGTCCTGGAAAATTATTTTTTTTACAGTAATTTATTAAAAACATTGATAATTGAGTAGTGAATATCCGCACAGCTCCATATGGGAGTGTATCTCTTTTATTCGGAGCAAATTCAATTAACATTCAGTTTTGTCCCATAAAACTGTTCAAACATGTCGGTTATATGAATAAATTTATTAATTCATTTTATTACGCCAAGTGCATATGCCCTGTGTGTTATCAATGGACATTCAGTATGTGCACTCTATTATTATGCACTAGTTTAAAGCAAACATCGTTATTGTTGATATTGAAAATAAATAAACGCCTCACCTATTTTATCACAACAATACTCCGTACATGACAATTAAGTTACGCTTGAAACTGCTTCAAACTAAGTTTAACACAATATACATGAATGACGTTACAGATCTGCATCCGTAAATTCGATTTTCACCACATTAAATAAACCACAAAATGACACCGATTAGAATCAAGATTAATTTGCTATATAAAACACTTGGTATTTATTGTTCAGTCGTGTGTTTACGCTTAATTTGATTAATCATTAAATCACTTAAACGGTTATAATTATAAACTATTCATTTGCGTGTTTTTAATTATTCAACTACTGTGTTAATTTAATTCGTACAAAACATTATAACCTTTATAAAGAATACAGTTAGCTGAAGTTAACCCTCCTAATTGGTGGTCACCTTAATTAAGAAAAAACCTGTCTCTAGCAGCCATCTTTTAAAATCAAATCTAATAAAATTCCGTTTGTTTGTAGTACATAATTTTTGTAAATAACCAGCCTCGTTTTTTAAACAGTCAGGTTGGAAGTACCTCTTGACTGACTGCTTAAGGCAGACAAGACTGTATAAATGCATAAATGAAACTTTTTTGTAAAATTCATATATTCATAACGCTGTGAAAATATAAATTTTACAATTTTCTTTATTTTTTTTACTCTTAATCAATTATACGGTTACCTGTGATGTCACTTAGTTGTAAATCATTTTAAAATTAAAATTTTAATAATATTAATAAACTACTTACAAACGTACCATCATATGCTTAAAAATGAAAAAATCCACATTTTTTCTGAATTATGAAAACGTCCACTTATACTATATTTCTACTATCATTAAACTGTATTTAAACCATCATAATAATGAGGATGCACCCAGCATCATAATCATCAGCATCGCGAATCACGGATCATGGAATTGAGCGTCCTATTAAGCTATCTGTTGTAATAACTCTGCTTTTAAACCAATCCCGTATCTCGTATTTCCGTGTTATCAGTCGTGTAGATCGTCACATTATCACTACCATCAGTGATTTGTGAACGGAGATGTATTGAAGAGCCATATAACGATGCATTATGAACGTATGGTGTATTGTTTGTGCCATGATCGTATGGTGTATTGTTTGTGCCATGAATGTATGGTGTATTGGTTGTGCCCTAATATTTTAATCTGGCGACCCGGGTTCAAATCCGCGTGGAGGCACACAAATGCCTGCCATATTTTAGCAGAAAGCTGACTGGCAAATAAAGGCTATGCTCGTCATATTCGGTATAACGATGCACCATGAACGTATGGTGTATTATTTGTGCCCTCATATAACGATGCATCATGAATGTATGGTGTATTATGTGTGCCCTCATATAACGATGCATCATGAATGTATGGTGTATTATGTGTGCCCTCATATAACGATGCATCATGAATGTATGGTGTATTGTTTGTGCCCTCATATAACGATACATCATAAACGTATGGTGTATTATTTGTGCCCTCATATAACGATGCATCATGAACGTATGGTGAATTGTTTGTGTCCTCATATAACGATGCATCATGAACGCATGGTGTATTGTTTGTGCCCTTATATAACGACGCATCATGAACGTATGGTGTATTGTTTGTGCCCTCATATAACGATGCATCATGAATGTATGGTTTATTATGTGTGCCTTCACATAACGATGCATCCTGAACGTATGGTGTATTATTTGTGCCCTCATATAACGATGCATCTTGAACGTATGGTGTATTATTTGTGCCCTCATATAACGATGCATCATGGACGTATGGTGTATTATTTGTGCCCTCATATAACGATGCATCATGGACGTATGGTGTATTATTTGTGCCCTCATATAACGATGCATCATGAATGAATGGTGTATTTTTTGTGCCTTCATATAACGACGATCCTGAACGTATGGTGTATTGGTTGTGCCCTCATATAATGATGCATCTTGAACGTATGGTCTATTGTTTGTGCCCTCACATAACGATGCATCATGAATGTATGGTATATTATTTGTGCCCTCATATAACGATGCATCATGAACGTATGGTGTATTATTTGTGCCATGTTTGTAGGTTTACATTTCTCCGTAACTTTTACTGTATTGCAACCGCCCGTATTATTTTACTTTCCTTTCACTTTCTTCTGTTACCTTTATTCGCGCGCATCGTGATAAAACGGTCAAATATGATAGCTTGTATTATATAGTATGTTACATATAGAAATGCAAAGACACATGCATTTAATTAAAGTTGGAAATATCATAAGACCATATACATTATCTTTAATGCTACACATTGTTGCTAGTTAGCGCATTTATTATCCATTTATTATACAATTATTGCAATGTTATATCATAATGACATCACCTATGAAGACTACTAGCACGATCTGTGAAATAAAAGCGATGATAAATAATTCGATGTCGTCTTATAACATGTAAGAACATACCAATTATCTCGAACTATATTGACTCTGAAAATTCCAAGTGTTTTGTATGTCTGCTTTTGTTTATTGTATTAAGTACCACAGTACTGATAACTTCTCGCGTGTGGAGGACATAACTGCAGACTTTGCCACGAAAGACCGAATCTTGCCCGATCCAGTTTTCAACTTGGACCGCTCAGGTGACGAACAATGGGGTGCCTTATTCACGCTTACCGAGTGTGGGTAATTTTGAATGTAAACTAATACCATTAGGAATTGTACATACATGTATTTAATTAAACAAAAAATAACTGTTATATATAAACTCATCGTTTATAAAATGATGGTAGGCAATGTATTCTAATCGAATTCCTTACACCCGTTTACGGAGTACAGTCAAACGATTTCCTAGCACATTCCAAACGAACCTCTATTTTACTTTATTTATTTATAGGCCTTATTTCACTCGAATCAAGTTTCAGTAGTTCACTCGAATCAAGGTCCTGTTTTACTCAAAGCGAATGTCAATAGTTCACTTGAAGCAAGGCCTCATTTTTCTCAAAGAGAGTGTCCGTATACATTGAACACTCTCAGTCCATCTATAGCTCTCTCGAAATGAGCGCTATGTTCACTAGAAACAAGCCCCAAAAAGCACACAAATCAAAGTCCCGAAAAGCGCACACGAATTGAGAGTCGTAATGCCAATGGAAACGAGTGCTAAGTAAATAATGCGAGCGTCTAGTACTCGAAAGCTGCCCTCACTGCCTTGCACTTTCGTAGTGAGTGTATTACAAGTTTGGTGAGAGTGATCAACAAGTAAATGAGTGCACTTTCAATGTCGTGCAACATACGTTCACTTCAAAACGTCACTCGATACCAACAAGCAAATACAGGAAATATAGCGTAGCTATATAATTTATACCGATCGAATGTAAACAATATGTTTGCCTTTACACCATGGACATCTGTTGCAGTTTGATCTGTCAGAATATCAAAGGTAACTTGGAAATCTTGTGCCTTAACGTCAATACTGCAATGGTGATACTGTCACCTCATTAATTTCCGGGTGTTTTTAATGTAACCTAATATTTTTGATTACTTATTAAAGCCTAGCTCTCACTGAGGAATTCCACATCGGCGATATTCTTACGATTTCTTCCGATGCCACCCAATTCATCACAATTCATTCCGTTATCACAAACTGTCTCATGACTTCCTCGAAGCTTCCCCTATACGACGAGGAACCTGTGCCCGATGTCCTGATAGCTCATTCATTTCAATCGGGAGCACATCACCGAGGCAAAAAATGCTCAGTGAGACCTAAGCTTAACTGCTATTCATCACTTCTATAAAATCATAAGACTGTTTACAAGATCGGAATAGATTGTTTCACGGTACAATATTGTTTTCTTTGGACTAGTTAGAACAATGCTCTGACGTAACGTCAACCGAGCTGTCGATGTTTTTATGAGATGAAATTTCAGATCGAGGTAAAACATACTACAGCATATTGTTCGACATTCTAAGAATTGTCCCGGAACCGGTAACAAAATCCCCATGCAGTATGAAGGTATATATACTCAAAAATATTTTTATTCGTCTTTGTTTATTGGGACACGACTATTGATGTTATTCAGGACAAAAGCATTCGCATAATTATACGTATTTACTATTAAGATTCAATACATCACGTCATTTGTCCTCACAGCGTTACGTATATAAGGTAGAGGTGCGCTGTTTTACCGGTATATCGGTCACCGTGGTATCATTTCCCCGCGGTACGATACCGCGGTACAATCCGAAATACCGGTATTTTATCAACATTATCTCTGCTTCTAATAATTTTGAACTGACATGCTAATGTAATCACTTTTTCGTAGTTGCCTGCTGTGCAGTCCATCATCAAACATGCCTTTTCATTTCAAGTTATTCTTTTATAAAATTAATATTCAACCTTGGGAACTGCTTCAGAAAATCGCGAAAAATATATAAGTCTACCTTATAACATAACCCTATCAGTCTGTTGTGAGGCACACATACTAATTAAAAATACATTGGAACTAATATTAGTTTATAACAAACAAAAGCCTTTTCAAATGAACATTCTAACATAGCACGTGAGATTTGCCTTCTTTGTGTTTGTTGAGCTTACTATATTTTATTACCGCGATAAAATATAGCTGATTGATGACGTCACGTTTGACGTCATATAGTATGACAAATGACGTAACGGTGACGGTAACGTTCCTAGGAAAGAATGTAGTTTGACGTCAACCTGTCTTGTTGTGCTATAAATGGCACAGCATTGGCGATGTTAGAATCGAAATGATAAATAGGAGTTGTGCTTTGTTGTGTTATAAAATATAGGCACTCGTTTGAATGCGTACATTAAATCACTCGTGCTACGCACTCGTGATTTAATTACTACGCATCCAAACACGTGCCTATATTTTATTACGCAACAAAACATAGCTACGTATTCATTATTTCTTAAGTAAAGTAAAATAAACAAGCGTATTGACTTTGCCATAATTCATCTAACCGTACTAGTTTTGCCTCAAAAGCTGATCTAGGTAGAATTGCGAAAGGATTGAATACATGTATTTGAAATAGAAATCCCGGGTGGTATTCCGTAGTTTTTGAAATATAATGCTAACGAATATCTACGACACTGTTGCTTTGATACGGCGAACGTGATTTTCAACGTGTTGTTCTACAAATGTCAGGCAACAATGCGGAAATTACGTGATCAGGAAATATAAAAAGTTTCGAAATTTTCCGGCGACATATTGGGTATTTTATTGGTTAACATGTTCATTCCGTGTTGTAAAGTGCTATTAATGCACATAGACCACCGTCTTTCCTATAACGAACGTGTCTGTTGTCATTTCAAAATAAAAGGCTCTTCACAAAAAGTATCTTTAATATTTACTGAAGGTGTACACACACTTGTTGTTTCCACAAAGAGGTAAGACCAAGGACATGGCTGGTGGTTAAAACGCCAGCCTCGGAAACCACTCGATGTTGGTTCGAATCTTGACCGCGACATATATACTAGTATACCAAAGTCTTTTAAAGAGACCATGGGCATACCCACCAGCCTCGGAAACGACTTGATGTTGGTTGCATGCCTGACTGCGACATAGATATACCAAAGTATAGACCAAGGACATACTCGCCAGCCTCGGAAACGATTCGATGTTGGTCCGATTTCTGACCATGACAAAGATAAACCAATGTCTAATGAAAGGGTATTGGTAATCAGGTATAGCTTCCGTTGTTAGGCGCCTACATTTTTTGTAGGGAAGTTCCAAAACTGTTTAGGTCAGTATCAGAATAATTTGACTAGGACGTAAAAAAGTTAAGCTACCAATTTTCGAGGGCTGCTTTCAGCAGTTCAGCCATTCAGTCGATCAGCCGTTCAGCTACCCTTTGATATTTTAACTAGGTAGAGTCCATATGGCTACAATTAATGTATGGGAGACTTAAAAGATACAACATGGATGACGTTGTTAGAAGCGTTGTTAGAAGCGAGTGCCGTGTTCACAACACTGAACATATGCCCGATACTATTCACACTCCACAATTTACAGGTAGCCCTCAATCAATCATTCACTCCTATGTTACATGCCCGACGAAATTATTGCAGGCATAATTATTTGAAACACATTGTACTGTTAAATCGGCTATACAAAGTACAGACATAACAATAATTCCTCAAAATCGTTTAAAGGTCATTAAAATCGCCCGTAGTGCATTTCCACAGCACACGCAATGAACCGGGTGTTTTAAATACAAAGGCATTCATTGTTAGTGAGCGATTGTCTATAAACTGTTATCTGAAATAACTCAGATGCCTCATCAAACCATCTGCCGACAAAGCTTACAAATATTTCCGGTATTGCGCAACAGGTGCCATTGAGTTTGTTTAACTGTTTTCCGTTCAACATTTAAACGTTTGAAACTAACATTGGCCGCTTGGAATGCACATAACTATTGAGACTCTATTTATTTCGATAATGTTGGGGAAAAAACGTTTGAGTGTTGTTAATAGCCAGTCGAAAAAACTGTTTTGCAAACGTTGGACAAAAACAGACATTATTAACACTGTAAATGGTAGTTTGACCACTTTTCCACCAGCCAAACATATCAATTTCCTTTGTAAAACATATCTTAAACATCATCATAAATGAACAGTTTGCATCTATAGTGAGATTCGAACCTATATAGTACGACGCCATAGCCTAGCTATGCGAAGTGCGAATGCATTAGACCAATCGGCTATCGCAACAACCCCAAAAAAGATTAAAATCAAAGCACTGAAAGTGCTGATTGGAGGCGATCTGGTTGCTGCTACTAAAGCTTAAACCGACTTTACACGTTTAACGTTCGTTTTCTTACTGCCGATCTTGTCTTGAATGTCAAAATAGGCATATGTGACTATATAGGCATGTTGGGTATCTAAATAATTGTTAAAAGGTGCATATAAATTTATATGTAATACGTGTATTGAATGCGTATATCAAAAGTGGCTTTAAAATAATACTACGCGCCTATTTATCAGATTATACAGTACCGTCTTGTAATCACTTCCCCCACAGCGTGAGACAGTCTATAGAAAGCGGCTAGCTAGTATAGCGACACCATAAGATTACATAACAGTACTTTGCAGACCGTATACGATTCATTGATAAAACCATCACTTGACCGTAGTCTGAAGTTTCTAAAAATAGCTATACAGCCGGGACATTTGATGAACACGTCATTTTCATATTATGAAACAAGTTCGGTATCGGCGGGTGTAGTGATTTTTTTTTTGCAAAAAATATCGATTTAACGAACAGTTTCACAATAATTGTTTATCTTAGAATAAACAAATGTTGCTGATTGGCTTAAATCAGTTAAAAAATTTGGAGAAACATATGTAGCAGAATTGGGAATGTTGACAGTTTCTGGAACCACTTGAATGCGGATTCACATAGCAGCTTAAAGGCGGTTAATTTTGTATTAAGAAATGGGCAATGGTAGTAATGAGAGGCTTAAACGCCCCCCAAAAACCAGCATCAATAAGACTACCTCACACCACAGCAGTAAAATGTTGACTTAAGGATAAAAACAAGCCAAATCAGTTACTATAGTATTTAGTTTAATTTAGTTCGTTTACGCAAAATCAATATCTGTATTCTAAGGTCCGACATTTTAACACCTCCTGAAATACAATAAAAACAACAACCAAAAAACGCAATTTTCAGTCATAGAATTTTTCCATCATGCTAAGGTTGGGAACTTGAAAGTTCTTGTGACAGACACGAATGGTTAGGAGTCTTGCTAGTTTAGTTGCCGTTCACATTTCAAGATCTGTCTGTCGAGGTTTGGTCCATATTAGACACTGTGTCAACAAATGGCATTGACTTAATTGTTAACATTGTTAACTTTCTCACATTCAATCCAATTAGGTTAACAATTTAGTTCCGCGTTACAAAACTACCCGGATGACAAAGTGCCAAACACTTCAAAATGCGTGACTGTTGTCAATAATTTGTATTGGTCATATGCGGAAGTTAATATCTGTGTCCATACAAACAGAAACGTGTCCATACAAACAGAAACGTAAAACAATAATTGAAATAATGTACCAGCTGTTAGTGTAAATGAAACTATACTAAACGGCAAAAATATCAGTCACATAATCATTTGTATCATTTTTTATGAAAGAAAGTTTGCGTCTTTTGAAGCCAATAACGTATTTGTTGCACGATGACGTTTCGTCATTCTATCTTCATTGCAAAGCATTTTATGGCGACACTTTGATAATATAACATTAGAAAAAAGGGTCGTGTTTGTTTTTCCCATCCTATATTACAATGTACTGTTCATTGACATCTTAACTAAATAATTATATCACAGTATTATTCTTTGTGTAAGTTTATTGAAAATGACGGAGAGGGATTTTCAGTTTCTTTTTCAATATTTGTAGCGTATTGTTTACTATCTTATAAAAAAGAAAAATGATTTTTGGAAAAAACGAAATACAACTTACGTACATGCACGACATGCACTAGGTCAAGTTAAACGTTGCGGTAATTTTGCCGATCAGTATACAATGTATGAAGCTTGTTCAATTGTTGATGTATGAGTACCTAATTATATTCAGTTCCTCTAATTGCGCCAATCAATACATAGCAATGTATTGTGGATACTCCGGAATTCGGAAGTGATGCTTAGATTGCGTGATTGGATAGGGTCAGTGCGATCTATTTCAATACAAGTTATTTATTATATCTGATAATCTACATTGATAACGTTCTATGTAGCGGATGTTCTCTTATACACCTGGAAATGAAACTGATACAATTACTGTGTTTTTCATAGAAACAAGTAGTAATCATATCCTGTTCTATTTATCCCACGTTTATTGAACAATTTACGGTATTTGTCCGCCCGGCAAGCTCAACCGATGGAGAATAAAAGGTAATGTAAAATACCCAGTTAAAGCCTGTTTTAGACAGGTGACCGTTCAACCGACTGTACATTTAGTCCCCGAGGATTGAGCCGCAAATCAGCTGATACATACATTCGGTGCCGCGTGCAGCCACAACACACTGGCTTGTGACCCAATCTGGTACCCATTTATACACAGTGTGTGTTATTCTCGCTCAGAGAAATTATGCAGTGACGCAGAGGGGGTCGAACCTGGGACCTCTCTATTCCAAAGCACGCACCCTAACTCTATAGGCCGCCGCTCCCTACTCCTGTCCAGAGTATAAGACGGTCACCTGAAAGAGACGGTACCCTGCGCTCTATCCGGCATGATATAATATGCGGTTGTGAAGGAAGCTGATTTAGACTAAGGCTGGTTCGATTCACTGATTGACCGGGGGTTGTATTCAATATTGATCTTATTTGATTGGAGTATAAGGGTAGCCAATCATATCGCCTGGTACTGACCAAGAGTTTAATATGGTGTTATCTGATTGGTTGTCCTTATCCTTAAGTCAAGTAAGACCACCCAGGTTATTTTCTTACATGTGTGATTGGTTCAACATGTGGATAGGCTGTCAATGTATCTTGCGGAAGAGGAAGTTATGACTAGTCTTCAAATTAATTCTATGAAAATTTGTATCGTGTTGTTATTAGTTTGGTAGGTTATAGAGGTCAAAATGATGTCTAGGCGGAACCAATTACTTGAAGAGTTTCAGTATTGATGTGACAGTATCTATTATAAGTAAGTGGGCCACTTAACAATCGATATTCGATCAATTGATTGATATCAAAGATATGTATAGCACGGATAATCTGACATGATCCTGAATCCAAATCGTGCAATATCGGTCCTTTAGATTTGTGTTTGTATTACACCTCGAGCGTCCTCTTGATACTTTCCGCTAATGAAAACATACAACCGGGATTTTTAATATAGGCAAGATAACAGCTGTTAAATTATGCTAATAGAAGATCGAGGATCGTGTCAAATTCTCTGGACTTTAGTATGGTTGTACCTTCCAATGAAGCACAATCACATGTAAGGCCCAGTCTCTCCACAGTGGTACTCAGTAACACAGCCATTTCGGGCTATTGTTATTGAAGTTGACACGTAGGGGAAGTTATTTTACGGAAGCATCAATAATCCTTGAATGTTTTTCAAAAGAGGACGATTCTTGGTTGAACGTAAGTTGTAATTTAATGTCTCCCCGAAGATTCCGCTTGACAGTGAACAATGTGTTCAGGGATTATTCCGGGATGCAATGCTGAGACCGCGCGAATGTGTCACCGAAGTCTTACCGAACATTTAAATATCCCCGAGTGTTCATCACATTAATTAGAGAAACATCGGGTAGCCTTTGGGATGCCTCGCGGAAAGATATTTTGCGGAAGCATCCCCGATAATTCTCCCGAGGCTCTAGTGAACTTCGGGGATCCTTTCCCGGGATTTCCGACATGGCACCGGGAGCAAATCGGGAAATATCCAACGCATGCATTGATTTTTCTTGATGTAATCGCGATTTCACAAAATGACTCAAGACTCCCCGAAACGACACCGGGGAGCTTCCCTGAGACATCGGGGAACCTTTTCCCGACTCCTCCCGAAGCTTTTATGTCCATCGGGAGTATAATCCTCGAAGAAGTGGGACTTACGCATAACGTCGGCCGGAACACACCGGGAGTTTCCCGATGTCTCCCGAAACCCCTCGATTAAATAAAAAATAAATATACCAGATTTATATAGCTCGCCCTTTTCATGCGAATGCACGTTCAAAGGCACTTTACATTATTATGTACAGCAGTGAGAGAGACATTAGATACAGGCATTTCCGGCGCTGCAGAGTGCGCCAAGCTCTTATTTCGAATAAACAGTCTGGTTCTTTAATGTGCCCGGTGTATAGCACCGATACACAGCTTCCTGGCACTTCCAGATACTTTGCAGACCACCCGGCCAGATATAGCGGGAAATATTATAAATATTTCAGAAATGTCAAGTTCCGATGCCAGGGATTGAACCCACGACCACTGAGCTAAATCCGCTTATATATATATCATCAAGTGTCTTACGTATAACCTCACCGACGATTCCCCTACTCATGTTTCCGATGCCTCCCGAAGCTCATTAGTTTCCATCGGGAGAACATTCACGAGGCAACAAATGTTCAGTGGGACATAGGCTTCAAGCGACATACGCCCACCAAGATTTTATTTATAATGAATGCATTTAATAGATATTACCCCGCAAATTCTAAACAATACAAATATAGAAAATGCGCCATTATTACGGTAGACGTTTGTTTTGATTTTTTTAGGTGGCAATTCTCGATATTTACGTTGACACAAAACAGACATAAATAAGAAATAAACTAATTGAATGCAAACTCATCAAGTAACCTGTGCATACTAATCATGCCTGCCCACGCTTTGTTTTCCTTACTGAGATTTCTAATTGCATAATAAATCAAGTCTCATCATTTTCGTGATAACTATCTATCAAGCCTTACGAAAGACTTTAAGTGACATACACACTTAAAATACGTATGACGTTACGCTCGATGTTGGCGTACATTAGCGTAACCAATTCCGACGCTGTTGACGTTTTTAACGATTATTGACGTAACAAGACTTATTTGGGTGTTTCGAATACAATTTTTCTTAAATTATGCCGTAAACCCCATATTTTTATTCGTCACATATTTCGCGATTGGTTTAAAAAATATTGTTGTAAAATTAAAATGGTTTTGAGCAACCCGCTTGATTGATAAGTGCAGTTTTACGCAATATGTATGGCAGTTTTTAGATCGGCCATATGGCGAGGCGGAGGGGTAATTAAGGCGTTACAGTCGTACATTTTAATTAAACATACAATAGAATATACCAATAATACGCTGCGTATCGTTCCATACAAATAGATGATTTACATTTTGCCGAGACATTAAAATACATGTACACAAATGAGAAAGTAAGTTAGAAAATACTACGAAAACCACGTCCCGACACGTGGCGCTTTTAATACCGCTAAACTTACTATTTCAGACTAAAACACCATAATTACATAAACCCCACAGCGCATACTTCATTCACACAAAATTTCATTTAGATCTGCAGTACATCGACTCTTTCATTAAAACGGGTACGATTCTACCGATCACGCAGACGTTGACGTTACGTTAATTTCAAGGGTGTGACATTATGGCTAGATTTGCCAAAATTCATAAATGAAATTAAAGCTATGTTGAATGTAAGACTTATTCATATCAAAATACAGACAATTATATGTACTTTTTGGTTGTAGTCGCTGTCGTTTTAATAAATGCATACTTCTTTAAATATTTTGAGGCATAGCAACATCACAATTTTAATTTGTGCACTTTTTGATGCGTGTGACATCGTGGCTAGAAAAAAGTATACCTATATTAAAAGCCTAATTCAAAGTCATAATCGTACAAAGTATACCCAATTCAAAAGTAGGATGCGTGTACTTTTTGTCAAAATAAAGATTATAGAAAGTCGACTTAAGTTATAGAAAATACTGAAGTTTTAACAAATCTTGTCGCGGAAAGAAATTAAATCTTACGTTTTCAGTTGAATATGTTTTTCGCTCACGGTTTGTTACTGGAAGTTTTCAACGGCACATAAATTAAACAACGCGAAATGGAGTTGCCATCACGTCACCGCATCTACTTTTTGGGGGGATAAAGATACTTATATGAATTTCCCGAGCTGCTAAACACTGCGCATTGGTCAATTATGTTACATCTTACATGACGTTTTTGTGACGTTCTCCGTCATTCTTTGTTTAATTTAATATATACTAATAATTAAACGTACATGCGGATCACATTACTAGCATGGCGATTCTTTTATCTTGCTTGTGATATCAAAATATAAACAACCGTATTTTTAAAACGATTTTTATGCAATATTGAAGTGTAAAAATGTTATAAATAGCCAAATGTACGCCAACAATGAGCGTAACGTCGTATCTATCCTAGAAATTGCATTATTTTATAATTCCGTAGGAAATACAGTTCCTGTTTCAGTTGTACAAACAAGATTTCGTGCGGTTGTAATTTTGCATTATGCTACGTTGATATTAATATTTTAATTAATATGATGGTGAAATTAAAGATTTGTGCGACAGAAAACGTTTTTTGGTTGGAGTTTAAATTTCGAAACTTGCCCTTTGAAATAATAATGTCGAAATACTGAATTCGTATTTAGTAGAAATCTTGGAATTGAGCCTTTATGAATGATTTCTTACTGGGTGATTAATAATGAAGTGTGGCACCACCCACCTAACGTATTTGTTTCATTGGGCCATATTACGGTAATGTTTGCACAATACTATAAGCTGTCCGAAACAGCTAGCCAAGTGCGATTGTTTTAATATAGGAGTAAATTGAAATTTAACAGGATCTTTCGTTTACATATATAGGTCGTAGGCGAGTGTTGACGTTCTGTGACGCGCATGGCTTCACCTGGCGTTCGTAAAATGTACATAATTTGTAGGTTTTTAGATAATTTGTAAAGAAATTTTGCTAGTTTGTCAAGAAATAAATTCTCGAAAGGTTTATTATAATATCGACATACAATACTTAATAGTTATAATGTGATGCTATTCTGGGACAACCCACGTATATAAATTATAGTGTTTTAATGACATAAGGAAAACGCCTAGCATTGTCTAAATAGAACTGACAGTTGTAACACATTTGTTTCATGGGCGAAATAAGTAACAACCTGCCCTTTAAAAACAAAAAAACTTTTTTTAGCCTCTCACGATTCGATATTTTAACTATCCAGTAATTGGTTGTTGAATTAAGGCAACCTCTGTCACAGATTGCTCTAAATAGTCCGTCGATGACAACCGATTGACTAGCCTTTATTTACAAATTAAAAAGAAAAGAAATTAAATGCATTTTCGAAGGGCATTTTTGTTCAATATTGTGCATAATTCACTTTTAATGCTTATACTCTTTCAATATACACTGAAAAAGCGGCGGTCGGTCTACCGTGCAGTGTTTATATTATGCTATTTGTTTATTGATAAGTCTAGAGTTATTTCCGGCAACCTATACCTTGTATTCTTGGCAATATTATTCAGCATTTAAAACCCACACACCATATCGCAGTAACAGGCTGTATTTTGACCCTAAAATGTATTTTCGGAATGCGTGTACATTATTAATGTTTCGCTATTATTATGTTACTGAATGGGTGTATAGAGCCATATTATAACGATTTCGTTATTAACCATGAACTAGTCTATAGTTTCAGGAAAAAACCCACGACCGTGGTTATATTACTACACATTTTCGAACAAAATGTGTTCACACAAAACAGTGTAGCAATACCACGTGACCTTTGACTACAGTTACAAGTAGAAATTTGTAAACATTGGAACACAAATATAGCCATAAGTATTTTATTTCTTCATCAATTTCTATGAATTATACATCACGCAAAGGGGACAATTATTTGCTTTCCATAAAATATAAACTCTTTTTCAGCGGCTGTGCCGTTTTGTCCATTACCTTGTGAAACCGTGGAACGTGTAGGTTTCACAGGGTAATGGAAAAATCAGTAAAAGTGCTGAACAATATCTTATATTTCACAGAAAGCAAATACTTTTCCCCTTAGCGTGCCGTATATTTTATAGAAATCAATGAAGAAATAAAATACTGATGGCTATATTTGTGTTCCAATGTTTACAAATTTCTACTTGTAACTGTAGCCAAAAGCCACGTGGTATTGCTACACTGTTCAAGGTCCGGTCAAAAGTTGTAATCATAAATCCGTTAATTTGTTGTAATAATTTATAAGGAATCTATACACTGCATTGGTGGCACAGATGTAAATAACCGATGGTATGAATGACACACTCATCAATATGCATGGTGAAACAATGAAACATGATAAGCCACGCTTTAAAATCAGAAACGAGTTTCATAAAAATATAATAGTTTTCTCCGAAAAATTCTGTATCAACAATATTCCGGGAATTCATCAGATTCTCGCATTCTAAACCTGAAGTTCCACGCAATGCAGTATGGCCTCGATCTTCTGAAGCATCTCAATCTGAGCAAGATCTCATCTCAAATATGGTTATGTATGTGTATCTTTATTTTAATTTTTCATTCGAGGCTGAACTCAAAATTAGCACGACTCAACTAAAATGTTATCATATAAAATTATGATATTGTGGACGTCATATGGGTTAAATTGTCATTATGCTTTTTTCATTTTATGTACTAGTGTTCTTGTTCAACTGTTTATTGATGAGGATCTCATGGAAGATTGCCATTTAATTTAATTGTCAAATGAGTTTCCTCGTAAAATAAAGTATTTATTATTATTCTGAGTTTATTACAGTAATATTTCAAGAGTTGGAGCTTCATATGTATCTCTAATTCCAACTCTGAATTTAGCAAATTCTCAATTTGAGTAGAGATTTCTACTTGAGATGTTTCGGGAGATTGGGGCGGGATTCAATGTGCATATGTACTTCATGTGAACGATGTTCCTCTCACAAAAATATTGTACCACCTGCTTTATCTATATTTAAACAAAAAAAAACCTGTGACATCGAAAGAACGTGGAAATAAATTATTTGGTAGTACTTTCGTTCACAGAATCATAGGCACTTGGTTTCAAATTATCTGAGTAAAAAATATCTGAGTGTTTCCTATATAGAGAGAAGGTTGGACAGCGCGGTCATGTTTAGCCGCAACGGATATGACGTTTCGGAAGCTAGTACCCAGTTGGTCTACAGTTGTCACAGCAAATACAGATACCAGTTCCTGTAACGTCATATCCGTTGCGGCTAAACATGGCCGCTGCCCAACCTTCTCTCTATATAGGGTACACTCAGATATTTTTGACTCAGATAATTTGAAACCGTACCTGTGCACAGAATTGCTATATAGACAGTGCACATTCTAAATACACCGAACAACAACTAGGCCCACTAGAAGGCGGTGAAATAATCGGAGTGACAATACATGTATACTTGCGAGTCTTGTGCCAGTGTTTGTATTTACAAATTTGTCCTAGTGTCTTCTTGTGTATATATATTGTAGTGCTTTAGTGCTTTGCGATTTAATAATCCATATTTTGTTCCATGCAAGCTATAATCAATGTGCTCTTAAATTGCTATATAATATATGTGCTCTTAAATTGCTCTATAATCTATGTGCTCTTAAATTCATCTACAATATATGTGCTTTTAAATTGCTCTATAATATATGTGCTCTTAAATTGCTCTATATTATATGTGCTCTTAAATTGCTCTATAATCTAAGTGCTCTTAAATTCATCTACAATATATGTGCTCTTAAATTGCTCTATAATATATGTGCTCTTAAATTGCTCTATAATCTATGTGCTCTTAAATTCATCTACAATATATGTGCTCTTAAATTGCTCTATAATCTATGTGCTCTTATATTGCTCTTTAATCTATTTGTTCTTAAATTCATCTACAATATATGTGCTCTTAAATTGCTCTATAATCTATGTGCTCTTAAATTGCTTCTGGATGTGTATGATTATGTTAACTTATGTTCTCATAAATAGTGTATGCTTGTAACATGTTATAATTATGTTGAATGTATGCTTTGTCAGTTTCTTGTTATATAATAGTGCTCTTCAAAATTGGAGGAAATAAAGATAATACATAACATATTAACCATTACTTCGCTGGCTTAGAATTAGAAGGTCGTAAGTACAAACCGTCGGAAAACTACTCTTTGCTTATGGAAAAACAAGCTTTTAAACTTCGGTTTGGTCAACATGACGGCTTCGGATTATCATGAAAATAGGCTCATAAGAAGCGCCTTGTGATTCAGATTTCAAATATGCAAGAGTCTTATAAGGTCGTAAGTAGTACCTACGACCATCGTAAGTAGTACTTACGACCATCTAATTCTAAGCATGTTCTTCAAAATACATGGGTATTCTTCTGCAGACATCCATTTCGACACAATTACATACATTGTTCTCGCACTGACGTTGATGTCATCACTTTTTAAATGATGGTTTTGAACCCTTTGTCACTCATCCCACACACCCATAATATAAACCCCTTTCAATTAGTATCTCAATGAGTATCAAACATATCATTAATAATGATCAGCAAGTCCTCGTTTGTCAAACTATCCCCCAAGGAATTGATACAATATGACGACATTGATTTTTATCTCATTACATTATTGAACACTGGCTATGACAGTACAAACACACATTAACAAGTTTATTTCAATGCATCTAGATTGTAATGTCATATGAATAAATAAATAGTGATATATCATTTAGCTGAGACAATGTAGTCAAAGATAACTAGGGACGGCATAAAGGTTTTAGTTATTTTTACTCATGTTGACATTGACCACATAGATGTGAACGGGTAGCATTACATCAGATACATCGTCACGCCTTTAAAAATAGAGAGGTTGCGATGCGAACGTGTACGACTACTTGTAGGGATAGCTACTCGTACATGTATGAATACATGTTGCAATTAAAATTGGCTTGCGAAACATGACGTGTGTGTGTAAAATCAAGTGGCAGTTGTCACGTGGTTTCTTCGTAAATCGATAATGAACATTTATATAAACTCAATAGGCCTTTTCGACTGGGCTGTTTCGTTCAAAGCAAGTTTTAGCCTGGTTTCCGTCTCCACAATTACAGCACTACTACAGTAATACAACTGTAAAATTAGACTGGAAACCCGACTGTAACCTGCTCCACGAAACAGCCCAGTCGAAAAGGCCTAATGAAACCAAGGGCGATACCAGTGTAGCAATACCACGTGGTTTTTTACTACAGTTCCAAGTAGAAATTTGTAAACATTGGAACACAAATGTAGCCATAAGTATTTTATTTCTTCATCGATTTCTATGAAATCTACGCCACGCTAAGGAGAACATTATTAGCTTTCCGTGAAATATAAAATCTTTTTCAGCGGATGTGCCGTTTTGTCCATTAACCTGAGAAACCGTGGAACGTGTAGGTTTCACAGGGTAATGGAAAAATCGGTAAAGCTGCTGAAAAAAATCTTATATTTCATGGGAAGCAAATACTTCCCCCCTTAGCGTGGCGTATATTTCATAGAAATCGATAAAGAAATAAAATACTTATGGCTATTTTATTTTCCAATGTTTGCAAATTTCTTCTTGTAACTGTAGTCAAAAGTCACGTGGTATTGCTACACTGGATACAATCTTGGGTTTCCCGTGTATATAAGCATACCTGAGTTGTTGCACTCGACCCCGAAATATATTTCCTTTCCAAATACAGAACATAGAATTATCTACAATGTTTTGTAATTCACGAATTTACAACCCCGCGAAATTTAATACCCTTGAAAATATGAGATTTTATAGTACAATTTTACCTCTTTTCATTTACTTAGGCCGTTAATTTATAATGACGGTAATAAAAATGCGTACTATCCGGTCAAGATGCTATTTGAAATCAGAAAAAAATAAGTCAGACAGGGAAGGCAGCACTCAACTTAATCAGTCTAGCACACCAAACAAAAAAAAAACTTACACATTTATCACATAACCTGCGGTCCAGGAGTGCCGTAAAGCCGTGCCGTAAATATCGTTTGGCACTCCCAGACTGTGCAATAAATATTTAAATTAGCTTGACGTGTCGTTAGCCAATCCATGCATTGATCCGTCTATGACGTCAGGATAGTATCAACGTCGCCATGACGTGGCGCTCATTTTACCGCTGAATTGTGGCTAAAACAATATGCAGCGTACACCATCCTTTTGAACAATAATGAGCGTGTTCTAAGGTTATGCGATAAATAGAATCTAACAATCGTGCTCAATACACACGAGTTTTATTAAACTCGTCGACAAAAACAATAAGACACTCGGCAAAGCCTCGTGTCATACCATTTTGTCCACTCGATTAATAAAACTCGTATGTAATGGGCACTCATGCAAGATCCTCTATACACGGCACAATGTCCAAATAAACAAGTAATGATCCACCCAATACCTTGTTGTCGAAAAGCTGAATGAACTAGTTTTAGCAATCGAAAAGCTGAATGTCCAAGTTCCAACAGTCAGTATACCGACTGAAATACCTAGTTTTAGCGGTCAAAAGTCCTAAAAAGTTGAAAGATATAGAGGATATTTGTTCATTTTGGTGCAAGATCGAATTTTATTTCACGGAGTGATCACAGAAAATCAATATTTTCACGAGTGGCGTAGCCACGAGAGAAACTTTAATATTCTGTGATCACGAGTGAAATAAAATTGATCTTACACCAAAATCAACACGTTTTCTGTTTATTATATGCCTCAATTTCTCTTAAAATGTGCCGTAATTGACTTAATTGGAAAAAATCACGTCGATTTCGGAACGTCACGACGTGAGAATTATGACGTCATGATGACGTAACGCATATTTTAAAGCCCGGCGCCGTTGACGTTACGTTTCCTTTTCTGCATGATACTGGAACCAGCATCTAAAACAGTGAAAATAACAAGTGGTAATTTCACTGTTATTTTCACTGTTATTTTCACTGAAAAAAATCCATAATCCATTGAAAGCAAATAATAACACAGTATTAAAAAGTTGAATGTCAAGTTATTCAATATACAAAAGATGCTTCAGAGACATTCGGTGTAAACTATGCTTTTTGTTCAACTTGTTAATCTATATCGTTATAATTGTTAGGACAATCAACGAGTTCTTAAACTGCAAGGTCGTCACGTGCATGCCATTAAACGATACATTCTCGCGAGATTTCAAAACGTGCTTACTTTGCAATTGTGTGGAGTGGCCGACTAATGGGTCCATTCCTGTCATTGTGAACTACAAGAGCACATCTGTATTGATGTATAAGGCGATATTGAATTATATTTAAAACACAAAATGATGTCAAGTCTCGTGAGGTCTCGTTTTTAGGTGTGGTTTAGGTCAATGGACCGACAATGTTTCATGGCAGAAAATATCATATGACGAAATTCTCTTATTGGACATAAGCATCGCTGAAGAAACAAATGTATCGCGAATCAAATGACAAACTTTATAGCTATGATTAATAATACGTCTGTCGCTAAATTACCTTTAGCAAAATAGCTCTAATCCAATGTATCACGATTAATAGCTTTTAATTATTTTTTCAGACAGATAATTTCGATCTATAATTGCAGATGTCGAATGAACATTACAAACGAATACAGTTAAATTATTATCCAGTAGTGACATGTAATGACTAAAACACGGTTTAAAACGGATATTATCTAGAAAATGACTCTGTTTTGACTGGAAATGATTTTGCAAACACAGACATGTTTACTGCCGCTATTGTCGCGGAAATACATATTGCACGTCCATATAACTCAGAAACATACTCTAACAATCTTATTGTCGAGGTTCCGGTGAGGTTGTGTGTCTAGCAGTCTAGCAAAAAATGCTTTAAGGATATCCATTGCACCGCGACTCCATGAGAGTTCGGCGCTTTGGCACAGCCATATTTTAGTTTGCCTATGGACGGATGGACACATGTACTTAAAGAACTAGGGGTGTTAGGATGTTACAGAAATTACAAACACAAATAAACAATAATTGTTACATACACGTGCTTATGATTTTATTATTCTCTATATGTTATGTTTGAGCGATAACTTATCGCAACATGCATGTACCAAAATTGACCAGCATTTCACTTTTGGAAACCAAGAGCATTATAACAAAAAGTATGTACTGCTTCAATCCGTCAACACCTACCGATATATCTGCTAGAATAATACCACATAATGTGAATGCAACTTGCGATACTGGTATGACGTCATCCAGATGAATATTCATATACATTTATAGGTACCCCCTTAATGCGACTTTGCATGGCCCGAAATGTACACCATACCTACTAGTAGACCATTATGCTACATGGCTTTTAGAACAGTCCGTTCCATTAAATGGGAAGCAGTCGTGACGTTTAATAATTATGCTTTCTGATGAAATAATGTTTTATCTGATGATACCGTTATTTTCCAGCAATTAACATGAAGTACGTACTAATGGTCTCCGGACGTGTTGCACAATGTAGTAATTTAAGTGCATTGTACATATAGCAGGCCTATTCAAACAGTGAATGCCTTTGTAGAGAGTGCCTTTACATCTGGAGCCGACACAATTAAGAGCCGGTCATTTTCTAGCACGAGATAATATTGCACAATGTTTACACAGTTTCTGGGATTCGTTTTATTTGTCTATGTGTGGGATATTTGCGCGGAGTCTTGAACAATGATCAAGTCCAACTGCCTGCCCTGCGTCATGTTATACAATATGACAATTCGAAACATCATATTAATTAAGAAAAATAAACTATGAAAACCCGTAGTATACCGGCTGTTATACCATGGTTTGGGCGGGTATGAATTAACCACGATGATCGTAGAATAACAAAGCGTCAGAACGACAAACCATTGTATACATGGCCGTAACTAGGATTTTTCAAGAGGGGGTGCGAAATCGGGTCTTGAAGAAGTGACGGGATTGTTTGGATAAGGAGGGGGTGTAGATCTGCCCCTTCTGCTAACGTAGGTTGTGGCTCAATGCACAGTACATTAATTGAGAAAAATGCACTGTTTATCTGAGATGCCTTATATAACAAAAGGTATACTGTGGCTTTGGAATATTTTATTGCGATTCTAACATGAACTTCATACAAGTCAGTGTTACTTTGAGAGTATGTTATTTATTTTACTTGCTTATCTGTATGACGCCATAAAACGATGTGACGTCACTTTCATCAGTATATCAGTTATACAACGCTATTGCCTATAAAGGCAAAATCGTCGGTCATGTTAAAACTAATCTTTTACTCCATGAATATGTGTTTGGATGCAATTCGGTATTGCAATGCAGAATTGTTTTTATATCACATTAACTACTTAGTACTATGGTGATTTCAAAACCTCTTCCAAAATCACGTGACTACAAATTTCCCGTTAGTGTAATTAGTTCCTTAACTGACATCCTTAATTACGCTATTACGTGCACTGTTAAAGGTATCTCATTTTCTTTCAGGTAAAGTTGGTCAAGGTTTTCTGCCTCAAGAAGAGTTTTTACTAAGTATAATTGTACATGTTGCACTGTACTTCATTGGCGTGTATATTTCCTGAAAGGAGGACTCCGCTATTCCCTTCATTATAAGTATATACTTGTTAGTGCTACTGGTTGGTTTTAATTATGTGTTCAAGCCTAAAACATACTAGTTTGTCCAATTTAGTTGTTGGTGTTCTCTTCTCATTGACCAGCAGAATGACAACGACAGTCGAAGCCATGCGTTTGTACAAGTATGTTGTATATGGTGACTAAATGTGTTTGAACGGTGGTAGTACATGTACAGGCAACGGCTTTGATTCCAAAAGGTGAGGTGATTGATTCATCGTGCTATATATATGAGTGTGTTTGTGACGTATGTATGCGTGCGTGTATGTGCGTGTGTGTGTGCGGGCATGTATGATATGTGCGTGTGTGACAGTATGTGAGTATGTTTAATTTATTACACTCTGAATTGTTGTGAACTCATGCATTCAAACTAGTGCCTATATTTTATAACACAACAAAGCACAACTCCTATTTATTATTTCGATTCTAACATCGCCAATGCTTTACCATATATAGCACAACAAGACAGGTTGACGTCAAACTACTTTCTTTCCTAGGAAGGTTACCGTCACCTTTACGTCATTTGTCATATAAATACTATATGACGTAAAACGTGACGTCATCAATCAGCTATATTTTATCGCGGTAATAAAATATGGTAAGCTCAATATACGCAAAGAAGGCAAATCTCACGTGCTATGTTAGAATACTTGATGTTTCATACTTGAGGATGTTGTATCCGAAATGTGGCTTCGTTTTTTACATTTATTTTTCTATTACCAGGAAACCAACGGTATTTTCTGCGAATGTTTAATTTGAATGATAACAAACCATTACATAATCATTTAATAATATTCAGATTTAAGCGTTACACTTATCGTCGATCATTTAAACATTTAATCCACATTCACATTCATTGCATGTGGAATATAAATGTATAGTTTGGAAATAAATTATTGTCGGGGTTATTATTTATACATTACTAATAACAATAAAACGTTGCAATAAACCAAAGTTATATTTATTTTGCATACTTGGTATGCGATTTGAATAGATTCGGTCGTTTGATCTCAACTAATTTTGTAAAAAAAAGAATTTGCAATAATCAGCAAACACTTATAATTCATATACAAAAATGTAGTACCAAGGTTTACAAGGGGTTTTCTTTTAGCTGTTAACCAATTTAATACAAGTACATCAGTTCATTTTCATTTAGCGAACCAGATAGCAAGTGTAAGTTTTTGAATAAGAAATATTTTCGCCTCATAATTATGTGACTTTGTGCCAACTAAGAGAAACACCGACTAATCGTGATGTTATTCGTTCGACTTACAAATACTTCATATGAAACTGGTGTCTACAAATTTAATCTACATTCTTTAGAAGCTTATTCCTAAGTTGTTCCAAGAAAAGATATAAACATCACAAACAAACGGCGTGTTTTCTGTGCATTGTTTATAGAATATTTGTACCCGGCCACGGCGCAATAAATTGCAATACATAAAACAAACATCAACTATTTGTTTATACCATTCCTAAAAACAAGTTGAGCGCCACATGTCGCATGGAGACAAAAATGTGCATTCTGGTCTAGGCTAGAACCCGTGATCATTCTCTTCAATTAGGATTGCTCTACCGACTGCGCTATCTGATCGCTTATGCACTTGTAATCAGACTCAAACCTTGGCGAATGTATTTTTTGTTTAGGAACTTCAACCAATGAAATTTTACACGTGTATGTAAATAGTTGTTTTGGTTTTGATTTTATATTGCAGTTTAAAGATATAAAGACCACATAAACCATTCACAACATTAGCCAATACACGTATTAATAGTTTATTAAAGTCAATATAGAATAGGGCAGACCGTGCATGTGGTATGCTCGGATTTAACAGAAACCTGTATGGTCGGAAAGATTGTAAAAATATTAGACGCGGCCACACCAAATTCCTAAAGGGAAACGTAGCTAAAATGTTTACAGGTATTCAAACAAACATAAAAGTATCAATTAAATCTGTGTTTGTGGAACCCGGGAGAACCATCGCTCACTCTTCCTAAAACAAAGGAGTGACATGGTCCTTAGTGACTCGATACATTGTTACATAATATAATATGGCGTATTATCGATGGAAATAACATTGTATGTAACATCACTGTGATATATCGGGTATATAATACACAGGGGACGTTCAGCACGACAAAATGTGACCAGGAGGCCGTTAACATGAGGCGCTTTCCACGGGAGGAAATCAATGCCTTCTATATTTAATTGAACTGGAGGTAACTGAATAAAGGCGCTCGATAGTGCTTTGCTTAGGCAACCGACCCCTGTTTATTGTTCATCCAACTATTCTTCTTCTAATAATGACGATAGGTGATTTGAAATATAACAGGCACTAATATATTCGACATAATGGGTAGCTTAATGTAGGGCCGCAAATTGTTTAATGGGTGGGGTATGTAGAAATATGTTATTCAATCACACCAGTGTATTAAGGTATATGGACAGTACATTTTAATGAGTGGATTTGTAGCAATGATATATTTGAAACGCGTCGTTGTCCCTTAAGGTAGGCTTGCATTCTTTAATGGGTGGGGTATAAATATAACGGTTATTTAACCACACCATTGTATCTGCCTTAAGGTATCTCTGTGCATTGTTTTATAGGTGGGTATGAATGATTAAGCTTTTGAACTACGCCATTATTTAGGGTAAGACCCGTACCATCTTTAATGGGTAGAGTACGTTTTTGTTTTCGATCAATTTTAATCCTTATCATAGAACAACGTCTAGCACACTACCGTGAAGTAATGTATTTGCATTTGAAATTAGGAGAAATTAATTAAAAAACCAAATAAATATTTAATCGTCTTTACTGGGATTACTCTTATGTTTGAACTAGAATGATCCTGGCTTAGATATTACAAAATAATGCTATAACATTGCAAACATGATTGAAATACTAGAACAAATCAGATATTTATTGATATAGACATTCAGTTGCCATGTGTAGAGGGGGTGGAGACAGGAACATATGGATGTTAAGAAGTTTAAAATTCTATCTGATATCTGCTAATTTCAAGAATTCCGCCTCTTCAAAATTTACCAGAAAACAGTATTAAAACTGAGTACAGAAAGAAACGCACATGGTACGTTTTCTCCATAGGATTACAGAACAATTAATTTCGTGTGTGTTGATTGTTGACCCATTAAAGTTGTTTTGGTAGTCCGTTTTAAAACTTTACATAATTAGTGTCAATAATTCGAGGAAGAAATTGCTGAACGCGTCTTTTCCCGAAAAATGCTTCTTTACCAACTTAGATTTAAACACCTTCAAACCAAAGTCACATGCACAGATGCCTGAAATGTTGAATATTTTAAGAAAGCTTTCCCTTAAGCTGTCTCGAGAATACCATCCATGGTCAGCTTAGCCCGGTTTGCGCACGTGTTCGAAAATACTGGATCGGACAGGTTACTTGTGTGTTCTTCCGTGACGTTAGAAACGTTCGTGTCCTCCACATTGCAAAGAGTTGTCAGTAAACTGTTGCTTACGGAAGAAAAAGTTAGAACCGATTGATAATCAATATTGATAACAGTTATTATTTTTAGTAAAAATAGTAGAAATCTTTTTGACTGACAGATAATTGAATAACTGGTGCTAAGTACGGTAAAGATCAAACTAACCATATTTAGATTTGACTGACAAATTGATGAATAATGTCGCGTTAAGCCCAATAAAGATATAACTAACCGTATTTAGATTGCAGAACTCCATGAAAAGAATGTATCAATTATGGACACATTGCGAAACACATCAAATGGAAGAACCTGGTCACTAGAGAGTGATTATCATGTAACGTAGGAATACATCGGAAATGGGAGCTAAGTGGTTTAGATTTAGAAAATGTACTGGAAGAATATACGGAAAAGGAATATACGGAAAAAGGAATCTAAGTGGTTCAGAACCTATAATCGTTACTCAGGTCACGTTCACTTTATAACTTTAAGGGACTGTCTCACATTTTGTAGTATTGCAAAAATAAAATTGTCAAATATTCGCGTAATTTTGGTATAGTTGGCTGTATATCCCATTAACAACCACACTGACATCTGAAATAACTTGAGAAACTTCGGCATTTTGTAGTTATTTAGTATTATTACCCAAAAATTCTATAGGGTATTAATAATAGAATTAACACTTCTATTACTTAAATTGCCTGAAATTTGTTCGCATTGGATGAAAACACGTCGAAAAGCGAACCAAATACCTCACTGATGTTCACGCTGTAGTTGGTTGATGTATCAATTCGATCGAGTGTGAATTAATTACGATATACAAAAATTTAAGTCCATTCTGTGAGTCAGCACCTTTAAGTATTCTCATCAATACCGGTATATTATCATCTGATAGGCTATTTGCGTGTTTGTCTATAGTTCTTTAAGATAGAAACAATTAATGGAAATTGTAAAATACATCTGGGGCTTTAATGTTTACATCTAATACAGCCTCATTATCAGCAACATAGAAGGCAATCTGTCTAATGCGTATTCCTAATTAAGTAGTACACACGTACTTGTTAACAACGAGTATCATAGTACGCAAATTGACAAAGTAATGCACGAGTTATCTTCGGATATTGTATCGAAAACACGAGTTAGATCATTACAAATTCCAGTGTAGCAATACCACGTGGTTTTTTACTACAGTTCCAATTAGAAATTTGTAAATATTGGAACACAAATGTAGTCATAAGTATTTTATTTCTTCATCGATTTCTATGAAATCTACGCCACGCTAAGGGGAACATTATTAGCTTTCCGTGAAATATAAAATCTTTTTCAGCGGATGTGCCGTTTTGTCGATTACCCTGAGAAACCATGGAACGTGTAGGTTTCACAGGGTAATGGAAAAATCGGTAAAGCTGCTGAAAAAAATCTTATATTTCATGGGAAGCAAATAATTCCCCCCTTAGCGTGGCGTATATTTTATAGAAATCGATGAAGAAATAAAATACTTATGGCTATTTTATTTTCCAATGTTTGCAAATTTCTTCTTGTAACTGTAGTCAAAAGTCACGTGGTATTGCTACACTGAAATTCAGTGCTAGTTTTCAACCGTTCTTTAAAGTTTTTGTGATTCAAAACATTTTCCGAAGAACTTGACCTGTTTATTCTATGATTTTTACAGACCACATTTCGTTCTTTTTGAAAATCCAACGAATCTTGGAATAGTTACTGTAAATAAATCAATCGCATACATGTTTCCAGTAAACATTGGGTAGTGTTAAATCAAATAAACGGTTAGGGCGGTGTTATGAAAAATATTGTAAAATCACATATTTTCGAGGGTATTAAATTTCGTGGATTTTGATAAAAATACTTTTTTCGTGGGTTCGTTAATTCGTGGATTAGAAAACATGAAAGGGGCGTAAACCAATGTTAGATATTTGAGAGGTTAAGTAATCGTGGGGATTATATTTCGCGGTCGAGTGCAACAACGAAATCAACGAAAATTCCACTTTCTAGAAATATAATGATTATACAGTAAGACATCGGCGAGGATGATACCCTAGGAATTGTTTTGATCTGGTCTTAGATAGATAATGAACACACATCGTTTCTCATATGTTTATGGCATTGATTAACTGAGCGTAAGTTAGTGTTTACTTCATACAGATCTCTGCCTGAGGGAGTAACGCCAGTCTTCCCATCTTACGTAAATAAGGCGTCAAAGTACGGAAGTTGGTGAAAATATTTTGATACAATGTATGTACACTCAATAACCCTTCATTAGCAGTGTACACTCCCATGTACTGATTAGTACAATGTACCTGTGTACTTAATTCAACACGATTGCCTTACGATGATCGGTCGGTGTATAATTTGTCTAATCGGACCGGAGACAGGATGGGTATTGAACGATTTTCGGTGCAATTTGGAATGTCTGGCGGCTGGCCTGGGAACCAATCGACTTGAATTGGACGATCATCGAACGATTATCGACCAGTGATCACCTGACAACTTGGACATTGTACAATACACTTTTCCGGACATCAAAGCGTGGCATAGCGACGACAATGTATTAAGTGGAGCCTGGCGGACGATGGTCCGTAGCCCATCCGATTCATGGTTGTCAGGACATGACACGATTCATAATATTCAGTATCCTAGCTGCAATCGGACGGCACAATGATGATAGCGCGACCACCATCGGAGTAAGAAACCATAATATGCTCCCTAGAAAACTAAACTTCCTGATTGTCTGTAGGTCATGGGTAGATGTCTATGCGGCACTCTTATGTCCAGAATTCAGTGCACTCGTCGGTCGACCGGTGTCCCGCATTATGATTGCAATACACATAGCAGGTGTTTTTGGTAATAATTTTTTATCAATAGTTGACGAAATATACATGCTGTAAAATCACATATTTTCGTGGGTATTAAATTTCGTGAATTTTGATAAAAAAATACGTAACACTTGTTCTTGTCGAATTTAATTTCCATCTGTGGATTTGATACAAATACATTTTCGTGGGATCGTAAATTCGTGGATTACAAAACATGTAAGGGTAAGCCAATGTCCATATGTTCGTGGTTATTAAATTTCGTGGATTTTGATAAAAAATACTTTTTTCGTGGGGTCGTTAATTCGTGGATTAGAAAACATGAAAGGGACGTAAACCAATGTTGAATATTTGAGAGGTCAATTAATCGTGGGCATTAGATTTCGTGGTTGATTGCAACAACGAAATCAACGAAAATTCAACTCCCTCGAAAAATAATAAAACAGTATTACAGCGTGCCTATACTATGTGTAATACGCAATTTTCGTTTTTTTCTGATGACGAAAGTCCTTAGACATTGTTATACTATATACAAGTATATTTCCTCACTAGGTCAAAATTACATACTCATGTTAAGGACGTGATAATGGTACACTTACGTTGGTATGTCATTGATAAAACATATCAATGATTCGAACTTCCACGGCGTCAAGCACCTCAGCTTAAAGCCTAGGTCCCACTGAGGAATTCCACAACATCGGCGATGTTCTCGCGATTTCTTCCGATACCAACCGATTCATCACAAATTCTTCTAATATCACAAACTGCCTCATGACTTCCCCGAAGCTTCCCTAGACCAAGAGGAACCTGTTCCTGGTGTCTTGATAGCTCGTTAATTTTGAATCGGAAGCACATCGCCTAGGCAAAAACTGCTCAGTGGGACATAGGCTTTAACGTACCTCGGTTCAATCAGCTATGTATGTATTGTGTTTAACAGATGAATGAAATATTGAATGAACCACGACTAAGAAAATAGATCAAAACATGTCTTGAACAATTGACCATAAAGAACAATAAAGGAAGGGTTTTATGTTGTTGAAGTACAATGTTAATGTTAGTATAGTGATATGTAGAATATGTACTTGTGGTTTATGAATAGTATTGTGACAATTGCAAATCATTTACATACAATTCATGCTTATAAAAGTTTTCTAGTTTTCTAGGACCAAAAAATAGACGTCCATACCATTTCACGCATGCGCAGACCATATGTTTTGGTTATGAATTGCGATCAGTGACCGTTAAGATGTTGAATGGAAATCTTAAAACTTAACACATGTACACCATTTAATAATGCTATAATCATTTAAAATAAAATGACATATTCACATATTTTTGAGTCTGTTTTCTTTATGAATATATGAACTTTCTTTATTGTTTGACCATGGAAAATCATGATTTGTATGTGACGATTCAAATGTTGTTCCGTCGTATAGAGAGTTTTGAGAAAAGTATTATATTATAGTCGATCTATAGTTTAAGTAATAATGTATACAAATTCAATTCAGAATACCTTGTGAATTGTTAACAAGGAATTGATTGACGTGAACACCAAAAAAGGCGCTTTTAATTATGTCATAACATACTTTAACACGTAACTATTTTATGTAGAAATCTGAATAATATATTATATTGTGATTACAATAGTAAGTCAACACTATTAATTATTTTTTAACCAATTATTAACATGCACATGGAAATCGAATTCACAACACCAAATTCGCTTCGGCGAAGCACCAATAATGTTTATTGGTCAATGCTTTGTAACACATGCTTACATTAATTTAGTTAACAATTTTGCTCCTCAAAATTCATTTGTAACAACATTTCCCAAGCACATACGAACGAATTAAAGTTATTATCTGCGACCTACGAGACCGCAGGTTCCTTTGAATGCCTTATGCGATTTGGAAGAGCACGTGACCTTCACCAGTCTTGCTTACGATTTCAACAAAATGAAGCATTCTGTAAAAATGTCGTGCACCAGACTAATTAAACCGGTCGTTACAGGATTTCAATTTTTTGTCTTTTCTCAGAAACAATTTGACTTGTATAAATTATGTTATTTTCCTTTGAATTATTGTAAAACATCGTGCCTAATTAAGTATTGCATAGCAACACGAACGACATTATTTTCCTTATTCAAGAACACGATACCAAACTGTGTGTCTGTGCGCTGGTTATTATATCACCAGAAAACACTACAGGCAATTATGCATTTAAGTTTTTATTTGTGACAACAATTCGAATATACGAGAGTTCTCCGGCTTAGAATTAGAATGTCGTAAGTATGACTACTAACGACCTTATAAGACCCATACACATTTGAAATCTGCATCTCAAGGCGCTTCGTGTACGTGAGCCTATTTTCATGAAAATCGGAAGTGGTCATGTTGACCAAACTGAAGTTTAAAAACGGCTTGTTTTTCCATAAGTAAAGGTTAGATTTCATACAATTTGCTCTTTTATTCTCAAAATGTTGATTTTGTACTTACGACCTTCTAATTCTAAGCCAGCGAGTTGTCTTTTGTGGACGACCCTCGTACCAACATAGTCATGTTTATCAAATGAAATATGGCATGTATGCTTAACGTGCTCACTATGTGATATACATGTAATATTGATCGACATACTTTATTGCAGTACCATCGTCACTTTATTAACTTGTTTCTTGTACGTATAACTACACAAACATGTTACATGTACTTGCTAAATATTCAAACGACATGTGAAACGGATTTTTATACAATATACTCGAGCTCGACTTCAAAAGTTATTTTGAAAAGGAACATGCACCAAACAAATGGTTCTGCAACGTTTCATTGAACATATAACAAAATCAAAATGGTTACGTTTGTTTTGCCGGGGTGTGTAACTATGAGCAATCATTCTTGTCGGAGCAAAAAAGGCGTTCCGCACTTTAAGCCTAGGTCCCACTGAGGAATTCCAATATCGGCGATGTTCTCCCGATTTCTTCCGATACCACCCGATTCATTACAATTCCTTCCGATATCACAAACTGTCTAATGATTTCCGCGAAGCTTCCCCTAGACCACGAGGAACATGTTCCCGATGCCATGATAGCTTATTAATTTAGATCGGGGGTACGTTGGGAGGCAAAAAATGCTCAATGGGACATAGGCTTTAGTGGGTGGGTGGACTGGTTTTCGTTTGAATAGCGTGAAAGTCAAATAAGACCGAAGTACTAGTATACCAGTCTAGTGGCTGGGTTCATACTGATCACCTCGGCCTCTATGCAATACAATCGACGATTATTTACGGGAGAAAACGGAAATAGCCGATGTTTCACGATTGTGGGTGGGACGTCATCGTGTGTTAATTATCACGAGTTATTACCCGGAATAGCTATTTGAATGTGTTTGTTCCGGGAAATGTCGGAAATAGTTGACAATTTGAACGTTTAACCGGCAGTTAAATTATGATAGATTTGTTTCAAAATCGTTCACATTTTTATTGAAAAAACTGTATTAATAATAACACGTTTGTGATGATCATTTCGAAAAATGACGTCGAAACGGAACAATTTAATTTCGTTCTTTATGTAACCTTACATTTCTATAGGCTAGTTGAGCTTATTTCATTTTCAAATCAGGGCGCGCCATGGATATGATTACAAATATTTACTTTTCTTGGCTGACGCCGCGATAACAAATATCAGTGGTCGCCCGGTATATTGGCATGGCATAGCAATATTCTGAAACGTTGTTCAATCAAATTGATGTGACAAACTACGAGGTTGATGACCTTGTATTCTATTTAAAATGTTTTCAAAGGTATGGACATTTTCTTGTATATAAGGAGCAACAATAAAAAAATCAAACACAACCCGCTACGAGACTTTTGTCATATAGTTTGTAAATAAAGATATATATACAAGTTTAAATCCTAAAGCCGAGTCGTACAATTGTGGAGGTGCAATATTTATTTTACCCGGGTACCATAGGTTCGAATACCGTACTAGATATCTTATTAGTTACAATTACTCCTAAATGTTATTAAAAGTACAACCGATTTCACGTGTGATTTTAGTATGTTTGTCATATTCTAGTCGTGACGCTGTACCACTTAATCACTAGGCATTCACGACCAGGCAATGTAGCTGTATACCACACAGTTTTAATTCCACGACTTTGTTGCTGGATCGAACTTATTCCCTGTACTGTTCTCGAGATGGTCTCTCGAACTGCTAGACTATCGAAACACGGCCATTGTCGATGTTGTAAGTCTTATCAGAAACATTTTCATAGAATCGCTAGATACATGTAACCTGTTAATGAGATCAACCGAGTAGCTTGTAATACCTACATGGACTGCAGCTAAGCCACCAGAATGAAATTTCCAGAAAAGATATATGGCCAGTCCCAACAACAGAAGTTGTTTATGGCAAAAAGAAGACTTCACAAAGACGACCACCTTTATGGCTGTTATTGCATAACAGGTCGTGTACGTAAAGAAAAAAGAACTCGTCAGAATGGATAACGCAACTTACGGAATGTTTCACGCGGTCTAGGTGAATTCCCTGAAAACATTTTACAGTGTAACTTCAGTGAGTAATAACAATTCCAGGCAAATTACCTATGTTAACAAATAAATCTGATGTTTACAAAGATCACGTTTATATTTTAAGTACATAGCGTAATGAGGTTGAAAAAACGTTAACGAGGCGTTTGCTAGTTAATAAATGTAGGCCTAATAAAAAGGGAACGGTACGAGTTGATTAAATTGTTTCCGGGTCTGCAGGTAATTAGGTAAATATAATAAAATTGCCAAGGAACACGCATGTGAATTATTGGTAAATATAAACAATCCAAATTGAAGCCACAACAGAACGAAGTGTCCTCCGCGGATGCTCTTGGCGGTTATATTGCAATTATCTATCAATGATTATAATTATTTACATAGACATATAGGTACTTGATTAATTGACTCGACAGAAATTACATTGCTTAAAAATCACGTTATAGCACGGAATTCCACCATTACAATGTACCATCCCTGGGTTAATGAGTTTAGTTATAATGTGTTTACCTTGATATCCGTCGAAATTCTACACGGATATAATATGTATTTATATTTATGACGAACACTCTCCATTATGAAAAATATTAGACCATCGGGTATAATAAATTAATATCAAACTCACAGAAACAAGTGAAAAACACGTAGCGGTATATTCTTTAAATATAAAGACTAGCTTATGATAAATCAGCACATAGTATTATCAATTATATTGATATACGTATATCATAACTATTACTTATACGTGTAGTTTTATTTCTTATTTGAAATTTAATAAAAATGTAATTCATTATTACACGTATAATGGTTCATGATGATGATAATAATAATAATAATAATAATGTACCATATTCATGCGCTGTAATATAGTAAACCATAGTCAATATGTCATAATTCATAATCGTAATCAATAAAAGCATTAATAATAACCACTTTAATGTCCTAAGTAACCTACTTCTTATTTACCGTTAGTTCCTTGCCATTAAATTGTATAAACGAAAAGCATACTGATTATTAGTATGTTTAGATGTTCAAAATACCAGTACAAATTGTTACAAAAATTGAAGTGCTAATAAGAATAACAATAATAATAATTATTGTTATTTTTGTAATAATCATTATTATCATTCATAATAAATTGTAAAAAAAATAATAAAAGTTAGAAATATATGGTGGTCAAGTAGATGAAGAAAAATAATAAAATTAACAAACCTTTCCCCTTTAATAAAAATCGACATTGACTCCATCAAATTAAAGGTATCCAAAAACAGAGCAGTGAAGATTTACACAAGTGCACCCCCGGTCGCTTTCACACTGCCGTCTTCTATTATTTACATGGGTGAAAATAAGAATACAGATTTTGTAATTACCATAATCGTGATAATTCGCGCGCCTACGCATAATTATGATATCACAATTATACGCATAAGCGGGCTGATCAATAAAGCAATATCGACGCTCAGTTAGTAATAATTGGCGATATTTCTTTGGATCCATATCGTTGAGTTAGAATTAGATGGTCGTAAGTACCACTAACGACCATATAAGACTCGTGCTTATTTGAAATCGGCATCTCAATGCGCTTCTTATTAGCCTATTGCCATAAAAATTGTAAGTGGTTATGTTGACCAAACTGTAGTTTAAAAAGCTTGTTTTTCCATAAGTAAAGAGTAGTTTTCAGATAGTTTTTTCTTGTTTTTTCAAAATATTGATTTTGTACTTACGGCCTTCTAATTACAAGACAGTGATATACGCTTCTGTATAAAGTGTTGAATGGTAATAGCACCCATGGTGGTATAACCTATCATTAACTAGATCTATGTCAATTAGGACAGTGTACCTAATTATATATTGTTGAATAGAAATATATTTAAGTTATGTTTGTATGCTAGTCTAGCTATTACATCGGCCTACAATCGAAACCGTGTTTTGATAAATGGAAAAAAGCCACCACTGCAGAATTGAAATATGGACATTTTATACCAATCGTATGATATAATGAACATATGGCAATGTCAAAGGCTACTCAAAATCATAATCACAGTATCTGAGTCCATTTCGTTTAAGAGAATACTAGGTAAAGTGTTGTTTTAGTTTGTATGTTTTTTGCGTTAAAGGAACAGCAGCCTGTTGCTATTTTATAAATTTATGTTGTCTATGGCTAAGGTTTGGGTCCTGTTTATTCGGGGTTACGCCTTTCTTCAAACGGGTTTTATTCTACGGTATCCATAAACTATTGGTATAAGCAGTATAACTTTAGGACTTAATAGTCACAACAAGTACTTATCAAAAGCATTTTAATCAATTTGTTATTACGCTTCACTCCTTTACAACGCTGACATAATTTGGAGCGATCGCCTAGAGGTAGGTGTGCGCTTTTGGATCAATCCCCGTCTGCACCATTGTTTAATTTCTCTGAGCAAGAATAACCCACTCGACCAAGGTGAGAATTTGTGCTTTAACATGTTCGATATTCCTGGGCTCCGTATCTCGATGCTGATTGCGCCTTAATCTGACACACCAACCTGGAGAGAAATAGTCTCCCCAGAATCGAACACAGGTTTCCATTGGTAACCCAATTACCAGGGGGAAGTAAAATGCCAAAGGGTGGCCGAACGGCTTATAATTAGGGAATAGCTGAATGCGACCCTCGACAATAGGTGACATAGCTTATCTTATATAATGGTACGCCTTACGGGGTTAAGTTGAAGTGAACTTCCACACATCCAATCAAAGCATTACGTTTTGTTTGAGTATGACTGATGTATGACTGACTTGAACTAAGTTGACTGATTTTCAACTTAAAAAAGCAAAATATGTAATTTCATGTCCATGTTAGTTTCTCTTTCCGTTTAAAGTTCTTTTCGTTTTTTTTTGAGAATTGCTGGCCAAATTTGTAAGTCCGGTTCATTCCCCCGATTCGTTCGACGGTTCGGTTTTTCAATCTTTAGCTTCTCTGTTATAACTTACAGAATCCTTGGCTTGGTGTTACTGAGTGTATACACACTTGTTATTGAACATCCCTCGACTAATTTCAATAAGCTGGCTAAAGTTCTCTGGAAATTGAGTATTCCTATGAAAACTATGCCCAACCTGTTGTAGGCACATGTCATGCATTACGTACCTTGTTTTGTAATATTAGTGGATGATAGTACATTATTTCAGTACAAGCCGTCTAGTTGTTTATTTCTCATTACATTGTACTGTACACCTACTTCCTGGTAAAACTTCCGTACGTTTTGTTTATTGGTACACATTTTTGGCATTTATTGTTTCTGTTGAATTGTAGATTACTGTGTTGCAAAATCTACGTGCCAATGGTTTGCTTGTTTCTTTATTATGCATGTTGCGGATTCTTAACGAATAGTACAGTACATTTCTTTGGCTTTGCAAGTTGGTTTCTGATTATTAACAAAGTGTGTATGTTCATACAATACATGTACACTAGTAGTAAGCGGATTAAGCTCAGCGGTAACGCACTGGGCTGTCAATCCAGAGTTCGTCGGTTAAATCCCTAGCATCGGAACTTGACATTTCTGAAATATTATAATATTTCCCGCTATATCTGACCGTGTGGTTTGTAAAGTATTATCTGGAAGTGCCAGGAAGCTGTGTATCGGTGCTTTACACCGGGCACATTAAAGAACCAGACTGTCTATTCGAAATAAGAGCTAGGCGCACTTCTGCAGCGCCGGACATGCCTGTATCTAATGTCTCTCTCTCCCTCCAGGGGTTTTCTCTCAGTCTGTCCCTCTGGTCAGATCACACCGTATCAGCACTGGTAGAGGATGCACCTGCGCCCTTGTGGCTGCAACACAATAATGTAAAGTACCTTTGAACGTGCGTTCGCATGAAAAGGGCGCTATATAAATCTGGTTTATTTATTTATTTAGTAGTAAACACACTTGGTCCCTTTTCGTTTTCTTTTTTGTGTTTTAACATTAAGAAACAATTTACTACTACTCATCTAAACTAATGCGGATTTGTAAGTTTAGAACAAGTATCCATCAATGGCATTACATTTAGACGTCTCAACAAACAAAAACAACACGATTTTACCAGTATATGAATGCTTTACACCACTATAAACCGCAAATAGTCAATCACTCTTTTTATGGTAAATATGTCATTGTACATTAATGTTTTATATTTTTAAGCACAGTTTTGTCTATGTTGGTATATTGTATACTATTATACCATGGATAATTTGACATGATCCTGACGTTTATGCATGAACATACTTATTACAAGATTCGTGCGTTGAATATATAAAATTCCGAGCAAATCTTTTTAGATTTGTGCTGGTATAACTTCTAGAGCGTCTTCGTGATACTATCCGCTTATGAAAACATACAACCGGGATTATAAATATAGACACTATATCAGCTATTTTAATTATGCTAATATACAATGTCGAGCGTCATGTCAAATTCTCCGGACTGTATATGTTTGAACGTTCCCACTTCCCTCGTCATTCACCTAGTACTTACACTCCCCGAGTTACACTTAGACAAATATATACAAGATATACAATAAAAGGATGCACTTCTTGCAAACTTGTTTATTTATATATAATGATTGATGGGAAGATAGCTTAAGAAACAAAGCGTTTATTCATTCGGATTAGATTTGTTTAAAAAAACTACATTTGTAGTACTTAATGACCTCCTAGTGTGACCGTATTGGGATTATTTTGGCGCAATATACATTTTAAGTACATGTATATTAAACTGCATCTATTACCTCGTGGTCGAATGTCAGCTTGGACTGTCTGTGGACGGGAATTCGATCCATGTTGAACTTGTTTTTTGAATTTCTAACATATCCCCGGACTGGCTTCTGAAACACTTTGTTGCGATGAATGCAGTCTGTAATGAGGTGTCGAGAATGATTAATATAAGACGTAGAGCTTATTTCATAATCGACTTTAAACAAAGTAGTGCAAACTATAGGTTACTACTCATCAATAATTTTTATTACTGTTGATCTTAGACTTTTATTGAAATTACATTGTTGAAATGCGTTATTGCCAGAACAGCTGTTAGCTGTCCGAGAGATTGAATGTGCTTGTAGTTTAAGCATCTATACGTATATCGTTATTACATAGCACAATGAACAAAGGCACGTGAATCACAGACATTGAACTGTTGCTTGTATGTGATAAAAAAAGCACAGATAATTTGACCTGATCCTGACCTTTATGCATGAATATATTATACGTTGATTGCGTTGAATATATAAATATCCGCGAGCAAATCGTGAAAATCGTGCAATGTCGGTCCTTTCGATTAGATTTGTGTTGGTATTACACTTCGAGCGTCTTCGTGATTCTTCCCGGTTATGGAAACATACCGCCGGGGTTATTAATATAGACAATATATCAGCTGTTAAATCATACTAATAGAAGGTCGAGAGTCGTATCCAATTCTCCGCACTACAATACACAAAACACATGCGAACTGTTCCAGTAAACTCGAAAAGTGCAACAGATCTAACATAGTAGTTACTTTCATTTTTATGTCAGTGAGTCATACAAAAATTAAAGGAATTCCAGTGACTGAAGTGCATCGTAGTTCACTTCCGAAGCTCGTATATTTACTCATCAACTCCGCACACTTTCTGTTACATATCTGAATGTTTTATACTGTACAATCACATAATTTCGTGGATATTAAATTTTGATAAAAATCCATTTTTGAGGGATCGTAATTCGTGGATTACGAAACATTGAAGGGTAAAGCCATGTTTTGTATTTGGGAGTTCGATAATTCGTGGGCATTAGATGTCGTGGTCGAGTGTAGCAACGTTAAATGTCGCATCGACGCTAAATGTCGCAGTTTAAGTCCAGACGTATCCACAGTTATTAGGGGTTTACCCGAAGGGGTTCGACACATAAGCATGCAGTGATTAAAAACTGTTTTCAAAAAAATTTTTTTTTTTACTTCTACTATGTTGCGACATTTAGCGTCAGTCTCGCGACATTTAACGTCAAGTGCCACATTTAGCGTCGATGCGACATTTAACGTTGCTATCTCGAGTTTCACAGCGTAATCAACGAACATTCTACTCCCTCGAGCAATAAAGAGTTTACAGTAGGTAGATTTTTTTATTGATTTTAGGTTGATTTTGAAACAAGTTCTACAACGTGTGTTTTTCACTCTTAATAAACATCTCATTCTTGATACTATCCATCGTCAACGGAGTGTAGAAGAGAAAACAAGTTTCTCCCATTTTAAGATGTTAGGCGACAAGTAATGGGGAACAGACATCACTTGTTCTTAGAAAGGTGCTTTGATTTATAGGAAACTAAGCGTTATAGCTCAGATAATTTGGCATGATCCTGACCTTTATGCATGAATATATTACAAGGTTCTTGCGTTGAATCATATAGATTTCCGCGAGCAAATCGTGCAATATCATTCCTTTAGATTTGTGTTGGTATTACACCTCGAGCGTCTTCGTGAAACTTCCCGATTATGACAACATACCAACGGGATTATAAATATAGGCACTATATCAGCTGTTAAATAATGCTAATTAAAGTTTGAGAGTTGTGTCAAATTCTCTGGACTATACATGTATGATGGTTGTTCAATTAATTCATAGATTATAGTGCGTTCAAAGTCAAATGAGAACAGTTAATAACATAAACTCGCCCGACAGGTAAATTTATATGGGTTCGATATCAAATAGTGTGCAAATCTCATTCCATTTACCAAAGGCGCCGTAGTGTAGTGGATAAACCCTCACTTCCTACTAGTTTCTATTTTATTCTGAGTTGTAGGTTCGATCCCCACTTTAGTCAACTTTTTTGTTGCATGTTATAAAGTCTTATAATTATTTTACTGCTGTTTTAATGAATCGATACTTAAAAGTGATCAAAGTTTCATGTTGTAGTGAAAATATTTATAACGATTATATGAGCGTTGTACTGTATATAACAATAAAATAATTGAATTACGACTTGATAAAGAATGAAAATATAACACAAACATTAATCTACGTTCTGCATACCTTACTTCGTGATGTTATTATATTAGTTACAAATATAATATAAGAAAAAAACACTTTAAAATGTAAGTTAAATGTACTTGGATGGGTGTCGAACCAGTGGCGAGATTGAACAAAATTACTTGAATAATAGCGGCATGCTTACCCATTCGACTAACGAGGCGATGTGAAAATTGGTTTTTAAATATTATACTGTTGATTGAAGGTATCTATTTGATAAAACATAAGCCTCCCCTATTCTTTTGAATGGGACAGTTCCCTCATTAGTATTACTTATTGAACCGACAGTAGTTTATAATTTCAATATCAAATAAAACAGAGAAATAGACAACATTGCATTAAACTAGAGCCTTTCCGAAACATGAGAGAAAAAGACAACATTGCATTAAACTAGAGCCTTTCCGAAACATGTGAGAAATAGATAACATTGAGTTAAACTAGACCCTTTCTGAAACATGTGAGAAATAGATAACATCGAATTAAACTAGAGCCTTTCTGAAACATGTGAGAAATAGATAACATCGAATTAAACTAGAGCCTTTCTGAAACATGTGAGAAATAGATAACATCGAATTAAACTAGAGCCTTTCTGAAACATGTGAGAAATAGATAACATCGAATTAAACTAGAGCCTTTCTGAAACATGTGAGAAATAGATAACATCGAATTAAACTAGAGCCTTTCTGAAACATGTGAGAAATAGATAACATCGAATTAAACTAGAGCCTTTCTGAAACATTTGAGAAATAGATAACATCGAATTAAACTAGAGCCTTTCTGAAACATGTGAGAAATAGATAACATCGAATTAAACTAGAGCCTTTCTGGAACATGTGAGAAATACGAACATAGAACATAAAACTATACGCGTTTAACTTATTAATGTGTTCTTGGACAATATCACGGCCCTCGCTTTCAACAAAAACAGCAATATACCAGTCAGCATATTTCTATTTGGTTGCACGCTGTCGTTATGGAAATTTATATTGGTATTAAATGTATACAGTCAAATACGACATTGATGTTCAAAGATGTTAGTCCTAAAGAGAAGATGGTTCATGGAAATATACGAGACGTGTTCATCTGAACAATTGAACATCCAGTATTCTCATGAATTCACAACGAAATCGAATTGTGTTCATTTAATCGTGTATAGGAATGTATCAAGTGATAAAAACAACCATTACAGTATGTATATCCAATATCCTTAGAACAAAATGAACAATGGTATAGAGTGTTTTGTTTTTGCTTGTTTACGACCCAAACCTCCAAGTGATGACGCTAACAATTCCTATCGCTAATTCTCCAGATTTAAAATTCTATTGACGCTTGATCAGTAGACTTCTGTATCCACTGTTTGGGTATAATATACTGCCAGTCTATTTTAAAAGGTACTTCATGACATGTTTTGTGGGGCGACAAGAAGTTGAGTTTTGGTTGAATACCCTGTCTTATGACTTGTCACCAGAAAGAAGGGGTGTCACATTTTTGTCGAAAAAAACTTTTAAACCTTTTGCGCATATAAAATAAGAGTTCACTTTTGTCCCCTTTTCAATAATTTTTAGTTCCGCTTTACCATAATTTTAAACACAAGACGGTGTCATAAAAGTGCCCGAAAACACACGAAGCTAAACAAACTTGCAAACCTTTCACCAAGACCTTTGTCTGCGCTCTTTGTTTTGCTTGGCATTGAACTGACGAACCTCGCAATTTTCTGGAATTCTGCATGTAACATAAATTTAGAAATATTTCGATTGAAAGTTGCTATTGATACTCACCACTTCGCCGCTATCCGACTTTGGGTTAATTGCTTTGTCCTAGATAATACGGATTCAAAGGGCTTGGCGATTTCAGGTTTCGACAATGTGGGGCGATTTTTCGCCAAAACAAGCAGCTGAACACATATCCCCCTTCATGTGACAAATATAACTGATTGTCTTCACGGACATGTATAATTCATTATCTACCATCGCTTTCTTGATCCTTTAATAGGGTCAATTTATATTAAAAAGGCAAAAACAAATTATTCCTTCTACAAGATGGTGGATTTTGGTTCCAACCATAATGTTAATATGATACATATTGAGTGTATATACTACTTAACACATTTTCTTACCTGATTTAGTAGAGACAAATCGATTTTATTGTGTTATTATGACTAAATCCGTTGTTCAATTTTCTTCAAATATAAGTTGAACATCTTTCGTACAAGTATGTACAGTATTTATTAATGATGGTACAATGAACATCAAATAAGCTAAATCGTGTTTTACATAAGTCACATGGTACTGACGCGTATTATGTTTATGCTTGTGTTTACTTTATATCTCATATACATATAAAGGGAAATAACACTAACTTGAAAGTGGTATTTGATTTCAACGTGGTACACACACTTGAACAAAGATATCGAGAAAACATCTAGCCGTATGATAGAAAGATGATTTATCTGCAATTAACAAAAACTCAAATTACCATGGAATCTAAAATAAGTCAGTAATCCTCAATAACTGTCACAATTTCACGTCAGTTTTTGTCGATGTCAAAGACCACAATCAATGTAGCGTTGTGTCCCTTTATACGTATATAAGATATATATGACAAACATACACATGAAAATAGCAGGCATAAATGCTCATAAACAAGTATTTAGTTAACCAACAAAAGTTATCATAATATAAAAAGAACGCTTCCACCATCAGAGTGGAATCAAATATACATACTTTTTTAAATAAATAAGTTGGTGTTGGATTCGTTTTTGGCCCGGCACGCAGTGTGTTTTTGGTGCGACATTGTCATCAGGGCAATCGCAGTTTTATTACCGTGTTGGGCATGTGATGTTCTATGCTATTGGCCGCAAGAATGTTTTCCTAATGAGAAGTTGTCAATGACTTGTAGAACAGCAATCTCAGGACAACGATGTAGCTAAACTGTCCACCAGAGAAAATCGGTTGAATGTAAACTTTTGACAAAATTGCATATTTCGCTAACTTAGAAAAATAAGGTCGTCTTTGCTACATACAACCTTATAAGACCCAAATATATTTGAAATCTGCGCATTTTTTAACCTATTCTAATCGAAATCGGAAGTGCAGGTCATGGTGACAAAACTGAAGTTCGAAAAGCTTGTTTTTCCATAAGAAAAGAGTATATTTCAGACATTTTTTTGTTTTCTCAAAATAGCATTTTTGTACTAACCATCTTATTTGTCTAAGCCAGCGATTTAACCTAAAAAAAACAGGACACAGAATCAATTTCAAGCCTGATTTCAGACAAAATGTTAGTTTGGATCATGTTTGAAACACGCCACTCTACAACAAACACAACACAATGCATCAACAACATATTGTCTGAATAAAGGATTGAAGTACATCATAATGAATGGATTCACCGCGCTGTTCAGTATGTAAGACCTTCGAGCGATCACTATACCAACAGTATATAAAAGATTCTTTCCGTCCATATTTGGCTCATTGAACATGCTTACATAATATGGCACAAAACACAGCACCGAAGCCACTGTAATAGCAAACGCCATTATTGACAGTTTAAGTTCGGGTCCAGTTAAATGGAAATGTGACGGTTTCTTCTTTGCATGTTTCGTTCTACATCCCACATATTTTACATCACATGCGACGCGTCGACTGTTATCTGCATCTGTTACTTGTTCAGTTTCAGTAGTTTGGTTGTTATCAATATGACTCCAGTTGTCATTATCACTCACAAATGAATCATTTGTTTGGCATATTGTCTCGTTTGTTGTTTTGTTCATTTGATTGTTTAAAATGTTATGTGATCTCAGTCTTTGTTTTACGTGAACAATCTTTCTGATTACGAGGATGTAAGCCACAGTCATCGATGCAATGGCTAAAACATGGATGCAGATGTCTATTTTATGAAAAACGTCGGCTGCATCGGACAAAGGTCCATGTTTTGCAAGTACACAACGATAGCCAGTCACAGTTATATTGGATTCTGTTGGAAAGTCGACGGCGATAATCTCGCTAGTAGCGATGTAATGCACACTTAGAAACAACGAGAATATGATTGATCCGAGTACAACGTAATTTCCCATCCTCTTTGTTAATTGTTTCCCGTGAGGGCGACAAACCAGTTCGTGTCGATCGAAGGCCATGACCAGTATGAGCACTAAGGAATTACCCACTAACCAATGCTTGAGCGAGAAGAAAAATTTACAAGCGATCGGGCTCGTATATTCCACGGTATACCACAGGCCAACAAAGTCGTGTATGAGAACTATATTAGTCACTGCATCGTTCAATGATAATATGGAGATGAAGAAATGAATAACAGATTTCGGTGCACGACATGTGTAGAACAGAAATGCGAGTATGTTGCTAACGAACCCAGCAATGATAACGATGGCCAAATATACCATCGCTGGAATGTAAGCATTTGTGTGTAAATTGTTGAATTCATCTAGTAACGATGTCGAGTCTGTCGTATTGTTCATTATTCTGAAATAAAGAAATATGCATGATAATGTTAATGCTATGGATATATGACCTATTTTCGTAGATTATATATAAACTGATTTAATATTTCGTTGATCAAATGTCCTTCACATCTTTTGAAAGGTTGCTTTTAGAAATTCAAACTTGTGTCCAAGATGGCCGCCAATATATTGTAAAACCGACTCTTTGGAACAGAAAATTTCTACAGCACTATAACAACTAGCAGAAAACAAATTGCATTTGTACGCATATGGTATAAATTTTACATGCTTGTTATCTCTCCATGTAAGAGAATACCACGCATAACACTTTCCCTATCATACCACAAGAAATATATGAAGTTAAATGGACAGTACTCAGACAGGGCTTGAGCGTCCAGGGTGTCTTGTTGCGATCTATCAAAGTATAAAATACTTACGTTTTTTTTATCTTTGTGTTGATTAATTTTTTCTATGCGTTTTTAGCCAAATATGACGTCACATACCACGTGGTTTGTCCACACTAGACTAGTGTATATCGTTAATAACAACAAATTTTTAAACAACGAATTAAATCCCGATCATTATTTTAAATATAAGTTAATAAATAAAATGAACGAAATCATTTCAAAAGAAACACATCACGGCAGCTATTTCTTTAACGTCAAGATCGTTTTTGAAACTTGAAGAAAACAACTTATTTCGGTGTATGATTCAAGATTATTAACTTTTTGCTTTTTCATTTGAAACGAGGATTGAATTTTAAACAAAAATGCATTGCATATGTATATATTTACTTCACATTATTTTCAAAACATGAATTAATTTCCGTAAACGGTTTCGGTATATGTATTGAATTGAATTTGAAAATAAAATACAAAATAGTTAAGTAGGTCGGATATGTATTTGCATACACATTGAATTTGAGTAAGGTATATCATCCAACTATAGGATCGCATTGTTAATCTTAAATCATGTACAGGCTAATAGAAATTATTTCAATGCAACAAATAAATCTTCAACTGCCATATGTGATCTTGCTTTATGGTTAGTGAACAGTCTCAAACAAAATTTATTTTCAAAATCGAATGTAACAAATATAAACCATGCCTTATAAAGAATGGCCGCGCTACCCAATCTGAACTATAAAAAAGAACATGTGGGTTAAGAGTAGTTATGTTTTACAAATGTAATACTAATTATTGAATAAGACGTTCTTATGTATACGCGTATATCAAGTAATCCAAACACACGGACTCGTCGCATGAAAAGGGGAGGCAAGAATTCATGTTTCAGTATCTATTTCAACTGTTAATATCCAACAACAACAATATTCATAATCAAAATAGTATGCTTCGCTGGCTCAAGAATTTTCTGTACAACAAATCTTCAAGAGTAAGCTCTTCCGGTCTGTACATGTATCTCGTATACATACTATGTAAATAATCTCGTGTCCAATCTACCAAGTCAAGTTTGAAACACGCTACATGTTGATAATCTTGCAATCGTGAGTTCCGAGACAAGTACAACCACAACTAAACTAAGAATGCAGCCCGTCATCCACAATGTAGCACATTGAACTGACACGTGTGCCCTCACCGTGACAAAATAGTCTTGCTATCCACCTCGGAGAAAGTCAACCTTCACCTTGATGACCATTGAGTGCCACATGAAGAGACATCAACTTTCCTTGGTACAATACAAGACTCTCGGCTCACATGGAAACCTCACATAGAAAACTTGCTAGAGAGGCCCTTAATAAATCTTGCCATCAAAAAGAAACTTGCTTGAACTTCAAATGCACCATACTACCCCAAGCAGAAACTGCATAGAGCCCACGAAGAACTGCACCCAGAACAAGCAAAGCGCAACTATACAAGGTACCAACTTCAGGGTTTTACAAATTACCATCGGGGCCATTTGAACAGCTTCAATAAATGGAAAAGTCAGCCAGCATTAAGCTACTCGAGACAAAACATGAGCACAAGCAGAAAAGACTAAATGACTACCGTCCCATCCTCTCCACACAAAGTTTAAACAACATGATTATAGATAATCGGACAGGGAAGGCAGCACCCAAGTGGCTTATTTCACTCAAGATATTGAAGCCGATTTCCAAGAGAAGAAAAACGTTTTGGCAGTATTCAAAAGCCGAACCAAGAACAGACTGAACCAAACGACAAAGTCTCAACCACATCTGAAGCAACCAAGAAAGTACAACCCCATCAACCAACCTAATATGGAGAAGCCAATACTCGGATAAAGAACAGTTACATGTTAGACTAGAAGACCCTGGACACGGAATGTATGCCCGGTGAAGACAGCTTAAACGCATCTAAAAACTATTAGTAGCTGTTGGTTTGCCATTTAAAGCTCTTTCATTTCATATTAATTTTATGGTAGGGGGGTTTTAAAAAAAGTCCTGACCCATAACAAAAAACGCTTACCTTTCAACATAGCCCTAGAATCTTAGACCCACTGTGAATTTTGGTCATACCTAGTTTCAAGTCAATACCGTGTTATAATCTAGTGACAAAGCGTCCCACTTCAGTACGACAGTTTCGGGGTTCGCACCATGACCAAGTTTTAAAGCAAAACGAAATACAAATGGTTCCAGTGATCTTCCCTTGCTGGACGTCTGTATTTTAATGGGTAATTTTCTTCTCCTGAACTCATGTGGCGATGTATACCATCAGGAATAATGTATCCGTATGAGTTCAAATAAGTTGTAAAATCTTGTTTCACAATTAACTCAAAATGGAAATAACAAGTCATTAAGAATTGCAGGCAATACAGAAGTCCCCTACCGGTTTTAAGCCATTTTCAATGTTTCTGTTGCCATAGCAACCACCATTTTGGTCGGAATCAAAATATGTTTGGACGTACATTATCCCCTTATTGCCCCCTATCCACATACCAAGTTTTATGTCAGGATCCAGATTTTTTGACGGACGGACTGACTGACTGACTGACGGACGGACGGAGGGCAAACCTATAGTCCCCTCCGGTCAAAAACCGGTAGGGGACTAAAAAGCAACAGCTGTATCCTTGTTTGGCATAATACAAGTATATCGTATCATAATATTTACATGGCGGAATGGCCCAATAACAGGAAGATATAACTGGGTGGTACCTATATGGGAAATCCCTATTAGTTTATGGTGATACGTATTTTATTACCAGTACACGCGGAAGTTAATCTTTAGTTTAAAACATTGTCCCACATAGTATCGTCATATTGCTTACATATTATGAAGGCCGTGCAATAACCGATTTTTGTGAAATGTTTAGGTGCGTGTTTAACTGCGCGCATTCCATTTTCACCCATTTGATATGAACATAATCCCACGCTGAAATTGAGTGGCTTATTAGCTAGTACAATTACCTCCCTCGTTAATGAAAACGACCTTCGTAATTTTCTGAAGGAAACAACACATTTTAAACATTGAAACAATTTTAATAACACGGGCATAGTATATCTATTTCATGAAATGAGAAATATAAATGATTTGATTATCAGAAGTTTTTATTAATCTTAATTTCGAGAGTATATTGGAGTATCTAAAAATAGATGCGTCATAGCTGTAACACTAGATCTGTTAAAGTTTTTACTATAAAGTTTACGTTCATTCATTCATAAATATGTCACGAGATACGGGGCGTAAATAGTAACAGCCAATTTGATACCATGTTTTATTGCGGTAATAATACATGCTCGGGTTTTCTCTATGTATATATGGATTAATCCGCGGATCGTGTTAGAATTGATGGTAACCCGACTTCAGCACAGCACAAGGCTGCTTCGTATCTTTCAAATTTGCATGTACAAATGTACACTACATGTATATACGTATATGTTGTAGATTGTCCTTGAGGTGTGTAATGTCCGTTTAGTGTTTTCTCGTCACCTGACTCTTGTTCCGTTTAAGTTTGACTGACTGAGGCGGCAGACTTTCGGGACGGGATGCCGTGTTTTTAAAATTGCTATATTTTACGTTGGACATTGCTGGTGCCGTTTTGTTATACAGTCGTGTTTTGTGCTAGTTGTTTTATGTTGGGCATGGTCTTGTGTGTTTTTTTTATGTTTTCTGTGCTAGGCTGGTTAAGCTGAGTGCTGCCTTACCTGTCTGACTTAATATTATCTTTTTTCATATCAAGTGTAGAAAAGTATCGGCTACCATGCAGAAAGTCGAAGATATCCTCCATCCTCGGCAGTGCAAATGAGTCCTTGATAGTCTTATTGTTTAGCATTCGGTAGTCAACGCATTAACGCAGTTTCTCATTTTCTTCTTTACTAATACCACATTGGATGTTCATCTTGACATTTACGGTCTTATAAACCCCCAGCCAAAAGTTGCTCGATATGCTGGCTAACTTCCCCTATCATTAATGATGTGTAAACGTCTATGTTTCTGTTTGGATAAAATGTCTTGTTCTAACTTTATCCTATGCTAGATGTATTTGCATTCGCCTATATCAGTGTCACTTGTTGACAAAAATATCCGGATGTTTCCGCAGAAGTTCTTTTAATGCACTGATCTGTTCTTGACTCAAAACCTCACCCCTGTCAATTTCTAAGTTATCAATGAGATCTTCTTTGTTGTACTTATGTATTTGTTCAAACACCTTATCTACAATATGTATTGGTTGAACTTCACACATAATTGCCTTTGGTGGCAGCACTACTGTTTCCGTAGATAAATTTGACAGGACTACCTTAACTTCTGACTAGTCTCCGGGTCAATGCTGAATCATTGTCTTGATAATGTCTACATGAACTGGTAGTTTACTATACTCTGTCTCCTGTAGGATTGTAGTACACCATGGATGTTCTACTTCTGAATTGGTATTATCCTCTTATTGTTTGACTTGAATAGGATTCAGAATAACTTTCTCTGGCACAGCACTAAGAACAATAGCAATTCTGTCCTTCTCAGCTCCTTATCTCTAATTGATATTGTTCCTAACGACCGGTACCATGGTGTATAAAGAGTAGCCTTCTTCAGAAACTGTTCTCCAAAGTTTTCTTTACATTCCTGTAGTAGGTCTTGCAAGATGTTAGTTCCTAATATAACTGGTGTTGTTATGGAATAATTAGTATCTGATGTCACTAAGAATACACAAAGTTGACATTTAATCTTTGGTAAACCTTCTGGAACACCCAGTTCAGCTTCAATGTATCATAGGTAGGGTAGATTTTGTCCATCTGCACATGCTACCTTCAAAAGGTTAACGATTTTCTGTAAGCGAATTCTTGAAGATTTGCCTTATAAAATGTTTCCGAAATCACTGATACACAAGATCCGGTGTCCAATAATGCCTTCGGTTGAATTGCGTCTGACCCCACTATCGGAGCACGGACTAGTTTTGGCAATCCTGTTTGTAATGTCCTGATTGATCACAGTTGAAACAGACAACAGATGCCAATAAAGTATGTCCAGTCTGATTACAACGGTAACAGGTCGGTTGGAAAGTGGGAATCGGGACCCTTCGCTTACAGGGCGAATTTTCTACCGACTGAGCTAGCCGGATGCTTACACAAGTTTCTCCCCTATTAGTAATTAAATCCTATACACATTTCTACATAACTATACATTATATCTTATTTACAGAAAATCCAAATAATATGATAATCCAAACATTAAAAATACAGCTTGCATTACAAGTGGACCTGGGTTTGATATGTTATGCTCATCGATTACTGTTTACGGTCAGTGAAGTATGAGTTGTATATTGTTACCCGAAAGATTTGGTACTATCAACTGATTGGTCAGGTTATTATGTATATCCGTGCCATTTGCAAGGGGTGATGCTACCACCCACGTGACAGAAAGGCGGCAGTTACTTTAAAAATAGCAAGTTTGTGTAACATTGGCTGATGATTAGTTTCAAGAAAATTGGGTGGTCCAATAGTCACCGCAGACATAATCGATGGCTCAATGGTAATCGATGATGATGTAGAAATTATTATGACGGTGACCGTTTAGATATGTTTATACTCATATCAGATAGAATCTAACTGAACACGTAAACGAAGAGATTGTTCGTCATCAACAAGAAGTATGGCGATGACGCTGTAAGGTGACATCCTCATCTCTGTTACACATTTGGTCAAAAAGGCTATATTAAGTCCGACAGGGAAGGTAGCACTCAACTTAACCAACCCAGCACAGAAAACATTAAAAACATACAAAGCACAATACCCAACTGAAAACACGGCATCCCGTCTCGAAAGTCTGCCGCCTCAGTCAGTCAAACTAAAACGGAACGAGAGCCAGGTGACGAGGAAAATAACAACTGGACATTACACATCACAAGGACAATCTACAACATATATATAGTGTACAAGCAATTTTGAAATCACACTTTCTACACGTTTAGAGCAATATTTGGCTAATATGAAACGTCATTGGCGACTCCACTCGGCAACGCGAGCAACCCACACATGTGTTTATTCATATCCAAACTTACATGTACAATCTACCGCGTACTGTACGTTAGATTTCCATAACTCGTTTAGCAATGAATATTTAACATACAATAACTATGCTCATATAACGTAAATATTATTTATAAACGGAAATTTAATTACATTGTACAAATGTTTATACAGTATTATGGTTAAATCGTAAATAAATATTTCTGAACACGTTGGTATATTATTACTGTTTTCATTGTGAATAATTTTGCTTCAAGGTCAGTCTACACCAAATACCGGTATATTGGTTTCATCTACAGTACATATACACACTGACTTTATAAATCGCTGGCTTAGAATGAGAAGATCGTAAGTTGAATGCATTTTCTTAATTTCATAACTCATGTATAACACAAACACAAAATCCATGATCGTATCTGGCATTATCTGCATCTTACAAAAAATGCCAATGTATGTCTTACCCTTGAAAATGATAACTTGCAGAAAAAGGCCTGTTCAAAGCTTGAGATGGATGATATTTTATAATAGTGTAGACTGTAAAGATGCCAGTCTGGTGTTTAAAAGCTTGACCAAATCGGCTCCAGAAAATTTCAGATTATCAATTACCCCAATAAAGCATAAAAACGATAATATTAAGTCAGACAGGGAAGGCAGCACTCAGCTTAACCAGCCGAGCACAGAAAACATAAAAAACACACAAGTTACAATGCCCACCTGAACCAGCCGAGTACAGAAAACATAAAAAGCACATTGCTCAACTAAACAAGTTATAATCCTCCCATGTCCAAGCTGTCGAAATTCTAAATGACCCAGTTTCAGCAATCAAAAAGCTGAATGCCCAAGATGAATGACCTAGTTCCAACAGTAAAATGGCTGAAATACCTAGTTTAAGCTGTCAGAAGAAAAAGCTCAGTGTCAAGGTCAACTGCAAACAATATCTAATACATGACTAAATTCAATATAGAAATCTTCAGAAAATCACTCTCATATGCTGGACCAAAGGTACGAAATTCCCTTCCTCAAGATGTCAGAAATGCCAAAACGTTAACACATTAAGAACAAATTTCCACAATGGGCTGATAGTATTACTACATGTATTTAATTTATATCAGATACTAATGTACAAGCCTGTATTGCCATTTGCACCATTTCTGTAATATTCCACTGTTTATCATAAATGACATTAATAGTTGTATCGCTATGTTTATGGCCATCAAGTGGTTGCGATGTGACAAAATGAGAGTTTGAGTAGCTTGTTTAACGAAATTGACTAAAAGAAACATATGAATGCTGTTAAAGAGCTTTATTTAAGCCTCAAATAACCATAACATAAAATAAAAATGACAATATATACAGTATATACAACAAAGTTATAGATATGAAAATAATATTTAACTCTTAATAATAAACAAATCTTGTTATATTTGGGACTTAAGAACCGCCAGATATGAAGCCAACATGAAAGGGGATAATACGATTCGACTCGCCCATGAAAACACAGAGAAAAAACATATTACATAAGGATAAACACTCTGGAAACCTGTGTCCGTATATCACTTACACACGTATAAACAAATGTGTGTCGTGTCGCTAGATGTCGGACCACATCCTCTTCTCATAAACAGCAATATAACAGTATTCCAAAATTTGAACAATGTGATCGTAAAACGTGCATCGCAAACAACCCTACTTCCGCAAAACAAATCTACAAGCACGTACATAAATTGCAGTTTTCTGTCGAAATTAAACGACTGAGTGGTGGAATGGAAGGTGGAAAACAAAAAAAATCAAAAGGTGGATGAGTGGAGAAGGAAAAATAAAAAGTTCAAGAGTAATAAAGTTCAATTATTTCCGATGAAAATTAAAACATTTTTCTTCCTTCGATTTGTCATGTTGATATGCACATGCGCGTTGCGATGAAGAAGTACAAGGAGGAGGAGGGAAAATAAAAAGTTCAACCGTTATAAAAGTTCACAATTATTTGAGATGAAAATTAAAACATCTTCCTTCCTTCGATTTGTTATGCTAATATGCCCATGCATGCGCGTTATGATGAAGAAGTTTGGATTACTGTCATTCCGTTCCGTACATGTACATGTTCCAGACAATAAACGAGAGATATACCATTTCGTCCATAAAACATTTTATTTACATAAAATGCATTTATGGCCATCAAGTGTTTGCGGTGTGACAAATCGAGAGTTTGAGTAGCTTGTTTAACAAAATTGACTAAAACAAACATATGAATGCTGTTAATGGGCTTTTATTAAAGTCTTAAAAACATTGTATAGTCCGTTAGCGACTAGGCTGGACCCCCATAAACCTTAAATATCTCTTAAAGTAATTTGATTGAAATTCGGTAAGGTACAGTGAATTACCTTTACCAACTCTGTGTTTAAATTTCAGAATTTTTTACGGACTCATTAATTTTTTCCCCATTATGTCTAATGTATTAAATTTCGTATTTTAATCAACAAATGGACAGGGAGTAAAATAAGCCATTACGATCTGGTAGTTAGACTAATGCTATTGTATTGCTAATAACTGTAACGGGACATATATGAATAACTTTGACTGGTCATTAATGTGTATATAGTTGAGGCCCACCTCCTGATTGTAATGATCATTTGTATAAACAGAATGTTGAGTCTTGAGGTGAGCTTAAACATAAAACACATACACTTTGATGTATGGGCCTCATTTTATATTTGCAATCGTCACTGGTGTGTACCTCAATGTACAGTTATATTGGACCAATGTACTGACCTTTGCTGTTCCAGTCACTTCAATCACCCATACGTATTTACCCTGTTTTAAACTTAAAATTTTACATTGGAAGTAAATGCAAAGTACACTTTTCTGTTGACCAAAAATTCTGTTTTAATTTTTGAGAGTTGGTAAGGTTGATTTATGAAGAGATACCCATTTTTATTCTAATTGGCATTGTAATTTATAAGATATTTAAGGTTTATGGGGGTCCAGCCTAGTCGCTAACGGGCTATATCAAATATCTAAACATGAAATAAACAATATATATGAAACTAATATTTCACTCTTAAACAAATTTTGTAATATCTTGGACTTAAAGCCGCCAAGAAATAAAGACACAAATTTATGCGGGGCTTTATGCCCAAAAATTCAAAGTTGTCATATAGTCAAAGTTCAATTATTTGAGATGAAAATAAAAAGATCTTTGCAATTTATTCTCAAATACTTGCATGGATGTTTCATTGTCGTTGTTTATTATTTTGTTTGCTTGGTTGTTTTTCTTTTCCAGTTGACCATATTAGAAATTGATATAACCACTGTCAAATATGTAATCCTTAATGAATAAAGTCGTTATTATTACTGGTAACAATAAATCTCGTTCTGTGATGACGAAGTTTAGGTTAATTTATTGGTTTTCAAGTAATAATGCAATATAGAGAGATATTATCGGTTGTATTTTCATTACAACGATTAAACGATTTGTTGATTGCATAATCATTACCTGAAGAAGCCTTCTGGGCGAAACGTCGTGATTAAATGAATATCCATTAAATGTTATTTGTGTTTGGTGGTATTATTCTTTCTTTGATATATGTGATCACAAAAAGGGATTTACTAAATTGACACATAAGCTGCTCAGATTCGCACAATAGAAGTCGTATCACACATAGCATAATATGTTGAAAAGCGTAGCTGTATATTTAGTAACCCGTCCCTATCTTAATATGTATACGTACTAGGTAAAGTTTGAAAAGAAAATGATAGTGAACAGTTGAGAAACAAACAGCTTAAACTGCAGTGAAACCTATGTTTGTTTTTATCATGTTTGAAACACACCACTCTACGTTGTTCTCAAATGTATAGTGTATTCTAACTTACAGACTATATTATACCAACTCATAACATCGGCAGTCTAAAACGTTCTTGTTTGTGGAACATCAATTCCAGGCCAAGCGGTTAGGTCAAATGACAACGAATATCACTAAAGAAACAAACGGTTTATTGTGAACAAATAGCGTGTAACATAGTGCAAAATTATCTTAGTTTTGATCATGTTTGAAACACGCCACCCTACAACAAACACGACACAATGCATCAACAACATATTGTCTGAATAGCGGGTTGAAGTACATCATAATGAATGGATTCACGACACTGTTCAGAATGTAAGATCTTCGTGCAATTACTTCACCCACAGAATATATTAGACCATTTCCGTCCGTATTTGGTTCAATCATGATCATGCCCACATAATATGGCACAAAACACAGCACCGAGGCTACTGTAATAACAAACGTCATTATTGAAAGTTTAAGTTCTGGTCCAGTTAAGTGGAAACGTGACGGCTTCTTCTTTGTCTGTTTCGTTCTACATTCCGCATCTGAAACGGCAGGTGAATTGTTACCTGTGTCATTTACTTGTTGACTTTCAGTATTTCGACTGTTTTGAATATTGCAATGGTTTCCAATTTTGTAATTAACACATACAACTGAATCATTAGTTTCGTTTATGATGCCGTTTGTTGTTTTGGTGCTTCGATTGCTTAACTTATCATGTAGTATTAATGTTTGTTTTACATGAACAATCTTTCTGATTACGAGAATATAAGCCACCGTCATAGATCCAATGGATAAAACATGGATGCAGATGTCCATTTTATGGAATACGTCAGCTATATCGGACAAAGGTGCGTGTTTAGAAATTGAACAAAAATAACCAGTAACAGTGTCAGTGGAGTTCGTTAAAAACTTCACGGCAACCGTCTCGACGGTAGCTAAATAATGAACACTGATAGACAACGAAAATAAGATTGATCCGAGAACGACGTAACTACCAATCCTTTTTGTGAGTTGTTGTGAGTTGAGGGCGACACACGAGCTTGTGTCGATCGAAGGCAATGACCAAAATTAACAGTATGGAATTTCCAACTAACCAATGCTTGACGAAGTAGAATAATTTACATGCGACGACACTCGTGTATTTCACGAAATAGCACAATATAACAATGTCATATATCATCACTATATTAGTCACTGCATCGTTCAATGATAATATGGAGATGAAGAAATGAATAACAGATTTCGGCGCACGACATGTGTAGAACAGAAATGCGAATAGGTTGCTGATGAATCCGACAATAATTACGACGGCCAAATATACCATGACTGGAATGTAAGCCTTTGTGTGTACATTGTTAAATTCATCGAGCATCGATGTCGAGTCTGTCGTATTGTTCATCGTTCTGAAATAAACATATTTTAATATGTTAAATAATATATGCAAATGACCTCACGATGTTAAACTGAGGTCCTGAAAAATATTGGAGACTTAATGAATGGCTTAAATACTTAGGTGTATTTTAAAGGCGATTCTTATACGATCTGCGGATTAATCCATTAAACATAGAGCCGACCTGGCCATGTATTATTACACCCATAAAACATGGTAACAAATTGGCTGTTACAATTTACGCCCCGTATCACATGACCTATTTATGAATGAAAGAACCAAAACTTTATAGTAAAACTTTAACGGACCGCGAGTTTTACGAGAATCCAGTGTTACAGCTATAACGGATCTATTTTTAATCCACCTTTGTTGTATATACCAAGTTTTCCCGCCTTTCACATTATCCTGGGCGCACTATAGTATAATTGAAAAACACTATATAGACAAACAAACTGAACAAACCTTATATATCTAAATACACTTTCATCGAAAATAATACCGATTTTCTAATTAAGAATTTCTTAAACTACACTTTACACAAACATACCAGTGTGTATCCTTCTTTAACGTCCAAAACTGTTTTCGGTACTTCTTCTCTGAAGTATATAATTTATGTGTATAAAACGCAATCAAGTGTTTGAACTATATTTGCTTCCTCATTTCAAATGAGGCTTGAATTTGTGTACTTTTACCATGCAATACAAAGTTATTTCACATTATCGTCATAGGATGCGTTCACTTATTACATTAGCTTCAATATACTGTATTCACTTTGAAAATACCTAAATTTCAATCAAACGTGTCATACCTAAAAACGTGTAAGGTTGAGATTATTGATATTTATATAAATAGATTGAGACATCGTTACGTAAATTAGATATTAATATCCTAGGTTGACATACAGTAAATGTTTGTTATTGAAGAAGAAATACGGGTTTATAGTCTCCCGCACCGCCAATGGCAATGTGCCAGGGTCAGTCAATATATTTGTACACACTTACTGTTATAATTTTACAAGTAATAATATCGCAGACCGGGTTCGAACCCGCGACCTCTGGATCACAAAGCGCGCACCCTACCTCTAAGTCACCGCACCAACGGGCAAACCAAACTCACCGACACAATCCCTCAGTCCGTCGAATTATGCTCGAGTCAAATCTGTGATGAGGTTGGTTCAGTGTATCAGCTATGCTTGGAAATAATCAAAATACTTCAGTTGAGGTCTCCCACTTAATCATTTAAGGTGTATGTCTATCTCACGCATTTCGTGGAAAGTTAATATTGAATGGCAATGACCATTGTAATCTACAGATGACCACACTGTTGCTTTTCTAAACCCCATTTCCAGCTTGTGTTTCAATCATTTTCCTATCAAACATTAATTTAATGTTCTTTCCTTTCACACCGAAGCTACAGTAGCTTCGGTGGTTTGTTACCACAAACATGCCCATGTACGCGTTTGAGATTGGACGATTGCTTCGGTATTTTGCAGACAGAGGTGTAAAAATCAATCATAAAATACCAAAATGGTAGCTTACATGTCATTTTGAATTGAAGCCATCGCTATTTGAAATTCACACGTGTCCAATCGTTTGATGTTGACAAATAAAACATCATTTGTTATATTCAATTACCACACTTGTATATCACGTGGTATGTAAACCAATAAGACATGTGTATCTTCTCTCCTGTAAATTTGCAATTAATTTGGATTCTAAAAAGTGTTTTCGGACTATAGTTATATCAAAATATCATATTGGAACTAGCACTCATGTCAGAAGGTGAGACTTTATCTAAAAGCCAGTCGAAAAAGCGTATGAGAGCGGAAAAGAGAAGGGCAAGCGGCTCGCCAGAGCTAGTGAATAACGGCCATTACACGCCGGCGAAATCACCGGGCGGAAACGTGTTCACCTTCTACACAAATAGCCAAGATTATGTCCATACGGTAATGCAAACACCCGTAATGAATATGAATAATGGTCAATACACACCGGCCATGCAAACTATGCAGCCACAGAATGTTTTCCCTACGCCGAAAACAACAGCGCCACCGAGCTGGGCGATATCGCTCATTGAAGACGTGAAACTAATCAAAGGTGCTTTACCAAAAATTGACGAAATTGAACAAAAGGTGAAAGCAATAAAACTTAAAATATATGAGCTTGAAACCAAAGTTACAAATTTAGAAGCAAAAAGTGTTGAAGCCGAAAATTCCCTCACATTCATAAGCGACGATTATGAAAATAAAAAAAACCCACTAAATTCATCTAAAAAACAAATCGATAATCTGGATCTATTGTGCACGGAATTAAACACAGCCTCAATCAATCACACTAAAGAGGAGGAAATAATCAATGAAAAATTGTTTGATCTTGAGTCAAGATCAATGAGAGAGAATCTCATCTTCTACGGTCTTCGAGAACCAAACCGACCAAAACCTGGTGAACCACAGACAGTGGATGATTGTGAGTCTCTTGTTCGTAACCAGAGCTGCCAAACCAAATATCTGTCAAATCTGTCAAACTATATAAATATACCCGCCCGTGTATCACGTGATAAAATCATAGATAATCCAGGTAAACGCCCGATTGAACTGTGTCGGTCTACTTCGTACATTATCGGCAATTCACGCCTCCACAATGACCGCGATATTGGTGAATACACTTTTCATTCATCATTAGGTTCCTCAGTTGTTGACTATCTTTTATTGCATACCGATGATTATGATTATGTTTCTGATTTTAATATAATTCCCCCAAATGAGTTCTCTGATCATAGCGGAATTCATTTTAACATACCAGTTAAATATCAACAATTGTATTCTAGTACAGAACTTACCGACGAAACATTCTTAAAATTTGATGAAACGAAAGTGATACAGTTTCATGAAAATATAGCCTCAAAGAGAGATGACATATCTAATCTTACGCTAAAATTAACCAAAACGAAGATATAAATACTATTGCACAATCCTTTATCGATATTCTAAGTAGATGCTCTCATTATGTGTTTGGTAAAACGCGGTTAAAGGGTAGTAACTCTATCAATCATAAATTAAATAAAAAAAACATGGTGTAACGCGGAATGTTACGTAGCCAGGGCTGAATTCAAAAAAGCTAGAAATGCATTTATTAGAAATAAAATTAGCGATGAGTACGTACGCAATATGTACATAAGAAAAATAATTATAACAAAATTAAACGAATACCAAAAAACGGTTTAACTTCCAAGAAAGAAACAACCTAAATAAGATGAGTAAAACTCAACCCCGTAATTTCTGGAATAAAATAAGACAGCAATATGCAAAAAATAGCAAAAATGCAGAAACGTTATCAACCGATGACTTATATGAGCATTTTAGAACCCTATATAGCACAGATACTATAAATGAAAATGTACACTACGACCAAATTGTTATAGATCCTGATCTTGATGGGGAAATAACCATGTCAGAAATAGAAAAGGCTGTTTTTTACGCAAAATAACAATAAAAGTAGTGGCATTGACACAATAATATCAGAAATTTATAAATGGGAAATGAGTAATGATGAGATCTCTATACTGTCCAAAGGATTGAAGTTCATCCCTTCTACAAATAGGTTAGACATTACAAAGGTTAAAAGTGATCTTGCTGAATGGGAACGTCGCATGCGATTGAAAGAGTACTTCCATGGAAGAGAACGTGACCATGAACCGGAGGAGAAGCCATGGATGAAGAAAGATAGTGACTTTACCCCAGACCCCGGAAGAGATAAACACTTGGACTCTTACATTGATTCAGTGAAAAAGGAAGTGCTAAATGGATTAAAAGAACGTGTGCCACCAAATATAAGCAAGGGGGAGCAGAAGGCGATTGAAACCCTTCTAAATGACTCGAATATAGTCATCAGACCTGCAGACAAGGGATCTGGGGTGGTAATTGTTGATGCTAATTCATATGTTAAAAAAATCGAAAAGGAAATGGATAGCTGTGACTCGTATACGAGGTCGGATGGGAATGGTCAACTGGATGCGATTAAGGCGGTGAAGAAGGTAACTAACAGACTACATAGAGAAGGACATATCTGCCAGGATTTGAAGAATTATCTAATACCTAAACACCCCGAACAAGCAAAACTAAAAGGCAATCCCAAAGTTCACAAGGAAGGAAACCCGTTTAGAACAATTGTGAATGGAATTGGCACGGCAACTGAAAATATGGCAGGTGTTGCAGAGAAAGAGTTGAATGAATTTGTAGAAGAGACTCCAAGTTACATTAGGGATACATCAGACTTCCTTAATAAACTAAAAGAGATTACCCAGCCCTTGCATGATGATGTCATCTTGTTTTGCTTTGATGTGGTGAAACTATATCCATCAATACCGAGACAGAAAGGTCTGATAGCCTGTGAGGAAGCACTTAAGCAGAGAGACAACCATTCAATATCAAGTGAAGCCATTATGGATATGATAAAAACAGTGCTTGATAACAACATCATAACATTCAATGATAAAGAGTACAGACAGACGAATGGGGTTGCCATAGGCTCAAAACTTGGAAGGAACTTTGCATGTTGTTACATGAGAAAATGGGATGAAGAGCTAGCTAAACACAATGTTCAACCTATTTTTTACAAAAGATTTATAGACGACGGATTTGGCATCTGGACTCATGGACAGAAAAAACTGTATGAATTTTTGAACCATGCAAATAGTATTGATAAGAACATTCAGGTTGAATTAAGGTCAAGCAATACAAAAATTGAATTTCTAGACACGATGATAACAGTTGATGACCAGGGCTATATACAAACCGACCTATACACCAAACCGACTGACAAACACATGTATGTGAATTACCGGTCCAACCACCCATCAAGTGTGAAGAAAGCTATACCATACGGGCTAGGAATTCGGCTAAAGAGGATATGTACAAGAAACAAAGACTATTGGTACCATCGACAGCAACTGAAGAAGCAACTTAGAAAAAGGGGATACAGTGGTAAGTTTTTAGAGAAGCAACTGTCAAGGGCAGATAGGACTGAAAGGGAGAGCCTTCTCAGCAAGAAAGATAACAGGAAGAAGGTATATAGAGTTCCACTGGTGCTAACATTCTCGAACCATCTACCAGATATCCACAGAATCATACGAAAAAATCTCCATGAACTACACAAATCAGACAATATGAAAGAGGTTTTTGAGCATGTCCCAATGGTAGCGTATAGACGTGGGAGGAACCTAGGTGACACACTGGTACATGGTAAAACCAATAGGGTCATGAGAAACCAATCGAACCCGAAACATAGATGCCAGAAAAAATGTGTTGTTTGTGATATGTTGTCCAGAGGAATGCACAATAAGGATTGTGGTACGACAGTGCAGGTAGACCGCAGGCAGGAGTGTGATATGTGGAATGTGGTGTACGGAATAAATTGCTGTAAATGTGACAGGGTGGTGTACGTGGGCGAAACAGGTAGGACACTGAAAGATAGACTGAAAGAGCATGAGGCGGACGTAAGACTGGAGAGGGAGAAACCGATTGCCGCTCATTTTGGTTCGGCGGATCATTGTGTTAACGATATGGGAGTTTGTGTGTTAGAGAGAGTAAAGGACAGTTCGAAGTGGTACAGAAAGATAAAGGAACTTGATTGGATCCAAAAATTGAACACTGAATGGCCTGTCGGACTTAACACCAAAACGAAAATGATATGGTATCAATGTTGATTATACTATTATGTTTTTAGGCCAAAAGACAAAGTAATATTGTGGGTCTGGTTACCTCTTCTTAAGTTTTATTTTGCCCCTATCCTAATAATTTTGTTGGCATGGCCTGGGAATAAGTGTGGGTTTTTTTTTCCTATGCACTTGATATTTTAATTATGTCTTGGGAATACAAAAAGGTTTTTACCCTTTATATTTATATTTTTCTGGATATTCCACCATACAGGACCACCATATTACTTTGTTTTTAGCCATTGAGTGATTGCTGCTGCATAATGTATTCTCTATAATTTAGTTGCCTGTTGTTGTTGTTCCTTATTGAATTTTATTATGATGCGGTTTTATTGGTATATTTTTAGTCAATTATGGCGCAATATGATAATAGAACTATGCAGAACCATACAGTCTATTAATTTGTTTCGCTTCAAAAATTATTGCTACATAACTTTCCTATAACTTAGTAACATTTTTCTTTTAATCCTCATTGAATTTTGCTGTGATACACTTTAATTTATTTATGAATCTAATTTGGGGGTATTTTCCATGACAACATTTGATGTAAAAACTATGTAGAATCATTAAATTTATTTGTTTTGGCCTTAAAATGTTATTACTACATATATTTTCTGTAACCCAATTGCTGGCTTCCATTGTTCCTGGTTGAATTTTACTGTAATGCACTTTTATCTGTTCAATCAAATTTGGCGCAATATTGTATGACAATGTTTGACGTCAATAATGACGTCATGACGTCATATCCTGTTTATCAAAATTGCGCCATTTTATTTATGCTTTTTGAACAATCAAGCTGACTATGTAGGGAAAGAAGGAATCTTTGTAATTTTTGATAAAGCCTGTATGGCGAAATATTAAAGAAAGAGTGAAACATTAAACAGTGTTATTTGTGAAATATTTGTCCCTAAATTGGACTTTATTCTGAGATTATGTCAACTAAGTCATGATATCATGATATCAGTATTATAATACTACTATAAATCCATAAATTTCACATATATCCGAACGAAAAAATACGGAAATACGAGTACAAATACCACGTGGTCAACATTTACGAGTAAATATTAGTGTGTAAATCCTTTCATTCATAAATCACTACACTACATAAACACCTACTCTGACCAGCAGTAAGTCCTCGTGCTAAACCACACCACGTGCACTCTTACTACTACGATGTCATGTTTGATCATTGCTATTGTACAAACATTGCCTTCTCGTTACCATTGTATGTACGTAATAATGATCCATCAATGTTCACCCTTTTATAGATTACTAGCAACAAACAACTATCAATGAATTAATAAGAAATATACATTGCATAATATTTAGGACTGAATATTTTTGCTGAATCTTCTCAGATAAGAAGTTGTTATCATGTTTTATGTTTTACATACATTATTGTATTGATTGACTATAAATTGTATGTATGCAATTTAATGTTAATAAAATTTATTTTCTGTCGGTTAAACGAAGCGCATAAGACGGAAAATGCTTTCCTGTGATTGGTTAAGATTGCACGAATCAGGACTTGTTATGTTGGTAACCATAGCGCACGAGTTGTCGTGCGCAGTGATTGAAGGTATGTGGTCATTTAGCTTTGGGCACTTAGAGCTTACAAGACGTATAATTTTTCGTGGATAGTGAGACCACACCTAACGCAGTTATTCAGCAGACGTTATGTTTAGTGTTAGAACAATTGGACTCAGTAAAAATAGTGTTTCGATTAATATTATGGACGATTCAGTTGAAATTCGAGACTGTCTTAGTCAGCCAGTTTGACGAACAGCTACGCACTTGACTATGGAGTGCTGACAGTGCAAACGTTCCATTTATCCTGTTGGGGAGAATTCTACAGAAGAACCCGTTCGGGCCAGATATTGCATGCCTACCATGAGACGTGGACAAGAAACCACTTCGTATGGCGAGAGTTTTGCATGGCCGTGTTGGACGATTTCCATAAGCAGAACGAGTCGATGTAGATGAATAAACACCCGCACTGCAGAAAGGAAGATGAATATTTTACGTGTTTTATTGTTTTGATAGTTGTGGTATTGATTTACGCACGAATATTTCGTGCAAAGAAATCTGTTTAAAGTATCGGTAGATTTACACATCTAGATTGATTGGCTTTTTACTTAATTGTAAGAAATGTTTGCATTTAAAATATTTTTAGATAAGTTGCGACCAAGTATAGAATGATATGGATACTATCATAATCTCTGTCATCCGTATGGGTTTAAAATGGAAATATTTACTAGCTTTGTACATGAAAATACAGAAATGTTGGCTAAAATGTATGGCATAATGTTTTATTACTGCTATTGATACTTTATAACAGGTGCTGCACGTGGAAAGTAGATTTTGGTATGTAAACATTGATGGTAGGAAAATACAAATGTCAAACTTATTTATGTTCTACCCAATTGATTTGATAATCGAAAAGATAATATATTTGTTAAAATATTTCGACCTAAAATTGATTATTTTGACTTTTGTGGATGGCTCGCCAAGATATGCCACTGTAAAATCCAGTTAGAATCTGGTGACAGTGAGGGATCCGTTTGTGTACACAGAAGATTGGAACCATGGTCTGAATAGGTAGTGCGAATATAGTGTGTTGGTTTAGCATTGAATATAATTTTATGTCTGTCTGTTTAAGCCTTTATAATTGGTTTTACACCGTAATAATGGACCCGACCGCTGCGTCACTGTATTATTACCCTGACTGAACTATATGTATATTGTTTATACTGTATTATAATGTCAGTCACGGACATGCTGACAGAATACTAGTACGATGTATAATTCAGTTGCAATGTATTAGGTATGCATATTATGAGAATCCAAAATGTATATCACAGAACTAATGCATTATTAATCTTGGAAAATGTAACCAGACTGGCTGTGTAGCTTTAAATTCTAATTCTGGGATAAAGAACAATGGAACGTATTGGAGTATTTCATATTTATATTATATCTGATTGGCAAATTCGAATGTGCCGCATACATTTATTTTACAATGAGAATTGTTAATAGCGCATGCTCCATGCTAGAGCACTTAGATTAACTGTACGTGTTAATTAATGGATAACGCAGTTGAAATGATAGCTATTGTTGGTGTACATGATCTTTGTAGAAATTATTCACGTTTCAATAAGTCATACAGTGATCGAAATCACGGGTGCTTTTGCTCGCGGTGGGTCATAAATTTTGAAATGTATAGTATCCCAATAAGTCATACAGTGGTTTTGTTTATACGCTATGGGAACTAATGTACAAATGTAGTCTTGTTTAGATGAAGTGAGGACACAAAGGTAAATTTAGAAAACTGACAAATCAAGAGTTCTTGTATTTAGTAAGGACCGTTGTTTGGTAATATACCAACTTTGAATTAAATATTGGAAATTGAAGGTGGTAGAGTTATCGAAAATGCTGTTTGCTATTGGCACACCTACGAATGGTGAAGTTAGAATCGGTATGATCGGTATGATCGGATCGAAGTGGGTAACGGTTGTTGGACGGGTAGCATTGACTGAGTAATTTTCTGAGAAAAGAATTACCTGATGCGAGGAACAATTTTGTTTTGGTAAATTATAAGTGATAGCATCGATATGATTACGTTTGAACTGTTTCAAGTTTTAACCAAGTAATGCACGATATGAAACGGCGTGGCTGCCTTTAGAATTGCTAGACATTGAATAGTATGTCTAGGCTGACAAGCCTTGATAATATGTGTGGACATGGTATATATACCGTCGAAATGTTAGTAGTTCATATTATAAAAATCATAAGTACATAAGCTTAATGCATATAAATGGCCATTTATGTCATAATTCCTTGTCATGGAATATTTTGTTTAGGCTTGCAGGCCTTGATAATATGTGTACCGGTAGACACTGAAATGATAAGCTTGTTTATGTATTTGTTTATAAGTTATAAAATATTTGTTATAAATTTGACTTTAACTTGGCATGGTATAAATTCGATCTTATGTTAAGGAGGTACGCGCACCTTTTATCTAACGATCGAATTTTCCTTGAAACATCTTAAAATGACAGAACAGTCTTCTTGAACAACATTGAAATCATAAAAATGATATGTCACCAGGCTCGTTTTCGACATACATGGCTTTCTAATGATCTACCATTGAATTTTGGTCATTTTATCTATCTCCTGCATTTATGGCACCATTATGTTCTTTTTAAGATTATTACTGTATGAAACCTCTTTTAAGCAATGCATGATATTTTGTGTGTTCAATGGTCATTCCTATTGACATTAGTCACAATTCCAGCTGCCTGGTGAACAAATTCAGTATTTGAACATGATAAATAGTTACCCCACCCACTTGCAAAAAAGTGTGATTTTCAAACGATTTCAAATGAACGTCAAAAAATACCTAACGATCGAAAATGATTTAGAATTGGTCCTAAGTTTAGTATCAAATAGAACACCAGTTTAGTCAAATAAAAAATAGGGGTCACCAGCCTTTTTTGGGAGCTGTGCATAAAAAAACACTAATTATGAATAAATTAGCATAAAATTAACCTAATTTGCATATTGTAATGAAATAATTTTTTCTTAAAAATATTTCAAAGGGTGGCTCCCTCTTATAACTAAACCATGCACTACATATTATATATAAGCATATGCATTTGAACATTTGTAGGGACTTATTGTGAACCCATATTATTCACAATTTTGCCGTTCCCCACCCACTTTTTCATACAGGCAAAAAATTAAAAGTTAAAAATATCTAATTTTTGCGATAATATTTTGTTTATTTTCATTAATCAACATTCATATGCAATCATTGAAACTAAAATTCATGTTTGTTCTTATCTAATACGATTTTGAAATTTCGCGCATGCGCACAAGGCAGCTCGTACCTCCTTAAGGTGTTTACTAAATTTAAGTTCAATTTGGCATGTTAATTTAACTATAATCCAGTTAGGATCTGGTGACAGTGACGTAGCCGTTTATGTGTACACATACGATTACAAGCATTGCCAGTATAGGTAGTGCGAATATAGTTTGTTAGTTTAGCAATGAAAATATTGCTGTCTGTTTTAGCCTTAATATTGGTTTTACACCGTAATAGTGGACCGACCGCCGCGTCACTGTATTATTACCCTGACTGTGCTATAGTAATCAGCAATTTTTATGTATTGCTCGTGTTTTGCTTGTTTTTGAGCATTATTTCTAAGCGGACAAAACTTCGATGACGTGTTTAAGCATAGCACATTTACAGTTGTAATTATTTTAAAATCAATATACTTAGCCAGGATAGCAATATTATTACGTACAATCATGTACTTAGTTGCTATACAATGAATATAATGTTCGGCTGACAAGTCGGGATATTAGTTATAACATGTTATGGTGCAATATGCTAACTTCTAACATATGTTTTCGTTTAAACTAATTGTTTCAATCAGTAGTGGACTAAAAGCATGTTTATGAATCGGCGTGGCTGCCTTTATAATTGCTAGACATTGAGTAGTATGTCTAGGCTGACAAGCCTTGATCATATGTGTGACATGGTATAGTTCAGGTTGACAAGTCTTGATAATATGTGTGACATGGTATAGTTCAGTTTGACAAGTCTTGGTGATATGTGTGACATGGTATAGTTCAGGTTGACAAGTCTTGATAACGTGTGACATGGTATAGTTCAGGTTGACAAGTCATGATAATATGTTATGGTATAAATGATTCGTGTGTATATGTTAACATCTGATATGTTTACGTTTGAACTGTTTTAACAAGTAATGGACGATATGAATCGGCGTGGCTGCCTTTAGAATCGCTAGACATTGAATAGTATGTCTAGGCTGACAAGCCTTGATAATATGTGTGGACATGGTATAATATAATACCGTCGAATATGTTTATAAGTTGGGAATGTTATTATTACCTTTTGGTACAATAGTGCGCCATATTAAATGTATATATGTATCAGTGCATCTATAAAATTTTGAATTTAGATTAACGTCTGGTTTGGGTAATATTGCGGACCGTAAGCAATACACACACCAGTACAGTATATGTATATATGAATTTAACAAGCAATTAACATTTGTGTTTGATATGAATAGGTATGTCTGTAATTTTATATTTGAGCTGAAGAGTATAATACATAGGCTGTCAAGTTTTGATAATACGTGTAGATAATGAGTTATTGACCTTTATTAGCGGTGTTTATACGAATGTGTTTGTTCATACAATCTGTTTATTTCAGGATGATTATAACGGAATTGATGACTTGACTGAATTGGCTGCGGATTAGATACCTCGGATCCCGGAATTACTGAAGGACGCTCGCACAGACAGCACCACCTAAGTGACAACAGTGGTTATTATTGTGTAGTAAGTGAACTTGAGGTAATTGTGGGTGAAGAGGATATCATTCCGATCATGAGCAATTCTTTTTCTTCTATATGTATAATTCTAATTCACTCAGTTTTACGATGAAATCAAATGGATACGTGTTTGGTTTGATATGAAAACCCCCGAGATTCAGTGTTAGTGATCAATGTGTACGTTACTTTTTACATCGGTTTTCTATGAAGAACCTTTTGTGAATGCTGCGAACTAACCAATGATTAATGTGCTGAAACTCTATACGTTCAGATATTGTATTCAACTTCGAAAGTGAAACAATTTAAAACAATATTAACTTTTGAACATGTTGATTCTTGATGTTTCGTAATTTACACATGACAATGGGAATTTAAGAGACACAACAACAATTTAAAAATCGATTTTAGTATTTGATTGTTACTGTTTATAGCACGCACGTATGGTTTTCCCGTTCTTTTAGGTTCAGCTTGCCCAAGTGCTTATTACAATTATACTATATAATAAGTTATAAAGTGTTTGTTGTTTAATGTAGTAGATCTATGGTATAGATCTGTGAAGACCACAGGAAATTTATTTTCTGTCGGTTAAGCGAAGCGCATATGACGGAAAATGCTTTCCTGTGATTGGTTAAGATCTTCTGATTGCACGAATCAGGACTTGTTATGTTGGTAACCATAGCACACGAGTTGTCGTGCGCAGTGATAGAAGGTATGTGGTCATTCAGCTTTGGGCACTTAGAGCTTACAAAACGTATAATTTTTAGTTCATAAAAATGGGGAAAGATGCGTGTTATGTGCTATAAATTTGTTACATGTACTTTATTTATATGAGATGATGTTGGTATATTAATGTGTATGCATATTTATGAGATGAACTGTTGCTGATAGAATGATGAATGTATTGATAATAGAAATTAAGCTAGCTTGCCCAAGTGCTTATTACAATTATACTATATAATAAGTTATAAAGTGTTTGTTCTTTAATGTAGTAGATCTATGGTATAGATCTGTGAAGATCACAGGAAATATATGTTATGTTATGTATATGATATTATTTTTGGTGTAGTGTGCAATAGTAAGATTTCTCACACATTGACTGTACTCGTATAGTTATATACTGTATATCTTACGATACCTTTCCACTTAAATAATATTATTTCTTACTTTCCAGGTTTTTGTTGCGTTCGTAGTAGTTATATTGAATGTGTTTCTAACAGGCTGATAATTCTGCATTAATAGTGTTACAAATGTGCTTGTAACAATGAGTATATTCAAATACTTATCTGTATCACAATCTACTGTTTGTGTTAGCTTTAACTTGTTACAGGGTTGGTAGGGTGTCATGCTGTTGCGTCACACGAAGGTCAAAGGTATAGATGAAGATGACCATACTATAGCTTCTTCGGATCATAAGTATGTCACCGTGTGCCATGCGGTACAATATTTTTTATGAGGCTTGTCCGGATCATAACTTTGTCGTATATTGAAGGAATTCAAATAAAAATGGTATAATTGTTCACCACCATGAACAGACGGTGTGACATGCAACATAACTGGGCCAATATGTCGCATTGAGATCGTCGGTGTTTTGGACTTCTGCGGCAAAAAGGTATATATGGCATGATTATCACTTTGCGACAATTCTATTCGATAAATGAGTTCCCTCGCTAGTCAGCATTGATAAATAAGAATGCATGTTGCATTGAACGCGACCTTTGTGTGAATGTTAAACAAGAAAAGAGATAAACGTTTAATGCAAGAAAATATATTGTTTATAATAATGTGTGGTGAATTAGAAATACTTTAAAGCCAAACAGTCTTATAACAATGTTTTAAGTACGACTTTGTAGCGTAAAAGGAAAAATTTAAGACAATTCAGACGATTATAGTGTATTCTTACTTACAGACTTTACAATACAACCCATAACATCGGCAGTCTCAAACGTTCTTGCCTGTGAAACATCAATTCCAGGCCAAACGGTTAGGTCAAATGACAACGTACGAGGGGTGATCAACAAATACGCGGAAAAGTGCTGTCATTTCTTTATTTGTCACTGTAAGTCGTTGAAACCTTACAAACATGAAGATAAATTTATTTCAAATTGATTCATCGCTGACGATCAATATTAACCAAAGTCAGAACGAACGCGGTCTCCTATGACAACGTTCCCCGACGTCATGCGGCCCAAATTTTCATATTTTCCAACGTTGCACATAGCAAACGATGACGTATTATTCGTGTGTTTGTAATATTATAATTTTCTAAAGGATGGGTTATGAATACGCAATGATAAAACATTACATTCATTATTTCAAAACAATGTTTTAACGTCACAATTCCGTTTAAGAGCTGTTTGCTTCGAAGTCTTTGCCTGAAGATGCGAGTGTTACAGAAATCGCCCGCGAAAATTCGTGTTGCGAATGAATGTCATAAAATACCAATGACTATATTGCAAAATACAACAAATAGGTAAAGGCATACACAACAAGTGTCTGTTTTGCATATTTTTTCACATGTAGCCATGTGAAATCAAGGCCGACATGCGAATGGGCTATACGACGTCAATAACGTCAAATTACGTCATAAATATTATTGTTTTCCCGCAGCTAATTATTCTTATTGACATGCAAGTTGCAAAGAAAAAACAATGATTTTCGGTAGACAGGTCTATGAAGTGTATCTGGTTGTCCAGCTATATTTTGAGAATCATTCAATGCGTTATACATTAGGAATTGTGCCTCGAATGAGTATGGATAATGATGTATGAAACGACGTCGCGATGACGTTGGGCCGGTGTAGCCATAGTGACGTTACGGTTTCTATGTTTTTTCACCAAATATTTCCTTGGGCTCAATGTGTTTATAGTTATGTATTTGTAATACTCCAATCTATTACCAGACCGATTGTCTTCAATATTGATCACGTAACAATGATTTTAGAGCATTTTTCCGCGTATTTGTTGATCACCCCTCGTATATGACTTAAGAAACAAACGGTTCATTGTGAACAAATAGCGTGTATAATAGTGCAACAGTGTCTTAGTTTTGATAATGTTTGAAACAGGCCACTCTACAACACACACAACACAATGCATCAACAACATATTGTCTGAATAACGGGTTGAAGTACATCATAATGAATGGATTCACTGCACTGTTCAGTATGTAAGACCTTCGAGCGATCACTATACTAACAGTATATAAAAGATTCTTTCCGTCCATATTTGGCTCATTGAACATGCTCACATAATATGGCACAAAACACAAAACCGAGGCCACTGTTATAACAAACGCCATTATTGATAGCTTAAGTTCGGGTCCAGTTAAGTGGAAATGTGACGGATTCTTCTTTGCCTGTTTCGTTCCACATTCTACATCTTTAACATCACAATCGCCGCGTCGACTGTTATCTGCACCCGTTATTTTTTCAGTTTCAGTAAGTTGATTGCTATGGATATGACTCTCGTTATCATTATCACTTACAAATGAGTCATTTGTTTGGTGTGTGGTCTCGTTTCGTGTTTTGTTCATTTGATTGTTTAAAGTGTTATGTGATTTCAGTCTTTGTTTTACGTGAACAATCTTTCTGATTACTAGAATATAAGCCACAGTCATCGATGCAATGGCTAAAACATGGATGCAGATGTCCATTTTATGAAAAACGTCGGCTACATCAGACAAAGGTCCATGTTTAGCAAGTACACAACGATATCCAGTCACAGTTATATTGGATTCTGTTGGAAAGTCGACAGCGATAATCTCGCTAGTAGCGAGGTAATGCACACTGATAGACAACGAAAATATGATTGATCCGAGTACAACGTATTTTCCCATCCTTTTTGTTAATTGTTTTCCATGAGGGCGACAAACCAGTTCGTGTCGATCGAAGGCCATGACCAATATGAGCACTAAGGAATTACCCACTAACCAATGCTTAAGCGAGAAGAAAAATTTACAAGCGATTGAGCTCGTATATTCCACGGTATACCACAGGCCAACAAAGTCGTGTATGAGAACAATATTAGTCACTGCATCGTTCAATGATAATATGGAGATGAAGAAATGGATAACAGATTTCGGTGCACGACATGTGTAGAACAGAAATGCGAGTAGGTTGCTAACGAACCCAGCAATGATAACGATGGCCAAATATACCATCGCTGGAATGTAAGCCTTTGTGTGTAAATTGTTGAATTCATCGAGTAACGATGTCGAGTCTGTCGTACTGTTCATTGTTCTGAAATAAAAACGTTAAATGTTAAATGCTATGATTGTATGGCCTATTGACGTATATAAACTACTTGAACATTCAGTTTCTTGAATTTCCGCAACCCCCAAAACACTTTACACCTTTTGAAAGGTTAGTTTCCGTTGACATTGGTTATTTTTTACATGAGGATTGACATTGGAAACTTAAAATAGTTACATTGTACTCAGTTCATCGTAGTCTCATATAGTAAACATTATAATTAATCCTGTCAATTCTGAAAGCTACCAGGCATTGGACTGTATTAATTTTATTTGGTAATCTATTATGGAATACATGTACGTTGTAATTGATGCATCTGAATGATGCCTACTGGCATCATTAAGCATTTTAGAAATTGAAAATGGTGTCCAAGATGGCCGCCAACTTATTGTAAAACCAACTTGTTGGAGCAGATAAAAGGTTCACGACGGTGAGAATGTGATTTCGAACGCATTTTGCAATGAATCTGCTAAAAACAATGTTGTTCTGTCATTATTTTTTAAATACCAGGCGTTACCTGAACTTACGATTGGTCAAAGAATAGCATACTTACGGTTGTTTTTAACTTCGTGTTGCTAGATTATTTCTTGCGTTTTTAGCCAAATATAACGTCACACACCACGAGGTTTTCCGCACTGGACTAGTTGTATAATATAAATAACAACATCTTTTAAAACAATGAATTAAATCCGACCATTATGTTAAATACAAATCAGTAAAATAAACGAAATCATATCAAAACAAATACACCAATGCATATGTTTCTTCAACGTCAAAACTTGTTTTTGAAACTTGAAGTATTTCGGTGTATGATTCACGATTATTAATATGACCTAGCTTTTTACGTTTTATTTGAAACGAGGATTGAATTTTAAACAAAAATGCATTGCATATATATATATTTATTTACTTCACATTATTTTCAAAACATGAATTAATTTCCGTAAACAGTTTCGGTATATGTATTAGATTTAATTTGAAAATTAAATACAAAATAGTTAAGTAGGTCGGATATGTATTTGCATACACCTTTACATTGAATTTGAGTCAGTTGTCACATCCAACTATAGGATTGCATTGTTACTCTAAAATCATGTACAGGCTAATAGAAATTAAGTCAATGGCACAAATAAATCTTCAACTGTCATATGTAATCTTGCTTTATGGTGAGCGAACAGTCTCAAACAAAATTTATTTTCGAAATTGAATGTTACAAATATTAACCATGCCCTATAAAGAACGGCGGCGCTACCCAATCTGAACTATCAAAAAGAACATGTAGGTCGAGAGTAGTTATGTTTTACAAATGTAACAATAATTATTGAATAAGACGTTCTTATGTATACGGGTATATCAAGTAATGCAAACACACGGACTCGTCGCATGAAAAGGGGAGGCGAGAATTCATGTTTCGGTATCTATCACAACTGTTAATATCGACGGGTTTATTCATACTATAGTCCATAGTCTAAAGAACAATAACATTCATAATCAAAATGGTATGCTCCGCTGGCTCAAGAATTTCCTGTACAACAGATCTTCAAGAGTAAGCTCTTCCGGCCTGTACTTGTATCTCGTATACATACTCAGTAACAAATCTCGTGTCCAATCTACCAAGTCAAGTTTGAAACACGCTACATGTTGATAATCTTACAATCTTGAGTTCCGAGACAAGTACAACTACAGCAAAACTAAGAATGCAGCCCGTCATCCAAAAGATAGGAGAGTAAACTGACACGTATTCCCTCAATGTTAACAAAATAGTCTCGCTATCCATCTTGGCGAAAGTCACATTGATGGCCATCGAGTGCCACATGTAGGGACAGCAACCTTCCTTGGTACAATACTAGACTCTCGGCTGACATGGAAACCTCACATAGAAAACTTGCTAGACAGGCCCTTAATAAATCTTGCCATCAGACAGAAACTTGCTGGAACTTCAAACACACCGGACTATCCCAAGCAGAAAATGCATACATCCTATGAATTACTGCATCCAGAACAAGCAAAGCGCAACTATACAAAGTACCAACTTCAGATTTTTACAAATTATCATTGGGACCATGAGAACAGCTTCAATGAATGGAAAAGACAGCCGGCATTAAGCTACTTGAGACAAATCATAAAGCACAAGCAGAGAAGGCTAAAAGACTACTGTCCCATCCACTGCACACAAAGTTTCAAAAAATGATAATAGATAATCGGACAGGGAAGGCAGCACTTAACTGGCTTATTTCACTCAAGATATTGAAGCCGATTTCCAAGAGAAAAAAAAACTTTTCAAAAATGGCAGTATTCAAAAACCGAACCAAGAACCGACTGAACCAAACGACAAAGTCTCAACCACATCTGAAGCAACCAAGAAAATAAAACACCAACAACCAACCTTATATGGAGAAGCAAATAATCGGCTGAAGAACAGTTACATGTTAGACTAAAATACCCTGAACACGGAATGTATGCCCGGTGAAGACAGCTTAAACGCACCTAAAAACTACTAGTAGCTGTTGGTTTGCCGTTTGTAGCTCTTTCATTTCATGTTAATTTCATGGTAGGGGGTTTTAAAAAAGTCCAGACCCATAACAAAGACGCTTACATTTCAACGTAGCCCTAAAGTCTTAGACCCACTCTGAATTTTGGTCATACATAGTTTAAAGTCAATACCGTGTTATAATCTAGTGACAAAGCGTCCCACTTCAGTACGACAGTTTCGGGGTTTGCACCATGACCATGTTTTAAAGCAAAACGAAATACTAATGGTTCCAGTGATCTTCCCTTGCTGGACGCTCTGTATTTAATTAATTAAATGGGCGATTTTCTTCTCTTGAACTCATGTGGCGACGTGTACCACCAGGAATGACGTATCCGTATGAGTTCAAATAATTTGTAAAATCTTGTTTCACAATTAACTTAAAAAAGAAGTCATTAAGAATTGCAGGCAATACAGAAGTCCCCTACGGTTTTAAGCCATTTTCAATGTTTCTGTTGCCATAGCAACCCCAATTTTGGTCGGAATCAAAATATTTTTGGACGTGCATTATCCCCTTATTACCCCCTATCCACATACTAAGTTAGCTTGGAAACTGTTTGAGTTATGTCAGGATCCAGATTGTTTGACGGACGGACGGACGTTTCAACATTTGGGGTTTACGGGGCTTTTCCTTTGATCTTTATGTGGTTTTTCTCAAATAAACCAGTCGGTTTATGTGGATTTCCTTCTTTATTTAACTAAAATTATGGACGGAATGAACCTCATAAACCATTGGATGTTGGCCCGGACGGACGGACGGACCGACCGACGGACGGACTGACGGACGGAGGGCAAGCCTATAGTCACCTCCGGTCAAAAACCGGTAGGGGACTAAAAAGCAACAGCTGTATCCTTGTTTGGCATAATACAAGTATATCGTATCATAATATTTACATGGCGGAATGGCCCAATAACAGGAAGATATAACTGGGTGGTACCTATATGGGAAATCCCTATTAGTTTATGGTGATACGTATTTTATTACCAATACACGCGGAAGTTAATCTTTAGTTTAAAACATTGTCCCACATAGTATCGTCATATTGCTTTACATTTTATGAAGGCCGTGCAATAACCGATTTTTGTGAAATGTTTAGGTTCTCCGTACTTTGGGTTATAAAACGTATATATTTACGACAACTTCTCTCGCTCCTTGTGACTCTCTTCAAGTTTCACTTAAGAAATAAAAATCTGTTAGCGTATTTTGTCGGTGAATAAAACATGGGCAGGAGTTCGGATGCGGAAAAATTAAATCACGTGTTTTATTCACAGACAAAATACAAGAACAGAGTTTTTGTTTCGATTCTAAATACGATAATATAACGCACTATTTAACTGCGCGCATTCCATTTTCACCCATTTGATATGAACATAATTCCACGCTGAAATTGAGTGGCTTATTAGCTAGTACAATTACCTCCCTCGTTAATGAAAACGACCTTCGTAATTTTCTGAAGGAAATAACACATTTTAAAGGTGCATTAGGGTTAAAAATCACCATAAAGTAGGCCAAAAACTATATTTGCGATTATTAAAATGCATTACTATTTGGCCGTGGACGCTATGCTTTCATCCAGAAGTGATGGAATTGTTAAAATACAATTAATATAAAAATCGAATTTATTTTATGACCCCGGGGGTCATAAAATATTTAAATTGTGCGCTAAAAGAACTGGCTACAGTTCTTAAGAACTGGCGCTAGCTTTAAGAACTGGCCCAATTAACTAACAAACCAAACACGAATATGAAGTTTTTATGCTTTAAAATTATAAATGATATCTTTATGTTTTATCATTCCAATTGTACATAAACTCACATAATAAACCGAAATACTATAATTTATAATTTTAAAGCATAAAAACATCATATTTGTGTGTTTTTTTTGTGTTATGTGGCCAATTCTTAACGCTGACGCCAGTTCTTAAGAACTGGCGCCAGTTGTTAAGTGGAAGAAGATTGATGACAATGTCGGCCAATATGAAATCGTAACCAGGTCGTTGGTTTTAATTCCACAGGCATCGGAGTTTACGGAGGATGTTAGAATTATATTGGCTGGCAATCGTCAAATTATATACTTTTCTTATAGTTTATGCATTTATTTTGGATACAATGATTTAGAGAAGCTGGACCCGATAGCAACTTTAAACATTGAAACAATTTTAATAACACGGGCATAGTATATCTATTTCATGAAATGAGAAATATAAATGATTTGATTATCAGAAGTTTTTATTAATCTTAATTTCGAGAGTATATTGGAGTATCTAAAAATAGATGCGTCATAGCTGTAACACTAGATCTGTTAAAGTTTTTACTATAACGTTTTATACAGTCGTGTTTTGTGCTAGTTTGTTATGTTGGGCATGGTCTTGTGTGTTTTTTTATGTTTTCTGTGCTGGGCTGGTTAAGCTGAGTGCTGCCTTCCCTGTCTGACTTAATATTATCTTTTTCATATCAAGTGTAAAAAAGTATCGGCTACCATACAGAAAGTCGAAGATCTCCTCCATCCTCGGCAGTGCAAATGAGTCCTTGATAGTCTTATTGTTTAGCATTCGGTAGTCAACGCATTAAGTTTAAACGCAGTTTCTCATTTTCTTCTTTACTTATACCACATTGGATGTTCATCTTGACATTTACGGTCTTATAAACCCCCAGCCAAAAGTTGCTCAATATGCTGACTAACTTCCCCTAGCATTAATGATGTGTACTGGCAGGCGTCCTACATCCGGACACTTTTGGCATATTTTTTACGATAACTCGAGAAATGTGTAAATCAAGCCATTGAAATTTCACCTGAACGAAGCTAGGTTGGTCTCTGAACTGAAGAGCTAATTTGTTTACTTCTAAAAATAGCTCAAGTGCATTTTTGAGGGCCGTTATAGGGGTCACTACATCACCTCATTTTTAAGTCCAACAGGACCATCAATCCGGACAACGTGTTGTCGCGTTTTTTATTACGAAAAAGGCGTTAAAAATAGAATTAAACTGTGTAATAAATCAAGGGAGAGCACAAGTAAACGATTTGTACAAAATTTGTACGACTTATCTCCCGTGAATATTGGAAAAATATCGATCGAAACTTAGCGGTAAAATTTTAAACGTTCACTTTTCAAAGCGGGCATTTTGATACAAAATGACGTTGTACGATGTTTTTGAAACTCTGCACGTACTTTACTAAAGCTATATTTTCAGGTTTATCTGTTAACAAAAACATTGCATCGGCTTACCTAATATTTAGCATAAGGACCGTAGTTTACATTTCGGGGCTGCGCAGAAGTATTGCGCATGCGCAGTTATACGATTTTCGACTTCCCCCGTAATGTAAACAAGCTTCCCGAGTGCAGACGAAATAAATGCGACATTTCTTGTAAAATATTTAACTTTAATCGTTGCTACTTCGTAATGTTGACAAAAATCAAGCGTCTAATTGATTGACAACAGATGATCAAAATCAATGGCCGCTATAAAGCGTTTTTGAGTCTGTCCGGATTGGTGGTCGTCCGGATTTGGTGGTCGCCAGCCAGTAAACGTCTATGTTTCTGTTTGGATAAAATGTCTTGTTCTAAATTTATCCTATGCTAGATGTAATTGTATTCGCCTATATCAGTGTCACTTGTTGACAAAAATATCCGGATGTTTCCGCTGAAGTTCTTTTAATGCACTGATCTGTTCTTGACTCAAAACCTCACCCCTGTCAATTTCTAAGTTATCAATGAGATCTTTTTTGTTGTACTTCTGTATTTGTTCAAACACCTTATCTACAATATGTATTGGTTGAACTTCACACGGAATTGCCTTTGGTGGTAGCACTACTGTTTCCGTAGATACATTTGACAGGTATACCTTAACTTCTGACTAGTCTCCGGGTCAATGCTGAATCATTGTCTTGATAATGTCTTCATGAACTGGTAGTTTACTATACTCTGTCTCCTGTAGGATTGCAGTACACCATGGATGTTCTACTTCTGAATTGGTATATCCTCTTATTGTTTGACTTGAATAGGATTCAGAATAACTTCCTCTGGCACAGCACTAAGAACAATAGCAATTCTGTCCTTATTCCTTCTCAGCTCCTTATCTCTAAATAATATTGTTCCTAACGACCGATACCATGGTGTATAAAGAGTAGCCTTTACATTCCTGTAGTAGGTCTTGCAAGATGTTAGTTCCTAATATAACTGGTGTTGTTCTGGAATAATTAGTATCTGATGTCACTAAGAAAACACAAAGTTGACATTTAATCTTTGGTAAACCTTCTGGAACACCCAGTTCAGCTTCAATGTATCATAGGTAGGGTAGATTTTGTCCATCTGCACATTCTACCTTCAAAAGGTTAACGATTTTCTGTAATGCGAATTCTTGAAGATTTGCCTTATAAAATGTTTCCGAAATCACAGATACACAAGATCCGGTCTCCAATAATGCCTTCGGTGAAATTGCGTCTGACCCCACTATCGGAGCACTGACTAGTTTGGGCAATCCTGTTTGTAATGTCCTAATTGATCACAGTTGAAACAGACAACAGATGCCAATAAAGTAGTACAGGTTTTCCTGGTATGTCCAGTCTGATTACAACGGTAATAGGTCGGTTGGAAAGTGGGACTCGGGACCCTTCGCTGACAGGGCGAATGCTCTACCGACTGAGCTAGCCGGATGCTTACACAAGTTTCTCCCCTATTAGTAATTAAATCCTATACACACTACTACATAACTATACATTATATCTTATTTACAGAAAATCCAAATAATATGATAATCCGAACATTAAAAATACAGCTTGCATTACAAGTGGACCTGGGTTCGATACATATATTGGATATGTTATGCTCATCGATTACTGTTTACGGTCAGTGAAGTACGAGTTGTATATTGTCACCCGAAAGATTTGGTACTATCAACTGATTGGTCAGGTTATGTATGTCCGTGCAATTTGCAACCGATACATAACATAAAATCAACATGACAAGGTATACAGTAAAAACAACAAAGTTATAGATATGAAAATAATATTTAACTCTTAATAATAAACAAATCTTGTTATATTTGGGACTTAAGAACCACCAAATATGAAAATAATATTTAACTTTTAAACAAATTTTGTTATATATGGGATTTAAAAACCGCCTATATGAAGCCAACATGAGAGGAGATACTACGATTCGACTCGCCCAGGAAAACACAGAGAAAAAACTTATTACATAAGGAAAAACACTTCTGGAAACCTGTGTCCGTTTATCACTTACACACGTATAAACAAATGTGTGTCGTATCGCTAGATGTCGGACCACATCCTCTTCTCATAAACAGCGTTATAACAGTACTCCAAAATTCGAACAATGTGATCGTAAAACGTGCATCGCAAACAACCCTACTTCCGCAAAACAAATCTACAAGCAAGTACATAAATTGCAGTTTTCTGTCCAAATTAAACGACTGAGTGGTGGAATGGAAGATGGAAAACAAAAATTCAAGAGGTGGATGGGAGGAGGAGGAAAATTAAAAGTTCAAGAGTAATAAAAGTTTCAGATGAAATTAAAACTTCTTTCTTCCTTCGATTTGACATGCTAATATGCGCATGCGCGTTATTGGATTACTGCCATTACGTTCAGTACATGTTCCAGACAATAAACGAGAGATGTACCATTTCGTTCATAAAACATTGTATTTACATAAAATGCATTTATGGCCATCAAGTGGTTGCGGTGTGACAAATCGAGAGTTTGAGTAGCTTGTTTAACAAAATTGACTAAAACAAACATATGAATGCTGTTAATGGGCTTTTATTAAAGTCTTAAAAACATTGTATCAAATATCTATAACATAAAATCAACATGACATTATATACAATATATACAACAAAGTTATAGATATGAAAATAATATTTAACTCTTAAAGGGACAGCCTAACATATTGGTGTATTGCTAAAATAAAATAAAATTGTTAAATATTCGCGTACTTTTGGAATAGTTGGCTGAACATCCCATAAACAACCACACTGACATCTAAAATAACTTGAGAAACTTCGTCATTTGATAGTTGTTTAGTATTTTTACATCAAAAATTCTATAGGGTATTAATACACTATAGAATTAACACTACTATAACTTAAATTGCCTTAAATTTGTTCACATTTGATGAAAACGAATGGAAAATCGAACCCAATACCTCACTGATGTTTACGCTATAGTTTGTTGACGTTACAGTTCGATCATATGTGAATTACATGATCTACAAAGCTTGTTGAAAGGAAACTTAGCGCTTTTTTTTAGAAAAAAATTCTCAGTGGGCGATATCTAAAGTGGATAAAATTGCTTATTTCCACGAAATCTGCCATAAAGCAACAATTTTTTACTGTGATGGCTTTCTTTTACATCAATACTTGGTTAGGTTGGAAAAGCACGATATACAAAAATTTTAGCCCAATCTGTGAGGCAGCACTTTTAAACAAATTTTGTAATATATGGGTCTTAAAGCTACCAAGAAATAAAGACACAAATTTATGCGGGGCTTTATAATCAAAAGTTCAAAGTTTTCACATAATCAAAGTCCAATTATTTGAGATGAAAATAAAAAGATCTTTGACATGTATTCTCATTGACTTTCATGGATGTTTCATTGTGACAGTCGATGTTTATTATTTTGTTTGCTTGACTGTTTTTCTTTTCCAGTGGGTCATATTAGAAATTGATATAACCACTGTCAAATATGTAATCCACAAAAAAATAAAGTCGTTATTATTATAAGTATCAATAAATCTCGTTCTGTGATGACGAAGTTTAGTTTAATTTATTGGTGTTTTCAAGTAATAATGCAATATAGAGAGATATTTTCATTTGTATTTTCATTACGACGACTCTCATTAGGGAAGTTTTACCCAATGTGATCACAAAAGGACTTTACTAAATTGAAACATAAGCTGTTCAGATTCGCACAATAGTAGTAGGATAACAAATGTCATATGTTGAAAAGCGTAGCTGTATATTTAGTAACCCGTCCCTATCTTTATCTGTATACGTACTAGGTAAAGTTTGAAAAGGAAATAATTATGAACAGTTGAGAAACAAACAGCTTAAACTGCAGTGAAACATATGTTTGTTTTGATCATGTTTGAAACACACCATTCTACGACGTTCTCGATCGTATAGTGTATTCTAACTTACAGACTATATTATACCAACTCATAACATCGGCAGTCTAAAACGTTCTTGTTTGTGGAACATCAATTCCATGCCAAACGGTTAGGTCAAATGACAACGTATATGACTAAAGAAACAAACGGTTCATTGTGAACAAATAGCGTGTAACATAGTGCAAAATTATCTTAGTTTTGATCATGTTTGAAACACGCCACTCTACAACAAACACAACACAATGCATCAACAACATATTGTCTGAATAACGGGTTGAAGTACATCATAATGAATGGATTCACTGCACTATTCAATACGTAAGACTTTCGTGCAATTACTTCACCTACAGTATATGTAAGACCTTTTCCATCCATATTTGGTTCGATTCTTATGCCCACGTAATATAGCACAAAACACAGCACGGATGCCACTGTGATAACAAACATCATTATTGATAGTTTAAGTTCTGGCCCAGTTAATTGGAAAACTGGCGGTTTCTTCTTTGCCTGTTTCGTTCTACGTTCTACATCTTTAACATCACAGGCGACGCGTTGGTTATCATCTGCGTCCGTTACTTGTTGAGTTTCTGTAGTTTGATTGCTATGGATATGACTGTCTGTGTCATTATCACTTACAAATGAGTCATTTGTTTGCTCTATGGTCTCGTTTGCTGTTTTGTTCATTTGATTGTTTAAAGTATTATGTGATCTCAATCTTTGTTTTACGCGAACAATCTTTTTTATTACGAGGATATAAGCGACGGTCATAGCTCCAATAACTACAACGTGTATACATATGTCTATTTTATGAAACACGTCAACTACTACAGACAAAGGTGCTTGAGTAGAAAGTGCACAGTGGTGTCCAGTTACAGCGTTAACGGCGTTAGATTCAAAATGTAATGCAACAATCTCGCTAGTAGCGAAATAGTGAACACTGACAGACAATGAAATTACGATGATCCCGAATACGATGTAACTACCAATCCTTCTTGTGAGTTGCTTTCCATGAGGGCGACAAATCAGTTGGTGTCTATCTAAGGCCATGGCAGCAATAAACAATACGGAATTTCCCACAAACAAATGTCTGAAGAAGAAGAAAACTTTACACGTGAAGAGATGTGTGTATTTAACGACATAACACAAGTGAACAATGTCATATATCATCACTATATTAGTCAGTGCATCGTTCAATGATAAAATGGAGATGAAGAAATGAATCACAGATTTAGGTGCTCTCCATGTGTAGAACAGAAATGCGAATAGGTTGCTGACGAATCCGACAATAATAACGATGGCCAAATATACCATGACTGGAATATAAGCCTTTGTGTGTATATTGTTGAAATCATCTATCATCGATGTCGAGTCTGTCGTATTGTTCATCGTTCTGAAATAAATACATACATATATGTTTTTATTAAAGTCACATTATCTCTCCCAAAACTTTTTTCCCGATCATTCAGTAAACTGACTAAATACAAAGAATTAGAATGTGTTTCACAAATGACCTAGAATTGACGACAGAATGTCAGCTATGTTTGTCGAAACAGTATGCCAAAGATCACATTTAGACAGTAAAATGTATGGATGACAAAATTTACTTTAAGTTATGCATTTATTTTTTACATTTCTTTATTTTGTTTACAAACCAGCCTGAGGCTTTATTTCGTTTTATTCCATCTTATGGTGTTTTCCACCTTTGGGACTCAACTAAAGTGATCAAAATGTATCATTTTGCAGATAGGTTGCCAAGTTATTGCTTTTTGAGGCATAATGGGACTTTAAAATGCTATATTTGAGACCGGGTGTACTTTGTCTTTGAAGGTTTAAGTTTATTATAGATGGCCGCGGTCGCGAGAAAACGACACTAAAACGAAGAAAACGAACACAAAAACAAATAAATCTCGAAGCACGACAATGCACATACAGTTACAAGGCACTTCTAACGCTACCTTTAATTTCTTTTTCCGTTTCCAAAAATAAACGACTGAATGAATTTTCATAACATTTAGCACACTCAAACAACTGTTTATTACACACGTTCTGATGCAGGGTTACAAATATTGCCTTACAGACGCTTTTGTTGAAATAATCCCTATATCAAAAGTCGCAAAATTTGCCTATAATACTGGTTATGACTTTAAATCACGAATTCATGTAGAAATGTTTCAATAAAATGAAAAGAAAACATCTACTCAACTTACTAAACTACGCGTTTCGTTTTATTACTTCATCAGGTTTGGTGTCATTGTATTAACCAAATTAAGTATAAATGATTTAATGATTCGCTCCTACGATGGGTTAAAGTCTTTTACGCAAATGCGAAGGGCTGTATAACTAATAATGGTCATTTTCTGACTGTTTTAACATTAAGAGTGGTGTACGACAAGGATGTCCTCTATCACCGTATATTTTTATCCTATGTATTGAGTTTTTACTTATTTCTATAAAAAAACAACGATGCTATAGAATGTATTACTTAAAAGTACTTAACAAACTCTTTTGACAGATGATGCTAGCTTTCTACTTAAAGGAAATCGAATGTATTTCGAAAACCCTTGACGATTTTTGGTAAAACATCTGGGCTTAAACTCAATAAAAACAAATGCTCAGTCTTGTGCATATAAGGTATAAGCTAAATAAGAAGAATAATTAATTCAAACGAGTTTTCATTACAAGACAGAATTAGAAAAGTATGATGGGTTATTACTATTAAAATGTTATATAACTGATAACGACTGTAAAAGTCTAAATTTAGAAATCAAAGTTTTTAAAGGATATATTGATCTCATTTTCTAAGGTCAGCACCCTAAACACGGAAATAGAAATATACAAACAAATCATCTGGAACAATTCAGGTGTAAAACATATAAATTAATTATTTAGATATTTTAAATTAGTTATTTTACTATAATACATGTACATGGTATAGCTAAGTAATCCAGTATGCAGAGCATATATTCGACTTCAGACACAAAATGTTTCATAGCTCGGAGTAGATGAAATTTCTATAATGATATCCCTAATGGTGATCACTTGAAATACTATACTCTCATTAAAAACGTACCGAAAGAATGGAAGACCCAATGCGAAAACGAAATATTATGACCAACCTAACTACCTAATCGATAGACTAAATGGAAACAGCAAATTAGGTAAGATTGCATATAATTCACTAATTTAGTCAGAAAAAAATGTATTTATTTTTAAAGAGATCCCGGCTTACCCATTGCTATTACTTCATTTGTGAAATTGCTTACATTTTATATAGTATTTGAAGTACTGATGTAACAAAACATCAAAAATACAGTGTACGTCTACTGTATACGCTTTTTAATTGTGATTTTTTAAATATAGGGTTAACATATGTCACGCAAGCGTGTATACGTAGTAATCTGTTTAGTGACCAGTGTAGCAATATCAAAATACATGCAAATCAATTTGGTGAAAATTTTGTTAAAATTTAGTGAATTTACCTTGAACGGTTTTAGAATTACCGTACCCGCCAAACTTAAATGATAGCGTTTAAAATGCCGTTAAAAGTACCTCTAAGGAGTTTGATATTATCGTAAATAATAACACCTTTTTAAAACGAAGAATAAATATAGTAAAATAACAAATTACAAAGAAATACACAGACGAAACCATTACGGATATTTACGAAACAAACATACCACTTCAAATATTCCTTTACCGTCCACAATTACATTGAAACTTCCTTCCAGGTAAATATATCGCGATTATATGAACTAGCTTTTAAATTATAGTTCCGTTTTAATTTGCAAAATAGGGTTTCAAAATATATAGTACGACCAATATTGATGGTACCATAACATGCCGACGAATCCATTTTCAAATGAGAGGGGTGATCATTTAATAAGCGCTTATGTTATTTCGCACAACACGAGCAAATTATAAATTAGCCTCCCTTGCTCAGTCGGTAAAGCGTCGGAAGTACAGTTTATTAGTTCAAGTTTAATATGTTTTGCAAGGTTAGGCTACCATCCTATTTGCATGTACACATATAAAGAAATACAGTATATAACATAGTTATACGAGCATATAGTTATCTAGATGGACAAGTTGTCTAGTGGTGAGGGCTACTGACTAGTGACTACTGATCCGAAGGTTGTATGTTCGATCCCTACTCCAGCCGAATCAAAAAAGGAAATGTTTTACTCTGTTTCCCACCTAACATGACTAAAATTACTAACAGTTTTTCGGACGAGGTCCCGTGTATGGTGCTTTACATCAGGCACGTAAAAGAACCAGGGATGCTTCTTGAACTGGAGCATCTTCGGTATCATGCACTATCCCTCAAAAACTAAAGTGACTGATAAATAAAAGCATACCAATTAAATTATATAGTTATCTATGATATGTAAGTATTGGTACGAAAACATGGCATAATGCCATTTGAACAATATATGATGTGTCATGAATGTAAGTGGCACATTTTCAAAGTATGAAAATACACTTTATATAACAATATATTTGTACAACTGTCCACATTTGCACCTATGCGAATGATTTCAAAAAATCATCTTGTTTATGAGAAAAATAACGAAGAAACATTGCAAGCTTTCTTATTGTGTCTGGCAACAATCAAAAGACACACAACTTTGATTTGTCTGTATTATATATCTTCGGAATATGTTTACTTCTAATGCCATCATAATTATAAAGAACCATAAAAAACAAAGTGAATTTCATCCTCAATATAACATTCACAATAAGGACAGCTGCGATACTCCTTGCTATATCACGGTATTGCCCTCTTTCTACCATTAAACTATGTGATGAGAAGCTGAATGCTGCCATAGCGCGTCAATATTTATCAATGTCAATAACTTAAATATAGTTTTCACATACATAATCTTAGTATTTACATAAAGACTCAGTTTACTTGTATTAGAACATTCAAGTCGCCAAATTTGAGCAAATTCATATTTTAGTCTTTGTTGAAGATTAAACAGAAGTCTGGTCTATTCACATGCTGGCGCTCACAAACATAGCAAAAACCCTTTCTCAAAGAGACACTTTCTAACATCTGTAGCACAGTTATAGTAACCAAGAGCACCATGATATACCTGATATAGCATAATGAAACATACCTACTAGAAGACATTGACATTTTCAGTGACGTTTAGACAATGTTATTTTACATTCATTTCTAAATAATCTTTGTCGTACTATCATTATTTCACATTATTTTGAAAACATAATTATAACATCCGTTACTAGATTCAGTATGAATTTAAAAGATTTTACTGCAGCTTATGACTTGTGATATGTGATTTTAGTTGTAAGAAAAACATCTTCTGTGGTTATTTTATTGTAAATGTGATTTTGTAGATTATGTGTTTACCTACATGAAACAGGCAAATTATAAACCTGTAAACAGGAAGAATTTGAAATAAACAAATAAATAAACAAACTTTTATCCTATGGAAGGGGATATCCGCCATTTCACACAATATTGTAATTGTTATCACATTATTGCAATGCGTATTTCAATATGCCACTTCCTTTCCGATGCTGGCAATTCTTTTCCCATGTCACTCTTTAATAGTGCATTATTCATATTTGTATTTAAATTGTGATATTGTAATGATAACATGATCTTTAATGTTACAACCATTGAAAACTTAAAAATTGTTTTATAATTTAGTCATAAGCATTAAAATGTAGATATTTTAATTAAGATGAAGCATTTGATTTGCTTACTATGTCAATAATAAGAAAACCACCGAGTTATAATTTATTCACTGGACTTTGTATGCAAATATTTAAATTATAATTAAGAAGTTATTTTGCTAACTTTCTGAATGTATTCATATGCTTAAAATTCTTATTCCTTTTTTCAAATCTACTACCATCATGATTGATACTTAAGTCTTTTCACTTACATATTGGCAATTTCTTTGCGCTAAAATGGGCCCTTTCATGAACAGTCCTTGAACATTTCTTGAAATGAGTTCATGAAAACAGATAAAAATGCTAGTAGATCATCCTTCAGCTATGTTCCCAATTTGCAACTTTTGTGAACATGAACATACATGGAAAATGATCCTTTTTTTTTAAATATCATGAATCAATCATTGTACCCATAATATATTTACTATTTATACTTAAAACACATGTTAGTTGAGCTGTGTCTTCAGGCACACAATAGAGCTTCATTTAATGCATTTTGATACCCTTAGTTTATTTCATGGGTTGTTCATGAACTGTTCATGAATTGTTCTTAAACATTTCACAGAGGCCTCGGTTCATGAACATTTGGAGAACTATGTTTCATGAACTGTTCATTGATAGTCCGTGAACAGAAAATGGGACATTGAAAAACAGTACAAAAATGTTCATGAACAGTTCATGATCCCAAAATGCTGAAGAATATTTCATGAATTTAGTTTGAATTAACAGTTCATGAACCTCAACTTTCAAGACCACTTCACTGACATGTTCCATTTTTTCTGTTCACTGACTATTCAGGAACAATTCATGAAATTGGTTCATGAACAATTCATGAAATTGGTCCATGAACAATTCACGAATTATTCATGAACTGTAAGGCTTCATTTCGCAAGGGATATGATGACCGTATTTTAGTATCAAGATAATGTTTGATTAAAGTAAATGGCAGGATTAAAGTAACGGCACAGTTTTTAAAGTGAACTAGGTCAGTCTGAATGTCTGTCATTTATCGTTTATCTTTCACTGGCACTGTTTATGTCAAAGCTATAACACTGATAAAATAACTAGGGGGAAAGTGCAAACGATGTGGGACTCGAACCCACAACCACCAGGATACTAAGTTGTAGCTCTACCAATTGAGCTAGCAGTGCGGCTGTTACTGCTACTTACACTCCATCCACCCCTTTTATATTTGATTCCCCAACAAGGCCAGACAATTCCATTGAATCGTGCGGAATCGACGGAAAGACCCGAGTAGTTGCGATTGCCGGAATGGGAACGGTTATTTATTATAAGGCGCCCTCTGTCGTAAAAATGCGGTCTGCATGGTGCCCGGCTTCAACTTTTTATGTCAAAATTATTACGAGAACATCCGTATTTTGTTTCGATCATTTTTATGAGGACGATTATATGTTACATTATATATGTTTTACATTTATTTAATTTAACATATATTTGCAGAACAATAGTGTTAACTTGCAATCATTGTTATGAGGACCAATCAAATATTTATTCAAGGATTCCTTGTTTATGATGATTGAAAAAGTTACCAAATAACTTCTTAATTATAATTTAAATATTTGCATACAAAGTCCAGTGAATAAATTATAACTAGGCGGTTTTCTTATTATCAACTTAATTAAAATATCTTCATATTACTTCTTATGACTAAATTATAAAATAACTTATAAGTTTTCAATGGTTGTAACATTAAAGATCGTGTTATCATTACAATGTCACAATTTAAATACTAATATGAATAATGCACTATTAAAGAGTGACATGGGAAATTAATTGCCAGCACCGGAAAGGAATTGGCATATTGAAATACGAATTGCAATAATGTGAAAGTTGCTATTGCTATCCGACTTTGGGTTAATTGCTTTGTCCTAGATATTACGGATTCAAAGGGCTTGGCGATTTCAGGTTTCGACAATGTGGGGCGATTTTTCGCCAAAACAAGCAGCTGAACACATATCCCCCTTCATGTGACAAATATAACTGATTGTCTTCACGGACATGTATAATTCATTATCTACCATCGCTTTCTTGATCCTTTAATAGGGTCAATTTATATTAAAAAGGCAAAAAACAAATTATTCCTTCTACAAGATGGTGGATTTTGGTTCCAACCATAATGTTAATATGATACATATTGAGTGTATATACTACTTAACACATTTTCTTACCTGATTTAGTAGAGACAAATCGATTTTATTGTGTTATTATGACTAAATCCGTTGTTCAATTTTCTTCAAATATAAGTTGAACATCTTTCGTACAAGTATGTACAGTATTTATAAATGATGGTACAATGAACATCAAATAAGCTAAATCGTGTTTTACATAAGTCACATGGTACTGACGCGTATTATGTTTATGCTTGTGTTTACTTTATATCTCATATACATATAAAGGGAAATAACACTAACTTGAAAGTGTTAACTTTATATCTCATATACATATAAAGGGAAATACGACTAACTTGAAAGTGTTAACTTTATATCTCATATACATATAAAGGGAAATAACACTAACTTGAAAGTGGTATTTGATTTCAACGTGGTACACGAACTTGAACAAAGATATCGAGAAAACATCTAGCTGTATGATAGAAAGATGATTTATCTGCAATTAACAAAAACTCAAATTATCATGGAATCTAAAATAAGTCAGAAATCCTCAATAACTGTCACAATTTCACGTCAGTTTTTGTCGATGTCAAAGACCACAATCAATGTAGCGTTGTGTCCCTTTATACGTATATAAGATATATATGACAAACATACACATGAAAATAGCAGGCATAAATGCCCCGTGAACGGAGTAGATAATAAACAAGTATTTAGTTAACCAACAAAAGTTATCATAATATAAAAAGAACGCTTCCACCATCAGAGTGGAATCAAATATACATACTTTTTTAAATAAATAAGTTTGGTGTTGGATTAGTTTTTGGTCCGGCACGCAGTGTGTTTTTGATGCGACATTGTCATCAGGGCAATCGCAGTTTTATTACCGTGTTGGGTATGTGATGTTCTATGATATTAGCCGCAAGAATGTTTTCCTAATGAGAAGTTGTCAATGACTTGTAGAACAGCAATCTCAGGACAACGTTGTAGCTAAACTGTCCACCAGAGAAAATCGGTTGAATGTAAACGTTTGACAAAAAATGCATATTTCGCTAGCTTAGAAAAATAAGGTCGTCTGTGCTACATACAACCTTATAAGACCCAAATATATTTGAAATCTGCGCATCTTTTAACCTATTCTAATCGAAATCGGAAGTGCAGGTCAGGTTGACAAAACTGAAGTTCGAAAAGCTTGTTTTTCCATAAGAAAAGAGTATATTTCAGACAGTTTTCTCAAAATAGCATTTTTGTACTAACCATTTTATTTGTCTAAGCCAGCGAGTTAACCTAATGAAAACAGGACACAGAATCAATTTCAAGCCTGATTTCAGACAAAATGTTAGTTTGGATCATGTTTGAAACACGCCACTCTACAACAAACACAACACAATGCATCAACAACATATTGTCTGAATAAAGGATTGAAGTACATCATAATGAATGGATTCACGGCGCTGTTGAGTATGTAAGACCTTCGAGCGATCACTATACCAACAGTATATAAAAGATTCTTTCCGTCCATATTTGGCTCATTGAACATGCTTACATAATATGGCACAAAACACAATACCGAGGCCACTGTTATAGCAAACGCCATTATTGACAGTTTAAGTTCGGGTCCAGTTAAGTGGAAATGTGACGGTTTCTTCTTTGCATGTTTCGTTCTACACTCCACATCTTTAACATCACATGCGACGCGTCGACTGTTATCTGCATCTGTTACTTGTTCAGTTTCAGTAGATTGATTGTTATCAATATGACTCCAGTTGTCATTATCACTCACAAATGAATCATTTGTTTGGCATATTGTCTCGTTTGTTGGTTTGTTCATTTGATTGTTTAAAATGTTATGTGATCTCCGTCTTTGTTTTACGTGAACAATCTTTCTGATTACGAGGATGTAAGCCACAGTCATCGATGCAATGGCTAAAACATGGATGCAGATGTCTATTTTATGAAAAACGTCGGCTGCATCGGACAAAGGTCCATGTTTAGCAAGTACACAACGATAGCCAGTCACAGTTACATTGGATTCTGTTGGAAAGTCGACGGCGATAATCTCGCTAGTAGCGATGTAATGCACACTGAGAAACAACGAGAATATGATTGATCCGAGTACAACGTAATTTCCCATCCTCTTTGTTAATTGTTTCCCATGAGGGCGACAAACCAGTTCGTGTCGATCGAAGGCCATGACCAATATAAGCACTAAGGAATTACCCACTAACCAATGCTTGAGCGAGAAGAAAAATTTACAAGCGATTGGGCTCGTATATTCCACGGTATACCACAGGCCAACAAAGTCGTGTATGAGAACTATATTAGTCACTGCATCGTTCAATGATAATATGGAGATGAAGAAATGAATAACAGATTTCGGTGCACGACATGTGTAGAACAGAAATGCGAGTAGGTTGCTAACGAACCCAGCAATGATAACGATGGCCAAATATACCATCGCTGGAATGTAAGCCTTTGTGTGTAAATTGTTGAATTCATCGTGTAAAGATGTCGAGTCTGTCGTATTGTTCATTGTTCTGAAATAAAGAGATATGCATGATAATGTTTAATGCTATGGATATATGACCTATTTACGTAGATTATATATAAACTGTTTTGAGATTTCGTTGATCAAATGTATTTCACATCTTTTGAAAGATTACTTTTAGAAATTCAAAATTGTGTCCAAGATCGCCGCCAACATACTGTAAAACCGACTCTTTGGAACAGAGCATTGCTACTGCACTATAATAACTAGCATTTGTATGCATATGGTATAAATTGTACATGCTTTTTATCTCTCCATGTAACAGTATAACAATCATAACACTTTCCCTATCATACGACAAAAATATATGAAGTTAAATGGACATTATAGCATAAACACGATGATTTTGCCCATACGTTAACGGGACGAAACTCATGCGTAAACATAAAGATTCACGCGAGAACGCGCTGTTAACGTCCAGTTTTACGTGTGCATATTTCAGGGCCTCATCGACGAAAATAAACGATTTTACAGCGTCTTGTGAACTGCAATTTTCATTTTATTTGTCACTACTAATTACTTTCAATAAGATTTAAATAATAAATTTAAACAAACCCGCATTATCCATGTTTTCTTGGTATTTGCCGATCCCGGAAGTCGACGCTCATAACAAAAACTGTTATGACGTAACGTTTGTTTTTGCGACGGGCTTGGGCACCAGGACTATGCAGATGTTATAGCACGAAAAAACATGCGTTAACCCTACAGTACAAAGTACTCAGACTCGGATTGAGCGTCCAGTGTGTCTCGTTACGATCTATCAAAGTATAAAATACTTACGTTTTTTTTTACTTTGTGTTGATAAAGTTTTTCTTGCGTTTTTAGCCAAATATAACGTCATATACCACGTTGTCCACGCTGAACTAGTGTATATCGTAAATAACAACAACTTTTTAAACAACGAATTAAATCCCGATCATTATTTTAAATAAATGTTAATAAGTAAAATAAACGAAATCATTTCAAAAGAAACACATCACAGCAGCTGTTTCTTCAACGTTAAAATTGTTTTTGAAACTTGAAGAAAGAAAAAATTATTTTGGTGTATGATTCATGATTATTAAGGTGATTCCCAACTCTTAATTTTTTCTGTACAAGAGGTATCAAACACCTGATTTTTATGAAGAACAGACTCATGATAGTGATTGTGCAAACCCATAACAGTTTTGCTCGGCTTGTTTTGAAGATATTTTTAGATTTTGGGGAAACCCCTAAAAACTGATATTTGCACTTTACCGAAAAAGTATGACATTTTATTTCATGAAACTTGGCATGCACGAAAGTTCGTATTTACGTAATCACACGATAGTGTTTGTTTTAGAATAAGCATGCTATATGTATTTTTAAATGATATTTTAAAATATGAGATTTTTCATTTTTAGGTTATACGAAAAAAATAGTTGAACAACATACTGTTTTCGTACATGCAACCAGTAGAGTGACTATCATAGAAGTTTTGTCCCAAATTTCATGGCAGTTGCTCGGCTAGATTTTTTTTATTGACAGCTTAGTGATTTCGGAAATGTCGAAAACCAGGAGAGTTTACAAAATACATCAACGTTTTAAATACGTTGTATCCAGTTGTCGCGATAATTTGTTTTTTAAAAAATGTGTATATTTAAAGATGAGCCCAGTTGTTGCTGTACGCTCTTTTGCATTAGCTAGTCTATATTCTTACGATATACATGCGAAGAACATTCCTCTAATGTAGTTGGGATGCTTGCTAAACAAATATTAAATCTCGGATACAAATTTGTGTGGGCGCATTATAAAACGTTGCACATACATTGTAGCTAGTTTCGCGAGTGTTGGTGTTTCAACGTTTCGAACAAATGGTACATAAAATTGCAGCTATAGTTTTATTCTGCAAGCTTATTATAGTATAATATAGTAATAGCTATACAGTAAATTCGCGATTTTAAGACATGAGAACATGCTGACGAATCAATTTTTAATTTTTCGTACTATTTCATCATGGTAGTCAGACGCTTTCAATACGTCTTATTTACACCGATTTCTAAACTTTCGCTCAAATGAAGAGTTGGGAATCACCTTAATATAAACTAGCTTTTTGCTTTTTCATTTGAAACGAGGATTGAATTTTAAACAAAAATGCATTGCATATGTATATATTTACTTCACATTATTTTCAAAACATGAATTAATTTCCGTAAACGGTTTCGGTATATGTATTAAATTGAATTTGAAAATAAAATACAAAATAGTTAAGTAGGTCGGACATGTATTTGCATACACATTTACATTGAATTTGAGTAAGGTGTATCATCCAATTATAGGATTGCATTGTAACTCTTAAAGATGCTGCCTCACCGATTGGGCTAATTTGTATATTGTGATTTTCCAACCTAACCAAGTATTGATGTAATAGAAAGCCACTGATGGTTGCTTTATGAAAGATTTGGGGCAAATAAGCAATTTTAATCACTCTCGATATCGCCCATTGAGTATTTTTTTCTTGAAAACAAGCGCTAAGTTTCCTTCCAACATGATTTGTGAATTATGTAATTCACACGTGATTGAACTATAACATAAACAAACTACAGCGTAAACATAAATTAGGTATGTGGTTTGTTTTCCGATTCATTTTCATCAAATGCGAACAAATTGCAGTAACTGTTTAAGTGCTAGTAGTGTTAATTCTATAGGTTATTAATACCCTATAGAATTTTTGATGTAAAAATACTAAATATCTACAAAGTTTTTCAAATTATTTTAGATGTCAGTGTGGTTTTTAATGGGATATACAGGCAACTACGAGCAAAATTACGCGAATATTTGACAATTTTATTTCATTTTTGCAATACACCAATATGTGAGGCAGTCCTTTTAAATCATGTACTGGCTAATAGAAATTAATTCAATGCAACAAATTTATCTTCAACTGTCATATGTGATCTTGCTTTATGGTTAGTGAACAGTCTCAAACAAAATTTATTTTCAAAATCGAATGTAACAAATATAAACCATGCCCTATAAAGAATGGCCGCGCTACCCAATCTGAACTATAGAAAAGAACATGCGGGTTGAGAGTATTTATGTTTCACAAATGTAATAATAATTATTAAATAAGACGTTCTTATGTATACGGGTATATCCAAGTACTCCAAACAACCTACTCGTCTCCTGAAAAGGGGAGGCATGATTTCATGTTTTAGTAAAACTCTTTCGGCCAGTATCTCGTATACATACTAAGTAAAAATCTCGTTTCCAATCCGCAAAGTCAAGTTTGGAACACGCAACATGTTGATAATCTTGCCATCGTGAGTTCCGAAACAAGTACAACCACAGCAAAACTAAGAATGCAGCCCGTCATCCACAATGTAGCAAAGTGAACTGACACGTATGCCCACAATGTTAACAAAATAGTCTCTCTGTCCACCTCAGAGAAAGTCAACCTTCACTTTGATGACCATCGAGTGCCACATGTAGGGACACCAACCTTCTGACATGGAAACCTCACATAGAAAACTTGCTAGAGAGGCCCTTCAAAAATATTGCCATCAGGAAGAAACTTCCTTGAACTTAAAATGCACCGGACAACCCCAAAGCAGAAATGCATACAGCCCATGAATTACTGCACCCATAACAAGCAAACCGCAACTATACAAGGTCCCAACTTAAGGGTTTTACAAATTATCATTGGGACCATGAGAACAGCTTCAATAAATGGACAAGACAGCCGACATTAAGCTACTTGAGACAACTCATAAGCACAGGCAGAGCAGGCTAAAACTGCACACAAAGTTTCAAAAAATTATAATAGATAATCGGACAGGGAAGGCAGCCATTAACTGGCTTATTTCACTCAAGATATTGAAGCCGATTTCCAAGAGAGGAAAAAAGTTTTGGCAGTATTCAAAAGCCGAACTAAGAACAGACTGAACCACACAACAAAGTCTCAACCACATCTGAAGCAACCAAGAAAATACAACCCCAACAACAAACCTAATATGCAGAAACAGATACTGGGATGAAGAACAGTTACATGTTAGTCTGGAAGACCCTGAACACGGAATGTATGCCCGGTGAAGACAGCTTAAACGCACCTAAAAACTATTAGTAGCTGTTGGTTTGCCATTTAAAGCTCTTTCATTTCATATTAATTTTATGGTAGGGGGCTTTAAAAAAAGTGCTGACCCATAACAAAAAACACCTACCTTTCAACATAGCCCTAGAATCTTAGACCCACTGTGAATTTTGGTCATACCTAGTTTCAAGTCAATACCGTGTTATAATCTAGTGACAAAGCGTCCCACTTCAGTACGACAGTTTCGGGGTTCGCACCTTGACCAAGTTTTAAAGCAAAACGAAATACAAATGGTTCCAGTGATCTTCCCTTGCTGGACGTCTGTATTTTAATGGGTGATTTTCTTCTCCTGAACTCATGTGGCGATGTATACCATCAGGAATAATGTATCCGTATGAGTTCAAATAAGTTGTAAAATCTTGTTTCACAATTAACTCAAAATAGAAATAACAAGTCATTAAGAATTGCAGGCAATACAGAAGTCCCCTACCGGTTTTAAGCCATTTTCAATGTTTCTGTTGCCATAGCAACCACCATTTTGGTCGGAATCATGTTTGGACGTACATTATCCCCTTATTGCCCCCTATCATCATACCAAGTTTTATGTCAGGATCCAGATTTTTTGACGGACGGACTGACTGACTGACGGACTGACGGACGGACGGACGGAGGGCAAACCTATAGTCCCCTCCGGTCAAAAACCGGTAGGGGACTAAAAAGCAACAGCTGTATCCTTGTTTGGCATAATACAAGTATATCGTATCATAATATTTACATGGCGGAATGGCCCAATAACAGGAAGATATAACTGGGTGGTACCTATATGGGAAATCCCTATTAGTTTATGGTGATACGTATTTTATAACCAATACACGCGGAAGTTAATCTTTAGTTTAAAACATTGTCCCACATAGTATCGTCATATTGCTTTACATATTATGAAGGCCGTGCAATAACCGATTTTTGTGAAATGTTTAGGTGCGTGTCGGTTCTCCGTACTTTGGGTTATAAAACGTATATATTTACGACAACTTCTCTCGCTCCTTGTGACTCTCTTCAAGTTCCACTTAAGAAATAAAAATCTGTTCGCGTATTTTGTCGGTGAATAAAACATGGGCAGGAGTTCGGATGCGGAAAAATTAAATCACGAGTGCGTAGCACGAGTGATTTTATTTTTACGCATCCGAACGAGTGCCCATCCGAACGAGTGCCCGTGTTTTATTCACCGACAAAATACAAGAACAGAGTTTTTGTTTCGATTCTAAATACGATAATATCACGCACTATTTAACTGCGCGCATTCCATTTTCACCCATTTGATATGAACATAGTTCCACGCTGAAATTGAGTGGCTTATTAGCTAGTACAATTTCCTCCCTCGTTAATGAAAACGACCTTCGTAATTTTCTGAAGGAAATAACACATTTTAAACATTGAAACAATTTTAATAACACGGGCATAGTATATCTATTTCATGAAATGAGAAATATAAATGATTTGATTATCAGAAGTTTTTATTAATCTTAATTTCGAGAGTATATTGGAGTATCTAAAAATAGATGCGTCATAGCTGTAACACTAGATCTGTTAAAGTTTTTACTATAAAGTTTACGTTCATTCATTCATAAATATGTCACGAGATACGGGGCGTAAATAGTAACAGCCAATTTGATACCATGTTTTATTGCGGTAATAATACATGCTCTGGTTTTCTCTATGTATATATGGATTAATCCGCGGATCGTGTTAGAATTGATGGTAACCCGACTTCAGCACAGCACAAGGCTGCTTCGTATCTTTCAAATTTGCATGTACAAATGTACACTATATACGTATATGTTGTAGATTGTGCTTGTGGTGTGTAATGTCCGTTTAGTGTTTTCTCGTCACCTGACTCTTGTTCCGTTTAAGTTTGACTGACTGAGGCGGCAGACTTTCGGGACGGGATGCCGTGTTTTTAAAATTGCTATATTTTACGTTGGACATTGCTGGTGCCGTTTTGTTATACAGTCGTGTTTTGTGCTAGTTTTTTATGTTGGGCATGGTCTTGTGTGTTTTTTTTATGTTTTCTGTGCTGGGCTGGTTAAGCTGAGTGCTGCCTTCCCTGTCTGACTTAATATTATCTTTTTCATATCAAGTGTAGAAAAGTATCGGCTACCATGCAGAAATTCGAAGATCTCCTCCATCCTCGGCAGTGCAAATGAGTCCTTGATAGTCTTATTGTTTAGCATTCGGTAGTCAACGCATTAACGCAGTTTCTCATTTTCTTCTTTACTAATACCACATTGGATGTTCATCTTGACATTTACGGTCTTATAAACCCCCATTAATGATGTGTAAACGTCTATGTTTCTGTTTGGATAAAATGTCTTCTTCTAAATCTACCCTATGCTAGATGTAATTGCATTCGCCTATATCAGTGTCACTTGTTAAAAAAATATCCGGATGTTTCCGCAGAAGTTCTTTTAATTCACTGATCTGTTCTTGACTCAAAACCTCACCCCTGTCAATTTCTAAGTTATCAATGAGATCTTCTTTGTTGTACCTATGTATTTGTTCAAACACCTTATCTAAAATATGTATTGGTTGAACTTCACACAGAATTGCCTTTGGTGGTAGCACTACTGTTTCCGTAGATAAATTTGACAGGACTACCTTAACTTCTGACTAGTCTCCGGGTCAATGCTGAATCATTGTCTTGATAATGTCTTCATGAACTGGTAGTTTACTATACTCTGTCTCCTGTAGGATTGCAGTACACCATGGATGTTCTACTTCTGAATTGGTATATCCTCTTATTGTTTGACTTGAATAGGATTCAGAATAACTTCCTCTGGCACAGCACTAAGAACAATAGCAATTCTGTCCTTATTCCTTCTCAGCTCCTTATCTCTAAATAATATTGTTCCTAACGACCGATATCATGGTGTATAAAGAGTAGCCTTCTTCAGAGACTGTTCTCTAAAGTTGTCTTTACATTCCTGTAGTAGGTCTTGCAAGATGTTAGTTCCTAATATAACTGGTGTTGTTCTGGAATAATTAGTATCTGATGTCACTAAGAATACACAAAGTTGACATTTAATCTTTGGTAAACCTTCTGGAACACCCAATTCAGCTTCAATGTATCATAGGTAGGGTAGATTTTGTCCATCTGCACATTCTACCTTCAAAAGGTTAACGATTTTCTGTAATGCGAATTCTTGAAGATTTGCCTTATAAAATGTTTCCGAAATCACAGATACACAAGATCCGGTCTCCAATAATGCCTTCGGTGAAATTGCGTCTGACCCCACTATCGGAGCACTGACTAGTTTGGGCAATCCTGTTTGTAATGTCCTAATTGATCACAGTTGAAACAGACAACAGATGCCAATAAAGTAGGACAGGTTTTCCTGGTATGTCCAGTCTGATTACAACGGTAATAGGTCGGTTGGAAAGTGGGACTCGGGACCCTTCGCTGACAGGGCGAATGCTCTACCGACTGAGCTAGCCGGATGCTTACACAAGTTTCTCCCCTATTAGTAATTAAATCCTATACACACTACTACATAACTATACATTATATCTTATTTACAGAAAATCCAAATAATATGATAATCCGAACATTAAAAATACAGCTTGCATTACAAGTGGACCTGGGTTCGATACATATATTGGATATGTTATGCTCATCGATTACTGTTTACGGTCAGTGAAGTACGAGTTGTATATTGTCACCCGAAAGATTTGGTACTATCAACTGATTGGTCAGGTTATGTATGTCCGTGCAATTTGCAACCGATACATAACATAACATAAAATCAACATGACAAGGTATACAGTAAAAACAACAAAGTTATAGATATGAAAATAATATTTAACTCTTATTCTAACACGATCCGCGGATTAATCCATTAAACAAAGAGCGGACCTAACTATTTATTATTACCCCCATAAAACATGGTAACAAATTGGCTGTTACAATTTACGCCCCGTATCACATGACCTATTTATGAATGAATGAACGTAAACATTATAGTAAAAAAAATTAACGGACCGCGAGTTTCACGAGAATCCAGTGTTACAGCTATGACGCATCTATTTTTAGAAACTCCAATATACTCTCCAAATTAAGATTCATAAAAAATTCTGATAATCAATTCATTTATATTTTTTCATTTCATGACAAAGATACACTATACTCGTGTTATTAAAATTGTTTCAATGTTTAAAATGTGTTTTTTTTCCTTCAGAAAATTACGAAGGTCATTTTCATTAACGAGGGCGGTAATTGTACCAGCTAATAAGCCACTCAATTTCAGCGTGGAATCATGTTCAATGTCAAATGGGTGAAAATGGAATGCGCGCAGTTAAATAGTGCGGGATATTATCGTATTTAGAATCGAAATAAAAACTCTGTTCTTGTATATTGTCGGTGAATAAAACACAGGCAGTCGTTCGGATGCGGAAAATTAAATCACTCGTGCTACGCACTCGTGATTTAATTTTTCCGCATCCGAACTCCTGCCCGTGTTTTATTCACCGACAATAAACGCGAACAGATTTTTATTTCTTAAATAATACACAAATCTTGTTATATTTGGGACTTAAGAACCGCCAAATATGAAAATAATATTTAACTTTTAAACAAATTTTGTTATATATGGGATTTAAAAACCGCCTATATGAAGCAAACATGAAAGGAGATACTACGATTCGACTCGCCCAGGAAAACACAGAGAAAAAAACTTATTACATAAGGAAAAACACTTCTGGAAACCTGTGTCCGTTTATCACTTACACACGTATAAACAAATGTGTGTCGTATCGCTAGATGTCGGACCACATCCTCTTCTCATAAACAGCGATATAACAGTACTCCAAAATTCGAACAATGTGATCGTAAAACGTGCATCGCAAACAACCCTACTTCCGCAAAACAAATCTACAAGCAAGTACATAAATTGCAGTTTTCTGTCCAAATTAACCGACTGAGTGGTGGAATGGAAGATGGAAAACAAAAATTCAAGAGGTGGATGGAAGCAGGAGGAAAATTAAAAGTTCAAGAGTAATAAAAGTTTCAGATGAAATTAAAACTTCTTTCTTCCTTCGATTTGACATGCTAATATGCGCATGCGCGTTATTGGATTACTGCCATTACGTTCAGTACATGTTCCAGACAATAAACGAGAGATGTACCATTTCGTCCATAAAACATTTTATTTACATAAAATGCATTTATGGCAATCAAGTGGTTGCGGTGTGACAAATCGAGAGTTTGAGTAGCTTGTTTAACAAAATTGACTAAAACAAACATATGAATGCTGTTAATGGGCTTTTATTAAAGTCTTAAAAACATTGTATCAAATATCTATAACATAAAATCAACATGACATTATATACAATATATACAACAAAGTTATAGATATGAAAATAATATTTAACTCTTAAAGGGACTGCCTAACATATTGGTGTATTGCTAAAATAAAATAAAATTGTTAAATATTCGCGTACTTTTGGAATAGTTGGCTGAACATCCCATAAACAACCACACTGACATCTAAAATAACTTGAGAAACTTCGTCATTTGATAGTTGTTTAGTATTTTTACATCAAAAATTCTATAGGGTATTAATACACTATAGAATTAACACTACTATAACTTAAATTGCCTTAAATTTGTTCACATTTGATGAAAACGAATGGAAAATCGAACCCAATACCTCACTGATGTTTACGCTATAGTTTGTTGACGTTACAGTTCGATCATATGTGAATTACATGATCTACAAAGCTTGTTGAAAGGAAACTTAGCGCTTTTTTTTAGAAAAAAATTCTCAGTGGGCGATATCTAAAATTGCTTATTTCCACGAAATCTGCCATAAAGCAACTGTCAGTGGCTTTCTTTTACATCAATACTTGGTTAGGTTGGAAAAGCACGATATACAAAAATTTTAGCCCAATCTGTGAGGCAGCACTTTTAAACAAATTTTGTAATATATGGGACTTAAAGCCGCCAAGAAATAAAGACACAAGGCTTTATAATCAAAAGTTCAAAGTTTTCACATAATCAAAGTTCAATTATTTGAGATGAAAATAAAAAGATCTTTGACATTTATTCTCATTGACTTTCATGGATGTTTCATTGTGACAGTCGATGTTTATTATTTTGTTTGCTTGACTGTTTTTCTTTTCCAGTGGGTCATATTGGAAATTGATATAACCACTGTCAAATATGTAATCCACAAAAAAATAAAGTCGTTATTATTATAAGTATCAATAAATCTCGTTCTGTGATGACGAAGTTTAGTTTAATTTATTGGTGTTTTCAAGTAATAATGCAATATAGAGAGATATTTTCATTTGTATTTTCATTACGACGACTCTCATTAGGGAAGTTTTACCCAATGTGATCACAAAAGGACTTTACTAAATTGAAACATAAGCTGTTCAGATTCGCACAATAATAGTAGGATAACAAATGTCATATGTTGAAAAGCGTAGCTGTATATTTAGTAACCCGTCCCTATCTTTATCTGTATACGTACTAGGTAAAGTTTGAAAAGGAAATAATTATGAACAGTTGAGAAACAAACAGCTTAAACTGCAGTGAAACATATGTTTGTTTTGATCACGTTTGAAACACACCATTCTACGACGTTCTCGATCGTATAGTGTATTCTAACTTACAGACTATATTATACCAACTCATAACATCGGCAGTCTAAAACATTCTTGTTTGTGAAACATCAATTCCATGCCAAACGGTTAGGTCAAATGACAACGTATATGACTAAAGAAACAAACGGTTCATTGTGAACAAATAGCGTGTAACATAGTGCAAAATTATCTTAGTTTTGATCATGTTTGAAACACGCCACTCTACAACAAACACAACACAATGCATCAACAACATATTGTCTGAATAACGGGTTGAAGTACATCATAATGAATGGATTCACTGCACTATTCAATACGTAAGACTTTCGTGCAATTACTTCACCTACAGTATATGTAAGACCTTTTCCATCCATATTTGGTTCGATTCTTATGCCCACGTAATATGGCACAAAACACAGCACGGATGCCACTGTGATAACAAACATCATTATTGATAGTTTAAGTTCTGGCCCAGTTAATTGGAAAACTGGCGGTTTCTTCTTTGCCTGTTTCGTTCTACGTTCTACATCTTTAACATCACAGGCGACGCGTTGGTTATCATCTGCGTCCGTTACTTGTTGAGTTTCTGTAGTTTGATTGCTATGGATATGACTGTCTGTGTCATTATCACTTACAAATGAGTCATTTGTTTGCTCTATGGTCTCGTTTGCTGTTTTGTTCATTTGATTGTTTAAAGTATTATGTGATCTCAATCTTTGTTTTACGCGAACAATCTTTTTTATTACGAGGATATAAGCGACGGTCATAGCTCCAATAACTACAACGTGTATACATATGTCTATTTTATGAAACACGTCAACTACTACAGACAAAGGTGCTTGAGTAGAAAGTGCACAGTGGTGTCCAGTTACAGCGTTAACGGCGTTAGATTCAAAATGTAATGCAACAATCTCGCTAGTAGCGAAATAGTGAACACTGACAGACAATGAAATTACGATGATCCCGAATACGATGTAACTACCAATCCTTCTTGTGAGTTGCTTTCCATGAGGGCGACAAATCAGTTGGTGTCTATCTAAGGCCATGGCAGCAATAAACAATACGGAATTTCCCACAAACAAATGTCTGAAGAAGAAGAAAACTTTACACGTGAAGAGATGTGTGTATTTAACGACATAACACAAGTGAACAATGTCATATATCATCACTATATTAGTCAGTGCATCGTTCAATGATAAAATGGAGATGAAGAAATGAATCACAGATTTAGGTGCTCTCCATGTGTAGAACAGAAATGCGAATAGGTTGCTGACGAATCCGACAATAATAACGATGGCCAAATATACCATGACTGGAATATAAGCCTTTGTGTGTAAATTGTTGAAATCATCTATCATCGATGTCGAGTCTGTCGTATTGTTCATCGTTCTGAAATAAATACATACATATATGTTTTTATTAAAGTCACATTATCTCTCCAAAAACTTTTTTCCCGATCATTCAGTAAACTAACTAAATACAAAGAATTAGAATGTGTTTCACAAATGACCTAGAATTGACGACAGAATGTCAGCTATGTTTGTCGAAACAGTATGCCAAAGATCACATTTAGTAAAATGTATGGATGACAAAATTTACTTTAAGTTATGCATTTATTTTTTACATTTCTTTATTTTGTTTACAAACCAGCCTGAGGCTTTATTTCGTTTTATTCCATCTTATGGTGTTTTCCACCTTTGGGACTCAACTAAAGTGATCAAAATGTATCATTTTGCAGATAGGTTGCCAAGTTATTGCTTTTTGAGGCATAATGGGACTTTAAAATGCTATATTTGAGACCGGGTGTACTTTGTCTTTGAAGGTTTAAGTTTATTATAGATGGCCGCGGTCGCGAGAAAACGACACTAAAACGAAGAAAACGAACACAAAAACAAATGAATCTCGAAGCACGACAATGCACATACAGTTACAAGGCACTTCTAACGCTACCTTTAATTTCTTTTTCCGTTTCCAAAAATAAACGACTGAATGAATTGTCATAACATTTAGCACACTCAAACAACTGTTTATTACACACGTTCTGATGCAGGGTTACAAATATTGCCTTACAGACGCTTTTGTTGAAATAATCCCTATATCAAAAGTCGCAAAATTTGCCTATAATACTGGTTATGACTTTAAATCACGAATTCATGTAGAAATGTTTCAATAAAATGAAAAGAAAACATCTACTCAACTTACTAAACTACGCGTTTCGTTTTATTACTTCATCAGGTTTGGTGTCATTGTATTAACCAAATTAAGTATAAATGATTTAATGATTCGCTCTTATAATGGGTTAAAGTCTTTTACGCAAATGCGAAGGGCTGTATAACTAATAATGGTCATTTTCTGACTGTTTTAACATTAAGAGTGGTGTACGACAAGGATATCCTCTATCACCGTATATTTTTATCCTATGTATTGAGTTTTTACTTATTTCTATAAAATCAACGATGCTATAGAAGGTATTACTTAAAAGTACTTAGCAAACTCTTTTGACAGATGATGCTAGCTTTCTACTTAAAGGAAATCGAATGTATTTCGAAAACCCTTGACGATTTTTGGTAAAACATCTGGGCTTAAACTCAATAAAAACAAATGCTCAGTCTTGCGCATATAAGGTATAAGCTGAATAAGAAGAATAATTAATTCAAACGAGTTTTCATTACAAGACAGAATTAGAAAAGTATGATGGGTTATTACTATTAAAATGTTATATAACTGATAACGACTGTAAAAGTCTAAATTTAGAAATCAAAGTTTTTAAAGGATATATTGATCTCATTTTCTAAGGTCAGCACCCTAAACACGGAAATAGAAATATACAAACAAATCATCTGGAACAATTCAGGTGTAAACATATAAATAAATTATTTAGTTATTTTAAATTAGTTATTTTACTATAATACATGTACATGGTATAGCTAAGTAATCCAGTATGCAGAGCATATATTCGACTTCAGACACAAAATGTTTCATAGCTCGGAGTAGATGAAATTTCTATAATGATATCCCTAATGGTGATCACTTGAAATACTATACTCTCATTAAAAACGTACCGAAAGAATGGAAGACCCAATGCGAAAACGAAATATTATGACCAACCTAACTACCTAATCGATAGACTAAATGGAAACAGCAAATTAGGTAAGATTGCATATAATTCACTAATCAAACAAAAATACCAACAGAACCAAAATACAAACAAAAATGGAATCTTAGGTTCTCCATAGAAAACACAGAATGGGTTAGAATTTTCCAACACACGTATATTATTACAATAGACGCTCACCTTAGAAAATTTCAGTATAAATACCTCATGAATATAATACCCGACAATTCATTTTCACAAGTGTCATATAACCCAGTCAAGCTTATGTGACTTTTCAATAGACTACTAGACTCTATATACCATATTTTCTGGGAATGTCATCAATTTTTAAGTTTTTGTGCTGATGTTAGGTCAAATCTAGAACAAAAACATTCAGAACACTTAAATAACACATTTCAAAATATTTCAGTTTGCAACATTATAAAGAATGCAGAAGAAGATGGGCTTGTTATTAACTATATTATACTACTTTAGAAATCTTTTATATAGAAAGGATATGATTACTACGCGCTACAGGTGCCGAGTTCGAGCGATCAGTGAAACTAACGACAGCCTTGTAATGTATTGAACTGAACTGGTTCATGCAACTGCATTTTTACCGATTTATTTTTTGAAAGGAAATATATTTGAAGATATTTTAACGCAAGCAATCCTCTCGTTGGTTTAGCGATTGTATTGAACGAATCGGTTGTTTAGTCAGAAAAAAATGTATTTATTTTTAAAGAGATCCCGGCTTACCCATTGCTATTACTTCATTTGTGAAATTGCTTACATTTTATATAGTATTTGAAGTACTGATGTAACAAAACATCAAAAATACAGTGTACGTCTACTGTATACGCTTTTTAATTGTGATTTTTTAAATATAGGGTTAACATATGTCACGCAAGCGTGTATACGTAGTAATCTGTTTAGTGACCAGTGTAGCAATATCAAAATACATGCAAATCAATTAGGTGAAAATTTTGTTAAAATTTGGTGAATTTACCTTGAACGGTTTTAGAATTACCGTACCCGCCAAACTTAAATGATAGCGTTTAAAATGCCGTTAAAAGTACCTCTAAGGAGTTTGATATTATCGTAAATAATAACACCTTTTTAAAACGAAGAATAAATATAGTAAAATAACAAATTACAAAGAAATACACAGACGAAACCATTACGGATATTTACGAAACAAACATACCACTTCAAATATTCCTTTACCGTCCACAATTACATTGAAACTTCCTTCCAGGTAAATATATCGCGATTATATGAACTAGCTTTTAAATAATAGTTCCGTTTTAATTTGCAAAATGGGGTTTCAAAATATATAGTACGACCAATATTGATGGTACAATAACATGCCGACGAATTCATTTTCAAATGAGAGGGGTGATCATTTAATAAGCGCTTATGTTATTTCGCACAACACGAGCAAATTATAAATTAGCCTCCCTTGCTCAGCCGGTAAAGCGTCGGAAGTACAGTTTATTGGTTCAAGTTTAATATGTTTTGCAAGGTTAGGCTACCATCCTATTTGCATGTACACATATAAAGAAATACAGTATATAACATAGTATATAACATAGTTATACGAGCATATAGTAATCTAGGTGGACAAGTTGTCTAGTGGTGAGGGCTACTGACTATTGACTACTGATCCGAAGGTTGTATGTTCGATCCCTACTCCAGATGAATCAAAAAAGGAAATGCTTTACTCTTTACCTAACATGACTATAATTACTAACAGTCTTTCGGACGAGGTCCCGTGTATGGTGCTTTACATTAGGCACGTAAAAGAACCAGGGATGCTTCTTGGACTGGAGCATCTTCGGTATCATGCACTATCCCTCAAAAACTAAAGTGACTGATAAATAAAAGCATACAAATTAAATTATATATCTATGATATGTAAGTATTGGTACGAAAACACGGCATAATGCCATTTGAACAATATATGATGTGTCATGAATACATGTGGTACATTGTCAAAGTATTATAATACACTTTATATAACAATATATTTGTACAACTGTCCACATTTGCACCTATGCGAATGATTTCAAAAAATCCTCTTGTTTCTGGGTAAAAATAACGAAGATTCATTGCAAGCTTTCTTATTGTGTCTGGCAACAATCTATAGACAGATTTGATTTGTCTGTATTATATATCTTCGGAATATGTTTACTTCTAATGCCATCATAATTATAAAGAACCATAAAAACAAAGTGAATTCCATCCTCAACATAACATTCACAATAAGGACAGCTGCGATAGTCCTTGATATATCATGGTATCGCCCTGGTTCTACCATTAAACTATTTGATGAGAAGCTAAATGCTGCCATAGCGCGTCAAAATGTATCAATGTCAATAACTTAAATATAGTTTTCACATACATGATCTTAGTCTTAGTATTTACATAAAGACTCAGTTTACTTGTATTAGAACATTCAGGTCGCCAAATTTGAGCAAATTCATCTTTTAGTCTTTGTTGGAAGATTAAACAGAAGTCTGGTCTTTTCACATGCTGGCGCTCACAAACATAGCAAAAACTCTTTCTCAAAGAGACACTTTCTAACATCTGTAGCACAGTTATAATAACCAAGAGCACCATGATATACCTGCTATAGCATAATGAAACATACCTACTAGAAGACATTGACATTTTCAGTGACGTTTAGACAATGTTATTTTACATTCATTTCTAAATAATCTTTGTCGTACTATCATTATTTCACATTATTTTCAAAACATAATTTAACATCCGTAACTAGTTTCATGCAGTATGGATTTAAAATATTTTACTGCAGCTTATGACTTATGGTATGTGATTTTAGTTGTAAGAAAAACATCTTCTGTGGTTAATTTTATTGTAAATATGATTTTGTAGAGTATGTGTTTACCTGCATGAAACAGGTAAATTACAAACCTGCAAACAGGAAGAATTTGAAATAAACAAATAGAGAGAAGATATTTCAACAAACTTTTATCCTTGTTTCGATTTTCTTCCGTAACGGCATTTTAATGGCGTATAGTCCGTTTAATCAGGTCTGTCACTTGTATACAAACATTGCAATATCTTAACATATTATTTTTATTGCTTTAATTATTTTAATTTGAGAAAAAGGAAGTGAAAGCCAAAACCCTATTCACTAAGCCGCATACTAATACAAACAATATCTTTAAAATAATACATTAATAAGAGAAAATGCAATGTTTATATACACACCGTTATGTTATCAGGTGACTGACCTGATTAAACGATTTATACATACAATACTACACTGGTATTTTGATGCCAGCTATCATAAATAAAACAACAGTTCGTACATGGCCTAATCACATTTGTCACGCTAACACCAAGTTAAACCCAATTCATAATTGTTGCCCGGCGGACGTACGACGGGATCTACAATGAACAGTAGTATGGAATGCGGAATGCACAATAATTCCTTTATCTATGGGTTTAACAGTTAACTATGTAGTTAAGAGACTTTAAACCGCGGTTGCAAGTGCCAAATGCACATTAATTCTTTAAACCGCGGATAAAGACTTAGAACTGCAGTTACAAGTATCGATGATGTTTCCTTAACCCCATAGTTAAGAGACAACCAATCAGCGTTACAAGTCCTAAACGGGGGTTTAACACGCGCGAAGTGCACATTTAATATACATCTCTTAATTATATAGTTAAGCGACTTTAAACCCGGGTTCAAAGCGCCGTTAACCCATAGTTTAAGACATGTAACTGCAGTTTAACTCTCAATTAAAGCGTGGATTGAAGTATATGTATGTATAAATAATTTTCTTTCAAATTCATATGATCGTAGGCATATGTTATTGTATTGGAATTCATTTAGATGATCTAACACCAGTTTAAAATGAAAATTTAACGTGTTACTCGGAATTTCCGACTTTAAACCGGGTTAGTATATGGAACCCCAGTTTAAAATAAAAATTTAACGTCTAACTCAGAAATTCCGACTTTAAACGGGGGTTAGTAGATCGAACCCCAGTTTTAAATAAAAATTTAACGTGTATCTAAGAAATTCCGACTTTAAACGGGGGTTAGTAGATCGAACCCCAGTTTAAAATAACAATTCAAAGTCTAACGCAGGAATTCCGACTTTAAACGGGGGTTAGTAGATCGAACCCCAATTTAAAATGAGAATTTTACAGACAACACAGAAATTCCGACTTTAAACGGGGGTTAGTAGATCGAACCCCAGTTTAAAATGAGAATTTTACAGAAAACACAGACATTCCGACTTTAAACGGGGGTTAGTAGATCGAACCCCAGTTTAAAATAAAAATTTAAAGTCTAACTCAGACATTCCGACTTTAAACGGGGGTTAGTAGATCCAATCCCAGTTTAAAATGGGGGGTCCAGCAGGTAACATTTGCGACAATTATGATGTTCCATGATGGACAGGAAGTGATGTGTAGAAAAAATACAATACGTCAATCTCACTCATCCGTTTCATATACCAGGCCTGCAATGATAAAATCACGCAATTGCCTGAGATTCTAGCGAACATTGAATCACAGCGCGATGTTGGCAATATTATTAGTTTGCGCTTGGCGCACAAACCGCCTAATTCAACCCCGTCAAGCACGGGAACCGCCTAAACCAAAATTACTTCATTTAATAATATAAAGCCATGAACTTGATTGTGAAATATTTAGGTATTAGAATAAAACCAATGTAGAAGAGCTCTACATTAACAAAAAGTATATTGAACGTTTGTAGCCTTGTCTAGGCAATTGTTAAACAAAATTTGCCATTGCCTCAACTTTAATCAATTAATTAGTAGAAATATTTCACTCGTATTGAACATATATTATCAACAAATATTTCCATAAGTTTCGATAGTATACACCTTTAATCAAGCAAAGAGTACCATATTTATGATATTTGAATTAAGCATAAAAGATCAAATTCATATTTTATATGCGGAAAAATATATATCACTAGAAGACCGACTTTTTAATCATCTGTGTCTAAGGGCGCTTTATATAAACACACGTAATACATTTAAAATGAAAGCGTCCAAGGGAGCCAGATCAAGTAACTAAAATCTGAATGCCTAGGCAATATAGGGGAATAATGGGAGAGTATTATTACATATTATGACACCTGCTTCCTGTTATTTGCTTTATTACCCATCGATACAAAAGAAATTGGTTAACAGTAATAATTAATATGAGAATTTATTATGTATACACGCACGTTAATTTGATTAAACTTCGTGCAGGGACAATCTAATAAGTAATTATTAGATTGTCCCTGCTTCGTGGTATACAACTGTAAAATACATAACACCTTTCAGTATTGTGAAATTGTCTTCAAATTGAACTAAATTGTCTGTAAGAAATACAATCCAATAAAATACCAAGTTTATTCGGGCATACTCGGGTTTATTCGGAAATAGCAGAGTTTTGCGGGGTCTGTGAAAATCATTGAAAACTAAATTCAAAACGATATGAATACCACCGACTGGTTATGTCTTAACTATAGCGTTAAGACTTGTAACCGCAGTTTAAAGTATCGCATGTCTAACCCAAGTTTTAACTCTTAAACTGGAGTTATATGTTCGCGAAATGCATATTAATTAAACATTTCTTAACTATATAGTTAAGATACTTTAAACCCGGGTTACAAGTCTTAGTGCTGTTTTGCACATTAATTCTTAAACCCATAGTTCAAGACTTTGAACTGCAGTTCAAGACTTAGAACCGCAGTTACAACTTTCTTAAACGGTAGTTAGGAATAGATGTCCAATCAGCGCTTAGGTAGGTATAAATGCTTTGTTTTCATTGGTTCTGTCTTAACCATATAGTTAAGAGACTTGTAACTGCAGTTCTAAGTCTTTATCTACGGTTTAAGAATTGTTGTGCAGATGGCACTTGTAACCGCGGTTTAAAATCTCTTAACTACATAGTTAACTGTTAAACCCATAGATAAAGGAATTATTGTGCATTCCGCATTCCATACAGTAGGCTATCGTACGTAGAACAATCTGAACAAAATTTGAACATGTAGGGTCCACGATGATATTTCCCGTCGCACGACGGACATCAGAGGCAGACATTTCATCCGATGTATACACATGTGTAATGCGGCATTTTCAAGCCATTTTTGTGTGTAAGTTTTTGAGGACATTTTGTAAATAGATTTTGTGTTTTGTAAATTGATATTTTGTACATATTAGAAATAGAAAGAAAATAGTAAATGAACAGAAATGTATGAAACAAAGAAGGATAGAAACAGATTAAGTATCACGCTGACAACCTCTGATAATTCTACTTGAAAGATTTTTATCACCTTTTACAGACTTTACAATTATGCAAATCCCAAAGCACAGAAGTGATGTCAAAAGTTTGTTAGGATTAACAAATTATTACAGAAAGTTTGTAAAGAGCTATATTAACATTTGCGCTCCAATAATAAATCTGTTGAAGAAGGAGACTCCTTTCATTTGGTCGGCTGAGTGTGATAATGCACTAGATCAATTGAAGAGAGCTCTCACTTCGGCACCAGTTTTGAAATTCCCTGATATGAACCTTTCATATTAACATGTGACGGATCAAGGAAAGGATTTGTATTTGGACAAATAGGAGAACATGAAAAGGAACACGTCGTGGAATATGGGAGTCGTGCACTTTGAGGAGCAGAACACAACTACGGAGTATCAGAGTAGGAATGCTTAGGTCTGGTATCTGGAATTCAACATTTTAAGTCTTAATTAAGTACAGATATACCTTTTATGCTGGTCACTAATCACAAGGCTCTCATTTGTTTGAATAGTGTTCACACTTCAACGAATGGGAGACTTGCTAGGTGGTCAATCCATTTACAAGGATATAAGTATCAGATTGTGTACAGGGAAGGCCCAAACAATCAAGCGGATGCACTTTCACGGTTAGCGGATTATGACGAGCATGGAATACGGGAACAGGAAGTAACGAATATGGAACCAGTGGATCCGGAGATCAGTATGACTACCGTAGAGTGGCTTGTCACTTCTTTTCAGAACGACGTGCAATGTTCGGTCAACTCAAGAGAGGCTGACGGCTCGAAAGGACAGGATAACACTGAGGACAAGTTCAAAAAGGATGAAATTGAGGACAAGTTGGAAATTGCTCAAATGCAGAAGGAATGCCCAGATTTCAGGGATATTTACCAATATCTCTTAAAAAATGAGCTTCCTTTGGGTGAAAGCAAAGCCAAATATGTGGTATGTGAGAGTAAGTACTACGATATTGTAGACCAACAGCTGTCAATTCACATGCACAATACAAGAAGGAAGAAAAAGTCATTAGATGAAGATGTAATCATACAAACAGCACTACCTAGGAAACTAAGGCAAACTGTTTTGGAGGCACACCATGGTGGAAATCGACACTTCGGAGTTAAGAAGACCCATGCATCCATACAGTCCAAGTATTATTGGCAAAAATGTACAACAACATTGACTTATATGTTCGGTCGTGTGATGTTTGCCAGCGCTGCAAGAGGAACCATGGAGCGAAACCAACACCCCTGAATCCATTACCTGTAGCGGGTGTCTTTGGACGGTTACATCTGGATTTCATCGGCCCACTCAATAAGAAGTCAGAAGGTCATGAACATATATTGGTTGTTGTTGACAGTTTCACGCGTTGGACGGAAACCTTTCCTGTATAATCACAGTCTGCGGTTGAAGTTGCGCGAGTTATGCATGATGAGATCTTCTGTCGCTATGGTAGCCCTATAGCTATCGTAACGGACAGGGGACAAGTTTTCATGTCAAAACTTGTCAACGCCATATGCGAAATTTACAAGGTAAGACGTCATCACACTGCCAGCTATAACCCACAATGTAACGGTGCTGTTGAAAAGCAAAACGGTACAATTAAACAAGCTATCAGGATGCACATTAAAGACGATCACTCAAACTGGCATCTTCTTCTTCCAACGAACATGATGGCTATGAGGTCCTCGCCAAATACAGATACTTCTGGTTATAGTCCATTCAAGATGTCATTCGGAACGGACATGCGATTACCGTTTGACACGACCTTAATTCCAAGAGATTCACTAGGACTACACGCTAAAGCGCATATCGATGAACTGTTGGGTCGGTTGAAGCTGATCAGGGAATGAGAATACGGAATTAACACAGGCAGAAAGCAAAGAGAAGCATGACAGAAATGCAAGGGAATCATACTTTCTACCAGGAGAACAGGTACTGCTTAAGGTACACAAATCGAAGCCAGGAATTTCAAATAAGCTGACTGATAAATGGAAGGGACCGTGCTACATCAAGTTCAGAGGACCACATGATTCCTACAAAATTGCTGACTGTGAAACAGACAAGGTGATGAAGCCATATGTGAATGCGAAAAACTTAAAGAAGTAACTGGATCCAAGAGACTACAGAATGTTGGATAATGATAACCAGGACATTGAAGCTGACATAGAAATAGAGGTACAGCCACCGAATATTCAAGAGCAGGTAATAAATGAAGAGCATCAAACTGCGCAAGAGACAAACAGTAATAACAGGAATACTGATGAACAGGGTGATATGATAGTACACAGGACACAAGGGAGGTAATTGAGGAATGGTTTACAGTAACCAAACTATTGAAGACAAGAAATTGAAACGGACAGAGGAAATTCCTAACTAAATGGAAGAACCTGAAATACAAACCAAGTTGGGTAGCCGATAGGGGTGACTATTTAGTCCATTTATGACTATTGCGATACTATTGTTATTGCTGAAAGTACTATTGCGATACTATTGTATTGCTTGAAGCTATTGCGATACTATTGCAATAGTTATTGACAAGATTTGAAAACCAGATATTAACTTGTAAATGCAAATTTGCACTGTGTAAGAATAACTTAGTTGTACAACATACTAATCTACTATTTGTGGAAATGATTTAAAACGAATTGGACAGAAAAAGGAACGTGTGCACGATTGTGATTTTGGTCCTTTGTGGCAGTTTTGATGCGCGGGATTATCCAAAATTAGTTTATTTAACGAGAACGGAAGTCGTTTTAAATTAATAATAAACTTTATTAATAAAAAGGAACTATCGTAACTAACGATAGTTGAGCTAACTATCGGCGATAGTTATTGGATCGATACTTTTACTATCGATCCATACTATCGGGTCACTCGGGATCGCAATGCATCGATATTTCGATGGATCGGCCCACCTCTAGTAGCCGAGAAGGATGTTATCCCGTATTTGAAGAGAGAGTATTTTGCTACTCACACGAAGCCTGGAAGTCGCTGAAAAAGACCGTATAAATACTTTGATCAAAACTAAGCCATGCTAATTAAGTAGTCACTTTAAATTTTGTTCATTGATTTAGATGATACTTAGTATATTAATACTGGTCACATTGCAAGTAAAGAAGGACAGAAACTAAGTAAAATGTCATATAGGAAACAAATGAATAAATGAGTAAAAACCAGGTGAAAAGAGTCATCTTAAAGGGACTGTCTCACGTATTGGTGTATTGCAAAACTAAAATTAAATTGTTAAATATTCATGTAATTTTGGTATATTTTCCTGTATATACCATAAACAACCACATTGACATAAACATAACTTGGGAAACATCGGAATTTTGTAGTAATTTAGCATTTTTACACCCAAAATTCTATATACCCTATAGAATAAGCACTACTATCACTTCAATTGCCTGAAATTTGTTTCCATTTGAGGAAAACGAATTTTTGTTGAAGTTACAGTTTGATCATGTGTGAATTACATAATTCACAGAACATTTTGGAAGGAAACTCTGCGATATTTTTAAACAGAAAAATTCTGAGTACCAAATATCAAGAGTGATTTAAATTGCTTATATGCCATAAATCTTTCATAAAGCAACCACCAGTGACTTTCTATTATATAAATACTTGGTTAGGTAGGAAAATTACGTTATACAAAAAATATAGCCCAATCTGTGAGGCAGCACCTTTAAGATTTAAAATGAGGTAAAATAAAGAAAAGAATAAAAATGAGATGAATAACGGAAAGAGTTAGGTTTAACTCTAAAACGAAAAGCTTAAATAATTGATCATCAATTATGCAAATTCCACGATTAGATTATCAGGGTACTAAGTGGTATCTGGCAATTTTATTAGAGAATTATAATATATGACTGATGACACGTTTATAATATATTCCTAATTAACAAACCGATTAAGTCCAGATCTTACGTCACTTAGGAACGCGGGCTGTTAAGGTAACGCAGATGTCCGAAAGTTTACGCCCACATTTTCGATTGGTCAGGAACATTAAACTAGGGTTTGGTTGCCCTAGTAACTTATAGAATACTCTTTTTTTGGTTGGCTAGAAATTAACAGCATGCGACAATTATGATTCCTTAAAGTCCCTTTCCCCAAGGTCGCAGTATCAGCACTTGTAAAATTCTAGATCTACGTTAACTTGCAATAAATTTGATTTGGGAATTGGACAAAGATCTTATATCTTTTATTATAGGTAAACAATTTATTTGGTACTTTGTTTTATTTTGTATGTTAATGCTGATTCATCTTAAGTCTAGATTTTGTTCGGTTAAACTGATAGTGATAGATTTTTATGTTCTTCTAGGTACATGTAAGTCACTGATTATTTTTAAGTTATTTAAAATAACTGATTTGTTTGAAAGTTATTATAAGTTGAATTCCATAGGGCTTAGAACATTTTATTTATACATGTATTTTAATTTATAAGAACACAGAAGAGCTTTATTATTGACTGTACGCTTAATCTATTGTCTTACAAGTAGCCTATTTTATACACATTCAGTTAAAGCGCCTTTGTGGTAGATTTTTGTACTTCGGCTACACTGTCAAATTTATCGTTGTTTCTATCATGCGGAAACAAACACGAGAAATGATTTTAAGAATTCTCACATGTTTTAGTAAATTAAAGAATATGTTAAGACTTTTGATAGATGACAGCCTGTTAGTATGATGCAGAAATATATTATTTATCTAATGGAATCAGTAACCATGGTGAGGAAATGTTGTTTTTGATAATTTTCTATGATGTTGTTGGTTGAAAAGTGAGCTGTGTAATTTTGATGATTCTTTAATATGTTAATGACTTATATTTAAAAAGGTTTATAATGTTTTATGGAAATATTTCTTTAATAATGATTTGTTTTGAAATCTGTAATGATTACATATATTATTATAAATGATCAGAACTTGTAAAATTCTAGATCTACGTGAACTTGCAATAAATTTGATTTAAGAATTGGACAAAGATCTTATATCTTTTATTATAGATAAAAAATCCTAAAGGCCAAGCACAAAATATGTGCCACGGGAAATATCATTGTTGACCATAGTCGTAATTTTGAACAAGTTCAAAAGTGTCTAGGTCAGGCGAATATTGTATGTCTGTCGCACATATTTTGTTTAATATGTCCGAATAATTATGGACAAAAATAATATATATGTTTACTAAATTAGGCATATCTGAAGACGTTGAAGATATGAACTATGCTTCGTATGTCATATAGTCATAATTTATACGCCCACAATACTCGTATTGCGGATGTCTGTACAAAATATTGCAGATGGTTTGTTGTAATATATTGTTCAGTCTATTTTGCAGCGGATGCTGGAATAATAATTAAATTACGCAGTTTTCAGTTTACGTTTTGTACTGTACGGGTGCATATTAATTGACGGCTGTGTGTATGTGATGATTTGCCGTTTATAATTAGTATAACAAGGGGACCAACTGCGTTTGAACTACATTTTGTATCTTAATCGTATCGTTCAATTTGTCTTTCTTATTTTCAAAGTCAACCCTTTCATTCATGCTGTTCTTGTAAAGGCTCTGTCTTATACTTATACTACGAGTATGTTATGTGTCATTTATAAGTATGTGTCATTGCCTAAATAACAAGTTTATAACATTAAATTGTGAAAACCTTCTAACTGGTTGGTTGTAATGTGGAGGCGGCGATGTTTACCTACTTCGTTCGATCTTTGCCGAGTCCATTTATTTAGGCCCTTTCGATCAAACACTCAACATAGTCAACACTACGGCTACATGCACAACAAACTCATTTCCTTTTGTAGCATTATATATTTATTTTAGACACGAAATACGTCATAAACAACATGTTTATAAAATGTACACACATGCATATTTACAATAATTTACATCATCTGTATGATTAAACAACGTTAAAGAAATATTGCAACAATACCCATAAAGTATGTATAACAATGTATTATATGATGATTAAACACTAAGCACCTTCACACATCATTACAAGAATAGATATGTACATATTTACAAGTTCAAGACATGAGTGCGAAACTCATCATCTTAGTTACTTCCCTTTGCTATTACAACTGTGCGTGTGATTAGTCAAATTACTGCGCAGTAGAAAGCAGGAGAAAACAATCCCTTATTTACACCTCCATTTCGCACGAGATTTCAACGTCTCCCTTAATTACTTGTCTGTGTCCGTCTCTCGTAGACCTTAAAGGTTTCCATGCATAGTCGTATCTTCGTATGGCGTGTCTGACCTTGGTACTTGTTTTGTCACTGCGAAGAAGCATCCTTCGAACGAAAACGCTGCAGTTCTTTTTAACAACATTGTCAATTTGTGTTTTAATTCCTTTTCTACCAAACAATTGGTTTTCCCAGTTTTTACCAGCAGCAAAGCCACGGCATACCTTACTGTAGACAACGAATTTTCTGGAATGTGGTTTGGTCTGTACGCTCACTTCGTAAATTGCAGCCATTTTCGTTTTCCCGCCAAATATGGTGTTTGTCCTGTATCCACATCCGCCTCCGGTTCTTGGTTCCGTGATATTCATATCACCAACCACGAGAGTGTTGGGAGAAATCACCTGTTTCCACTCTGACCAATTCATATCACGGAGAAGGAAGTAATTATCTGACACATTTTCACGACAATGTTTCGGTAAGTATTTGTCCATATACTTCTTATTCGCAGGAACTGTTTTAATAACAGTTTTCGGTGATTTAATGGTCGATCTTTTTGTCACAGTGGTGCTATATTTAGATTTATCTCCGGCTTTCTTTGCAACTTTTGGTTTCGGTATTTTCCCTGCAGCGCCTTTACCGCTGGTTGATGGTGCGTCTGATCCTGACTCTGACCCCACACCGTCTCTTAAATCACCAAACAGATTATGTAAGTCCTTGTTTATAGGTGTGCTGCGCGATCTTACTTCTTTTTCATAGTTCATAAACAATGTATCGTCCTTCTCACGGTAACAAACAGCCATGAGAAAATCAAAAACATTCTTAAAATCATTCAGTTTCAGATGATGACCATGTGTACGGCGAGCGATCTCGGCATAGAACTTGGCGGCATCACCATAGTTTGAGCATTGTACGGAATAGATTCGAACACCAATGTCTTTCAACTCGTCAGCTTCTTTCCTCCAGTTTAACTTAAGTGTATTCTGAGGATAGTTTGGTTTATGTGGATTACTGTCACCGATCATGACAAGCGCCCGCTGTGATCCGGGAGTCCATGTAAGCTCCGTACGGACTTCGTGTAACACCAGCTCATAACATTCATCAGAGTCACCTCCCCCTGTACTACTCACAGTGTTCGTGAAATCTACCAGTTTAGCTACTTCGTCTGTAAAATCAACAAACTTCGTGACGTAGTTATGTTTGTCGCAGTAATCTCCATGTGCAAACACCGCCATCTTGATGCCTGGTATATCTGCTTGAAGTCTTTGTACCATATCGGACACACGACCTCGTACTTCGTCCAGGCATGATGACATACTACCAGTTGTATCAAAAGAGAACACAATCTCCAAAGGTCCGTTTGGTAAAGCCATACTTTTACTTTGTATGTTCTGAAATAATAAAACAAACACTGGTTAGACATGTTCGCATTGTCAACTGGCTAAGTCACTTTTAGACTTATTTTGAGTCATATATATGGTATGAGGTATGTGAATGTCGTTTTAAAAGCTCATCATGTATACCAAAGTCAAATGAAGTGTTACAAGTAATGGCTGACAGTATTTGTCCAAAACCGTATAGGTAGGGAAAATTCATGTTCTCCATCGTATTTATTTAACATTATAAAGTTGTCGAATTAAACATAGATTGCATAGAGTAAGAATTTAGTATAATAATGATAATAATATCTTTATTTAGAGAAGGTAACATGTACAGACATATGCAATAGACGAATTCACATACGTCTTAATTTAAACAAGGCCTTCTATAAAACAAACAACAACAAAACATGTTATTTTGACAATCACTCAAAGTACACACATACTATAAGTAAACAATTTAAATATTTATATAGTATACTTACATTCTAAGGGAGATAACAACAGAATGGCTTGTTAAATATTTATATCACAGTTGTCTCAATGTTTAACTATTGCAGTTGGTTGTAAAATAACCGATACTCGTCGTATATATAGTATGGTATAAATTTACCAAGCATGCGCAGTGATCACCATGTATGTTGAAACTTGTCTGTTCATATCATGTACCTGTTCACAGTCATGCGCAGTTAGATCTATGATGTATATTATTTGTATATTTATAGTAACATTACCTTTTGTACTTTAAACTTGATTTATATTTAGATTTCGTGGATAGGGCGTATGTGGGATACAAATAATTTGATACACTTTTATACAATTCTTTGTATAATGTGCAATGAGTACAGGAGTGTATCTAGGGTCATTAGAGGGCTGGTTTTTGGTGGTTGGCTAACAATGTACAGGGCTGTATCCAGGGTGATCATGCATGGGGCGGGTATGGGGTGGTTGTCTCACAGTGTAGATCTAAGCACAGGGACATATCCAGAGTGATCATGGGGCGGGTATGGGGTGGTTGTCTCACAGTGGAGATCTAAGCACAGGGACATATCCAGGGTGATCATGGGGAGGGTATGGGTTGGTTGTCTCACAGTGTAGATCTAAGCACAGGGACATATCCAGGGTGATCATGGGGAGGGTATGGGTTGGTTGTCTCACAGTGTAGATCTAAGCACAGGGACATATCCAGGGTGATCATGGGGAGGGTATGGGTTGGTTGTCTCACAGTGTAGATCTAAGCACAGGGACATATCCAGGGTGATCATGGGGAGGGTATGGGGTGGTTGTCTCACAGTGGAGATCTAAGCACAGGGACATATCCAGGGTGATCATGGGGCGGGTATGGGGTGGTTGTCTCACAGTGGAGATCTAAGCACAGGGCTGTATCCAGGGTGATCATGGGAGGGTATAGGGAGGTTGCCTCACAGTGTAGATCTAAGCACAGGGACATATCCAGTGTGATCATGGGGAGGGTATTTAGAGGTTGTCACACAGTGAATATCTAAGCACAGGGACATATCCAGGGTGATCATGGGGCGGGTATGGATTTCAATTATTTCATACATATACTCAATACACATGAACACATCGCTGGCTTATAATTAGATGGTCGCAAGTACACAATCTATATTTTGAGAAAACTGTCTGAAAACTACTCTTTTCTTATGCAAAACAAGCTTTTTGAACTTCAGTTTGGCCAACATAGCCTCTTCTGATTTTCATGAAAATAAGCTCATAAGAAGCGCCTTGAGATGCAGATTATGAATATGCATGAGTCTTATAAGGTCGTTAGTAGTACCTTCTAATTCTAAGCCAGCGATATGGACCACCCGCTAGATCTACCATATCTTATAAATAAGATTAATGAGGAAATGGTTCCTGACAAATCATACCAGTCATTAATGAGTTGTGCTATTAGTGTACCACTTGTCTGACATGAACGTTGACAATTTACAAAACTGCCCCATTTCCATTTGAGCTCCTCTGGAGATATTAAGCCTTTTCGACTGGGCTGTTTTTTGGAGCAGGTTACAGTCTGGTTCCCGTTCTAATTTTACAGTTGTATTACTGTAGTAGTGTTGTAATTGTTGGGACGGGAACCAGGCTAAAACTTGCTTCACGAAACAGCCCAGTCGAAAAGGCCTAATTACAGTATACTATTTGTAACATTTGTCTCCCTTTGATTACATGCGACACGATTTCTCGTGGCTTGATAATCTTTATTTTAATTTTACAATATTAGGTAACGTTATTGGCGGCTCCCGTCGTAAGTTAAAAATAGAGAAATAAAACATGAGGTTATATATTAGTCGAAGGGATGCCAGGAGCCCCCGAAACAAAATAAGGTAGTTAACTCCAGTTAACATCAATGTAAATTGCCGTAACTTAATTGTTATATTAGAGCACTCGTCGAATGTTGATACGAATTGTCATGAATTGTAGCGTTTTTGACGCGAATGTCAATTGTCGCAAATCCGCGTCACCGAAAAAGTCACTATGATAATTTAAATTTCACGAACTGACTTATTCAATGCTACAATATCGAAAATAAAGCCACCGCGAAAATAACTGCGTGTGTAAAATAATAATTTAGAATTACTTTAAATATTCAAGAGCTCCACTCACGTAAATTGATATTGTACTGGGTAAAATGACGTATCTAAGCTGCGACTTATTGTTATAGAGCAGTCGTCGATCGTTGATACGATTTATCATAATCATAGTGTTTTTGTTGCGAATTTCAATTATAGAAAATATTGAAAAAGGCACTATTTAAAATTCGCGAACTTACTAATCTACAAATGCACCTGCCATGGACAGCGCTAAAACAGCGAAAATAAAGCGACCGCGAAAAATAACCGCATATGTAAAATAATAAAATTACTACCCGGTATTCAACAGTTTCAGTCACATAAATTGAACGAAATATTTATTTGCTAAAAGGACGTTGTAACTGGGTAAAATAAATAAGCTAATGCATACTAAGAAAGTATACTTATTTTATCAGCCTACTGTGGATTATTTCTTAACCATACAAGTTTAAATTTGTATATAAATACATGTAATATTATCGATCACCGCTGTATACTTCAAACATCATCGACATATACGTACGTAGATCGAAATTTAAAGTTAAACCATTTATTTACCTACCTATATTGATTTTTAAATTATCAGGCATACCCAGCCTTATAGCTGCTATACATTTTTCATTGCCCTTGTGAAGTTGTATGACAAAGTGGTTTTTGATTAAATATTCATGATAAAACATCGAGTGTAAATGCTTGCAAGGGTAGATACGTGTGTGAAATATTAAATCTGTATTAAACATGTTATTTGTTTAATCCAATATATACCGGATAATAATTCTATAACTAAGGTAAGATTTATGGAATTCCCACCGACCATTTATATGTCAGAACTTTTTTTAAAATGTTAATGGTTTTGAAACGTTGTTAACACTAAATGCATCATGTTCGCAACGTTTCCTCTTCTAGACTGCTCATCGGAGCTCAATATAACTTTATTAAGTAACATTTATACGAAAATTAAGACCAGATAGGCCTACAGTCCTGTTGTTTCAATGGTTTACTGTTGAGGGCCTTACGACATATTGACAATCATGTCAAGTAAGCTCCCTTCATAACTAAAGTCTTTATTATTACTATTATTATTATTGTTATTATTATTATGCGTAAGCACATTAATATATTTGGCGCATATTACTACATGTATACATCAACATGTCGAACCCTGGGAATGGTAGGACACCACGTGTTTGATCCCACGCCTTAAGCTTGTCATACCAAAACCGTACTTGTACTACCTTGGTGCATGTAGCGTGGTCCAGTGCCAAGGTAGTATATTCGTCAGATGCCCCTTCATTATATCATAATAGAGATAGTATCTCATATAAAATTATAAAGTCCGATTTTGATAATCTGATCACGTTTTTATAGACGAAGGCTATAGCATAAACATAATACCAGCTTTGATAACATGCATAATTTATGAACTCATTATTAGGCTACACAAAGCACATGATTTTCAATGTACTACATAGCGGATATGATATTAGACCCCTTTCTGATTCATATTCCCTGCTTGAGCATACTTGTAAACGTTTGTTTTTTCTTTTTTAGTGCCAAAATGATGTTCAAGTCCAGCGACGTATTCAGTCAGTTACAACCGCGTCATGTATCTCGTAGAGAACGAAAACCTGGGGCTCGTGAACGACATTCAGCTCAACGACAGAGATTACCGTCCGATCATGATGATTCTAGTCAACACAGCCAAAGTCCCCGCATGCAGCATACATCATCACACGGGAATAAGTCATCATATAGCATGGACAGTGCAATCGCTGACTTCTCACACAGATCCCGCGAGAAAAAGGTGGAACCGCAAGTAGTTGTGTCGCGGTATAAAGAACTTTCGACCATCGACGAAATCCGTACAAGTATGAAACTAACCGCGCGCGCAACTTCAGCTCCGCCTACGCACGTGCCTGACTGGATGCTAAATTTAGACATTAATCTGGACGTGACGTCATTGGATATTATTCCGCCATTCAGTGAACCTGAGCGTCAGGAAGACAGAAATGAAACGTACACTGAATCCCCTTCATTCCTATACGTTGATGATGACACAGACTTAGGGTTTGAAGAGGATGAGAATTTGGAAGAAGAAATGTATAATCAAAAACTTAATCGATACTTATCGAACGAGAATAGAACGATTGCGAAAGAACGAAACAGTCCCAGAACAATAGACAATGAGCGTGTTGGTGGTAAAAAGCATATTATGTCCAATACATTCAAAATAGCTGCTGAAAGTTTTACACCAAGAGCACACACACCTCAAACGGGAGGTAAGTATAAATTATACCATCTATCAATGATATTCAGTAGTTGGTATTCGGTGTGCCTTCATAAATTGGTTAAAATGGCGATATTTACGATTTTCTAGCGATCGATTTCCCCCGAATTAGCTTAGTATGACAGAATCACAGGTAACTGTATCTTTCATAAAGAGAAAAAAATATTTATTTATTTTATAAAATTTATGTTTTCTTAGAAAGGTGCATTTGTACTAAAGTGGTCAGATTTTCATGGTATCAAAAACAAGAATTGGCTTTCGATGTCTTCATAAAGTAATCCATATACAGCATTGTTAGAACTACCTCCATGCAAAATCCTATTGAAATTGATCAACTAGTTAAAAAGTTATGCCATGAAATGTATATCACGGTGTCCAATCAATCATTCAGGTGCATTCAATAAAAAACGACTATGCTATTTTAAACAAGTAAAAAGTGATTTCACTAGGTCTGTGAAGTTGGCAGTTATAGCTATTAGATATTAACTCGAAAATTAATTAAAATTATATTTGAGTTAACTTCTGAGTTAACATCTTAGTTAACTTCTGCCAGAAGTTCACTGGAAAAATATTTTTTGAGTTCACATCTAACAGCTAACTGCAAACTTCACAGACCTGATTTCACAGCCCTATGGGTTTATTTTCTTTGTAATGAACAGATTTTTAAAATGCTTTTAGAATTGAGGCATATTTGGTACATCCGATTAATAAAATAATGTGAGGGGTCATGGAGCTTCTTTTGGGGCTACAACAGAAACGTGTCCCTTATTATCCGCTATTAATCAAAACCGCTTTTTTCTTATTTTGCGGAATTTTAATGCATACAATAATGTATATTGGTAACACACTGAGACTATCAATCCAGAGGTCGTGGGTTCAAACCCCGACATGGTAACTGGACTTGTCGGAAACATTTATAATATTTCCCGCTGTATCTGACTGTGTGGACTGCGAAGTACCTGGAAGTGCCGGGAAGCTGGTATGCACTGCATGGTAGAGGATGCACCTGCGCCCTTGTGGCTGCAACACTATAATGTAAAGCGCCTTTGAACGTTTGTTCGCATGATCGAAAAGGGCGCTATATAAAGCTGGTATATTCATTTATGTTAAATTTCGTCGCGTTACGTAATATATGTATAACGACCAATTTCCGCATTTTGATAATTACAATGATAATCAATACTGTTTATCTAGAATAAACAATCGTGCAGCGCCATTGTGTTTGTATTTCTGCGTCTAATTATTTTTGTTGCGCCAAGTCGAATAGTAATAGAAATATGTCAGACTCCAGTCGGTTCCATTGGAACCGTATAATATAAATTGCGTACCAAGTTATATCACTACAAGGCGTCAAATCAATACTGTCACTATGGTAAAGATATCTCTCAAATTGAATAAGTAAACACCACAAGGTAAATTAAATTTAAACTCATTTCTGAAGAGTTTATTCATTATAAAGCGCCCTCTATCGTCAGCACTGGACCTATCGACGGCATGTTTAGTTTTGTCTTATAAATGAATAGTACTTATCTGGCTTTTGTTGACGTCGATGAACGTGCCAAGTTTTCCACTTATAATTCAGTGAGACTTCAAACCTATCTGTTCGAGAATGAAGTGCGCATTTAAGTGACGCTTAGAATTTTTAAATTTATTAACATTCATTACAGACAAGGTGTTATAATCATTTACACATTACAAACTATATTTTGGTGTTAACATGTTCGGATAAAGTTGTGTTCAACTTTTAACGTGATGCAAATATGGATGAATACGAAATACTTATGAGTAAGACATTTTATGTATCCGTTTATAGATCTAGGCTGCGTTTATATGTTTGCAAGCATACACAGTTGTACTTACATGAGTTTTATTTGATGTTTAATTATCATATCTGATATAGCATACAGACTTGCGAATTATGTTCTTCCTTTCCTCCACCTGTCTGTACGTCTGTCCGTTTGACATGTTTTATTATCTCACATTCTCATTATGCAACATATGCAATGAACATCATAATCTAGAGCTATTGTTTATACCAGTTTGCAATTCTTTGTAGCACCACTTACCTTCTTGTGTAGTCTGACTTAACATTTTAGGACTTCAGACAGTTAAAGTAATAATTATGTATTTCGACCGTTTTACTGTTCAAACTAGATCATTCAGCTTTGGGCATTCAGCTTAAGTTTTGTGATTGCTGAAACTAGTTCATTCAGCTTTTTGACAACTGACACTTGTGTGGATCATTTTCTCGTTCGGTTGTGTGTTGGACACTGTGCCTGGTTTGTTTTATAATATATATTATTACTGTGCTCGGCTCGTTAAGTTGGGCGCGTCCTTCCCTGTCCGACTAATTATTATCTTTTTACTCAACTCCATGTCAAATTGACCAAACGTATGTTGAACTTAGACTATCGGGTTTGATTTACTTACCTAGATCAACTAACTTAAATCCTGTTCTCATCGTTGATAATATCGCCGTTGACAAGTTTCACAATCAAATGCTACATTAACCTAAGATTCTACTCAAGTAGTCTGCTACTACATTTCCCTTACCAGGTGTATAGCTTTGATTTTCATTCTGTAAGGCTGCAATACTCTTTACGTTGGTTAAAATTGTGGCTCGGCGATGCACTTTGTAACAACAAGTCCTCTCCAAATTATTTCCTCTCCTCCTCAATAGCTTCAACCCCATGTCCAACTATTACGACGATATTCCCATTTTCTGTAACATTTCTGGTTTGTATGATGACATGTGTATCGTCTTTAGGCTGTTCTCGTTATAACGTTTCCACACGGGTTGTTTTCAGGTCCGTGTGACATGTGTAGGTGTTGTTGTCCATCTCCAAGCCATGTATATTCTTACCATTTCTATAACGTTAGTCTCCTCTTTATTTGTTCAAACTAAAAGCTTTCCTGTATAGCGTCAAACATTCGTGATCATTAAATGAAAGTTTTTTTTAGTTCTTACGGACCGTGGTTGACCGTGAAAGTCCGTACCGTACATGTTTTTTTAAAAAATGATTATAAAAATCCATTTAAACACAATACACACAACATTGATTAATAAATACTTTTATCTTTGTTTGTTTGAAGTCCCCATGAACAATGTCGAATAGGAAATACTGATTCCATAAATTGAATAAGAGTTAAAAACATTAAACAAATATTCAGCTACATTAAAATGATAAAATGTAATTGTTTCAATATCAAATTACGGCTTGCGTTTTTATGCTGCCATATTTATATTGACGTGATAAATCATGTCTTCCGTCATATAAAAGCAATGATATAGCATTTTATTTGCTGTTGCTTAGTACAATTACAGGAGTAACTGTTGACATATTGTTGTTAACTTTCAGCCGAGTAAACATTGTTAAGATCTTTTAAGTGCGATTTAGTTGTGGGTCATAGAACAGTAAACTTAACACGTATACGTGGTGTCCAATATCCCTACAATGCTGTTCATAATTGTTCTTTGCGTCCGTGTTAGATAGAACGGTAGATTGATATCAGAACCACGTACCAGTTAGCTAATTGCAATGCTAAAATAATACTGTTATTTTTTCAACTATATAGGAATTCTGGCAGCTAAAACTAGGCGTTTCACATACCAGTTAGCTAATTGCAATGCTAAAATAATATTGTTATTTTTTCAACTTTATAGGACTTCTGGCAGCTAAAACTAGGCGTTTCACGTACCAGTTAGCTAATTGCAATGCTAAAATAATACTGTTATTTTTCAACTTTATAGGACTTCTGGCAGCTAAAACTAGGCGTTTCACATGCAGTTAGCTAATTGCAATGCTAAAATAATACTGTTATTTTTCAACTTTATAGGACTTCTGACAGCTAAAACTAGGTTTTTCAGTCGTTTTACTGTTGTAACTGCCATGGGTCATCCAGCTTGGGCATTCAGCTTTTTGATTGCTGAAACTTAAGTTCAATCAGCTTTTCGACAACTTGGACTTGGGCGGATCATTTACTTGTTTAGCTGGGCATTGTGCCTTGTATGTTTTTTTATGTTTTCTGTGCTCGGACGGTTAAGTTGAGTGCTGCCTTTTCTGTCTGACTTAATATGATATTTTTACATTGTGACTCTAATTAAGGCTTATGCAATTTCAGTAATGGATTAAAAAACCGCAATTCCTGGCATATGCGTCAATACTTTATAGTCCAGTCAGAATAAGAATAGATTGCCACAGGGGTCGATGCCACTATTACGGTGTAAAACCAATTATATAGGCTTATACCGACAGCTTAAATTTCGATGCTTAACTAACTTCCTATATTCGCTCTACCTGTTCAGACAATTGTTGTAATATTTTGTGTAACATAAACGACTACGTCATTCTCACAGTATCCCAACTGGACTGTATGTTCCCTAATAGCACTTTTCGAGGGTAATTTAAATAAGCTGTATAAACTAAATTCTCTACCGATTGTAAACGAAATAAAGTAACAAAGTGTATTTTTTTACTTAAATAATGTTGATTGTGCTTTTGTTATGTTATTAGGTCCACGTCGTTACCAAGGAGACAAGAGGGTTATGTCCTTACAACAAGGCGGTATACGTAGTACACGTAAGTATGTTACGTCACAAATCCTTTAAAAATACTCAGTGATAAAATATAATTACGTATCAATATATTTCATTTTAATTGAATTAAAACGCTTGATTTAATAAATTAAACCTTACAATTCTTAAGATAATTTAACTAACACGATAGCGAGCGATGTCACAGGAAGACATTCCAGTCTTGTTGTGTGTGAAAAACATGCCTATTTCAGTGTAGCAATACCACGTGATTAATTGCTTTCCATGAATACAGGATCTTTTACAGCAGCTAGACCGTTTTTTCGATCACCATGTGAAGCATGTACATGTATTTTCCACGGTTTCATAGGGTGCTGGACAAAACAGCATAGCTGCTGAAAAAGATCATACATTCATGGAAAGCAAATAATTTTTATTTAGCGTCGCGTATATTACATTGAAATCGATGAAGAATAAAAAATACTTATGGCTATTTTTGTCTTGGAACTGTAGCCAAAGGTCACGTGGTGTTGCTATACTTTAAACTATATTTTTAAAAATTTAAAAATATAAAAAATACCGGATGGCGTCAGTGGATATTACGGGATTCGAACCCGCTAGGATTTGTGTGACAGACAAAGTTTGATCAATTCAAGCGAAGTAACCACTCGACTACGCCGGTATCGGTTTTGCACAACATTTACCTAGGCTATATACTTAACTTAAGCCAAAAGTCACGTGGTATATTGCTACATTAGAGAGGGCGATTCGAACGTGTACGACTACCTGTACGTGTAGCTACTCGTATATGTATACGTACGCGTTGTAATTAAAATTGGCTTGCGAAAGACAACGTGTGCGTGTAACATCACATGACAGTTGTAATATGATTTCTTCGTGAATCGATAATGAGTGTTTATATTAACTCAATGAAACCACGTGCGATGAATTATTTGGTTTTCCGTGCATACGCATACCTGTGTGACATAGTACACATTATATTTTCGTCTGCCACACGTCGGTTACTTGTAGAAACTACACATACCTGGATGACGTAATACTCAAAAGTAGTATTGACTTTCACGTACACGTTACACGTTGACTTTCGCAACCTCTCTATTATTACTGTTGCTGTACGTGTATATAATTTATATCAAATCACTCTTCATCACTCTTTATGTTCAATCTGTTTTAGCAATGCAGCCAAAATCAAAGAAGTATATCAACCAAATGATCACATACCATCACATGAAACATCATGACCGAAAATTGAATAAGGCAAAACGTAAGTGCACTGTATATACATGTACATTACTGCAGTCAAAAGTAGACTTGAATAAGGTACAACCATGTAATGTGAAAATGTAGAAAATGGCATTGTTCAAAAGTAGAATACATGATGTAGAAAATGGCATTGTTCAAAAGTAGAAAACAAATATTGAAATGTAGACAATGACACTGTTAAACGTAGAAAATGCAACACTTCTCCCCTGCTTGGTGGTGCAGCCAACATCGAGATACGGCGCCCATGAATATCGAACATGTACAGACACACACCCACTGGTACCAATTCACACTGGCTTTGTCCAGTGGAGGATTGTGGGTTTTTCATGTTCAAATATATTAAGCAGTGGCACAGACGGGGGTCGAACCTGGGACATCTCGATCCCCATAATGTATGATTTTTATTTAGATATTCGTTTATAGGCGAGAACATTTGACATGTCACTATTTAATCATCGTGTCTTTCCGTTATTGTACTGTAGGAATGTTTTGATAACTTAAACTAACAACTCTGATTGGACAACGCGTAAGCACGGATATTCAAGGATGACATGTTAATTGTGCTCGCCTATATCTAAATTCATACTTACCGCTGTTGTAAAATGACCTAGTTATTTATAAAATATGCTCAGTCATATACCAGCTGCATCGGATGAAGCTTTAAGCACAATGTTTAAGACTTTGTTCATCCGGGTAGTCTGTTGGCTTTGTCATTTTAAAACATCTCAAAGATAGCATTTAAGTATTCCTTTGATTAGGACAAGTAGTACTCAACCGGTTCTATTGACACAACTGTAGAAATTGATGGTGACATTCCACAGTCTTTCAAAGTCGGATTATTGCAACAAATGAATAAGTTTTAGAGCAAATTACATAAAGCGTAAAACATTGCCCTTGTAGTCCTTAAACAATAAATAAATATCCCCCGTATTAAGTCAAGACTAGAATTTCTGACTATAATTATATTGATGCTGAATACAGAGCAAAAAAATAATAATACTCGTATAATTTATGTATGAAATAGTGTTATCAGTTTTAGATGATTTTCCAGTGCTTTATTTAAGAAATAGCGAATATCTACCTGTATTTTATCGTAGAATAAAGCACAGTACGGGATCGAATGCGTAGTTATATTAAATCACGAGTGTGTACGCATCCGAACAAGTGATTATATATGATTTATTATGTATAAAACACAGGTACATATTCATTGTTTCGATTATTCCGCATTTGACATCAGATCAATACATTATCCGCTGCACTATTTTCTTCCTCGGAAGGCTTATTTTCAGTTTGAAGTTATTCAACTGTAGCTGTGTTTTATTGGCAATTCGTGCACACCGTAATGTCTTACAACTATGTGTATATAGCTGAAACCACTGGCTGTGTTACAAACTCCATGTATGTAAAATACGTCACTTAGTTAAAGAAGACTGTGCTATGATTTAGTTTTCCGAATACATATTCAAACCATGTGCATTATGTATATACTTTGCTTATTCACCTGCTGTCACGTGATATTGTCGACTCTGTTTCAGCTGCTGTGGACACCAAGATGCCATCAACATTCAAATACGCACTAGGTAAGTCTTACGCTTGTTTGAAATATCCATCATATATCTATCATAACCGCGTGGCATACGAGGGTTGTTCATTTAATACCCGGACAATCGGTATTGCTGGAAACATAATTGACGGATATCAGTGAAAACACACAGTACATGTTTTGTAATACATTCAAACAATTCCTTTATTAACATGTAAAATTTCAACTTGCTACGATGAAGGGTTTACATAATTTAAGTTACCATAGTACCCACAGTTTGTGTTCGGTTGAATGAACGTATGCAATGTTCCGTCAAATAGTCAAGTTGGTAAGTAAGTCTTATTATACCAAATTCTATTACAATTGTATGTTTCAATAAAGCGCTATGAGGATCGTCCGGGTATTAAATGAACGGCCCTCGTAATTCTTTTTTTGTGTCAGAGTGTAATATTGAGATCAATAAAGAAATTCGCTGCGCTAAAGAGGTGACCGAGAATGCTCAGGCGTCCTCGTGACCCTTTGTACAGTTTTAACATTGTTTTCGGCAAAATTGCAGTTTTGTGGTGCGGTTGTAGTTACCCGCGTTTTCTACTGTTTCGGCTGAATTAAGTAGAGTGATGTGAAGTAAATTAGCTTTAGTTATATATATATATCCGATTTTCATATACCAATTCTCCTAAGCACGTCAAGTGTTGCGCAAACAGACAAGAGTAAATCATAGGCACACGGTTTCACATTATCTGAGTCAAAATTGTCGGAGCGTACCCTATATGAAGAGAAGGTTGTGCAGCGGCCATGTTTAGCCGCAACGGATATGACGTCACATAAACTGGTATATGTATCCGTGTTTGCTGTGACAAATGTAGAAAAACTGGGAACCAACTTTCGAAACGCCATATCCGTTGCAGCTAAACATGGCCGCTGCGCAACTTTCTCTGTATAAAAGGTACGCTCAGATAATTTTGAAACCGTGTGCATATGGAAAAAATCTTAAAACATGATTGTGTTTTATTGATTTGTATTGCCTTGATATTCAAATGTAATATTCCTATTTTTATTTCATCCTTTTCCTTTGTTTTGTTTTGCAGAAAGAAAGCAATTAGTCGAGGTAAGCGTTACTTTGTAGATTAACTAGATTAACTACTATTCATATAATATCACATTTTGTACGGTATAACAATATGAACGACTGAATGGATTCATTGAAACTGTTGAAATATTAATTGTACTTTTTGTTTTCCAATGTTGACAAATTCCGTCTTGGAAATGTAGCCAAAAGTCACGTGGTATTGCTACACTGGTATAATAACCCACCGTAACCTTATGACACTTTCTTATAAATTTACCGACCACATACGTCGGCTACAGTCGCGTTAACATGTTCGTATTTTCCTTATTTCAGCAAAGACTGAGTCAATCTTGGAGCCGATCCGAGCATACTCCATCACCGTCGAAATCACCAACAATATCTAACAAATCACAGAGCACACGTGACTCCAGATAACTGCTCGATATGACGTAATATAGATACACCGTGATAGCAGAGGTGTTCATAATTACAGTACCACCTCTCCAGAGCGGCCCTCTGCAGAGCAACAACCTCTGTGTAACAACACCTTCAAAATTTCCCTAAGTCACTATTTTCTATATAATTATTATATTTAACCTCTGTACAGCAACAACTTCTAACTTGACAATGTCCAATATTTGCAGCTTCCAAAGGGTGTTGCTCTAACGAGGCTTTAAAATGGCCAATTTAGTGCACAGTCAACTGTAAGTGTATGGGAACCTGGATTTAGCAACGACCTTTTTAGCAACCAATATGTGTAGACTCCGATTTGCCATTTCTGTATATTAAATATAGGTCGTTTGAGGCAAACAAATCGAAAATTGAGGATTTCTCAGTACGTGCTGTACTTGTTTAACAGTAAATGAAATATACCTACGCTTCACACAAGCTCAGCATAGCCTGGTATCTTTTCCAAAAGGGTATTCTGCAACGCTTAGTACAATTCTACCATATATTCCGTCTGCAAGTTACTGTTAACAATGTGCTAAACGTGCAAATATGTATCGTTTCTCGGATGCTGTAGGTTAGACGCATGTGTGAAAGTTCGAAATTCTTAAAAACCTGAAATCCTCAAAAATCGATAATTTATATAGGGAAAATTAAGAAAAACAGGCTTTTTGGTATTCTGAAAAACCTGAAAATCAGGCATGTAGACGGATTAGACATACTGTAGCAGTATTAAATTGATATGACTCGACTGTGATAAAAAATTGAGAAACATTGAAGTGAGAAATAATTCACCTCAGTATGCCCCCTTGCAGTGGCTACTGTTTTCCATCGTGTTTTTACCATGCTTGTACTTTATGTGTTGTTATTTGGACCATGTTTGTGATACTACCGCCCATCCTAATTGTTCCATTTATCAGTATTCATCATCAGTTTATTTTTTTAAAGATGTTTATCACATGTTTGACGTCGCGGTAGCGTAATAAAGCCATTATTTATTTTTGATAATACACTAGTGTAATAAAGCTTTGACGTGACATCAATCAAAGTATAGGCGACGTCGTCAAAGTTGCGCGTTTATTATAGTGAAAATAAGTAGCTATTTTATGTTTCGGCCAGAAAAAGGCTAACATGTGATAAAAAGAAATTTATATTTGTGACTTTCCACATTGAATTTATTAAACTCGTTGAATAAAATCGATAAAATGCTCGGCAGAGCCTTGCATGTTATTATTTTATTCAACTCGTTTAATAATTCAATATGAAAAGACATTCATGTAATATCCTCTAAATATTTTATTCATTGTGCTAAACTACGTGTTTGGTGTTGTATGAGTGTGTGATAAAAAATGTGACATGGGACAACATGGACGATGAATGATCGTTTGTAAATTGTAATTTATTTAAATTAAAGTATTTATTTTCTACATGAACTCTTTATATGTTGACTCATGATATGGCTTTGTATCCACTGCAATTATTGGTATTTATCTTAATACATTTGTATAGTCCAGACAGGGTAAGAATAGAGTGACGCAGTGGTCGAGTCCACTATTACTGTGTAAAACCAATTATAAGGGCTTAAACAGACAGCTATAATTTCAATGCTAAACTAAAATACTATATTCGCACTACCTGTTAGGCAATGGTTGTAATATTGTGTGTTCACATTAACGACTACGTCACTCTCACCCTATCCTAACTGGACTGTACATGTATGCATAATTTTTATGATACATATGCCTTCAGACAAAACATCAAGCGTCTAAATATTTTGGACACTTATGTTATGACCATGGTTTGCGTACAAGAATTGCTAATGCATGTGTATCAACATAAATAACAACACGAAATTACTGAACTGAATTTTATTTGACAATCGTTTCAAAAGTTTATATAATCCAAAAAATTGCATTTCTGAAAAAATAATTTGCACCAATAATTTAATGTTTTTATTAGATCATAGAATACAATAATTCGATGTAAGATGTAGTCAATACCATAGGTGGTCGTAAGACTTTTTTCAACTTTGAGTAATACGCATTATTATATTTGTAGCAATGCGTATCTATCATTTTTGTACCGTGCGACCACCTGTGGTAAATAATCGACGCATTATCTCGTGTGTTCGTACTCAGCGTGTTCACACTCAGTTTGTTCGTACCCAAATCGTATCGTCTTTCAAAGTTGACATATACATTTACCATGCCCATGTAAGGGTATGGTAAATGGGGGCTGACGTCATATAATGAAAGACAACGAAAGTAAACTAAAGATACCAGAAGTAAATAAGAAAATAAACAAAACATTTAGATTTATATCCCGTGCCAAAATAAATAAAACCAATTTGCGCTTGTGACGTAAAATACATAAATCATTGATTAAAATTAGTGTTCCCGCATTTACTATCTTTGGGAATTGGAAATATTTTTTAGGTCAAATAGAGTTAGCCAAAAATCAAAGCACTGTAAGTAATATAATGTATAATCAATATAAATTATATACAAATCCCCGAAGCTTCTTCACTCCGAATGTAACAGCCCCTTACTGTACCCTGACTGGAAGAGTAAGCTATAGTTCACTTATATGTGAGTACAAAACAATCCTATGGAATAAATCCACGTTTGTACCAAACTAAGTACTATAAATTATGAAGTAATTTGGTACAATGCAACGTTATTATTTACAATTTTATCAGGTACCGTTTCAATCAGGAGATCTTTCAATATTCTACAGGCTGGATCGTCTATGCCCCGTTTATCATCAGAAATAGCACCACTAGGTTGAAATAAAACAGCTACGTTCTGTCTTAGATTTTAGGCACAAAAATACACATACAGTCATATGTACAAAATAGGACATGAATTACAAGCCTCACTGCAAACACTCTTTTTTCGGATACAGAAAAACTTCGATAACTCGCTAACCTTGTAAGTAAACCCTAATTAATTAGCAAAATAAAAATTCAATGTTGACTTACACTTATATATCAAAAATAAAAATACTGAAGTCGCGTTTCTGTTTTAACAAATGCGTACAATATGACACATTTGATGTGACAGGAAAACTTTAAAAGTTCAAAACTAGCTTCGCATGAGTGTCGGAGTTACCGAAGTGGTGCTGTGTTTTTATTAAATATTTTGACACAGACAATGTATACAATACGATATGAAACAAATTATGCCGGTGTATGCACGTGTGCGTTTATATTTTAATACGATGAAAAGTTAATAAACACCACAGCGGTAAAAGCATGGGTGCAAGTAAAATATTCTGAAAAATCTGAAATCCTATAAAACTGTCAATTTATATAAAGTAAATAAAGAAAATCTGACTTTTTGGTACACTTAAATTTAAAACCTGAAATCAGGTATAAACCTGAAAACTTGCATCCATGTAAAAGCAACAGTATAGAATATTTGCGAGCACACATTGAGCTTCAAGCCTTTGTACAGAGCAATTGACGCTGAGGCCAGATTCAAAGTGTTTCATTGTATGAAATGAAATATGACAAATATGTACGTGCGCTTACATATACAGAGAGCACAATAATAATAATAAGTTATACCGAAAATATACACAACCAGTCAGCACAACCAATATCGTAAAACGCAACAAGAAAGCTTTAAATAGCAAAGGGAAATAACCCATACATCATAACACTGTCATTGGGTATACGAGAATATGGTCTCCATGGCAACCGATCACACTATTTTTGGAATTTTATTTTTTGCACTAATCACAATATTTAAATCACAACCATTCATCCGTCCGGTAAAAACTTGCAGCAAAAGTTTGTATTCATAAAACATTTTTATTCGGATCCCAGTAAAAACTAATACCTGATGAGCCATACTTTACTGGAAATAATTCGGACAGTCCATACAAAATTAGGAAAATAGTCTGTATTCAATGATGTGTGTTTCGAGTAGAACAACTGTAGAGCAATACGTTTGTGTTGATAGCAATTGTGTCACTCGTGTACAGAGCACTGCGTCTATGACTATTCAAATCCTACGTCATTAATCATAAGCTAGAGTATACGTCACAAACGTCAATATTGTTAATACACAGCAACACAATCATTAACTGCAATGAATTATGTGATTAACCGAATTATTCCACGAAGTCAACCAAATATAAAATGTTCCATAAATAAAACAAGATGGCGGTCAAAATGACCAATCAAAACACAGCAAGGTTATAGAATAATACAGCAAGCAAGTTCATCGTCTTTATCCTGTGATTTCAACAAGGGCGACGACTCTTTCTTGGATTTGTTTGAAGCTGTTCCTGGGATCTGCAATACACACATAACAGTGACGTCATTTAATACACAAATAAGAGTGACGTCATTTAGGTAAAATCTAATCAATATTGTGTGGTTTTGGTAACATGTTGAAAAGATGGAAACATGTCATGGTGTTTTTTAATTTTATGTACTGGACTATTAACGATCCAGTGTGACTTCAGCAAAATACCAATACAATGTTAATGATAGGGGGGGCAAAATAATAGTGTAATATGTAGTGTCAGCAGAACCACAGTATCAATTTGTTTCCGCCTTATCCTGATACCATTCTACGCTCTACACAGCGCTTTGATTTTACTATATCGTTCTATTTACAAGAAACATGTAGAGAAAAGGAATTTTCGGGCGAGTCAAATGGAGATTAATTCCATTTCAGTGTATCTACAGGTCCACCTTGATGATTAACAATACAAACACAAACCTGTTTTAAATTAATCAATTGCAAACTTGTATGACCGACAGCGGCTGGAAGTCACAAGCAGCCTATGCTATGCCAAGAAAAAAGGACAGTCAGCTTAAATCGACCATCTCAACATTGGATAGCAATTACCCTGGTACTACGAGAAATACGTCGCCACAGGAAGGTAAGGCGAGATAATATACATTGTATGAACAATAATTATTCTCATGAGGTCATCCAGATAGAATGACACACCATTAATGATGGGAAATAAGAACTATCAATGACAAAACACCATTGTGTACATTTATAAATCGCGGGTGTTTTTCTACAAAGCCGTACGTCGAATTAAGTGGTTTTTATTTAAATTAGATTAAAAAGAATTGGCATTTTGTGAATTTGATTCTAAGGCATAAGTGGTTGAAAAAGCAACTATTTGTTGCACTACGGTTCTGAAGTACCTACGCCTGTATGTTACACAAGGAAGTAAAAACATGACAGCATACATTTTCACATGTAGGCGACCAAAATGGTGCAAAACATCGAAGGTGTTGTGGAAATTACCCGGGGTATGCCAAACCAATATATATAATATAGTTTACCTGTATGTAGTTAACACTATCGAAATTCGTCTTGAAACCAGTCTGGTAGCTTTTGATCGAAAGCCGCTCTTCTTCTTCCTTCATGCTCTGTTCGTAGAGCGGATTGCACGTGATACTTAGTTCCCGTCGGGAACTTGCTTCAAACAAAACCTCGTCGTCTCTATCGTCTTCAATCAACATATCCATAGGTAATTGTTCAAGGGGATGCTCCTCCAGGTCCGTCGGATAAAATACTGAAACATGCAACAATGTCTGGGCATGATATCAGAGCAATATTGCAATATTGCAATATGATATTATTGTTTTGTTTCATCATATAATGTACATGTAATGAGTTTCATTTGGTTACTTTTTAAAAACATGATAATTTCCGACTATTTCGAAATTAGCTCTTATTTTGAAAACATGAAAGGCAATGGGTAAATCGCTGGCTTATAATGAGAAGGTCGTAAGTACATAATCGATATTAGAAGAACAAGAAAAACGGTCTGGAAACTACTTTATACTTATGGAAAACAAGCTTTATCAACATCAGATTGGTCAACATGATCTGTTCCGATTTACATGAACATAGGCTCATAAGAAGCACCTTGTGATGCAGGTCTTATAAGGTCGTAAGTCGTACTTAATACCTTCTCATTCTAAGCCAACAAAATGTTTACCTCAGCCTATTTGTGTGCTGCATTGTTGGACAATGTGTCATTTCTATGTTAACCCCATATCGTTACTAGTGAATTGTCAACGACATGATCGGTGTTATTATAGCCACATCTCGGATTAGACAATGCAGAAGTGGTTAAAATGATTGTCTAACAAACTAAGTTCTAAAGCTTTTAGAACATCTAGCTATGTTTTAAACACATATTCAATGACACTGTGATATATAACTTAATGAGACCTGGTTTCAAGTTAGTAAAAACATTATTCGTTATATCGATATAGCGAAACTACAACAATTGCTTCGCCATAAGCGAAACCTCGACCGTTGATCGGTCGGTGACTGGTTCAAAACAAACAACAACTCATGTCAATTGTCGTTGATTTTGAAACAAATTATAGTATAATTATATAACGCAGTTATAAAGTTAATTTAACAACCTCATGGTCACGCCTATACTGTACTCCTATCTCCATTGTTTCTTTATGTATTCCATTACAATATACCACACATTTATTTCCAGACTATCACAGAATAATTAATGCAAAAAAACAAATATGTTCTGTTGAGATAAAATGTAGTCTACTGCGCAGCATTTAAATCCATTGTTTTCACCGCCCATATTGACGTGCAGTGATTTCTTTAACAACATACGTACAATCTCATCTTGTACAACTTAACAACTTATTACAAACATATATTCTCATTTCATTTTAGTCTTTATTTCCTCGCTGCGTTTACTCGCGTAGAACACATACGTCTATTAATAACACTTCTAAAAGTCAGTTACAAGTGTATAGTGAATTCCACGTGAACCTGGCTCTGAATTTGTTTACGTTGGCGCAGTAGCATGCATAAACAAAAAGTCGACATAGTTATGTGGTATTGAAATTATCTGCTTGAAATGTTAAACTATGTTGATACACACGTAATAAAGTGTAAAACGTTGTCAAAGGAACATCATAACGCATGTTCCTTTCATTTTCGTAATGGAATGTATTCGTGTTCAGGGGTGGTATTCACAAAGCATCTTATGGGAAGATTTAGATTTTTCCTATCATCTTAAAAAATTGGTATCAGCTAAACAGGATCATCAAGATTATCAATATTTAATTGTACATAGTTTAGAAGCATTATGTAAAGAGCGATAATAAGCACAAAGAAAACATGAGTTATTCTTCGTTTCTTGGAAAATATGGGCAGCTCAATGTTTTTAAACTTAGGCATGATAAGTTATGTTAGAAATATATTTAGTTTACAATGCCTTTCAACAGCATGTCAGTTACATACGGAAGTTTCCACAATCTATGATAACACAGCCAATGGTTGTTTAGTTTATGAAACTAATTACTTTCTAGGGCGATAGTCAAACAAGTTCTGAAACTTATATCAATCATTCTCGGCACCTCATTACTTGTCGTATCAATAGACACGAAAATATGTGAGAACCATTTTGAGAAGCCAGTTTTCCTTTTATATGCGTATAAATGTTTTTAGTTCGACTTCGAGAAGACGGAATAAGAATGGAACCATTGCTTCGAGTCCAGCATTTAAATTGAAACTGGTTTCTCTTATACGCCCGGTGCGATTGGTAATTTGGCAAATAATCCGCCCAAATCTAAGCTATCGAAAAGCTGAATGAACTAGTTTCAGCAATCAAAAAGCAGAATGCCCACGCTGAATGACCCAGTTCCAACAGTAAAACACAGACCAAACATATAAACACGTAGTGATTTAAAGACACAACTATAATTAAAGGCAACCATGAAGGACAGCTGATTCTAGCTTTAAGGCTCTTTGGCACTCCCAGTGGCTTCTGTCCCTGGGTCCTTTATAAATAACAAAAACACAGTGCTTGCGACGTTGTGACAGGAAGTGAAATACTTTCTGTAACATAATTATCACTGGCTTAGAATGAGAAGGCCGTAAGTACAAAATCGATATTTTGAGAAAACAAGAAACAACTGTCTGAAATCTACTCGTTACTTATGAAAAAACAAGCTTTTTGAGCTTCGGTTTGGTCGAAATGACCGGTTACGATTTTCACGAAAATTCTCGTAAGAAGCGTCTTATGATGCAGATTTCAAATGTGTATCAGTCTTATGAGTTATTAAGTAACACTAACGACCTTCTCATTCTAAGCCATCGATATGAGAACCATATGCTTGTTTAACTTACTCGAGCCTTCATTGTTCGTTAGCTGAAATTGTTCCTTTCCGATGTTCGAAATATCGTCTTGTGTGGTGTTCAGTTCTAGTTGCGATATATCAAATATTATGTCATCTTCATCGTCGGCCTGTAATATACAATGAGTGTATATTATAATAATAATCAACTTAAAGGGATAAATTAAAGTACAACATAGAGTAAATTCGCCGTGACTTTGAAATTTGCTCGACATAGGCCGATGTTCGTGTCATCGCTGCTCGTCTTACCGAGGTTTTACTGTATGTTATTGGTAAATAAGACAAACTATAGGTGTAAAGTCCGTTAATTAAGGACATTCACTTGCATACAAACATTGCAATATCATAACATTGTATTATTATTGTTTTAAACATTTCTGTTGAGGGAAAAGGCAGTGAAATACAATATATTATTAACTAAGCCACATACTATATAAACACCAATAATACATACGAAAAATAAGCGTCGTACAAAATGTATTTGTATGACTTTTGACAGCTAAAACTACGTCTTTCAGTAATTTTTACAACTGAAATTAGGTAATTCAGCTTTTTTAAAGCTGAAACTAGGTAGTTCAACTTTTTTACTTCTGGACATATGACTTTCGACTTTATAACAGCTTAATCTTGAATTTTCAGCAGTTAAGTTCATTTTCACTTTCAGTTGTAGGTTGGGCAGTGTGCCGTGTAATTGTGGTCTGCATTGTTGATATGTTTTCTGTGCTTGGCTGTTTAGGTTGAGTGCTGCCTTCCTGTCCGGTCTGAATTATCTTTTTTATAACATTCAGTCGCTCACGTATATGTGGTATTAATTTTCCCAAAATTAAAAACATCGAAAATAGTATTTGAAAATTGACATAGCAAATATACCGCTGGCTCAGAATGAGAAGGGTGCTAAATATACTTACAATATTGAGGAAGTGTTCACTGTCTGAGATGTGGTCAATTTCTGTTATAATCCTGACTTCGTTCGATACAACCTGCTCCTCTATAGGACTCGTGGTCGTATCTACAATGTTATAAGCAAAAAGTAGCATTAGTTATAGTTCCAATAATCACAATAAACATATTTCATAATTAACTGGACGGAATAAAACAGTCATTCTAACACGATCCGCGGATTAATCCATATACGCATAGAGCAAACCAGGGCATGTATTATACCGCAACAATACATACCTATCAAATGGCCTATTACTATTTACGCCCCGCATCACGTGACATATTTATGAATGAATGAACGTAAACTTTATAGTAAAAACTACAACAAGTCGCGAGTTGCACGAGTATCAAGTGTTACAGATATGACGCATCCATTTATAGTCTCGAAACCACTTCTGATAATCAATTCATTTATATTTTTCATTTCATGAAATAGATACCCTATACTCGTGTTATTTAAATAGTTTCAATGTTTAAAATGTGTTATTTCCTTTAGAAAATTACGAAGGTCGTTTTCATTAACGAGGGAAGTAATTGTACCAGCTAATAAGCCACTCAATTTCAGCGTGTAATTATGTTCAATGTCAAATGGGTGAAAATGGAATGCGCGCAGTTAAATAGTATACACTTATTTCATGTCTGTTTGGTTAACAGTCAAAACTATTTAGTGTCCCGAGGTATCGGGGAAGACTTTTGAACTGTTGCACGAGGCCGACAGGCCGAGGGCAACAGTTCAAAATGTCTTCCCCGATACCGAGGGACAATAGTTTTGACTGTTAACCCTAAACAGACATGAAATAACTGTTTTATTACCTAATACTCTATATAACTACAGTAAAGTTCTACTTATACAACAAACAAAAAGGATATTTCTAAGACATTTTGTCATACTAATAGCGGATATTTTTTGTTATAAATTCAAGACTGTCATTATCCCCATGATTTTATTATCAAACAAATAAAATCGGCATGTAATAAAGCAAAAAGGGACAAAACATTGTTCAAGAGTTATATTAAAAATACGCTATAGATCTAGCAGGGTGTTTTTGCAGGAATTTATATTGCGCATCGTAGTGTGCAGGTAACAGTTCATGCAGGGGTGTAACAGTCAAAACTGTTGCCCTCCTGGCAATGAACTGTTTCATACCTGAATCTAAAAATAAACATTAAGACATGAAACAGTCAAAAATAACGAATTACTCGTTATAAAGAGTGCTAGTATGTAATAATACGGGATATTATCGTATTTATAATCGAAATAAAAACTCTGTTCTTGTATTTTGTCGGTGAATAAAACACGGGAACTCGTTCGGATAAATGTGTTTACCTTCCTCCTCTGTCAAGTTTATTTCCTCAAAACTATCGATTTCTCCTTCGACTTCTGTTGGTGATGCAAGTACGGCTTCAGCTTCTGCCAGCTCATCTTTGATACTAGAACCGATATCGTTGTCTGACACAGTCTGTGTAATACATCATACAAGGTTATACAAGAAAATGATCGAAGTAAAAACCTAAGTCCCACTGGGCTTTTTGCCCCGGCGAATTACACCCGATTGACATAAACGAGTTATCAGGACATCGGGAACAGGCACATCGTGTTCTAGGGAAAGCTTCGGGGAAGTCATGAGATAGTTTGTGATATATGAAGGAATCGTAATGAATCGGATGGAATCGGAAGATATCGGGAGTACATCGCCGATGAGAAATTCCTCAGTAGGACCTAGGCATAAGCATCAATCGCCATAAGAGTTATAGTCAGCGTTGTGACCCATATAGTATTACAGTTTGTATTATCACAGGCCTAAGAAATTATATCACAAAATACAGAGTTTTGAAATTCCCCATCTTCCATTACTATACTATATATAATAGACAGGTTGGCAACGCTTTTTTCCGGTCCCTACAGGAATCCACTATTTAACGCATCACCGGGCCGGGAAACGGTTGCAATCTGGTCTAGATGTATTTTACTACATGAAACAATCAATTTATCTACCATTTAGCTTGTTATAAGTTATATTTCAGGTATTTCGTTTTTATATCGGTGGTTCCGATTCCATGACTGTCGGCCATTTGTTGACAAAATAATTCCCACTTTAAATACGCATTGAACGAATGGGATGCGGCTATTTCGTAACCAGGCTGAATCGTAACCGTCCATTTCGGCTATTTCGTAATTGGTTTAAATTGTTTTGCATAACATTTTCTTTACGCGTTTTATTTTATCACCACTGTCTATTACACTCAAACTGAAAACAGATTGTGATACAAGTACTACTCCAAATTTACTTAATTTAAACACAAAAGTTCACTCCATGGTGCCCAAATAATGACTTACGTATTTATACGGAGGCACGGATTTCATGGTTACCAGTGAACAGGATTCAGAGCACCGACCTAGACACACAAAAGCTATAATTTTACGAATTGTTCTTGTTTTGTGTATGCTCTTTGAGTTGGTGCAGATAAATTTTTATCTCGTATGCGCGAGTGCGCATTCGCCGATGATACTGTTAAGAAGCACGGATGTACGAGACAACAGGATAGTGGCTCTTTCTTACATGGGCCTAGACGCAACATAGAGCGACTATTTAGTTCTGGGATTTAAAAGTAACTGACGATATTAAGCTAACTAGTCGAGCATCAATAGGCTCTATACCGTTTAAAAAACATTTTCATAACTTAACAGCGTACGCTTTATTTACGCTGTTATCAATAATTGTTATAAGAACGTACGGCAAATGTCCCATTTTCTCAAGTTACGTCTGAGAAAAATAATCATGAGACAGTCGATATAGGATAATGATACCTCGTCCCTAGTTAAAATTAGACCCCTCGCTCATGATGGATTTTTATATTCTGATTCGCAGTGTAAATTTCCGATTCGTAGAGATAATTTTGAATGATTTATGAGAAAGTATACAATTTGTATACTGTAATTACTCCAAATAGCCAGTAGGAAGATACATATAAATCTCCGATGCACCAGCATAGAAAATTTCCGATTCGCAGGTGCATATTACCGATTCGCCATCAGGTTAACAGAGAATTTTTGATAATTATTATGCCAACATACGATTTATATAAATTATGAATAGAAAGAGAAAATATATTATTTGAATTGATTCATGAGAAAATATACAAATATACTATTTGTAAATTACATTACAAAAATTGTATATTTGTACCAATTACTCTAAAATTTTCGACTCGCCGGTATATAGTTATAGATAAAAAGTTTCCAATTCGCCAAATTACGATTTATGAATGGAATGACAGAGTATATTATTTGAATTATGAAATTAGAAATATACAATTTGTATAGTGTAATTACTCCAAATGACAAATGGAATCCGTAGAGTTGTACATATACAATATGTGAGGCTCCAGTACATAGATATAGAAAATATCCGATTCGCCAATTGGCAGATAGGGAATTTCCGATGCACCAACGTACATATAAGTAATAGTATATATGTGAATGAGACCGAAATAAAGAATACATAATTATATATACGATAACCATGCCTTATATATGAACCCCCACATGACATGTTTCCGTTCAGTAATAAAAACGTTACGGACAGTTTAGTGTTGAGTTTTTGGTAAAAGTAAAGTAGTCCCTGTGAGGGGGCGGGGCTTATATCAGTCACATTGTAGGTGATAACCAGTGACGGATATAGGTTTTATTTCACTGATAGAACTCCATATCTCATCAGTTAGCATTAAATAGAATTCCTTAGACCGCGATAAGCCGCAAATAGCCAATCACAGCGTAGTATTGCCATCGTCTAAATCACGTTTTCAACACTTTTGCCCTGAATAACCTGTGATTTTGATCCTTATTTGATTTGAGTAATAAGTACTGAATGTTATTCGATTGTTAGGATCAAATTGCTTGGTGCGAAGCAGGCAGTGCTGCACAATCAACCATCGCTGACGATAATAACTGTCGTGTATACAAAGAAATATAACGGTGTCACTATATTTGTGTACAACATTTTAAAAAAGTCTGACTTGAAACAAGCCGTCTCTTCATGATATAATTCCTTTACAAATTAAGTCATGTCGAATAGTATTCATTAAGTATTTAAAACTACTTATTTTGTAATAATAAATAATGTTGTTTCAAAGTGAAATGTTAGCTCTTTTAGACAACCATCCGAAATAAGCGTCCAATATTGCTAAGTGATAGAATACGGCCAGCTGGTACCGTGTATTCGTATTATTTAAGCGGCCATCGGTTTTAAGCGTCCAGCGTTGCCATGTCAGTGTTTCTGTTCGAATATAGCATGAAAGTAACTAAGGTTCAACCCTTATATGATACCTGCCATATTATTTAACTTGACGGGGATGTTTAACGTGTCATTTTACCTCCAATCGTTCAAATATAAATGTATATAAATGTATTGGCATTTTTTTCACTTACAAATGTCATATTATTTCTTCAATGGTATTTTTCACATGTGTGCCAATTAAACATGAACAAGTGTACATTCCCCGTATATACATGTATACTGTCAACAGCTGCTGTGATTAACACGAACACATGTAATTTAAATATTAGTCGATTTTCTGAGCGAGTACTATAAGAAGTCCTTTCATAAAAACAAATATAATATTTGTAATATGTAATAAAGTCAGCATGAATATCATCGAACTTTGATCAAAATCTAACAAACAAGGCATATATCGCGTTATATATAAAGAACAACGTTTTTGGTAGGCAATAAAATAACCCGAGCGAAGAGGACGAATATATGCTGGGAATTCACAGTGGGTAATAAAATAAGTTACAGAGAGATATTATGCGATATGTATCGGTAAAAAATGGAAATAATAAATATTATTTTTTACAAAAACATCAAAAATTCAGGGCCAAAATCTGTTTAAAGCAAATTCTTTCAAATTACATCATTGGACAGATAATATATTTTCATAAACGAAGCAGTTCGCACACGGGTGATGTGATTTTTATTAAAATAGTAAACGACCTGACAGTGTAACTACTACTTCCCATTCCTTCATTATTATATATGAATGGTAGTGAAAATAAAAACATTAAAAAGGACCAACGTGCTTTTATTTTATTTTTCCAAATTAAGACTGCTTCAAAGATGAATAATTAAACTAAATCACCCCGTTTGCGTACAGTTGATAGTTATAACGGTTATTAATTTATAATCGTTTTTCTAAATCTCCACTCTGTAACTCTATATAGATCTGAGCGTCTTATCGCTCGCTCTCCATGGGACCCAAAGTTGGACATGTTCTCCATCAACCTATTGGCGAATCTGAAATTTTCTCTCTTTGAATCGGACATTTTCTCTCTACTAAACGGAACTTTTCTCTATCTATGTACCGACGAATCGGAAATTATGTATATACCGAGCTATTTAGAGTTATTACATGACTTAACTTGTTTAATTTCAAAATATCATAATTCACGATTCAATTAATATACCAGTACTTAGTTGTTTTATTCCTAAATCGTACATTTTTATTTATATACTTTTATTTATCCTGGCCACCGGAAATTCATATGGGCGAGGCCCCCAAGAAGATGTTAATCACACACTTTAGTTTTTGGGGGATAGTGCATGATACGGAAGATGCCCCAGTTCAAGAAGCACCCCTGGTTCTTTTACGTGCCGATGTAAAGCATCATACACGGGTCCTCGCTTAACGTCCCGTCCGGAAGACTTAATAGTTATGTAAGGTGGGAAACACTCAAAAGCATTTCTGTTTTTGATCCGGTTGGATTAGGGATCGAACCCACAACTCAGAAGTCAGAAGCCTTTACCACTGGACCACGTTTCCACCTTAAAAATCGTACATTGTCGCAGGGACCCTATATATACACAAGGATGTGTTTCAAGGCGTTAAATCGTGACTAACCTGTCGACCAATCACAGCTGTCCTATACAGAATTGTCGATATTGAAAAATCCCACGAAATATGAATTCAAAATACGCCTATTCGCCGTGTGTTCAGTAACCATTTTATTATTTTTCAATAGTTATATAGTAATTTTCCAGTTTTAGGATCTCCAAATGTATAAAGGTAAGTTATCTAAATCTTACTTTTACCATTACATAATACATCTTGGTATATATAGGGTCCCTAGTTGGCGCATTGGATATTATTAACTTTTATACTTCCGTTTCGTTCCTTTTCGTTCAATTCGTAAAATATTTCCGATGCGTATTTGTTAGTTGTAAACAATAACAGTCATGGAATCGGAACCATCGATCTAAAAACGAAATACCTAATAATATAACTTATGACAAGTTAAATGGTAGATAAATTGATTGTTTCATGAAGTAAAACATATCTAGATCAGATTGCAACCGTTTCCCAGTCCGGTGATGCGTTAAATAGTGGATTCCTGTAGGGGCCGGAAAAAAGCGTTGCCAACCTGTCTATTATATATAGTAATGACGGGAAGATGGGGAATTTCAAAACTGTATTTTGTGATATAATTTCTTAGGCCTGTGGTATTATCAACCTAGTATAGATGTGGTTTGATGTAGTTGCATTGCTACTAGTTATTTCATCGCGACCTTTTTGGAGTATGTATGTTGCGATGGCCGAGTGGCCAAATGCGTTCAAAATTGGCATTGCTCGCCAATGACGTCTTTCAGTACGGAATCCCACTTCAGGTGCAAATTAGTATTACAAGTGGTGGTCCAGAAATAATAGGACTCTTCTCAACACTTACATTAAATGAAATTTATCTTATATGCGTAGCAATTCATGCTCTATATACTGGCAACAACATATTTTTGTTGTTGGTGGTGATACTCATACAAAGCGTTGCCATAGAAACCATGTAATGCGTTGGCTGGTCACATTGCTATTTTACATTACTTAAAGGTTAATATCTCAGTAACCACTATATATATTAGAGCGCTAATTGTAAGGTATTACTTGGATGCCTATGTCGTGTGCAGGTAAAGTTATAAAGCACTTGATGTTTGTTAATGATCACAAATGAGTCTACAAGAATATGTATCCAAGGGCGTTATCTATATAGCTCATCGATATCGGAATTATATCGTTCCCGACTTACCGATGTTACACTGTCTTCAACGATATCATCATAAAAGCCTGCATCATCAGCAGATGTGTCGTCATAGTCTACGTCATCATAAACACCAGAGTCTCGGCTGTGTGTCCTTGGATGCCCCACCTTCTCAGTGATCTGGTCTGCATAAGAAATCATAGTTTTGTTTACAAATATTTTCATGTGCTCTTCCACCAAACACATATTGTTTACATTATTGTTAGTTATCCCTTTAGGAGACCACAGAAGCTCAGGATGACTACCCTTTCAATGATGCATGCAAGAGTGAGAAAACATAACAAATAATGTATTTTGACAATCATTATGCTACGAGGTATGCGGTAGGTTTAGATAACTCATTTTCCAAGTCCACTTGGGCAGTTCACCTTGGTATTCGACTCCCAGCCGGGGAAATGACATGTTCTGTCGTTGACTACGGTCATGTCTTCTGCACATTGCTGGTTTAGAATTAAAAGGTTACAAGAGTCATGCATGTTTAAAATGGACATGTTGATCAAACTAAAGTTTAAATTAAAAGCTTGTTTTTCCATAAGTAAAGAGTAGTTTTGAGACAGTTTTTACTTGTTTTCTCAAAATTCTAATTCTAAGTCAGCGATAGTAAAATGTCGGAAGCAGATCGCAGGAGAGCGAGTCAATAATTTAGTACTGGCTGATAAAGAAAGTGGCCAAGTAGTCAAGTACAATATTAACGTTTAGCATATGACGGAAACTATCAAAGGCAAAGGCGGTCATTACTTAGCTTTTTTTGACCAAAAACACTATCGAATTCATTGCTACCAATTTTTGCGTTTAATACATAAATATTGTAAGACTGGATATGAATAGGATGAGTGTTTAAGTCCAAAAATGCTAGGTACGAACTGTCTATGATTAAACGCAGTGTGCATCTATAATAAGAAGAATTTGCTCGTTTTCATGAACTTAATAATACGGACAGGAAATTAAAATTGGAAACAGAATTGATTCTCACCTGTAGTGTCAATGTGTTGAGTGTTGGTGTTTTCTACAACATCATCATCATCGTCACTGAGTTTGGTTCCCTCGTCACAACCACTATCCCGTCGTGATTTTGACGAGGAATCCTAGAATTGTAGAAATAATGTTCAAAAGTGATTAAGTATATTTTATAAAATACTGTTTTATAGATGAAAACCTTCAGTATGATGATTTTAATAGTTGATGACAGCCTAGTCGTAAAGTACATCGCATGTCTGCTCTTATATATGTAAAAACGCGACAGTGGGGTATGCTAATTTTACCAGGAAAACAAAATTAGTTCTTATATTTATATGCATCATATTAAAGGTGAACTGCATGCCGTCATTTTGCTACCAACGTAATAAAAATCAGACAAGTAATAGATAATGTATTGCATAATAAAGTGCTGCCTTCCCTGTCTGACTTAATATAATCTTTTTGCATAATAAAGGCATGGCTCCAAACAGCGAAAGTCACAGTTTTACCAATTGTAATTGTTAGCGTAGAACCGTTTATCCGAATGATGCAGACCTCGGTTAAATGCGAAGAAGTAATAAAGAAACAATTCACATTGAAATATGGCAGCATGATTGTTATAAAACATGCATGTTATTACTTCAGTACATTGAATGACGACGTTAAAGTAAGAATGCGGTCAAGTTTGCTTTACTTCAAAGACATCGGCTTTGATATTATTCATTACTTATGCCGAACAATAACGCTAAGTGTGTAGCGGGCAGGCGGACAAACGGACAGAGTATTACCTTACGTTGTAGTATGTGAAACAAACGTACCAAACTTTCGTTGCTATTATACAGTGAATGGTAGTCAGAACCTATGATGAGTTTCTGTTTGTTCTTTGATGTGTCGTATATAAACACAGGTTCTTTAATGTCCAGACATGAGACGGTAGGCTTCAGCTTCCTCGGAACGTAATCTGTAGTTATACATGAATACTGAATAGAAACATACTGTTTAACCATTTACTCCATGAATACACTTATCAACTGATATAATAGATATATACCAATATCTCTATTTTGTACACGTCTTTATTTCACCAGAAAGTCACTGAAGTGCAACCAAGCTGTTCAAAAAATGACAACGCAATGCTATAATGTTGGGGAGCAAAATACGAAAACATGCCAAAATATGCCGTTTTCTGTTATTTCTACTGATGACGTGGAAAAACCATACATGGCGTTGCAATTGCATTTTACATCTATAGTCAACATTACATCACACACTAGATCAACGTGATATGTCCACACTGGTCACGTTCTTTTTAACCTTTGTAACGGTTGTTGGGTGCATAAAGGGAGGCAATTGGATACTTATGCACAAATTGTAAACATTGTAGTTTTTCATTAGAGTAGAATGGCATATACAAGTCCAACGAATCACCCTTGGTGGTGAGCTAGCTTTTCACTGACGATATATTTTGGGTGTCCGTCCGTCCGGCTCGTTACAAATGGTGGCAGCGGTGGGATGAAGTCAACTACCAGACTGGTGTTGCCTTATCCATTTGTTTCCCAGGCCAAATCTCGGGACGAGATTTTTCGGAAGGGGCGGTAATGTAACGGTTGTTGGGTGCATAAAGGGAGGTACTTGGATAATTATGCACACATTGTAAACCTTGTAGTTTGTCATTAGAGTAGAATGGCATATATAGGTCCAACAAATCACTCTTAGTGGCGAGCTAGCTTTTCACTGACCGGAATCGTTGGTGTCCGTCCGTTCGGCACGTTACACTGGTTACGTTCTTTTAACCTTTTTAAATACATCGTATTCATGGACGCATTTTTGACGGGTCGTTATATTTTCATAATTTATTGATAAGGGAGATAAAGAATTATATGAAATTTGAACCTTCATATTGCTGTCAACTTTTTAATTCAGCCTTGAAAGCCATTTTAACAATGTGACATATGTATTATAAAGGTGAAGCATGGTTAAAACTCATGTTCGTTAACCTTTTATTTAATTGAAAAAATCACCAGATTGCGTCCGTGGCTATATACGGGTTTGAACCCGCGATGATTTTTTTTCCGGATTTTATTTATTTTTATTACGAAGTAACCACACGACTGTGCCGGTGACAGTATTGCACAACGATTGATTTGTATTATAACACCCATACTATATGTCCTTCATAAAAGAAAGTTCGTGTACTGTATTGCGAAGTGTGAACGTCTATTTTTAGCCTAATCGATATAGCTGGTTAAAGGTACATGCCCATTCTAACTGATTTACAAGTCTTATTATTTATCAAGGTGTACATCCGTATTTAAACGTTTTAAAAACTGGTCAATTTAATATTAAAAGTGGTTTAAAAATCGGGATTTGCATTGTTTATTCGCATATGTAATGAAGGTTATAGCACTGTCAATTAGAAAACTATTCAATATCAAACCATGCGTAAAATCAAATATCGCTATAAAAAAGCATTGTCACACTGTTGGTAATGCACCAGTCCATTGAAACCCCGGCCCCCATCCCATCCCCAGGGAATAGCGGGGCTTTTTACTTTGCTTTTACGGGTAAAATTTCTGCCCCCAGAGCCATACAGTTTGTAAACCCCCGCAAATTGCCTCGTCCCTCATGAGTATAGTCACGGCTGTATTTCCCCGCTATTTTGGCACGAAACAAAAGCCACGCACTCACACATCAGTGCGGGTATATCGGCAGGGTAAAGAAACTAGACAGTTCCCCGCTATCACTCGTACTTCCCCGGGGATGGGGGCTGTGGTTCTAATTGACCGGTACATCAATACTTAGAAGTTATAGATAGGTTGCCTCTTTAGGTGGAGTGCGTTTTTTTTAAATACATGTTTTATTGCAATATTTAGTCCAGATTACCAATGCGAGTTGTTATGATCTCTTTATACATCATGGTTCTTGCTGGCACAATAATTATAAATTGAAATGGTCTGTTTAGAGCGATTTTGAATGGATCGACCGCTATGACAAGAACTTCAAATTCCTGTGACCAATGTCACCAAGCCACACCACGAGTTGATACGTGGATAACAACACTCAATATATGCACGGGGATATGTCCTTCGTTTACAATTTACTAAACCAGTGTAGCAATACCACGTGACTTTTGGCTACAGGTCCAAGACGAAACTTGCCAACGTTGGAAAACAAAAATAGCCATAAGTTTTTATTTCTTCAACGATTTATATACGCTACACAGAGAGGAAACCTATTTGCTTTCCATACAGGATCTTTTTCAGCAGCTTGATCGTTTTATCCAGCACCCTGTGAACCTGGGTGCTGTACAAAACAGCACAGCTGCTAAAAAGATCTTACATTTCATGGAAAGCAAATAATTTTCCCTTAAGCGTGGCTTTAGCGTATATTTCAATGAATTCAATGAAGGAATAAAATACTTATGGCTATTTTTGTTTTCCAATGTTGACAAATTTCGCTTTGGATCTGTAGCCAAGGGTCACGTGGTATTGCTACACTGTAAACTATATTTTTTAAAATTAAAAAAAAAATACCGGATGGCGTCAGTGGATATTACGGGATTAGAACCCGCGTAAGTCTGGGTGACAGTTTGATCAAATTCAAGCTAGGCGAAGTAACCACTCGACTACGCCGGTATCAGTATTGCACAACATTTACCTAGGCTATATACTTAACCATTACGCTTTGGAACATGTTACGCGTGAACATATATCACGCTCGAGTTCAAACCTCTACGCAGTGATCTCCCATACCACCGCAACGCGTAACGAAGTGTTGCTCGAGTTATGTTTTTGCATTATTCCATAATTATAAATCGTACACATATGATGTCTACTCTAGTTTACTCACATGATTAATTTTATGTTTGAATCAAATAAAAAACCAAGGTATATAATTATATTCAGACTATATTCATTTTACGATTTACTGACATGATTGGGCTTTTTAATATAAAAAAACAAAAATACCGGATGGCGCCAGTGGATATAACGGGATTCGAACCCGCAAAGTTTTGTTTCAAAGACAAAGGTTAGGCCATTTAACGAAGTAACCACTTAACTAGGCCGGTATAGATATTGCACAACGTTTTGATACCTACACTATAAACTTAATCAACACTCTTGTTATCTAATGAGTACTGTTCAAATCTATTTACGTTGTACCCATGAATATTCGGGCTACTCCATCGTCTATCAGATTTGTTATTTTACCAGTACGGATAATTTGAACTGATCCGCGCCCTTCTATTAGCATAATTGAACAGCTGATTTATTGTCTATATTAATTTTATGTTTTCATAATAAGCGGGTATAGTATCACGAAGATACTCGAGGTGTAATAGAAACACAAATCTAAAGGACCGATATTGCACGACCCGCTCGCGGAAAATGATATATTACACGCAAGAACCTTGTTTTACAATCATTAGGATATTGTCAATATCTCCGTTCTTTAAAACATCTTTACAGTACAGTGACGAAAACACACGATGTTTAATAAGGACAAGGTTAATAATCTCGTACAATAAAATAATGATTCTCTAACCGTCATAATATTTAAAATCTGGTGCTAAGGAGTCAAGTAAATAATCACGCACAATAAAATAATGATTCACTAACCGTCATAATATTCAAATCTGGTGCTTCGGACCACGTAAATAATCACGCACATAAAATAATGAGTCACCTACCGTCATAATATTCAAAATCTGGTGCTAAGGATGTAAACAAGGATGATGGAGCCTCTTGCTCCGACTCCTTTTTGTTCTTCCTTTTATTTTGTCCTGAAATATTATAAAAAATATACAACAGTGACTTGTGTCATAGTTACGATAGAAAGGAATGCAATAACTATAATACTACACTGAAATAGTGTGCAATAACTATAATACTACACTGAAATAGAGTGCAATAACTATAATACTACACTGGAAAAGAGTGCAATAACTATAATACTACACTGGAAAAGAGTGCAATAACTATAATACTACACTGGAAAAGAGTGCAATAACTATAATACTACACTGGAAAAGAGTGCAATGACTATAATACTACACTGGAAAAGAGTGCAATAACTATAATACTACACTGGAAAAGAGTGCAATAACTATAATACTACACTGGAAAAGAGTGCAATGACTATAATACTACACTGCAAAAAAGAGTGCAATGACTATAACACTACACTGGAAAAGAGTGCAATGACTATAATACTACACTGGAAAAGAGTGCAATGACTATAATACTACACTGGAAAAGAGTGCAATGACTATAATACTACACTGGAAAATAGTGCAATGACTATAATACTACACTGGAAAAGAGTGCAATGACTATAACACTACACTGGAAAAGATTGCAATGACTATAATACTACACTGGAAAAAAGTGCAATAACTATAATACTACACTGGAAAAGAGTGAAACACTACATTACGTATACAAGTTGGAAAAGAGTGTAATAACTGCAAAACTGCACAGGAAAAGAATGCGACAACTGGAAAAGAACTTGTAATAACTTCAATACTGCGCAGTAAATGAGTACAATAACTACAAAACTGCACTGGAAAACAGTGTAATAATTAAAACATTGTACTGGAAAAGGGTGCAATGACTACAATACTGCAATGGAAAAGAGTGCAATAACTACAAAACTGTACTGGAAAAGAGTGTAATAACTACAAAACTGTACTGGAAAAGAGTGTAATAACTACAATACTGCACTGGAAAAGAGTGCTATACTGCAGAGTATGGCTTTCCACCACCCCTCTGTTGAACTCTGGTACGAAAGCAGACATAACTATCTTATTCAATTTCAGGAAATTCACTTGACCCATTAATTTTGCCCACTTAATATGAGTTGCCTACAGCCCTAAGATAAACTGGAAATGTCCGGACAGAAAACACAATCTGAAAGGGAAAGGAGTCGAAAAAGTCAACACTGCACTCGCATGTCACCAGAAATGACGACAAGACAATAACCCTTTATATACGAAACCACGCCTTATTTTGGCATATTTGCGGCACTGACCATACCCAGTTTTCTTGCTTTATATTCCTAAAACATTTTGGAGCTAGATTTATACGCAATTCCACGAAGACTGGGTGTACTGTAGGTGGTATATAACCAGTACTTTCTGTTTTTGCCAACCTACTAGTAGGCAGTGAAAATTCTGAATTCTGGCATTTAGGCCATATACTACGGAAACCTGGAAGTACCCTTTTGCTCAAACACATTTGTGTATGCTGCGGGTGTGAAAATGATATAATAACGTTATCAACTTATAATGGAGATTTGCTCGATGTTCAAGCTTTTATTCTCTTACCATTCTTGTTCTTTCGTTTCTTCCGATTGCGCCTCCTGCCCCCGACAAAGAGGGCAGGAGTGTCGCCGTCGGCGAATACTACTTGATTCACTGCATTTTGAAATTTCAACTTCAGGCTCTTTTGCATGCTGTGTCCGACGGGTCTGGAGGAGTGGGGATTACTGCTGCATAATGGACCTGCAAAGATAAACAATGTATAAATTACACAGGCACTCGCATTAATTTGTCCATGCAACGGCAAAAACGTCGGTTGTAGTGGTCCGAATGTCTGTATATAAAGGAATGCAAACATATACGATTTTGAATTTGTATAATCAGTGATGATAGTGTCGGTGATGTTGATGATGAAGTCGAGGTTGATGAGGAAGGAGGTGCTTGTGACAATGATGGAAAATTGACAAGTTTGTTCTGTAATCATCGTAAAAATATGCAAGAAATATATTCAAAACTGCACTGTACGTATACATGTAAAGTCTTCAGAGTTTTTATTTCGATTCTAAATACGATAATACCGCGCACTATTTAACTGCGCGCATTCTATTTTCACCCATTTGACATTGAACATTGTTCCACGCTGAAAGTGAGTGGCTTATTAGCTGGTACAACTACCTCCCTCGTTAATGAAAACGACCTTCGTAAATTTCTGAAGGAAATAACACAATTTTAAACATTGAAACAATTTTAATAACACGAGTATAGTGTATCTATTTCATGAAATGAAAAATATAAATGAATTGATTATCAGAAATTTTTATGAATCTTAATTTCGAGAGTATATTAGAGTTTCTAAAAATAGATGCGTTATAGCTGTAACACTGGATACTCGTGCAACTCGCGACCCATTGAAGTGTTTTACTCAAACGTTTACGTTCATTCATTCATAAATATGTCACGTGATACGGGGCGTAAATAGTAACAGCTAATTTGATACTATGTTTTATTGCGGTAATAATACATGCCCTGGTTTGCTCTATGTGTATATGGATTAACCCGCGGTTCGTGTTAGAATTATGTATGAAGCTTGTATTATTGCAGATATCGTTTGTGAACTGCATGTGGGAATAAACAATGTACGAGTGTTTGATTCCTAAAGATGTTCTGCCATGAACATCTCTGTGGTTGCATAAATACATTCACATAGGTAAATAATGCAGCAATAAGTGTTAAATGATGCACTCTGTAGACATATGCACGATGACTAATTCAAGAGAACATATGTTTCAGTTTTATTCGTATTGCATTAACATGTTTAGCTAATCAGTTATGTTTGAGTAAAACACCGTTATTTGTTCGTGTAGGCCATTCTCGTTCACCAGCGTATTTTTCATCCACAACATGGTCTGGGAACTTGACTAACAACTGGTGTATGAGGATGCTGGTGAGACCGTAAATACAGATGAACTAATCACTGCCACTCAGTTACCTACCAGAGCTTCAAAAAATTACTAAAGTCGTAAATGAAGAGGTCAATGCTCGACCAAACACCGTAACAACCAACTTCTATAGCAGGGAGTGGTATCGATTAGAAATAATTACGAAGTTGGCCGCTCACCACGGATGTGCTCTGAATCATGTCATACCTCTCAAAGGTTACGCCCAGTATCTAACTTAGTCACAAAGCATGGGTATCCGAGAAAGCAACCTGGTAAGGAATTCAATATTGATCTTACTTGACTTAAAGATAATGACAACCAATCAGATCACACCATATTAAACTCTTGGTCAGTTACAGGCGATATGATTGGCTGTCCTTATGCTCAAGTTAAATAAGATAGATATTGAATACCACCCCTTGTAAGGAATTCAATAAGTACCGTAGTACAGATCAATGAAAGTGCATCGCAATTAACGCCGTTTCTGAACATTTTAGATATACATGTATATACAGTGGCCGGTTCACCTAACCAGTTTTCTAGACTGCATGCATGCTACCAGTACAAATTTACCCTTCCACAAGGAACCAGCAACTTATCCCCATGTGGAGGAAAATCAACATTTTTATCAAATTCATGGAAGGGTATGACATATATCTTGACCGGGAATTAAACATATTTATCACATAAAATAGGCTCTTGGAGTTTAATAAACCCATTACATAAAAGTCATAATACACACGTGTAATAAACATGCAAATGAGGGATATACAAGGGCGAGTCACTTTATTCATGTATTCATACACGTTGTCAAAAAAGTAAAAGAATACATTTTTAGAATAGAATAAATTTTATATCCGATTATGAGCACTCTATGGCATGTTATAATCACACAATAACAGATGTACAAGAACGTAAGAGTTATAACTGTAAGTAAACATGACGGTAGGTCCGTTAAACGTGGGTACGAATAAGATCGGGACGAAATGTACATACCAAATATCTGTCATCAACACAAACACACGGCTCTGGATGTTGATTTCATTGTATAAATCCGTTAATTTTGAGTATTAAAGACGATTTTCCTTGCTTACCAAGTACTTGCATCGTGTACAATCAGTTATTTTCGGCTATTCAGACGAATCGCGAATAAATTCACGCGAAAAACCTAGTTACTTCCCCTGTCCTTGGTTGTTACTAAAACCCGGAACGGAACAGAACAGAATACGTTGTGTTGCTGTGGTCCTAGATTTAATTATTTATTTTGTTAAGCGTAGTTTTATATCTGCAGGATTTTAGATACCCTAAAAATGTTATTTTCAAAGGCAGAAAAAATAACATATTGGTGTATACATTGTTGCACTATTTTCTTAGCTCTTTCAATGAACCGCATTACTCCTATGGAGTTTATTTGCTAAAGGGGAAGTGTGTGCATTCTTGACAAACTTTTACTGCGTATTTAGTTTATGTGATAAAAAGAATCTTACATTCGTGTCATTCCATATTAAATTTATTAAACTCGTTGAATAAAAGTGATAAAATGCTCGGCAGAGCCTCGCATTTTATCATTTTATCCAACTCGTTTAATAAATTCAATATAGAAAGACACTCATGTAAGATCCTCTATATACTTTATGGAAGACTGTTGAAGCACATATCGCGTGCTTAGAAAGAGAAGTTCGTAATAAATTTATTTTTTTTGAGAAATCAAGAAACATCTGTCTGAAAACTACTCTTTACTTATGGAAAACAAGTTTTTTAAACTTCAGTTTGGTCAACATGACCACTTCCGATTTTCACGACAATATAGACTCATAAGAAGCGCCTTGAGATGCAGGTTTCCAATATGCATGAGTCTTAAAAGGTCGTAAGTAGCACTTACGAGCTTCTAATTCTAGGCCAGCGATATAATCATACATTTATATGTTACATTTCTATGTGTAACAACTGTGTCGTTAATTCGGAGTAAAGAATGACTCGTAGTCTCAGACAAGACAGCCGAGCCCAGACGTGTGATTGGTACCACATGTATCAGTGCACTTTATGTATCACCTGTGTTTCCTATTATATATACCTATACTCTCAAACACACAAGAATTGCGGCTACACGTTTCATGTTGGTATACTAACTGAGTTAAATCTGGTAAACGACATGTTGAATTTATGAGAGAAGTCATGGCTGGTTTTACGAAATGCTTTAATACTTTAATAAGAATGGAAATGTTGAATGTTATAGACAAATCAATACTGTTTCAGCTGGTATTAAAGTGTGTCAGTTTTTATTTTAAGTTATTTCGGTAACGCTGAATATGATACTTCAAAATAAGTTTTGTATTTTAGCGATAGCTTAGTGGTAACGCGCTAGGCTGTCAATCCAAAGGTCGTTGGGCTCAATCCTCGGCATAGGGACTGGACTTTTTCTGAAATTGAATGCGTAGTACATGTAGTTCCGCTTTATCTGACCGTATGGGTTGTAAAGTATCTGGTTAAAGGACAGGAAGCTATACATCGGGCATATTAAAAAACCAGGCTGTCTATTCGAATTAAAGCCAGACGCACTCCTGCAGCGCCGGACATGCCTGTATCCAATGTCTCTCTCTCCCTTAGGGATTTTTCTCTCAATCTGTCCATCCGGTCAGATCATGCTGTATCAGCACTGGTAGAGGATGCATTCGTGTCCTTGTGGCTGCAACAAGATATTTAAAGCTCCTTTTAACGTTTGTGTCGCATGAGAAGGATGCTATATACATTAAGTGTGTGTTTGTTTATTTTTATATTCCTTTTATTAATTTGTATGAAGTTGATTTTTGCCGTCTGCATATTTACGAACTTTGAAAACGCAACGGTATGGTCAATGTGCTTTTAAATGAAATGTAAGTCAAGAGACTGTTTATATAATCGTGCAAATATTTGAATTAGAATTAGTAACGTTATTATTATTATAATTAGTATTAGTATTACGTAGTACTAGAATTCGTATTATAGTTTTATTAGTATTAGTATAAGTATTAGTATAATCATCATTATTATAATTATAATACAAATATTGTTTTGTTGTTCTGATAAACATCTGATACGTTTTCAAAGTACGTAAATACACACACAAACAATTCACCTCAGTTCACCTTACTGGTATGTTTGGTAGATTAATTAACCTTACTGGTATGTTTGGTAGATTGATACCATTCATTCCGGTAATTAGGGTGAGACAAAAGCACATCTGTCTAGGCAATATAATTTGTTCTGGCATATGTAGATGGAAAGGTAACACAAGACACCACAGAGTATGTCAAAACATGTGTGTATATGCAGGTATATGCATAGGTAATCATTGCATGAACCCTGAGATAACTCGTGGTGTTTTTCGACAACAGTGACTGGTAAATTTGCGCCATTTCAACACTACTCAATTTACTGTCAAATTTTTGATTTTTGTAAATGTTCTTGATTTCGGTGGCAAAATGGAACACGAAATGAAATTATCTCGACTAATCGACTTTCGAGATACATAGTGCATAATCATGGGTTTCGCTTTCAATATTTCGAGTCAAATAATGTACGATATCACAAACTTTCCGTTTTACCACGATCAGCGAAACTTAATACTTGCGAAAAATGAATGTTGTTGAACTACATGCATGGTAATGTATGCTATGATACGGGTGTCTTAATAACCGAGGAGCCAAAATCGTCACTGCATGAATAAGATGTTGAGAACACATGAGTCAGGGAGAACGCATGCTTCTGTTATAGCTTGAACTATCCAAGATAATACTAGTAGTACAATAGGCTTCCAATAAGCTAACCACAGGCAAATGTCATTTTCCGTGTGTACATTCTGTCCGATGTAGGATTCGTCAAATACCGTATTATTACGTATTATATGACGAATTATGTGAATGGCATAGCCTAATAAGGAAACTGGCTTTATTGGATACCACCGATGAACACAATGTTGGATGCCATCAGAAATGAGGTGTGGAGAATAATTTAATATTTTACATCGATCTAATAGAAGGCAGTATATAAAGTTAATATAAAGCATTTAGCAGCTGCGTGGTACCACCGTGTATAAACCAAATCACTGTACTCATTATTGTGATACTATACAATTCAACGTGTACTCATTATTGTGATTGAAACATCCGGTGATTTTCAATCGCTGTACTCATTATTGCAATCCTATACAATTCGATGTGAACTCATTATTGCGATAACCGGAAGTTGACTCGTTTATACACTGTGGGTATGCACCATTCAGATAATCAAATCCAGCTTAGACGTATTTTCTCTTAGCCATATAGTTCATGTTAAATAATCACGACTTCCATTAACTATTCGATCTAGTTCCGGTGTTTAACAGGAATGTTTCGTATCAAGGTTGGAAGAACAATATTATAGATGAATTGTCTAGAAGACTGTTGCCAAGTTTCATTTATCAACACATGTTTATCTTCACAAGTTCAAAGCTGTTATCTTACTGAGGTATTTATTTCCACTTACAAAACAATTCTATGTTATAGATAGGCTACCTATAACTTCACAGTGATATCAACACGCATTCATAAGTATAATCATACTACATAACTAAATGGGAATTTACTATGTATATTAAACTGCGTTCATTGGAGAGTCTAGTGTTGAACACTTCCATCGATCCCTAGATTGAAAGGTCATGACAAATTGGACACGAGTTGAAAGTTTCCATCCCCCTTTAAAAAGGGTAAGACAAATCATAGGGGTCTGTATTGACACCACCAGTCTCTCATTCACTAGATAATATTATAGTTATCAGATATCTATATTTAGTGAATCAGAGACCAGTGAGTCGATACAGACCTCTATGAGACAAATTGGCTTATGAGACCCAACTGTCTTGGCACATTCACTTCCCGACGACCCGACTGCTAAATAATGTACATCCAAAACATTCAAGAACTGGTGGTACAATATAATTAGTATATTTCATTTAAACGGTTTTGTTCTCTACTGTTTAGGCGCAGTACTACAACATTACAACATTATGTATGTATACATGTGTATGTTAAATGTTTTCATCAATATAAATTCGGTCTTATACGCTGGCAGTTAAAGAAATTAATTATCATCTGAAAATAAATAATAACTTCTTTGGGTGTGAAATAACATGAATGATGTCATTGTCACGTTATCTGCCCAAACTGTGAATCGAACGCGGACCGGCAGTCTCTGAAAAGTAATTGCTTTATCCATTGCGCTAATCGGGTTGGCTATTATTCCTTACGTACCCAGCATACAAAGATTAGTGTGGAACCCAAAAGATGCAACAATTACAAACACATTTTCAGTAAAAGATTTACATGAGCTATATGCCACTTATCTATATGTTCTAGAAGGATAATAAATCATGAAATGTATAACTTCGTTCGGGTAACGTGTGTTCCACTTCTCATGAATACATTCCAATAGCATTGCACAGCATATTGCTCATGCCTACCTTACGTTATCTGAATCTATAGAGAACATCTATAGACAAGCTTCAAAGGTTTTTTCCGCATTTTGTGCTAAACTCACGTATCACATTATTTTCCGTTTACTTTTAGCATAAAACGTATGATATATAATTAAAATATTTGAAATAAGGAATGCAAAAATAAACCATTTTCGAACTATTCCCCGAGCATTGTACGTTGGAGGCGCACCCTAGTTTTTGAATCACAGGGAAGGTGAATAACGGTTACAAGAGCCTAAGTCAATGACAATTATTATTTATTTCATAGCACACAGATTCTAATACTATAATTATTGTATAAACAAATTGGTGGATGAATTAGATATGAAAATCTTTGGCTAATTAAGAAATTACATCATTAATTCTTCTGTGTCTTCGAGCACATGTTGCCCTACATACAAAAGTCACCTTTAGTGTCAATATAAGTCACGTCTATATAAAAATTAACGTTAATTTTAACAAATTAATCAAGAAAAAAAAACAAGAAAAATCGTCTCACCTTGTTTTGATAGACTTATTAATTTATTCCGTAGTTCCGTATATTGGGTATTATACCGTTCTGCTAGAACTTCGCGTAGCAGGAAAACGTTCATAATAAACGCATGATACCACGTGGGTTCACGTATGCTATAACTTCATGCATTGCCATGGTAACAATTACCTAGGATTGGCACGTGGTACCGAGAAACAAAATATTAATTGATCCACACCCGGGGTGGAAAATGCTAATGTTTATTAATCAATTGAATCATAGTGTTATTAATCAATTGGATAAGCTTATTACGCAGATGTTGTGTTTTTAATAAATATTATTCATTTCAGATGGTTTAGTGTGTTTCAAATTATCATGTTTTTAAGACTGAACAGCCCAGTTACATTATGCTTCTTGGCATGCTTATGTGCTGATCAAATGGTCTTAACAAACCACTAAAATTCATTTTTATTAATTTCGATTGAGAAAAGGTTCTTCAACTTTAACCTCAAATTTGATGGTATACTAGGTGGCGCTTGTCGGGATCGAGAGGACCCGGGTTCGATCTCCGTCTGAGTTACTGCTCAATTTCTCTGAGCAAGAATGCAACAAGTAACCCACAATAATGCACTCGACCAAGGTGTAATTGGTATCTGTGAGGACGGTGTATGTACATGTTCAATATTCCTAAGCGCAGTACCTCTTTTGGCTGCACATCCACCAGGAGAGAAATAGTCTCCCCGGGTAGACTCGAACGCAGGTTTTTATAGGTTACCAAATGACCAGGGGAAGTTATTATGTCAATGGGTAGCTGAATGGTGGTTGAACGGCTGAACTGCTGAAAGCAGCCATAGAAAATTTCTTATTTTGAATAATTCTGTTTCAAAACTTCCTTGAACATGTGATATAAACCTTCCTTCGCGGAATCACATTCTCCGAATTTCGGCATAGATACTGTTTTAAAAGCATAAACAATACCACAAAGCTTGAGCTTCATCTCCGAAATATCTCCAGTGCTTATCCCTTGTTACATGTTAGAGGTAGCACTAAAATCTAGTAACCATGCAATATACATGGGGTATATTTCGAGTAAATTCATTTTATAACAACTAACAAAACGAGTGGAAATCTTATAGCAAGCTCGATTGTACGGAAGCACAGAGGTGACATGGTCATTTTTTTGTGGAAACGACTTACTTAAGGGTAAAACATATTTTCATCTTGTGGGAACGAGTTAATTGAGGGTAGAAAATATTTTATAACTTGTGGGAACGACTTATTTGAGGGTAATAAAAAAATTTCTACCCTCAAATAACTCGTTCCTAAAGTTAAAAAATATTTTCTACCCTCAATTATCTCGTTCCCACAAGTAAACAAAATATTGACCATGTCACCTCTGTGCTTCCGTACGATTGATTTCACATTTTTATATTTTATAACGCGAAAATTAAGAAATGTGAAGTTTTTAAGAAAATTAAATCATAAATCAAATTACATGTACATTGTGTTTTGTGAAGTAGCTATACATGTTTCAATGCAATTAGTTGCTCTGCTACAGTTATTATTGAGTTGGTTAAGCTTATGTCACAACACCTCTGTTAAAACTACTCATTCAAACTTAATACATGTACAGTAAAACCACAATGACAAGATCGGGAGCTTCAGCAACTAGTCTTATTATAAAGAACGATAACTGTTTCTGTGTTAATTTAGGTTATATCTGGATTACTCCCCTTGTAGAGAAATGTTAAATTTGTTGTGATCACAGACCATCCATCTACAGACAAATTATTGCAATGCAGACTCTATAATGCAAGTACCCACATATATTTGCGTAGTACTTGTATATGTTTTATGACAGATTGGCCACTTTCGGCCTGCCCTTCTTAGTAACTAAAAGAGCCATTAAATATCTATGGCAATCATCGTTTTATATTTGATTAGTGACTTATAGACTAATACCTCGATGTAAAACATAATTACTTATATTTTGATAATTGTTTTTAATATAACTGATACATCTTGTGGATTGAGGTCGTTGTGTTATGTTTATCACTGACCTCTTGTTTGGCTACTTTTGGTGGTCATTAATGTGCAATGAAAGCGTTTACTGTCTTGGTAACAGCTTTTTTAAAAAAATAATTTGACTTATGATGCTTTCTTGTGGGTATTTATCCCTATTATTCGACACTAGGAGTGTAGGCATAATGATCATCTACCCGTTATTTAAAGCCTAGGTCCAACTGAGGAATTCCTCATCGGCGATGTTCTCCCGATTTCTTCCATTACCACCCGATTCATCAGAATTCCTTGCGATATCACAAACTGTCTCATGAATTCCCCGATGCTTCCCATAGACCACGAGGAACCTGTTCCCGATGTTCTGATAGCTCATTAATTTCAATCGGGAGTACATCGCCGAGGCAAAAAATGCTCAGTGGGACCTAGGCTTTACCAGATGTTGTCTCAAGAACCGTTAATGTCAGAACGGGATATCTACCATGATTCGGTACTTCCACCTCCTGCTCAAAAAATGGATACTGAACACGCGACTTGTTCATATAACTCGACTAGGGTGAGTAGACATTTCAGATAAACAAAACTACTGTATTTTTTATATATTTTAATATCAATGTTGGTTTACAAAATATCTAATCAACTGGTTGTATCTTATCTGTGTAAGACCTATGTTCGCTGATCAACACATTCTTGGAAATTAAAGCCACCTTGTGGTTCAAGATACGGAGAACTCAGACCCAGATGTTTTTTCTGTTCGTTTACTCGGTGTCATAGGTTAAGCTCCATATATTTGATATAAACTACACCAGGTTCATGTTGAACTACTATTGTAGTTCTGTTTTGTTTGATATGTAAAACCGACCAAGATATTAGTGCAGTTTGAGTCATGTGGATTTAGTCATGCCCAAGATTTTTATCACAATGAAAAGAGTTTCAATTAAATCGATTGATTAACATGCTATGCTGCAGCATACATATCTTTTTAATGGTGCATACATATCGGTGATTTAAATATATCATTGCTGTGGTGCTGTTTGGGTTCAGATCACTTAAAGTTCGTGTGTTATACTAGAGTTAAAGTAGTATCTGAAAAGGCGTATTTTTATCAGGGTTCAAGTCATTTGTACCGTTTTTTTCAGTTACATAAATGTATATGTCAGCAAGATGGCTTTGCAACATTTGCTGGCTCGCACTTCAAGCAACAGACAACCTCTCCACGTGTAGAGGTAAATAGCGTAACAATTATCATGGAAGACTATAATCGGTCCGAACCTTATTTTGAAACACCCAATGTTTCTGCTACTTAAATATCTAATGACTGGCTAGTCATAATCATTACTTCAATATACATGTATTGCCATATATATATATATGTCTGCAGAATGGCATGCAGTGTGTTTTATGTTTCAATTCCGTATCATGCTTTTAAAAATGTCATTGTTTTAATTAACATGTTGTTATATGATATGCTGGCTCTTATGGTGTCCCTATATCTAATTAAGCTTTGTAGTGATTAATTACAAATTTAATTGATTAGCATTTTGATTTATACCTTCCTTTTATTGTAGATTCCATACATATCGGTTTCGCACATCCTTTCACTGAAACTCTTTTATGAAATTCCCCAATTATATATAAAATCATGATACTGTGGACGTCATATGGGCCAAATTGTCATTATGCTTTTTTCATTGTATGTACTAGTGTTCTTGTTCAACTGTTTATTGTTGAGGATCTCATGGAAGATTGCCATTTAATCTAATTGTCAAATGAGTTTTCTCGTAAAATAAAGTCTTTATTATTATTATTATTAACCTAGAAATGAACCTGTTCTAATAACACCACTATACCAACGGTCTTGCATACATGTATAATCAACGTGATACACGACCTGTAAAGCTCTGGTGCAATAAAACGAGCCTAGCTCCGCTAACAGATGCTAACCTTGGTTTATATATCTTTGCTACTGCTCTGTATATTACTGAGTAAATACCATGGGAGCTACCTGGAGTATCAGTGATCGTCTATTGACAGCCAAAAGGGGATATTCTTATTCCATTCGCTAACAGTTGCTTTTGGCAGACAATGGTTGACATTGGATTCAGTTTTTTGTCTGACGCGACCATGACCGAACATACGACCTTCCGCAGTCAGAGTGGACACTATATGTCTGAGATATTGGGGTTATTTTAACAAATACACGAGAAACTATCTTAGAAAAAGTTTCAATTTGGCACATATGCAAGAAGGCGTGTATTTTAAACTATTTTTATACTAGCGGTGTCCTTTTCGTTTGTACAAATCTACTTAAAAAGTGCATGCATTCACAGTAACATCATGACAAACAACCATAGCCTGTTCGGCGACAAAGATATGTTTTTTACTCTTTCTAATTGAGGACTACTAACAGTTAAAACTAATGGACCATTCTGTAGTATAATTGTTAAGAAGAATTGATTATTGAAAACATATCATGGGTGAACATTCGATCATGAACGTGAAGTCAAATGCTGCCAACAACAATTATTGTAATATATCATTCCCAATGCTTTGAATGCTTTGATAATCAGTTTGTGAGCCTGTAGTCTAAACATAAAATAAACGAGAGAAATAGAATAAATTGGCGAAATCAGTGAAATGGGGGAATGGGCGAAATGGGCTGAGTTTGTAAAAATAATGTAGTCTGGTTCCTGAATTCTTATCAAAATAGTTATGTTGGGGGCGGGTAAACCAGACACAGTTTTTTACTTTTAAAGTGAGAGAATTATAAATGGTTTATATAGCAGGTTCAATAGACAATTGCTTCTAATTTCACTACGCCTCTTCAACTGTTTTTACAAATTGATCAATATAAGTTAAATGAACAGATTAGGAGTCTCTAGGAGTTTGATATATTGCCTCTCAATCAAGTCTAATTATCTAGATCTATTATCTTTGTAAAATATGATACAGAAATGAACTGTTGAAATTTAAGCATTGTATTAGCTTTTACTAGCTTTGTAGGTTTTCCGTACGGAATTATATCTAAAATGGAAGTGAATTCCATATATTTAATATTTAGGCCGACGGCTATCTTCAGAACTGAAAATACATGTAAATACATGTTACTACCGGTGCATCTGTAGTTACATATATTCTCAGCTCTGAAGAAGGCCGTCGGCCGAAATATTAGATATGTGGAATTTACTTCGGTATTAGCTTTTATATAATTATACGTTAAAATGTCTACAGTGTCGGCATGCAGAAAATAACAACCGTTTAATGCTGGCACCGCACCTGACATTTCGCTGGCTTAGAATTAGAAGGTCGTAAGTACAAATCAATATTTTAAGAAAACAAGGAAAACTGTCTGAAAACTACTATTTACTGATGGAAAAACAAGCTTTTTAAACTTCGGTTTAGTCAACATGATTTTCAGATTTTCATGAAAATACGCTCGTAATAAGCGATTTTCAGATTTTCATGAAAATACGCTCGTAATAAGCGCCTCGTGATGCAGATTTCAAAAATCTCGGCCGGGACACTTGGTCATTTCTGGAACGCTTTTCAGTGTTTCCCACCCAACTAGAGATGAACTGGTTGGAAACCCAGAGGTAGTCTCGCGTGTATCGGTGCTATACATCGGGCACGTTAAAGAACCAGGGAGTCTATTCGGAACGAGCGAGGGTAACGCACCCGGATTCCTTGTATCACAACTCTTTCTTCTACTCGCTGTCCCTTCAGCAAAAAACAGGACCCCAATGGAAATAAGTGCTTGCACTTTCCTGGGTTATCCTTGACCGAAAGGCCTAAATAATTACACATACACACACCAAAATGAATATTTTCCCATACTCAATCACCGAAGTACTGAATGTTGCCGATGACCGTGACGTTCATATCTCCTGCAGCCCTCCTTTAAATCCTGTGGTTACACGGGAACCCCAGTTTGTGGTTTTTAGACCTCCTATAGCGTAAACTTTCAAGTCACAAATTCCATAAAGGCCGAATAAGGTTAGAGCAGATGGCAAAACATAAGCCTGCCCAGGACAAGCAATCATAAAATTGCGTGCATTATCTATTTTGTCTGGCACGTGAAATAAACGCTATCCATATGAATACTACAGAACAATACAAGACATTTTGACGTTATTGAGAACGCGACTCGCCTTGAGAAAACAGTTTTTCATTCACACTCCGACGTCCAAATAACTTCATAATTTCATGAAATCCCATGATAATATTTTGTAATAATCTGGCAGAAAAATTGGAATGTACATTAACTTAATCGGAATTTATAACTACAATGTAGTTGAACAAATGAAAAAGGTACGTTACGTCGGTCGGGTGTGGTAGCGCGTTACTATGGTAATAGAATGACTGATAACATGCTACTCGTTTGCAATATTGAAGATAAATTTGTATTGACTGTAGGTAATAAGTTACTGTTTGTACTGCTATAAGAAATTATTGTTAAAACACAATAATAATCAAATGTGAACGATTGTCTACGAATATATTGAATGACCCTCTCGTATAAAAGTGCTACAGATGATCTAAGTAATCCGTGTTACCAAACGCAAAGAAAGATCATCTGTGGTTTTTGTTAAGTGATGAATGTATGATGGTTCATTGTACGGTTACTAGTACATGTACGGATGGACCCAGTGTACTAAAGCGACACTTGGATACTTTTACCTAAATGCATTTTAGTCCAGCTGGGGTGGTATTCACAAAGCATTTTAGCAGAAAACTTAGAAATTTCTTAAATCTAAAAATGTTATTAAGTGTATCAGCCAAGAAGCAAGATCAAGATGATTAATATTTTACATAGTTTTGAAGCATTATGTAAACAGCTTCTATAATCACTAAGAAAACATGGATTATACTTTAGATTGTGGGAGAAATGAGCTGCGCAAATGTTGGACTTAAGTCAAAATATTTAAGTTTTCACTTAAGATGCTTTGTGAATACCAGCCCAGGAATCTTCGTCCTAAAAAAGTGGTACCCACAAGCAACCCAAATGAATGTTATATAATAACCTATTGCTCCACATCTCACAACCGCGTCTGGTCGATATGATAGCGGCCAAGCTCTGTCTTTAGGGGCATAAAAGCGTACATGGTGCTCTGGCACTGTTGACTACTGAGGTAAACTAAATTTTAAAGTTTTCATTCCAAAATATATACATCTTAAAAGTTTCATTAAAAGTTGGTTGTATCTTGATCATGAAGACTTCGATGAAAAAATCACTTAAACTAGTTAACCACTTAAGTTTCTTTTTAAAAAAGCATTATATTCCTTATTTATAATTTATTATGTAGAAATATGACCTGTTCGTCATCTAATTTTGTACAGCGTCCTTATGGCGCTATGAATTCATTGTGTTTACAGCGCCCTTTTATAATTTACAACAATGGTTTTGTTATTGAGTACTTGTATCGAGTATTATCCAACTACTAACGTTATGATGTACTCATTGCCCAAGAAAATACTTCCTTGAAGCGGTTTGTATTGTCTATCAATGAAACCAAAGTTGACAGATCAAAAGACATCGGCTCTTTGAAGAAACTATCAGTAAGTATTCTTATTAGTCAGCATACTATGGAGCCATATAACTGCCACCACTTAACTTTAAGATTTCATGAAAACTTTCGTAAAAATTATGGGATATTTCATGAAAAAATATAATTATCATAAAGACAGATACATTATCTTAACACGAAATTCTGCTTTTTCGTGCTCTGAACTGACACCACATAAAGATGATGCTTTCACGAAACTAAATAAGTTTTTCATGAAAGCATAAAAATGTTTCGCCAAACGTAAAGATGTTTTGGTGAAAATAATCGACTTTCATGAAAAGTTTCGCGAAACGTAAAAATGACTTCGTGAAAAATAATACACTTTCGTGAAAAGTTAGTTGGTTTCTTAAAAATTATAACGGGAATGTTGTGGCAGATCAAAGCAGCAACTGGCTATTTTTCACGTTAAGATCTTGCACTCGTGATATTTTTCTGTTTTCATGAAATCCCTCGTTAATTTCTCGAAAAACTTCATGAAAATTAAAATTTAAGTGGTGGCAGTTATCTGGCTCCATAGTCAGCCAATTACGGTCGTATTGTTATGACAAAGTAGATACTTGTTAACATTAATTATCAATTGTCTTTTTAATATTTTTCTTTGAAATGATGACTTTACGGACATTGAATATGAATGTACTGTTTCACTATTTTATATCCAAAATTAGCTATACTCGAACAATCAAACATACTCCCTTAATCCGATAAGCTGGGTCAGCATGACGGGTGTTTGCCTATTTCCAACCACCATTGGTCCTAAACGAATTCGACATACCTTCGTCACAATTTCACATTTTCAATTTGCAAAATAGCTACGCGCCTGCCACTGTTATTACGCCATACGTCCTTCATTGATCCGTGATGCTTGGGGAATTCCCAATAATCGCGAGAATAGTACTCAATGTAGAGCCTCGTTCTGATATTAGTATATACCAGGCTCACTGAGTGATTTCTATCTACCTTAAATTACCTAGATACCGGCTGATACGAATATTATACGCGCGTGATAAGAAATATGAACTTATAATACGGCATGCACCTTTACAAAACGATTTTAAAGTATGAAATAGAATGAGATGCTTAGAGGGTTTTATTAGCTCGAAGTCGATACATTGTGTGTGCGTGTGACTGAATGGGCGAGGATATGAGTCATGTACGGGGAAACTGTGTACATAAAGATGCTCAATAGTGGGTTGGTGAACAGTATGTATCTATAGTCTGTGCTACAATAATCAGAACTGACAATATTACCTGTTTAACTTTTTTTTTTCGTGTGTTGCTTGATGCAAAACAGTGGAATTAACGATTCTCATGAGATTTTGCGATTTTGCGATTTTGTCAGATATGTAAACTGGATTTTGATTTAAGATAATTATACAAAAAACTGACTTAAGCAGTTTAAATTAAGTGAACAATGAAAAGTGATTTTACTCATCTGTTGACAGTTGTGACTTGTCTTATAACATTTGGTAAGTTTGAGTATTTATTGTTTTATTTATACATGTGCTAAAATTATTGTGACATTTATGCAGTTGGTAATATGCTTGTTATGGATATAAAACTCATTGCTATACAAGTAACACGTAAATCTTACTTTGTCACTTCATTATTCAAGTTTATATGAAAAGAACAGATAAAAACTTAATACGTGTGCAATAAAGCCTTGAAGCGTGTTTAAACATCGAGGGCTGAGTGGAAAACTGTCGTAAATGATTCTTGTTTCATGCACCTTTATAGCAGTTTCCGTATAATGGTACACACGACTATCTGTTTCTCTATCATTTGCACACATATCACTTCCCTATTGCACTGTGATTTGTACTCATATGTATAGATATGACATCTGATAATAAGCAATAACTGACATTAAAATTTAATAGACAAATATATTACGTAATATGATAATTTAAAAAATCAATTTATCGTATCATCATCGAACTATCATATCAAATGCATAAATGTTCAATATAATATTAGTTCGTGTGTTATAACTTTACAAATCAATTATGTTAATCTGTATATGTGTGCATTTCTTGATAGCATAATATTCTACTGTTCTTACATTCATCTATCAACGACCGCTAAATTCAATAATGCAACCAAATTGACAACACTCATTCATAACCATTCAGTCAGCCTGAATATAGATTTTCTCGTCAAAGAAACAACACTGCCTAGAGCAGCGAACATCCACAACATGGTCGATCTCTAACAAATACATACATTTACATAAAACCGAACATAAACGTCTCACTTTTCTCTAAAATTTGAAAATTCTCTCAAATTTCAAATTACAGTAGTTGAAATTTTACCAAACCATGTGTACGTCTCAACTCTCAATAGGTTCATTACGTTATTGTAATTTTTTTGGAGTTGATGTGTGGTTACAAAAACGTTTAAAATATATGCTACATAGGCCTACAATTTGTACTACATGTATGTAGTGGAAATAAATTTCACTGTGTTGTGTACATAACTACAGTGAAATATGTTAAATCGTTTTGTACTAACATACTGGCATCTCATGTCGATTGTAAAACATTTCTTACATTTTGTATTTATAACCCTCGACACCTCATTTCTGATGGTATACATCGCTAAAAAATCATTTCTGATGGTACATGTGTATTGATCGCTAAAATGGTATAATGGTATCTGCTTTTTTATCGGATACTTTTTATCGGATGATGGCTTGAATATGCAAACGTCTGATCTGCGAGTTATGACGAATAGAAATCATGATCGGTGCTTAAAACAATGGATAGTAATAGGTGTCATTCTATACACAGTACACCCTCACATAAAGACTGGCTAAACAATAATACCAACTCGAAAATCGAAATATGATTTTATAGTACATTTTCTGATTTTTGCTGTTTAATCTACCTTAATACTACGCCAACCCTGCAGAAAGACCAGTTTTAAAGGGTCCGAGTGGTTTTCTTATAACAACAGTTGTATTGTTAATATACAGTGCAACCTCTATAGAGCGATACTTTTTTGGGATCTGCGGATATTGGCCGTTGTTAAGAGGTTGTTACTATACAGAGGTTAATTTTTTATATATAGTAAATATAGGCTTAGGGAAAGTTTGAAGGTGCTGTTTTAGAGAGGTTGTTGCTCTACAGAGGGCCGCTCTGGAGAGGCTATACTGCACACACTTATAAAAAATATGTTACGTTAATTGTACAATCTTGAAGCGTGTTACCTCATTAAGTTCATCAATTTTCCATGCACTTGTTTCGACAGTGCTCTTGTGGTTCTATAAATAACTGTAACATCATATTAACACCTTGTGAAGTATTACCTCAGTTTGAGTGATTAAAACAGCATGTTCTGACGGGACACTTACACGAAGGTGTTCGTTACATTTGCACTTAACCCTGAAAAAACAAAATATCGAATATTTCATTCTAATTATTCATGTTAAGTTTTGCCGTAATTGCAATATTATTCATTATGATCAAGTTACTTTGTACGTTTGTTAGTGGTATGTTAATGTTTAAAGGTGCTGCCTCACAGATTGGGCTAAAATATTTGTATATCGTGATTTTCCAACCTAACCAAGTATTGATGGAATAGAAAGCCACTGACAGTTGCTTTTTGACAGATTTGGTGCAAATAAGCAATTTTAACCACTCTCGATATCGCCCACTGAGTATTTTTTTCTTGAAAAAAAGCGCTAAGTTTTCTTCCAACAAGCTTTGTGAATTATGTAATTCACACGTGATCGAACTGTAACATCACCAATCTACAGTATGAACATTTGTTAGGTATTTGGTTCGTTTTTAAATTCGATTTCATCGAATGCAATCAAATTTCAGGCATGTTAAGTAAAAGTAGTGTTAATTCTATAAGGTATTAATACCCTATATAATTTTTGATGTAAAAATACTAAATAACTACAAAATGCCGATGTTTAGCAAGTTATTTTATATGTCAGTGTAGTTGTTTATGGCATATACAGGCAACTATACCAAAATAACGCGAATATTTGACAATTTTATTTTATTTTTACAATACACAAAAACGTGAGGCAGTCCCTTTAATGTCCATGCCCGGACCCTTCCGTCCTCTAATGGACACGTCCCCTCCATCCGTGTTACATATATAGTCCGAAACTCGTTCAATAGATAGTAGTTCCGTCTCTTACTAGATATACCTGTTTCCGCATATGGGAACTCCGGATACGTAGAAGTAGCCACTATTCAGCTTCATTCCGTTGACAACATAGCTATATTTTCTACGTGTTATATTATACTGTTTAAGCCTAGGTCCCATGCACTGAGGAATTCGTCATCGGCGATATTCTCCCGATATCTTCAGCTACCACCCGAATCATCGCGATTCCTTCCTATATCACACAGATTGTCTCATGACTTTCCCGAAGCTCCCCCTAGACCACGACGGACCTGTTCCCGGTGTCCTGATATCTCTATAATGTACATCGGGAGTACATCGCTGAGGCAAAAAACGCTCAGTTGGACCTAGGCTTTAATAATTGGATATCATGACTAACCAGTATATTAATCATTAAATCCATCCTGCCATTATAATTATTCATCGCCGGTATGTGGTATAAATGATAAAATTACACCCTGCCAATAAAACTAAATACTGGTAATTGTCAGTATAACATACTATGTCATTGTATTAACCTATACCTTGTTATTTGAGTGTTAATAGATAGTATCGCTTAATAGAATCATGGAATTATATCTCAAATGTCATTTAATGCCATGATTGAATCATATTAGGTACAGACACACTCCAACAACGCGACCTATACCTATACGAAATACACATGCTCGATCTATACACATTATGTATACTAACATTCTTTAACTTATTCCTCTAAATGCCGAGCATAGCCTTTATTTCTCAGTCAGCTTTCTGCTGAAATATGGCAGGCATATGAAGTGCCTCCACCCGTAGTTGAACCCGGTCGCCAGACTAGACGACAAGCGCGCTAGCCATTGAGCTACGGAGACACTCGCACTCATTCTACGAAATATACCTCTGCGATTAAACTTTGTGACTTACTCTTTTACGACCTTTTTACTACGACCTATAATAATAATAAAGACTTCATTTTACGAGGAAACTCATTTGACAATAAAATTAAATGGCAATCTTCTATGAGATCCTCAACAATAAACAGACTAACTGTTGAACTATACCCCTACGACATATTTAATCTTTGATCCACTTACTAGCTTCTCTACGACCGATTCTTTGACGAAGAGTTTTCTTCAACCTATACCTCTACGACATATTTTTCTACGATCTATTTACCTCTGCGACCTATTTTCTGACGACTTTTTTTTCTTCGACATATACCTCTGCTACCTATTCATTGACGATATATTCATATACCTTTACGACCTCTTCTTTGACGATATATTCATATACCTTTACGACCTATTCTTTGACGATATGTTCATATACCTTTACGACCTATTCTTTTACGACATATACCTTAGAGCTACGACAAATATCGCTACGCCCTAAAACAACCCAGTCTGCAGCAAGTTAGGTCAGCAAATGTTTAATTGAAAAGGTGTGTATTAGATAGTTGGCACCTTTTCAAACCATCCTCAACTGTTTGAATTCAAAATCAAATTCCAAACATGACATAATGAAATATAATAATTATAAAACGATGATTTGAATAAGTCTATGAATTTGCGCATAGTTTGAACATAATGAGTTAGTTTCATGATGTTAGTGTTTAGACCACAATTTGGGTACTGGTATACCACACTGTGTGTGGATAGTGGCTAATGATGGGATCGTCGAATTGTTTGACTGAAATATTTGGACAGTTAGTGTGAATTGTCGTGAATACAGGGTATTTTACCGCATATATTGATATTGATTTCCCACCACATCCTCTCAAAGGCAAATAAAATAATCTGCGTGGCATACTGTCTTATATGTTGTAAAGAGTCCGTCTAAAGATACATGTGATTCGGCGGTTGTTTAATATTGATGTATTAACACAATAATAATGATTCAAGATTGGGATTGGTGTGAACAACAGTGGTTACGACTCATTTCCCCAAAACACCATATTCTCGGCTATGCAATTTCGGTTATTATACATTGTATATTCATTGAATCCACTTGAGATGTGAAATTGGTAGACTAAGTGCATTTACTACCGGAAACTGGTAATATGGTTGTAGACATATTGATTAAGATATGGTCGCTCTTGAGAGGTAGCACTGTAATAATGATATAACTTTCAATATGTCGAATTATCAGTATGTATATATTCAGTACGTTTCCCATAGCTGAACATAGCTATATATATAATTATATCGCCATATCTAGAATGATTTATGCGCCCATTGAGTTGTGCATGATCTTCTATATACACTCTGTGCCATGTACGCGTGAAATTGGCCAGGGCATATGGAATCGTTCATCTGTAAATAAATATAATTCGACAGATCAGTGGTGTAATTCTTGACGTTTATGATGTAATCATGTCGCAGCATACATTATGCACATCTTGTATATTTTTTGTTGCATTTATAAGTCACAACCAGGGTCGTATAGGTGCATCCATAGTTTTTACATGGGGTTTAGTTCACAAGTAAGGTTTTTGGGGGATGATTCTCCAACCCCCATAAAACCCTTGGACGGGGAAAATAAATGGGGTTACCCTTCCGGGGCCCGAAAAAAGTTTACCAGTGAGTTACTAGCTGTTCAATTATATTAATTTAACGATTGGAATTCAATCAATCATCAACGTTTATTCCAAGTGACAAGAGCTAACGTTGTATACGTTTATACAGACAAGCTGACGGACAGCAGTACAGACGGACGTTCACCTGTCACAACTATTGTGATCGCACTTCGTCCGTCCGTCCGTCCGTTTGTCCGTTCACAATTTCTTGTGAACTAACTAGAGGTCACAATAAAATATAGACCAACTCTTTCCTACCTAATCCTCTTCGCCCCAAGGGGGGCATAGGGCATCCACCACTCTTCGCCATCTAGGTCTGTCTTGAGCCGCTGTTTTCGCTTCGTTCCATGACATGGAGATGGCCTTCAGCTCTTTTTCCATCGTTCGTCTCCATGTCAGGACAGGTCTTCCCCTCTTCCTCCTCCCTTGGGGGTTCCAGTCAAGGGATTGGCGGACAATGTTGTTGGGGGCCTTCCGGAGTGTGTGGCCAATCCACCGCCATTTCCGCTTCTTTATTGTCATGGCAATTGGGGACTGGTGGGTTCTTCTCCATAGGTCACGGTTTGATATTGTCTCTGGCCAGCGGATTTGGAGGATCTGACGTAGGCAGGTGTTGACAAAGACTTGTAGCTTTTCATCAAGCATTTTGGTGTGTCTCCACGTCTCTGAGCCGTATAGTAGGACGGAGATCACATTTGAGTTGAAGAGCTTCAGTTTTGTTGGTATACGGATGTTCTTATTCTTCCAAATGGGTCTAAGGATGACGAAGACATGTCTGGCTTTCCCGATTCGTGACTTGATGAAGACCAACTCTTTACGAAACCTAATTTGAATGTATCTCTTTATGAAATATAGGTCAAATTCGAAACTGGGTCATGTGAGGTCAAAACGAGGTCACTGGGTCATGTACCAACATTGATCATGTTATATCCTTTCTCAGTTATCAGCAAAAATACTTCAGGTGATCATGGACAAGAATACAATTAATTTGTGTGTGAGTATCTGTTCTCAATAAACAGTACTACTAGTATCTCTCAGATGCACTTTTTTGAACGATGTGGAACAGTCTTGACCCATTTGCTGCATTTGGTAAAGCAATGTTTCTCAGGTGAGCGATTTAGGGCCATCATGACCATCTTGTATATTATTGTCCGATCAAATACATAATAAAACAAATGGAGCTTTTTATAGGTTTGTTTTGCACATAGCTGCAAGAATTATAAAACTAATAAAAGGAATGTATCTATTTCCCTTTGCAAGTAAGATTAACATGGCACATTGTAAATTATGACGACCATTTGAAATGTGACTGTAAGGATAATTAAACATATGGAAAATTTAATGAATTCTAAGAATTTGAAATATCCAACATGTTACACTGAGTGCCTTGGGATAAGCGTGTCTTCATTCATGCAGTTTTTATTGCAGTGAGAAAAACTATAGAAAAAACGAACTTTAATAGATAAAACATACCAAGAGTTTACAGTAGGAATTTCGCGAGTGTTTCCTTTTCGATATATTCGCTTTTTTGTCGATAAGTTCGCGACAAAATATGCTCGTGAACTTATAAAATGCAGTGAAACAAAGAAAGTTGCTGTTTCTGGCGTTTAAAAATCTACACCATGTTCCCCGCAAATCTGTTCCGAGAAATAAAATTCGCAAAAGTTTGACCTCGCGAAAATATATGATTTTACAGTTTCGGTCGACTCGAATATGAGATATGAGGCTCTCAGTGACGTACATATCCCTCTAAAAGTTGGCGGTTTTATTACCTTGAAATTTGAAGACGTATGTAAATTATATAATACATTTATTCTTGTATCGGAACATAGACGGGTTCAAGTAATCTTGTATTTTGATAGACATTTTTGTATCCTTTTCAGCCATTTTCTAGTGGGCTTTTCAAAATACATAAGTCCGTTCTTCTCATTAGAAATAATGAATGATTTTATCTATCTTTTATCTCTGCTTGGAATTAATTAACTGCAAATAAAATCACAAATAGCTTTACGAAACATCTTATATTTAATTAAGTTTACCACGTGACCACGTGTGTTATGTCTTATTACTATGGTACAGGTGTGTTATTATTAATTAATATCCTTGCACAGTTTGTCCGTGTATAAAATCTAGGTGCCACTGAGCATTTTTTATCACGGTGATGTACTCCCGATTGAAATTAATGAGCTATCAGGACATCGGGAACATGTTCCTCGTGGTCAAGGGGAAGCTTCGGGGAAGTCATGAGACAGTTTGTGATATCGGTAGGAATTGTATGAATCGGGTGTTATCGGAAGAAATCAGGAGAACATCGCCGATGTAGAATTCCTCAGTAGAACCTAGGCTTAAGTTCTGAGGAGATTCACACTTTGTTCTAGAACAATGACGTAGGACATACTCAGATTTATGTCTCGTTGCATTTTTAGATATTATCTAAGATTATTTATAGTTTTGTCCCTACATACAATAAAAGGCTGATATAATTGTTGGTTTTAATATAAATAAATGTTGGTAATGTAAATAAACCAGGTTCAATGATACGTGTAACCTGTGTAGCATGCTTGTGATATTGTTAAAATCATAGAACTATTTATTTGCGGAGGACTTTTTTCTGGCCTAAAGTCGTTGAATTGGTCGTAAGCTGAAAAGTGGTAATATCATTGTGTGACGTACGCCACACAAAAACTATGTAGATCTGTCGTCTACATGAGAAGCAAATTGTTGTAGTAATAGTTGTAGTTGTAGTATAGTAATGTTGGGGTGGTACGTTGGTCATGTCGTATCATTTCCAAAACGCCGTTTAGTGTTTCCACAGCAATTTGATCTCGCGTGTATCGGGGCTGTATACTGGGCACGTTGAAGTAAATGCGCACATTCAGAACGAGCTAGGTTGTTGTTTTGCTTTTGGATACCATGTACTCTCTTATCTCGAAGTCGGATTTCATAGACCAATCTTGGTACATACATTACATCTTGATATGGCCAGAATCTGTCCAATTGTGTCTGGTTTTATGTCTCATGTCCGGCTAAATTATATGTATGGACTATTACTCTAATGCAGACTTGAACAGGGGGTCAAACACTTGGGGTCAAGTTCGTTCAACTTGCAGATTCTAGCACATGATGAGACAAGATTGATTAACTTTAACTTAAGGTGTGGCATCAAACGCATTGTCTGTTCACTAATGAGAGTTTATGAAAGGAGGAATACGTTAGTACCGAAGGTTTGGGGAGATATTCCGCCTTGAATTCTTACATTAACTTACTGCCAGAACTCTTTGAAACTGGCGGCATAGTACATAAAGGGTGCGTTCGTAACGCTGTTCCGCGCATCCCGGACAGTGGAACACACTTACGAACAAACCGGAACACTGTTCGGAACATGTTCTTTCTGTGCCTGCCACAGAGGTGGTGCAGCCAGAACAGGCACGTGATTACATCAACAACAATGGCCGCTTGTGTCATAAAATAGAATGTAATAAATTTATTTTCCAATTATGGGGCATTGCGGACAAACAGTCACATCTAAATGTATCCACATGCATATTTCTTCCTCCAAAATTACGGCTGCAACTACAATATCATGGTCATCCTAAACATTTTACTTTCTGTTCCGTTTTGTTCGTAAGGTGTTTGGAGTAGAACATTCGGCACACTGTGCAGGACAGTTCCGTTTTGTTCGTAAGTTGTTCGGAGTAGAACATCCTGCACATGTGTGGAGCAGACGTTACGAACATACCCAAAATGTAATGTTCTCTTGACCTTAAAGTGACCTACATTTGCCGACATATTCTTCATGTGCAGCTTGAATAATTGGCATATCGTTTTGTTTATACAATTATGCAGGTAACTAAAGACAGTTAACTATAAACATTTCAATATTTTGTTCTGTCGTTTTCCACTACTTTGCACATCTGCCGTCTGACGGCAATATTGACTGGAAACTTTAGTCTATTTCTCTAATCCTCTAAATTGACTCAATTATCCGCTTACAACAAAACACATGTTCATTACATTTTTTTTCTTGTTTGAACTACATGCCAGTGTGAAGTGGTCCTGCAATTTAGGAACACAGAACTTAGAACAAACGAGTGCATGCGTTCTGCGAGTCTACTTTTTAAGTACTTAAGTCTTTCAATGAGGTAAAATGGTTCCCCGCCTTCACATAATGAGGTGCTGTTTATTTCGCTGGTAAAATACAAATAGTTATAATTTATTGTCTATTTATCACCAATTGTAAAATTAAAAACAGACGTATGAGAGTGTATTTTATCATTATTATATTTCCGTACGCGTGTGCCGGCAATAGCGACACTTTAAGCCACGAGTAGTGACACGCCCCTCGGTGTCTCCTCGAATATCATTCTTGAGCATACTACTTGTACTGCGTGCTTTTGGGAGGTTACGGCCGCTACGTTTTTTCGAAGATGAGGAAAGGCATACCGGTGAGAATACGTCCAGGCCTTGAGTGTCCATGTTTTTTGCAAGTAGACAGTGCGAATTGCACACACAGAGGGTTATGTCCGCCGCTAAAAACTAAATGCGCGCCCTCACGTACCATCATTCTACGGCGCTTGGAAGCGCCGTAGTACTGTAAAGGCTTTTTGTAAATGCCCATGCACTAATCGCAACCTCTTGCACCAATCATCACCATACTGTCAGAAATATCCCGAAAAAGGCTCACCATACTGTCAAATATGTATACATGTAATACCATGAACGTTGAGATGGCGTTCGGCAAGTTTCCTCTTTACACACATAGTCAAGCAACTTGTGATTGGTCTTCAGTTTGAGTATGGACATTTATTACTCACTATTGCCCTTTGGTGGGCAGCTTGGTCAATGGCCTCTCTTCTCTCATGTACTCGTGTCGATGGGTACAATCCGGAATAAACGCGGTATAACTTGTTTCACAATAAACCATAATTATCAGTATGAAAAGTGTATGGTAACTACAGTGTGGCAATACCACGTGACGTTTGGCTACAGTTACAAGAAGAAATTCGTAAACATTGGAACACAAATATAGCAATTACGTATTTTATTTCTTTATGAAATATAAGATCTTTTTCAGCAGTTTTACCGATTTTTCCATTACCCTGTGATACCTTCACGTTCCACGGTTTCACAGGGTAATTGGCGAAACGGCACAGTCGCTGAAATATGTTTTAATATTTCATGGAAAGCAAATAAGTGTCCCCTTAGCGTGGCTTATATTTCATAAAAATCGATGAAGAAATAAAATACTTAGGGCTATTTTATTTTCCAATGTTTACGAGTTTCTTCTTGTAACTGTAGTCAAAAGTTACGTGGTATTGCTACACTGAACTAGACACTGGTAGATACATCAGGGAATTCAACCATTTAACATTGTCATCAGGACTTCATTATGATAGAGAGAATCGATAATCGTTTTACTTGACTCAGTTTACTGTATATTTCTATTATATATTTGATTGATGTACTTAAAGGGACTGCCTCACGTTTTTGTGTATAAATTTTTGTAAAAATAAAATAAAATTGTCAAATATTCGCGCTATTTTGGTATAGTTGCCTGTATATGCCATAAACAACCACACTGGCATCTAAAATAACTTGTGAAACATCGGCATTTTGTAGTTATTCAGTATTTTTACATAAAAAATTCTATAGGGTATTAATACCATATAGAATTAACACTACTATTACTTAAATTGCCAGAAATTTGTTAGCATTTGATGGAAACGAATGGAAAAACGAACCAAATACCTCATTGTGGCTTGCTGATGTTACAATTCGATCACGTGTGAATTACATAATTCACAAATCATGTTTGAAGGAAACTTAGCGGGTTTTTTTTCAAACAAAAATACTCAGTGGGCGATATCGATAGTGGTTAAAATTGCTTATTTGCACCAAATCTTTCATAAAGCAACCGTCAGTGGCTTTCTATTACATCAATACTTGGTCAGGTTGGAAAATCACGATATACAAAATTTTTAGCCAAATCTGTGAGGCAGTACCTTTAAGTGACATTACTGGCAAACAAATATTAAGTGATATCAAATATTCCTTCTAGAACCTTAGTATGTTTGCTCGTGTTTCTACTGAGAGCTGCTAACCTTTCTAATCTCCTAGTTGCGAATTTAAACATTCCAGAGTTGGTGCTAGATTTGATTTTAAATAGTCAATCAAAAGTCATCAAACCTTATCATTCGTCATTGCGACCGTGATCACTTTCATACATAGCAAGCATTTCATGCTACTGAATTGTTTATAATAGCCATATTATTTCATGTCATTATCTCATTTCTGACAGCAATTTCCATATTCCATCACTACGTTCATACAACGTATAGTGTTGTCTGCCATTATGTCTCCACAACATTTTTACGAAATCCTGATATCAGAGAAGATAACTGATATTTTGCGCTTTTACTGCGTATAAAGTTCTTGGCTTTAATAAATAAAGCCCCTTTACAACTTTAATCTGTGTCTTTTTGTAACCTATTAGCTTCATCAGTCACCATCACCACAATGATTATAACAAGCTCAATTCACGCATCTTGTGCATCAAGCCTAAAGCGTTCAGACACCCACATGTTATTAAAATTGTATGCTTTAAGCACAAGCCTTGTTTCTCAACTTCCAATAATTATTCATGGTTATTGCTAAAAAATAACCACATTTATTTTAGCGAGATCTGTGCAATAGTAATAGGTCCCTTCTTAACTCATTTCTAACTGAACGTTTTGAGTCCGTCTGATCCGGTCAATACAGAACTTTATTGCATTCGATGACGCATTCGATGACGTCACTTCGTCTTTCCTGTATGTATCTCCAAGGGCAAAGAAATGTAGTTACAATATAAGTCCTCTGATAGCATCTAGAGATATTGGTACAAGTGGCTGTTAAAACAAAAGTTTGAGTACGGCTGTCGTGGTCATTGGTACGCCTACTTCGATCACATTACGTCATCCACATATTTTACTTAGCTGAAAATATATGCTTGGCTCATAGTATCTGTATCTGACCGTGTGTGCTGCAAAGTGTCTGGGTAAAGGTGCCAGGAAGCTGTGTATCGATGCTACACACCGTGCACACTAAAGAACCAGGCTGTCTATTCGAAACAAACAGCTAGGCGCACTTCTGCAGCGCCGGACAGGGCTTTCTCTCAGTCTGTCCCTCTGGTCAGATCATGCTGGTAGAGGATGCACCTGCACCATTGTGGCTGCAACACTATATGTAAAGTGCCTTTGAACGTGTGTTCGCATGAAAAAGGTGCTATATAAATCTAGTATACTCATTTTATTTAAGTCTAGCAACGCTCTCATTCAAATCAAAGTAATTCCAGAATTGGTCTTCTTAATTCCGGTGAGTACATATGACCCTCTCTCATATTTTTATCGCATCATACGTATGTTTTAGCAACAAGACATAAAACGAAGAGGTTACTGATCCACTTTCTGCTAATGTCGATATTCTTTCTGCTAATGTCGATATTCTTTCTGCTAATGCCGATATTCTTTCTGCTAATGTCGATATTCTTTCTGCTAATGTCGATATTCTTTCTGCTAATGTCGATATTCTTTCCGCTAATGTCCATATTCTTTCTGCTAATGTCGATATTCTTTCTGCTAATGTCGATATTCTTTCTGCTAATGCCGATATTCTTTTAGCATATTGCTGTTAATGTATTTATAAATCATTGGCTTCCCTTAGCATGTTAGCTCTCATTGATACATATTACTCAAAGGAAAGGTGTACAATTGCTCCGTCTAATGTGCTCGAATTCCTGATATAATGTTTATATCTGTCACGGCTCGGAAATTTTATTACTATTGCGTACATTCGGCTGTGTGTTTTACTCCCGAGCATACTGATGTAGTAATCATGCCAATTAAACGGAACAACAGTGGCTGCAAGCATTATGTACAGTGTATAGACATCGTATCAACGCCGTATACCATAAGTGCATTTACGCGTGGTTTATGTTCGTTTATAAAACGCTTCCGTAATTTTCCATAAATCGTTAAAATTATTTGAATAATTTAAATTATTGGCATGTGCGTTCATTTAACTGGAATATCTGTTTTACCTATACAGTGTAGCAATACCACGTGACTATGGCTACAGGTCCAAGTGGAAATTTGGCAACATTGGAAAACAAAAATAGCCATAAGTATTTATTTATTTATCGATTCCTATGCAACATACGCCACGCTAAAGGGACAATTGTTTGCTTTCCATGAATATAATATCTTTTTCATCAGCTGTGGCGTTTGGTCCAGCACCCTGTGAAACCGTGAAAAATGTAGGTTTCACAGGGTGCTGGAATAAACAGTCAAGCTGCTGAAACTTTCGTCTTTGACCTGTAGCCAAACGTCACGTGGTATTGCTACACTGTATAATGTTTTCTCTTACACGGAAACGAATAAAATTCCCCCTTCACCACCTTCCCCATAAGCTATTGAAAGGTTGCGTCCTAGGTGTCTTCATGTAAAACTATATCATCCGTAAATGTTGGATTTCATTTTTGCCAGATCACAGGAATCTGGAATTGTATACACACGATATCATTTTAGCCATTCCATCAAGAAATTCCATTGGGCGAATCATTGATTTGAATGTATATTTTTTGTACCATACATTATACACTCGTAAAACATACGTCTTTGTATACTAAGCAAAGATGATACAGAATACTCCCCTCGAGGTACATTTGAGACATTATGCAATCATATAACCCAGCACATTAATTGTGTAGCTTATCCATCGCCCATTATTCATTCAGTATGTTTAATTTGTCTGTTGCAAGAAGGTTTGACATGAACGAAATGCAATACATTCAATAAAACCAATATAAAGATTAAATATAGAATTTATTGCTTTCTGTTTTGTGTGAAGTTTCGTATCATTCTGTCAGGAATTTATGTATTTATACAATAACACCTCAATATAGTAAGACCATTGTATGATAGCACTGTGGTGTTGAGTATCATAGTGTTGTCACTGTACCTTTTTGTGAAACTTTTTTCATTTTGTATGCGCACTTCTGCAATTTCGTTGCCGAGCATAAGGCTGATTCGTTCCTTTTAAAAGCAGATTGCCCTGTTGGTGTCCGCATTACAATGACCCGAATGTGACACCAGTGACCACGCTGAGAAAATCAGCCGGTGGTCATACGATGCCCTCTGTTTACACCATCATATCAGAATTTGAATATTTCCTTTATTATGTGCCCATCTGCAAAAGTACTGTTTTATCAAAGCACTTGTTGAAATCGTAAAGCTACGCATACATGTATATTTCTTGAATAAAACGCATAAGGGACGAACATGGTTTGTAGTTATTCATTAAATGAAACACATTTTTAGCTCACCTGTCACAAAGTGACAGAGTGAGCTTTTGTGATCACTCTTCGTCCGTCGTCCGTCGTCCGTCCGTCGTCCGTCCGTCGTCCGTCCGTCCGTCAACAATTGGCTTGTGTAGACACTAGAGGTCAAAATTTTAGCCTAATCTTTATGAAACTTGGTCACAATGATCATCTCAACAAAATCTAGGCCAAGTTCGATATTGGGTCATCCAGGGTCAAAAACTAGGTCACTAGGTCAAATCATAGAAAAACCTTGTGTAGTCACTAGAGGTCACAATTTTGACTTAATCTTTATGAAACTTGGTCACAATGATCATCTCGACAAAATCTAGGTCAAGTTCGATATTGGGTCATCCGGGGTTAAAAACTAGGTCACAAGGTCAAATCATAGAAAAACCTTGTGTAGTCACTAGAGGTCACAATTTTGACTTAATCTTTATGAAACTTTGTCACAATGATCATCTCGACAAAATCTAGGTCAAGTTCGATATTGGGTCATAAGGGGTTAAAAACTAGGTCACAAGGTCAAATCATAGAAAAACCTTGTGTAGTCACTAGAGGTCACAATTTTGGTCTAATCTTTATGAAACTTGGTCACAATGATCATCTCAACAAAATCTAGGCCAAGTTTGATATGGGGTCATCTAGGGTCAAAAACTAGGTCACTAGGTCAATTCATAGAAAAACCTTGTGTAGCCACTAGAGGTCACAATTTTGACTCAATCTTTATGAAACTTGGTCACAATGGTCATCTCAACGAAATCTAGGTCAAGTTTGATATTGGGTCATCTGGGATCAAAAACTAGGTCACAATGTCAAATAATAGAAAAACTTTGTGTAGTCACTAGAGGTCACAATATTGGCCTAATCTGTATGAAACTTGGTCACAATGATCATCTTAACAATATCTAGGTCAAGTTTGATATTGGGTCATCTTGGGTCAAAAACTAGGTCACATGATCAAATCATAGAAAAACCTTGTGTAGTCACTAGAGGTCACAATGTCGACCTTATCTTTATGAAACTTGGTCACAATGATCATCTCAACAAAATCTAGGCCAAGTTGATATTGGTTTATCTAGGGTCAAAAACTAGGTCATTAAGTCAAATCATATAAAAACCTTGTGTAGTCACTAGAGGTCAAAATATTTGCCTTATCTGTATGAAACTTGGTCACATTGATCATCTCTACAAAATCTAGGTCAAGTTCGACAGGTGAGCGACCTAGGGCCCTTTGGGCCCTCTTGTTAATATTACTGATTCCTTTTCCAAAATTTGCTACTGTTGATGAGTTATACAGAATTTAAATGTGAGCATAAGATTATCGTGCTTTGATAAAACGCAGTACCCTTGTGTCAAGTTCGTGTCAGTACACCACAGTTTACTGTTTCTTGTTACACAATTTTACTTCCTCCTACTACATGTATATGTAGCTTATTCTTTTTGTTGTTGATGAGGATATACATTATGCGGATGTGGTAACGGACAGAAGGAAAATCGACCTTATTCGGATTAAATAGAAACCCATGTAGTTTTATAGAGCAGTATTAAAGCATGTGTCCCACTGAGGAATTCCACATCTGCAATGTTCTCCCGATTTATTCCGATAGCACCCGGTTCATCACAATTCCTTCCGATATCACAAACTGTCTCGATGATTTCCCCGAAGCTTCCCCTAGACCACGAGGAACCTGTTCCCGATGTTCTGAATGCTCATTAATTGCAATCGGGAGTACATCGCCGAGGCAAGGCTTTAGGCGTAAGGAGAGATAACTTCTTGATGTCCCTCATTTGTCGGAAGTGGTTATGTAATTGTCTTATCATGCGAGATTCAGGTAGCATCATAGATATACTTACGCCATAATCTCCCTGTGTGCTGGTAGAGAACGCAACAACTTGGCAAGTATAACAATATTTGTGGTATGTATAGGAAGTAAAATCAACACTAATTAAGCTTAACAATGCAAGTATGAGGTAATTAAAGCCATGTATCCGAGTTTGTAAAAATACTAGGCTGTTTAGAACGTTAATTAATGAAATTAATGTTGTAAATAGTTTACAAATTAGGCCAAACATATTGTTTGTTTCCCCTTCCCCACCTACCCGAGGAAAAGTCCCCTACCCAAAAGATTGTATTGACCGTCTGAAAAACAAATTAAATTAAAAAATGAGCCCCATTCTGACTAGTCACCATACACAATGTCTGTTGGGACCTTTACACTGGCAAACAGATCACCATACACAATGTCTGTTAGGACCTTTATACTGGCAAACAGATCACCATACACAATGTCTGTTGGGACCTTTATACTGGCAAACAGATCACCTTACACAATGTCTGTTGGGACCTTTATACTGGCAAACAGATCACCATACACAATGTCTGTTGGGACCTTTATACTGGCAAACAGATCACCATACACAATGTCTGTTGGGACCTTTATACTGGCAAACAGATCACCATAAACAATGTCTGTTGGGACCTTTATACTGGCAAACAGATCACCATACACTATGTCTGTTGGGACCTTTATACTGGCAAACAGATCACCTTACACAATGTCTGTTGGGACGTTTTTACTGGCAAACAGATCACCATACACAATGTACATTATGTATTCACAATAAATATCAATCAAAACGGTAGAGCTATTAATTTGCATAGGCAAAACAAAAATTAATGACAATAAAATAATTAAAAAATAATATTTTTTCATAAAAAATAATATTTTCATACCTACCTTACCCTTAATGACTAGGGTCGGGAAGTGGAAACAAACAATATACTATTTTTGGCCTTGCATATTATTTAACTCGCTGGTGGCAGATGTTTGGATATGCGTTGCAATGTATCTGGTCACATGGGTTTTCTAAGGGCTGTTTAGCTCCAATGTTGCATCCGTTCCTGAATTATAATTATAACAATTAAGTCACATAACTCATTCCCCCATCCTGTCACGACCACATGTTATCAGAGGTGTTTTGCGCTGTGGTCCCAAGGCATGAGTATCATTACAAACAGTGGCTGAATATTCAATATACTAATTCTTGTTGATATAATTGTCATCTGTAAATTAACATATGGTGCCCTTAAATCGCTGGCTTAGAATTAGAAGGTCGTAAATACAAAATCAATATTTTGAGAAAACAAGACAAATCCGTCTGAAAACTACTCTTTACTTATGGAAAACAGGCTTTTTAAATAATATGCAAGTATGAGGTAATTAAACCATGTATCCGAGTCAGCTATATTTACTGGAAGTTTGTAAAAAAATACTAGGATGTTTAGTACTTAAAGGATAATGTTGTAAATAGTTTACAAATTTTCATGAAATAGCCTCATAAGAAGCGCCTTGAGATGCAGATTTCAAATATGCATGAGTCTTATAAGGGCGTAAGTAGTGACACTACATTTACAACACTTGAGGCAAAGCAATTCCAACAATACTTCCTTCTTTCTAATAATTTAAAGACAAAAATATTAGGATTGTGGTACAAAAAATAGACCGACCAATAAAACGAAGATAACTTTATATCTAATGTTTAACGCTTATCACCCTAACTTCATCAGTATCCCCGTATTCTTTTAACACATTACCTTTCAACGGATATACAATCAGGCTCAAGGTTATAGTTTATTGAATTATATACAAGATATAGAAACTATGCCAGAGATAATGTTTTGATAACAGATGGATGTGTTTCAAAGAAAAATAGAAACAAAACTTCGAACAATAATACTGGCTTTCAACAGTTTTAATACAATATGGTCGCTAACACATAAACAACCTACCTGCTAGAACAGTCGCACTACCCGCACAGGGCCTCATCTCTGTCAAACAGGAAACAGGAGTGTCTGTAGGAATCAGACCACAGTTTTTAAGCGTCGTAAGCGAATATAGAAAATTGATTTTGACCAAATACATAGGCATGCACCAAACCCAAGATACCTTGCAGTGTAAAAAGTGTTTTTCTTTGCTGATTTCAGTAGACAATGCCTTTGGAATGGAATATCTGACATTATGTCACCTTTGAGTATTTTGAGAAAATTGGGGTAAAACGTTACTAGATATAACAGGGCTGTTGCATATTTGGAGAATATTTCTATGCTGTTTTTCGGTTTGAAAGTAGAAATATAAATATGGCCAGAATGGCATTAGAGTCCCAAAGTTCCACAATCACGAGGATCCCAACCATAACCACTAACTTTAAGGCGTGTGTGTGTAACATTAAGTCAAGCCTGGCTACGTCCCTGTAAGGTATTTAGGTGCTTGGAAACGTACCTACAAAATGGGTGTGAATATTAGAACGAAGTCTGGATACTAAATGACTGTAATGAAGCGTAGCAACACATTTAGACCGAATCAGGTAAACACCGTTCTAATTCTAGCATTGCACTCACTAAAACTGATATTGGTGATAAACATGATGTAGAACCTGACCACTTCTGTGGTGCCATTTTAGCCCCTTGTGTGCAAACATAATAACAACACACTTAAAGCGCATCATGTAACCTTAACCAAGGTCGTTGAACAGAGCACTAAATGTGTCAATATAGACGCCCAGTTGGCTACTTGTGGACTGAAAATAACAATAATAATAGTTAGGGCATAATAAGTAAACACATTCACTGACGCACCAATTAGGGCAAAGATTATCGGTTGTTGATTATTTTAAGCATGTGCTTGATAGTTCATAATTAGGAACGCCTATATATATACTGCCGACCAAAACTAAGTATACATACGTTATTTGCCCACTTACTTGTCTGTAATAATACTATTTGCAGAACAGTGAAGAAACAATATAGTTGAAGAAAATGAATATTTTGTTTATTAAATAGAAAGGTCGTGCATTAATTGGTACTCTAGGTGCAAAATCTAAATTTTCTTTGTCCCTCTTGAATGGTAACTTTGTCACAAAAAGATAGAATATTCAACCGTTTTGATCACATGGTATTTTTAGTTCCGAACATCTTCATCTTTATTGCTATCTCTATTTTGACTCATTTAGTAACTGTAGTTTCAGAAACTAGTATAATTGTGACCGTCTGATAAACAGATATTGAATAATTTAACCAAGTTTAATTTTACTGTATACTTATTTTTGGTGGGCACTGTATATTGGCTTATATAACGCTGTGGAAAATCAGACAAACAACTCTAAGCGTACTAGTATTGCACTCGATGGTATTAAGATTTGCAGTTGAAAAGTGTTTGAACCGTGAGCTGAAGGTGACCACGTGGACGACGTGTAGGCTACGTGTACCGAGGCAATTATATTGCGAATAAAGTAAATGAAACTATCTGCCTACACAAGCACTCGCGTAAACCAAAATGTTGGTGTTGATTCTTTTATGTTTACAATGCGCTAAGGGTGTTCATACGGACATTATGTTGGCTATTTCTGGACATAAACAACGATAGATTGATATCATCCCATCGGTAAACCAGTTTAATTTGCGGTTGGTAAATGGTTAAACAGTGTGCTAAATGTGTCAATACGGACGCCATGTTGGCACCTTGTGTACACAAAATCACCGAGGTAAAGTCTATGTTTGGACATATGTCCGTTCAACCGACTTTATATTTACCTCCGATCACTCAGTCGCAAGTCAGCTGTTACACTCGGCGCCCATGGCAGCAACAGAACATTTTAGCGTTGCGGGGAAATAATTATATAATTAGACATATTACTCATCCTAGTCCCTAACTGCGTTGGAAATAAACAATATTAAGGAACGTTTGCAAACACGGGTGCAACATGGTTCAAGCTCGAGTGCAACGTGTTGTACTTCATAATTTATGACTCCATTGAAATCAACAAGATCAATATGATTATTTATTTATTTGAATTCAATATGTTAGCCGTTCTGTTTATGTGAAACATGAAACGTTTGTTTGGAGTGGTTGCTATTCATTGCCCGGTTAGCCTACAGGTAAACAAAGGGAGAGATGCACCAATTGTGTGCAATACCAAAACAAAACGATAATAGTCTACAAAGTAAACGCCGGGATGCTAACTGTGTCGGCTTAGTTCACGTACCGTTTTAAGTGTGAATCAATAAGTTTATTTTATAGTTTTTCTTCCATTCTAACTCGACAAACAACTAAAGCCGATAGCAAAAGACATTAACAGATGTACTAGGGTTTACACAGCATGTCGCAGCCATTGATACTTTTAACCAAATATAGCTTTTAAAACAGTAAAGTGAAAATTGTGCTGCAGGGTGTGCCACCTTTTCTGAATCAGAATTGTCCTGGGCATTAATGTATGATAAGAATAAAGTAGACAAGGAATCACATAACCACCATTGTCACCACACAGCAAACCATTGTATCACATGTACATACGTCGATTGTGTTCTATTTTTCTGTTTTTATGGAAAAAATGTCTAAAATAAAATAGATACTATAAATATGATATTAAGTCAGACAGGGAAGGGAGCACTCAGCTTAACCAGCCGAGCACACAGAAAACATAAAACACACACAAGGCACAATGCCCATCTGAACCAGCCGAGCACAGAAAACATAAAAAACATACATGGCACAATGCCCAACTAAACAAGTTATGATCCTCCCATGTCCAAGATGTCAAAATTCGAAATGGACCACGCGAACAAGGCACAATGCCCTCCTGAAGTAGCCGAGCGCAACCGGATAGAAGAGGCAGTATTCAACTGAAACAGCCAAGCACAAAGGGGATAAACAGCTCGGAGCATCCTAAAAAGAAATAACACATACCACAAACATACGGCACAAAGCCCAACACAAAATGGAACGAGAAAAGTTCTGTTTCTTTTGTTCTATAATGATCCAAACCATTCTTTAATGTAACAAAGCGCTTTGAACAAATAGAAGAATGTTCACCGTTATTAACAACCACTGGTCTGTGGGTCAAATATCTGTTTTATGAGTATATATTATTATATATATAACATACATTTTGTTTATATTCTTAACATATCTTCAATTCATAGGCCATCGCTATTTATGAAATGGCAATAATATTATCAGATAAAGGGTGCCCTATAAACCGAATTTAGATATTCGGTTTTCTATTGCCTGACCAGGTTATAAAACTGTGTTAATGGATAGAATCGACCAATTCTGTCCAAGTTGAACTCAACGGTCTATTTCAAGTTGAACATTCGTTCGTACAATTAACTTACTGTCAGACTTGGTTATAAGCAGTGTTCAAAGAATATTGTTTATGCTCATATTTCTTTGTCCAGGTCGAATCAAGCGATACATGCTCTTGTGATATGTGCTTTTTCTATTTTAGTGTTCTTTTATTGCATTTCGTGGTGTATCTGCTGAGAGTGCGGCTGGTGCGTTGGACTTGCTGAAACTGGGTTATCCGGATGGGCGTTGTGTTTTTTATTGCTGAAACTAGGTCATTTAGCTGAAACCTTGACATTCAGCTTTTTATACTTTTTTCCTACTTTTTTAGGACTTCTGACAGCTAAAACTAGGTATTTCAGCCATTTTACTGTTGGAACTAGGACATTCAGCTGGAGCATTCAGCCTTTTGATTGCTGAAAATGGTTCATTTAGAATTTCGACAGCTTGAAAATGGGAGGATCATAACTTTTTTTAGTTTGGCATTGTGCCTTGTATGTTTTTTATGTTTTCTGTGTTAGGCTGGTTCAGATGGGCATTGTGCCTTGTGTGTTTTTTATGTTTTCTGTGCTCGGCTGGTTCAGATGGGCATTGTGCCTTGTGTGTTTTTTATGATTTCTGTGCTCGGCTGGTTGGGTTATGTGCTGCCTTCCCTGTCTGACTTAATATTATCTTTTCCCCTGTCCGATTTGTCATCATCCTCATACAGTTATGCACCAGTCCTTGGAGGGGCGGCGGGCTACCCAGGGGGAATTGGTCATTTTTATTGTTTTGATGTCTTAATCCCCACCCTGGAGACAATGCTTATTGTCTAAATCCCCGCCGTGGAGCATAGTTTTTCATCCGGGTACTTTAATAACACCACGAACAAAAGTATCGCTGTCGTCTCTCGCGGTGTCGAAATTCCTGGACTAAAGCTATCCCCGGGAATCGGAGTCGATAAGGTTATCAAATTCAAGATTCGTCTGTCTAATTCCTTCTGTGTCCCCGCCACACCCCATGCTGACAGACTGTTAACTAATGCATTAACCTGTTTGTGGACGAGGTTTGATGAGTGTGTTTGACTTTCCCTGTTCAATAATTCTGATGTGCCATTGTGTAATTATGGTGTTGTGTTTTCCATGTTTTGAGATAACATAGTTCAGTAATTTCATTGTATGCATGGGCGAATGGTGGTTAATGAAAACAATCGCCATTACGGAGTTAAATCACGCGTGCTAGTAGTTTATATTGATTCCTTGAATCCAACTTAAGGCGATATTTGTCTAATTCGAAACTAATCTTTGATATATCAGCTTTTAATTGGCAATCAATTTTCAGATTTGAAAGTGTTCACATCTGCGCCGAAGGTGATTGATAAGCGCTTGCCATATGCGTCTGATATCTTTGATTATATTGCTATACAGCCGATAAGCAATTTATACTATAACGTTCGTTTTTTATTATGATGAAATTTCAAACCGTTAAGCAGCGTATTGCAGTGTGTATGTATCGCGCTAACAGTGTCTGGCCTGTTAATAGGCAACATGAATACTAAACGATCAACAGTCTGTAACCGCAGTCAATCAAACATAACCGATGTTAAAGCTGCAATGAATGAAAGAATCAAAAGGAGGACAATATATCACAATGAATACTTACAAAGCAACACTAGAATGCTTTTCTGAAACAAACGAAGCAGCCTTTTCAAAGTTGAAAAACAAGCATGTGCGATGTGAGTAGGTGGCCAATGAAAGGTAGGAATATGATAATAGATGCTGATGATGAAGATAGTGTATTGGTCGATGATGGTAAACCTTAAGCCACGCACCTGTTGTTATACAGTTTGTACATCACTTATTGTAACAATCATGTAATTAACTTAATATACTAGTAGCAACAATATTGTATTTATCATAAAGTGTGTGGTATCCAAGCAACCATGTGGGTAATCATAGACGTCAGTAAACATTTATATGATCCATTTTCAATTAAAAATAAATTTGGTAATCATGAAATAAATTAGGTGTACGTGATTAGTATAGATGATTTCGAATAAAATACTACGGTTGTCTGGGGAGTTTGAGACTGGATTTATTGACATGCGGTTTCTCTTGAAAGGTTTTGGTAATGGGCATGTTTAAATTTATTGACATGCGTGTTGTCTGGAAAGCTATAAGACTTTACGTGCTTTGTTCGTTTGTCGACAATCTGGGTTGGTTTGACAATTCGAGGCGGAGACTGGAATGTTTCGTAAACTGTTTGACCATGAAGATGATTGTCTAGAAAGACTGGGTGTGTTTGCACATTATTGAAAGGGGATTTTTGCAGGATACTGATCCTTGTATTGGTACTTGTATATTTCTTTACAGACTAAATACACGTATGAATGCGTTAGTTTATTATGGAAACAATCGATTTGTAACTATTCGTTTAAACACATGTTATAAATTGCATTTATAATTGATAAAGTTGCTTTCGAAAATAATTGAATTATAATCTCAGGTGTGTTAACGTATTATCAAGAATGAGTGCATTTCATTTGGTTGTCAGAAAGTTTACAAACAATTTTAAAACCAGTGTATACACAGATAAGAAATATCTGTGCTGAGGTAGCATACAACATAACTTTGAAAATATGTTCATATTGATAATTCGATAAATATTAAATGGAGCTAATTTATATAATTATAATTGGCCGTCATGAGTTTTTGTAAAGATTGTGAAAACAAGCTCTACATAATACTTTATCGCTATCGGCGCCTCTTTCCTTACCCCCTCTGTCAACACTAGGGCGCACGTGCGATTCGTTACATTAGTGCTCAGACTTAGGCTACGAATCTCCATGGAATAATATGCTTTTTCACTGCAGATCAAAACAGATGTAGCTCAGAGAACTTGACCTGATCTTGACCTTTTTGCATGAATATATTATAAAGTTCTTGTGTTGAATATATCATTTCAGCCAGCAAATCATGCAATATCGATATTTTAGATTTGTGTTTGTATTACACCTCGAGCGTCTTCGTGATCCTTCCCGCTTATGAAAACATAACGGGATTATAAATATATCAGATGTTAAATTATGCTGATAGAAGGTCGAGAGTCGTGTCAAATTCTCTGGCAATACAATTTTATATTTTACAACTAAAATGTTTGAACTCTGACTTAGGCGATAAGCTGTCGAAAAAGTGGTCATTTTCTTGTAACTGTTCAGTTTCAGTTTTTCTTGTTCATTTTTGTACTTGTTCTTATGACTTGTAATTTGTGCTTTTTCGTGTTTCTGTCCTCTGCTGTTTCTATTTAGTGCTGCTTCCCTTTCCAATTTGACACCTACATTTCTAATCCCCCTAATTTCGCATTTCATTATATGCCTGAACGTAGTCAGTTTTTATGATCATAAGTCCACACAACTCAGTATTCCTCATTGTCACCTCTGCGACTTTCACTGGGCCGTATTTCACATACATGTACATCTTAGATCTCTTCTTAGTTTCGCTCTTACCCTTACATCTTAATCTTACGAAAGGATAATGACGGTCTATGAAAGATGTAACCCGAATTATCAGAATAAGAATGGTATTGCATACCGCTAACCTTACATCTTACATCTAAGGACAATCTTACGGCAAATCCTGCATTTTATCGAAAAAATGGTCGATTTAAGATTGATCTTGCAGTTAAGATATATAGTGAATACGGTATGTGATGTTCCTCCTAGTTATTTTCGTGCTCTACTATTTCTGTTGATTCCGATATTTTAGTTCTTCTATGACGTACACAAGCGACTGTACGATTTATAAGCGGAGAAACCGAGCAACAGCCTTTGACTAGGGGATAGACAGATGGGTCATGCCTGACTATAAACAAGTTACCGACTCTGATTGCCGAAATTTGATTTAAGCCTTTTATGTATTACAATCAATTTGAAAACATAATTATCTCTGTTGACATTTTATGTATGAACTCAGGACCAGACGTGGTTTATTAGCTTCACATATGCCTCTTGTTAGCCCACCAACTACACGCGCATACATTTTTATTGTAATCACGCAACAATAAAATCTAAATCTGTTTTGGTTAACCGCATGCAATTAAAAGAAATACTTATAATTATAACTAATGTTTAAAATACAAAAAAATGCACATTTACAAGTTGCGTGTTAATAGAGTTTAAGGCCCTAATCAAGACGTGTGGTTTTATGGAGTAACTATTGTGTTAGGTATGAGAACATGTGATGTTCTAAAACAATAATAATGCCAATCAAATTTAAAAAATGAAAACAGTTGGATTGCACGAGTTAACTGCTGTAGTGTATTTATATTCAACAAAGCACATCATGTATAACGTTACATAAATCTCAGGCTAAGAATATTAGAAGGTCATAAGTACAAAATAAATATATTGAGGAAACAAGAAAAACCTGTCTGAAAGCTACTCTTTACTTATTGAAAAACAAGCTTTTTAAACTTCGGTTCATGAAAAATTGGCTTAAAAGAAGCGCATTGAGATGCAGATTTCAAATATGCATGAGTCTGATAAGGTCGTAAGTAGTACGAGATGACCTTCTATTTCTAAGCCAGCGAAATGTCATTTGTACAGATCAAGCCCCTATTTCAAGTGGTATGCAACCTTTTTCTTTTTCTTATGTGAATGGATCTAAAATGTTGTCTAAAATGTGCCTCTGTAGCTTAATGGTTAGCGCACTTGCGGTCTTATCTTGCGATCAAATACGGCGGGAGGCACTCCTACGCCCGCCATATTTCAGCAGAAAGCTGATTGGCAAATAAAGGCATTGTTCGGCATGAAGTTAGATTATGCCTATATAAGGTCATTCGTGTTAGAGGTAACTGGTACCAGGTAGGTGTTATCTGAACGAATAAATCAAAGCTGATATAAACATCACAACCATAATCACACTAAATGCTAGCATAATAGTATGGTAAAAATATGTTCCCATACACCAAAATCCATCCAACATGTTCCTATCGCTATACTGCACGATATGGGGTTTAGGGTACACAAGAAGGGACCTGGCAATCGGTGTTATCCGGTCCTTGTTGTACACATACGGTTGTCTAGTTTTCATCATGACCGTCATACTGCTAAGCATGCTTTCTAGATAACGCATCCGGTCGACACTTCGAAACAAGTGCGCGTGAACTCTGTCCTCTATCAATATTTCCAGGGGCATGTCGTTATCGTACTCTTTGATGGATTCAAGGATTTCAAGAACACATGGGTATAAAAGTGTGTCCTTTCGATTACAATGAAAATGATGCAGAATGATCTCTGCTTTTATCATATGTGAAGAGATAACTTCACAAAAATGTCCAATTTGTCGCAGTCTTTTAGCGAGAATCTCTCCGTCTTTGTGTCCATTCACGAGATATTTCAGTATTTGGCACGCTTTCCTGTGTTTTCTGGAGACCACGTGTTTCATTACATACACTTCCGTTTCCGGAAACGTCATTTTATCGTTCACGTACAGGAAACTTCCGGTCTGAGCGACTGCTTCCATATACTTGTGAACCGGATGTAACTTTCTATCCCATAATTGCGGGTCCACCCTTCGCACAGCAAGGGCAAGGTCAACATTGAGTATACGTAAGCTCTTACCGACACGGTAACTAAACCGTAGCTTGGATGACGGACCGACTTGTTCGTCATATCTTTCAAATCGAATCATTCTTCCTTCTTCTTCGTACACCAGTCTGTCCCTTAACGGTTTCAGAGTTAGCATGTGCCTCAATACAGTATGAACCTTTTTAAACGACGAATCATGAGTATATCCGAATGTAGCGTATTTCGAGTTCGATAAAGCTTCCGAATAAAATGTGAACAATACATAGTTAAAATCGAATTCATCCGGGTATCCATTTTTCGTTTTCTCGTAGTAACTTCCTGTTCCTATTACTTTGCCTGTATTCTGCAACAGAACCATCGAAGGGAATGCATCCTGGTATTCGACCTTTATTTGATCAATGTCACTTTTCGCTTCTATGGCAATGACTCGAGCTAACGTTTTTACCAAGCTCTCTACGCCGCCTTGAATGAACTTAACTTCCTCTTTGTCAATTTTGTATTTAAGTTCATTGCGATGTAGGTCTCTAAGAAAGTGTTCAAGATTATTTTTTTCATGTGTTGTTTTCCGAATCACTGTCATGCCTTCCATTACGTATTTATTGACATTTGTATCCTATCTTATTTCCGGTTTTCAGTATCTTAGTCTGTCCTGATTCCACTTCCAACTTAATTTCTTCACCCGTATTCAGAGACTTGTCATTTAGAGTAAAAGCACAACCAAATAACCAAAATGTTCAATTTATGTAATCTAACAAATTTGTGAAAGTCAAATCCATCGAAGTAAAATATTATAGCATTTCTTTTAGTCACTATTTCTCACAAAAAATCCAATAATTACATAACTACTATCATAGTTTCGTAGATCCCATATAGATTAACTTTTTCAACAGAACCCTGCACGTCGCTCCGTAATCAGTTACGAAGTTAATCTTTCATGTTCAAAAGTATCACTTCCTTGAATAATTAAAATCTCTTTAAGATCATTCATAACAAAACAGTCAAGTCAACTAAACAAAGAAGTCCTATTTTCGATATTGTAACGAATTTCATGTTCAAATGTTGAATATTCAGTACTTGTCGACTTACTAATGTTATTTACTCAAGTGGTTTGACAAAAATAAATATTTAAAATATGATAAATTCAACCCTTAAGTGCTAAACACAAAGACATTCTTATATTTAAACATATTAATAATCATGGAATGTCACCGGTTAAATCACTTGAGAAAACACAATTCGAGTCTTGAAGAGTTACCCATATTGGATTTTAATTTTTAAATATTAAAGCCCCGTCGACTTTGATGTAATGTTCAAAGCTATTCTATTGTAAAATAATTCAATTGCATCTTTCGTTATAGGTCATTTGAATTTAAACAAATATGATCGACTATAAGAAATGGTTGACATATAACAAACATTATAGTGTAATTCTATCGGACCTTCATGGGAACTAGTATTATCAATACCGGATACATTCCCATATATAGATGAAGTTTCTATAAGGATACTTTGCAATACAAACATGTTTTAATATCCAAAGGACATTTGATTTGAAAATTTACAAAAAAATATCATTATGTCAATACTACAATTTTTTCTCAAGTATCATTTTTCTCTTTAATTCTTTGTCACATAAAATGACCTAAGTAATAGTTTGTATCATTGCCAAGATTATTTCGATATGAATATACATATACAGTACAACCACCCCAGAGAGGCCCTCTGTAAAACAATATACACTTATTTCATGTCTGTTTGGTTAACAGTCCAAACTATTGTCCCGAGGTATCGGGGAAGACTTTTGAACTGTTGCACGAGGCCGATAGGCCGAGGGCAACAGGTCAAAATGTCTTCCCCAATACCGAGGGACAATAGTTTTGACTATTAACCCAAAACAGACATGAAATAACTGTTTTATTACCTAATACTCTATATAACTACAGTAAAGTTCTACTTATACAACAAACAAAAAGGATATTTCTAAGACATTTTGTCATACTAATAGCGGATATTTTTTGTTATAAATTCAAGACTGTCATTATCCCCATGATTTTATTATCAAACAAATAAAATCGTCATGTAATAAAGCAAAAAGGGACAAAACATTGTTCAAGAGTTATATTAAAAATACGCTATAGATCTAGCAGGGTGTTTTGCAGGAATTTATATTGCGCATCGTAGTGCGCAGGTAACAGTTCATCCAGGGGTGTAACAGTCAAAACTGTTGCCCTCCTGGCAATGAACTGTTTCATACCTGAATCTAAAAATAAACATTAAGGCATGAAACAGTCAAAAATAACGAATTACTCGTTATATAGAGTGCTAGGTAATAACAACCTATGTGTAACAACACCTTCAAAATTTCCCTAAGTTACTATTGACTATAGATTTAATCTCTGAACAGCAACAACCTCTGAACAATGACCAATATTTGCAGCTCCCAAAAGGTGTTTCTCCACAGAAGTTGTACTGTAAATTGATGATGGTACTTATATTTATATCATTTATAGGATTTTACTAAATGACAGTCGTGCCCAAAGTCTTACTGACAATTAGATCATTGTTGACAATAATATTACAATGATGTAACAAGAAAAAGTACATGTACGTAATGAATTATTATCTACATAATGTTTATTTATATAAACATGAATCCTGTAAATTATATTGTTAAAAATAAAGATCATCATATCGCTGGCTTAGAATTAGAAGGTCGTAAGTACAAAATCGATATTTTGAGAAAACAAGAAAACAATGTCTGACAACTACTCTTTATAATTATGGAAAAATAAGCCTTTTCAACTTCACTTTGGTCCTTACTTACGACCTTCTCATTCTAACCCAGCGACCTGTCAGTCAGTATTTCACTACATCATTGTTATACAATGTGAAATAATAGCAAACAGGTTATTTTTGTTCGATAATTTAATTGCTTCTAAAAATCATTGTTGTGATAACAGCCTGTAATTGTAAAATCAATGACTATTTCCAATTATAATAGAGTCGATCAGTTCTTTGAATAAAAGATAAAAAGTATTTTAAGTGTTTCGTCAATGAGATTTTTTACATTGATCATTATCATTCATGTACGGTAAGTGAGCCGTCAGCTAGTTTACTGGTTATCGTATGTTGTCTTGTTCGGGAACTGTATGCGTTATTGCCTCAATATCGCTGGCTTAGAATGAGAAGATGACTTACGACATTTTAAGACATGCATTTGTGAAATCTGCAACACATGGCGCTTCTTATGAGCCTATTTTCATGAAAATCGGAAATGGTTATGTTGCGCAAACTAGTTGAAAATGCTTGTTTTTCCATAAGTAAAGAGTAGTTTTCAGACAGTTGTTTCTTGTTTTCTCAAAATATCAATTTTGTACTTACGACCTTCTCATTCTAAGCCAGCGATATGTCGACATTATGTAGTCACCGGCTTTTATACGTATTCGACATGTCTGTACTAAATTTTCTTTTTGAAGTGAGCCAATTGGGATAAAGTGTCATTGTATAACTCTGCTACACTTTGAGCTACTTCTAAATATGGAAACACTTTGTTGTACATTATACACTACAATACAACGGAATGCTTAATTGTTTTTCAGGACTTCCACAGTGGCGGTTAGGATCATATGTATTTTATTAACGTTGGTTTTCTTTCCCATACTGCAACCACAACAATTCAGGCATCTCCGAAATACATGATGATGGTTTTTTTGTGGGTGAATGTTTGATTGAGAAATTACTCACCATAATGATTTATGAGACTGTTATTGTCAATGTCCGTGGATGAGAGATGCTGTCTGGGTTACTGTCATAGAGTTTTCGCCTCGCAATTTGGCGTATTCTGTAATGTCCGTGTCTGTGAGAGGTCTGCAAGTGTCTATATCGCTGGCTTAGAATTAGACGGTCGCAAGTACAAAATCAATATTTTAAGAAAACAAGAAAAAACTGTCTGAAAACTACTCTTTACTTATGAAAAACAAGCTTTTTATAAAACTTCAGTTTGGTCAACATGACCACTTCCGATTTTCATGAAAATAGGCTCATAAGAAGCGCCTTGAGATGCATATTTCAAATATGCATGCGTCTGATAAGGTTGTAGGTACTTTGTAATGATCATTCTACATAATTTCAGAACTAACCCTTAACCTTTCAAATAGATATTTGTGGTATTCCCTGTTTTTGTTGAATATGATAAACCTAAATCTTCTTATATAATTATGCATAACTCTATCGTTTATTGTCATGTATGTTTACAACTACATGTATGTCTAATGTCTGTTTTGTAGCCTCATGCTTAATATTTGAGTTCCTCATTTTTGCATGTTTTGTATGCATTGAGAAAATATAAAAGAGATGTTCTGTTCAACATCCCGTATAATGTCTCTATTGTGTTGTCAGTAAACCTGTAATTCCACAAGCCATCGTTGTTATTACAACATCAATATAACAAAATAAAAATGCCGTGTAAAATAATCAATCTATTGTTATTTGACTGAATGGTTTTTTATGTATACGACAAATGCATCAATTTGTCAGAACATAACATATTGCATATTACACTGGAAGTATGTTTTAGGGCGTTTGTGAATGCCATGATTGTATATACTAGTACAGGCTCGTGGTATTCAAGACGTGACATGACTGCACCATCCTACAATTCTTTTATATAACAAATATGGCTTGTAGGCTTATATAAAAGTCCACAAAGGGGATGTGTGACGAAATTGTTTTAACAGGATCAAGTGTACAATGTATTAGTAAATAGAGGATATTTGTTTGTTTTGATTGAATATGGTTTATATCTCATCGTGTAGTGATAAAATTCAATATTTTCAAGAGCGCGTAGCGCGAGTGAAAATATTAAAATTTTATCACTACAAGATGAGATATTAACCATATTCAATCAAAACAAACAAATATTCTATTTTTTTAATGCTTTTATGGTGTCAAAACTGGTACTATTTATGCCAAATTACCACTGTGGTTAGGCTACGTATGAATATGTTGTTCCATTCATATTTTTCACTTCAAAATCCGCCATCTTGGATTATGGTGAATAGGTGAAAACGACTTTTTTGATAATTTTGCATTTAATCATGCACCAACTTGTAGGAAATGGTCTAACTAAGAATAAAACCCCCCACATGACATGTTTCCGTTCAGTAATAAAAAAGTTACAGACATTTTAGTGTTGAGATTTTGGTAAATTAAAGTAGTCCCTGTGAGGGGGCGGAGCTTATATCAGTCACATTGTAGGTGATAACCAGTGACTGATATAGGTTTTATTTCACTGATAGAACTCAATATCTCATCAGTTAGCATTAAATAAAATGTATTAGTAATAGTTTTTATAGTTCGACAGTGATACACTGACTTTCAAAGATACAATCTTTCATGTATAATCATGTATAGTTTTGATGTTCTCTAATTATATAGAAAAAAAACAATATTGCTTGGTGCTATAGGGTGTGTGTAGGTTTTATAAGTTCAAAAATGGTTGTGAAAGGTATTCTGCATTTGATGTCAGATGATAATGTTATAAACTGATTCTTAAAATACGAATTACATAATTTAAATTGGAATGATTTTGATTAAACACTAAAACACTATAACAGCCTATACTCAAAAACATCGAAAACAATAGTGTTACAAATGCAAGCACCACGATTTTAACAAAAAACGTAGGTCATTCATCCCTTATTTTGTATGAATCATCTAGGTTAGGTAGTACACATGTGTGTCACTAGGGTTTAAGGTCGATGGTTCCTCTCGTGTACGTACAGACATCATGAAGCGAGGTCAAACCACTTATGATTGTACTAAAACCATTGTACGTTCGTCACGATTGTTTTGAAAAAAGGAAATGCCAAGATTGAGTTTAGGACATATGCCCATGATGACAATTCCCGCACACAGATTGAGATTTTTCTCAAGCGAGATAATAATATATCCAACGGGAACTGAGTGAATGAAACGCTTGTCTGCTTTGGTGATGCCAGAATGTCTAGATAGTGGTAGATAATCCGCTGACTTAGAATAAGAAGGTCGTAAGTTATAAGAACCATGCATATTTGAAATCTGCACCACAATACGTTTCTTATAAGCCTATTTTCATGATAATCGGACGTGGTCATGTTGACCAAACTGAACTTTAAAAAGCTTGTTTTTCCATACGTAAAGAGTAGTTTTCAGACAGATTTTTCTTGTTTTTTTTCTCAAAATATTGATTTTTGTACTTACGACCTTCTTATTCTAAGCCAGCGAATCTTCCGTGAGTGCAGGAGGTCGGAGGCTCACTCAATGACCGCGTCATACCAAAGACGAAATGAAAACATTTACAGGGATTCCTCTCACTGGCACTTTATCATTGGAAAGGGGGACTGATTAATGGCTACTCTAAAATAAAAAAGACTACTCTGGGTGATGGATATTTTTTGGATATGGGTGTCGATATGAGTTGTCGAACTTGTTTCTCAATTGATCTAAAAACAAAGAATGAACTTGAAATTATTGACGAATCAATTCTAAAGGTTACTGAGTATTTGCTTGTTATATAACAGTACACATCGTTATAGTAGAATAGCATGTTGCATGCGAATATTCACAGTATGCAAATACTAAGCACATACAACAAACAATTCGCTGACTTTGAATTAGATGGTCGTAAGTACAAAATCGAAATTTTGAGAAAGAAGAAAAACTGTCTGAAAACTACACTTTACTAATGGAAATAAGAAGCGCCTGGTGGTGCATATTTCAAATATGCTTGAGTCTTATAAGGTCGTAAGCACTTAGGACCTTCTAATTCTAAGCCAGCGAATTATATGGTGGACGAGTTTTGCCAGTATCAGTTTTGCGAGTATTAAACACCACTTGGTTCATGACTCAACACATGTATTATAATTGTATATTTTCATATATTTTCAGTATTGATGTATGTGAAGGCCGCATGTCCAAATAGACCTCTTGAAAGAGTACATGAATGTACAGCTAATGTAATTCCAGAGCTATCTCAAGGCACAGAACAACCACAATCTTACAGGGATCATGTAGAAATAGCACAAGAAAAATGCAGGTAAAATAATTCTGTAATAACCATTGTACAGCTGTAGTATCACTCATTTAGAAACACTATATAGCTGGCTCATAATGAGAAGGTCGTTAGTACAAATTCGATATTTTGAGAAAACAATAAAACACTGTCTGAAAACTACTCTGTACTTTTACTGGAAAAACACACTTCAGTTTAGTCAACATGACCATTTCCGATTTTCTTGAAAATAGGCTCACAAGAAGCGCCATGTGATACAGATTTCAAATATGCATCGTATAAGGTCGTGTGTCACACTTACGACATTCTAATTCTAAGCCAACGATATATAGCAATAGGAGTTAGATCCCTGCGTCAGTCATATAGGCTGTTATAGACAATGTGTCTTCACTACATTAATTTGAGTCTTTATGGCATCCATATAAGATGTTACAAAATGAGCTATGACTGTCTCCCAGACAGTCCTCGGGGACATTATATAAAGGACGTCTTCACGTAAGTCCTGATATGGGATATTACATCAGGTTTGCGTATCCACGTCAGTCCTATAGACTGTTACATCATGAGCTATGACGGTCTCCAAGACAGTCCAAAAGGATGTAACATGTAGCATCTTCAAATATACCTTGGTCGTTATCCATGTATATATCATCATATTACTAATACTACTGACCATTGAATATGTAAACGGTCCCAGTGATTGAGTGATTATGACATCTACCTTCGCGTAAGATTAAAGGCTTAAATCCAAGTAGGAGTCCATTCTGACATGACCGGTTTGTGGGCCACTATCATTCTGCCTATTTGGCTGATGTATTTTATTAAATGTAGTAGTCTGGAAAGAACTACATTTGCTGGACATTTTTAATAGGGATAGACACTAATACACTAAATGAACATTGAACGTTTAGTTTCTGTATCACTGCAACACATGCATCGCTCTCGAATCTATGAAAAGCCAAAGTTTGGGAGTCCATTCTGACATGACCGGTTTGTGGGCCACCATCATTCTGCCTATTTGGCTGATGTATTTTATTAAATGTAGTAGTCTGGAAAGAACTACATTTGCTGGACATTTTTAATAGGGATGGACACTAATACAATAAATGAACATTGAACGTTTAGTTTCTGTATCACTGCAACACATGCATCGCTCTCGAATCTATGAAAAGCCAAAGTTCAACTTCAAGTTACAAGTTCGCTGAAGATATACACTATCGGAAAGTTCATTTTTCGACAGTTCGTCAATTCGCAAGTTGGGAACTTCGTCACTTGGACAGTTTATTGGGAACTCGAACACTCCAAGTTACTAACTGATAAAGTGGCAAACTGTCCAATTGTCTAAGTTACGAACTGGCGAACTACCGAAGTGCCTAAAATGAACTTTCCTGAAGATTATAGAGTGAACTCGCAAAAGGTGAACTACGGCTTTCCATACGAATCATCGATATTATTAATTCATTCAGCAAATGCAACATGTACTTCGCCCAGTCACTAATGCAGCTCAGCTTGCGAACCATTGATGACGATGGTGTAGTTGAATAAAGCATCAGATTGACTAGATAGGATGGCACACCTCAGTACACACATAACAACATGATGTCATATAATAATTTTCCATTGAAAGCCAGTGACAATGACACTTGAGTCGGAAGGCTATCAATTTTGATGCATCAACGATGATTATGACATTAATCAGAAAGCTAAAACCCAACAAAATGTGTACTTTTGTCATGTGACCATGATCACGTGACACTAGAGTGGAATCATGATAATGTTACACCAGAGTGGGATAGCTTTCAATGATGATTAATCTAAATCAGAATGCTAAAACTCAACAAAAGGTGTATTTTCATGTGACCATGATCAAATGACACTTGAGTGGGATAGCTTTCAATGATGATGCATCGACGATGATTATGACATTCATTAGAATGTTAAAACCCAACAAAATGTGTATTTTCGTCATGTGACCATGATCATGTGACACTTGAGTGGGATAGCTTTCAATGATGATGAATCAACGATTATAAATGACATTCATTAATCAGAATGCTAAAACTCAACCACATTGTGTATTTCCGTCATGTGACCATGATCATGTGACACTTGCGTGGTATAGCTTTCAATAATGATGCATCGACGATGATAATGACATTAATCAGAATGCTAAAACCCAACAAAATGTGTATTTTAGGCATGTGACCATGATCATGTGACACTTGAGTGGGATAGCTTTCAATGATGATGAATCTAAATCAGAATGCTAAAACGCAACAAAATGTGTATTTTCGTCATGTGACCATGATAATGTGACACTAGAGTGGGATAGCTTTCAATGATGATGAATCTAAATCAGAATGCTAAAACTCAACAAAAGGTGTATTTTCGTCATGTGACCATGATCATGTGACACTTGAGTGGGATAGCTTTCAATGATGATGCATCGACGATAATAATGGCATTAATTAGAATGTTGAAACCCAACAAACTGTGTATTTTTGTCATTGAATGCAAATAAGTTTTCCCTTAGCGTGGCGTATATTGCATAGAAATCGATGAAGAAAATAAAATAGTTTCGTTATTTTTGGCTATTTTTGTTTCCAATGTTGACAAAATGTCGTCTTGGACCTCTAGCCAAAAGTCACGAGGCATTGCTACACTCGTGTCTCCGTTTCATTCCATTGCTAAATTTTGTATTACATTAAATTTTTGTATTGTATGCACGCAATAACATTTTCCTACTAAAATATGTTAGGTAGTTATCGCACAAAATCAAAATAATTAAGGTTGTTTATATGCACCATATCTGCCTAATTGGAGGGAAATACGTGTATATGTATTTATTTTCGACGTTAAAAGGTGGTGAATGAACTCCAACTTTGATATAGGAACGTGTTAATTTAATGGGCAATTACAGTTTTTCAGTCATGCGAAATTGTTTCATTTTATTTAACATGAAGTATGCTTGGTCGGTTCGAACTGCGTAAAATTAAGTATAATGTGCGTAGGGGTATTTCACCTACGTTGATACATTGAGTACTTAAAGAAACGATCACGTTACATTTTTGTGTATCTTTGCTTTCTTTCTTGAACTGTATTCACAGGATTGTGACTGTGATTTGAAGGTATTTAAATGCAAGTTGTTAAAGGAACATTCATTTAGCAATTTCTTCCTAAAATTCTTGGCTGAAAATGTAAAGTTTTGAAACAGACAAAGTCATTGTTCTGTGTGGCCTTTGAAAAAATCTATAGACTAACATTAAACCCTGTGTAGAAAATGAAACATGTGCGTTTCTTTATGTACTCAGTTTATTATTGTAGAGAAATTATACAACCAATACGATAAATGTAAACTTTGTAAATTTAAAATGCATGCTATTTCACGAATTTATGGTAATGAAATACACGTATTGTATGCAATAAATTAATTAATAAATGTCTCAAAACGTGCCCTTTTAAACAAAAGGGGCGAGCCGTAACTAAGTTTTGGAATTTGTGCATGGTTCAACCCATTTGTCATAAATTTTATTTTTATTGGCATCAAAATGTGTTTAACTCAACAGTTTAGTTAAACACATTTTGATGCCAATAACAGTTACTGCCTCAAGTTATCCATTATGTAATTATATTGAGCAAAATTATGATGTTTCGCTAGCTTAGAATTAGATGGTCGTAACTGCTACTTACGACCTTTATAAGACTGATACATATTTGAAATATGACCCTCAATGTGCTGCTAATGAGCCTATTTTCATGACAATATCATGTTGACTAAACTGAAGTTGGAACAGCTTGTTTTCCCATAAGTCAATAGTAGTTTTAGACAGGTTTTTCTTGTACTTGCTTTTGTACTTACGACCTTCTTATTCTAAGCCAGCGGTTTGATAAAGGACATTTTTCGTATTTACAAGCGTATGATTATACAAATATCAATTAAAAAAAAAAGTATGCACACCTTTACTGTTGTGTTGTTTAATGTAAATGATTACTATAATTTCTGTGCTATGTATTTCAGGGACTTTAAACTCATAGATGTTGCTAAATGTATACAAGATATTCTAGACAACTGTCGTGGTACCACAGACGATGAACAAACATTACATCGACTAATAGACAAAGAACAAACATTGAAAACTGTAGAATATTTCTGTAACCATATCACAGGTAAAGTCATTGTATTGTTATATTCATTCAGCACCCATGAGCTATTAAAATCCATACCCATCGTTGCTTACACTGTTGGTGTAATTGTTCAGCTGGTAAAATGGCTTTTCCTGAAACTAAAAGAAAATAGTAAGTCAGACAGGGAAGGTAGCACTCAATTTAACCAGCCGAGTACAGAAAACATAAAAAAAACATACAAGACACCATGCCCAATATCCGCCTAAGTCCAAGCTGTCGTAAAGCTGAATGAACTAGTTTCAGTAATTAAAAAGCCGAAGCGGTATGACCCTTTTCCAACAGTAAAACGCCTGAAATACCCAGTCCTAGCTGTCGGAAGGCCTAAAAAGTAGACAAAATAGTATTAAAAACCTGAATGCCAAGGTTTCAGCTGAATGACCTAAGTTTAAACATCCAGTGTTGGTCTAGGTTAAATGTTCTGGCTGGTTAAAAATAATTAAAACTCGACCAGTGTTGGTCTATATTGAATGTTGATCTAGGCTAAATGTTCCAGTTGGTGCAGGTGGATTATCTCCAAAACAAACGTCCAGACTCTTAAGTGAAAAGTAATGACTAGGCCCAATTCGATTTCTGAAGTTATTGGTCAATGGAAACGCCATCGTCAGATACCCACGGTTGCTGATTAAGGGTTCTCTCTATTCATCACTGATAGGTCTGCGAAGTTGGCAGTTAGTTGTTAAACTTCTGGAATAAACATCTGAAATAAACTTCTGGAATAAACTTCAGAATAAAATTCTGAATATAATTCTGAATAAACTTCTGGAATAAACTTCTGGAATAAACTTCTGAATAAACTCCTGAACAAACTTCTGTCAGAAGTTAATTCGAACATTAAGTTTTGAATTAATTTCTGAATGAACAACTGGCAAATAACTGCCGACTTCACATACTTCAACAAGGGTATCCGAAGATGTGAAAGAGCATGTAAGTACTGGGTTTATATATATTCCAGGAAAACTGGTTAGGACAGCCGTTTGTCGTGCATGAATGAACGTCGGTTTAAAGGGGCGTGTCAACACTGAGAGAAACGAACGTACAAAACTCAGTCGTAAAGGATCCTAGACTAATCAATCACGCTGTAGGGATTGATTGTAAGTTTCCAAGGAAATATTCGAATTATATTTCAGAACAAGTTTAATTATAACATGATAGATAGGTAGAATGATAGGAAGACAGTATAGGAGGACATATCGTTCAAATATCTATCAATGCTACAATATGTCTGATATTTATGATGAAACTGCTTCCGATTTGCCTCGTGGGGTGTACGTCAATATTTAAAATGATCGATGGTTACTTGATCGAATTCTGTGTCTATATATTATACACGGCAGTTATTGTTTTCATCGGAAATGTTTCTTCTCCCGCGTCGCACAAACACGCATATTGCACATAATTAGATACCAGGGTGACAATAATTGATGATTTGAGCTGAGTCGTTCTACTTTTTCGCTCGACTTGTTCAGGTGGACCATCTAGCTAAGGAATCAAACTTGTTGAGACTGGGTCATCCGGTTGGGGCGTTCAGCCTTTGTTATTGCTGAAACTAGGTCATTTAGCTGTTAACTTGACTTTCATCTTTGTAATACATGTACTATCATTTTTCTACTTTTTATGATTTCTGACAGATAAAACTAGGTATTGAAGCAGTTTTACTGTTGGAACTGTTGGAACAGGATCATTCAGTTAGGGCATTCAGCTTTTTGATTACTGAAACTAATTCATTCTACTTTTCCATAGCTTGGACTCTGGCGGATCTTTTACTCGTTTAGTTGGGCATTGTGCCTTGTATGTGTTTTATGTTTTCTGTGCTCGGCTGGTTAAGCTGAGTGCTGCCTTCCCTGTCTGACTTAATATAATCTTTTTTAAATCCATTCCCGTCCATATATTCTCTGAATTCCATGGATTGCTCAAGTTTTATGTGACGATATTGTTGAGTGTAAAAGCTAAAGTATACGGTTTCACCAAATTTCCACCACTTCAAAGTCGGTTATATAGTAGATAGTCGAAAAATAATTCTTACATACTAGTAATTGGTTCACATCGATGAACCTGTGTGCCTGTATGTGCGGTATGTTGGCTGTAACATGTAGGATGTATAGGACTTGCATGTGATTTTGGCGTGATCTTCTCAATACTTAATGCAGCTCACCACAAGAATAAATGATGGAAGTTGCTAGATTTGACGTATTCTTCCGCGAATTGTTTCAAGTCTGTCTTATTTCCTCACTGTTTCTTTAGCTCTGCTAACCAATGACTGACCACATGTCTGAAGCACAGGTGCTCGTGTCGGTAACTTATTCGTCCGCGAATTGTTTCAAGTCTGTCATATTTCCTAAGGTTTCTTTAGCTCTGCTTACCAATGACTGACCACATGTCTGAAGCACAAGTGGTCGAGTCGGTGACGTATTCTTCCGCGAATTGTTTCAAGTCTGTCATATTTCCACACCGTTTCTTTAGCTCTGCTAACCAACAACTGACCACATATCATAGATGGTCGTGTCGTTTAGTACAATTGCAGTGATAGATTTCTCACACGTATTACCCAATTATACAAAAAGCTACAGCCACCTATTGTCTGTAATGGTAGACATAATTTTGAACTGTAAGACAATAGTTCGTCATTCTACATTATTTTTTCATAGGTACATGGTTTCAAATGTTCTGAGATTACCCTATGTATATCAAAATATGTGAGTGTACCCTGTGTATAGAGAAGGCTGTGCAGCGGCCATGTTTAGCCGCAACGGATATGAAGTTACGAAAGCTGGTCCCCAGTTTTTCTACAGTTGTCCAAGTAATACCAGTTCCAGTAACTTGGTTTTTTTCCGGTTCAGTTGTGTGTTGGGCATTGTGCCTTGGATGTTTTTTTTTCTTTTTTCTTTGATCGGCTGATTAAGTTGAGTACTGCCTTTCCTGTCCGATGTAATATTATCTTTTTGTAGCTGTCAACGATAAATTAGATTAATTAAGTATAAATTCTTACAGCAATGTGTATAACAATGGACGGTTCTGGAGAGGCATGTAGTTAGTACATACAGTACATAGACAGTCCAGTTAGGATATTGTGAGAGTGACGTTGATGTTTATGTGTACACAACATATTACAACCATAGTCTGAACAGGTAGAGCGAATATAGTATCTAAGTTAAGCACTGAAATTATAGCTGTCTGTATAAGCCTTTGGATGTAATTGGTTTTACACCGTAATGGTGGACTGGACCACTACGTCACTCCATTCAGGGTAGCAATACCACGTGGCTTTTGGCTACAGTTACAAGTAGAAATTTGTAAACATTGGAACACAAATATAGCCATAATTATTTTATTTCTTCATCGATTTCTATAAAATATACCCCCACGCTAAGGGTAAATTATTTGCTTTCCGTAAACTATAAGATCTTGTTCAGCAGTTTTACCGATTTTTCCATTACCCAGTGAAACCTACACGTTCCACGGTTTCACAGCCGCTTAAATAGATTTTATATTTCATGAAAAGCGTGGCGTATATTTCATAGAAATCGATGAAGAAATAAAATACTTATGGTCATTTTATTTTCCAATGTTCACAAATTTCTGCTTGTCACTGTAGTCAAAAGTCACGTGGTATTGCTACACTGCCATTCGTACCCTGACTGGACTAAATGTGTAATGTTTCTATCATCTATTTTCAGTGTATGAGCGGAATGCCGAATGCATATCAAACCATCACGGAGAGACATTTAATTGTAGTCGATCAGCTCACAAAAGTTTTGTTTCAAAGGAGAGAGCTGGTGCACACATTGATGTACTTATTACGGGTTCTTGCAGGTAGAGTAACCTCCCTTATCATTGTATTACCAAATGGCAACGCAGTGATCTCCCTTTCGTCTGCGCTGAAGTAATGCTATGTACAGTCCGCCCAGGATAACGTGATATTTACAAACATTAATCGGTTTGGTCAACTGTGGCAAAATTGGTTTTACAAATCACTTAAATAAACAGATAAGGTCAGTATTGTACTCAAAACATCACTGATAATCGTGCACATAATTGTAATCCATCTTAAAAGTTTGTGGGCTTAGTAATACCAAATTTTTCCACCTTTCACATTATCCTGGGCGCACTAAAAAGTCTTACTCCGTTTAATCAGGCATGTCACTTGTAAACAAAAATTGCAATATCGTAATTTTGTATTTTTATAGTTTTAAACACTTCAATTGGAGAAAAGGACAATGAAAATCCATACCTTGTAGACAAAACTGAAGTTTAAAAAGCTTGTTTTTACATAAGTAAAAAGTAGTTTTCATACAGTTTTTCTTGTTTTCTCAAAATATCGTTTTTGTACTATAGCACAGAGAATTTGACATGATCCTGACCTTTATGCATGAATATATTACAAGGTTTTTGCGTTGCATATATCAATTTCCGCGAGCAAATCGTGCAATATCGGTTCTTTAGGTTTGTGTTGGTATAACACCCCGAGCGTCTTCGTGATACTCTCCGCTTATGAAAACCTACGACTGGGGTTATAAATATAGACAATATATGAGCTGTTAAATTATGCTAATTGAAGGTCGATAGTCGTGTCAAATTCTCTGGACTATAACGACATTCTCATATGTAGTGTACGTATGTGTGTGTAGCCTATTGTTCATGTCACATAAGGCCCTTTCGACAGGGCTGTTTCGTAGAGCAGGTTACAGTCTGGTTCCCGTTCAAATTTTACAGTTGTATCACTATAGTAGTGCTGTAATTGTGGGGCCGGGAACCAGGCTAAAACTTGCTTCACGAAACAGCCCAGTCGAAAAGGCCTATTGACTTGATATATTATTGTGTAACGAAGTGGACACAATCATTATGAGGGTACTATGCACTTCCATTATTTGCTCGTGTTGTTTTGATGAGTTGGTGTTTATCGTTTGTTTTTCATATTCCAGATTTTATGCAACAGCTAGACAGTGTCTTACAAATACGACGGAAAAGTTTTGTGGCACGGAAGCTGGTAACTTTGTTTATACCTTAATGACTGGTTCCATGCCTCCATATTGTAAAGTTACAAGTTACAATAATTATCCGGATACGACAACTAGTGCATATACCAGTGGAACGGAAGTGACGTCATCATATTTCTGTGTCTTTTTCCTTGGAATACTTATTATTACAAAACTGTGTAATAATCATATTTTCATCGTTTGATTGTAAAATTATGGGTGTATCGTAGTATCTGCTGAGTTATATGTATTGAGGACTTGTTTCAAGGGACTTAAGTCAATGGGTGGTATTCAATATTGATCTTATTTAATTTGAGAATAAGGATAGCTAATCATATCGTCTGTTACTGACCAAGAGCTTGATATGGTGTGATCTGATTGGCTGTTCTTATCCTTAAGTCAAGTGAGATCAATATTGAATACCACAAAAGACCAATAGGTCCAGTATTCGTACAAACACGGACAACTTTATTTAAACGAAATTTCGATATATGGCCGCCGTTGGTCCTTATATTCCGTCTTAAAGCAATATTTCTTTGAATTCCAGCGTCATATTCGCATTTTATTAAATTGAACACCATTGTATCATTTAGGCCAATATTAAAGTCGTACAGTAACTTGATATGTACGGCAGTCAATATTCATACGTAAATACTGACCAACATAACGCTGGCTTAGAATAAGAAGGTCGTAAGGAACAAATCAATATTTTGAGAAAACAAGATAAAACTGTCTGAAAACTTTGTAACTCTTTACATAGTGAAAAACAAGCTTTTTCAACTTCAGGTTGGTCAACATGACCTGTTCTGATTTTCATAAAAATAGGCTCATAAGAAGCGCCTTGAGATGCAGATTTCAAATATTTATCAGTCTTATATAAGGTCGTACGTAGTACTTACGACTTTCTGAATTCTAAGCCAGCGTTATAGCGATAAATCAATGTTACAAAATGTAGGTTAAAGAATATCTTTGTCAGGAGTATGAAATGCAAAAATGTGCATCAAGCTATTTCTGCCCATTTACTTACACTGCTTCCTCGTAGAGTCCATCCTCTAAGAGATGAAAACCTAACACTTTGAAAAATTTGCTCTGTTACTAATGTTTAGTTACTCACTGAGAAATGACATGCATACACATACTGCAAAAAAAGAAACATTCTCGTATTTTCTTTATTACACATAAGACATTCAATAGTACCTTGTAGTTCTTATATAGTGCCTAATCGAATCTCCTTTCGTGCGATTTTGCTAGCTATAGTTATACATTTTTATATTACATTTTCCATTACTCGTGAATAGGCCTATGTAAGATTTCAATTTTTGAATATTTGTTCCATGTTTGTTTCAAGAAAAACGCCAAATTACTGTCCAACAGATGGCGCTTTGTTTCAGTGTTTTTCAGTGTAGTGTGGTATATATGTGACACACAAAAAGCTTATCAGAAAAATATATCATCAAGAAGTTCTAACTACCGAGTTTGGGCACTCACCTGTTCAAATAATTTCAATATAACACCCAACATGAAAAAGCACAATTAATGTAGTTCGTAAAAAACAACGAAATTTCCTAACATGTTTTCCTATGATGCCTTTTTGGTAAATACGCGCTTTTTAAATTTGACGTATAGTCCAGCCATGGTAAGAATTGAGTGGCGCAGCAGTCGAGTCCACTATTGCGATGTTAAACCAATTATAAAGGCTTATACAGACAGGAACAATGGCAATGCTAAACTAACATTCTGTATACGCTCTACCTGTTCAGACAATTGTTGTTATATTTTGTGTACACATAAACGTCAACGTCATTCTCACAATAGCCTAGCTGGACTAAACCGTGACTTAAAATACTTTGGTATTCAACATCTAAATTGCTCTTCTCGTATATTTACTGTCTCATTAGCATAATTTACAACTCCTCATTATGTGAACTTATATTTCCAGTGTTCTACAAATTAAATGTACATATTATATAATGTTTAATGGATGCTTTGTCTTCACACGCAGCCTTAATGTGGTAGAGAGTCAAAGCACTGAATGGTAGAGTTAATTTATGCTTTATTCATTCAACGATGTTGTTACCACTTTTAGATACCGATTTGCTGTATTGAATAAACTATTCATAGGCACACAGTTTCAAATTTTCTGAGTGTACCCTATGCATAGAGAAGGTTGTGCATCGGCTATATTGAGCCGCAACAGTTATGACGATACGAAAGCTAGTACCAAGTGTTTCTAGAGTTGGCAAAGCAAACATGGATTCCATGTTCTGTGACGTCATTTCCGTTGCGGCTAAACATGGCCGCTGCACAACCTTCTCTTTACACAAGGTGCACTCAGATAATTTGATATACATAGGGTACACTCAGATATGTTCAAACCATGTGCCTATGAACGTATTGTGCAGACATGTTAACTACCGATATATATGCGTACAATAACTAAACTGTGTATATAGGATTTTACAATATGTACATAGTTGATGAAAATTGTATTTATTGAGAAATATCTGAATGTATGTGTGTCTGTCAGTAAAACTGTGTTTCATAGTCGGTCAGTATGTAGGCTGTTTAGACCTAAAGCCTAGGTCCCACTGAGGAATTCCATACCGGCGATGTTCTCGCGATTTCTTCCGATACCATCCGATTCATCACAATTCCTTTGGATATCATGAGTAGTCTCATGACTTTCCCGAAGCTTCCCCTAGACCACGAGGAACCTGTTCCCGAAGTCATGATAGCTCATTAGCCGAGGCAAAAAATGCTCAGTGGGACCTAGGCTTAAAGCACTCAATTCTCTCGATCGTTGGATTTGACGGTGACAAGTGTTTTAGGTCTAAATTGGCTACTCACTGACCGCTTATGGTGTGTTTTAAAAACACCATTTTTTATCTATGTATATACACGTATGCCTGTATAAAAGATTGGAATATTGTACCAATGTAATTATTTGACTTGAATAATGTTGTATATGAGAACATACGATTGCTTCTGAATAAATTATGAATGTCTATATGTCGTGTTGCCGTCCATTACAATTATATATGATAACACATTCTACATGCTTCATCAGTATACCAGCCTGAATCATCCATTTTTTCAAACAACCTGAGATGAAGTATATATATGAGCCAGTCTCCAGGAAAACCTGCTATAATGACATTATGTAATTACTATATGTAACAAGCTTTTGATAAAGCTCTAAAATAAGGAAAAATACATATCTATTGATTCTATTTTAAGTAATTGACCCATATAGCACTACACAACGACGGCACACAAAAACTCCGAATAGGGACTCTACAAAAACAGCTGTAACTTCCTTAAAACTCAAGATATTAACATAATTTAACCTTTATTAACATATATATTTAACATTATCCTAAAATACTATGCAAAATCTTAAAGTCAATATTTTAGTCAAAATTGCAGGTTTTCCTGGAGACTGGCTCATATATGTAATTGCATAACTCAAGCACTGATGATGGTTGTATAAGTCTCTAGTAAAGTGCAATGTTTAACCTGTCAACGGTGATTATGAGGATGCGCCTTTCTGTATACGCCTTTTCTATAATGTGCACATACCGTATTCATGTAATTATGTATATTGACAGGTCGATACCTTCTTGAATACCTTCTTGAATGTTGGGGATCTTCTAATAAACCCTTTAAGGTTTTGTCTTCCCCCTCAATTTCTTCGTTAAAATTGTCGCCGGTTTTGTTTGTCAATAAATCGGTGTAATATCGAATCGCCGTAACCGCCACGTAGGGTCTTTGTCCAAGAGTAATTTAAAGTTTTCAATACTTTTTGCAGTAACAATTTGCACATTAAGATTGTTCCAACGCAAAATCTGATTAAAATGTTGTCTGACTCATTAACTGAATTTATTTGGGAAGGAAATGCAAGAATTAAGAAGAGTGTTCTGACACAACACAAACATAAAGGAGGTTTAGAAATAACAGACATAAATACTTTTATACATTCCTTAAAGTTGACATGTATCAGAAGAATGGTAATGAGTAGTGGAAAATGGACAAATGTAGCAAAGACTATGATTGACATACAAAAATTATTACAATGTAGCTATTACTACCCAGAATTAATTGCAAATGGAATTAAAAATAATTATTGGAGAGATGCATTAAATGCTTTTGTAACATTGTGTAAAAAACAAGAAATCAATGGAACTGAATTGATAGCACAACCCATCTTCTACAATCCTAATATCCTTATAAATAATAAACCCATTTTTTACAACTCATGGTTCAAAGCGGGTGTGCAAAATATCGAAGACCTGTTAGACAATAAAGGCAACTTTTACAGCTTCGAACATTTTAAAGAAAATAATAATCTCATAACCAACTATATTCAATACCAAGGTGTTATAAGGTCTATATCTGATTTCCTGAAACAGAATGATTGTCAAAGTAAAGATAAGATAACCAGACCGTACATTCCAACACTTTTTAAAAATATTCTAAAATTTAAACAAGGAACTCAGCCAATGTATAATATTCTGATAAAAACAGAAGTCAAACCAGCTAGTGTATCAAAATGGAATGATGAATTAGGCTTACAATTAACAGATAAAGACTGGAATATCATATTTTCAACTCCTTTCAAAATAACTACAGATTCAAACTTGCAATGGTTTCAATACAGAATTATACATAGAATTATTGGAACAAAATCTTTCTTATTTCGAATTAACTTCATAGATAATGCAAACTGTTCTTTCTGTAAAACTATGACCGAAACAATCAAACATTTATTTTGGGATTGTCATGTAATAAAGCAACTGATTTTAAATTTCTTTGGAAATCATGAAGTAATTAAAACATTTCTCAATTGTGAAAATTTTATATTAGGAATCAGAGATTACAAGCAAGCTGTACTTAACCTTATGTTCACATACCTTAAAAGATATATTTACAACTGTAAAGTTCAAGAAATCAATCCGACCCTAAATCGAGCAAAACATTATGTCAATTATCAATATAAGGTACAAAAAGGGGTTGCGGTTAAATTGAATAGTTTGGACTCTTTTGATGCAACTTGGCATATGTACTTAAATTTTTTCCAATAATTCAAAAAATCAAGCTAAATTATTTCAAATGTATTGCACTTTCAGCCCAGACCAAATTCTAGATTTTATTATCATGTATAAAAGAAAGGAACAACCGACAGAATTGAAACATAAAAAAGTACCTGTACCCACCAAAAAAACAAACAAACAGGGGATTTTTTAATGCTATATGTTTATGCATTTATAAATTGCAATGTCTGTATGCATGCATGTATGCACGTATGCATGTATGTATGTATAATATACTATAGTATGATTCATTTACAGTTATATTACATGTTGTACGGTAGTATGTGGGATGCCCTCGACCCACATCTACCTATTGACGAGGAAAATAAAATTATCTCCCCTGAAAAAAAAAAAAAAAAAAAAAAAAAAAAGATTGTTCCAGTCGTTAATTATACGCTGGGAAAAAGATCGCTGACGGATAAGTTTCTCTTCTCGGTTTTTCACAATTTGTAAGGGTAAACTGCACTATACGAGTTTATCGTCAACACATCCCACACAGTTAGTGCAGTGAATACCAAGTTCGATACTGGGTCGGACTGGCTTTATTATTCAGTGGTATTGTATACAACGTTGAGAGTTTATTCCAGGAAAACAGGTCAACAGTTATTGTGACCCGCAGCATGGCTTGAAAAAAAAACACACATAAAACCAATGACATAAATATATAATTCTGAGTAGGGAACATAATGCTAGTAATCAGTGAATTAGCATGCACTTATTCACTGTAAAGCTTATACGACACAAATCAATAAATACATTATTATAGTCCAGAGAATTTGACACGACTCTCGACCTTCTATTAGCATAAATCCACAGCTGATTTATTGTCTATATTTATAATCCTGGTTGTATGTTTTCACGAATATGCTCGAGGTGTAATACCAACACAAATCTAAAGGACAAATATTGCATGATTTGCTCGTGGAAATTGAGATATTCAACTCAAGAACCCGTATAAAGGTCAGGATCATGTCAAATTCTCCGTGCTTATAAATACGGATGAAACATTCGCACTAGTAACATCACTATGTAGAACTCACGAAAGAAAAGCCAATTTCTAAAACACGCCACCTGATAGTTTTTTTATATTCAGGTATGTGGTATGCACTACCTATTAAAAGTGGTCAGATTATAGTGCCCGATCTCATTAAAATCAGACCCTAACATTTGCTCCATTTCTTTACGCTGTGAAGCGTAATAAGGGTCTGATTTTAATGAGATAGATAGTGTCCGGCTTCATTCATGAATAAAATTATATAAATTCCCTGATGGAGTTAAATGTTCCGTATCATTCTTCTCTACGTCTAAGATATATTTTTGAATACATCGTTGGAAACAATGATATCAAACTGGTTGTAATCGAAAAGGTACATCTATGACTACTTGTACAATCTAATTGGTCGAATTATACCAAATGTATTAATAACATGTTTCCATTGGACTGTCATGTGCAGCCACTAAAAAAAGAGTTAAGTTACCAATTTTCTAGGGCTGCTTTCAGCAGTTCAGCCGTTCAGCCACCCTTTGACATTTAAACTTCCCCTGTTCATTGGGCTACCTATGGAAACCTACGTTCGAGTCTCCCTATGGAGATTATTTCTCTCCTGGTGGGTGTGCAGCCAACATCGAGCTTCGGCGCCCAGGACTATCGAACATGTTCAGACACAGTCCTCACAGGCACCAATTCACACCTTGGTCGAGTGGAGCGTGTGGGTTATTCGTGCTCAGAGAAATTAAGCAGTGGTCCAGACGGGGGTTGAACCCGGGACCTCTCGATCCCGAAGCGCGCGCCCTACCTCTAGGCCACCGCTCCCCACTAGGTATGAGTATGCTTGAAAACTTGAATTGGTCACTTCGAATAGTGGCATATTGTAGTGTTCTAAACATAGTGAAATACTACACATCAAAATTTTGTTTTCATTAATTCTAAGTAAAATATGAATTTATCAAAACACTAAAGTCACTAATATATCTCTCATAATTTGTAATGGTTTAGACATGTAGTTTGGTTAAATAGAATGTTCGACACACAAATAGGTCTCTTAGTTCAGCCATCGGCGACTTCGCGATAAATTTACAAAAACTACTATTTGGCCTACGTAACTGTTTAAATCTTTTGGAACACCATTACGTTGTCGTTGAAAGAAACCCTGGTCGGAGGACGATCACTGGTGCTGGACGTCTCTGATGCTTTACCTTTCTTCTTCGACCTCATTTCGTCATTTAACTGTGCATTCTTCTGTTGAATTTTCCGCCTGTTCTTCGCCCGAAGCTCCAATCTACGTTTGGTCTCAGGCGTCGTCCTTGAAAAATTCTCGTAGTTGAAGTTGATCGTTTTGTTCAATCTTGGCCAGAACTCCTTTCCACACATAGCTCCCGCATCTTTTATACGTTTCACACTGTCAATTGGAATTGGTTCAAAACTGTCGATGTATTCAGTCGTTTGTCCAGCTGGAATATAAGGGTTGATATCAGTTTTGATGGGAGTGACATCAGATGTTTTATCTGTTAGTTTACCATTCTTTGTGATATTAGCCAATTGTACTTTGTTTATCGTTTTTGAATCATGATCTGAATGAAAAACGGCTGTTTGCTGGATTTGCGCCGGACCATTATTTGCTGTTTTCATACCAGGAACAACAGGCGCTGTCGGTAACTTCCTCCTAGTCTTCTTAGACTTGTTCAGCGTCTGCTGTTTTGGTGGGATTTTAGATGTTCGTCCATTACTAATTTCCTCTCGTTTCTGCTTTTCGAGCTCTATTCGCTCCGCTGCGGTAAGTAATGCATGTTCGTGAATATCATCGACGTTGTCGAGTACGTCTTTGTAGGATGACGTCCTTGAGACGGATGGAAACTTCTCGCTATCTGTTCGCCTTAGTCGTCCCGGGTTGGTGATCGACATGGTGCTAGTCTCACGTTGTAAAACGGCACGTGACGCTGTCATGAATTCATTGCGACTCTGTGCCACTGGGGACCCAACACGAGGCTGTGGGGACATCTGGCGAACGATCATACCTTGTGCATTTTCTGATGTTTGTCGGTGTGCCTCTTGCTCCGTCTTAGCTTTCTTGTATTCCTTAAATTCTCTCAGGATAGCAGACGTTGGGCGTGATCTGTCGAACACCGGAAATGGGTTTTCCGCCAGCGTCGATTTATGATGGTCTTTGGCTAATTCCACAGTGTCCATTCGTTTTGAATAACGCGCCCACGTGTCCATGACATCTGTGACCTCCTTTCTCATGAGTTTCTTCAGCTTATAATCATCGGGATAAACGGGTGAATGTCGACGAGGAGTTTCTGGCAAGACGCGCTTCCATGACTCTTTGCGCTCTTCTCTTCGTTTAGTTTGCGGAGTAGCCGGAAGTTGACGACGCTGCTCGTGTCGCTCTTGTTCCTTCTGTCGCATTAGCATAAGCGTCTGTCCCATGTCGAGTGGTACTAGGTTTGGATTTATACCGGTAGAACTGTCATTGTCTGCTTCAGCATGTAAACCAGCAGGTGGAGCAGTAATGGCGCTGTGCCGGTCGTCATCATGAGGTTTGTAGTTTACCTTTACCCCGATCCCCATTGCTTCCTCTATGTTCGGAAAAGACGTCATCGTAGTACCTGGATCTTTAAGTTCTTCTTTTAACGTCTCGTAGGGTTTACCTTCCATAATATTCACCCTCGGCGATTTGGATTTACCATCTGCATTGTGACCTGGGTTCTGAATTGGAGGGAACTTTAGCTTTAGTTCGTCTTTATACAATTCCATTTCTCTAAGGGATCCCAGTGGACGAGAGGCATTTGACTTAGCCGAAGCGTGTCTCTCTAGGTCGTACATTTCTGGCTTATCAGACGCGGGGCGTGGCTTCTTCTGTTTCAGGGACTTGTAGTATCGTTTGAAGCTGTGAGTCTTATACACATACTGATAAGCCAGCTGTGCCGTAAAATCGTCTCTCATGACTTTAAGATCGTGGTCAGTTTTATCCTTTGTTAGCTTTTCTCGTTCAATTAGAAATTTCATGTCTTCTACATGCCTTGCTTGTAGATGGTCATTTTTCTCTTTTGTATTCATGAACGCCTGGTTGGTCATGTGAGTTAAGGCGTGGTATTGGCTTTCCAGACCGTAGTAGCCACGATACGCTGTAGCAATATGCCGCTTCGACATCTGTCCATCACGTGTGATGTTCCTAAAATAAACATAGATCATGTGATGTTTAATCAGTGGTTCGCCAAGGTACGCATTCTGCTAATTAGTGCTGTAAACAAGACTCTACCGTACGTATACATTTTCTCAAAATGAGCGTTAGGGCCCGATCTCCCAAATCATCTCAATCTGAGCTCACTTTCTACAAATCTACCGCATGGTTTCAAACTCATTGCCCATGGTAGCCCTACGTTGGACACCACAGGAGAGAAGAAACAGAGGCCGACTAAAAGAGTCTGGGAGGCGAACCATTCAGGAATTGAATGGCCGATGACTTACAATGGTTACGGCGCCTCAAAGTTGCTGCAAACGACCTAGATAGATATAAATTTGCAGTTGCCAGACGGCGCTATGAGAATTGAGTAATGTACATTCTGATCCTGATATAACCTTGGTATTAATTATTCATTCAAAAATGACTATTTATCACTGGCTTAGAATTAGAAGGTCGTAAAGTACAAAATCTATATTGTGTATAATGTATTAATTATTTTGAGAAAACAAGAAAATACTGTCTAAAACTACTCTTTACTTAATGAAAAACAAGCTTTGGTCAACATGAATAAGAAGCGCCTTGAGATGCAGATTTCAAATATGTGTGAGTCTTCTAATGTCGTAAGTAACCTTGTAATTCTAAGCCAGCGACATGTACATACTTTTTTCTGGCTTCCAATCTTCTGTAAATAATTTGAAGGTCTATTTCCTTCAGTGTGTTCTGCAGCTCCGTCATTTTTATAACAAATGTTTTCTGTTTAACTTAATAAAATAATCCAATCTCGGATGTATTGTCTAAAGAACTTAGTTCATCCTTAGATATATGATTACAACGTTTTATAACATGCACACATCTTATGTTGATGTGAATTCCCAAATTCGTGTCAGAAGCACTAAACAGAGTTCGCAAAAGAAGAGTTAGTCTTAAGAAGAGCTTCAAAGAGATTTCCTCCAAATCACATTAATGACCGAATCTACTGATACAACTACTATGTGGCATGTACAAGTAATCCTAATGTCAAAATTCACTTTCTTCCAAACAGAATATTTTCCCAAAAAAATATCAAGTCAGTCAGATATATTTTGCCTTTCTTTGATTACCAATGTAGTTACATTAATTTTGTAAAAGCACAAACTAGGTTCACTTTACTTCACCAATAAGTAGTCATAAGTTTTTTAAAAAAAATTAAGATTCTTAAATCGTTGTGAAACACACTAACAGCAAATTCATAAAACAACTTCAAACATAAAAGCAGATATTTTGGCACTTAAATCAGATTTGGTAACATGTTGTATATATGAACGTAACATCAATTATAATACAATGTTATTGTTGTGTTGCTATTGTCTGGGGTGCAATTAAAACTTCCAATAATTCTAACAATAAGGCAAGGTTTTTGTGCTTTCATTTTAACCAATACCACAATGAGTTAATTGGTTATAATTACTTTGACAAAGTAAACTAATACTAGTTTATGCTTTTAAAGTGTCAATTTTAAATATGTCTTTATTTATTATACTTCTATACTCATCTTGCCAAAAATATTACACTTGTAATTATGAAAATTTGTGTAAGGCTAGGAATACGTTAAGACAGCTCATTGTTTTTATTTAATAAGTGTGTGTTATTGTTTCTCAAAGATTTTTTTAGTGCCAAGTCTTTCAAATTTGTGATCATGTTTTATATCAGATTTCAACAATACATTGTATTTCTGGTGTGTGCCTATTCCAGTTGCCACAAGATGTAACCAAGCTTTCAGCTGTGTGTCTATTCCAGTTGCCACAAGATGTAACCAAGCTTTCTTGTGTCACCAACAAGAACACTCTAAGACTTGTTCTCAGCAAGCCAATGACAGCTCTCCACACAAATCAGGATGTGGAGGAAGGAATGGTACAATATCTATAATCAAAGTACTCAACCTATCTGTGATCAGCTGCACACATGTAAGCTACCTTAGGTGGTCTGAGTTGTGGTCAAACACAATAGGAATCTATTGAATTCATTCTGTCTCTACTTAATTCTTTTATAGGTCTTTACTAAAACTAGGTTGCCATCGATTACGTCCCTTGATTGTCAATAATACTTTATCCAGGGTGTCATGATAAGAGCAACATACAGTAAAAAAGTAGAAAATGCTGTTATGTTCAGGATGCATGTACCATGTGACTCTTAAAATTAAATATGGCCGCATAGATGGACTAAGGTGAGAATACATTTTTCAGAGCTTCAGAAAACACAAACTATTTGTATAAAAACAACAGATACACATATATTTAATTAATTATTTAAATTTATTGAGTAAAGACAACAATCTAATTAACAAACAAGTTAATAATAATAAATAAACAAAAACATGCAATTTTAATTGCATACATGAATTTTACAAACACGTACATGTATATATAAACTAGAGCTATCACTGGAGTGATGAATCATACCCCGCTGCATTGCCTTGACACAGGAATATTATTTAAAATTATTATAGTCTTGCTTGACCATATAACCTTAGACCTCCAAGTGTGACTGTGACCTTTGAGCTAGGGACCCGGGTCTTGTGCATGACACACTGTCTTGGTGTGGTGAACATTTGCACCAAGCAATTTTAAAATCCAGTAAGAAACGACAAAGTTACACAGCAGACAAAACTTGCATGACTATAATGTAACCTTGGATCTCTAAATGTGACCTTGACCTTTTAGCTAGGGACATGGGTTTTGTGCATGACACACTGTCTTGATGTGTTGAACATTTGTACCAATCAATTTTGAAATCCAGTAAGAAACGGCAAAGTTACAGAGCAGAGACACGATTTTGCTTACAGACCAACCAACCAACATGGTGACTCCAGTATACCCCCTACAAACTTTGTTTGTGAGGGTATAACGATTGATATGTATCAAGATAGAGGCCACAACACAATCAAGTAGGACGGATGCTGGACAACACTAGATATGTAAACTATCTCAGAATGTAAAACAACAATAAAATAGAAGGATTGACACAAAAATGTATGTTTCCCACAAAGGGGGATAACTCCAGCAAAAACCACCCAACTTAAAATTCCTGACAATAATCATAACTAGGATTATTGACATGCATTCATGTGAAGTTTCTTTGAAATCGGATAACTGGTTAATGAGAACAAGTGCAGACAAACTTTGTAACATCCATCCAAACATTCAGCATCAAAATCAATATGTCTCCCCCACTATATCGCTGGCTTAGAATAAGAAGGTTTGCAAGTACAAAATGGATGTTTTGAGAAAAAACTGTCTGAAAACTACTCTTTACTTATAAGTTATGGGAAAGAAGCCTTTCCAACTTCAGTTTGGTCAACATGACCAGTTTCGATTTTCATGAAAATAGGCTCATAGGAAGCGCCTTTTGATGCAGATTTCAAATATGTATCAGTTTTATAAGGTCGTAAGCTAAGCACTTAGGACCTTCTAATTCTAAGCCAGTGATATGTGAAAGAGGTGACATCAGTGAAACCATATTAACCCTTTCCATAGATACGTTTTCGACACATCTACACAATTAGATTCATTTTCATACATTTACATGCCTTATGGGTGTCAATCTTCAATTACTAGAGGAGTTTCATACATGTACCGTATTACCTCGAATAAACACCCCCGGGTCGATGCAATTTGAACAAGGGGGGGGGGGGGGGTATTTGAGGGTGAATCATGTTTGCATATGTTTATAGAATTTTTTTTTTTTTTTCTTAGTAGGGGGATGTTTATTAGGGGGGCTCCGTTTATTCGAAGGCATATGGTATATTCAAATAACCAGTATGGAGATGGCATTATAACTTATCATTGATTAAAATATGGTACGGAGATATTGACCTGATCCTGACCTTTATGTATGAATATATATTACAAGGTTCTTGCATTGAGTACCTGGCTTACTTGTATGTGTAACTACCTGTTCATGAATAAGTACTCGTTGCAATTAAAATTGGCTTGCGAAACACAAGGTGTGGGTGCAAAATCACGTGACAGTTGTAACATGATTTTATGTGAATCGATAATGAATGATTATATAAACTCAATGAGACCGAGGGCAATGCAATCTTGAGTTTCCCGTGCATACACATTGTCATACCTGTGTAAAAAAGTACATAATTTTACACCTGGTTTATAGATATAGACATGATATCAGCTGTTAAGCTATGCTAATAAAAGGTTGAGGATCAGTTTAAAATCTCTGCACTATACTGCAAGAAAATAAATCAGGGGCTGACGAAGTAACAGTTCGTCCCTTTGGTGCAACAAGGTTGTATCTCTCTATACACTATATAGTGAGATACAACCTTGTTGCGCCAAAGGGACGAGTTACTGTCGCTGGGTTACAAATTTCAAATGACCATTATAAACTTTGTCCAAACTTGGAATTTATTCATCAAATAACTTTTATTTTCTGCAGAAAAATGTGTTCTTTCTTATTCAGCAAATCCGTTTCATGATTTCAACAATGTATCTAGTATATGAGACATTTCATGATTATGTGAAACATAAACAATTAATGTAACATAATGGCACCCATTAAATAAGCTTAACAAATTCTTATTGATTCAACAAGCACTTAACATTATCATAAAATTTATCCTTAACAATTATATGCAAGATCATATAATTTAATTGGCCACAAAACAACTTAACATTATCATAAATAATTATATACAAGATTATATAATTTAATTGGATACAAAAGAACTCCTTTAGGCAATAGAAATTACCCATTACTGGCAAATTCACTGCGCATTTACAAGGAAATACTCATTGCACAATAAAAACATTGCAAAATCAAACTAGAAGACTTTTGTGAGATATTCAAGATAGGCTGCAATATTTATTAGACTACAAGAAGGAGCAATTATCCCAAGTTGCTTACCGAATAAAGTAATTAAGAAACAAGACTGCGTTCAATAAACGCTTATGCCCCCTGTGGAAGCCTTGTCCATAAGTAAGTCTAAGTCCAAAATTAGGTCAAGGTGAAGGTCAAACTGGGGTCAGGTGATACAGGTGTGTGGAGAGTGTTCATATACAACATCTATGCAAGTTTGGAAGCTTTGTAGCAAGCCATAATGATGCTAGAAGAAACGGTCAATTTGGGTTAACCAGGACGGACGGACGAACGAACGGACGGACAGGTGAATCACTATATGCCTCCCGATCTATCGATACGGGGGCATAAAAAGTACTACATGTATCTATTTCATAGATTTTATAAATACTGTCTGTTATGACTAGCAAGGGCTCAGTTGCTTAAAGATACTACATACCAATAACATCTTATAATGCTTATCGCTCGGCCACATCATTTTCTACATTGCCGTATCAATACAGATATCACAAACATGTCATGTGGAGCTGACAGGGAACATGGCTGTACCTCATACAGCACTGGTAGGGTATTTATCCACACGAGACAAATGCGAGTCTGCAGTGATGGATACGGAGCTCGGTGCTCAGGCTCACGGACTGATGCAACAAAAACGGACCATAGATGAATTATCCACAAGACAAATTTACCCCGTTTAGATCATTCATTCTTCATCTACATAAAGGGGTACATGGCAGGGTCTTTCCAAAAAAACCATAGTACCGAAAGGTAGGGGTCGAAATAGGGACCGTTATCAACTCATATCAAACCAAATGGTTATGGAGCATGAGCAAGCCACGCATTTTTAAAATCTACAATGATGACCTTACAAGCTGTTCTGGACTGAAAAATCTATATGAGTTTGTAAACAAAATGAAACATTTTTATTGAGCTCCAGAGTACTATAAGACTAAATATAGTTCACATACATATTAAGTTTTTGTTAATTACATTCAATTTTTATTTATTTAAAAGACCAGATATATTTCTATGAGATCACTTTTTTGTTTGTTAATGAACTCCCGTTACCAATCATATTCATCAACTGTTTGTCAGGAAACCTGCAGAACCCAAGATATGACTGTGAGGATATGTGAGTTTTTCTACTACTTACTTACTTACTTACTTATTCCTCTTCACTCCGGTCTGAGCATAGGGCCTTCACCACAGTTCTCCATCTTGTACGGTCAGTAGCCCGGGCTTTGGCCTCTCCCCACAACATCCTCGTCTTTCTCAGCTCGATATCAAGGGTTCTTCGCCAAGAATTGGTGGGCCTCCCTCTTCTTCTTGTGCCTTGAGGATTCCAGTCCAGGGCTTGTCTTGCAATGTTTGGCTGGGCTCTGCGCAGTGTACTAGCGCAGAACAAACATTGAGTTGTAGAAGTTGGTCATAACCAACATCCAATTTTTCATGCAATATAAACTTTAAAAAAAAAAAAGTTCCGTAAGAAAGTTGTATCCCATTATGTTTTTTTTCCAGTTTCAAAATTTGCTCACCAGGTATAATAGAACAAAAACGTGCAATAGAGATAATCAAATATCTTAAAACTATTTAAGGGAGATAATCAGTCAAAATAGAAACCAGACATCAAGTTTTAAGAACAAATTGGATAATAATCTAACAATTAATTTATGATGGCATTTTAAAGCCTGAAACTATTTATGGTGTAAAGGTAAACATTTCTGGTAAACACAATAACACAATACCTCCAAAATTCAGCATACCAGAAAGCAATGATCATTGATTCAATGAAAAGTACAAAGTTCAATGCTATATACATAATTCAAATACTGCGATTGAAAGTTGAAGAAAATATCACATAATACATCATATACTAGTCACGAATAACCTGCAACCTAAGTTTGAGGATTCTACCCCAAACCATTCTTTGGTGTCAAAATAGGACCATTGTATTTGGACCTCTGATCAACAGACAGACATTTGCAAAGCGATAACCTTGTATCTTCAAAGGGGGAAAAACTAGACTATATATAAAGGACACATCATGTGGAAGGATTAACGGTATTGATATGTAGATATTATATATCACTGTATAACAAACATTAACACCAGATAGTAACAGACTACTTCATATAACAAGAAACAAAGAATTTCCATGGTAACCATGTTTTAAAACAAGAAACAGAGAATTTCCATGGTAACCATGTTTTATAACAAGGGGCATAACTCTGCTGAAAATTGGTTCCAGTCAAGTCAGAAGTACGGTGGCATAGAGGGGACACAGGAAATATTTTATCTATCATGTGCACTTGTTAGCTATCACGTGGTAGTAGCATGTGCGATGTGATAAATAAAGTATTTTCTGTGTCCCATCTATGCCACCTTATAGAAGCCATATAATACAAAACTATCTAATAATTAACAACCATGTAGCATTTTATGTCAATAGAGGGTTCCAACAGTTTTCGTCCCATAAAATTCCTGACTTTTCCCTACTTTTTACTTAACAAATTCAAGGCTTGTGTTGACAAAAACCTGATGCCCTTATGCTGTTTCAGGAACACAAAGTTTGACATTATGCCCAACTTATATAATGATTTAAATTGAAAAGGGACATCTTTATCGAGACGTTTAGGGGGTTGAAATTACAGACCCTGCTAATTGCCTCTTGTGAGTTTGTTAACTGAATTTATGGTATCTGTTTAGCAACAATTCCCTTTCATAAATAGTGTAACCTTTACTGAACCTTCCAAAATTGTGTTCTCTGTTCTATTATCCGTTGGAACCCTGTCAATAGCTTTACCGGATTATACATATGGAGCTGTGTGCATTGCAAGCAAATTATGTGCCACTCCCATTAAACATACTTTTTTCGTTGGAAAACCTGCTTAATAACAGTTTTAGCAGAATTCTTACATACATTCATACACGACCATTTAAATACTATGATAACTTGAAAATAAATAGTCAATACATACAAATAACTTAAACCATTCAAGCCAGCATACCTGAAAAACAATCTATCAATTTCAAAATATACAACATCCTGACAGGAGACAGTTTCAACACACAGTGCCATGGTAATAGAACTAATCACTATTAACGAGATTTTAAAGACAAACAGAGACTTGTTCAGAACTTCTAATCAACATTTACTCATAAACGTCCCGTGCAAAATAAAATATGGCAAGTGAAGGCTCGCTTAAGTTAGTGAGCACAGTATTCTAATTATGCGAACATTATCTAGTATTAAGCCTAAATGTAACTTAATTGTAAGAATTTTAAAACAATGACCTATCTAATGGATCTATTGAAAACATAAGTTAATTGTAAGAATTTTAAAACAATAACCTACCTAACCTATCTAGTTAAATACAAAGGGATTCGCGTGGGTTAAAAAATCCATCACATCTACACTATGTAATAAGACAATAAATAACAATAAATAAGACAGGGGTATCAAAGATTGTGTTCGACTTGTTTAAAATATTGGACAATCATAATGTTGAGTTGGGTATTTGAGGGCCAGTCATAAAGTCATTACCCTGTCTATTACATAGTGTAGATGTGATGGATTTTTTTACAGTGTCGAATCCCTTTGGTTAAATAATGTAATATACAGTACTGATGTAAACATTTGGCAAAACCTGGCCTTATTATCAGTAATTGATATCAGTATGAGTTTTATAAATATGCTTAATATGACCATGAATCAACATAAGCATAAAAATATCACTGTAACAGTTGTTGAATACAACATACATTTAGGCCACTTACAGATTTTTATTGAACATTATTTTGAAAATTAACCAAGATCATAATTTCATCATTGCTACTAAGAAATGTACGATAGAATACTTGATATAAAGTTTGAGCATATTTGGTAACAAAAGTTGACCATGATATAAAATGCTCACAATAAGATTACCTCTGAAATACATAATGGGAGATTTTCCTTTCCAACTTTCAGAACATCAAAGAAGTGATTTAATACACAGGATGAAAATTGGTATATATATATTTATTATATGCTATTTATCAGTGAAAATTATGGTGAAAATAACTTCACTGTTTTAGTAGCTGGTTCCAGTACCGCACAGAAAAAGAAACGTAACATCAATGGTACAATAATTGTCACGTCTTGACGTTATTAGGATTATGCCAATTTTTCCAATTAAGCCAACTACTGTACCATTATACGAGAAATTGAAGCATATAATAAACAGAAAATTTGTTGATTTTTGGTGTAAGATCAAATTTTATTTCACCAACTGGACACAGAAATCAATATCTTAACGATCTTACACCAAAATCAATAAACATCCTCTATAATTATAATTAAACAGTGCAAGAATCTTGATTAGCCAGCACACTATTTAGATTCTGAAGAATGCCCACTATAAGCTATAATACTTGGATGAGATTTGTTTTACATCCAGGCCATATGATTATATAGCTTTCTTCATGCTCAACTCAAGCATGAAACTTAATTTGCTCAAATACAATGCAACAATTCAATCAACTTTACCTTATCAGCAAATAATACTCTGCTGTCTTTAAGACTATCCATCAGATTTTTTTAAATTTTCATGTAGGCTGCCCTTATAAGACAGACCCTCTCATTGAACATGAATTCTGAGTCTCAAATTCTCGTCTAATAAGCAAGTCTGTACGGTAATATAAAGGTTTCAGCAAAACAAACTTCTTTTTAAAACATTTGAAATTTGAGCATGGAATTGAGATGTGCATGCATAAAGTTTTATGATAATGGGGCCTGAATAGTTGAGACAGCTTGCGGAAATCATCTGAATTCCTGGACTTATAGCCACAGTAATTGTTGAATTCCGCGTAAATAATCACTGAATGCCGTGTAAAACATTAAGGTCCGTCAGCTTAAAGGAGACAGACGCCTGCTACAAAGACCCTATAATCACTGAGCCTTTGATTTATGCCCATGTCTGTTTGCCAACTGGTAATGTAGATTATGGAAAAACTGGAACAGCTTTTCAGCGTCGATCGGTTTCATAACAGCCCAGTGTTCTTTCTCATTTTCGGAATCATGTCGGTCCCTCGTTGTTGATGCCCAGCTCTGTTCTACATCAGGACTGTCGTATGTCACCCACTGGTGAGTTAAATGAGACAGCAATTTCTCATATAAATTTATAAGTGTCAGCTTCTTTAATGGTTTCAGTTTGGAGATAACTTTTATTATGTATTCTATTGTATGATGGGTCCCCTGAAGTGGAAGTAATTAACATACAAAATAAGCAAATTTATACAAATTTAAATAGCAAACACTCTCAAACAATTACCTTTAAAGCCACATTATCTCTCCCAAGATATTTTTTCCGATCATCCAGTTAATAGATTAAATTACAGGGAATAAGGATATTTTTCACAAATGACCAATAATTGACGACAGAATGTTAAATGTATCTGTCGAAATAGTATGCTTAAAATCACATTTTAGTAAAATGAATGGATGACAAAATACTAATTTGAGAGAGTTGCTTCCCTTAGATTATAAATTGTGCATTTTAGTTAACAATTCATTATTTTGTAAACACACCAACTGGAGGTTGTATTTCCTATGGTGTTTTCCATCTTTGGGACTCAACTAAAGTGCTCAAAATACACGGCTCTTCAAATAAGTTACCAAGTTATTGCTTTTTTTTAAAATAGCCGTTTAAGGCCTAATGTGGCTTTAAAACATGTCAGCTGGATTGCACACAACTTGATTTTGGAACATACTTCACATACACCACCATTTAAGATTTTTTAAAGTTATGTTTTAAAGTACCATCAAAAATAAATGTGCTGTCCTATATAGACTACCTAAAGAGGCTAGTAGGTTAATCATCATTTAGACTAGCCTGGAATATTGTTCCATCCGATTAGTTCAATATGTAAAGCTTATCAGTGTATATTGAATTGAGTTACTTAGACCTTTTAAAACTCTATCAAAAGAATACCAATTAACAGTCAAATATCGATATAACATTTGATATTCAAACATATTTAAATACTGACATCAATTTCAAGGCAATAAATATTTCTCCTAGCATCAATTCCTTATGCCTCCGTAGCTCAATGGTTAGCACGCTTTCCATCTAATCTGGCAACCCAGGTTCAAATACGACTGGAGGCACACATATGCCTGCCATATTTCAGCAGAAAGCTGACTGGCAAACAAAGGCTATACCGAAATAATTTTTACAACAATATTTTGCTTGGGTACGAACAGTGTTGTTGTATCGAGGCCTGAATGTACAATCTGTGGAGATATACACTGCCCACCAAAAATAAGTATACAGATGTAATTTGCCCAATTACTTGCCTGTAATAACACTATTTGCAGAACAGTGAAGCAACAATATATATGAAGAAAATGAATATTTTTGTTTATTAAATAGAAAGGCCATACATTTACTGGTACCCTAGAGGCAAAATCCAAAGTTTCTTTGTCCCTCTTGAATGGTAACTTTGTCACAAAAAGATGGAAATTTCAGTCTTTTTGATCACATGGTTATTTGAGCTTTAAACATATTCATCTTTATTTTTCTATGTCTATTTTGACTCATTAAGTAACTGTAGTTTCAGAAACTAGTAAAATTGTGATCGTCTGATAAACATGATATTGAATAATTTAATCAACTTTAATTTTGCAACAATTATTTACTGTATACTTATTTTTGGTGGGCACTGTATATACATGTATACTACTTTCAACAAATTTCCAGTGTACCTTCTCCACTTTATGAAGACCAATCAATGGTTCCTCCACCCAATTCTTCAGTATATGTAAATCTTGGGCTCGTAACAAAGGCTCCTGAAATATGGCAACAGTATGAAATTTTTCTATCCAAGTACGCAAAATGCCAATTACGCAAGGCAAGCCCCAACAACCACTTTATCCCTAAAGTGAAATCCACATCAAGTTACGGAATGAATACATACTTAAAAACAAAATATATAACTAAAATATCTAACTAGAAGGGTTTTTGACACAAAAATGTATGGCTCTAACAAAGGGTCGTAACTCTGGCAATATGCATCTGACAAAAAATTCCTGACAATATGCACAACTAGGCCTGGTACCCACTATTCATGTGACATTTGTTTGAAACCTAACCAGTGGTTAAGGAGAACAAGCGCTGAAGAATTTTGTGACAAACATCCATCCAGACATCCAACTAGAATTCAAGCATTTATCAATATGTTTCCCCCTAATTACCATAAACTGAACAAGACAGCACATTTGACTATGACTATTTTCATGAATTTGCCACAAAATCACATTCTACTGCTAAAATAACGTCACATTTTCTGACTGAACATTACATATAGCTACCTTGTGTATGTAAAACTATGTAATTATTTAGACCTTTCGGTCGAGAAAAACCCATGAAAGTGCTAGCACTTATTTCCAATGGGGTCCTGTGTTTTGCTGAAGGGACAGCAAGTAGAAGAGACAGTGGTGTGATTCAAGGAATCCAGAAAGGATACCCTTGCTCTTTCCGATCTGACTCCTTGGTTCTTTAACGTGCCCGGTGTATAGCACGGATACACGTGATACTACCTCTGGGTTACCAACCAGTTCAGATCTAGTAGGGTGTGAAACACTGAAAAGCTTTTGTGAAGTTCCAGTGTCCCAGATTAGAACCACGGACCTCAGGATTGGTAGTCAAGAGCGTTAACCACTACACCCTTACCTTTAACTGGTCCAGCCAGTCCCATAGGAGAAGCCCTAACACATGAGGATCACCTTCAGTTGCTAATTGTGTCCACACCAAATCTGTCTCATTCAGCTCAGTCTGTAACACAGCATACAAGTGTATAAAAACAGCAAAATAAAATCCTCGAAGACCGTATTAAGACTTACCTTTAAGGACTTAACCAACATTGAAAACAATTGATCATAATACTACAGTATAACTTGGTTTTACTCGACATTCTTTCGGACTGTGTGAGGTTGCCGGATAAAGCAGTGAGCCGGTAAAACCAGTTTATAAAAATACATATGAGCCAGTCTCCAGGAAAACCTGCTATTATGACAAAAATATTGATTTTGAGATGTTCCATAGTTTTAAAGAATAATGTGAATGAATCAAAATGCAAAAGAAATTTTGTTAATATCTTTAGTACTAAGGAAGTTACAGCTGTGTTTGTAGAGTCCGTATTTGGAGATTTTTGTGTGACGTCGCAAACGTTATTTGACGTAACTGTAACAAGTATTTCATAATTATACCATTAAATTTTGATCAATTATTCACATAAACTGTTCAAAATAGTATCACATTTTAGAATAATGTTTGCGTTCAAAGAAAGGCTATTTCTGTTTTAAACATTTAACTCCTCTTTTTTCTCAGTCAGGGTACTTTTCTGAAATTGGCCACCATAGCAACGAAGTGTGTTATTTCAGTATAATTAATGGGAAAACTTAAAGCTAAGATATAGCACTACATAAATAAATGACTTAAAATAGAATCAATAGATATGTGTTTTTTCTTATTTTATAGCTTTTTCAAAACCTTGTTACATTTAGTAATTACATAATGCCATTATAGCAGCTAGGTTTTCCTGGAGACTGGCTCATGTATATTTATACAATCATGCTCATAAAAAAAGTAATAACAAATGAACAACTATGAAAGGTAACAATGGCACTTGTATTAACATGACGTCATTGTACTAATGGTGTAAGTTAGTCATACAATAGTTGTTAATTATTGTTTGGTTTTCTTAAAGATCTCGTGCAAAAATCATTTGCCAATGATACTAATCTTTTAAGTATTAATCTATAATGCCAGTTAATTAAGTGCTAAAATACACTATCTATCAATCATCGGGACTGCAGGGCTCGACACTAACACTGGTCCGCTGGTCCGAGACCAGTAAAATTCCAGAAGGACCAGCGAAAATTCTAAAGGACCAGTAACTGTCCTATTTACAAAGTTGGCGCTTTTGCCCTGTCGGACCAGTGGCCAAAATAGTTGGTGTCTAGGCCTGGGACTGACAAACAATGCTGGATAACAGACAAAGTATAAGGTTCTCTATTACAGTCAGGGTACATCAAATAACAAGAGGGCCATTGGCCCTATAGCGCTCACCTGATGACTAGCAGTTTAGGCAGAATCAGTGATCTGGTGACCTAGTTTTTGACCCCAGATGACCCAGTTGGGAACTAGACCTAGATTTCATAATGCTACACATTGTGGCCAAGTGTCATTAATATAACATCAAAAATGTCACTTCTAGAGTGTAAACAAGGTTTTCATTTGATGTGACCTTGTGACCTACATTTTGACCCCAGATGACCCAGTTACGACCATGACCTAGATTCCATAGAGACAAACATTGTGACCAAGTTTCATAATGATTAGGTTAATAATATGACCTCTAGTGTTAACAAGGTTTTTCTTGGATGTGACCTCGTGACCTAGTTTTTGACCCCAGATGACCCATTTACGTACTTGACCTAGATTTTATAGCGACAATCATTGTGACCAAGTTTCATATAGATTAGGTAAATAATGTGACCTCTAGAGTGTTAACAAGGTTTTTCTTTGATGTGACCTTGTGACATAGTTTTTGACCCCAGATGACCCATTTACAAACCTGACATAGATTTCACAGGGACAAACATTGTGACCAAGTCTCATATAGATTAGATAAAAAATGTGACCTCGAGAGTGTTAACAAGGTTTTTCTTGGATGTGACCTTTTGACATAGTTTTTGACCCAAGATGACCCATTTACGAAATTGACCTGGATTTCATAGCGACAAACATTGTCACCAAGTTTCATATAGATTAGGTAAATAATGTGACCTCTAGAGTGTTAACAAGGTTTTTCTTTGATGTAACCTTGTGATCTAGTTTTTAACCCCGGATGACCTATTTACAATCTTGACCTAGATTTCATAGGGACAAACATTGTGACCAAGTTTCATACGGATTAGATAAAAAATGTGACCTCTAGAGTATTAACAGGATTTTTCTTTGATGTGACCTTGTGACCTAGTTTTTGACCCCAGATGACCCAGTTACGAACTTGACCTAGATTTCATAGGGACAAACATTGTGACCAAGTTTCATAAAGATTAAATGAAAACTGTGACCTCTAGAGTGTTAACAGTCAAATTGTTGACGGCGCACAGCAAATTTCCTTAATTACATCAGCTTAACAGGAAAATCAGGATTATCAATTATTTACATATAGTTTAGACACATTACGTAAAGAGTTACAATAATCATAAAGAAAAAATGGGTTATTCTCCTTTTCTTGGGAAATATGTGCAGCTCAATTTTTCTACTTACTAGGTAAAACTATTTAAGTTTTCCCTTAAGATGCTTTGTGAATACGAGCCCTGGGCCATATATATCATTCTAACACTGTCTGTATTTTGCTCCATGTAAACGTATAGAGCTGTAGCGTTATCTAATAAACGGTATATCACGGTAGAATTTTGGCTGTTTAATTATCTCCCGCGTATAATTCGCGATTTTATCAATGAAGTTTACGTCTTCTTTATTCATGACATCATGAATTGTGACGTCGCTGTAGAGCGCGACGTTTTGAGTAATTTTCTTTTCGTAGCGTTTCTGTTTATTTATTTGATTAAATTTATTTTCTAGCAACATGTTATTGCGTGTATCAATTTATATGCGTGAAATATGTAATTGTAATTTTGCGTTAAATAAGCATCAGTTTGGCGACAAATAAAGAAAATAGTAAAGCTTAACAATCCAGGGGCGTACGTTACGATTCTTTCAACAGCGGAAGTTGTCTATAGCAACATGATAAATAACTCACCAACTTCGCAAACAAAATAGTCTGTATAAATCTGAACAAATTACACGTGTTAGAATGCAATTAGATCGCTGTTTTGCGTGATATACCGATGAATAGATCACGGTTTGTCGTTCATATGCATAGTAATTAATCACTCAGGCCTACGGCCTTCTTGATTAATTCCTACGCATATGAACTCTAAACCGTTATCTATTCACCGGTATATCACGCAAAACAGCGATCTATTTCCTAATTTTACCACCCTGCGGAGATGAGAATTAAAATACATAACATAACTTACCTCTAACTGAAAAGCCCTATCAGTCATGTAAGATTCAATCCTATCTGATGACAAGGCATAGCCTACAGTCTGTACATGATCTTCCGACATATCCGCGGTCATCACTGATTGGTCTATACTCCAATCTACAGTACCAGATACAGAACTAGTCTCACTCATTGTTGAGTCCATTTTACCATTAATTCCATCCGCAGTATCCCTCTCCTTACAACTAGAGCTTACGGAAGCTTTTAAATCTACCGTACTGTTTCCAAACACTATAGAATCGTCGTCATCTTCTTCATCGCTTGCACCAGGTGTTTTTGAAATTACTCCACTGTTGGAGCTTGATATAGACATATTTTCAGTGTCATCTATAACTGACTTGAATTTATCGTTAGCCAAATCCTCTAAACTAATACTCTTGTATCGATTTCGAACACTGACTAATGACCGCTTGTATCGTTTCTTACCATTCACTACAAAGGAATCTTTAGAAGATGTTTTAATAATAGGAGTTTGTGATTCACTCCGGCCTGATGCCTGTGACACACTGGAAAATGTAGTTTTTAAGTTTGTCGTTCGTTGGCTACTAGAATCTTTCTCTATATGGCGTCGTAGAGAGCTACCTTTCTTTGCTAGCTCAAGCAATCTTTCACAAACTGTGTAAATTATCTGAGAAAAGAGAAACACAAAATTTAATTATGACAGTTGTTATTATTGTAAACAATCTGAATTCAAAGTTTGAGTAAGCAGCCAATCTACAATCAAAATTCAGGCCCCATTCTCCTGAAGTATCTCAATCTGAGCTTCATCTCATCTCAAATATTGTTATGCGCCTTAAAAATTAATTTCCATGGGAGGCTGGAATCAAAATTGGCATCACAAAACAGAAACATTATTCTGAGTTTATTACAGTAAATTTACAGAGCTCTTACTTCTGATTAATCTCAAATTCAACTCTGATTTAAGCAAAATCTCAATTTGAGACGAGATTTCTACTTGTCAATGAGATGCTTCGGGAGATCAGGACCAGTTTGTTAGCTGTTAACAAACAATTTTTCAGTTATATACCGTGGCCAATTCACCTAGAACATGTTGCCTGGACTGTATCCTAACTAGGGCTAAGGATCGATCAGAATGATCGATACGATATTTGTATCAATACAAAATGATTGATGTTCGATATATCATATGATATTTTCTTTTGACAATATAACATCTAAAAGGCACATGCAGACTTACAAATATGTACATTACATGCAGAGCATTATGTAGTTGAGTCATGATATACAACTTTAATTGTTTACATGTTTTATATTGCTCACCCACAACATTTGTAAAAATACGGATTTGCGTTTTAATAACCACCTCATCAATCGACCTGACCATTTCGAAACAAAACAAATATACGACGAAAAAACTTGACTGAAAAGGTGGTTTAATTTGTTCACAGGAGTATTTATTGTTGATCGATCTTTTGACCGATACGGACACCTTCGATACGATGTATCGATCAACCGCAAAATACCGGTATTCGATATATATATCGGAAACCGGTACGCAGTCCTAATCCTAACCAGTGAGTACTAACTCACCCTTTCACCACCACAAAGAATCTGTAACCTCTCCTCATTGGAGAAAGATAGTGCAAAATTTGATGTCTAGTGCATTGTGACACATGGTCTTATCCAGCAAACTTGCATAGTCTTTCGGCTTGGGCCTTCAGCTTTTTGATTGCTGAAACTTGTTCATTGAGCTTTTCGACAGCTTGGACTTGGGCGAATCATTACTTGTTCAGTTGGGCACTGTGCCTTGTACGTTTTTGAAGTTTTCTGTGCTAGGCTGGTTAAGTTTAGTGCTGCCTTCCCTGTCTGACTTAGTATTATCTTTTTGAATTACATACAGTTATTTTTAAGTGAAATGGCCCATATATTTTTGTTTTTACCTTAGGTATATGTTTTAATCTTCTAGCTTCATATCCATGTAGTATATGTCTTTGCCGATTCAAAAATTGCTGAAGAGAAAACTCATGACTTCCTTTTTGTCTGAAAAAAAAACCGATCGAAATTAATTAAGAATTCTGGTGTTAATTAACAAAAATGAAATTTATAATAACCATTCTAATTAACATACATGAACGTTGTCAACTAGCTCTGTTGCAAAATTATAAATCACAAGAAAACAGAATACTTGCTACAAAGGAAATGAGTAATACTTAGGTTCATGAATTGACAGGCTGCAAAATTAACACTAAGCCAGTTGTTTGGGACAGATCGCTGGCTTAGAATTAGATGGTCATAAATACAAAATCAATCATTTGAGAAAACTAGAAAAAGCTGTCTGGAAACTACTCTTTACTTATGGAAAAAAAAGCTTTTTAATAAACTTCAGTTTGGTCAACATGATCACTTCCGATTTTCATTAAAATAGGCTCATAGGAAGCTTCTTGAGATGCAGTTTTCAAATATGCATGAGTCTTATAAAGTCGTAAGTATGGAACACACTTTTCATACAAAGCAATATTCATGGTCGTTAAACTAAGATAACAATAAGAATAAGCCAGGAAAAGTATTTTACTGAATCCAAGGAAATAAAGTTATAAGAAGAGACAAAAGGATGTTATCTTTACCTTACAAAGGAAAAGATACACACACATAGTATGATATGGTAGTTTTACGAAAGTTCAACTTGTGCTTTTTATTTACTGCAGTGCAAATATACAGGGTAACATGCATGTGCAAATTACATGCGAGATATATATATGACACAACAACATTAAATAAATAATAAATAAATTGTAAATGCAAATTGAAATTAAAGTTTCTCAGCAAGTACAAATTGAATTTAAAAATCCTCAATGAGAGTCAAGATACAAACTACTTGAAGTAAATTCTTATATACATTGTATTATATTATCAGCCCAATAGTCAGAAATGGTGAAGGATGCAGTGACCTTGACCTTTGACCTACTGACCTCAAAATCAATAGGGGTCATCCATCTACTGTAGATGACCAACCTCAATGTAAAGTTTGAAGATCCTAGGGCAAAGCGTTATTGAACGGAAACCAACTGGTCTACCGACTGACAGGCAGACAGACCGACAGACAGACATATGCAAAGCAATATACCCCCTCATAAAAGATGGGGGGCATAAAAATCCTCAATGACCGTGAAGATACAGAGTACTTAAAGTAAATGCTTGTATATTAGGCAAACAATTTAATAATCATAGACACCTTAAATTCTTAATTCATGAACACAGCTAGGATACTAAATTCATAGTCACATGAGGCACAGGGTACAAAATTCATAAACACAGGATCTAAATTCATAAACACAGGAACTAAACTCATAAACACAGGATCTAAACTCATAAACACAGGATTCTAAATTCATAAACACAGGATCTAAATTCATAAACACAGGACACTAAATTTAGGATTGCTGGATACTAAATTTATGAAAACATGATTCTAAATTTATGAAAACTGGATACTTAATTCAGGAACACTGGATACTAAATTCAGGAACACTGGATACTAAATTTATGAACACTGGATACTAAATTCAGGAACACTGGATACTAAATTTATGAACACTGGATGCTAAATTCAGGAACACTGGATACTAAATTCAGGAACACTGGATACTAAATTAAGGAACACTGGATACTAAATTCAGGAACACTGGATACTAAATTAAGGAACACTGGATACTAAATTCAGGAACACTGGATACTAAATTCAGGCACACTGGATACCAAATTTATGAACACTTGATACTGAATTTATGAATACAGGATTCTTAATTCATAATGTATGGACACCTGAGTATAATATTGCTATGAAAGACACATTGAGAGTAGTAAATAATAGTAATAATTTAAAGGGTTGAGAGCAACCATATTCAGTGTCAGCTATAATTGTAATTATTTAACTAAGTTACTACAAGATAATACTCATAATAAATATCTACTTTTAAACTGAAAGAAGCAATAATATTAATAATAGAAGTATCACTCATAAAGAAAGGTACTGTGATAAGTAATATCCTAGATAATAAAGGAAATGTAGAGTAAAGCAATAATTAGTAAGTCTACAATTTGATGGATGAATACCTCTCATTCCTGTGTCGATGCCTGTAACATAACATGCATATACATTCATACACATGGAACAGCATGCTTGGGGTTAATATACAAATATACACATAATATTAGATTGTCTGACCAGATTAAAATGAGACTCAAAGCAAATGCTCGTTCAAGTGTGATGCATTTAAATATAACATGCATATTCATACATACACATGGAACAGCATGCTTGGGGTTAATATATACAAATACTAGTACAGTGTAGCAATACCACGTGACTTTTGACTACAGTTATAAGAAGAAATTTGTTAACATTGGAAAGTAAAATAGCCATAAGTATTTTATTTCTTCATCGATTTCTATGAAATATACGTCACGCTAAGGGGAAATATATTTGCTTTCCATGAAATTTTAAAATCTTTTTCAGCGTCTGTGCCATTTTGTCCATTACCCTGTGAAACCGTGAAACGTGTAGGTTTCACAGGGAAATGGAAAAATCGGTAAAGCTGCTGATAAAGATCTTATACTATAATCGATGTAGAAATAAAATACATATGTGGTATTGCAACTCTGTAGTATACACATAATATATAGTCTGACCAGATTAAAGCTAATGTTCGTTCACGTGTGATGAGTCTTAGTTTAATATGGTTAACTAATACAGTGGATATACATCATTCAAATATATAAAATCATGCATAACTGAAGTTAAAGTGAATCAGATATGTTTTAATAACTTAGAAGCAGGTATTTAAAGTTTGGTAATTATTACTTTACATGTACCATGATAAGAAGGTATTTCATTGGCGATTTATTTAGCATTAAAGCCACATTATCTCTCCCGAGAACTTTTTTCTGAAATACTAGGAATTGGGATATACTTCACAAATAACCAATAATTGACGACATACTGTTAATGTATCTGTCGAAATATCTGTCTAAATAGTTTGCAAAAAATCTAATTTTAGTAAAATGTATGGATGACAAAATACTAATTTTGCAAGAGTTGCTTCCCTTTGATTATAAATTGCGCATTTTTTGTTTACAATTCATTATTTGTAAACAAACCAACTAGAGGTTGTATTTCGTTTTATTTCATCTTATGGTGTTTTCCTCCTTTGGGACTCAACTAAATTGCTCAAAATCCATGGCTCTTCAAATAGGTTACAACGTCATTGCTTTTTGAACATAGCCGTTTAAGGCCTAATGTGGCTTAAACATGTGCGAAAATGCACACTTAAAACCCAGACCAACATTCAACAAGACTGCGTTCAATAAACGCTTATGCCCCCTGTGGAAGCCTTGTCCATAAATAAGTCTAAGTCCAAAATTAGGTCAAGGTGAAGGTCAAAATGGGGTCAGGTGATACAGGTGTGTGGAGTGTTCATATACAACATCCATGCAAGTTTAGAAGCTTTGTAGCAAGCCATAATGATGCTAGAAGAAACGGTCAATTTGGGTTAACCAGGACGGACGAACGAACGGACGGACGAACGGACGGACGGACAGGTGAATCACTATATGCCTCCCGATCTATCGATACGGGGGCATAAAAATCCTTATCCATAACCTTGTATGGTGGCTAAAAGTTGTTTGTCATAATATTTTCTTACATATGAAGAATAAATTACTCAAATTGTAAATTATTTTAAAAAAAATTCTGTCATTTTAGTTCACAAGAAAGGTTTGAAATCCATGCTGAACAAATGAGGAGCAAAATCTAATGGTATGTAGTTGATTCAAGTTTTTTCGTCTTGTTAATGACTGATGGTCAAAATATTGATATATAAAGTTCTATTGGTAATTAAGCTATTACTGTAAAATCACTTATTTTCAGGGGCATTAAATTTTGTGGATTTTGGGAAAATATAATTTTGTGGTGTCATAATTTCATGGATTGCATGAAGTTGTAGAGGGAAGCCAAATCCCCTATTTGGAGGTCTATTAATCTTGAGAAGTAGCCTCATTTCTTGGTGGAGTTCAACTGCGAAATCAACAAAAAATTTAACACCTGCAAAAACTTAAGGTTTTACAGTGTATGAATTATTAAACAACAAAATATTATTAAGTAACTTGTAGGCTGATTAAGTTTTCATTGAACAGTATGTGAAAGGAAGACCATTTGTGATATTAACCCCTAAAATTTTTAACACATTTAGTAACACATTAACCAAGCCAGGACTGGTAAAACACAGTTAAGTTGAAGGAGTTTTAAATGTGAAAATCATAGTATTCCAGAGATATTAACTTCTTATAAACTCTATTGTCATAATATCTCGGCCATATTTAACTCCAGCTAATTTAAAAGCAGCTTTCAATTTGCCTAAGCAGTAGGTAAACTTCAAAAAAGTTAAATAAAAAAAGATCAAAAATTGCATGATTTGCATAAGAACCTTGTAAATTAAATAAATTCATGCATAAAGGTCAGGATCATGTCAAATTCTCTGAGCTATATACCGTAAGAATCTTTTAAGTGGTTGAAATAACAAAGGGATAGAAAAACAGGTATGTGGGTTGTCCATGATGTTAATATTTCCATACTATATGTGTCACAGCAAATAGTTTGTTAACAAAATGACTGAGAATGTTTAACTACAAACCTTGAAGCGTAGACGGTCCTAAATGGTCGCAGATATGCCTCAAACTCCTCAATGACTTGCATCTGTTGTCGAGTTTGAATGGAATTAGGTCTGAAAAAAATTATTGGTCATGTGACTAAAGTCGCTAAAGCCTAGGTCCCACTGAGCATGTTTTGCCTCCGTGATGAACTCCCGATGGAAATTAATGTCTTTTATTGAGCTATCAGGACATTGGGAACAGGTTCCTCGTGGTCTAGGGGAAGCTTCGGGGAAGTCATGTGACAGCTTGAGATGTTGGAAGGAATCTTGATGAATCGGGTGGTATCTGACGATATCGGGAGAACATCGCTGATGACAAATCCTCAGTGGGACCAAGGCTTTACATAATCTCAATTGGCCATGTTTTATTAAATATACATGCCATTGTGTTAATAGATATTTGATGAACAACTTGATGAACAACATGCAAACACTGAATCACTCTTATAATATTCGCTTCACACTTCATTAGCGGGATATTATTATATTCTATATTGCAAACACTAACTGATATATGCAACAATAGCCAACCCCAAGATTTGGCATAAAATGATCAACAATATTTTCAGGAGCATTAAAACAGAACCTTTTGCACAGCACATTTATAGATGAAATGCTATTAGCATTACCTTTATAATAATAGAATGAGTGCTAATTGAAAAGGTAATAATAAGTGTTATGCTGTTTGCAAAAACTATTCTTAAATTGATACCAAGCTTAGATAAAATGGAATGAGCATATAAAGATATAAATACCTCTTTTCTCGCACATAATGAATGGCCTCACGGCCGGAGATTCTGTTCGTGAACACAAGATAACACGCTATAATCACACCAGTACGCCCTAGAACAAGATTACAAACAGACAGCATAAAGTACAGACAAAACTTATACAGCTCTCAATATAACATCAACCGATATACTGACAAATGCATAATACTGACATCATATTATGGGAAAAAAAGTATTAAAATGCTCTTTGTATCCATTCAGAAAATGACATTTTTGTTACAACAACATTTTTTCTTGGAATCAAACACGTCATTGTATCGAGTCCTGACTGATTCATTTTAAAGTTTAGAATGTATGAAATTAATGTAATTTTTTTAACAAGATCTTAAACCAGTAAAAGATTAAGAGGTTAACACAGGACACAGCTGAACTGTGAGGTGATTATCCGTCCAGAAAATGGTTGTGTGATACAAGGAATCCATGTGTGATACCCTAGCAGTTACGTTAAAGTCTTCTTGGTTCTTTAAAAATTAATAACCTGACCTAGCTGTGTTAAGCACCAGTACACACATGATTACCTCTTATTACCAACAAGTTCATTTCCAGTTGGCTGGGAAACATTGAAATATTGTTCAGAAACGACAAAAAGCACTGGCAGAGAATCGAACATGAGACCTTCAGATCCGTAGCCAAGAGCTTTATCCACTAGACCACTATGCCACCCATTTTACAGAATCAAATATAGCATTACCTCTACCAGCATGACAATGTACTGCAACTTTTCCTTGTGATACAGCAAACTGCATGACTTTGACCATATCTAATATAGTACTAAGGGAAGCAACTCCGTAGTCGGGCCTAAAATAGGAAGAAAAACATCATAATTACTGGAATAGCAATTATAAAACTTCTACTTGTGTAAATATTTCAGTGTAAACTTAAAACATGTTACACACAGGTAACTGTATCATTGAGAAAGAGTAAATTAAAATATATATATAAAATTTATATTGTCTTAGATAACATAAATTTTATCAAAAATATTCTTTTTACTCTTTATCAATGATACAGTTACCTGTGACATTACATATTATATTCATAATGGCATTGTAGTGTTATTTCTCAGAAATATTGAAAATTCCCAGCAACAAATGAGTAATGTCAGTGACTATGTCATATTGGAAGTACATACAATAACTAAGGCCTCCCCCAAAGCAATCTAAATGTAGCAATCTTAGTTTACCACCAAAAAATGCAGACCACAGTCTCCTGAAGCATCCTTAACAGAAAACTCAGCTAACTTCAAGATGTTGCTCAAATCAGTGATACTGATAAGAGTTACTTAATTTGGCTGTCTTAAACATTTTTGGAAAGATGTCTTAACTCAATTTTTAGGCATTATGTTTGAGCTGTGATTAAAGTCTAGGTCCTACTGAGCATTTTTTGCCTCGGCGATGTACTCCTAATGAAAATTAATGAGTTATGAAGACATCGGGAACAGGTCTATCGTGGTGTAAGGGAAGGTTTGGGGAAGTCATTAGACAATTTGTGATATAGGAAGGAATCGTGATGAATCGGGTGGTATCTGAAGATATCGGGAGAACATTGCCAATGACAAATTAATCAGTGAGACCTAGGCTTCAGGTCAAATTGTTTTCAGACATTCGTCTCAAACTTAAGCCAAGAGTCTGATTTGAGCAAAGTCTCGTTGAGAGCTGAGATGCATTTGAAGATCTGTGCCCGATTTCTCTACATATCTGTACAAATGTAAAAGCATTCGCAATCACTGAACCACACTTGGTTAGAACACAGATGTAAGCAAAGTACTGTAAATCACTTTATATTCGCGTGAGCTTTATTTCGCGATTTTCTGTTTTTTACTCATTTTGCGAATTGATGAATTCGCGATCGAGGAGCCCAAATATTAAATTACGACCCAAAACGTCCTGTTCATGTGGTTTATATTTACTTGTAATATTGCCCACAGGCCTCAACAAATATTTGAGCCGTTTTCCAGGAAAACCGGGCTTAGTGACAAAAATATGAAAATCATGATAATATAGCATTAGAAAGACAAGACTCTTTTTGAACAGTTTCTGAACAGATGAGCAAAATATAACATCAAATTACAAAGTTACAGACTTTTAAAACTAACCACTCCCCCTACTTTGTTAGTGACGTCGCACACGTCATTCAAACGTTATTTGACGTTATGTTAACAAGAAGTTCATAAATCAAGGATTTGATGAGTTCTTGACGTAAACTTTTCAAAATGGTATCACATTTTAGAATAATATTCCTTTTTTAATAGGGGATTTTGCGGCTGGGAAAATTCCCATTAACGATTACATGCGAAATACACGCGATCGTTGTTGTTGAAGTTGCATTGGCTATGATCTATTTTATTTTGACAGACTGGATGCAGAATAATGATTCGGTAGACTGAATTTCACGTCCCTCTACCGGTAGAGGCAAGTTGTTGCTCAAGATTTGAGAACCAATCTGGTTTAATTTATTTTTTACAATATGAAATATAAAATACAGTTACCTGATCCACTTTTTTAATAACGTTTCGGCATATAAGCCTGAATCAAACCATGAAAATTATTGAAAAAATACACATCTTATTCAATCCAACATACAAAACAATACGGCGACATCGGAAATGACGTCACATCATTTAACGTGACGTCATCGCACGTTAACACGACATCGTCGCACGGCAAAGTGCGCCAACTTGTGAATATGTTGAATTGTAATATAAATAGCAAATAAAAGACGAGTGTAAAACTATAATAACTAGATTTATAGGGCATATCTGTGCAACCCGTCTCCGAGATCGGAAAACACTCTTTTCTAAGTATTTGTTCGCCTGGTCTCCTGTGTGGTGTTGCCTGGCAGCCAGAGGCTAGATCTATAGTCTCTGTGGAGCATTTACATAATTCCTTAGTCATTTTTTTCCTCGATCAGATTATCCAAAAACCTGATGGGAAATTCCCTCTAGATGCAGTGCATTTGTTCATATTAAAGCATATCTAAATTGTGAATTTTAGCTTTTAGAGAAATGTAGCTACTGTTTTCAACCACTTGCCCCTCTTTTTCTCGAAATGGATACTCTTCATAAATTGCTCACCATAGCAACGACAGAAGATATTGTAACATGATTAATGAGAAAAAATAAATCTAAGACATAGTTCTATATTATCCAAGAACTTAAACTTAAATCAAAGAGCATGACTTTTTTGTCATTTAAGACGGTTTTCTTAACCTTATTACATAAATACTAATACAATGTCACTAAACCCGGTTTTCCTGGAGAACGGCTCATTTTTAAAAGCACTCATCCTGCAATATAAACAAAGAAGAAAACCCCAAATTCTTACTTGTCCTGCTATATAAATAAAGAGGGAAAAAGGTATGCAAGACGAGCGGACGAGTGGGTTTATTGAGGCCTGGCCTAGATATGTCTTATGTTATGGAAGTATATTTACGTGGAATGATGATTTCGCAATGAGAACAAATCGCGAAAATTAAACTACAGCGAATAATACCAAATTTACAGTATGCGATACTCTTCATATCTCCAATCATGCATGGGGAACAACTAACATGCGCAATGTGACTGTGAAAACTTACATTTTCGGACTACTGTGAAGTTCATAGAAAAATAAATTCTTATAATTATTATTAAATAAATACTAGGTAATCTGGAAAACACTTTAACAGTGAAATATTAGAAAAATGTTTCATTTTGTACGAAATCAAAACTAAAATGCCTAATATATCTTATGGTAGAAGGAAAAGATTGTATTTTGAAAAATGAAGATTTTTATGAAATGAAGGAAATAAATTTCTAATGAAATTGTGATGCCTGATTGATTAAAATGGTATATAGTATGTTTATAGTCAGGCAATTTTAGTAAAATGTGATATTGTGAGCAGTGAGACAAGTAATAAACTGTTTATATATGACAATGATAATCATTTATAAAGTTTATTTATCTTTCAATAGCACTACCAAAATAATATTAACTTACCAGCCAAAATTGTAGAAGAAAACTGAAAAATAAAGCATACATTGTATTATGTAGATAATGATATTACACAATAAAAATGTACAATTAAATCGGATGACAGGAAAGTTAAATTGCCTATAAAACCAAGTGCCAAGGTAAAGTATAAATAAATACTTTGGAATACAAATGATCACAATTACCTTTGTTTATTTGAAAATTAACATAATTGCATCCCTCCATTCAGTTAAGTAAAAGTAAGAACAAACTAAGTAAATTTTTAATGATTAACAAGGGCGGAGCGAGCGAAGCTTAATATGAAAAGTTGACCTAAACACAAAACTTAACCAAATAATTTTACTCAGTCCAAAAAGGGGCAATACAGGCTAAGGTATTGATAGTGAACACATGTTGCTAGTTTCAAACCAATAGCTTTGATAGTTTATGAGAAAAGGTTACATAAACACAAAACTTAATCTTGCATCGCCAACGACGATCAAGTCATGACAATAACTCATCTTTTTTTCAAAAACTCAGATGAGCTCAAAAGTCATGTGAAATTTATATAACAATGTCTGATTGTACTTTAAGGTGCATATTTAAGGTGACTACTAACACAAGTTTGACAGCATAACACTTACTTTCCTTCTCCATAAAGGCTTGAGGGTTGTAGAGAAATCCACTCGGATCCAGTTTATGTGGACCACAATCAGCATGTTCACCAGCTATTTGTAGATTTACAATGGAATTGATACCAGCGCTGAAATGGGAAAGACATATTATAAATTTCAGTTTTAAGCTTATTATGATTTTGAAGTATCACAGAAGGTGATTTATACCAACAATGCCACACTGCCAGAAAGGGCAAGAAATCTGTGACTGAACGACCGACAATTTGCTCATTCTTCAAAATTTAATGTCATTTATTTGGCGCAAATTTTGCTCAATTTTCTCATTTGTACGGTCAGTTTGGGTAAACCTTGGCTATTATGCCAAAGGTCTAAATACTCCCACAGGAATAATTTACACTTAACTAATCTTCTGATTTACTTGGTAGAAGGTATATCAGCATTTGGTAACATTTTAATAAACTTCTTCTAACCAATGAGAGGAAATTTACAAATTAATAGTACAGTTTTAATAATTTTTGACGCATCAGCCATTTTCAAATTCCATGGAATGAGTGACGTCACTTATGACACCTTGAATGTAACCATGACATTGCAGGAGTCATTCACTAATGAAGTACAAATTTGCAATTGTTTATCCTTTAAATAAGACTAAAAGTAGCTCTCTATGAAAAACATGGACAAAGTTATTAATTTTTGTTATCCAGATATATAATTATTAATGGCCACCCTGTATAATATGAATCGAGAAGTCTGATTATATCACTCTGATATACTTACTCTGTAAATGATTGTATCAGGTTGTGTTTCTTTATACATTCATTTGAAGGTCTTGCCATAGCCAGTATATTGTCAGTCACCCTGTAATACATACCATTCATGTCGTGTATAAATAAAGCTAATACACTGTAAAGCTTAACACCATTATTTATTATTCTAACACAACCAGTGGTTTCACCTATATAAACATACAGGAAACTGAGATGTCCGTGATTTGCAGACAAAGCACAGCTACGGCCAAATAACTTATAGCGTTTCGAGGAAGAAAAAAGGGCAGTGGTTATATGCATTTAATTATGTTATCAAATGCAGAGTATTGGCCATGTTAGAATCAAAATAATGAATATGTACCTGTGTTTTATCTTTAATAAAGCACACTCACTTGTTCCAATGTGTACATATTAAATCACTACACATCCGAACTCGGGACTGTGCTTTATTCTACGATGAAACACAGGTACATGTGTATTATTTCTTAAACTATGAAATATTGGCTTGGAACACAAGCAAAGTATCAACCATTCATGATACAAGGCAGTGTTGATCAGTGTTTGAACATTAAACATGATCCAGTGGAATGAAACATATTTGCTTGGAAATCTGCTACATGCATTGCCATGCTTTTTATAGAGATAAGGAAGGTTGATGCCCCGAAACAGGTACCAGGTATTGATCTTGTTGAGGCTTATCAAAGAGTATTACCTTCCATCCCATGTACCACATCATTAAGTCAGTGAAATTGCATTAACCTTTTCATTTCTGGCTTTTTCGGTCAAAAATAAAAACATGAAATTACTTCTTACTAGCATTAATTGCAAATTTATGTTAAACTTAGTTGTCACCTAAATTAAGCCACAATCAGGCAATGCAGTGATTTTTTTTGCCTCTTTGGGAAAAGGTCCGGGTCCGTTCAGATTGGGAATTTTCGCTTCGTGACAACTTGAAATTTGGAATTTCCATGAAGCAGAAAGGCCAAATAAAACAGAAAAAGAGATTACATGTGAATGACATGTGAATGTTTACTGATTTCTTTGAGCTTTTATGCTTGACCTCTTGTCAAAAATGTTCATAACTATCATTTTATGACTGATTTTGAAAATTATTTTTTTTAAATTGTTTATTGGGAATTTCTCCATTCCAATTTTGGACAATTATAGCCTATTTGCAATTGGGAAAGGGTCCGTTTTCCGGACCCTAATAAAGAAGGAAAAAATCACTGCAATGCCTTATATAATTAAACAGTTGTTAACAGTCATTTCATACAAAATGCATCCGCATTAAACAGCTACTTACTTTAAGCATTCATTAAGTTTTTCTTGAGTGGCTGTTCAAAACAGATTTGACAGTACTTTAACCAACTTAATTTCGCATATATACAAATTTTCGCGTTTTTCCGGTTGCCGGCATATCCGCGGCTCTGAATGTTCACGTTCTAAGTCTACCATAAACGAGACATATACATGTTTTTCAAGTTTGGAACATCTTTGCGGGATATTTAATTTTGCAAATTCATACCACTCGTGAATTCTGCAAACTTAAATTGTGCGAAATAATTTGTTGGTTTGCAGTATGTAAGTGTGCTACAGCAACAATAAGTTACATAGATACTAACCAATGGGAATACAGCCCTTTGATAACAGTCTCATTTTCAGCCCATCCTTCTCCACTGCAGTATTTACATTTTTTACCTCCACAGAAGAGAGCACATTGTCGCTCCGTAGAGATCAAGCCTCGAGCAGTTTCTGATGTTTTACTGTACAACCCCTTTGGTTTATTGCCTAAAATAGAATGGAAAATTGTGAATACCATATTCCCTAGAATGCCCCCGGGGCGATGCAATTTGCAAAAAGGGTGAGTTTATTTGAGGGTCTTTTTCAAATTTTTTTTAATTCTTTAAAAATAGTAGGGGGAGCATTTATTAGGGGGGGGGGGGGCGTTATAGGAGGGAATATGGTATCTATAACCTTGTATAATACAGAATCTTATGAATATTATTGACTGATCAACCTTGATGACAGCTACCCTAAAACTGTGTAGATCTAAAGCCTGCAGACTGACAAAGCTAGAACACAGGTTTCAAACTCAAGACATTATAATTATTATATTATATACAACAAATCAGAGTCCAAGCTATACCAAAATTCATATTTATCACATAACCTGCGGTCCAGGACTGCCGTAAAGCCGTGCCGTAAATATCGTTCGGCACTCCCAGACTGTGCAATAAATATTTGAATTAGCTTGACGTGACGTTAGCCAATCCATGCATTGATCTGTCAATGACGTCAGGATAATATCAACGTCGCCATGACGTCGCGCTCATTGTACCGCTGAATTGTGGCTGAAACATATGCAGCGTACATCATCCTTTTGAACAATAATGAGCGTGTTTTAAGGTTATGTGATAAATAGAATCTAACATTCGTGCTCATTACATACGAGTTTTATTAAACTCGCCGACAAAAACAATATGACACTCGGCAAAGCCTCGTGTCATACCATTTTGTCCACTCGTTTAATAAAACTCGTATGTAATGAGCACTCATGCAAGATCCTCTATTTCATGAGCATCTGTTTTACAAATTTCAAGTACTGATTACATTTATCTCATAGTGATTCAATATTGAAGCTTTTATCATTGATGAGCGCAAAACACTTAAAGGTTTAAAGAATTATACAACAATACTGTAATAATGAATTGTCTATAAAGACTGAAACATCAATATATTGATGGCAATAATTTTGATGGCAATATAAACTGCACATACAAACTTATCAGTAACATGGCTCAATACAAGCACGTAAATGTTTTATGCAGGTAGTATTTAAGCAAGATTCAATTGCACACATTGTGAAACAGGAAGTTACAACAATGGGTGTAGCCAGGCTTGAATGGATCCTAATCAGCCTTTAAATGGGTGGTAGAGATGGTGGGCGCCTTACGATGGTTGAGATTATGGAATGCTTAGAAAATAGTACTTGAATTGTAGCATCTGCACCCGATGATTTGAAGGGTATATATAACAGGATGGGTATCTATATGGTATCGTATTGGGATGGGGTGTGTTGGGGAAGGGTGTCCCCTCCCGTAGAAGTTTTTCCATGTTTTGAATAAAAATGGAGAAATTTCGTGGTCAGAAACCAAAATTTTCCAGGGATATATTAAGTACTACACCCCGGATTTTTACTTTAATGTCATTTATGGCTGTATATAAAACATTCAAATTGATGTTACGCATGTGCGTACGTGCGTATGGCTGGCTACGCCGCTGATTACCTCAAGAACTGATCCTCTGTATCCTTCATAAAATTTGCAATCCTGTTATCTATAAACAAACCTATTACATGTTTTTATCAAAAGAAGCCAGTCACTGAGCTATAATAAAACCAGCCATATTGACATGAAGTATTTGTACTCAGACAGGAATAGTCACAAGCCTGCAGACATTAATTCAAGGCAAGAAAAAAGGCCAATAAAAATTTGAATATACTTAGAAACAAGACTGCGTTCAATAAACGCTTAAGTCTAAGTCCAAATTAGGTCAAGGTGAAGGTCGAAATGGTGTCAAATGATACAGGTGTGTGGAGAGTGTTCATATACAACATCCATAAAAATGCTAGAAGAAACGGTCAATTTGGGTTAACCAAGAATTTGGCCCTTCAATAAGTCTAAGTCCAAAATGAGGTCAAGGTGAACGTCAAAATGAGGTCAGGTGATACAGGCCTGTGGAGAGTGTTCATATACAACATCCATGCAAGTATGGAAGCTTTGTAGCGAGCCATAATAATGCTAGAAGAAACTGTCAATTTGGGTTAACCAGGACGGACGGACGAACGAACGAACGAACGAACAGGTGAATCACTATATGCCTCCCCATCTATTGATAGGGGGGGATAAAAATATTTCATATCATGTCTGTCAAAACCCACTTACTGAGCATCAAATCGTGACTATATCTGAATTTTCTATTATTTTGTTATGGAATTTATGAGTAAAGCAAGATGTATATACTTTAAGTCTAGTGTACATGTATGCTGAGGGGAAAAGTTGGACTGGAAGGATATCAAAGCTTCTTCAAGTTGATCAATTCTCTTTTGCCCTGAAGATATATCTTTTACATTTCCAGGAAAGATTCTTAAAAACCCTCCTCCCCAACAGTCTCCCAAGTCACCAAAACACTATTTTCCCCATCAAATTATTGGGCCATGTATAGGGTACAATCCCCAAAGCTGAAACATTATGCTGGGGTGATATATACAATAATTGATCTTACATGACCTAAGGGCAAGGACAACCAATCAGCTCATACTATATTAAACTCTTGGTCAGTAACAGGCAATATGATTATATAGCCATCCTTATTCTCAAATTAAATAAGATCAATATTGAATACCAACTACTAACCGTGAACCTTTAACTTACTTTTAATACTTTCATTGTCCCAATCGAGATCTTCCTCTCCAGGATGCTGATGCTCATCAGGATCTGGCTCCATACTTAGTGATAGCTCACCAGCTTTCCTTCATCATCTACAATATTAAACAATATGGTACTGTTTTATCAAAGCACTTACGGAAATAGTGAACATTACATTGTACAATCAAATTTAAATTCTTCATATTTTTATTTATTTGTTAACAATTTTGAAGTGTGGTAAAGCAGGCATCGCGAAAACCGTCGGTCCGTCGGTCCTGACCGACAAAAATGCTTTGGTCCGGCAAAATTTGACTGAATGACGGACCGTTGGTCCGACGGAGATTTTAAGTCAGGACGGCGATATTCCCACATCGTAGTTGAAGATTATTGTAAAGAATGTAACACGAATGTATTTTCGTAAATCCTTGTCGAGATTCAATAAGATATCCCTCCGAAATCGTCAAAAATGTAAAATAATTCAGCGAAATGAAGGTCGCGAAAACTGATTATTTTTTGGATCCGGATAAAACCCGTAGTACACGGTACGGATTTCGGAATGTTCGCGATTTTTTTTCTGAATATATTTTTATTTTGACGATTTCCGAGGGGGCTTTTTAACACAAAAAAAAGGAGATTTAGTTTAAAGATGTTTGATATTAAATGGTAAAATGAAAATAACATTTCTCTTGACAGAAAGTCCTGTCTGATTTATGCTCATTGAATGGGCTGAATGAGCCCATTGTGAAAAGGCAAACCATCTAATTAGGCCTATTTGAAAACACTTGTTAACTGTGTGTTAAAGCTAACAATGCATTTCTAAATAATATACCACTGAATAATTTAAGAAGAACATGCATTATCTATACATCTCTCTTCATTTGGTTTTTTAACGGTTTCCTATTAATATTGTTCGGTCCGGCCATATTTGATTCGGTCCGGCCAAATTTATTTTATGCCGGACTGGATGTCCGGCCTTTTTTTTTCACTTTCGCGAAGCCTGGGTAAAGTGATCTGCAATACTAAGAATGATTCAAATTTGTTACTGTAGCCCTACAAACCATATCCATCGACAATTTGTACTTGTTGAAGAATTATGAAGAATTTAAATTTGAGCGTAACTTTAAGATTGTCGTAAGTGCTTTGATAAAACAGTATATACTCTTTATTTCCACCGTTAAGTGATTTGCATATAATATATGAACATATATACAGTTACAAGTAATATAAACAATGTCAAACAAGTAATATAAACAATTTTCAAACAAGTAGTATAAGCAATGTCAATTACAATCAATAAGTAGTACAGGAGTTATTAGTTAGACGGTATAAAGTGGGATAGATTTTGCAGTTAACAATGTAAATAATTTCAAGAGTTTATGATCATGTCAGGAGACATTCAATACATGCACAGTAACAGTTCAGTTACACATTATCAATGCAACAACAGTGAAATACAATACATTAGGCATTATATGTAAATATACGTGGCAGTGATAAATGTATAAAATTGCACACATCTTGCATGTATTCTTGGCACATTTTCAGATTAAACTGTACTATGGTGTCCATGCTAAATAAGCTCAGGAGAAAGTCCTCTCCGTATAATTGCGATAGGTGGATACTGAATGCACGAGAGTACTTCTGTCCTACATTTTTAATGAAGTTTATACGTGTTTGTTTCGGTACAGGGTGTTGACACTCAGCGATCACATGTCTATATAGATCTAAAGTTTGAGTTGAACATAATTTACAACATTGGTCAACCATGGCGTAGGTTACTATTTTGACTCCGGTCTCCTAAGGACCCATCAGTATCGGAACCAAACCTGAAGTAGATTTATAGAGACCAACATTCAGGCAGTTTTCTTAAAATTTCATTTAATTGTATACTTATACTACTTGACTGGGCATTTGTGTACATCCAGAGGAAAAACTTCTAAAAATGTACATATCTTTATTAATGCTTAAATCATTTTTAGGTTGGACGTGTATAATTAAGCCATTATTCGCGACTATTTGTTTTTTAAAACCATGTGTAATTAATTATCTATAAGGTCATCCTTATTATACATGTTAAATAATAGCCCAAAAGGCCATCTGGTGCATCCCGCAAAATCTGTTCAAAAGAGTATGTATACACTCAGTGTAGTAAAATACTAATATAGTGTATAATTAAGCCATTATTCGCGACTATTTGTTTTTTAAAACCATGTGTAATTAATTATCTATAAGGTCATCCTTATTATACATGTTAAATAATAGCCCAAAAGGCCATCTGGTGCATCCCGCAAAATCTGTTCAAAAGAGTATGTATACACTCAGTGTAGTAAAATACTAATATAGTTTAAAATCCCATTTTAAAGACATGAAAAGAATTCAGCTGAGACATCTCCTTTATTAGTTAGCTAATAGTCCAATATTGTTTCACAAATTACCTGAAATTATCAACTTTATACAATCCCACATCAGCATTTATCACAATTATACAATAATTTGTTACTATGCCAACCAAACATTTTGTATTTCAACATTGATTTTTCTTCCAGCTCTTACTAAGTACACACTATCATGCACATAATCTGATAAGACAAGGTTAGACCATGAATTGCTGGAATTAAAATTGTATTGGAAACTTGGCTTAATCAAATGTTGCTGTATGAAACATCCTTTCTAATTAGGGTTATTACTTCCATGGCTTAGAATGAGAAGGTTGTAAGTACTACTAATACGCCCTAATAAGACTCATGCATATTTGAAATCAGCATCAAGAGGCGCTTCTTATGAGCCCATTTTCATAAATATCAGAACTGGTCATGTTGACCAGACCGAAGTTTAAAAAGCTAGTTTTTTCCATGACTTTAATTTCATTACAATGTCTAATTTCACGACATGAGTCCTATAATAATCCGCAGTTATTTACACACTTTTCAAAGCACAATACTCACTCGCTCTGATTCTTAAGACTAAATTATCCATTAAACCTGAAAGACTAGTATTAAATCTTAAAACAGGACAGAAGTCAACATTTACTGAATTAATTTTAAATATTCCATGCAGCATGAATATTATTGCAGTTAGCCAGAAACCTTCTAAGTTTCAAACATCTTAAAATTGCAACACTAGCTTTATATTTTATTGACCATATTTTTGAGAAGTGCCCGTCAATCTCAACATTTCAATAATTATAAGTTATATTTATCAAGTTCATTGAGTTTTAACTTTACAGTACTTAAAACAATTAAATTGTAAGACAAACATATCAGTCTAACGTTCATAACGTCACAGGATTAATACAATTGAATGATTGAATACACTCATATGATTGTATAATCTTTTATATTCAATTCAAAATACACCAACAATAATGGATCAGTGTCCTGTACCGGCCTTATAATTAACATATAAGTTACCAATTTTAACGTCATATATTTGACCTAAGGTTGTAAGCACCTAGTACAGATATAATATACTTACTCAGGTACTAAGTGGGAACAAGATTATTGATACTTTAATAAAGTAAGTCACAATTATCTTCTGTATGGTAAAATGCGCACAACATAGGGTAGATATACTTTTATAGGTTACAGTCGGGAAATTTTAACATTAGAGACAGATAATTTTCCTCTCTAATGAAAAGTATGAAAAAAAGCAAAAATATTGAATTCCATAAAAAATTGGTTTGCTATACGTAATTCCATAAAAACATACAGGGTAGGGTTGGGATACCTGAGAGACAAAGAATTTTTGTAAGCCTAATTACAATATCTCTAGTTTCATAATAATTACTGAAAACTTATTTTTAAAATATTCCACTGGGTATAATTCTTTTCAATGCTTTTATAGATTAAACACAAAATTAAATCTCTATAATTATTTGACCTCCGAAATACGTAACAATAGGTATACAAGCATACAATAGTTTCCCTTTTATGTTTTAAAACAAAAAATGCATGACCCCTTTTCGAAATTGCCTTCACTTCCTTTTCATGACCATTTTAGGAACTGAAATATGTTTAAAGAGGACAGAACTGATGCACCTCAACTACTCAAGTTCTCTTATCTTCAAAAATTAAAAAGTCAACTTATTTTAAAAACACATTTGTAGATTTGTAGTTGGCACCTAGACACAAATTGATTCATTTGCCCCCCCCCCCCCCCTAAATATTCTACAAATAAACATCAGCAAAAAAAGTTGTGTTTCCCCATTATTTACTGAGACATTTTAACCATAATGTCTGCCACTCACTTAATCCTCTTAGTGCAGTTTGGCTGTGCAAGGGCACAGGATTTATTGTAACTGCCTGTTTTTATCCGCAGCTATAAGATTCGCTGTCTCCATTGTCAGACCTCTGCCAGACATAATGAATATTTAATACCAAAGAGATCATGCCAACTCAAAATACATTAATATTATATGCATATATATTTGCATATTTCATTACTAGCAACAACTGAACAAAACCAATAACAGAGAGAATTCATCCAACCAGACACCATCTCTGCTTAACATACATACAGCCTAACATTGGCAAGTTAATTAATTATTGATTAACTGTTACTGAACAATCAATGTATCATTTTAGTACATGTATGAATAATATAGCAGAATGTTACAAAGTACCAAACATGTACCGGTACAGTACAATCTCTGTAGAATAACACATACTGTGTTGGAGCTGCAAACATAGGCCGCCCCCTCGATAGCTTAGTGAAAGAAAATAAGCCACAATGCTCCACTTGACTAAGGTGTGAATTGGTACGGTGTATGTATATGTTTGATATTCCTGGGCTGAACTGCTGACAGCAGGCCTCGAAAATAATAAAAATGGTAACTAATTAATAACTTATAAACAAATTACAAGACGCATCAACTTGCGAGATTTGTTTCTAGTTTTCTGACCACAATGTCATGTTTTGAGATTGATTTGTTGAGCCCTGTCAACAATTCTATAGAAGAAGTTTATTCAACAAAAAATGGGAAATTTAACCTCTATTTATGATAGCTCAGAACATTTAACATGACATCCTTGAATATCTATGCTTATAGATATATTGTCCAATGCTTATCTGTTGTCCAACCAGAGTTGTTATTTTAACTAATCAAAACATTCAGACGGTATAGACCACAATCGTTTGGGCGTAACTGTACTTTTAATAATAAAATGATCCAGGTAAAAGGGGTGTGTTCAGAATAGAAACTATTATTTTAAATTGTAGCATACATCATCCTCTATGGCGCAGTAGGCTATTTTTACTGCTTATGGATCTAAATAAGATTTTTTTGCTTGGGTTCGAATCCCACCCATTTTTTAAAATTTTGCTAAATAAAACATTTGTGTACATTTCTATTTTTTATATATTTATAAAACATATCTATTAACTTTGTATTTTAATCCTTGAAAACATTCCCACGTCAAGACTGTTCAACAGAAATATCGGTCAACGGTCACCCAAACTGTGCTCCTTGTATTACCAGAGTAAATGCTTATCAATTTTGACGTTTCTACAGAATATTCTTAGAGTGGTGATTCCAGTGAAACCAATGATGAAAATAGTTTGTAATTCAACCCGATTGTCATCTGAGCACTAAATACAATATCCAGGGTGGGCTTAAATCATAAAATAAACGAAACAAAGCAATGACATTACTTGTATTAAACCAAAAACATAATTTTAGTATTTATCAAATAATAAAATATATATTGTGTAGTATGATAAACAAGAGGGCCCAAAGGGCCCTAGGTCGCTCACCTGTCAACTTGACCAAGATTTTGTTGAGATGATCATCGTGACCAAGTTTTTTACAGATTAGGTCAATATTGTGACCTCTAGTGACTTCACAAAGTTTTTATATGATATGACCTTGTAACCTAGTTTTTGACCCCAGATAAACAAATATCGAACTTGACCTAGATTTTGTTGAGATGATAATTGTGACCAAGTTTCGTAAAGATCAGACCAAAACTGTGACCTATAATGACTACACAAGGTTTTTCTATTATTTGACCTTGTGACCTAGTTTTTGACCCCGGATGCACTCATATCAAACTTGATCAAGATTCTGTTGGGATGATCATTGTGACCGAGTTTCATTAAGATTAGGCCAAAATTGTGACCTCTAGTGACTATGCAAGGTTTTTCTATGATTTGACCTTGTGACCTAGTTTTTGACCCCGGATGACCCAATATCGAACTTGACCTAGATTTTGTTGTTATGATCATTGTGACTAAGTTTCGTAAAGATCAGGCCAAAACTGTGACCTCTAGTGACTACACAAGTTTTTATCTATGATTTGACCTTGTGACCTAGTTTTTGACCCCAGATGATCCAATATCGAACTTGACCTAGATTTTGTTGGGATGATCATTGTGACCAAGTTTCATAAAGATTAAGTCAAAATTGTGACCTCTAGTGACAACACAAAGTTTTTCTATTATTGGACCTTGTGACCTAGTTTTTGACCCCGGATGACCCATTATCGAACTTGACCTAGATTTTGTTGAGATGATCATTGTGACCAAGTTACATAAATATTGAGTAAAAATTGTGACCTCTAGTGACTACACAAGGTTTTTCTATGATTTGACCTTGTGACCTAGTTTTTGACCCCGGATAACCCAATATCGAACATGACCTAGATTTTGTTGAGATGATCATTGTGACTAAGTTTCATTAAGATAAGGTCGAAATTGTGACCTCTAGTGACTACACAAGGTTTTTCTATGATTTGACCTTGTGACCTAGTTTTTGACCCCGGACGACCCAATATCGAACTTGACCTAGATTTTGTTGAGATGATCATTGTGACCAAGTTTCATAAAGATTAGGCTAAAATTGTGACCTTTAGTGTCTACACAAGCCAATTGTTGACGGATGGACGGACGACGGACAAAGAGTGATCACAAAAGCTCACTCTGTCACTTTGTGACAGGTGAGCTAAAAAAATATTGAAAAAGAGTTGAGCAGCGGACTCGAACCCACAGCCCATATAAAAAGAATGTTCATCTTAACCAATAGGCCACGCTGTCAACTTAAAAGTTAACGTGAAGTTATAATATATATCCAATTATCCATAATATATAAAAAAAATAACGGTTAATATCGTTTCAAACTTAGCAAATGAACTTGTCCTAGGGTCATATTTCGAAGGTCGTTGTACATGTACATCTATACATTAACGAAAACACAATCATGAGGATTAATTAACACCTGGTCAGATGTTCTGTACTGTCACCTATTATATTATAATGATATTTATATTAGGCAGTAAAACCTGTAAAAAAAACCTTGGACACATTGAGTTGGTTTAAAATAGATCTTATGTTTGAATTGAATGGTTCATCTGTTGTGTAATTGAGGTGAAATTTTGAAAATCACCCTTCAAATTTCAGACAAGAGGGTCAGTAACCTTTGATTTCTGGAATCTTAGGAACCCCTGTGGAAGATTGATACATCATGTTTACGAAAAAAGTGCAAGCGCAATGAAACAAACAAGTTCATCTATTATTAGCCATTGGCTATCCGAGTCGTTAATAAAGCTAATTTTAATTCAACAACAGGTACGAACAGAATCGGCAGCCCAAACAAAAGTCTGCGATAGATTAATATATTGATTATATGTCATGTGATCCCCAAGCAAAAGGGATGAAGGGTATAACATGTATTTCTTGTTATTGTCATTTTATTTAGCTACATGATTTATAAATTTTCTGCGATGCACTTGTTGCTATTGCATAGTTCTTTAATTATATTCTTAACTTCAAATGTCAGATACTGCTAGTTGTAGGAAACTACCCGCCAATCAGTATGGGTATTTCATAGAGGAAGTGGCTAGAGGTCCGGTAACCGGACCTCTAGACAATGCTTGTAGGACAGGCTAGAGGTCCGGTAATTGATTTCATATTTATAAACAATATATATTTTATCCTGCCGAGACTTTCAATGTATTTACCTTGACAGAAATCTTGTTTAAAAATTGTTAATTGATTAGCAATCAAGTTGATTAGAAGTGTGCCGCACTTAATTCAGGTATAATGTTGCCTGTAATAGCTGAATTTTTTTTTGTTGGTTCGATGGTATTTGCTCTAATATTTGTTTGCTCACACATCAGTTTTGACACTGCAAACAAACATATCCTTTTTAATCAGATCTTCGCATGTTTCAATTAAATGTTGGGATCACGAAGTTTTATCAATGCAGATGGGTTTGTCCCTTGGATCAATGTCATCGTTGTCAGGCCTAGACACTGACTATTTTGGCAACTGGTCCAACAGGGCAAAAGCGCCTAATTTGTAAATAGGACAATTACTGGTCCTCCAGTATTTTCACTGGTCCTTCTGGATTTACCAAAATTTATTAGGGTGAATCTTGCATAGAACTTTATTGAGACGTTTGCAGAGTTTGTTGTACTGTCGGGCATGTCTGTGAAAAAGTGACCCAAATACTATGTGGTACCCCTCGAGACTTTAAGTCGTTCTAAATGTCTTTAGTTCTCACATCAAATGTTGTTCAACACAATCAATAATTTGCGTTTACGTGTAGGCCTTACGAAACACTCGAGATCACTGTTAGTCCCAGTCAATGTTTTACATTTCTGTCAAAAACGTACCTGTGTACAACAAGGTAAACACTTGTTTATGTCATTGAAAGTCTTGACACGAAATAAAATATATGGTTTATACATATGAAATCAATTACCGGACCTCTAGCCTGTCCTACTCCAGGTCTAGATGTCCGGTTACCGGAGGTCTAGATTTCCGGTTACCGGACATCTAGCCACTTCTTTTCATAGAGACCACTACTGGGTACGGAATGATCATTGTTAAAGATCTTAGACAAGGGCAGACTTAAAATCAATGAAGAGACAAAGGTGTGGGTGCATTACTGTACCCTAGATCGTTCAGACTAGACGTACTCCATGGTTCTTCAATGCAATGTAACTAGCGAGATTACATATAGGTTACCTACCACTTCATTTCTAGCTGGTGAGAAACACTGACAAGCGTTTCAGAAATGATCAAGTGTCCTGGCCAAGGATCAAACCAGGGACCTATTCACCATATGGACATTACAGGTTTTCCGGGATAACGGAATTTATTGAGCGACAATGTGCGAGATATTCCGAATGTACGTCAGGGGGGAAATGCATATAGCGTATAGAGCAACCAGGTACAATAATCGCGATTATTTAAGCCAAATGATAAGAATTTGTCTTACTAACTGGCGATCGACAACTCGCAAATGCTTTAGAAATAAGTCTTACATTATATAAAACCTTAAAGTATTAGCTTTTAAAACAAGTTTTAATGAACAAAATCGATCGAAAATTAAATTAATAGTTGATGATTGAAACCGTTGATTGAATTTTTCTTTGGTAAAAAACGGGATATTTTAAACTTACTTTTACATGTTTTACGCGGAATGGATTCTTACTCGTCGCCGTGGATTTAATAATTTGGGTATCGTGATGACTATTGTATTAAAAGACAGACATATATCTCTGCTTCATTACAAGCTTTAAATATTTAAAATCTGATAAGTGCTACAAGCCTACATTCTAAACATGATCTGATGATACTGCAGACACCTGCGATATGGACAAATATGGAATTTATTTTAAAATTTATTGACACTTAATAAAATACAAAAATCATCGATATTAATTCTCACTTACCAATCGTTCAGTTGACTTGTATCTCTTTGATTCTCAGAAAAATATGCTCCGATTGTTGCTACAGCAAAAACATTTCTTCAAGGGAGGTAAATCTGGAAAATCTTATGCAATTGTGCGACGTTTATATTTCTGTCTGCGGTCCGGTATATAAAATGTTTAATGTACGACATTTTTATTCTGTACGCGGTCCGTTCGATAATCTTTATTTTTTCCATTAACACACAACTCAAAACAAGTTAACATGCATACTCATTAGATAACAGTGAAATCAAATTTATAATAGCAGTTCATATCACTAAATAGGTCTACCATTATTTTCACAAAGGACCACATATACCTGTCTCTTATTTTCGTGTCATCTCAAATATATCTTCCGTATATAGCGGCACCACACGAAGCTTCAGCCAGACTAACTATCAACTAACTAAAAACTCGGCAATACCAACTATGCCCAATCGAGCACCCTTGCGAGTTGGACGATTCCGTATATAGAGGTAACACCAAGTTCGAACCAAGACAAACACAACCAACCTCAACTAAACTAACCAAAACCCAGCAGTACCATCTATGCCCAATCGAGCACCCTTGCGAGTAGGACGATTCCGTATATAGAGGTACTGCCAAGCTCCTATCAACAGGCTTCAACTACCTACAAACTACTATCTAACTATCCGAAAAACCAAAGTTCAACAGTCTCGTAGCAGAATAACAATAAATCTAAAACTAACTACTGCAAGTTCTACTTTTTTTCCATAAAATTTATTTTGTACATTTACAGTTAAAATACAGCAGGCCGCACAGCGGTCTGCAACTTGCTACTTTTAAATGGGATTTGGCCTAAATAGTAAAATTGGAGCAAGTTGATGGAAATGAATTTTGAAAAATATTACTAATCTTATTGTTTCATAACTTAAAAAAAACTTACAATACATGAAATTCTATCAACTTGCTTTAATTACAAAACATGAATGAACTAAGCAAATATATTTTATATATTTCTACTATAACATCAAAGAGGGAAAGAAAGAAGTTACACTAATAATTGCCACAAATGTCTTACTGTTCGAAAAATTCACTTATAAAGTCACATGGAAGAGGTAAATGTCACACTAGTTTAATCGTCCACACGCCATGAGAAAGTATATTTACGAATTTTTACTAACAAAGTCCTGGAGGAGGTAAATGTCACACTTTCTTCATACGCGAAGAGAGGCACAAGAGAAAGAGAGAAGGAAGCGTAAGATCTTAACATAAAACAATTGAAATCATGGTATTTATAATTATGTTTAACAAGGACAACTCCGTAGGTTGATATGGTGACGGCGGCGTAGCCGTGTACGTATACACCGCCCACCCCACACCAACAATACAGAGCAAGAAGCAAGTTTTACAATATATGATATAATTATAATGATATGAAATAAACACTGGAATCTTTACATAAGCTTGTTTAAACAAAAATATGTTGGCTACGTTTTTGTAGATCCTGGAGTGTGTCAGACAACCACATGTGGGTTCTCATGTTCTTGTCTGAAACACCACAGGGTCTATGAGAACCAAAATTAATGAGATCAATTTGATGTTTTACAAAACTCCAGTATTTATGACAATGTGATATGATAGATTAGAACCAATTCTTAAGATAGAGATTACTGGCTCCCGACTGGAGTTACAAGGTATACATGAAAATGAGGGAAAAGACACATTGAATATAATACAACATATTTGCAAGAGAATATATGACTTCAATGAAAATGATTGATTGGGATTGTAGTCTTCTGATCCGTTTCCAGGACAACAGCCTACTGAAGTCAGCTAGTCATCATCCCGAAAACAGAAAGAAGCAAACAAAACAACAGCAGCTTCACAGTACATGACATGATTATAAGTTAAACTTTTTGACATACAAATCAGGATATATTTCAGGGCTATATGTAATATTTTCTTCCCAAGCACATAAACCATATTGGCTCCAACAATCAATAAATCTAACCGGAGGCATTCTTTCAATATCGACTAATAATCGAAAACGTAATAATGACAGGAATTTATTAATGACACCTATTTTAGATGTTTGAATATTTTTATACTTAAATTCATTCCTTACAGACCAAATTACAAACCTCGAAATTGACAGAATTACTAAAGCTGGGTATAAACTGCATTGTTCCAATTTTGGTAAATCAAAAAACATAAAATATCTTTCAGAAAATTTTAATTTGTTTTCTGAAACTAGTTTTAATAAGTGAAGGACAGTTTTGTTTAATGGTAAAAATGTGAACATTCTAGGAACAAGTGAGATTTGGTTTCGATATTTTGCAAAAATAGCACTTCTTTAGTCTCGAAATACCCTTTAAGAATAAAAAGTAGTTGACAAATACGATCATGAACAATTCTAAAACAAATATTTTTGTGAGCAGGGTCAATAATTCTTGAAAAAATGTTTTGAAATACATTATTAAAATTTATTTGAGGAAATAGGCGTAAACATTTTGGTTCATAATTATCGGTGTCAAGTAAGACCGTATATATACATTTAGTAGGTAATTCAATACCAAACACAAAATCTGGATAAACTTTCTTTAAATCTGCCAAGGCTTCAATGCAATATGTGTAATACTTTGGAATGAAATCGATACAATGTGGAAAGTTGTTACTTGAAAAAGACGAATTATATTTCCTTAATTGTAAACCTATCCAATAAAATGACACCAGATTGCATCATGACCTGATGTTAACTTTTGCAGATGAATGATTAAAAGGGCATACCACCTTTTCCTTACATTTGGAATGTTCAGGCCACCTTGTCGGAAATGTAAATATAAAGTATCCCTTGCTACTGGTTCATACTTAGAATTCCATATAAATTTAAAAATCGCTCCTTGAAAGAGATTTACATAATGTTTAGGCATAGTACCGGCCGTAATGTAATATAATATTTGAGAAAATGCTAATGAATTTAAAACAGTACTTTTACCTTTAAAAGACATACGACGAGACGAGTGTAGATGAAGAGTCTGTGTAAATCATAACCAAAGTAATATCCTAACAATTTACAATTTCTTACCCATGAAATACCAAATGGGTGATCGGAACGATTTTTCCATTTGCCTAAATATAAACCATTTGATTTTCTATAGTTAACTTTTGAACCAGACACTTTTTCGAAATTTGAAACTTCTGAAAGAATTTTTTTAACAGAAAGGTCACTAGTTAAAGTTGCAGTATTATCATCTGCATATAAGGAGAGTTTACACTCGTGTGTTCCATCTGGAGCTACAATTCCTTTGACTTGATTATCATCTTGGACTTTTTTAGCAAATGGTTCTAGACATAGAACATATAAAATAGGGGATAAAGAACAGCCTTGACGAACTGATCGCGATAAAGAGAAAGGTTCTGAAATGAAATTGTTTACAATAGCGGAAGATTTAATGTCGCTATAAAACACGTGAATCCATTGGACAAAATATTCACTAAAACCGAAAGAAACAAGAACGTCATGTAAATACAACCAAGAAACTCGATCAAAAGCTTTCTCTTGATTTAAATTTATGAAACAAGCAGGGAGGTGCTTTTGTTCCACATAATCAAAAATATTTCTTAATAAATGGACATTATCAAATATAGAGCGACCTCGTATAGAGCAAGTCTGACTTATACCTACAATATCTGGCAAAATTTTAGATAACCTATTTGCTAACAACTTTGAAATAATTTTACGATCAATATTTAACAGTGATATCGGTCGGTAATTTCTCATGAGAGTAGAATTATTTTTGTCCTTACAAAGTAGACTTATATACGATAACTTTTGAGATTCGGACATATTACCTTCAGTAAATGATAAAGAGAAAAGTTCTTTAAGTACATCCCCAAATAAATGGAAGAACTTGATATAGAATAAGGATGATAAGCCATCACTACCAGGGGACTTATCGGGTTTCATCTGCTTTAAAGTAGAAAGTATTTCATCCTTACATATAGGTTGACTTAAGTAGCTATTGTTTTCGGCTGACACTTGTGGTAAGTTATTTAAAAACATACTGTTCAGGGACGAATCCACAGGTTCATCAGTATATAAAGTTTGATAAAATTCACGAAATTTACTTAAAATATCATTAGATGCATTGTATGTACAGCCAAAACGCGTTAAGTTATACAATTACTGAAAATGGCTGTCCAACGGCCTTGTACGAATAGTAAGATCAAAATATGTATTGTTTTTAGCTTATTTGGATAGGCCAATATAATACCTTCATAAAAAGTATAGTTTATCCTAAGGTTTTATCAATGATACACTCATGATATGCCTTGCACAGGTTCGAAAATGCTCAAAACCAGCTGTCCCAAGCTAATGGTTGGGTGTTTGGCGAACCTAGTACGAGAAAACTAAGCTGTATGCCACTGTAATTGACGTAATTTCAACTGCTAAGAGATACATTAAGCATATAGTAACAAATTCCGATATGGTTTTGTAAAAAAAAAATTAATTGGTGAAGAAATATGCATGTCCCAAAAAACTATGTGAATTACGTTACCATTTTTAACGAGCTCAACGACTTGGTAAATGTAACTTTAAACACCATTGTTTTGAAGTTTTAGACACCTTTATGTATGCCGTATATTATACAGGACTTTAAATTTCAGTATTTTTAGTATTAAAACTTCCGCAAAAACCAAACGAAATTATATTGAAAAATAGCCGCAAATGTGAATTACGTTACCAGTATATTTTATCTAGATGTACAATGTATTGGCATATTATCTTGCTTACGTTTAAAGCAAGTGTAGGGATAGCCTAAATATATACAGTCAATATACAAATATATTTAAAACCAAACTTTATACGTTACATTTTGTAAAAAATGTGAATTACGTTACCGTGAATTACGTTACTGCGATTTTGTAAATAAACGCAATAACTAGTTATAGGATCAATGGCAAGAGGTTAAATATGTATAAACACCGGTACCTCTTCGCTGTGCATTCCTCCAATGTGTTAAAGGCGGGAAAAATGTGTGTATGGAAATAATTTTGACGTATTTAGTAACATATCAAGGTACGTATTTTGCTTGTAGCAATAATGTGATACTATTTAGATGTTAAGTCATTGTATTATGGTATTACTTTTTGATTTGTACATCAATTGCAAATAGTAACAGTTATTCCATCTGTACATATGTTAATATAGGTGTATGTACGTTGTTTAAACGGTAACGTAATTCACACTATGGTAACGTAATTCACATACACCATTTCTTGCCTTAGGACGATATGATACTATAAAACTGAGGTACAGAAGGCCTTTAGTGAGCGAAAAAGGGCTCATGAAGGTTGTGCATACCCCAGAAAAGAGACAACCCGTGTTAAAACACATTACAAGGCATCTAACGATATTGAGCCTTGTAAACTTATAAAGAGTACGAGCAGGTACGCGAGGGTGAATACTATTGTGTTAGTAACATGTTAAGGAAGAGGAGACTCATGTCGAAGGGGTTAAACAAGCTCGAGGTGTTTAAGTATGGACCATGCGACTCTTCAAGTTGGAGCACTTACATGGACAGCCAGAACCTATGCCAAGTTTGTGTGTCATTGAAATGAAGTTCAAATCAATTCTAGAACGGGCCTTAAGGAGGAAATCCAGTTCTCAAAGAATGCAAAAATTAAGCTAAGGAAACTTGAATTGAGAGTGACTAAATTGAAGAAAATGAATAGATGGTTAATAAATTTTGAAAGAATATCTAGAAAAGTAGGAAAGTTTTTTGAAATTATACAATTGACAACTCAAGTTCCTATGAAGTGTTCCCTCTCGTAACGTCACCTCTCTCAAACGACTCCCTCCTTTAAACGACATTCAAAATTCCTCCCGTGCAATTTCAACGTTAATTTCCCTCCGAGAAACGACACCTTCCTTCAACGACAAACGTCACTCAAAATTCGTACCGACACTAAGAATTACCTCTTCGGACCAGCATAGGTTAAGTCAGTTGTTGATTGTTTTCATAAGTGTTGACACTGTCTGCCAAAATGTGTGAATATGGTATACTAATCATCATTGAGAAGCTTGTAAATCGCTATTTTTCACACTTGCATTGTGACACGATTAACAAATTGTGGTTTGGTCTAATTGGATAATTACGACGATTAGATTGTTTTCACTCATTGGTGGTCTGTATAATAACTTTGGTTAGGGTAAGGTGAGAAAACTTGTTACTTCTGATAAAAGTAAAGTGACAACTAATGCATCTTTTCTAATAAGGAAAAGGAAAGCGTTTGTTTATTTTAATACAAATGGCGTCGGGCATACGGTACCGTCTAAATCCCGTCCGATCCGGACCGTCATGTATGTAAATTGGTGTACATGAACATTCTGTTATTTTGTATGTACATGTAGTCAGTACAATTTTTCATGGCAAAATCGGCGAAATAATTTACTTTTATAGAATTAATAAGATCATAATCTGGTCAGGAGTTAGCAACCTCAATAGACAGTATTCATCTTTACCAATTATGACACGCTGCTTGTGTACATCATGTACATATTTTGGAGGTTAAATCATGCTATTTATGCAACAGTCTGTTAGAAGTACAATCCCTCTCCACAACGGCTCCCTCTCTACAACAAACACTATTTCTGTCTCCCCCAAAAGTCGCTCAAGAGAGGTACCACTGTACTAAGTGAATTTCTTGATGGCAATAATAGTTCATGCTTACATTTGTACCTATAGTATACGCTCAATCTCACTCCCAACACATCAACCAAAATGTCTTTACTTCTCGACTTTTTATGAAGTTTGTTTTGGTTAAAATAATGTGGAATATGAATAAATGTATATTTGATTGATTAATCCATGATTTTTATCAACACCGATCAATTGTAAGATGTAAATATTTTCAAATAATTAACATCACTGGAAAATGAAGTGGCAATAATCATCGGACACTATAAAAGTATTCACGATGTGGATATTCACTTAAAGTTACAGTTTCCAAATTAAATTGATCGCATAATCAGATTCCAATCCTGGTTACTTACATGTGTGAAGCATCCCGTATGTTCACCCATGAATCCCTTTATCGGAACATGAATGGTAATTCTAATGAAACCGAAACAATTCGAATGTATCAGCAGCAGTTGATCCAAGTTGTTATTCCTAGAGGCCTTGGCATTTATTTATAAAGTAGGTTGAAAATTGTACTTTACTAACAGAAATTGTACATTTGGAACATCTTTAATGCGTTTAAAAATAACAATATATTTAAAAGCTATTTCGATCATATGGCTACCAAGTATATGAACGGCATAAAGTTCGTGAATTACGTTACTTTGCAACATTCACTGTCAACGACACTGTTCCTTATCATATTATTACTGTTAAATGTTGTTACCTGTTCTGCTTCTGTATTGCAAAAGTATTTCTACTTTCTGTATCTACATTTAAATGTCATTTTTCATCGCTTTTTCATAGTGTTGGTTTCTACGTGAGTGGTCAGTTTTTGAATGAACATTATGTAATAAGTTCGTACAAAAATACAACAACAGCAATGCTAATCTGCATTTAATTAACGCAGATGAATCAATATGCTTTTCAGTAACAGTTACTGGGGCTGATAAAACATAATCTTAATCATGAACATGATGAACACTTTTTCAATCATTAAGAATATATTGTTGTGAATTACGTTACCATGTTGTAAAATTTCATATCAACTTCAGAATACCATTTGTACACATAATATGGAACGGTTCATTCGTAACTTCTTTATCACCTTCTTAGCTATCAAAGGTAACATGAAGAAAATACTTTAAAGCTATTTAAACATTATTATGCGCATGTTCAATATTACATGGTCGATTTTGTGTATGTATTATTCAGTAATCAGTAATTAGTTATAATCATAAAAAGGGAACTTCTGTATTTTTCAAGTGGTACTCTCACTTACTGACATGCAAAACACAGTTAGTTTGAGTACATAGAACGACTGAATGTGTCATGCTTTGTTCAATTTAACTAAACATACAAATTCAGGACATTTGTGAATTACGTTACTTTCTTCTCAACATGTATTTTCGATCATAAAATCAATAACATTTGTTAAACGTATCCGTATGTGTTATTATTACAGAGTTTAATCATAACATTTTAAATTGAAACCCATCAATGGTGTAAGCACTCAGATAATTGTTCCAGGTACTTTAATATGTTACTAAAATAACTTGTTCAAAATATACGCAATGTTTTTTTAAATACACTTTTTCTAGTAAGGTGTTACCTGTAATTTGGTGCTAATTTTGTGACAGGTTTAATTTTTTCTTAAAGCTTTTCGTTTGAAAATTGTGTTTTATTGGGGAACTTTGGCCTTCTTGATACAGTCTCGCCTGTCGTGATAATGAAAATGTCATGCCTACATCGGTAACGTAAGTCACAAGAAAATTTAGTGGTTCCACTCAAAGTATATTTTTTCAATGAAAGGCACAATTTGTTTTGATAGAAATGCGACATCCCGGCGTAGGGAGGTTTCATCATATCGAAAAACAAAATTATACATGCATTCTAGACCATAAATACTATGGGACAAAAAAATCCTAAAATTGTATGACTTAACTCGTTTTGGCTGTGACGTCATTATCAACAATAGAAGATATAGTTTTCTTATTGCCCCGTTTCTTTTCCAAATTGCAAAAATAAGCTGAAGGATTCTCATTACTGTCAATATACTGTACTCTACTTCTTATAACATTGCCTTTCATGAAATCATTTTCTATTTTATTTATTTCCAATTTTATGTTTAATTTCTCTTCCAAATTCTGAGTATTTTCATATGCATATTTTAATTGTTTTAAACGGCCATATATTTTACGATTTTTTGCACGAGAATAATCAATGCAGAAGTCTTTAATCAATAATTTCATATCATCCCACCATTGCAGTGTCAATGGGGATAACGTATAGAACGGAAGTGATACCCCTGACGGTTTTTCGAGTGTAAATTTCGTCGCTTCGGTAAGTAAATCTTGATTTTTCTTTGTTTTGTAAGACGCTTTCAATGAAATCACCTAGCCCACCGTACCCGGCCCTATGGATACTTGCAGACCAAAGCCCATTTTCCCTTCAAATACCTGTGATTAAGGAGAACATTCGATTCTAGTGCGGTTTTGGTTACTGCACCCCTGACGACCCGTCTACATTTTTTCCAATTTCTGCCGATTTGCATGGTATGTTGCTGATTTATGGGGCCAACTTCATTGTTTACCTTATTCTATGTATGCATTTTGCAAAATTAGTTCGATGCAGTCAGGTTATGAGGCAGAATAGACGAAAGAACCACTATGATACCCCTAACGGTTGCTGTCCCTCACTGATACCCCTGACGCCTCAAAATACTATAATGTTGTAATACGATGTCGGTCGGCTCTGTACATGTTCAACCACTAAAAAATCAAGATTCTAATCAATACAGTTATTGTGTAAATACATGAAGAACTTGATAAACAATTCCAATAGACAAAAACAGTTGCATACATAGATTTGGAATCGTACAGCAAGACAAGTTGTTTGAGCTATAACAATTCATATCACAAATTATTATAAAGGAGTCCGTATTAATTTATTTATTAATCTTACATTTCGACGGCTCATTGTTGAATATTGGAACCACCGTAAATGGGTTGTTATTAAGCTGCTGTTTGCTATGTGGGTGCCTTGATACTTCAGTAAGTACTACTTAGGAAGCTCCACCAATCTAAACGAAATGCTTGTTCATAATAGGCAATATTTGACAAGCATTTTTATAAATTAATTGTGATATATCGTTGTTTCGCATCGAATTGTGTTTAGGAAATATAACTTATGTGAATATTCAGACTTAATAATTCAGATCACCTCACGATGTGACGCGGACATTATTTTATACACGCGTTCGTTTCAATTCAAATATGACATTGTATTACTTCATGACATGTACTTGTATTACATTTCTTATTCTTCTTTCTTTGAACGCTTTACTTATTACTTACATTTCTATTTATTTAAATCTAGTTCTTGTTTACTTTGACCAGTAACCACCCATCAAATTAAAGTCAAGTGTGACTGACATGATGTAAATTATAGAATGATGTAGTTTAACTTATACAGCAGATTAATATATTGTGATCTGAGGTACCTTGTACTGCCCTGCATTCAACGAAGCATTATGTGAGGTGTGTTACGTACCTATGTCGTACCTGCCCTGCGTTCAAGGAAAGTTACCTGTAAACATGTTAAAAATCAGGTTTTTTGTCGCTATAATTATGGGTGGCATGGTGGTCGAGTGGATAACGCCCTTGACTACTGATCGAGAGGTCCCTGGTTCGAATTTCGGCCGGGACACTTGGTCATTTCTGGAACGCTTTTAGTGTTTCCCACCCAACTAGAGATGAACTGGTTGGAAACCCAGAGATAGTCTCGCGTGTATCGGTGCTATACATCGGGCACGTTAAAGAACCAGGGAGTCTATTCGGAACGAGCTAGGGTAACGCACCCGGATTTCTTGTATCACAACTCTTTCTTCTACTCGCTGTCCCTTCAGCAAAAAAAGGACCCCATTGGAAATAAGTGCTTGCATTTTAACAAAATGGCGGACAGAGGCAAACAAAACAATGGTAATAATGCAACCCATGCATCCGTACATATATCGAAATGCCCTGCGTTCAACGAAGAATTACGTGACGCTCGTTTCGACACGTTATTCTTCGTTGAACGCAGGGTGGTCGAGAAGGAAAAAAACGGGGATTTATACTTTCAATGTGTTTGTCGCAAACGAAGCGTACAACCAAGGATTGTAACGACAAAACCCTCTTTTTTTAACATGTTTGAAGGTAACATTCCTTGAACGCAGGGATGTTTTGTTATGCTTGTTCAAGTGAATTACACAAGTTAATAACATTATTTAATGTTTGCTTATCGTTCGTGTAATTATATAAGCGGAAACTAGCAGGCACTACTCGGTATCATTTCCGGGTCGCGGAAACTTGTGACAGTTCACTCAATAGCCATCGATCCAGAAACAAGCAATTCAGACGTTGCAGGTATCGATGCATGTCAACAAACTCTTTAAATTGACATACCTTTCTATGTCTGAAGTATGCTTATTTACATGTGCGTTTGATTTGAACGATCAACGCTGTGTTTGCTATAAACCGGTGTAGTTGTTAACGTAATGTACATGTGTAGAATACCACCAAACTCCTGGCAGTAGCTCACTACCTTAGTCCTTACTTAAGTATAGAAGAAAATATAAATAAAACCGTAAACTAGTTCCTTGCGTACTAATAGTTCTAAATAGTAAATCGGCTTTCAAAAAGAATGTTAACCTAAAAAAAATAAATTCAGTTTATACTTCTTCAAACCCCATAGCCAATCAAAATGGGTCGCTTTCGATTTCTGTTGATATCTTATATTGCCAGTTTTTGTTTTGCCTGTGTCTGATTTATATTATAACGTCTATTTTATCAATAAAACAATGCGTAGGAACTTCTTTTAACGGCTTGTTCTACATTGGTAGAGAAGTGCCAGAACTATGAGTTCTTCATGTTTTTACGCAATTGATTAGAATCTTGATTTGTTAGTGGTTGAACATGTACAGAGCCGACCGTCTCGTATTACAACATTATAGTATTTTGAGGCGTCAGGGGTATCAGTGAGGGACAGCAACCGTTAGGGGTATCATAGTGGTTCTTTCGTCTATTCTGCCTCATAACCTGACTGCATCGAACTAATTTTGCAAAATGCATACATAGAATAAGGTAAACAATGAAGTTGGCCCCATAAAACAGCATCACACCATGCAAATCGGCAGAAATTGGAAAAATGTAGACGGGTCGTCAGGGGTGCAGTAACCAAAACCGCACTAGAATCGAATGTGCTCCTTAATCACAGGTATTTGAAGGGAAAATGGGCTTGGGTCTGCAAGTATCCATAGGGCCGGGTACGGTGGGCTAGGTGATTTCATTGAAAGCGTCTTACAAAACAAAGAAAAATCAAGATTTACTTACCGAAGCGACGAAATTTACACTCGAAAAACCGTCAGGGGTATCACTTCCGTTCTATACGTTATCCCCTTTGAGTGTGATAGCATCAGTTCTTGATATAATTTTCCAATAGAATTCAAGACTATCAATGAATTCAGCGTCGTTTAATATAGTATTGTTAAATTTCCAATACGATTTATCAAAAGTTATCAAATTATTCAAATTTATCTTAATAAAGAAGAAATCATGATCAGATACACCACAAGGTATAATATTGGATAAAACTATGCTAATGTTGAAGGTACATAAATTCTGTCAAGTCTACAACCAATTAGATTATTCATACAATTATAAGACCATGTTACAAGTTTCATTTTCGGGTAAAGGAATCTAAAAGCAGCTATTAATTTAAAATCTTTGAGTATTAACGACATAGTTTTCGAGCGCACAGTACCACGCTCAGTATTACCACCAATTTTATCAAGTTTTGTATTAAAAACGAAATTAAAATCACCTGCAATAATTACGTGTGAAGATGAAACTAAATGATTAGGGATTGATTCAAAAAACAGTTTCCTATCTTCCTCAGCGTTTGGAGCATACACATTTAATAATTTAAACTTGTTATTGTCTATATCAAAATCAATTGAAATAAAACGGCCTTCAAAATCAGTTTGAAAATGTTGAACGTTTATAGACGTATTAATAACAAGTGTCGCTACACCACAAGATCTACCGTTACTGTAGCTCCATATAATTTTACTATCAAGGTTTAAACTTCGTTAAATATTTTTTGCTGACGAAAAATTATCGATATGTGTTTCTTGTAAACAGAGTATATCAATGCTATTTGAATTTATAAAATTATTTACGTAATTAATTTTCTCTGTGGATCTCAATCCGTTTATATTTAAAGTAAAAAGTTTTAACTCAGCCATTATTAATTAATTGAAAAGAAATCCTCGTCTAGATCTATGTCCATAAATTTTGACAAAAGCAAAACAATAAACGTGGTAAAATATAGATCTACATAAAGCAGTCGACTTTGGCAGCTGTATGTATATTCACAGGAATTTGAAGTTCTACCAATAAAATATTGTACAAGTCGGTCCATCACAAATCACTCTATACGTATATATAATACAAGGAACGCAACGCCTCCGCCCACCAAAATGGAATCCCGTAGCCAGTGCTAACAAATTAAAAGATACAAGCGATCAAGTTAGCTCATTCGACGAAGAAAATTTATATGTACCACATGCAATTGAAAATATTCACTTTCGTCTGATATTAAGAGATATATTCCTTATTTCCCTCACGAAATGTCAATATCTAGTACATCGTCGGTGCCATTCTGTCACTTGGTGTCGTCACTAAACCACGCCTCCAGACAAAATTAAATTACATTTAAGGGGATGGTGTAGACGAGTAAGAGTTCGATGAAAGTGTTGCCAAGCTATGATAAATAAGCTTTATTAATGCGTATTTGTTGATTAACTCTAAGGGTATATATAGTACATTGTAATGCTATGTTGGTTATGTCCACCAACGTTTATTTTGAAGAAAAAAAGCTTTCTGAAAACATGCCCTATCACTCTATAGAATGCCCTTAAGTGTTTCTACAAAGTGGGAGTGACTCTAAACTTCCAAATTGATCATTTTGCATTTTTCTCCAACCGTTGCACGTTTTCCTCGTGGCAAATCAGTAATATTTACAAACCAGTGACATTCCTTAGCTACTCACTTGGATCGGTGCACGAGTTTATCGTGTGCAAATAGTGTGCCGATGTGTTAAACATAACAAAATCAACTGACCGTGAGGGGAAAATACAGGGTTTCCCATATAAAAACTCAACTTGGGGCGTGGTTTGTGAAGAGACAGAATGGCACCGACGATACACTACATATTGAACTTTGAGAAGTAAATCACGAATAGTTCGCGTAAATTCAGGAATACATATTGATTGTCGATAAGATTGGGTACATTTAAGTTTTCTTCGTCAAATGAGCTAACTTGATCGCTTGTATCTTTTATTTTGTTAGCACTGGCTACGGGATTCCATTTTGGAGGGGGGGGGGGGGAAGGCGTTGCGTTCCTTGTATTATATATACGTATAGAGTGATTTGTGATGGGCCGACTTGTATAATATTTTATTGGTAGAACTTCAAATTCCTGTGGTATATTCTAGGTAACGATAAACATATTGCTTTAAACTACACGATATCGCCTGATGATACGACACTGTTAACTGACGTAGTAGTGTGGTCACATGATTTGTGTGTGTATTAATTAATGGAAGAAAAAAGGCATATATGTTATATAAACAATGTATTATACGGCATAGATTGGAATGTGACACACATGATACAAAAAGTGTGGAATTTATAGAAAATAGGATCTGAGTCCGATGAAGTAGATTTACATATTGTGAAAGTTTATGACACGTACACTGTTCGACATAAAATAAGATTAATAAAAGTAGATCTACAAATAATAGATCTACATAATACATGATTACATACATACACAGGTAGTAGGTGAACAGGTTACTACATGGGCCTACACGGTTTTGATTATAAATTAACACAGATGATGCAAAGAAAGAGACATTGCTATAATTCATAAGTTTATACATGTATTGGTAGGTACAATGTATTACACGAATAGGACTTAAGCTCAACATTAAATATGTGATATTTTTCGAATGACAAGTGTATTAGGAGAGTAGGAATATGAATCGACACTTAAACAAGTATAAGACAGGCAATAACAGTATTACCTTACTATTGGCGTTAGGCAAATACAAAGTCGGTTGGGGATGTTCCAAGTCGATACCATCCGTATCAAAAACGATACCAGTAATTGAGCTTAAATCGTAATCCATTTTAGTTAATAAAGGTCATTTGGTACATAATGGTAAGTATAAGGTGTCCGCTACTCAGTCATCAGTCGAGCACTGAGACAATATCCCATACAAATTGCTCACAGTAAGTGGGTCGTGCTCGACCGCGGACTCAGCAACGGAAACCTGTGAAGAGCGCTTCACCTTGTTCGGAGGAAAGGCACTCACAAGTGAGTAACCTTCCTCCTCCGAAGGATCCACCTCTCCCTCAACTGGGCGCTTCTCCCCTCTGCTTTCAACCTCCATATCATTTGCTTTTTCATCGATGATTTCGGCCCCCTCCTCACCCTCACTCCCACTGCAAGCTCTACTGCGTTCCCTCTCCGAGATCGGTGAGCACACGAATGACGAAGTTCAGTCGATTACCGCCTTATATAAGCTTATTCTGTGACGTCATATGTCTAATCGGCAAAATTCAGAAATCATCGCCTAATGTTTAATAAGCGCCTCGTTTGGCTATATTTAATGAGCGTCTATTAGATAACCATGATTTTGAGACTACCGGATGGCTCCTAGCTTGAATTATTGGTCTAAATAGCAAGAATGTAATATTCTTAATTGATATCAACCAAAACAATTGTCTAAATATTTCAGAATTTCGAGCGAAGTAAATATTTATGAAATGCAATTTGCCTATGCGTTCAAGAACCAAGACTTCCGGGGAATACGATTTAAAAGCGTCTACATGAGTATGATAAAAGTATAAAGTTTCAACGTGTTTTACGGACTAATACCAAATTAATAGAAGTATTTTATGATGCGAATACACTATGAAAACATAAATCTTGACTCGACATGCACTATTTAATTGAATATTAACAAAATAGACAAATCGGTATTATGTTACTTCCTGGTATGAACAGACTTGGTGCGAATCTGGAATCAAACCACGGTGGTTTTCCCTACCGAACTAGAAATGAGTAATATATAATACTGCAAGGAGTTTAACAAAACCGCTGTTCGTTACAGTAGACTACAAAATATGCATGTAGATCTAGTAATTGATAATAAGCTTGCGTACGGGTAATTTTTAGTAACTTCAATACGTGCATTTGATGTTTGATCTAAATTATATATTGGACGGTGCCATCGATTTTGTGAAAAATCAAACGACTTTAAATGAACTAAAACCGTAATTAAAGCCGGAGTCGGTACAAATAAGAAATTCTGAAAAATTAATGTAAAATCACTTGTAAGCACGGCTAAAACTGAGTGGGAATCTTACGTTATTTAGTTATTATTCAATTGAGTTGCCCAAAATGCACAATAAGCCACACTCAACTGCACATTTTCAACGGTGAATATCGCGGTTTTGCACGATCGCCCGTGGGTACGAATGTTTATCGGTCAATATTAAGATCTATCACGATTTTAAGTTCAAAATATGTAATTGTACGGGTAATTAAAGCACGCATGTTAATCAAAATGGCGGAATCACGTCGAAACGCGTGTGAAACGGGCACCTGCACACCTTCCATGCGCTAATTGAAAACATATTTTTGATTGAAACTTGTTTAAAGTGTGAGATTAAATACGTTTTGAGGTACTGGTTGTACTTTTTTCTGGTTTCTATTGGTTCTGTCTTTACAGAATGGAGTCAAAAATAGTGATTTTTGTCACGATGCGGGACTATTTTTTTTTGGTAGCTGTATTGAACTTGCGGACTTATTGCCGAATGTTAATTATAAAATGGCGATTATTTACGATATAACCTGCTATTAAATGCATTTTGAGAGGTATTGGTTGCATTAAATTACGAACCATGATGCTAGCCTTTGAAAAAATTGCCACAAAAGATGATCAATGGTCGGCGTAGTTTACATCAAACATTATTATGAATACGTCCGTTCTGTTTTATTTCGTTGGCGGTCGACAACTCGCAAATGCTTTAAAAATAAGTTTTTACATTTTATAAAACCTTACAGTATAAGCTTTTAAAACAAGCTTTAATGAACAAAATCGATCGAAAATTAGATTAATGTTTGATGATATTCGACCGTTGATTGAATTTTTATTTGGTAAAAAACGGGATATTTTAAACTTACTTTTACGCGGAACGGATTCTTACTCGTCGCCGTGGATTTAATAACTAGGGTATCGTGATGAATGTTGTATTAATAGACAGGCATATGTCTCTGCTTCATTACAAACTTTAAATATTTAAAATCGGATAATAGATACGAAAATTATGAGGTCTTACATAAAGCAGGGTAGAATTTGACTAGTGCGTTTTACGCTTAACGCGGTAACATTGTTAATCGGCCTATCGATATGTGTATGCGGCAGCATATTTACACCTTTTACATACCGAGGGTTGCCTGCAAGACTGCAGTACATTCTTGTTTAATAATAAGCAGTTACGACAGTTTTGCGGGCAACCCTCGATACGTTAATATAGAGTGTCATATACATTTAATTAACATGCGTGATTAAAGTAATAAAAATGTGTGCATAATTGGTTTTAGCGTGCACTTTAAGCGCGTCGCCGCGCGTAGACTGATGGTAAAATAGCTTATAATACGTCCCCAATCATTTCGTACGAAATAAAATAGCATTGAACAATTTAGCAATAACAATATTTTGGTTACGAAGGCAATACTACGTAATTAAATCATGTGCATTCCTATTTTCACTCTTCGTCCGTCGTACGTCCGTCAACTATTTGCTTGTGTAGACACTGGAGGTCACAATTTTGTCTTAATCTTTATGAAACTTGGTCGCAAAGATCATCTCAACAAAAGCAAGGCAAGTGCAATATTGGGTTCTATGGGTTCAAAAACTAGGTCACAAGGTCAAATCATAAAAAACCTTGTGTAGGCACAATGTGTCACAATGTTGACCTAATCTTTATGAAACTTTGTCACAATGATCATCTCAACAAAATCTAGGTCAAGGTATAATTATGTTGGGTCATAACTAGGTCACAATGTCAAATCATAGAAAAACCTTGTATAGTAACTTGAGATCACAATTTTGACCTAATCATTTTGAAACTTTGTCACGATGATTATCTTAATAAAATCGAAGTCAAGTTAAGGTCACTAGGTCAAATAATAGAAAACCCTTGTGTTAAGTCACTAGAGGTCACCATTTTAGCCTAATCCTTATGAAACTTGAACACAATGATTAGCCCAACAAAATATAGTTCAAATGCGGTATGTGGGTCATCTGGGGCTAAGAACTATGTCACAAGGTCAAATCACAGGGCTACGACAGGTGAGCGACCTAGGAGTCAAAATAAGGAATCCAACACCTGCTTTCCTCGGTACAACAGAAAACGAGATCCCGTTCATTGAAGATTTCATAATGACTAGATCCCGTACACAATCCAATATTTTCCCTCTTTCGATTGCTTGTTAGTTGGTGTTTGCTTGCGAGAGTTCCAAAATAGGTCAAGAACATGAAATATATATAAAAATTATAAAATAAAATTAAGTCACACTAAAATAAGTTTAAATCGAAACAGAGTCCTGGGAAATTCATACGTTTTTCTGCATTGTCCGTCAACTTAGTACTTTTTTGTGCTGATTGTTAAAAATATAACGAAACGTCCGAGCATTTGACAACATTGGTGTTTTAAAATAAACAGTCCACAGCTTAGATTTGTTCACTTCAAGTAAATCACATAAATCTTTACAAAATAATGATTAAAAACTTATCGCCGTGTGAATTCGACATCCACTTTTACGTTCGTTTTCATGCGAAGTATATGGGGGCCATAACCACCGTTTGGTGTCTACAAGTGGTGAATGTCGATGGCACCGCCCGATGTATAATTTAGACCAAACATCAAATGCACGTATGGAAATTACTCAAAATTTCCCGTACGAAATTTTATTTTCAAATACTACATGTATATATGTTAAACTCTGTTACTATGTTCTTAAATGTTGTAAAATCTGTCGTAAAAATGAAACCTGGGGTGGTATTCAATATTGATCTTACTTGATTTAAGGATAAGGACAACCAATCAGAGCACACCATATTAAACTCTTGGTCAGTAACAGGCGATATGATTGGCTATCCTTATTCTCAAAATAAATAAGATCAATATTGAATATCACCCTTGACCAAATAAAGAATAACTTTAGTGTGTGTATTGTTGACAAAAATAACACCAGTGGCGACAAGTTGCTTGGTAATATAGTAAATTCTGAAAACAGCTTTAAACTGTAGTCTGAATAATTTTTCTTGGAACTGTAGCCATAATAGCAAATTAAAAGAAAATGCCATATTAGTGCCATGCATTGTTATATATGTATGTATTTGTTACGAAATTGCCTCCGATGTTCCCGGAAGATGTAAACATGACTCTTCAATCACACATGGAGTAGATAATACCAGGAAAACGAAAAGGCCATGATACTTTAGTCCGCTCTCACACAAATTTTTCCAAGGTTTCTCAGGGTAATTGAAAAAACGGTAAAACTACGGAGAAATATACTATATATGGTGGAAAGCTTATATTTTTTCCCTTAGCGTGGTCTATATTTCATAGACATTGGTGAAGAAATAAAATACTTACGCCCATTTTCCTTCGCGAAGTGGAGGTTTTGTTTACAATTTTCTTTTTAGATTGTAGTACTTAGTCACGTGGTATTGCTACACTACACTGTTAAGTATCCCTTTAAGTTAAATTTAGTTTGTATGTATTACCAATTAAATATCCAATTTCCGTTCTAACAAGTTCCTTTGCTAGGGCGTCTTTAAGGATGCGCGGATGATAGCGTACGCCCCCCCCTAAAATTGCCGGAACATTGGTAATTTGCCCCTATTCTATGTGTAAAACAACGCTTACATAATGTAACTTCAGAGAATACTGCTCAGATAAACAATCAATTTTTAAAGCTCACTCCCCTTGCTCAATTTCCTGGGAATGGGGGAACTTATCAATATGTTCGCCCCCCCACCAACTAATGTAACGGCCCCAGATTTGCAACCAGGCCCCAATCTCCCGAAACACATCAATCCGAGCTCAATCTCAACTCAAATGTTGTCATGTATCGTTTGATTTGGTTTTAATGCATACTTGTACGCTAAATTGGTATACGAATACAGAAACATTATGCTGAGTTTATTACAGTAAAATTTCGAGAGCTCGAGCTTCATATTAACCTCGAATTCAGACAATTTGAGTTGAGATTTCTACTTGAGATGCATTGGGAGGTCGGTGTCAGGCATCTGCGTCATGTAAGGTTCTAGCAGTTTTTCTCAGGGGGTCTGAGCAGCAGTTGTTCTCAGAAAGGTTGATGCCCATGAGTGGGTCCAATCCGCTATTTCTTAGCGGGTTGTCCTGATCAGACGGTTTAAGTCCTGATAAACTCGTGTAAAATATATAAGATGGCTACATTCTTGACAAATTTCTAGGGGATGCATCCCGCCCCTCTGGAGCCGCGCATGCTTGTTCCGCTATATGCACTCTAGAATATGATTGATTTACATAACATATGCGCACAACTTGATTAAGCAGTGGAAACTAGTCACATATTTTGGAAGTTTTGATCGTGTTCATCTCGCTGAGTATATAAAGTCAATGGTATGTATATTTATGTTTATGTTATAAAGTTATATAGTTAGCTCGAAAAGATTGTCCTTACTAGATATTTTTCAACATAGGTTAATTTTCTGCTAGAATTGGAGTAAAAATGCTGGAACATAAATCAATAGATCTATGTAGCTGATAACAATGTTTTGGAGAATTAATGTGCCTGTCAGGTTTGCAAGATTGCAATATAGTCGCGTATGTAATACATGCGTGGTATGATAAGATAAAATAAGATTTTTAATGTAGTGGCCTCCTAGTGGGTGGAGTATTTTGTAGAAACATTCGGTCTTTTAAGGAAAATGAGGCTGTTAATATTTTTAATTGTTAATATGTGTTATATATCATTTAAAATATGGAATAAAACATTGAAAATACTGTGTGGTAGCACTGTTTGCCCAAAATGCGCTGAAATTTCAAGATGGGGGACGAAAAACGAGTTAAAGGTCATGAACCACTAAAAGCATACAAATTTTAAATGTTTGGAAATGCATTTATCTGTGGTTTTAAGCAGCTTTTTGAGTGAAATTTGCCTCAAAATCAGAAAAAAAGAGTTTTAGGGTGAAAAATGCTACAAAATGAGGATTTCTCAATTTAACAAATGACATTTTCATATCCATTTCGACCTTATTTCTGTATCAAACATGGGTTCTTGTGTATAAATATCAAGGGTAGTTACTTTATTAAGCAACTAACATTAAATAAGTGTTTAATTTCAAGTTTATACAAAACGCAAACTCAATTTCATATCAGTATACCCCAAATGTCCTGCAGAATCCAAGAAATCCTATTGAAGGTGGGTTCACATTCTTTTCAAAATTTTCAGAAATCATGTTAAATATGTCTGGAAATTGGTAATTTTGCATTGCATATACATTGAAATAACTCCAAATATTACTTGAAATAGCAAACAAAGGTTGTCTTAAGGCCATGAACCACTAAATGCATACGCGGACCAAAATCGGATACACTCAAATAGTCCTTTCAGAAACTTCTGTTTGACTGGAAATGATGATATGTAGATATGTGGATCGTAAGGTAAGTGCCGATCCGATTCGATCCACGATTCGGGGTGAGCGATTCACAGATGGAACCACGAATCAGCAGTTACATATGTCATGAATACAAATACTGCCATAGAGACATTTTACTTGAATAACACCACATACTTTGTGAAACACTAATGTATGTACATGTGCAAGGGTGAATGAAAAAAGATTATATTAAGTCAGACAGGGAAGGCAGCACTCAACTTAACCAGCCGAGCACAGAAAACATTAAAAACACACAAAGCACAATGCCCAACTAAACAAGCGCAGATCCGCCCAAGTCCAAGCTGTCGAAAAGTATAATAAATTATAACTAGCTGTATGACCCAGTAGAAAAGACATTTAAAACGGATAATCTGTAATGACATAGCGACAAAAACAAAACCAAGTTAAATAACACCAAACAACAATTTGTCTTCTCACTCCATTGACTAACTAATGATACATTTAGACAGCTTGTGCATTCTGCTTTTGATCATACCGAAGTAATGTCACGCCTTCGATGTTAACTCGGTACGTTCCTTCAGCCATTGCAGACGGTTCGTCGTATGGCGTGATCTAATTGACATTCTAACACGATCTGCGGATTAATCGTTTAAATATAGAGTGGACCTAACAATGTATTATTACCCCCATAAAACATACCTATCAAATTGGCTGTTTCTATTTACGCCCAGTATCACGTGACATATTTATGAATGGATGAACGTAAACTTTATAGTAAAATTTTCTACGAGTCACGATGACAAGGCGAGTTGCACGAGAATCCAGTGTTACAGCTATGACGCATCTATTTTTAGAAACTCCAATATACTCTAGAAACCAAGTTTTATTAAAACTTCTGATAATCAATTCATTTATATTTTTCATTTTATGAAATAGATACCATATACTCGTGTTATTAAAATTGTTTCAATGTTTAAAATGTGGTATTTCCTTCAGAAAATTACGAAGGTTGTTTTCATTAACGAGGGAGGTAATTGTACCAGCTAATAAGCCACTCAATTTCAGCGTGGAATTATGTTCAATGTCAAATGGGTGAAAATGGAATGCGCGCAGTTAAATAGTGCGGGATATTATCGTATTTAGAATCGAAATAAAAACTCTGTTCTTGTATATTGTCGGTGAATAAAACACGGGCACTCGTTCGGATGCGGAAAATTAAATCACTCGTGCTACGCACTCGTGATTTAATTTTTCCGCATCCGAACTCCTGCCCGTGTTTTATTCACCGACAATAAACGCGAACAGATTTTTATTTCTTAATTCTAACACGATCCGCGGATTAATCCTATAAACATAGTGCAAACAAGAGCATGTTTTATTACCCCCATAAAACATACCTCTCAAATTGGCTGTTACTATTTACGCCCCGTATCACGTGACATATTTATGAATGAATGAACGTAAACTTTATAGTAAACCTTCTACGAGGCAAGTTGCACGAGAATCCAGTGTTACAGCTATGACGCATCTATTTTTAGAAAAGCCAATATACTCTCGAAACCAAGTTTCATTAAAACTTCTGATAATCAATTCATTTATATTTTTCTTCTCATGAAATGGATACCCTATTCTCGTGTTATTAAAATTGTTTCAATGTTTGAAATGTGTTATTTCCTTCAGAAAATTACGTAGATCGTTTTCACTAACGAGGGAGGTAATTGTACCAGCTTATAAGCCACTCAATTTCAGCGTGGAATTATGTTCAATGTCAAATGGGTGAAAATGGAATGCGCGCAGTTAAATAGTGCGGGATATTATCGTATTTAGAATCGAAATAAAAACTCTGTTCTTGTATTTTGTCGGTGAATAAAACACGGGCACTCGTTCGGATGCGGAAAATTAAATCACTCGTGCTACGCACTCGTGATTTAATTTTTCCGCATCCGAACTCCTGCCCATGTTTTATTCACCGACAATATACTCGTTCGGATGCGGAAAATTAAATCACTCGTGCTACGCACTCGTGATTTAATTTTTCCGCATCCGAACTCCTGCCCATGTTTTATTCACCGACAATATACGCGAACAGATTTTTATTTCTTAAATATACTTTTTATTGGCATGAACTAAATGTACTTAATTATCAAGATATGACGTAAACAATTTAATTGATTTACGAATTAATGTTTCATTTCTAGTTAGTAACATTAATAAACGAGACTTTGTCCGACCATAATTCATTCGAATGCAATGTTGCTAGCTTCACTTATAGTACAAGTTTACTTTCGAATTGCAAATTAAAGATTATGCTTACAGTCTTGCTTACTGTCAGTATTTTGTCTCAAAGTTAGCCTGTAAAATATTTGAGGTAACTCTTTTAAGAGCCATTGGTACAGGGTATGTATTTATATCAAAGAACGCGATCCAACGATCTCGATGATGACGAATACTCATAATCGATTTTCTAGCCCAAATCGTGAATATCCGAATACCCGAATACTCGCAACAGCCCTAGTATTGAAACGATTAATATTTAGGATCTGGCCTCAAAATGTTGCCATTGTAAACGATTGCAAATATTTTATGTGAATACAATATATTGTGTTTCGGGGGTGAAGTATTTGCGTTGGAGACAAGTCAAACAGTACAGGTTTATTTCACCAATCGATATTACACCGACCTAGAGCTGAAATTTGAGCCATGATTCTCTAAAATTGGCTTTGTTCACAAGTCGGTACATGTATAGGATTGGTCTTCTTTCGATCCTTTATACTATTGTCAAGTATGCGGAAGTTTTAAAAATGTTCAATACCGCTTTAGAGATTACCTCTATTGACGTAAAAGGTCTATTCAGTGTAAGGCTGTGGTTCGTCAGGTATATAAGTGCCGATCCGATTCGATCCACGATTCGGGGTGAGCGAATCATAGATAGAACCACGAATCAGCAGTTACATATGCCATGAATACAAATACTGCCATAGAGACCTTTTACTTTAATAACACCACATACTTCCCAGTTAGTCTGTCTATACATACCCTATGTTTAATTAAAGTAGACAACTCTTCAGTCTACTCTCCTGAAATTACTTCCCTTTGTACCCTCAAACATAGTCAAGATAATCAAGCCCAAAATAAAATCTAGCTAAAATTGAAAATGAAATTATGATAACTGATTGAAAAAAATATATTATCTAGTCGGGTAGCCAGACTAACTTAATTTGTGAAACACTAATGTACGTACATGTACAAGGGTGTATGAAGACATTTAAAACGGATAATCTGTAATGACATAGCGACAAAGAACAGGTTAAATAACACCAAACAACAATTTGTCTTCTCACTCCATTGACTAACTAATGATACATTTAGACAGCATGTGCAAACTGCCTTTTTATCATCCAGAATGGAAATACCGAAGTAATGTCACGCCTTCGATGTTAACTCGGTACGTTCCTTCAGCCATTGCAGACGGTTCGTCGTATGGCGTGATCTAATTGACAATATACTATTTATTGGCATGACCTAAATGTACTTAATTATCAAGATATGACGTAAACAATTTAATTGATTTACGAATTAATGTTTCATTTCTAGTAAGTAACATTAATAAACGAGACTTTGTCCGACCATAATTTATTCGAATTCAATGTTGCTAGCTTCACTTATAATACAAGTTTACTTTCGAATTGCAAATTAAAGATGCTCACAGCCTTGCTTACCGTCAGTATTTTGTCTCAAAGTTAGCCTGTAAACTATTTGAGGTTACTCATTTAAGAGCCATTGGTATAGGGTATGTATTTATATCAAAGCTCGCGATCCAACGATCTCGGGGATGACGAATACTCGTACTCGATTTTCTAGCCCAAATCGTAAATATCCGAGTACCCGAATACTCGCAACAGCCCTAGTGATATGCCTTGTCAAAATGGAACTAGGGTCATCTTATTGAGTTTAAAGGTATTGTATACATGTAGTTGAATGAGTGAATGTGTTTCATCTTGAATAGTTTGAGATTTTGGCATATTTGACAAAGCGAAAGTAGACTAGGGTAAAACCCACAATGGATCAGTCCGCTCGTCAGTAAACATTTGTCGACCGCCTTTGACGAACAAAATCTTTCTTATATTAAACATAACCCCCTGTTGTTTTGGTCTTATTTTGTAGCTGAAACATACTGCTTTTCAATGATATGGTCTGTCAACTGGCCATAGACTTTAACATTATATAATCTGGGGCTGACAATTGTCACTTTACATTGAGCTAAAGAACAATTTTATTTAGTGGTTTGTGACCTATATTTAACTAATAGCTTAATTGTATTTGTATCTATTTAGAACGCGTAGAATTTTTGTTATTGTGAAATTCTGTATTTACTTAATATTCTTTGTATAAATTTGTTAAAATATTTGTTATTTTGTTTTAGGCTCGTCGTTGTAGTTTTCATTTATATTATATCATCGAATCATTAAAAGACGTTATCAAAACTACGCCTCAAGTTATTGCTCTACCCAACTTATGAAAGTCCTGTGACAAAGCCTTCGTATTAGCACGCCCTTATAATTGTATTCGGTATTCTGCATAATACAATAGAATACATTTTTTCTAGGAATCCTGCAAGCGCACTCACCCTAGGCAAAAATAGTGGGTTTTTAATACATGCTATGGAGACATTATACTCTTATTAAATGTGCTTATATTTGTTAGACGACGTAGGCACACTAATTTGTCGAATGCACTTGTAAATCGTGTTCTATCCTTTTATTAAAGCAATTGCAATTTTTCAGAATGCTGGTTTACTTTTACGCACGCACTAACCTACCACATTTTGACATGTTTAAAGGATAGGATTTGGAATTTGCCAATTTTAGTAATAAATCTTAGTGATTTTGAATGTCCGCATAAATGCGTGGAAGTTCTTTTGAAATTGACTTTATTATGCTTATTTTTAAAAAAAATGACAGGTGATTGTTGAATTTGAACATGCATAGATACTATTGTGAACATTTTATATGTGACACGAGGTTTGGACTTCGTAGACGAATGCCGTCCCGCATATTAGAATTAATTGCGCCGTTAGCCGGTACTGAGAATCCCACACTTTTGCCTATGGTGAGTGCGCTTGCAGGATTCCCAGAAAATAACGAGACAACATTTTATTACAAACTAAACTGAATTATACGTAAGAAAGATTAATTAACACACACGTACAATGATTTAACAATAACATAAATACTTTAAGCGATATTTGACTTTAAGTTATGTGAGGTGTTTTAAAGTGTACATTGAGTGAACATGTATATGTGTATAAGAGAAGTAGAAGAAGAGGTTTAACGTTATTAGTTATGCACATATCTTGAACGCCATCAAGCATACACTGTTATGTGGAAAATATATGCAGCCGTTTATTTAGACCATACTGCAATCAGATCTTAGCCACACATTTATGTTTACCTTTTAGGTGTTTTATGTTTGTTAGGAAAATCTATATAAAATGTAATAACTGTACAAAGGAACAATCTTTCAACCTGTTTTTATTTGATGTAGAATCTAGTGTAAATCCTTGGTAGAATACAGTTGGCATGGAAACAATGATAAGACAAACAGTGCTGACCTGTCTGCTTTGTCTGCAGATGATTGAAGCTGGTGAGTAAATGATTTTATTGTTGTTATTTAAGTTGTTATAAGCTACACTAAGTACAGGATAAAAAGTTGATAATAAAAATGCTATTTTTAAAATACTTTTATGCTAGATAGTAAAATAATTATGGATCATGGTTGCACTTGTAGAACAACGTACATATACATGTATACATCCTCATGACATGTGATTACTTACCTGACGTACCTACATCGAGAGCTCAGTGCAAAACAGTTGTAACTACATCTAAAATCATATGTAGTTTCAACTATTTTGCATGGAGCCCTCGACATGTTCCCACGTACGAAGTGGCTATAATAACGGGGACCAACATAATTTGAATGCCTGTGGTGCCTCTATGGGAGTCACATTAAGAATTTGAAGCCTGTGGAATTAAACATTTTTCTTCGCGCGACTCTCATAGATAATCAACATACGTGAAATTTTTGTGTGACAGGCAAAGGAATCGGGTTTTCTATCTGTCCGTTGTTCAAGAAAAAAGCAGTTTGCTAATTTTCAGTAACTACTGGTTAGATTTATTGATGAAACTTGGTAAGTGGTGTCAGTCGAACGGTAACTGTGTCAGGAAATTATTTGCACAGTTTCTAATCTGGCGACCCGGGTTCGAATCCGGGCGGAGGCACACATATGCCTGCCATATGTCAACAAAAAGCTGACTGGCTTATAAAGGCTATGCTCCGTTTTTGTTTCATTCCCATTAATTGCTATTCCCACAAAACTAAACACATTTTGAAGAACGACACAATCAGCGATTACCGATGCGTGGAAATGGGCAAACATAGGTTCAATAATCAAGTGTTATTCATTAATTGATTCCATTAGTAGGTAAACATTTTGTACATGCTTTAGTTGCCTCATCTTTCTTTACATTGTAATTATATAGACACTATCACCGAACTAACTAGTATGTAGTTAATACCGTTTCTGCACTGAACATCTTGCAGCATGACATATTGTGGTAGATCTTACTGGATGTAACTCACCTAAGTCCTTGAAATAGTTATTCATAACTTCTTTATTCATCATCAGAGGACAATCTTTCCGGCTCTCTTAACACCAAATCAGGATATCTCGATTTTAACCATGCCACCAGTCTCTACCCGCTTGAAGGTAAAGAATAACAAATACACTGATATAGTAATACAGTAGAATATGGTTGGTCCGACATCCCGATGATTTATTATTAAAATCTCGGATTGCCGATACACATCTGTCATGTCGGTCACTCGATGACTTTAAAAACGCCTCATACGATTTTAAGTCAAATATCGCTTAAATTATTTATTTCATTGAAAAATCATTTTGCGTGTTTGACAATTAATCTTCTACATAGTTCTATTTAGATTTCAATAAAATATTATCTCGTTCTTTTCTGGCAAAAGTGTAAAATATTTAATGCAAACTATGTGTGGCATTACTCTTACTGTGCTCCTATTTGTTGGACGGTGCACATGTATGTACACTTATTCGTTGAATATAAATATTAATCGTTTTCCACCTTTGCATTAAACATCTGCAAGTTTTCATAATGCTGGTTTATTTTTACGCACACATCGACCTATCTCATTTCAACATTTTGAAAATGATACGATTTTGAATTTACCAATTTTAGACCTAAAACTGAAAACTTGGTTATTTTGAAAATCTGTCTAAATGCGGGGACGTTCTTTTGTTATTGACTTTGTTCATGCTTCTTTAAAATTTAATAGGTGATTGTTGTATTTGAACATGCGTAGATATTATTGTGAACAACTGAAAGGTGACAGGAGGTTGGTACGTTATAGGACTTTGTAGACGAACGTCATCCTGCATATTAGGATTAATTGTGCCTTTAGCCGGTGTCGAACTCAACCAAGACGTGACTTAGCGAATAAGAGATTTGTCAGTGGCCATCCGATGACCGGTCAGCGTCCGGGTGATTTTGACATAAGAACTAGTATTAAGAGATGTGTGATACTATGAATAATTGTGTTTGTTTATATTTCAGCGAACCGTCCACCACACATATACATGCAGCCAAACAACGACATATATATGTTCTTCAGACCAGGGCATTATATAGAAATACCCTGCATTGCGGATGGCATACCTACACCTGAGTCAGTTTGTTTCAAGTTTTATGCAAATCTCTGCTTGATGTGAATTTCATAATGCCTGCTTTTCATGACTGTACAAGTCCAACCAAACATGTTCGAACTATTTTATCAGTACTTTTTTTAAATTTAAATTTACGTTGGAAGTACATTTATGCAAAGTACAATTTTCTGTGGACCAAAACTTCTGTTTGATGTTATAAAAGTTAATAATTGTCGTTTTCTCCAATGTCAGGACTAAGAGTTTGGTGGACGGGCTCCCTCGCGAACATTAGTGGAAGCTAGTAGATGGTCGGACGCGCTGGATTTGTGCATAAATGTGTCACGGGATGCATTTGCGGATGTTTAAGTTTCGCGATAAAAATGTGTTCAAGACAGTGATTTACTTGTTGTGCATAGTCACGTAATTAATAAGACGACATAGAGAGAGAATTATAAACTATAATTTTATCACATTGTTTCTAATTACGTATGTTTTAACCTATGCGACCATTGAATATTTTTGGTTGTAACTTGTTCAGGTGGGCTTAGACTAATATCTTTGACCTCCCCTACCTCTTGATGATATACAGTTTTATAAGAGATTATTTTATTTCTAATCCAATACGCCATATGACTTTTGTATTTCGTGATAGAAATTGTTTCTGCAACAATTCAAAGTATTTCAGAAATGTATTCCGATACATACACGAGTACATGTATAAATCATTGAGCAACGATTTGTTACGTTTAGGTTATGTAAGTGTTGCAATCTCATTTTTAGATATTTATGGATGCGTAACGGTGAGGCTTACAATCCCAGTGGTCAAGGTGACGGTGTTGTCCAGTTACCTAACCAAGGTACCATTGTATTTAACAAACCTGAATCGAAAGACGAGGGAATTTTCCAGTGTTTTGCAGATAATGGTTACGGAATGTCTGCCTCTGTGAAAGTCATCTTCCGGATGGCGAAATTTGGGAGATTTGCGGATGAGCCTCGAACGGTATAAACATTATAATTATAGTTTACGTATTTCCAAAATGCTGTTAGTTTTAATAATCCTATGATAAAGCCTAAGGGTTTTCTTGTGTTTTTCAATTTTGAAAGCTAGATTGTGATACAGTGAAGCAATCGTGAACGTTCGGCCATTTCCGTTTTTCTCGTGTAAATACGCTATTGCCATGCAAGGCCGAGGTGATCAGAATCGCAGTGAACTAACGAAATAAACATTAATGTCAATGTAATACAATTCGAAATTATCTAACGTTTCGTTTTGTGATTTGTAGACACATAGAGTAAACGCTGGTATGGATTTAACGTTACCATGTACCCCACCACAAAGTTACCCTCGTGCTGATGTGTACTGGGTTATAAATGAACCTGATGGAAGATGGAAGGCTGTAACTTTTGATAAGAGAGTCAGTATGGACATAGAAGGTAATTTTGTGTTTCATTCTTCATATACTATACTGTTTACATGATGCTTTGTCTTACCATAGATTGCAAGCCACATATCACTAAAGAACATCGTAAAATGTTTCCACGACTTTAAAATGTACTCGAGATTAACCTAACTTAGGTTTAGTAATAGAAATGCGTGCCATTTACCAATCAGTCGATGTGTTAATTCATGGCCTAGTGGCTGAGTTTCGGCGTCATCTATAGTTTGGTCTAATTCGATGATCTGCGCATGTCTGATTGCTCAAGGCGCCAAAACCCGTATTTCCGTTTGAGTGGTTTCAAGATGGCGCAGTTAAAAAAATGACCAAAAGCGAACTAGCGATGGTTCGACCGTAGTTTAATCACGAAAGGTATGAGGGGTGTTTATTAAACATACATTATGACCAAACTAATGCATGCATTTCGACCAAATTTTACCCAAGTGCAGACAATGGGCTAATGGGTACACATGCGGTATCTAATTGAATGATGGTGACCATGGATAGCACCAAAAACCCGGCCATGGTATCTACTTCTCTCCAGTAAGATTCACTGAGCATGTTCCACTGTTATTGTAGTACATTTTTGTTTGTGTTCTATGCATATTACTGAATAGATAATCCATTATTTTACAGGTGGATTGAGGTTTACAAACGTGAACAAGTCGGACAGTCAAGATGGAAAAGCATACACATGTATGGCTATCAACTACCTTATGAGAGACAATGCTACTGGACCTGAACATATTGTTGAAGTTCTAGGCAGTAAGTATAATTACCCCTATAACAATGTGTCTGTGTGATATAGGTATGATCTCCGTACTGCCAACCTTCCGACGGAAACAAAATTGTGCCTGCACGATATCTTTTGAACCTTTGCCAACTTCCATGAAACTCTATACCAAATGTGTACAGGTAACTCGTTTAGACGAGGTTTATGTCGGCTCAAGGTCACAGTTTTTTATGCCCCCGTATCGATAGATCGGGAGGCATATAGTAAGTGACCTGTCCGTCCGTCCGTCCGTCCCAGGTTAACCCAAATTGACCGTTTTGTCTTACATCAATATGGCTTGCTACAAAGCTTCCATACGTTCATGGATGTTGTATTTGAACATTCTCCACACACATATATCACCTGACCTCATTTTGACCTCCGCGTTGCCTAATTTTGGACTCAAAAAAGGAAACATTTCTGCTAACAAGTCATCATGTATTATTTATTGCTGATACTACTGATTTTACTTACGTGTTTATTCTGTGCCTTAATGTGCTTACATATGTGTGGTTTGTTGCTGATAATTACTTACCGTGTTTGTTCTGTACCTTAATGTGCTTACACATGTGTGGTTTATTGCTGATAATTACTTACCGTGTTTGTTCTGTACCTTAATGTGCTTACACATGTGTTGTTTATTGCTGATAATTACTTACCGTGTTTGTTCTGTGCCTTAATGTGCTTACACATGTGTGGTTTATTGCTGATAATTACTTACCGTGTATCTTCTGTGCCTTAATGTGCTTACACATGTGTGGTTTATTGCTGATAATTACATACCGTGTTTGTTCTGTACCTTAATGTGCTTACACATGTGTTGTTTATTGCTGATAATTAATTACCGTGTTTGTTCTGTGCCTTAATGTGCTTACACATGTGTGGTTTATTGCTGATAATTACCTACCGTGTTTGTTCTGTGCCTTAATGTGCTTACACATGTGTGGTTTATTGCTGATAATTACTTACCGTGTATCTTCTGTGCCTTAATGTGCTTACACATGTGCGGTTTATTGCTGATGATTACTTACCGTGTTTGTTCTGTGCCTTAATGTGCTTACACATGTTTGGTTTATTGCTGATAATTACTTACCGTGTATGTTCTGTGCCTTAATGTGCTTACACATGTGTGGTTTATTGCTGATAATTACTTACCGTGTATGTTCTGTGTCTTAATGTGCTTACACATGTGTGGTTTATTGCTGATAATTACTTACCGTGTATGTTCTGTGCCTTAATGTGCTTACACATGTGTGGTTTATTGCTGATAATTACTTACCGTGTTTATTCTGTGTCTTAATGTGCTTACACATGTGTGGTTTATTGCAGCCACTGAACAGAAACATCCGACTAATGAACTTTGGACATCACCAAGTGACCAATTCTTTATGAAGGGGAGACTTCTTAAATTGAAGTGTATATTTGCTGGAAAGTAAGGTTATCCCTTTTTGTTCGAAACCGATTGCTTTTGAATTTGACTTACATTTTAAAATACTTTCTCAATAGCCTAGTGGTTGAGAAATTGAATATGTTAGTGAAGCACGTTCTTCTAAAGAATATTTCCGTCAAGCTTGGTTGTAACCGGTACCATCTATTGACAGACTATTGGTATGATCTATGGGAACTAATACGTACGACTTGTCGCAGATGTATTTGTTACGAAAGCGATTTTAAGTTAGGATTGTCTCCCGTAAATCAACTTTCCTTTTTCTGTACATAGTGTCCACTCTATATAGGGAAAACTAAGAAGGAACAATACGAACATATTTTCTCACTGCCTTTCATTAAATATTGTCCCTTTACTGTGTATTATCCGCTTTATAGTAAAAACATTTTGCCACTGTGCCATTTCGTTCGAGGATTGTCCTTATGTATGATGTACGCATTCTGATAACTAAACATTGACACGTGCATATTTTGCTGGCTTAGAATAACAAGGTCGTAAGTACTACTACTTGAAATCGACACCTCAAGGCGCTTCCTATGATCCTATTTTTATGAAAATCGGATATGGTCATGTTGACCAAACGGAAGTTGAAAAGGCTTGTTTTTTCAAAAGTAAAGAGTAGTTTTCATGCAATTTTTTCTTGTTATCTCAAATATTGATTTTGTACTAACGACTTTCTAATTCTAGGCCAGCGGTTTACCGGAGACAAATATAAATGACTGACCTTTCACGATTGATGATGTGCGGTGATTCGTTTTTGTTTGTTGTGTATTTATTTACTGACTGTTGCGGTAGGCTGTCTGGGTGAAGTGGTGTTATTGTTACTGTTGCTCTGCATATTCGATTCTGTGTTTCGTTATGATCTGTTGTTCATGCTGAGTGCGGCTTCCCCTGTCCGATTTGTCATTATCGTTTTGTATGTGGGAACTTACGACATGGCCGCTTCATAGCTAAAACGAAAACGAAAACACGGTACATTATTTCACTTGCTAATAACATTACAGTAATGAAACAGAAAACAAGCATCTCGATCTTTTCTTATACTGTTATTGTGTCTTAATATACCAACAAGAAGTGAGTGCTGTAACTGATAAATTCGATCAGTATATGTATATGTCGTAGACAGCTTGTTTAACAATCAATCTAACATAAATTCAAATTACTACAACTCAAATATCTAAAAAAAATCCAGGTACATATATATGTTTTTATCTTTGTATTACTGTATATAATGAATACCAAAGATAATTGTTTTTTCTTTTTTTCAGTCCCACACCAGATGTGTACTGGGAGAAGCTTGATGGAACATTCCCTGACAGAGCAAGTTTTAAAAGTTTTGGACAAGAACTGCAGATCTCTGACGTGCAGATGTCTGACGCTGGTCAGTATGAATGTAAGGGTTGGAACACAGAATCTTCACAGAGAGCTACCAAGGCTTTTGTTATCAGAGTTCAATGTAAGAAAAGAAAACTACATTGCATACCGTTACAATTGTATACATCTATGGTTACTTTGACTTACTTACGAACTTTGAACGTCTTAAGAAACATTATGTGGTTGATAACAGTTAAATTCGTTTTCAGCAATATTGACATAGTCTAGAAGTAAAGAAATACTCAGTACATGGTTTATTTGTTCACAAGAGCTATTTTGATTGCGATATCCGTCCGTTCTTCATCAACAAATCGTTCAGAAAAGTTACCATTTTCGAGGGCTGTTTTCAGCAGTTCAGCCGTTTAGGCACCCTTTGACGTTTTAACTTCCTTTGGCTACTGGGCTACTGAAGGAAACTCGCGTTCGAGTTCGAGTCTCCCTATGAAGACTATTTCTCGTCTGTTGGGTGTGCAGCCAACATCGAGTTATGGCGCCCAGGAATATCGAACACGTTCATACAGCGCTCTCACAACATTGTGGCTTCTTTCTCCGAACATTTAAGCAGTGGTGCAGACGGGGATCGAATCCGGGACCTCTCGATCCTAAAGTGCGCGTTCTACCTCAGGCAACCGCTCCCCATGAACAATATCTCCAAATAGCTAGGCTATGTTTGACAAAACTTATGTTAACTGGTGCTTAAATGGTTAGCTATCCCATTTCTTCAAGCGATGTTGATGCGTTAAATAACATGACCACAATTGAGCATTACTTGACGGTTATTTCATTTGTGTGTATTTCAGCGGCTCCTTACTGGATTGATGAACCGGAGAGTGTTGAAGCGAGTATAAATGAAACAGCTACATTCATTTGTCGAGCATTTGCTGACCCAGAACCAAGGTACTCATGGTTCATCAACACAGTGCCATTAGAAGATAGTGAGTGTTGGGAGTTGAACACATATCATTTAAAAATATTCATTGTAGTTAATTTATGTCAGTGTTCCCGTGTCACTATTGAGTAGTTATCTGTTCCTTGATTACCTAACTGTACTAAGCTATTTCTTGGTAACCAACCCATAAGGTTATATGTTCCAACCAGTACGAATCTCTTCTTTGGTAACAAACCAGCACTAATCAGTTTCTGTATTATTAAGCAATGCTAGTCTATTCCTTGGAAATCATTCAATACTTTAAATTGTTCGTTTACGAACTTTAGCATTCTGGTTCACCAGAGTATTCTTCACCTGTAGTCTGGGAACTTAAATAAATATACCAGATTTATATAGCGCCTTTTTCATGCGAACGCACATTCAAAGGCACTTTACACGATTGTGTTGCAACCACAAGGGCGCAGGTGCATCCTCTACCAGTGCAGATACAGCATGCTCTGACCAGAGGGACAGACTGAGAGAAAGCCCCTGAAGTGGGAGAGAGAGACGTTAGATACAAACATGTCCGGCGGTGCAGAAGTGCGCCTAGCTCTTATTTCGAATAGACAGCCTAGCCTGGTCCTTTAACGTACCCGTTGTATAGCACCGATACACAGCTTTCTGGCACTTCCAGATACTTTGCAGACCATACGGTCAGATATAGCGGATAAATATTATAGATATTTCAGAAATGTCAAGTTCCGATGCCTTGACTTACCACTGATGCATGAGGATGGAACTTTAGCGGTTTAGTTTTATTTTCTTGTTTAGTTTGTGTTGAGTATGATGTGGCCTTTGCTTGTGGTTTGTGTTTATTTTTTTGTGTGTTCCTTTACTAATTCGATAATCAATTTCTGACTTGATTCAGAGGTGACAGACTATTGACGTACTCGGGATATATAATTCATGTATATACAGTAATGGAATCTATAGCTCATATAACGTGGATAACGAATTTTTGAAATGCTTAATAATTATACTGGATGTATACCTATACGTAGAACATGATTTATCATTGAAAATGTTATATTTCCAGGAGCAAATGAGATTGGAGTACGAGATCCTAGGATTTATAAGAATAACCGATTCTACAAACCTAACGAGAATAACATTACACTGACCAATCTAAAATTGGAAGATCACATGAATATACAGTGTAATGCCAGTAACAAACATGGATATGTGTTCTCAGATGTCTACCTTAATGTACTGATGGAAACGGGTATAAGCAGCGGTGAAACAAGTTCTTACAACTTATTCTTACTAGGTTTGAGTGTTGTTGCCTGGGTAACTATGGTACGTTCACACAATTAAGGAATTATGAAGTTTATTTCAAACCTGATTCCATAATTCTGTACAACGTTTTATGTCAATTCTTATGTGACACTTGGAAGAGTGATAATAGTTAATTGAGACAAAATAAACGAACATGTGGAAATAAATCAAGCGGTTCGTTCAATAGATGTCCTATTGTTTAATTATAGACATTGTATTAACATTGCCTGTTTACTTGACACTCGTGAATATTCTTGTAGTTCGTTATTGCACTGTATTCCGTAATACTGTTTGAGTTATACTATGTGGTCTAATGTACAAATGTTTTTTAAGGGTGTGATTATCCATGTTTTTATCAAATTGGATAGTTGAACACTATACATACATTGTTTATATATTATATTTATACAATAAAAACTGTATTAATACACTGTCAGACAATTCGAAGCCACACTGAAGCGGTGGCAGTGCCTAGCCACTGGTGCAAGAGACAGGCACACACAGTACCATCCTTATCTCCAAAAAGGATACTTCAAGTAAGTCTCTAACAATGAATATCACACTGAATGGTTTCTTAAATTAGCATATAACCATAAGGGGGGGGGGGGGGGGGGGGGTAATTGCAATTGATAACTCGAATTTATCGACGCCGAACCGGTTTTGGTTTACCTGGCGGTTTTAATCCAGTTAGTCGAACCACCCCTGGAAGTTGTTTAATGGTCGGTTAGCGATTATCGGCAATTGTTTCATATCAACAAAATATCGGAAAACATCCTGAAGCTGTGTGTTTTTCATTTAAAGTAAATAATCCAGAAATTAAAAAAAAACATGTACAAATGAATAGTCCCAATTCTAAAGTTTTAATAACGTCACAATAAAATTGTCAGTGGCCCATATCTACTTTGGGAAGGGGGAATTTCGCGTCGTTTAATGGCCTAGGGGGATTGTAATAATGATGATACTTTTTAGTTTTCATTTATAGGCTTTTTTAGATATTGATAGTTGGTATGTAGATCTACATGATGTAATTGTTTTTGAGAGAATTTTATTTTTCGGAACGAGGGAAAAAATACTTTCTGGATAGGGGATGGGAACAGCATTTCGACCTTGTAACAGCGAAAATATGATATAAAATTATTATTTGTCCGTAATTTTGTAATTGTAGTAAAGCACACGTGCACAGCTAAACTTCAAACCATAACAAAACAGTTTGAAACCACTTCGAAACCACCAAACTAAAACCAAAACCGGTTTGTTGCCGATAAATTCGCTCTAAAATTGAATGAAGTATGCATGTATTTGGCCAAGTAAACAAACTGTACATGTTCAGAAATTTGACTCTCAAATCAGTATGGTAGATTATTTATTTACCAACTACAGCTCCAGATGGATAATGCTGGTACAATAAAAATCCAGAAAAGGTTGTATAGTGCTGACCAAAGAATCCATAATCATTATAATCGTTTCTCACCGACACGGTATCTCCCGCCTTCAGTTCAATGACAAGCATCTGTGAAGATTGGTCGTGGTAGGTCACATAGAAGGGAATCGGGGAACCTATTAATATTTTCGCCGCCATTAACACCAAACCCTGTAACCGCCCCTGACTTTGCAACTAGTTCATGTAAGGATCTAGCATTTTTTCAAATGTGATTTGAGCAGCTATATTCCTCTGAGAAAGGCTTACGCACAGTAGGTTCAATCAGCTATTTCTTAGCGGGAAGCTTTAAGTCCTGACAAGCTCGTGTAAAATATATAAGATGGCTACATTTTTTACAAATTTCTAGGAGTATCTGGAACCGCGCCTGTTCATTCCGCTATAATGTACTGTAGATTATAATTAACATGTGTCGTGAGTTTAATTACGGTGGATGGGGTCTGTAGGTGTACAGCCTGCAAAATCACAAATATGTATGTCTATAAGGACATGACAAACAACGAGACACGCCAGTCGAAGGTTGGACGATGACTTTTAATATACTTTACAAAATGGCAATACCGTATCAATATATAACAGTCTAATAAACATGAAATACAACATGAATACATGAATGAACAATAAATGAACTAACCTGCAAAGGCACAAATATGTATGTCTATAAGGACATGACAAACAACGAGACACGCCAGTCGAAGGTTAGACGATGACTGACGTGGGAGGGCATTCTGTGCTCAGTGGACTGAGACAAAGCCAAAACGAGGCTATGTCCATCGAAATGTAAGGAAGCGGTGAAATGCCATGCGGTTAGTAATGTTATGAAATCGATGAAAAATGGTATGATAAATGTATGATAAAGACTGTATATAGATAAAGTACATACATAATTGATAGTATAAATAATAATAAATAAGGTCAATATGACCTCGTGACATACTCCCCCCCCCCTTGTGGAATGTCGCCCCGACATTCACAATAAATAGAAATAACTAGCTGTGAGCAACATGTCAGCATAAATGTAAAAGAATAGACTGTAAAGTACTAGACTATTGCAAGAGTACTTGTAAATTTGTAAATACACTGTAATATATACTACAAAATATAAAACAAGTTACTCCCACAGGTAACTGTATCATTAATAAACAGTACCTAAAAAAAATTTTTTTTTGTTAAATTTAGATTTCTTATACAAGGTATATTTCCCGGAGAAGTGATCGTACAGTCACTGTGTGTATTTTGTTTTTTTCATAATTTAAAGTATTTACGGCATTAATCATCTATTAAAAGCTGTGGGTGATCAAAAACATCTTTGTGAATCGAAAGCATTCGAAAGCATGCTTAAATTTACCTTCGTACGATATAATTCAGTGTTTAAACTTTATTTTATTTTTCGAGGGCGATAAACGCTGTAGGAACGGCTGTAGTGGTTTTTAGTGTGTCTGACGGGTATTTCGAACGTATTTTATAACGGTTGTTTTCATTGGCGTAGTATACATCGTTTGTACGCTGGTAACCAAGTCCTGGGAAACCCCAATGAAATCAACCAATGAAAATCGTTGTTACAAAAAGGAAATCACGCGCATCATTCGGAACGTTCGCACAAACATGGAGTCATTTTGACATTTAAATATGCAAACGATTCGTTTTTCGGCTTACACGTATACATTCACTGAAGTGAACATGTGTCAACCAGGTAAATCTGTTCCAACTTTTTCGTTCTTTAGTTTTACCGCATTATTATGTTTCTACACAACGGTAAATTCGACATTTGTTGGTGATTTCCTCAATATTTCCGTTTTTTTTGTTTTTATTTAGTCCACCTCAGTGACCGGGTGGATACCGTATTACGTATTTATGGCATAACTGTTTAACTACTTGACCAATTTCGATGGGATTTCGCATGAAAGTAGTTATAGTCATGTTTTTTACGAATATAATTACTTTATGAAGATATCGAAAGCCAATTCTTGTTTTTGATACCTGGTCAATTCATGGAAATACACCTTGTATAAGAATTCTAAATTTAACAAAAAAAAAATTTTTTTTTTTTTTAGGTACAGTTTATTAATGATACAGTTACCTGTGGTTACTCCTACATACTTTGAACACTGCTACTGCTAGCTATAAACTACTAACAATAAACTTATGTTAGAATCTAATGCGATTAATTCATTGCAGATGTGCACTATCTGCAACACATATTAACATAATGTACTGTAAGGTACTATATAACATCAAAATTAACACATCAATAATTATGGTTACAACAACAATGTAACCACAGGGGACAATCTAAAAAACAAATTATGATGGACGTGACGGTGTACAGTATTTATTTAACGCATACCTTACAACTCTAACCTAACTCCCATGAGTTGTTCATCCACCCAGGCCTAGCCGTAACCCTTTTTGGTCTGGTTGTAGGGCTAGTACGTCGGGCTGGAATGACATACTTAGGTGATGGCATCATTCCTACAACTGAAATATTAGTTGGCAAAACAGTGGGGACTGGAGACGAGGGTACTGGGTCGGAATGTGAATCAGGAGCAACCGAACTAGCCACAGTAACATTCCTGAAGGGATGTGCCTACTCGTAGGTATTCCCATAAATGGGAGCAACAAGTTTCTATGCAGTATTCAAGCCTTATCTCGGTCATGGTCCCTCTTCACCTCATAAATTGGAACACCCGGAGTAGGTTGACTAATAACCAAATACACATCCCTTTCCCACCTGTCGGCTAATTTGGCTTTCCCCCTGATTCCAACATTCCGCACCAAAACCCTGTCACCAACATCTAACCTGGCTTCCCTAACCTTCAGATCATACCAGCGCTTATTGCGTTTGCCCTGTTTCCTGGCCTCTCTACGGGCCACATTATAAGCAAACCCTAAACGGCTGCGCAGACCAGACACATAACAATTATGGTCTTTAACGGGGGACTTGTCAGGTTCGATCCCGACAAAGGCATCAATGGCCAGTCTAGGATGACGGCCAAACATAAGAAAATGTGGAGAATACCCCGTAGCGGAATGAGGGGTCGAATTGTAAGCATGTACCAATGTAGGAACATGTGTCCTCCATTTACACTTCTGATCTTCCTCTAAAGTACCTAACATATTCAATAAGGTGGAAATGAACCGCTCTGTCATACCATTACCCTGAGGGTGATAAGGAGTTGTCCTAGACTTCTCAACATTTGCAATGAGACAAAGCTCCCTGATCACCTCACTCTCGAAGTTCCTACCTTGATCACTATGGAACCTACTGGGGAAACCATAGTGACAGATGAAATTTTCAAACAAGAGTTTGGCAGTGGTATGAGCAATTTGGTTCTTTGCAGGAAGGGCCTGAGCAAATCTGGTAAAATGATCAGTAATGATCAGTATATTCTCAAAGCCATCTCGAGACATTTCCAAAGACAAGAAATCAATACAAACTATCTCCATAGGGTAACTGGAGTGAACAGGGATCAATTTGGCCGAGGTCCTATCTAATGTCTTACGACGAATACATCTGGGGCAGTTGCGAATCCTATGTTCTACAAACTGCTCCAACTGCGGCCAAAAGAACCTAGAACGTACAAGAGAAACAGTCCTCAAACAACCCTGATGACCTGCTTCATCGTGTAAACCAGTAAATATAAGGTCCTTCAAATGGTCAGGAATAAAAACCTGTTCTACTGGGTACCCATTTGAAGTTCCCTTCCTATATAGTATAGAATTTTCAACATACAAATTACCCCACTCCTTGAGGTAAGCTCTCACCTGTGAAGTTTCGTGAGATTTCTGTCTCTCGGTGAGCTTATGACCAACGTCCAGAAGCTGGACAATACGGGACAGGTTCTTATCACTGGACTGTTCCTGTTTCAAGTCAACAGACGACAAACTACTGCCTACCAAACTATCTACTGATGGGTTATCAACTAACACTTGTTGATTAAAACTGATATACTCAACAGCAGGCCTCTGGCCAGGGCCATCAGAATGAGCCTGAAGTAAGGCTTTAACAGCATCAGATAATACTACATGTGTATCAATACTACAGGAATGAATCCTAGACATAGTGTCAGCATCGATGTTGTCACGACCACACCTATTATTCAATTTAATATCGTACGTAGACAGGGACGCAAGCCATCTGTGACAAGTTGCATCAAGTTTGGCAGTGGTAAAGGCATAAGTTAGAGGGTTGTTGTCTGTGCGAACTTCCACAGAATTACCATAAAGGTGATTATGGAACTTATCACAGACAGCCCACTTGAGAGCCCGAAACTCAAGCTTATGAGCTGGATAGTGACGCTCACTGGCTCTCAAGCCCCTACTAGCATATGAGACTACATGCTCCTTACCGTCTGCACCAACCTGATACAACACAGCACCTAACCCACTACAACTAGCATCTACATTAAGGATGAAGGGCCGGGTATAATCGGCAAACGCTAATACAGGAGAAGTTAACTTGTGTATCAAGCAATCAAACGCATCTTGCTGGTTCGAACCCCACGACCATGGGTAGCACAGTTACGTGCTTTCTTGTTGGAAGGAATACCTGTAAGCAGGTCATTTAATGGCTTAGCTATCTTAGCATAATCCTAAATGAAGCGGCGGTAGTACCCCGCAAAACCTAGAAAACTACGTAGCTCCTTAATGCAAGTAGGAATAGGGTATGATTTAAGTGCCATGATCTTTTCAGGATCGGTCTTAACACCATGAGCGCTAACTACATGGCCGAGGTAATTGACTTCCGGCCTAAAGAAATCACATTTCGACCCCTTTAACTTTAAACCATTCGACTCTAGTCGTTTGAATACCGCTTCAAGCCGCCGATAGTGTGACTCTAAATTATCTGAGAAGATAATTATATCGTCCAGATAAATCAAGCAATCCTTGAGGTGAAGCTCACCCATACAACGTTCCATTAAACGCTGAAACGTTGCAATACACATCATCACGGAATTGAATCATCCGTCATGGTATGCCCCACCCCACCACTACCCATGTACCCCCTACAAACCCGAACTCTACAACCCTTCATGTTATCAAGTGCGTAAAATATAATCCCATGACATCATCTATATTGGAAGGACAAAAACAGTAATAAGCTCGACATTCAATTACACAGCTATCTACAAACAAATTAGTTTTGAACAACGTACAGTACTCCAAACATAAAAGATAATACAATTGACTTAACTAGAGGGGGGGGGGTCACGTGATGATTCCAGTTCGTCTCCCGTAATGGCGGCGCACATGTAAATCAGTAATTTCTTTTTTCTGTCTGTCTGTCCATCAAAACGTCTCTTCGCTAATATGACTGTATTCTATATATATACATACTATGTGGATACAGGGTGTTCATAATGCATGTCCTCATTACAACCGAATGCCATGAGAATTTGATTGCTACATCTCACACATTCATGACTTTTTTGTATACTATTGGAAAGCTACCATTTAAAAGTTGTATTCAATATATGGTTTGAGTTCAAATGTACTATCAATGCAACTCAGGAATTAATAATGCACTACGTTCTTAAAGGCACAATTCTGTAAGCATTAAAGAAACCGTCATAATAGGCTATACAATATTAACATGCATACTCCGATGACAAAGCGGTGATAGAATATTTCTTTTGCGCTGCTAGTCTGGTTCCCGTGCAACAATCTTACATTTCATTAGATAAGGACCTTTACTGCGTAGATTGTAAAGATCGGGAACCAGACTAGTGCGCTGCAGGCTCGAATCATAGTAGGTGTCATCTGTTCTAATATGACTCCATGCTAAATGACCAGAGAACTTTAGACAATTTGTTTCGGGCTCAGACTATCTATTTTGTCAATAAGGGTTCCCTGACATGTTTTGCGCAAAAGGGTCATATACCAGCTATTTTTAACGGGGTGGTGGGGTGATCGGACTACATATGTACCCCTCTCCGGAATCCGTGTATGCAAGTGTTCAGGAATGCATACTACTGTTACTAATCATGGCAGTTCGCCGACGATTATGTGACTTAAATTTTGTCACCACATTATATTACCATGGTTACGGATTAAAACATGAGTCTGTGACGGCATCGTACGGACGGATTAAAACATCATCCCAGCTTCTATACCTTACACAGAGATCCGAGTTATAACATGCATACTCCGATGACAAAGCGGTGATAGAATATTTCTTGTGCGCTGCAAACTCGAATCATAGTAGGTGTCATGATGTCATCTGTTCAAATATGACTCCATGCTAAATGACCAGATAACTTTAGACAACTTGTTTCGGGCTCAGACTAGCTATTTTGTCAATAAGAGTTCCCTGACATGTTTTGTGCAAAGGGGTCATATACCAGCTATTTTTAACGGGGTGGTGGGGTGATCGGACTACATATTACCCCTCTCCGGAATCCGTGTATGCAAGTGTTCAGGAATGCATACTACTGTTACTAATCATGGCAGTTCGCCGACGATTATGTGATTTAAATTTTGTCATCACGTTATATTACCATGGTTACGGATTAAAACATGAGTCTGTGACGACATCGTACGGACGGATTAAAACATCATCCCAGCTTCTATACCTTACACAGAGATCCGAGTTATACTGGTGGGGCCTAGCGCATTGTAGCCCCAAGCAAGCCGGATCGGTCGAACAATACCTCATGCGAGGGGTAACTATAGCAGGTGAGTCAACAATTCTACTTCATTTCTTTTGCTGTCATTGCACACGTGCATGTATGCAATTTTGGCAACTTTCTTCTACCTATGTTATATTTTACCATTAGGCAGTCCTATATCATGATATTACAATAATCATACAACTCCTTTTCTTAAACTTTTTAGTGCGCACCGTTAAATTATTGCCAAAAGTGACAGGATGGCGTTCAATGTAGATGTAAAGTACATAGGCGGATCCAAGGGGGGGGGGGGGGGCGGACTCGGCGTACGCCCCCCCCTAAAACCGCCAAAGTAAAGTCCATTCATTTGTTGTATCACTCTGAATCACATATTTTAAGTCATTTTTGTTCTGCTTTCTGCGCGCACAGCGCGCAATTAACATTTTCCACTAACCACAGACACTTCGATAGCCCCGTTATTTAGGTCGAACTTTGCGATTCTGATGCATCGCTCTTTTTGCACGTTGATTCTCTTTTCGCTGCATTTTATGACAACAAAGATGGATGTCTTAGCATTAAAAATCACTAAAATCGAGGAGCTACCCTTGCGGCCCCCTGGACCCCCAGCTCATTTTTCATTTCACGCCCCCCCCCCCAACACTAATCCGCCCCTGAAGTATGTCAATAAACAAAACAAGAATTTATGGAACAATACTAAAGTACAATGTACACAATTGTGTTACCCGATATACCCATATAATGCCCCCGATATATATAACATAATTATGCACTAAATATTTTCGATCATTTTTTTTGTATTTATCCAAGCGTAAAATTCTAGGAACCTAGACTACACGAATTTTGCGTTGTTTCGAAAACTGCGTATAAGGAAAATATTAAATTCACGTGTGATTTAGTAAACACATGATTGAATATAAACTTTATACCCTGGGTATATAATAAGTATGTAACAGGATACGCTGAACAGACTACTATTGCGCCATAGCTTAGGTAGAAAATTCGAAAAGCATGACCACATCGTGTGCTAACGTTTCATTCAACAAGCAGGATATTTCGAAGTAGAGACTGGATACTGAACAATGCGGTAAGTATTGTTTTGCTTCCTTCTATTTTACAAGCCTCTAAACTTTACAGTCGTACGACATAGTCACAAACAAGTCTTGACTCGTACATGTATTGTATACATTTGTTTTTAAACAAAATAGCTTAGATTACAGTATGTGTTATATGTTAAAGTTTACACTCGTACGCGCATGTATATTTAGGTCTTTGGTACGTGTATATGTAAATGAATTGATTAATTAATATTAGACATTAAGCTACTAGTTTGGCTTAACGGTATTGTGGCGTATAATGCTACTAGTAAGTTCCGTGTCAGTGTGGTTTAAATGTTATTCAAACTTAAAGCAGATTATGTAACTGTTACATAATTATTGGCTGCCATTAAATGAATTCAAAACTGTATAATTATTTTAAAATATGACTAAATGTTTTTATTTAAGTCTTATATAAGACTTGTTTACAAATCCAATTTCTACCCAAATTTACCATAAAACTACCTGTTACTAATTCTTGTATATGTACCTCTTCTCTTCAATAACCTGTCTATGTAACACATAAAAAATACATAATTATGGAAATAAATATTTAAACTAAACTATGACTAAGGTAAATATATCTGCAAGGTATTTTACATATGTTTTAACTCTAGTTGAACTACGCATAGTCGAGTTCTGATTTATGCCTGATTTAGGTCAATATTTACTTATTTAGGTCTTTACAAGACATATAAACTCCCTTAGGTAAAGACCAGATTTGGTAACGAGTACATTTATGAAGTTTATATATAGCAAAATATAATGTAAACAAAACTAACCTATATATTTACTTATATAGTGCGCCCAGGATAATGTGATAGGCGGGACAATTTGGTATATTCCACAAAGGTGGATTACACTCATGTGCACCAATTGTCAGTGATGTTTTAAATACAATACTGACCTTATCTGTTTATTTAAGTGATTTGTAAACCAATTTTGCAACAGTTGACCAAACCGATTCATGTTTGTAAACATCACATTATCCTGGGCGGACTATATTACCTGTCACTATTAACTTGTCACCCATGAATATCCATGTTTATCCGTTGTCCAATCAGAGTTGTTATTTTAACTCATCAAAACATTCTTACTGTACAAAAACGAAAACACACGGAGATTAATTAGCGACAGGTCAATATAGTTCGATTTCGAGCATTGAGCCGTGACTGCACTTTTAAAGTTTTAACCATTAATCGATATAGGTTGGTATAGGTTTAATGGAAAATATAAGTAATATAATTAAGGCCAACTATTCCGTGCGTCTGAATGGTCGTGACGGTATAGCGCTTGATACATTGTAAAATAACTTTTGTCTGACCAGGGAAAGTTCGAATCTCACCAAATAAATATATTTTTCTTTTTTTAATTTATATTTACACATTTTTTAATTTATAAATGCACATAACTTGCAATATCCGTGTTATAACAGTATGTGACAAGTCGTATTTGTTACATGCTTCAAAATATTTTTAGATCTGGCATGATTGTGTATTGTAGCATGTTATGACGGCTAATCAACGTAATACAGGTTGTCAGTAAACTCGGAATGTGGAAACGATCGCTATAAGTGAAAATGAAAAATAGAATGAATCAACACATTTTCATGGATTAATTAAAAAAAAGGTACTTTAGTTTATATACTCTTTAAATAACATAAAATAATGAATTAAAAATATAAGCGAATTGGGAATTCGAACCACCGATTTTGGGGTTAGAAATCCTGAACGTTGCCGACTGCACTAAACTGTAATTCGATAAGAAACAGATAGATGTAAGAATCACATCATTAAATAATGACATGCGAACGTAATAAACTATGGTCTACCCGCCAAAATGGACTAGTCCGATAGGTCATGTCTCAGAGTTCAAAATTGAACTATAGTGTTGACTAATATAATATAGGATCTTTTTGTATATAGTCCCACAACGATAATGTGATTCCCGCGCAAATGTTTGGGCTCATCCATGTTTTGATAACGGGTTACATGTTATATTTAATTGACTTGACAGTTATAAAACGTTTTATTTTTCTCCAACCGATCAGATGTCCCGATGGCTCAATGCGCTAAGCAGACTGTACCTGACATTCAACTTTAGTTCACTTCGTTGGTTCTGAGTTCGAATACCATTAGCAATAAAAGTTTTTAAAATAAAATTTATTTTTTTATAGAAATATGTTCATGAAAATATACTTTTTATTTTGGTAATGCTTTTTATCTTTTAGATTTAGTGATTTTATTTAATGAAGGGTTTTATTTTATTGTCCAGCTCAATATTTTCTATTCCACAAGTAGTATTACATTTTTATACTCATTTTAGTGCCCATACAATCATATAATGCATGCACATATTTAATAATATATTCAATTGAACAATAAAATGACATCGGATTTATCATGTATAATAATTAGTATACTTATAATTTATAACTACTTGATCATAAAATAGACAAAAAAGAAGCCGCGACTGGGGGTCGAACGCACAAAGGTAAAACATTCAAATATGAGTAAATGTCGTGTGTCTTACCACTGAGCCACCACAGGAGAATACATTGTTGATGTAGATATCATGTCTTATTCATTTATTGGTCCCTATGTTTTGATTTGAAATAATCTTTTGATATAAATAGACATGTTTGTAAATAACACATTATCGTTGTGGGACTATACAATGTTTTCGTTATGGATTCACTCCAGTGAATATGACGCCTTTCCTGGGTACATGGTTCACATTCTTATAACCCTATAATGATGCGCCCATTGTATTTAATAGCGATTAAGAAAGCCGGACGGCATTGAAATTTCAATAATTAGCGCAAAAAGAAATATAAAAAGAACCTAATAGTCTGTAAACTATACATGTAATACTGAGGGTATAATAATTATATTTAGTATAGGTAAATTTTCTGCTCGGGTAGCTAAACGGGAGGACTTTTTTACTGAACAAACAATATGATAAAAGTACATAAATATGCATAACCTAATTATACGCCTATATACACTCCATTTTATTTAGTATCATGAATTTCAATCTGACTACAGTGCTGGATCTTCATTATAAAAACGATGGTTTTAATCAGATTGCATATATATACACGTGTGTATTGTAATATTCGTCATGCACACGTACCAATATATTTAACAGGTTATTTAGTTACATATTCGTATATTACTCATGTAAACATGACGAAATAAAGCTTGTATTGTATAGTCCAGTTAGGATATTGTGACAGGGACGTTGTAGTTTATGTGTACGCAAAAATCACAATCATTGTCTAAACAGGTATAGAGCGAAGTTTATTATGTACGTTTAGCATTTCAATTATTGTTGTTTGTACAATATAAGTATAATTGGTTTTACAGTATAAGTATAATTGATTTTACACCGTTACAGTGGACTCGACCGCTGCGTCGCTGGATTTTTATCCTGACTAGACTATATCATAAGCCTTGAAAAATTAAAGTCGTTGTTACGTCACAGTTTGTAATTCAAAACTTCAAAACAGTATTTGTTGAAACATGAACGCGGAAGTTTTAATTGCAATGAATTAGATGTATCTCACCGACTTCATGGGCAATAATCTCTGTACATCAATATTTTATATTAATAATAAACTTAATCTGATATTCGCGATCACTCAACTGTACAGTATAACAGTCATGTCTTAAGCAAACAGTCAACAGTGTCTGATCAAATATCAGTTACATGTACATTTTAACCGTTTTAAGTAAATACACTGTCCTTCAAAGGACATTAAGGGTACCACAAGAGGTTAAATATATACAGTACGACCTCTCCAGAGCGACCCTCTGTAGATCAACAACCTCTCTACAACAACTCAAAAGTTTCCCTTATGTGATATTAAAAATTTTACTCTTAATTTAACCTCTGTAGAGCCTCAATCTATCAACAACGGCCAATATTTGCAGCTCCAAAAGGGTGTTTCTCTAGAGAGGTTGAACTGTATATATATATATATATATATACCCATGAAGAGCCTGTAAGGCGAAATGCATTGGGTTTTTAATCCATAATTCCTAATTATATATATACCCTTTGTCACTTATGCCTGGGTCCCAAGCTCGTAGGATGACCAAATATTTTATAATTCTGACGTACGCTTGCTGTACATTCGTAGCGCATGGTAACAGCTTGTTCGTAATAGGGTCATCAGTAAAGTACGAGGACAGCCCCTAAAGATTAGTAAACATTGCCTGTAGTATAGTTCGCCGGGGATAACTCTAGCCTTATCAATAAACAAACAAAGCAAATTATAAACACTGTACGGTCGACTGGCCGCCAGTTATCAGTGGAGATTTAAAGAGTATATTATTAAAAGTGTATATGCACAAGATTGAACAAAAATGAATATGGAAAATGTATTTTATTTTCATTTGTATTTGTAAACAAAGGCTTATATATAGTGTTATCTCCGGCGAACTATACTGAAATTATATATATCATAAAATTATGTAGAACATCAATTCGAGTATGACAAAGTAAAAATCGATGTTGTGTTTATTAAACCTGAAATGTTCCCAATCTCATTTAAATCCAATCCATATGATGCTTCACTACTTTACACTGATATGTATAGGATCTGATGGTACTGCATGCGGGGTTATTACATGTGCAAGTGACCTCACAACGCCACTTTTACAAATCGGAAAGTGTACAGGTGGCTAGCCTTGCACCAAACTTTTATGTTTGTATTGATGTTCTTGTGCATAGTATTTTAGAATCACTGGTGACAATATATTCTCTTGCAATTTTAGGCGTAGCTACATGTTATAGGATCTGATGTTAATGAGATGGAAATGTTCCAGAACCATGAGTTAAATTTAAATTTACAGCATTTTGATACTTCAGTATCCATTTCGACCATATTCAAACAATTATTTTTATTTTCAGCTGACAGCATAATATGGATACTTGAATAACAACAATAGATAGAAAGGAACAAGCATCTACATAATATGAACATAACTGCAAGTGAGACAAGTTTACCATAGACGGACCGACGTTTGTGTTTTAGGAATATAAACCACTGATGGAGGTATAATGCAAAACATAACAGTCACCAGCAACTAATCAGCACCATGACAGGAGGATACCTGCAAGTAGTGCTGTATATAACAATGAGCGTCTTTGTAGTAGTGATCATTGTTGTCTGCTGCAGTAAATACAGGCAAGTTATTACTTTACAATACGGAGGTTGCGGAAATGAACGTGCACGGCTACGTGTAGACTATTGATGTACATCTCTAGCATTCGTACACGTTAGTCAAGTTCGCAACCTCCGTTTTTATTACAATATGCGTTAGTATAACCTCCACAAGAGCTGTCATCTCTGCAGTATATATATACACACCGTTTGCAACAACAAAAGTTGTGATCTTCGCCTCACGAAACTTTTCTACCTATTCATATATATCCAAAGCATTAGACTTTAAGTACTACTAAATACAAACATTAGAGACTTGCAGAAACGTACAGTATTTTTTATTGGCATGCACTATATCATTTTTCAATTGTTAGTTCGTGACCCGATTGTGTTCATAAAGTAAGCACATGCTATCCAACTCCAGTTAAGCACATCGGCAGCTTCATTTAATCTTAATGCCAAAACTGTAAAATAATTGTCGACATTTACATGTAATCTTTCTAATGTGTAATATGTTGTAAAATTAACAAACTAGAATTCTATCAGAATTAAACAGTTTGACCTGGAAATAATCATTGACCAATACTAACTTACTATTCCACATAACGGGACTGCTCTTTTCTTCACTGAACATGACCGCAACCAATGATATAGCATAGTATATACGTTCCCAACTCATAAATCGAGCCCATGATCGATCGGTTGCAATGTGGCAGTAACCACTCATAATTATGCCTTTGAATAATGTTTTCTTTATTTTGGGCCGGTGGCCTTGTACTTTTGACATAAATCTTGTATCTTGTAACTTCTGTCCTTGCTTCAGTCTTCTACATATCCGGGAACTTCTATTTGTTAAATCTTGTGTTTTCAATCCACAATTATTTACTTGGCAATGTTAAATGCTCATATTATTCAAAATATTAATTAATATCAATTATAGATGAATATATATCTTGAGCTCACCCATTATTAGCAAAATCGAAAAATAGTTAAAGTTACAGGACATTACTAGATAAAATGGCTGTCTGTGATAAGAACAGGGTGTAAGAACATATGAGTACAGTCATAAAAACATGGCGACAGGCAGCGATAGTTGTTATTACGTCAATTTATTATATGTCCAAATTTCAGCAATATTGGTCGAATAATAATTACATTACCTATACTTTCTGATCGCCTTTTGTTATAATTCAGTATTTTTTTTCCAACAGACGAAATCGTTACATCCAAAGACACGGTCAAAGACCAAGAGCTCAACATTCCATGATATATTCTGTTACAATGCATGGGAACAGCAGTAGAACACTATACGATGCAGTGGCGGGGTTCCTAAACGCTCGTAATGTTGTTCTTGACCCAACTGATTCAGACGATCTTAGGAACAATTCCTCTGGAACTGAGCCTCCACAGAAAGCGCCTGGCCCACCTAGTTATGAGGAAGTAATGTCCAGTGAAGCTCCATGTCACCCTGATGCCCCGCCTCCATATTCTGAAGCAACACCTGCTATTGGTCATATAGGCTGACTTCTTTGTCACAAGGAGCATGAACTAGCCACAGTGCAACTATGTAAGGCGAGAATCAAAACGCTTTTCAATTGGAATATCATTCATTTCCGCCACATGTTTGTCATATCTCTCTGTTTGTTTAGTTTTCGTTTATACGGTTACTTATACGTGAGTAACAAAAGCAACCTGACCGACGTTCGATCCATAACTTGGAACGACATCTATTGTTCTTGTGATGAATAATATTATTTGCCTTTGTTGTTGTTAATAGTCGTGTATGTTTTGTTTCCAAATAATATATTGTTGTATCGATAACTTACTCATTTGTTTGCTCACATTATGTGCTTCGACCCCATACTGTACTGTACCATCACCCAACACAGTACAAAGTGAATGCCGAAAGCACTAAACCTTGTCTCGGCCATCGCAACAAGCACAAAGTGCATGCGCTAATGGCCGGTATTAATGAAATCACACCGCACTGCACCGCACCACACCAGAAACAAGAGATTTGTGGGCGACCACACGTAAATAATTATTTGCATGGAAAGGGGTTTCATACCCTTCAAAGTCATTAAGTAATTGTTACGTCATTGTCATTCAAATTGTCTGCTCGACATCTAAAGGCCAATAAAAACCACTTTCAGAAAGTGCATACACAATAAACAAGTATATGGTATTAATTTGACTGAAGGTGTGCGTTTTCAAAGGTGACCCGACATGCCAAAACAGGTCACCAAGCGGCATGATTTTATCGAATCATGAATAAAAATTAGGAGTCTGAAAGAGGACCAGTCTAGCATCATATTGGTAAATTCTCATCAAAATTGGCAAAGTATTGTATGAGGGAAAGTTGTTTGAAGGACGCGTCACCCTAATTCCAGAACCCCGCAACACAATGTTGGCGATATTTATGTATAAACTCAAAGAGGAATGTGTTCTTGATGTATGTCATAGCCAAACCTAGAAATATACTATCGTGTCAATATTACGTCAATTCGGATATCCGATTCGGATGATCGACGACAGTAATGGACCCCAAACGTACGGAAGAGGGATGCAGGTCGATCACAAAAGCTCACTAGCAGCACTTCGTGCTGCAGTTCCGATAAAAGAAAGAAAACAAATCAAGATTCGCCGTTCTGATAGGATACTCATGTAATTAGACTACCAAGTTGGAATACAAAGGTAACACTTCGTATAAAGAAGATTAATTGATTAATGCCACATTGTCTTTAAAATTTGTACATGGTTGTTACAAATATACAAATAAAATGATATATAATTAAGAAATAAACTATGAAAAACCGTTGTATAACAGCCGGTATACAGTACAACGGTTTTTCATAATTTATTTCGATTCTAACATGATTTAAACTGGAATTATATATAAAGCCAGTGTTATTTTGCGAGATCTATGTTGCTTAGGTTACCTGTTTACCTGCATGACGTCACTTTCATTGTATATCGGCCGATATACAACGTTATGATTTGTTATTTGTCTATATAGGCAAAATCGCCGGTCATGTTAGAACATCAAATATATGTAGGACAGTTCAATGCATTGGTATAACGTACACAAAAACATTATTTTAAATAATTTATCAATATCAATTTATCAATATCAATTTGAAGAAAACATAACGTCATAAACGTACACATGCACACGAACATAATTATTATAACATACATAACTGATAATTACTACTTACGTAGTACTACTCAAAATATGATAAGTTCAGCAAATATTCCTTGTGAACATTTTGCATATTGAATAAGATACACTGATGGGATTTTCAGAAACACAATGTTACACCTGCATTATTATAAGCGAATACAGATTGCTTCAAACTTTGATGTCTTAAGTGCTGGTAAGCCCAACCTCATGAAAATTATTGTGCTGGGTTCAATCATCTGTGATAGCAGAATAGGGTCCGTTTTTTGCGCTTTGGGTCTTATAAAATTTGAGAATAGAAAAGGGACGAAAAGTCCATATTCTTCTTGCCACGCCAATGGGTCTTATCAGTTCCTGGGAAAAGAAGTCATATTGTCAATGAATACTAAATGTAACGCGGAGAATTGTTCGAAATTTAGCAGCTGACTAGATGATAGTTTTATATTTCCTCAACGTTTTCTTAATCTGTTTGGTTCAGTTAATGTAAGACGCACATGAATATTGATTTCTTGACCCTTATCAAAGTTTGAATATACATTGTAGATCTAAAACGAGTATTGAGCCGTGATTGCACTTTTAATTAAATACTCTATAGTACGAAAGGTCACGATACAGAGGTCAGATTCTACTTCTAAATTTGAAATTTGAAGAAAAATATAACTTATAATACATAGATACGTATAAATCTATAATAAAAATTAAGTTTCAAGTACAAATTCCTCAAATCTATTTATTTTCCAATGAAAGCTTGTCCGCCTAAATTTCTACATGCTTGAGTACAACCCGGAGAGAAGTCTTTCGTCTCACAAAACGTTGCGTTACAATAAATGTCCAACCCTTCCCTGTTAGTTGAGTACTCGAAGTCCTGGAACACAAGTTTTGTTTCGTGCGTGGACTGTGACATAATATGTGTATTACTATCAACTTCACATCTGAAACGAAATTGAATTCATGTATACCGTAAGCATGTTTTAAGTTGTTAAAATAACAAACCCGATAAAAACAATAACACATACGAGGTTGTCCAAGAATTACGTATACCTATTACATAACTTTCATACCATTTGTCATAGAAACCAACGATTATTATACAGGCTCCGGGCATAGATAAGGATACCGGATGCGGGGCAGGTCATAGCGACGCCATGACGTCGGCTTTAGCGTTAATCATATCAAAATTAAACGTTTTGACTAAACTTCATTCAATATGGTGTACATATAAAAGCTAGTAATTATCAATTTGATATTCATCAACATTTGTGTTTATTTTGTCTTTGTCATAAATCTAGTTTTTTGTGTTTGTAAAATTGTTTGCCGTTTACGCCAATTAATGAATCGAATTATCTTACATGATTTTGCATTATGAATACAATGGTTAAAACGACAATTTACCCGTCTTTGATAATGTAATAGATCATGTTGTCATCCGCGTTGCTATTTGGTTTTGTGAAGCACGTATGTAGCCTCATTTTGACGGTCCAATCAGGTTCCTCGGTGAACACCTTGACGTACACGTCACTCCCAATGCTAGTGTGAATAGGATTACCAGGTATCTCATGCTGAAAGTTTGGATCCGTAAAGAACGCCATGCTTATCGGATGGTGACCTGTTACTGTCACGTGTTCCGAGTTTGTCTCGTGATGCACGTGCGATGATGTCGCCTCATTTGTGCTGACGTCACATTCTACAGTGAATGTCCATTTGTGCTGACGTATTATAAACGGGTTAATGGGATCGTAGATGGCGTAGTATAAAATATTCTCATAAAATAACGTTCCATCGGATACCTGAAAAACACAGCTTGTAAATGAAGAATGCTAGTTACGCAAAAGGCGAACAATTAAATGGATAAAATATGTACATCATTCTATGAATTGTGAATATAGTAGTACTAGAAACATGGCACGGCAATTCACTCATTGTGTACACGAATAAGGGACATACAATGCAGTATTGTCCTCGTATATTTATAAGCTGGCCTGCGAAAGCATTATAAAGAACTACATAATTCTACTTTTGAGCATAAATGATATTTTGCACAGGTACATGTGTTGGAAAACGGTCACTACAGATCGAAAATGAATACTCGTATTGTATTGAGCCGTGACTTTTATACTCTATGTACTCTATCCCGAAAGGTTACGGCTCATGAGTAAGGTTCTATCTACCGGAAAAAGTAAAAAACAATAAAAACATACCCGCTTAGATGTCAGGCATTCATGAAGTCCTGGTTGAAATAGAAGTAGCGATCCTTTCTCTATTCCTTGGCATGAGTTATCACCGAAGAATACATGGTTTGACGTAATGGTTGGGTACATTTCTTTTAATACAGTCATATTGGCTGTAATATTCCAACTGGAGCCCGTACAAGCAGGATGAATAGCGTCACCTAAATGCATACCTATAAATACACGTGTTATGATTTGTAATAAATTTATAATTAAGACATCTGCGCAACATATTGGGGGTATATAAGATAGTGATTTGTCACAATTAACTGCGGTGATTTATTATAGCCCAAAGATGCATTTATGTAATTTAAGTTTACCTCAACATTGTTTAATTCATTAATGTACGATAATTAAACCAGTGCCTGTCAACGTTCTGACAAAATAGTTGCCTCGTCATTGGAATTCATTTTCTGCGATCATTATTATTTGCAACACGATACATCGTTTAACCTGTCAAATAGATGTAGTTGCACATTAGCCTCAAACTGTATAGCTAAGTAATCCTCACCTTCCTAGAGATGACCTATATAGTGTCAACCTACCCTGTAATCATGTTTACTTTGATAGATAAAACACTAAAGATTACAAGCAATACAAAAGTCCCATACCGGTTTGAAGCCATGATCTTTAAAGTATTTTCCATGTACAAATGTATATGTTTCCATAGCATAAAATATATATATAGATTATTAGCCATCCCCTTATTGCCCCCTATCCACATACCAAGTGTCATAAACCTAGCTTGGAAACTGTTTGAGTTATGTCAGGATCCAGAGTTTTGACGGACAGACAGAAATACTGACTGACGGACGGAGGGCAGACCTATAATCCCCTTCGGTTGAAAATTTAATTTGGATAACATCAAATTATTACTCACATGAGTACGATCCGACTGTGTTGACACAAACGCCTTTCCCTGCACATATATCAGTCGTACATTCATCCACGTCATCAGTGCAGTTTCTTCCAGTCCAGTTATTGGTACAATTACAAACGTAATCAACGCCATGGTTAACACACGTACCGTTATTAGCACAAGGTGGTCGAGAACATATATCTAACAAACTTGTATTAGAAAGCATTGTTGTTTCCATCATGGAGGTAGGTTCTTGTGTATTTACGCTCCTTGGTGTCGTCTGCGATATCTCTGATAAATCTGTAGTTGATTCAGATGTTACTTCGAACTTGTGTGCATTGTCCGTGCAGTTATTTCCCGCCCAACCATCAGTGCAGCTACAAGAGTAGGAACCTGGCATGTTTAAGCATGTCCCGTTGTTATGGCACGGAACATATGCATACCCTCCATTTTTATTTACACAGGTCCCTTTATTCTGACAAATATTTGCGTATTTATGGCATTCATTCACATCCGTACTACAGTTTCTACCAGTCCATCCTTCATTACAAGAACAAGTGTAATTTCTGTCCGTATTATGGCACGTACCATGAACACATGGTGGTCTATCTGCTTTACATTCGTCGATATCATGAATACAACGTGTTGCAGGATCCAATCCAGGTGGACACTCGCATCTGAATCTTGCAGTAGGTGTTAGGTTGACACAAGTACCTTGGTTCTGACAAGGATTGTGCGATGATGAACACTCGTCAATATCATCACAGTGTGTTCCCCTGGATCCAGCAACACAAGTACAGTGGTAACTACCCGGTGTATTGTGACATGTTCCATACTTACATGGTTTACTGGTGCATTCATCTACATCAGTCTGACAGGATTTACCCGACCATCCAGGTGGACAACGACATCTAAATCTATCTGGAGGAGTTAGGTTGACACATGTACCATTGTTGTGACACGTATTGTGAGATTTACATTCATCAATATCATCACAATGGGTCCCATTGGAGCCAGCAACACACGAACAACGGTAACTACCCGGTGTATTGTGACACGTTCCTCCATACTTACATAGTTTACTGGTACATTCATCAATATCAGACTGACAGGATTTACCCGACCATCCAGCTATACAGCTACAGTTGTAACTACCTACTGTGTTCACACATGATGTGCTATGGTTACCACACACCTGAAAAGGTATAATTAAGGAGGTTCGAGATAGCTAGTATCCTTTTTTAAAGTGCCAAATCACTGGAATTCGGAAGGGAAAATGGTTACCACGAGTATTGACTGTGCTAAGCAAAATGGTTCGATGCACAGTTTGTGCTTATTTGTTAAACTTGAAAATGATGTCTAAACGAGTGTTTAATACGGTCGTGAACAAGTTTCGAATGGTAGGGAGGTTGCGAACGTTTAACGTTCACCCTATACTGAGATTGTATTTATAAGCACTAAAATCAATACATGCAAAATTTATTGTCTTATTTTACACGACAAATTCTTGTATCACTTTACACATTTTAATTCGCAAGAATTTCTTAATTGCACTTTGTACATGTACAAAAACGGTTAGTTACACGTACAGGTAGTCGTAGACGGTTGCGCAACCTCCCTAACGATTCATTTCTCTGTCACTGTTTGTGAGCATGTACAAGGTTTCAAATGCACCTAACTACATCTATAAGTACGAAGGTTGTTTTATAAATAATGCAACTGACTCGGACATACGCATTGAGTGCTGAATTATTCGTTATTATCCTTCATGAACGTTCTCTCAGAATATCACAATTGGTCAATGTGTAAAACAGAGTACATCACAAGTTTGAAATATTTCATGCTAACAAGACATATATTTTATAAAAAGTTTTTTTTAGACATTGCACATAATATCGCATAAGGCCAACGGTAGCAGTTGGAGAATAGAAATACTAATACAAAAAATGTATGTCATTTCGTCTAGAGTCTAGTGGTATTTTGTTAGGTACATAAAATGGACCAAAACTACAGGGTGTTAAAAAAGTTCGTTCTCAAAGTTTAAGTTTCAAACGTTTATTTTCCTGATGTCGGAAGAATGTATAATGTTCAGGTTAAATTCCAGAGGGTGTAGTACATTGCTTCAACCTTTTGGCATTAAATGAAGCTATCTGTGAAAGAAATTGAAAGTGTACACTGTGCACATGGCTCAGATAAAATTTAGTATGAATTTAAATTTTGAGAACAAACTGTAATAAAAATGCCTGTAAGTTTGCTGGCTAACACGAGAAAGATTATTTAAAGCACACTTAGGTACGAATATATAAATTCAAAATAGACCTCAATTAAATGTTACAGTCACATTATTTATTAAACTTCCCTCCTATTCAGTCTGTTTAGCCTGAAATGTCAATACGTTTTGAATGATGGTGGACACACTGGATGGACGCATGTTTAATTGTGTTATTTTATTTTCGCATATGAATACACGTGTAATGTACTAAACTATTTCGAAAGACAATTTTAACAATATAGTTATGTAGAACAAACCTGTAACTGACATTCATCTATGTCATGGGTACACCTTGTTCCATTAAATCCACCAGTACAGTCACAGTGGTACGATCCGTACATATTATAACACGTGGCTCCATTCTTACAAGGACGAGCGTAACATTCAATCCTGTCTGTACATGTATTGTGGTTAAACCCACGTGATTTACACGTACACGAGTAACCACCGGGTGTATTGGTACACGATGTAGCACTAGAACCACAATAATTCATTGAACATTCATCTATATCAGTCTCGCAAGTTTGCCCTGCCCATTCAGATGGACATGTACATGTAAATGAACCAGCTGTATTTTGACATGTACCACCATTTTGACAAGGGCTACTTGTACATTCGTTAATATCCGTACAGGAACTTCCGTGATAACCTTAAATATAAACAAGCATATATAAGTACATGCGAATAAAGCAAACGTAGGTCCGTGACAATAAGTATGATAAACCGAAAATGATACGAATTAATTCAGTAATTACTGATGTTTAATTTAAGGCATTTGGAATACTGATTGCATGGCATAATCATTCGTACATGTATTATGTATAGTAGTTTCACTGGCAGGTACAAGTTATACACCAATCAAGTTTATTATTGGAGTTGTTTGACCCAACAGGCATCCAAATTATCGTGTGACAACAATAGTGACTCGACATAGTTACATCTACTTATTTTGTAATTAAATTGGTCCCCGTGATTACAGAAACTAAAGAAATTCTGAATGTTGCTTAGAGGTAGGGTGCGCGAGAGTTCCCGGGTTCAATCCCCATGTGCATCACTGCTTTATTCCCTTGAACAAGAATTAACCACATTGCTCCACTGAACCCAGGTGTCTGAATGGGTACCAAGGTCAAAAGCCAATGTGATGTGACTACCATCGACGCGGAGTATTATAACCGACTTGTGATGCAATGATCGGAGGTTGTGAAAATTAAAAACATGCGGACGCATGTATAAAAATAGACAGTGCCATCTACTTATTTAGCTCACTCGGTACAAAATGACAGAGTGAGTTTTTGTAATCACCCGTCGTCCATCATCTGTCCGTCCGTCAACAATTCGCTTGTATAGATACTAGAGGTCAAAGTTTTAGCCTAGTCTTTATGAAACTCACAATGATCAGCTTAACAAAATCGGTGTCGAATTTGATATTGTGTCATCCGGGGTAAAAAAAGACTACACAAGGTCAACAAATAGAAACCTTTTGTAGTCCTACGAGGTTACAGTTTTGGTGTAATCTTTATGAAACATGGTCTAAAATGTCTAGGCTAATTTCATTATTAAAACTAGGTCATTTAAGGCCAATTTATTGTATACTACAGAGTCTGTATTTTTCACTGGGTCTTTTTACAATACCAAAATATTTGTCTAAGTGGAATCTAGGCCAAGTATCAATATCGGTCATGTAAATAACAAGGTCACCGGTTAAAACAACATGAAACTTTTTACTTTCAGTATAGGCTGTAAATTCTTCCTAATGTCATCATATGGGCATGCATGCACTGCTACGACAGGAGAGCGACTTAGGACCATTTGTGCCCTCTTTTTAATTGTCTTAGCCCTATCACGTGTCATTCCATTAACATTTAGCATAGAATTATGAAAACAGTGTTAACATTAGTATGGTTACTAGTATTATGAACACTTATATGTTGTCTATCTAGTTGTTTTAATTAAAAACCATAGTAGGCCTACACATGCATTAAATAATGCATTTAAATTTCTCGAAGTTGATCAGTTATGCAATGTAATCAATTCTGACCAATTACGGCAGAGATATCCAACTATATATGTACCTTACTGCATTGTGGACAATTCAGGCATTTAATTTTGTCCACGTTTTAATGAAATAGGAATTTGTGCAAATCTTAATGTTGAAGAACATACATACGGTCACTACTGTACTAGTATATGAAGAATGCTAATCGACTTCATTAACTTTAATTAGAACGTAACCAAACTTTTGAGCCAATGAAAATGCCGATATTTGCCGATTAAATGCTTCATTTAATCAGTACACTTTTACTGTTAACAGACGTGACGCAATGTGTTGACCCGACTATCTATATGCCAATAGAATTGCAGGATGTTACAATATAAGTTAGTTAGAGCGTATTAAGTACGTGGCATTACCTCATGAAATTTTATTTCATTCTGAATTAAGTGTTACTATTTATTAATATTTAGCCTGATATTTCTGTATAACCATAATCACTGTGGACATATCACGTGACAAAATTATTATTATTATTTCTGAAACTGCTCACACACACAGCATTTCTGAAATAGCCCATCCACACAGCATTTTGTTATTTTTAAAACATGTCGCGAATACATGCATATATTGACAAAACAAGCGTCTCTCTAGTCGTATAAACATAAAATACCTGTTTGTCCACAGAATCAATAGAAAAGGCAAAGAACTGCACATTTTGGCATATTTTTGTGTTTTCCTCACCAACACAGCATTACGTTTTCAGTTTTGGAAACGCGCGGTTGCACTTTCTGAGAAAATAAAGGGATTTTGGTATATATTTGAAACTGCACAATGTGTATCTCGCTAAGGAGACGGCTCTCGTCTTTGTTTATGAAAATTCATCCAGTAATCAGAAAATAAAAAGGGAAAATGTTACCTGATTCGAGCGATTTTCACTCATTTTGAGCTCACCAACACAGCATTTTGTCACGTGGTATGTCCACAGTGATACTGCAGATTTAAGTATTTACCTGATTTACAAACTTGATGACCGTCCTTGTCACATTCGCGGTTACCAGATGCTTGACAGTGATGTTGACATTTATCTCCGGAGTGTCCAACAGCACACCAAATCAGGAGCTTTACAGCCAATCTGTCACGGATAAGTAATATGAACACTATATAAAACAATATCTCTATTAGTTGTCAAACGCATTCATCAGCGGTCATCATTATGAAATCCAAGTTCGTCATATACATGCGTCTAATTCATAATCATTAAATAATAACCCCATTTAGTAAAGCACTCACTTTAAAAACTGCCTTCACTGACTGCTTACTTAAGCCTAGACAGCGTGGACTGTATTTTATGTATACACAAAATACATAAATATCCAAATGACTGCATAATTTATATGAATACCGAATTAAGGTAGAACCTCAAATACAAATAGAAATGTGTACATAGGCCACGGATTTCACCAATTGCCATTTGACCATGCCAAGGGTCATAACTCAAATGCACATGCTGACTAATATTCCTACAAGGTTGTACGACTGTAGCGCAACTACTGTTAGGGTTATGAGCAACTAAATGAAAATGTCGAATTCAATGACTACGACTCTGCTAATACAGGTCAGACCCGAATCGAAATATTTAACTTCACAATTCGACTAACCTGTGTGAAATACGACATTGAACATTTGGCATTCAATATTTTGAACGTAGATCTACCGGTGCGAATATTAGGGGTGACTATTGAGTCCAATTTTGACTATTGCAATACTATTGCTATGCTGAAAGTACTATTGCGATACTATTGTATAGATGGAAACTATTGCGATACTATTGCAATAGTAATCGCCAAGATTTGAAAACCAGAGCTTAATTTATAAATGCTAATACAGTATGATCCGAACAAAATATATAGGAGCACCACAACATATGGTGACTAAAATTCGCATGAAGTTTGGTGACTATAGCACATATACCTTTCAAGTTATAATGACATATGCAAACTTCCTTCAAATTCCATCATTATAAGGACCACAACCCCGCAAATTCTGGTCGGATCCGAATAAAAGAATATGTAGCTACAGGACAGTTCAGGTTACCTAAATTAAATATATATTCCTATGAAAGTTGATGACTGTAACTTAATAACCCTGACTTTAATTTTCGGACTATACACATCAAAATGGACCTGAAACTCTTTTTTTGAGTTGTTCTTGATATGAGGTTACTGTAGTATGGTTACTTATTAAAGTGTGTAGAGGTAATACAAAACTAGATATATGTAGAATTACCGTAACCATTACAAATCCGTCTTAATAAATATATTAGTAAACTAGCCAGTCCAGAAAAAATATTAACCTTCAAACATATCAGCGAATAGTTTTCTGAGACAATACATGACCAAATAATATGCCAACATGATATTAGTTCACATTTTGAAGTAAAATTTACAACCGCGTTAACCTCCCTTGAGCAAATTTGTTCCAAATGCTGCCTCAATGATTATGTCGCACTGGATTTTGCAAAGTTTTTTACAATGGGAAGCACCTGATAAGATAACAATCTGAGACAACTAGACTGTAAGAGTCAATGCATTTAAACACCATACTTAAAAATAACCCTTCGCAGGAAATAGTAGCTGAATATTAAAAAAGTGAAGGTTTCATCACATCATAACATTTATTACTTTCGTGTTAGTAACACATGCTACCATTTCGTACACCAAGTCCTGCTTGTAAAGTTTGTGTACGAAAGTTAATGATCAGTGTTTAGGCAGTTTCAAATTTAACTCTCGCCTTGACCGTCACTTACCTGTGGGTATTATCCGATAAAACCATCTCGTACGGTAGTGCTTTATCATATACTCGCGATGCTTTATACGTTGCTGGCATGGCTCTATTATGTTGAGACATTATTACCGTCCTGTTAGACTTGATGTCTGTACTTATGACCTAAAATATAGTGGTAGACACACATGTAATTGAAAAGAGACATTTTAATATTTTTATACTATAAACGTCTTCCTTTAAGGACCGCTGTTCAACCTCACCAATCCTAACTATTTGATACCCAGTCATTTTCTCCGACTATTTTTTAAAAAATCGTTGAATTATGGCTATATGCTGTTTGAACATGTAAACCATCACCAATGCCCTTTGATTGAACATCACTATAGAACTGAAGACAATTATCAAACTATACGAGGGTTCTTTTTAAATCCAGAAAAAAGTTTCATATACTTTTCGACGTTTGCTAAAAGGCAATGGTATATTGCAGAGAGACAAAGACTTACATTCGCGATATAGTAGACTGGTATTATTATTCACATACTTATGTAATTATTTCTCTCAAGTCTTACAATATGCTATTAATGGTGTTTTTCTCACTTAATAAACTATATAGCTACTGGCATTTAGTTGTGAAGTATGTCATACCGGCCAATTGATAGAAGAAATGTAAACCGATGAATCAGCATTTCGCATTTTGAGCTGCTGTTTTGGAATCGATAAAAGTTCCAAGACGTACAAAGAACCCAGTTAAAGTCTATTTTCAGACATGCGTCAGTTGAACAGACTGTACCATGATTGTTAGAGACAGGGGTCAGTTGAACAGACAATATGCTTTCATACATGAAGTCCAATTACTTCTGCTTCTACTTTTAGCTTGATAATTGCTGTATTCTGCAAACAATTACTAAACATAGTAATGACATAGTATTATCATACCGGCCAGGTTGCTGAACCAATCAGATATTTGTTGGATGTTCCACTCGCAGCCACACCATCACATATCGTCAAATTTCCTCCATTAAATGTAGATCCATTAATCATTGGATATGTGGCACATCTATTTAGACATAATTATAGTGAAAAAAATCCAATATACATTAGTATTATTGAAGTATTACACGAATGAATAATGTACCAGTATAATTTAAAACCACGCAATTGCAAGTATAGGTAGTAGATGCAACCAATTAAATATCAAAAGCCTCACCTCACCTCATTGTTTTAAGTTCAATTTTCACACAAACATTTATGTCCAACAATTAATATACCTTTTGCCGTATATGGTTTGTAAAAATACCCATGTACAACCACTCTTTATGTTTGAAACATTTTAAATATATTTATGAAAAATATCTTACGCTGTTAACAGACAGATATGACCAGAAGGCATAGTATTAGTTTAATACGATAAGAGAAGCGTGTTTAAAAGGGATAGAGTCTTATCTATAGTGGAAAAGTGCATGTTTCTTTCCAAGCGTTTTTTTGTCTTCAAAGTTAAGTTGTTGGATACGATAAGTTTTGCATTATGATGTACAATAGCGGGGTGGTCGTAATTTCGGGATAAAAGACCATTAAACAAAGAAGGGCAAATTCCGTTTTTTCAAGAGTTGCCCGCATTAGCGGGATGGTCGTATTTTCGGGGTGGTCGTAAGATGGGGTTCTACTGTGCTACATTTTTTAATAAGTTTAGACAAATAATAACTATAAATAAAGCAAATTTATCGAGTCATGACTATAATTTCATTGCAAATCTTGCTCGTTCGCAAACAAAGTCAACATGACATTAAGAGTCAATGTTTGTTGCTGGAGACATATTCAATAGTATAAGGAACAAACCCTTACAAAGACATAATTGTGAAACATGTTTATGAACTTTTAGCTGCAACATTTCAATGACCTTGCAAACCGAAAGTAGAAAAATTGAATATCTTTTTAAGTATACGTTTATCAGTCATAAACTTAAGTAAAATATTCAAAAATATTTTCTGCTACTTGATGTTCTCTCGAAAATCCAAGTACAACTTCGAGCAGCAGAAGGCTTGCTCCATATTCCAGAATATGTTGCTGCAAGTGAGTGTTTATAATTTGCACACGAATGAATAGGCTTATATACAAAATTTAATTTATATTTGGGAATTGAAATTGTCATGTTTGCTGGGCAATTTAAGACATAATAATTGTACAAGTAAAATTCGTTGAACTAGTTATACAGTCTTTATCGAACAGATATTGGTCCAATGTCGGAAATCCGTCACCGATATTTCGTCATGCAACCGACATCAGTCCGATATGGCAATGTTTGCTGGATTAGTTTGTTGCTGGAGACATATTCAACAGTATAAGAAACAAACTCTTACAAAGACATAATTGTGAAACATATTTATGAACTTTTAGCCTGCAAAATTTCAATGACCTTGCAAACCGAAAGTAGAACGATTGTAATGTCCCTTCAATATCATTTAAAGTATACATTTTTCAGTCATAAACTAAGTAAGAGTATGTTCCCTAGATTTGTATTGTAAGAATGATATACATTTGAGATAGTACCGTTAGACAATGTGTGTGTTTGTGAATTTGCTAAGAAAGGGCTGCCATGCTTCAATAAATTAACTTTATTAATATTCATTTTTTGTTTAACTCCCTTCAAGGGTAAACGTAGTATATCACAATGTTAAGCTAATTGTATACAACAAGCCTTTTGAAAAAAACATGCGCTTTTCTACTATAGATTTCCTCTATGTCCTTAAGCAAACTGACTTACGCATGATTGTTGCTGATACGACTGGTGCAAATGTTTATCTGTACATTACAGGTGTGTGCCGAGCAGTCATTGGAGGAATCTTGGTAACTCACCACTTCTAGCATCATGTATACGTGTGCCTGAAATTAAAATAATAACACTGATCACACTATTTTATATCGAAGAAACATGTGGACGCTGATAATCTAAAATGAGCAGTTAATAGTTTAAATGTACATTTGTATGTACACATCCCTAAACCTCTATATCTTTTACTCATACTATATTTATAAATGGCAATATGTCAAATGTTTCGATACAATATCCATGTATGAATATATACGTACATAACGTTCCCCATATGTCGTCATTTGTTTAATTGGTGGACCTGTTCAACATGGTTATGCCTAAACATTAACTGAATGACTTTGACGTCGTGGCATATGCAGACGTTATAACAGAATTCACAACATTGAACGCATTATTCTTTAAACAAAAGGAAATCCTAATGATACAACTATGTTATCGCGGATGCGAATTTTAAATAGCAATATTTCAACTATTCTGATACAAGATGATTATATAATATACCCCAGATCCTATCTTCTGTTGAACTACAGGTACTGTTAAACTCGGGAAATAAGTGTGCAATTGTGTTTTCCTTGCCAAACTCATTACATACAAATGTGTTGTGAATAAAAGGTTATCTACAGGTTGACCATCACATGTCGCCTTGAATTCTATAGACCTGTAAAATATTCAGGGATTGGCAAAAATCAAGAGTAAGTTATACCGTGTTAACTCATTGTTCTTATATGATCGCATCACATCTTCCATTCGACCAATGTATTCGTTTATGTAAAACAAAAATGCGGTTTTACTATAGGTGGCTTTGTGATGTTCTATAGAGGTATAACATATGAGTGCGATTATTTTGGAATCTATGTATTCTAAAGTGGTAAAATTTATATATGGAGCTGGCATGGTATATTCTTTATCTTACTAAATAACAATCAAAAGTAACTGTCGCATTGTACGCTTCCTGTTAAACAATCTGAATATAACTGAAATTGGGCATCTAAGAACCAACAATTTAAAAAAATACTTTACAAGGCAGACAAAGAATTCCATTCCCTTACCTTGTTAAAGAAAATCGAAGTATATTGACCACTAAACTTGTTGCATCCGGGCAGATTTCTTTAGAAATGAAATCAAATATACGTTGTTGTATCCGTGAAGGTGAATAGTTGAAAGTTGCACCTGTGGGACTAGGTGGTATCCGTATAGTTAGACCATCTGAAAACATACAAGCAAAAAAACAAACATTATATATCCTTATGAAAACACTACATATGCGAGACAGAAAATAGGCATTACAATTGAACAGATGTAGATTATAACCCCGCCGTACTAAAGTATTATTATGTTTATGGCCACCAAGTGGTTGTGTTATGAAACCTGTGAGTTTGATAAGCTTGTAAAACAAATTGAACTAACAAGTAGCTATTGATGTAAAAGGGCTTTTATTAAAGCCTTACAAACCATTGTATGACAAGCACAAAAATTGAATATAAAGAATATATAAACCTTATATATAATAAATCATTAAACTGTAGTACATAGGAGACACATTTTGTTTTATCTGGGCCAATGAAACCGCCGTTATCATTAGTTTCCCTCAAATAATCTATATTTATGTAAGCTCCCTGGTAATCACTTTAAGAGCTCTGTTTGATGATGCAAGTAATGACAAACACATGGGTTGGATTGAAATTTGTCATTTAATATTTAAATGACGAATATCACATAAAACAATTATGTAACAACAAATGACTAATTAAACATATATAAACATTCAATGATACGCTTATCATCAAAGATGGGGTTCGATTTATATGCTAACTATTTATCTAATTTACCTTGTTCCATACATAACATGGACATGAAGACAATTGGAACACATACATGTACGAGTAAGCTGACTATACTATCACAAACCATGGTCAACTGTATTGGTTTTGATGTATAATATAATATTTCTGGCTTAAAATTAGAAGATCGTAAGTACAAAATCAATACATTGAGAAAACAAGAAAAACGTCTGAAAACTACTTATGGAAAAACAATTTTTTAAACTTCAGTTTGGTCAACATGACCACTTCCAATTTTCATGTAAATAGGCTCGTAAGAAGCGTCTTGAAATGCAGATTTCAAATATGCAAGAGTCTTATAATTCTAGGCCAGCGATACGTGTAAGACTTGAATAGTAGCTCAGCGTTTGGTTGAATGGCTGTAGTGTGATTAATATACGTTTATATAGGATAACATTTATTACTTGTTACATCATACAAGGTGATCATTTATATATGATCACATAAATGACTGTAATAACTTAGTTTTTAAGTAATATATATTGTAATATACCTTTTATTAACATATACATGCAAGTTTTATTCTGTACATATATCATTTTCAAGTGTCACATATGTTTTTACGGCAGATGTTCGAAACGTTACTCTTTATTCTGCAGAACAGCAAAATCACCAGCAAATGACGTCACAAATTACCAACGGAGTCCTCGGATGTTACACCACCAATGCTGTTTTGAAATTTTAAAGTATTGTTTCTCATTTTGGAGTATACACTCCTTCCTCCATGCATCACCATTAAAAGAAATCAAAAGGATTTAAATCAGGTGAGTGGAGAGGCAAAGTAAATGCGGTGTTCAGGGAAATTATCGGATCGCAAAGTTTCTAGGAATCACTAAAAATGTATGACATCCTCAAGCACGTTCTTGACGTCAATGTGACACCCAATGCATTTATTATTCATATCCCAAAAAGAAAACTTGGGCTCATTAGCTTTGTAACAAGAGTCAAACCACTTCTCTATCATAAAAGTTTGCAAAGTTATTCAAGTTATTTATGTTATCATATATTAATGATCACCATCATGACACTAACAATTTCTATTCAAGCACTAACCTGGATCATTACATGCTGGAATTAGTTCTGCTGCTTGGTGACTGTTACATACATGGAATGCATCATATGGTGAACATTGCTGGCTGCAGTCAGGACCTGTATATCCATCTTGACACCAGACACGGATGGACAAATCTAAACTGTAAAAAAAACAAATAAATGCGCAAACGTGTTTAAAAACATGTTAAGGAAACACTTTAAACACATGTTGATTCTCTTAGAACATTTCATAAAATGTAAGGCAAATTATATATCTGTTGCTACTTTCTGTTTACTATACTTCAATAAATACGTATCCAGCCAAGTGTGTGTCTGTACGTTGTCATATACATGTAAGTGCGTCGGACGTAACAATAGCCTTTTGTTTCAAGAAAAAAATGACAATAAAAATTAAATGCATTTCTCAAGTTCATTTTTGTTCAAGCTTGTGCATATGCACTTTTAATGATATACTCTTTACAAATACACTGATAACATGCGGTCAGTCAATTGAGCATTGTGTATATTATGGATATTTGTTGATAAGTCTGGAGTCATCACCGGCGAACTAAACTACTGTATATTGTTTAGTACATACTGAGAGTGTTGTATTTTACATAATATGTACAGGTTGATAACCGTACTGTTGTTACAAAATAATCATAAATAACTTTTAAATTATACATGTTAGGCTAGTTTACCTTGCATAGTGTCGCAATGAAATTCGTTGTTCCTTTGTCTGCTCATAACTTGCACTAACATTTAGAGATGTTGTCAATGTAAAGTTATCAATAAGGTCCTGTCTTAAAGATGTATCATAGTCCATTAAATTCACGATGTAGTCTATATCACCCTGTAAAAGTAGACAGTAAATCAATATGTGTGTTTGTTGCAGTGCATTTTGTTAAACTAAAAACGATTATTATGTTACTGGGGCTGGAATCTATTACTACATGTAAATGCATTTAAACGTTTTGTTTTGTCCTTCCAGTAGGATTTGTCTCTAAAAGGCCCTCCGTACAAACAATCAACCCAATAGAATCAAGTAGAGTAAGGCACCATATTTATATTCTCAAAAGGTACCGGATATAATAATACGTCCAACTTTACTTACATTTAGTAATTAATTTTGCCTTACATAATGTACCCATTATGCAACTATTAGTTGATAAATTCCTTCTAAATCCTGTGTATCAGTTGATAAATAACAAGAATGTAAATAGATTTGTCAACCAGCAACGAACAAAATGATAGTTTATACGTTATAAAAATATAGATGTACAGTTAGGAACAGACAAAACGTATCTTTTCCTGTTAGGGTGAACTTTCTGTTTAAGCAATATTAGAGGTAAGTGAAAATATAATTCTAGAACAGTTAAAGTAATTTATAATATTTGGTTAAAATAATTAACTGGATTAATATTTCTTTTTATCTTGTTTTGTTACCCTGCTAATATCCTCTTTTCTGCATTTCGAGTTATACTGTAACATTTATTTATTGGATGTCTTACAAGCTTCACTAACTCTCAATTCTCATAATAAGACCACTTGATGGCCATCAATACTGTATAGTATGTTTTTGCCGTTGGAGGATAGATTATCTAAAGTGTTTAATACATGCACATATTTTTATCACATACTGTTAGGAGGTAGCAGGTGGATTGAGTAAAATCTAACAGTTTATCCTTTTTAACCACCCACGCATGGCAATAATGTTCAAAGCTTTAAACGCTGCCAATGACGTATGGGAATAATCCTGTGTATTAGTTTTACCGAATGCCATTGGTTCCATGCAAATGTGTACACGAGTCTGTTGTCATGTGTTGTGGTATATAGATTGGTGTCTTCCACCTTTGGAGTGTTGTGGCTGTACATTGGTCCGGAACATCTTCCATTTGATGTACTGTATTAAACATAAAGAACAAGTCTTCAAGATAAAAGATATAATTCAACACAGCTCTGCAAGCTGCCTTTGTGGATGTGTCAATTTTCTATCACATTTTATTATTGTATACATAATTATATATACAGTGCATACTAAACATTAATCATAACGAAGCACATCAGCCTTGAAGTTGTAGATAAATGGTACGTAGTATCCATTGGTCCAGAATTGTCCATTTACAACTTATAAGATTGTCAATATGTTATATTATCAGTTAGTTATCAGGTTTAAATTATAATGATTTACTTATGATTTACTTATAACATGCCACTGTATTTAAGATAAATTAGATAAGTAAGTTTACCCTCCGAGACAAATGACGAAGTAGGTATCACATTGCGTAGGACAATTCACTTTCTGGCTGTCAGCGTCACAACATTTTCTTTGTGAGTGGAGATCCGATCCACGATATGATGTACCGGTAGGGTTGTCAAATTGCAGAATCTCAAACTCTAAATTCACATGTCCAGTAGCACCAGACGCTACCTACAATATTGTATTTTTACGCCATTAAAATTGCACAATGTTACTCAAAATCAGCTCATTTAAGCACAAATTGGCCAAATTGAGATAATGTGTTCACCCTTAATCAGATGCCGTCGTGTGTCGTCGACATTTTCTTTGTTAACACTTCCAATCTTAACAGATCACTTTTTGAATTGGGAAGAAAGTTGTGCAATTACAGTCGTTTCTCTACAAATATTTTTACTAATTCATCTCTGACATTGATTGAGTATTAAAGCCGATATAATTTATTGTAACGAACAGCGGTTTTCGTTAAACTCCTCGCAGTATTATATATTACTCATTTCTAGTTCGGCAGGGGAGACCACCGTGGTTTAATTCCAGATTCGCACTAAGTCTGTTAGTACCAGGAAGTAACATAATACCGATTTGTCTATTATGCTAATATTCGATTAAATAGTGCATGTCGAGTCAAGATTTATGTTTTCATAGTGTAATCGCATCATAAAACACTTCTATTAATTTGATATTAGTCCGTAAAACACGTTGAACCTTAAAAGTTTATACTTTTATCATACTCATGTAGACGCTCATTAAAAATAGCAATACGATGCGCTTATTAACATTTGGCGATGATTTCTGAAATATGCCGATACGACGTCACAGAATAGGCTTATATAAGGCGGTAATCGATCGACCGAAATTCGTCATTCGTATGCTCACCGATCTCGGAGAGGGAACGCTGTAGAACTTGCAGTAGTTAGTTTTATATTTATTGTAATTCTGCTACGAGACTGTTGAACTTTGGTTGTTCGGATAGTTAGATAGAAGTTTGTAGGTAGTTGAAGCATGTTGGTATGAGCTTGGCAGTACCTTTATATACGGAATCGTCCTACTCGCAAGGGTGCTCGATTGGGCACAGTTGGTATTACTAAGTTTTAAATAGTTGATAGCGTAGTCTGGCTGAAACTTCGTTCAGTGCCGCTATATACGGAATCGTCCAACTCGCAAGGGTGCTCGATTGGGCATAGATGGTACTGCTGGGTTTTGGTAAGTCTAGTTGAGGTTGATTGTGTCGTCTTGGTACGAACTTGGTGATACCTCTATATACGGAATCGTCCAACTCGCAAGGGTGCTCGATTGGGCATAGATGGTACTGCTGGGTTTTGGTTAGTCTAGTTGAGGTTGATTGTGTCGTCTTGGTACGAACTTGGTGATACCTCTATATACGGAATCGTCTCGCACGGGTGCTCGATTGGGCATAGTTGGTATTGCCGAGTGTTTAGTTAGATGATAGTCTGGCTGAAGCTTCGTGTGGTGCCGCTATATACGGAATCGCAAGAGTGCTCGATTGGGCATAGACGGTACTGATGGGTTTCGGTCAGACTAGTTGAGCTTGTGAAAGTTGATTACATTGGTAGAACGAAGTGATAATTCTGTTGGACCAGCGTTTGGCTCTTGCTGTCTGCGTAGTTAGATTAACGTGACGTCTGAGAAACAGCATAGATATTATGTCTTTTGTGGGTGTTGGGGTAGCGTGTTTCTAGTGGTTTGGACTACAGTGGATTTTGTTCGTCTGGTTAGGTTAGTGCGAACTATCGTTAGTGGTAGGCGGAAACGTTACAAGGTCCCACAAGGTGTCTCGTTGTTCAAAGCTGGGTCATACGAGAGGCTGTGTTAGGATTACGGAGGTTGTTCTACTGCTTGAAGTTGAGCTACGCGACTGTGTCTGGAGAATCTGTTTGCTGATTGTGTTATATTTAGTATACACCACGGTACGTTTGAACTATTCTAAAGTTGACTTGTTCAAAACTCTCAATATTTCACTCCTAGCTTAAATACATATGCCCGGCAAGGTTATAGATCCCACTTGTATATAGGCGATTCTTTGTATATATTGGAATGAATTAAGTGTGTTGCTGTTGGTCGACATACGTGTGTTTTTAAGATTAGTACGTTGCGACTATACTCCCTGGCGGGTTCAGATATAGGATCCCTGCACGTTACATTATATTTATAGAGCTCTCTAATCAGTAGATGCGAATGTGGCTGATACAAGGAAAATTGAATTAAACAGCCACCGGTATGATACAATTATCATCAGCAAAGATATAGCACAGATAATTTGACATGATCCTGACCTTTATGCATGAAAATCAATATATTACAAGGTTCTTGCGTTGAATATATCAATTTCCGCGAGCATAACGTGCAATATCGGCCCTATAGATGTTTGTGGGTATTACACATCGAGCGTCTTCGTGATACTCTTCGCTTATGAAAACATACAGCCGGGTTATAAATTTAGGCAATATATCAGCTGTTAAAATATGCAAATTAAAGGTCGACAGTCGTGTCAAATTCTCTGGACTATACGATTGAACTAAATAATGATTTCTATATAGCTTCATTATGAGGTAGTACATGGTTTGGTTATGGTTTATAACCGAGGTATATTCAAATATTGCTCCAGAACAATAATCTCCACACAACAATCCGAAGTTTTCATCATTCAGAATACGCGATAAAAGTCATGGAAAGTCACGGAAATGGCCAAATTTATGCTTTAGTTTATAAAAAACATCGTACATAAAGGGAGGGGATACCCCTCCCTTCATACCCTCCCCCGCCTCCCCAATGTTCGGGAGCGCGCGACGCGCCTGGGTACAGATAACATAAAACAAAATTTATGGTCATCTGCTATTTCAAAAATAATTAACCAGTAATTCTGTCATATTTTCATTGTCTTCATTCGACTTTCAATATTATGGTTCCACTCCTGATATCTAACAACTTATATAGTTTAATGCACAGACAAAGCGCGACAACTCTATTCGACTCTCTTTAAATATTTAGAAATATTACAAACCGAAAGTCTTCTTTGAACAAAGGCCCAAGCTATTTTCAACATGCAAAGATACAGATGAGTTGTATTATGTATATCAACATATTGCTCTATACATATAATACATAACAGAAATGATGACCATATACATTAACAACAAATAAATTTTAGTTATCATACCTCGAATAAAACACCGTATAAAAACCATCGAAGCAAATATCTTGTTTCTCCCATTATCAAACTCTACAACCAAATTACGAATATATAATTCGGTGACAGACTTGAAGGATAAAGATACAGGATACAGTAAATGGAATGTTATCTGATAACTGTTCAGTTCAAGTTATCATAATTTGTAACATTGATAGATAATATAACCTACACCCATATATGTATCAACGGTGTAATACTATGTTTGTATGATTCATAATGTAATTGCGATCATACTAAATATAGCTTCACCTCAATTGAAGAAAGTTCTTAGTCTACAAAAGTTCGTTTTGGGAACATCGACTCTAATGATTTTGACCTCTCAATCTCAGTAACTAGAAATAGAACAAAATTGCACAGTAAATTTATAATGTTTAATGTGTTATGCCGTGCAAATGTGAGAAAATTGTTGTTCAAACTTATAGGCCTAATTACATATTAATATTTTTAGTCATTCAAGTTTCATATTTTTATTTCCAGTATTTTTTCAGTCAGATTAAAATAACGGCTATCGACACAACACATTTGACACTATTTAATATTTACATTTTTGTCCGATTGAGACAGATGGTATTGTTGTTTGCAAGTAAGTAAACAAAAGTAGGTGATAAAAGTGTTGATTGACTAATCTCTTATGTTGCTGCCAAATCTGGTTTTGTATAATTAGCTAGTCGTGAAGCCATTATGACATTCTTTACTCGCGGCTCAAATGAATTATAATTATGTGTATGTGATACTGAAATATTATTGGTTGGTGCAAATTTGCATAATTTATATGAAACGATTTGATTGGTTAAAACAGAAGCCACACATTTGTACTGGACGTTCTGTAAAGATTTGAAGATAATCGAACTTGGTTCTCCAACGTGAACGTATCGATGGTTTTCTATTAGAATTAAATAACGCAGTTAATAGTATATTTGTTTGGATTTTACCAACACTGACTTTATCTTGTTATTATATTATTGTTGATTGTGGACTTGTGAGAATTCTCACTAACAGAATACAAAGTTTGGAAATCCGAACAGTCGTCAGTTATATTTATTTCAACAATAGTTAATGCCGGAATCCCGTGCATTACAAATGTCACAATGTTCTAAATTTTATCAACATAAAGGTCTTGCAAAGCGCTTTCCAACGATACCAAAAACTCATTTTTTTCAAGAACATTCTGGAATTGAGGTGACGATTGGTATATAATATATTTTGGTACTAAATGCAAATTTGTGTTCTTAATTTCAGATGAACAAGCTATACAGTGGCATACAGTACATACACATATCGCGTGTCTTACAAACACAGTTACATACATACACTAATGCGACTGGTGGACAAAATCTTCGAGAACATTCAGTCTAGCAATTTTATTTTGACTCTAAAGCTCAAACGAAAACTATCATCATTCAGAGTCAGACCTATTCGTGTATGCATTATTCAAATTAAAATCCCCGAGGTTATACTGTAGAAGACGAATGCATATTGTACATATTATTGCATTACATCACAGTTCCATACGGGTACCGGAATAAAATGATCATGATCAACACATCGGGTTTTGTTAGTGTACCCTATGTTGATTATGACAATTTCATTCCGGTACCAGGATGGGTTTTAGGCTTTAAATAAATTACTGATGTGTATCGCTGGTTTAAAATTAGAAGTTCTCTTAAGTACTAATAGGACACATCCTTATTTGAAATCTGCATCTCAAGACGGTTCTTATGAGCCTCATTTCGTGAAAATCGGAAGTGGTCATGTTGACCAAACTGTAGCTTAAACAGCTTGTTTTTCCATAAGTAAAGAGTTAGTAGTTTTCAGACAGATGTTTGTCTACTTTGGGTAAAACAAGCTTTTTCAACTTCAGTTTGGTCAACATGACCATAATCATGAGAATAGGCTCTTAAGAACCCCATTGAGATGCAAATTTCAAATATGCATGAGTCTTATAAGGTAGTTCTTACGACCTTCTAATTAGAAGCCTGCGATATATGCATTTTAATCACAGAAGTTAAGGTGGTAAGTCCCCAATACATCAAGGAACAGCTTCACAATCAGAACGAACGCTCATATGCACCTTAAAATACGAGTAATGACAAAACATGACATTATGAAACGTTTCTAATTTATCAGCATGAACAGTATTGCTTAACTCTGTTTCTCAATTCGCGTCTTTCTGGGTTCACCCTCGTCTCCAGATACAAAAAACGAAACGAGACGGTGTTTGTTTGTTGTTAAAGCCAACTTTTGTACACCTATGCCAAACCCTACGCATTGATCTCCCTTGTCGCTATGTAAAATAGCTATGCGTAACATAACTGCTGTGAAGAGTTTATGCCCCTTCCATCTCAAGTAATTCGGTTAGGTACTTGCATTAAGCATCATACAAAACCAATACTTAATGCTCAGCAAATACTATATCTCAAACATCTTTTAACCTCAAATGATTCATATGCGGGAAGTATTGATCATATAATTAATGGACGCTTACGGCCTAGCAGCGTGAAGTTGACAGACCAGCAGCCTGGCAGCACCGTGAAGTCGATAACCCATCAGCCTAGCAGCCTGGCAGAGTGAAGTTGAAAGCCCAGCAGTTTAGAAGCGTGGCAGCGTGAAAATGGAAGCCTAACAGCCTAGCAGCGTGAAGTTGGAAGCTCAAACATTGTTACATCATAACATTGTATTTTTATTGTTTTAAACATTTTATTTGGAGAAAAAGGCCGTGAAAAGCAATACTCATACACATACTATCTATTAAATTAAGACATTAAAAAGAGGAACTGCAATGTTTATGTACACAATGCTATGCATACAAGTGGCTGACCTGAATAATCGATTTATAACTGTTTTGAATATTTGTTTTGCAAACATAGGATGTTGATTCTTAAGTGACTTAAACCATATGAAAAGTGGATAATTCATGAAAGCTTAAGTTGGTGGTTCAGTTTTAATTATTCTTATTATTTCCCTTTAAACGTACGTTAACATTTCGACAATAGAGAGCAATGATATACATGTTTGTATACTAGTCAAAACTTCAAACACAGCACTATATGTAACAGTTCATATGCAGGCAACTGGTTATAAGTGGATAAAAGGAAGAAACAGTTAACACCAAATTAGGCTAATCAGTTCATTACAATTTTGTAATATCAAATGCAACAAGCACTGTCTCAGGACGAAGGAATGCATATTGGTAGCACGTGACTACACCTATCTTAATTAACCACGAGACAAAACTATTGTCTCGGACATTAAAGACCTCCTTATTATATAATAAGAACAGGTTAATACTTGAATGTCTCATAGAAAATATTAAGGGTCTAAAAAGGACATTACAATATTCGCAAACTCCTCATTTCGAGCATGAGTATAATTTGATCATGTTTGAGGGTGTACCTGACGTCACCAGATCATTCTATACCAGGGCAATCTACGGGAATAAGATCCACAGAGTAGACTGGTCAAAGGAGTCGCATCAGTTTTATGCTTCAGGTAATTCACACACACACGTACACGAGCAGCATGATGACTGGCATTGTCCTGCTGTGATATGACATTTCCTTGATTGGCGTCACGTATGGAAGAATGACTTAATGTTCAGTTGCGTAGAATACTGTCACGATAAGTCAGGGCGAAAATATTGCTAGAAATGAGAACGAATCATATCTTATCCTTAGGAATGTTTCCTCCCAACACATAAATAATAAATACACTACCTTCGCCAGACTGGCGTGACTAAATACATCCTCTCGACGTTTGTACACATGTATGAACAAGTAATTAAGAATTGCAAGCAATACAGAAGTCCGGTGATATCGAGAAGTCGTGAGTGAGTGTTTTAAGCCATTTTCAATGTTTCTGTTGCCATAGCAACCACAATTTTGGTCGGAATCTAAATATTTTTAGACGTGCATTATCCCCTTATTGCCCCCTATCCACATACTAAGTTTCATAAACCTAGCTTGGAAACTGTTTGAGTTATGTCAGGATCCAGATTTTTTGACGGACGGACTGACGGACGGACTGACGGACGGATGGAGGGCAAACCTATAGTCCCCTCCGGTCAAAAACCGATAGGGGACTAAAAAGCCTGTCTACTGTGTGGTTATAAAACGCGATTCTACGAATTTTTACCAGGCTTTGAACTACTCAAAGTGTGTTATAAATTGACTAGTCTAGCATCTAGAGTTTTTAGTGTGAAAAAAAGGTCCAGAGCGTTTCTCAGTTTATTCGTGTAGAGGGATGCTTGAAGTTTAATTTTAGCGAGGGTGGACATCTGAGATCCTGTAGGTTACCATGGAAACCATGATGGCGTCAAAATTTCCTGCCAATTTTTTAGTACACACTCCGTCTTAATCTAACCTTTCTAACTAGTATGTACAAACACATATCAATTTTATTATGCGTAATATTTAAAGTACCGGTATAGAGCTCAGAAATGATATGGGAGTCAAGGTCATTTAATGTCAAGGTCAAGGTCATTTAGAGGTCAAAAGACCTAAAAATGGGTAAAAAATGTGTTTTTACCCCAAATAGTTATCATTCATATGCGCAATTTTGTCCATATACTTCATCAATTTATTTCAACATCGCCTGTTATCAGTTGCACTTAAAATAAAATTTATTTCGTGTTGACATTGCAAATAAAAATGAAATAAGGGGGAATTTCGTAACCCCACCCCAATTGAAATTGTCCATATATTTTGATAATCATGACAAAACTGTATGCATTGCACTTGCTTCACCAAGACGTGCGAACGTTCGAGAAACGTTATTTTAATAAAACGCAAGCTAAATACAAAAAATACGACCATACATACTGTGGCGTTGGAAGTGTGGACTAGTATATTATTAAGTTGATTAGCCTTCCAGATGTATACATGGTCATTTACAATAATAGTAAATAAACCAATGTAGGGTGTTTGCTATTAATCTATATGATAGATAACTTCATCAGTTATCATAGATTTTATCAATCGGGGTTGTAATCACATAACTTGGCCTTAATAAAGTTGGTCAAATCAAAATGGTTTCAAATGTCACAAATAGGCCAAATCAGTACAAAATTTAATGTCTTCTCTTCCGTGGTATAAATCGCTGGCTTAGAATTAGAAGGTAGTATATCCTTTCCGCTACCACGATTTTTTGGGGTTATGAGAAATTCATATGGTCCCTTTACCCCGTCCCTGAGACACTATTGACATACAGCACTGATAAAAACTCGATACATCCGGATGCTACACACCCACCTCAAACCGAAAGTAGAAAAAATTGTCAATATTTCGACTAAAGGTCACCGGAAATGACGATGTGACGGTGACCCTTGCGCGAAAAACTTTTTTTTTCTTTTTTTTTAGCTTGACAGGCCTACTTTTTGGCCCCTTTAGGGCATAGGTCCTGACCCCTTTGCCTAGCCTTATATTCCTGCTATAGAAAAATAAAAACTTTTTGATGCTAAATTTTAATGCAATACCACAGGGAATCGTACCGCAAAAGCGGTTAGGACCAGTAATTTCAGTTTTGTAAAATCTACGTTCAAAGCCCTCTTTAAAGGGGTCTAGCGGGCCCAAAAACCTGTGCACGACCCTGGGCCCGTAATATCCTGTAGTCTGGGATGCCTGTGTACCCATGACAGCAAAATCCCCGAATTTGGGCATTTAGGTCGAAAACTACGGAAGGCCGAAATGGCCATCCCGGCGAGTCTGCATTAGTACGCTATGGCTGAGGATATAAGACTAGTGCATATTTGAAATCGGCATCTCAAGGCGCTTCTTATGAGACTATTTTCATGAATTTCGGAAGTGGTCATATTGACCAAACTGAAGTTTAAAAAGCTTGTATTTCCATATTAAGTAAGGAGTATATTTCAAACAGTTTTTTCTCTCAAAATATCGATTTTGTACTTTTTAATCTTAAGCCAGGGAAATATGGGTTACAACGTTTTTGTGCCGGCTAATGTTATGAATGCTATTATGATACGTTATCTAAATTCAAAGTTACTAGTTCGAGTAATTGGCCTGTAATATATCGCTGGCTTATAATGAGCACGTCGTAAGTACAAAATCTATATTTTGAGAAAACGAGAAAAAACTGTCTGAAAACTTCTCTTTACTGATATAAATGAGAAAACAAGCGTTTTCAATTTCGGTTTGGGCAACATGACCTGTTCCGATTTTCATATTAATAGGGCTCATAAGAAGCGCCTTGTGATTTCAAATCATTATGCAAGTATGCATCGTACAAGGTCGTACGTCACACTCGTCGTATCCTTATCTAGCAAGTTCATACAAAAACCGATGCAGTCGATAAAGAAATGCCCATGTGGATAATCCGGTGGCGAGGATAAATAAAAGCAAAAAAAAAAAAAATGCTGGTTAACTGGTTACATGGCTGCGTAATCTTAATACAAAAATGTAGTCTTATCACTGAAATTATCAGAGGTAACGTATGATTACGGGATTTAGATGGAACCTCACCTTGAGTAGGTGTCTTCAAATTAATTATGGATTATTTCGTTCTTTCATTGGTTCGAACCTTTAAATTGAACTCAGAAAGCGCTAACATACAATACTAGTAATCGGACAGAGAAGTCAGCACTCAACGTAAACAGCCGAGCACAGAAAACAAAAAAACATCACAAACCACAATTACAAAAGTCGTTCTTAGTAGCTATAGGCAGTGATTGTTTTTTGAAAATTAATGAAACAGTCTGCGTTCAAACAATTTAACGCGACAAATGGCTTCCTTCTTTCCATTGCTTTCCATTTTGACGTTAATGTGTCAGTTTTGAAAATGTGTATTTTTTCGAATTTGGACATTGAGCAAATAATTGTATTGCACATTAGGAGGTTGGACAAATTATTACCGAAATACCGCGGCTTCATTGGCTGATCTGGACATTGGCTCATATCAGAACGATTGGTAGAGGACAATTAGCAACTTAACATTAAACATTTAAGTTAATCACGTGACACAATAAAGTACGGCAATTGGCAAACTTTAATGTTTTAAGTTTAAGTTGCTTTTAGAGTAACCAATCTCTGGGGTGTGCAGCAACCTACACGCTACGAATTGGTTCAAATACTGGACTTTGGGCAAACATTACTGAAAAAAAGTACATTACACTTGTAATTATGACGTGATATTTTCACAGGACATTGAGCAATGTCAAATGAGATAGAAAGTGCACAAATAGCATCTAAAAAAAAAAATGGACATTTGAGACTGTTAGAGCCAGCAGACGATATGTAGCAACGACTTTAGCCAGTTTGAAAATATCTTGTTTTGACTTGAAAACTTACGGAACCAAGGGAAATGTATCTTTTGGATAAAATGGAGGTTATTTAGCGAGGAGAAAGTGTCCATACTCGGCACTACAAAAAGCCCAAAACAATCAATTGCATAGGTACCCGCCATTGGAATTATGTAGGTTAGTTATGTTCCTAAGTACCAAAGATTCATGGTGACATTTCACTATTTCAACTTCGCGAATTAATTAATTTAATCTTGAATTTGTGGATTCACGAATTTGAAATCGCGAACTTGTGAAGTCGAAATCGTGAATTCGCGACGTCGGATTCATACAATCGTGATTTTGGTGTTTTGAATTCATGAAATTGAAGTTGTGAATCCGTGAAGTTGAAGTCGTGAATTCATAAAACTGAAATCGTGAATTTGAAATGTCATATCCGGTACACTGTAGCAGTAAAGGCATGATTGTACATATGCTATTGCAAATCACTTCAATGCTTACGGCCAAAACGAGATACTAACCAATCTTTTTGTTACAGTTGGACAAATTAACTGGGCCGGTATTTATAAAGCATCTTAAGTGAAAACTTAAATATTTTGACTTAAGATAAAATATTGAGCTGACCATATTTCACAAGAAATTAAAAATAACCCATGGTTTCTGTATGATTACTGTAGCTCTTTACATAATGCTTCTAAACAATGTAAATAATTGTTAATATTAGTTTTCCTGTTTAGCTGATACACATAAGCAAAATTTGAGATTTTAAGAAAATTCTAAGTTTTCACTTAAGATGCTTTATAAATACCGACCCTGGTCACTACTAGTATGTTATAAATATTTAATCATGACATAACAAAAGTATTCGGTTGTAATTGAGTACACACACTGTGTTATCATATTTTACGTTCACACTTCATTGTACGGTGTATGATAATGTTGAATTATCTCGCCACGCCAACATATTGTGCTGATAAGTGCAGACAACACTATTGCACTGATAATTTAACCACTGTAACACGGTTGCTTGTTGACAAATTGTCTGTTTGGTTGTTTGTTTTTTATGGTTTAATATTAGTTGCAATATGTCTTGTTTTATCACTGGGTCAACAATCGACCGGACGCCGTACGATGTCAAACGATTTCCAACCAGCCATCGAACGATGTTTAAAGTGATATATGGCTGAGAACACATTTATGCACAACACTGAGCCACTCAAGTAATGCGTTGGTGAGAATCGAATGCTTTTTTTCCGAATCTTACATCGAACATCTGCGGGAGAATCAGTACCATGAGACGTTGGTATTATGACAATGTCTCGGTAATTGATGTCCTTTAAATCTGTACAACCATCTCTAAAGCCTTTGTGTCATGGTAAGACTTGAAAACGACTTGCAGAACTCTTTCCCAATGTAGTCACGATAATTGCATACGGTACAGAGGATACATCATATTGCTGTTGACAGAACTTTGTGTTTGTCCGCTTTTCCTTACGTTCTGGTGACGTCACTTTTGCGTCACAAAGTTGTCACTCTTGTTATAACTTGTTTAGTTGGGCATTGTGCCTTTTATGCTTTATGTGCTTGGCTGGTTCAGGTGGGAATTGTGCCTTGTGTGGTTTTATGTTTTCTGGTTAAGCTCAGTGATGCCTTCCCTGTCTGACTTAATATTATCTTTTTGATGAAATGGATGTGGAATACAGCCTAACATGAATATGGGTTAAATTTGTATCATACAAAGGGGTTTAATGTCACTGCCAAGTAATTTGAATGACAACCTTAGTCATTAGCACAAGCCTTTAAATCTGCCCCTGTGTTAGCATTAATATACACGAATTAGTCGTTAAAATTCGAAAACAAAACTGTCTATTTCGTTAGCATTTTAGTGCACCTCGTTCAATTTAAAACTCTGTGTCTTCACAGAAAAGTTACATTTCCCAAAATGGAAACGACACATTTGTTGAGGAAGGATTGAAAGTCGTAACCAATGTTTTTTAATTGACTAAAACCATGCATGAAGTCGAGAATTCAATGTCAAAGGCGATAGTTTCGAACATTTTGCAAACATCGCGTAGCTAAAAACAGTTTTCTCGACTAATATGGCATCTGTGGGCTCACAATTGTATATACTAATTGTTTATTCATCGCTTCAACGATATCTATAAGTGATCGCTCTCAAAAGCAACGAAAACACATAAAAATAACTACTGAAGTAGCGCTAAACGCGTCCATTGTATTGTCGTACCCTAAATGTTATGCTCTCTTGTTGCTCTGACTTCTAATAGGTTATTGAGTACTTTCTGTGCTACTCGATGGACGTAATTTATATAAAGTTTCATGTTTTACATTTTTTATTACATGACACTGTGGCCTTTTTGTTAGAGGGCATTACATGGCGGGAACTATTATTTACACTGTAATGTGCTATAATGTTGTCTATTGGGTAAGTGTGAGGTTTGGTGAACTGTAAAACGTTTAAGCCCCCAGCGATATTTGTCGCTGTCTGTACCAAGGGTTAGGCAGCCCTTTGGTCAACCTTCCTCTATGTATGTATTGTCCACTTTATAGTAAAAATATAAAAATATTTCGCCATTGTGCCTTTTTGTTGAACTTTGTTCAATTTGTATGTGCCATTCTGCAATTTCGTTGTCCAGCACAAGGCTGCTTCGTCTCTTTCAAAATTGCATGTACATTAAATATATATTGTAGATTGTCCTTGTGGTGTGTGGTGTCCGGTTGTTTTTTTCTCGTCACATGGCTCTCGTTCCGATTTAGTTTGACTGACTGAGGCGGCAGACTTTCAGGACGGGATGCCGTGCTATGTGTGTTTTAATGTTTTCTGTGCTCGGCTGGTTAAGTTGAGTGCTGCCTTCCCTGTCTGACTTAATACAATCTTTTTGAGCTGCCTTCCACAAACAGAACTGCCTTACACGCAACGGGTTGTACGGTGTGTTCATTGTCATATGAGAAGTAATAACGCTGTGTGAAATAGCGTAACGTCATTGACGCCATATTGTGCACCGGGTCAGCGTAATTAAGTGTCCCAATTCAGACCCATGTACCACTCGGACAGTACATTTATATTCGTTCATAAGTGTGCAGTATGCAGAAAGGGGATTTCAATTTCTGTGGATACATATTGTTTAACCTTGCTGGTGTTACGACAATAGTACTGTATTTTATTACATTTGTTTAAAAAACAGACAAAGTGTGTACAATTTCCTAACACCAAGCGAGGTCAGGTGCTCCGCACAACGTCAATGTTAACACGACTTCACGATAACACAGTTTTTCAAAGTACTTTTCCGCATGTACTTTCGCCACATATGACGTCATTGTTATGAAACGTCGTGCAGCCAAGCGCCAAAACATACAAATTACGCTGATACAAGTTTCTTCTGGATGTGACTTATAAATACATATCAAATTTTTCTTGCTGTATAATACTTGGAAATGATTTCCGTGAGCATGTCCTTTCTACTGGCGCACCTACCGTTACCACGGGTTCTTATATATATCATATACAACGTATAGTAATAAAACAGAAATGCCTTTAAGATACCTGAAATAGTTGTAGAAATGTACGTGTAAATTTTCATATCTGTAAGATTTTGTTTGGCGAATATATTCAACAATTATACGCTATTCTAGGACACTCAACGTACGTCCTATAAATGAAAGGCTTTCGTGCGGTGTCATCATTTGTGATATATTCTGTCGATTCAATGTAGATTTGATCACAATTATATAGTTGCAGTATCATCTGCTGTAATCATAAGGCGCATTGATAAGTATGTAATACAAATGCATTTTCTTTACATACATGATCACATATCTGATTAATTTATTAAAACCAAATCAGACAGTATCCAAATCAGTTTCATCTGATAGATAAAAGTGCAAATGATAACAAACTGATTATTAGGTCTGTATCTCACACGGCGTTTGTGTTGCAGTGATATATCACCGTAGTGTGCCCCAACAATCATACTGGGTACAATCTGCCCTAATAGTTTGAACTCGATGTGAATTTCCGCAAATAAGATTTAGGACATGTTCTATAGATGTGCTGTAATGGCGACTGGATTTAAATTCATCATTTTCAAATGTTTATTAATTGCTCAGCTCATCACGGTATGTAAAATTTATTATATCCCATTTAACTTATTTCTGAGATTCAGGAAACTTACATGCCACTAACTCACGCTTCATTTCCATCAATTCATTGTTCTCTGTCTTTGTTGTCCCTTATTTGTTAATGGATATGTCGCATGTGCGACAAAATGAACCCATGTCTCGTTTATGGTCATTACATTTGCAAACGGTCGACTTATTTATTAAGAAATGATTTCAACTGTGTTTTCGGACAGTTTGCAAAGGCATGTGTGCTGGCGTCTTAAAGCCGATAGGGGTATCCAAACTATACTTATCTTCCTAATTTTTGTAATATGCATGATACTTGTATGAATAGCTTCTAATCATGTGCCAACACATTGAGCTACATGCCTAATTGTAAATCTTCCATCAGTTTCCAAAATATATTTGATTTTCGCAACCCTTTTCTAGCATGGTGTGGTAATTAGATGATGTGCATGAGGTTCATTTCAAATAAAATTACACCACTTTTAAATGTCTTAAACTACCAAGAAGTTGTCGAAAAAATAGTCTAGATTACATTACACCATTTCACCATACAAATTAATTTAAATATGGTATTTGCTCCCGCATTAATGAAACAACGATTCTTAAAATTATAATATTTACCTGCGTAATGCAAAATATCTGGGTGCTAGGAAGCTGTGTATCGGTGCTATACACATTAAATAACCAGGCTGTCTATTCGAAATAAGGGCTATGTGCACTTCTGCCTTTAGGGACTTTCTCTCAGTCTGTCCCTCTGGTCAGATCATACTGTATCTGTCGACGATGCACCTGCGCCCCTGTGGCTGCAACACTATAATGTAAAGTGCCTTTGAACGTGTGTTTGCATGAACAAAGGCGCTATATAAATCTGGTATATTTATTTATTTAAATGTGACCGAATTTGGTCAGGACAAAGCGACATTTCCCCAATCATTTAAGCATTTGAATACACGAGTAGACAAAGTTAATCGACCTATTGTTAATAGCTACACTGAACGGAGTTGTAAAATGTGAGATATCATTTTAAAGCTAATACGATGACCTTTGACTAACAGTCTACTCTTTTTGAAAAAACCAATTTGAAGAACCTTCGTACAAAACAATGAACCGCAGTAACAATTTGTCTCATCTTAATAAATTGAACTAGATGGGACTTGGGCGGATCGTTACTACATGTAAGTCTTGTTTAGTTGGGCACTGTGCCTTGTATGTGTTTTATGTTTTCTGTGCTCTTATGGTTCAGTTGAGCATTGTGCCTTGTATGTTTTGATGTTTTCTGTGCTCGGTTGGTTTAGTTGAGCATTGTGCCTTGTATGTTTTTCATGTTTTCTGTGGTCAGCTGGTTAAGTGCTGCATTCCCTGTCTGACTTAATATTATCTTTTTACATATTTACAAAACATTCTTTTTCGGAATATCATTGAATACAGAGGTCTGATTAGTGTCCGAATGGGTCATTTTCTTCAAAAACTATCATGGTCGTGTAACAAACACCTTACCCAGTTATCAAGAAGTCCCAACAAGGCTACCAATTAAGACCAATAGTTTCCACCAAATAAATGCACCAAATAAATGCCCAAAATATTATAAAAATTGGACAGGGGAGGCAGCACACAACTGAAACAGCCAAAACATAGAAACATAAAAAAACAACATATACCACAATTACACGACACAATGCTCAACACACAACGGAACGAGAAAACGAAATTAGCTCCAAACGTACTGTACAGGGATCAAAATGGCCAATACTTATTAATTCATGATATTTGTCTGATTATTTAAGTTTGAAAAATATCTCTGAAGATGGTATTAGTCCTAAAGCAAGGACATCAAACTTCAAATACTGCATATTACGACACTGTCTGGTCTAGAAGCATTCCGACAGACAGTAGTCCACCTCCACCATTGTTTTAAAATACCGCTGTTGCTTTCGTTTGCGGTTTGTTATTGTCTCCTGTTAAAAACATTTACTAACTTTTTTTCTTAAAACATCTGGCGTATGCCAAACCTTTCAGTAATACTCGAATGGGAGAAGGGCAGAATACCTACTACGATTGATATAATTATGTTTAACAAAATACAATTCTCAATATATCAAAGATCAGTTACGCATTTGCCTCTTAAATATATCGTAAAATAAAAACGACAAAACAGTATAATCCATTACAAAATGCAAGCTGCAGACAATAGGTGACCGTATCTAAATAAATATGTACTATCTAAATTTCTATTTTCTCTTAAACACGGATCAAACTACAGATTTCAACCAGTGTTAATTCCAATAATGTGTACGAGTATGCCTCCCACCATGGTTTATGAGCCTTGATTGGAATCATGTTACTGATGAGTCTTTGAAAAGGAGCCCATTATCTATAAAACACGTTTTGACATTTTCGAGGTTCTCCTAAAGTGTTAAGGGGGCTGTTCGTGTTCACACTGTTCCTGATAACAATGAATGCCTCTCTCTCTCTGGTGGTCCTCCAGACCCCAGACACAAACACAAAGTTCTATCACAGCGGACATGGGCTATTCTTTTATTTATATATGTGATTCATGGGCCAATGACCTAAAATCTTGAAAATAAACTGTAAAACTGTTTCATTTGTGAACACTACCGTCTCAACTGCAGATGTTTTCAATAGTACGCTTTTCTTCCGAAATGTGCTTGTGTCACTTAACCATAAGAAACCTGAATATTTTAAATTTCCTGTCGTTCTTTGTAACAGCTCGTATGTGTTTGTAGGCATTTTGACGTTAATGAAACTGTGACTCGCCTAGATCAAACCTTTTGTTTATTTCTGATTCCAACGTACACAACACTTCCATCATTGTATGTGAAATCACTATAACACCATGCAACAATATGGTGTAAGTATTTGAAAGTAAATTAAGTGAATTCACAACTGGGCGAACCAATGCGAAAAGTACTAATCGTCGGTCGCTGTGATAGCGTGTATAATGGTTGTACAATGACAAATGAAATGCTACTGATTTGCATAATTGAAGATAAATTTATATTGACTGTAGATAATAAGTTGTAATCTGCAATTATATAAAATTCATTAAATAAACGCAATAATAATCAAACGAGACTGATTATGTACGAATGTATCGAATGACCCTCATATTCGTTTTAATTCCTGACCCTGGTAAGTTGATTTGCAATGTTTATTATCATAACGGCAATTTTGAAAACAATTGTATATACATTCTACGTTATCAGCATCAAATGTCAAATAACTATATTTAATACACTTGTTACTATATATAGTAACACAAATGAGCCTATTTGCGACTGATTACGGCCATCACGTGGTTGATTATTGCCTATCCGCCCGGTCCGCAACCTCATTTTTGTAATCGGACCGGTTGAACGGGCGTACGTTACGTTATCCATGTAAACATGATGTCATGTTGGAGCTGAAGCCCTCAATGTGATTATTCATTTTCCGGGCGGATTATCGCCTCCCTGCCCGGCTGTGTCGTGTATTAATCTCTAAGTAACAATGATAACTACATGTACAAGGGATGATCTATATATAACGAGAAAATGCTTATAACTTTGCTATTACATGTTATTGTCTAAAAAATATATTATGTGGTGGTTAATACATATATTAGGAGAAAATGTACGAAATAGTTTACAAATATATAGAAAAATAAATTGTTTGGAACATTTCTACTGACCTATAAAACCGGAAGGCGGGGCAACGTCATTCTTGCACCTTTTAACGTTATTCAGAATTTAACTATGATCAATTTGACGATCGCATTCCTTAGGCCCTACTGGGTTATTTTTTAAAAACTTTTCAGATTATCACCCTTCAATATAATTCGTCTTCGCCAATGCCATACCAAGTTGAAAAAGACTCACGATAGTTATCTTAAGGAATTGCATTCAAAACATCAAACATTTCCTTGCGAAGTTTTGACGTCGACGTCACGTTACGCCAACTTTGCGTTAGATCACTAGCCTTTTTCCAACTCATATTCAATATGTTATTATGTTCACAAATCGAAGCTTTTGACATGACATGATCACGAAATGATTACTGAATATCGTGCACAATTTTATTATAACTTGTTTTCTTTAAAACTTAATAGTTTATTGAAAACCGTTTGTAGTCCGTAATTCTTGCGATCACGGAACGATAACACGTGCGTGACGTAACGAATGACAACACAACCCGTGTATGACGTCACCATCAGTAAGAGGGATCTTAGGTGACCCCAAGTACCAATTTTAATCACATTGCTATTGCTTACATGAAAAAAGTGAGGGTTTGAAATTGCGAAAAAACGGTGAAAAATCCTAAAAATGTCCCGCCTCGGCATATTGAGGGTTACCTTAGCAACCATAGATTTTAGCAAGATGTCACTGTTATCATGAGTATTCAGGAAAACATTGCTAATGTATGTTATTGTCATCAGCTGAAGTTTGAATAACATTTAACAGATCATAACAAAATTATAAGCATTTTCTCGTTGTATATGGATCATCCCTCGTATGTTATCAGAGGAAATATTGTAACAAATAAAGTGTAGAGGTTTCATCGTGGATCAGTGTTCGAATCACCCGGCTTGTCCAATTGGATGTTTATGTTGCTGGTTCGATACCCGTGTAGAACAGGTTATATTATACATGATATCGGCTTCAGTACAGTCGTCTATGACTTGTTTGGAGACTTTGTCTGTTGCTTCCGGAAGAGCAAACTCTTTATCGAATAGTATGATCCACCCAGGTAGTTTTAAGACTAAACTCGCCATCTAGGTCTTTGTAATTTTATGTCAATCCATGTACACAGGTCGGACATCACAGAACAGCACAGATATTTATTCAGATTTTTCCATTGTACATCATCTATACAAATAACACACAAATTTACCGCTGGCTTAGAATTAGAAAGTCGTACATGTGTAAGTACAAAATCAATATTTTAAGACAACAAGACAATTTCTGATTTTCATGAAAATAGGCTCATAAGAAGCGCATTGAGATGCAGATTTCATATATGCATCAGCCAGCGATATATACATACAAAGGTAAATTATATGATGTTGGCAGATATAACTACACACACTAATACATTAACACCTGGTCTAGCAATTTCATTACCAAACATTTTCTGAAGAAAAGTGATCTTCCAAATGCGCACTTGTCAGTTTACACAAAGAATACAAGGTGCATATGTATGTCGGACCCCTCTCTGCAAAATGTGATATTGGACCCCTATCTGTGCTGGCACAGGCCACTCTCTGTGCAAAAGTTCCTTCACACTCTTACATTTTTATGATGTACTTCAATTGACTAAGACCTATGTAAATCTATCAATTTACTTGCAGTTAAATAATTACATAATACAAACCGAATAGGAAAATGATACAAAACAACCATTTTCAAAGGATTTGGATGAAAATCAAGAGGAAAACAACATTATCCATAAACCCATGTACTATAGTACTGACACCCAAGTGTTTGAGCAATAAATAATGTGTGTAACCTCAACTGGATGAAACCTTTCAAACCTTTATTCTGCTACGTTTCATGGACAATTGCTTACTTGGTCTGAATAATTCTGACGCAAGGACAGACGGAATGTCAAAATGATTAAATTAAGTCAGACAGGGAAGGCAGCACTCAACTTAACCAGCCGAGCACAGAAAACATTAAAAACACACAAAGCACAATACCAAACTAAACAAGCGCAGATCCGCCCAAGTCCAAGCTGTCGAGAAGTATAATAAATTATAACTAGCTGTCAAACCACAAATGTTCTACGGACTTTGAATGTGTCGACTTTGGTTACCTATCTAAACACATAAGGTAATGTTTCTGTTTAAATTCCTTCACCATGTTAGGTTGATGGCATGGTACCAACAGAGTGAGGGAATATACTGTTTATCATACAGACACACTGGTATTGTTAGTTAAGTGCCAGACAGGTTAATTAGCAATGATCTCACAGACATTTCAAGAGACTGTGTAATGACATCGGCCCACCTCCATTATGTACATGCTATCTGGCCAACACCGTAAAAGAATTGGAACAGGAACATGACCTTACGGGGTTATATGGGTAACCTAAGTCACTAGACTAAAATTCGATATAAAATTTATGATTTGATAATTAGTCACTGATTAGGCACAATAACTCTAGAATTCGATAAACCAAGGACACCAATGTCGATGAAACATGGATAAATAATTGTTTTCAAAGATGCAAACAAATGGCAATGTCAATAAGAATGTGGAAAGTGACAAACATTTTAATCCAGCTGACGATTCACGCTTTATTTCTTAAACACTTGTGTGTCAGAACTTTGAATGTTCATGGGTTAATGGTTGTTTTCCTTATGGTTTTCATTCAAAACCTTCAGATTCTTTGTTTTCGTTTTATGTTATTTTATCAAAAGAATGTCTAGACAATAAGGTATATCGCTGGACGGTATAAACAATTACATAATATATAATAATTTATAATCATTATATGATGTAATTATATAATCAATTGTGACGATTACTATAATATAGTATTTTGAGTGAGGCTTTACAAGTCATTAACATGTTTTGGTGTATACTGTAGGTGGTTAATCAGAATTATACTTAACACAATTATGCAATTTCATACCACCTTAGTACTGTAGCTTCCTTACAACAAATAACGTCAATTAATTAATTAATGGATTAATCGTGTTAATGACGTATGTTTTATATTTTAAAGGCGACGTCTGGTGCTCCTGGACATGTGAATGTTGAGTTTGAGGTTCTGCAATTTGACAATCCTACCGGTACATCATATCGTGAATCGGATCTTCATTCACAAAGACAATGTTGTGACACCGACAGCCAGAAGGTGAATTGTCCCACACAATGTGATATCTACTTCGTCATTTGTCTAGGAGGGTAAATATCTTTGACTCATTGATTTTAAAAATACTAATAGTTATATTAACTATTCAAATACTATTTATGGATGTCGAAGTATGTGTTTGATTTCCTTTTGATAGTTAGTGTATTTTTACTGTATACGATGAACTGCATAATCTGACTGAATGGTTCAATATATGTTGACTGACAACAGATGAATGTGTACATGCTGGTTGTTGAAATTGTGCAAGTCTAACTGATGTAATTAATTAATAGTTGCACATTATTATAATTATTGAGTGATTGAAATGACATTTATAACTTGATACATACTTACGGAAAGTGCTTTATTTATATCATTTCTAAGGTTTTTTTACACTTATTTGCACAGCATGAAAAGTTACGTTTAATTTTCGATTAAAATTAACGTATATGTAATTATATTCGAAATTTAGATACATTTAATCAGAAAAAAGTAGCCATTAAATAAAGTTTAATACTACATTTAAGTCGAATTATTCCTACAAGTTTAAGTCACATTTAAGTTGCATTTAAAGGTGATTAAATATAGAATATAAATGGGATTAAATGCACGTGTATGCAATATAAACACGCTTAAATTCGAAATTTAAGTTGCATGTAAAGGTGATTAAATATGTTTTTTTATTAAATTTATTCTGCACATATTGTGCAAATATGACAACCACTCAGCAGTTTGTAACCTGCTTCTTACCAATGAAACATTTCTTTTTTTTGTTTTTCATTTCTCTATCGTACGATTTATATAGTATAACCACACGTTTATAATGTATGTCTTAATAAAAATTATTATCATATATGAACTGGTTTTATATTTCAATGTTCATGAACAACCATAAAGTAGAATTTAAAGATGTTACACATACACTAGTTCACTATGAATCTACTTAACGATATAATTTGTATTTAAAGTATATTTAACGGCAAGGAAAAGATATATACAAATTGTACTCATATTTATATTAAAGGGAGGTAATAAAACAATTGTGGAAATTCTTCTAATTTTGAAATTTGTGAAATAAATTTTGTAGATCTACATGTGAACTAAACGCGAATCTAGTTGGATGCCTGTACTAGTATTATTTGAGATTATAAATATGAATAAAATTTAGTTAATATACGGAAAATATATCAAATTAAATGTGGACGTTTTTGTGAAATTCCAAATAAACGGAAAGATAATATAGTATTATTTGTGATTAAATTTACAAATTAAATTTAGTTTATATACGGAAAATAAATCGACTTAAATTTGACGTTTTTGTGAAATTCCAAATAAAAGTAAATATAGTAAAATATTATTTGCACTTAAACCCGTTTTTTCATGCTGTGTTGATTTATTCTTTGGAGAATTGTTAAGTAGTTGATATACTATATTTGTTTTAACTGATTTATGCGGACACCCTGCAGTCAACCTTCGTTTAAGTACGTATTGTCCGCTTGAAATAATAAAGGAAACTACAAACAAAATGTTACTATGCCTTTTTTGTTAAACTGTGGTCATCATATACTTGCGCCTCTCTAGTTTTCAGATTTTTTTGATTTTTTTCTCAAAATAGCATAATTGTTCTTACGAACTTCTGCTGAGCCGTCGATATACTGTTTCTTTTTTATGTCGCTTTGTGTATAATCCTTGTGGTGTATGGCCTTCCCTGTCATTCGTTCTTGTGTGTTCGCTCTTGCTCCGGATATGTGGATATGTCGGAGTGGGGTGACCTAGTTTTGTAGCTCTTCGGTTGCCGTTTTTCTTATTCATTTGAGTAGTTTTCCATGTGAACTGTACTTGTATAGTGTGTGTTTTTTGTTTAGTGTTTTCTTTTGTACATGTCGTGTCCCGCTGAGTGTTGCCCATCGTTTTGTATTTCAACAATAATTACTAACCAGAACAGGGTGCTAGATGTAACTGTAAACAGCAAAGCCGTCATAAATAAAAAAAAAAACTTCCACAATCAATCAAAAGTCATTAAAGTTCTTTAACGTCAAATTTTAAGAGGCCACTTTCATGCAGAGGTAACACTTTATACTGTTTTGTGCCTTTAGTGCTTTGTCCTCCCACGTCCTGTGTTTGCTTACAAACATCAAAGGTCATGTATACAGCTGCATGGGTATGGTGCATTGTATGTTTGTTTGTACGGCAACATAAATACGCGACCGCATAACCATGAAACATTTCGAGATAATAACGGCGGATTTCGTGAAAACAGAAAAATATCATAAAACCAGATAACATTTTCATAAAAGCAAACAGTTATGTTAACACAAACGGTGTTCATGTACAAAAGCACTCATGTGAAACGGTTGGTGCAAAATGGCTTTTATGAACGTGGTGGTTTGAATGCCTCGAAACTTGGCATGCATGTATTTGCAATGACCTAAGCGTTGTGTGCAAGAGCCATACGTCTACCGAGTGCAGTGTTTAATTTGATTGATTTTATCAAGTCATTTTTTTCCGGGGCATAACTTGGTTAGACTAACCAGAGAACAACGCGAGGTAGATGTTTTGCCTCAATATCAGATAGTTTATATATCAGCAGTCAGGCGACACATCCGACTCTCGGAGTTTTTATTTCTTATTTTAGAACCTATTTCAAAACCTCATTTCATAAACTTGTAGTAATTTCGTATACCTCAAAATAGATTGATTTCCTGGAGATTTGCTCATACAAATATTGTTATTTATTTAGACGCTCATATGATAAATCGGCTTAGTGAGTAATATTAATAGTTTTATTATAGGTGTATGGATCGCCAATATGCTCAAAACATTCACTTTCCTGGTTTAGAAACAGTCTCGTATATGTATATATATATATACATGTATATACAATTACATTACTAAATTGGCAATCTCGCAGAAATATCTGAAATTATGTCTGTTTTACTAGTCGTGTTGTTTATATCTAATACAGTATTTCAAATGGAAGATGTCTCGGACCAATGTACAGCCACAACACTCCAAAGCTTGAAGACACCGATCTCTATACCACGAAACATGACAACAGACTCGTGTACACATTTACATGGAACCAATGGCATTCGGTAAAATTACAAAAACGTACTTAAAATAATATTTAAAATTATTATATATGAATTATTATTCTGAAATCATGAATGACTCATAACTTCTAAAGTCAAGTGTTTCATATATACAGCACGGAACGTATTTTCTAATGTATGACAGCTATTTGTAGTAGATTGTAATCAGAATATCAATGTGTAGGTAAGAGTTTCGAACCTATTTTTACAAGGATAAGTAACCAAACGGAGCGAATCGAGTGTCGTTATAGTCCAGAAAATTTAACACGACTCTCGGACTTTAATTAGCATAATTTAACAGCTGATATAGTGTCTATATTTTATAATCCCGGTTGTATGTTTTCATAATTCCCAACTATCACGAAGACGCTCGCGCGCCCTTCTCCAAAAAGCGAGCAAAACCCGGGTTAAAACCGTGTTAAACCCTGCGGTATTGGCACCGTGCTAAAAGTGCGTCTTTTAGCTTACCGACTGGGTTTTTTCTGAGCAAAACCCGGGAAAAACACGCTTTAAACACAGTTTTAACTCGCTTTAACTCACTTAAGTTGGTTTTATGTCGGTTTTAAAACCCACTTATCTTTAGAAAGTGGGTTTATAGTGTGTTTTTTCAATAAGTTGCTTTTAAGTGTGTTTTTTCTGTGCTAAAAAACTCGCTTATGTGGGTTTTAAAACCCGCTTTTAGCTCACTTATTTCTAGAAAGTGGGTTTATAGTGTGTTTTTTCAATAAGTTGGTTTTAAGTGTGTTTTTTCTGTGCTGAAAACTCGCTTATGTGGGTTTTAAAACTCACTTTTAGCTCACTTATTTCAAGTGAGTGTGTTTTTTTCTCAATAAGTTGGTTTTAAGTGGGTTTTAGCCAACTTTTTCCCAGCAAGTGAGTTTTTTATGCCTCAGAAAACTCGCTTTAACACACTTCTACTAGATGGGAAGCTGGTTTCTTAGTGAGCTAAAAGTGAGTTTAAAGCGAGTTTTAGCTGTGAAAAAACACGCCTTAAACTCGCATTAAACACGGTTTTAACCCGCATTTAACTCGCTTTTAACTCATGTTTAACTCACTAAGAAACCAACTTTCCCCCCAGTAGAAGAGATAAAAGCGAGTTTTAGCTGTGAAAAAACACACTTTAAACTCGCCTTAAACACGGTTTTAACCCGCATTTAGCCAGCTTTAGCTCGGTTTAAACACGCCTTTAACTCACTTTTATTCAATTTAAACTAGAGCTGTCGCCATTCCGCAGACTAATATACCCCCACCGGCAAAGGGCCACAATTATGCCAAAATTCATGGCAACGCAAATTCCTTTCTTCATGCACATCTATATGTTGGGGTTGTGCATCTGTGAAAGTTTGAGCGAAATCCTGCCAAAACTGAATGGATGAGTTGCGTCCACAAGATTGCGTCTACGGTCAGACAGACCGACAAAGAAACTGAATCCAGTACACCCCCTTACAACTCGTTGTGCGGGGGTATATTTAAATGGAATACCTTTTCAAAGCAATGTGAGGAGTCCAGGTTTAAATGCTGTTTTAGTTGTTTAAACTCACTTTGATCCATTAAAATGAAATGACATACCTTTTCAAATTTGATAAAGAATACAACAATAAATATCAATTAATAAAATAATTACTTGAAAAAATAATGATTTTCTTACTGATATACAACAATACAATCAAAACACAAAACAATGTTTTACATATAAACAATATGAAAGACCTGGTGAACAATAATGTAGATACATACAGAAAGACATTGCATTAATAGAAAGATATAGCATAAATAGATAAATATAATAACTTTTTTGACATAAATAAGCAAATAAAATTCATTGTTATAAACATCACAGCTTGCTACATTTTGACTAAACTACAGAACAAACTGTCCAGAGCAACTCCCGGTTGTAAACACTAAGTTTGGTTGTTGTACAGAGGTTGTGTCTGGTGAGGTATAATATATAGTAAAATGTTACTATTTAACAAAATGATTACCGGGCATGTCGTTTTAAGCAGGTTGTTGCTGAATGGAATACCGCTCTGGAGAGGTTGCAATAGGTAACATTGTTAGACGGACATTAAAATCAACAAGAGATGTTTGCAAAACATGTATGCCCCCATGGCAGCGAAATGGCAAAGGTCACTGTGACCTTGACCTTTGACCTACTGACCTCAAAATCAACAGGGGTCATCTGTTGTTAATGATCAACCTCCATATAAAGTTTGAATATCCTAGGGCAAAGTGTCCTTGAGTTATTGAACAAAAACTATTTGAATGGTCAGAAATGGTTAAGGTCAAAATCAATAGGGGTCATCTACTGTTGATGACCAACCATCATATAAAGTTTGAAGATCCTAGGGCAAAGCGTTCTCGAGTAATTTAATGGAAGCCATTTTGTCTACCGACAGACTGACCGACATGTGCCAAGCAATATATACCCCCTCATCGAAGATGGGGAGCATAATGAGAGTTCCCTTCATGACAGTAAGTTATAAAGTATGTGCATGATAAAAATAAATTGCAAACAACTTTATAATCAAACATATATCGAGCTGATATAATGTAATTAGGAAAAACATAAAATGTATAGATAAAACAAAGGAAATAGACATTTTTGGCCCCTAATTTAATTAAGAAATCAGAGATGTTTGTAAAACACATATGCCCCCATGGCAGCCCAATAGTCAGAAATGGTGAAGGTCGCAGTCACCTCGACCTTTGGACTACTGATCTCAAAATCAATAGGGGTCAACTACTGTTGCTGACCAACCTCAATGCAATGTATGAAGATCCTAGGTCAAAGCGTTCTTGAGTTATTGAACGGAAACCATTTAAATTGTCAGAAATGGTGAAGGTCGCAGTGACCTTAACCTTTGACCTACTGACCTCAAAATCAATAGGGGTCAACTACTGTTGCTGACCAACCTCCATGTAAAGTATGAAGATCCTAGGTCACAGAGTTCTTTAGTTATTGAACGGAAACCATTTAAATAGTCAGAAATGGTAAAGGTCACAGTGACCTTTGACTTACTGACCTCAAAATCAATAGTGGTCATCTACTCTTGCTGGCTAATCTCCATGTAAAGTTTGAAGATCCTTGATCAAAGCGTTCTTGAGTTATTGAACGGAAACCATTTAATACGACCGACAGACAGACCGACCGACCAACATGTGCAAAGCAACATACCCCCTCATCAAAGATGGGGGGCATAATAATGAACATGTACCTGTGTTTTATCGTATAATAAAGCACAGTCACAAGTTCGGATGAGTAGTAATTAAATCATGAGTGCGTAGCACGAGTGATTTAATGTATGCATTCGAACAAGTGTCTGTGCTTTATTATAGATAAAACACAGACATGTACATATTCATTATTTCGATTCTAATAAAGCCAATATTCCGCATTTGACAACAGATCAATGCATTATCCACTGCACTGTTTTCTTCGTCGGAAGGCTTATTTGCAGTTTGAAGTTATTCATCCGTACCTGTGTTTTATTGGTAGTTCATGCGCACCGTGATTTCCTCTATGTGTATATAGCTGAATCCGCTGGTTGTATTAGAATAGATAAAAAGCCTTAAGTTAGAGATAATATTCTACTACATGTGTTTTAATTGTTGTACCACAGGGTGACACTTATTTAGCTAGTAACCACTGCACTAGTGACTCTCCTGTTGGTAACATGTGGTTCCTTCTATAACATTCTGGTTCAGAAAAAAGAAGGATGAAAGCAGGTCTTTACCGAAACATGATCCTAAGTCGTCTTAGCTATCCCCGCATCTTCTCCTTGACTTGACATCGGGCGATGTCAAACTTGTCAGAAATAACATCTGCAATAATATAATACACATATTTTAGTTTTGAAATAACCAGTACAAAACCGGATTTAATCATGTAACGGTAACTTAATCATTCGTGATTGAACGTTATCAAGTAGAGATCGAGTTTGTGTGGTAGGCCTATATTGCTATTAAAGAAAAAACATGCATTTTTTCCAGCTCGCTTCGCTCCACAATAACTTTCTCAATATTATCAAGCAGAGAATGACTTTGTGCGACATGCTGCTCAGAAAATCAACGCATTTTACCTCGCTCCCACAATAATTTTATCAGTGAATATCATTATGCCAAGTAGACAACAAGATTGTGCGATATGCTGCTCAGATAGAAAAGCAATCTTTATCACTGTGACACTTAACTATAGTTAAGTAACCAGGCCAAAACATCATCAGAAATAACATATTTAAGCCAGCGACGTTACGTTTTGGCGTCTAAAATCTTGAGATGTCACACACATTTGTTATCACACACGAAAAACATTGTTCCATAATTTGCTGTCACATAAAATAACATGGATATAATTATAAGAGCAAAAAACAAACAGAAATAACACCCTTAAAAATTGGGTTAAAATGGATTTATGATAAAAACCTTCATCATAATAATTGACACACACACCAGACCAAATTAGCCAATTCCTGGCCCCTTAAAGGGTCGTTTCTATGTAAGCCATTATGGGATACACCCAGTTCAAGAAACTTGAATACAACTTGTGTGCAAGTTCAGTTAAAATCACATTATTAATAAACTGCAAATTACTAATGATAGCTGTTCTTTCTGCAGCAGGGATTCTTCGTTCAACTTTTATATCTATAGCAGGTCCTGTCTATAGGATTCACATTTCATGAAGCAGACCACAAGTTGCCAGACGTAAACAGCATCCCCAATAAGGTCATGATACATGGCTTTTTTAGTCTCACCTGATGCTGTTATCTATTAAAGCTTGAATGATGTGCTGCGAGAATAAGAGGAAATGATTAGACATGTACAAGCATATGTCATAACAAAAGCTGTCACTGTAATGGACATATGCTATGCTCTGAAGGGTGATGTTGATAGTACTGTAAACACAAATACTATTAAGTAACCAAAATGTCTAAGTTACAAAAGGGCCGTAACTCCTTACAAAATAATCCGATAGTTCTATGACATGATGTGAAGGTGTTCTGATTGACCTGGAAGTTACCTCAGGGGGTGGCAGTATATAATAAAAAGAGCAAACAGGTAAATTTATTTTGCAGACTTCTTATTTACTAAAGATATTAAGAATAATTAATATGTTTAACATGAAAAATTTTTTTCAAGAATAAAAGCTCCGCGAGTCGCATGTGTCGCCTGATGACATGCACATTTGTAAATGTAAAATTTTCAGGTTAAATTCCAGAAGGTTTTACATTGCTCTAATCTTTCGAGCATTAAATGAAGATATGAGTGTAAGAAATTAAAATTGTACACTGTGTACATTGCTGAGATAAAACTTAGTATGAATTTAAATTTTGAGAACAAACGTTTTTAACACCCTGTATATACAATGATTTTACATGTATGCTGAATGAAGTCAGAACCCACCTATACTGAGCCACAAGCACCATCCTGTAAGAGTCACTCTATCTACATTCTCCGCATATATCTCCAATGCATCCTTGCATGGCTTCTTAACTGGAAAAGATGGTACAGCTTGTCATATTCCTAATTGATTCTAAACAATCGTCATTAAATTTTCGAAATATTGAGTCCGACCTGTTTCCAGTCAGGTATATTGGTTCAACAGATTTTCAGGAGCTCCCACTGCCTAACCAAACCGCTCAATAGCACTGCTTGGAAACAGCTTGCTTCATAATAGCGAACAAACTGGAAAATAAATATATATGCTACTGGCTAGCGTTTGCAGATATCGGACTGTTGCACAGCAAAGCGCTATCGAGCGTTACAGATGTAGTGAACTATATAAAAATGAATTTATAAGAAACTTAAAGAAAGCAATGGTCTGGAGCAGTGCTGAGAGGAGTTGGATATATTTGATATTCAATACAAAAATCTACATAATTCCTCTACTGCTTAAAAAACACAAAGATAAAAATGTTTCGCTGAACTTTCTCGCACACTGACCTAGAAAAATTAATTGTGTAAAACTTGTTTTGCAACTTTCCCGTATATTTCTGGTATCTTTCGTCAATAACAAATTAATCTTTACGATGACTATACTGACAATACTCCATCGGCACTCTTGTCTTCGAAATATGCGAGCAAGTTTACAATTGTCAACTAATTTTCCGCCGCGCACATTATCTTTCGACAAATTGAACGATGGTTCCCACACCAGTACATAAGAATTTCATCGCGCGTTGAACATTGGACCCAAACGAGGTATTCCAAAAGGTTAATTTAAATATCTGGTTCCAACGTTCAACGCCATACTTTCGTATTGATCAGACGGGAAACCATTGTCGAAAGATTATACATGTGCATGGCGCATTTTTAGTTGAAAATTGCGAACTTTCTTGCAAAATGTGGAGGCATGGGCGAATATCGGTTTCTGTCACTATCATCGTCGTGTAGAGTAATGTGTGCTTGACCGAAGGACACCAAATATAGGCGGGACAGTTGCACAGTCAGTTAAACACGACGCAATACTCAAGGAATGTTTGCGAGAAATTTCAGTCAAACATTTTTATCTTTGTGTTATTTAAGCTAGAGAGGCATTTACAAATATTTTTTATATGTCCTAAATACGTTTAATAATGTTTGTGTGATTAATGTATGAGTCTGGGTATACAATGATGATGATAAAAATATATCCAGCTTCGTATCTGGTGGGGGGAACAGACCCAGAAGTGTATGTGGTCTAAAAAATTAAATTTAAATTATTATCACTATTAGTGAATGTTCAAACCCAATGTATGGACAACAAAATCACAGAAGTTAGTATTTTATACAAGCCTGTGATTGCTTAGAGCATAAACTTTGATAAGTCTGGAAAACATTACCCCACCCACTTGAAAATAATTACTTCGGAGCAGGCCACATTGTAGTGAAACCATCTCGACGTGTTAAAGTACACTTGCTGGACTGTCAGAAATAAAAAATGCAGCACACTTGGAAACAGTTTGGCTGTCTGGTCACACTGAAAGTCTGAATCTGAACCATTTTGTTTCGAAGATTTGAGACAAAAACTTTGAAAATAAAATCAGTCTGAAGGAGAAAGAATCACAGGCCTGTTTATAGTTGGAGGGTGCCAAAATATGTGTAGTTCTTAATTTGTGATAAAACAATACATAAATACCTCAACAGATTGATTATTACCTGATAAAACATTGAATTTCGATTTGTTCGATTCAAATTTTCCGCCGGAAACGATAACAAAGCAAGTGGAGATAATCCATGGTCGAGATGCTAAAACCCGTAATTCTGGACCGTGTATCGCTACTTCGGTTCCAGCATCATAGATAAAATCTCCGATCGGTATTCGCGAATGCTTATGAAAAATTTTAAAATAGTTATTCTGTTTTCCCCTAGGTTAATTAATGTGAGTGATTTATATATTGTATACAAATTCTAGTTTCGGTATTTAGTGTAGGCTAGTCAGAGTAGGCTATTACAATACTTCTTTTAATTCTCTGGCCAAGTAAGTTTTTATCAAATACATTTATATCATTCATAATGAATAAGGAGACGCCAACACATATTGAAAATGTAGCACACTGCATAAATCATAATATAAACCGCGAAGTCGAAAAAAATAACGTGCGAGAATAAACCAGAATAAATAGGCCTACTTCGTGACTTTAAATGTCAATTTGTGAACACTTAGCTACCAAATAATACTGTAAGATCTTTATAGCTACCAAGTAACAAAACTATATTGTGTAGATATCAAACTCAATCATAAAAAAGCGTGTCTTTAAATCTTAAATCGAAGATATATTTACATAGATATTTATTACATATACATTTTTGTGTCAGCTCATATTTAGCGCTTAAAAATAATGTTACCGAACTAAAATTACGTCAACTATGTAGCCTAAGTGCATGACAAAAAATTGACGGGAAGTCATATCGTGTATTGTAAAAAAATATTTCCAGATTATTTTCAACGTAGCTTTCATTGATTACAGTCAATTTACTCGATCAATTTAAGGCAAAGCGTTGTGTACAGGACCGCTCGCTGTTTTTTGTATTGTCGCAAGTGACCAACAAGCTATATCATATGAATACAAACATGTCACGTGGTCAATTTTTTAATCTAGCTACCACCCTAATCTATATTTTAATTGGACAGTTGATTAAGCCTGGACCGAGTATTGTGTAATTATCTTAATGTTTTATCTATAGCCCCACGTGACATACAGTTCGGAATGTGTAAATCACTGTTCAAAGATGCCGTGTTTTATAGCCATAGGCAAATTAAACAGACCGCACGCTGGGAAATTGTCTGGATTTTCTGCAACACGTGATCAATTATATCATAATGTATATATTACACATGCCACGTTGTCAAAAATATAATCTACCACCCATATCTATTTTACCTGGACCGCTTACTGTGTAATATATCAGTGTTTTATTTATACATGTAGTATCGCGTGAAATACAGTTGTGACTGTAACATAGGCAGATAAGAAAGCCTATGTTATATATTCGGATTCAGCCCAATCAGTTAAAACTGGGTAAAACATTATAAATGCGTTTGCAGGCGCGCGGCGGCATTAAAAAATAAGGTCCGATGTTTTTAGCACAGGATATTTAATTTACATGAAGGACATTAAATAACATGTCCTTTGTGAAAATTAAAAAAACATATTACCATGCATAAACACCAATTGAAATACCAAATGAGAATATACGTGATAGATCATGCGTTACATTCGAACTATGGGACATATGAGTAGATCTAAGATCTTGTGTTAAGTGAATGTCAACATTTCAAAACAAAAGACCAACTTCCTTCAGAAGTGGGTTTTAAGTGAGTCTTTTTAATGCGAAGCTCAAGTAACGAAAAATTATCAAAAATGTAAAAGACCAACTTAAAACCCACTTTAACCCACTTCTGAGAATACCATTATTCAAAAGACGCACTTTAGTCAACTTATTTTCGTTAAAGACCCACTTTAAACAACTTCATTTATGAAAAGACCAACAAAAACACACTTCCTGTACTAAAAGACGCACTTAAACCAACTTATTTGATAAAAAGACCCACTTTAGCCAACAAAAAACTCACTTATTGTCAAAAAACCCTAGAAAAACTCGCTTTTAGCTTACTTTTGTCAAAAAACGCAGGAAAAAACCACTAATAAGTTGGTTTTAAGTGAGTTTTTGGTAAAAGTGTGTTTTTCTTCGGGAAGGCCTCGAGGTATAATACCAACACAAATCTAAAGGACCGATATTGCACAATTTGCTCGTGGAAATCTATATATTCAACGCAGGAACCATGTAATATATTCATGCATAAAGGTCCGGATCATGTCAAATTCTCTGAGTTATACTTATCGTTGAGGAAACGTTTCAAGAACTTTATCCAACTTAGTGTTTGTTCCAGTCACAATAGGTTAAAGCCAAGGAAAAACACATGTTTCGCGTGCAGCCATATTGTTTGTACATCGACATTCGACACACCAATGAAGCGTATCCTGTTTTACTATATTAATTCCATAATTAGAGCCTCATGCTGTCGCGTGAACGGGCTTCAACAATAGGCACGGTCTACTTGCACATGCTCGGAGTATTCAAATTACGTCTGCGCGTTTGAACATGTCATTGCATTAAAAAGCGCTATATAAATATAGTATGATAATAACAATTATAATACCTATTGGTGAAAATCATTATTTCGAAAAGACACGTTCTTTAGAGATTGGATGGCGTAAATCAGGCCAATGGTCGGGCGAAAAAGTCGAGCAAACACTAAATAGAAGTAGAAATTTTAAAAATATTGCACAAAGAACTTCGTGATATTAGTTCGGCTTTTGATCATAGTCTTTCGGCTTGTCGGAACACCATCACTTGTATACATACGATCATGAAATCGCGAGCATAAAATAATCTGGATTTTAATGTATAGACATGTTAAAGAAATACGACGATGGTTTCTGTGGTTCTATAATTACAGGGTGATATAGATTATGTAGTGAATTTAATGGACTATGATACATCATCCAGACAGGACCTTATTGATAACTTTACATTGACCACATCTCTCAATGTTAGTGCAAGCTACGAACAAACAAAGGAACACCGATTTTCATTGCGAAACTATGCAAGGTAAAGTGTTTTATGTCTAGCGTTAAGATATATATATTTAAGACATTGAAATGGCATATAATTATACTATATTATTGGCACAATTGTTAGTGATCCTTTTTATTATTTTGAGTTCGGTATAGGCTAACTATATTATTGAACTAGTTTCCCAATTGTTTGCGAATATCCTAACGGTTCTTTCACTTAAATGTGTATATGCAACAGACGATATCAATAATAAGTACATAGAAGATATTTGTTGATTTTGGTGTAAGATCGAATTTCATTTCACCGAGTGATCACAGAAAATCAATATTTAATTTTCCGTGATCACGAGTGAAATAAAATTGTTCTTACACCAAAAATCAACAAATTTTCTGTTTATTTTATGCCTCGATTTCTCTTAAAAAGTGCCGTAAAATGTGAGAATTATGACGTCATGATGACGTAACACATATTTTAAAGCCCGGCGCCGTTGACGTTACGTTTATTTTTCTGTATGATACTGGAACCAGCTTCAAAACAGTGAAAATAACAAAGTGGTTATTTCACCGTTATTTTCACTGTTATTTTTTACTGAAAAAAAACTCCATAATCCATTGAAAGCAAATAATTAATGTATTTCATAATGAAATTTGTAGCACATAAGATATTTCACAATTCGTACTTATTATTTCAGATAATTGAATAATAATTCCTGCTATATGCCTATAACCTTTATGTTTCCAGAGATTTTGATAGTAATAAGTATAGACCAAAATCTAGTTTGTGTTTGGGGTATACATCTTTTTTCATTTGATGCCCCTTTTGGGTATCCCTGTTCATTTTCATTGATGTTTTCTAAAAGTACGTATAAAATAAAAATGAGATGTCTGACCGCATCATCTGTTAGGTTATGAATATTTTAATATGAAAAGTATAACGTCAAATGCATCGTTTCCATTTCTTTTGCATTTTAATGTGCTTGATTTATATGCCTTTTACAGTTTAGATTTGTCAATCCGTGTCTGGTGTCAAGATGGATATACAGGTCCTGACTGCAGCCAGCAATGCTCACCATATGATGCATTCCATGTATGTAACAGCCACCAAGCAGCAGAACTAATTCCAGCATGTAATGATCAAGGTATATATATATATCTTTATTTAAGTCTCATCTCTGTACACATAAACTATACAATTTACAAAACATATATCACAGTACAAAGCCATTCTAAAAGAATTATAAGAGACTATCAAATCACAATTTCATTAAACATTTACAATATAAATCTTTGTAACCATTGTTATTCTAATTATAAAAACTGCCCTAAAATATCTATCAAATAAAACACTGGTATGCCATTTGTTCAGATGATCTGAGTTATTTTGTAAAACTTGTTGTAGTAAATTATTTTGCCCGGCTTCCGTGTCTCTGTAATGAATTTATCAATACATACACGCACTGTTCTAGTTCACCACATATTAAGTGACTATAGTTGGAAACGTGTTAGTTAAAGTTCGTGTGACGAATCAGCAATAATTGCAATCCAATCGATACTAATTACGGAATAAGGGAAATGTTTCGGAGGGTATGTAAGCTATATAGTTCTATCTTAAAACACTGCTTAAAATTTTTAAAACTTGATAATAGTATATGTTTACTGAAGCAATATATGCAATACAAAAACACGTTTCGAGGCTTTAGAAGTGGCCAAATGTTTGCAACATCACTTTTTGCGTACAAATATCATTATCGGTAATATTTCGCAATATAGTTATATTAACTATTCTTCAAATTTAGTATCTTTTATATCAAAATCTGTTTAAGGGGTTTAGAAGACATATTTTGATGAAACAATGAAATCGAATCACGTTTTTTGTAATCATTTTAATGAAAAAGGAGATGATGCAAACGTGTAAGTGACTCCTTAGATAGCCCATGGCATACTTTTGTTGCGTTTATAAAACAATGTATTCGCTTTTTATGAAATCAACATTTTTGAGGAAAAATGTACTCAGAGGAACGTGCTTGAAGCAAAATTATAATAATAAATCATAGTAAGCTGGTTTTCATTGTTTTGATATTGTGTTTTATTTCTCAGATGTTCTAACTATAAGGATACCACCTAGTCTCACGGGTGCAACGTACAACTATTCACCTACACGGATACAACAACGTGTATTTGATTTCATTTCTAAAGAAATTTGCCCGGATGCAACCAGTTTAGAGGTCACCATACTTCGATTTTCTGTAACAAGGTAAGAACAGGGTATGTCTGAAGGTCTTCCATTTTTAGAATGCATTTTACATGACAATACCTTAACATATTACATGGCATATAAATGCACATGGGAAACATTTTGTGGTATTGTTAGGATCATTTTATGTAAGTAGTCGTTCACGTTTTGCCTAATACAAGTATTATTTAACTCAAATACTGAAGTACTCTGCAATACTCGCAATGCGCCACTAAGCATTCCAGATGTTAAACAATCCCTGATTTACTCTTTTCATGAAGTCATAATTTTGGCATTTGGCATTCGGCATTTCGATTGCTGAAACTAGGTCATTCAGCTTTTTAACGGCTGGGACTTGAGCAGTTCTTTTCCTCGTTCGGTTGTGTGTTGGGCACAGTGTCGTGAAATTGCGGTGATTGATGTTTTTGAGTTTTCTGTCCGAGTTTCTTTTATCTTTAATCTTTTTGTAATTACGTGTATACGTACTGGAACAAACGTTTGAATCTAACTCATAACATCTCTATATTAATATGTTTTACAGGTCAATAGAATTCAAGGCGGCATGTGATGGTCAACCTGTAGATAACCTATTATTCACAACACATGTGTATGTAATGAGTTTGGCGAGGAAAACACAACTGCACACTTATTTCCCGAGTTTAACAGTACCTGTAGTTCAACAGAAGACAGGATCTGGGGTATATTATATAACCATATTAAAACATATAGTTTTGTAGGTATTCCGTAGGGAAATATATGTAAACTCTAAATATTAAAACGTGAAAAATAAATCAGAGTTAGCATATTAGAACAGTCGGAAAGTGCAAATTTATCATTCGCAGCCGCGATAACATTGTTATGATTTATTTTCATTTAAAAGCACAAGGCGTTCAATGTTAAAACGTGTCTGTGCCACGACGTCTCATTTTAGTCATAAAATGTCACCAAAAATAAACAAAAATAATCACTATTTCTATCTAATACTTCACTTTGTATAACACACTAAATGCATTTAATATGCATCCACACATGCAACGTCAACTTGCAACTTGTCATTTAGAAAAATCTAATGTGCACAATTAGTAAATAAAGTATATGTAATGCATGGAATACTATGCCAATGAGAACTTAATTGAAACCATAAAGAAGTTAAAACCATAACGAAGTTAAAACACCTGATCCCGAATCGTTCCGAACATGTCACTTAAAAAGTTGAATTGCCCTATGTGTAAGCTTTTAAAACAGCAAAATTGTCCGCGTCATGAACTTCGTCATAGATGGATTAGTATACATTAAAACTGTCCCAAAGTTACAATATCACAGGCTTTAGATTGGACAAACACTAGGATGAACTATAAAACAAACTACAATTAAATTTACTTACGATTTATAAAATGAAGTATAGCATCCTTGTAATCTCCGATAAGCCCGACTAAAGAGCTTATTGACGACACAATGCCTGGTTGGCCGGTATTTATTTGTAAGAGTACCTCGCCTGATTATATTTGTGAAATGAAATAGAATTTGTAAAAGGTGTACCTTTGTAATGTAATGATCTTTTGAAATCTAGTTAATTAGAGATGATTGCGCATTATAAAACGCCTTTCTTACCGAAATACATCTTTTACCGTTTGATAGCACAGATGCACCGTCAGTAGTAAATTGTCTAATTTTATGGTGTCATATACTGGTACCTATTTAGTCACGTGATTCCCCACACAGGTGATATTTTTAGCGTTACAGTATTCCTTTGCATGGACGTCCATGCATTATTTTTCATAAGAATTATTTATATTATGTTAGTCATTATTTAGCAGTTGGTCAGTATCAATCGTTATCATAACCTTTTGACAAAACAAATGTTTTAAAGCAAACAATATTCAAAGTAAGGTACGTATTTGCTAGTGATGATACATTTTTTGTTGGTTTTGGCTTTCGTATACAAACTAGCACACTGACAATGCGTACACTGTAAGAGTCGCGTAAACATTGTGCTCTGCTGTCTTCTGTCAATAAATGGTTGTCAGCCTAGAGTTTGTGCACTGTAAAACGTATAACCTCACCCAGTGACATTTGTTGCTTTCGGTTCCTAGGGCAAAGTCAATTAGTCTATGTATTTCCCCTATATAGTTTAAAAAGAAAATTCCATGTACAACACAATTAGGACCACTAATGTTTTTGTGAAACTGTGTTCAGTATATCCACAGGTACTTAGTATATATAACGGTCTTTATTGTCATGGTGGGTTGGTTGGTTGGTTGGTTGGTTGGTTGGTTGGTTGGTTCATCTGTGCATGTTTGTCTTTGCATTTCTTTGTAACCATTGGTCGGCTTTCAACAAAATATTGCAAGGATTACAGTATCAAGTCTAGCTGTGCACATCGTTGAGGCAAGTTGGTAGGATCAATTTAAGGAAGTTATTGCTTATACATTTATTAGTTTCATACACTTAAGATTTCATCCTTGTGGTGTATGGTCGTCGCTTTGGTATGTACAGGGTGTTAAAAAAGTTCGTTCGCAATGTTTATGCATCCTCATACATCAGTGGTTAGTCAAGTTCCCAGACTACCCCCTGATTCAATACCCGTCATTCCGAGCGCAAACCTAAAAATAGCTCATTTCGTATATATCTGGTGATTCCGTCTATCGTCCAATCAGAACGCTTGTTACTCGACGCGGGGAATTTTATAAACAAACACGTGAGAAAATGTAAACATGGATTGAGTTTTGGGATTTAAATATTAACAACCTTAATTGGATAAAGTACATCCTAAATTCAACATAGTTTATAAAGCAGCCGTTAATATAATAACAGAGAGTATTGTACGAGCGGTTAGATATTATATCGTGATATTTAATCAGAGTCCAAGGTTTTCGACGACGGGTGTCCATGGGCGTGAAGTCGTGAGTCGAAATGGATCTATATAGCTGTGTCAGACATGCAAACGACGATTACAATAAGTCGCAGACATTAGATCTAATTGAATAATTAAAGTAAAACTGAGACTGTGCCCGTGAACTTCTAAAACAGATTTAAAAACAATTTGTAAACAACGATGAACGGACAGGTGCCCCCGGAACTCATTCGCCCTCGTCGTTAGTGAAAATGTTCCGTGCCCAGCTGATTCAGATGTTAAGGTAATAAATAATCAGTTTCTAGTTCAATTTTAGTTGAATAGTTGTTTTATTATTCTGAATAATATCTTATAACCGATACAAAAACATTGCAAATATTTTTTTCTTCGATTGATTTCCCGAACGATAAATTTGAATATTTTGTTTGTTAAAGCTCGATTTTGATTGGACGATGACAGGGAAACACCCGTCGTAATCGCTATAAATAGAAATGAACGAAATGGATCTGATTGGTTGATTTTTCGTTCATCACGCTAGGATTTGGCCCTATTGAACCAGAGTATGTTTCGGACGAAGAATACTCTGGTGAACGAGAATGTGTTTATGTTTCACTACTTTATTTGTTCTGGCGTCAGAAGAATGTAAAATGTTCAAGTTAAATTCCCGAGGGTTTTATCATTGTGCTTATCATTCTGGCATTAAATAAAACTATCAGAGTAAGAAATTAAAAGTTTACACCGCGTACATAGTTCAGATAAAATTTTGTATGAGAACAAACTTTTTTAACACCCTGTACGTCTCTTTTGGTCCTTTCTCCGGATTCATTTGACTGAATGAGGCGACAGTCTGTCGGAATGTGATGTCGTTTTATGTAGCAGTTCAGTAGTTCTTGCTCTGGTGTTTCTGATGAGTGCCGCCTTCCTTCTTCGATTATTATTATCATATTTATACGAAAAAAAAACTGCGTATCCATATCGAACGAATCTGAATGCAATACAATGTGTAAAAATATGCACATATTTGGCTATTGTCGAATAAATATTGATAAATATGAAACATGTATGCATATTAACATATCTTTCTCAGATTATATAAAGAGTTCTGAATGTTATAATGTGATTTCAGGCACACTTATACATGATGCTAGAAGTGGTGAGTTACCAAGATTCCTCCAATGACTGCTCGGCACACACCTGTAATGTACAGATAAATATTTGTACCAGTCATATCAGCAACAACCATGCGTAAGTCAGTATGTGCTTAAACATAGAGGAAATCTAAAATGAAAATTGTGAAAGAAATAGAATGTGAAATATTTGATAAACAAATTATTTGGAAAATAAATTCATCCATAGAGAGACTGGAAAGAAAGGTCAAGGTGGAAATAAATTAAGAACCTATTAATGTCGATTCAAAGATATCTGTCAAAACCGCCAGGATGTTCCATTTCTTAAAGGGTAAATGTATGTATTGACCAATCAGCGCTCTTATTTTACTCATACCATCTTTGACCATAGCTTTATGTATTAAAATAAGCGTTGTAAATATCATCAGCGTTCTTAGCGTAGTGCGTAAAATGCATGGTATCAACATAAAACATTGGTGAAATCCAAGTAAAGGTTCGAATCCAGTCTGATACGCTTTTTCTTCGTTATGCTTTTTATAATATTTTTTCTAATATTTTTATTTACTTTTCTTTGCGAAATATGTAGCTGGCTTGATATAGATAAGCTATGTTTTTATATTTACTAGTACATTGAATGCAAAAATTTCAGAAATTTTCAGCTTCCAAGATGAACTAAATCCTGGTGTGCTGGAATACAAATGCGAATAGACCTAGTTTATTAATTGTATGTATGTAATCACCGGAATGAGCAAAAGCATTGATATACAAAGTTTAAGCAAAATTAAAAAATATCTAGGCATTGTTGGGATTTGAACTCGCAGTGAATTATGTACATTTCAAAATAAGACCACAAAGCCATAGCTGTTAACCACTCGGCTATGGGGCAGTTGAAGTTTTAATCATTTAAATATACTAATGATGTTCGGACTTAGTCCTGACACACCTGTAATAATCGATTGTGTTGAATGTTTGTTTACGCGGTTGTGACAGATAACTTTGAATCAACAGTAGTTGTTTAAACAAGCTTTTAAAACAGAGCATTATGCTGAAAGAAATATTCCTTTCAAGTTCAGGTGTGGAGTTGCGCCCAACCCCGCACGTCTAGAAACTGGTAGATTTGACAATATTGCTGTTTGTAATAGAATATGTTTCCATTGTACTAGTATCGTAGACAATGAGATGCATGTAATCCTACATTGTCCAGTTTACACCAATGTTAGATAATCTTAATACAGATAATGAATGTCAAAATATGTCAGATTTAGAGCAATTTATTTACATTTTTACCTATGATGAGTTGATGTATTTGTCTGCCAAACCCTGCTATAACATTCTCCAAGAACGGAGAAAAGCTTGTGTAAATGATAATTATATTATTATAACTGTAACTTTGTGTAGCTGTTCATAAGAATAATTAATTAATATGACGAATTTTATTGTTATATAATTTTAACAAAATAACTGATATACGCCTTTGTACAAGTACAGAAATATTTTAAGATCCATATACATATATGTCATATGTTAGAGATTTAGCTTTAAAAAACTAGCTGCATTCATTTGGTTTTATCATAGTTGAGTTTTAATGTATTACCAAATAGTCTCTTATAAATCATGATTTGTCGCATGCATGTATTATTACATTAATTTACAGTGTATTGCATAAATCCATGAAATGTGAATGAGATTTCAAAAACATAATTGAATTGAAATTGAATCGTACGGCCTGTGCAATATCTAGAATGATCATACAAACATACAGGGGTCTTGTAAATTGGTACATCTGCTCTCTCTGAAAACAGGTTCAGTTTATCACTGGTTAGGCATGAAGAAATCGTTTGAAAATTAAAATAAACCCATGTCCTATGACGCTTAGTACGAGGGATGATCAATATATTCGTGGACTTTTCATCTAGCAATTTTGTGTTGTCAGCAAGGCTCAAAAGCAAATTAAAATTATTCAGTGTAGGATATCTCCGACCGAATGCACCTATAACATAGTTTTATTCATGTTATGGGTGCGTGATGTAGGCCGTTGCTCTGTGATTATTTACTGTCCGTCACGCTCGACGGCGCGCGCTGCACCTTGGTCACAATAAATGACGTCATCAAGAACATTGTGACGTCACAATATAATTAATTAATTAAAACGCTAGATAAGTGATATATCTATATTTCCTGGTAATTTCATTGTACTACAATCAATATTTAAAAAGTTAGATGGAAAGTCTTCCAATATATTGATCACCCCTCGTACGTACGCATATGCTACGTGCACTTGTATGAATGTAATTAGTCTTGATTCACTATTAATACATTTACAATAATAAATTGTTATTAAGTATAATACTGGCACTTGCCTTTTTTGTTATTGTTCTATTTAGATGCACTCAATATCACATGCTAGACAGATCTACATTTAATGGAGGAAATTTGACGATATGTGATGGTGTGGCTGTGAGTGGAACATCCAACAAATATCTGATCGGTTCAGCAACCTGGCCGGTATGATAATACTATGTCATTACTATGTTTAGTGATTGTTTGTTGTATTTACAGCAATTGTCAACGTAAAACATCTAGTATGAGAGTATCCGGAAGATTGAGTAGAAGAAATTTCACTTCATGTCTTGGAACTTTTATCGATTCCAAAACAGCGGCTCATAGTGCTAAACGATCTAATTCATCGGTCTACAACTGGCCGGTACGACATACAATTTTTATTATGATCAGGCGCAAACTAAAAGACGTTAGATTTTAGAAAATAAAACAACACTATGCTAGTGATAGAAATATGCATGCGCAAACAGTTTTTAGACAGATAATTTGATATTTCACGTTGACCTCGTTACAAAAGAGTGTTAATCTGTCATAACTCACTACGTTACGGTAATGGTCAATTCCAAATATATTTCAATACCAGGAGTGTTTCATAGATATTTGTAATGCATTTTATGTCATAATTATTTATTTACATAATGCCTTACCCTTTCAATCAATGTATTCTCTAAAAGTATTATGCATTCTCTTTATTTTGTTCAGACACACTACCCATCATTTTATCCTCCTCGTATAGAATTTGTGAAAATGGGTGTTACTCCCATGCATTGGCTCAAGTCCGATTGTATGGGTTCTCATCCCCTAGTGAGAAATTATTTGAAATATGGGAACATAAAAAGTCGCAGTCTGGTTAAAAGGGTATGTGCTCCAAATGTTTTATTGGCAGTTAAAAATTTAAGTTAAAAAACCGCTCAATGCAATTTGTAGAATACATTTACAGAAGTACATTGACCCTTTTTACTCCCTCTGTTTCTACTCCTAAGTCATCATAATTAGGAATCCTACGATAATATCTTTTTCATTGCATATAATGTTGCGTTTAATAAAGTTTAGTTGGCGGGTTACTCTCAAAGATTGGACTTTGTTGAAGCAATATCTAAATCACAGAGAATCGATTTCGTTTTAACGAACTTGTTTCGACCCGTAAAATAACACAAACACCGTCAGTATTACAATCCGCTTTCGATTTGAAAAGATAGGGGTTTTCGCGCATGTGTATTTGAAATCTAATATAAGTATTGAGGCAGAGTTGAATTGTTGACAGTATGATAACAACACTCTTCGCGTTAATTGAACTTGTACTCAACAAACTCAAGCTAAGTATCAAGGTTGTAGTTCTGCAGAACAGATAGCATGTGTTTTAGAACTGCTTATTTTATATAAAAATATTTCTGATTCAATTTGGATCTCTAGCGCCTGTCATGTTTTTGAAATTGTTGTCATGACACAGACTTATATACCTGTACGCGTATATGTCGCTTTCACAAGCAACCACCCTAGGTTTTATCAATATCAAAAGCTTAAGTTACGAGTATATAAATAAGCTTAGCTTTCTACTCAATCATTGATTTGTGTAAATGAATGTTTATTATATAGTTATGAAACTAAATACTGTTTAAACCAAAAGCTTGTATTTTCACATCGACCCAGAGTTATATATGTGGTGTTCGATAGACCACCGAGTAGACTCGTATCACAGGAGTCATGCAATCGAACACAACCTCAACATTTTCTTTTGCAAGTAGTGAATACCTTAAGGCTGTTTAGCTCAAACTACTGTATATACATGTATATGTAGTACAAATGTAAAGAAAACGCAGTTTAAAATACCTCTTTGTCGCATCATTATGTGACCAAACTAGCCAAGTTTTGCATTTGGTAAAAACAACTTCCAGTTGTTAGTCCACCTGTTGGGGTCGATGGAACAAGACATGCCACATGAGTCAGACACGAGCTTTCGTTCTTTTTACGAGTGCTCTCGGATTGCATATGCCTTCATATATAAACAAGGAGTCTAGTTGTTCACACGTGATATTCTTCCATGAAATCATTACAAATCGTCAATTCGCTTTGTCTGCCGGGAAACAATATTGTTATGATTTCGATTTGCAAAGCTTTATATCAGAGAAATATCGGTAACATCTGCTTACTAATTTTATTTATGTTCCAGGTGATAAGTACAGACATCAAGTACAACGGCCAGAAGAAACTGTCTCAACATAATAAAGATATACAAACAACATATAAAGCTGGTTCAACGTACACTAAGGCAACACCATACGAAATGATTTTGTCTGACAATACCCATAGGTAACGTTTTCACATAGTTTATTGCGCAGGGAATACGTTTTCACAATACAAATAATACACTCAACAAAAACAAATTTAGGGTTAATGACTCATGATAGCAGTTCTTGAAGACATGTCTTTTTACCAGGTATGTGAAAATGTAGTTTTAAAAAGTGAACTCAGAAGTTAGCTAAGAAGTTAAGTCAAACATTAAAATTTGAGTTCACAGCTGACAATAGTGAACTCAGTTGTTGATTCAAAAAGTTTGAGTCCACTCGCCAGCATATATGTAACAAGAAGAAATTATACATGTATATGAACAGTTTTATCCTCGAAATAGTGTGTCTGCCTGTCGGGACATGAAATTTATCAGGGGAGATCACTGTAGTGAAGGCCTACCATCGGAATCGCGAGAATATTGTTGTCGTCATGCCTCACAAAACGATTGAGTGCCCATTTGACTGCATTTTAGCCAAAAGATCTTTTACACAATGTCAAAACGTTCTTTTCATACAGAAAGAGTTTAACTATTTGTCAGTAAGTAATGGCGCCATATTTGTTGACGTGTGTTGAATGTGGGATTGTGGTTACTTTAACCAAAATTTAACCTTTAGCTAATTTGGTAAGCTTAACCGCAGATAAAATTTACTAATATTTATACAGTTGGGTGCATCTTATGACGTTATGTGAGTGAAAAACGGAAACACTGTGAAACACGAAACCGAGCACAGAATGTGACATATAACTTAGGACTGCATTAGGCGTTTTGCCTTTATGAGCTTTCAGAAACCTTGTCACAACATACACATTTTTATAAAATCCATCATTATTAAAGCTGAAACCCTATATTACCCAACGATGTCACCCAGTAAGAGTACCTTCAGTACTTGGATTAGTTTGCGTCGGCTGCTACAGTATAAAGTATTATACATTTACCCAACGAAATGCTTTGTTTTACATTTACATATTTAAACACACGTCAAAAAGCACAAAACTGTCATGTTTAAACAATACTTGGGTGAAAATAAATACATTGTATGTTAATAAGTTGTGTAGGGGAGTAATGTAATTATCTCTGCAATTAACGTGGTATAAAAAAAGCAAATAAAACGGAGTTTGTTGGCACATTCCATAAAAAATAGAATCAATTTATGTTTCGAACAATCTCCAAAAACTGTTTTTGACAATCGCGCACTGTGCAGTTTGCAAAAGTAATAGTAATTTTATGTTCAACTTTTGTAAAATATCCGTATGTCTAGAGTAAATGAATTTATATTATCTCACAAAATTATTCAACTGTATCAGATACCTGATACATGCTGTTTACCAGTCACTGCATGGATTTTTTTACTTATCATTTCAGGCTATGTCACAGAATGCAACAAAAATATCATAAATGTATGGAGGGTCCCCCTATTTTGGGGTTTGGTACAAATAAAAAGTTTCTATATCGTCTCGTTTCCCTAGCAACCGTCGTCAAAAATGCGTATTCCAGAAAATCTTGAAGTTTTCCATGGAGACACTAAAGTGGTTTCAGCTTAAATAAACGAAATTGTTGAGTTAGTTTCTTTGGGAATGTTATAGTTCATATACATACATGTATGTGTTATTAAATCTATTATAATAAGGGGTTCTTACACGTTCGCTTATTATGATTATTTTATCGTTTAATGTGCCGAATGACTTTTCCAAACTAAATTACTGGGTGACTTGTACGCTCGTGTTTTCAATATTGCGAAGGGTTCGGTTGATAAGAGTGTTTTTTAGAAATATCTAGCTATCAAAATAGGGAAGTAATTGTCAGGGAGGAGCTTGTTGTTTATTTGTACAGAATCAAATTGACTATCTTTATAACTCTGATTAGAATCTAGTAATACTTAATGACAATGCTATAATCAATTATACACACCTGCAAATCTACAAATTCTCAGACGATCGCTATAGCCTACATTATTGTTTACTTGAAAATAATTCGATGTTTAACTAATTATAGATGAAGAGAGTTATTTAAGCTATTTGAGTTGATCAGATGAGTTTTTTACCTGCATTGTTGTAGGTGGTTCAATACGTCATGTGTGTTAATAAAAATACGACAGTGCTTTGTCTTTGCTTGTGATGAAGACTAGCTTTACCAGGTTTAAATTCTAAGAGAAACCCCGGCTATTGTTAGATTAACATTCCGTGGAGCATCATGGGTAACTTGTACAGAAAGATGCATGACCAGAGATGGTTTTTAACGGACGTTGATTGGCTAATCAGCTCAGTGGAACAAACTATGATGAACCTAAGTCTTGACCCTTAATTGTTTTGTTGAGTGCATTGTAGTAGCCATCTTGAGAAGTTGTTGATGAGCATTTTCTTGAGTGGCTGTAGAGACCGATTCTGGATTTACATGCTCTGTTGCAGCCCTGGCATACAAAGACTGTTGGATCTTGTGTTGGTTCAGCTGTTAGATTGGCCAGATGACTGTTCTTTCTCTTTGTTCTTTTCATCTCGTTTTGTTCACGGAATGATATCTCACTGATGACCAGACCCCGACGTATCTTTTTCTTCCAGACAGCTCTATTTTCTGCAGTGGCTTCCCATGTGTTAATGTCGATTGAGCAAGCTTTCATGTCACGCTTGCAGACATCCTTGAAGCGGAGAGGGGGGCGACCCCTCTTCCTTGATCCGTGGGCAAGCTCGCCGTAAAGAAGGTATTTTGGAAAGCGTCCATCATCCATTCTACGTACATGACCGAGCCAGCGAAGGCGACGTTCATGCAGTAGGGAGTAGATGGATGGGATACCAGCCCTTTTCAGTACAACGTTGTTTGTGACCTTGTCCTGCCACGTGATTCCAAGTATCCTCCGTAAACATCTCATGTGGAAGACTTGAAGTTTCCTTTCCTAAGAGGAGGATGTGGTCCATGACTCACTCCCATACAGTAGAGTACTAAGGATACATGCTCTGTAGATGTTCATCTTGGTAGAGGTGGTGAGGTGTCTGTTTTCCCAGGACATTTTAGTTAGTTTAGAGAGGGTGGTGGATGCCTTACCAATTCTTTTGTTGAGCTCTACATCGAGTGAGAGGGTGTCTGAGGCAGTAGACCCTAAGTACTGAAACTGGTTGACGACCTCCAGTGGTGTGCCATGGATTGAGATGCTTGGTGGCATGGCTGTTGCTTGTCCCATGACTTGGTGTTTTTTTCTGGCTGATGGTAAGGCCGAATATATTTCAAGCATCAGCAAACCTGCCCATCAGTCTTTGAAGACCGTCTTCTTGATGTGATGCTATGGCTGCATCATCAGCAAATAACATGTCCCTGATTTGAACTAACCTTGTCTTAGTCTTGGAGCGGAATCTGGCGATGTTGAAGAGACGACCATCAGATCTGGGGTGCAGGTAAACGCCATCGGTTGTGTTCTTGAACGCATGTTTCAGGAGTAGGGCGAAGAAGATGCCGAACAGGGTTGGGGTCAATACACAGACATGTCGCCATCAAACTGTACGGTGCTCATCATGCCATCATGTAGTTTGCAGACGATAATGCTAGTCTTGCGTATACACACAAAATGATCATATAAATATTACACGGTAGAAAGCGGATATCAGTCTAATTGTCAATATGTTTGTTAACATGGCTAGTATTATCGTCTGTGTGCTACATATGTAAACTATAATATAGTACTATAGTTCGATGAAGATAACTCTAGACTAATCGATAAACAAACAAATCATAATATAAACACTGTACGGTCGACTCACCGCTTGATATCAGTGTATATGTAAAGAGTATATCATTAAAAGTGAATATGCAAAAGATTGAACAACAATGAAAATCGTAAATGCATTTACTTTTCATTTTTGTTTGTAAGCAAATAATAGGGTTACTGTCGGTTCAATAAGTAATACTGATGGGGGAGATATCCTATTCAAAAGAATTGTGGTTTTTTTATATCATAAAAGAGATACATTCAATCAAAAGTATAATACTTGAAAACCAGTTTTACACGCCGTCTCGTTAGTCGAATGGATACGCATGTGGCTCTTATACCAGTGATTATGTTGAGTTTGTTCAATCTCGCCACCTGTTCGACACCCACCAAGTTACAAAAAAATAAAGTTTTATCTTTTGTTTTGTATTTGTAACTAATAATATAATAATATACACGTAGTAAGGTATGTAGATTGTTTGTGTGTTATGTGTTTAGTCTTTATCTATCAAGTTGAATCTTGTCAATTATTTTGGTTTTATCTACAGTACAATAATCATACAGTTATATAGTAAATACGTATATTCACTGCAACATACAAAATATCATTGAAAGAATTGATTCATTAAAGCAGTAGTATGTTATAAGACTTAATAACATGAATAAATGTAATAAAAAACAATTAAATTGTGGTGATCGAACCTACAACCCAGAATACAATTGAAACTTGTTGGAAGTATGCGCTTATCCACTACACTACAGCGCCTTTGATGTTGGAACTTGCTTTAAACATAATTTGATATCGAACCCATTTAAAGTTTACCTGCCAGACGAGTTTATGTTTATAACGATTCTCGTATGACTTTGAACGCACTGTATCTCTATACATGTACATATTTGTATTTCATATGGATACAGATTGGCCATAAAGCTCCTGATTTGGTGTGCCATTGGACACTCCGGAGATAAATGTCAACATCAATGTCAAGCATCGGGTAACCGTGAATGTGACAAGGACGGTCATCAAGTTTGTAAATCAGGTAAATACTTAATCCTTGTACAGTATTTTCATACCGAAATATCTATTTGAACATTCATACTGTCATTATTAACATTAATTTAATATTAAAGGTGATACTGATTAACTTGAATGAGTGATCATTTTGACATATTCATGTAATGTAAATATAACGATTTTTAATTGGAGATGAAGATTATCACATTTCCTAATTATGTTTTATAAGGCAATCGTCGTCGCTAAGATTACAAAACCTGGATCAATATATTGCACTGTAAATATTGATAGACTGACTGAATGGAAGTACAAGAATTCGCTGGCTTAGAATGGGAAGGTCGTAAGTACAAATCCATATTTTGAGGAAACAAGAAAACATAGTCTGAAAACTAGACTTTACCTATAGAAATACAAGATTTGTCAACTTCAGTTTGGTCAACATGACCTATTCCGATCTTCATGAAAATAGGCTCATAAGAAGCGCTTTGTGATGCAGATTTCAAATATGCATGGGTCTTTTAAGTTGCTAAGTAGGACTTACGACCTTCTCATTCTAAGCCAGCGATTTCTGATATTGCACAATCAGAAAAATCATTATTATATAGTGTAGTTATATACATGTACGTGATAGTGAGCACATATCTGTGCTACATTATATATTTGTATGACATATTATAAATGAAATTTTAACATTAATGCATTCGAATGCGGTAGTAATGTACTGTACTGTTCAATATCAATGCTATGTGATAATGTAAGTAACCACGCCTCATAGACCGTCTTATTATGCCCTAAATAAAATACTAGTACGACGACCTCGCATTTTCGTTCTCTTTCTACTGATTATTACCCATACATTACGTTAACAAACTAGACGGAACTTATCCTTCACTCTATACAAATTAATTATGTTTTGGTCGTTAAATAAATAGCGATGGCTTTCAAACAAAACGAATTTTAGCTTTCCGTCACTAAGAAATATACAGACGACATTCCGCGACACCATCGGACTAAACATCCAAAAGTCCTAACACATCGCTGGCTTAGAATTAGAAGGTCTTGAGTGCTACTTACGACCTTATAAGACGCATGCATATTTGAAATCTGTATCACGAGGCGCTTCCAATGAGCCTATTTTCATGAAAATCGGAAATCGTCATGTTGATCAAACTGAAGTTTAAATAGTTTGTTTTTCCTTAAAGCTTTCGGACAGTTTTTTCTTGTTTTCTAAAAATATCGATTTTGTACTTACGACCTTCAAATTCTAAGCCTGCGAGTTGTACTTGTACTTTTGTGAAATAGTAACATGTTTCTATTATACGCTATGCAACACAATATACCGGTATTACAATGATAACTGTATTCGTAACATTTTCATTTTTCAGTGGTTCAGTCTTCATTTTCCACTTGTCATTAGCGGTTGTATTTTTATATTTAAGGTTATCACGGAAGTTCCTGCTCGGATATTAACGAATGTACAAGTAGCCCCTGCCAAAATGGCGGTACATGTCAAAATACACCTGGTTCATTTACATGTACATGTCCATCTGAATGGGCAGGACCAACTTGTGAGACTGATATAGATGAATGTTCAATGAATTATTGTAGTTCTGTTGCTACATCGTGTACCAATACACCCGGTGGTTACTCGTGTACGTGTAAATCACGTGGGTTTAACCACAATACATGTTCAGACAGGAATGAATGTAACGCTAAGCCTTGTAAGAATGGAGGCACGTGTTATAATATGTACGGATCGTACCACTGTGACTGTACTGGTGGATTTAACGGAACAAGGTGTAGCGATGACATAGATGAATGTCAGTTACAGGTTTGTTCTACTTTGGTATCTAACATTATAAACACTTCAGAATCTTGGAATAATGTATTCTCGATATCGACATTACTCAATAAAACCCGTTTTTCCGGAACCGAAATTTCACGGTCAGGGGGTTAGCGAGCAATAAGCGGTATAGCGGGAGAGTATATAATTATTCTTTTTTCCACGTTTAAACATGAATTACATATAAACAAATTATTACACATTATCATTAAACATCTTTGTTTTTAAACTTTAGCACGCATGTTAATTAAACATGCGTGACTTTAGCAAGAATTATCCTAAAAATGCTTTATATTTAAAATATTGCATTTTATTCTACACTGCCGCTTCCGTAGCTCGATACCGATGGCGAGAAAATATACGCATTTTTCAAGTTAAACATATTACTTTCAAATTGGCGAAAATATTGTCAGCGAGGTCGTAAAATTGTGTTGTCATTGTTTTCTAGTAAGACTGTTTACAAATTCTTGTCATTTGGCTAAAATAATCGCGATTATTGTACCTGGTTGCTCTATACGCTAGCTATAGGCATTTTCCCCCCTCACGTACATTCGGAATATCTCGCACATTGTCGCTCAATAAATTCCGTTATTCCGGAAAACGGATTTTAAACTGTAATGTCGATATGCAATCGGAACGGTCCGTACGGCATTTATCGCTTCCTGACGTCGCCAGATAAAATACATGTATGATTCTACAGCAGAATTGTACGAGGTGCTCCGAATGGTCGATATGGTGAATGTATTTAAGGTAGTCCGCTGACTTCGTTTTACGGTAATTTCGAGGTCTGGTCTAAAACGCTAACAAAATGTCGTAAAATTAAAAACATGCTTTTAAATTCACAATTTCAGCTATAACTGTCAAACATAAAAGATAATTCAATAGTAAACGAGAATCATTGAACGAATCCGTAATATTAATCGTAATTATGGGTGCAACTTTTTACGAATGTGTCACTCAAGCGCATGCATTGATGATGCAAGCGTCGGAAGAAATGATTTCTGCAAATGGTTTGTTATTTACGAAAAACATATATACGTGGATACACGGAGTTAATCAGGAAGATTTGCAACTAAGAAATGCTTCAACAAGTGTAGCGGGCTAGGTTTGTATTAATTATTGTTATTTATATGCATTATTACCTATGATATCATAAAATGTCACATATTTTCGCGACATCGTCTTTTTTACGTTTTGGTTGCAAAATAACATGAACTTACATTCTGGGTAACCAGCGTCATTTCAATCCAACGGGAAGTGTTTAAAATCACCTTTACATGTGTAAATCAACTAGCTTCGTGTTTAATCTATTTACTTCGTCCTTGAATTGATATAAATTTCTACAAAAGTGACAAGCAGTTTGTGACATTTAAGTATCACATATCAAGTCTTCAAGAATAGATTTGTACTTTTGAATTTTGAGTTAACTAAGCTGTAAAATGTGTCCATGTTCTCATAAACACTAGTACAGCGCTCTACGAATTGATCGACCTAACAGGGTGGTCATCTTATCCCGCATCACTCCTCCCACTTCCAACCTTCGAGGGTCCACCACACTGGGTCGTCAAACACCACTGCCAGCTTTCGATTAATGACTCATGACCGTCAACAGCAGTATGGTGTACTACCGACTGCGCTTACAAGGCCGCCTTCTTACGGTTACCCCTAATCACTACAACAAAGAATTATAATCATTCACTAGCTGGAGGCTTCATGCAGTGATTTGAATATTTATCCAACAGTCAGTCATCTGCAGTATCAATTTCATTAATTTCAATTTTTACAGAAATATAAAGCACATGTGTATCAGCATTTCACCTGATTGTGAATTGGTAATGAAGCAGTGTTGGTATGGTGTGATGGTGCTGTGAACAAGTTTTATTTCATGGAGGCGGAACAGCATGAGCAAGGTATTATTGCTACGATAATCCATGCATGTTCATGGATAATCCTATATTTTTGTACAGTGATTTTTTTCCTTCTTTGTCTGCTACCGGTAAACGGTACCTTCCCAATTTGAAAAAGGCTATAATATTCCCACATATGAAGGGAGAAATTCCCAATGAACATTTAAAAAAAAAATATTTCAAAATCGGACATAAAATGATAAAGTTATGAACATTTTTGACAAGAGGTCAAGCATAAAAGTTCAAAGAAACCAGTAAACATTCACTTGTCATTCACATGTAATCTCTTTTTCTGTTTTATTTGGCCTTTCTGCTTCATGGAAATTCCCAATTTCAAGTTGTCACGACGCGAAAATTCCCAATCTGAACGGACCCGGACCCTTTCCCAAAGAGGCAAAAAAAATCACTGTTGTATGTAATGAAGCATTTTTAGCGCTAAGACCTTTATAAATAACTCCATAGTCCTAATCTATTTTCAAGCTACATTCTCTATATCAACATTACAGGATAAACCTGTTCTGAAGTCTAAAATTTCACGGGCAGGGGGGTGGGCCCCTGAGAATAGTGGGAGTGTAAATAGTGTTCTTTTTTTATCATTTAAACATGAAAAGCGTATAAAAATTATTGTACCTTATCAATAAACATCTCTATTTTTAAGATTTAGCAAAACATATCCTAAAAATGCTTTATTATTTGAAATAGTGCGTTTTAATAAAATGGCAAATATTGTACCCGTTTGCTCTATGCGCTATACGATCGAGTCACGGACCTCAATTTCATCAATCAGAATACCTTGAACAATCTCGCACAAACTAATCCGGAAGTCCGGAAAGCGGGTTTAACCTTTAATGTTGATAAGGCCGGTGAATACTGGTTGGTCATACATAATGGATTGACACCAGTGATACATCAGACTGGTCTGCATTGAAATTGAGTAATTAATAAAGTCTAATAATCATGAATATAATAAAGATCAATTTATTTGTTTGAATAAAAGCTAGTTTTCTTTTAATTTCAGATGTTTACATAATTTGTTTATTAAATGTTGAACCATTTATATTTCTTTACTTTGCACTTTCTTCATTTGCTTTCAGGTACACATTCATAATACATGTTGTTAGGACAAATCAATGCACCACTATCTCATGGCTGCATTCAGTGTACAGTCATTCAAGTGAGTTCTCATCTCATGACAGCCTCACAGGTATGTTACTTTTTACTGTTTATGTTTATTATTTATATCAATAAAATAAACATGGATTTATTGACATACTAAATGAGACAAGTGGGTGAAGTGGTTAGCGCTCTCCACTTCAACAGTCAGTGAAATGTGAACCAGTGTGTTACCCTGTGTTACGCCGCCAAATTGCCAGTCCAGAGGTCCCTGGTTCAAATCTGAACCAGGGCACTGGAAATTGAACAAATGCTTATCAGTGTATCCCACCCAACTACAGATTGGTTGTAAAACCAGAGGTAGTCATGTGTGTATCAGTTCTAACGACTGTGCTTGTTAATGAATGGAGCAGTCTACAAGCAGCCTGGATTCCATAAATTTATCACACAAACTTTCTGTCTCCTCCCTTGAAGCAAAGGTCATTCTTGTGCAACAATCTTTATTGTCTTTTCCAAATAAGATTGTCTAAATGGTTTTCATCCATATGAATGCATTGTATTATTGTGCAAAAATTGATTTTGTTTAATTCAAGGCATCCAAACAACTTTTGAGGTGTCAATCATATTATTTTTAAATATGCTTTTGTGACTGGGTAGATTGGTTTTTGACTTTTTTGCGAAGAATCCATTGAGGGAATGTTTGTTTATTTGTCTTTGGAATGTTGTCATGAAACAGATTAAAATCAAATCAGACACAATAAATACTATATAATTTCAATCATTTCTATTCCAGTGTCCAGGATCTGATAGTGACAGAAAAGACATTTCTCCTGTAAAATTGGTTTGAAATGAAGATGTATTTGTAACATATGTACTCTTAGCCAGATTATTCCAAATCCAGGAACAAAATGCAATTGTAAATTAAGTTTACTTGAATTTTATAAGGTATAATATGATAATGGTATATCATGCAAAAACTACTTTTGGAATATAGTACTTAATAAAATGGTCTTGTGTACATTCTTATCATGAAGACAGAAAAGTGACTGATTACAAAGTGTTGTTCTACATGTATATAGATCACAGCTGCAAGTTGGTGTATTTAGCTTAATTGTGCTTAAGATCAATACAATATCTTCTTGAACTCATTATTTTCCTTTTTAATAATATGACAAAGGTTTATATAAAGTAATGTACTATGCATTTGACAATTCCACTTTTATGCCCCCATCTTTGATAAAGGGGTATATTGCTTTGCACATATCAATCGGTAGACCGAATTGTTTCTGTTCAATAAGTCAAGAACTCTTTGCTCTAAGATCTTCAACTTTACATGGAGGTTGGTAATCAACAGTAGGTGACCTCTATTTATTTTGAAGAGATTAGGTGAAAGGTCACGGTCACTATGACCTTTACCATTTCTGACTATTTGACTGCCATGGGGGCATACATGTTTTACAAACATCTCTTGTAATGTGCTTTTTTTAGCTCACCTGCCACAAAGTAGCAAGGTGAGTTTTTGTGATTATTTTTTGTCCGTCGTCCGTCCGCCTGTTAGACAATTCACCGTTAACACTTTCAATTTTGTTTTGGTCTTCACCAAACTTGGTCAGTATCTCAATGAAATCTAAGTCAAGTTCGAAGTTGGGTCATTTGGGGTCAAAAACTAGGTCAAAAGGTCAAATAATAGCAAAACCTTGTTAACACTCTGGTGGCCACATTTTTGCTTTAATCTTCATGACGTTTGGTCAAAAATGAGTATCTTTGTGACGTTCGAAGTTGGGTCATGTGGGGTCAAAAACTAGGTCAAAAGGTCAAATAAACGCAAAACACTCTGGAGGTCACATTTTTGCTTTGATCTTCACCAAACTTGGTCAGTAGTTGTATCTTAATAAAATCTAGGTCAAGTTTGAAGTTGGGTCATGTGGGGTCATAAACTAGGTCAAAAGGTCAAACAATAGAAAAACCTTATTAACACTCTTGAGGCCATATTATTGCTTTAATCTTGATCAACTTTGGTCAAAACGTCTATCTTGATGACCTTAAGGTCACGTTTGAAGTTAGGTCATGTGGGTAAAAAACTAGGTCAATATGTCAAATAATAGCAAAACCTTTTTAACACTCTGGAGACCTCAGTTTTGCTTTAACCTTCATCAAGTTTAGTCAATATGTTTATCTTGAAGACCTTAAGGTCAAGTTCAAAGTTTGGCCATGTTTAGCAAGTGAGCGCCCCAGGATCTATGATCCTCTTGTTTAAATTGGCTGAATGAATATTATATGTTGCTCTATGCATTTTTGGAGATGATGAGTAGTTTTTAATATTTATGTAATAATTTTTGCAATTTTGTATGTTAGGTTGGAATTTTGTATGATTGCAGTGTCTTGAATGCTTGTTGAATATGTGTTGCTATCAAACATATTGTTAACAATGGAGTGGATCTCAGATAATTTTGTTATGCCAATGTCTGTTTGGTGATTGTCACTTTAAAGCAATTACTGGTGAACAAATTATTTTTGGATTACTTTCAAATTGTATTTGTATTCTGTACGACACATGTATATCATGGTAGGGGTTTTATATTCATGTTGTAACATGAATATGTTAATTTTGTTTTAGTTCTTAATTATGAATAAATTTAATTGATGTATTACTTTGCTTTCATATATTCTCCATGAACAAAAACTAAAAATTACCAGAATGTAACCTTTTGTAATTGCTCTTTGTCCATGCATCTACAATTGCTTGTAAACACACTAGAATCATGGCCACATTAGTCATGGATCATGAGAATGTTTGTTCAATAAACAAGGACATATGTTATATTTAGGGTCAAGACCAGGTCACATAATACTAAAAAAGTGTGTATGCAATTTCGTACTGTTTCTGTTCTGTAAATCTTAAGTAGAATAATATCCAGGTGAGCGATTTAGGACCACTTTTGACCTCTTCTTGAGAACATAAAGTGAATGGTCAAATCACTTTGATAGATATGGCTGTCTGTGACTGCTTCAAAATCTTGTATACTGGTTACCATAATTGCTGGAACAATGAACAGTGATTCAGGCTTTATATAGCCGATTCAATGAAAAATCCCAATCATTATAGAGATACAATTTGTGTGCAAGTTTCCTAAATTTAACCACTTGTTCAGAAAAAACCCCAAATAAGCCTTGTTTGACCATTTAGGGGCAATAACTCTGGAACCCATAGTGGGATATTGCCGGTTGAAGCCAGGAAATAAGATCTTAAAATGATTTAAGTTCTGTGCAAGTTATATACAAGACTACAATTGTGAAGACAAAGCATAGATAAATTTCTGGCCCCTTTAGGTGCCATAACTCTGGAACCAATAGTGGGACATAGCTGGTTTCAGCCAGGAAACATAATATTGCATAACAATACTTTAAGTCATGTGTAAAAAGATTATATTAAGTCAGACGAAGTTTGGTTAATATTAAGTTATAAATTAAACCACCCACGTGCAAACACGACCAGAATAACCAATATCTGGCCCTTTTTAAGGGCCTTTTCTCTGAAACCCATATTGGGATATAGCAGGTTGAAGCCAGAAAATTTCATCATATCATGATTTAAGTTTTGTCCAAGCTCAGTGATAAGATTATCCAGACAATGCCAGAATAATCAATGTCTGGCCCTTTAAGGGACCATAACTGTGGATTTTCATGCAGGCAACACCAAAATAGTCAATTTTCAGCCCTTTTAGGGGCCATAACTCTGGAACCCTTAGTGGAATATATAGCTGATTGAAGCCAGGAAATAAGATCCTTTAATTATGCTATTTTTGTGCAAGTTTTGTAAAAATGAAATCCCAAATGAATCGATTTGCATGCAGGCAACACCAAAATAGTCAATTTTCGGCCCTTTTAGGGGCCATAACTCTGGAACACTTAGTGGAATATATAGCTGGTTGAAGCCAGGATATCAAATCCTATAATTATGCAAGTTTTATGCAAGTTTTGTAAAATTGAAATCCCAAATGAATCGATTTTCATGCAGGCAACACCAAATTAGTAAATTTCCGGCCCTTTTAGGGGCCTTGCATCTAGGACCCAACGTGAAACCTGGCTAGTTCATAAAAGGATCCAAAATTGTTATGGAACAAAACATTTTGTAAGTGTTATTTGTTAAATAAAAGCAACTCGAAAAATTTTTGTAATCATTTACATAAATTTTGCATGTGTGATTACCCCACCCACCTTTTAACATGCAATTGTCCAACATAGCTCATTATTAGATGTATTTGAACAATATTTCATCATCGAATTTGCTTTCTTTCGTCAAAAAGATAGCAGAAAATGTGATTCACATAAAAATTGATTTCATTTTAACTCCAAATGTAACAGGTTTGTTTCAATGCGTTTTTGAAGTTATTTTTAAATATTGTACTTTAGTACACATACAAAACTACATTTGTAGTCCTGTTGGCCGAACAAGTTGGAACCCATTCAATTTCACTGTTTTAATTTTTTGCTCCAAGTCTATTTTATGACTACAGAAAGTTTTTAAAAATCTAACCATTAGAAATGTCTGAAAAAATGCTGAACAAAAATAATGTGTGGTAGTTCATATTTTATATGTAACTCGCTTTAGAATAACATAAGGAACAGTAGTTACGAATATCTAGCCCCTTTTTTCACTTTTCAATGTTTGATGGGACTGATCAGTCAGGACGGCTACCTGTTATATATGTTTCAAAATCCAAACATTAAAAATAGAAACTATGTCACATGTTTTATTTTATAACACTTTCAAAATACGCACCACAAGAGACTGTTAGGTGCGGTTTTGCTGGAAAATCATAATGGGGTCCCCTCGTAAAAAGGGGTATATTTCAAAAACAAGCATGGTGACCCCTAATTTTGTTTTCGTTTTTCAGCTCATAAATGAATGCTTTTAACGTGTGCAAAGAATTAAGTATGTATCCGAACACGTTTTTGAGTACGAAAGTGGAACAGAAACATATTTCATACAGTATGTCATGCTGGAATGACCAATTAAAACATTTACAATAGAAACAATCTGAATATATTTGAAAACTATATTATTGTCTCAAGTAAAAGTTTTCAAGAGGTTACTCAGCTTTTGGTGGTTGTTTTTAGAATAGCATACAATTACAGTTAATTCAAGATTGTTACTGGATAATAATTGCTGATTGTCCTGATAGGTTTGTTATTATGTAATGAAACTGTATATACTTTGGGTATGGGCTGGATGCCTTTAGTGCATTAAATATTTGAATTTCACTTAATACACCAGTCACACTATCCATTTGACAGAGAAATGCATATTGGCCAAAGTTCTAACGACATTCGAATGTTTATAGCACGTACATTCCCGGTATTTAGCCCAAGTCACCCTAGAGACGGAATGAGCCAGAATGTCATCGGAATGTTTGGATATATATTTTAATGAGGTCGCACATAGCATTAATCACACAAGATGAATTCAAAGATACAATTAGATCACTAATGACAGACATTTTGGAGATATACGATCTCTTTCTGTAAGATAATGCCCGAGTTAGACCAAGTAAGCCTATTGGTCCTACCAAGTTAAGATTATTTGACTTTATCTTTGTTTCTCGATATGAAAGTCCCCACTTGGTAGGGCTGTCTTAAGGTATATACCTTGATGTGTAAACAGCATGTAACCAACCATATTTAATCTGATAATTTCGTAAGCAATAGTTCATCCTATTTACACAAAAACAAAAACAGAGATGGAAAAGCATTCCGAATGATAGGACCAATATTAAGTAGTAAGGGGAGATAACTTACTAAATTAAATGTCTCTCATAATACGTATTGTGTTATGTATAATTGTCTTATAAGTACCACGTAATAAGTCATTTTCACTTACTTACATGTATATATAACTTATACTTATCTACCGCCAATTTTGTATTTGTATATATGTTTACTTGGCGTTGGACTATGTTGTTTATGCCAATAAATAATTTGACTTGACTTGACTTGTTAAAAGTTGTGCTAATAAAACTTGTTTATCCAAAAGTATGTGCTAGCGGTATATACAAGTTAACAAGAATAATGCATTTTGTTTTTTTAGCTTATCAGTGTTAAGCCTTATAAATATTTGTGAGGTTAATGAAACGCTCAAGTTTCTTTCGATAATAATTTAATGGCAATAATTCGAACGGATAAATGTACTATTACTATGTTTTAGCTCTTTTTGTTTGAGCATTTCATGTTATTGCCGTTAACGTACATATGTGAAATATCTGAATTTATTATTTGCTTTCAATGGATTATGGAGATTTGTCAGTGAAAATAACAGTGAAAATAACAGTGACATTACCAATTTTTTTAAGCTGGTTCCAGTATCATGCAGAAAAAGAAACGTAACGTCAACGGCGCCGGGCTTTAAAATATGCGTTACGTCATAATGACGTCATAATTCTCACGTCGTGACTTTCCAATTGCGACGTGATTGTTTCCAATAAAGCCAATTACGGCACATTTTAAGAGAAATTGAGGCATATAATAAACAGAAAATGTGTAAGATCAATTTTATTTCACTCGTGATCACAGAAAATTAAATTTACACTCGTGGCCACGCCACTCGTGAAAATATTGATTGTCCGTAATCACTCGGTGAAATATAATTCGATCTTACACCAAAATCAACAAATATCCTCTATATATTACTGACTGATTACATAATTACTTATACAATGTATAGCAATATTTTAATATCTCTAATACGCACAAAATGAAATGGATCACTAGGCTCACTGCAATAATCAGTGTTTGTAAACCTTATACGATTTAATAAGTAGCACCTCGAAACATCAAGAATGTATTTATGCTAAACTCGAACCAACTCAATTAAAATACAAATATATCAGTTTTCATGTTAAACTTTCAGGTGTGTGGTAACCATAGCACATCATGTGTGAACACAGTAGGCAGTTACAACTGTAGCTGTATAGCTGGATGGTCGGGTAAATCGTGTCAGACTGATGTTGATGAATGCACCAGTAAGCCATGTAAGTTTGGAACATGTCACAATACACCGGGCAGTTATCGATGTACTTGTGTTGCTGGATCAAGGGGAGCACACTGTGATGATAATGACGAGTGCTCATCATCGCACAATCCTTGTCAAAACCAAGGTACTTGTGTCAATCTAACACCCCCTGCAAAATTTAGATGCGAGTGTCCACCTGGATTGGATCCTGCAACACGTTGTATTCATGATATCGACGAACGTAAAGCAGATAGACCACCTTGTGTTCATGGTACGTGCCATAATACGAACAGAAATTACACTTGTTCTTGCAATGAAGGATGGACCGGTAGAAACTGTAGTACGGATGTGAATGAATGCCAGAAATACGCACATATTTGTCAGAATAAAGGGACCTGTGCAAATACTAATGGCGGATACACGTGTAATTGTGGTTTGGGTTGGTCTGGTAAGAACTGCTCAATTGATGTCAATGAATGCACCACATCAAATCCATGCATGAATCATGCGACTTGTCACAACAATGTCGGAGGATATAGGTGTGAGTGTGCTACTGGATGGAGTGGTACTAATTGCTCTAATGACATTGATGAATGTCGTACAAAACATCCTTGTCACAACCAAGCAACGTGCAAAAATACGCAAGGTGGATACACATGTGTATGTACCTCACGATGGAGTGGTACTAATTGCTCAAATGACATTGACGAGTGTACAACACACAATCCATGTAAGAACCACGCAACATGTCATAATACTAAAGGTGGATATACATGTGCATGCGCAGTAGGATGGAAAGGTTCTAATTGTGATCATGACATAAACGAGTGTCATCCCACGAATCCTTGCAAGCACAGTGGAACTTGTCAGAACACCCATGGAGGATATTCATGTGAATGTGCCAACGGATGGACTGGGCCTAACTGTACCAATGACATTGACGAATGTCATCCAAGGAATCCCTGCAAGAACAGTGGAAGTTGCCAAAATACCCCAGGAGGATATTCATGTAAATGTCCAACAGGTTGGAATGGTCATAATTGTAGCAATGACATTGATGAATGCCATACGAAGAATCCCTGTATGAACAGTGGAACGTGCCAGAACACTCCGGGTGGATATTCATGCGTGTGTGCTGTTGGTTGGACGGGTTCTACTTGTACAAGCGATATCAATGAATGTACATCGATGCATCCTTGTAGGAACAATGCCCCGTGTAAAAATACCATCGGTGGATATACATGTACGTGTCGGAGCGGTTGGAAAGGACTGAACTGTTCTGTCGATGTAAATGAATGTCATACAATACATCCTTGTACAAACCATGTAACATGCCTCAACAGTCAGGGTGGGTATACGTGCAAATGTAGAAACGGCTGGAGTGGAAAGAATTGTACTATTGATATAGACGAATGCAAAACCAATTCGTGTGTTCATGGTAACTGTTCTAATACTCAGGGTAGTTATACGTGTGCATGTGAACATGGGTGGACAGGACATGACTGTAGCAGTGATATTGACGAATGTAAGTCGCACACTAATGTTTGCCATAATAATGGAACTTGTGTAAACACACGTGGAAGCTATATGTGTAACTGTGCTTCTGGTTGGACTGATTCTAGTTGTACAACAGATATTGATGAATGTCATACGAAACATCCCTGTGGAAGCCATGGCACGTGTATAAACGCCCAAGGTGGGTACACGTGTACATGCGCCTCAGGATGGAGCGGTACTAGTTGTTCTAAAGACATTGATGAATGTTCGACGATACATCCCTGCAAGCACCGTTCCACATGTCATAACAATAATGGAGGATATTCATGTAAATGTTCTACGGGATGGTCTGGTCGAAATTGTACTAATGACATTAACGAGTGTCAGTCGAGCAATCCATGCCATAACAGTGCTACATGCCAAAATACTCAAGGTGGATATTTGTGTAAATGTGCTTCAGGTTGGACCGGTACTAATTGTACCAGAAATATTGACGAATGTCATCCAACGAATCCTTGCAAAAACAGTGGAACGTGCCAAAACACACTGGGTGGTTATGCCTGTAAATGTACCAATGGTTGGACCGGTACCAATTGTACCAGCGATAATGACGAATGTCGTACACTACATCCTTGTAGAAACCATGGTACGTGCAGACACATCCCAGGTAGTTACAAGTGTACATGTGCCTCAGGATGGACCGGTACTAATTGTACGGAAGACGTTAATGAATGCACCTCACACCCATGTATGAATCATGGTACCTGTCATAATACACATGGTGGTTATACGTGTACGTGTAGGGACGGATTCACTGGACAGAACTGTGCTATAGATGTAGACGAATGCAAAACTAATCCATGTGTTCATGGTACGTGTAAGAATTCACCCGGTTCCTATAAATGTACTTGTTATAGAGGTTATGATGGCGTTAACTGTGAAAAGTATCTAAATGAATGTTCCGCACCTACTCTGTGTGGTAACAATGGTACTTGTACCGATTTGCCACCGCCGCGTTTCTTTGAGTGTAAATGCTCGCCTGGTTGGAGTACTAGTAGTCGTTGTCATAGAGACATAAATGAGTGTGCCGATACAAAACATACACCTTGTCTTCATGGCAACTGTACAAATACTCAGGGTAGCTATACGTGTTCATGTGATCATGGTTGGTCAGGGCACGACTGCAGCCATGATATTGATGAATGCCAGTCACATACCTTTACATGCCTTAATCATGGTACTTGCGTTAACAGACCGGGAGGATATACGTGTAACTGTGCTACTGGGTGGACTGGTTCTAGCTGTACAACCGACATTGATGAATGTCATACACTACACCCTTGTGGAAACCATGGGACATGTCTCAACAATCAGGGTGGGTATACGTGCAAATGTAGAAACGGCTGGAGTGGAAATAATTGTTCTACTGATATTAATGAATGCAAAACCAATCCATGTGTACATGGCAACTGTACAAATACTCAGGGTAGCTATACGTGTTCATGTGAACACGGTTGGTCAGGTAATGACTGCAATCAAGATGTGAACGAATGTCAGACGCACAACCATAAATGCAATAACCATGGGACCTGTATAAATTTACAAGGAGGATATAGGTGTCACTGCGCTACTGAATGGACTGGTTCTAATTGTTCTAGTGACATAAATGAGTGCACAACGCCCAATCCATGCAGGAATCATGCAACATGTCATAATACTAATGGTGGATATTCATGTAAATGTACTACTGGATGGACTGGCCTACATTGTGAAAACGACATTAACGAATGCAATTCGAGAAATCCTTGCCATCACAATGGAGCATGTCAGAACATAAATGGTGGCTATACGTGTGCTTGTAGGGGCGGATGGTCTGGCCATGACTGTACTATAGATACAGATGAATGTAAAACAAATCCATGTGTTCATGGTTACTGTATAAATGCTCAGGGTAGTTACAGTTGTTCATGTGAACACGGTTGGGCAGGACAGAACTGTAGCCATGATATTGACGAATGTGAGTCAAGCAATCCACTTTGCGATAATAGTGGAACGTGTGTAAACACAAATGGCGGATATAGGTGTAACTGTGCTGCTGGATGGACAGGGTCTAATTGTACAACCGACATTGATGAATGTCAAACAAAACATCCTTGTGGAAATCATGGAACATGCAGAAACACCCGAGGTGGATACACGTGTTTATGTGCCGCAGGATGGACAGGTACTAATTGTTCGAAAGACATTGACGAGTGTACAACGAAACATCCATGCAAGCACCATTCGACATGTCATAACATTGATGGAGGATATTCATGTAAATGTTCTACTGGGTGGACTGGTCAAAATTGTACAAATGACATTAATGAATGTCATGAAAAGAATCCCTGCAAGAACAGCGGAACGTGCCAGAACGCCCAGGGCGGTTATTCCTGTAAATGTGCCAATGGATGGACGGGTACTAATTGTACAAGTGATATTGACGAATGTCACCCAAGGAACCCTTGCAGGAACAGCGGTACGTGCCAGAACGCCCAGGGCGGTTATTCCTGTATTTGTACCAATGGATGGACCGGTACTAACTGTACCAGCGATGTTGACGAATGTCAACCAAGGAACCCTTGCAAGAACAGCGGTACGTGCCAGAACGCCCCGGGAGTATATTCCTGTAAATGTGCCATTGGATGGACCGGTACTACTTGCACCAATGATATTGATGAATGTACCTCGATACATCCTTGTAAACATAATGCTTCATGCCAGAACATACAGGATGGATATAAATGTACCTGTACAAACGGATGGAGTGGAAGGAATTGTTCTGTCGACATAAATGAATGCAAAACTATACATCCGTGTATGAATCATGCGACTTGCCAAAACAATGATGGCGGCTATACGTGTAAGTGTTTGAAAGGCTGGAGTGGTGACAACTGTTCTACTGATATAGATGAATGTCATCATACGAAAAACCTTTGTCAACATGGTACATGTATCAATACGGCTGGAAGTTATAACTGCTCTTGTCAAACTGGGTGGAGTGGCGACAGTTGTCAAAATCATCTTGACGAATGTTTAAATAATCCGTGTAAGAATAATGGCACGTGTTCTAACTTATATGATAGCTATCATTGTAAGTGTGCATCAAGTTGGACCGGACATGATTGTACTACCGATATAGACGAATGTAAAACCAATCCATGTGTACATGGCAACTGTTCTAATACTCAGGGTAGCTATAAGTGTTCATGTGAACACAGTTGGTCAGGTAATGACTGCAATCAAGATGTGGACGAATGTCTGTCGAACAACCATAAATGCCAAAATAATGGGACCTGTATAAATAGACAGGGGGAATATAGGTGTATTTGTGCGATTGGATGGACTGGGTATAATTGTACAAATGATATCGACGAATGTGTTGCATATGTTCCGTGCCATAACAACGGGACATGTGTTAACAAACAAGGTTCCTACGCATGTAGCTGCACTGATGGTTGGGCGGGAAATAACTGCACGGAAAATGTACACAAGTTCGAAGTAACATCTGAATTAACTACAGATTTATCAGATATATCGCAGACGACACCAAGGAGCGTAAATACACAAGAACCTACCTCCATGATGGAAACAACAATGCTTTCTAATACAAGTTTGTTAGATAGATGTTCTCAATCACCTTGTGATAATAACGGCACGTGTGTTAACAATGGTGTTGATTACGTTTGTAATTGTACCAATAACTGGACCGGAAGAAACTGCACTGATGACGTGGATGAATGCACGACGGATATATGTGCGGGGAAAGGCGTTTGTGTCAACACAGCAGGATCGTACTCATGTGAGTAATAATTTGTTGCTGATCAAATTTAATTTTCAACCGGAGGGGACTATAGGTTTACCGTCCGTCAAATATCTGGATCCTGACATAACTCAAACAGTTTCCAAGCTAGGTTTATGAAACTCGGTATGTGGATAGGGGGCAATAAGGGGAGTATGGCTATCTATATATTATGTTTTGACAAAAAATGCTATGGCAACATAAACATTGAAAATAATTTAAAGGTCATGGCTTCAAACCGGTAGGGGATTTCTGTATTGCTTGTAATCTTTAGTGTTTTATCTGTCAAGGTAAACATGATTACAGGGTAGGTTGACATTATATAGTTTTATCGTATAAGTATCGTACGTTAATGAATTAAACAATGTTGAGGCAATCTTAAATTACATATTAAATGCATCTTTGGACTATAAATCACCGCAGTTAATTGTGACAAATCATTTTCTGATATATCCCCCAATATGTTGCGTAGATGTCTTAATTATAAATTTATTACACATCATAACACGTGTATTTATAGGTAAGCATTTAGATGACGCTATTCATCCTGCGTGTACGGGCTCCAGTTGGAATATTACAGCCAATATGACTATATTAAAAGAAATGTACCCAACCATTACGTCAAACCATGTATTCTTTGGTGATAACTCATGCCAAGGAATAGAGAAAGGATCGCTACTTCTATTTCAACAAGGACTTCAGGAATGCCTGACATCTAAGCGAGTATGTTTTTATTGTTTTTGACTGTAGATAGAACCTGACTCATGAGCCGTAACCTTTCGGGATATAGTACATAGAGTATAAAAGTCACGGCTCAATACAATACTGTAAACCAATTTACTTTCGCGAATACTAACTTTCGCGTTTTGCTGATTGTGGGCATATTCGCGACTACAAATATACGCGTTTTTAAGTTTTCTGCAGTGTCAATATTAATAGTTTTAGCACTTTCTCGGCGACTTAATTTCGCGAAATTCTACCATTCGCGAACTCCGCGAACTAAATTCTATGTTTACAGTATCCATTTTCGATCTGTAGTGACCGTTTTCCAACACATGTACTTTCGTTGTTTCAACCTGTGCAAAATATCATTAATGTTCAAAAGTAGAATAATGCAGTTCTTGGTCATGTTTTCGCTGGCCAGCTTATAAATATACGAGGACAATACTGCATTGTATGTCCCTTTTTCTTGTACACAATGAGTGAATTCCTCATGTGTGTAGTAATATTCACCATTCATAGGTGTACATATTGTTATCCATTTAATCGTACGCCTCTTTGAGCATCTAGAGCATTCTTCATTTACAATCTGTGTTTTTCAGGTATCCGATGGAACGTTATTTTATGAGAATATTTTATACTACGCCATCTACGATCCCATTAATCCGTTTATAATACGTCAGCACAAATGGACATTCACTGTAGAATGTGACGTCAGCACAAATGAGGCGACATCATCGCACGTGCATCACGAGACAAACTCGGAACACGTGACAGTTACAGGTCACCATCCGATAAGCATGGCGTTCTTTACGGATCCAAACTTTCAGCATGAGATACCTGGTAATCCTATCCACGCTAGCATTGGGAGTGATGTGTATGTCAAGGTGTTCACCGAGGAACCTGATTGGACCGTCAAAATGAGGCTACATACGTGCTTCACAAAACCAAATAGCAATGCGGATGACAACATGATATATTACATTATCAAAGACGGGTAAATTGTCGTTTTTATCATAGTATTCAGAATGCAAAATCATGTAAGATAATTCGTTTCAAAGTTATTGGCGTAAACGGCAAACAATTTTACAAACACAAAAAGCTAGATTTATGAGACAAAAACACAAAATTAATGTTGATGAATATCAAATTGATAATTACTAGCTTTTATATATACACTATATTGAATGAAGTTTAGTCAAAACGTTTAACTTTCGAGATGATTAACGCTAAAGCCGACGTCATGACGTCGCTATGACCTGCGCCGCATCCGGTATCCTTATCTATGCGCAGAGCCTGTATATTCAATCCAGTGGAGCTAGAAACGGGTCTGAAAGTTCATGTATACCACATGTGCAAGAAATATTGTTTTCACTCCTTACATAATCGTTGGTTTCTATGACAAATAGTATGAAAGTTATGTAATTCTGGGACAACCCACGTATGTGTAATCTTTCTCTATAAGGTTTGTTATTTTAACAACTTAAAACATGCATACGGTATACATGAATTCAATTTCTTTTCAGATGTGAAGTTGATAGTAATACACATATCATGTCACAGTCCACGCACGAAACAAAACATGCTTACGGTATACATGAATTCAATTTCTTTTCAGATGTGAAGTTGATAGTAATACACATATTATGTCACAGTCCACGCACGAAACAACATTTGTGTTCCAGGACTTCGAGTACTCAACTAACAGGGAAGGGTTGGACATTTATTGTAACGCAACGTTTTGTGAGACGAAAGACTTCTCTCCGGGTTGTACTCAAGCATGTAGAAATTTAGGCGGACAAGCTTTCATTGGAAAATAAATCGATTCGAGGAATTTGTACTTGAAACTTAATTTTTATTATAGATTTATACGTATCTATGTATTATAAGTTATATTTTTCTTCCAATTTCACATTTAGAAGTAGAATCTGACCTCTGTGTCGTGACCTTTCGTACTATAGAGTATTTAATTAAAAGTGCAATCACGGCTCAAACTCGTTTTAGATCTACAATGTATATTCAAACTTTGATAAGGGTCAAGAAATCAATATTCATGTGCGTCTTACATTAACTGAACCAAACCGATTAAGAAAACGTTGAGGAGATATAAAACTATCATCTAGTCAGCTGCTAAGTTTCAAACAATTATCCGCGTTACATTTAGTATTCATTGACAAAATGACTTCTTTTCCAAGGAACTGATGAGACCTATTGGTATGGCAAGAAGAATATGGACTTTTTGTCCCTTTTCTATTCTCAAATCTTATAAGACCCAAAGCGCAAAAAACGGACCCTATTCTGCTATCACAGATGATTGAACACAGCACAACAATTTTCATGAGGTTGGGCTTACCAGCACTTAAGACATCAAAGTTTGAAGCAATCTGTATTCGCTTATAATATTGCTGGTGTAACATTGTGTTTCTGAAAATCCCATCAGTGTATCTTATTCAATATGCAAAATGTTCACAAGGAATATTTGCTGAACTTATCATATTTTGAGTAGTACTACATGTACGTAAGTAGTAATTATCAGTTATGTATGTTATAATAATTATGTTCGTGTGCATGTGTACGTTTATGACGTTATGTTTTCTTCAAATTGATATTGATAAATTGATATTGATAAATTATTTAAAATAATGTTTTTGTGTACGTTATACCAATGCATTGAACTGTCCTACATATATTTTATGTTCTAACATGACCGGCGATTTTGCCTATATAGACAAATAACGTTGTATATCGGCCGATATACAATGAAAGTGACGTCATGCAGGTAAACAGGTAACCTAAGCAACATAGATCTCGCAAAATAACACTGGCTTTATATATAATTCCAGTTTAAATCATGTTAGAATCGAAATAAATTATGAAAAACCGTTGTACTGTATACCGGCTGTTATACAACGGTTTTTCATAGTTTATTTCTTAATTATATATAATTTTATTTGTATATTTGTAACAACCATGTACAAATTTATAGACAATGTGGCATTAATAAATTAATCTTCTTTATACGAAGTGTTACCTTTGTATTCCAACTTGGTAGTCTAATTACATGAGTATCCTATCAGAACGGCGAATCTTGATTTGTTTTCTTTCTTTTATCGGAACTGCAGCACGAAGTGCTCCTAGTGAGCTTTTGTGATCGACCTGTATCCCTCTTCCGTACGTTTGGGGTCCATTACTGTCGACGATCATCCGAAATCGGATATCCGAATTGACGTAATATTGACACGATCGTATATTCCTAGGTTTGGCTATGACATACATCAAGAACACATATTCCTCTTTGAGTTTATACATAAATATCGCCAACATTGTGTTGCGGGGTTCTGGAATTAGGGTGTCGCGTCCTTCAAACAACTTTCCCTCATACAATACTTTGCCAATATGATGCTAGACTGGTCCTCTTTCAGACTCCTAATTTTTATTCATGATTCGATAAAATCATGCCGCTTGGTGACCTGTTTTGGCATGTCGGGTCACCTTTGAAAACGCAGACCTTCAGTCAAATTAATACCATATACCTGTTTATTGTGTATGCACTTTCTGAAAGTGGTTTTTATTGGCCTTTAGATGTCGAGCAGACAATTTGAATGACAATGACGTCACAATTACTTAATGACTTTGAAGGGTATGAAACCCCTTTCCATGCAAATAATTATTTACGTGTGGTCGCCCACAAATCTCTTGTTTCTGGTGTGGTGCGGTGCAGTGCGGTGTGATTTCATTAATACCGGCCATTAACGCATGCACTTTGTGCTTGTTGCGATGGCCGAGACAAGGTTTAGTGCTTTCGGCATTCACTTTGTACTGTGTTGGGTGATGGTACAGTACAGTATGGGGTCAAAGCACATAATGTGAGCAAACAAATGAGTAAGTTATCGATACAACAATATATTATTTTGAAAAAACAAAACATACACGACTATTAACAACAACAAAGGCAAATAATAGTATTCATCACAAGAACAATAGAAGTCGTTCCAAGTTATGGATCGAACGGCAGTCAGGTTGCTTTTGTTACACACGTATAAGTAACCGTATAAACGAAAACTAAACAAACAGAGAGATATGACAGACATGTGGCGGAAATGAATGATATTCCAATGGAAAAGTGTTTTGATTCTCGCCTTACATAGTTGCACTGTGGCTAGTTCATGCTCCTTGTGACACAGAAGTCAGCCTGTATGGCCAATAGCAGGTGTTGCTTCAGAATATGGAGGCGGGGCATCAGGGTGACATGGGGCTTCACTGGACATTACTTCCTCATAACTAGGTGGGCCAGGCGCTTTCTGTGGAGGCTCAGTTCCAGAGGAACTGTTCCTAAGATCGTCTGAATCAGTTGGGTCAAGAACAACATTACGAGCGTTTAGGAACCCCGCCACTGCATCGTATAGTGTTCTACTGCTGTTCCCATGCATTGTAACAGAATATATCATGGAATGTTGAGCTCTTGGTCTTTGACCGTGTCTTTGGATGTAACGATTTCGTCTGTTGGAAAAAAAATACTGAATTATAACAAAAGGCGATCAGAAAGTATAGGTAATGTAATTATTATTCGACCAATATTGCTGAAATTTGGACATATAATAAATTGACGTAATAACAACTATCGCTGCCTGTCGCCATGTTTTTATGACTGTACTCATATGTTCTTACACCCTGTTCTTATCACAGACAGCCATTTTATCTAGTAATGTCATGTATCGTTAACTATTTTTCGATTTTGCTAATAATGGGTGAGCTCAAGATATATATTCATCTATAATTGATATTAATTAATATTTTGAAGAATATGAGCATTTAACATTGCCAAGTAAATAATTGTGGATTGAAAACACAAGATTTAACAAATAGAAGTTCCCGGATATGTAGAAGACTGAAGCAAGGACAGAAGTTACAAGATACAAGATTTATGTCAAAAGTACAAGGCCACCGGCCCAAAATAAAGAAAACATTATTCAAAGGCATAATTAGGAGTGGTTACTGCCACATTGCAACCGATCGATCATGGGCTCGATTTATGAGTTGGGAACGTATATACTATGCTATATCATTGGTTGCGGTCATGTTCAGTGAAGAAAAGAGCAGTCCCGTTATGTGGAATAGTAAGTTAGTATTGGTCAATGATTATTTCCAGGTCAAACTGTTTAATTCTAATAGAATTCTAGTTTGTTAATTTTACAACATATTACACATTAGAAAGATTACATGTAAATGTCGACAATTATTTTACAGTTTTGGCGTTAAGATTAAATGAAGCTGCCGATGTGCTTAACTGGAGTTTGATAGCATGTGCTTACTTTATGAACACAATCGGGTCACGAACTAACAATTGAAAAATGATATAGTGCATGCCATTAAAAAATACTGTACGTTTCTGCAAGTCTCCAATGTTTGTATTTAGTAGTACTTAAAGTCTAAAGCTTTGGATATATATGAATAGGTAGAAAAGTTTCGTGAGGCGAAGATCACAACTGTTGTTGTTGCAAACGGTGTGTATATATATATACTGCAGAGATGACAGCTCTTGTGGAGGTTATACTAACGCATATTGTAATAAAAACGGAGGTTGCGAACTTGACTAACGTGTACGAATGCTAGAGATGTACATCAATAGTCTACACGTAGCCGTGCACGTTCATTTCCGCAACCCCCGTATTGTAAAGTAATAACGTGCCTGTATTTACTGCAGCAGACAACAATGATCACTACTACAAAGACGCTCATTGTTATATACAGCACTACTTGCAGGTATCCTCCTGTCATGGTGCTGATTAGTTGCTGGTGACTGTTATGTTTTGCATTATACCTCCATCAGTGGTTTATATTCCTCAAACACAAACGTCGGTCCGTCTATGGTAAACTTGTCTCACTTGCAGTTATGTTCATATTATGTAGATGTTTGTTCCTTTCTATCTATTGTTGTTATTCAAGTATCCATATTATGCTGTCAGCTGAAAATAAAAATAATTGTTTGAATATGGTCGAAATGGATACTGAAGTATCAAAATGCTGTAAATTTAAATTTAACTCATGGTTCTGGAACATTTCCATCTCATTAACATCAGATCCTATAACATGTAGCTACGCCTAAAATTGCAAGAGCATATATTGTCACCAGTGATTCTAAAATACTATGCACAAGAACATCAATACAAACATAAAAGTTTGGTGCAAGGCTAGCCACCTGTACACTTTCCGATTTGTAAAAGTGGCGTTGAAAGGTCACTTGGACGTGTAATGACCCCGCATGCAGTACCATCAGATCCTATACATATCAGTGTAAAGTAGTGAAGCATCATATGGATTGGATTTAAATGAGATGGGGAACATTTCAGGTTTAATAAACACAACATCGATTTTTACTTTGTCATACTCGAATTGATGTTCTACATAATTTTATGATATATATAATTTCAGTATAGTTCGCCGGAGATAACACTATATACATGTATAAGCCTTTGTTTACAAATACAAATGAAAATAAAATACATTTTCCATATTCATTTATGTTCAATCTTGTGCATAATTATACACTTTTAATAATATACTCTTTAAATCTCCACTGATAACTGGCGGCCAGTCGACCGTACAGTGTTTATAATTTGCTTTGTTTGTTTATTGATAAGGCTAGAGTTATCCCCGGCGAACTATACTACAGGCAATGTTTACTAATCTTTGGGGGCTGTCCTCGTACTTTACTGATGACCCTAATACGAACAAGCTGTTACCATGCGCTACGAATGTACAGCAAGCGTACGTCAGAATTATAAAATATTTGGTCATCGTACGAGCTTGGGACCCAGGCATAAGTGACAAAGGGTATATATATAATTAGGAATTATGGAATAAAAACCCAATGCATTTCGCCGTACAGGCTCTTCATGGGTATATATATATATATATATACAGTTCAACCTCTCTAGAGAAACACCCTTTTGGAGCTGCAAATATTGGCCGTTGTTGATAGGTTGAGGCTCTACAGAGGTTAAATTAAGAGTAAAATTTTTAATATCACATAAGGGATACTTTTGGGTTGTTGTAGAGAAGTTGTTGATCTACAGAGGGTCGCTCTGGAGAGGTCGTACTGTATATATTTAACCTCTTGTGGTACCCTTAATGTCCTTTGAAGGACAGTGTATTTACTTAAAACGGTTAAAATGTACATGTAACTGATATTTGATCAGACACTGTTGACTGTTCGCTTAAGACATGACTGTTAGACTGTACAGTTGAGTGATCGCGAATATCAGATTAAGTTTATTATTAATATAAAATATTGATGTACAGAGATTATAGCCCATGAAGTCGGTGAGATACAACTAATTCATTGCAATTAAAACTTCCGCGTTCATGTTTCAACAAATACTGTTTTGAAGTTTTGAATTACAAACAGTGACGTAAAACGACTTTAATTTTTCAAGGCTTATGATATAGTCTAGTCAGGATAAAAATCCAGTGACGCAGCGGTCGAGTCCACTATAACGGTGTAAAATCAATTATACTTATACTGTAAAACCACTTATACTTATATTGTACAAACAACAATAATTGAAATGCTAAACGTACATAATAAACTTCGCTCTATATCTGTTTAGACAATGATTGTGATTTATGCGTACACATAAACTACAATGTCCCTGTCACAATATCCTAACTGGACAATACAATACAATTTTTATTTCGTCATGTTTACATGAGTAATATACGAATATGTAACTAAATAACCTGTTAAATATATTGGTACGTGTGCATGACGAATATTACAATACACACGTGTATATATATGCAATCTGATTAAAACCATCGTTTTTATAATGAAGATCCAGCACTGTAGTCAGATTGAAATTCATGATACTAAATAAAAATGGAGTGTATATAGGCGTATAATTAGGTTATGCATATTTATGTACTTTTATCATATTGTTTGTACAGTAAAAAAGTCCTCCCGTTTAGCTACCCGAGCAGAAAATTTACCTATACTAAATATAATTATTATACCCCCAGTATTACATGTATAGATTACAGACTATTAGGTTATTTTTATATTTCTTTTTGCGCTAATTATTGAAATTTCAATGCCGTCCGGCTTTCTTAATCGCTATTAAATACAATGGGCGCATCATTATAGGGTTATAAGAATGTGAACCATGTACCCATGAAAGGCGTCATATTCACTGGAGTGAATCCATAACGAATACATTGTATACAAAAAGATCCTATATTATATTAGTCAACACTATTGACCTGTCGCTAATTAATCTCCGTGTGTTTTCGTTTTTGTACAGTAAGAATGTTTTGATGAGTTAAAATAACAACTCTGATTGGACAACGGATAAACATGGATATTCATGGGTGACAAGTTAATAGTGACAGGTAATATAGTCCGCCCAGGATAATGTGATGTTTACAAACATGAATCGGTTTGGTCAACTGTTGCAAAATTGGTTTACAAATCACTTAAATAAACAGATAAGGTCAGTATTGTATTTAAAACATCACTGATAATTGGTGCACATAAGTGTAATCCACCTTTGTGGAATATACCAAATTTTCCCGCCTATCACATTATCCTGGGCGCACTATATAAGTAAATATATAGGTTAGTTTTGTTTACATTATATTTTGCTATATATAAACTTCATAAATGTACTCGTTACCAAATCTGGTCTTTACCTAAGGGAGTTTATATGTCTTGTAAAGACCTAAATAAGTAAATATTGACCTAAATCAGGCATAAATCAGAACTCGACTATGTGTAGTTCAACTAGAGTTAAAACATATGTAAAATACCTTGCAGATATATTTACCTTAGTCATAGTTTAGTTTAAATATTTATTTCCATAATTATGTATTTTTATGTGTTACATAGACAGATTATTGAAGAGAAAAGGTACATATACAAGAATTAGTAACAGGTAGTTTATGGTAAATTTGGGTAGAAACTGGATTTGTAAACAAGTCTTATATAAGACATAAATAAAAACATTTAGTCATATTTTAAAATAATTATACAGTTTTGAATTCATTTAATGCCAGCCAATAATTATGTAACGGTTACATAATCTGCTTTAAGTTTGAATAACATTTAATACACACTGACACGGAACTTACTAGTAGCATTATACGCCACAATACCGTTAAGCCAAACTAGTAGCTTAATGTCTAATATTAATTAATCAATTCATTTACATATGCACGTACCAAAGACCTAAATATACATGTATATTTAGGTCTTTGCGCGTACGAGTGTAAACTTTAACATATAACACATACTGTAATCTAAGCTATTTTGTTTAAAAACAAATGTATACAATACATGTACGAGTCAAGACTTGTTTGTGACTATGTCGTACGACTGTAGAGTTAAGGGCCTTGTAAAATAGAAGGAAGCAAAACAATACTTACCGCAATGTACAGTATCCAGTCTCTACTTCGAAATATCCTGATTGTTGAATGAAACGTTAGCACACGATGTGGTCATGCTTTTCGAATTTTCTACCTAAGCTATGGCGCAATAGTAGTCTGTTCAGCGTATCCTGTTACATACTTATTATATACCCAGGGTATAAAGTTTATATTCAATCATGTGTTTACTAAATCACACGTGAATTTAATATTTTCCTTATACGCAGTTATCGAAACAACGCAAAATTCATGTAGTCTAGGTTCCTAGAATTTTACGCTTGGATAAATACAAAAAAAAAATGATCGAAAATATTTAGGGCATAATTATGTTATATATATCGGGGGCATTATATGGGTATATCGGGTAACACAATTGTGTATAGTCCAGTCAGGATAAAAATCCAGTGACGCAGCGGTCGAGTCCACTGTAACGGTGTAAAACCAACTATACTCGTAAAGGCTTATACTGTACACACAACTATAATTTCAATGCTAAACTAACATACTAAACTTCTCTCTACCTGTTTAGACAATGGTTGTGATTTTTGCGTACACATAAACTGCAACGTCACTGTCACAATATCCTAACTGGACTATACATTGTACTTTAGTATTGTTCCATAAATTCTTGTTTTGTTTATTGACATACTTTACATATACATTGAACGTCATCCTGTCACTTTTGGCAATAATTTAACGGTGCGCACTAAAAAGTTTAAGAAAAGGAGTTGTATGATTATAGTAATATCATGATATAGGACTGCCTAATGGTAAAATATAACATAGGTAGAAGAAAGTTGCCAAAATTGCATACATGCACGTGTGCAATGACAGCAAAAGAAATTAAGTACAACTGTTGGCTCACCTGCTATAGTTACCCCTCGCATGAGGTATTGTTCGACCAACCCGGCTTGCTTGGGGCTACAATGCGCTAGGCCCCACCAGTATAACTCGGATCTCTGTGTAAGGTATAGAAGCTGGGATGATGTTTTAATCCGTCCGTACGATGTCGTCACAGACTCATGTTTTAATCCGTGACCATGGTAATATAATGTGGTGACAAAATTTAAGTCACATAATCGTCTGCGAACTGCCATGATTAGTAACAGTAGTATGCATTCCTGAACACTTGCATACACGGATTCCGGAGAGGGGTACATATGTAGTCCGATCGCCTAACCACCCCGTTAAAAATAGCTGGTATACAGGCCCGGATCCAGAACATTTTGACTGGGGGGCCCAGATAATTTTTTGATGTTATGTTGGGGTGGGTGCTGGAGGGGTATCCCCTCCCGTCGAAGATTTTTAAATTTTCGAATTAAAATCATGCAATTTCCAGCACTTTAAGCTTTTAAAATCAGAAGTAAAGGTAATTAAATTGTACTGCTACATCAACATACAATATGACGAGTTTAACCAAAAAAAAAAGAAAGTAGTTTCTTTCAATTCCCTGAACTTTACAAATCAGGCGTCAAATTATAAAAATTCACTGTTCGCTACATAATCAGACAACGTTCATTTTTAAGCAATTATCTAAATATGCATGTATGTTTATCCCATTGAAGATAAGATTTTATCAAATAAGAACTTTAAATTTTATATTTAGAATTTAAATTATTGAAATTAACTGCAAAAAATCGAAATACATAGCCCATGAAATAAACAATATTAGATCTATATCTAAAAGTTTCCACTGGTTCAGATAGATTTTTTAGTAAACCTTAACTTTTAACAAAAATCATGAAATTTTATGCACTATACCGTCTTTAAAACATTATAATTCAATGATAGACACATGGAAATTCAGAAAAAATGTGCCCCCCCGAAATATTTTTCACCTGAAATTATTAAAATTACACTGTTACAAAATGTCATTATCAGTAATAAATCTATCAACAAGAAAATATCGATATGTCGGGTCACTATTTTTACATCGGTCAATTCACACGTTTTAGTAACATAGATCAATGAATCACATACATCATGATCTTTCAGACGCTAAAATCATTTGGGAAAGCGTCTAATTGATTCAGATTGGGTGTAATAAGGGCCTGGGTAAACAACAGGGGGCGCATTTTATTGCCTTCGCTTCCGCTATATGTAATATACAGAGATTGTCATCACAAAATAACGACCCATAGCCTAATCGATTGGTAATATTTTAAGGATTTTAACGTTTTTAGTCTGTATAAAATGGTCACTCTGAGGCCAACTGGGGGCACGGGCCCCCTGTGCCCCCCCGGTGGATCCGGGCCTGGGTATATGACCCCTTTGCGCAAAACATGTCCTGGAACCCTTATTGACAAAATAGCTAGTCTGAGCCCGAAACAAATTGTCTAAAGTTATCTGGTCATTTAGCATGGAGTCATATTAGAACATATGACACCTACAATGATTCGAACCTGCAGCGCACTAGTCTGGTTCCCGATCTTTACAATCTACGCAGTGAAGGTCCTTATCTAATGAAAGGTAAGATTGGGGAACGGGAACCAGACTAGCAACGCTCAAGAAATATTCTATCACCGCTTTGTCATCGGAGTATGCATGTTAATATTGTATAGCCTATTATGACGGTTTCTTTAATGCTTACAGAATGGTGCCTTTAAGAACGTAGTGCATTATTAATTCCTGAGTTGCATTGATAGTACATTTGAACTCAAACCATATATTGAATACAACTTTGAAATGGTAGCTTTCCAATAGTATACAAAAAAGTCATGAATGTGTGAGATGTAGCAATCAAATTCTCATGGCATTCGGTTGTAATGAGGACATGCATTATGAACACCCTGTATCCACATAGTATGTATACTAGTATATAGAATACAGTCATATTAGCGAAGAGACGTTTTGATGGACAGACAGACAGAAAAAAGAAGTTACCTGATTTACATGTGCGCCGCCCGATTACCGGAGACGGGCTGGAATCATCACGTGACCCCCTCTAGTTAAGTCAATGGTATCATCTTTTCTGTTTGGAGTAATGTACGTTGTTCAAAACTAATTTGTTTGTAGATAGCTGTGTAATTGGATGCCGAGCTTATTACTGTTTTTGTCCTTCCAATATAGATGATGTTATGGAATTATATCTCACGCACTTGATCATATGAAGGGTTGTAGAGTTCGGGTTTGTAGGGGGTACATGGGTAGTGGTGGGGTGGGGAATACCATGACGGATGATTCAATTCCGTGATGATGTGTATTGCAACGTTTCAGCGTTTAATGGAACGTTGTATGGGTGAGCTTCACCTCAAGGATTGCTTGATTTATCTTCTCAGATAATTAAGAGTCACACTATCGGCGGCTTGAAGCGGTATTAAAACGACTAGAGTCGTATGGTTTAACGTTAAAGGGGTCGAAATGTGAATTCTTTAGGCCGGAAGTCAATTACCTCGGCCATGTATTAGCGTTTGCCGATTATACCCGGCCCTTCATCCTTAATGTAGATGCTAGTTGTAGTGGGTTAGGTGCTGTGTTGTATCAGGTTGGTGCAGACGGTAAGGAGCATGTGGTCTCATATGATAGTAGGGGCTTGAGAGCCAGTGAGCGTCACTATCCAGCTCATAAGCTTGAGTTTCTGGCTCTCAAGTGGGCTGTCTGTGATAAGTTCCATAATCACCTTTATGATAATTCTGTGGAAGTTCGCACAGGCAACAACCCTCTAACTTATGCCTTTACCACTGCCAAACTTGATGCAGCTTGTCACAGATGGCTTGCGTCCCTGTCTACGTATGATATTAAATTGAATTTTAGGTGTGGTCGTGACAACATCGATGCTGACACTATGTCTAGGATTCATTCCTGTAGTATTGATTAACATGTATTATTATCTGATGCTGTTAAAGCCTTACTTCAGGCTCATTCTGATGGCCCTGGCCAGAGGCCTGCTGTTGAGTGTATCAGTTTTAATCAACAAGTGTTAGTTGATAACCCATCAGTAGATAGTTTGGTAGGCAGTAGTATGTCGTCTGTTGACTGGAAACAGGAACAGTCCAGTGATAAGAACCTGTCCCGTATTGTCCAGCTTCTGGACGTTGGTCATAAGCTTACCGAGAGACAGAAATCTCACGAAACTTCACAGGTGAGAGCTTACCTCAAGGAGTGGGGTAATTTGTATGTTGAAAATTCTATACTGTATAGGAAGGGAACTTCAAATGGGTACCCAGTAGAACAGGTTGTTATTCCTGACCATTTGAAGGACCTTATATTTACTGGTTTACATGATGAAGCAGGTCATCAGGGTTGTTTGAGGACTGTTTCACTTGTACGTTCTAGGTTCTTTTGGCCGCAGTTGGAGCAGTTTGTAGAACATAAGATTCGCAACTGCCCCAGATGTATTCGTCGTAAGACATTAGATAGGACCTCGGCCAAATTGATCCCTGTTCACTCCAGTTACCCTATGGAGATAGTTTGTATTGATTTCTTGTCTTTGGAAATGTCTCGAGGTGGCTTTGAGAATATACTGATCATTACTGATCATTTTACCAGATTTGCTCAGGCCCTTCCTGCAAAGAACCAAACTTCTCATACCACTGCCAAACTCTTGTTTGAAAATTTCATCTGTCACTATGGTTTCCCCAGTAGGTTCCATAGTGATCAAGGTAGGAATTTCGAGAGTGAGGTGATCAGGGAGCTTTGTCTAATTGCAAATGTTGAGAAGTCTAGGACAACTCCTTATCACCCTCAAGGTAATGGTATGGCAGAGCGGTTCAATTCCACCTTATTGAATATGTTAGGTACTTTAGAGGAAGATCAGAAGTGTAATTGGAGGACACATGTTCCTACATTGGTACATGCTTACAATTCGACCCCTCATTCCGCTACGGGGTATTCTCCAGATTTTCTTATGTTTGGCCGTCATCCTAGACTGGCCATTGATGCCTTTCTCGGCATCGAACCTGACAAGTCCCCCGTTAAAGACCATAATTGTTATGTGTCTGGTCTGCGCAGCCGTTTAGGGTTTGCTTATAATGTGACCCGTAGAGGCCAGGAAACAGGGCAAACGCAATAAGCGCTGGTATGATCTGAAGGTTAGGGAAGCCATGTTAGATGTTGGTGACAGGGTTTTGGTGCGGAATGTTGGAATCAGGGGGAAAGCCAAACTAGCCGACAGGTGGGAAAGGGATGTGTATTTGGTTATTAGTCAACCTACTCCGGGTGTTCCCATTTATGAGGTGAAGAGGGAGCATGGCCGAGATAAGGCTCGAATACTGCATAGAAACTTGTTGCTCCCATTTATGGGAATACCTACGAGTAGGCACATCCCTTCAGGAAATGTTACTGTGGCTAGTTCGGTTGCGCCTGATTCACATTCCGACCCAGTACCCTCGTCTCCAGTCCCCACTGTTTTGCCAACTAATATTTCAGTTGTAGGAATGATGCCATCACCTAAGTATGTCATTCCAGCCCGACGTACTAGCCCTACAACCAGACCAAAAAGGGCTACGGCTAGGCCTGGGTGGATGAACAACTCATGGGAGTTAAGTTAGAGTTGTAAGTTATGCGTTAAATAAATACTGTACACCGTCACGTCCGTCATAATTTATTTTTTAGATTGTCCCCTGTGGTAACATTGTTGTTGTAACCATAATTATTGATGTGTTAATTTTGATGTTATATAGTACCTTACAGTACATTATGTTAATATTTATTGCAGATAGTGCACATCTGCAATGAATTAATCGCATTAGATTCTAACATAAGTTTATTGTTAGTAGTTTATAGCTAGCAGTAGCAGTGTTCAAAGTATGTAGGAGTAACTTGTTTTATATTTTGTAGTATTTATTACAGTGTATTTACAAATTTACAAGTACTCTTGCAATAGTTTAGTACTTTACAGTCTATTCTTTTACATTTATGCTGACATGTTGCTCACAGCTAGTTATTTCTATTTATTGTGAATGTCGGGGCGACATTCCACAAGGGGGGGGGGGAGTATGTCACGTGGTCATATTGACCTTATTTATTATTATTTATACTATCAATTATGTATGTCCTTTATCTGTATACAGTCTTTATCATACATTTATCATACCATTTTTCATCGATTTCATAACATTACTAACCGCATGGCATTTCACCGTTTCCTTACATTTCGCTGGACATAGCCTCGTTTTGGCTTTGTCTCAGTCCACTGAGCACAGAATGCCCTCCCACGTCAGTCATCGTCTAACCTTCGACTGGCGTGTATCGTTGTTTGTCATGTCCTTATAGACATACATATTTGTGCCTTTGCAGGTTTAACTTAGTTCATTTATTGTTCATTCATGTATTCATGTTGTATTTCATGTTTATTAGACTGTTATATATTGATACGGTATTGCCATTTTGTAAAGTATATTAAAAGTCATCGTCCAACCTTCGACTGGCGTGTCTCGTTGTTTGTCATGTCCTTATAGACATACATATTTGTGCCTTTGCAGGCTGTACACCTACAGACCCCATCCACCGTAATTAAACTCACGACACATGTTAATTATAATCTACAGTACATTATAGCGGAATGAACAGGCGCGGTTCCGGATACTCCTAGAAATTTGTAAAAAATGTAGCCATCTTATATATTTTACACGAGCTTGTCAGGACTTAAAGCTTCCCGCTAAGAAATAGCTGATTGAACCTACTGTGCGTAAGCCTTTCTCAGAGGAATATAGCTGCTCAAATCACCTTTGAAAAAATGCTAGATCCTTACATGAAGCAGATTCCTAGTTGCAAATCAGGGGCGGTTACAGGGTTTGGTGTTAATGGCGGCGAAAATATTAATAGGTTCCCCGATTCCCTTCTATGTGACCTACCACGACCAATCTTCACAGATGCTTGTCATTGAACTGAAGGCGGGAGATACCGTGTCGGTGAGAAACGATTATAATGATTATGGATTCTTTGGTCAGCACTATACAACCTTTTCTGGATTTTTATTGTACCAGCATTATCCATCTGGAGCTGTAGTAAATAATCTACCATACTGATTTGAGAGTCAAATTTCTGAACATGTACAGTTTGTTTACTTGGCCAAATACATGCATACTTCATTCAATTTTAGAGCGAATTTATCGGCAACAAATCGGTTTTGGTTTTAGTTTGGTGGTTTCGAAGTGCTTGCAAACTGTTTTGTTATGGTTTGAAGTTTAGCTGTGCACGTGTGCTTTACTACAATTACAAAATTACGGACAAATATATCATATTTTCGCTGTTACAAGGTCGAAATGCTGTTCCCATCCCCTATCCAGAAAGTATATTTTCCCTCGTTCCGAAAAATAAAATTCTCTCAAAAACAATTACATCATGTAGATCTACATACCAACTATCAATATCTGAAAAAAGCCTATAAATGAAAACTAAAAAGTATCATCATTATTACAATCCACCCTAGGCCATTAAACGCTGCGAAATTCCCCCTTCCCAAAGTAGATATGGGCCACTGACAATTTTATTGTGACGTTATTAAAACTTTAGAATTGGGACTATTCATTTGTACATGTTTTTTTTCAATTTCTGGATTATTTACTTTAAATGAAAAACACACAGCTGCAGGATGTTTTCCGATATTTTGTTGATATGAAACAATTGCCGATAGTCGCTAACCGACCATTAAACAACTTCCAGGGGTGGTTCGACTAACTGGATTAAAACCGCCAGGCAAACCAAAAACGGTTCGGCGTCGATAAATTCGAGTTATCAATTGCAATTACCCCCCCCCCCCCTTATGGTCATATGCTAATTTAAGAAACCATTCAGTGTGATATTCATTGTGAGAAACTTACTTGAAGTATCCTTTTTGGAGATAAGGATGGTACTGTGTGTGCCTGTCTCTTGCACCAGTGGCTAGGCACTGCCACCGCTTCAGTGTGGCTTCGAATTGTCTGACAGTGTATTAATACAGTTTTTATTGTATAAATATAATATATAAACAATGTATGTATAGTGTTCAACTATCCAATTTGATAAAAACATGGATAATCAAACCATTAAAAAACATTTGTACATTAGACCACATAGTATAACTCAAACAGTATTACGGAATACAGTGCAATAACGAACTACAAGAATATTCACGAGTGTCAAGTAAACAGGCAATGTTAATACAATGTCTATAATTAAACAATAGGCCATCCATTGAACGAACCGCTTGATTTATTTCCACATGTTCGTTTATTTTGTCTCAATTAACTATTATCACTCTTCCAAGTGTCACATAAGAATTGACATAAAACGTTGTACAGAATAATGGAATCAGGTTTGAAATAAACTTCATAATTCCTTAATTGTGCGAACGTACCATAGTTACCCAGGCAACAACACTCAAACCTAGTAAGAATAAGTTGTAAGAACTTGTTTCACCGCTGCTTATACCCGTTTCCATCAGTACATTAAGGTAGACATCTGAGAACACATATCCATGTTTGTTACTGGCATTACACTGTATATTCATGTGATCTTCCAATTTTAGATTGGTCAGTGTAATGTTATTCTCGTTAGGTTTGTAGAATCGGTTATTCTTATAAATCCTAGGATCTCGTACTCCAAGCTCATTTGCTCCTGGAAATATAACATTTTCAATGATAAATCATGTTCTACGTATAGGTATACATCCAGTATAATTATTAAGCATTTCAGAAATTCGTTATCCACGTTATATGAGCTATAAATTCCATTACTGTATATACATGAATTATATATCCCGAGTACGTCAATAGTCTGTCACCTCTGATTCAAGTCAGAAATTGATTATCGAATTAGTAAAGGAACACACAAAAAAATAAACACAAACCACAAGCAAAGGCCACATCATACTCAACACAAACTAAACAAGAAAATAAAACTAAACCGCTAAAGTTCCATCCTCATACATCAGTGGTAAGTCAAGGCATCGGAACTTGACATTTCTGAAATATCTATAATATTTATCCGCTATATCTGACCGTATGGTCTGCAAAGTATCTGGAAGTGCCAGAACGGGTACGTTAAAGAACCAGGCTGTCTATTCGAAATAAGAGCTAGGCGCACTTCTGCACCGCCGGACATGTTTGTATCTAACGTCTCTCTCTCCCACTTCAGGGACTTTCTCTCAGTCTGTCCCTCTGGTCAGATCATGCTGTATCTGCACTGGTAGAGGATGCACCTGCGCCCTTGTGGTTGCAACACAATCGTGTAAAGTGCCTTTGAATGTGCGTTCGCATGAAAAAGGCGCTATATAAATCTGGTATATTTATTTAAGTTCCCAGACTACAGGTGAAGAATACTCTGGTGAACCAGAATGCTGAAGTTCGTAAAGGAACAATTTAAAGTATTGAATGATTTCCAAGGAATAGACTAGCATTGCTTAATAATACAGAAACTGATTAGTGCTGGTTTGTTACAAAAGAAGAGATTCGTACTGGTTGGAACATATAACCTTATGGGTTGGTTACCAAGAAATAGCTTAGTACAGTTAGGTAATCAAGGAACAGATAACTACTCAATAGTGACACGCGAACACTGACATAAATTAACTACAATGAATATTTTTAAATGATATGTGTTCAACTCCCAACACTCACTATCTTCTACTGGCACTCCGTTGATGAACCATGAGTACCTTGGTTCTGGGACAGCAAATGCTCGACAAATGAATGTAGCTGTTTCATTTATACTCGCTTCAACACTCTCCGGTTCATCAATCCAGTAAGGAGCCGCTGAAATACACAAAAATGAAATAACCGTCAAGTACTGCTCAATTGTGGTCATGTTGTTTAACGCATCAACATCGCTTGAAGAAATGGGATAGCTAACCATTTAAGCACCAGTTAACATAAGTTTTGTCAAACTTAGCCTAGCTATTTTGGAGATATTGTTCATTGGGAGCAATGACCTGAGGTAGAACGTGCACTTTAGGATCGCGAGGTCCCGGACTCGATCCCCGTCTGCACCACTGCTTAAATGTTCGGAGAAAGAAGCCACAATGCTGTGAGAGCGCTGTATGAACGTGTTCGATATTCCTGGGCGCCGTACCTCGATGTTGGCTGCACACCCAACAGACGAGAAATAGTCTTCATAGGGAGACTCGAACTCGAACGCGAGTTTCCTTCAGTAGCCCAGTAGCCAAAGGAATTTAAAACATCAAACGGTGCCTGAACGGCTGAACTGCTGAAAACAGCCCTCGAAAATGGTAACTTGTCTGAATGATTTGTTGATGAAGAACGGACGGATATCGCAATCAAAATAGCTCATGTGAATAAATCAACCACATAATGTTTCTTAAGACGTTCAAAGGTCGTAAGCAAGTCAAAGTAACCATAGATGTATACAATTTTAACGGTATACAATGTAGTTTTCTTTTCTTACATTCAATTCTGATATCAAAAGCCTTGGTAGCTCTCTGTGAAGGTTCTGTGTTCCAACCCATACATTTATACTGGCCAGCATCAGACATCTGTACATCAGAAATCTGCAGTTCTTGTCCAAAACTTTTCAAACTAGCTCTGTCTGGCAATGTCCCATTAGGACCTTCCCAGGACACATCAGGTGTGGGACTGAATAAAAACAATTCTCTTTGGTATTCATTATATACAGTAGTACAAAGATCTAAAAAAATCTGTATCTGAATTTATTTAAGATATTTGAGTAGTAGTTATTGTAATTTATGTTAGGTTGATTGTTAAACAAGCTGTCTACGACATATACATACACTCATTAAAAGTTATAAGTACACCAACACAGTAAATAGCGATACATGCAAATAGTGTATATCATTTTGCTTCTAGCTTGAAATATTACACAATATAGATCTTCAACATGTATGCTATTATGTTTATTTTACAGTCATTATGTTTAAACATGTTAGAAATTGTAAGTAGTGGCGTATTTTATGTATCCGTATCGTAGATGTGGGGTTTATTACTTAACACATGCATGGCGATGGGCCGGTCGGTAGACTAAATGTTTTCCGATCAATAACTCCAGAACGACGGGACCTATAGCCTACAAACTTTAAGTGGAGGTTGTTCACCACCATTAGATGACCCCCATTGATTTTGAGGTCACTATGGTTCAAAGGTCAAAATTACCGTGACCTTCGAATACACAACGGTTTCTGATCCACAACGTAAAAACGCAGGGTCATAAGATCGTTAAACTTCACAGACTGGTTGCTAATTACCAAGAGAAAACTTTTGCAAATATGTAGATCAATAGGTCAAAGGTCAAGGTCGGGATGGCCTTAAGTATACATGACTATTCGGTTGTCATGCGACTTGCATATTTTCCAAACGTCTCTAGTTCTTTCTGTATTCAGAATACTTCAGATTTTATGTTTTTTGGGTTTTGGTATTGCTGGACAATGTGTAATCAACATTTCAAGACATTGTACAATACACAGTGTTTTGCTCGTGCATTTTTCTGAATTTTGAGAATTCACCGTTCACTGCTTACACCAAGCCAAATACAAATATCCAATTATTGGACATTGTTGTTATACTACTCACATGAACACATGCAAACAATTAGTAAGCTATCAGGTATAATAAAAAAGATAAAAGCGTAACAAGTTGGTGTACTTATAACATTTAATGAGTGTATACTGATCGAATTTATCAGTGACAGCCCTCACTTCTGGTTTGGTATATTAAGACGCAATAACAGTATAAGAGAAGATCGAGATGCTAGTTTTCTGTTTCATTACTGTAATGTCATTAGCAAGTGAAATAATGTACCGTGTTTTCGTTTTAGCTATGAAGCGGCCATGTCGTAAGTTCCCACGTACAAAAAGATAATGACAAATCGGACAGGGGAAGCAGCACTCAGCAGAAACAACAGAGCATAACGAAACACAGAATCGAATATGCAGAGCAACAGTAACAAAAACACCACTTCACACTCAGACAGCCTACCGCAACAGTCAGTAAATAAATACACAACAAACAAAAACGAATCACCGCACAACATCAATCGTGAAAGGTCGGTCATTTCTATTTGTCTCCGGTAAACCGCTGGCCTAGAATTAGAAGGTCGTAAGAACAAAATCAATATTTTGAGAAAACAAGAAAAAGCCACCTCGAGACATTTTCAAAGACAAGAAATCAATACAAACTATCTCCATAGGGTAACTGGAGTGAACAGGGATCAATTTGGCCGAGGTCCTATCTAATGTCTTACGACGAATACATCTGGGGCAGTTGCGAATCTTATGTTCTACAAACTGCTCCAACTGCGGCCAAAAGAACCTAGAACGTACAAGAGAAACAGTCCTCAAACAACCCGGATGACCTGCTTCATCATGTAAACCAGTAAATATAAGGTCCTTCAAATGGTCAGGAATATCAACCTGTTCTACTGGGTACCCATTTGAAGTTCCCTTCCTATATAGTATAAAATTTTCAACATACAAATTACCCCCTCCTTGAGGTAAGCTCTCACCTGTGAAGTTTCGTGAGATTTCTGTCTCTCGGTGAGCTTATGACCAACGTCCAGAAGCTGGACAATACGGGACAGGTTCTTATCACTGAACTGTTCCTGTTTCCAGTCAACAGACGACAAACTACTGCCTACCGAACTATCTACTGATGGGTTATCAACTAACACTTGTTGATTAAAACTGATACCATCAACAGCAGGCCTCTCGGCAGGGCCATTAGAATGAGCCTGAAGTAAGGCTTTAACAGCATCAGATAATAATACATGTGAATAAATACTACAGGAATGAATCCTAGACATAGTGTCAGCATCGATGTTGTCACGACCACACCTTTAATTCAATTTAATATCGTATGTAGACAGGGACGCAAGTCATCTGTGACAAGTTGCATCAAGTTTGGCAGTGGTAAAGGCATAAGTTAGAGGGTTGTTGTCTGTGCGAACTTCCACAGAATTACCATAAAGGTGATTATGGAACTTATCAAAGACAGCCCACTTGAGAGCCAGAAACTCAAGCTTATGAGCTGGATAGTGACGCTCACTGGCTCTCAAGCCCGTACTAGCATATGAGACTACATGCTCCTTACCGTCTGCACCAACCTGATACAACACAGCACCTAACCCACTACAACTAGCATCTACATTAAGGATGAAGGGCCGGGTATAATCGGCAAACGCTAATACATGGCCGAGGTAATTGACTTCCGGCCTAAATAATTCACATTTCGACCCCTTTAACTCTAAACCATACGACTCTAGTCGTTTGAATACCGCTTCAAGCCGCCGATAGTGTGACTCTAAATTATCTGAGAAGATAATTATATCGTCCAGATAAATCAAGCAATCCTTGAGGTGAAGCTCACCCATACAACGTTCCATTAAACGCTGAAACGTTGCAATACACATCATCACGGAATTGAATCATCCGTCATGGTATGCCCCACCCCACCACTACCCATGTACCCCCTACAAACCCGAACTCTACAACCCTTCATGTTATCAAGTGCGTAAAATATAATCCCATGACATCATCTATATTGGAAGGACAAAAACAGTAATAAGCTCGGCATCCAATTACACAGCTATCTACAAACAAATTAGTTTTGAACAACGTACAGTACTCCAAACAGAAAAGATAATACAATTGACTTAACTAGAGGGGGGGTCACGTGATGATTCCAGTTCGTCTCCCGTAATGGCGGCGCACATGTAAATCAGGTAATTTCTTTTTTCTGTCTGTCTGTCCATCAAAACGTCTCTTCGCTAATATGACTGTATTCTATATATATACATACTATGTGGATACAGGGTGTTCATAATGCATGTCCTCATTACAACCGAATGCCATGAGAATTTGATTGCTACATCTCACACATTCATGACTTTTTTGTATACTATTGGAAAGCTACCATTTAAAAGTTGTATTCAATATATGGCTTGAGTTCAAATGTACTATCATTGCAACTCAGGAATTAATAATGCACTACGTTCTTAAAGGCACCATTCTGTAAGCATTAAAGAAACCGTCATAATAGGCTATACAATATTAACATGCATACTCCGATGACAAAGCGGTGATAGAATATTTCTTGTGCGCTGCTAGTCTGGTTCCCGTGCAACAATCTTACATTTCATTAGATAAGGACCTTTACTGCGTAGATTGTAAAGATCGGGAACCAGACTAGTGCGCTGCAGGCTCGAATCATAGTAGGTGTCATCTGTTCTAATATGACTCCATGCTAAATGACCAGAGAACTTTAGACAATTTGTTTCGGGCTCAAACTAGCTATTTTGTCAATAAGGGTTCCCTGACATGTTTTGCGCAAAAGGGTCATATACCAGCTATTTTTAACGGAGTGGTGGGGTGATCGGACTACTTATGTACCCCTCTCCGGAATCCGTGTATGCAAGTGTTCAGGAATGCATACTACTGTTACTAATCATGGCAGTTCGCCGACGATTATGTGACTTAAATTTTGTCACCACATTATATTACCATGGTTCCGGATTAAAACATGAGTCTGTGACGACATCGTACGGACGGATTAAAACATCATCCTAGCTTCTATACCTTACACAGAGATCCGAGTTATAACATGCATACTCCGATGACAAAGCGGTGATAGAATATTTCTTGTGCGCTGCAGGCTCGGATCATAGTAGGTGTCATGATGTCATCTGTTCTAATATGACTCCATGCTAAATGACCAGATAACTTTAGACAATTTGTTTCGGGCTCAGACTAGCTATTTTGTCAATAAGGGTTCCCTGACATGTTTTGCGCAAAGGGGTCATATACCAGCTATTTTTAACGGGGTGGTGGGGTGATCGGACTACATATTACCCCTCTCCGGAATCCGTGTATGCAAGTGTTCAGGAATGCATACTACTGTTACTAATCATGGCAGTTCGCCGACGATTATGTGATTTAAATTTTGTCATCACGTTATATTACCATGGTTACGGATTAAAACATGAGTCTGTGACGACATCGTACGGACGGATTAAAACATCATCCCAGCTTCTATACCTTACACAGAGATCCGAGTTATACTGGTGGGGCCTAGCGCATTGTAGCCCCAAGCAAGCCGGATCGGTCGAACAATACCTCATGCGAGGGGTAACTATAGCAGGTGAGTCAACAATTCTACTTCATTTCTTTTGCTGTCATTGCACACGTGCATGTATGCAATTTTGGCAACTTTCTTCTACCTATGTTATATTTTACCATTAGGCAGTCCTATATCATGATATTACTATAATCATACAACTCCTTTTCTTAAACTTTTTAGTGCGCACCGTTAAATTATTGCCAAAAGTGACAGGATGGCGTTCAATGTAGATGTAAAGTACATAGGCGGATCCAAGGGGGGGGGGGGGGGCGGACTCGGCGTACGCCCCCCCCCTAAAACCGCCAAAGTAAAGTCCATTCATTTGTTGTATCTTTCTGAATCACATATTTTAAGTCATTTTTGTTCTGCTTTCTGCGCGCACAGCGTGCAATTAACATTTTCCACTAACCACAGACACTTCGATAGCCCCGTTATTCAGGTCGAACTTTGCGATTATGATGCATCGCTCTTTTTGCACGTTGATTCTCTTTTCGCTGCATTTTATGACAACAAAGATGGATGTCTTAGCATTAAAAATCACTAAAATCGAGGAGCTACCCTTGCGGCCCCCTGGACCCCCAGCTCATTTTTCATTTCACGCCCCCCCCCTAACACTAATCCGCCCCTGAAGTATGTCAATAAACAAAACAAGAATTTATGGAACAATACTAAAGTACAATGTACACAATTGTGTTACCCGATATACCCATATAATGCCCCCGATATATATAACATAATTATGCACTAAATATTTTCGATCATTTTTTTTGTATTTATCCAAGCGTAAAATTCTAGGAACCTAGACTACACGAATTTTGCGTTGTTTCGAAAACTGCGTATAAGGAAAATATTAAATTCACGTGTGATTTAGTAAACACATGATTGAATATAAACTTTATACCCTGTGTATATAATAAGTATGTAACAGGATACGCTGAACAGACTACTATTGCGCCATAGCTTAGGTAGAAAATTCGAAAAGCATGACCACATCGTGTGCTAACGTTTCATTCAATAATCAGGATATTTCGAAGTAGAGACTGGATACTGAACATTGCGGTAAGTATTGTTTTGCTTCCTTCTATTTTACAAGCCTCTAAACTCTACAGTCGTACGACATAGTCACAAACAAGTCTTGACTCGTACATGTATTGTATACATTTGTTTTTAAACAAAATAGCTTAGATTACAGTATGTGTTATATGTTAAAGTTTACACTCGTACGCGCAAAGACCTAAATATACATGTATATTTAGGTCTTTGGTACGTGTATATGTAAATGAATTGATTAATTAATATTAGACATTAAGCTACTAGTTTGGCTTAACGGTATTGTGGCGTATAATGCTACTAGTAAGTTCCGTGTCAGTGTGGTTTAAATGTTATTCAAACTTAAAGCAGATTATGTAACTGTTACATAATTATTGGCTGGCATTAAATGAATTCAAAACTGTATAATTATTTTAAAATATGACTAAATGTAATTATATAAGTCTTATATAAGACGTGTTTACAAATTCAATTTCTACCCAAATTTACCATAAAACTACCTGTTACTAATTCTTGTATATGTACCTCTTCTCTTCAATAACCTGTCTATGTAACACATAAAAAATACATAATTATGGAAATAAATATTTAAACTAAACTATGACTAAGGTAAATATATCTGCAAGGTATTTTACATATGTTTTAACTCTAGTTGAACTACGCATAGTCGATTTCTGATTTATGTCTGATTTAGGTCAATATTTACTTATTTAGGTCTTTACAAGACATATAAACTCACTTAGGTAAAGACCAGATTTGGTAACGAGTACATTTATGAAGTTTATATATAGCAAAATATAATGTAAACAAAACTAACCTATATATTTACTTATATAGTGCGCCCAGGATAATGTGATAGGCGGGAAAATTTGGTATATTCCACAAAGGTGGATTACACTTATGTGCACCAATTATCAGTGATGTTTTAAATACAATACTGACCTTATCTGTTTATTTAAGTGATTTGTAAACCAATTTTGTAACAGTTGACCAACCCGATTCATGTTTGTAAACATCACATTATCCTGGGCGGACTATATTACTGTCGGTTCAATAAGTAATACTAATGAGGGAACTGTCCCATTCAAACGAATAGGGGAGGCTTATGTTTTATCAAATAGATACCTTCAATCAACAGTATAATATTTAAAAACCAATTTTCACATCGCCTCGTTAGTCGAATGGGTAAGCATGCCGCTATATACAAGTAATTTTGTTCAATCTCGCCACTGGTTCGACACCCATCCAAGTAACTTATATTTTAAAGTGTTTTTTTTCTTATATTATATTTGTAACTAATATAATAACATCACGAAGTAAGGTATGCAGTACGTAGATTAATGTTTGTATTATATTTTCATTCTTTATCAAGTCGTAATTCAATTATTTTATTGTTATATACAGTACAACGCTCATATAATCGTTTTTAATATTTTCACTACAACATGAAACTTTGATCACTTTTAAGTTTTGATTCATTAAAACAGCGGTATAATAATTATAAGACTTTATAACATGCAACAAAAAAGTTTACCAAAGTGGGATCGAACCTACAACTCAGAATAAAATAGAAACTTGTAGGAAGTGAGGGTTTATCCACTACACTACGGCGCCTTTGGTATATGGAATGAGATTTGCACACTATTTGATATCGAACCCATATAAAGTTTACCTGTCGGGCGAGTTTATGTTATTAACTGTTCTCATTTGACTTTGAACGCACTGTACCCTCATTTGACTTTGAACGCACTGTACCTGTCACTATTAACTTGTCACCCACGAATATCCATGTTTATCCGTTGTCCAATCAGAGTTGTTATTTTAACTCATCAAAACATTCTTACTGTACAAAAACGAAAACACACGGAGATTAATTAGCGACAGGTCAATAGTGTTGACTAATATAATATAGGATCTTTTTGTATACAATGTATTCGTTATGGATTCACTCCAGTGAATATGACGCCTTTCATGGGTTCACATTCTTATAACCCTATAATGATGCGCCCATTGTATTTAATAGCGATTAAGAAAGCCGGACGGCATTGAAAATTCAATAATTAGCGCAAAAAGAAATATAAAAAGAACCTAATAGTCTGTAAACTATACATGTAATACTGGGGGTATAATAATTATATTTAGTATAGGTAAATTTTCTGCTCGGGTAGCTAAACGGGAGGACTTTTTTACTGTACAAACAATATGATAAAAGTACATAAATATGCATAACCTAATTATACGCCTATATACACTCCATTTTTATTTAGTATCATGAATTTCAATCTGACTACAGTGCTGGATCTTCATTATAAAAACGATGGTTTTAATCAGATTGCATATATATACACGTGTGTATTGTAATATTCGTCATGCACACGTACCAATATATTTAACAGGTTATTTAGTTACATATTCGTATATTACTCATGTAAACATGACGAAATAAAGATTGTATTGTATAGTCCAGTTAGGATATTGTGACAGGGACGTTGCAGTTTATGTGTACGCAAAAATCACAATCATTGTCTAAACAGGTATAGAGCGAAGTTTATTATGTACGTTTAGCATTTCAATTATTGTTGTTTGTACAATATAAGTATAATTGGTTTTACAGTATAAGTATAATTGATTTTACACCGTTATAGTGGACTCGACCGCTGTGTCACTGGATTTTTATCCTGACTAGACTATATCATAAGCCTTGAAAAATTAAAGTCGTTGTTACGTCACAGTTTGTAATTCAAAACTTCAAAACAGTATTTGTTGAAACATGAACGCGGAAGTTTTAATTGCAATGAATTAGTTGTATCTCACCGACTTCATGGGCTATAATCTCTGTACATCAATATTTTATATTAATAATAAACTTAATCTGATATTCGCGATCACTCAACTGTACAGACTAACAGTCATGTCTTAAGCGAACAGTCAACAGTGTCTGATCAAATATCAGTTACATGTACATTTTAACCGTTTTAAGTAAATACACTGTCCTTCAAAGGACATTAAGGGTACCACAAGAGGTTAAATATATACAGTACGACCTCTCCAGAGCGACCCTCTGTAGATTAACAACCTCTCTACAACAACTCAAAAGTTTCCCTTATGTGATATTAAAAATTTTACTCTTAATCTAACCTCTGTAGAGCCTCAACCTATCAACAACGGCCAATATTTGCAGCTCCAAAAGGGTGTTTCTCTAGAGAGGTTGAACTGTATATATATATATATATATATACCCATGAAGAGCCTGTAAGGCGAAATGCATTGGGTTTTTAATCCATAATTCCTAATTATATATATACCCTTTGTCACTTATGCCTGGTACCCAAGCTCGTACGATGACCAAATATTTTATAATTCTGACGTACGCTTGCTGTACATTCGTAGCGCATGGTAACAGCTTGTTCGTATTAGGGTCATCAGTAAAGTACGAGGACAGCCCCCAAAGATTAGTAAACATTGCCTGTAGTATAGTTCGCCGGGGATAACTCTAGCCTTATCAATAAACAAACAAAGCAAATTATAAACACTGTACGGTCGACTGGCCGCCAGTTATCAGTGGAGATTTAAAGAGTATATTATTAAAAGTGTATATGCACAAGATTGAACATAAATGAATATGGAAAATGTATTTTATTTTCATTTGTATTTGTAAACAAAGGCTTATATATAGTGTTATCTCCGGCGAACTATACTGAAATTATATATATCATAAAATTATGTAGAACATCAATTCGAGTATGACAAAGTAAAAATCGATGTTGTGTTTATTAAACCTGAAATGTTCCCAATCTCATTTAAATCCAATCCATATGATGCTTCACTATTTTACACTGATATGTATAGGATCTGATGGTACTGCATGCGGGGTCATTACATGTCCAAGTGACCTTTCAACGCCACTTTTACAAATCGGAAAGTGTACAGGTGGCTAGCCTTGCACCAAACTTTTATGTTTGTATTGATGTTCTTGTGCATAGTATTTTAGAATCACTGGTGACAATATATTCTCTTGCAATTTTAGGCGTAGCTACATGTTATAGGATCTGATGTTAATGAGATGGAAATGTTCCAGAACCATGAGTTAAATTTAAATTTACAGCATTTTGATACTTCAGTATCCATTTCGACCATATTCAAACAATTATTTTTATTTTCAGCTGACAGCATAACATGGATACTTGAATAACAACAATAGATAGAAAGGAACAAACATCTACATAATATGAACATAACTGCAAGTGAGACAAGTTTACCATAGACGGACCGACGTTTGTGTTTGAGGAATATAAACCACTGATGGAGGTATAATGCAAAACATAACAGTCACCAGCAACTAATCAGCACCATGACAGGAGGATACCTGCAAGTAGTGCTGTATATAACAATGAGCGTCTTTGTAGTAGTGATCATTGTTGTCTGCTGCAGTAAATACAGGCAAGTTATTACTTTACAATACGGAGGTTGCGGAAATGAACGTGCACGGCTACGTGTAGACTATTGATGTACATCTCCAGCATTCGTACACGTTAGTCAAGTTCGCAACCTCCGTTTTTATTACAATATGCGTTAGTATAACCTCCACAAGAGCTGTCATCTCTGCAGTATATATATACACACCGTTTGCAACAACAACAGTTGTGATCTTCGCCTCACGAAACTTTTCTACCTATTCATATATATCCAAAGCATTAGACTTTAAGTACTACTAAATACAAACATTGGAGACTTGCAGAAACGTACAGTATTTTTTAATGACATGCACTATATCATTTTTCAATTGTTAGTCCGTGACCCGATTGTGTTCATAAAGTAAGCACATGCTATCCAACTCCAGTTAAGCACATCGGCAGCTTCATTTAATCTTAATGCCAAAACTGTAAAATAATTGTCGACATTTACATGTAATCTTCTAATGTGTAATATGTTGTAAAATTAACAAACTAGAATTCTATCAGAATTAAACAGTTTGACCTGGAAATAATCATTGACCAATACTAACTTACTATTCCACATAACGGGACTGCTCTTTTCTTCACTGAACATGACCGCAACCAATGATATAGCATAGTATATACGTTCCCAACTCATAAATCGAGCCCATGATCGATCGGTTGCAATGTGGCAGTAACCACTCATAATTATGCCTTTGAATAATGTTTTCTTTATTTTGGGCCGGTGGCCTTGTACTTTTGACATTATTTTGTATCTTGTAACTTCTGTCCTTGCTTCAGTCTTCTACATATCCGGGAACTTCTATTTGTTAAATCTTGTGTTTCCAATCCACAATTATTTACTTGGCAATGTTAAATGCTCATATTATTCAAAATATTAATTAATATCAATTATAGATGAATATATATCTTGAGCTCACCCATTATTAGCAAAATCGAAAAATAGTTAAAGTTACAGGACATTACTAGATAAAATGGCTGTCTGTGATAAGAACAGGGTGTAAGAACATATGAGTACAGTCATAAAAACATGGCGACAGGCAGCGATAGTTGTTATTACGTCAATTTATTATATGTCCAAATTTCAGCAATATTGGTCGAATAATATTTACATTACCTGTACTTTCTGATCGCCTTTTGTTATAATTCAGTATTTTTTTTCCAACAGACGAAATCGTTACATCCAAAGACACGGTCAAAGACCAAGAGCTCAACATTCCATGATATATTCTGTTACAATGCATGGGAACAGCAGTAGAACACTATACGATGCAGTGGCGGGGTTCCTAAACGCTCGTAATGTTGTTCTTGACCCAACTGATTCAGACGATCTTAGGAACAATTCCTCTGGAACTGAGCCTCCACAGAAAGCGCCTGGCCCACCTAGTTATGAGGAAGTAATGTCCAGTGAAGCTCCATGTCACCCTGATGCCCCGCCTCCATATTCTGAAGCAACACCTGCTATTGGTCATATAGGCTGACTTCTTTGTCACAAGGAGCATGAACTAGCCACAGTGCAACTATGTAAGGCGAGAATCAAAACGCTTTTCAATTGGAATATCATTCATTTCCGCCACATGTTTGTCATATCTCTCTGTTTGTTTAGTTTTCGTTTATACGGTTACTTATACGTGAGTAACAAAAGCAACCTGACCGACGTTCGATCCATAACTTGGAACGACATCTATTGTTCTTGTGATGAATAATATTATTTGCCTTTGTTGTTGTTAATAGTCGTGTATGTTTTGTTTCCAAATAATATATTGTTGTATCGATAACTTACTCATTTGTTTGCTCACATTATGTGCTTCGACCCCATACTGTACTGTACCATCACCCAACACAGTACAAAGTGAATGCCGAAAGCACTAAACCTTGTCTCGGCCATCACAACAAGCACAACGTGCATGCGCTAATGGTCGGTATTAATGAAATCACACCGCACTGCACCGCACCACACCAGAAACAAGAGATTTGTGGGCGACCACACGTAAATAATTATTTGCATGGAAAGGGGTTTCATACCCTTCAAAGTCATTAAGTAATTGTGACGTCATTGTCATTCAAATTGTCTGCTCGACATCTAAAGGCCAATAAAAACCACTTTCAGAAAGTGCATACACAATAAACAAGTATATGGTATTAATTTGACTGAAGGTGTGCGTTTTCAAAGGTGACCCGACATGCCAAAACAGGTCACCAAGCGGCATGATTTTATCGAATCATGAATAAAAATTAGGAGTCTGAAAGAGGACCAGTCTAGCATCATATTGGTAAATTCTCATCAAAATTGGCAAAGTATTGTATGAGGGAAAGTTGTTTGAAGGACGCGTCACCCTAATTCCAGAACCCCGCAACACAATGTTGGCGATATTTATGTATAAACTCAAAGAGGAATGTGTTCTTGATGTATGTCATAGCCAAACCTAGAAATATACTATCGTGTCAATATTACGTCAATTCGGATATCCGATTCGGATGATCGTCGACAGTAATGGACACCAAACGTACGGAAGAGGGATGCAGGTCGATCACAAAAGCTCACTAGGAGCACTTCGTGCTGCAGTTCCGATAAAAGAAAGAAAACAAATCAAGATTCGCCGTTCTGATAGGATACTCATGTAATTAGACTACCAAGTTGGAATACAAAGGTAACACTTCGTATAAAGAAGATTAATTGATTAATGCCACATTGTCTTTAAAATTTGTACATGGTTGTTACAAATATACAAATAAAATGATATATAATTAAGAAATAAACTATGAAAAACCGTTGTATAACAGCCGGTATACAGTACAACGGTTTTTCATAATTTATTTCGATTCTAACATGATTTAAACTGGAATTATATATAAAGCCAGTGTTATTTTGCGAGATCTATGTTGCTTAGGTTACCTGTTTACCTGCATGACGTCACTTTCATTGTATATCGGCCGATATACAACGTTATGATTTGTTATTTGTCTATATAGGCAAAATCGCCGGTCATGTTAGAACATAAAATATATGTAGGACAGTTCAATGCATTGGTATAACGTACACAAAAACATTATTTTAAATAATTTATCTATATCAATTTATCAATATCAATTTGAAGAAAACATAACGTCATAAACGTACACATGCACACGAACATAATTATTATAACATACATAACTGATAATTACTACTTACGTAGTACTACTCAAAATATGATAAGTTCAGCAAATATTCCTTGTGAACATTTTGCATATTGAATAAGATACACTGATGGGATTTTCAGAAACACAATGTTACACCTGCAATATTATAAGCGAATACAGATTGCTTCAAACTTTGATGTCTTAAGTGCTGGTAAGCCCAACCTCATGAAAATTATTGTGCTGGGTTCAATCATCTGTGATAGCAGAATAGGGTCCGTTTTTTGCGCTTTGGGTCTCATAAAATTTGAGAATAGAAAAGGGACGAAAAGCCCATATTCTTCTTGCCATGCCAATAGGTCTTATCAGTTCCTGGGAAAAGAAGTCATTTTGTCAATGAATACTAAATGTAACGCGGAGAATTGTTCGAAATTTAGCAGCTGACTAGATGATAGTTTTATATTTCCTCAACGTTTTCTTAATCGGTTTGGTTCTGTTAATGTACGACGCACATGATTGTTGATTTCTTGACCCTTATCAAAGTTTGAATATACATTGTAGATCTAAAACGAGTTTGAGTCGTGATTGCACTTTTAATTAAATACTCTATAGTACGAAAGGTCACGACACAGAGGTCAGATTCTACTTCTAAATGTGAAATTGGAAGAAAAATATAACTTATAATACATAGATACGTATAAATCTATAATAAAAATTAAGTTTCAAGTACAAATTCCTCGAATCGATTTATTTTCCAATGAAAGCTTGTCCGCCTAAATTTCTACATGCTTGAGTACAACCCGGAGAGAAGTCTTTCGTCTCACAAAACGTTGCGTTACAATAAATGTCTAACCCTTCCCTGTTAGTTGAGTACTCGAAGTCCTGGAACACAAGTTTTGTTTCGTGCGTGGACTGTGACATAATATGTGTATTACTATCAACTTCACATCTGAAAAGAAATTGAATTCATGTATACCGTAAGCATGTTTTGTTTCGTGCGTGGACTGTGACATGATATGTGTATTACTATCAACTTCACATCTGAAAAGAAATTGAATTCATGTATACCGTATGCATGTTTTAAGTTGTTAAAATAACAAACCTTATAGAGCAAGATTACACATACGTGGGTTGTCCCAGAATTACCTAGACCTATTACATAACTTTCATACTATTTGTCATAGAAACCAACGATTATGTAAGGAGTGAAAACAATATTTCTTGCACATGTGGTATACATGAACTTTCAGACCCGTTTCTAGCTCCACTGGATTGATTATACAGGCTCTGCGCATATATAAGGATACCGGATGCGGCGCAGGTCATAGCGACGTCATGACGTCGGCTTTAGCGTTAATCATCTCGAAAGTTAAACGTTTTGACTAAACTTCATTCAATATAGTGTATATATAAAAGCTAGTAATTATCAATTTGATATTCATCAACATTAATTTTGTGTTTTTGTCTCATAAATCTAGCTTTTTGTGTTTGTAAAATTGTTTGCCGTTTACGCCAATAAATTTGAAACGAATTATCTTACATGATTTTGCATTATGAATACAATGATAAAAACGACAATTTACCCGTCTTTGATAATGTAATATATCATGTTGTCATCCGCATTGCTATTTGGTTTTGTGAAGCACGTATGTAGCCTCATTTTGACGGTCCAATCAGGTTCCTCGGTGAACACCTTGACATACACATCACTCCCAATGCTAGCGTGGATAGGATTACCAGGTATCTCATGCTGAAAGTTTGGATCCGTAAAGAACGCCATGCTTATCGGATGGTGACCTGTAACTGTCACGTGTTCCGAGTTTGTCTCGTGATGCACGTGCGATGATGTCGCCTCATTTGTGCTGACGTCACATTCTACAATGAATGTCCATTTGTGCTGACGTATTATAAACGGGTTAATGGGATCGTAGATGGCGTAGTATAAAATATTCTCATAAAATAACGTTCCATCGGATACCTGAAAAACACAGCTTGTAAATGAAGAATGCTAGTTCCGAAAAAGGGTGCCCGATGAAAAGGATAACAACATGTACACATACACGGTGGGGAAACCACATTGACCAAAAGTGGTCCAGTGTACGATTTTCGACCTAAGACAACGTCGACTCAGGCAGTATCATCTTACGAAGGGTTTGGTAGCGGGATAACGCGCGCTGTCTGAATGAAAACAATGGCGTATCAAAGAAGTTAGAGTGAAAAAACCTACCTAGGTCGACGTTGCACTGTACAACTTTTGATCACGTGGTTTCCCCACCGTGACATAGAGTTGTGAATATAGTAGTACTACAAACTTGTCACAGTGCAGTATGTCATCGTATATTTATAAGCTGGCCAGAGAAAACATGACCAACGCACTGCATTATTCTACTTTTGAACATAAATGATATTTTGCAGAGGTTGAAACAACTCATGTGTTGGAAAACGGTAACAATAGATCGAAAATGAATATTGTATTGAGCCGTGACTTTTATGTACTCTATCCCGAAAGGTTACGGCTCATGAGTAAGGTTCTATCTACCGGAAAAAGTAAAAAACAATAAAAACATACCCGCTTAGATGTCAGGCATTCCTGAAGTCCTTGTTGAAATAGAAGTAGCGATCCTTTCTCTATTCCTTGGCATGAGTTATCACCGAAGAATACATGGTTTGACGTAATGGTTGGGTACATTTCTTTTAATACAGTCATATTGGCTGTAATATTCCAACTGGAGCCCGTACAAGCAGGATGAATAGCGACACCTAAATGCATACCTATAAATACACGTGTTATGATTTGTAATAAATTTATAATTAAGACATCTGCGCAACATATTGGGGGTATATAAGATAGTGATTTGTCACAATTAACTGCGGTGATTTATTATAGCCCAAAGATGCATTTATGTAATTTAAGTTTACCTCAACATTGTTAATTCATTAATGTACGATAATTAAACCAGTGCCTGTCAACATTCTGACAAAATAGTTGCCTCGTCATTGGAATTCATTTTCTGCAATCATTATTATTTGCAACACGATACATCGTTTAGCCTGTCAAATAGATGTAATTGCACATTAGCCTCAAACTGTATAGCTAAGTAATCCTCACCTTCCTAGAGATGACCTATATAGTGTCAACCTACCCTGTAATCATGTTTGCTTTGATAGATAAAACACTAAAGATTACAAGCAATACAAAAGTCCCATACCGGTTTGAAGCCATGATCTTTAAAGTATTTTCCATGTACAAATGTATATGTTTCCATAGCATAAAATATATATATATAGATTATTAGCCATCCCCTTATTGCCCCCCTATCCACATACCAAGTGTCATAAACCTAGCTTGGAAACTGTTTGAGTTATGTCAGGATCCAGAGTTTTGACGGACAGACAGAAATACTGACTGACGGACGGAGGGCAGACCTATAGTCCCCTCCGGTTGAAAATTTAATTTGGATAACATCAAATTATTACTCACATGAGTACGATCCGACTGTGTTGACACAAACGCCTTTCCCCGCACATATATCCGTCGTACATTCATCCACGTCATCAGTGCAGTTTCTTCCAGTCCAGTTATTGGTACAATTACAAACGTAATCAACACCATTGTTAACACACGTGCCGTTATTATCACAATGTGATTGAGAACATCTATCTAACAAACTTGTATTAGAAAGCATTGTTGTTTCCATCATGGAGGTAGGTTCTTGTGTATTTACGCTCCTTGGTGTCGTCTGCGATATCTCTGATAAATCTGTAGTTAATTCAGATGTTACTTCGAACTTGTGTACATTTTCCGTGCAGTTATTTCCCGTCCAACCATCAGTACAGATACAAGAGTAGGAACCTTGTATGTTTAAGCATGTTCCGTTGTTATGACACGGAACATATGCAACGCATTCGTCGATATCATTTGTACAATTATACCCAGTCCATCCCATAGCACAAATACACCTATATCCCCCCTGTATATTTATACAGGTCCCATGGTTAATGCATTTATGGTTGTACGTCTGACATTCGTTCACATCTTGATTGCAGTCATTACCTGACCAACCGTGTTCACATGAACACGTATAGCTACCCTGAGAATTAGTACAGTTGCCATGTACACATGGATTGGTTTTGCATTCGTCAATATCAGTAGAACAATTCTTTCCACTCCAGCCGTTTCTACAATTGCACGTATACCCACCCTGACTGTTAAGGCATGTTCCATGGTTTGTACAAGGGTGTATAGTTTGACATTCATCAACGTCGGTTGTGCAGCTAGAACCAGTCCATCCAGTAGCACAGTCACACGTATATCCTCCCGGTCTGTTTACGCAAGTACCATGATTAAAGCATGAAATAATATGTGACTGGCATTCATCAATATTATGGCTGCAGTCGTGTCCTGACCAACCATGATCACATGAACACGTATAGCTACCCTGAGTATTTGTACAGTTACCATGAACACAAGGTGTACGCTTTGTATCGGCACATTCATTGATGTCTCTATGACAACGACTGCTAGTACTCCAACCAGGCGGACATTTACACTCAAAGAAACGCGGCGGGGGCAAATCGATACAAGTACCATTGTTACCACACACACTAGATGAGGAACATTCATTTAGATACTTTTCACAGTTAACACCATCATAACCTCTATAACAAGTACAATGATAGGAACCGGGTGAATTCCTACACGTACCATGAACACATGGATTAGTTTTGCATTCGTCTATATCTGTAGAACAGTTCTGTCCTGTCAATCCGTCCCTACACATACAAGTATAACCACCCTGTGTATTATGACAGGTACCATGATTCATACACGGGTGTGAGGTGCATTCATTAACGTCTTCAGTACAATTAGTACCGGACCAACCTGGGGCACATTTACACAAATATCCACCCTGAGTATTCTGGCATGTAGCGCTGTTCTTGCATGGATTGCTCGACTGACACTCGTTAATGTCATTAGTACAATTTTGACCAGTCCACCCAGTAGTACATTTACATGAATATCCCCCATCAATGTTGTGACATGTCGATTGGTGCTTACAGGGTTGTATCGTCGAACATTCATCAATATCATTAGAACAACTAGGACCGCCCCAACCTGAGGCGCATGCACACGTATACCCACCTCGGGCGTTAATGCACGTACCATGGTTTCCACAGGGGTGTTTCGTATGGCATTCATCAATATCTGTTGTACAACTAGAATCAGTCCAACCAGAAGCACAGTTACACGTATAACCACCACGTGTGTTTACACAAGTTCCATTATTATGACAAACGTTAGTGTGCGACTTACATTCGTCAATATCACTGCTACAGTCATGTCCTGTCAAACCGTGTTCACATGAACACGTATAACTACCCTGAGTATTAGAACAGTTACCATGAACACAAGGACTGGTTTTACATTCGTCTATATCTGTAGTACAATTATTTCCACTCCAGCCGTTTCTACATTTGCACGTATACCCACCCTGATTATTGTGACATGTTCCATGGTTTGTACAAGGGTGTATAGTTTGACATTCATTTACATCAACAGAACAGTTCAGACCCTTCCAACCGCTCCGACACGTACATGTATATCCACCGTTGATATTTTTACACGGGGAATTATTCTTACAGGGATGTATCGATGTACATTCATTGATATCGCTTGTACAAGTAGAACCGGTCCAACCAGCAGCACACACGCATGAATATCCACCAGGAGTGTTCTGACACGTTCCACTGTTCTTACAGGGATTTCTCGGATGGCATTCATCTATGTCATGATCACAATTAGTACCACGCCACCCTCCTGAGCACGTACATGTATATCCACCTTTAGTATTATGACATGTTGCGTGGTTCTTACAAGGATTATGCGTTGTACACTCGTCAATGTCATTTGAGCAATTAGTACCGCTCCAGCCTGGGGTACATACACATGTGTATCCACCTTGCGTATTTTTGCATGTTGCTTGGTTGTGACAAGGATGTATTGTACGGCATTCATCAAAGTCATTAGAGCAATTAGTACCACTCCATCCAGTAGTACACTCACACCTATATCCTCCGACATCGTTGTGACAAGTCGCATGATTCATGCATGGATTGGATGTGGTGCATTCATTGACATCAATAGAGCAGTTCTTACCAGACCAAGCCGAACCACAATTACACGTGTACCCGCCATTAGTATTTGCACAGGTCCCTTTATTCTGACAAATATGTACGTATTTCTGGCATTCATTCACATCTGCACTACAGTTTCTACCGGTCCAACCTTCAGTGCAAGAACAAGTGTAATTTCTGTCCGTATTATGGCATGTACCATGAACACACGGTGGTCTATCTGCTTTACATTCATCGATATCGTGAAGACAACGTGAACTTGGATCCAATCCAGGTGGGCACTCGCATCTAAATCTTGCAGGGGGTGTCAGGTTGACACAAGTACCTTGGTTTTGACACGGGTTGTGCAATAGTGAACACTCGTCAATATCATCACAGTGTGCTCCCCTTGATCCAGCAACACAAGTACAACGATAACTGCCCGGTGTATTGTGACATGTTCCAAACTTACATGGCTTACTGGTGCATTCATCAACATCAGTCTGACAGGATTTACCCGACCATCCATGTGGGCACTGACATCTAAATCTATCTGGAGGAGTTAGGTTGACACATGTACCATTGTTGTGACACGTATTGTGAGATTTACATTCATCAATATCATCACAATGGGTCCCATTGGAGCCAGCAACACACGAACAACGGTAACTACCCGGTGTATTGTGACACGTTCCTCCATACTTACATGGTTTACTGGTGCATTCATCTACATCAGACTGACAGGATTTACCCGACCATCCAGCTATACAGCTACAATTGTAACTGCCTACTGTGTTCACACATGATGTGCTATGGTTACCACACACCTGAAAAGGTATAATTAAGGAGGTTCGAGGTAGCAAGTACCCTTTTTTAAGTGCTAAATCACTGGAATTCGGAAGGGAAAAGTGTTGCCACGAGTATTGACTGTGCTAAGACCCCGTTCACACTGGGTTACGCTCTTACTACGATCATGCCGATCTGCCCCGACCTGACTAAAAGTATAAATCGGGACGAGATCGGCCTCAAAACCAAGAACATTGATAAATACCGTCACGGAACGTCTGATGGACGCGTGTGCTACGATTTCGCTACGATCACGGCGTTTCCGATACGATGCTTGTACGCTTACACCACGTTTCCACCGCGATCAATGCCGATCAGGAACCGTTTCTACAACGATGTCGCAACGATCTGCAAGACCCTACTACGTTGATAGACAGACCTAAAAGACTGTGGCACGAAGTTGCGCCGCTCATGCCGACAATACTACGATCTTGACATTATCATAAATACGCTTTGGTGTGATGCTTACACTAATCATTGAGTTTGGAGCACTTTCTTCAGATCACGCATTGCCTGAAAAGGCATCGAATCCATTGGATGATATTTTATGTACAATGAACAACATTTTCTACAAACCGTTATATGCGTACATGAGAGAAATGTTCATGTACTTTCCTAATTTATCATGCAACTGCTATGGTAACTGCCTGATAACACATGACCTGAGAACATTATGTGTTCTCAGGTCAATAGGCTGCTAGTAGCCTGAGAACACTTTTTGGCTCCGCCCACAAATCGCGGACTATTTTCCCATTTCTCATTCCGTCTAAAATTGACCTACATATTATTGAAAACTACAAAAATATACATTTGATAGCTAATATTTATTCAAAGTTTAGATTTACAACCAACATCAGCAATATTTCTTCGCCATGTAGGGCTACGCCAGTGTATTTTTTCTTGAATTCATACGGGTCATCCACGGATCAATCGTTTGGGAAAGGCCCTGAAAAAAATATAAACACACATAAATCCACTGGCATAGGATCATCAAAGATAAATAAACATAAAGAGTATGCAGAGACAACGGTTCCACATCAAATACACTGGACAAAATGCAATTTTGAACTCATTTGAAGACTCGATACGATGCGCATACAAAATCATTGAAAATGAAAAAAAGTCGGAAATTTTTGGCGAATCTTAAGACTAAATGGGTCAGTTAAATCATTGTTAGATTCAGTGTACAAATGGTTTATACATAGGTAAAACATACAAAAATATAGTAGGCCTTTCAACAAGATCAATGTCTTACCATATTCTATTTTCATCGATTTTCCAAGCATTGAGGTCTCCCTACTGCCATTCTCCACCCACCAACTTGACTAAGACGAGTAAGCGTGTATAAACTGTTCATTCTTGAAGTTATTTCCCCCGTCCGGAATTCAATTTTGCACTCACAGTTACCGCAAACAACCCAGTGTTTCACATAGTCCATGTTTATATTTATTCCAAGGCATTGTTAAGAATAACACACACACGTACGTCATTGATGATTCATTAAAAAAACTTCATGAATTCATGAGCGAAATTTTATTCTACTACTATGACACAATGTAGTTATTTGGTAATACCATTTACTAAGATTTCCCTTTCTGAATATATAATTGAATGATTTTAATTGTTAATATTTCTTTTGTTAAGCAGCGTAGAATTGAGAACTATTTTGTTTCGCGGAAGCACATTTAATTGTGTTAATCGGCGTGTTTACTGGATCTACTAAAACCCACAACTCGGTTGTAACTTTAAAAAATGAGGAATTACGCCCCTTACTTGTTCCGTGGTGCTGGTTGCATGATAAATAGAAACTCGGGTCACTGTCCGGATCGAACAATGTTATCAGACTCGGCGATATCGTCCGGGTTGACTCGCCAAAGGCTCGCCACCCGGACGATATCACCTCGCCTGATAACATTGTTCTCACCGGACAGTGACCTGAGTTTCTCTATATCTCGGCCAGTTTTGGTTATACACTTATGTTTTCCACAGAATAATAATAATAATAAAGACTTTATTTAAAGAGGCAACACAGTTGGGTATGCCCAGTCTTCCCTGTGAGCCTCATATAACATAATATATGTACATTTACAAAAGTTACATGAATGACAAAGTAATATAAATATATACAAGTATATATACACAGCTGAAAGAAAGGAAAAGTAATGAGCAGATAATATAACACATTGAATGATGGCATAAATAGCATAAAACATTATTGATGGGTTACTAATTAATCAATGCATCGCTCCAGTGAGAGAGAAGTGTGCTTGACCACCAGAGAACCACCACTTCAAGTAGTTGCTTTTAAATAAGTTGATATTTGCAGATGTTATTATATCGTAAGGAAGACAGTTCCATAATATTGCACCAGAGTATGCCAATGATTTTCTGCAAAATTCTAGCCTGGGTTTTGGAACTGCTAGTAGTTTTTGTTCAAATGACCTCAATGATTTATTTTCATTATAGGTAAATAGTTGCTCCATATAATTTGGGAGAAAGCCGTTCAGAGATTTGTACACTAGAATGGCCTTTTTATAGTTAACTCTGTCTGAAAATTCATCCAATTTAATTGCATAAATAATTCCTCTGTAGGTGTGTCAAAATCTTTGTCAAGAATAATTCGAGCAGCACGTTTTTGAAATTTGTACATATCATTGGAAAGCTCAGTGGTGCAGTTTCCCCAAATAGAACAACAGTAGTCTAAATGAGGAAGGATATATGCATTGAAAAACATTTTTCTAGTATGCAGATTTAAAAATTGTTTAATTCTCATAAGTAAGTATAATAATGAGTTGCATTTTTTGAGTGTCATTTGTACTTGTGTTTTCCAATTAATCGTGCGATCAATATGGACTCCCAGAAGTTTTTCTGTTTTTGAAAATTGAATAGTTTTTCCATTGAATGAAATTCTTGAATCTTTTTCGGAACTGCGAGTTGAGGGAGAAATAACCATAGCTTTTGTTTTTTCGGAATTTGCAACCATGGAATTTCTTTTTAACCAGTTTTGTATAGAATCAAGGTCTGATTGAATGTAAGTACAAACTGAGTCTAAATTACTTCCTAATGATGAAATAGTGGTATCATCAGCACACATATCTGACACAGAATTTGATAGGTGTAACGGCATATCATTTATATAAATAATGAATAGGAGAGGTCCCAGCACAGAGCCTTGTGGCACACCAGCTGGTATGTGTTTTATACTTGAAGTTTTTCCGGAAACACACACCTGCTGTGAGCGATCTGTTAGATATGACCTGAACCAGGCAATTGCATTTTCACCAATTTTATATAGCTGTAGTTTTTCAAGTAGTAACTTGTGATTAATGAGGTCAAATGCCTTAGTAAGATCGAGAAAAATAGTCCCAACAAGACTTCCTTCATTTATTGCTTTTATCCAGTTGTCAATAATGGCAGTCAGGGCAGTTTCACATGAGTGGTGAGTTCGAAACCCAGATTGATTTGGGTGAAGGAGAGACTTGTTTTCAAGAAAAAGTTTTAAGTTATTGCTTACATGTTTTTCAAGTACTTTTGATAGAACTGGTAAAATCGAAATAGGTCTGTAATTACTTTTCTCACTTTTAGACCCCTTTTTATGGATAGGTGTCACCTTTGCTCTCTTGAATATTGAGGGAAATATTCCATTTGATAAACTGAGGTTAAAAATTTTTGCGAGATGTTTGGATATGATTTTAGCACTTAATTTAAGAAATTTTGGTCCTATGCCATCTAATCCAGTTGATTTATTTATGTCAAGGTTTTGTAATTCTTTTTCTATAAATGTGCAAGTTATACTAGGTATTGGAAACGAAGAATAATTTGCTTTGATCTATGTCCAACTGGTGTCAAGGAAAATGACTATCCTATATACAGAAATTATTACGCGATTTTGTACATATTTCAATAGAAAACACAGGTAAATTTGATGCCGATGGTACTACGATGTCATTACGATCATGCCGATCCAACCAAGATGCTTCCCCGGTGTTTCTACGATTATGCCGATCTTAATACGATCTTACTACGTTCTTACACCGATTCGTTTTAGCCACGATCCCGCTACGCTTGTTTTGAACATGTTTAAAATAAGCGTAGTAAGGTCGGGGAGCTCCCCGACCTACGCGATTCCGCCACGACTCTACCACGTTTACGGAGACCCTCTCCCGATTGACCACGACTGTCCCACGATTTGTCCCGATTTGGACTAATTTTAGATCGTAGTAGAAGCGGCGTCCCAGTGTGAACGCCCTATAAGCAAAATGGTTCGATTCACAGTTTGTGCTTATTTGTTAAACTTGATAGTGATGTCTAAACGAGTGTTTAATTTGGTCGTGAACAACTTTCAAATTGTAGGGAGGTTGCGAACGTGTAACGTGCACCATTATTGTTGGGAATTTTGTCATACAGGTGCGTGAAATTTATACAAGAAAAGGGCGTGTGCAGATGAAATATTATGTATCACATAGGCATTAATAAACTTGGAATGAATTTACATTACAAAATATTTACCATAAAGATACAAGTTAGATCATGATTCACTGAGATTGTATTTATAAGCATTAAAATCAATACATGCAAAATTTATTGTCTTATTTTACACGACAAATTCTTGTATCACTTTACACACTTTGTTTCGCAAGAATTTCTTAAATGCACTTTGTACATCTACAAATACGGTTAGTTACACGTACAGGTAGTCGTAGACGGTTTCGCAACCTCCCTAACGATTCATTTCTCTGTCACTCTTTGCGAGCATGTACAAGGTTTCAAATGCGCCTAACTACATGTACTAGTACGAAGGGTCTTTTATAGATAATGTTACTGCCTCGGACATACGCATTGAGAGCTAAATTATTCATTATTATCCTCCATGGACGTTCTCTCAGAATATCACAATTGGTCAATGTGTAAAACAGACGTTCTCGCAGAATATCACACTTGGTCAATTTGTAAAACAGAGACATCACAAGTTTGAAATATTTCATGCTAACAAGACATATATCTTAATAATAATATTAGACATTGCACATAATATCGCATACGGCCAATGGTAGCAGTTTGCGAATAGATATACAAATGTACTAAAATGTCATTTCGTCTAGTCTAGTGGTACATTTGTATTTTGTTAGGTACATAAAATGGACCAAAACTATTTAAAACTGTAATAAAATGCATGTAACAGAAATATTATTTAAACATACATTGGGACGAAACTATAAATTTAAAAAGCGAAACTACCAAAGAAGACTTCATTTAAATGTAACAGTCACAGTTGCATTGTTTATGAAACATCCCTCGTATAATGTCTGTTTAGCCTGAAATGTCAATACGTTTTGAATGCTGGTGGACATACTGGATGGACGCATGTTTAATTGTGTTATTTTATTTTCGCATATGAATACATGTGTAATATACTAAACTATTTCGAAATACAATTTTAACAATATAGTTATGTAGAACAAACCTGTAACTGACATTCATCTATGTCATCGGTACATCTTGTTCCATTAAATCCACCAGTACAGTCACAGTGGTATGATCCGTATATATTATAACACGTGCCTCCATTCTTACAAGGGCGAGAGTTACATTCATTCCTGTCTGAACATGTATGACGGTTAAATCCACGTGATTCACACGTACACGAGTAACCACCGGGTGTATTGGTACATGATGTAGCAACAGGACCACAATAATTCATTGAACATTCATCTATATCAGTCTCGCAAGTTGGTCCTGCCCATTCAGATGGACATGTACATGTAAAAGAACCAGGTGTATTTTGACATGTACCGCCATTTTGGCAGGGGCTACTTGTACATTCGTTATTATCCGAGCAGGAACTTCCGTGATAACCTGAAATATAAAAATACAACCGCTAATGATTAGTAGAAAATGAAGACTGAATCACTGAAAACTGAAATGCTACAAATACAGTTATAATTGTAATGCATGTATATTGTGTTGCATAGCGTATTAAAGTAAAACTCGATAAATTTATAAAGTAGCACACAATAAATTTCAAAAAAGTACAAGTACAACTCTCTTGCTTAGACTTAGAAGGTCGTAAGTACAAAATCGATATTTTGAGAAAACAAGAAAAAACTGTCCGAAACCTACTCTTTAAGAGGAAAAACAATTTTTTTAAACTTCAGTTTGGTCAACATGACCGGTTCTGAATTTCATGAAAATAGGCCCATAGGAAGCGCCTCGTGATGCAGATTTCAAATATGCACGAGTCTTAAAATTCTAAGCCAGCGAACTGTTTGACATTTGGCGGTTTAGTCCGATGTTGTCGCGGAATGTCGTCTATATAACTCTTAGTGTCCTTATAAAGCTTTAATTCGTTTTGTTCGAAATACATCGCTATTAATTGAATGACCAAATGTTTAGATTGAAGGATAAGTTCCGTATAGTATGTTAACGTATTGGTATCGCTAGAATATATGGCTAATAATCAGTAGAAAGAGAAAGAAAATGCGAAGCCGTCTTATTAATATTTTATTTAGGGCGAAATAAGAAGGTCTATGAGGCGTGTATACATAGATTATCACATAGCATTGATATTGACCGTTACAGTAATAATGCATAAATGTTAGAAAATATTATATAATATGTCATAAAAATATATTACATAACAATATAGTATCACTATCACGTACATGTATATACATGTAACTACAACTGCAATATAATAATTTGACATCTGCATCATAAAGCGCCTCTTACAATGTATGAGCCTATTTTCATGAATACCGGAACAGGTCATGTTGACCAAACTGATGTTGAAAAAGCTTGTACGTGGGGTGATAAAAAGAAATGAGACAAACGCTGTAAAATGACAATGAATACCGATATAAATCAGAAAAGTTGTATGTCAAAAAATACACAAAAATATATATCTCTCTTGCAATTATTTTAAAATGACAAGAACATGTTTAATAATTATTCCATCATTCTCATTCTAAAACGGCTTCTATGAATGACGTCCGTCATTGCGATAGACGTTCAAAATGGATTTCCCATCTTCTTCATTTCGGGCCTCTGCTTGAGATACTAAAGTTTATTTTCCGCCACAAAATATCTTGTACTTACGATATATTATTATTCTTCCGGGAGAGTTTTATTACGATGCCCGTTGTATCATTTTAAATGTTTGCTTAGACTTTTATCCAAGTGTGTGATAAAACTATCTATTTTGAAGCTGTGTTTTTGCCGAATATTGACGTGGTTTTCGAGTCGGTACTATAAGCGTTCACGTCATAGATTGTAAACAGACGCACTTAGATAAAACCGTTTTGATCAACGGCTACTCAATGTTATGAGGTCATGTCCAGTTTATTTTACAAATGTTGGAGGAATATTTATTAAAATATTAACCACATGCTTTTCAATATCATATGGCGCCTACGGACGACATTTTGATGTACGGCGACATAGCGCGACACCTGATATTTAACGTTTTAAAAATAAATCACTACTTATAGTAGAATATTATATTTTACATGTACAGATCGGCAATAAATGGACCTTAACGAATACGATACTATTATGGTTAAAACACGTACTCTTGACAAATTATAACATTTGTCTCAATTCTTTTTGATCACCCCACGTATTTTTTTAAGTAAAGACTAGCTTTCAGACAGTATTTTCTTGTTTTCTCAAAACATCGATTTTGTACTTACGACAATCCCATTCTAAGCCAGCAAATTGTCATACTTCCATACAGTCAGTCTATCAATATTTACAATCCATATATTGATCCAGGTTTGGTATACTTAACGACGATTGTCCAATGAAACATTTAAGGACCTGTGATCATCTTCATCTTCAATAGCAAATCGTACTATTTACATTACATGAATATGAGGAATCACCTAAGTTAATCGGCATCACCTTACTAAATGAGTGTTAATAGTGACTGTATGAATGTTCAAATAGATATTTCGCTATGAAAATACTGTACAATTATTAAGTATTTACCTGATTTACAAACGAGATGACCGTCCATGTCACATTCACGGTTACCAGATGTTTGACAGTGATGTTGACATTTATCTCCGGAGTATCCACCAGCACACCAAATCAGAAGCTTCATGGCCAATCTGTATCAATATAAAATACAAATATGTACATGTAGTACTCTATTATATAAGAGATTTTTCGATCTCAAGTCATTCCATATGCTGGTGCAAATGGACAAAAAAGTGTGTTAATGGGTGCCAATGCTAAAGCGCATCGTACGAGAATCGCTAATCAGTACCTTGGCGACCAAGGTTTAACGTATTGAATTGCAAGACATGAACCAGTTAGAACATGCTGAAGCGCCGTCTTTCGACACGAAAACGTCCACCGTCAACCAGAAATAAGCTGGCTGTTGCCCTTACTGAGGAATGGAGTCTCATTCCTCAAAGGGGCATCAAAAAGCTCATACACAGCTTACAGACCCGTGTCACAAAGGTTATCCGAGCACGAGAAAATCATACCCGCTCATTAAACTTTTTTCCTCATTTCTTATGATAAGACAGTGTGTTTACCCAAACCCACCAACTTTCAAAGACTAAAACTGATAGGGTTGTCTTTGAGCATGAATCGTGTGCTACGGTTTGTGAAATACACGCTATTTTTGTTAAAGTTGATCAGTGATATAATGGATTTTTGTTGGATATAAACTTCACTAATAAGTCATTGACCCTTAATTACTTTTTGTCGATTGTATTATTTGTATAGTAAAAACATATTCCCTACGCATTAAACTATGTGAAAACGTTACCTGTGTGTACTGTCTGACAAAATCATTTCATAAGGTGTTGCCTTATCGAACGTTGAACCAGCTTTATATGTTGCTTGTATAGCTTTATTATGTTGAGACAGCTTCTTATTGCCGTTGTACTTGATGTCTGTACTTATTACCTGGAACATAAATACTAGGTAAAATTAGTACGCAGATGTTACCGGTATTTCTCTGATATAAAGCTTTGAAAATCGATATCATAACAATATTGTTTCCCGACGGACTAAAACGATTTGAAATGATTTCATGGAAGAATATCGTGCGTGTGAAAAACTAGACTCCTTGTTTGTATATGCATACTATATGAAGGCGTATGCAATCCGAGAGCACTCGTAAAAAAACGGAAGCTCGTGCCTGATTCCTGTGGCATGTTTTGTTCCGTCGACCCCAACAGGTGGACTGGAAGTTGTTTTACCAAATACAATCTTTTGCTAGTTTGGTCACGTAATGATCCGACAAAGAGGTATTTTAAACTGCATGTTCCTTACACTTGTGTATACATATACATGTAGATAGGTAGTCGTTAGCTATACAGTCTTAAGGTATTCACTACTCGCAAAAGAAAATGGTGAGGCTGTGTTCGATTGCATGACTCATGTGATACGAGTCTACTCGCAGGTCTATCGAACACCACATATATAACTCTGGGTCGATGTGAAAATACAAGCTTTTGGGTTAAACAGTATTTAGTTTCATAACTATATAATAAACATTCATTCACACAAATCAATGATTGAGTAGAAAGCTAAGCTTATTTATATACTCGTTTCTTAAGCTTTTGATATTGGTAAAACATAGGGTTGCTTGTGAAAGCGACATATATTTATAGCTCTGTGTCATGAAAACAATTTCAAAAACATGACAGGCGCTAGAGATCCAATCAGAACTATTTTTATATAAAATAAGCAGTTTTAAAACACATGCTATCTGTTCTGCAGAACTACAACCTTGATACTTAGCTTGAGTTTGTTGTGTACAAGTTCAATTAACGCTAAGAGTGTTGTTATCATATTGTCAACAATTCAACGCTGGCTTATTACTTATGTTACATTTTCAAATACACATGCGCGAAAACCCCTATCTTTTCGAATCGAAAGCGGAGTGTTATACTGACGGTGTTTGTGTTATTTAACAAGGTCAACGAGAAATATCAAATTATCTTGTTTGCGCATGCATATTTCTATTACTAGCATACGGCTGTTTCACAGTATTTTACACAGGAGTGTAACAAATTAGTCAAAAATTGAAAGTGTTTAATTCCTTATGTCTTGTGAATTTTCTAAAGGAGCCATGTCCAAAGGTGCAAAATCCGAAAAATCTTTGTGTAATCTTGTTTACTTTTTCCATATTCACTTAAGTTATACCAAGCTCTCATGGGCACTGAGTGCAAATGTTTAAATGATGTTATACATGCAATGTTTAATATTTAAAAACAAAACTAAGCTAATAATATTTGCATTCACTGTAGCTCAAGTGGTTACAGATTGGCTACCAGAAATGTTAAGTATAACATAAAAAATTGATAAATTATTGAATTTTTCGCCATTTCATTTCCTGTCATTAAATTGAATAACACAAAAACTAAACTGTTTTAGTAATTGATTTAATACTTATATGAATTATTTTAGCTTATTTTGACATATCTGCTATACCAAAAATCAGTACTTCAATAGATTTTATTACTTTTTGGAAAACTTTTAAGAATTCTTCAATCCCTGAAGTTAGATGAAAACGTTGCGGACACTACATATTTCAAAATTGAAGATTTTTGTAAATAAACATGATTGTCTCTATATATATAGATCTTTTTGTTTGGTAAAAAAAGATATATATACTGATGAAAGATGTGTTCATATGTATAAAAAGTGTAGAGGAATACTTTCTTTTACATAATGTACAAGAAAGAAGTTTCAAACGTACATGTACCTACGCATGAAATACAAAATTGTCAATGTTAAGTAGAAATTCAACATGGGGAATTAAACTACAAGATGTTTAACAAATATTTCAACAATTAATTATAAATTGAAATGAGTAAAATTTCCTTTTATAAGCAAAATCACATGATATATTTGATTTGTATTATGTTTGTTGTGAGGAAACAGTGATGCTGGCACTACAATTTTGAAACATTGGAAACATGAATTTGTAAAATTGTTCCTTCCAGCAAATGTTCATAATCTTTTTGTACCTAGTAAATCAATGTATTTTGTCATTATATGCAAGAAAATAAAATTTAATGTCATCAACAGTACAGAAACTAAATATCGCTGCCATTAACATGATTATGTTGTACAAGAAAATAATTAAATGACATCTAAACTTAAATTTAATTTTTTGAAACATATACATTTAACATGCCTGTCCAAAAGACTGAGAGATTGTGTAAGGTGTGTGGGTGACCGGTGTCATAAAATTAAGGTAGTACACTCTCTAATTTGAACATATTTTCTTCTGATCCTCACCAAAAATAATAAAATATAAAGAGCTCAATATCGGGGTTAAGTTTGAATACCAGCAAATTCAGTCAAAATCAGTTTCTCCTAAGAAAGATTATGTCCCTAAAATAATTGAAACTTTACCAAATTTGCATTGTTCAGAATCAGCTTGAGCATTTTCCTCTTGTACTAAACAAACTTGATGGAAATTTCAAGGAGCATATTGTCTCGGACAAGTTTCGATAACCGACAAAATCAGTCTTTGTCATCATGCATTGAGCATACTGAATTATCTAAAACTGACCAAATTTGCATTTCAAGCTCTCTTACTTAATCATCTTTTTGTGATCCTTTCCCAACTTGAAAGAAATAACAGCAGATAAAGTAAATACATATAATATCTTGGGACACCTTTAAGAATCAGCCAAATCGGCTCTTGAATATTCTAAAATAGATAAATATTGTATCTAAAGTAGTCTTTTCCATATACATTTGTATCCTTGATAACCCATAATCATAGTGCAAATGGAAAAAGAAATGAGCTCAATCAAATTAGAGTTTTGATAGGGAAACCAGTCCTTATTAATTACCTTTATAATATATTGCGACCCTTAAACACGATATTAAATAAAATGTGACAAATTTTAGATGGTCTGCTTTGCATATACATGTACATCGTTCATACGCTTTGAGGGTTGAATTCTGTTACATTTTGGTACTCCGGTGTATGTTTTTTATTTTTTGAGACGTATTAACCACAGACATTTGATAACAACTAACGTTTACAGAGTACTTACTGTCTTGTTTTTCACATTCTGTAGAGAAATGTGTGTGCACAATAACTTTAATTATAAAGATGTAGTAAACAAGTGCTATTAAACCAAATATAATGCTTCTTTTCCATTTCCAAAATGTTGCGGACACTACATATTCTATGCTAAGGACTTTTGATGTTACCGACGCGCGGTTCACTTCAAAGCCTTGCCCGTCTTTGATCGTGCGGCATGGGAATTTTGTCCGTAAATTGGGTTCGATACGCGTGCGCTAAATTTAAGATAATGTTACCGAACAGCAGACTTATTTTCTGAATTTCCAGAGAATGATTTGGTCACTCGTGAACATGAAAACCGCGTAATTGATCAAATTTTCGGAAGCAAAAAATGGCGCTGGTATTATTCGAGTTTTTAACAAATGTAATGACTTTCAAACATTAGCAATCAATATAATGCGTTTAAGTGCATACATTACTGCAAATGGTCGGGATAAGAACGACTTGTGTGACATGCGAGTTGCACTTTTTCGGATATATACATATTTTCGGATAAGCTCGTCATTCATACATTCTTGGCTACTATTATCTATATAGCAATAATTCAAGTATGTTATCTGTACTTATGAAATACTATCATTTTCATTGAGCAGTACTGTACACCTGATCTCTGTTATATTTTCGGAATGTATTGCATTGAATCATTCAGTAACCTACCACAAAAATTCTACTTTGATATTCACACTGACATAAAAAAAATCTTTTGAGGTCACAAAATAACTCAAACAATTAGCTCCATAGTTCACCAGAAAGCAGGATTTAAGGGTCCAGAAATCAAAATTTTCTTGGGGGAAACCAAACCCCACTTGCGGGAGGGGGTCATCCCCTCCCTCACCCTCTCCCACTCGTCGCTACGCGACTCAAATCGAGTGCTCAGGACTCCAACATTTTGCTAAGAAGGAGTCCTGGGACTCCTACTTTAAAAACCTACCAAGAACCCTGATATATTTTATTGAAACAAGCGAAACATATATTCAGTGTAAGACAACAAAACATTTTCTTAAACACACAAATATTACAATTTAATGTTTAAATTGTCTCTAGAAAAATGTTAAAAACAATTAGAACCCAATGTATTCAAGGAAAATACAAATATATTTTTGTAGAATATGTCAATATACTGTTTGTTGTTATACTACTGTTATTATCATATAAAACAAAGCATTTTTTCAACATAAAAAATATTTTAATACACTAAACAAAAGAAAGAAATGCAAGAATAAATAAGGATAATTGGATCATTTGCGTTGCGGACACTACAGGCGTTGCGGACACTACAAAGGGATATTTTGTGGGCCTGCAAACACAGATGCCACAGCAAAGCTGTAAATTTGGTTTACTTTGTTGTGGACATGAGATCTATTTACACACAAAATAGTATAGGAATACATGTAACCATAGTGGTTTCTGAAATATTACAGCGTTGCGGACACTACAAAAAAGCATGATGAATAAAACCTCATACAGAAAATGAAATTTTTAAAACTTGATCTTTGATGACAACTTTTCTTTGATTTTTTCATCCTTAATATTCATATTTTGAAGTATTTATGAATAAAATGACAAGAAATTCTTTAATATCAATATTCCACACCTCATTATATAAAGTAGGATGCTCAGTTTCCAAAAGGTATAACAGACTAGTGGTTCACTGCATTTAGACAGTACTTATTTATTTCTTGTCCAATTTAAATCAAATAAAAAGCAAAATTAAGAAATAAAAATCTGTTCGCGTATATTGTCGGTGAATAAAACATGGGCAGGAGTTCGGATGCGGAAAAATTAAATCACGAGTGCGTAGCACGATTGATTTAATTTTCCGCATCCGAACTCCTGCCCGTGTTTTATTCACCGACAAAATACAAGAACAGAGTTTTTATTTCGATTCTAAATACGATAATATCCCGCACTATTTAACTGCGCGCATTCCATTTTCACCCATTTGACATTGCCTATTATTTCACGCTGAAATTGAGTGGCTTGTTAGCTGGTACAATTACCTCCCTCGTTAATGAAAACAATCTACGTAATTTCCTGAAGGAAATAACACATATTAAACATTGAAACAATTTTAATAACACGAGTATAGGGTATCCATTTCATGAAAAGAAAAATATAAATGAATTGATTATCAGAAGTTTTAATCAAACTAAGTTTCGAGAGTATATTGGATTGTCTAAAAATAGATGCGTCATAGCTGTAACACTGGATTCTCGTGCAACGTGCCTTGCCATCGCGACTTGTAGAAGGTTTACTATAAAGTTTACGTTCATTCATTCATAGATATGCCACGTGATACGGGGCGTAAATAGTAACAGCCAATTTGAGAGGTATGTTTTATGGGGGTAATAAAACATGCTCTTGTTTGCACTATGTTTAAAGGATTAAACCGCGGATCGTGTTAGAATGCAGTATAGATAATACATTTTTCCTATCTGGTATGATAATTGGATATATAGTTATATATTTTAAGATATTTGTCTTCAAACGTTTCTCTTTTTAGAATGTTACAACATAACGCCTCAAATTGATTTTATTCAGGACATAAATGACATCATAACAAACTAACGAGATGAGGAAGCAAACTAATTTTAACTGTGAAAGTTGGGCATTGACCTTACACTATTTTTAATTGCTTAAGTACCTACACAACTATTCATGAAACATTATTTAAAAGCCTTTAACATAATGCAAGCTAAGCTGTGTAAAATACTGTGAAACAGCCGATAGTGTTGTAGTTTTCTAAAATCTAACGTTTTTTAGTTTTCGCCTGATCATAATAAAAATTGTGATGTCGTACCGGCCAGTTGATAGAAGAAGTACGGGCTGACGAATTAGATCGTTTGGCACTATGCATGAGCCGCTGTTTTGGAATCGATGAAAGTTCCAAGGTATGAAGTGAAATTACTTCTAGTCAATCTTCCGGTTACTCTTATACTAGTTGTTTTACCTTGACAATTGCTGTAAATACAACAATTAATCACTAAGCATAGTAATGACATAGTATTATCATACCGGCCAGGTTGCTGAACCGATCAGATATTTATTGGATGTTCCACTCGCAGCCACACCATCACATATCGTCAAATTTCCTCCATTAAATGTAGATCTGTCTAGCATGGGATATTGAGTGCATCTAAATAGAACAATAACAAAAAAGGCAAGTGCCAGTATTATACTTAATAACAATTTGTTATTGTAAATGTATTAATAGTGAATCAAGACTAATTACATTCATATAAGTGCACGTAGCATACATGTACGTATTAAGCGCCATAGGACATGGGTTTATTTTAATTTACAAGATATTTCTCCATGTCCAACCATTGATAAACTGTATGTGTATTCAGAAGGAGCGCGCGCGAGAGAGAGAAAGGGGGAGAAGAGAAGCAGAGATACCAATTTACATGACAATGTACGTTTGTATGATCATTCTAAATATTTACAGGCCGTATTCAATTCTATCTATCTATCTTCCATTATTGTCAAACCCCTTGCGGGGACGTAGACATTTGTCTAGGCAGACTTAAAATCAAGAGAAAGAGGTGTGATACAAGGAATCCGGGTGCGATACCCTAGCTCATTTCGAATAGACTCCTTGGTTCTTTAACGTGCTAAGTGTATAGCACCGATACACGCGAGACTACCTCTGTGTTTCCAACCAGTTTCGTCTCTAGTTAGGTGGGAAACACTTTAAAGCGTTTCATTAATGACCAAGTGCCCCGGCCGAGATTCGAACGAGGGACCTCTCGATCAGTAGTCAAGCGTGTAACCACCCGACCACTGTGCCACTGTGCCACTGAGCCACGGCGCCAATTCAATTCAATTATTTTTTTAAAGTCTCATTCACATTTCATATAATTATGCAATACACTTTATACACTGAGCGACTTTGAAAACGCAACATTTACACTATTAAAGGTTATGTGTATGCATGTAAGTATTTACCCATAACTCAGCCAATATGCACTTAATTTTGCTATAATTTGCAACATGTGTTTCTAAGATATGTGGCATTACAAACAAATTCATTAAATTAAGATCTGAAAATACCCTTTACAACAGCAATAAAACAATGGCATAAACAAAAGCATATTTGATGCCGTGCGTCCTACTTCGTATTTCAGATTGTTACAAAGCGTTGATATGTACAAAGTTCGTGAACAAGTGTCCGTGGTTATCATGAAGACAGAAATAAAGTAAAACTAAGATAAATATAAATCTCACTTTAGATTTAGAAAAGTTGAATTTTATTCACTCAATCTCTATCCAAAATTACTTCCCCCACGAACTTGTAGGTGTAGAGGCTACCATTGTCGTGAATTGATGTGGAAAGGACATCGAGTGACAATATATTGGTAACCAATAACACGCAAACAAAATTTCGTCGAGAAATATTGATAAATAAAAAGTTATCTTGATTTTCATTAGTGTTGCGTTTTCAAAGACGCTCAGTGTACAATGCAATTATATAAATGTAATAATACATGTATGTGACTATTTAGTAATACAAATACAGTAGCTTTACATCTAAAACATTAAAACTGATCTATGATAAAATCAAATAAATGCAGATATTTGTTTAGATCTAAAGCTCTAACATATGACACAGTTTATTTTCAAAAATCCAGAAGGTCGTAGACCCATGAGGACAACATATTTACATACATAGCATGGTGATAAAGGTAAAATTAACTATTGTATATTACATATATCCATCCATACATCCACGTATGCGTACATCCATACACACATACATATATTCATACATACATTCATACTTATATGCAAGCGTACGTGTATACATACAAACTTATATCAAAAAGCAAATATATTACAAAAAAGAAGCAATAAATTATGATACATGTCAATATCAGTCTATAATAATGAATCAGTTTGTGTACATAATATTATTCCTGGTACAAAATACTTTATACACGTAAGTGCTAAGTCGTCTTATGAGGTCTTTATTCTCAGAGTTAAATAGTTCTATTAATTTATACATACTTGGATTTCTTCTGAAATAAGCAGGAATATATGTTTGTCTTAATTCTTTATAAAATGTACATTCAAAAACAAAATGAAATTCGTCTTCTAACCGATCGGAGCAAAAACATTTTCTTTCACCTAAAGGAGTTGCAATTGGCTTTTCCATCTACCATTTTCAATATGTAATCTGTGTGAAGACACCCTTAGCTTGGTTAAAGCAATACGAAATTTTGAAACATTGACAATATCAAGATAGGGTTGAAACCTGAATTCACATACATAATTATAAAACAGTGCCCGGCTTGAATTCGCAAGTCTATTGTGCCAGTCTTGAATATATTGGTCTTTTAATCTTTGTTTTACAAGTGATAGAAATAATGTATCGTCGCCAACGTTTTGAAAAAACAAGCATCATAAAAGCCTAAACTACATATCAAATCTTTTAATAATGAGCACCAATTTCTCTTATCTGGATATTGTTCCATATCCGTTTTTAACATATTATAAACCTTTCTAATGTATTTATTACTATCAGAATGGACGAGTTTAACCCAATATTTAATTATGTTAAAAAATCTTACAATTTGGAAATTTGTCCTATCAAGTTCCCCGTATATGAAATCATTCTGTGTTACCCTTTTTACTCCTAAAATGCGTTTACAAACTTGTAGATGAACCCGTTCAATAGCATTGCAGTGTGAAAATCCCCATACTTGGCTAGCATAGTTCAATATTGGTGCGACTAATTTATCAAACAGTTCTAGTCTATGTTTTACAGTGATATTGGTAAATTTATATAAGTATTTCTCCATTTGAAAAATTGCCTTTAAAGCCTGTCCAGCTATTACACTCTGTGTCTCAGAGAATGATCCACCCGAACTAAAAACAATTCCCAAATAAGTAAACTTTTTAACAATTTCAATTTCAACATTGTTATAATAAAACGCAGTATAATTAGATATTCTACCAGCTTTTCTAAAAATAACATTTTTTGTTTTATGTGTATTAACAATTAATTTCCATATATAACAATATTCACTAAGGGCATCCAAACTTTTCTGTAATTCAGCTTGGCTATTGGCAAATATCACAATATCATCAGCATACAGAATCAAGAATATTTTAAACGTATTTACATCAATTCCTGGTAGACCGTGTTGTACAAAAATGTCTTCTATATCATTCAAATACATACTAAATAAAAATGGCGAGAGACACTCGCCTTGTCTTACCACAAGCAGACAGCTGTACCCACCACTTAGGTTGTTATGAATTTTTATTCTGGATTTTACAGATTCATGCATGGATTTCAATATGTTTAATATATTGCCTCTTAGACCTAGTTTGATTAATTTTGTCCAAAGGTTATCCCTAACAACGTAGTCGAAAGCCTTGGTAAAATCGATAAAAGCACAGAACAATTGCTTTGCCTGATTGAGCATATGATTAATGATTCCATGCAAAACAAAAATATTATCTACTGTTCCCATGTTTGATCTAAAACCGGCTTGTGCCTCTATATAAACGCTATAATGCTCGGCCCAATCATTTAATCTGTTATTTATAACCCGCGTAAACAATTTACCCAATGTACTCAATAACGTTATTCCTCTGTAGTTGTTTTCATCGTTTAATTTTCCTTTCTTATGTAAAGGTACAACAAATCCTTCAGACCATTTACAGTAAAACCTCGTTATTTCGAGGACCCATCGGGACAAGCCAAATGCTCGAGTTAAGCCAGTTGCTCGCATTATCAGAATTTTATGATGAATTGTTGTTAAGACTAAGTGTAATTGTGTTTTACCTCGTACGTGTTTGGTGCACGTATTGGTTGCAACTACGAATATCATCATTGTTTATCAAGTCTTCAAGCATTTTGAGTCGTGCAGACATTCTTTGAATGTTACCTTTGTAGGTGAAATTATTCATAATGTTCTATTTGAGTTGATTTACGACCATAAAGTGATCAAATTAGACAAATATTCATTGTTTTGTGATTGTTTCTCTGACTTGGATAAGGTTAACATTTAGATCGGTGAATCATAAGAGTTACACGCGGCTTGAAAATTACTTTCACTATAACAAATGTTGACTCGTCATTAAATTTCTCATAATTAACGCCTCGTTATTGATGTGTATTATTCAATCTTGCCCTTCGACACCTTTATCGTAGACAAACAACCGATTTAAGTGTTGGGGGTTATGCTATTGTCATAAAATGTGATAATCACGATGTGTGAAAATCACAGACCACAGCAACATTAAATCTGACAATTTTTCGGAGGTGTGAAATTTCGCTCGGATGATTGCCTCGAGATTAAGTAACTATTTATCGTTGATAATTGTTGAATGGACCGACACCTGCGTTCGAATTAGACCAGATGCTCGTAATAACATTACTCGAATTAGAGGGATAAATTAATGTACAATATAGAGCAAATTCTTCGGGTCTTTGAAATTAGCTCGAATTAGGCCGGTTGCTCGAATAATCGCTGCTCGTATTACCGAGGTTTTACTTGGAAAATAACCTAATTTAAACAATTTATTAAAAAGTTTAAGTAAATGAGTAGATAACGTATTATTGCCATGTATAAAGAATTCATTCAAAAACAGATCCAGTCCGGCACTTTTACCTGTATTTAACTGTCGGATAGCTTTCTTCAAAGATTCATGGTCAAAGGGTATATTTAGTTCATCAAACATATTATTATACTCATCTCTCTCATATCTTTCCATAAAATATATAACATCTTCATCTGGTGTGAAGAAATGATCATCAGGGTTATTTACAGCTCTAAAATAACGTTCAAAAACATCAATAGGTATATTATTTTTCTTAACATTTGCACATTTTTTCAACATATTCCAATACAGTTTAGCATTTTTAAATTTAGCATCTATCAATTTATCAGTCTGTTGGTGATCATATTCATATTTACATCTACGAATACAAGATTTAAAATGTGATCTTGCACTGACCATAGTTTGTTTGTTCAAATCCGTCTTTTCTAGTCTATATAAGTTTAATGCGCTATAAAACGATTGTCTCTTTTCAAAACATTCTTCATTAAACCAAGGCTGATTGTCTGAGTATTCACGTTTGCTATCAGATATGCTAATGTTATGTTTAAACATACATGTGGAATTATTAATAATTTCTGATAACTCAGTAATACAATTATCAATATCATTGCACGATTCAGCAGTATGTAAATGCTCATCAAAATCTTGAATTTTCATATTAGTATCATTACTGTAAAGCTTATTAATAAATTCGCATTTATTCTCATTATCCCACACATACTTATAGTCAATACACTCACTCTGTACATACTTTGACTCATGACCGTTATAAACATTTTGTTGTTGAAAGGCAAAAGAAAAATCTATAATACAATGATCCGACAAAATACTTGGACTTTCTACTTGGAAATTATCAACATAACTGAATACATTTTGTGTAGATAAAACATAATCCACCACCCTAGAACCTCTGCTTCCAACGTGCGTAAAATTACCGTCTTTGTCTTTATCCCAACGACCATTTAATATTCGCAAACCAGTCTGCTTACACATATCTAACAACATTGTACCGTGATGGTTAATCCTGCCTTTGTCTGCCGACTAACGCTGAACAAAAACATCAGTATAATTGTCAGTAGGTAAAATATCACCAATAATAAATGAAGTATCATCTCGTACAACATCACAATAATCAGATGTATGAGCATTTATATCCCCACATAAAACAAAGTGAAAGTCATTCTCATTCTTGGAACTGAGTTCTGTAAGCAAAGTAAATATTCGGTCAAATGTATGTGTTTCTATCATAGCTTGTCTACTACTATTTTCTGGTACAATATAACATAAGCAAAAATATACATCGTAGTCTATACCAAAGTTTGAACCATTTATTTAAATACAAAGAATGTCATCTTTACTGGTAAATACTAATGTATCGTCTGTTACAAATACGTCCCTCAAGTATACCATAATTCCCCCAGAGTTTCTTTTGCTTGATTGTTTATTTTCAGTTCTGTTTAAAACAAAGTGCGAAAATCCGTTGATACATAAATCCGATAGTTCGTTTGTCCATGTTTCAGTAAGAAGTATGATATCATGATTATCAAACACTGATTTTAGTTCATGTGACTTGAGTTTGTTTGTCCTTTTACAAACAAGGCCCTGTCCATTAAGTAACGCACAGCGTAGCTTGACCATTTATACCGACACTCTCGCTGGTACCCACTCCAATGTTGGAATTCCCCTCAGTAGAGGTATGTCCTAGATTTACTTGTTGATCACAAGTTAAGTTATTTTGAGTTGTGGGTAAAACCCGCTTACTGTCACGTGTTTTGCTCGTACTTTTACTCTGCCTCCGAGACGGCACAGCGGATTGAGAGCGTTTCTGTGCCCTTGCCTCCAAACGCGACAAACGAGGCCTACCTCGCACGGGTCCACTGCTAGCACTGCTCAAAGGTTTCACGAAAGGTTTAATATTGTCACATTGGATAGTTTTCACACTAGTTTCATCGGGATCATTACGTGTAGATAAGTCAATCGATTATCCGTATGGTGTGCTGATTCCGTAGAGCATGGCTGTGCTGGTTTAAGCTCAGTAGCTGTTGTCTGAATTGTTTCATTTCGTGTAACGATTGTATGTACGCTGGGACTCGAGCTTAATCCACACAGTGATATGTGACCTGTCTGCAACGATGGCTGACTCTCCATAGCAACAGGAACTGACGGCTGATGTAAGGAGGCAGACGGTACCTCCTTGTCATGAGTGTGCATATAGCGCTGTTCGGTTGGTTCGTTTTCCCTAGCACTAAATCTGTTCGTGTGACGTCTGACCTGCTGAAACGAGTCACTATCCTCAGTCACGATCCTGCTGTAAGTCTCTTGATATGACAGACTTCGTTAATGATGTCTAACCTTCTAGTACCAACGTATTGGTGCCATTCAGGCAGCTCATCAAAAGCGAATCTTCCGTCTTGTATGATTTTGGCGGGATATATGAGTTTTACGTTGGAGTTCGGAGTTCCTTAAAACGTGACCATAAACGACTTCTCGCCTCCTGAATTTCACGGGGAAAGTCAAAATCTACAGAAAATGGCGTTCCTCTAAGCATGTTTACGTTTCCCATAATCATATCAGTATCACAGAAATCCCTAAAGTTCACTATGATTGGTCTGTTCTGAAACCTCTTATGTTGTACCGGTCTGCCTAATCTATGTGTTCTAGCTATGTAAATTCGTCTAGAGTCAATTGTCAGTTTATTTTGCAGAAATTCTCGGATTAACTGAAAGCAGTTTTCTCCAGCATTTTCAATAAAACCTCGGAATATTAGGTTCTTTCTTCGAGATCTAGCCTCCATATCGATCGACTTATTAGCCATTGTCTTCATAAAGTCTGTCCGTGCATTTGTCACGTGTATAACTTGGCTAACTTTCTCACTCATGCTATGTAGTTGGTGTTGAAACTTATTGATGGATAGACTATTATTAACTTGGTCTTGTCGAATGAACCTCAATTCATCAAATATATGAAGCAACCTGTTGTTAGTTGAGCTGCTTTCAAACACCTCCCTGCTGACGGTCGAGGCTGCATTGGTGCAAAATTCTCTCAGGAGCGCGTGCACATTCTTCACCTTCCAGTGTCGATAGCATGTCGAACGGATTATGTACCGTAACAGTTATGAATGAATTATCCATGCTAGATGTACTAATCTAACTGTCCGTCAGTAATTAGTATGTGCACAAATACTAAATCACAACACTGTCGCTGCTGAGATCAGTCATGCGTGACGAATCGCCGATTATGTGATGTCATAATGCCTTAAAAATGAACTTTGGTTGCTGTATCTTTTCTACTGGGTCATTCCGCTAGTTATAATTTATTATACTTTTCGACAGCTTGGACTTGGGCGGATCTGCGCTTGGTTAGTTGGGCATTGTGCTTTGTGTGTTTTTAATGTTTTCTGTGCTCGGCTGGTTAAGTTGAGTGCTGCCTTCCCTGTCTGACTTAATATAATCTTTTTGACCCCGTATTTGTGTGGCGGTAAATAGTTTGCGAACAAAGGAAACATCACAAATATCAAACTTCATGAAATTCACAAAAGTACTAAAGTCTAAATTCATACCACACATTCAACTGTCTATTATGTCTCTTTTCCTCGATAAATAATCCTAAATAACCTTTTTAATGCACAAATTTATCACTTTTTTCTTCACTGAAAAAATGTACGTTTGTTTATACCGGAAATCACGTGATGATCATAAATGGGTCCTAAAACATTGACTGTAAACCAGCAAAATTGCAGTTAAGCGTTTTTAAAACTTTAAGACCACTAGTTTGCAGAATCATAAACCGTCTTATTTTATGCTTTTTGAATCCGTCGATGGATTGACTTTTTAAAGTTAACCGTACATTAAAATAATTATCATTAACCCACCAATTCCTCGTACATGTTTCGTTTTTGTTGTTTCATAATTCAATGTAGCCTCTATTCCTATAAGTTCGTGCATTCCACAAGATCGTGCATTTTAGTAAAACGTTCATCGCTTTGCTAGAAAATTCAGTTCAAAGTTGATGAGAAGGCATTTATCTAGTCGAATAGTGCAAAAAAATGCCACGAAAACAGTGTTTGATACGTTTGGGGCGAGTTTTGTCCGAGCACCAATTTCATTGTTCACATATTCACAGCTTCCGTTCGCGAAATCTGGAGACATTTCATTTCCTCAAATTTACATAATTATTAAGATATGATATATTTACGAGCGGAAAAATGTGCTGACATATTTACAATTTATTAAATTTATGTTACAAAACTTTTTATTTGCAAAATCATTCCCGTGTGCTTCTAATGATGTCATCAGTTTATGTGCACGAACTTACAGGTTACAAATGTTTATGTCAATACTGCTGACTGCATGTAACATTGAGGCCGAATTTGCAGGTTTTGCAGTTTGACATTCAATTTGTGTTTGAATTTTGTTTATAGACAGATAATTGAAATTGTTTATCACATGTTTGATGTCAGTGTATTTGTTTTTGTGCAGTTGCGCCCATTTCAAATTTAAGATGCACGAACTTGTAGGTGTAGAGGCTACCGTTGTAGTGAATTGATGTGGAAAGGACATCGAGTGACAATATATGGGTAGCCAATAACACGCAAACAAAATTTCGTCGAGGAATATTGATAAATAAAAAGTTATCTTGACTTTCATTAGTGTTGCGTTTTCAAAGCCGCTAAATGTACAATGAAATTTTATAAATGTAATAATACACGTATATGACCAATCATGATTTATAAGAGGCTATTTACTAAAACAAATACAGTAGCTTGACATCTAAAACATTAAAACTTATCTATGATAAAACCACATAAAACAGATATTTGTTTAGATTTAAAGCTCCAACATATGATATATATGGGTCCTAAAACATTTCTGTACTCGTACAACATCATAATTTTATCAGTTTTGTTGTCAAAATTAAAAACATTAAATACTTTGCCTAGGCACTTCTGTACTTATAGAAAAGGAATAAAAGAAATATTTCTTAAATATAATACACTGTTTTAAAATATTTTTTTTAAAAAGCTTATAAGGTTATTTCCAATTTCCACATTGACCTCTGTTTCCAGTCTCAATATTAATCAAGTTTTTTCAAATAAGTTTGTTTATCAAACATGTTACATTCCATTAGTTTCACAATACTTTTTTTAATTTTTGACATCTAAATAAATTACACGCGACATATCAATATATCATAGAGACCGGCTTTTATAGGAAAGAGACTCACGCATGATTCTTGCTAACATGACTGGTACAAATATTTATCTGTACATTACAGGTGTGTGCCGAGCAGTCATTGGAGGAATCTTGGTAACTCACCACTTCTAGCATCATGTATAAGTGTGCCTGAAATCACATTATAACATTCAGAACTCATTATATAATCTCAGAAAGATATGTTAATATGCATACATTTCTCATATTTATAAATATTTATTCGACAATAGCCAAACATGTGCAGATTAATATATTTCATTCAGACTCGTTCAAAATGGATACGCAGTTCACTTTTCGTATAAAGAAGATAATAATAATCGAAGAAGGAAGGCGGCACTCACCAGAAACACAAGAACAAGAAAGAGCAAGAACTACTGAACAGCTACATAAAACGACATCACATTCCGACAGACTGTCGCCTCATTCAGTCAAATGAATCCGGAGAAAGGGCCAAAAGAGACGTACAGGGTGTTAAAAAGTTTGTTCTCATACAAAATTTTATCTGAACTATGTACGCGGTGTAAACTTTTAATTTCTTACTCTGATAGTTGTATTTAATGCCAGAATGATAAGCACAATGATAAAACCCTCGGGAATTTAACTTGAACATTTTACATTCTTCTGACGCCAGAACAAATAAAGTAGTGAAACATAAACATTGCGAACGAACATTTTTAACACCCTGTACATACCAAAGCGACGACCATACACCACAAGGGTGAAATCTTAAGTGTATGAAACTAATAAATGTATAATCAATAACTTCCTTAAATTGATCCTACCAACTTGCCTCAACGATGTGCACAGCTAGACTTGATACTGTAATCCTTGCAATATTTTGTTGAAAGCCGACCAATGGTTACAAAGAAATGCAAAGACAAACATGCACAGATGAACCAACCAACCAACCAACCAACCAACCAACCCACCATGACAATAAAGACCGTTATATATACTAAGTACCTGCGGATATACTGAACACAGTTTCACAAAAACATTAGTCACTGTGGTCCTAATTGTGTTGTAAATGGAATTTTCTTTTTAGACTATATAGGGGAAATACATAGACTAATTGACTTTGCCCTAGGAACCGAAAGCAACAAATGTCACTGGGTGAGGTTATACGTTTTACAGTGCACAAACTCTAGGCTGACAACTATTTATTGACAGAAGACAGCAGAGCACAATGTTTACGCGACTCTTACAATGTACGCATTGTCAGTTTGCTAGTTTTTATACGAAAGCCAAAACCAACAGAAAATGTATCATCACTAGCAAATACGTACCTTACTTTGAATATTGTTTGCTTTAAAACATTTGTTTTGTCAAAAGGTTAGGATAACGATTGATACAGATCAACCGCTAAATAATGACTAACATAATATAAATAATTCTTATGAAAAATAATGCATGGACGTCTATGCAAAGGAATACTGTAACGCTAACAATAGCACCTGTGTTGGGAATCACGTGACTAAATATGTACCGGTATATGACACCATAAAATCAGACAATTTACTACTGACGGTGCATCTGTGCTATCAAACGGTAAAAGATGTGTTTCGGTCAGAAAGGCGTTTTATAATGCGCAATCATCTCTAATTAACTAGCCTTCAAAAGATAATTACATTACAAAGGTACACCTTTTAAAAATTCTATTTCATTTCACAAATATAATCAGGCGAGGTACTCTTACAAATAAATACCGGCCAACCAGGCATTGTGTCGTCAATAAGCTCTTTAGTCGGGCTTATCGGAGATTACAAGGATGCTATACTTCATTTTATAAATCGTAAGTAAATTTAATTGTAGTTTGTTTTATAGTTCATCCTAGTGTTTGTCCAATCTAAAGCCTGTGATATTTTAACTTTGGGGCAGTTTTAATGTATACTAATCCATCTATGACGAAGTTCATGACGCGGACAATTTTGTTGTTTTAAAAGCTTACACATAGGGCAATTCAACTTTTTAAGTGACATGTTCGGAACGATTCGGGATCAGGTGTTTTAACTTCGTTATGGTTTTAACTTCTTTATGGTTTAAAATTAAGTTCTCATTGGCACAGTATTCCATGCACATGCCCACATGTACTTAATTTACTAATTGTGCGCATTAGATTTTTCTAAATGACAAGTTGCCAGTTGTATATTGCATATTAAATGTATTTAGTGTGTTATACAAAGTGAAATATTAGATAGAAATAGTGATTACTTTGGTATATTATACCTCACCCTAATTTCAATCAACTGTTTCTTTGTTATTTCTATCAGGCAATATATCCAGCGATAGACTGATTGATTTACATGTTCCGAATACAGCAGCCGGTCAATATCATAAAAAATATGGACCGGCAAAAAATATTGACCGGCTGCTGAAATTAACGTCTTGTTTATTGCATGACGTCATGGATACTGTGACGCTACCATAGAGCGTGACGTTGCGCGTACTTTTCTTTTTGTAGCCTTTTTTGTTTAAGTAAGATTCAGCATGCCCTGCCAGCAGTAATTGCATGGATCAATTCATGTGCGTTTATGATACAAAGTTCAGTATGAACTCTAAAGACGAAATAGTTTGCATAAAAATGAATAAAAGACGAAATTCCAGGGATGGTGATTTATACCTGAAACAACTTAAGTTGTCTATAGATTTATAATAGCAATTAACACGGTTTTCACATTTCTGGGTTATTTCGGTGGATATGCAGACATACCAAAAATAGATAATGATATGTAGTTCTTTAGCACATAAACAAGTTAAACCCAAATGTATGTAATGTTTTCTTATTAGAATCTATATCTAGTTACAAAAGTAGGCCTATAATATTGAAATTGAATGTTCGGTATAATAGAAGAAATAGTTCACATCACTTCAGGCTTCGCTTCGGTCCATATACACAACTTGGGCTGACTAGCCAGTCCATATAATGCCATAGGGCCCTCAGTGATGTGAACTATTTCTTAATTATTTTTGGTTATGACTAAAATGAGACGTCGTGGCATAGACACGTTTTAACATTGAACATATTTACGTGCGTGTGTGTAAACATTGAATATATGGGCACTTCGACTATGAACATGGTTTGTACCTGTGGGAAATTAAAATATCTTCTATTCTATTCTGTTATGTTTTCCACCAGCCTGCCTATAGTCTAAATTACATATCAAGCGTTCCTTGAGTTTTTCATTTAAAGTCTAAGTATGTTCGCAATATGTATACATAACATAACATAAAGTTTATTAACATAGATCTAATAATGTATTGCAACTGCACTGTATAATATGTTTGTATACACTAATGAACACGCAGCATTTTAGTTATACATGTATCATGGTGTGTGTATATAATGCATTGCAAACGTATAATGTGTTTAGACTAAATTTGTTGTGCTTGAATTGCGCAATAGTTTGTATACGAAAAAGAACATTGAGGATTTCAAAGTATTGCAATAGAACAATATCATCCATTTGCGTCATACTTTAATTGACTATAATTACTTCATAGATAAATATGTTCACTCAATCTTTCTATTTACGTCATTGCATACGTATATTCGCTTTGTTTACTTCAGACAATGAATAAAAGGGGTGCGAACTTTCTTTTGTGTAGAATTCAAAGGCGGTTTGCAGTCGGTCTAGCCACTATGACGTCACGATCATTCTATTTTAAGTTATTGTAAAACAATAGTGTTTTGTGTCTTCATCGAATTATTTTATTTGTCACATTACTTCATGTCAAGCAACTTGTCAATTATACTCTCGCATACTTTCTTTGTGTTTGCGTGTTAATTAACTTATTTTAATGAGTACAATAATATGTTCTAAAATAGACTTCATTACACATTAAGCGTTCCTTGAGTTGTTCATTTAAAGTCTAAGTATGTTCGCTACATGTATACATAACATAACATAACGTTTATTAAGTTAAACATAGAACTACATGTTCATAGTCAAACACACAAACTGTGGACATACAAATTAACATACACGTGAATGTATGGGCACTTCGGCTATGAACATGGTTTGTACCTGTGGGAAATTAAAATATGTCCTATTCTATTCTGTTACATGTATGTTTTCCTCCAGTCTGCCTATAGTCTAAATTACACATCAAGCGTTCCTTGAGTTGTTCATTTAAAGTCTAAGTATGTTCGCTATATGTATACATAACATAACATAAAGTTTATTAACATAGATCTACATGTTCATTGTCGAACACGCATGTTTCAATCTATATGTTCTAATATGGTTATATAATATACCCCAGATCCTGTCTTCTGTTGAACTACAGGTACTGTTAAACTCGGGAAATAAGTGTGCAGTTGTGTTTTCCTTGCCAAACTCATTATATACAAATGTGTTGTGAACAAAAGGTTATCTACAGGTTGACTATCACATGTCGCCTTGAACTCTATTGACCTGTAAAACATATAAATATAGAGATGTGAAAATATATTATGAGTTAGATTCAAAAGTTAGTTCCAGTATGTATACACGTAATTACAAAAGGATAAAAGATAATAGAAAGTCGGACAGGGAAGGCAGCACTCAACTTAACCAGCCGAGCACAGTAAACACAAAAAACATCACACCCCAGAATTACACGACACAATGCCCAACACAACCGAACGAGAAAAAGGACCCAGCCGATAAAAAGCTGAAGGACCTACAAATAGCATTATGACATCATAAAAGTGTAAATTAGGGATTGTATAACATCTGGAATGCTTAGTGGCGCATTGCGAGTATTGCAGAGTACTTCAGTATTTGAGTTTAATAATACTTGTATTAGACAAAACGTGAACGACTACTTACATAAAATGATCCTAACAATACCACAAAATGTTACCCACGTGCATTTATATACCATGTAATATGTTAAGGTATTGTCATGTAAAATGCATTCTAAAAATGGAAGACCTTCAGACATACCCTGTTCTTACCTTGTTACAGAAAATCGAAGTATGGTGACCTCTAAACTGGTTGCATCTGGGCAGATTTCTTTAGAAATGAAATCAAATACACGTTGTTGTATCCGTGTAGGTGAATAGTTGTACGTTGCACCCGTGGGACTAGGTGCTATCCTTATAGTTAGAACATCTGAGAAATAAAACACAATATCAAAACATTGAAAACCAGCTTACTATGATTTATTATTATAATTTTGCTTCAAGCACGTTCCTCTGGGTACATTTTTCCTCAAAAATGTTGATTTCATAAAAAGCGAATACATTGTTTTATAAACGCAACAAAAGTATGCCATGGGCTATCTAAGGAATCACTTACACGTTTGCATCATCTCCTTTTTCATTAAAATGATAACAAAAAACGTGATTTGATTTCATTGTTTCATGAAAATAATATGTCTTCTAAACCCCTTAAACAGATTTTGATATAAAAGATATATAAATACTAAATTTGATGAATAGTTAATATAACTATATTGCGAAATATTACCGATAATGATATTTGCACGAAAAAAAGGAATGTTGCAAAAATTTGGCCACTTATAAAGCCTCGAAATGTGTTTTTGTATTGCATATATTGCTTCAGTAAACATATACTATTATAAAGTTTTAACACTTTTAAGCAGTATTTTCAGATAGAACTATAAGGCTTACATACCCTCTGACACATTTCCCTTATTCCGTAAGTAGCATCGATTGGATTGCAATTATTGCTGATTCGTCACACGAACTTTAACAAACACGTTTCCAACTATAGTCACTTAATATGTGGTGAACTAGAACATTGCGTGGGTGCATTTTTAAATTCCTTACAGTGAAACGAAGCCGTGTAAAGTAATTTGCAACTATACGTTTCATTAAAGAACTCGGACATCTGTACAAATGGCATACCTTGATCATTACACGCCGGAATTAGTTCTGCTGCTTGGTGGCTGTTACATACATGGAATGCATCATGTGGTGAACATTGCTGACTGCAGTCAGGCCCCGTATATCCATCTTGACACCAGACTCGGATTGACAAATCTAAACTGTAAAAGGCATACAAATCAGTCACATTAAAATACATAAGAAATGGAAACGATTCCTATCACATTCATTTTTACACTTTTCATATTAAAACACTATTCATTACCTCATAGACGAGGTTGTTAGACCCCCTCACTGTCACTATAAACGTACTTTTTGAAACCATCAATGAAAATGAACAGGGATACCCATAAAGGGCATCAAATGAAAAAAAGATGTATACCCCAAGGCCAAACTAGATTTTTGTCTATACAGTACAACCGGTCAAGAGCAGCCCTCTGTAGTACAACAACCTCTCTACAACAACCATTTGCAGCCCCTACATTATGTCGCTCTACAAAGGTTGTACTGTACTTATTAGTATCAAAATTTCTGGAAACATAAACGTTATGTGCATTCAGCATGACGTTATCAGGAATTATTGATCAATTATCTGAACAACAAGTACGAATTGTTACATATCTTAAGTAGGTGCTACAACTTTCATAATGAAATACTTTGTATTTATTATTGATATCGTCTTTTGCATATACATTGTACACATATTCAGTGAAATAATCGCCAGAATAATGGGAAAGAGTTGGGAAACTAGTTCAATAATATAGTTAGCCTATACCCAACTCAAAATGATAACTAACAATTGTACCAATAAAATACATATATAAGGGAACGAGACACACTCCAACATCCAATATAATCATAATTCATTGTGGTGTCTATCTAAACGCAAGACATGAATCACTTTACCTTACATAGTGTCGCAATGAAAGCCGTTCTTCCTTTGTCTGTTCGTAACTTGCACTAACATTGAGAGATGTTGTCAATGTAAAGTTATCAATAAGGTCCTGTCTAGATGATGTATCATAGTCCATTAATTTCACCAAAAATTCTATATCCCCCTGTAATTGTAGAATCAGCAAATCAACGTCGCACGTTACAAAACATATCAAGGCATAAATATTATATGGTAACAAGTGATGGTGCTCTTAACAAATTGATACTTTTTTATCATCCTGAACACTACGATCACCCATCGAACTAACCATACATATTTCCTTGTTCAACTTTTAATTTCTACTCTTATTTATTTGCTCGATCTTTTCGACCAACCATCGGGCTTGATTAACATCGTCTAATCTCAGTAACATTTTTTGTTTCGAAATAATAATTCTTCACGAAGAAATAGTATTTTTATTATGATCATACTATTTATTTATATAGCGCTTTTATCATGAAATGACACGCTTAAAAGCGCAGAAGTAATTTGAAGCCACTGAGCGTGTACAAGTAGACCGTGCCTCCTCACGAAGCCCGTTCACGCAAAAGCGTGCGGCTCTAACCATGGAATGAACATAGTAAAAAAAGGATACGCTTTATTGAATGACATCAATTTTAAAATTAAATCGTACATTTGTCCAATACTAGTATGCATGTACACGTTTATCTGCGCGTAAAGTTTAAACAACATGCATGCAGGCAAAGCATAGGTTTTTTTCATGGCTTAAACCTATTGTAAGTGGAACAAACATTAAGTTGGTAAAAGTTCTTGAAACGTTTTCTTCAAGGATAAGTAACCACAGTCGATTCGCTCCGTTTGGTTACTTATCCCTGTAGAAATAGTTTCGAAACTCTTACCTACACATTGATATTCGGATTACAATCTACTACAAATAGCTGTCATACATAAGAAAATACGTGCCACGCTGTATATAAGAAACACTTTACCTTAGAAGTTAGGAGTCAGTTATGATACAAGAATAATAATTCATATATAATTTTAAATATTGTTCTAAGTACGTTTTTGTAATTTTACCGAGTGCCATTGGTTCCACGCAAAGGTGTACACGAGTCTGTTGTCATATGTTGTGGTATAGAGATTTGTGTCTTCAAGCTTTGGAGTGGTATGGCTGTACATTGGTCCGAGACATCTTCCATTTGATATACTGTATTAGATATAAACAACAGACATAATTTCAGATATTTCTGCGAGATTGCCAATTTAGTGATATAATTGTATACACATGTATATATATATATGAGCCAGTCTCCAAGAAAACCTGCTATATTGACAAAAATATTGACTTTAAGATTTTCCGAAGTATTACAGGATAATGTTAAATAAGCAAAATGCAAAAGAAATAATGTTAATATCTTAAGTTTTAAGGAAGTTACAGCTGTTTTTGTAGATTCCTTATTCGGAGCTTTTTGAGTGACGTCGCAAACGTCATTCAAACGTTATTCGACGTAACTGAAATAAGTATTTCATTATTACACCATTTGATCAATTATTGACATAAACTGTTCAAAATACGAGGGGTGTTCGATATGTATTGTCTCTTGGGTCACAAATAAGAAAATTCGTTGATATCTTTAAATCTTTTTACATTTCTGGAACCATCAATATTTCCGCAATATTTCGTAAAAAATCAATAAAATTTAATAACCGGAATGTTGTTTCTGTTGTCTTTTCAAGTGTCTAGTAATAGACACTGTGACGTTTTGCGAATAACTATCGATTAAAACTTCCTTTCGGGAAATAATCTTATTCAACAACTATAATACCGTAAATAATGTAAATTCCTTCAATAAAAACATGATTTGCTGTACTTCATTGCTATTTTAAACAAAATAAGAGCATTTCAAAGTCGCGAAAATAGGTGTCAAAATTAGTAAAAAAAAACATGCTATTTTTCAATGAAAATTTTCGATTAGTTCTTTTGATTGGAATTTGACATAGCATACATGTATGTTAGCCATAGACCATCAACATTGATTTCTGGGAAGAATTTGCGATCAAAGTACAATTGATATGAAGTTATTGGTGCGTGAACCAACAAGCATCATTTGGTATAAATCAGAGTGATCTCCCTTGTTTTGACCGTCTTACTCGTAGACGACAAAAAATCATTTTGATTAAAAGTTCTTATGATAATATAAGAATCCTGTTATCCTATTGTATGTTGCAGTTTAACGAATACTCCAAAGATGGCACAAATTTACCTTAAAATGAACATAAGGCCAGTGTCCTCGAATATACACTCTTCTAAGTTCAATAATTTACTTAATTGTTGACGAAATGCTATGTAATTTTCCAGATATAGAATAGAAACATACACCTTTTAGACAGTAATCGTAGAATCCTTCTAAATATTGTCATAGAAAAATACAAAGGACAAAGACAATACATATCGAACACCCTCGTAGTACCAAATTATATAATAATGTTTCAATTTTCAAAATATATATCAAAATCAAAATTGTTTGCATTCAGAGAAAGGCTACTTCTGTTTTAAACAATCTAATCCTCGTTTTTCTCAATTGGAGTAATTTTCTGAAATTGGTCACCATAGCAACGAAGTATGTTTTTTCGACATAATTCATAGGAAAATTTAAAGCTAAGGTATAGTACTATATGGGTCAATTACTTAAAAAAGAATCAATAGATATGTATTTTTCCTTATTTTAGAGCTTTATCAAAATCTTGTTACATATAGTAATTACATAATGTCATTATAGCAGGTTTTCCTGGAGACTGGCTCATATATATATATATGAGACTGTTTCTAAACCATGAAAGTGAATGTCTTTTGAGCATATTGGCGATCCATACACCTATAATACAATTACGAATATTACTCCCTAAGCCGATTTATCATATGAGCGTCTAAATAAATAACAATATTTGTATGAGCAAATCTCCAGGAAATCAATCTATTTTGAGGTATACGAAATTACTACAAGTTTATGAAATGAGGTTTTGAAATCGGTTCTAAAATAAGAAATAAAAACTCCGAGAGTCGGATGTGTCGCCTGACTGCTGATATATAAACTATCTGATATTGAGGCAAAACATCTACCTCGCGTTGTTCTCTGGTTAGTCTAACCAAGTTATGCCCCGGAAAAAAATGACTTGATAAATCAATCAAATTAAACACTGCACTTGGTAGACTAATGGCTCTTGCACACAACGCTTAGGTCATTGCAAATACATGCATGCCAAGTTTCGAGGCATTCAAACCACCACGTTCATAAAAGCCATTTTGCACCAACCGTTTCACATGAGTGCTTTTGTACATGAACACCGTTTGTGTTAACATAACTGTTTGCTTTTATGAAAATGTTATCTGGTTTTATGATATTTTTCTGTTTTCACGAAATCCGCCGTTATTATCTCGAAATGTTTCATGGTTATGCGGTTGCGTATTTATGTTGCCGTACAAACAAACATACAATGCACCATACCCATGCAGCTGTATACATGACCTTTGATGCTTGTAAGCAAACACAGGACGTGGGAGGACAAAGCACTAAAGGCACAAAACAGTATAAAGTGTTACCTCTGCATGAAAGTGGCCTCTTAAAAATTGACGTTAAAGAACTTTAATGACTTTTGATTGATTGTGGAAGTTTGATTTTTTTATTTATGACGGCTTTGCTGTTTACAGTTACATCTAGCACCCTGGTCTGGTTAGTAATTATTGTTGAAATACAAAACGATGGGCAACACTCAGCGGGACACGACATGCACAAAAAAGAAAACACTAAACAAAAAACACACACACTACAAGTACAGTTCACATGGAAAACTACTCAAATGAATAAGAAAAACGGCAACCGAAGAGCTACAAAACTAGGTCACCCCACTCCGACAGCGTACTGCTACAGTCACACATACCCGGAGCAAGAGCGAACAGACAAGAACGAATCACAGGGAAGGCCATACACCACAAGGATTATACACAAAGCGACATAAAAAAGAAACAGTATATCGACGGCTATTTTGAGAATAAAAAGAAAAAAATCTGAAAACTAGAGAGGCGCAAGTATATGATGACCACAGTTCAACAAAAAAGGCATAGTAACATTTTGTTTGTAGTTTCCTTTATTATTTTAAGCGGGCAATACATACTTAAACGAAGGTTGACTGCAGGGTGTCCGCCTAAATCAGTTAAAACAAATATAGTGTATTAACTACTTAACAGTCTATGGTCGATACTCATACATTAGATCGTTTATTAAATTCAATAGTCGAATTAGACACAAAATGTAATGACGATTTACAGTTAGTTGTATGTGGGGATTTTAATGCTCATACATCGGAAAGTCCCGATTTTTTGTTCCGGACGAATGTTTAAATGATATTGATATTTTGCCTGATAATTACCACAAAGACAATAAGTTAAAGCGTTGTTCATGTGATAAAGGTAGAACTAACAATAATGGTACTATGTTATTGGATTTGTGTAAACAAACATGTATGCGAATATTGAATGGACGTTTTGATAATGACAAAGATGGTAAATATACATACGTAGGTTCTAGGGGTCAAGCGTAGTAGATTATGTAATCTCTACACAAAACTTATTTCAGTATATTGATACCTTTTCTGTACACAGTCCTATTATTTTATCGGACCATTGTCTAGTTGATTTTTCTTTTGTATTTATCACTAAGTGTGAGGCGACTTCAGTAAACGAACATACTCATTTAAACGGACCGGGTTTTAAATATAAATGGGATAATGATAGTAAGGATAGTTTTATTAAGGCATTGTCTTGTGATTCAATTACAGATAAATTGATTAATTTAAACAATCAGGTGGATACATCTCAAACAGATAGTGACATAAATGTTTGCATATCACAACTTTCCAGTATTTTAGATGAGGTAGCTTCGCCTATATTTAAGCATAAATGCAACGCTCAAACAAATAATAGTAATGCTCAGACAAACAATAATAACTGGTTTAACAGTGAATGTTCAGTTACGTAAGTCCAGGTTGAATTATGATCATTCCCAAACAAAGAAACTGACGGACGCTAGATTTAAAAATGCGAAATTATACTGGAAAATGTTAAAAGAATGTGCAGGTATCAGCCAGTCAAATATTCCATTGTCAGTTTTTGAGCAATATTTTAAAAGCGTTAATAATCCGGGTGATCCGTTTTTCGTGGCTGATGATGACATTTTACACTTTATTGATAGATACGAGAACAATGAATTCCAAATTATGTTTCATGAATTAGATTTGTCATTTACTGAAGCGGAAATTTTCAAAGCAATAGGACAGTTAAACTCTAATAAAAGCGCGGGACCAGATCTTCATATCAATGAATTCTTTATACATGGGAAAAATGTATTAGCTCCATATTTGATGCGTCTTTTTAACAAAATATTTGATATCGGATACTTTCCTGAGAGCTGGTTGGAGGGATATATAATACCGTTACATAAGAAGGGAAGCATTAATGATCGAAACAATTATCGTGGTATAACACTTTTAAGTACTTTGGGAAAGTTCTTTACACGTATATTAAATAACAGATTAACGGACTGGGCAGAAAATTATTCGGTTTACATAGAGGCACAGGCGGGGTTCAGAACTAAAATGGGAACTGTCGATAATATATTTGTATTACATGGGTTACTAACTCATATGATTAATAAAGGGAAACAATTATATTGTGCTTTCATCGATTTTTCCAAAGCGTTTGATTATATAGTAAAAGATAACTTATGGTCTAAATTAATTAAGTTGGGAATCCGTGGGAAACTTTTAAATATCATGAAATCTATGTATTGTTCGGTCAAATCTAGAGTAAAATATTGTAACCAATTGAGCAATTCATTCACGTGTACTCTCGGCGTAAGACAAGGTGAATGCCTGTCACCATTTTTATTTGCGATGTTTCTGAATGACATCGAAGTGTTTTATCTGAGAAAGGCCTAAGCGGAATTGATGTTGAGTCTTTCAAGATATTTCTTATACTTTATGCTGATGATATGGTTATCTTCGCAAATGACGCGGCTGAGTTACAAACTAGTTTAGATGTATTAGATGATTACTGTAAACGTTGGAAGTTAATTGTTAACACAAAGAAAACGAAAATAATGATATTTCGAAAAGGAGGGCGACTTCCCAATAACCTAAACTTTATTTTTGATGGTAATCAAGTTGAAGTAGTAAGCAAGTTTAACTACCTAGGTATAGTGTTCTCGACTGGTGGTTCTTTTACTGATACACAGAATACCTTATCAGGACAAGCATTAAAAGCTGTTTTTAAAATGAAAAAATATATATATAAATTTACTGATCTTTCAGTAGGGCATAAACTAGATCTATTTGATAAACTAATTTCTCCAATTTTAAATTACGCAAGTGAAGTTTGGGCATTTATACAAGGTAATGCGATCGAACGCGTGCATCTACAGTTCTGCAAACACATTTTAGGGATTAAGCGTACGACGCAAAATGATTTTGTGTACGGTGAACTAGGGCGTCTAAATTATCAATGTATAAGGTACTTTCAAATAATAAAATACTGGGTAAAATTACTTTATACAGATAACAATAAATATAATAAAAAAATATATACTATGTTAAAATCTGACAGTGACATATATCCAAATAGAAAGAATTGGTGTACTCTTTTAAAAAACTTACTTAGTACGTTAGGCTTTTATGACGTGTGGTTATTTCAAGATGTAGGCCAACCTAAGTTATTTCTATTTTCTGCGAAGGAACGACTAAGAGATCAATTTATACAAGGATGGAATGGGAGAATTCAAGAATTAAGTCGCTCATCATTATATAAACATTTAGCATCATTTAAATTTCAACCATATTTAAACATATGTACTATTGCAAAATTTCGCTCGAATCTGACTCGATTACGTGTAGCCTCACATCGATTATATATTGAAAGTGGTAGATGGACAAGACCTAATCCTACACCTATATCGGATAGAAAATGTTTAATTTGTGATATATTAGAAGATGAATACCATTTTGTGATGGGGTGCAGTTTATACAGTGATATTAGAAAACAATACATCTCCTACTATTATAGACATAGACCAAATGTACAGACAGTTATAGAACTCTTAGCGAATGAAACAGAAAAGATAGTCAGAAAATTAAGCATTTATATATATAAAGCATTTTTAATACGCAATAATAATAACTACATATAAGGTATTTTTTCAAATTTGTATAAGGATGTTATGAACCTAAATTTGTACATATTATGCTGTAACATGTGTTTTTGTACGTATGTACATGGTGTATGTGTGCGAATGGGTGGGTGTGTGTGAGTGTGTGTGTTGTGCGTGTGTGTGGTGTGTTTGGTGTGTGTGATGTGTGTACGTGTGTGTACACTTTAATATTTGCATTGTATATATGTTATGTATGTCCACATGGGTCTGTGACCTTCTGGAAATTCAAATAAATTATCAACAATTCTTCAAAGAATAAATCAAATAAGTGTAAAAAAAAGCATAGAAATGATATAAATAAAGCACTTTCCGTAAGTATGTATCAAGCTATAAATGTCATTTCAATCACTCAATAATTATAATAATGTGTAACTATTAATTAAATTACATCAGTTAGACTTGCACAATTTCAACAGCCAGCATGTACACATTCATCTGTTGTCAGTCAACATATATTGAACCATTCTGTCAGATTATGCAGTTCATCATATACAGTAAAATACACCAACTTTGAAAGAGTTATATTGAGAACTCGTATCAAAAGGAAATCAAACACATACATCGACATCCATAAATTGTATTTGAATAGTTAATATAACAATTAGTATTTTTAAAATCAATGAATCAAATATATTTACCCTCCTAGACAAATGACGAAGTAGGTATCACATTGCGTAGGACAATTCACTTTCTGGCTGTCGGTGTCACAACATTTTCTTTGTGAATGAAGATCCGATTCACGATATGATGTACCGGTCGGATTGTCAAATTGTAGAACCTCAAACTCAACATTCACATGTCCAGTAGCACCAGACGTCACCTTTAAAATATAAACAAGAGTGCCAAAATGTCAACAAATACGCCCGTCTTGGGACATGGTGAGTCTCAGGGCATGGTGAATAAAAAAAAAACAATCCAACATTTTTTTTTAATTAAAGGACCATAACCCAAGAAAGGCCTAGGCTGATTTGGCCTACAATTGAAATTGTCGTAGATATTATACCCATGAACATTGTCACCAAGTTTGAAGATACTCAGACGAAAACTCTTTGCACTAGAGAACAGACAAGGTCAATTACACATTTATTTTGGTAATTATAGGACCATAACCAAATAAGGCTAAGGCCGATAATCAAACTTGGCCTAGATATTATGCCCAAAAGCATTGTCACAAAGTTTGAAGATGATCGGATGAAAACTAATTGCACTAAAGAACAGACAAGGTCAATTTCACATTTATTTTGGTAATTATAGGACCATAACCAAATAAGGCTAAGGCCGATAATCAAACTTGGCCTAGATATTATGCCCATAAGCATTGTCACAAAGTTTGAAGATGATCGGATGAAAACTAATTGCACTAAAGAACAGACAATGTCAATTTCACATTTATTTTGGTAATTGTAGGACCATAACCAAATAAGGCCTAGGCCGATAATCAAACTTGGCCATGATATTATGCCCATTAGCATTGTCACAAAGTTTGAAGATGATCGGATGAAAACTGTTTGCACTAAAAAACAGACAAGGTCAATTTCACATTTATTTTGGTAATTGTAGGACCATAACCAAATAAGGCCTAGGCCGATAATCAAACTTGGCCTAGATATTATGCCCATAAGCATTGTCACAACGTTTGAAGATGATCGGATGAAAACTGTTTGCGTTAGAATACAGACAAGGCCAATTTCACATTTTTTTGGTAAATGAAGGTCCAATACCCAAGAAGGCCTGGGCCGATTTGGCATATATTCGAACTTGGCCTAGATATTATGCCCATAAGCATTGTCACAAAGTTTGAAGATGATTGGATGAAAACTGTTTGCATTAGAGTACAGACAAGGCCAATTTCACATTTTTTTGGTAAATGAAGGACCAATACCCAAGACGGCCTGGGCCGATTTGGCATATAATCGAACTTGGCCTAGATATTATGCCCATAAGCATTGTCACAATGTTTCAAGATGAACGGATGAAAACTGTTTGCGTTAGAGTACAGACAAGGCCAATTTCACATTTTTTTGGTAAATGAAGGACCATAACCCAAGAAGGCCTGGGCCGATTTGGCCTATAATCGAACTTTGCCTAGATATTATGCCCATAAGCATTGTCACAAAGTTTGAAGATGATCGGATGATAACTGTTTGCGTTAAAGTACAGACAAATTACTGGACACCGCCGCCCGCCCGCACGCACGCACGCCCGCCCGCCCGCACGCCCGCCAAGGGTGTTCACATAATACGTCCCGTTTCAACGGACGTATAAAAATACGTCATTAGCACGATTAATCTATTAATTTATTAATTGACGTTATTTGTTGTAAGGAAGCTACAGTACTAAGGTGATATGAAATTGCATAATTGTGTTAATTATGATTCTGATTAACCACCTACAGTATACACCAAAACATGTGAATGATTTGTAAAGCCTCACACAAAATACTATATTATAGTAACCGTCACAATTGATTATATAATTACATCATATAATGATTATAAATTATTACATATGTAATTGTTTATACCGTCCAGCAATATACCTTATTGTCTAGACATTCATTTGATAAAATAACATAAAACGAAAACAAAGTATCAACTGGAGGTTTTGAATGAAAACCATGAGGAAAACAACCATTAACCCATGAACATTCAAAGTTATCCACCTTCGTATTGACATTACCATTTGTTTGCATCTTTCAAAACAATTATTTCTTCATGTTTCATGGCCATTGGCTTCCTTGGTCTGTCGAATTCCAGAGTTCTTGTTCCTAAAGCTAGGTTCACACTATGAACGTTTGTACCAGCGTTGATCAGCGTTTCATAAGTCGGTAAAATGAGCCCAAACGTCGGTGAAATTATGTTCGCAAGGAGGAATATTTTAGTTCACACTACGAGCGTTGTGTATCTGGCGCACGCAAACTTTTGCAAACGTAGTGCTGCGCTTGACTGCGTTTTGGCAGCGGTTACTCGCGCTTAACAACGTTTGACAGCGTTGTAGCTATTTTCTTTTAACGCATGTGAACGTTTGCCAGCGCAGCTTAGCGTATGTGTAACGGTCCCTAATTTAGACCGACTTAGACAAACGAGGTGTCAAACGCCAGGATCCGCTGAACAAAGTTTACATAAGTCACTGAAACGTTATGAAAATTTTGTCTGCGCTAACCACTTGCGTTGCTGTCGGGTTCATTGCGTCTGTTACCCGTTAGCCTGCGTTGGACAAACGTTCATTTGCGCTGGGGAAAGTTCGCTTACGTTAGCCCTTGCGTTACTACCGCGTTCATTGCGCTGGATACCCGTTGCCCTCCGCTAGATAACCGTTCGACTAAATTCATTATCACCACCAGCGTTTCAGCAGTCGTTTTAAAAACGTTTAGTAACTTTTACTAGCGAAGCTGAACGTTTGCCCAAACGTCGGTAAACGTCGGTCCAAACGCTAGAGTGTGAACCAAGCTTAAGCAGAGACTAATTGTCAAATTTTCTATCGAATTTAAGTCTAGTGACTGTGGTTACACATCTAACCCCGTAAGGTAATGTTTCTGTTCCAATTCCTTCACGATGTTGCCCAGATAGCATGTACCTAATGGAGGTGGGCCGATGTTATTACGCAGTCTCTTGAAATGTCTGTGTGATCATTGCTAAGCAACCTGTCTGGCACTCAACTAACAATACCAGTGTGTCTGTATGACATGCAACCCACCAAACATTATATTCCCTCACTCTGTTGGTACCATGTCATCAAACTAACATGGTGAATGAATTGAAACAGAAACATTACCTTATGTGTTTAGATAGGTAACCAAAGTCGACAGATTCAAAGTCCGTAGAACATTTGTGGTTTGACATTCCGTCTGTCCTTGCGTCAGAATTATTCAGGCCAAGTAAGCCATTGTCCATGAAACGTAGCAGAACAAAGGTTTGAATGGTTTAATCCAGTTGAGGTTACACACATTATTTATTGCTCAAAAACTTGGGTGTCAGTACTATAGTACATGGGTTTATGGATAATGTTGTTTTTCTCTTGGTTTTCATCCAAAACCTTTGAAAATGGTTGTTTTGTATCATTTTCCTATTCGGTTGGTATTATGTAATTATTTAACTGCAAGTAAATTGATAGATTTACATAGGTGTTAGTCAATTGAAGTACATCATATAAATTGAAGAGTGTGAAGGAACTTTTTCACAGAGAGTGACCCGTGCCAGCACAGATTGGGGTCCAATATCACATTTTGCAGAGAGGGGTCCGACATGCATATGCACCTTGTATTCATTGTGTAAACTGACAAGTGCGCACTGGGAAGATCACTTTTCTTCAGAAAATGTTTGGTTTGGTAATGAAATTGCTAGACCAGGTGTTAATGTATAAGTGAGTGTAGTTATATGTGCCAACATCATATAATTTACCTTTGTATGTATATATCGCTGGCTGATGCATATTTGAAATCTGCATCTCAATGCGCTTCTTATGAGCCTATTTTCATGAAAATCAGAAGTTGTCTTGTTGTCTCAAAATATTGATTTTGTACTTACGACTTTCTAATTCTAAGCCAGCGATAAATGTGTGTGTTATTTGTATAGATGATGTACTATGGAAAAATCTGAATAAATATCTGTGCTGTTCTGTGATGTCCGACCTGTGTACATGGATTGACATAAAATTACAAAGACCTCGTAGAAGTACCCGATGGCGAGTTGAGTCTTAAAACTACCTGGGTGGATCATACTATTCGGTAAAGAGTTTGCTCTTCCGGAAGCAACAGACAAAGTCTCCAAAACAAGTCATAGACGACTGAAGCCGATATCATGGATAATATAACCTGTTCTACACGGGTATCGAACCAGCAACATAAACATCCAATTGGACAAGCCGGGTGATTCGAACACTGATCCACGATGAAACCTGTACACTTTATTTGTTACAATATTTCCTCTGATAACATACGAGGGATGATCCATATACAACGAGAAAATGCTTATAATTTTGTTATGATCTGTTAAATGTTATTCAAACTTCAGCATGTGACAATAACATACATTAGCAATGTTTTCCTGAATATTCATGATAACAGCGACATCTTGCTAAAATCTATGGTTGCTAAGGTAACCCTCAATACGCCGAGGCGGGACATTTTTCGGATTTTTCACCGTTTTTTCGCAATTTCAAACCCTCACTTTTTTCATGTAAGCAATAGCAATGTGATGAAAATTGGTACTTCGGGTCACCTAAGATCCCTCTTACTGATGGTGACGTCATACACGGGTTGTGTTGTCATTCGTTACGTCACGCACGTGTTATCGTTCCGTGATAGCAAAAATTACGGACGACAAAGGGTTTTCAATAAACTATTAAGTTTTAAAGAAAACAAGTTATAATAAAATTGTGCACGATATTCAGTAATCATTTCGGGATCATGTCATGTCAAAAGCTTCGATTTGTGAACATAATAACATATTGAATATGAGTTGGAAAAAGGCTAGTGATCTAACGCAAAGTTGGCGTAACGTGACGTCGACGTCAAAACTTCGCAAGAAAATGTTTGATGTTTTGAATGCAATTCCTTAAGATAACTATCGTGAGTCTTTTTCAACTTGGTATTGCATTGGCGAAGACGAATTATATTGAAGGGTGATAATCTGAAAAGTTTTTAAAAAATAATCCAGTAGGGCCTAAGGAATGCGATCGTCAAATTGATCATAGTTAAATTCTGAATAATGTTAAAAGGTGCAAGAACGACGTTGTCCCGCCTTCCGGTTTCATATGTCGGTAAAAATGTTCCAAACAATTTATTTTTCTATATATTTGTAAACTATTTCGTACATTTTCTCCTAATAAATGTATTAAACACCACATAATACATTTTTTAGAACATAACATGTAATAGCAAAGTTATAAGCATTTTCTCGTTATATATAGATCATCCCTTGTACATGTAGTTATCATTGTTACTTTAAGGTTAATACACGACACAGCCGGGCAGGGAGGCGATAATCCGCCCGGAAAATGAATAATCACCTCGATGGCTTCAGCTCCAACATGACGTCATGTTTACATGGATAACGTAACGTACGCCCGTTCAACCGGTCCGATTACAAAAATGAGATTGCGGACCGGGTGGATAGGCAATAATCAACCACGTGATGGCCGTAATCAGTCGCAAATAGGCTCATTTGTGTTACTATATATTTTAACAAGTGTATAAATATAGTTATTTGACATTTGATGCTGATAACGTAGAATGTATATACAATTGTTTTCAAAATTGCCGTTATGATAACAAACATTGCAAATCAACTTACCAGGGTCAGGAATTAAAACGAATATGAGGGTCATTCAATACATTCGTACACAATCAGTCTCGTTTGATTATTATTGCGTTTATTTAATGAATTTTATATAATTGCAGATTACAACTTATTATCTACAGTCAATTTAAATTAACTTCAATTATGCAAATCAGTAGCATTTCATTTGTCATTGTACAACCATTATACACGCTATCACAGCGACCGACGATTAGTACTTTTCACATTGGTTCGCCCAGTTGTGAATTCACTTAATTTACTTTCAAATACTTACACCATATTGTTGCATGGTGTTATAGTGATTTCACATAAAATGATGGAAGTATTTTGTACGTTGGAATCAGAAATAAACAAAAGGGTTGATCTAGGCGAGTCACAGTTTCATTAACGTCAAAATGCCTACAAACACATACGAGCTGTTACAAAGAACGACAGGAAATTTAAAATATTCAGGTTTCTTATGGTTAAGAGACACAAGCACATTTCGGAAGAAAAGCGTACTATTGAAAACATCTGCAGTTGAGACGGTAGTGTTTACAAATGAAACAGTTTTACAGTTTATTTTCAAGATTTTAGGCCATTGGCCCATGAATCACATATATACATAAAAGAATAGCCCATGTCGGCTGTGATAGAACTTTGTGTTTGTGTCTGGGGTCTGGAGGACCACCAGAGAGAGAGGCATTCATTGTTATCAGGAACAGTGTGAACACACACAGCCACTTTAACACTTTAGGAGGACCTCGAAATTGTCAAAACGTGTTTTATAGAAAATGGGCTCCTTTTCAAAGACTCATCAGTAACATGATTCCAATCAAGGCTCATAAACCATGGTGGGAGGCATACTCGTACACATTATTGGAATTAACACTGGTTGAAATCTGTAGTTTGATCCGTGTTTAAGAGAAAATAGAAATTTAGATAGTACATATTTATTTAGATACGGTCAGCTGTTGTCTGCAGCTTGCATTTTGTAATGGAATATACTGTTTTGTCGTTTTTATTTTACGATATATTTAAGAGGCAAATGCGTAACAGATCTTTGCAATATTGCGAATTGTATTTTGTTAAACATACATCAATCGTAGTAGGTATTCTGTCCTTCTCCCTTTTCGAGTATTACTGAAAGGTTTGGCATACGCCAGATGTTTCAAGAATAAAAGTTAGTAAATGTTTTTAACAGGAGACAATAACAAACCGCAAACGAAAGCAACAGCGGTATTTTAAAACAATGGTGGAGTTGGACTACTGTCTGTCGGAATGCTTCTAGACCAGACAGTGTCGTAATATGCAGTATTTGAAGTTTGATGTCCTTGCTTTAGGACTAATACCATCTTCAGAGATATTTTTCAAACTTAAATAATCTGACAAATATCATAAATTAATAAGTATTGGCCATTTTGATCCCTGTACAGTACGTTTGGAGCTAATTTCGTTTTCTCGTTCCGTTGTGTGTTGAGAATTGTGTCGTGTAATTGTGGTATATGTTGTTTTTTATGTTTCTATGTTTTGGCTGTTTCAGTTGTGTGCTGCCTCCCCTGTCCATTTTTTATAATAGTTTGGGCATTTATTTGGTGCATTTATTTGGTGGAAACTATTGGTCTTAATTGGTAGCCTTGTTGGGACTTCTTGATAACTGGGTAAGGTGTACCGTGATAGTTTTTGAAGAAAATGACCCATTCGGACACTAGTCAGACCTCTGTATTCAATGATATTCCGAAAAAGAATGTTTTGTAAATATGTAAAAAGATAATATTAAGTCAGACAGGGAATGTAGCACTTAACCAGCCGACCACAGAAAACATGACAAAGATACAAGACACAATGCTCAACTGAACCATACGAGCACAGAAAACATAAAACACATACAAGGCACAATGCCCAACTAAACAAGACTTAGTAACGATCCGTCTTGTTCAATTTATTAAGATGAGACAAATTGTTACTGCGGTTCATTGTTTTGTACGAAGGTTCTTCAAATTGGAATGCAAGTGATGCTATTTCTTTCTTGTTTCAATGAGTTTTTTCAAAAAGAGTAGACTGTTAGTCAAAGGTCATCGTGATATCTCACATTTTACAACTCCGTTCAGTGTAGCTGTTAACGATAGGTCGATTAAACTGTCTACTCGTGTATTCAAATGCTTAAATGATTGGGAAAATGTCGCTTTTTCTGACCAAATTCGGTCACATTTAAATAAATAAATATACCAGATTTATATAGCGCCGTTTTCATGCGAACACACGTTCAAAGGCACTTTACATTATAGTGTTGCAGCCACAGGGGCGCAGGTGCATCGTCGACAGATACAGCATGATCTGACCAGAGGGGCAGACTGAGAGAAAGCCCCTAAAGGCAGAAGTGCACATAGCCCTTATTTCGAATAGACAGCCTGGTTATTTAATGTGAATAACACCGATACACAGCTTCCTTGCACCCAGATATTTTGCATAACGCAGGTAAATATATAATTTTAAGAATCGTTGTTTCATTAATGCGGGAGCAAATACCATATTTAAATTAATGTGTATGGTGAAATGGTGTAATGTAATCTAGACTATTCTTCTTCAACTTCTTGGTAGTTTAAGACATTTAAAAGTGGTGTATTTTTATTTGGAAATGAACCTCATGCACATCATCTAGTTACCGCACCATGCTAGAAAAGGGTTGCGAAAATCAAATATATTTTGGAAACTGATGAAAGATTCACAATTTGGCATGTAGCTCAATGTGTTGGCACATGATTAGAAGCTATTCATACAAGTATCATGCATATTACAAAAATTAGGAAGATAAGTATAGTTTGGACACCCCTATCGGTTTTAAGACGCCAGCACATATGCCTTTGCAAACTGTCCGAAAACACATTTGAAATCATTTCTTAATAAATAAGTCGACCGTTTGCAAATGTAATGACCATAAACGAGACATGGGTTCATTTTGTCGCACATGCGACATATCCATTAACAAATAAGGGCCAACAAAGACAGAGAACAATGAATTGATGGAAATGAAGCGTGAGTTAGTGGCATGTAAGTTTCCTGAATCTCAGAAATAAGTTAAATGGGATATAATAAATTTTACATACCGTGATGAGCTGAGCAATTAATAAACATTTGAAAACGATCAATTTAAATCCAGTCGCCATTACAGCACATCTATAGAACATGTCCTAAATCTTATTTGCGGAAATTCACATCGAGTTCAAACTATTAGGGCAGATTGTACCCAGTGTGATTGTTGGGGCACACTACGGTGATATATCACTGAAACACAAACGCCGTGTGAGATACAGACCTAATAATCAGTTTATTATCATTTGCACTTTTATCTATCAGATGGAACTGATTTGGATACTGTCTGATTTGGTTTTAATAAATTAATCAGATATGTGATCATGTATGTAAAGAAAATACATTTGTATTTCATACTTATCAATGCGCCTTATGATTACAGCAGATGATACTGCAACTATATAATTGTGATCAAATCTACATTGAATCGACAGAATATATCACAAATGATGACACCGCACGAAAGCCTTTCATTTATAGGACGTACGTTGAGTGTCCTAGAATAGCGTATAATTGTTGAATATATTCGCCAAACAAAATCTTACAGATATGAAAATTTACACGTACATTTCTACAACTATTCCAGGTATCTTTAAGGCATTTCTGTTTTATTACTATACGTTGTATATGATATATATAAGAACCCGTGGTAACGGTAGGTGCGCCAGTAGAAAGGACATGCTCACGGAAATCATTTCCAAGTATTATACAGCAAGAAAAACTTGATATGTATTTATAAGTCACATCCAGAAAAAACTTGTATCAGCGTAATTTGTATGTTTTGGCGCCTGGCTGCACGACGTTTAATAACAATGACGTCATATGTGGCGAAAGTACATGCAGAAAAGTACTTTGAAGAACTGTGTTATCGTGAAGTCGTGTCAATATTGACGTTGTGCGGAGCACCTGACCTCGCTTGGTGTTAGGAAATTGTACACACTTTGTCTGTTTTTTAAACAAATGTAATAAAATACAGTACTATTGTCGTAACACCCGCAAGGTTAAACAATATGTATCCACAGAAAGGGAAATCCCCTTTCTGCATACTGCACACTTATGAACGAATATAAATGTACTGTCCGAGTGGTACATGGGTCTGAATTGGGACACTTAATTACGCTGACCCGGTGCACAATATGGCGTCAATGACGTTACGCTATTTCACACAGCGTTATTACTTCTCATATGACAATGAACACACCGTACAACCCGTTGCGTGTAAGGCAGTTCTGTTTGCGGAAGGCAGCTCAAAAAGATTGTATTAAGTCAGACAGGGAAGGCAGCACTCAACTTAACCAGCCGAGCACAGAAAACATTAAAACACACATAGCACGGCATCCCGTCCTGAAAGTCTGCCGCCTCAGTCAGTCAAACTAAATCGGAACGAGAGCCATGTGACGAGAAAAAAACAACCGGACACCACACACCACAAGGACAATCTACAATATATATTTAATGTACATGCAATTTTGAAAGAGACGAAGCAGCCTTGTGCTGGACAACGAAATTGCAGAATGGCACATACAAATTGAACAAAGTTCAACAAAAAGGCACAATGGCGAAATATTTTTATATTTTTACTATAAAGTGGACAATACATACATATAGGAAGGTTGACCAAAGGGCTGCCGCCTTGGTACAGACAGCGACAAATGTCGCTGGGGGCTTAAACGTTTTACAGTTCACCAAACCTCACACTTACCCAATAGACAACATTATAGCACATTACAGTGTAAATAATAGTTCCCGCCATGTAATGCCCTCTAACAAAAAGGCCACAGTGTCATGTAATAAAAAATGTAAAACATGAAACATTATATAAATTACGTCCATCGAGTAGCACAGAAAGTACTCAATAACCTATCAGAAGTCAGAGCAACAAGAGAGCAAAACATTTAGGGTACGACAATACAATGGACGCGTTTAGCGCTACTTCAGTAGTTATTTTTATGTGTTTTCGTTGCTTTTGAGAGCGATCACTTATAGATATCGTTGAAGCGATGAATAAACAATTAGTATATACAATTGTGAGCCCACAGATGCCATATTAGTCGAGAAAACTGTTTTTAGCTACGCGATGTTTGCAAAATGTTCGAAACTATCGCCTTTGACATTGAATTCTCGACTTCATGCATGGTTTTAGTCAATTAAAAAACATTGGTTACGACTTTCAATCCTTCCTCAACAAATGTGTCGTTTCCATTTTGGGAAATGTAAATTTTCTGTGAAGACACAGAGTTTTAAATTGAACGAGGTGCACTAAAATGCTAACGAAATAGACAGTTTTGTTTTCGAATTTTAACGACTAATTCGTGTATATTAATGCTAACACAGAGGCAGATTTAAAGGCTTGTGCTAATGACTAAGGTTGTCATTCAAATTACTTGGCAGTGACATTAAACCCCTTTGTATGATATAAATTTAACCCATATTCATGTTAGGCTGTATTCCACATCCATTTCATCAAAAAGATAATATAAAGTCAGACAGGGAAGGCATCACTGAGCTTAACCAGAAAACATAAAACCACACAAGGCACAATTCCCACCTGAACCAGCCAAGCACATAAAGCATAAAAGGCACAATGCCCAACGAAACAAGTTATAACAAGAGTGACAACTTTGTGACGCAAAAGTGACGTCACCAGAACGTAAGGAAAAGCGGACAAACACAAAGTTCTGTCAACAGCAATATGATGTATCCTCTGTACCGTATGAAATTATCGTGACTACATTGGGGAAAGAGTTCTGCAAGTCGTTTTCAAGTCTTACCATGACACAAAGGCTTTAGAGATGGTTGTACAGATTTAAAGGACATCAATTACCGAGACATTGTCATAATACCAACGTCTCATGGTACTGATTCTCCCGCAGATGTTCGATGTAAGATTCGGAAAAAAAGCATTCGATTCTCACCAACGCATTACTTGAGTGGCTCAGTGTTTTGCATAAATGTGTTCTCAGCCATATATCACTTTAAACATCGTTCGATGGCTGGTTGGAAATCGTTTGACACCGTACGGCGTCCGGTCGATTGTTGACCCAGTTATAAAACAAGACATATTGCAACTAATATTAGACCATAAAAAAAACCAAACAGACAATTTGTCAACAAGCAACCGTGTTACAGTTGTTAAATTATCAGTGCAATAGTGTTGTCTGCACTTATCAGCACAATATGTTGGCGTGGCGAGATAATTCAACATTATCATACACCGTACAATGAAGTGTGAACGTAAAATATGATAACACAGTGTGTGTACTCAATTACAACCGAATACTTTTGTTATGTCATGATTAAATATTTATAACATACTAGTAGTGACCAGGGCTGGTATTCACAAAGCATCTTAGCAGAAAACTTAGGAATTTCTTAAAATCTTGATTTGTTCTTAAGTGAATCAGCTAAGCAAGAAAATCAAGATGCTTAATATTTTACATAGTTTTGAAGTATTAGGTAAACAGCTACTATAATCACTAAGAACACATAGATTATTTTTTAAATTGCGGGACATATGAACTGCACAAAATATTGACTTAAGTCAAAATATTTAAGTTTTCACTTAAGATGCTTTGTGAATACCAGCCCAGTTAATTTGTCCAACTGTAACAAAAAGATTGGTTAGTATCACGTTTTGGCCGTAAGCATTGAAGTGATTTGCAATAGCATATGTATAATCATGCCTTTACTGCTACAGTGTACCGGATATGACATTTCAAATTCACGATTTCAGTTTTATGAATTCACGACTTCAACTTCACGGATTCACAACTTCAATTTCATGAATTCAAAACACCAAAATCACGATTGTATGAATCCGACATCGCGAATTCACGATTTCGACTTCACAAGTTCGCGATTTCAAACATGGCGAACTTTTTTAACCATCGTGAATTACAGTATTTTTGCGTCAACTATCGATAGGCGGTTTATACAATTACTATATATATTTTTATTGCTATATTTGGCAGGGATCTCAGCAGGGCGCTGATTTTGTGATAAGATAACCATAAGCTATGTATACTAAAGATCGATATGAATATATATAGATGTACATGTAAATAGGGAGTCCTGAAAATATACATTTTGTACATGTACGCACGGATATACACAGAATGTATTCTAATGTATTTCCGTGATGTACGGAGAATTTGTATTTGTTGAGAGAGATTATTTTTTAAATGGTAATGTTTGAAAAATAAAAAAGATAAAACTTAAATATCATAAAAATAATTTGTACCATAATAAGATTTCAATATAATAATTATAAATTACTTTTTTATAAATTACTTTTTATCCATTAAGCTATGTCTACTTTTGCGTGTATGTAGTACATGCATTTACTTTTAAACATAGGTGTTTCATAATAATAAATATTAAGGTTGTTTTAACGTGCAGTGATAGAATGTATAAAAATGTATAAGACTAATACTGGGGACCCTATATTCAGATAGCTTCCCTGAATAAAACAATGTAAAAGAGATATACATTAAAAAGTATCTTGAACTTTAAACGTTAGCAGCATGGTGTAGGCAAAAATAATACAATTTCCTCAACTTTAATCATGTTGAACAAATATCGACAAGTATTTCAATAAAATTTCTATAATATGCTCCTTTAAATACTACAATCAGGGACAGTATAATAGAGCTATTTTATTCTTCCCAGCTACAATGAAACATAAAAAATCAAATTTATTATATAAATGCAGAACATTTTATTGGATGACCGACTTTAAAATAACTTGTGTCTAAAAGACGTTTTTTATAAACACACTTATTACATGGAAAATGAAAGCGTTCAAGTAAACCAGACCGAGTACATTGAATCTGAATCAAATTAACTTAGTGAACAATGAGAGGTTGTAATTTTTATGACACCTGCTTCCTGTTTATTACTTAATCACCAATCGATAAAAAGTACTTCGGTTATTTTAACAGTAATTAGGAGCATTTATTGTGTATACGAGTATAGTTTATAAAAACATTACGTTTTGTGAAATCGCATGCACATTGAACTCAATAGCCTGTAAGCCTGTACACGCATGTTAATTAACATGCGTGGCCTGTACTGGAACCAAATAGACTAAAGGCCTGAGAAATGACAGGCCTGTTCTATTTTTATATATTCTGAATTAAGAAAACTGTGCAGAAGACCATTTCCCTAAATGTGTACGGATATTAGCAAAATAAAAAGATTATTATGTACTTAATGCTTTTACCAATTATTGGTAAGGCGCGTAATATCACGTTTTACATACGTGTACATTGATGAGACATTAATAAAGAAAAATACAAATATATAATATATAAATGCTGTAACAATTTTTCCCGAATGTTTGGTGCTTAAATACATTTTGAGTAAATAGTCCGAAGATATTAAGCTAAAAGTGATTCTGCACTTTTGTATAATATTATGTAGTTGTATTTTCTACATAGTTTAATAACAATTATAATACAAGAAGAAATACGTACACAAATATAATGCATATGTCTCTTTGTAAATTACGTTACTGTCAAATGAGATACTAAAAAAGGCAGCATCAATCTCATCTTACTAACATCAAAGTTCAGAAAACAAAAAAATATCGGCTTTATAAATGATCACTAATTTATGATCAGCAATAAAACCCCTACAGCAAAGTATACAAGTTATTCACAGCGGGGGATGCCATAAAGGATTAACGGGGTCGTTATATTGGAATCTTCGGCAATCTACGTAAAATGCCGAGTACTTCCGAGACGATAAATTCTTATTTAAATTGAAATGTCATTTGACTAAAAGTTAAATAGGACCGCAAAGATAGCTATTAAGCTTAATTATTTTTATATATCTTAAAAGAAAAATAAATTACCAAGACAATGTTATAGTAACATTTCTTGTCACATTTTAACAAAATAGTGTAAATTTGAAACAAAACTGAACAAAAATATTAAAATTAGCATTTTTATCGGGTTTTCAATAGAAAGTAAAGGCCGTTATAAAGACGAAGAGTTGCTGTTTTTAAACTTATGTAGGACCATTGATTCATTATTTTAAATTAATGAAAACATATTCATAAGAAGGCAGATAAATTAAATAAACATTTGTGATAGTAACAAATTTTGTGTGTTAAACGTAAAACAAGTTACAGCGATTTATTCAATTATAGCCTTCTTACTTCTATATGTAAACGGCTATCGGGTTTCAAATATCGGATGGTTAAAAAAGTTGGGGATGTTTGTGAATCCACAAATTCAAGATTAAATTAATTAATTCGCGAAGTTGAAATAGTGAAATGTCACCATGAATCTTTGGTACTTAGGAACATAACTAATCTACATAATTCCAATGGCGGGTACCTATGCAATTGATCGTTTTGGGCTTTTTGTAGTGCCGAGTATGGACACTTTCTCCTCGCTAAATAACCTCCATTTTATCCAAAAGATACATTTCCCTTGGTTCCGTAAGTTTTCAAGTCAAAACAATATATTTTCAAACTGGCTAAAGTCGTTGCTACATATCGTCTGCTGGCTCTAACAGTCTCAAATGTCTATTTTTGCACTTTCTATCTCATTTGACATTGCTCAATGTTCTGTGAAAATATCACGTCATAATTACAAGTGTAATGTACTTTTTTGCAGTAATGTTTGCCCAAAGTCCAGTATTTGAACCAATTCGTAGCGTGTAGGTTGCTGCACACCCCAGAGATTGGTTACTCTAAAAGCAACTTAAACTTAAAACATTAAAGTTTGCCAATTGTCGTACTTTATTGTGTCACGTGATTAACTGAAATGTTTAATGTTAAGTTGCTAATTGTCCTCTACCAATCGTTCTGATATGAGCCAATGTCCAGATCAGCCAATGAAGCCGCGGTATTTCGGTAATAATTTGTCCAACCTCCTAATGTGCAATAAAATTATTTGCTCAATGTCCACATTCGACGTCAAAGTGGAAAGCAATGGAAAGAAGGAAGCCATTTGTCGCGTTAAATTGTTTGAGCGCAGACTGTTTCATTAATATTCAAAAACAATCACTGCCTATAGCTACTAAGAACGACTTTTGTAATTGTGGTTTGATATGTTTTTTTGTTTTCTGTGCTCGGCTGTTTACGTTGAGTGCTGACTTCTCTGTCCGATTACTAGTATTGTATGTTAGCGCTTTCTGAGTTCAATTTAAAGGTTCGAACCAATGAAAGAACGAAATAATCCATAATTAATTTGAAGACACCTACTCAAGGTGAGGTTCCATCTAAATCCCGTAATCATACGTTACCTCTGATAATTTCAGTGCTAATACTACATTTTTGTAAAGATTACGCAGCCATGTAACCAGTTAACCAGCATTTTTTTTTTTTTTTTTTTTTTGCTTTTATTTATCCTCGCCACCGGATTATCCACATGGGCATTTCTTTATCGACTGCATCGGTTTTTATATGAACTTGCTAGATTAGGATACGACCAGTGCGACGTACGACATTGTACGATGCATACTTGCATAATGATTTGAAATCACAAGGCGCTTCTTATGAGCCTATTAATATGAAAATCGGAACAGGTCATGTTGCCAAAACCGAAATTGAAAACGCTTGTTATCTCATTTATATAAGTAAAGAGAGGTTTTCAGACAGTTTTTTCTCGTTTTCTCAAAATATAGATTTTGTACTTACGACGTGCTCATTATAAGCCAGCGATATATTAAAGGCCAGTTACTCGAACTAGTAACTTTGAATTTAGATAACGTATTATAATAGCATTCATAACATTAGCCGGCACAAAAACGTTGTAATCCATATTTCCCTGGCTTAAGATTAAAAAGTACAAAATCGATATTTTGAGAGAAAAAACTGTTTGAAATATACTCCTTACTTAATATGGAAATACAAGCTTTTTAAACGTCAGTTTGGTCAATATGACCACTTCAGAAATTCATGAAAATAGTCTCATTAGAAGCGCCTTGAGATGCCGATTTCAAATATGCACTAGTCTTATATACTACCTTCTAATTCTAAGCCAGCGATTTATACCACGGAAGAGAAGACATTAAATTTTGTACTGATTTGGCCTATTTGTGACATTTGAAACCATTTTGATTTGACCAACTTTATTATGGCCGAGTTATGTGATTACAACCCCGATTGATAAAATCTATGATAACTGATGAAGTTATCTATCATATAGATGACATGTAATAGCAAACACCCTACCATTGGTTTATTTACTATTATTGTAAATGACCATGTATACATCTGGAAGGCTAATCAACTTAATAATATACTAGTCCAAACTTCCAACGCCACAGTATGTATGGTCGTATTTTTTGTATTTAGCTTGCGTTTTATTAAAATAACGTTTCTCGAACGTTCGCACGTCAATTTATAACACACTTTGAGTAGTTCAAAGCCTGGTAAAAAATCGTAGAATCGCGTTTTATAACCACACAGAAGACAGGCTTTTTAGTCCCCTACCGGTTTTTGACCGGAGGGGACTATAGGTTTGCCCTCCGTCCGTCCGTCCGTCAAAAAATCTGGATCCTGACATAACTCAACCAGTTTCCAAGCTAGGTTTATGAAACTAGGTATGTGGATAGGGGGCAATCAGGGGATAATGCACGTCTAAAAATATTTAGATTCCGACCAAAATTGTGGTTGCCATGGCAACAGAAACATTGAAAATGGTTTAAAACACTCACTCACGACTTCCCGATATCACCGGACTTCTATATTGCTTGCAATTCTTAATTACTTGTTCATACATGTGTACATACGTCGAGAGGATGTATTTAGTCACGCCAGTCTGGCGAAGGTAGTGTATTTATTATTTATGTGTTGGGAGGAAACATTCCTAAGGATAAGATATTATTCGTCCTCATTTCTAGCAATCCTTTCGCCCTGACTTATCGTGACAGTATTCTACGCAACTGAACATTAAGTCATTCTTCCATACGTGACGCCAATCAAGGAAATGTCATATCACAGCAGGACAATGCCAGTCATCATGCTGCTCGTGTACGTGTGTGTGTGAATTACCTAAAGCATAAAACTGATGCGACTCCTTTGACCAGTCTACTCTGTGGATATTATTCCCGTAGATTGACCTGGTATAGAATGATCTGGTGACGTCAGGTACACCCTCAAACATGATCAAATTATACTCATGCTCGAAATGAGGAGTTTGCGAATATTTTAATGTCCTTTTTAGACCCTTAATATTTTCTATGAGACATTCGAGTATTAACCTGTTCTTATTATATTATAAGGAGGACTTTAATGTCCGAGACACTAGTTTTGTCTCGTGGTTAATTAAGATAGGTGTAGTCACGTGCTACCAATATGCATTCCTTCGTCCTGAGACAGTGCTTGTTGCATTTGATATTACACAATTGTAATGAACTGATTAGCCTAATTTGGTGTTAACTGTTTCTTCCTTTTATCCACTAATAACCAGTTGCCTGCATATGAACTGTTACATATAGTGTTGTGTTTGAAGTTTTGACTAGTATACAAACATGTATATCATTGCTCTCTATTGTCGAAATGTTAACGTACGTTTAAAGGGAAATAATAAGAATAATTAAAACTGAACCACCAACTTAAGCTTTCATGAATTATCCACATTTTATATGGTTTAAGTCACTTAAGAATCAACATCCTATTTTTGCAAAACAAATATTCAAAACAGTTATAAATCGATTATTCAGGTCAGCCACTTGTATGCATAGCCTTGTGTACATAAACATTGCAATTCCTCTTTTTAATGTCTTAATTTAATAGATATTATGTGTATGAGTATTGCTTTTCACGGCCTTTTTCTCCAAATAAAATGTTTACAATGTTATGATGTTACAATGTTTGAGCTTCCAACTTCACGCTGCTAGGCTGTTAGACTTCCATTTTCACGCTGCCACGCTGCTAAGCTGCTGGGCTTTCAACTTCACTCTGCCAGGCTGCTAGGCTGCTGGGTTATCGACTTCACGGTGCCAGGATGCTGGTCTGTCAACTTCACGCTGCTAGGCCGTAAGCGTCCATTAATTATATGATCAATACTTCCCGCATATGAATCATTTGAGGTTAAAAGATGTTTGAGATATAGTATTTGCTGAGCATTAAGTATTGGTTTTGTATGATGCTCAATGCAAGTACCTAACCTAATTACTTGAGATGGAAGGGGCATAAACTCTTCACAGCAGTTATGTTACGCATAGCTATTTTACATAGCGACAAGGGAGGTCAATGCGTAGGGTTTGGCATAGGTGTACAAAAGTTGGCTTTAACAACAAACAAACACCGGCTCGTTTCGTTCTTTGTATCTGGAGACGAGGGTGAACCCAGAAAGACGCGAATTGAGAAACAGAGTTAAGCAATACTGTTCATGCTGATAAATTAGAAACGTTTCATAATGTCATGTTTTGTCATTACTCGTATTTTAAGGTGCATATGAGCGTTCGTTCTGATTGTGAAGCTGTTCCTTGATGTATTGGGGACTTACCACCTTAACTTCTGTGATTGAAATGCATATATCGCTGGCTTCTAATTAGAAGGTCGTAAGAACTACCTTATAAGACTCATGCATATTTGAAATTTGCATCTCAATGGTGTTCTTAAGAGCCTATTCTCATGATAGTGGTCATGTTGATCAAACTGAAGTTGAAAAAGCTTATTTTACCCAAAGTTGACAAAAATCTGTCTGAAAACTACTCTTTACTTATGGAAAACAAGCTGTTTAAGCTACAGTTTGGTCACCATGACCACTTCCGATTTTCACGAAATGAGGCTCATAAGAACCGTCTTGAGATGCAGATTTCAAATATGCATGTGTCCTATTAGTACTTATGAGAACTTCTAATTTTAAACCAGCGATACACATCAGTAATTTATTTAAAGCCTAAACCCATCCTGGTACCGGAATAAAATTATCATAATCAACATCGGGTACACTAACAAAACCCGATGTGTTGATCATGATAATTTTATTCCGGTACCCGTATGGAACAGTGATGTAATGCAATAATATGTACAATATGCATTCGTCTTCTACAGTATATCCTCGGGGATTTTAATTTGAATCATGCTTACATGAATAGGTCTGACTCTCTATGATGATATTTTTCGTTTGAGCTTTAGAGTCAAAATAAAATTGCTATACTGAATGTTCTCGAAGATTGTGTCCACCAGTCGCATTAGTGTATGTATGTAACTGTGTTTGTAAGACACGCGATATGTGTATGTACTGTATGCCACTGTATAGCTTGTTCATCTGAAATTAAGAACACAAATTTGCATTTAGTACCAAAATATATTATATGCCAATTGCCACCTCAATTCCAGCGCCAGAACGGTTGAGTACGGACTTTAGTGATGACTATGTTACTTCCCCTTTGTATAGTTGTTCGCCATTTGCTTGAGATAATTTGCGCTCCAATAAAATTTGCCTTTATAAAATCTCCCAGTTATTCTTAATTCCTGGCGCAGAATGTTCTTGAAAAAATAAGTGTTTGGTATCGTTGGAAAGCGCTTTGCAAGACCTTTATGTTGATAAGATTTAGAACATTGTGACACTAAACAATAAATTTACTGAGCAATTTTGTTCTAACTCCAGTAACTTAAATCGAGAGGTCAAAATCTTTAAAGTCGATTTTCTAAAATTGAACTTTTGTAGACTTAGAACATTCTTGAATTGAGGTGAAGCTATATTTTGTATGATCGCAATTACATAATGAATCATACAAACATAGTATATTACACCGTTGATACATATATGGGTATTACACCGTTGATGCATATATGGGTATAGGTTATATTATCTATCAGTGTTACAAATTATGATAACTTGAACTGAACAATTATCAGATAACATTCCATTTACTGTATCCTGTATCTGTATCCTTCAAGTCTGTCACCGAATTATATATTCGTAATTTGGTTGTAGAGTTTGAAAATGGGAGAAACAAGATATTTTCTTCGATGGTTTTTATACGGTGTTTTATTCGAGGTATGATAACTGAAATTTATTTGTTGTTAATGTATATGGTCATCATTTTTGTTATGTACGATATGTATAGGGTAATGTGTTGAAGGAAATTCTTGCGCGATGGTACCGGTGTGTCTTAAAGCAAGCATGAATCAGTTACGCACCCCACACGGGATTCGTCAATTTCATGTTTTTAGCTGCACCGTGTAACTGAGCACATGTGATTGTGCTTTTTGAAGCACAGGTTCTTGTCTTTTTTAAAGCGAAAGTAGGTATGGTAACTTCGGTCCTGTCCCGCGTAACAATACACAATGCATAAGGTAAACTATACTTACCTATCGCCGATGGGCTGCCTCGTTCTATGATACCAATACCATAACCTCTAACTATATTACGGATAAGACCAATGTTGTGCCATGCTCTGTCCAACGTCAACTAACTCTCGTGTCCGACTGACTGGACCCCAAGATTACCTACCAGTCCATGACTGGTTCAGTAGCGGAAAGAGCGCTATGAGCGGAAAGAGCCCATAATCACCACACTCCCCCCTGTCCTATATTGAGGTTCGAGAACCAGGGGTCAGGAACTTCACCGACGCTACCGCAGGACTCGAGATTCCCCTGCTGCATTTCATGGGTTCAGAGGTACAGAACTCCATTTCTATACAGGAGACACTGGCTCCTGGCTAACACTTTGAGACAGGCACGGATTCCTGGGTTACTAACCAGTACGGTATGCTCTCCTTACAAACCCAGGCCGCATACAAGAACCATGGGTAGGCTCTATGCTTTGTGCATACACCACCAGGACCGCATAAAGAACCCTGGAAGGGGCTAGATTCTCAGAAGAACTGAGGTCTAGCCGACCCAACCTGTGATTTGGTGCACAGGCTCGCTAGTCTTCCCCATCTGAAGATCCGTCAAATACCTTCCACAAGCACCCATTTTAGGCATTATCCTCTGAGGATGGGTTCCAACCATCCCTAAACCTGGAACCTGAATGGTAACCCGGGAACATATCTGAACCTGTTGTGCATGTATCAGTTACTTACATGTCTTCGCATCTAGGCATCTACCTCGCATCTTACCCATTCGCTACTGCCCAGTACTGGTGTACTAACTGGCCACCTCGTCTAACGTCCCAATCTCAACCACCTCCCTTCCAACATGAAGGCTCGCTAGATCAATACAACTGCCTGAAGCAGCTTCAATATTGCCTCTACTTCTACTACATCTGGACGCGCCATCGCCATCTATGCCTCTAAACATGCAATCGCTACGCTCTACTCGCTCGCTAACTGAGACACATACAACCCTGTTGACCTGAATACAAAGATACAAACAATCTCCCCTGGGTCCCCAAGAAATTGAATAAGGTCACCAAGTTTGAAGTCATCTCCCAAGGATACCAAAGATATAATGCAGGTACCCAGGATCGATATATCTGCAGCTGGATCCGAGTCAAACGTTGACAACCAGGACTGATGCCCGCACCACATCTTGATCGCAAAAAATTAGAATCATCCAATTTCTCCACACAACGACTACTCTCTTTGAATGTAAACCAGGTGCCATATTGACATGTACACAGTGATTACTTCAGTTCCCTCCATGGTGTATTCCCTGAACGAACTCGGCGCTACCCGAGCTTATAACCTGATGAAGATTTATATGACAGACGACAATTATGTATATCCCAGTAAAGATACAAGAACAGAACCACATGTTGAACCCAGGTGAAGATATTACTCAAGATCCCAACCAATTCCCGGAGTTCCACCAACCCTGTCGCTACCCAGACTAGACTTCCTTCCTGTCCACAACAAGCTTCCCCCTGGACCACTTCACCTATCCGGTGACCCTCCACCCTGGCGCTACCCACGGTAAGATGGCCCCTGTCACCCCGGCGCTACCCGAGGAATTTCCCAGTGAAGCTAATGGACCAAGAGCACATGTTGAATTCCAGGCTAAGATTCTTGCATAATATCTCCTCCCAAACCTGGAGACCCCCCTGGCTAAACCAATATTTCGTGGGACACCAACACGTACTGTACGACAATCCCGCCTAGCAACATAAAGTAGTAGCGCTACCCATATCACACCAGTAACATGCAAATATACCATATTGATCCCCAACTATGCTAACCTCTGTTCCCTCTCCCCACCTATATCCGTTGACCCCTCCACCTTATGGTCCAGGTAGAATTGCCACACAACCTACATCAACGCCACTGTATCCACATCCACATCGCTACATGACTCTACACCAACAGAACAGCTTCATCTACATCATCAGTAATGGAATCCCCTATCATGCCAGGGCTTTAAATTCTTTTAAAGCATGCAGTTATTTTTCAAAAATAAAATACAGAACTTCCCAATATTACAAAAATATTCCCCTTAATTAAAGGTCTAAAGCCATCCTACAAGTTAGAACAAAAACCCTGCGCACATCCTCCGCATTCAGCATCCACAGATATAATACATGATAGTATTGACCCCAGTCCGCATGCATTTTGCCTAACACCAGCATACTAACATGCCATAAGAGATCCCGCAATCACCACGGCCATGTCAAGCTTCTCAACAGATCTAACAATCAATCGCTCTACTTCTCTCTCGATGAAAGGATCTTCCGAGTTGTTCTCTCAGACAGGATAGACATCGCAATATAAACCTGAACATCATATACCTCAAGACTGAGTCTAGGGAATGGTGTACAAATTAAATGTATAAATTTGAAGCATCAGAAGCTGGGTCAAAACTTCTGAGTCTCTAGAAATAACTTGAGTAACCGCACCTCAAGTTCTAGGTATACCGGTCTCCAGGGTTAATAATGACCAAAAATATTTACAAATTAAATTCCAAATGAAAAAGTTAATTTCTTTCACCGAAACAGCTAACAGCCAATTAAACATGACAATAAATATTGCATTTACCCAAACAATTAACATCAACTCATCCAAGGGAGGCAACTCTGTCTAAAAATATTCCTAAACTGGCAGCGTAACCAAATAAAAATTTAAAACATTCTACTCGGAATAGAATTAAATTATTTATCTTAAAATCCTAACATAAAAATGTAACACCTGGAAACCAATCTACCCCAATCCACAGTCATCTAGGCTGCCCCTAGCGGCCATATGCTTCCTATACCCCGCCAAGACCGCATACGGAACCTTGACAGGGGCCAGACAAAGTCTCGGCCGCACCGGTCGCTCCGGTTATATCATCATCTAGGCTGCCCCAGCGGCCATATGCTTCCTATACCCCGCCAAGACCGCATACGGAACCTTGACAGGGGCCAGACAAAGTCTCGGCCGCACCGGTCGCTCCGGTCATACCGCTCGAAACTTCTATGCTAAGTTTTACCCCACCAGGACCGAATAGAGAACACATGGCAGGGGAGTCAGACATCGGCATCCTCAGTAGGTCCTCACTTTGCCTCGACATCTGTTGCAGATAAAAAACAAAGTGACTGACCACACTGACAATGTTTCTTTATTGAGACACATTCACAAGCAATGGTGTGCTAAATGAATTAATGAAGTCGGGTCCCCAACAGCAACTTAAACAAATCACTTCCAACCTGACCAAGGGAGGTAACTAGTACAGCAATCCTATCTTGTTACCAAAAAAAATATGCTGCACAATAAACCAAAGTACAAGGTCAATATCAGAATTAATTGAAATAATTTGCAACAAAAGACCAAACAAACATCAAAACAAGTGACAACAACACTGACCTCCACATTTTCTCTCTCTCGGACACTGCAATTTTCGTACTTTCGACCACGCCATTCGGGACGAATCCAAAATGGCGCGAAAATTCGCCCTCGCTGACGGCCAACATTTTCGCCGAAAATTCGCTAATTTTTCTGGTCTTCTGCTTCTACAATCGGTCTTAATCCACTCCAGTAACCCTTCGCTCATAACCAACATCGACTTTGCATGTGTATTATGCCTGGTAGCGTGAAACGGGGACCTCGTCACGTGACCTCTACTTTCGGTTCGTCCTTCTTTTTAGACCACCGCTGCACACAAGTATGGTAACTTTGGTCCTGTCCCGCGTAACAATACACAATGCATAAGGTAAACTATACTTACCTATCGCCGATGGGCTGCCTCGTTCTATGATACCAATACCATAACCTCTAACTATATTACTGAGAAGACCAATGTTGTGCCATGCTCTGTCCAACGTCAACTAACTCTCGTGTCCGACTGACTGGGCCCCAAGATTACCTACCAGTCCATGACTGGTTTAGTAGCGGAAAGAGCGCTATAAGCGGAAAGAGCCCATAATCACCACATAGGTTTTTTACGAATAATATCACCCCTGATAGCTGAAGTGTAATATTTATATATATGTTATAATGTTATACAAATGACAGACCCGAATAACGGACTATACATATAATACAGCTCATTTGTATCGCTACATGTTGAAAGTAGCTTGGGATTTTGTTAAAAACAGATCTTTCGAAATATTTAAAATAGTCGAATAGAGTTGTTGCTCTTTGTCCGTGAATATAACTATACAAATAGTAAAATGCAAATAAAGTCTAGAGAAGACAATGGAATTACAACAATATTACTGGTTAAACATTTTGAAATAGCAGATGACGATATTGTAATGTATTCTTCTAACGTTATCTATGTTCTGTACCTTGTAATGCAGATATAGAAATCATTATTTAGTTCAAACGTATCTTTGCTAATAATAATACATTTAGTATTATACATGTATGAGTGGCTGTTTAAATCTAACTTCCTGATGTCAGCCATATCCGTATCTACTAAATAGAGCACTACATGTTTACATGACATTTGTCTATAAATATAAGATATATATGTATCGGCTTTAATGCCCAATTAATGTCAGAGATGATTTAGTAAAATTAATTGAAGAGAAAGAAGAAGAATTTTATTCAATATTGATTCAACAAATTACATAGTTTGAAATGGGTCAATTTGACCTCTGGACAAACATAAGTATCAACAGATAAATACATATTAATAAACAGAGAAATGACGGTAAATGTACAACTTAGTATTTAAATAAAAAATGTGACCCGTTCAGATGTGAAGTGTTACAAAGAAATTGTCGACGACGTACGACGGCATCTGATTTAGGGTGAACACATTATCTCAATTTGGCCAATTTGTGCTGAGGTAAGCTGATTTCAAGAACCATTGTATCATTTACATGTCGTAAAAATATATGATATTGTAGGTAGCGTCTGGTGCCACTGGACATGTGAATGTGGAGTTCGAGATTCTGCAGTTTGACAATCCTACCGGTACATCATATCGTGGATCGGATTTTCATTCACAAAGAAAATGTTGTGACACCGACAGCCAGTTGGTGAATTGCCCCACACAATGTGATACCTACTTCGTCATTTGTCTCGGAGGGTAAACTAACTTATCTTAAATATAGTGGCATATCATAAGTAAATCATAAGTAAATCATTATAATTTAAACCGGATAACTACGTAACTGATAATATAAGGTATTGACAATATTATAAGTGGGAAACGGAAAATTCCGGACCAATTGATACTACGTACCATTTATCTACAACTTCAAGGAGGCTGATATGCTTCGTTATGTTTAATGTTTACAGAGCTAGAGATAAGCTGCGTATTGGCGTAATTACCCAATTAATTTTCTTAAAAACCCAATAGATTTTGAGAGGGGGGGGGGTAAGAAAAAGCAAAGAAAATCTGAAATCCCCAAAAATAAAATGATGTAATAGTGAAAAACAATACATAAAAGATCAATTACCCTATGAGTTTGATTAAATACCCAATTAATATTTGTCAAAACCCAAACAAAATTGAAATTCGGTGGTAAAATACCCAAACGGACTGACACCTTATCTGTAGCTCTGAACTGTTTAGTAAGCACTGTATATATAATTATGTATACAATATAATCAAATGTGATAGAAGATTGACACATCCACAAAGGCAGCTTGCAGAGCTGTGTTCAATTATGTCTTTTATTTTGAAGACTAGTTCTTTATATTTAATACAGTATATCAAATGGAAGATGTCTTGGACCAATGTACAGCCACAACACTCCAAAGCTTGACGACACCAGTCTCTATACCACAACACATGACAACAGACTCGTGTACACATTTACATGGAACCAATGGCATTCGGTAAAATGAATACACAAGATTATAACTGTTTATCCAGTTAATCATTTCAACCCCAGATTGCTATTTAATTCAGCTGTTCTAGAATTATATTTTCACTTACCTCTAATATTGCTTACTTTTGAACATAAGGTTCACCCTAACAGGAAATTGAACCTATTGTACCTGTTCCTAACTGTAATCTATACTTTCTAACGTATATTCAGCAATGTATCATTTTATTCGTTGTTGTTTGACAAATCTGTTTGCATTCTTGTTATTTATCAACTGATACACAGGATTTAGAAGGAATTTATCAACAAATAATTGCATTATGTAAGGCAAAATTAGATGTCTACTAAATATGAGTAAAGTTGGACGTTTTATTATATCCGGTACCTTTTGAGAATATAATTATGGTGCCTTACTCTACTTGATTCTATTGGGTTGATTGTTTGTACGGAGGGCCTTCTAGAGACAAATCCTACTCGAAGGACAAAACACAAGGTTTAAATGCATTTACATTTGGTAAAAGAATCCGGGCCAGTACCATAATAATTGTTTTTAGTTTAATAAAATGCACTGCAACAAACACACATATTGATTTGCTGTCTACTTTTACAGGGTGATATAGAGTACATCATGGATTTAATGGACTATGATACATCATCAAGACAGGACATTATTGATAACTTTACATTGACAACATCTCTCAACGTTAGTGCAAGTTACGAACAGACAAAGGAACAACGATTTTCATTTCGAAACTATGCCAGGTAAACTAGCCTAACATTTATAATTTAAAAGTTATTTATGATTATTATGTGTCAACTGTACGGTTATCAACATATGTACAATATACTAGTAGGACAACATTCTGACATACAGCCGGTTGGATATCCTTTGAAATAAAGTAAACAGAACGTTATAACAGATATAATATATTGCTGTTTGTAGAGTACATCATGGATCGGTGTGGACATACCGTGTTATATGTGACGTATGTTTTCGCTGTCACGACCAGAGGGAACGGAACTATATAACAGATGAGTCGATTTCGGACACAAACTGCACAAAAATTACATGACATGGATTAGTACACCCAGTACACCCAGTACACTCAGTACATTTAGAAACGCACAATTTATTTCAGCCATAATGCTTGCAAAGTATTTCTTTATTGTATTCTAACACAAATTATGTAAAAATACTTTTGTAGTTTGATAAAGTACAGCATGCATGTTGCACATATGTAAAACGTGCTTCTAAAGTATATTCATGTGAGTGAACAAACCTAAAGAAAATAGGTAGTGTGTTTTATTAATGTACTGAATACTAAATCTTGGTTACAGCGGACATGATGTCTTGTTAAATACGGTCAAAGAATTAGTTGACATTGAATCTATTTCTTCTTGTCATATTTGTCTAAACTCATCACATACCGTACCACGTGGTACGTCTACACTGACTACTTTAGTAAACAGAACTGCCCCCCCCCCCTGGATGCATAAATTACGTATACTCACAGGAACTTAAGTGCAACTCAAAGAAATGACACCTCTGAGGTAAAACTGTATTTAATAATTTGTTTACCTTATATTTATTTGCCTTACCTTTTATGAAATGTTCTAAGAGAATCAACATGTGTTTAAAGGGTTTCCTTAACATGTTTTTAAACACGTTTGCGCATTTATTTGTTTTTTTTTACAGTTTAGATTTGTCCATCCGTGTCTGGTGTCAAGATGGATATACAGGTCCTGACTGCAGCCAGCAATGTTCACCATATGATGCATTCCATGTATGTAACAGTCACCAAGCAGCAGAACTAGTTCCAGCATGTAATGATCCAGGTTAGTGTTTGAATAGAAATTGTTAGTGTCATGGTGATCATTAATATATGATAACATAAATAACTTGAATAACTTTGCAAACTTTTATGATAGAGAAGTGGTTTGACTCTTGTTACAAAGCTAATGAGCCCAAGTTTTCTTTTTGGGATATGAATAATAAATGCATTGGGGGTCACATTGACGTCAAGAACGTCCTTGAGGATGTCATACATTTTTAGTGATTCCAAGAAACTTTGCGATCCGATAATTTCCCTGAACACCACATTTACTTTGCCTCTCCACTCACCAGATTTAAATCCTTTTGATTTCTTTTAATGGTGATGCATGGAGGAAGGAGTGTATACTCCAAAATGAGAAACAATACTTTATTTGAAAATTTCAAAACAGCATTGGTGGTGTAACATCCGAGGACTCCGTTGGTAATTTGTGACGTCATTTGCTGGTGATTTTGCTGCTCTGCAGAATAAAGAGTAACGTTTCGAACATCTGCCGTAAAAACATATGTGACATTCGAAAATGATATATGTACAGAATAAAACTTATATGTATATGTTAATAAAAGGTATATTACAATATATATTACTTAAAAACTAACAAAGTTATTACAGTCATTTATGTGATCATATATAAATGATCACCTTGTATGATGAAACAAGTAATAAATGTTATCCTATATAAACGTATTTTAATCACACTACAGCCATTCAACCAAACGCTGAGCTACTATTCAAGTCTTACACGTATCGCTGGCCAAGAATTATAAGACTCTTATAAGAAATCTGCATTTCAAGATGCTTCTTATGAGCCTATTTACATGAAAATTGGAAGTGGTCATGTTGACCAAACTGAAGTTTAAAACTTTTTTTTTCCATAAGTAGTTTTCAGACGTTTTTCTTGTTTTCTCAATGTATTGATTTTGTACTTACGATCTTCTAATTCTAAGCCAGAAATATTATATTATACATCAAAACCAATACAGTTGACCATGGTTTGTGATAGTATAGTCAGCTTACTCGTACATGTATGTGTTCCAATTGTCTTCATGTCCATGTTATGTATGGAACAAGGTAAATTACATAAATAGTTAGCATATAAATCGGACCCGATCTTTGATGATAAGCGTACATGTATTATTGAATGTATATATATGTTTAATTAGTCATTTGTTGTTACATAATTGTTTTATGTGATATTCGTCATTTAAATATTAAATGACAAATTTCAATCCAACCCATGTGTTTGTCATTACTTGCATCATCAAACAGAGCTCTCAAAGTGATTACCAGGGAGCTTACATAAATATAGATTATTTGAGGGAAAATAATGATAACGGCGGTTTCATTGGCCTAGATAAAACAAAATGTGTCTCCTATGTACTACAGTTTAATGATTTATTATATATAAGGTTTATATATTCTTTATATTCAATTTTTGTGCTTGTCATACAATGGTTTGTAAGACTTTAATAAAAGCCCTTTTACATCAACAGCTACTTGTTAGTTCAATTTGTTTTACAAGCTTATCAAACTCACAGGTTTCATAACACAACCACTTGGTGGCCATAAACATAATAATACTTTAGTACGGCGGGGTTATAATCTACATCTGTTCAATTGTAATGCCTATTTACTGTCTCACATATGTAGTGTTTTCATAAGGATATATAATGTTTGTTTTTTTGCTTGTATGTTTTCAGATGGTCTAACTATACGGATACCACCTAGTCCCATAGGTGCAACTTTCAACTATTCACCTTCACGGATACAACAACGTATATTTGATTTCATTTCTAAAGAAATCTGCCCGGATGCAACAAGTTTAGTGGTCAATATACTTCGATTTTCTTTAACAAGGTAAGGAAATGGAATTCTTTGTCTGCCTTGTAAAGTATTTTTTTAAATTGTTGGTTCTTGGATGCCCAATTTCAGTTATATTCAGATTGTTTAACAGGAAGCGTACAATGCGACAGTTACTTTTGATTGTTATTTAGTAAGATAAAGAATATTCCATGCCAGCTCCATATATAAATTTTACCACTTTAGAATACATAGATTCCAAAATAATCGCATTCATATGTTATACCTCTATAGAACATCACAAAGCCACCTATAGTAAAACCGCATTTTTGTTGTACATAAACGAATACATTGGTCGAATGGAAGATGTGATGCGATCATATAAGAACAATGAGTTAACACGGTATAACTTACTCATGATTTTTGCCCATCCCTGAATATTTTACAGGTCTATAGAATTCAAGGCGACATGTGATGGTCAACCTGTAGATAACCTTTTATTCACAACACATTTGTATGTAATGAGTTTGGCAAGGAGAACACAATTGCACACTTATTTCCCGAGTTTAACAGTACCTGTAGTTCAACAGAAGACAGGATCTGGGGTATATTATATAACCATATATTGTATCAGAATAGTTGAAATATTGCTATTTATAATTCGCATCCGCGATAACATAGTTGTATCATTAGGATTTCCTTTTGTTTAAAGAATAATGCGTTCAATGTTGTGAATTCTGTTATAACGTCTGCATATGCCACGACGTCAAAGTCATTCAGTTAATGTTTAGGCAAAACCATGTTGAACAGGTCCAACAATTAAACATATGACGACATATAGGGTAAGTTATGTACGTATATATTCATACATGGATATTGTATCAAAACATTTGACATATTGCCATTGATAAATATAGTATGAGTAAAAGATTTAGAGGTTTAGGGATGTGTACATACAAATGTACATTTAAACTATATACTGCTCATTTTAGATTATCAGCGTCCACATGTTTCTTCGATATAAAATAGTGTTCTCCATGTAATTATTTTAATTTCAGGCACACTTATACATGATGCTAGAAGTGGTGAGTTACCAAGATTCCTCCAATGACTGCTCGGCACACACCTGTAATGTACAGATCAATATTTGTACCAGTCATATCAGCAACAACCATGCGTAAGTCAGTATGTGCTTAAACATAGAGGAAATCTAAAGTGGAAAAGCGCATGTTTTTTTCAAAAGCGTTCAATTATGTGTCAATTAAGGTTTGTTGTATACCATGAGCTTAACATTATGATATACTACGATTACCCTTGAAGGAAGTTAAACAAAAAAATATATATATAAAGTGAATTTTTTGAAGCATGACAGCACTTTCTTGGCAAATATTGCAAGTTCACAAACACACAAATTTTCTAACGGTACTAGCTCAAATGTATATCATGCTTACAATATAAATCTAGGGAACATACGCTTAGTAATACTTAGTTTATAACTGAAAAATGTATACTTAAAATATATTCAAGGAACATTACAATTTTTCTACTTTCGGTTTGCAAGGTCATTGAAAGTTTGCAGGCTAAAAGTTCATAAATATGTTTCACAATTATGACTTTGTAAGGGTTTGTTTGAATAAGTGTAAAATATATGGTGGGAGAAAGAGTTATATTACAAAATCTTACATAAATTCCCAAATATAAATTAAATTTTGTATATAAGCCTATTCATTCGTGTGCAAATTATAAACACTCACTTGCAGCAACATATTCAGGAATATGGAGCAAGTCTTCTGCTGCTCGAAGTTCTACTGGGATTTTCGAGCTAACATCAAGTAGCAGACAATATTTTTGAATATTTTACATAGTTTATGACTGATAAACATGATAAACGTATACTAAAATGATATTCAAGGAATATAACATTTTTTCTTCTTTCGGTTTGCAAGGTCATTGGAATGTTGCAGGCTAAAAGTTCATAAACATGTTTCACAATTATGTCTTTGTAAGAGTTTGTTCCTTATACTATTGAATATGTCTCCAGCAACAAACATTTACTCTTAATGTCATGTTGACTTTGTTTGCGAACGAGCAAGATTTGCAATGAAATTATAGTCATGATTCGATAAATTTGCTTTATTTATAGTTATTATTTGTCTAACCTTATTAAAAAATGTAGCACGGTAGAACCCCATCTTACGACCACCCCGAAAATACGACCATCCCGCTAATGCGGGCAATTCTTGAAAAAAAGGAATTTGCCCTTCTTTGTTTAATGGTCTTTTATCCCGAAATTACGACCACCCCGCTATTGTACATCATAATGCAAAACTTATCGTATCCAACAACTGAACTTTGAAGACAAAAAAACGCTTGGAAAGAAACATGCACTTTTCCACTATAGATAAGACTCTATCCCTTTTAAACACGCTTCTCTTATCGTATTAAACTAGTACTATGCCTTCTGGTTATTTCTGTCTGTTAACAGCGTAAGATATTTTTCATAAATATATTTAAAATGTTTCAAACATAAAGAGTGGTTGTACATGGGTATTTTTACAAACCATATATACGGCAAAAGGTATATTAATTGTTGGACATAAATGTTTGTGTGAAAATTGAACATAAAACAATGAGGTGAGGTGAGGCTTTTGATATTTAATTGGTTGCATCTACTACCTATACTTGCAATTGCGTGGTTTTAAATTATACTGGTACATTATTCATTCGTGTAATACTTCAATAATACTAATGTATACTGGATTTTTTTCACTATAATTATGTCTAAATAGATGTGCCACATATCAAATGATTAATGGAGCTACATTTAATGGAGGAAATTTGACGATATGTGATGGTGTGGCTGCGAGTGGAACATCCAACAAATATCTGATTGGTTCAGCAACCTGGCCGGTATGATAATACTATGTCATTACTATGTTTAGTAATTGTTTGTAGTATACAGCAATTATCAAGCTAAAAGTAGAAGCAGAAGTAATTGGACTTCATGTATGAAAGCATATCGTCTGTTCAACTGACCCCTGTCTCTAACAATCATGGTACAGTCTGTTCAACTGACGCATGTCTGAAAATAGACTTTAACTGGGTTCTTTGTACGTCTTGGAACTTTTATCGATTCCAAAACAGCAGCTCAAAATGCGAAATGTTGATTCATCGGTTTACATTTCTTCTATCAATTGGCCGGTATGACATACTTCACAACTAAATGCCAGTAGCTATATAGTTAATTTAGTGAGAAAAACACCCTTAATAGCATATTGTAAGACTTGAGAGAAATAATTACATATGTATGTGAATAATAATATCAGTCTACTATATCGCGAATGTAAGTCTTTGTCTCTCTGCAATATACCATTGCCTTTTAGCAAACGTCGAAAAGTATATGAAACTTTTTTCTGGAACTTAAAAAAAACCCTCGTATAGTTTGATAATTGTCTTCAGTTCTATAGTGATGTTCAATCAAAGGGCATTGGTGATGGTTTACATGTTCAAACAGCATATAGCCATAATTCAACGATTTTTTAAAAAATAGTCGGAGAAAATGACTGGGTATCAAATAGTTAGGATTGGTGAGGTTGAACAGCGGTCCTGAAAGGAAGACGTTTATAGTATAAAAATATTAAAATGTCTCTTTTCAATTACATGTGTGTCTACCACTATATTTTAGGTCATAAGTACAGACATCAAGTCTAACAGGACGGTAATAATGTCTCAACATAATAAAGCCATGCCAGCAACGTATAAAGCATCGCGAGTATATGATAAAGCACTACCGTACGAGATGGTTTTATCGGATAATACCCACAGGTAAGTGACGGTCAAGGCGAGAGTTAAATTTGAAACTGCCTAAACACTGATCATTAACTTTCGTACACAAACTTTACAATAGACAAAGCTGAATAAGCAGGACTTGGTGTACGAAATGGTAGCATGTGTTACTAACACTAAAGTAATAAATGTTATGATGTGATGAAACCTTCACTTTTTTATATTCAGCTACTATTTCCTGCGAAGGGTTATTTTTAAGTATGGTGTTTAAATGCATTGACTCTTACAGTCTAGTTGTCTCTGATTGTTATCTTATCAGGTGCTTCCCATTGTAAAAAACTTTGCAAAATCCAGTGCGACATAGTCATTGAGGCAGCATTTGGAACAAATTTGCTAAAGGGAGGTTAACGCGGTTGTAAATTTTACTTCAAAATGTGAACTGATATCATGTTGGCATATTATTTGGTCATGTATTGTCTCAGAAAACTATTCGCTGATATGTTTGAAGGTTAATATTTTTTCTGGACTGGCTAGTTTACTAATATATTTATTAAGACGGATTTGTAATGGTTACGGTAATTCTACATATATCTAGTTTTGTATTACCTCTACACACTTTAATAAGTAACCATACTACAGTAACCTCATATCAAGAACAACTCAAAAAAAGAGTTTCAGGTCCATTTTGATGTGTATAGTCCGTAAATTAAAGTCAGGGTTATTAAGTTACAGTCATCAACTTTCATAGGAATATATATTAGGTAACCTGAACTGTCCTGTAGCTACATATTCTTTTATTCGGATCCGACCAGAATTTGCGGGGTTGTGGTCCTTATAATGATGAAATTTGAAGGAAGTTTGCATATGTCATTATAACTTGAAAGGTATATGTGCTATAGTCACCAAACTTCATGCGAATGTTAGTCACCATATGTTGTGGTGCTCCTATATATTTTGTTCGGATCATACTGTATTAGCATTTACAAATTAAGCTCTGGTTTTCAAATCTTGGCGATTACTATTGCAATAGTATCGCAATAGTTTCCATCTATACAATAGTATCGCAATAGTACTTTCAGCATAGCAATAGTATTGCAATAGTCAAAATTGGACTCAATAGTCACCCCCAATATTCGCACCGGTAGATCTACGTTCAAAATATTGAATGCCAAATGTTCAATGTCGTATTTCACACAGGTTAGTCGAATTGTGAAGTTAAATATTTCGATTCGGGTCTGACCTTTATTAGCAGAGTCGTAGTCATTGAATTCGACATTTTCCTTTGGTTGCTCATAACCCTAACAGTAGTTGCGCTACAGTCGTACAACCTTGTAGGAATATTAGTCAACATGCGCATTTGAGTTATGACCCTTGACATGGTCAAATGGCAATTGGGGAAATCCGTGGCCTATGGACACATTTCTATTTGTATTTGAGGTTCTACCTCAATTACGTATTAATATAAATTATGCAGTCGTTAGGATATTTATTTTGTGTATACACAAAATACAGTCAACGCTGCCTATAGGCTTAAGCAAGCAGTCAGTGAAGGCAGTTTTTAATGTGAGTGCTTTGCTAAATGGGGTTATTACTTAATGTTTATTAATTAGATGTATGTATATGACGAACTTGTATTTCATAATGATGACCGCTGATGAATTCGTTTGACAACTAATAGAGATATTGTTTTATATAGTGCTCATATTACTTGTCCGTGACAGATTGGCTGTAAAGCTCCTGATTTGGTGTGCTGTTGGATGCTACGGAGATAAATGTCAACATTACTGTCGAGCATCTAGTAACCGTGAATGTGACAAGGACGGTCATCAAGTTTGTAAATCAGGTAAATACTTAAACCAACAGTATGCTCTTATAGAAGTATCGGGCTGAATATTTATAAATAGTAACACTGAATTCAGAATGAAATACAATTTTAATAAGGTAATGCTAAGTACTTTTACGTTCTAACTTACTTATATTGTAACATCCTGCAACTCTATTGACCAATAGATTGTCGGGCCAACACATGGCGACACGTCTGTAAACAGTAAAGGTGTACTGGTTAAATGAAGCGTTTAAACGGCATATATCGGCGTTTTCATTGGCTCAAATATCGGTTTTACTCTAATAAAAGTTAATGAAGTCAATAAGCATTCTTTACATGGCACAGGACCGTATGTACAGGGTGATCCATTAATTCCGCACATTAGTAAATGCCTATAACTTCACTATTTCTTTACTTACACATATAAATTTGGTATTGTTGGAAAGGTAATAAATAAAAATTTCTGCTGAAATGAAAACAATATTTGGCATTGTGCCATCAAAATGACGTTATGGCGTCATCGATGACGTAATAAATTCGAGTATTTCCAAATTCGATTTATAAAATTTTATAATAAATTGGGAAACTCGGTGATTTAGTGAAAAGAAAACTTGAAAAGTATGTCCAAATACCCCCGTGTCTTCGAGAATGACTATTGTTGGATATGCCCAATGAAATGAAACATTTGATTCGACGGGAAAAGAGACTGTGCAACAGCGTCCTGTACAGAATTTAGAACGAAGTTTCAAACTCATTTCAGAGAAAGTGGGTGGTCACATTTAACGTCTGCTTTAGATAAGGATTTTGTTGCTGAATATCCGTGTTAGATCAGAACAAAACTTCCACATATACTCTGCAATTACCTGTTTTCTTTGATATGATAGCTTTAAAGATGTTGAAGTTATAAGCATTTACTAATGTGCGGAATTAATGGATCACCCTGTATGTTATCCAACATAAAGATTTGCACCAATTACTATTTCATTACAAAGTGGGGACAAGTAAATACCAGACTTGTCCACAATGCAGTGCGGTACATAATAGTTGGATATCTCTGCCTTAAATGGTCAGAATTGATTAGATTGCATAACTGATCAACTTTGAGAAATTTAAATTATTTAATGCATGAGTACTATTACTATTGTTTATAATTAAAACAGCTAGATAGACAAAATATAAGTGTGCATAATAATCATACTCACTGGTGCAATAGGCATACATTGTATATACATGTTAAAATGTTAATTCACAAGTGGACCCAAAGGGTTCTATATATATAAGTCGCCCACCTGTCGTCGTAGTACATTCATGCCCATATGATGACTTCAGTAATCATTTACAATTTCTGAATAAGATTCATGAATATGCAGCCTATATTGGAAGTACACGGATTTCATGCTGTTTTAACCGGTGACCTTGTTATTTACATGACCGATATTGATACTCGGCCTAGATTCCACTAAGACAAATATTTTGGTATTTTAAGAAGACCCAGTGAAAAATACAGCCTCTGTAGCAATTGACCTTAAATGACCTAGTTTTTATACTGAAATTTGCCTAGAATTTTTTTTGACTATGTTTCATAAAGATTACACCAAAACTGTAACCTCGTATGACTACAAAAGGTTTTCTATTTTTTTACCTTGTGGCCTAGTGTTTTTACTCCGGATGGCACAATATCGAACTTGACTCCGATTTTGTTAAGCTGATCAAAGAGGCCGAGTTTCATCAAGACTAGGCTAAAACTTTGACCTTTAGTATCTATGCACGCGAATTGTTGACGGACGGATGGACAGACGACGGGCGACGAGTGACCACAAAGTCATTTTGTACCGGGTGAGCTAATAAGAGTGCCGTCTTTTTTTCAGCGTTAACTGTTTAGCTTGGATTATGACCCACTTTAAAAACCAATGAAATGTTTGTAAATATCTCCGCACGGTATAGATTTTAAATTGTGATTGGTGAACATATAGTAAAGTTAACACAAACAGTTAGATGCTGATTTGTATGTTTTGTATTCGTAGTGTGTTGAAAAGTACAGTGGTCTATAGAGTGACAAATGTGCGCTAGCTTTTCGGTGACTCATCGAAAACAGCCATGCGAACACCTTCGGTTGTTATCGCCTACCACTTACACATGTTGACATAAACAGGGTTTTGGTTTTGGAGCACAACAATGCGGAGTAATACGAAAACATGGATTGTTTTATAACGTTTTACTATTGCATTATTAATCTTGCTTCTTTCTTTAAATACAATATCAGGACACGAATAACAATAGCATGTAGTGCACATTTTTTTTGCAAAACAGTACGCATATGATATGATACTTGCCGGTAATTTGAGAACTATTTCGTTTGCGTCATAACTTATTCATATCGGCTGTACGGTTGGAATTGCGTAGAAAGATGGCAGTGGCTAGGGAATCGGCACCGGACGACAAGACAGCGAAATTATTCGTTCGGCACTGGTTCGCTAGCAGTACGTGCATTGGTTAGGGAACCGTCTTTTTATTTATTTTTTGCATTAGGCATACGAAAATTTCCCGTCATATTTGTGCTGGACATTTCTCTGTCACAATGGATGGATGTCTCTCACAAAGTTTGTCTGCTTCGATATATTTGTGAGTGGCTGATTTACATCTTCGAGTCTAAAACCACTTGACATCTTTCGCAAATGTATTGAAAAATATACGTGTAACAATCATTTAAACTCAAGGCTGTATATCTTTTTTTAAGATATTTTTTGTTAGACATGCGTCCGTAGCCGCCGATCATTGCGTCACAAGTCGGTTGTAATACTCCACACCGATCGTAGTCACGTTACATTGGCTTTTGACCTCAGGTACCCATTTAGACACATGGGTTCTGTGGAGTACTGTGGTTAATTCTTGCTCAAGGGCATACAGAAGTGATGCACACTGGGATTGAACCCAGGAGCTCTCGCACATCCTACCTCTAAGCCACATTTAGACAATTTATAGCCTCTGTAATCACGGGGACCAATCTAATTACAAAATAGATGGATGTATGTCGAGCCACTATGATTGTCACATGAACATTAGGATGCCTTTTGGGTCAAACGACTCCAATAATTAACTTAATTGGTAAGGGATTTATCCCCATTAACGATTACATGCGAAAAACACGCGATTGTTGTAGTTGCAATGGCTATGGCAAGCTCCTCACAACATAATTGACTTCGTTATCACTCTCAGTAAACGCTGCCCTCATTGGTTCTCAGTATATACCACGTGATGATGAAACGTTCCAAAATGGAAAACAAACCGTTAAAAGAAGTCCCTACGCATGGTTTCATTGATAAAATAGACGTTATATAAATAGAAGTAGACAAAACAAAGACTGGCAATATAAAACATCAATCAGTAGAAATCGGACGAATGAGAACCTGGTGCGATGAAGTAAATCCCTAATTTGAAAGTTAACGTTATCTTGAAAGCCGATTTACTATTTAGAACGATAACTCCGCAAGGAACTAGTGTAATGATCTTTTCTTCGATACTTGTGCGACTGCATCACCCGAGAGGTAATATTTATCACTAACGAGCGTGAACAATAAAAACAATATCAAAGTATGCACGGTACAAAAATAAAAAAAATAACCAAAATCGGTTAAAACATCCTGTGGTCGCAGTGGTATGATCTGTACAAAGGGAAGTAACCACTGTGGGGAGTTCGTGGCTATGGTATATATTTTTTTGACAGACCGGATGCAGAATAATGATTCGGTAGACTGAATTTCACGTCCCACTTCCGATTGAGGCAAGTTGTTGCTCAAGATTTGAGAATCAATCTCGCTTACTATATTTTTTCCAATATGAAATATAAATACAGTTCCATTCTTTAAATAAGGTTTTGGCATATAGGCCTGATTCAAACCATGACAATTGTTGAATTATACATATCTTATTAAATACAACGTAACAAAAACAATACAGCGACGTCGGAAATGACGTAACATAATTTAACGCGACGTCGTCGCACGGCATAGCGCGACAACTTGTGAATGTGTTGAATTGAAATATAAATAGCAAATAAAAGACGAGTGTAAAACTATAATAACTGTTTATAGGGCATAGCTGTGCACCCCGTCTCCTAGATCGGAAAACACTCTTTTCTAAGTATTTGTTCGCCTGGTCTCAAATGAGGTGCTCTCTGGCAGCCAGAGGCTAGATCTATAGTCCCTGTGGAGCAAACAAATTCCTTAGTCATTTTTTCTTAGATCAGATTATCAAAAATCCTGATGGGAAATCTCCGCTGGATGCAGTGCATTTGTTCATATTAGTGTATAAATTTTACCTGTCAGTAACACTACTATACATAATACATGTATGATTATGCCATGTTATCAGTATTCAAAATGCCTTATACATGGTGCCTCAAAATACATGTCCGCTTGTTGGGAAGACATATTATTCCTAATGTCTTGCTTTACGTTTCCGATTTAAATTTCTGATCGAAGGGCATTCAAATCAATGTTGAAATTACGAAACAATTATCCAAAACGATGCATACGAAACGTAAAGTAAGCATTTTGAGTATCTACCACACATTCGTCAAAACCGGCGTTTGACGTCGTTTGACGATTTTAAGGACGTTTGCATAACTTTGATTCGGTTGTGATTTTTCCAATTTCTCCACAAACTGATATTTGAGAATTTGTGTAGTTACATATCTTGAACTATATAATCACGTTTTAAAATATTATCAGAAGAAATAAATATTGAGGAATATTTGGTTATTTCTTTCCTGGTTTCAATGAAATAAGTATCACCAAATGTATCCTCCTACCACGACGACTGTGTTTGATGATGTAGAATTTATTTAGTACTAGTTTAAATTTTCATTAAACTTTCATTTATATTTTAAGATCATATGGCCTGTTGAGGATAAGCAAGATATGCAGCTTGAAATTAAACCCAGTGTTTTTGTTCCGTTCGCTTGGTGTTTCATTTATGCATATTCATATGCTTAGAAATGTGTGATTATCAACTTTTAAGTCCCAATTAGTGATTTGTGTTCCCAAAAGAAAAGTATTCAAATTAATTTCCATTTTTGCTTACAAACACACCTCAGTTTTTCGGGCAGTGTGAGCATTATAGAGTACAACTGAATACTACTATTCCCACTAAAGATATAAATTTACTCAGGTTCCCCAACAATCACGTTATCTGCATCTTCGGGCAATTTAGAACGTTCGTTGCCAATGACATTATTATGACGTATATGACGTCATAAACAGTTCCTGTTTTTATAACTGATATAATTCATCAAATAATTATTAAATTGATCTCTTAAATGAGACTATGAGTATCAATGTACGAATTAATTTGGCAAAGTTATAGCCGTTCAACAAGCGGACATATCTTTTGAGACACCCGTAGTGATAACTAATTAAGGTGGAACCAGTGGATTAAAACATGTCGGTTTATCATACTAATTCTCGTGGACTTATGCTTGTTTTATTCGCATGGATTTATATATGCTTGTTTATATTTCAGGCTATCACGGAAGTTCCTGTACGGATATTAACGAATGTGCAAATAGCCCCTGCCAAAATGGGGGTACATGTCAAAATACAGCTGGTTCATTTACATGTACATGTCCATCTGAATGGGCAGGGCCGACTTGTGAGACTGATATAGATGAATGTTCAATGAATTATTGTGGTTCTAGAGCTACATCGTGTACCAATACACCCGGTGGTTACTCGTGTACGTGTAAATCACATGCATTTAACCACAATACATGTTCAGACAAGAATGAATGTCACGCTCGTCCTTGTAGGAATGGAGCCACGTGTTATAATATGTACGGATCGTACCACTGTGACTGTACTGGTGGATTTAATGGAACAAGGTGTACAGATGACATAGATGAATGTCAGTTACAGGTTTGTTCTACATAACTATATTGTTAAAATTGTCTTTCGAAATAGTTTAGTACATTACACATGTATTCATATGCGAAAATAAAATAACACAATTAAACATGCGTCCATCCAGTGTGTCCACTATCATTCAAAACGTATTGACATTTCAGGCTAAACAGACTGAATACGAGGGATGTTTAATAAATAATGTGACTGTAGCATTTAATTGAGGTCTACTTTAAATTTATATGTTCGTACCTAGGTTTGCTTTAAATAATCTTTCTCGTGTTAGCCAGCAAACTTACAGGCATTTTTATTACAGTTTTATACACAGGGTGTTTAGAAAGTTTGTTCTCAAAATTTAAATTCATACTAAATTTTATCTGAGCCATGTACACAGTGTACACTTTCAATTTCTTTCACAGATAGCCTCATTTAATGCTCAAAAGGTGGAAGCGATGTACTACACCCTCTGGAATTTAACCTGAACATTATACATTCTTCCGACATCAGGAAAATAAACGTTTGAAACTTAAACTTTGAGAACGAACTTTTTTAACACCCTGTAGTTTTGGTCCATTTTATGTACCTAATAAAATACCACTAGACTCTAGACGAAATGACATACATTTTTTGTATTAGTATTTCTATTCTCCAACTGCTACCGTTGGCCTTATGCGATATTATGTGCAATGTCTAAAAAAAACTTTTTATAAATATATGTCTTCTTAGCATGAAATATTTCAAACTTGTGATGTACTCTGTTTTACACATTGACCAATTGTGATATTCTGAGAGAACGTCCATGAAGGATAATAATGAATAATTCAGCACTCAATGCGTATGTCCGAGTCAGTTGCATTATTTATAAAACAACCTTCGTACTAGTACATGTAGTTAGGTGCATTGGAAACCGTGTACATACTCGCAAAGAGTGACAGAGAAATGAATCGTTAGGGAGGTTGCGCAACCGTCTACGACTACCTGAACGTGTAACTAACCGTTTATGTACAAAGTGCAATTAAGAAATTCTTGCGAAACAAAATGTGTAAAGTGATACAAGAATTTGTCGTGTAAAATAAGACAATAAATTTTGCATGATTGTATTGATTTTAGTGCTTATAAATACAATCTCAGTGAATTATGAGCTAACTTGTATCTTTATGATAAATATTTTGTAATGTAAATTTATTCCAACTTTGTTAATGCCTTGTGATATAGCACACGCGTTAATGTTTCATCTGCACATGCCCTTTTCTTGTATAAATTCCACGCACCTGTATGACGAGATACCCAAAAATAAGGGTGCACGTTAAACGTTCGCAACCTCCCTACCATTCGAAACTTGTTCACGACAGTATTAAACACTCGTTTAGACATCATTTTCAAGTTTAACAAATAAGCACAAACTGTGCATCGAACCATTTTGCTTAGCACAGTCAATACTCATGTCATTTTCCCTTCCGAATTCCAGTGATTTAGCACTTTAAAAAAAGATACTAGCTATCTCGAACCTCCTTAATTATTCATTTTCAGGTGTGTGGTAACCATAGCACCTCATGTGTGAACACAGTAGGTAGTTACAACTGTAGCTGTATATCTGGATGGTCGGGTAAATCCTGTCAGACTGATATTGATGAATGCACCAGTAAACCATGTAAGTATGGAGGAACGTGTCACAATACACCGGGTAGTTACCGTTGTTCGTGTGTTGCTGGCTCCAATGGGACCCATTGTGATGATATTGATGAATGTAAATCTCACAATACGTGTCACAACAATGGTACATGTGTTAACCTAACTCCTCCAGATAGATTTAGATGTCAGTGTCCATCTGGATGGTCGGGTAAATCCTGCCAGACTGATATTGATGAATGCACCAGTAAGCCATGTAAGTTTGGAACATGTCACAATACACCGGGCAGTTACCACTGTGCTTGTGTTGCTGGATCAAGGGGAGCACACTGTGATGATATTGACGAGTGCTCATCATCGCACAATCCTTGTCAAAACCAAGGTACTTGTGTCAACATAACACCTCCACTCAAGTTTAGATGTGAGTGTCCACCTGGATTGGATCCTGCAACACGTTGCCTTCATGATATCGATGAATGTAAAGCAGGTAGACCACCGTGTGTTCATGGTACGTGCCATAATACGGACAGAAATTACACTTGTTCTTGCAATGAAGGATGGACCGGTAGAAACTGTTGTACGGATGTGAATGAATGCCAGAAATACGCAAATATTTGTCAGAATAAAGGGACCTGTGCAAATACTAATGGAGGATACACGTGTAATTGTGGTTCGGCTTGGTCTGGTAAGAATTGCTCAATTGATGTCAATGAATGCACGACATCAAATCCATGCATGAATCATGCCACTTGTCACAACAATGTCGGAGGATATAGGTGTGAGTGTGCTATTGGATGGAGTGGTACTAATTGCTCTGATGACTTTGATGAATGTCGTACAATACTTCCTTGTCACAACCAAGCAACATGCAAAAATACGCAAGGTGGATACACATGTGTATGTGCCCCAGGCTGGAGCGGTACTAATTGCTCAAATGACATTGATGAGTGTACAACACACAATCCGTGTAGGAACCACGCAACATGTCATAATACTAATGGTGGATATACATGCGCGTGCGCAGTAGGTTGGAACGGTACTAATTGCGATAATGACATAGACGAATGTCATTCCACAAATCCTTGCAAGCACAGTGGTACGTGCCATAATACCCAGGGAGGGTATTCATGTAAATGTTCAATAGGTTGGACTGGGCCTAACTGTACCATTGACATAGACGAATGCCATCGAACGAATCCTTGCATGCACAGTGGAATGTGCCACAATACACTAGGAGGATATTCATGTAAATGTTCAACAGGTTGGAATGGTCATAATTGTAGCAATGACATTGACGAATGCCATACGCAGAATCCCTGTATGAACAGTGGAACGTGCCAGAACACTCCGGGTGGATATTCATGCGTGTGTGCTGCTGGTTGGACGGGTACTACTTGTACAAGCGATATCAATGAATGTACATCGATACATCCCTGTAAGAACAATGCCCCGTGTACTAATACCAAGGGTGGATATACGTGTATTTGTCGAAACGGTTGGAAAGGACTGAACTGTTCTGTCGATGTAAATGAATGTCAAACTATACACCCTTGTAAAAACCACGGAACATGTCACAACAGTCCGGGTGGGTATACGTGCAACTGCAGAAACGGATGGATTGGAAGGAATTGTTCTTCTGATATAGATGAATGTCATCATACCAAAAACCTATGTCATCATGGTACATGCTTTAATACTGCCGGAAGTTATAATTGCTCTTGTCAAACTGGGTGGAGTGGCGACAGTTGACAAAATCATCTAGACGAATGTTTAAATAATCCTTGTAAGAATAATGGCACGTGTTCTAACTTACATGATAGCTATCAAGTTGGACCGGACATGACTGTACTACAGATATAGACGAATGTAAAACCAGTCCATGTGTTCATGGTAACTGTTCTAACACTCAAGGTAGCTATACGTGTTCATGTGAACACGGTTGGTCAGGTAATAACTGTAATCAAGATGTGGACGACTGTCTGTCGAACAACCATAAATGCCAAAATAATGGGACCTGTATAAATATACAGGGGGGATATAGGTGTATTTGTGCTACTGGATGGACTGGGTATAATTGTACAAATGATATCGACGAATGTGTTGCATATGTTCCGTGCCATAACAACGGAACATGCTTAAACATACAAGGTTCCTACTCTTGTATCTGTACTGATGGTTGGACGGGAAATAACTGCACGGAAAATGTACACAAGTTCGAAGTAACATCTGAATTAACTACAGATTGATCAGAGATATCACAGACGACACCAAGGAGCGTAAATACACAAGAACCTACCTCCATGATGGAAACAACAATGCTTCCTAGTACAAGTTTGTTAGATAGATGTTCTCAATCACCTTGTGATAATAACGGCACGTGTGTTAACAATGGTGTTGATTACGTTTGTAATTGTACCAATAACTGGACCGGAAGAAACTGCACTGATGACGTGGATGAATGCACGACGGATATATGTGCGGGGAAAGGCGTTTGTGTCAACACAGCAGGATCGTACTCATGTGAGTAATAATTTGTTGCTGATCAAATTTAATTTCCAACCGGAGGGGACTATAGGTTTACCGTCCGTCCGTCAAATATCTGGATCCAGACATAACTCGGAGATAACTCATAATATGAAACTCGGTATGTGGATAGGGGGCAATAAGGGAAGTATGGCTATCTATATATTATGTTTTGACAAAAAATGCTATGGCAACATAAACATTGAAAATAATTTAAAGGTCATGGCTTCAAACCGGTAGGGGATTTCTGTATTGTTTGTAATCTTTAGTGTTTTATCTGTCAAGGTAAACATGATTACAGGGTAGGTTGACATTATATAGTTTTATCGTATAAGTATCGTACGTTAATGAATTAAACAATGTTGAGGCAATCTTAAATTACATAAATGCATCTTTGGACTATAAATCACCGCAGTTAATTGTGACAAATCATTTTCTGATATATCCCCCAATATGTTGCGTAGATGTCTTAATTATAAATTTATTACACATCATAACACGTGTATTTATAGGTAAGCATTTAGATGACGCTATTCATCCTGCGTGTACGGGCTCCAGTTGGAATATTACAGCCAATATGACTATATTAAAAGAAATGTACCCAACCATTACGTCAAACCATGTATCTTTGGTGATAACTAATGCCAAGGAATAGAGAAAGGATCGCTACTTCTATTTCAACAAGGACTTCAGGAATGCCTGACATCTAAGCGAGTATGTTTTTATTGTTTTTGACTGTAGATAGAACCTGACTCATGAGCCGTAACCTTTCGGGACATAGTACATAGAGTATAAAAGTCACGGCTCAATACAATACTGTAAACCAATTTACTTTCGCGAATACTAACTTTCGCGTTTTGGTGATTGTGGGCATATTCGCGACTACAAATATACGCGTTTTTAAGTTTTCTAAAGTGTCAATATTAATGGTTTTAGCACTTTCTCGGCGACTTAATTTCGAGAAATTCTACCATTCGCGAACTCCGCGAACTAAATTCTATGTTTACAGTATTCATTTTCGATCTGTAGTGACCGTTTTCCAACACATGTACTTGCGTTGTTTCAACCTGTGCAAAATATCATTAATGTTCAAAAGTAGAATTATGCAGTTCTTGGTCATGTTTTCGCTGGCCAGCTTATAAATATACGAGGACAATACTGCATTGTATGTCCCTTTTTCTTGTACACAATGAGTGAATTCCTCATGTGTGTAGTAATATTCACCATTCATAGGTGTACATATTGTTATCCATTTAATCGTACGCCTCTTTGAGCATCTAGAGCGTTCTTCATTTACAAGCTGTGTTTTTCAGGTATCCGATGGAACGTTATTTTATGAGAATATTTTATACTACGCCATCTACGATCCCATTAACCCGTTTATAATACGTCAGCACAAATGGACATTCACTGTAGAATGTGACGTCAGCACAAATGAGGCGACATCATCGCACGTGCATCACGAGACAAACTCGGAACACGTGACATTTACAGGTCACCATCCGATAAGCATGGCGTTCTTTACGGATCCAAACTTTCAGCATGAGATACCTGGTAATCCTATCCACGCTAGCATTGGGAATGACGTGTACGTCAAGGTGTTCACCGAGGAACCTGATTGGACCGTCAAAATGAGGCTACATACGTGCTTCACAAAACCAAATAGCAATGCGGATGACAACATGATATATTACATTATCAAAGACGGGTAAATTGTCGTTTTTATCATTGTATTCATAATGCAAAATCATGTAAGATAATTCGTTTCAAAGTTATTGGCGTAAACGGCAAACAATTTTACAAACACAAAAAGCTAGATTTATGAGACAAAGGCACAAAATTAATGTTGATGAATATCAAATTGATAATTACTAGCTTTTATATATACACTATATTGAATGAAGTTTAGTCAAAACGTTTAACTTTCGAGATGATTAACGCTAAAGCCGACGTCATGACGTCGCTATGACCTGCGCCGCATCCGGTATCCTTATATATGCGCAGAGCCTGTATATTCAATCCAGTGGAGCTAGAAACGGGTCTGAAAGTTCATGTATACCACATGTGCAAGAAATATTGTTTTCACTCCTTACATAATCGTTGGTTTCTATGACAAATAGTATGAAAGTTATGTAATAGGTCTAGGAAATTCTGGGACAACCCACGTATGTGTAATTTTTCTCTATAAGGTTTGTTATTTTAACAACTTAAAACATGCATACGGTATACATGAATTCAATTTCTTCTCAGATGTGAAGTTGATAGTAATACACATATCATGTCACAGTCCACGCACGAAACAAAACATGCTTACGGTATACATGAATTCAATTTCTTTTCAGATGTGAAGTTGATAGTAATACACATATTATGTCACAGTCCACGCACGAAACAACATTTGTGTTCCAGGACTTCGAGTACTCAACTAACAGGGAAGGGTTGGACATTTATTGTAACGCAACGTTTTGTGAGACGAAAGACTTCTCTCCGGGTTGTACTCAAGCATGTAGAAATTTAGGCGGACAAGCTTTCATTGGAAAATAAATCGATTCGAGGAATTTGTACTTGAAACTTAATTTTTATTATAGATTTATACGTGTCTATGTATTCCAAGTTATATTTTTCTTCCAATTTCACATTTAGAAGTAGAATCTGACCTCTGTGTCGTGACCTTTCGTACTATAGAGTATTTAATTAAAAGTGCAATTACGGCTCAAACTCGTTTTAGATCTACAATGTATATTAAAACTTTGATAAGGGTCAGGAAATCAATATTCATGTGCGTCTTACATTAACTGAACCAAACCGATTAAGAAAACGTTGAGGAAATATAAAACTATCATCTAGTCAGCTGCTAAGTTTCGAACAATTCTCTGCGTTACATTTAGTATTCATTGACAAAATGACTTCTTTTCCAAGGAACTGATAAGACCTATTGGCGTGGCAAGAAGAATATAGACTTTTCGTCCCTTTTCTATTCTCAAATCTTATAAGACCCAAAGCGCAAAAAACGGACCCTATTCTGCTATCACAGATGATTGAACACAGCACAACAATTTTCATGAGGTTGGGCTTACCAGCACTTAAGTCATCAAAGTTTGAAGCAATCTGTATTCGCTTATAATATTGCAGGTGTAACATTGTGTTTCTGAAAATCCCATCAGTGTATCTTATTCAATATGCAAAATGTTCACAAGGAATATTTGCTGAACTTATCATATTTTGAGTAGTACTACGTAAGTAGTAATTATCAGTTATGTATGTTATAATAATTATGTTCGTGTGCATGTGTACGTTTATTACGTTATGTTTTCTTCAAATTGGTATTGATAAATTGATATTGATAAATTATTTCAAATAATGTTTTTGTGTACGTTATACCAATGCATTGAACTGTCCTACATATATTTGATGTTCTAACATGACCGGCGATTTTGCCTATATAGACAAATAACAAATAATAACGTTGTATATCGGCCGATATACAATGAAAGTGACGTCATGCAGGTAAACAGGTAACCTAAGCAACATAGATCTCGCAAAATAACACTGGCTTTATATTATAATTCCAGTTTAAATCATGTTAGAATCGAAATAAATTATGAAAAACCGTTGTACTGTATACCGGCTGTTATACAACGGTTTTTCATAGTTTATTTCTTAATTATATATCATTTTATTTGTATATTTGTAACAACCATGTACAAATTTATAGACAATGTGGCATTAATAAATTAATCTTCTTTATACGAAGTGTTACCTTTGTATTCCAACTTGGTAGTCTAATTACATGAGTATCCTATCAGAACGGCGAATCTTGATGTGTTTTCTTTCTTTTATCGGAACTGCAGCACGAAGTGCTCCTAGTGAGCTTTTGTGATCGACCTGTATCCCTCTGCCGTACGTTTGGGGTCCATTACTGTCGACGATCATCCGAAATCGGATATCCGAATTGACGTAATATTGACACGATCGTATATTTCTAGGTTTGGCTATGACATACATCAAGAACACATATTCCTCTTTGAGTTTATACATAAATATCGCCAACATTGTGATGCGGGGTTCTGGAATTAGGGTGACGCGTCCTTCAAACAACTTTCCCTCATACAATACTTTGCCAATTTTGATGAGAATTTACCAATATGATGCTAGACTGGTCCTCTTTCAGACTCCTAGTTTTTTTTCATGATTCGATAAAATCATGCTGCTTGGTGACCTGTTTTGGCAGGTCGGGTCACCTTTGAAAACGCAGACCTTCAGTCAAATTAATACCATATACCTGTTTATTGTGTATGCACTTTCTGAAAGTGGTTTTTATTGGCCTTTAGATGTCGAGCAGACAATTTGAATGACAATGACGTCACAATTACTTAATGACTTTGAAGGGTATGAAACCCCTTTCCATGCAAATAATTATTTACGTGTGGTCGCCCACAAATCTCTTGTTTCTGGTGTGGTGCGGTGCAGTGCGGTGTGATTTCATTAATACCGGCAATTAACGCATGCACTTTGTGCTTGTTGCGATGGCCGATACAGGGTTTAGTGCTTTCGGCATTCACTTTGTACTGTGTTGGGTGATGGTACAGTACAGTATGGGGTCAAAGCACATAATGTGAGCAAACAAATGAGTAAGTTATCGATACAACAATATATTATTTGGAAACAAAACATACACGACTATTAACAACAACAAAGGCAAATAATATTATTCATCACAAGAACAATAGATGTCGTTCCAAGTTATGGATCGAACGGCAGTCAGGTTGCTTTTGTTACTCACGCATAAGTAACCGTATAAACGAAAACTAAACAAACAGAGAGATATGACAAACATGTGGCGGAAATGAATGATATTCCAATGGAAAAGCGTTTTGATTCTCGCCTTACATAGTTGCACTGTGGCTAGTTCATGCTCCTTGTGACACAGAAGTCAGCCTATATGACCAATAGCAGGTGTTGCTTCAGAATATGGAGGCGGGGCATCAGGGTGACATGGAGCTTCACTGGACATTACTTCCTCATAACTAGGTGGGCCAGGCGCTTTCTGTGGAGGCTCAGTTCCAGAGGAATTGTTCCTAAGATCGTCTGAATCAGTTGGGTCAAGAACAACATTACGAGCGTTTAGGAACCCCGCCACTGCATCGTATAGTGTTCTACTGCTGTTCCCATGCATTGTAACAGAATATATCATGGAATGTTGAGCTCTTGGTCTTTGACCGTGTCTTTGGATGTAACGATTTCGTCTGTTGGAAAAAAAATACTGAATTATAACAAAAGGCGATCAGAAAGTATAGGTAATGTAATTATTATTCGACCAATATTGCTGAAATTTGGACATATAATAAATTGACGTAATAACAACTATCGCTGCCTGTCGCCATGTTTTTATGACTGTACTCATATGTTCTTACACCCTGTTCTTATCACAGACAGCCATTTTATCTAGTAATGTCCTGTAACTTTAACTATTTTTCGATTTTGCTAATAATTGGTGAGCTCAAGATATATATTCATCTATAATTGATATTAATTAATATTTTGAAGAATATGAGCATTTAACATTGCCAAGTAAATAATTGTGGATTGAAAACACAAGATTTAACAAATAGAAGTTCCCGGATATGTAGAAGACTGAAGCAAGGACAGAAGTTACAAGATACAAGATTTATGTCGAAAGTACAAGGCCACCGGCCCAAAATAAAGAAAACATTATTCAAAGGCATAATTATGAGTGGTTACTGCCACATTGCAACCGATCGATCATGGGCTCGATTTATGAGTTGGGAACGTATATACAGTGTAATCTGAGAAAACCGAACACCCTTCGGACCGCCTGATTTGTTCGGATTTCACAAAAGTTCGGTATTGTGAAACTACAACTATTTTGTTAACTTTTGTATACAGTTTTTCACACATTCCCTGGGGTTATTCAACAAATTAATTGTTTGGTAATTTGTTTGTTCGGTATTTAAGGTTTGATTTGTGTGTACTGATACTAGTTGGGGGACAAAGAAGCCGTCGGTATTCAGATTTCGCAAGGTTCCGGTTTTTCAAACATCTTTTACATTGAATTAAAGAAGAGAAATTTCGGGACCAAAATATTTGGTCGGTTTTGACAACATTCCGGTTTTCCCACGTGTCGGTTTTCTCAGATTACACTGTACTATGCTATATCATTGGTTGCGGTCATGTTCAGTGAAGAAAAGAGCAGTCCCGTTATGTGGAATAGAAAGTTAGTATTGGTCAATGATTATTTCTAGGTCAAACTGTTTAATTCTAATAGAATTCTAGTTTGTTAATTTTACAACATATTACACATTAGAAAGATTTCATGTAAATGTCGACAATTATTTTACAGTTTTGGCATTAAGATTAAATGAAGCTGCCGATGTGCTTAACTGGAGTTGGATAGCATGTGCTTACTTTATGAACACAATCGGGTCACGAACTAACAATTGAAAAATGATATAGTGCATGCCATTAAAAAATACTGTACGTTTCTGCAAGTCTCCAATGTTTGTATTTAGTAGTACTTAAAGTCTAACGCTTTGGATATATATGAATAGGTAGAAAAGTTTCGTGAGGCGAAGATCACAACTTTTGTTGTTGCAAACGGTGTGTATATATATACTGCAGAGATGACAGCTCTTGTGGAGGTTATACTAACGCATATTGTAATAAAAACGGAGGTTGCGAACTTGACTAACGTGTACGAATGCTAGAGATGTACATCAATAGTCTACACGTAGCCGTGCACGTTCATTTCCGCAACCTCCGTATTGTAAAGTAATAACTTGCCTGTATTTACTGCAGCAGACAACAATGATCACTACTACAAAGACGCTCATTGTTATATACAGCACTACCTGCAGGTATCCTCCTGTCATGGTGCTGATTAGTTGCTGGTGACTGTTATGTTTTGCATTATATCTCCATCAGTGGTTTATATTCCTCAAACACAAACGTCGGTCCGTCTATGGTAAACTTGTCTCACTTGCAGTTATGTTCATATTATGTAGATGTTTGTTCCTTTCTATCTATTGTTGTTATTCAAGTATCCATATTATGCTGTCAGCTGAAAATAAAAATAATTGTTTGAATATGGTCGAAATGGATACTGAAGTATCAAAATGCTGTAAATTTAAATTTAACTCATGGTTCTGGAACATTTCCATCTCATTAACATCAGATCCTATAACATGTAGCTACGCCTAAAATTGCAAGAGAATATATTGTCACCAGTGATTCTAAAATACTATGCACAAGAACATCAATACAAACATTTTATGATATATATAATTTCAGTATAGTTCGCCGGAGATAACACTATATATAAGCCTTTGTTTACAAATACAAATGAAAATAAAATACATTTTCCATATTCATTTTTGTTCAATCTTGTGCATATACACTTTTAATAATATACTCTTTAAATCTCCACTGATAACTGGCGGCCAGTCGACCGTACAGTGTTTATAATTTGCTTTGTTTGTTTATTGATAAGGCTAGAGTTATCCCCGGCGAACTATACTACAGGCAATGTTTACTAATCTTTGGGGGCTGTCCTCGTACTTTACTGATGACCCTAATACGAACAAGCTGTTACCATGCGCTACGAATGTACAGCAAGCGTACGTCAGAATTATAAAATATTTGGTCATCGTACGAGCTTGGGTACCAGGCATAAGTGACAAAGGGTATATATATAATTAGGAATTATGGATTAAAAACCCAATGCATTTCGCCTTACAGGCTCTTCATGGGTATATATATATATATATATATATATATATACAGTTCAACCTCTCTAGAGAAACACCCTTTTGGAGCTGCAAATATTGGCCGTTGTTGATAGGTTGAGGCTCTACAGAGGTTAAATTAAGAGTAAAATTTTTAATATCACATAAGGGAAACTTTTGAGTTGTTGTAGAGAGGTTGTTAATCTACAGAGGGTCGCTCTGGAGAGGTCGTACTGTATATATTTAACCTCTTGTGGTACCCTTAATGTCCTTTGAAGGACAGTGTATTTACTTAAAACGGTTAAAATGTACATGTAACTGATATTTGATCAGACACTGTTGACTGTTCGCTTAAGACATGACTGTTAGTCTGTACAGTTGAGTGATCGCGAATATCACATTAAGTTTATTATTAATATAAAATATTGATGTACAGAGATTATAGCCCATGAAGTCGGTGAGATACAACTAATTCATTGCAATTAAAACTTCCGCGTTCATGTTTCAACAAATACTGTTTTGAAGTTTTGAATTACAAACTGTGACGTAACAACGACTTTAATTTTTCAAGGCTTATGATATAGTCTAGTCAGGATAAAAATCCAGTGACACAGCGGTCGAGTCCACTATAACGGTGTAAAATCAATTATACTTATACTGTAAAACCAATTATACTTATATTGTACAAACAACAATAATTGAAATGCTAAACGTACATAATAAACTTCGCTCTATACCTGTTTAGACAATGATTGTGATTTTTGCGTACACATAAACTGCAACGTCCCTGTCACAATATCCTAACTGGACTATACAATACAATCTTTATTTTGTCATGTTTACATGAGTAATATACGAATATGTAACTAAATAACCTGTTAAATATATTGGTACGTGTGCATGACGAATATTACAATACACACGTGTATATATATGCAATCTGATTAAAACCATCGTTTTTATAATGAAGATCCAGCACTGTAGTCAGATTGAAATTCATGATACTAAATAAAAATGGAGTGTATATAGGCGTATAATTAGGTTATGCATATTTATGTACTTTTATCATATTGTTTGTACAGTAAAAAAGTCCTCCCGTTTAGCTACCCGAACAGAAAATTTACCTATACTAAATATAATTATTATACCCCCAGTATTACATGTATAGTTTACAGACTATTAGGTTCTTTTTATATTTCTTTTTGCGCTAATTATTGAAATTTCAATGCCGTCCGGCTTTCTTAATCGCTATTAAATACAATGGGCGCATCATTATAGGGTTATAAGAATGTGAACCATGTACCCATGAAAGGCGTCATATTCACTGGAGTGAATCCATAACGAATACATTGTATACAAAAAGATCCTATATTATATTAGTCAACACTATTGACCTGACGCTAATTAATCTCCGTGTGTTTTCGTTTTTGTACAGTAAGAATGTTTTGATGAGTTAAAATAACAACTCTGATTGGACAACGGATAAACATGGATATTCATGGATGACAAGTTAATAGTGACAGGTACAGTGCGTTCAAAGTCAAATGAGAACAGTTAATAACATAAACTCGCCCGACAGGTAAACTTTATATGGGTTCGATATCAAATAGTGTGCAAATCTCATTCCATATACCAAAGGCGCCGTAGTGTAGTGGATAAACCCTCACTTCCTACAAGTTTCTATTTTATTCTGAGTTGTAGGTTCGATCCCACTTTGGTAAACTTTTTTGTTGCATGTTATAAAGTCTTATAATTATTATACCGCTGTTTTAATGAATCAAAACTTAAAAGTGATCAAAGTTTCATGTCGTAGTGAAAATATTAAAAACGATTATATGAGCGTTGTACTGTATATATCAATAAAATAATTGAATAACGACTTGATAAAGAATGAAAATATAATACAAACATTAATCTACGTACTGCATACCTTACTTCGTGATGTTATTATATTAGTTACAAATATAATATAAGAAAAAAAACACTTTAAAATATAAGTTACTTGGATGGGTGTCGAACCAGTGGCGAGATTGAACAAAATTACTTGTATATAGCGGCATGCTTACCCATTCGACTAACGAGGCGATGTGAAAAATTGGTTTTTAAATATTATACTGTTGATTAAAGGTATCTATTTGATAAAACATAAGCCTCCCCTATTCGTTTAAATGGGACAGTTCCCTCATTAGTATTACTTATTGAACCGACAGTAATATAGTCCGCCCAGGATAATGTGATGTTTACAAACATGAATCGGTTTGGTCAACTGTTACAAAATTGGTTTACAAATCACTTAAATAAACAGATAAGGTCAGTATTGTATTTAAAACATCACTGATAATTGGTGCACATAAGTGTAATCCACCTTTGTGGAATATACCAAATTTTCCCGCTAATCACATTATCCTGGGCGCACTATATAAGTAAATATATAGATTAGTTTTGTTTACATTATATTTTGCTATATATAAACTTCATAAATGTACTCGTTACCAACTCTGGTCTTTACCTAAGTGAGTTTATATGTCTTGTAAAGACCTAAATAAGTAAATATTGACCTAAATCAGACATAAATCAGAAATCGACTATGCGTAGTTCAACTAGAGTTAAAACATATGTAAAATACCTTGCAGATATATTTACCTTAGTCATAGTTTAGTTTAAATATTTATTTCCATAATTATGTATTTTTTATGTGTTACATAGACAGGTTATTGAAGAGAAGAGGTACATATACAAGAATTAGTAACAGGTAGTTTTATGGTAAATTTGGGTAGAAATTGAATTTGTAAACACGTCTTATATAAGACTTATATAATTACATTTAGTCATATTTTAAAATAATTATACAGTTTTGAATTCATTTAATGCCAGCCAATAATTATGTAACAGTTACATAATCTGCTTTAAGTTTGAATAACATTTAAACCACACTGACACGGAACTTACTAGTAGCATTATACGCCACAATACCGTTAAGCCAAACTAGTAGCTTAACGTCTAATATTAATTAATCAATTCATTTACATATACACGTACCAAAGACGTAAATATACATGTATATTTAGGTCTTTGTGCGTACGAGTGTAAACTTTAACATATAACACATACTGTAATCTAAGCTATTTTGTTTAAAAACAAATGTATACAATACATGTACGAGTCAAGACTTGTTTGTGACTATGTCGTACGACTGTAGAGTTTAGAGGCTTGTAAAATAGAAGGAAGCAAAACAATACTTACCGCAATGTTCAGTATCCAGTCTCTACTTCGAAATATCCTGATTGTTGAATGAAACGTTAGCACACGATGTGGTCATGCTTTTCGAATTTTCTACCTAAGCTATGGCGCAATAGTAGTCTGTTCAGCGTATCCTGTTACATACTTATTATATACCCAGGGTATAAAGTTTATATTCAATCATGTGTTTACTAAATCATACGTGAATTTAATATTTTCCTTATACGCAGTTATCGAAACAACGCAAAATTCATGTAGTCTAGGTTCCTAGAATTTTACGCTTGGATAAATACAAAGAAAAATGATCGAAAATATTTAGTGCATAATTATGTTATATACATCGGGGGCATTATATGGGTATATCGGGTAACACAATTGTGTATAGTCCAGTCAGGATAAAAATCCAGTGACGCAGCAGTCGAGTCCACTGTAACGGTGTAAAACCAACTATACTCGTAAAGGCTTATACTGTACACACAACTATAATTTCAATGCTAAACTAACATACTAAACTTCGCTCTACCTGTTTACACAATGGTTGTGATTTTTGCGTACACATAAACTGCAACGTCACTGTCACAATATCCTAACTGGACTATACATTGTACTTAAGTATTGTTCCATAAATTCTTGTTTTGTTTATTGACCTTCTTTACATGTACATTGAACGCCATCCTGTCACTTTTGGCAATAATTTAACGGTGCGCACTAAAAAGTTTAAGAAAAGGAGTTGTATGATTATAGTAATATCATGATATAGGACTGCCTAATGGTAAAATATAACATAGGTAGAAGAAAGTTGCCAAAATTGCATACATGCACGGGTGCAATGACAGCAAAAGAAATTAAGTAGAATTGTTGACTCACCTGCTATAGTTACCCCTCGCATGAGGTATTGTTCGACCAATCCGGCTTGCTTGGGGCTACAATGCGCTAGGCCCCACCAGTATAACTCGAATCTCTGTGTAAGGTATAGAAGCTGGGATGATGTTTTAATCCGTCCGTACGATGTCGTCACAGACTCATGTTTTAATCCGTAATCATGGTAATATAACGTGGTGACAAAATTTAAATCACATAATCGTCGGCGAACTGCCATGATTAGTAACAGTAGTATGCATTCCTGAACACTTGCATACACGGATTCCGGAGAGGGGTACATATGTAGTCCGATCGCCTAACCACCCCGTTAAAAATAGCTGGTATACAGGCCCGGATCCAGAACATTTTGACTGGGGGCGCCCAGATAATTTTTTTGATGTTATGTTGGGGTGGGTGCTGGAGGGGTATCCCCTCCCGTCGAAGATTTTTTAAATTTTCGAATTAAAATCATGCAATTTCCAGCACTTTAAGCTTTTAAAATCAGAAGTAAAGGTATTTGAATTGTACTGCTACATCAACATACAATAGGACGAGTTTAAGAAAAAAAAAAAAAAGTAGTTTCTTTCAATTCCCTGAAATTTACAAATCAGGCGTCAAATTATTAAAATTCACTGTTCGCAACATAATCAGACAACGTTCATTTTTAAGCAATTACATGTATCTAAATATACATGTATGTTTATCCCATTGAAGATTTTATCAAATAAGAACTTTAAATGTTATATTTAGACGTTAAATTATTGAAATTAACTGCAAAAAATCGAAATACATAGCCCATGAAATAAACAATATTAGATCTATATCTAAAAGTTTCCACTGGTTCTGATAGATTTTTTTAGTAAACTTTAACTTTTAACAAAAATCATTAAATTTTATGCACTATACCGTCTTTAAAACATTATAATTCAATGCTAGACACATGGAAATTTAGAAAAAATGTGCCCCCCCCCCGAAATATTTTGAATTAAACTCGTTTTTCTAGCTTTAAAGGTTTTAAATCTCACCTGAAATTATTAAAATTGCACTGTTACAAAATGTCATTATCAGTAATAAAACTATCAACAAGAAAATTTCGATATGTCGGGTCACTATTTTTACATCGGTCAGTTCACACGTTTTAGTAACATAGCTCAATGAATCACATAAATCATGATCTTTCAGACGCTAAAATCATTTGGGAAAGCGTCTAATTGATTCAGATTGGGTGTAATTAGGGCCTGGATAAACAACAGGGGGCACATTTATTGCCTTCGCTTCCGCTATATGTAATATACAGAGATTGTTATCACAAAATAACGACCCATAGCCTAATCGATTGGTAATATTTTAAGGATTTTAACGTTTTTAGTCTGTATAAAATGGTCACTCTGAGGCCAACTGGGGGGCACGGGCCCCCTGTGCCCCCCGGTGGATCCGGGCCTGGGTATATGACCCCTTTGCGCAAAACATGTCGGGGAACCCTTATTGACAAAATAGCTAGTCTGAGCCCGAAACAAGTTGTCTAAAGTTATCTGGTCATTTAGCATGGAGTCATATTAGAACAGATGACACCTACTATGGTTCGAGCCTGCAGCGCAGTAGTCTGGTTCCCGATCTTTACAATCTACGCAGTAAAGGTCCTTATCTAATGAAATGTAAGATTGGTGAACGGGAACCAGACTAGCAGCGCACAAGAAATATTCTAGTATGCATGTTAATATTGTATAGCCTATTATGACGGTTTCTTTAATGCTTACAGAATGGTGCCTAAGAACGTACTGCATTATTAATTCCTGAGTTGCATTGATAGTACATTTGAACTCAAACCATATATTGAATACAACTTTTAAATGGTAGCTTTCCAATAGTATACAAAAAAGGCATGAATGTGTGAGATCTAGCAATCAAATTCTCATGGCATTCGGTTGTAATGAGGACATGCATTATAAACACCCTGTATACACATAGTATGTATATATATAGAATACAGTCATATATGCGAAGAGACGTTTTGATGGACAGACAGACAGAAAAAAGAAATTACCTGATTTACATGTGCGCCGCCATTACGGGAGACGAACTGGAATCATCAGGTGACCCCCCCCCCTCCTCTAGTTAAGTCAATGGTATCATCTTTTCTGTTTGGAGTACTGTACGTTGTTCAAAACTAATTTGTTTGTAGATAGCTGTGTAATTGGATGCCGAGCTTATTACTGTTTTTGTCCTTCCAATATAGATGATGTCATGGAATTATATCTCACGCACTTGATCATATGAAGGGTTGTAGAGTTCGGTTTGTAGGGGGTACATGGGTAGTGGTGGGGTGGGGCATACCATGACGGATGATTCAATTCCGTGATGATGTGTATTGCAACGTTTCAGCGTTTAATGGAACGTTGTATGGGTGAGCTTCACCTCAAGGATTGCTTGATTTATCTGGACGATATAATTATCTTCTCAGATAATTTAGAGTCACACTATCGGCGGCTTGAAGCGGTATTCAAACGACTAGAGTCGAATGGTTTAAAGTTAAAGGGGTCGAAATGTGAATTCTTTAGGCCGGAAGTCAATTACCTCGGCCATGTAGTTAGCGCTCATGGTGTTAAGACCGATCCTGAAAAGATCATGGCACTTAAATCATACCCTATTCCTACTTGCATTAAGGAGTTACGTAGTTTTCTAGGTTTTGCGGGGTACTACCGCCGCTTCATTCAGGATTATGCTAAGATAGCTAAGCCATTAAATGACCTGCTTACAGGTATTCCTTCCAACAAGAAAGCACGTAAGTGTGCTAACCCATGGTCGTGGGGTTCGAACCAGCAAGATGCGTTTGATTGCTTGATTCACAAGTTAACTTCTCCTGTATTAGCGTTTGCTGATTATACCCGGCCCTTCATCCTTAATGTAGATGCTAGTTGTAGTGGGTTAGGTGCTGTGTTGTATCAGGTTGGTGCAGGCGGTAAGGAGCATATGTCTCATATGCTAGTAGGGGCTTGAGAGCCAGTGAGCGTCACTATCCAGCTCATAAGCTTGAGTTTCTGGCTCTCAAGTGGGCTGTCTGTGATAAGTTCCATGATTACCTTTATGGTAATTCTGTGGAAGTTCGCACAGACAACAACCCTCTAACTTATGCCTTTACCACTGCCAAACTTGATGCAACTTGTCACATATGGCTTGCGTCCCTGTCTACGTACGATATTAAATTGAATTATAGGTGTGGTCGTGACAACATCGATGCTGACACTATGTCTAGGATTCATTCCTGTAGTATTGATACACATGTAGTATTATCTGATGCTGTTAAAGCCTTACTTCAGGCTCATTCTGATGGCCCTGGCCAGAGGCCTGCTGTTGAGTATATCAGTTTTAATCAACAAGTGTTAGTTGATAACCCATCAGTAGATAGTTTGGTAGGCAGTAGTTTGCCGTCTGTTGACTGGAAACAGGAACAGTCCAGTGATAAGAACCTGTCCCGTATTGTCCAGCTTCTGGACGTTGGTCATAAGCTCACCGAGAGACAGAAATCTCACGAAACTTCACAGGTGAGAGCTTACCTCAAGGAGTGGGGTAATTTGTATGTTGAAAATTCTATACTATATAGGAAGGGAACTTCAAATGGGTACCCAGTAGAACAGGTTGTTATTCCTGACCATTTGAAGGACCTTATATTTACTGGTTTACACGATGAAGCAGGTCATCAGGGTTGTTTGAGGACTGTTTCTCTTGTACGTTCTAGGTTCTTTTGGCCGCAGTTGGAGCAGTTTGTAGAACATAGGATTCGCAACTGCCCCAGATGTATTCGTCGTAAGACATTAGATAGGACCTCGGCCAAATTGATCCCTGTTCACTCCAGTTACCCTATGGAGATAGTTTGTATTGATTTCTTGTCTTTGGAAATGTCTCGAGATGGCTTTGAGAATATACTGATCATTACTGATCATTTTACCAGATTTGCTCAGGCCCTTCCTGCAAAGAACCAAATTGCTCATACCACTGCCAAACTCTTGTTTGAAAATTTCATCTGTCACTATGGTTTCCCCAGTAGGTTCCATAGTGATCAATGTAGGAATTTCGAGAGTGAGGTGATCAGGGAGCTTTGTCTAATTGCAAATGTTGAGAAGTCTAGGACAACTCCTTATCACCCTCAGGGTAATGGTATGACAGAGCGGTTCAATTCCACCTTATTGAATATGTTAGGTACTTTAGAGGAAGATCAGAAGTGTAAATGGAGGACACATGTTCCTACATTGGTACATGCTTACAATTCGACCCCTCATTCCGCTACGGGGTATTCTCCACATTTTCTTATGTTTGGCCGTCATCCTAGACTGGCCATTGATGCCTTTGTCGGGATCGAACCTGACAAATCCCCCGTTAAAGACCATAATTGTTATGTGTCTGGTCTGTGCAGCCGTTTAGGGTTTGCTTATAATGTGGCCCGTAGAGAGGCCAGGAAACAGGGCAAACGCAATAAGCGCTGGTATGATTTGAAGGTTAGGGAAGCCAGGTTAGATGTTGGTGAACGGGTTTTGGTGCGGAATGTTGGAATCAGGGGGAAAGCCAAATTAGCCGACAGGTGGGAAAGGGATGTGTATTTGGTTATTAGTCAACCTACTCCGGGTGTTCCAATTTATGAGGTGAAGAGGGACCATGACCGAGATAAGGCTCGAATACTGCATAGAAACTTGTTGCTCCCATTTATGGGAATACCTACGAGTAGGCACATCCCTTCAGGAATGTTACTGTGGCTAGTTCGGTTGCTCCTGATGCACATTCCGACCCAGTACCCTCGTCTCCAGTCCCCACTGTTTTGCCAACTAATATTTCAGTTGTAGGAATGATGCCATCACCTAAGTATGTCATTCCAGCCCGACGTACTAGCCCTACAACCAGACCAAAAAGGGTTACGGCTAGGCCTGGGTGGATGAACAACTCATGGGAGTTAGGTTAGAGTTGTAAGGTATGCGTTAAATAAATACTGTACACCGTCACGTACATCATAATTTGTTTTTTAGATTGTCCCCTGTGGTTACATTGTTGCTGTAACCATAATTATTGATGTGTTAATTATGTTAATATGTGTTGCAGATAGTGCACATCTGCAATGAATTAATCGCATTAGATTCTAACATAAGTTTATTGTTAGTAGTTTATAGCTAGCAGTAGAAAAAAAAATTGTTTTTGTTAAATTTAGAATTCTTATACAAGGTGTATTTCCATGAATTGACCAGGTATCAAAAACAAGAATTGGCTTTCGATATCTTCATAAAGTAATTATATTCGTAAAAAACATGACTATAACTACTTTCATGCGAAATCCCATCGAAATTGGTCAAGTAGTTAAACAGTTATGCCATAAATACGTAATACGGTATCCACCCGGTCACTGAGGTGGACTAAATAAAAACAAAAAAACGGAAATATTGAGGAAATCACCAACAAATGTCGAATTTACCGTTGTGTAGAAACATAATAATGCGGTAAAATTAAAGAACGAAAAAGTTGGAACAGATTAACCTGGTTGACACATGTTCACTTCAGTGAATGTATACGTGTAAGCCGAAAAACGAATCGTTTGCATATTTAAATGTCAAAATGACTCCATGTTTGTGCGAACGTTCCGAATGATGCGCGTGATTTCCTTTTTGTATCAACAATTTTTATTGGTTGATTTCATTGGGGTTTCCAAGGACTTGGTTACCAGCGTACAAACGATGTGTACTACGCCAATGAAAACAACCGTTATAAAATACGTTCGAAATACCCGTCAGACACACTAAAAACCACTACAGCCGTTCCTACAGCGTTTATCGCCCTCCAAAAATAAAACAAAGTTTAAACACTGAATTATATCGTACGAAGGTAAATTTAAGCATGCTTTCGAATGCTTTCGATTCACAAAGATGTTTTTGATCACCCACAGCTTTAAATAGATGATTAATGCCGTAAATACTTTAAATTATGAAAAAAACAAAATACACCCAGTGACTGTACGATCACTTCTCCGGGAAATATACCTTGTATAAGAAATCTAAATTTAACAAAAAAAAAAATTTTTTTTAGGTACTGTTTATTAATGATACAGTTACCTGTGGGAGTAACTTGTTTTATATTTTGTAGTATATATTACAGTGTATTTACAAATTTACAAGTACTCTTGCAATAGTTTAGTACTTTACAGTCTATTCTTTTACATTTATGCTGACATGTTGCTCACAGCTAGTTATTTCTATTTATTGTGAATGTCGGGGCGACATTCAACAAGGGGGGAGTATGTCACGAGGTCATATTGTCCTTATTTATTATTATTTATACTATCAATTATGTATGTACTTTATCTATATACAGTCTTTATCATACATTTATCATACCATTTTTCATCGATTTCATAACATTACTAACCGCATGGCATTTCACCGCTTCCTTACATTTCGATGGACATAGCCTCGTTTTGGCTTTGTCTCAGTCCACTGAGCACAGAATGCCCTCCCACGTCAGTCATCGTCTAACCTTCGACTGGCGTGTCTCGTTGTTTGTCATGTCCTTATAGACATACATTTTTGTGCCTTTGCAGGTTAGTTCATTTATTGTTCATTCATGTATTCATGTTGTATTTCATGTTTATTAGACTGTTATATATTGATACGGTATTGCCATTTTGTAAAATATTAAAAGTCATCGTCCAACCTTCGACTGGCGTGTCTCGTTGTTTGTCATGTCCTTATAGACATACATATTTGTGATTTTGCAGGCTGTACACCTACAGACCCCCTCCACCGTAATTAAACTCACGACACATGTTAATTATAATCTACAGTACATTATAGCGGAATGAACAGGCGCGGTTCCAGATACTCCTAGAAATTTGTAAAAAATGTAGCCATCTTATATATTTTACACGAGCTTGTCAGGACTTAAAGCTTCCCGCTAAGAAATAGCTGATTGAACCTACTGTGCGTAAGCCTTTCTCAGAGGAATATAGCTGCTCAAATCACCTTTGAAAAAATGCTAGATCCTTACATGAAGTAGTTGCAAATCAGGGGCGGTTACAGGGTTTGGTGTTAGTGGCGGCGAAAATATTAATAGGTTCCCCGATTCCCTTCTATGTGACCTACTACGACCAATCTTCACAGATGCTTGTCATTGAACTGAAGGCGGGAGATACCGTGTCGGTGAGAAACGATTATAATGATTATGGATTCTTTGGTCAGCACTATTCAACCTTTTCTGGATTTTTATTGTACTAGCATTATCCATCTGGAGCTGTAGTTGGCAAATAAATAATCTACCATACTGATTTGAGAGTCAAATTTCTGAACATGTACAGTTTGTTTACTTGGCCAAATACATGCATACTTCATTCAATTTTAGAGCGAATTTATCGGCAACAAACCGGTTTTGGTTTTAGTTTGGTGGTTTCGAAGTGGTTTCAAACTGTTTTGTTATGGTTTGAAGTTTATCTGTGCACGTGTGCTTTACTACAATTACAAAATTACGGACAAATATATCATATTTTCGCTGTTACAAGGTCGAAATGCTGTTCCCATCCCCTATCCAGAAAGTATATTTTCCCTCGTTCCGAAAAATAAAATTCTCTCAAAAACAATTACATCATGTAGATCTATATACCAACTATCAATATCTGAAAAAAGCCTATAAATGAAAACTAAAAAGTATCATCATTATTACAATCCCCCCTAGGCCATTAAACGACGCGAAATTCCCCCTTCCTAAAGTAGATATGGGCCACTGACAATTTTATTGTGACGTTATTAAAACTTTAGAATTGGGACTATTCATTTGTACATGTTTTTTTTAATTTCTGGATAATTTACTTTAAATGAAAAACACACAGCTTCAGGATGTTCTCCGATATTTTGTTGATATGAAACAATTGCCGATAGTCGCTAACCGACCATTAAACAACTTCCAGGGGTGGTTCGACTAACTGGATTAAAACCGCCAGGTAAACCAAAACCGGTTCGGCGTCGACAAATTCGAGTTATCAATTGCAATTACCCCCCCCCCCCCCTTATGGTTATATGCTAATTTAAGAAACCATTCAGTGTGATATTCATTGTGAGAGACTTACTTGAAGTATCCTTTTTGGAGATAAGGATGGTACGGTGTGTGCCTGTCTCTTGCACCAGTTGCTAGGCACTGCCACCGCTTCAGTGTGGCTTCGAATTGTCTGACAGTGTATTAATACAGTTTTTATTGTATAAATATAATATATAAACAATGTATGTATAGTGTTCAACTATCCAATTTGATAAAAACATGGATAATCAAACCCTTAAAAAACATTTGTACATTAGACCATATAGTATAACTCAAACAGTATTACGGAATACAGTGCAATAACGAACTACAAGAATATTCACGAGTGTCAAGTAAACAGGCAATGTTAATACAATGTCTATAATTAAACAATAGGCCATCCATTGAACGAACCGCTTGATTTATTTCCACATGTTCGTTTATTTTGTCTCAATTAACTATTATCACTCTTCCAAGTGTCACATAAGAATTGACATAAAACGTTGTACAGAATTATGGAATCAGGTTTGAAATAAACTTCATAATTCCTTAATTGTGTGAACGTACCATAGTTACCCAGGCAACAACACTCAAACCTAGTAAGAATAAGTTGTAAGAACGTGTTTCACCGCTGCTTATACCCGTTTCCATCAGTACATTAAGGTAGACATCTGAGAACACATATCCATGTTTGTTACTGGCATTACACTGTATATTCATGTGATCTTCCAATTTTAGATTGGTCAGTGTAATGTTATTCTCGTTAGGTTTGTAAAATCGGTTATTCTTATAAATCCTAGGATCTCGTACTCCAACCCCATTTGCTCCTGGAAATATAACATTTTCAATGATAAATCATGTTCTACGTATAGGTATACATCCAGTATAATTATTAAGCATTTCAAAAATTCGTTATCCACGTTATATGAGCTATAAATTCCATTACTGTATATACATGAATTATATATCATGAGTACGTCAATAGTCTGTCACCTCTGATTCAAGTCAGAAATTGATTATCGAATTAGTAAAGGAACACACAAAAAAATAAATACAAACCACAAGTAAAGGCCACATCATACTCAACACAAACTAAACAAGAAAATAAAACTAAACCGCTAAAGTTCCATCCTCATACATCAGTGGTAAGTCAAGGCATCGGAACTTGACATTTCTGAAATATCTATAATATTTATCCGCTATATCTGACCGTATGGTCTGCAAAGTATCTGGAAGTGCCAGAAAGCTGTGTATCGGTGCTATACAACGGGTACGTTAAAGAACCAGGCTGTCTATTCGAAATAAGAGCTAGGCGCACTTCTGCACCACCGGACATGTTTGTTTCTAACGTCTCTCTCTCCCACTTCAGGGACTTTCTCTCAGTCTGTCCCTCTGGTCAGATCATGCTGTATCTGCACTGGTAGAGGATGCACCTGCGCCCTTGTGGTTGCAACACAATCGTGTAAAGTGCCTTTGAATGTGCGTTCGCATGAAAAAGGCGCTATATAAATCTGGTATATTTATTTAAGTTCCCAGACAACAGGTGAAGAATACTCTGGTGAACCAGAATGCTATAGTTCGTAAAGGAACAATTTGAAGTATTGAATGATTTCCAAGGAATAGACTAGCATTGCTTAATAATACAGAAACTGATTAGTGCTGGTTTGTTACCAAAGAAGAGATTCGTACTGGTTGGAACATATAACCTTATGGATTGGTTACCAAGAAATAGCTTAGTACAGTTAGGTAATCAAGGAACAGATAACTACTCAATAGTGACACGGGAACACTGACATAAATTAACTACAATGAATATTTTTAAATGATATGTGTTCAACTCCCAACACTCACTATCTTCTACTGGCACTCCGTTGATGAACCATGAGTACCTTGGTTCAGGGACAGCAAATGCTCGACAAATCAATGTAGCTGTTTCATTTATACTCGCTTCAACACTCTCCAGTTTATCAATCCAGTAAGGAGCCGCTGAAATACACACAAATGAAATAACCGTCAAGTACTGCTCAATTGTGGTCATGTTGTTTAACGCATCAACATCGCTTGAAGAAATGGGATAGCTAACCATTTAAGCACCAGTTAACATAAGTTTTGTCAGACTTAGCCTAGCTATTTTGGAGATATTGTTCATGGGGAGCGGTTGCCTGAGGTAGAACGCGCACTTTAGGATCGCGAGGTCCCGGGTTTGATCCCCGTCTGCACCACTGCTTAAATGTTCGGAGAAAGAAGCCACAATGCTGTGAGAGCGCTGTATGAACGTGTTCGATATTCCTGGGCGCCGTACCTCGATGTTGGCTGCACACCCACCAGACGAGAAATAGTCTTCACAGGGAGACTCGAACTCGAACGCGAGTTTCCTTCAGTAGCCCAGTAGCCAAAGGAATTTAAAACATCAAACGTTGCCTGAACGGCTGAACTGCTGAAAACAGCCCTCGAAAATGGTAACTTGTCTGAATGATTTGTTGAGGAAGAACAGACGGATATCGCAATCAAAATAGCTCATGTGAATAAATCAATCACATACTGTTTCTTAAGACGTTCAAAGGTCGTAAGCAAGTCAAAGTAACCATAGATGTATACAATTTTAACGGTATATAATGTAGTTTTCTTTTCTTACATTCAATTCTGATATCGAAAGCCTTGGTAGCTCTCTGTGAAGGTTCTGTGTTCCAACCCATACATTTATACTGGCCAGCATCAGACATCTGTACATCAGAAATCTGCAGCTCTGTCTGGCAATGTCCCATTAGGACCTTCCTAGGACACATCAGGTGTGGGACTGAATAAAAACAATTCTCTTTGGTATTCATTATATACAGTAGTACAAAGATCTAAAAAAAATTGTATCTGAATTTATTTAAGATATTTGAGTAGTAGTAATTGTAATTTATGTTAGGTTGATTGTTAAACAAGCTGTCTACGACATATACATACACTCATTAAAAGTTATAAGTACACCAACACAGTATATAGCGATACATGCAAATAGTGTATATCATTTTGCTTCTAGCTTGAAATATTACACAATATAGATCTTCAACATGTATGCTATTATGTTTATTTTACAGTCATTATGTTTAAACATGTTAGAAATTGTAAGTAGTGGCGTATTTTATGTATCCGTATCGTAGATGTGGGGTTTATTACTTAACACATGCATGGCGATGGGCCGGTCGGTAGACTAAATGTTTTCCGATCAATAACTCCAGAACGACCGGACCTATAGCCTACAAACTTTAAGTGGAGGTTGTTCACCACCATTAGATGACCCCCATTTTGAGGTCGCTATGGTTCAAAGGTCAAAATTACCGTGACCTTCGAATACACAACGGTTTCTGATCCACAACGTAAGAACGGTGGGTCGTAAGATCGTTAAACTTCACAGACTGGTTGCTAATTACCAAGAGAAAACTTTTGCAAATATGTAGATCAATAGGTCAAAGGTCAAGGTCGGTTGTCATGCGACTTGCATATTTTCCAAACGTCTCTAGTTCTTTCTGTATTCAGAATTCTTCAGATTTTATGTTTTTTGGGTTTTGGTATTGCTGGACAATGTGTAATCAACATTTCAAGACATTGTACAATACACAGTGTTTTGCACGTGCATTTTTCTGAATTTTGAGAATTCACCGTTCACTGCTTACACCAAGCCAAATACAAATATCCAATTATTGGAAATTGTTGTTGTACTACTCACATGAACACATGCAAACAATTAGTAAGCTATCAGGTATAATAAAAAAGATACAAGCGTAACAAGTTGGTGTACTTATAACATTTAATGAGTGTATACTGATCGAATTTATCAGTGACAGCCCTCACTTCTGGTTTGGTATATTAAGACGCAATAACAGTACATGTATAAGAGAAGATCGAGATGCTAGTTTTCTGTTTCATTACTGTAATGTCATTACGGGTTCTTGGTGCTATCCATGGTCACCATCATTCAATTAGATACCGCGAATACAAGGGGTGTTCGAAAAGAAATGCAATTCCATTCATTTCTTGGTATATTTAGGAGTTACGTGCTTCAAACTTGGCATGTGTACCCATTAGCCCATTGTCTGCACTTGGGTAAAATTTGGTCGAAATGCATGCATTAGTTTGGTCATAATGTATGTTTAATAAACACCCCTCATACCTTTCGTGATTAAACTACGGTCGAACCATCGCTAGTTCGCTTTTAGTCATTTTTTTAACTGCGTCATCTTGAAACCACTCAAACGGAAATACGGGTTTTGGCGCCTTAAGCAATCAGACATGCGCAGATCATCGAATTAGACCAAACTATAGATGACGCCGAAACTCAGCCATTAGGCCATGAATTAACACATCGACTGATTGGTAAATGGCACGCATTTCTATTACTAAACCTAAGTTAGGTTAATCTCGAGTACATTTTAAAGTCGTGGAAACATTTTACGATGTTCTTTAGTGATATGTGGCTTGCAATCTATGGTAAGACAAAGCATCATGTAAACAGTATAGTATATGAAGAATGAAACACAAAATTACCTTGGAAGTCCATACTGACTCTCTTATCAAAAGTTACAGCCTTCCATCTTCCATCAGGTTCATTTATAACCCAGTACACATCAGCAGAAGGGTAACTTTGTGGTGGGGTACATGGTAACGTTAAATCCATACCAGCGTCTACTCTATGGGTCTACAAATCACAAAACGAAACGTTAGATAATTTCGAATTGTATTACATTGACATTAATGTTTCTTTCGTTAGTTCACTGCGATTCTGATCACCTCGGCCTTGCATGGCAATAGCGTATTTACACGAGAAAAACGGAAATGGCCGAACGTTCACGATTGCTTCACTGTATCACAATCTAGCTTTCAAAATTGAAAAACACAAGAAAACCCTTAGGCTTTATCATAGGATTATTAAAACGAACAGCATTTTGGAAATACGTAAACTATAATTATAATGTTTATACCGTTCGAGGCTCATCCGCAAATCTCCCAAATTTCGCCATCCGGAAGATGACTTTCACAGAGGCAGAAATTCCGTAACCATTATCTGCAAAACACTGGAAAATTCCCTCGTCTTTCGATTCAGATTTGTTAAATACAATGGTACCTTGGTTAGGTAACTGGACAACACCGTCACCTTGACCACTGGGATTGTAAGCCTCACCGTTACGCCTCCATAAATATCTAAAAATGATATTGCAACACTTACATAACCTAAACGTAACAAATCGTTGCTCAATGATTTATACATGTACTCGTGTAAACAATTCAAAGTATTTCAGAAATGTATTGTGCTACTTGAAATCGACACCTCAAGGCGCTTCTTATGACCATGTTGACCAAACGGAAGTTGAACAGGCTTGTTTTTTCATAAGTAAAGAGTAGTTTTCATGCAGTTTTTCTTGTTTTCTCAAAATATTGATTTTGTTCTTACGACCTTCTAATTCTAGGCAAGCGGTTTACCGGAGACAAATAGAAATGACCGACCTTTCACGATTGATGTTGTGCGGTGATTCGTTTTTGTTTGTTGTGTATTCATTTACTGACTGTTGCGGTAGGCTGTCTGAGTGTGAAGTGGTGTTTTTGTTACTGTTGCTCTGCATATTCGATTCTGTGTTTCGTTATGCTCTGTTGTTTCTGCTGAGTGCTGCTTCCCCTGTCCGATTTGACATTATCTTTTTGTACGTGGGAACTTACGACATGGCCGCTTCATAGCTAAAACGAAAACACGGTACATTATTTCACTTGCTAATGACATTACAGTAATGAAACAGAAAACTAGCATCTCGATCTTCTCTTATACTGTTATTGCGTCTTAATATACCAAACCAGAAGTGAGGGCTGTCACTGATAAATTCGATCAGTATACACTCATTAAATGTTATAAGTACACCAACTTGTTACGCTTGTATCTTTTTTATTATACCTGATAGCTTACTAATTGTTTGCATGTGTTCATGTGAGTAGTATAACAACAATGTCCAATAATTGGATATTTGTATTTGGCTTGGTGTAAGCAGTGAACGGTGAATTCTCAAAATTCAGAAAAATGCACGTGCAAAACACTGTGTATTGTACAATGTCTTGAAATGTTGATTACACATTGTCCAGCAATACCAAAACCCAAAAAACATAAAATCTGAAGAATTCTGAATACAGAAAGAACTAGAGACGTTTGGAAAATATGCAAGTCGCATGACAACCGACCTTGACCTTTGACCTATTGATCTACATATTTGCAAAAGTTTTCTCTTGGTAATTAGCAACCAGTCTGTGAAGTTTAACGATCTTACGACCCACCGTTCTTACGTTGTGGATCAGAAACCGTTGTGTATTCGAAGGTCACGGTAATTTTGACCTTTGAACCATAGCGACCTCAAAATGGGGGTCATCTAATGGTGGTGAACAACCTCCACTTAAAGTTTGTAGGCTATAGGTCCGGTCGTTCTGGAGTTATTGATCGGAAAACATTTAGACCGGCCCATCGCCATGCATGTGTTAAGTAATAAACCCCACATCTACGATACGGATACATAAAATACGCCACTACTTACAATTTCTAACATGTTTAAACATAATGACTGTAAAATAAACATAATAGCATACATGTTGAAGATCTATATTGTGTAATATTTCAAGCTAGAAGCAAAATGATATACACTATTTGCATGTATCGCTATATACTGTGTTGGTGTACTTATAACTTTGAATGAGTGTATGTATATGTCGTAGACAGCTTGTTTAACAATCAACCTAACATAAATTACAATTACTACTACTCAAATATCTTAAATAAATTCAGATACAAATTTTTTTAGATCTTTGTACTACTGTATATAATGAATACCAAAGAGAATTGTTTTTATTCAGTCCCACACCTGATGTGTCCTGGGAAGGTCCTAATGGGACATTGCCAGACAGAGCTAGTTTGAAAAGTTTTGGACAAGAACTGCAGATTTCTGATGTACAGATGTCTGATGCTGGCCAGTATAAATGTATGGGTTGGAACACAGAACCTTCACAGAGAGCTACCAAGGCTTTTGATATCAGAATTGAATGTAAGAAAAGAAAACTACATTGTATACCGTTAAAATTGTATACATCTATGGTTACTTTGACTTGCTTACGACCTTTGAACGTCTTAAGAAACAGTATGTGGTTGATTTATTCACATGAGCTATTTTGATTGCGATATCCGTCCGTTCTTCATCAACAAATCATTCAGACAAGTTACCATTTTCGAGGGCTGTTTTCAGCAGTTCAGCCGTTCAGGCACCGTTTGATGTTTTAAATTCCTTTGGCTACTGGGCTACTGAAGGAAACTCGCGTTCGAGTCTCCCTGTGAAGACTATTTCTCGTCTGGTGGGTGTGCAGCCAACATCGAGGTACGGCGCCCAGGAATATCGAACACGTTCATACAGCGCTCTCACAGCATTGTGGCTTCTTTCTCCGAACATTTAAGCAGTGGTGCAGACGGGGGTCGAATCCGGGACCTCTCGATCCTAAAGTGCGCGTTCTACCTCAGGCAACCGCTCCCCATGAACAATATCTCCAAATAGCTAGGCTAAGTTTGACAAAACTTATGTTAACTGGTGCTTAAATGGTTAGCTATCCCATTTCTTCAAGCGATATTGATGCGTTAAACAACATGACCACAATTGAGCAGTACTTGACGGTTATTTCATTTGTGTGTATTTCAGCGGCTCCTTACTGGATTGATGAACCGGAGAGTGTTGAAGCGAGTATAAATGAAACAGCTACATTCATTTGTCGAGCATTTGCTGTCCCAGAACCAAGGTACTCATGGTTCATCAACGAAGTGCCAGTAGAAGATATTGAGTGTTGGGAGTCGAACACATATCATTTAAAAATATTCATTGTAGTTAATTTATGTCAGTGTTCCCGTGTCACTATTGAGTAGTTATCTGTTCCTTGATTACCTAACTGTACTAAGCTATTTCTTGGTAACCAACCCATAAGGTTATATGTTCCAACCAGTACGAATCTCTTCTTTGGTAACAAACCAGCACTAATCAGTTTCTGTATTATTAAGCAATGCTAGTCTATTCCTTGGAAATCATTCAATACTTTAAATTGTTCCTTTACGAACTTTAGCATTCTGGTTCACCAGAGTATTCTTCACCTGTAGTCTAGGAACTTAAATAAATATACCAGATTTATATAGCGCCTTTTTCATGCGAACACACATTCAAAGGCACTTTACACGATTGTGTTGCAACCACAAGGGCGCAGATGCATCCTCTACCAGTGCAGATACAGCACGATCCGACCAGAGGGACAGACTGAGAGAAAGTCCCTGAAGTGGGAGAGAGAGACGTTAGATACAAACATGTCCGGCGGTGCAGAAGTGCGCCTAGCTCTTATTTCGAATAGACAGCCTGGTTCTTTAACGTACCCGTTGTATAGCACCGATACACAGCTTTCTGGCACTTCCAGATACTTTGCAGACCATACGGTCAGATATAGCGGATAAATATTATAGATATTTCAGAAATGTAAAGTTCCGATGCCTTGACTTACCACTGATGTATGAGGATGGAACTTTAGCGGTTTAGTTTTATTTTCTTGTTTAGTTTGTATTGAGTATGATGTGGCCTTTGCTTGTGGTTTGTGTTTATTTTTTTGTGTGTTCCTTTACTAATTCGATAATCAATTTCTGACTTGATTCAGAGGTGACAGACTATTGACGTACTCGGGATATATAATTCATGTATATACAGTAATGGAATTTATAGCTCATATAACGTGGATAACGAATTTTTGAAATGCTTAATAATTATACTGGATGTATACCTATACGTAGAACATGATTTATCATTGAAAATGTTATATTTCCAGGAGCAAATGAGGTTGGAGTACGAGATCCTAGGATTTATAAGAATAACCGATTCTACAAACCTAACGAGAATAACATTACACTGACCAATCTAAAATTGGAAGATCACATGAATATACAGTGTAATGCCAGTAACAAACATGGATATGTGTTCTCAGATGTCTACCTTAATGTACTGATGGAAACGGGTATAAGCAGCGGTGAAACAAGTTCTTACAACTTATTCTTACTAGGTTTGAGTGTTGTTGCCTGGGTAACTATGGTACGTTCACACAATTAAGGAATTATGAAGTTTATTTCAAACCTGATTCCATAATTCTGTACAACGTTTTATGTCAATTCTTATGTGACACTTGGAAGAGTGATAATAGTTAATTGAGACAAAATAAACGAACATGTGGAAATAAATCAAGCGGTTCGTTCAATGGATGGCCTATTGTTTAATTATAGACATTGTATTAACATTGCCTATTTACTTGACACTCGTGAATATTCTTGTAGTTCGTTATTGCACTGTATTCCGTAATACTGTTTGAGTTATACTATGTGGTCTAATGTACAAATGTTTTTTAAGGGTTTGATTATCCATGTTTTTATCAAATTGGATAGTTGAACACTATACATACATTGTTTATATATTATATTTATACAATAAAAACTGTATTAATACACTGTCAGACAATTCGAAGCCACACTGAAGCGGTGGCAGTGCCTAGCCACTGGTGCAAGAGACAGACACACACAGTACCATCCTTATCTCCAAAAAGGATACTTCAAGTAAGTCTCTCACAATGAATATCACACTGAATGGTTTCTTAAATTAGCATATAATCATAAGGGGGGGGGGGGGGGGGGTAATTGCAATTGATAACTCGAATTTGTCGACGCCGAACCGGTTTTGGTTTACCTGGCGGTTTTAATCCAGTTAGTCGAACCACCCCTGGAAGTTGTTTAATGGTCGGTTAGCGACTATCGGCAATTGTTTCATATCAACAAAATATCGGAGAACATCCTGAAGATGTGTGTTTTTCATTTAAAGTAAATAATCCAGAAATTAAAAAAAAACATGTACAAATGAATAGTCCCAATTCTAAAGTTTTAATAACGTCACAATAAAATTGTCTGTGGCCCATATCTACTTTAGGAAGGGGGAATTTCGCGTCGTTTAATGGCCTAGGGGGGATTGTAATAATGATGATACTTTTTAGTTTTCATTTATAGGCTTTTTTCAGATATTGATAGTTGGTATGTAGATCTACATGATGTAATTGTTTTTGAGAGAATTTTATTTTTCGGAACGAGGGAAAATATACTTTCTGGATAGGGGATGGGAACAGCATTTCGACCTTGTAACAGCGAAAATATGATATATTTGTCCGTAATTTTGTAATTGTAGTAAAGCACACGTGCACAGCTAAACTTCAAACCATAACAAAACAGTTTGAAACCACTTCGAAACCACCAAACTAAAACCAAAACCGGTTTGTTGCCGATAAATTCGCTCTAAAATTGAATGAAGTATGCATGTATTTGGCCAAGTAAACAAACTGTACATGTTCAGAAATTTGACTCTCAAATCAGTATGGTAGATTATTTATTTGCCAACTACAGCTCCAGATGGATAATGCTGGTACAATAAAAATCCAGAAAAGGTTGTATAGTGCTGACCAAAGAATCCATAATCATTATAATCGTTTCTCACCGACACGGTATCTCCCGCCTTCAGTTCAATGACAAGCATCTGTGAAGATTGGTCGTAGTAGGTCACATAGAAGGGAATCGGGGAACCTATTAATATTTTCGCCGCCATTAACACCAAAACCTGTAACCGCCCCTGACTTTGCAACTAGTTCATGTAAGGATCTAGCATTTTTTCAAAGGTGATTTGAGCAGCTATATTCCTCTGAGAAAGGCTTACGCACAGTAGGTTCAATCAGCTATTTCTTAGCGGGAAGCTTTAAGTCCTGACAAGCTCGTGTAAAATATATAAGATGGCTACATTTTTTACAAATTTCTAGGAGTATCTGGAACCGCGCCTGTTCATTCCGCTATAATGTACTGTAGATTATAATTAACATGTGTCGTTAGTTTAATTACGGTGGATGGGGTCTGTAGGTGTACAGCCTGCAAAATCACAAATATGTATGTCTATAAGGACATGACAAACAACGAGACACGCCAGTCGAAGGTTGGACGATGACTTTTGATATACTTTACAAAATGGCAATACCGTATCAATATATAACAGTGTAATAAACATGAAATACAACATGAATACATGAATGAACAATAAATGAACTAACCTGCAAAGGCACAAATATGTATGTCTATAAGGACATGACAAACAACGAGACACGCCAGTCGAAGGTTAGACGATGACTGACGTGGGAGGGCATTCTGTGCTCAGTGGACTGAGACAAAGCCAAAACGAGGCTATGTCCATCGAAATGTAAGGAAGCGGTGAAATGCCATGCGGTTAGTAATGTTATGAAATCGATGAAAAATGGTATGATAAATGTATGATAAAGACTGTATATAGATAAAGTACATACATAATTGATAGTATAAATAATAATAAATAAGGTCAATATAACCTCGTGACATACTCCCCCCTTGTGGAATGTCGCCCCGACATTCACAATAAATAGAAATAACTAGCTGTGAGCAACATGTCAGCATAAATGTAAAAGAATAGACTGTAAAGTACTAAACTATTGCAAGAGTACTTGTAAATTTGTAAATACACTGTAATATATACTACAAAATATAAAACAAGTTACTCCCACAGGTAACTGTATCATTAATAAACAGTACCTAAAAAAATGTTTTTTTTTGTTAAATTTAGATTTCTTATACAAGGTATATTTCCCGGAGAAGTGATCGTACAGTCACTGGGTGTATTTTGTTTTTTTCATAATTTAAAGTATTTACGGCATTAATCATCTATTTAAAGCTGTGGGTGATCAAAAACATCTTTGTGAATCGAAAGCATTCGAAAGCATGCTTAAATTTACCTTCGTGCGATATAATTCAGTGTTTAAACTTTGTTTTATTTTTCGAGGGCGATAAACGCTGTAGGAACGGCTGTAGTGGTTTTTAGTGTGTCTGACGGGTATTTCGAACGTATTTTATAACGGTTGTTTTCATTGGCGTAGTATACATCGTTTGTACGCTGGTAACCAAGTCCTGGGAAACCCCAATGAAATCATCCAATGAAAATCGTTGTTACAAAAAGGAAATCACGCGCATCATTCGGAACGTTCGCACAAACATGGAGTCATTTTGACATTTAAATATGCAAACGATTCGTTTTTCGGCTTACACGTATACATTCACTGAAGTGAACATGTGTCAACCAGGTAAATCTGTTCCAACTTTTTCGTTCTTTAATTTTACCGCATTATTATGTTTCTACACAACGGTAAATTCGACATTTGTTGGTGATTTCCTCAATATTTCCTTTTTTTTTGTTTTTATTTAGTCCACCTCAGTGACCGGGTGGATACCGTATTACGTATTTATGGCATAACTGTTTAACTACTTGACCAATTTCGATGGGATTTCGCATGAAAGTAGTTATAGTCATGTTTTTTACGAATATAATTACTTTATGAAGATATCGAAAGCCAATTCTTGTTTTTGATACCTGGTCAATTCATGGAAATACACCTTGTATAAGAATTCTAAATTTAACAAAAAATTTTTTTTTTTTTTTTAGGTACAGTTTATTAATGATACAGTTACCTGTGGTTACTCCTACATACTTTGAACACTGCTACTGCTAGCTATAAACTACTAACAATAAACTTATGTTAGAATCTAATGCGATTAATTCATTGCAGATGTGCACTATCTGCAACACATATTAACATAATGTACTGTAAGGTACTATATAACATCAAAATTAACACATCAATAATTATGGTTACAACAACAATGTAACCACAGGGGACAATCTAAAAAACAAATTATGATGGACGTGACGGTGTACAGTATTTATTTAACGCATACCTTACAACTCTAACCTAACTCCCATGAGTTGTTCATCCAACCAGGCCTAGCCGTAACCCTTTTTGGTCTGGTTGTAGGGCTAGTACGTCGGGCTGGAATGACATACTTAGGTGATGGCATCATTCCTACAACTGAAATATTAGTTGGCAAAACAGTGGGGACTGGAGACGAGGGTACTGGGTCGGAATGTGAATCAGGAGCAACCGAACTAGCCACAGTAACATTCCTGAAGGGATGTGCCTACTCGTAGGTATTCCCATAAATGGGAGCAACAAGTTTCTATGCAGTATTCGAGCCTTATCTCGGTCATGGTCCCTCTTCACCTCATAAATTGGAACACCCGGAGTAGGTTGACTAATAACCAAATACACATCCCTTTCCCACCTATCGGCTAATTTGGCTTTCCCCCTGATTCCAACATTCCGCACCAAAACCCTGTCACCAACATCTAACCTGGCTTCCCTATAACCTTCAGATCATACCAGCGCTTATTGCGTTTGCCCTGTTTCCTGGCCTCTCTACGGGCCACATTATAAGCAAACCCTAAACGGCTGCGCAGACCAGACACATAACAATTATGGTCTTTAACGGGGGACTTGTCAGGTTCGATCCCAACAAAGGCATCAATGGCCAGTCTAGGATGACGGCCAAACATAAGAAAATGTGGAGAATACCCCGTAGCGGAATGAGGGGTCGAATTGTAAGCATGTACCAATGTAGGAACATGTGTCCTCCAATTACACTTCTGATCTTCCTCTAAAGTACCTAACATATTCAATAAGGTGGAATTGAACCGCTCTGTCATACCATTACCCTGAGGGTGATAAGGAGTTGTCCTAGACTTCTCAACATGGAACCTACTGGGGAAACCATAGTGACAGATGAAATGTTCAATCAAGAGTTTGGCAGTGGTATGAGCAATTTGGTTCTTTGCAGGAAGGGCCTGAGCAAATCTGGTAAAATGATCAGTAATGATCAGTATATTCTCAAAGCCATCTCGAGACATTTCCAAAGACAAGAAATCAATACAAACTATCTCCATAGGGTAACTGGAGTGAACAGGGATCAATTTGGCCGAGGTCCTATCTAATGTCTTACGACGAATACATCTGGGGCAGTTGCGAATCCTATGTTCTACAAACTGCTCCAACTGCGGCCAAAAGAACCTAGAAGGTACAAGAGTAACAGTCCTCAAACAACCCTGATGACCTGCTTCATCGTGTAAACCAGTTAATATAAGGTCCTTCAAATGGTCAGGAATAACAACCTGTTCTACTGGGTACCCATTTGAAGTTCCCTTCCTATATAGTATAGAATTTTCAACATACAAATTACCCCACTCCTTGAGGTAAGCTCTCACCTGTGAAGTTTCGTGAGATTTCTGTCTCTCGGTGAGCTTATGACCAACGTCCAGAAGCTATACGGGACAGGTTCTTATCACTGGACTGTTCCTGTTTCCAGTCAACAGACGACAAACTACTGCCTACCAAACTATCTACTGATGGGTTATCAACTAACACTTGTTGATTAAAACTGATATACTCAACAGCAGGCCTCTGGCCAGGGCCATCAGAATGAGCCTGAAGTAAGGCTTTAACAGCATCAGATAATAATACATGTGAATCAATACTACAGGAATGAATCCTAGACATAGTGTCAGCATCGATGTTGTCACGACCACACCTATAATTCAATTTAATATCATACGTAGACAGGGACGCAAGCCATCTGTGACAAGTTGCATCAAGTTTGGCAGTGGTAAAGGCATAAGTTAGAGGGTTGTTGCCTGTGCGAACTTCCACAGAATTACCATAAAGGTGATTATGGAACTTATCACAGACAGCCCACTTGAGAACCAGAAACTCAAGCCTATGACCTGGATAGTGACGCTCACTGGCTCTCAAACCCCTACTAGCATATGAGACTACATGCTCCTTACCGTCTGCACCAACCTGATACAACACAGCACCTAACCCACTACAACTAGCATCTACATTAAGGATGAAGGGCCGGGTATAATCGGCAAACGCTAATACATGGCCGAGGTAATTGACTTCCGGCCTAAAGAATTCACATTTCGACCCCTTTAACTTTAAACCATACGACTCTAGTCGTTTGAATACCGCTTCAAGCCGCCGATAGTGTGACTCTTAACTATCTGAGAAGATAAATCAAGCAATTCTTGAGGTGAAGCTCACCCATACAACGTTCCATTAAACGCTGAAACGTTGCAATACACATCATCACGGAACTGAATCATCCGTCATGGTATTCCCCACCCCACCACTACCCATGTACCCCCTACAAACCCGAACTCTACAACCCTTCATATGATCAAGTGCGTGAGATATAATTCCATGACATCATCTATATTGGAAGGACAAAAACAGTAATAAGCTCGGCATCCAATTACACAGCTATCTACAAACAAATTAGTTTTGAACAACGTACATTACTCCAAACAGAAAAGATGATACCATTGACTTAACTAGAGGGGGGGGGGGGTCACGTGATGATTCCAGCCCGTCTCCCGTAATCGGGCGGCGCACATGTAAATCAGGTAACTTCTTTTTTCTGTCTGTCTGTCCATCAAAACGTCTCTTCGCATATATGACTGTATTCTATATATACATACTGTGTGTATACAGGGTGTTCATAATGCATGTCCTCATTACAACCGAATGCCATGAGAATTTGATTGCTACATCTCACACATTCATGACTTTTTTGTATACTATTGGAAAGCTACCATTTAAAAGTTGTATTCAATATATGGTTTGAGTTCAAATGTACTATCAATGCAACTCAGGAATTAATAATGCACTACGTTCTTAAAGGCACCATTCTGTAAGCATTAAAGAAACCGTCATAATAGGCTATACAATATTAACATGCATACTTCGATGACAAAGCGGTGATAGAATATTTCTTGTGCGTTGCTAGTCTGGTTCCCGTTCCCCAATCTTACATTTCATTAGATAAGGACCTTTACTGCGTAGATTGTAAAGATCGGGAACCAGACTAGTGCGCTGCAGGCTCGAATCATTGTAGGTGTCATCTGTTCTAATATGACTCCATGCTAAATGACCAGATAACTTTAGACAATTTGTTTCGGGCTCAGACTAGCTATTGTGTCAATAAGGGTTCCAGGACATGTTTTGCGCAAAGGGGTCATATACCCAGGCCCGGATCCACCGGGGGGCACAGGGGGCCCGTGCCCCCAGTTTGCCTCAGAGTGACCATTTTATACAGACTAAAAACGTTAAAATCCTTAAAATATTACCGATCGATTAGGCTATGGGTCGTTATTTTGTGATGACAATCTCTGTATATTACATATAGCGGAAGCGAAGGCAATAAAATGCGCCCCCTCGTGTTTACCCAGGCCCTTATTACACCCAATCTGAATCAATTAGACGCTTTCCCAAATGATTTTAGCGTCTGAAAGATCATGATTTATGTGATTCATTGATCTATGTTACTAAAACGTGTGAACTGACCGATGTAAAAATAGTGACCCGACATATCGAAATTTTCTAGTTGATTGATTTATTACTGATAATGACATTTTGTAACAGTGCAATTTTAATAATTTCAGGTGAAAAATATTTCGGGGGGGGGGGGGCACATTTTTTCTGAATTTCCATGTGTCTATCATTGAATTATAATGTTTTAAAGACGGTATAGTGCATAAAATTTCATGATTTTTGTTAAAAGTTAAGGTTTACTAAAAAATCTATCTGAACCAGTGGAAACTTTTAGATATAGATCTAATATTGTTTATTTCATGGGCTATGTATTTCGATTTTTTGCAGTTAATTTCAATAATTTAACGTCTAAATATAAAATTTAAAGTTCTTATTTGATAAAATCTTTATGGTGGCATATTTCTGCCACCAGATAGCAGCATACTTATGTAGATAATTAAGTGGTTAACACGTTAGGTAACTAGATAATAAGTTAATTCATAAACAGTATCTTATCAAGAAAAAAACACATGATACTGCCACCAACTGCCAGTTCCTACCTCTTTAGAAAAGTGTTAACTTGACAACGTGTCATGTATCTAGTTAGCATGATAATTAACTAGATAATTAAGTGGTTATCTAGTTACATAACGCGTTAACCACTTAATTATCTAGAAAATTAAGTTGTTATGTTATAAACGCGTTAGGTATCTAGTTAACCAGATACATAGCTACATAGTTATGTCGCTAACTAGATAAGTAACTAGTTAATCAGATAAATATCTAGATAATTATGTGATTATCTTATTAACGCGTTAAGTAACTAGTTAACCAGATAAATATCTAGAAAGATATGTAGTTAAGTTATTAACTAGATAAATAACGCGTTAACCACTTATCTATAAATAGAAATTGCGAAATAACTACCATCCAGTCACTTCACGGGCAAAGAATAGCGGGGGGAAATGTATCAGCCAGAGCGAGCATAACATAACATTTGTACACAAAATTTAAATATCTTTATTTCGAATGTTACATTGTTGTAAACACTACAACATTCACTGCTATTCTGTTGATACTGCAACTCGACAGTAAAATATGGATGATAATGCGAGAATACGATGGCACGATAACAATAATACGATAGTACGATGATTAAAATACGAGAATAGGATAGTGATAACGCGAGAATATGACAGTTCGATAATGACAATGTGATATAGTATCGCGTTATCATTATCGCATTGTCGCATTATCTCTATCGTACTGTCATTTTCTCCTATAATTACCATCGTACCATCGTATTCTCGTATTATCATCATCGTACTATCGTATTATTACTATCGTATTCTCTTATTATCCTCGGATCTAACATTTTATGGAGACGTGTCCGTCAAGATATTTCTTTCTTATACTGTACCTTATTAAATATAAAACGATGCCCGTACGGATATCGCACGACTGCATTCTTTAAAATCGTACGGGGTACACACGAGCTGTGACCACACGCTACGAATGTACAAAAACCGTTAGGATTAAAAAAATTGTTGACTCGTACGAGCTTTGTGTCCGTATCATAATTCTACAACGTGTAGTCATGTGTGTGACGTAAATTAACGTCAACGTCATGTTACAACATTGTGCGTAACGTCAGTACAATTGTTTCCATGAACAATGTGTTCAACAACAAATTACCAGAATTAAGAGTCAGGTTTCATATTTCACTGTGTTTATCAAAAAGCAGACAGCTTTTCTCATCTTAGCTTTTCTTAACTTAGGTTGGGGTGTTGTAAATATAACAGTATATCAAAATAGACTATAGGCTTTGTTTTATCATTCTGTATTGTTGTATAAATGTTTCAGTTGTACTCTGATATGTAAATTAACGTTAAACACCTTTCACAATTGTCGTACGACGGACATGCGACGGGTCTACGATGCAAATTTGGGACAGTAATATTAACAGTTCTATCCAGGAGTATATGAATGACAAGCAATGCATTCTAACTATTTATTGTAAATCACTAAGAACGAGCTAACATAAAAAGAGACAGAGTAGAGTATTTATATATGACAGGCTAGAGTATCATGTTACATCTCCCATCTTGAATTCCTTGAATCAACATATGTACTTAAACATGTCAAATTAAACGTGATGATAAAATACACTAAAGTTAAAGTTCACAACTGATACTGGTATCGGTCATAGAACTATTCTCACAATAATTTATGAATATTTTGGGGAAAGGCAGCCATTAACACTTCTTTATTAAATGTACTGTGTTCCGTGTTTGAGCGACTGAACATTCCTATATTCCAAACAAAAGACATGCGCGAGGTTTTCCGAATGAACGTCTATTTATGGATAAGTGGTTAACGCGTAATTTATCTAGAAAAATAAGTGGTTATCTTATTAACGCGTTAAGTATCTAGTTAACCAGATAAATATCTAGATAATTATCATGCTAACTAGATACGTAACGCGTTGATAAGATAACTACTTAACTATCTAGATAATTATCAGGTTAACGCGTTATTTATCTAGTTAAGCAGATAAATATCTAGATAATTATCATGCAAACTAGATACGTAACGCGTTGATAAGATAACTACTTAACTATCTAGATAATTATCAGGTTAACGCGTTATTTATCTAGATAACCACATAATTATTTGGATATTTATCTGGTTAACTAGATACTTAACGCGTTAATAAGATAACCACTTATTTTTCTAGATAATTATCATGCTAACTAGATACGTAACACGTTAATAACTTAGCAGTTATTTGTTGAAACGGTTTAAGTAGTGGCAGTTACTTGCACTATCATGCATTTTCTCCCTGTTCAGATATTTATTTTACTCGAAATATTATCTAGTTACCTAACGCGTTTACCACATAATTATCGAGATAATTAAGTTGTTATCTAGTTACCTAACGCGTTAACCACTTATTTATCTAAATAATTAAGTAGTTATCTGGTGGCAGAAATATGCCACCATAAATCTTCAATTGGATAAACATACATGCATATTTAGATAATTGCTTAAAAATGAACGTTGTCTGATTATGTAGCGAACAGTGAATTTTTATAATTTGACGCCTGATTTGTAAATTTCAGGAAATTGAAAGAAACTACTTTCTTTTTTTTTTTTGGTTAAACTCGTCATATTGTATGTTAATGTAGCAGTACAATGTAAATACCTTTACTTCTGATTTTAAAAGCTTAAAGTGCTGGAAATTGCATGATTTTAATTCGAAAATTTAAAAATCTTCGACGGGAGGGGATACCCCTCCAGCACCCACCCCAACATAACATCAAAAAATTATCTGGGCCCCCCAGTCAAAATGTTCTGGATCCGGGCCTGTATACCAGCTATTTTTAAAGGGGTGGTTAGGCGATCGGACTACATATGTACCCCTCTCCGGAATCCGTGTATGCAAGTGTTCAGGAATGCATACTACTGTTACTAATCATGGCAGTTCGCAGACGATTATGTGACTTAAATTTTGTCACCACATTATATTACCATGGTCACGGATTAAAACATGAGTCTGTGACGACATCGTACGGACGGATTAAAACATCATCCCAGCTTCTATACCTTACACAGAGATCCGAGTTATACTGGTGGGGCCTAGCGCATTGTAGCCCCAAGCAAGCCGGATTGGTCGAACAATACCTCATGCGAGGGGTAACTATAGCAGGTGAGTCAACCATTCTACTTCATTTCTTTTGCTGTCATTGCACACGTGCATGTATGCAATTTTGGCAACTTTCTTCTACCTATGTTATATTTTACCATTAGGCAGTCCTATATCATGATATTACTATAATCATACAACTCCTTTTCTTAAACTTTTTAGTGCGCACCGTTAAATTATTGCCAAAAGTGACAGGATGGCGTTCATTGTATATGTAAAGTATGTCAATAAACAAAACAAGAATTTATGGAACAATACTAAAGTACAATGTATAGTCCAGTTAGGATATTGTGACAGTGACGTTGCAGTTTATGTGTACGCAAAAATCACAACCATTGTCTAAACAGGTAGAGCGAAGTTTAGTATGTTAGTTTAGCATTGAAATTATAGTTGTGTGTACAGTATAAGCCTTTACGAGTATAGTTGGTTTTACACCGTTACAGTGGACTCGACCGCTGCGTCACTGGATTTTTATCCTGACTGGACTATACACAATTGTGTTACCCGATATACCCATATAATGCCCCCGATATATATAACATAATTATGCCCTAAATATTTTCGATCATTTTTTTTGTATTTATCCAAGCGTAAAATTCTAGGAACCTAGACTACATGAATTTTGCGTTGTTTCGATAACTGCGTATAAGGAAAATATTAAATTCACGTGTGATTTAGTAAACACATGATTGAATATAAACTTTATACCCTGGGTATATAATAAGTATGTAACAGGATACGCTGAACAGACTACTATTGCGCCACAGCTTAGGTAGAACATTCGAAAAGCATGACCACATCGTGTGCTAACGTTTCATTCAACAATCAGGATATTTCGAAGTAGAGACTGGATACTGTACATTGCGGTAAGTGTTGTTTTGCTTCCTTCTATTTTACAAGCCTCTAAACTCTACAGTCGTACGACATAGTCACAAACAAGTCTTGACTCGTACATGTATTGTATACATTTGTTTTTAAACAAAATAGCTTAGATTACAGTATGTGTTATATGTTAAAGTTTACACTCGTACGCACAAAGACCTAAATATACATGTATATTTACGTCTTTGGTACGTGTATATGTAAATGAATTGATTAATTAATATTAGACATTAAGCTACTAGTTTGGCTTAACGGTATTGTGGCGTATAATGCTACTAGTAAGTTCCGTGTCAATGTGGTTTAAATGTTATTCAAACTTAAAGCAGATTATGTAACTGTTACATAATTATTGGCTGGCATTAAATGAATTCAAAACTGTATAATTATTTTAAAATATGACTAAATGTAATTATATAAGTCTTATATAAGACGTGTTTACAAATTCAATTTCTACCCAAATTTACCATAAAACTACCTGTTACTAATTCTTGTATATGTACCTCTTCTCTTCAAGTAACACATAAAAAATACATGATTATGGAAATAAATATTTAAACTAAACTATGACTAAGGTAAATATATCTGCAAGGTATTTTACATATGTTTTAACTCTAGTTGAACTACACATAGTCGATTTTTGATTTATGTCTGATTTAGGTCAATATTTACTTATTTAGGTCTTTACAAGACATATAAACTCCCTTAGGTAAAGACCAGATTTGGTAACGAGTACATTTATGAAGTTTATATATAGCAAAATATAATGTAAACAAAACTAACCTATATATTTACTTATATAGTGCGCCCAGGATAATGTGATAGGCGGGAAAATTTGGTATATTCCACAAAGGTGGATTACACTTATGTGCACCAATTGTCAGTGATGTTTTAAATACAATACTGACCTTATCTGTTTATTTAAGTGATTTGTAAACCAATTTTGCAACAGTTGACCAAACCGATTCATGTTTGTAAACATCACATTATCCTGGGCGGACTATATTACCTGTCACTATTAACTTGTCACCCATGAATATCCATGTTTATCCGTTGTCCAATCAGAGTTGTTATTTTAAACGTACAAAAACGAAAACACACGGAGATTAATTAGCGACAGGTCAATAGTGTTGACTAATATAATATAGGATCTTTTTGTATATAGTCCCACAACGATAATGTGATTCCCGCGCAAATGTTTGGGCTCATCCATGTTTTGATAACGGGTTACGTGTTATATTTAATTGACTTGACAGTAATAAAACGTTTTATTTTTCTCCAAACGATCAGATGTCCCGATGGCTCAATGCGCTAAGCAGACTGTACCTGACATTCAACTTTAGTTCACTTCGTTGGTTGAGTTCGAATACCATTAGCAATAAAAGTTTTTAAAATAAAATTTATTTTTTTATAGAAATATGTTCATGAAAATATACTTTTTATTTTGGTAATGCTTTTTATCTTTTAGATTTAGTGATTTTATTTAATGAAGGGTTTTATTTTATTGTCCATCTCAATATTTTCTATTCCACAAGTAGTATTACATTTTTATACTCATTTTAGTGCCCATACAATCATATAATGCATGCACATAATTAATAATATATTCAATTGAACAATAAAATGACATCGGCTTTATCATGTATAATAATTAGTATACTTATAATTTATAACTACTTGATCATAAAATAGACAAAAAAGAAGCCGCGACTGGGGGTCGAACGCACAAAGGTAAAAAATTCAAATATGAGTAAATGTCGTGTGTCTTACCACTGAGCCACCACAGGAGAATACATTGTTGATGTAGATATAATGTCTTATTCAGTTATTGGTCCCTATGTTTTGATTTGAAATAATCTTTTGATATAAATAGACATGTTTGTAAATAACACATTATCGTTGTGGGACTATACAATGTTTTCGTTATGGATTCACTCCAGTGAATATGACGCTCGGGTAGCTAAACGGGAGGACTTTTTTACTGAACAAACAATATGATAAAAGTACATAAATATGCATAACCTAATTATACGCCTATATACACTCCATTTTATTTAGTATCATGAATTTCAATCTGACTACAGTGCTGGTTCTTCATTATAAAAACGATGGTTTTAATCAGATTGCATATATATACACGTGTGTATTGTAATATTCGTCATGCACACGTACCAATATATTTAACAGGTTATTTAGTTACATATTCGTATATTACTCATGTAAACATGACGAAATAAAGATTGTATTGTATAGTCCAGTTAGGATATTGTGACAGGGACGTTGTAGTTAATGTGTACGCAAAAATCACAATCATTGTCTAAACAGGTATAGAGCGAAGTTTATTATGTACGTTTAGCATTTCAATTATTGTTGTTTGTACAATATAAGTATTATTGGTTTTACAGTATAATTATTGATTTTACACCGTTATAGTGGACTCGACCGCTGCGTCACTGGATTTTTATCCTGACTAGACTATATCATAAGCCTTGAAAAATTAAAGTCGTTGTTACGTCACAGTTTGTAATTCAAAACTTCAAAACAGTATTTGTTGAAACATGAACGCGGAAGTTTTAATTGCAATGAATTAGTTGTATCTCACCGACTTCATGGGCTATAATCTCTGTACATCAATATTTTATATTAATAATAAACTTAATCTGATATTCGCGATCACTCAACTGTACAGTCTAACAGTCATGTCTTAAGCGAACAGTCAACAGTGTCTGATCAAATATCAGTTACATGTACATTTTAACCGTTTTAAGTAAATACACTGTCCTTCAAAGGACATTAAGGGTACCACAAGAGGTTAAATATATACAGTACGACCTCTCCAGAGCGACCCTCTGTAGATCAACAACCTCTCTACAACAACTCAAAAGTTTCCCTTATGTGATATTAAAAATTTTACTCTTAATTTAACCTCTGTAGAGCCTCAACCTATCAACAACGGCCAATATTTGCAGCTCCAAAAGGGTGTTTCTCTAGAGAGGTTGAACTGTATATATATATATACCCATGAAGAGCCTGTAAGGCGAAATGCATTGGGTTTTTAATCCATAATTCCTAATTATATATATACAACACGTTGTATTCAAAAAACAGCATTTATCCAGAGTGCTCAATTTTATAAAGCAAATTAGCGAAATTCGCAGTTTAAAATGCAATATAAAAGAGAAATTGAACACGATATTTTTATAACTAAATTTATTTTCAATATATTTTGCAAAATATAACATGAAATGACAAGCAAAAATAGTATAACATGCATGAATCTTAGAACGTTCTAAGATAATTTAACAAAATTTGTCTTGAGTATAAACCGTATTAAGAGAAATTCAATAAATCTCTTAGAACGTTCTAAGAGAAAAGTGACCAATACAGTGTTAACATTCTCATAGAAAATGGGCGAATCTCTTAGAACGTTCTAAGAAAATATTGAACAAGATTCTACTACATTACCAAACTTTTAACAGAAATTTAACAAATCTCTTAGAACATTCTAAGAGAAATTGACCAACGCATTTATACATTCTCCGCCAAATCTCTTAGAACGTTCTAACAGAAAATTAAAACAAATTGTCTCGAGTATAGACCGTTTTAAGAGAAATTCAACGAATCTCTTAGAACGTTCTAAGAGAAAATTCACCCATACAATTATATTTTATAACATTCTCAAAGAATTGACCAATGCATTTTTTATCCTAAAAGAAAATTGCTGAGTCTCTTAGAACGTTCTAAGAGAAACCTATACAATTTTTTTATTATGAAACGTTTTAAGACGAATTCAGCAAATCTGTTAGAACATTCTAAGAGAAAATGAAACGAAAGTGGTCTTATTTATAAAACGTTTTAAGCGAAATTAAACAAATCTCTTAGAACGTTCTAAGAGAAATTGACGTATGCAATTTTACATTATTATAGAAAATGGCCGAATCTCTTAGAACGTTCTAAGAGAATATTGAACAAAATTCGCCTTCATTACGAAACGTTTTAACAGAAATCTAGCAAATCTCTTAGAACGTTCTAAGAGAAATTGATGAATCAATGGGTTACATTCTCACAGTAAATGGGTGAATCTCTTAGAACGTTCTAAGAGAATATTGAACAAAATTCTACTTCATTACAAAACATGTAACAGAAATTTGACAATTCTCTTAGAACGTTCTAAGAGAAATTGACCTACGCAATTTTACATTCTTAAAGAAAATGGCCGAATCTCTTAGAACGTTCTAAGAGAATATTAAACAAAATTCTACTTCATTACGAAACGTTTTAACAGAAATTTAGCAAATCTCTTAGAACGTTCTAAGAGAAATTGATGAATCAATTTTTTACATTCTCAAAGTAAATGGGTGAATCTCTTAGAACGTTCTAAGAGAATATTGAACAAAAATCTACTTCATCACAAAACATGTAACAGAAATTTGACAATTCTCTTAGAACGTTCTAAGAGAAATTGACCTATGCAATTTTACATTCTTAAAGAAAATGGCCGAATCTCTTAGAACGTTCTAAGAGAATATTTAACAAAATTCTACTTCATTACGAAACGTTTTAACAGAAATTTAGCAAATCTCTTAGAACGTTCTAAGAGAAATTGATGAATCAATTTTTTACATTCTCAAAGTGAATGGGTGAATCTCTTAGAACGTTCTAAGAGAAATTGACCTATGCAATTTTACATTCTTAAAGAAAGTGGCCGAATCTCTTAGAACGTTCTAAGAGAATATTTAACAAAATTCTACTTCATTACGAAACGTTTTAACAGAAATTTAGCAAATCTCTTAGAACGTTCTAAGAGAAATTGATGAATCAATTTTTTACATTCTCAAAGTGAATGGGTGAATCTCTTAGAACGTTCTAAGAGAAATTGACCTATGCAATTTTACATTCTTAAAGAAAATGGCCGAATCTCTTAGAACGTTCTAAGAGAATATTTAACAAAATTCTACTTCATTACGAAACGTTTTAACAGAAATTTAGCAAATCTCTTAGAACGTTCTAAGAGAAATTGATGAATATTTTTTTTACATTCTCAAAGTAAATGGGTGAATCTCTTAGAACGTTCTAAGAGAATATTGAACACAATTCTACTTCATTACAAAACATGTAACATAAATTTGACAATTCTCTTAGAACGTTCTAAGAGAAATTGACCTATGCATTTTTTACATTCTCAAAGGAAATGGTCGAATCTCTTAGAACGTTCTAAGAGAATATTGATCAAAATTCTACTTCATTACAAAAATGACTAATACATTGATTACCTCATAGAAAAATTGACCAAAATTAAACGAAACTGGTCCTAATTATAAAACGTTTTAAGCGAAATTAAACACATCTCTTAGAACGTTCTAAGAGAAAATTTACCAATACATCAATTACATTTTAACTTAGTTCACAATTCATAAAGTAAGGCTCATCACAATAATATACGATCCGCACATTGTTTCATGTAAATATACCATTAGCCACATGATAGTTTGCTCCGTTGATCAGGATTTCGCCGACTCATTCCACCTCATGATGAGGCGTGTTTTAACATCACGTTCTGCAACTGAAAATTATAATGTCAACTACATGTACTAAATTACAGTAAAGCACTAGTACGCGGAAAAAATTAAGTGTTAATACATTTAATAATGTTACGACGATGTATGTCGACCTCAATCAACATACAAGTGTACACAATATCGTTCACGTGATATGTTATTACATGTACCAATGCTTAGTATAGCGTATGGTGGGGACATGGGAAATACTTTATTTATCAGGTACACGTGATACGTTCGAACGTGACAGTTTACCTAACCACGTGTGTACATGATAACTAACACGTGCGCACTTTGTTGTTGATACTAGCATATGAACACGTGATAAATAAGCATTGTATATGTTTCGTCTATTCCACTGGTCATGCATTTGTTGAATAATCCAATACAATAATGGATCAAAATTGATAACGCGTTTGTATAGGCTATATTGAAAACATAGATATATATGTATTGACGTACAGTCACAAAGTCATCGCGTATATGGAGCATATTGTGACATCGTGTAGTCACAACTGAATAAATCAGCCTTAGCTAATAGATATATCCATCTAATGGCACACTGGCACAATGTTCCTTCCATCAAACGTCTGAACCAGATATAACACGGGGATATATTATTAAGTATGTCATTTGTTTTTTCGGACACCGGCTGATATGTGATACGATATGTGAGAATGTCGCCAAGTAGTTAATCATAGATAACATAAATACTAGTAGTATTAGGTATGAGGAAGTTCGCGAAGCAGTACGTGTAACATGTACTCCACGTCCAAACCCATCGGTGCAATGCCAGAAGATCTCTTCGTAATTAATTACTACATTTATTGTGTTGCTGGAGCTATTAGTTTTGAAATTGTTTAGAAACTGAGTTAACCCCGATTAAACCAAGTTCAAATATCCGAAATATGCAGTGAACGGGCTTTAAGCCGATGTGCCCGCATTTCTAAAATTAACATTCCGTGTCTGTTATAAACAGTTAGGGTAAGAGCTGCAAGTAAGAATTTTCATCCATTTTTGTCCAAAAGTATCGAGAATATTGTACCATTCTGCACTATGACAATATCTGTTTCAATTCAGAATATCTCGAACAATTAATCCGGAAATTCCGAAAAACAAACGGGTTTTATCCTAGTACATGTTATGATGTATAATGCCGACAAAGCGAACAATCAAATTATGTAAGATTGCATTTCATCAAAATGTGGGGTCATTGTTTTCATATTTACAAAATGTATCATTTACATCATATAACAAGACTAGACAGACACCCGCTGCGTAAATTACGCTACAACTATGGCGTTATCAGTCGTAATAATCAGGCTCGAGTGTCACCTAAGATTTCAAAATAGCCTGACTTTTGGAAACTAAATATATACAATAAATATTTATTTATTACAGTTATTGGGTTTTATGAGCTACACTCTATGTCTGTGTAAATCGGAAGTCGTAAACATTCTTTAACATTTTTTATTTATGAGAATAAATGACATTTACTCGACGCTGGTAAACCCATGCTATATTAAATAAAAAATATTCAGTTTAAACAACCTCGTGGTAAGTATGATACGTACTGATTTGCGGAGTTTTTCTAAGTTCTTAGAAACTCAGATTTCATCCACACAGACCTGTGAATTTTTAAAATGACCATCCAGCACATCACCCATTGTATGCCATCTCTGAAATTATATGAATAAAATGCATAATGTGCATGTACAACGTAACCTGAAATAAAACTTCCAAGCAAGTATTTACATGTAGTTTAATAACCAGTTGCAGGCCCAGATCCACCGGCACAGGGGATGTACTTTCCATATTGGTCTCGGAGTTAGTTATACATCCTTAAATATTACTTAAAATATTGGGCTATTGATCTATAATTTGTGATATTGGTCTCGGTTTATTACATATTGCGAAAGCGAGTACAATAAAGTGTAGCTTTAGGCTCTGATTACAGTTTGATCTAAATCAGCCGGACGCTTTCACACCTGTAATTTCGAAAGCGTCTGTTGATCATGATTTAGGTGACCACTAGTGTTTGTCCCTGATCTTTATCACTATACATGTAATATGTAGAAATCAACAGTTTACTGAAACACGTGACATGACATTGTATGAAAGAAAACTTCTCGAGAATGAATTTTCTTGCAGGCGCGTCGCGCGCTCCCCAACATTGGGGAGGCGGAGTAGGGTTTGAAGGGAGGGGATTCCCCTCCCTTTATGTACGATTTTTTTTATAAACTAAAGCATAAATGGGGCCATTTCCGTGACTTTCCATGACTTTTATCGTGTATTCTGAATGATGAAAACTTCGGATTGTTGTGTGTAGACTATTGTTCTGGAGAAATATTTGAATATACCTCGGTTATAAACCATAACTGCTGTTTTCTGTCGTCTAAACTTTTATGATACTACATACATGTATATGTTACATAAATTAATGCTTTATGAATACGATAACCAAATAAACAAATGAGTGATTGTCAGTTAAATGCACAAAAATATGGACATATTACTTTTATCAAAATATATCATGAAAGTAACTTAATATAGTACCACCTCTCCGTAACGGCTACAGCCTATCTGCAGCATCCAATTCAAACTTTCCGTAAGTCGATATTTATCATCAATAAAACCTCTGAATAGTAACAACCTCTAAACAACGATCTATACTTGCATTTCCCAAAGGGCGTTGCTCTTTAGTAGTTGTGCAGTATATGCATTTAATCGCTGACACAAAAGAGATATAGATATAAATATTCCATGTAGACTCAAACTTCGAAGACATAGTACATATCTCATCGTTATGAAGCCAAGAGTGGCCCGTAAACCAGCCAGCATTGAATAACGAGTTCAGGCGACTTTTTGCCAAAATAACGCCTAGGAAAATTGAAGTTATAAGGCTGATTAGTTTTAGTCATGTTGACATTTACAAGTTTTTTCGCGGAATTTATTAAATTTTCATTATTTTCTTTTTTTTGCGATTTTGAGTAAATACAAATAAAGTTAAAGTTGTTTTAATGACTTGCGTTTGTCGGTAATCCTATTATCACCACGACGATTAACGGACTGTGACAGTTAGATACATGTACATCTATAGCGTACATTTTCACACCTAATTGATACATAATTAACGAGATGTCATCATCGACATATGCTATATTAGAAGGAAGGAAACCCCTAGCCCTTTTTTCGCCGTTTTGCCTCTCCAATGTTCAGCTAAAATTGAGATTTTGTATATTTGTATGAATTTTTTTCCGTTGCTCGCTGAAATATTGGGGCGGCGATCGCCTCTGTCTTGTGGATTTTATTTGCAGCTTTGAATTTCTATATTCTTGAATATTAAAATGCCGTAGTAAATCACGGAAATGTGTGATTTTTTGCGCTAAAATCCCTTCGATATTGACCACACATCTCACTACTTTGACCACGTGATAACATTCAGATATGTAATGTATTTCAGTGTGCACTGATGGCTTAAATGTATCTTTATAACTACATGAACAATGTATAAATTCATTATTACCAAACTTTTGTATCCGATTCAACACTATATGTGTTGATTTTTTTGTACTATTTTAATGTGGTGATTTTTTTAGAAATTCTTAAATTTCCATTGAAATGTTCTGTGAAGGTTTCACAAAATACAATACTAACGTTATTCTATTTTACGTCGGGATATAAAATCATCTTTAACCTGTATAGTGTACCGAGAACCTCATAATATGCATATCAACATTACATATTACATATACTGAAATTAAAACATGACAACTAGGCATTCAGGTCCATTTCGCGAAATTTGACTATCGTCGGTATATTTTAATATTCGATAGCACGAGACAACGCAGTTTATGTACCGTTTACCGGCAGTTATCGTTAACAATCGGAAATTTTACGACCACTAACGGAAATTACCGACTGAACATAAACTGCCAATCGATTCATCCGATCAGCCAAAGTTTGTTGCTATATTTTAATATTAATTGTATTTTGTCTGAATTTCTTATCTGGTTTCAAAATTTTAGAAACTTCTATGAAATTGCTTCTTTTAAAAAGGACGCCCTTTTATCAGTAACGATCAGTCGAAATATATTCTTTTTAAACCCCGCGTCATAAGATTATTCTCAATGTGCATGTATGTGAGTATGTATATACTAGTATTAAAATTAGTTATGTCTGAATGCTGTTTTGTGTTATTTTACCAAATGCAATATGTATGCCGAGTTTGTAAAACTAAAATTATTTTGTATAATAACATAAAATATTATATATTGTACTATTGTAGCATGCAATTAAAACATGTACTGGTAACATCAATTTAACAATAATTATTCTTGCATTGATAATTTAAATCATCTCAATAAATATAATCTACTACAAAATAATTACACCAAATAATTACATAAAATATATACATATGTATTTTACAAATCTTGTTAAGAAGATAACTTACGTGTAAACGTGTATTATTAAACCAGCGTAAGATCTATATCCTACTCCCAATGAATTCATTACCTTGATAAATACATGTATATACTTCTCGTGAATTCAATGCAACCTGGTATGCAAATGACGCGTGCTTATCATTTGTTATAGATCTGCAGACATTATTTTTTAAGGCCACACTTAAAAAAATAGCACCATCATTGTCCGCGTCATACTTTCCTGCGTCTCAGGCCTGCTGCGTCTAATCATACATTTTGTTTTATTTGAAACCAGCGATGTACATAGAGAGTTAAACATGGTTTAAAAGTATCAATTCAAATTTAAATAACACGCATACAGGCTTATATCAATATTTGAAACAAACCCCCATTTAAGAAAGATGATAATCTAGTAATGAATTGTAATGGCCTTAAATATACTTACAAATATGTTAGCCACTGTAAACGTGTTCTCATCACTGTCGGTGGTCTCGTTATCTCGCTGCATTGTCCGCTGTTGGTCACGTGACACATATCTGCACACTCGGAAACCTTTAGTTTATTACATTTTGGCGGGTATGTAGTTCAATGGAAAATAGCGGGCTGGACGATTGGACACATTTTTATAAAGAAAATATAATAACTAATTGTGACAGGAGTGCTGTTGAGAGTTGCAAGACATGTTATCATCTACAGCGGTCGCATGGTAAGTTCTATATTATTTCATAGACTTTGCGTGTAACGTCAAATACCTAAATACTTTACGCTACATGGATAGTTTATTAGTAGTTGAATGTTCTTGGAGTAGGAAGATTCTTATATATTACAGCGGTAACAGCAACATTGCATTATAATTATAATACGACTTAACACAATTTACCGTCAGTTTTGTTGCTATGTATAATGTTATACGGTTGTTAAAACCCCTAGCAACCGTAGGCGTAATTTTGCTGTCAAAATGTGATATTCTTCCAATTCTATTAATATGTAGCTGAACGGTAGTTATTCAAATATCGTACCTATTAAATAGATACCTATCAAAGTGATCAACGCTTAAGTCGGTTACTTTTGGAAGTACAAGCAATTGAAATACTTGTATACCCCCTCTGTCATTGTGTTCTCTTGAAAATACCAAACTAACTACGCCGACTAGCGATAACCACAGAGACCGCCTACTGATCTCGTTGATAAATCAGGATCGAAGTATTGCATATTGAAAAGTTAAAGTTGAAGAATACAGTGGATGATCTTTGTTAATTTACTGATGATATGTGTAAACCTAATTGTATTCTTGACCCTGTCAATTAATTAAATTATTGAGGAAAGGTAAGAGATTTCATCATGTGCATAAAGAGTATAGTCGCTGATATATGTTACATACGATTCAATACTAAGTCTTGCTAAAAGCACGCACGGTGGGTTATGAATAAGAAATAAATCGCAATTTTAATAATTTAAGTAAATTCGTAAAACGCCGCTTAAATTGATGACGGCTACGTAAAATAAATAAAGTATGTTTATAGAAAATACTAGTAGTATATAGCACGGAGAATTTGACATGATCCTGACCTATATGCATGAATATATTACAGACTCCTTGCGTTGAATATATAAATTTCCGCGAGCAAATCGTGCAAAATCGGTCCTTTAGATTAGTGTTGATATTAATCGAGCGTCATCGTGATACTCCCCGCTTATGAAAACACACAACCGGGATTATAATATAGACACTAAATCAGCTGTGAAATTATGCTAATACTATCATATAGAAGTTCGAGAGTCGTGTTAAATTCTCTGGACTATATATACTCCAGTATATTCCAGTATAAATCCTCGATATCAACATTATAGAATAATATAAGCGGATTTAGCTATGTGGTAATGCACTGGGCTGTCAATTCAGATGTCGAGGGTTCAATTCTCGGCATCGGAGAATTTCTGAAATATTTATAATATTTCCCGCAGTACCGGGTGTAATGCAAAGTATCTTGGTAAAGGTACTACGAAGCTGTGTATCGGTGCTGTAAACGGGGCACATTAAAGAACCTGGCTGTCTATTCGAAATAAGAGCTAGGCGCATTTTTGCATCGCCCGACATGCATGTATCTAATGTCTCTCTCTTCCTTCAGGGACTTGCTCTCAGTTTGTCCCTCTGGTCAGATCATGCTGTATCTGCACTGGTAGAGAATGCACATGCGCCCTTGTGGCTGCATCACAACGTAAAGTGCCTTTGAACGTGTGCATGAAAAAAGCGCTATATCAATATTGTATATTTATTATAACTATGATTAGGTTGTAAGCCAATTATAAAAACTTTTGACAGTGACCCTTGCGTGAATAACTTCTTTTTTAAGCTAGGTTGGCCTCTTTTTATACCAAGATAAACACATTTGGGCGCTAACTGTTAATGTAATTCCACAGGGACTCGTACCGCATTAATTTCTGTTTTAGAAGACCTACGTTAGAATCCCTCTTTAAAGGGGACCATCGGAACCAAAAACCTGTGCGCGACATTGGACACGTGATATCCTTAAGTCTAGGATGCGTGTGTATCCATGACAGCACAATTCCCGAATTTGGGCATTTAGGCCGTGAACTATGGAAAGCCGAAATGGCCATCCCGGCCAGTCTGCATTAGAACGCTATGGTAGCGGAAAGGATATAAATAATTGTATTACTGGTACAAGTATTACATTTTTACACTACATTAAGTATTTTATTATAAGAAAGTAAAGAATGTGCATGGATCGCATATAAATGTCTTACGACCAATGTCTTCTAAATAAACGTTTGACTTTGATAAAGTGAAAATTACATGTTATTATTATTATGTATTACCACGTCACTTTTTATATTGCAGACTATGACGAATCAGGGAGATAACCATCACAAAAGACTGGAATGGAATATAATCACTTGAAAGGACATTGTAATCAAACATACTATGACTTTGTTGAGAACAATTTTATTAGCTCGACTCTTCATTTCTCAAAAACATAGAGATTTTGTCATTTTTTTCGACTTCTCCTAGAACATTCTAAGAGATCCGGTCGTTTTTACTCGTCTTCTCTAAGAATATTCTCTAAGACATTTCGCCATTTTGTCTTAAAACACTTTAATATGAACTTATTGGCATTTTTACTTAGAACGTTTTAAGAGATTTTGGTCAATTTCTATTACACATTGTTGCGTCCGACTCAGACAGTCGCAAGTGCGTGGTCATTCTTAATTACGAATGACCTCCGGCTTCAATGGAAGAAAACTTGAGAAAGAATGTTTGATACGTGAGAACCGCATACGATACAGTAACACTATCCGAATAGACACATTGGGTCTTAAATGTTCTTCTTGTATAGCGACGATACTCACCATACTACCTCTGTGTTACAGATAAAAAAAGTTCTGTCTTACTTTTTTAAATTTCTAATAGAACGTTCTACGACATCTCATCTTTTTCTCTCAAGACATGATAAGAAATGTTTGTCATTTTCCCTTAAAACGTTCAGAGAGATAGGTTAGTTTATATGATAACATTAGAATAGATGTTGGATACTTTCATCAGAAATATGTTCAATCAAATTGTGTCATAATCTCTTAGAACGTTCTAAGAGATTTGTGCATTTTATTGTTATAATATTCTACCAGATTTGGTCATTTTCTCTTAGAACGTTCTAAGAGATTTTTGCATATTTTGTCAAGTTCTCTAAGATTATTCAAAGAGATTCGATCAATTCTGTTAAAATGTTTCAAGCTATTAATATATAATTTTCTCTTAGAACGTTCTAAGAGATGTGTACATGTTTATATCATGACTGTCAACCAGATTTGGTCGTTTTCTCTTAGAACGTTCTAAGAGATTTGGTAATTTTCTGTAAAATGTTTCAATCTACGTTTTTCACATTCTCTTAGAACGTTCTAAGAGATTTTTAATATTATAACACATTGGGAAAATTAATCATTTTTCTTAGAACGTTCTAAGAGATTTCTTGAATTTCTGTTCAAACGTTTTGTAATTAAGTAGAATTTTGTTCAATATTCTCTTAGAACGTTCTAAGGGATTCACCCATTTGATTGAGAATGTAAAAAATGTATTGGTCAATTTTCTCTTAGAACGTTCTAAGAGATTTGCTAAATTTCTGTTAAAACGGTCTATGCTCGAGACATGTTTTGTTCAATTTTCTCTTAGAACGTTCTAAGAGATTTGGTCATTTATGCGGGGAATGTAAATACTATTTGGTCATTTTTTCAGTCATAGTCTTGAAGAATGTAATACATGTATTCATATTGAATTGGTCAATTTCTCTTAGAACGTTCTAAGATATTTGTTAAAGTTCTGCTCAAACGTTTTGTAATTAAGTTGACTTCTCTTCAGTATTCTCTTAGAACGTTCTAGGGGATTCACCCATTTTCTTTGAGAATAATGTATTGGTAAATTTTCTCTTAGAACGTTCTAAGAGATTTGCTAAATTTCTGTTAAAACTGTCTATACTCAAGACAAATTTTGTTTAATTTTCTCTTAGAACGTTCTAAGAGATTTGGTCATTTATGCGGAGAATGTAAACACTTATTTGCTCACTTTTCTCTTAGAATGTTCTAAGAGATTCGTTGATTTTGTTTTTTAACGTTTTAGAATTAAGACCAATTGTGTTCTTTTTTCTCTTAGAACGTTCTAAGAGATTCAGTCATATTCTTTAAGAATGTAATAAATGTATTGGTCAATTTCTCTTAGAACGTTCTAAGATATTTGTTTATTTTGTCTAAAACGCTGTATAGTTAAGATCAATTTTGTACAATTTTCTCTTAGAACGTTCTAAGAGGACTGGTCATTATTCATCAGAGTTTTTGATATGAAATGGTCAATTTTTCTTAGAACGTTCTAAGAGTCATGCATGTTATATTATTTTTCATGTCATTTCACGTTATATTTTGCAAAATATATTGAAAATAAATTTAGTTATAAAAATATCGTGTTCATTATCTGTTTTATATTGCATTTTAACCTGCGAAAAATCGCTAATTTGCTTTATAAAATTGAGCAGTCTGGATAAATGCTGTTTTTTGAATACAACGTGTTATACCCTTTGTCACTTATGCCTGGGTCCCAAGCTCGTACGATGACCAAATATTTTATAATTCTGACGTACGCTTGCTGTACATTCGTAGCGCATGGTAACAGCTTGTTCGTATTAGGGTCATCAGTAAAGTACGAGGACAGCCCCCAAAGATTAGTAAACATTGCCTGTAGTATAGTTCGCCGGGGATAACTCTAGCCTTATCAATAAACAAACAAAGCAAATTATAAACACTGTACGGTCGACTGGCCGCCAGTTATCAGTGGAGATTTAAAGAGTATATTATTAAAAGTGTATTATGCACAAGATTGAACAAAAATGAATATGGAAAATGTATTTTATTTTCATTTGTATTTGTAAACAAAGGCTTATATAAAGTGTTATCTCCGGCGAACTATACTGAAATTATATATATCATAAAATTATGTAGAACATCAATTCGAGTATGACAAAGTAAAAATCAATGTTGTGTTTATTAAACCTGAAATGTTCCCAATCTCATTTAAATCCAATCCATATGATGCTTCACTACTTTACACTGATATGTATAGGATCTGATGGTACTGCATGCGGGGTCATTACATGTCCAAGAGACCTTTCAACGCCACTTTTACAAATCGGAAAGTGTACAGGTGGCTAGCTTTGCACCAAACTTTTATGTTTGTATTGATGTTCTTGTGCATAGTATTTTAGAATCACTGGTGACAATATATTCTCTTGCAATTTTAGGCGTAGCTACATGTTATAGGATATGATGTTAATGAGATGGAAATGTTCCAGAACCATGAGTTAAATTTAAATTTACAGCATTTTGATACTTCAGTATCCATTTCGACCATATTCAAACAATTATTTTTATTTTCAGCTGACAGCATAATATGGATACTTGAATAACAACAATAGATAGAAAGGAACAAACATCTACATAATATGAACATAACTGCAAGTGAGACAAGTTTACCATAGACGGACCGACGTTTGTGTTTGAGGAATATAAACCACTGATGAAGGTATAATGCAAAACATAACAGTCACCAGCAACTAATCAGCACCATGACAGGAGGATACCTGCAAATAGTGCTGTATATAACAATGAGCGTCTTTGTAGTAGTGATCATTGTTGTCTGCTGCAGTAAATACAGGCAAGTTATTACTTTACAATACGGAGGTTGCGGAAATGAACGTGCACGGCTACGTGAAGACTATTGATGTACATCTCTAGCATTCGTACACGTTAGTCAAGTTCGCAACCTCCGTTTTTATTACAATATGCGTTAGTATAACCTCCACAAGAGCTGTCATCTCTGCAGTATATATATACACACCGTTTGCAACAACAAAAGTTGTGATCTTCGCCTCACGAAACATTTCTACCTATTCATATATATCCAAAGCATTAGACTTTAAGTACTACTAAATACAAACATTGGAGACTTGCAGAAACGTACAGTATTTTTTAATGGCATTCACTATATCATTTTTCAATTGTTAGTTCGTGACCCGATTGTGTTCATAAAGTAAGCACATGCTCTCCAACTCCAGTTAAGCACTTCGGCAGCTTCATTTAATCTTAATGCCAAAACTGTAAAATAATTGTCGACATTTACATGTAATCTTTCTAATGTGTAATATGTTGTAAAATTAACAAACTAGAATTCTATCAGAATTAAACAGTTTGACCTGGAAATAATCATTGACCCATACTAACTTACTATTCCACATAACGGGACTGCTCTTTTCTTCACTGAACATGACCGCAACCAATGATATAGCATAGTATATACGTTCCCAACTCATAAATCGAGCCCATGATCGATCGGTTGCAATGTGGCAGTAACCACTCATAATTATGCCTTTGAATAATGTTTTCTTTATTTTGGGCCGGTGGCCTTGTACTTTTGACATAAATCTTGTATCTTGTAACTTCTGTCCTTGCTTCAGTCTTCTACATATCCGGGAACTTCTATTTGTTAAATCTTGTGTTTTCAATCCACAATTATTTACTTGGCAATGTTAAATGCTCATATTATTTAAAATATTAATTAATATCAATTATAGATGAATATATATCTTGAGCTCACCCATTATTAGCAAAATCGAAAAATAGTTAAAGTTACAGGACATTACTAGATAAAATGGCTGTCTGTGATAAGAACAGGGTGTAAGAACATATGAGTACAGTCATAAAAACATGGCGACAGGCAGCGATAGTTGTTATTACGTCAATTTATTATATGTCCAAATTTCAGCAATATTGGTCGAATAATAATTACATTACCTATACTTTCTGATCGCCTTTTGTTATAATTCAGTATTTTTTTTCCCTACAGACGAAATCGTTACATCCAAAGACACGGTCAAAGACCAAGAGCTCAACATTCCATGATATATTCTGTTACAATGCATGGGAACAGCAGTAGAACACTATACGATGCAGTGGCGGGGTTCCTAAACGCTCGTAATGTTGTTCTTGACCCAACTGATTCAGACGATCTTAGGAACAATTCCTCTGGAACTGAGCCTCCACAGAAAGCGCCTGGCCCACCTAGTTATGAGGAAGTAATGTCCAGTGAAGCTCCATGTCACCCTGATGCCCCGCCTCCATATTCTGAAGCAACACCTGCTATTGGTCATATAGGCTGACTTCTTTGTCACAAGGAGCATGAACTAGCCACAGTGCAACTATGTAAGGCGAGAATCAAAACGCTTTTCAATTGGAATATCATTCATTTCCGCCACATGTTTGTCATATCTCTCTGTTTGTTTAGTTTTCGTTTATACGGTTACTTATACGTGAGTAACAAAAGCAACCTGACCGACGTTCGATCCATAACTTGGAACGACATCTATTGTTCTTGTGATGAATAATATTATTTGCCTTTGTTGTTGTTAATAGTCGTGTATGTTTTGTTTCCAAATAATATATTGTTGTATCGATAACTTACTCATTTGTTTGCTCACATTATGTGCTTCGACCCCATACTGTACTGTACCATCACCCAACACAGTACAAAGTGAATGCCGAAAGCACTAAACCTTGTCTCGGCCATCGCAACAAGCACAAAGTGCATGCGCTAATGGCCGGTATTAATGAAATCACACCGCACTGCACCGCACCACACCAGAAACAAGAGATTTGTGGGCGACCACACGTAAATAATTATTTGCATGGAAAGGGGTTTCATACCCTTCAAAGTCATTAAGTAATTGTGACGTCATTGTCATTCAAATTGTCTGCTCGACATCTAAAGGCCAATAAAAACCACTTTCAGAAAGTGCATACACAATAAACAAGTATATGGTATTAATTTGACTGAAGGTGTGTGTTTTCAAAGGTGACCCGACATGCCAAAACAGGTCACCAAGCGGCATGATTTTATCGAATCATGAATAAAAATTAGGAGTCTGAAAGAGGACCAGTCTAGCATCATATTGGTAAATTCTCATCAAAATTGGCAAAGTATTGTATGAGGGAAAGTTGTTTGAAGGACGCGTCACCCTAATTCCAGAACCCCGCAACACAATGTTGGCGATATTTATGTATAAACTCAAAGAGGAATGTGTTCTTGATGTATGTCATAGCCAAACCTAGAAATATACTATCGTGTCAATATTACGTCAATTCGGATATCCGATTCGGATGATCGTCGACAGTAATGGACCCCAAACGTACGGAAGAGGGATGCAGGTCGATCACAAAAGCTCACTATGAGCACTTCGTGCTGCAGTTCCGATAAAAGAAAGAAAACAAATCAAGATTCGCCGTTCTGATAGGATACTCATGTAATTAGACTACCAAGTTGGAATACAAAGGTAACACTTCGTATAAAGAAGATTAATTGATTAATGCCCCATTGTCTTTAAAATTTGTACATGGTTGTTACAAATATACAAATAAAATGATATATAATTAAGAAATAAACTATGAAAAACCGTTGTATAACAGCCGGTATACAGTACAACGGTTTTTCATAATTTATTTCGATTCTAACATGATTTAAACTGGAATTATATATAAAGCCAGTGTTATTTTGCGAGATCTATGTTGCTTAGGTTACCTGTTTACCTGCATGACGTCACTTTCATTGTATGTCGGCCGATATACAACGTTATGATTTGTTATTTGTCTATATAGGCAAAATCGCCGGTCATGTTAGAACATAAAATATATGTAGGACAGTTCAATGCATTGGTATAACGTACACAAAAACATTATTTTAAATAATTTATCTATATCAATTTATCAATATCAATTTGAAGAAAACATAACGTCATAAACGTACACATGCACACGAACATAATTATTATAACATACATAACTGATAATTACTACTTACGTAGTACTACTCAAAATATGATAAGTTCAGCAAATATTCCTTGTGAATATTTTGCATAATTATTGAATAAGATACACTGATGGAATTTTCAGAAACACAATGTTACACCTGCAATATTATAAGCGAATACAGATTGCTTCAAACTTTGATGTCTTAAGTGCTGGTAAGCCCAACCTCATGAAAATTATTGTGCTGGGTTCAATCATCTGTGATAGCAGAATAGGGTCCGTTTTTTGCGCTTTGGGTCTTATAAAATTTGAGAATAGAAAAGGGACGAAAAGTCCATATTCTTCTTGCCACGCCAATGGGTCTTATCAGTTCCTGGGAAAAGAAGTCATATTGTCAATGAATACTAAATGTAACGCGGAGAATTGTTCGAAATTTAGCAGCTGACTAGATGATAGTTTTATATTTCCTCAACGTTTTCTTAATCTGTTTGGTTCAGTTAATGTAAGACGCACATGAATATTGATTTCTTGACCCTTATCAAAGTTTGAATATACATTGTAGATCTAAAACGAGTATTGAGCCGTGATTGCACTTTTAATTAAATACTCTATAGTACGAAAGGTCACGATACAGAGGTCAGATTCTACTTCTAAATTTGAAATTTGAAGAAAAATATAACTTATAATACATAGATACGTATAAATCTATAATAAAAATTAAGTTTCAAGTACAAATTCCTCAAATCTATTTATTTTCCAATGAAAGCTTGTCCGCCTAAATTTCTACATGCTTGAGTACAACCCGGAGAGAAGTCTTTCGTCTCACAAAACGTTGCGTTACAATAAATGTCCAACCCTTCCCTGTTAGTTGAGTACTCGAAGTCCTGGAACACAAGTTTTGTTTCGTGCGTGGACTGTGACATAATATGTGTATTACTATCAACTTCACATCTGAAAAGAAATTGAATGCATGTATACCGTAAGCATGTTTTAAGTTGTTAAAATAACAAACCTTATAGAGAAAAATTACACATACGTGGGTTGTCCCAGAATTACGTAGACCTATTACATAACTTTCATACTATTTGTCATAGAAACCAACGATTATGTAAGGAGTGAAAACAATATTTCTTGCACATGTGGTATACATGAACTTTCAGACCCGTTTCTAGCTGCACTGGATTGAATTCTACAGGCTGCGGGCATAGATAAGGATACCGGATGTGGGGCAGGTCTTAGAGACGTCATGACGTCGGCTTTAGCGTTAATCATCTCAAAGTTAAACGTTTTGACAAAACTTCATTCAATATAGTGTATATATAAAAGCTAGAAAATAACAATTCGATATTCATCAACATTAAATTTTGTGTTTATTTTGTTAAAATCTTGATTTTTTGTGTTTGTAAAATTGTTTGCCGTTTACGCCAATAACTTTGAAACGAATTATCTTACATGCTTTTGCATTATGAATACAATGGTTAAAACGACAATTTACCCGTCTTTGATAATGTAATATATCATGTTGTCATCCGCATTGCTATTTGGTTTTGTGAAGCACGTATGTAGCCTCATTTTGACGGTCCAATCAGGTTCCTCGGTGAAAACCTTGACATACACATCACTCCCAATGCTAGCGTGGATAGGATTACCAGGTATATCATGCTGAAAGTTTGGATCCGTAAAGAACGCCATACTTATCGGATGGTGACCTGTAACTGTCACGTGTTCCGAGTTTGTCTCGTGATGCACGTGCGATGATGTCGCCTCATTTGTGCTGACGTCACATTCTACAGTGAATGTCCATTTGTGCTGACGTATTATAAACGGGTTAATGGGATCGTAGATGGCGTAGTATAAAATATTCTCATAAAATAACGTTCCATCGGATACCTGAAAAACACAGATTGTAAATGAAGAAAGCTAGTTGCTCAATGAGGCGTACAATTAAATTGATAACAATATGAAAACATATGAATTGGGAATATAATTCACTCATCGTGTACACGAAACAGGGACTTACGATGTAGTATTGTCCTCACAAATTTAGAAGCTGGCCTGCGAATACATTGTTAAGAACTGCATAATTCTACTTTTGAACATAAATGCTATTTTGCAGAGATTGAAACAACTCAAGTACATGTGTTGGAAAACGGTCACTACAGATCGAAAGTGAATATTGTATTGAGCCGTGACCTTTATACTCTATGTACTCCATCCCGAAAGGCACGGCTCATGAGTAAGGGTCTATCTACAGAAAAAAGTCAAAAGCAATAAAACATACTCGCTTAGATGTCAGGCATTCCTGAAGTCCTTGTTGAAATAGAAGTAGCGATCCTTTCTCTATTCCTTGGCATGAGTTATCACCAAAGAATACATGGTTTGACGTAATGCTTGGGTACATTTCTTTTAATATAGTCATATTGACCGTAATGTTCCAACTGGATCCCGTACATGCAGGATAAATAGCGTCACCTAAATGCATACCTATAAATACACGTGTTATGGTGTATGATAATTATGATAGTTGCGCAACATATAAGTGGGAGGATATATCAGATAATGATTTGACCCAACTAATAAGCGCGGTTAGTTATAATACAAAGATGCTTTTAAGTAATTTAAGATTGCCTCAACATTGTTTAATTCATTAATGTACAGTAATTAAACCACTGCCTGACAATATTCTGACATAATAGTTGCCTCGTCATTGGAATTAACTTTCTGCAATGATTATTATTTGCAACACGACGTATCGTATTACCGGTCAAATAGACATAACTGCACACTAGCCGCATACTGTATAGATTTGCAATCCTCACCTTCCCGGAGATGACTTACCTAAATAATGTCAACCTACCATGTAATCAAGTTTACTTTGACAGATAAAACATTAAAGATTGCAAGCAACACAGAAATCCCCTACCGGTTTGGAGCCATGACCTTAAAATTATTTTCAATGTTTATGTTGCCATAGCATTTTTTGTCAAAATAAAAAAATATATAGACAGCCATTATCTCCTTATTGCCCCCCTATCCACATACCAAGTTTCATAAACCGAGCTTGGAAACTGTTTGAGTTATGTCAGGATTCAGAGTTTTGACGGACGGAGAGACAAACTGACTGGCGGACGGACGGCTATCCTTTAGTCCCTTCCGGTTGAAAATTTAAATTGATCAACAACAAATTATTACTCACATGAGTACGATCCGACTGTGTTAACACAAACGCCTTTCCCCGCACATATATCAGTCGTACATTCATCCACGTCATCAGTGCAGTTTCTTCCAGTCCAGTTATTGGTACAATTACAAACGTAATCAACGCCATGGTTAACACACGTACCGTTATTAGCACAAGGTGGTCGAGAACATATATCTAACAAACTTGTATTAGGAAGCATTGTTGTTTCCATCATGGAGGTAGGTTCTTGTGTATTTACGCTCCTTGGTGTCGTCTGCGATATCTCTGATAAATCTGTAGTTGATTCATACGTTACTTCGAACTTGTGTACATTTTCCGTGCAGTTATTTCCCGTCCAACCATCAGTACAGATACATGCGTAGGAACCTTGTATGTTTAAGCATGTCCCGTTGTTATGACACGGAACATATGCAACACATTCGTCGATATCATTTGTACAATTATACCCAGTCCACCCAGTAGCACAGTTACACATATATCCCCCCTGTATATTTATACAAGTCCAATTATTGTGGCATTTATGATTGTTTGACAGACATTCGTTCACATCTTGACGACAGTTATGTCCTGTCCATCCATGTTCACATGAACACGTATAGCTACCCTGAGAATTAGTACACTTGCCATGTTCACATGGATTGGTTTTGCATTCGTCAATATCAGTAGAACAATTCTTTCCACTCCAGCCGTTTCTACAATTGCACGTATACCCACCCTGACTGTTAAGGCATGTTCCATGGTTTGTACAAGGGTGTATTGTACGACATTCCTCAATGTCATTAGAGCAATTAGTACCACTCCATCCAGTAGCACACTCACACCTATATCCTCCGACATTGTTGTGACAAGTCCCATGATTCATGCATGGATTTGATGTCGTGCATTCATTGACATCAATTGAGCAATTCGTACCAGACCAAGCCGAACCACAATTACATGTGTATCCGCCATTAGTATTTACACAGGTCCCTTTATTCTGACAAATATTTGCGTATTTCTGGCATTCATTCACATCTGCACTACAGTTTCTACCGGTCCATCCTTCATTGCAAGAACAAGTGTAATTTCTGTCCGTATTATGGCACGTACCATGACCACACGGTGGTCTATCTGCTTTACATTCGTCGATATCATGAAGACAACGTGTTGCAGGATCCAATCCAGGTGGACACTCGCATCTAAATCTTGCAGGGGGTGTTAGATTTACACAAGTACCTTGGTTTAGACACGGAGTATGCGATGATGAGCACTCGTCAATATCATCACAGTGTGCTCCCCTTGATCCAGCAACACAAGTACAGTGGTAACTACCCGGTGTATTGTGACATGTTCCATACTTACATGGTTTACTGGTGCATTCATCTACATCAGTCTGACAGGATTTACCCGACCATCCATGTGGGCACTGACATCTAAATCTATCTGGAGGAGTTAGGTTGACACATGTACCATTGTTGTGACACGTATTGTGAGATTTACATTCATCAATATCATCACAATGGGTCCCATTGGAGCCAGCAACACACGAACAACGGTAACTACCCGGTGTATTGTGACACATTCCTCCATACTTACATGGTTTACTGGTGCATTCATCAATATCAGTCTGACAGGATTCACCCGACCATCCAGATATACAGCTACAGTTGTAACTACCTACTGTGTTCAAGCATGATGTGCTATGGTTACCACACACCTGCAAATGTATAATTAAGGAGGTTCGAGGTAGCTAGTATCCCTTTTCAGTGCTAAATCACAGGAATTCGGAAGAGAAAAGGGTTGACACTAGTATTAACTATGCTAGGCCAAAAGGTTCGACTCACATTTTGTGCTTATTAATTTTGTTAAACTTGATAGTGATGTCTAAACGAGTGTTTAATTTATCGTGAACAACGTTCTAATGGTAGGGAGGTTGCGAACGTGTAACGTGCACCATTATTGTTGGGTACTTTGTCATACAGGTGCGTGGAATTTATACAAGAAAAGGGCGTGTGCAGATGAAATATTATGAATCACACAGGCATTAACAAACTTGGAATGAACTTACATTACAAAATATTTATCATAAAGATACAAGTTAGATCATGATTCACTGAGATTGTATTTATAAGCACTAAAATCAATACATGCAAAATTTATTGTCTTATTTTACACGACATGTTCTTGTATCACTTTACACATTTTGTTTCGCAAGAATTTCTTAAGTGCACTAAATAAATGTACACATACGGTTAGTTACATGTACAGGTAGTCGTAGACGGTTTCGCAACCTCCCTAACGATTCATTTCTCTGTCACTCTTTGCGAGCATGTACAAGGTTTTCAATGCACCTAACTACATGTACTAGTACGAAGGTTGTTTTTGTGTCGCCTGAAAAGGCGACATATAGGTGTTACTTTGGCGGCGGCGGCGGCGGCGGCGGCGGTGGCGGCGGCGTCACAAATTGCTTGTCCGGAGCATAACTTTGTCACCTTTAGTTCAAATGACTCAAGAATTGGTATGCATGTTTCTTGCAATAAGCCGGAGTGCAGTGCGCAAGAACCATAACTCTACCTGTCATAGTTTTTGAATTATTTCCCTTTGATTGATTTTATTAGAGCATTTCTTGTCCGGAGCATAACTTTGTCACCTTACGTTCAAATGACTCTAGATTTAGTATGCATGTTTCTTGCAATAAGCCGGAGTGCAGTGCGCAAGAACCATAACTCTACCTGTCATAGTTTTTGAATTATTTTCCTTTGATTGATTTTATTAGAGCATTTCTTGTCCGGAGCATAACTTTGTCACCTTACGTTCAAATGACTCAAGAATTGATAGGCATGTTTCTTGCAATAAGCCGGAGTGCAGTGCGCAAAAACCATAACTCTACCTGTCATAGTTTTTGAATTATTTCCCTTTGATTGATTTTATTAGAGCATATCTTGTCCGGAGCATAACTTGGTCACCTTAAGTTCAAATGACTCAAGATTTTGTATGTATGTTTCTTGCAATAAGCAGAAATGCAGTGCGCAAGAACCATAACTGTGCCTTGCATCGTTTTTTAATTATTTCCCTTAGATTGATTTAATTTGAGCATTTCTCATCCGGAGGATAACTTTGTCACTATGAGGTTGAATGACTCGAAACTTGGTATGCATGTTTCTTACCAAAAGTCCAAGTGCAGTACACAAGAACCGTAAATCTACCTTGTGCCATTTTTCAATTTTTTCCCTTTGATTGATTTTATAAGCATTTCTTGTCCGTGGCATAACTTTGTCACCATAACTATTAATGACTCAAAAATAGGAATGCGTGTTTCTTTGCTGTGACATGAAGTGCAGTGCGCAAGAATCATAACTCCCTTCAGATTGATTTTATCAGGACATTTTTTTGTCCAGAGCATCGCTTTGTCGTTTTTAGTTCAGATGACTAGAGAGCTCTTGTGAGTCTGATATGTAGCCCAATACTGGATAGTTTTCCATTACAAATTTGCATTTCGTCAGGCGACACTTGCGACTCGCGGAGCTTTTATATAAATAATGCAACTGCCTCGGACATACGCATTGTGTGCAAAAAATGTATGTCATTTCGTCTGGAGTCTAGGGGTATTTTGTACATAAAATGGACCAACACTATATAAAACTGTAATGAAAATGCCTGTAAGTTTGCCGACTAACATGAGAAAGATTATTTAAAACATACCTAGGTACGAAAATATAAATTTAAAGTAGACCTCAATTAAATGTTACAGTCACATTATTTATGAAACATCCCTCGTATTCAGTCTGTTTAGCCTGAAATGTCAATACGTTATGAATGATGGTGGACATACTAGATGGAAGCATGTTTAATTGTGTTATTTTATTTTCGCATATGAATACATGTGTAATGTACTTAACTATTTCGAAAGACAATTTTAACAATATAGTTATGTAGAACAAACCTGTAACTGACATTCATCAATGTCATCGGTACACCTTGATCCATTAAATCCACCAGTACAGTCACAGTGGTATGATCCATACATATTATAACATGTAGCTCCGTTCTTACAAGGAACAGCGTTACATTCATTCCTGTCTGTACATGTATTGCGGTTAAACCGACGTGATTCACACGTGCACGAGTATCCACCGGGTGTATTGGTACACGATGCAGCACTAGAACCACAATAATTCATTGAACATTCATCTATGTCAGTCTCACAAGTTGGTCCTGCCCATTCAGATGGACATGTACATGTAAAAGAACCAGCCGTATTTTGACATGTACCGCCATTTTGACAGGGGCTATTTGAACATTCGTTAATATCCGTACAGGAACTTCCGCGATAGCCTGAAATATAAACAAGCATATACGTGAGACTTTCAAAAATAAACAGGACAGGGGGCCACACGGGTTAAGTTTTAAATATTATACAAATATTATTACATAACATTGAATCGGAATTTATTTGCGAAAAAATGATATCAGATTTATAGAGTTACACTATCACGTCCTCTCATAATAGTCAATTTTGAAACCATGGTAACACGCACTCGGCGCAGTCCACCATTTACGATTGATGGCGACTACGTAATAGGGTGTATCTTTAATACTATCATATCGATCGTTTTCAAACTTCGCCATGACATTGCATGTTACATATTGAACGATGTCTGCAAAGATAACGACATTCAGACGTTAGCTACAGTGTGGTACAGGAATGTATTCATCACTTTATATCACAATAAACATAGTATATTATAGCCCTATGCGAAGCATGAACGCCTTGTAAAATAGCGACGTCATTTTGTGCGCCGGGTGGCCGTTAGTGACCTTGTTTATTCATCTGTAACTCTCGGACCGAGTATTTGTTTTAGTTAATAGTTTTACTGTATATAGAACAAGGATTCCGATTTCTGATGGTATATAATTTAATTTATTTTGTTTAACCATGCGGGTTTTGTGACAATAGTCCTGTTTATTTTTGAATGTCCCACGAATAAGTCCATGCGAAAAACGCCAACGTAAGTCCATGGCAATAAGTCTGATAAACCGAAAATAATACGAATTAATTCAGTTATCACTGATGTATAATTCAAGGCATTTGGAATACTGATTGCATGGCATAATCATACATGTATTATGTATAATAGTTTCACTGGCAGGTACAAGTTATACACCAATTAAATTTATTATCGTTTATTATTGGAGTTGTTTGACCTAACAGGCATCCAAATTTTCGTGTGACAATCATAGTGACTCGACATACATCTACTTATTTTGTAATTATATAGGACCCCGTGATAACAGCAAGCTATAAGTTGTCTGAATATGGCTTAAAGGCAGGATGCGCCAGAGCTCCCAGTGTGCATCACTGTTCCATTGAGCAAGAATTAATCTAAGTACTCCACTGAACCCATGTGTCTGAATGGGTACCAGAGGTCAAAAGCCAATGTGACGTGACTACGATCGGTGTGGAGTATTACAACCGACTTGTGACGTAATGATCGGCGGCTGTGTAAATTAACATACGGACGCATGTCTAAAAATAGACGGCACTCTTATTAGCGAGTGACAGAGTGAGCTTTTGTGGTCACTAGTCGCCCGTCGTCTGTCCGTCCGTTCGTCAACAATTCGAGTGTATATATACTAGTGGTCAAAGTTTTAGCCTAGTCTTTATGAAACTCGGCCTCTATGATCAGCTTAACAAAATCGGAGTCAAGTTCGATTTTGTGTCATCCGGAGTAAAAACACTAGGCCACAAGATCAAAAAATAGAAAATATTTTGTAGTCATACGAGGTTACAGTTTTGGTGTAATTTTTATGAAACATAGTAAAAAATGTCTAGGCAAATTTCAGTATTAAAACTTGGTCATTTAAGGTCAATTGCTACAGAGGCTGTATTTTTCACTGGGTCTTCTTAAAATACCAAACTATTTGTCTTAGTGGAATCTAGGCCAAGTATCAATATCGGTCATGTAAATAACAAGGTCACCGGTTAAAACAACATGACAGTTTGTACTTCCAGTATAGACTGTAAATGATTCCTGATGTCATCATATGGGCACGCATGTACTACTACGACAGGAGAGCGACTTGGGACCATTTGTGCCCTCTTTTTAATTGTCTTAGCGCTATCACGTGTCATTTCATTAACATTTAACATATATGCGTATTGCACCAGTGAAAACAGTGTTACATTTGTAACATTAGTATGGTTACTAGTATTATGCATACTTATATTTTGTCAATCTAGTTGTTTTAAATTAATTATAAACCATTGTAGACATGCATTAAATTTTTTATAGTTGATCAGTTATGCAATGTAATCTACTTCGACACTTTACGGCCGATATATCCAACTATATATGTACCTCATTGTATTGTGGACAAATCTGGTATTTATTTGTGCCCACTTTGTAATGAAATAGGAATATGTGCAAATATTTATGTTGGATAACATACATACACTCTTGTGCCATATGAAGAATGCTTACTGACTTCATTAACTTTAGTTAGTACATAACCGAACTTTTGAGCCAATGAAAATGCCGATATTTGCCGACCAAATACTTCATTTAATCAGTACACTTTTACTGGTAACGGACGTGACGCCATGTGTTGGCCCGACAATCTATTGGTCAATAGAAACTCAGGATGTTACATTACAACTTAGTTAGAACGTATTAAGTACGTTGCATTACCTCATTAAATGTCCTTTCATTCTGAATGAAGTGTTACTATTTATAAATATTCAGCCCGTTATTTCTACAAGAGCATAATGCAGATTTAAGTAATTACCTGATTTACAAACTTGATGACCGTCCTTGTCACATTCACGGTTACCCGATGCTCGACATTGATGTTGACATTTATCTCCGGAGTGTCCAATGGCACACCAAATCAGAAGCTTTATGGCCAACCTGTATCCATATAAAATACAAATCTGTTTTACTTGAATATCAATGTATGATAAGATGTGTATTCAAACACGCATATATAATAAACATAGTATGTCCATCACAGTGGCATCAGTTTGTAATTATTTCAAGGGGAGCGGTTTCCTAGAGGTTGAGCACGCGCCTTTCGATCGAGAGGAACCCGGGTTAGTTCCCCGACTGCACCACTGCTTAATTGCTCAGAGCAAGAATAAACCACAAGGCTTCACTCGTCGGCGTGAATTGGTACATGTGAGTGCAGTGTCCGTACTTGTTCGCTATTTCTGGGCGTCGTATCTCGATGTTGGCTGCACACCGACATGGGGAGAAATAGTATCACCAGGAACATTTCTAACGCAAGTTTCCTTAAGTATCCCAATGACCAGGGGAAGTTTAATGTCTAAGGGTGGCTGTACGGCTGAATTGTTGAAAGCGGCCATCGAAAACAGTTAACTTAACTTTTTTTTAAATTATCACTTTTTTCAACCCTACCCCCTATCTGTATTTAGGTCATTTTTTGAAGCTCACAACCCTCATAACGAAGTACTTTATCCATGACTTACTAATTTTATGTTTTACGTATGCATATGCTAGGGTTATATCTATTAAGCAATGCACAAATGAAACATATTTTCTCCATTCTGAAATTTGCAATGACGCAAAGTTGGATTCTCAATAATTTCAAAATATTTTGCAAGGAAAACAAACATTTGATCAGTATACACGTTTTCAGCAATAGGCATTAAGGAATTTTACTCGTCTAAAAGGCATTCTTTGGACATTGTTCATAGGGTTTGAAATAATTGAAACAATGTGTTATAATTGTGATATATTTCAAATTATGTATTTCCTATGCAATACTTTATGTACAGACCGTACCTATGGGTATTATCAGAGAGAATCATTTCATATGGTCTTGCTTTACCGAATGCAGGACTAGCTTTATATGCTGCTGCTATAGCTTTATTATGTTGAGACAGTTTTTTCTGGCTGTTGTACTTAATGTCTGTACTTATTACCTGTAAAACAAATGAGTAAACATTAGTACGTAACTATGTAAATATATTTGAGCCAGTCTCCAGGAAAACCTGATATTTTAACAAAAAATTTGATTTTGAGATATTTTATTATTTAAACGAGTAATCTTAATGAAGCAAAATGCAACAGAAATTTTGTTAGTATCTTGATTTTTAAGGAAGTTACAGCTATTTTGTTGAGGCCCTATTCAGACCCTTTTTGCGTGACGTCGTAAACGTCATTCAAGTGTTTTTCGACGTCGTAGTAACAAGTACTTTATAAATACTGCATTTGATCAATTCTTTACATAAACTGGTCAAAATGGTGACAAGTTTTAGAATGATGTTTTGAAATATACATCCAAATTGAAAATGTTCACATTTAGAGAAAGGCTACTACTGTTTTAATCAACTAACTCCCCGTTTTTCTCAATCAGAGTACTTTTCTGAAATTGGTCACCATAGCAACGACGTAAATGATTTTGACATAATGCATAAGACATTTTAAAGCTTAGATAAAGTAATACGTGGGACGTTAAAAAATAAATAGGACTGGGGTCCACATGGCTACAGTTTTCAATATTATACAAATATTATTACATAATATGGAATTGGAATTCAATTGCGACAACTCGATATCGGATTTATCGAGTTACACTATCACGTCCTCTCATAATAGTCCTCTATGAAACCACGGTAACACGCACCCGGCGCAGCGCAACAATAATCATTCATGGCGACTACGTAATGGGGTGTATCTTTAATACTATCATATCGTTGGTTTTCAAACTTCGCCGTATCGTTATATGTTACATGCTGGAATATGTCTACAAAAATGAGGACATTTGGACGTTAGGTACTAAAAAAGACAGAAGTTGAACTCTACGGGTAACTAATTCGTGACGCAAAAGTGACGTCACAAGAACGTAAGGAAAAACGGACAAACATAACGTTCTGTCAACAGTGAGATGATTATGTCCGCTGATTCGTATGAAATTATCGTAACTATATCCTGGAAACAGTTCTGCAAGTCATTTATCATTTTTATAATGGCACAAATGCTTTAGTGTTAATTATTTAGCTTTGAAAGACAGGGAAGTAATAGGAAATCATAAGAACGTTTGTGACGTCAGTTACCGAGACTTTTTCCAAATACCAACGTCCCATGGTACGGATTCTCTCCTAGATATGCGATGTAAGATCCGGAAAAACACATGCGATTCTCACCAACGCATTACTTGTGTGGCTCAGTGTATTACTGGAATGTATTCATTATCCTTATCGCTATAAACCTCGTATTTCATAGCCCTATGCGAAGAACTAACGCCGTGTAAAAAAGCGCGACGTCATTGTGTGCGCCGGGTCGACGTTAGTGACCTTGTTTAGTCACCTGTAACTCTCGGACCGCGTATTTGTTTTAGTTCATATCTTTACAGTATGTAGAAAAAGGATTCCGATTTCTGATGGTATATCATTTGATTTATTTCATTTAATCCTGCGGGTTTTGTGACAATAGTCCTTTTTATTTTTGAACGTCCCACGTATATGGATAAATTACTTAAAATTGAATCTATAGATATGTCATTTTTTCTTATTTGAAAGCTTTTCAAAACCTTGTTACATGCAGTATTACATAATGTCATTATAGCAGATTTTCCTGGAGAATGGCTCATTTATGTAAATTATGTTCGTGTCTATTGGAAATAGTTATAAAACAATCTTGTGACTCGGTACCATTTTAGCTGTCAAAGTAAATTGTCAGTTTTTTACACAAACATAAATCGTAAGCTTTAGCATGGTTATTCTGTAACGAAAATATGTCCAGATCCGTACGTGCATTTATAAAGAATGTACTTCTGAAACAGCTGGGAATTGCTGCGGTTGGATTTGAATGTTGTCAATTTTTTGTATACTGTAAGGGAAGGTAACTGCAGACAGTTTGTTTCTTGTCAGTCAGTCGTGCAACATTCAATCAGTAAAGAAAAGCGCTACGTTTTTTTACAATATACTTTACTATTATTTTTTATTCTGAATTTAACCATTCATCCCTTTTCATCGTTGCCTTCGTTTCGTTGATATAGCTAGAGGCTTAGCTTAGCAAACCAAACATTCCTGCTGTTACAAAGTATCATAACCAAAGGACTTTACTAACACCGGCCCACTTGGACGTGTGTTTTTGATTACATATTCAGCAACTTAAAAGTGCAATAAGAACATGGGATTATGAAACGTACTTTATTTAAAATTTGTTTGAAATCGACTAATTTCGTAAGAAAATGAGATGTTACAAATTATAAATGCTGATACACTTCTCCGTAACGAATTACAAAATTAGATTGTGTTTGTTTGCGTGACAGCGGTGCTTGATTTCCACAACACATTACCGGTATGTCAGTTTTGGTCATCTAAGATTTATCATTCTAACACGATTTGCGGATTAATCCATATACGCATAGAGCAAACCAGGGCATGATTGTACTGCAATAAAATATACCTGTCAAATTGGCTTTTAATATTTACGCCCCATATCACGTGACATATTTATGAATAAATGAACGTAAACTTTATAGTAAAAACTTCAACGAGTCGCGAGTTGTACGAGTATCCAGTGTTACAGCTATGACGCATCTATTTTTAGAAACTCCAATATACTCTCGAAACTAAGTTTCATAAAAAATCAATTCATTTATATGTTTCATTTCATGAAATAGATACCCTATACTCGTGTTATTCAATTTGTTTCAATGTTTAAAAGGTCGTTTTCATTAACGAGGGAGGAAATTGTACTCATTTTCAGCTTTGGAATTATGTTCAATGGCAAATGGGTGAAAAAGGAATGCGCGCAGTTAAATTGAACGGGATATTATCGTATTTAGAATCGGAATAAAAACCCAGTTCTTGTATTTTGTCGTAGAAAAAATACGCGAACCGATTTTTATTTCTTAAATATAATTGTTTGTGTCAATGAACTCATTCATGATTATACTGGCACCCTTACTAATTCCCTTTTGACCATCTGTAACTAGTTCAAATCATAGTTCCACACAACATAAGCCGGTGACAAACACTTGAGAGAGTAATCTCCAGTGCCAGATTTTAGCACCAATGATCTTGCAGGACATTTGTATGGGTGTCTCTCAATTATTATTCGAAGAACTGTATTTATTACTAGAAGAAAGACGGGCCGAGGATTTAGATCGTTTGGCACTATGAGTCGCTGTTTTGGAATCGATAAAAGTTCCAAGGCATGAAGTGAAATTACTTCTACTCAATCTTCTGGTTACTCTCATACTGGATGTTTTACTTTGACAATTGCTGTAAATACAACAAACAATTACTAAGCATAGTAATGGCATAGTATTATCATACCGGCCAGGTCGCTGAACCGATCAGATATTTATTTGATGTCCCACTCGCAGCCACACCATCACATATCGTCAAGTTTCCTCCATTAAATGTAGATCCTTCTAGCATGGGATATTGAGTACATCTAAATAGAACAATAGGAGAAAAGTCCAGACTATAATATAGTATTATTGGAGTATATTTGTATTCAACGAATAATCAATGAACCAATATGATTCAAAACCAAGCAAGTACAAGTATAGGTAGTAGATGCAACTATTTTACTGTAAACAACCACATCTTATTGTTTTATGTTCAATTTTCACACAGACATTTATGTCCAACAATTAATATACCTTTTGCCGTATATCGTTTGTAGAAATACCCATGTACAACCACTCTTTATGTTTGAAACATTTTAAATCTATCTATGAAAAAAATCTTATGCAGTAAACAGGCAGAAATAACCAGAAGGCATAGTACCGGTTTAATACGATAAGAGAAACGTATTTAAAATGGGTAGAGTCTTATATATAGTGGAATAGTGCATGTTTCTTTCAAAAGCGTTTTTTGTCTTCAAAGTTAAGTCGTTGGATACAATAAGGTTTGCATTATGATGTACTACATTTTTTAATAAGGTTAGACAAAAAATAACTATATATAAAGCAAATTTACCGAAGCATGATAATATCATTGCAAATCTTGCTCGTTCGCAACCAAAGTCAACATGATATTAAGAGTTAAAGTTTGTTCCTGGAGACATATTCAATAGTATAAGGCACAAACTCTTACAAAGACATAATTGTGAAACATGTTTATGAACTTTTAGCCTGCAAAATTTCAATGACCTTGCAAACCCAAAGTAAAAAAATTGTAATGTTCCTTGAATATATTTTTAAGTATACATTTTTCAGTCATAAACTAAGTATTACTAAGCGTATGTTCCCTTGATTTATATTGTAAGCATGATAAACATTTGAGCTAGTACCGTTAGAAAATTTGTGTGTTTGTGAACTAGCAATATTTTCCAAGAAAGTGCTGTCATGCTTCAATAAATTCACTTTATATATATATATTTGTGTTTAACTTCCTTCAAGGGTAATCGTAGTATATCATAATGTTATGCTCATGGTATACAACAAACCTTAATTGACACATAATTGAACGCTTTTGGAAAAAACATTCGCTTTTCCATTTTAGATTTCCTCTATGTTTAAGCACATACTGACTTACGCATGGTTGTTGCTGATATGCATGGTACAAATATTGATCTGTACATTACAGGTGTGTGCCGAGCAGTCATTGGAGGAATCTTGGTAACTCACCACTTCTAGCATCATGTATAAGTGTGCCTGAAATTAAAATAATTACATGGAGCACACTATTTTATATCGTAGAAACATGTGGACGCTGATAATCTAAAATGAGCAGTTAATAGTTTAAATGTACATTTGTATGTACACATCCCTAAACCTCTATATCTTTTACTCATACTATATTTATAGTGGCAATATGTCAAATGTTTTGATACAATATCCATGTATGAATATAATTTATACGTACATAACGTACCCCATATGTCGTCGGTTGTTTAATTGTTGGACCTGTTCAACTTGGTTTTGCCTAAACATTAACTGAATGACTTTGACGTCGTGGCATATGCAGACGTTATAACAGAATTCACAACATTGAACGCATTATTCTTTAAACAAAAGGAAATCCTAATGATACAACTATGTTATCGCGGATGCGAATTTTAAATAGCAATATTTCAACTATTCTGATACAATATATGGTTATATAATATACCCCAGATCCTGTCTTCTGTTGAACTACAGGTACTGTTAAACTCGGGAAATAAGTGTGCAATTGTGTTTTCCTTGCCAAACTCATTACATACAAATGTGTTGTGAATAAAAGGTTATCTACAGGTTGACCATCACATGTCGCCTTGAATTCTATAGACCTGTAAAATATTCAGGGATGGGCAAAAATCATGAGTAAGTTATACCGTGTTAACTCATTGTTCTTATATGATCGCATCACATCTTCCATTCGACCAATGTATTCGTTTATGTAAAACAAAAATGCGGTTTTACTATAGGTGGCTTTGTGATGTTCTATAGGGGTATAACATATGAGTGCGATTATTTTGGAATCTATGTATTCTAAAGTGGTAAAATTTATATATGGAGTTGGCATGGTATATTCTTTATCTTACTAAATAACAATCAAAAGTAACTGTCGCATTGTACGCTTCCTGTTAAACAATCTGAATATAACTGAAATTGGGCATCCAAGAACCAACAATTTAAAAAAATACTTTACAAGGCAGACAAAGAATTCCATTCCCTTACCTTGTTAAAGAAAATCGAAGTATATTGACCACTAAACTTGTTGCATCCGGGCAGATTTCTTTAGAAATGAAATCAAATATACGTTGTTGTATCCGTGTAGGTGAATAGTTGAAAGTTGCACCTGTGGGACTAGGTGGTATCCGTATAGTTAGAACATCTGAAAATATACATACAGGCAATAAAAACAGATACCCTAATCGTAAGAACATATGTAAACAATACATATGTTATAGATAACAGATATAAACTAGAGCTATCACTGGAGTGATTAACCATACCCCACAGCACTGCCTATTTAACCTTTGACCTCTCAGTGTAATTTTGACCTTGGAGCACACTGTCTTGATATTGTGAACATTTGTACCAAGCAAATTTATAATCCAGTGAGAAACGACAAAGTTATGGAGTGGGACTACTTGCATGACTATTTAACCTTGTACCTTTAACCTGTTTAAGTGTGACATTGGCCTTTGAGATAGGGACCTGTGTCTTGCACATGCCATACCGTGCATGGTACACAGACGAGTCAGTTATGTTACTCCGAATAATTTCTATAACATGTGCATTAATATACACAATGTAATTATGAATTATAGTGTATAAGACTAGGACTACCAATAAAATGATTGTGTTCTAGAATCATTGCAAACATTATATTTATTTATTTTCTTGTAGCTCGTTAATATTATGTTTATTTATCTTTTTTTTGTATAATTAAGTCATTTGCATACACAATTATCATTATTCATCTCAGTTTATATGTATTATCCACGTTCATCAAATTTGTTAAGTTTGGCTACTTTCATTTAATTTGGTAGTTTACTGCGTTTGCAACTATCTTGTTAAATGTATATATCATATGTTGAGGTCCGCATGGACGATTTTGTTTATGTGCAAATGCGTTAACCTCATAAAATAAAGTCGTTATTATTATTATTACTGTATTCTTACATTAGACAATTGTTTGATCATAAAAAAGCAAACAATTTCTATACACGCACTAACCTAGATCATTACATGCTGGAATTAATTCTGCTGTATGGTGGCTGTTACAAACATGAAATGCATCGTGCAGTGAACATTGCTGGCTGCAGTCAGGACCTGTATATCCATCTTGACACCAGACTCGTATTGACAAATCTAAGCTGTAAAAAGTCAAATACAAGATACGCGCAAACCTGTTAAAAACATGTTAAGGAAAACTTTAAACACATGTTGATTCTCTTATAACATTTCATAAAATATAAGGCAAATAAATATAAGGTAAATAATTATTAAATACAGTTTTACAGTTTATTTACAATACATTAGGCATTATGCCCATGGGTATACAAAGACACAAAATGTACATGATAACATATAAATACGTGGTCAACGTTCAACTAATATTTAATATGCCTCACTAACTTGCAATAGAAAAACTTATCAACCCAAATAATATTGTAAACACCTTGGAGATGTAAATGATTTTTTTAATTGCAAGTTCCTGTTATTGTATGTAATTTAAGCATCTTGGGGAAACTATCATAGATAGTTCAGTTTTGTTTTCTGATGTTTACTAGTAGTCAGTGTAGACATACCACTAGGTATGTGATGTAAGTTTTGACTAATATCGCAAGAGGAAATCTGTCGACTGAAAGTTAAGAACATCCGTCCGTATTTTATTCTTTGACCGATTTTAACAAGACATCCTCTACGCTCAACCCGAGAATGAGTACAATCGATGGTAGGTACTTCTGTGCGCAAAAGGTCACAGCTTGTGCTCGAAACCGACTCAACTGCCATATATTTCCGTTTCCTCTTGCCGTGTCAGCAAAAACATATGTCACAAACCACGTGGTATGTACACACTGATTGTGATAAAAACAATTTATATTATGTCTGTTACAACATTATGTTTACTTTATTTCAATGAATACCCCGCCGCCTGTATGTCACATTGTTGTCCTTCTAGTATACGGTACATATGAACAGGTTAATAACCGTACTGTTGTTACAAAATAATCATAAATAACTTTTAAATTATACATGTTAGGCTAGTTTACCTTGCATAGTTTCGCAATGAAAATCGTTGTTCATTTGTCTGTTCGTAACTTGCACTAACGTTGAGAGATGTCGTCAATGTGACGTTATCAATAAGGTCCTGTCTAGATGATGTATCATAGTCCATTACATTTACCAAATAGTCTATATCACCCTGTAAAAGTAGACATCAGATCAATCTGTGAGTTTGTTACAGTTCATTTTTATTAAACTAAAAGCAATTTTTATGGTATTGGCCTAGAATCGGTTTTTAAAGGCCAAATATAAATGCATTTAAACCAAGGTAATTTTTGTTTTATACGTCCAGTAGGATTCGTTTCCGAAACGTCCAACTTAATTAACATGTAGTAGACATCTCATTGTACCTTACATGGTATAATCTATTATGCAATTACTTGTTTTAGACATTCCTTCTAAAACCTGTGTATAAACAAACATCAAGAATCAAAATAAATTTGTCAACCAGCAACGAACAAACTGATACATTATACGTTATAAAAATATAGATTACAATTAGGAACAGACAATAGGTACAATTTCCTGTTAGGGTGAATCTTATATTTAAGCAATATTAGAGGATTTGTGCGAAAATATAATTCTAGAACAGCTGAAGAAATGCAATCAGTGGTTGAAATATTTAATTGGATAAATAGTTAACCCTGTGTATTCACTTTACCGAATGCCATTGGTCCCATGCAAATGTGTACACGAGTCTGTTGTCATGTGTCGTGGTATAGAGATCGGTGTCTTCAAGCTTTGGAGTGTTGTGGCTGTACATTGGTCCGAGACATTTTCCATTTGATATACTGTATAAGATATAAAGAACATGTCTTCAGAATAAAATACATAATTCAACACATCTCTGCAAGCTACCTTTGTTGTAATGCCAGAGCAATTGTCTATCAGATCTGATTACAGCATACATGATTATATCGTTGGCTTAGAATGAGAACGTCGTAAGTACAAAATCAATACTTTGAGAAAACTGTCTAAATACGGGAAAACAAGCTGTTCCAACTTCAGTTTGGTCAACATGACAAGTTCAGATTTTCATGAATTAGGCTTTTAAGAAGCGTATTTTGATGCAGATTTCAAATATGTATCAGTCTTAGCAGGTCGTTTGTAGCACTTGCGATCCTTCTAATTCTAAGCCAGGGATATGCACAATGCTGACTTAACATGAAACAGAACGAAGCATATCAGCCTGGAAGTTGTAGATAAATTGTACGTAGGATCCATTGGTCCAGAATTTTCCGTTTAAAACTTATAAGATTATCGATACGTTATATTATCAGTTAGTTATCAGGTTTATAATGATTTACCTACTATTTACTTATGACATGCCACTGTATTTAAGATAAGTTATAACTTCAACGCGATATATTGCAATACAAAAACAAACACAAAATCCGCTATTTTTATCGTTTCTAAATATTTAGGAGCATGCAAACTTTATATGTTGTGCCAAATGTTTAAATGATTTCATAGGCAAATGTTACGGTCCTTGATTTTAATCCGTAACAAAAATAAGTAAATTTTGTGTTTGTTTTTGTACAGCAATTTATCGCGTTAGAGTTATAGATAAGTTAGTTTACCCTCCAAGACAAATGACGAAGTAGGTATCACATTGTTTTGGACAATTTACTTTCTGGCTGTCGGTGTCACAACATTTTCTTTGTGAGTGAAGATCTGATCCACGATATGATGTACCAGTAGGATTATCAAACTGCAGAATCTCAAGTTCCACATTCACATGTCCAGTGGCACCAGACGCTATCTACAATATTAGAAATGTTTACGCCATGTAAATGGTATAATGATACTCGAAATCAGCTCACCTCAGCACAAATTGGCCAAGCTGAGTTAATGTGACCACGCTAAATCAGATATCGTTGTGCGTCGATGACAATTTCTTTGTTAACACTTCATATCTTACATGTAACAGGTCACATATTTACTTGAATAAAAAGTTGTAAAATTACCATCATTTCTCTATTTATTAATATGTATTTATCTATTGATACTTATGTTTATCCAGAGGTCAAATTGACCCATTTCAAACTATGTAATTTGTTGAATCAATATTGAATAAAATTCTTCTTCTGTCTCTTCAATTAATTTTGCTAAATCATCTCTGACATTAATTGGCCATTAAAGCCGATACATGTATATCTTATATGTATATACATGTAAACATGTAGTGCTCTATTTAGTAGATACGGATGTGGCTGACATCAGGAAGTTAGATTTAAACACCCACTCATACATGTATAATACTACATGTATTATTATCAGCAAAGATACGTTTGAACTAAATAATGATTTCTATATCTGCATTACGAGGTACAGAACATAGATAACGTTAGAAGAATACGTTACAATATCGTCATCTGCTATTTCAAAATGTTTAACCAGTAATATCGTTGTAATTCCATTGTCTTCTCTAGACTTTCGTTGCATTTTACTATTTGTATACAGTCTGTAGTTATATTCACGGACAAAGGGCATCAACTCTATTCGACTATCTTAAATATTTCGAAAGATCTGTTTGTAACAAAACCCCAAGCTACTTCCAACATGTAGCGATACAAATGAGCTGTATTATATGTAAAGTCCGTTTATTCGGGTCTGTCACTTGTATATAAATATTACACTTCAGCTATCAGGGGTGATATTATTCGTATGCAAAAAAACCTTCTTTCGCTTTAAAAAAGACAAGAACCTGTGCTTCAAAAAGCACAATCACATGTGCTCAGTTACACGGTGCAGCTAAAAACATGAAATTGACGAATCCCGTGTGAGGTGCGTAAGTGATTCATGCTTGCTTCAAGACACACCGATACAATCGCGCAAGGAGTTCATTCAACATATTACCCTATACATATCGTACATAACAAAAATGATGACCATATACATGAACAACAAATAAATTTCAGTAATCATACCTCGAATAAAACACCGTATAAAAACCATCGAAGAAAATATCTTGTTTCTCCCATTTTCAAACTCTACAACCAAATTACGAATATATAATTCGGTGACAGACTTGAAGGATACAGATACAGGATACAGTAAATGGAATGTTATCTGATAATTGTTCAGTTCAAGTTATCATAATTTGTAACACTGATAGATAATATAACCTATACCCATATATGTATCAACGGTGTAATACCCATATATGTATCAACGGTGTAATACTATGTTTGTATGATTCATTATGTAATTGCGATCATACAAAATATAGCTTCACCTCAATTCAAGAATGTTCTAAGTCTACAAAAGTTCAATTTTAGAAAATCGACTTTAAAGATTATGACCTCTCGATTTAAGTTACTGGAGTTAGAACAAAATTGCTCAGTAAATTTATTGTTTAGTGTCACAATGTTCTAAATCCTATCAACATAAAGGTCTTGCAAAGCGCTTTCCAACGATACCAAACACTCATTTTTTTCAAGAACATTCTGCGCCAGGAATTAAGAATAACTGGGAGATTTTATTAAGGCAACTTTTATTGGAGCGCAAATTATCTCAAGCAAATGGCGAACAACTATACAAAGGGGAAGTAACTCAGTCATCACTAAAGTCCGTACTCAACCGTACTGGTGCTGGAATTGAGGTGGCAATTAGTATATAATATATTTTGGTACTAAATGCAAATTTGTGTTCTTAATTTCAGATGAACAAGCTATACAGTGGCATACAGTACATACACATATCGCGTGTCTTAAAAACACTGTCACATATAGTCCAGTCAGGATAAAAATCCAGTGACGCAGCGGTCGAGTCCACTATAACAGTGTACATTTGTATAACCAATTATAAAGGCTTATACTGTACAAACATCTATGATTTCAATGCTAAACTGTGTTCTACCTGTTTAGACAATGGTTGTGTTTTTTGTGTACACATAAACTGCAACGTCACTGTCACAATATCCTAACTGGACTATACATACACTAATGCGACAGGTGGACAAAATCTTCGAGAACATTCAGTCTAGCAATTTTATTTTGACTCTAAAGCTCAAACGAAAACTATCATCATTCAGAGTCAGACCTATTGATGTAAGCATGATTCAAATTAAAATCCCCGAGGATATACTGTAGAAGACGAATGCATATTGTACATATTATTGCATTACAACTCAATTCCATACGGGTACCGGAATAAAATGATCATGATCAACACATCGGGTTTTGTTAGTGTACCCGATGTTGATTATGATAATTTTATTCCGGTACCCGGATGGGTTTTAGGCTTGAAATAAATGACTAATGTGTATCGCTGGTTTAAAATAAGAAGTTCTTAAGTACTACATGTAATAGGACACATCCATATTTGAAATCTGCATCTCAAGACGGTTCTTATGAGCCTCATTTCGTGAAAATCGGAAGTGGTCATGTTGACCAAACTGTAGCTTAAACAGCTTGTTTTTCCATAAGTAAAGAGTAGTTTTTAGACAGAAATTGGAAGTCTAACAGCCTAGCAGAGTGAAGTAGGAAGCTCAAACATTGTAACATCATAACATTGTATTTTTATTGTTTTAAACATTTTATTTGGAGAAAAGGCCTTGAAAAGCAATACTGATACACATACTATCTATTAAATTAAGACATTAAAAAGAGGAATTGCAATGTTTATGTACACAATGCTATGCATACAAGTGGCTGACCTGAATAATCGATTTATAACTGTTTTGAATATTTGTTTTGCAAACATAGGATGTTGATTCTTAAGTGACTTAAACCATATGAAAAGTGGATAATTCATGAAAGCTTAAGTTGGTGGTTCTGTTTTAATTATTCTTATTATTTCCCTTTAAACGTACGTTAACATTTCGACAACAGAGAGCAATGATATACATGTTTGTATACTAGTCAAAACTTCAAACACAACACTATATGTAACAGTTCATATGCAGGCAACTGGTTATTAGTGGATAAAAGGAAGAAACAGTTAACACCAAATTAGGCTAATCAGTTCATTACAATTTTGTAATATCAAATGCAACAAGCACTGTCTCAGGACGAAGGAATGCATATTGGTAGCACGTGACTACACCTATCTTAATTAACCACGAGACAAAACTATTGTCTCGGACATTAAAGTCCTCCTTATTATATAATAAGAACAGGTTAATACTTGAATGTCTCATAGAAAATATTAAGGGTCTAAATAGGACATTACAATATTCGCAAACTCCTCATTTCGAGCATGAGTATAATTTGATCATGTTTGAGGGTGTACCTGACGTCACCAGATCATTCTATACCAGGGCAATCTACGGGAATAAGATCCACAGAGTAGACTGGTCAAAGGAGTCGCATCAGTTTTATGCTTTAGGTAATTCACACACACACGTACACGAGCAGCATGATGACTGGCATTGTCCTGCTGTGATATGACATTTCCTTGATTGGCGTCACGTATGGAAGAATGACTTAATGTTCAGTTTCGTAGAATACTGTCACGATAAGTCAGGGCGAAAAGATTGCTAGAAATGAGGAAGAATCATATCTTATCCTTAGGAATGTTTCCTCCCAACACATAAATAATAAATACACTACCTTCGCCAGACTGGCGTGACTAAATACGTCCTCTCGACGTTTGTACACATGTATGAACAAGTAATTAAGAATTGCAAGCAATACAGAAGTCCGGTGATATCGAGAAGTCGTGAGTGAGTGTTTTAAGCCATTTTCAATGTTTCTGTTGCCATAGCAACCACATTTTGGTCGGAATCTAAATATTTTTGGACGTGCATTATCCCCTTATTGCCCCCTATCCACATTCCAAGTTTCATAAACCTAGCTTGGAAACTCTATGAGTTATGTCAGGATCCAGATTTTTTGACGGACGGACTGACGGACGGACTGACGGACGGAGGGCAAACCTATAGTCCCCTCCGGTCAAAAACCGATAGGGGACTAAAAAGCCTGTCTACTGTGTGGTTATAAAACGCGATTCTACGAATTTTTACCAGGCTTTGAACTACTCAAAGTGTGTTATAAATTGACGTGCGAACGTTCGAGAAACGTTATTTTAATAAAACGCAAGCTAAATACAAAAAATACGACCATACATACTGTGGCGTTGGAAGTGTGGACTAGTATATTATTAAGTTGATTAGCCTTCCAGATGTATACATGGTCATTTACAATAATAGTAAATAAACCAATGGTAGGGTGTTTGCTATTAATCTATATGACAGATAACTTTATCAGTTATCATAGATTTTATCAATCGGGGTTGTAATCACATAACTCGGCCATAATAAAGTTGGTCAAATCAAAATGGTTTCAAATGTCACAAATAGGCCAAATCAGTACAAAATTTAATGTCTTCTCTTCCGTGGTATAAATCGCTGGCTTAGAATTAGAAGGTAGTATATCCTTTCCGCTACCACGATTTTTTGGGGTTATGAGAAATTCATATGGTCCCTATACCCCGTCCCTGAGACACTATTGACATACAGCACTGATAAAAACTCGATACATCCGGATGCTACACACCCAATTCAAACCGAAAGTAGAAAAAATTGTCAATATTTCGACTAAAGGTCACCGGAAATGACGATGTGACGGTGACCCTTGCGCGAAAAACTTTTTTTTTCTTTTTGTTTTAGCTTGACAGGCCTACTTTTTGGCCCCTTTAGGGCATAGGTCCTGACCCCTTTGTCTAGCCTTATATTCCTGCTATAGAAAAATAAAAACTTTTGATGCTAAATGTTAATGCAATACCACAGGGAATCGTACCGCAAAAGCGGTTAGGACCAGTAATTTCAGTTTTGTAAAATCTACGTTCAAAGCCCTCTTTAAAGGGGTCTAGCGGGCCCAAAAACCTGTGCACGACCCTGGGCCCGTAATATCCTGTAGTCTGGGATGCCTGTGTACCCATGACAGCAAAATCCCCGAATTTGGGCATTTAGGTCGAAAACTACGGAAGGCCGAAATGGCCATCCCGGCGAGTCTGCATTAGTACGCTATGGCTGAGGATATAAGACTAGTGCATATTTGAAATCGGCATCTCAAGGCGCTTCTTATGAGACTATTTTCATGAATTTCTGAAGTGGTCATATTGACCAAACTGAAGTTTAAAAAGCTTGTATTTCCATATTAAGTAAGGAGTATATTTCAAACAGTTTTTTCTCTCAAAATATCGATTTTGTACTAATTAATCTTAAGCCAGGGAAATATGGGTTACAACGTTTTTGTGCCGGCTAATGTTATGAATGCTATTATGATACGTTATCTAAATTCAAAGTTACTAGTTCGAGTAACTGGCCTTTAATATATCGCTGGCTTATAATGAGCACGTCGTAAGTACAAAATCTATATTTTGAGAAAACGAGAAAAAACTGTCTGAAAACCTCTCTTTACTTATATAAATGAGAAAACAAGCTTTTTCAATTTCGGTTTTGGCAACATGACCTGTTCCGATTTTCATATTAATAGGCTCATAAGAAGCGCCTTGTGATTTCAAATCATTATGCAAGTATGCATCGTACAACGTCGTACGTCGCACTGGTCGTATCCTTATCTAGCAAGTTCATATAAAAACCGATGCAGTCGATAAAGAAATGCTCATGTGGATAATCCGATGGCGAGGATAAATAAATGCAAAAAAAAAAATGCTGGTTAACTGGTTACATGGCTGCGTAATCTTTACAAAAATGTAGTATTATCACTGAAATTATCAGAGGTAACGTATGATTACGGGATTTAGATGGAACCTCACCTTGAGTAGGTGTCTTCAAATTAATTATGGATTATTTCGTTCTTTCATTGGTTCGAACCTTTAAATTGAACTCAGAAAGCGCTAACATACAATACTAGTAATCGGACAGAGAAGTCAGCACTCAACGTAAACAGCCGAGCACAGAAATAAAAAAAAACATCACAAACCACAATTACAAAAGTCGTTCTTAGTAGCTATAGGCAGTGATTGTTTTTGAAAATTAATGAAACAGTCTGCGCTCAAACAATTTAACGCGACAAATGGCTTCCTTCTTTCCATTGCTTTCCACTTTGACGTTAATGTGTTAGTTTTGAAAATGTGTATTTTTTCGAATTTGGACATTGAGCAAATAATTTTATTGCACACAATAAAGTACGGCAATTGGCAAACTTTAATGTTTTAAGTTTAAGTTGCTTTTAGAGTAACCAATCTCTGGGGTGTGCAGCAACCTACACGCTACGAATTGGTTCAAATACTGGACTTTGGGCAAACATTACTGCAAAAAAGTACATTACACTTGTAATTATGACGTGATATTTTCACAGGACATTGAGCAATGTCAAATGAGATAGAAAGTGCAAAAATAGCATCTTAGAAAAAAATGGACATTTGAGACTGTTAGAGCCAGCAGACGATATGTAGCAACGACTTTAGCCAGTTTGAAAATATATTGTTTTGACTTGAAAACTTACGGAACCAAGGGAAAGGTATCTTTTGGATAAAATGGAGGTTATTTAGCGAGGAGAAAGTGTCCATACTCGGCACTACAAAAAGCCCAAAACAATCAATTGCATAGGTACCCGCCATTGGAATTATGTAGTTTAGTTATGTTCCTAAGTACCAAAGATTCATGGTGACATTTCACTATTTCAACTTCGCGAATTAATTAATTTAATCTTGAATTTGTGGATTCACGAATTTGAAATCGCGAACTTGTGAAGTCGAAATCGTGAATTCGCGATGTCAGATTCATACAATCGTGATTTTGGTGTTTTGAATTCATGAAATTGAAGTTGTGAATCCGTGAAGTTGAAGTCGTGAATTCATAAAACTGAAATCGTGAATTTGAAATGTCACATCCGGTACACTGTAGCAGTAAAGGCATGATTGTACATATGCTATTGCAAATCACTTCAATGCTTACGGCCAAAACGTGATACTAACCAATCTTTTTGTTACAGTTGGACAAATTAACTGGGCCGGTATTTATAAAGCATCTTAAGTGAAAACTTAAATATTTTGACTTAAGATAAAATATTGAGCTGACCATATTTCACAAGAAATTAAAAATAACCCATGGTTTCTGTATGATTATTGTAGCTCTTTACATAATGCTTCTAAACAATGTAAATAATTGTTAATATTAGTTTTCCTGTTTAGCTGATACACATATTAAGCAAAATTTGAGATTTTAAGAAAATTCTAAGTTTTCACTTAAGATGCTTTATAAATACCGACCCTGGTCACTACTAGTATGTTATAAATATTTAATCATGACATAACAAAAGTATTCGGTTGTAATTGAGTACACACACTGTGTTATCATATTTTACGTTCACACTTCATTGTACGGTGTATGATAATGTTGAATTATCTCGCCACGCCAACATATTGTGCTGATAAGTGCAGACAACACTATATAACCACTGTAACACGGTTGCTTGTTGACAAAGTGTCTGTTTGGTTGTTTGTTTTTTATGGTTTAATATTAGTTGCAATATGTCTTGTTTTATAACTGGGTCAACAATCGACCGGACGCCGGAAGATGTTAGACGATTTCCAACCAGCCATCGAACGATGTTTAAAGTGATATACTAGTATGGCTGAGAACACATTTATGCACAACACTGAGCCACTCAAGTAATGCGTTGGTGAGAATCGAATGCTTTTTTTCCGAATCTTACATCGAACATCTGCGGGAGAATCAGTACCATGAGACGTTGGTATTATGACAATGTCTCGGTAATTGAAGTCCTTCAAATCTGTACAACCATCTCTAAAGCCTTTGTGTCATGGTAAGACTGGAAAACGACTTGCAGAACTCTTTCCCAATGTAGTCACGATAATTTCATACGGTACAGAGGATACATCATATTGCTGCTGACAGAACTTTGTGTTTGTCCGCTTTTCCTTACGTTCTGGTGACGTCACTTTTGCGTCACAAGGTTGTCACTCTTGTTATAACTTGTTTAGTTGGGCATTGTGCCTTTTATGCTTTATGTGCTTGGCTGGTTCAGGTGGGAATTGTGCCTTGTGTGGTTTTATGTTTTCTGGTTAAGCTCAGTGATGCCTTCCCTGTCTGACTTAATATTATCTTTTTGATGAAATGGATATGGAATACAGCCTAACATGAATATGGGTTAAATTTATATCATACAAAGGGGTTTAATGTCACTGCCAAGTAATTTGAACGACAACCTTAGTCATTAGCACAAGCCTTTAAATCTGCCTCTGTGGTTAGCATTAATATACACGAATTAGTCGTTAAAATTCGAAAACAAAACTGTCTATTTCGTTAGCATTTTAGTGCACCTCGTTCAATTTAAAACTCTGTGTCTTCACAAAAAATTTACATTTCCCAAAATGGAAACGACACATTTGTTGAGGAAGGATTGAAAGTCGTAACCAATGTTTTTTAATTGACTAAAACCATGCATGAAGTCGAGAATTCAATGTCAAAGGCGATAGTTTCGAACATTTTGCAAACATCGCGTAGCTAAAAACAGTTTTCTCGACTAATATGGCATCTGTGGGCTCACAATTGTATATACTAATTGTTTATTCATCGCTTCAACGATATCTATAAGTGATCGCTCTCAAAAGCAACGAAAACACATAAAAATAACTACTGAAGTAGCGCTAAACGCGTCCATTGTATTGTCGTACCCTAAATGTTTTGCTCTCTTGTTGCTCTGACTTCTGATAGGTTATTGAGTACTTTCTGTGCTACTCGATGGACGTAATTTATATAATGTTTCATGTTTTACATTTTTTATTACATGACACTGTGGCCTTTTTGTTAGAGGGCATTACATGGCGGGAACTATTATTTACACTGTAATGTGCTATAATGTTGTCTATTGGGTAAGTGTGAGGTTTGGTGAACTGTAAAACGTTTAAGCCCCCAGCGACATTTGTCGCTGTCTGTACCAAGGCGGCAGCCCTTTGGTCAACCTTCCTCTATGTATGTATTGTCCACTTTATAGTAAAAATATAAAAATATTTCGCCATTGTACCTTTTTGTTGAACTTTGTTCAATTTGTATGTGCCATTCTGCAATTTCGTTGTCCAGCACAAGGCTGCTTCGTCTCTTTCAAAATTGCATGTACATTAAATATATATTGTAGATTGTCCTTGTGGTGTGTGGTGTCCGGTTGGTTTTTTTCTCGTCACATGGCTCTCGTTCCGATTTAGTTTGACTGACTGAGGCGGCAGACTTTCAGGACGGGATGCCGTGCTATGTGTGTTTTAATGTTTTCTGTGCTCGGCTGGTTAAGTTGAGTGCTGCCTTCCCTGTCTGACTTAATACAATCTTTTTGAGCTGCCTTCCACAAACAGAACTGCCTTACACGCAACGGGTTGTACGGTGTGTTCATTGTCATATGAGAAGTAATAACGCTGTGTGAAATAGCGTAACGTCATTGACGCCATATTGTGCACCGCACAGGTCCATGAAAAGTGTCCAATACCGTCTATATATACATATTCAAATAGAAGGTCTGCAACGAACGATTTCCCAATATATACACGCCACTGACAGAAACATTCACAACTCAATTATTACTACATCAAATCTCACAGGTTTTTTTGCAGAATGCTCGTAAAACATAAGTGCCGATGATGAAACAACCATTCTGGGACTCAAACGCATGTTTCTCCGAAATTTTAGCGTCGGACAACGGTCAGAGCAGCCAATTTTCGCCACTTGCTCTAAACCTGTCCCCTCTCACTTCCGCTTTTTCGGTAAGTAATAAGGGCAAAGAGAGCCTCTCACTGATTGGTAAAAAATAAAATTCTTGAAAATTGTAAATTGACATTTATAATTTACGATAAATAGTTGCAGATATTGCTTATGACAATAAATATTTTTAGTGATGTTGATTTGAACAAAACACGCATCAAGTTTGTCAAAAACAAATATTTAAACTTGTGTTGTTTTGTTTTGTAAGTTGCGTCGTCATGGTCATGCTCACGTGTTTTTGTGTACATAACAAAACAAACAAGTTCTCGTAGCGGTAACATTTTCAAAGGTGTCAAGAATACATCGGATACCGGTACTGTGGGTGATATTAGTTGTAATTTGTGTTTTTAATTCTTCATCGATCTAAAAACAGCGTAGTTTCACGCATCCAGCACACTCGAGTGACAAAGTCTACTAGATTTCAACCAAGTCAATTAAGCTCGTACTTTGGGCCCTTCGTGGGGAATTTCCAATTAAGTTGATCACCAAGAATATGTCTACTAACCATCCTGCGTCCTTATTCTACTCTTGTTTTCTGAGATTAGAGTACTGAGTGTGAAAATGAATGTTCAATAACGAGGTCGATCAATTTGTCATGTTTTTAGATTGTAATTTTGACGTCATCGGTTTATATAGAGGTACCAACTGGGGTATAACTTTACGTGACGTAATAAGCGAAACGAGCGGAATGTAAAATAGATAGATCTACTCGGTGGAATATCAGTAATCACTATAGGGACTATGTAAAAATCATAAATGCCCAGTCTGTGTTTGATTGTATCATACTGTAGGAAGGATTACAGTAGAACAGAACAGACTATCATTATATACGGTCAATAGGCCTACATGTATACATGTATGTCAGCTCGTAGATCTGATGTTTTATAAATTCAAAGTAGATGTAGATCGAAAGTGTGTGTATATGTTTAGTGCCTATTATTTGTATGTGGTATTGACCGTCAGTTTAGCACCACAGGTGCAAGGCACAAAATCAAATTGGGTTGTATATGCCTACTATAATGCATATAATGTATATCTATATACATAATTGGCCTATTTAGCCAATGTGATTTTGTGTCTTGTATCCTTGTTTAGCATGGTTAGTACAGCATCTGACAGCAAGTATATAGGCCACAAGCAGACTTCAGTCCTCTTATTAATGCACAAGTGTCCTATTAAAACTGTAAACGTAAATCTACTGTATGAGTGCAACGATCGGGTTTTATACACATCTACTAAAATGCCTAATTGTAGATCCATAAATAATTGATATATTTGTTTCACAGGTGCAATACACAAAATCAAATAAGTATTTAGAGAGATATTACGTTGTGATACGAACTGTGTGTATTATATCATAATAGGTAGGCCCTATAGTCTAGACAGAGATCTAGTGTATTTCTAGATCATTTTGTTTCTTCCACCTGTCTGTAATGTACTGCTGAAATCAAACACGTGTGTACACATGTAAGCTTCATTGGTCATATTTATAACAATTATATGTTCACATCATGACATGGTGTCTCTGGAAGTTTATTTTATGTATGCATTATGATATAAATCCTTCAATTTTGCCCAATTCAATTTAATTCTTCATCACAGGCTAGCCATGCAGAGCTATAGCTAGTTTATTTTCCTATTTCAAGGGAAATATTATATTAAATATGCAAAAAAATGATTCTTTGGTGTCTCACGCCCAGTTGTTTTTTACAAAATAAAGCATTCGGAACACTTATCCGGGAAAAAAGGTCCAATCTGGATGTTTGAACTGCATAATGGTTGAATCAACAATGGTGACCATTGTTCCAAAATCACAAAATACAAGCCAAAATGTAGTTCTGGATGTGTTTCTGCAGTGTAAATGTGCTCAATAAACCTTATTCTACTGTATTTTATCAAACAAATGAACAAATATGACTCAGGATGGATCAGAAATCATCAAAGCAGTGATTATATGCAGCCAAGGGAAGTAACTCTGCTCAGACCATCACATTTCCAAGTTTTACATAGGTCATATTTCAAGTTTTTCAAGATTTTCACTCAAATATGTCACCAGGATTAAGCCTGCAGATTCCATTTAACACCAAATAACACATTCTGACCTATATCAGGCACATGCATGCACATTAAATGTTAATGGACCCCAAATGACAAGGCGGCAATCAAGCAAATGTCGCAAACCGCCTCAAATTATTCAAAGTTCCAGACTGTCCAAAATGCACTTTTACGATACATTTGACATTTTTCAATTCATATGTAACAAAAAATATCAATATAATACAAATAAACAGCTTTTAGAGCTGTAAACAGGTGGTCAGGGGCCATGATGTCTCTGGAAGTTTATTTTATGCATGCATTATGATATTTATGTTTGTACATTCATGATTGCATGTATCACATATATATATATATACATGCTCATTGGCAATATTGCCTTCAATAAACTCTATTTTTTATACATAGAGCTCTGTGGTCGTGATCTTTCACTTTAAATATGATCAATAAAAATATGTGCATGGTTATACAAACACACTATTTTCTGACCATCACTTGGATCTTATCTAGCGCCCAGTCCCTGTATTCACATACTTGTTTTTGAGAATCAGGCTCAAAACTGTTTATTTCAAATACAGAAGTTATTTTCATAGATATATACTTTCTTTTATCCACAGGTAACAGTATTGATGTCTCCTTAAAATTCAAAGACAAATAATTTCCACTCATAATTTTAAAATTGAAGCTGGTGTATTAGATTTTGATCCTGAAGGCTTGAGATCAGTCTCAAGTAAACCTTCAATAAATCCATTTTTAAAAGAAAATGAATGTGTTGAAGGTAACCAATCTGTTGTCTAGAACATGTTAAGGTATTTTTTACATGCCAAGGAAAATAGAATGGAATCACTTAACAAATATTTTTAAAAAAATAACTAAAACAGAATTGAGCTTGATTCTGATAATCAATGTAGATCTACTGTAACAGAACAAAACAGAAGTTTTTATATTTCATATAATTTATTTTTTTCAAATGGAAATTCACAACTAATATATTTCAATGCAAGAATTAAATGTGCATTCATATTTTGATATACAGTATGCATTCATTTGTAACTTTTACATACTACAAGTTTGTAAACAAGAAACTCACACTCTCATTTTCAACTGAGGAATTTGGTAGAGGTTCAATAAAGGAACATTCATGTGGACTTATATTCAAATAGGGCAAGCAGTTTCTGAGAAGAATATTATTGAAGTTTTCTATATAGCCACATAGTGAAAACTAGCCCCGCCCCTGGTGGCCATATTTTTAAGCAATCAACATTAAACTTAGGAATTTGGTACAGGTTCAATAAAGGAACATTCATATATTCAAATAGGGCAAGCAGTTTCTGAGAAGAATATTTTTGAAGTTTTCTATATAGCCACATAGTGAAAACTAGCCCCGCCCCTGGTGGCCATGTTTTAAAGCAATCAACATTAAACTTAGGAATTTGGTAGAGGTTCAATAAAGGAACATTCATGTGGACTTATATTCAAAAAGGGCAAGCAGTTTCTGAGAAGAATATTTTTGAAGTTTTCTATATAGCCACATAGTGAAAAATAGCCCCGCCCCTGGTGGCCATGTTTTTTAAGCAATCAACATTAAACTTAGGAATTTGGTAGAGGTTCAATAAATAGAGGATCTTACATGAGTGTCTTTCTATATTGAATTTATGAAACGAGTTGGATAAAATGATAAAATGCGAGGCTCTGCCGAGCATTTTATCACTTTTATTCAACGAGTTTAATAAATTAAATATGGAATGACACGAATGTAAGATTCTTTTTATCACATAAACTAAATACACAGTAAAAGTTTGTCAAGAATGCACACACTTCCCCTTTAGCAAATAAACTCCATAGGCGTAAAGCGGTTCATTGAAAGAGCTTAGAAAATAGTGCAACAATGTATACTCACATATGTTAATTTTTCTGCCTTTGAAAATAATATTTTTAGGGTATCTAAAATCCTGCAGATGTAAAACTACGCTTAACAAAGTAAATAATTAAATCTAGGACCGCAGCAACACCACGTATTCTGTTCTGTTCCGTGTTCCGTTCCGGGTTTTAGTAACAACCAATGACAGGGGAAGTAACTAGGGTTTTCGCGTGAATTTATTCGCGATTCGTCTGAATAGCCGAAATAACTGATTGTACACGATGCAAGTACTTGGTAAGCAATGAAAATCGTCTTTAATACTCAAAATTAACGGATTTATACAATGAAATCAACATCCGATGCTGTGTTTGTGAAGATGCCAGATATTTGGTATGTACATTTCGTCCCGATCTTATTCGTACCCACGTTTAACGGACCTACCGTCATGTTTACTTACAGTCATATCACTTCAGTTCTTGTACATCTATTATTGTGTGATTATAACATGCCCTAGAATGCTCATAATCGGATATATAATTTATTCTATTCTAAAGATGTATTCTTTTACTTTTTTGACAACGTGTATGAATACATAAATAAAGTGACTCGCCCTTGTATATACCTCATTTGCATGTTTATTACACGTGTGTATTATGACTTTTATGTAATGGGTTTATTAAACTCCCAGAGCCTATTTTATGTGATAAAGGAACATTCATGTGGACTTATATTCAAATAGGGCAAGCAGTTTTTGAGAAGAATATTTTTGAAGTTTTCTATATAGCCACATAGTGAAAACTAGCCCCGCCCCTGGTGGCAAAGTTTTTTAAGCAATCAACATTAAACTTAGGAAGTCGGTAGAGGTGCAATTAAGGAACATTCATGTGGAATTATTTTTAAATAGGGCAAGCAGTTTCTGAGAAGAATATTTTTGAATTTTTCTATATAGCCACATGGTGAAAACTAGCCCCGCCCCTGGTGGCCATGTTTTTAAGCAATCAAAATTAAACTTAAGAATTTGGTAGACAGTCGACCAAGGAACATTCATGTGAACTTATATTTAAATAGGACAATCAGTTTCTGAGAAGAATTTTTTTGAAGTTTTCTATATAGCCACATGGTGAAAAAAGTAGACAAAAACTGCCTAAGTACTACACAGACAATGCCAAACTTCAATCATTCTACTTGTTATTCACCAACTACAATACACTGATAATCTCGCATTATATATACAGGTCGTTTTTGTACTTTCTACCACTGCATGGTGCTAAATTCTCTCAAAATAAGAGAAATTATTAATCTAGAATAGCATGTCTTACAATATAACATTAAGTTAGCTGCATTGAGAATGTCTTTCTAATTTTCTAGTCATAGTACAAATTCAAAAGTGCAATCAGATATTGGTTGTGACATAATTCACAGTAATTATGATTTTGCAAGTACTTAACAAGTACTTAAAACCTGCTTATAAAGGTTATTTAAGCAGAACAGTCTCAATCCAAAAATATATCTCCTGTGCAATTTTTCACAATAATACCAATGTTGTATTATAATTATTGAATGTCTTCAAATACCAACAAATCACAAGCTGTGTGACAAGATGTTTTAGATTTTTTTTTAAAAGATAGCAAACAGTCTCCATTTTTCAGAATAAAACTGTAAATAACATTCTTCTCATTAAACCCAACATTGTGGCCACCTTTTGATGATTGTTTGTATTGTACCACATAGTGTCAGCATCAGGCTTTCAATCACCACAAGGACTAACAAGGGAACTGTGTAGGACCTGTCATCTATATACTAGCAGTCAGAGCAACAGCCTGTTGTTTACCTGGAATTTTAGAAGCATGAATAATATGCTGCAAAAAATCTTTAATTTTTCTGTAGTATCCTCAGTATGATAATGTATTTATCAATATATCATTTGACATGCACAGATCCATAGGGGGTCTGTACCCCATGGAATTTAGGCAACATGTGGTTATCTGCCAGGGCTCTTAGTCTAACCAGGTTGGATTTCCAAGAGCACAATAGCTGACCTCTTCATGAGACAAATTACATGATTGGCACATAGAAAATTATTATATACAGTAAATTATATTTCACTGTTGTAAGAGGATTTCTAAATGCAATCAATTATGTACAGTAATGTAATATTTAAACAGCACAAATAGTGATTCAACTTGACCCAGCACAGTTGATACAGTGCAGGTTTAGTACAAATGTATATAATAATCATGCTGCCAAGATTGAAGATATAAGAACTTTTATACTAATAATAGTGTGCAGACAATAAGCCAGTTCAGGTTAATCACAAGTTCCAATTAATTTCTAGTTCTACTCTTATTTTCATTATTATTGAAATGCAATTCAAATTGATTGTGTGGGAATAACTTTGTTACTAATACAGTAATCAACAAATGTTCAGACACTTCCGGGTCAAACCAGTTCGAAATTTACAGCTGTCATTTCACACATTACTAACTTACCCGATTCAACGGTGGTTCTAACACCTCAAGGATCCCCATTGTATACACAAACACCTCCGATGAACTCTCCTTCGTCTTGAAATATTGTCAGATCGACGTGGATTTACAGTGTTGGGTTTAACACAGTTTGTTATGACGTAATATGGCGCTCATAATAATTATTTTATCGTGAAGACTGGTTGATTTAGGTCACACACCACAAGACGATTGTCGAAGGCTGTAGCAGTACTCTTATCATTTTTGGGGCCTTCTGTCAACAATATTTTAGCACAAAAGTTCCAAGGTGTGTCCAAAATACTAACTATCGATTGGCTAACCCCGTTATCGGTCCGTCCAATGAAAATATATGTTACAATGGGACATACACGTGTTGCCATTCTGCGATTCACTGCGGGACAGTAAAATGACGAAATGCGGAAGCGAAAATTGTTTATGATATTTCAATTAAAATAGCGATTCTTGTACGATGCATCGTTTTGATGAGCATGCTTTCGCGTCGTACAGTTAGAACGATCGTTTGTTGCTACTCATTGCAAATATTAGATTCCAGACTTGATTGATGCCGCCACAAAGCATCAATTCAGGTGAAAAAACACGTCAAATCGTCACATTTGAGGGGACAGGTTTAGAGCAAGTGGCGAAAATTGGCCGCTTTGACCGTTGTCCGACGCAAAAATTTCGGAGAAACATGCGTTTGAGACCCAGAATATTTTATCATCGGAACTTATGTTTTACGAGCATTCTGCAAAAAACCCTGTGAGATTTGATGCAGTAATAATTGAGTTGTGAATGTTTCTGTCAGTGGCGTGTATATATTGGGAAATCCTTCGTTGCAGACCTTCTATTTAAATACGTATATATAGGTGGGCTAGGTCACTTTTCATGGACCTGTGGTGCACCGGGTCAGCGTAATTAAGTGTCCCAATTCAGACCCATGTACCACTCGGACAGTACATTTATATTCGTTCATAAGTGTGCAGTATGCAGAAAGGGGATTTCCCTTTCTGTGGATACATATTGTTTAACCTTGCGGGTGTTACGACAATAGTACTGTATTTTATTACATTTGTTTAAAAAACAGACAAAGTGTGTACAATTTCCTAACACCAAGCGAGGTCAGGTGCTCCGCACAACGTCAATATTAACACGACTTCACGAAAACACAGTTTTTCAAAGTACTTTTCCGCATGTACTTTCGCCACATATGACGTCATTGTTATGAAACGTCGTGCAGCCAGGCGCCAAAACATACGAATTACAAGTTTCTTCTGGATGTGACTTATAAATACATATCAAGTTTTTCTTGCTGTATAATACTTGGAAATGATTTCCGTGAGCATGTCCTTTCTACTGGCGCACCTACCGTTACCACGGGTTCTTATATATATCATATACAACGTATAGTAATAAAACAGAAATGCCTTAAAGATACCTGGAATAGTTGTAGAAATGTACGTGTAAATTTTCATATCTGCAAGATTTTGTTTGGCGAATATATTCAACAATTATACGCTATTCTAGGACACTCAACGTACGTCCTATAAATGAAAGGCTTTCGCGCGGTGTCATCATTTGTGATATATTCTGTCGATTCAATGTAGATTTGATCACAATTATATAGTTGCAGTATCATCTGCTGTAATCATAAGGCGCATTGATAAGTATGTAATACAAATGTATTTTCTTTACATACATGATCACATATCTGATTAATTTATTAAAACCAAATCAGACAGTATCCAAATCAGTTTCATCTGATAGATAAAAGTGCAAATGATAACAAACTGATTATTAGGTCTGTATCTCACACGGCGTTTGTGTTTCAGTGATATATCACCGTAGTGTGTCCCAACAATCACACTGGGTACAATCTGCCTTAATAGTTGGAACTCGATGTGAATTTCCGCAAATAAGATTTAGGACATGTTCTATAGATGTGCTGTAATGGCGACTGGATTTAAATTGATCATTTTCAAATGTTTATTAATTGCTCAGCTCATCACGGTATGTAAAATTTATTATATCCCATTTAACTTATTTCTGAGATTCAGGAAACTTGCATGCCACTAACTCACGCTTCATTTCCATCAATTCATTGTTCTCTGTCTTTGTTGGCCCTTATTTGTTAATGGATATGTCGCATGTGCGACAAAATGAACCCATGTCTCGTTTATGGTCATTACATTTGCAAACGGTCGACTTATTTATTAAGAAATGATTTCAACTTTGTTTTCGGACAGTTTGCAAAGGCGTATGTGCTGGCATCTTAAAGCCGATAGGGGTATCCAAACTATACTTATCTTCCTAATTTTTGTAATATGCATGATACATGTATGAATAGCTTCTAATCATGTGCCAACACATTGAGCTACATGCCTAATTGTAAATCTTACATCAGTTTCCAAAATATATTTGATTTTCGCAACCCTTTTCTAGCATGGTGCGGTAATTAGATGATGTGCATGAGGTTCATTTCCAAATAAAATTACCCCACTTTTAAATTTCTTAAACTACCAAGAAGTTGAAGAAGAATAGTCTAGATTACATTACACCATTTCACCATACACATTAATTTAAATATGGTATTTGCTCCCGCATTAATGAAACAACGATTCTTAAAATTATGATATTTACCTGCGTTATGCAAAATATCTGGGTGCTAGGAAGCTGTGTATCGGTGTTATACACATTAAATAACCAGGCTGTCTATTCGAAATAAGGGCTATACGCACTTCTGCCTTTAGGGGCTTTCTCTCAGTCTGTCCCTCTGGTCAGATCATGCTGTATCTGTCGACGATGCACCTGCGCCCCTGTGGCTGCAACACTATAATGTAAAGTGCCTTTGAACGTGTGTTCGCATGAAAACGGCGCTATATAAATCTGGTATATTTATTTATTTAAATGTGACCGAATTTGGTCAGAAAAAAGCGACATTTTCCCAATCATTTAAGCATTTGAATACACGAGTAGACAGTTGAATTGACCTATTGTTAACAGCTACACTGAACGGAGTTGTAAAATGTGAGATATCATTTTAAAGCTAATACGATGACCTTTGACTAACAGTCTACTCTTTTTGAAAAAAACTCATTGAAACAAGAAATAAATAGCACCACTTGCATTCCAATTAGAAGAACCTTCGTACAAAACAATGAACCGCAGTAACAATTTGTCTCATCTTAATAAATTGAACAAGACGGATCGTTACTAAGTCTTGTTTAGTTGGGCATTGTGCCTTGTATGTGTTTTATGTTTTCTGTGCTCGTATGGTTCAGTTGAGCATTGTGCCTTGTATCTTTGTCATGTTTTCTGTGGTCGGCTGGTTAAGTGCTGCATTCCCTGTCTGACTTAATATTATCTTTTTACATATTTACAAAACATTCTTTTTCGGAATATCATTGAATACAGAGATTAGTGTCCGAATAGGTCATTTTCTTCAAAAACTAACATGGTCGTGTAACAAACACCTTACCCAGTTATCAAGAAGTCCCAACAAGGCTACCAATTAAGACCAATAGTTTCCACCAAATAAATGCACCAAATAAATGCCCAAAATATTATAAAAAATGGACAGGGGAGGCAGCACACAACTGAAACAGCCAAAACATAGAAACATAAAAAACAACATATACCACAATTACACGACACAATTCTCAACACACAACGGAACGAGAAAACGAAATTAGCTCCAAACGTACTGTACAGGGATTAAAATGGCCAATACTTATTAATTTATGATATTTGTCTGATTATTTAAGTTTGAAAAATATCTCTGAAGATGGTATTAGTCCTAAAGCAAGGACATCAAACTTCAAATACTGCATATTACGACACTGTCTGGTCTAGAAGCATTCCGACAGACAGTAGTCCAACTCCACCATTGTTTTAAAATACCGCTGTTGCTTTCGTTTGCGGTTTGTTATTGTCTCCTGTTAAAAACATTTACTAACTTTTATTCTTAAAACATCTGGCGTATGCCAAACCTTTCAGTAATACTCGAAAAGGGAGAAGGACAGAATACCTACTACGATTGATATAATTATGTTTAACAAAATACAATTCTTAATATATCAAAGATCAGTTACGCATTTGCCTCTTAAATATATCGTAAAATAAAAACGACAAAACAGTATAATCCATTACAAAATGCAAGCTGCAGACAATAGGTGACCGTATCTAAATAAATATGTACTATCTAAATTTCTATTTTCTCTTAAACACGGATCAAACTACAGATTTCAACCAGTGTTAATTCCAATAATGTGTACGAGTATGCCTCCCACCATGGTTTATGAGCCTTGATTGGAATCATGTTACTGATGAGTCTTTGAAAAGGAGCCCATTATCTATAAAACACGTTTTGACATTTTCGAGGTTCTCCTGAAGTGTTAAGGTGGCTGTTCGTGTTCACACTGTTCCTGATAACAATGAATGCCTCTCTCTCTGGCGGTCCTCCAGACCCCAGACACAAACACAAAGTTTTATCACAGCGGACATTGGCTATTCTTTTATTTATATATGTGATTCATGGGCCAATGACCTAAAATCTTGAAAATAAACTGTAAAACTGTTTCATTTGTGAACACTACCGTCTCAACTGCAGATGTTTTCAATAGTACGCTTTTCTTCCGAAATGTGCTTGTGTCACTTAACCATAAGAAACCTGAATATTTTAAATTTCCTGTCGTTCTTTGTAACAGCTCGTATGTGTTTGTAGGCATTTTGACGTTAATGAAACTGTGACTCGCCTAGATCAAACCTTTTGTTTATTTCTGATTCCAACGTACAAAATACTTCCATCATTTTATGTGAAATCACTATAACACCATGCAACAATATGGTGTAAGTATTTGAAAGTAAATTAAGTGAATTCACAACTGGGCGAACCAATGCGAAAAGTACTAATCGTCGGTCGCTGTGATAGCGTGTATAATGGTTGTACAATGACAAATGAAATGCTACTGATTTGCATAATTGAAGATAAATTTATATTGACTGTAGATAATAAGTTGCAATCTGCAATTATATAAAATTCATTAAATAAACGCAATAATAATCAAACGAGACTGATTGTGTACGAATGTATTGAATGACCCTCATATTCGTTTTAATTCCTGACCCTGGTAAGTTGATTTGCAATGTTTGTTATCATAACGGCAATTTTGAAAACAATTGTATATACATTCTACGTTATCAGCATCAAATGTCAAATACCTATATTTAATACACTTGTTACTATATATAGTAACACAAATGAGCCTATTTGCGACTGATTACGGCCATCACGTGGTTGATTATTGCCTATCCGCCCGGTCCGCAATCTCATTTTTGTAATCGGACCGGTTGAACGGGCGTACGTTACCCATGTAAACATGACGTCATGTTGGAGCTGAAGCCCTCGAGGTGATTATTCATTTTCCGGGCGGATTATCGCCTCCCTGCCCGGCTGTGTCGTGTATTAACCTCTAAGTAACAATGATAACTACATGTACAAGGGATGATCTATAAATAACGAGAAAATGCTTATAACTTTGCTATTACGTACATGTTATGTTCTAAAAAATGTATTATGTGGTGGTTAATACATATTTTAGGAGAAAATGTACGAAATAGTTTACAAATATATAGAAAAATAAATTGTTTGGAACATTTTTACCGACCTATGAAACCGGAAGGCGGGACAACGTCGTTCTTGCACCTTTTAACGTTATTCAGAATTTAACTATGATCAATTTGACGATCGCATTCCTTAGGCCCTACTGGATGATTTTTTAAAAACTTTTCAGATTATCACCCTTCAATATAATTCGTCTTCGCCAATGCCATACCAAGTTGAAAAAGACTCACGATAGTTATCTTAAGGAATTGCATTCAAAACATCAAACATTTTCTTGCGAAGTTTTGACGTCGACGTCACGTTACGCCAACTTTGCGTTAGATCACTAGCCTTTTTCCAACTCATATTCAATATGTTATTATGTTCACAAATCGAAGCTTTTGACATGACATGATCACGAAATGATTACTGAATATCGTGCACAATTTTATTATAACTTGTTTTCTTTAAAACTTAATAGTTTATTGAAAACCCTTTGTCGTCCGTAATTTTTGCTATCACGGAACGATAACACGTGCGTGACGTAACGAATGACAACACAACCCGTGTATGACGTCATCATCAGTAAGAGGGATCTTAGGTGACCCCATATACCATAGCTTCCTTATTTCTATTATTTAAAGATCCAAATTGTTCCAAAATCATGAGAAGACATAGGGCTTTCGTTAAATGTATATTTTTATAGACAAATTTAATTTAATTCCACCGGGAATAACCGCCAAAGGTGGGTGGGAGTAAATTTAATCCAGAACGTAAAAATCTCAATACAGTCAGAATCAACATTAAACACTCATTAAACATATTCCTTATATCCAAATATTATTTATTCGTGGAAATTGATTTTGACTTACTTAAATATTATGCTAATTAACTCATTTGCATATTTATGAATATTGATAATGTATTAAACATGTATGACAAATAGCGTCCAAATAAGGATCTATATCTGAGTGATAAACAAGCAGTGCCTTTTAATAATTATACAAAATGCAATACATATGTCTCATTACACAATATATGTTTGTACATGACGTTTAGAACTGTATTATTTATTCTTATAATCATCGGCAAACCACAGTAGTTTCTACCGTTATTATACAAATTATACCAATTCCAATAAAAGAAAACATGTAGTGCCGTCAACGTAAAATGTCGCCTGGTATATTAACCTCTTAATTAATATGTTGGTATTTGTTAACAAACTACCCGGTATATGTATGTTCTTTTAGTTGCATGTTTAGATTCGTATTGGAGAACAAGAAAACGTTATTCTTAGCCAATTGCAGTTCATTTCTTTCGTACCCTGACTTTAAAAAGCCTTAGTTAATACAGTACATACAGCGTGTTGCTATTTTATCATCAGTAGCAATGTGTAGTAAGTAATGGTGATTAGGACGGTATTGAATGCACATTATGAGTAATTTCCGTTTTGAACGTTCCTATTGTGACTTTACAAATCATAAGCTTATCAATAAAGACTACACAACTTAGATTCAAACGAGGTAGAAAAAGTTGTCCGATGCGTCGAGTTATATCTGGTCCTGATACTAGTATGCCCATGCCACAATCAAATGATTACATCTTGCTAATGAGTAAAACCAAAGTCGATACTTGCTAAGTTACTTTTCTTGAGTTTGCGGACAAGGTCAGAGACGTTACTAAGAAAGAACGAGCTTGCTGTAAGAGAAAGCTACCACAATGTACAGAAGACAACGAAAAGACGCCAAGTATGCCAAATATCATTAAAATATACGAGGGTCAGTTTATGCTTTGGTGCCTTAGCGAAGATGCCTTACTTATTTATCATTCACTGACATTCAGCTCTCTTCATTGATTCCGTTTTACCTCAGGTTCGGCCTTTACTGTTCTTCGCCTTGCAGTTTTCAGTCTTGTTCTTGGTCTCTTAATGCCACGAGGTATTAATTGAGACGCTTGAAGCATATACATTTCCCATTGTGTATGTCTTTGTCTAGGGGATGAACTCCCAATAGAGATTTGGGAGGCATCGTAAACAGGTTGCTCGTGGTTTAGGGGAAGTATTGGGGAGGTCATCAGACAAGTTGTGACATCAGTAGGAATCATGATATCCAAGGAGTATCGGGATGTATTGCGAAAACTCTCGATATGCTCCAGACGTTATACGTCAATTCCTCTTCCTCGGGGGGGGGGGGGTACTTCCGATGGATTTAAGAGCTTAGCAGGCGTTTATGATCCCATTTATCTCAGAGAAGGCATCCGGTGTCTCGGGTAAGCTTCATGAACTTTTTGGGGAATCTTGAGACATCTTGTGAAAACGCGAGTACATGTACATAAGTCAGGGAAATTCAATGCATGCATATGTTTACTCGATGTATTCGCGCTGTCATTCGGATATAACCTAGGAAGGCATCCCAGAAGCGCACCAGAGACTCGGGAATACCAGTAACCATGTAAAATTATGCGCTAGGCATCCCAGTGATATTTTGGGGACACATTCGCGGTCTCGGGATTGCAATTCTGAAGGGAAACTTCGGGTAAGTCATGAGACATTTTGGGTCATCGTGAGTAACCGGGATGGGGGTATCGGTAGACCTCGGATGACTGCCGATGTGGTCCTGAAGTTATTCGTCTGTCCCACTGCCTCGATGATTTACTCCCGGTGGAAATTAGGGACTTAGGGAGGTGTTGGGGTTAGGTTCTGCAAGAAGATCGGTAGTATCGAGAGACATAAACAAATGTGTAATTCCTTATCGCTGATAAGTTCGCATTGTGTACCTTGTCATAGCCCCGCCATATGTTCTGGTGAATTGTCCCAGTTACCTACGTCTGATAATAGTTGAATGAGACAGGTAGAATTTGTCAAGATATAATATGTTAAAAATATTTGGGCCAAAATATTTTTCAGATTTGTCGTAGGTAGCCGTTGTGGAAACTTGACAGCTCATGAGTATCTTCATGTTAGCTTAAATTTGCTTGATAGATTCGCAGATTCACAACTTACTAGTAGTTGTTTGGTTGTACTGTTTAGATTTTCCAAATTTGACGTAATCTATATAATGCTGATCAAAAAAGGTTCGCTATGCTTGTCTATTAAGTGTAATAATGTTGTCACCCTGATCAATGTCTAAGTCTTCAGCAAAGGTCTGAAGTATGACTTGTGTCTCTTTGGTGTTGATTTGTAGTCAAACCTAGTTTGCATATTTGCTAAAGAAGAGTATGAAGGGTATTAAAATAATTATCGTATGGCATGATATAGATGTATTTAGAATCACCATCTGGGACATTCCAATATTCAAGTCTGTATGAAAGCTGTGCCATCAAAGAAAACCAAACTGTGTACTGCACATATAGTTATCAGAGCATGTCCCCAAACGACTACCGTATCATTGTTGGGTTTCTCTCTTTGACGGGATGTGAAACTATTTTTCTGCTTGAAAAGATATGACCTTCTGTTGGATATCAGAAGAGACGTACATTCAGATTAGACAGAGAGTTGTACAAACTTGTTAATGACTCCTGTTTGTTAAAGCTCTATAAAAAGTTTAAAAAGACGTTAAGTTACTAACATTCGAGGGCTGCTTTCAGCAGTTCAGCTGTTCAGCCACCTTTTGATACTTTAACTTCCCTGGTCATTGGGCTACCTAAGGAACCATGCGTTCGAGTTTCCCTGGGGAGACTACTTCTCTCCTGGTGAGTGTGCAGCCAACATATATCTGCGGCGCAAAGAACTATCGAACGTGTACAGACATCGCCCTAACAGGCACCAAATCACACCTTGATTGAGTGGAGCATGTGGGTTATTCTTGCTCAGAGAAATGTGAGCAGTGGTCGAGACGGGGATTGAACCCGTGACCTTTCGACCCGAAGCGCGCCTCCCTACCTCTAGGTCACTGCTCCCACAGTGATGTGAAGTGATGCGCTCGAACTGCACACCGCAAGAGCAAACTACCAACCAGGCACTTGTATACGGATACAAGCCGATGCATCCATTATGAATACAGAAATCAAGACGTGATCTACTAATTCTTCATACTGCTTGCATCGAACTGAGGAGGTGTTTGTAAATTCACGTGCAAATATATCCACAGCAAATGTTCACAATCAATCTCAAACTAAACAGCGACATTGTAACTTGTCTTATTTGTACGTATATATACTATTATTTCATGAATGATTTGTGGCGTTTTCTGTATAGATTCATAGTTTAAAATTGCCAAGAACGTCATTGTCTTAAGCAATTAAGGAGGTATATGCACCTTGTGTTTAATGATCAAAGCTCCCACGGACGGGCATTGGTACCTGCTGTTTCTCGGTACTCTGTAGATGTTATAACAGGAAAAGCATGCTTTAACTCTGTATTCATTCTAATTTAAACAAGACACGAATTAAAATATCAATCTGGTGCTGTATGGAAATATATTATTATGTAACAGTATTCATGCTTTTAAATGAACCATTCCTCACCTACTTTGAGCTTTTACAAAGGAACAAGTAAAAGTGTATGAACAATTTGCAATATCATTTTGATTATCATCATCTTTTTATATTCCTATAGCATAATTTTAACCTAATTTTACGTTTGTTCTTATTCATCATACTAAACTCGAAATTACTACTTGCAGCTCACGTGTATGCCTACGTGTAGGTAGCTCATTCCTCCTTAAACGAATGTTGACATATTTTAAATGAATTGGTACATTTCAAAACCAATATAATAGTTGTTACTTGTAATCCCATTTAAATCAATGCAAACATAATATTACTTACTTATAATACTTTTGACGCTATTATGTAAGTTTAGGTTCACGTGTCATTTTACCCCCACCCACTTTAAGCAAACGTGTGCCCTTAAATCAATGAGAAGGTAAGTGACAAGTTAACATATCATGGCCTTAGTATCTCACCATTAAGAAATCATTTAGGCTTTCAAATTGCAAAAATGACGACATTATAACAAATATATCGTTCATACACGTCAAATTTTTATGAAAAATATTGCTAATTTTAGGTGTTCTCGTCAATATTCATGAGTATACAAATGCATTAATTTATAAAAAGTTATTTTTATTAATAGCCCAGTGCATTAGCTTCATTTTGATACCATTTGTAAAATTTTTACCGTAAAATGACAATGATAATTATAATGGTATTTCGAGTGAGATATTTAAATTTAATGCACTCATTTGACCTTTGACCTAATTCTGAGAAAACGAGGCAAAATCACGGATGGCATCCGGCCGTTTCAGATTACACACATATCAAAGATAACATATAGCATGGATGCCACATTCTACTCTCCGATGCCATGGCTCGTCATATTTTCTCCGTATGGACTCCCGACTATTCAGTACAGTCGTCTATGACTTGTTTGGAGACTTTGTCTGTTGCTTCCGGAAGAGCAAACTCTTTACCGAATAGTATGATCCACCCAGGTAGTTTTAAGACTAAACTCTCCATCGGGTACATCTACGAGGTCTTTGTAATTTTATGTCAATCCATGTACACAGGTTGGACATCACAGAACAGCACAGATATTTATTCAGATTTTTCCATAGTACATCATCTATACAAATAACACACAAATTTATCGCTGGCTTAGAATTAGAAAGTCGTAAGTAAAAAATCAATATTTTGAGACAACAAGACAACTTCTGATTTTCATGAAAATAGGCTCATAAGAAGCGCATTGAGATGCAGATTTCAAATATGCATCAGCCAGCGATATATACATACAAAGGTAAGTTATATGATGTTGGCAGATATAACTACACACACTAATACATTAACACCTGGTCTAGCAATTTCATTACCAAACCAAATATTTTCTGAAGAAAAGTGATCTTCCCAGTGCACACTTGTCAGTTTACACAAAGAATACAAGGTGCATATGCATGTCGGACCCCTTCTCTGCAAAATGTGATATTGGACCCCTATCTGTGCTGGCACGGGTCACTCTCTGTGAAAAAGTTCGTTCACACTCTTAAACTTTTATGATGTACTTCAATTGACTAACACCTATGTAAATCTATCAATTTACTTGCAGTTAAATAATTACATAATACCAACCGAATAGGGTTTTGGATGAAAATCAAGAGGAAAACAACATTATCCATAAACCCATGTACTATAGTACTGACACCCAAGTGTTTGAGCAATAAATAATGTGTGTAACCTCAACTGGATTAAACCAGTCAAACCTTTGTTCTGCTACGTTTCATGGACAATGGCTTACTTGGCCTGAATAATTCTGACGCAAGGACAGACGGAATGTCAAACCACAAATGTTCTACGGATTTTGAATCTGTCGACTTTGGTTACCTATCTAAACACATAAGGTAATGTTTCTGTTTCAATTCCTTCACCATGTTAGTTTGATGACATGGTACCAACAGAGTGAGGGAATATAATGTTTGGTGGGTTGCATGTCATACAGACACACTGGTATTGTTAGTTGAGTGCCAGACAGGTTGCTTAGCAATGATCACACAGACATTTCAAGAGACTGCGTAATAACATCGGCCCACCTCCCATTAGGTACATGCTATCTGGGCAACATCGTGAAGGAATTGGAACAGAAACATTACCTTACGGGGTTAGATGTGTAACCACAGTCACTAGACTTAAATTCGATAGAAAATTTGACAATTAGTCTCTGCTTAAGCTTGGTTCACACTCTAGCGTTTGGACCGACGTTTACCGACGTTTGGGCAAACGTTCAGCTCCGCTAATAAAAGTTACTAAACGTTTTTAAAACGACTGCTGAAACGCTGGTGCTGATAATGAATTTAGTCGAACGGTTATCTAGCGGAGGGCAACGGGTATCCTGCGCAATGAACGCGGTAGTAACGCAAGGGCTAACGTCAGCGAACTTTCCCCAGCGCAAATGAACGTTTGTCCAACGCAGGCTAACGGGTAACAGACGCAATGAACCCGATAGCAACGCAAGTGGTTAGCGCAGACAAAATTTTCATAACGTTTCAGTGACTTATGTAAACTTTGTTCAGCGGATCCTGGCGTTTGACACCTCGTTTGTCTAAGTCGGGAGATTAGGGACCGTTACACATACGCTAAGCTGCGCTGGCAAACGTTCACATGCGTTAAAAGAAAATAGCTACAACGCTGTCAAACGTTGTTAAGCGCTAGTAACCGCTGCCAAACGCAGTCAAGCGCAGCACTACGTTTGCAAAAGTTTGCGTGCGCCAGATACACAACGCTCGTAGTGTGAACTAAAATATTCCTCCTTGCGAACGTAATTTCACCGACGTTTGGGCTCATTTTACCGACTTATGAAACGCTGATCAACGCTTGTACAAACGTTCATAGTGTGAACCTAGCTTTAGGAACAAGAACTCTGGAATTCGACAGACCAAGGAAGCCAATGGCCATGAAACATGAAGAAATAATTGTTTTGAAAGATGCAAACAAATGGTAATGTCAATACGAAGGTGGATAACTTTGAATGTTCATGGGTTAATGGTTGTTTTCCTCATGGTTTTCATTCAAAACCTCCAGTTGATACTTTGTTTTCGTTTTATGTTATTTTATCAAATGAATGTCTAGACAATAAGGTATATTGCTGGACGGTATAAACAATTACATATGTAATCATTTATAATCATTATATGATGTAATTATATAATCAATTGTGACGGTTAGTACTGTAGCTTCCTTACAACAAATAACGTCAATTAATAAATTAATAGATTAATCGTGCTAATGACGTATTTTTATACGTCCGTTGAAAACGGGACGTATTATGTGAACACCCTTGGCGGGCGTGCGTGCGTGCGGGCGGGCGGGCGGGCTGCGGTGTCCAGTAATTTGTCTGTACTCTAACGCAAACAGTTTTCATCCGATCATCTTCAAACTTTGTGACAATGCTTATGGGCATAATATCTAGGCAAAGTTCGATTATAGGCCAAATCGGCCCAGGCCTTCTTGGGTTATGGTCCTTCATTTACCAAAAAAATGTGAAATTGGCCTTGTCTGTACTCTAACGCAAACAGTTTTCATCCGTTCATCTTAAAACATTGTGACAATGCTTAATTATGGGCATAATATCTAGGCCAAGTTCGATTATATGCCAAATCGGCCCAGGCCTTCTTGGGTATTGGTCCTTCATTTACCAAAAAAAATGTGAAATTGGCCTTGTCTGTACTCTAATGCAAACAGTTTTCATCCAATCATCTTCAAACTTTGTGACAATGCTTATGGGCATCATATCTAGGCCAAGTTCGATTATATGCCAAATCGGCCGAGGCCTTCTTGGGTATTGGTCCTTCATTTACCAAAAAAATGTGAAATTGGCCTTGTCTGTATTCTAACGCAAACAGTTTTCATCCGATCATCTGCAAACTTTGTGACAATGCTTATGGGCATAATATCTAGGCCAAGTTTGATTATCGGCCTAGGCCTTATTTGGTTATGGTCCTACAATTACCAAAATAAATGTGAAATTGACCTTGTCTGTTTTTTAGTGCAAACAGTTTTCATCCGATCATCTTCAAACTTTGTGACAATGCTAATGGGCATAATATCATGGCCATGTTTGATTATCGGCCTAGGCCTTATTTGGTTATGGTCCTACAATTACCAAAATAAATGTGAAATTGACCTTGTCTGTTCTCTAGTGCAAAGAGTTTTCGTCTGAGTATCTTCAAACTTTGTGACACTGCTTATTGGCATAATATCTAGGCCAAGTTCGATTATAGGCCAAATCGGCCTAGGCCTTATTTGGTTTTGGTCCTACAATTACCAAAATAAATGTGAAATTGACCTTGTCTGTTCTTTAGTGCAATTAGTTTTCATCCGATCATCTTCAAACTTTGTGACAATGCTTATGGGCATAATATCTAGGCCAAGTTTGATTATCGGCCTATGCCTTATTTGGTTATGGTCCTATAATTACCAAAATAAATGTGAAATTGACCTTGTCTGTTCTTTAGTGCAATTAGTTTTCATCCGATCATCTTCAAACTTTGTGACAATGCTTTTGGGCATAATATCTAGGCCAAGTTTGATTATCGGCCTTAGCCTTATTTGGTTATGGTCCTATAATTACCAAAATAAATGTGTAATTGACCTTGTCTGATCTCTAGTGCAAAGAGTTTTCGTCTGAGTATCTTCAAACTTGGTGACAATGTTCATGGGTATAATATCTAAGACAAGTTCAATTGTAGGCCAAATCAGCCTAGGCCTTCTTGGGTTATGGTCCTTTAATTAAAAAAAAATGTTGGATTGTTTTTTTTTATTATTCACCATGCCCTGAGACTCACCATGCCCCAAGACGGGCGTATTTTGTGACATTTTGGCACTCTTGTTTATATTTTAAAGGTGACGTCTGGTGCTACTGGACATGTGAATGTTGAGTTTGAGGTTCTACAATTTGACAATCCGACCGGTACATCATATCGTGGATCGGTTCTTCATTCACAAAGAAAATGTTGTGACACCGACAGCCAGAAAGTGAATTGTCCTACGCAATGTGATACCTACTTCGTCATTTGTCTAGGAGGGTAAATATCTTTGATCCATTGATTTTAAAAATACTAATTGTTATATTAACTATTCAAATACAATTTATGGATGTCGATGTATGTGTTTGATTCCTTTTGATATGTGTTCTCAATATAACTCTTTCAAAGTTAGTGTATTTTACAGTATACGATGAACTGCATAATCTGACAGAATGGTTCAATATATGTTGACTGACAACAGATGAATGTGTACATGCTGGCTGTTGAAATTGTGCAAGTCTAACTGATGTAATTTAATTAATAGTTACACATTATTATAATTATTGAGTGATTGAAATGACATTTATAGCTTGATACATACTTACGGAAAGTGCTTTATTTATATCATTTCTAAGCTTTTTTTACACTTATTTGATTTATTCTTTGAAGAATTGTTGATAATTTATTTGAATTTCCAGAAGGTCACAGACCCATGTGGACATACATAACATATATACATGTACAATGCAAATATTAAAGTGTACATACACGTACACACATCACACACACCAAACACACCACACACACGCACAACACACACACTCACACACACCCACCCATTCGCACACATACACCATGTACATACGTACAAAAACACATGTAACAGCATAATATGTACAAATTTAGGTTCATAACATCCTTATACAAATTTGAAAAAATACCTTATATGTAGTTATTATTATTGCGTATTAAAAATGCTTTATATATATAAATGCTTAATTTTCTGACTATCTTTTCTGTTTCATTCGATAAGAGTTCTATAAATTTCTGTACATTTGGTCTATGTCTATAATAGTAGGAGATGTATTGTTTTCTAATATCACTGTATAAACTGCACTCAAGCACAAAATGGTATTCATCTTCTAATATATAACAAATTAAACCTTTTCTATCCGATATAGGTGTAGGATTAGGTCTTGTCCATCTACCACTTTCAATATATAATCGATGTGAGGCTACACGTAATCGAGTCAGATTCGAGCGAAATTTTGCAATAGTACATATGGTTAAATATGGTTGAAATTTAAATGATGCTAAATGTTTATATAATAATGAGCGACTTGATTCTTGAATTCTCCCATTCCATCCTTGTATAAATTGATCTCTTAGTCGTTCCTTCGCAGAAAATAGAAATAACTTAGGTTGGCCTACATCTTGAAATAACCACACGTCATAAAAGCCTAACGTACTAAGTAAGTTTTTTAAAAGAGTACACCAATTCTTTCTATTTGGATATATGTCACTGTCAGATTTTAACATAGTATATATTTTTTTATTATATTTATTGTTATCTGTATAAAGTAATTGTACCCAGTATTTTATTATTTGAAAGTACCTTATACATTGATAATTTAGACGCCCTAGTTCACCGTAAACAAAATCATTTTGCGTCGTACGCTTAATCCCTAAAATGTGTTTGCAGAACTGTAGATGCACGCGTTCGATCGCATTACCTTGTATAAATCCCCAAACTTCACTTGCGTAATTTAAAATTGGAGAAATTAGTTTATCAAATAGATCTAGTTTATGCCCTACTAAAAGATCAGTAAATTTATATAAATATTTTTTCATTTTAAAAACAGCTTTTAATGCTTGTCCGGATAAGGTATTCTGTGTATCAGTAAAAGAACCACCAGTCGAGAACACTATACCTAGGTAGTTAAACTTGCTTACTACTTCAACTTGATTACCATCAAAAATAAAGTTTAGGTTATTGGGAAGTCGCCCTCCTTTTCGAAATATCATTATTTTCGTTTTCTTTGTGTTAACAATTAACTTCCAACGTTTACAGTAATCATCTAATACATCTAAACTAGTTTGTAACTCAGCCGCGTCATTTGCGAAGATAACCATATCATCAGCATAAAGTATAAGAAATATCTTGAAAGAGTCAACATCAATTCCGCTTAGGCCTTTCTCAGATAAAACACTTTCGATGTCATTCAGAAACATCGCAAATAAAAATGGTGACAGGTATTCACCTTGTCTTACGCCGAGAGTACACGTGAATGAATTGCTCAATTGGTTACAATATTTTACTCTAGATTTGACCGAACAATACATAGATTTCATGATATTTAAAAGTTTCCCACGGATTCCCAACTTAATTAGACCATAAGTTATCTCTTACTATATAATCAAACGCTTTGGAAAAATCGACGAAAGCACAATATAATTGTTTCCCTTTATTAATCATATGAGTTAGTAACCCATGTAATACAAATATATTATCGACAGTTCCCATTTTAGTTCTGAACCCCGCCTGTGCCTCTATGTAAACCGAATAATTTTCTGCCCAGTCCGTTAATCTGTTATTTAATATACGTGTAAAGAGCTTTCCCAAAGTACTTAAAAGTGTTATACCACGATAATTGTTTCGATCATTAATGCTTCCCTTCTTATGTAACGGTATTATATATCCCTCCAACCAGCTCTCAGGAAAGTATCCGATATCAAATATTTTTGTTAAAAATACGCATCAAATATGGAGCTAATACATTTTTCCCATGTATAAAGAATTCATTGATATGAAGATCTGGTCCCGCGCTTTTATTAGAGTTTAACTGTCCTATTGCTTTGAAAATTTCCGCTTCAGTAAATGACAAATCTAATTCATGAAACATAATTTGGAATTCATTGTTCTCGTATCTATCAATAAAGTGTAAAATGTCATCATCAGCCACGAAAAACGGATCACCCGGATTATTAACGCTTTTAAAATATTGCTCAAAAACTGACAATGGAATATTTGACTGGCTGATACCTGCACATTCTTTTAACATTTTCCAGTATAATTTCGATTTTTTAAATCTAGCGTCCGTCAGTTTCGGAATGATCATAATTCAACCTGGACTTACGTAAACACGTTTTATAATCCGATCTGGTTTTAACCATTTCGGTACGATTTTCGTCCGATCCATTACGTCTAAATAAATTTAATTTTCTATAAAACAGACGTCTTTTATCTGAACATTCACTGTTAAACCAGTTATTATTGTTTGTCTGAGCATTACTATTATTTGTTTGAGCGTTGCATTTATGCTTAAATATAGGCGAAGCTACCTCATCTAAAATACTGGAAAGTTGTGATATGCAAACATTTATGTCACTATCTGTTTGAGATGTATCCACCTGATTGTTTAAATTATTCAATTTATCTGTAATTGAATCACAAGACAATGCCTCAATAAAACTATCCTTACTATCATTATCCCATTTATATTTAAAACCCGGTCCGTTTAAATGAGTATGTTCGTTTACTGAAGTCGCCTCACACTTAGTGATAAATACAAAAGAAAAATCAACTAGACAATGGTCCGATAAAATATTAGGACTGTGTACAGAAAAGGTATCAATATACTGAAATAAGTTTTGTGTAGAGATTACATAATCTACTACGCTTGAACCCCTAGAACCTACGTATGTATATTTACCATCTTTGTCATTATCAAAACGTCCATTCAATATTCGCATACATGTTTGTTTACACAAATCCAATAACATAGTACCATTATTGTTAGTTCTACCTTTATCACATGAACATCGCTTTAACTTATTGTCTTTGTGGTAATTATCAGGCAAAATATCAATATCATTTAAACATTCGTCCGGAACAAAATCGGGACTATCCGATGTATGAGCATTAAAATCCCCACATACAACTAACTGTAAATCGTCATTACATTTTGCGTCTAATTCGACTATTGAATTTAATAAACGATCTAATGTATGAGTATCGACCATAGACTGTTAAGTAGTTAATACACTATATTTGTTTTAACTGATTTAGGCGGACACCCTGTAGTCAACCTTCATTTAAGTATGTATTGCCCGCTTAAAATAATAAAGGAAACTACAATCAAAGTGTTACTATGCCTTTTTTGTTGAACTGTGGTCATCATATACTTGCGCCTCTCTAGTTTTCAGATTTTTTTCTTTTTATTCTCAAAATAGCCGTCGATATACTGTTTCTTTTTTATGTCGCTTTGTGTATAATCCTTGTGGTGTATGGCCTTCCCTGTGATTCGTTCTTGTCAGTTCGCTCTTGCTCCGGATATGTGTGACTGTAGCAGTACGCTGTCGGAGTGGGGTGACCTAGTTTTGTAGCTCTTCGGTTGCCGTTTTTCTTATTCATTTGAGTAGTTTTCCATGTGAACTGTACTTGTAGTGTGTGTGTTTTTTGTTTTCTTTTTTGTGCATGTCGTGTCCCGCTGAGTGTTGCCCATCGTTTTGTATTTCAACAATAATTACTAACCAGAACAGGGTGCTAGATGTTACTGTAAACAGCAAAGCCGTCATAAATAAAAAAATCAAACTTCCACAATCAATCAAAAGTCATTAAAGTTCTTTAACGTCAATTTTTAAGAGGCCACTTTCATGCAGAGGTAACACTTTATACTGTTTTGTGCCTTTAGTGCTTTGTCCTCCCACGTCCTGTGTTTGCTTACAAGCATCAAAGGTCATGTATACAGCTGCATGGGTATGGTGCATTGTATGTTTGTTTGTACGGCAACATAAATACGCGACCGCATAACCATGAAACATTTCGAGATAATAACGGCGGATTTCGTGAAAACAGAAAAATATCATAAAACCAGATAACATTTTCATAAAAGCAAACAGTTATGTTAACACAAACGGTGTTCATGTACAAAAGCACTCATGTGGAACGGTTGGTGCAAAATGGCTTTTATGAACGTGGTGGTTTGAATGCCTCGAAACTTGGCATGCATGTATTTGCAATGACCTAAGCAATGTGTGCAAGAGCCATAAGTCTACCGAGTGCAGTGTTTAATTTGATTGATTTTATCAAGTCATTTTTTTCCGGGGCATAACTTGGTTAGACTAACCAGAGAACAACGCGAGGTAGATGTTTTGCCTCAATATCAGATAGTTTATATATCAGCAGTCAGGCGACACATCCGACTCTCGGAGTTTTTATTTCTTATTTTAGAACCTATTTCAAAACCTCATTTCATAAACTTGTAGTAATTTCGTATACCTCAAAATAGATTGATTTCCTGGAGATTTGCTCATACAAATATTGTTATTTATTTATAGACGCTCATATGATAAATCGGCTTAGGGAGTAATATTAATAGTTGTATTATAGGTGTATGGATCGCCTATATGCTCAAAAGACATTCACTTTCCTGGTTTAGAAACAGTCTCGTATATGTATATATATATATATATATACATGTATATACAATTACATTACTAAATTGGCAATCTCGCAAAAATATCTGAAATTATGTCTGTTTTTCTAAAGTCGTGTTGTTTATATCTAATACAGTATATCAAATGGAAGATGTCTCGGACCAATGTACAGCCACAACACTCCAAAGCTTGAAGACACCAGTCTCTATACCACAACATATGACAACAGACTCGTGTACACATTTACATGGAGCCAATGGCATTCGGTAAAATTACAAACACGTACTTAGAATAATATTTAAATTATTATATATGAATTATTATTCTTGTATCTTGACTGATTCCTAACTTCTAAAGTCAAGTGTTTCTTATATACAGCGCGGAACGTATTTTCTTATGTATGACAGCTATTTGTAGTAGATTGTAATCAGAATATTAATGTGTAGGTAAGAGTTTCGAAACTATTTCTACAAGGATAAGTAACCAAACGGAGCGAATCGAGTGTCGTTATAGTCCAGAAAATTTGACACGACTCTCGGACTTTAATTAGCATAATTTAACAGTTGATATAATAGTGTCTATATTTATAATCCCGGTTGTATGTTTTCATAATCGGGAACTATCACGAAGACGCTCGAGGTATAATACCAACACAAATCTAAAGGACCGATATTGCACGATTTGTTCGCGGAAATCTATATATTCAACGCAAGAACCATGAAATATATTTATGCATAAAGGTCAGGATCATGTCAAATTCTCTGAGCTATACTTATCGTTGAAGAAAACATTTCAAGAACTTTATCCAACTTAGTGTTTGTTCCACTCACAATAGGTTAAAGCCAAGGAAAAACACATGTTTCGCGTGCAGCCATATTGTTTGTACATCGACATTTTACGCGCAGATAAACGTGTACATGCATATTGGACCAATTCATGATTTTATTTTAAAAGTGATGTCCTTCAATGAAGCGTACCCTGTTTTACTATATTCATTCCATAATTAGAGCCTCACGCTGTCGCGTGAATGGGCTTCACGAAGAGGCACGGTCTACTTGCACATGCTCGGAGTATTTAAATTACGTCTGCGCGTTTAAACGTGTCATTGCATTAAAAAAGCGCTATACAAATATAGTATGATAATAACAATTATAATCCTTCTTGGTGAAGAATCATAATTTCGAAAAGACACGTTCTTTAGAGATTAGATGACGTAAATCAGGCCAATGGTTGGTCGAAAAGGTCGAGCAAACACTAAATAGGAGTAGAAATTTTAAAAATATTGCTCACAGAACTTCGTGATATTTGTTCGGCTTTGATCATAGTCTTTCGGCTTGTCGGAACACCATCACTTGTAAACATACGATCATGAAATCGCGAGCTTAAACGAATCAGGATTTTAATGTATAGACATGTTAAATAAATACGACGTTGATTTTTGTGATTTTATAATTACAGGGTGATATAGACTACGTCGTGAATTTAATGGACTATGAGAATACATAGGATTAACTATTAATCCAGTTAATCATTTCAATCCCAGATTGTAAATTACTTCAGCTGATATTTTCGCTCAAATCATCTAATAATACTTAAATATAAGGTTCACCCTAACAGGAAAATATACATACGGTCTGTTCCTAGTTGTAATATATATTTTATAATGTATAATGTATCATTTTGTTCGTTGCTGCTTCACAAATATATTTTTATTCTTGATATTTATTTATACACAGGTTTTAGAATGAATTTCTAAACAAATAATTGCATAATGTGTACATTACTACAGACCATGTAAGGCAAAATTAGATGTCTACTAAATGTTAGTAAAGTTGGCGTTTCTTTTTAATTTTCCGATATCTTTAGAGAATATAATTATGGTGCCTTACTCTACTTAATTCTATTGGGTTAAATATTTGCACGACGAGCCTTCCAGAAACGAATCCTACTGGAAGGATAAAACAAAAGTTACCGTGGGTTAAATGCATTTACATGTAGTAAAGATTCCAGTACCATAAAGATCGATTTCAGTTTATTAAAACTCTTAGATTGATTTGTTTACTACTATTACAGGGTGATATAGAATATTTGGTGAATCTAATGGACTATGATACATCATCCAAACAGGACCTTATTGATAACTTTACATTGACAACATCTCTCAATGTTAGTGCAAGTTACGAACAAACAAAGGAACAACGATTTTCATTGCGAAACTATGCAAGGTAAAGTGTTTTACGTCTTGCGTTATTTTCAAAGCAATGACGTTGTAACCTATTTGAAGAGCCATGGATTTTGAACCATTTAGTTGAGCCCCAAAGGAGGAAACATCATTAGATGGAAGAAAACGAGATACAACCACCAGTTGGTTTGTTTACAAAATAATGAACTGTAAACAAAATATGCGCAATTTATAATCAAATGGATGTAACTCTTACAAAATAAGTATTTTGTCATCCGTACATTTTACTAAAATTTGATTTTTTGCAAACTATTTTGACAGATACATTTAATATTATGTCGTCAGTTATTGGTTATTTGTGAAAAGTATCATAATTCCTTATATTTAGTCAATTTACTGGATGATCGGAACAAATTATTGAATTATTTCGAAATAATGCAGATGTGTGCAATAGGAGAGATCATGTTTGTATACAAAAGGATTAGTACCACCAGCTAGGGATTGATGAATGGCAGGTTTTATTGTTCATTCATCCAATAGATTGATTGTGGGCATTTTGCATATGAATACGGTGATCTCTCCCATGTTGTGGTCTCCCAAAGCATTAAATTCAGAACAAAAAGGTCCGCTATTAAGCCCGATTCGCTAATAAGACTACTATCTAATTAGCGAAACTTCATAGAAATGGTATATGATTATACTATATTATTGGCACAATTGTTAGTGATATTTTTTATTAATTTGAGTTCAATATAGGCTGACTATGTTATTGAACTAGTTTCCTAATTCTTTCCCATTATTCTGGCGATTATTTCACTAAATATGTGTACAATGTAAATGCAAAAAACGATATCAATAATAAATACAATGTATTTTATTTAGATATTTCACAATTCATACTTGTTAGTTCAGATAATTGAATAATGACTCCTGATAACTTCATGTTAAATGCCCATACATGTAACCTTTAGGTTTCCTGAAATTCTGATAATAATAAGTATACATTATACTCTTGCAAAAATCGTGTTTGTCCTTTGGGTAATTGTATGTGGATTTTACAGCTTAGATATGTCAATCCGAGTCTGGTGTCAAGATGGATATACAGGTCCTGATTGCAGCCAGCAATGCTCACCATATGATGCATTCCATGTATGTAACAGCCACCGAGCAGCAGAACTAGTTCCAGCATGTAATGATCAAGGTATGCCATTTCTTCAGATAATCCGTAATTAAAAAATAGACAATCCATGGAAATATTTATAAATAATTATTTTCAAACAGGTTCATATAAAAGACGCTTCTAATAGATTGTAAACTGTGTTGTAAATGTTTAGACAATGCATTTAGTTTATATTTGAAATAGTTTTTGTATTACGATAAAATCCTTAACGAAATGACATTTGTTTAAACATACATTTTTCACATGGATATATTCATTGATATATAACTACAACACAATGTTGAATTGAAGTGATACTTAATGGCATTACCAATGCTCATGAAAAAATGGGGAAAAAAAGGTATAGACACTTTTTGGATGATGTATATAATTCAGGTTTCTTGCAATATATTGTCAATTTGGTAGGGGACTTCTGTATTGCTTGCAATTCTTAATGACTTGTTCATTACGTCATATCTCTATTTGTTCAATTACGTCATTTTACTTATTGAAACCAGATCATCTGCTTATGGCTTTCAGATTTTTTGTTACTGACATCGGGCCTTTCTACGTTTTAATATTGTTTCTAAACTTTTCAGACTATAGGCAGCTAAAACTATGTAGTTCAGCAGTTTTACTGTTGTGACTAGGTCATTCAGCGTAGGCATTCCGCCTTTTGTTTGCTGACTCTTTTCTATTCAGCTTTGGACAATGGATGTTTAATTGTCTTTGTCGGTAGTGTGTTGGGCACTTCTTCGTTTTAAGATTTCTGACAGCTAAAACTAGGCATAATAGTATTTTTGCTGTGGAAAATAGGTCATTCAGCTAGTAATAATTTATTATACCTTTTGACAGCTTGGACTTGGGCGGTTCTGTGCTTGTTTAGATGGGCATTGCGTCTTTATGTGTTTTATGTTTCCTGTGCTCGGTTGGTTCAGTTGGGCATTGTGTGTTTTTAATGTTTTCTGTGCTCGGCTGATTAAGTTGAGTGCTGCCTTCCCTGTCTTACTTAATATAATCTTTTTGCACAATATATGTTTCAAGCTTTATAAATGTTTCAAGCTTCATAAATGTTTCGTAGTTTTGTTTCAATTGCTACTGATGATTAATAGTGTAAAATCATTGTATTTGGAAGAATTTGCTCAAAATTCTGGCGATTTTAAAAAAATAGGCCACTGTTGTATTATTGTTGGGATGTAGATAAATCGTGATGATTGGATTTTATGATTTAGTTCAACCAAGACATTGATTAAAATTTAACGCTGCAACCTTGGTGTTTTTTTACAGTAATGCAGTATATTAATCCATGCTGTGTGTTTTACAAGTTTCTTGCTCCGTGTTTTTGGGGAAAATGTACCCAGAGTAAGGATCAGAATAAGCTGGTAGTCATTGCTTCTGTTTAATTCTAGTATATGTTTTCGTTCTCATATTTTCAGATGTTTTAACTATAAGGATACCATCTAGTCCCACGGGTGCAACGTACAACTATTCACCTTCACGAATACAAAAACGTATTTTTGATTTCATTTCTAAAGAAATCTGCCCGGATGCAACCAGTTTAGAAGTCAGCATACTTCGATTTTCTTTAACAAGGTAAGAAAAGTGTATGTCTGTAGGTCTTAAATTGTTAGTATGCATTTTACACGACAATATATTAACATAACGCGCCATGAGACTGTGGGTCCAAATGCGGCAAATGACGTAACGTCGTAAACAGAGAAATGACGTCGCCGTATAATCTCAGCATGTTGATAACTCTAACGCGTAGTCTCGACATTGCGCATATATCATTTGGGATTAGACAATCAATATTTATTATAGAATCTATAAGTATGTAATGCAAACGAGCATATACACAATATTTATAGCGTAAATTCTGAATAGAACCTAAGATTCTAAATAAAATCTAAAGGCAATGCGGATTGGATGGATTATCACAAGAATCGTGGCGGACACTCAACGATATTCGCATACTTTTTCTTTACTAATAATGTTAATACTCGGCTGTTATTTCAAAACGAACATAAATATTAACCGAAGATACGACGATCGAGTCACTTTTTAGCTTATCACCGAGCGGCATTATCCTCATAGACAACAAGAATATTGTAGATCTACAGCCATTGTTAATTAAATCTAGTAAACATTTGGACTCTTACGTTCTGTAGTAATTGGATATATTCCATTCTAATAAATAGATCTAGAATACATGTATATTGCTGTAAACAATCCGGTACATGAATCACGACACTCGCGTGTAGGCATTGTTCAATACACAAAATATCTAGGTCAACATATTTTAACTAATGTCTGTGTGTCGAGTCCTGTGACAGAAATATAAAATGATTTATCATTCAAGTAATTAAAAAACAAAATGTTGAAAGACTCCACCTTTAAAAGAATAACAATTCTTTTAAATAGTTTGCTGGGCAAAAAACAAACTACGGTCCGTAGACTGAAATCATGATGATTATCAAATAAAAGTTATGTCACCGATGCCCACGAAACATCTATTATTAATACTAAATCTATTTGTCACAGAACGGGACGTGTATTTTCTGTGAAATGATTACGTCACAGGTCCTTTATAAACAGATGTTGATTTAAAAATAATGTTACCTTATTTATTCATTGATGGCAACAAGTCAAACTTTCAAATTCGAAAAAATTACATTCTTTAAAATAAAATGCGCTCTAATAAAAACAAGGACAATATTTTCGTCTCTGGAGTCCTAAAATCAAGGACAATATTTTCGTCTCTGTGGTCATAAAAACAAGGACAATATTTTCGTCTATGAAGTCATAAAAAAGGAAACTATTTTCGTCTCTAGAGTCATGGATCGGTTTTAAACTTATGAAATGTTTACCATGCAACCATGTACATGTTAAATTCTGTGATTGTCTGTGTGGGGAAAATAGTATTTGTCAAAATAATTATGATCAGCGATCTGTCATATCCTGGTGCAACAATACCAGTTGGAAATTTAAGTACATTGATTTGTATTGGACTTTTTGTTGAGGGCTTGGGGGTCGGGGTTAATGTAGACTATTAAATTTAAAAAAAAGGTAAAAACCAGTTCATCTCTAGTTAGGAGGGAAACACTGAAAAGCGTTTCCAGTGTCTCCTTACCAACTAGAAAGAGATGAACTGATTGGAAACTCAGAGGTAGTATCGCGTGTATTGTAAGTACTATGTACACCGAGCACGTTAAAGAACCAGTGAGTCTATTCAGAAAGAGCTAGGACAGCCTGTCCGGATTGCTTGTAACACACAAACTGTGTCTCTTTCCTCGGACCTCATTGGCCGATTACGCAGGGATAAAAACTGAATGGCTACGCACTATGATTGTCTCAGTTAAACGCAAAAAATATGTGTATGATGCATGCAACAAGATAGCTTTACCAAGTTTCATAGGCACAAAAGTCACTGCTGATTAAACATGAATAAGTTACACTTAAAGGATAATCACATTACAACAGTACAATAATGCACCAGTCAGTTGAAACCAAGGCCCAAACCCCGGGGAGGGTAGATATAGCGGGGGAACAGTCTCCGCACTGCCCTGTGAGTGGGGTGCATTTGTTTATAACTTTTGTTTTGCATAGCGGGAAAATATATATATAGCCATAACTATACCCGTGTGGTATAGGGCGGGGCAATTTGCGGAAGTTTTACCATCTGTATGGCCTTGTGGGGGCAGAGATTTTACTAGGGGTTTGCAAAACCAGGAGCGTGGTTTCAATTGACTGGTGCATAATTATATGGATGAACGTGGTATCAGATAATTAGGATAATATTACGCACAAAAATACTTGCGAGTCCTCAAAACACCGAACATATACATGTACGTCACAGATAGTTGTATCGTTCTGTGACCTTACTAAACAAACACTTCGTTTCGTTAACACCCGTTTTTTTAATTCATTAAAGTTGCGGGTTTGCTGAAGAAAGTTTTCCAATGCTAGCCCTGTTATAAATGATTAACAAATTTTACCAACGGTAAACATCCGTCCTAGAGCTATAGTGTGATCCCAACCTGCCAAATACATTGCGGGGATTTCGTAAACTCGACGTGTTCTATTTGTTGTCCAAGGTATAGAACTTCGAATGTTACTTTAAAATACGAGCTTGTGTGTACATCATTCTTTAACACCGAGTGCATTATGAATATTATCGCAGACATGTGCACCTAAACAAATATAGGTAATTGATATGCCTTTAAGAGCTGTATGACCTGAGAGGGATTGAATCCATATCATTCGGAAACACCGTCACAAGATTCGCCTGGAACTCCACGCTACCAAGGATAAATTTGCACAGACAGTGCTATTGATAACGGATGGTTGCCCCTTACCACTTGCGAATAGATCCAGACTGGGAAATATCCACCCTATAAAATGTCTTATATGAGCAGCTACAGCACGTTATTACTGACGATAAAATTGTTAAAATCCGTATTTACCACACACAAGCAATGCAGTACCCAAATTATTTTATTAGGCTAGCAACGTACCCCATTATTGACCTAAGTCCCCGAAGCTTACCTGCTTACTGATGATATGTTATGAAACTTGTCAACACCATTTTAACATACGCCTCTGGAATCAGCATTGTCTAGTAAATATAGCCAATGGTAGACCAAATAAAACAGAGAACACGTTGTTTATTTTATGATTCTGCACGAACTAGGTCTACATGATTCTTTATAAATGCATTAGTATTTGAAGTTAAAGGCATATCGTGTTTTTCAGGTTTTACAACTGTTACCATGGCAACCAAATTAAAAATATATTTTATAAACAGATTTGTTTCAATTTTGATGAATATATTATGTGGACACAAATAAAAAAAAAATCAATACATTCTAAAAAAAAATTCATATTTTGTAAAACATTTTCTATCGTTGCCATGGTAACATAGTTTTTAAAAAACTCCCTTCAAAAACTTTCTTTATCACAATTCATGTGAAATAACTATATCACAGTATCATTTTCCAAGGAATTAGGCATGGGTCTAAATTGACCCTCCGTGGCCCAAGATAGTCTTTGCAACTCATTGTACAGAATTGCTAACGTCAAAAGTTCTGCAGTTGGAATGAAGATAATTGCATGTTTGTGACGTCATAGCAACATAACTAGACCAGATACAACAATGAAATTTCATATTTGTAATAAGGAATGTGTAAACATCATTTTGCAGTAAAAAGATCATTTTCGAAAAATTCCTCATTTGGACCCAAAATCTCATGGCCAGTCACATATTATATGGCATATAACGTCGTCAACAATCCTAAACGCCATAGTAAGGAGCAGGTACGATAAGGCGTGTTTTTGGCCCAATACCCGACTTTAGTGAATTATTTTAGATGAAAGATATAAAACCTCCTTTAAACGATTTTGATCATTTTAACTATTTTTGTCACTGTTTGTTGCCATAGCAACCGTTTTTTCTAATCACTTAAATATTCAACAATCTGTGGTTTCTTCCAATTTATAGAAGCAGCAATAATTAAATGACATGAACTTAAAAAGTTATGATTTCAAGATTGTTATTTCAAAAAATCTGTTTTTGTTGCCATGGCAACTGTTTCGCCTTTTTCTCAAATATACAAAAATCAGTGTTGTCAATCCATTTTTTTGAAAGCAATTGTCAATGCATGACATAAACGTCTAGTGAGAAATATAATTGTTATTCTAATACAATTTTCAGTGCTTTTGTTGCCATAGCAACCATTTATTTTAGTTGCTTAATATGCAGAAATATACGATTGACATTCAGTTTCATTTAACCACAGTGACTGTGAAAGTAATACGACTCTCTATTTTAGTGTGAAAAGTTAATTTCAAAATCATTCAGCTTACATTGCCATAGCAGCAATTCTTACTATGAATGCTCAATATTGTACATGTACGTAGATAATTGAATTGTTATGATATGTCTTATTGTAAATGTTGGGCCGCGGAGCGTGATCCAGTGGTCGTGGATTTGAAATGCGGCAATCTAGGTTATATTGTAATTCCCGATGGCGACAGGGCATACCCTTTTATTTGATTATTTTAACTACAAAAAACACACCCCTTTTGCAGAACAGTCTGACAATAGAATTCATACAAACTTAGACTTTGTGTTACTATGCACTTATCACTGTAAATCATTTAAGTAATGATTAGTGACATTGTAGGGTACGGATTCTGAAAAAAAGCACTTTTATTGCATTTTTTATTATTTTTACCCCAAAATACATCCTATTTTTAGTAATGTCTAAATCTTTAATTTGTGTAACTTAGACTTAGTTTTGCCATGGACACGTCACAGCGATTGATTATTAGATAAAATGAGTAGTGACAGTGTAGTGTACCGATTCCAGAAATTCGCACTTTTATTTCATATTTTGTCATTTTTACCCCAAATATTGTATTTTTCACTTAAGCCTCGCACTGAATGCTATATATATATTGAACTAGACGTTAATTTGCACCAAACACAGTGATTCATAATCTAATAAAATGATTAATGGCATTGCAGTGCATCGATTCCTGAAATTGACACTATTATTTCATAGTTTGTTAATTTTACCCAAAAAACACCCTATTTGCAGGCACGTCTGAATCTAGAATTTGTAAAACATAGGTTTTGGGTTACTATGCACACATAAGAGTGATTAATTTTCAAATAAAATGATTCATGACGTTGTATTATTCCGATTCCGAAAATTCACACTTTTAAATCATATTCTATCATTTTTACCCTAAAATATTGTAATTTTCACTAAAGCCTCGCACAAGAAGTTTTAATATATTAAACTACATGTTAGTTTGCACCCATCATGCTGATTTATTATCAAATAATTTGATTAATGAAAATGTGGTGTACCGATTCCAAAAAGTCACACTTTCATTTTATATTTTCCCTTTTTTTACTAATTTTAAAAAATTAGGTATCAGCGCAGGCGAAATTTGCAAAATTTATACAAAATTTGGTCTTGGTACACGCCTGCGCTCATATTGCATTTGGTCATTTTATGACCATTTATCGATCAAATTAGCCTTTTTTGGCCATTCAGGGGGTCAAATGAGGCCCCTTATGACGTCATCAAAAAATAAAAAATAAATGTGAACATTATAATTAGACCGTTAAGAGATTGGTTTATCGTTATTTGTAAAAAAAGATTTCATAGCATCGATTTTATTTTTTCTAAAATATTTGGGCCTTAAACGCCCCTTATCGTCCCTGCTTCTTTGGTTGAAAAAAATGTTCGTCTTTTCTGAATCTGTACGATTTGGCGCAATATTTGGTCTATACCTTGTTAATCTACGCCAATCAGAAGCAATAAAAATTAGCAAGTGACGAAATGAAGTAGTTCCATTGTCACACATTTTGTCAAAATGTCGTAGCTACTATGAATTTTCAAAGCTACGTCCTTTCGCCATGTCATTTTGTGATGTATAATTAAGTCTACGTCATTTTGGATACAGCTAAGACATTTCGTCTCGTCACTTTTTGTCATAAATCATTTCATTTCGTCCATGGATAAATAACGTAGCTCCACAATATATGCATTTTGTTAGTGGATATTAATGACGAAATATCGTCGCTCTTATAACATGACACGAATAGATTTACATGCATGTAGATTAAGCAGCAATGATATCTTCATTTGTTGGAAATTAGCACAAAACATTAATTTAAAGAACCTCCTATTGACAAAATCAGAAGGGGTTTTCCTCTCCTGAAAAGTTGGCATTTTGGAGCTACGTTGTTTAGGATTGTTGACGACGAAAAGTGCACGTGTGAAACATTTCGGGGTATAATTGTTGGTACCATTTTATGCAAGTTTTATAAAACTCCATACTGAAGTACTCTTCAATATTCACAATGTGCCACTAAGCATTCCAGACATTATACAATCCCTGATAATGTTGCTTGTAGGTCATTCAGCTAGGGCATGGTATTTCGATTGCTGACACCAGGCCATTCAGCATTTTGACGGCCGAGTCTTGGACAGTTCTTTTTCTCGTTAGGTTGTATGTTGGACATTGTGCCATGTAACTGTGGTGGGTGATGTTTTTGTGTTTACAGTGCTCGAATGGTTAATTCGGATGCTGCCTTCCCTGTCGGACTTTCTATTTAATTGTCTAGTATAATTTTGTAATTACTTGTATACGAAATGGAACGAACTGGTGTATATATTAACTACATATTTTCACTATTCTATATGTTTACAGGTCAATAGAATTCAAGGCAACATGTAATGGTCAACCTGTAGATAACATGTTATTCACAACACATTTGTATGTTATGAGTTTGGCGAGGAAAACACAACTTCACTCTTATTTCCCGAGTTTAACAGTACCTGTAGTTCAACAGAAGACAGGATCTGGGGTATATTATACAACCATATTAGAACGTATAGTTTTGTAGGTATTCCGTAGGGAAATATATGTTAACTCTGATGTCCTTTTAGTTATGGAGAAAGCCGTCGGCCGAAATATTAAAAAGTGAAAAATAAATCAGAGTTAACATATTAGAACAGTCGGAAAATTGCAAATTTATCATTCGCAGCCGCGATAACATTGTTATACTATGATTTAGTATTCCTAGGGCAAAGTCAATTAGTCTATGTATTTCCCCTATATAGTTTAAAACGAAAATTCCATGTACAACACAATTAGGACCACTGATGTTTTGTGAAACTGTGTTCAGTATATCCACAGGTACTTAGTATATATAACGGTCTTTATTGTCATGGTTGGTTGGTTCATCTGTGCATGTTTGTCTTTGCATTTCTTTGTAACCATTGGTCGGCTTTCAACAAAATATTGCAAGGATTACAGTATCAAGTCTAGCTGTGCACATCGTTGAGGCAAGTTGGTAGGATCAATTTAAGGAAGTTATTGCTTATACATTTATTAGTTTCATACACTTAAGATTTCATCCTTGTGGTGTATGGTCGTCGCTTTGGTATGTACAGGGTGTTAAAAAAGTTCGTTCGCAATGTTTATGCATCCTCATACATCAGTGGTTAGTCAAGTTCCCAGACTACCCCCTGATTCAATACCCGTCATTCCGAGCGCAAACCTAAAAATAGCTCATTTCGTATATATCTGGTGATTCCGTCTATCGTCCAATCAGAACGCTTGTTACTCGACGCGGGGAATTTTATAAACAAACACGTGAGAAAATGTAAACATGGATTGAGTTTTGGGATTTAAATATTAACAACCTTAATTGGATAAAGTACATCCTAAATTCAACATAGTTTATAAAGCAGCCGTTAATATAATAACAGAGAGTATTGTACGAGCGGTTAGATATTATATCGTGATATTTAATGAGAGTCCAAGGTTTTCGACGACGGGTGTCCATGGGAATTACTGTGGTTTCGTCAAATCTCCGGTTCGTCAAATTGAATTTACAGTATAAACACTAAACCGGTTCGTCAAAGTGATAATATAGAGTGATTCACACCAGTCATGTAATTACCGTGTATGTTTGTCATAGTGTGATATACATGCATCGGACAACAAATAAAGTGATTAAGGATCATTATGATTGAATTGAAATAATTGTTAAATTAAATGCATTTAAATACACATGTATACATTTATAGAACAGAATAGAACTTGATATAAGTGCTTATAAATGTCGTATTTTTACGGCAATTAATATTTCGCGATAATAATACATAGTAAAATGCATAGATCTATATTACTATACGTATTTTATTAACTCATGACCATGATTTTCATCTTGATATTGAATAAACAATGTGTCTTGCACAATATTCTGTTGTGAAGGCAATTGTGATTTTTATATGTAATGCATCATTATATTTTGCCACCTGTTATCTACTGTCATATGAAAATTGTATTGTCTTATTTGTATTTTCAATCAAAGACCTAAATATACATATTAGGTCTTTGTTTCAATATATTAGCAAAATAAACATTTTTTTTATAATTCATCGTGTTCCTTCAATTTATTAACTCCATATTGTTCGTCCCGACTAAATTCATTCAAATAGCAGAACAGAGCAGAAACGTTTATGTTTCAACTTTGCATCGAAATATTCATGGGCGACTTTTTGACGCTTGTGACGAGTACGAAGACGGGGACTTGACTACAACACAACTTCTGAGGACCTGTAGTCACATTATTGGACTTGGTCCTGTGTCACCGTCAGGAAACGACAATCCAGAAGATCAATGAACACTGTAATGAAGTGAATTCCTGTGAATATAAAATGCCCAATCAATGTGCTATTTCATAACTTGCTGTATGTTACTTGTAACTTACAATGCATGTATCTGACTCAATGTGCTATTTTCTGTATAGTTTTTGTTTGTAACATTCTATTATATGTATCTCCTTTTCAGACCCGATGTGCTAGCTATACATATATCGCATTGTGTATGATGATAAAGTTTTTAACATAATATATTTCCCTTTTTTAGATGTGCTACTATTTTCTGTATGATAATTTTATTGTATAATATATATTAATGCATGCATAATCGATTTTATAATAAACAATAATAAAACACAAACTATTCTTTGTTTTATATATTATATATATGTATATACATATGCCCAATTGTTATAAATTGGAGTATTTCATGCTGACTTTTCTACATCTACACCTGAAAAAATAACAGTCATTTAATTAAAACACGCCAACAACTGCATCATTAAAACATATTAAACAAATTATTTTATTAAATCTATCGTCATTCCCATACAATACAAATAAATCTTAACAAAGGATGTTTGCTCACACCTCTATATATATGAACTCAAATCCCTCTATAATTCAATTTGACGAAACCACAACCTGTTTTGTACAGAAAGTTAAGTTTGACGAACCGGAGATTTGACGAACCCACTGTCACCCGTCCATGGGCGTGAAGTCGTGAGTCGAAATGGATCTATATAGCTGTGTCAGACATGCAAACGACGATTACAATAAGTCGCAGACATTAGATCTAATTGAATAATTAAAGTAAAACTGAGACTGTGCCCGTGAACTTCTAAAACAGATTTAAAAACAATTTGTAAACAACGATGAACGGACAGGTGCCCCCGGAACTCATTCGCCCTCGTCGTTAGTGAAAATGTTCCGTGCCCAGCTGATTCAGATGTTAAGGTAATAAATAATCAGTTTCTAGTTCAATTTTAGTTGAATAGTTGTTTTATTATTCTGAATAATATCTTATAACCGATACAAAAACATTGCAAATATTTTTTTCTTCGATTGATTTCCCGAACGATAAATTTGAATATTTTGTTTGTTAAAGCTCGATTTTGATTGGACGATGACAGGGAAACACCCGTCGTAATCGCTATAAATAGAAATGAACGAAATGGATCTGATTGGTTGATTTTTCGTTCATCACGCTAGGATTTGGCCCTATTGAACCAGAGTATGTTTCGGACGAAGAATACTCTGGTGAACGAGAATGTGTTTATGTTTCACTACTTTATTTGTTCTGGCGTCAGAAGAATGTAAAATGTTCAAGTTAAATTCCCGAGGGTTTTATCATTGTGCTTATCATTCTGGCATTAAATAAAACTATCAGAGTAAGAAATTAAAAGTTTACACCGCGTACATAGTTCAGATAAAATTTTGTATGAGAACAAACTTTTTTAACACCCTGTACGTCTCTTTTGGTCCTTTCTCCGGATTCATTTGACTGAATGAGGCGACAGTCTGTCGGAATGTGATGTCGTGTTATGTAGCAGTTCAGTAGTTCTTGCTCTGGTGTTTCTGATGAGTGCCGCCTTCCTTCTTCGATTATTATTATCATATTTATACGAAAAAAAAACTGCGTATCCATATCGAACGAATCTGAATGCAATACAATGTGTAAAAATATGCACATATTTGGCTATTGTCGAATAAATATTGATAAATATGAAACATGTATGCATATTAACATATCTTTCTCAGATTATATAAAGAGTTCTGAATGTTATAATGTGATTTCAGGCACACTTATACATGATGCTAGAAGTGGTGAGTTACCAAGATTCCTCCAATGACTGCTCGGCACACACCTGTAATGTACAGATAAATATTTGTACCAGTCATATCAGCAACAACCATGCGTAAGTCAGTATGTGCTTAAACATAGAGGAAATCTAAAATGAAAATTGTGAAAGAAATAGAATGTGAAATATTTGATAAACAAATTATTTGGAAAATAAATTCATCCATAGAGAGACTGGAAAGAAAGGTCAAGGTGGAAATAAATTAAGAACCTATTACTGTCGATTCAAAGATATCTGTCAAAACCGCCAGGATGTTCCATTTCTTAAAGGGTAAATGTATGTATTGACCAATCAGCGCTCTTATTTTACTCATACCATCTTTGACCATAGCTTTATGTATTAAAATAAGCGTTGTAAATATCATCAGCGTTCTTAGCGTAGTGCGTAAAATGCATGGTATCAACATAAAACATTGGTGAAATCCAAGTAAAGGTTCGAATCCAGTCTGATACGCTTTTTCTTCGTTATGCTTTTTATAATATTTTTTCTAATATTTTTATTTACTTTTCTTTGCGAAATATGTAGCTGGCTTGATATAGATAAGCTATGTTTTTATATTTACTAGTACATTGAATGCAAAAATTTCAGAAATTTTCAGCTTCCAAGATGAACTAAATCCTGGTGTGCTGGAATACAAATGCGAATAGACCTAGTTTATTAATTGTATGTATGTAATCACCGGAATGAGCAAAAGCATTGATATACAAAGTTTAAGCAAAATTAAAAAATATCTAGGCATTGTTGGGATTTGAACTCGCAGTAAATTATGTACATTTCAAAATAAGACCACAAAGCCATAGCTGTTAACCACTCGGCTATGGGGCAGTTGAAGTTTTAATCATTTAAATATACTAATGATGTTCGGACTTAGTCCTGACACACCTGTAATAATTGATTGTGTTGAATGTTTGTTTACGCGGTTGTGACAGATAACTTTGAATCAACAGTAGTTGTTTAAACAAGCTTTTAAAACAGAGCATTATGCTGAAAGAAATATTCCTTTCAAGTTCAGGTGTGGAGTTGCGCCCAACCCCGCACGTCTAGAAACTGGTAGATTTGACAATATTGCTGTTTGTAATAGAATATGTTTCCATTGTACTAGTATCGTAGACAATGAGATGCATGTAATCCTACATTGTCCAGTTTACACCAATGTTAGATAATCTTAATACAGATAATGAATGTCAAAATATGTCAGATTTAGAGCAATTTATTTACATTTTTACCTATGATGAGTTGATGTATTTGTCTGCCAAACCCTGCTATAACATTCTCCAAGAACGGAGAAAAGCTTGTGTAAATGATAATTATATTATTATAACTGTAACTTTGTGTAGCTGTTCATAAGAATAATTAATAAATATGACGAATTTTATTGTTATATAATTTTAACAAAATAACTGATATACGCCTTTGTACAAGTACAGAAATATTTTAAGATCCATATACATATATGTCATATGTTAGAGATTTAGCTTTAAAAAACTAGCTGCATTCATTTGGTTTTATCATAGTTGAGTTTTAATGTATTACCAAATAGTCTCTTATAAATCATGATTTGTCGCATGCATGTATTATTACATTAATTTACAGTGTATTGCATAAATCCATGAAATGTGAATGAGATTTCAAAAACATAATTGAATTGAAATTGAATCGTACGGCCTGTGCAATATCTAGAATGATCATACAAACATACAGGGGTCTTGTAAATTGGTACATCTGCTCTCTCTGAATACAGGTTCAGTTTATCACTGGTTAGGCATGAAGAAATCGTTTGAAAATTAAAATAAACCCATGTCCTATGACGCTTAGTACGAGGGATGATCAATATATTCGTGGACTTTTCATCTAGCAATTTTGTGTTGTCAGCAAGGCTCAAAAGCAAATTAAAATTATTCAGTGTAGGATATCTCCGACCGAATGCACCTATAACATAGTTTTATTCATGTTATGGGTGCGTGATGTAGGCCGTTGCTCTGTGATTATTTACTGTCCGTCACGCTCGACGGCGCGCGCTGCACCTTGGTCACAATAAATGACGTCATCAAGAACATTGTGACGTCACAATATAATTAATTAATTAAAACGCTAGATAAGTGATATATCTATATTTCCTGGTAATTTCATTGTACTACAATCAATATTTAAAAAGTTAGATGGAAAGTCTTCCAATATATTGATCACCCCTCGTACGTACGCATATGCTACGTGCACTTGTATGAATGTAATTAGTCTTGATTCACTATTAATACATTTACAATAATAAATTGTTATTAAGTATAATACTGGCACTTGCCTTTTTTGTTATTGTTCTATTTAGATGCACTCAATATCACATGCTAGACAGATCTACATTTAATGGAGGAAATTTGACGATATGTGATGGTGTGGCTGTGAGTGGAACATCCAACAAATATCTGATCGGTTCAGCAACCTGGCCGGTATGATAATACTATGTCATTACTATGTTTAGTGATTGTTTGTTGTATTTACAGCAATTGTCAACGTAAAACATCTAGTATGAGAGTATCCGGAAGATTGAGTAGAAGTAATTTCACTTCATGTCTTGGAACTTTTATCGATTCCAAAACAGCGGCTCATAGTGCTAAACGATCTAATTCATCGGTCTACAACTGGCCGGTACGACATACAATTTTTATTATGATCAGGCGCAAACTAAAAGACGTTAGATTTTAGAAAATAAAACAACACTATGCTAGTGATAGAAATATGCATGCGCAAACAATTTTTAGACATATTATTTGATATTTCACGTTGACCTCGTTACAAAAGAGTATTAATCTGTCATAACTCACTACGTTACGGTAATGGTCAATTCCTAATATATTTCAATACCAGGAGTGTTTCATAGATATTTGTAATGCATTTTATGTCATAATTATTTATTTACATAATGCCTTACTCTTTCAATCAATGTATTCTCTAAAAGTATTATGTATTCTCTTTTTTTTTGTTCAGACACACTACCCATCATTTTATCCTCCTCGTATAGAATTTGTGACAATGGGTGTTACTCCCATGCATTGGCTCAAGTCCGATTGTATGGCTTCTCATCCCCTAGTGAGAAATTATTTGAAATATGGGAACATAAAAAGTCGCAGTCTGGTTAAAAGGGTATATGCTCCAAATGTTTTATTGGCAGTTAAAAATTTAAGTTAAAAACCCGCTCAATGCAATTTGTAGAATACATTTACAGAAGTACATGTTTGTACATTGACCCTTTTTACTCCCCCTGTTTCTACTCCTATGTCATCATAATTAGGAATCCTACGATAATAAATTTTTCATTGCATAATGTTGCGTTTAATAAAGTTTAGTTGGCGGGTTACTCTCAAAGATTGGACTTTGTTGAAGCAATATCTAAATAACAGATAATCGATTTCGTTTTAACGAACTTGATTCGACCCGTAAAATAACACAAAAACCGTCAGTATTACAATCCGCTTTCAATTCGAAAAGATAGGGGTTTTTGTGCATGTGTATTTGAAAATGTAACATAAGTAATGAGGCAGAGTTGAATTGTTGACAGTATGATAACAACACTCTTCGCGTTAATTGAACTTGTACTCAACAAACTCAAGCTAAGTATCAAGGTTGTAGTTCTGCAGAACAGATAGCATGTGTTTTAGAACTGCTTATTTTATATAAAAATAGTTCTGATTGGATCTCTAGCGCCTGTCATGTTTTTGAAATTGTTTTCATGACACAGAGCTATATATATATGTCGCTTTCACAAGCAACCCTATGTTTTACCAATATCAAAAGCTTAAGGAACGAGTATATAAATAAGCTTAGCTTTCTACTCAATCATTGATTTGTGTGAAAGAATGTTTATTATATAGTTATGTAACTAAATACTGTTTAACCCAAAAGCATGTATTTTCACATCGACCCAGAGTTATATATGTGGTGTTCGATAGACCACCGAGTAGACTCGTATCACAGGAGTCATGCAATCGAACACAACCTCAACATTTTCTTTTGCAAGTAGTGAATACCTTAAGGCTGTTTAGCTCAAACTACTGTATATACATGTATATGTAGTACAAATGTAAAGAAAACGCAGTTTAAAATACCTCTTTGTCGCATCATTATGTGACCAAACTAGCAAAGTATTGCATTTGGTAAAAACAACTTCCAGTTGTTAGTCCACCTGTTGGGTTCGATGAAACAATACATGCCGAATGAGTCAGACACGAGCTTTCGTTCTCAGATTGCATATGCATTCATATAGTATGCAATATACAAACAAGGAGTCTAGTTTTTCATAAGTGATATTCTTCCATGAAATCATTTCAAATCGTCAATTTCCTTAGTCCGCCGGGAAACAATATTGTATTTCGATTTTCTAAGCTTTGTATCACGAATATACCGGTAATATCTGCCTACTAATTTTACCTAGTATATTTGTTCCAGGTAATAAGTACAGACATCAAGTACAACAGCCAGAAGAAACTGTCTCAACATAATAAAGCTACAGAAGCAACATATAAAGCTGGTTCAACGTACACTAATGCAACACCATACGAAATGGTTTTGTCTGAAAATACCCATAGGTAACGTTTTCACAATACAAATCATACACTCAACAAAAACAAATTTAGGGTCAATGACTTATGATAGCAGTTCTTGAAGACATACCTTTTACCAGGTATGTGAAGTTGACATTCAGTAGTTTTAAAAAGTGAACTCAGTAGTTAATTCATAAATGAAGTCAAAATTGAAAATTTGAGTTTATAGCTGACAATATGGAACTCAGTTGTTGATTCAACAAGTATGAGTCCACTCGCCAACACACGACATATATGATAGATAGATAGATATTTATTTCAAACATAAGGCTTGAAGCCCAACAGTTTACATATATGTACATAAACACAAACGATATGATACAGTATATATATATAATGTGGTTTAAAGCATGCTAAGAATTATTTGGATGGTAATGGCAGTATTTTATCTTTCAACAAAACCAGTGACTATATGAACAAAACAATATAACAGAGAAAAGCGTCCACATGGTTACACAAATATGGTACAGTCGCGTAATTTAAAACTTTTGAATACATAAACTGACAACTGCTTGATCGTATGGTGATTTTCTGATGTTAAAAGTTCAATGAATTTTGGTATATTTGGTCTTTCCCAGAAATATTTATCAATGTATGTTTTACGTAAATTATTGTAGAGAGAACATTCTAGTATAAAATGAAACTCGTCCTCAAATTTTACATTTTCTTTCATTTCTCGGTATCTTGTTGGGCTTCGTCCATCTCCCGCTTTCAATTTCTAATCGGTGACTTGACATTATAAGTTGGGTAAACATTATTCTATATTTTTTCATATCAATAACATCTAAATACGATTTAAAACCAAATTACCTAATAAACTATAAGTGCTTGCACGTGAAGATTCGTTAATTTCTGCATTCCAATTTTGTATAAAAATATGTAACAAGAAGAAATTATACATATGTATAAACAGTTTTATCCTCGAAATAGTGTGTCTGCCTGTCGGACATGAGATCCCTGTAATGTAGGCGTACCATTGGAATCAAGAGAATATCGTTGTCGTCATGCCTCACAAAACGATTGAGTGCCCATTTGACTGCACTTTTGCCAAAAGATCTTTTACACAGTGCCAAAACGCTCTTTTCATACAGAAAGAGTTTAATTATTTGTCAATAAGTAATGGCATAATATTTGTTGACGTGTGTTAAATGTGGGATTGTGGTTACTTTAACCAAATTTTAACCTTTAGCCAGTTTGGTAAGCTTAACCGCGGTTAAAAATTACTAATATTTATACAGTTGGGTGCATCTTATGACGTTATGTGAGTGAAAAACGAAAACACTGTGAAACACGGAACCGAACCCACAATGTGACATATTACTTAGTACTACATTAGGTGTTTTGCCTTTAATAGCTTTCAGAAACCTTATCACAATATTCACATTTTCATAAAATTCATCATTATTAAAGCTGAAACCCCATATTACCCAACGATGTCCACCCAGTAAGTGTACTTTCAGTGCTTGGATTAGTTTGTGTCGGCTGCTACAGTATATAGTATTATACATTTACCAAACGAAAGTTTTGTTTTACACATTTAAACACAGGTCTAAAAGCACCTGTTTGAATAATACGTGGATAAAAACAAGTATTTTAAGAAATTGTGTAGGGGAGTAATGTAGTTATCTCTGCAATTAACGTAATATAAAAAAGCAAATAAAACGGATTTTGTTGGCACATTCGATAAAAATAGAATCAATTTATGTTTCGAACAGTCTCAAAAAACTGTTTCTGACAATCGCGCACTGTGCAGTTTGCAAAAGTAATAGTAATTGCAATTTTATGTTCAACTTTTGTAAAATATCCGTTTGTCTAGTTTAAATAAATTTATATTATCTCACAAAATTAATCAACTGTATCAGATAGATGATACATGCTGTTTACCAGTCACTGCATGGATTTTTTTCACTTATCATTTCAGGCTATGTCACAGAATGCAAAATAATATCATAAATGTATGGAGGGTCCCCCTATTTTGGGGTTTGGTACAAATAAAAAGTTTCTATATCGTCTCGTTTCCCTAGCAATCGTCGTCAAAAATGCGTATTCCTGAAAATCTTGAAATTTTCCATGGAGACACTAAAGTGGCTTCAGCTTAAATAAACGAAATTGTTGAGTTGGTTTTTTTGGTGAATGTTATAGTTCATATAATTTTTATGTGTTATTAAATCTATTATAATAAAGGGTTCTTACACGTTCGCTTATTATGATTATTTTATCGTTTAATGTGCCGAATGACTTTTCCAAACTAAATTACTGGGTGACTTGTACGCTCGTGTTTTCAATAATGCTAAGGGGTTCGGTTGATAAGAGTGCTTTTTAGAAATATCTAGCTATCAAAATAGGGAAGTAATTGTCTGGGAGGAGTTTGTTGTTTATTTGTACAGAATCAAATTGACTATCTTTATAGCTCTGATTAGAATCTAGTAATACTTAATTACAATGCTATAATCAATTATACACACCTGCAAATCTACAAATTACCAGACGATCGCTATAGCCTACATTATTGTTTATTTGAAAATAATTCGATGTTTAAATAATTATAGATGAATAGAATTATTTAAGCTATTTGAGTTGATCAGTTGAGTTGTTTACCTGCATTGTTGTATGTGGTTTAATACGTCATGTGTGTTAATAAAAATACGACAGTGCTTTGTCTTTGCTTATGATGAAGACTAGCTTTACCAGGTTTAAATTCTAAGAGAAACCCCGGCTATTGTTAGATTATCATTCCATAGAGCATCATGGGTAACTTGTACAGAAAGGTGTATGACCTAATGTATGCTAATCAGCTCAGTGGAACAAACTATGATGAACCTAAGTCTTGACCCTTAATTGTTTTTGTTGAGTGCATTGTGTTACAATGATAAAACATAATGTTTCTTTAATTGTTTTAAAACCAATGAATAATGTTTTAAGAAAATCTTCGTGTCTCAGTTGATTTTGAATAAGTATCTAAATGTGTACGGCTGACAAAGGTAAGATCCTCTGCGAGCTATCACAGCATGAAATATTACGTTTAATTTACTATTAAACGTAACTTAAATTTAATTATATTCGAAATTTAAATACATTTAACCAGAAAAAGTAGCTATTAAATTCCATATTTAAGTTAAGTTTAATACTACATTTAAGTCAAATTATTCCTACAAGTTTAAGTCACATTTAAGTTGCATTTAAAGGTGATTAAATATAGAATATAAATGGGATTAAATGCCCGTTTACGCAATATAAACGCAAAATTAAATGCGATTAAATTTAAAATTAAATTTGAAATTTAAGTTACATTTAAAGTTGATTAAATATCTTTTTTTTTTGTTTTTAATAAAATTTATTCTGCACTTATTGTACAAATAAGACAAAAAACCGCTCAGTAGTAGAGCAGTTTTTTAGTAGACAATACATATAATTCTTTGTGCGATTTATAAAGTATAACCATATGTTTTTATGTTAGCTGTATATGCTGCTTCTTATTTCAATGTTCATGAGCAAATATGAAGTTGAATTTAAAGATGTTACACATACACTAGTTCACTATGAAACTACTTAACGGTATAATTTGTTTTTAAAGTATATTTAACGGCTAGGAAAAGATATATACAAATTTAACTAATATTTTTATTCAAGGGAGGTAATAAAACAATTATGGAAATTCTTCTAATTTTAAAATTTGTGAAATAAAATTTGGAGATATACATGTAAACTAAACGCGAATCTAGTTGGATGCCTGTACTATACTAGTAGTATTTGTGATTATATAAATAAATAAAATTTAGTTAATATACGGAAAATACATCGACTTAAATATGGACGTTTTTGTGAAATTGCAAATAAACGGAAAGATAATATAGTATTATTTGCGATTAAATTTACAAATTAAATTTAGTTAATATACGGAAAATAAATTGACTTAAATTTGACGTTTTTGTGAAATTCCAAATAAAAGTAAATATAATAAAATATTATTTGCACTTAAATCCGTTTTTTCATGCTGTGTATATGCAATGCTAAAACTCTCGTCTGCTGTAGTTTCAGTCGATAATGCTAATCTTGTGTATAAACCCAAATGATCATATAAATATTACACGATAGATATCGGATATCAGTCTAATTGTCAATATTTTTGTTAACCTGGCTAGTATTATCGTCGGTGTGCTACATATGTAAACTATAATATAGTTAAGTACTTTAGTTCGCTGAAGATAACTCTAGACTTATCGATAAACAAAGCATACTATAAACACTGTACGGTCGACTCGCCGCTTTGTTATCAATGTATATGTAAAGAGTATATCATTAAAAGTGAATATGCAAAAGATTGAACAACAATGAACATCGTAAATGCATTTAAATTTTGTTTGTAAGCAAAGAATAGTGTTATTGTCGGTTCAATAAGTAATACTAATGGGGGGGGGGGGCAATCCATTCAAAAGAATTGTGGGTTTTGTTTTACGTAATGAAAGAAATCAATCAAAAGTATAATATTTGAAAACCAGTTTTACACATTGTCTCGTTAGTCGAATGGATACGCATATGGCTATTAATACCAGTGATTTTGTTGAGAGTTTGTTCAATCTCGCCAGATTGTAGATTGTTTGTGTGTTATGTGTTTAATCTTTATCTATCAAGTTGAATCTTTTCTATTGTTTTGGTTTTATCTACAGTACAATAATCATACAGTTATATAGTAATTACGTATATTCACTGCAACATACAAAATATCATTGAAAGTATTGATTCATTAAAGCAGTAGTATATAATAAGACTTAATAACATGAATAAATGTAATAAAAAAACAATTAAATTTTGGTGATCGAACCTACAACCCAGAATAAAATTGAAACTTGTTGGAAGTATGCGCTTATCCACTTCACTACATCGCCTTTGATGTTGAAACTTGCTTTAAACATAATTTGATATCGAATCCATTTAAAGTTTACCTGTCAGACGAGTTTATGCTTATAACGATTCTCGTTTTACTTTGAACGCACTGTATCTCTATACATGTACATATTTGTATTTTATATGGATACAGGTTGGCCATAAAGCTTCTGATTTGGTGTGCGAGAGGATACTCCGGAAATAAATGTGAACATCGTTGCCAAGCATCAGGTAACCGTGAATGCGACAAGGACGGCCATCAAGTTTGTAAATCAGGTAAATACTTAATCATTGTACAGTATTTTCATAGCGAAATATCTATTTGAACATTCATACTGTCACTATTAACACTCATTTAGTAGGTGATGCCGATTAACTTAGGTGATTCCTCATATTAATGTAATGAAAATAGTACGATTTGCTATTGAAGATGAAGATGATCACAGGTCCTTAAATGTTTCATTGGACAATCGTCGTTAAGTATACCAAACATGGATCACTATCTGGATTGTAAATATTGATAGACTGACTGTATGTAAGTATGACAATTCGCTGGCTTAGAATGGGATGGTCGTAAGTACAAAATCGATGTTTTGAGAAAACAAGAAAACACTGTCTGAAAGCTAGTCTTTACTTAAGGAAATACGTGGGGTGATCAAAAAGAAATGAGACAAATGTTATAATTTGTAAAGTGTACGTGTTTTAACCATAATAGTATTGTGTTCGTTAAGGTCCATTTATTGCCGATCTGTACATGTAAAATATAATATTCTACTATAGGTAGTGATTTATTTTTAAAACGTTAAATATCAGGTGTCGCGCTATGTCGCCGTACATCAAAATGTCGTCCGTAGGCGCCATATGATATTGAAAAGCATGTGGTTCATATTTTAATAAATATTCCTCAAACATTAGTAAAATAAACTGGACATGACCTCATAACATTGAGTAGCCGTTGATCAAAACGGTTTTATGTAAGTGCGTCTGTTTAAAATCTATGATGTGAAAGCTTACAGTACCGACTCGAAAACCACGTCAATATTCGGCAAAAACACAGCTTCAAAATAAATAGTTTTATCTCACACTTGGATAAAAGTCTAAGCAAACATTTAGACTGAGACAACGGGCATCGGAATAAAACTCTCCCGGAAGAATAATAATACATTGTAAGTAAAAGATATTTTGTGGCCGAAAATAAACTTTAGTATCTCAAGCAGAGGCCCGAAATGAAGAAGATGAGAGATCAATTTTGAACGTCTATCGCAATGACGGACGTCATTTATAATAGCCGTGTTTAGAATGAGAATGATGGAATAATTATTAAACAAGTTCTTGTCATTTTAAAACAATTGCAAGTGAGGGAATATATTTTGTTATAGACATACAACTTTTCTGATTTATATCAGTATTCATTATCATTTTACAGCGTTTGTCTCAATTCTTTTTGAAGCTTTTTCAAAATCAGTTTGGCCAACATGACCTGTTCTGGTATTCATGAAAATAGGCTCATAAGAGGTGCTTTGTGATGCAGATTTAAAACAAGCAAATTCGTTGAATTAAAATCCCCGCCTTCAGAATATCAGTATTTCATGGCAAAGTTTGGAATGTAAGCTTCCATCAGACAACAAGTGTCAATAAATCAATGGCAATAACTCAACAGAAAATTGACCAATAAAAATAACTTGACCGGCATCATCACTGTATAGTTGTTCATATTTATTTTAAGTTTTATGAAATTCTACCCGCTAGTTATTAGATGAAATTAGTCAATAAACCAAGGGCAGTACAAGGGCAGTAGCTCTAAGGAAAATTGAACAAATTGAACAATAAACAAGTGTGCTTAGATGGCCCTGTATCACCTGTGCACATTGAACTAGAAGAACCATATTCAAACAGGACCTTGATTGTGTTGCCATGGTTCTGCATGAATTTCAATTATTTAGCCATTCATAGAATGGAGCACTCAAGAAATATTGTTACCAAGTTGTGATGAAATCCAGTCTGCAGATAAAAGTCTTCACTATTTATATATAGGGGTAAACGAGCCCCACCCACTGACGGCCATGTTTTTAGACGAATCATGATAAAAATGTCAATTTTGTAAGAGGGTCACCTAACAAGTATTTTTGTAAAATTATTTTGAAATCTGGCCACTGGTTGATTTTTTATGAATTTTTTTTAAGTTTTTCCAATCGGTTGCCATGGCAACCAGAGTTATTTATTGATCAGAAAAATAACTTGACGGGCATCATCCCAGTATGCTAGTTCGCATTTAGTTTAAGTTTCATGAAATTCTACCAGCTAGTTACAGAGAAATGGCTGCGGAAGGACGGACGGACGGACTGACGGACGGACAACGCCATTTCAATACCCCCCTACCGATTTCATCGGCGGGAGATAAAAAGCATGAGTCATTTAATGTCATAAGTGGTGACATTCTCATTCTAAGTCAACAAATTCTTATATTGCACAATCAGAAAAATCAATATTCAATTTAGTGTAGTTATATACATGTACGTGATAGTGATAATATATCTGTGTTATATAATATATTATATGACATATCCCATTAACAACTTAATACCCCAATCACACGACTCTCGAATCAGCCGGAATACGTCCGAATGAGTCGGAATGAAGAAAGAATAAACATTGGAAACACATTCCGAATGATAACTCGAATTGACCAAAAGTATTACAACTTTGTCAAAATGCCGTTGGAATACTTCAAATACCATTCAAATACAATTCTTATATACTTCGAGTATAACTCGAATATACTTCGAGTCCGCCTGGAATGATAGCGGAGATCTGAAAATATGTGCTGACGCACTTGCTGTTCCAATATCTTCTATCATAAATAATAGTATTCGATTGGGAATATTTCCGGACAATCTGAAACATGCCATCGTAATTCCTCTACACAAAGGCGGCTCGAAGGATGATCCAAATAACTATAGACCAATTTCTATTCTCCCTTCTATTTCTAAACTATTCGAAACTCATGTTTCAAATCAATTACAGGCATTTTTCACAAATACTAATATCTTACATGAAACTCAGTCTGGTTATTGAAAGCAGCATTCGTGTCAAACTGCTTTGAATAATTTGATCGAAAATTGGGCTAAAAATATTGATTCGGGTTGCTTAATAGGCACTATTTATTTAGACTTTAGAAAAGCTTTCGACTTTGTCGATCATGGACTATTACTTTGTAAGTTAAGACTTTATCGTTTCAATACTCAAGCAATCAAGTGGTTTAAATCTTATCTTGAAGATAGACAGCAATCAGTTCGAGTTGGAAATTCTCATTCTTCCTTTCGATCAGTTAAATATGGTGTACCTCAAGGATCTATCCTTCGACCGCTACTTTTTTTGCTCTTTATAAATGACCTTCCGTTATATCTAAATTCAACAGAAATCGATATGTACGCAGATGACACGACTCTTTATACACATGGTAAATCAATAGATAATATCGAACGCTCACTACAAACTGACCTCGACATAGTTTTAAAATGGTGTAAATTAAACAAAATGAATCTCAATCCTCAGAAAACAACATGTATGTTATTAGGCCCAGTCAATTCAATTAACAAAACGAGAAATCTTAATATATCAATAAATAACCAAACCGTGTCATGTGTCACAACACAAAAGGTTCTAGGAATCTTGGTTGACAATAATCTCAAATGGGAACAACAAATAACTAGCGTACATAACAAACTAAATTCAAAACTCTGTCTTTTGAGAAAAATTAAACCATTTTTAAATTCTGATATGAGATTGATGTTTTATAACGCATACTTATTACCATTATTTGATTACGGTGTTGTTTTATAGTACTCATCTTCGATGAAATGATTAAACAAAATAATCAACATCCAAAAGAGGGCAGTGCGAATGATATCAGACAAATCATATGATTATGATGCAAATATTTTATTTCAAGAACATAATCTAATGCCATTTTTGTTAAGATATAAATATCATGTTGCTGTACTGGTACATTAAACGTTAAATAACTTGTCCCCTATATATATGTCTAATATTCTACAATTTTCAACAAATAATGTGTATTCTTTGCGATCTGTAACGAATAATAACATAGTACATCCTGTTTGTAAATCATACTTTACTAAATTAACATTCCAGTATAAAGATGTGACAATATGGAACGCTTTGCCCAGTCAAGTTAAAAACACAACGTCAGAGAAAATGTTTTAAATCATACTTATCCGCAAATCTAACAAAGATAAATTAAAAACACTCAGGTTATTGCTGTTTACCTATTATATCAGGATCTTTTAATACAATATTTTAAAAGTCAATATTTACTTTTTTGTATTGTTTGCCATTTTATTGATGCTTTTGAATGTTTGTATATATTTATGCTTGTTTTGTTAGATGACCCCATTGGAGATAAGCCCTAGGCTTAATGGGTATATCATCGGAAAATAAAGTTATTATTATTATTATTATCGTGCACGCATATGTTTTCAAAATACGGTAAACACAAGCATCGGACCGTTTTGCACGGGATTATGCACGGGTTGTGCACGGGCAGTGTGTTTAATATCAGTACCTATAATGGCTTTAAGTAATGTTTCGAATATAGTCAGAATGCCGTAAGAATATTTAAAATGTAATCAGAATGTCGGAAGAATACACTTCGGTAGCCGTTCGATATTCCACCCGACTTCGAATGTATCTCGAACGTTTTGAACATGCGCAAAACATTCGAAGTGGACACAGGAATGGGCCGGAATATATCGAATGCACTACGAATTGACTCAGCATGCAGACAGAATGTTTCGAATGCATTTCGATCATGAAGGAATACACCTCGAATTGGTATTCCTACGGCATTCCGGCTCATTCCGACGCCGTGTGATCTGGACAGTATCAATGAATACAGAGAGTTTTTTATAACAGTTTATTCATTTTTATTTTAATATGTATCTTATTTCAAACGAAATTGGTTTAGAGCATGTTAAAACATTCAAACTGGCCCGAACATATGGAATGTACTCGGAATGCAGACGGAATACATTTCGAACATACAAGAATGTACCACGAATTGCTATTCCTACGGTATTCCGGCTCATTCCGACTCTCGTGTGATTAGGGTATAACATACTAGACGGAACTTATCCTTCACTCTATACAAATTGATTCTGTTTCGGTCGTTAAATAGATAGTGATGGCTTTCAAACAAAACGAATTAAAGCTTTTCGTCACTAAGAAATATACAGACGACATCCGCGACAACATCAGACTAAACCTCCACATTTCCTAACAGTTCGCTGGCTTAGAATTATAATGTCGTAAGTGCTACTTACGACCTTATAAGACTTATGCATATTTGAAATCTGTATCACGAGGCGCTTCCTATGAGCCTATTTTCATGAAAATCGGAAATGGTCATGTTGATCAAACTGAAGTTTAAATAGTTTGTTTTTCCTTACAGTTTTCAGACAGTTTTTCTTGTTTTCTAAATATATCGATTTTGTACTTACGACCTTCAAATTCTAAGCCTGCGAGTTGTACTTGTACTTTTGTGAAATAGTAACATGTTTCTATTATACGCTATGCAACACAATATACCGGTATTACAATGATAACTGTATTCGTAACATTTTCATTTTTCAGTGGTTCGGTCTTCATTTTCCACTAATCATTAGCGGTTGTATTTTTATATTTAAGGTTATGGCGGAAGTTCCTGTACGGACATTAACGAATGTTCAAATAGCCCCTGCCAAAATGGCGGTACATGTCAAAATACACCTGGTTCTTTTACATGTACATGTCCATCTGAATGGGCAGGACCAACTTGTGAGACTGATATAGATGAATGTTCAATGAATTATTGTGGTTCTAGTGCTGCATCGTGTACCAATACACCCGGTGGTTACTCGTGTACGTGTGAATCACGTGGATTTAACCGTCATACATGTTCTGACAGGAATGAATGTAACGCTAAGCCTTGTAAGAATGGAGCCACATGTTACAATATATTTGGTTCGTACCATTGTACCTGCACTGATGGATTTAATGGAACAAGGTGTACCGATGACATAGATGAATGTCAGTTACAGGTTTGTTCTACTTTGGTATCTAACATTATAAACACTTCAGAATCTTGGAATAATGTATTCTCGATATCGACATTACTCAATAAAACCCGTTTTTCCGGAACCGAAATTTCACGGTCAGGGGGTTAGCGAGCAATAAGCGGTATAGCGGGAGAGTATATAATTATTCTTTTTTCCACGTTTAAACATGAATTACATATAAACAAATTATTACACATTATCATTAAACATCTTTGTTTTTAAACTTTAGCACGCATGTTAATTAAACATGCGTGACTTTAGCAAGAATTATCCTAAAAATGCTTTATATTTAAAATATTGCATTTTATTCTACACTGCCGCTTCCGTAGCTCGATACCGATGGCGAGAAAATATACGCATTTTTCAAGTTAAACATATTACTTTCAAATTGGCGAAAATATTGTCAGCGAGGTCGTAAAATTGTGTTGTCATTGTTTTCTAGTAAGACTGTTTACAAATTCTTGTCATTTGGCTAAAATAATCGCGATTATTGTACCTGGTTGCTCTATACGCTAGCTATAGGCATTTTCCCCCCTCACGTACATTCGGAATATCTCGCACATTGTCGCTCAATAAATTCCGTTATTCCGGAAAACGGATTTTAAACTGTAATGTCGATATGCAATCGGAACGGTCCGTACGGCATTTATCGCTTCCTGACGTCGCCAGATAAAATACATGTATGATTCTACAGCAGAATTGTACGAGGTGCTCCGAATGGTCGATATGGTGAATGTATTTAAGCTGACTTCGTTTTACGGTAATTTCGAGGTCTGGTCTAAAACGCTAACAAAATGTCGTAAAATTAAAAACATGCTTTTAAATTCACAATTTCAGCTATAACTGTCAAACATAAAAGATAATTCAATAGTAAATGAGAATCATTGAACGAATCCGTAATATTAATCGTAATTATGGGTGCAACTTTTTACGACTGTGTCACTCAAGCGCATGCATTGATGATGCAAGCGTCGGAAGAAATGATTTCTGCAAATGGTTTGTTATTTACGAAAAACATATATACGTGTATACACGGAGTTAATCAGGAAGATTTGCAACTAAGAAATGCTTCAACAAGTGAAGCGGGCTAGGTTTGTATTAATTATTGTTATTTATATGCATTATTACCTATGATATCATAAAATGTCACATATTTTCGCGACATCGTCTTTTTTACGTTTTGGTTGCAAAATAACATGAACTTACATTCTGGGTAACCAGCGTCATTTCAATCCAACGGGAAGTGTTTAAAATCACATTTACATGTGTAAATCAACTAGCTTCGTGTTTAATCTATTTACTTCGTCCTTGAATTGATATAAATTTCTACAAAAGTGACAAGGCAGTTTGTGACATTTAAGTATCACATATCAAGTCTTCAAGAATAGATTTGTACTTTTGAATTTTGAGTTAACTAAGCTGTAAAATGTGTCCATGTTCTCATAAACACTAGTACAGCGCTCTACGAATTGATCAACCTAACAGGTGGGTCATCTTATCCCGCATCACTCCTCCCACTTCCAACCTTCGAGGGTCCACCACACTGGGTCGTCAAACACCACTGCCAGCTTTCGATTAATGACTCATGACCTTCAACAGCAGTATGGTGTACTACCGACTGCGCTTACAAGGCCGCCTTCTTACGGTTACCCCTAATCACTACAACAAAGAATTATAATCATTCACTAGCTGGAGGCTTCATGCAGTGATTTGAATATTTATCCAACAGTCAGTCATCTGCAGTATCAATTTCATTAAAAAAATCTGTCTTTTTACAGAAATATAAAGCACATGTGTATCAGCATTTCACCTGATTGTGAATTGGTAATGAAGCAGTGTTGGTATGGTTTGATGGTGCTGTGAACAAGTTTTATTTCATGGAGGCGGAACAGCATGAGCAAGGTATTATTGCTACGATAATCCATGCATGTTCATGGATAATCCTATATTTTTGTACAGTGATTTTTTCCTTCTTTGTCTGCTACCGGTAAACGGTACCTTCCCAATTTGAAAAAGGCTATAATATTCCCAAATATGAAGGGAGAAATTCCCAATGAACATTTAAAAAACAAATATTTCAAAATCGGACATAAAATGATAAAGTTATGAACATTTTTGACAAGAGGTCAAGCATAAAAGTTCAAAGAAACCAGTAAACATTCACTTGTCATTCACATGTAATCTCTTTTTCTGTTTTATTTGGCCTTTCTGCTTCATGGAAATTCCCAATTTCAAGTTGTCACGACGCGAAAATTCCCAATCTGAACGGACCCGGACCCTTTCCCAAAGAGGCAAAAAAAATCACTGTTGTATGTAATGAAGCATTTTTAGCGCTAAGACCTTTATAAATAACTCCATAGTCCTAATCTATTTTCAAGCTACATTCTCTATATCAACATTACAGGATAAACCTGTTCTGCAAAGTCTAAAATTTCACGGGCAGGGGAGGCGGGCCCCTGAGAATAGTGGGAGTGTAAATAGTGTTCTTTTTTTATCATTTAAACATGAAAAGCGTATAAAAATTATTGTACCTTATCAATAAACATCTCTGTTTTTAAGATTTAGCAAAACATATCCTAAAAATGCTTTATTATTTGAAATAGTGCGTTTTAATAAAATGGCAAATATTGCACCCGTTTGCTCTATGCGCTATACGATCGAGTCCCGGACCTCAATTTCATCAATCAGAATACCTTGAACTATCTCGCACAAACTAATCCGGAAGTCCGGAAAGCGGGTTTTAACCTTTAATGTTGATACGGCCGGTGAATACTGGTTGGTCATACATAATTGATTGACACCAGTGATACATCAGACTGGTCTGCATTGAAATTGAGTAATTAATAAAGTCTAATAATCATGAATATAATAAAGATCAATTTATTTGTTTGAATAAAAGCTAGTTTTCTTTTAATTTCAGATGTTTACATAATTTGTTTATTAAATGTTGAACCATTTATATTTCTTTACTTTGCACTTTCTTCATTTGCTTTCAGGTACACATTCATAATACATGTTGTTAGGACAAATCAATGCACCACTATCTCATGGCGGCATTCAGTGTACAGTCATTCAAGTGAGTTCTCATCTCATGACAGCCTCACAGGTATGTTACTTTTTACTGTTTATGTTTATTATTTATATCAATAAAATAAACATGGATTTATTGACATACTAAATGAGACAAGTGGGTGAAGTGGTTAGCGCTCTCCACTTCAACAGTCAGTGAAATGTGAACCAGTGTGTTACCCTGTGTTACGCCGCCAAATTGCCAGTCCAGAGGTCCCTGGTTCAAATCTGAACCAGGGCACTGGAAATGGAACAAATGCTTATCTGTGTATCCCACCCAACTACAGATTGGTTGTAAAACCAGAGGTAGTCATGTGTGTATCAGTTCTAACGACTGTGCTTGTTAATGAATGGAGCAGTCTACAAGCAGCCTGGATTCCATAAATTTATCACACAAACTTTCTGTCTCCTCCCTTGAAGTAGAGGTCATTCTTGTGCAACAATCTTTATTGTCTTTTCCAAATAAGATTGTCTAAATGGTTTTCATCCATATGAATGCATTGTATTATTGTGCAATAATTGATTTTGTTTAATTCAAGGCATCCAAACAAATTTTGAGGTGTCAATCATATTATTTTTAAATATGCTTTTGTGACTGGGTAGATTGGTTTTTGACTTTTTTGCGAAGAATCCATTGAGGGAATGTTTGTTTATCTGTCTTTGGAATGTTGTCATGAAACAGATTAAAATCAAATCAGACACAATAAATACTATATAATTTCAATCATTTCTATTCCAGTGTCCAGGATCTGATAGTGACAGAAAAGACATTTCTCCTGTAAAATTGGTTTGAAATGAAGATGTATTTGTAACATATGTACTCTTAGCCAGATTATTCCAAATCCAGGAACAAAATGCAATTGTAAATTAAGTTTACTTGAATTTTATAAGGTATATCATGCAAAAACTACTTTTGGAATATAGTACTTAATAAAATGGTCTTGCGTACATTCTTATCATGAAGACAGAAAAGTGACTGATTACAAAGTGTTGTTCTACATGTATATAGATCACAGCTGCAAGTTGGTGTATTTAGCTTAATTGTGCTTAAGATCAATACAATATCTTCTTGAACTCATTATTTTCCTTTTTAATAATATGACAAAGGTTTATATAAAGTAATGTACTATGCATTTGACAATTCCACTTTTATGCCCCCATCTTTGATAAAGGGGTATATTGCTTTGCACATATCAATCGGTAGACCGAATTGTTTCTGTTCAATAAGTCAAGAACTCTTTGCTCTAAGATCTTCAACTTTACATGGAGGTTGGTAATCAACAGTAGGTGACCTCTATTTATTTTGAAGAGATTAGGTGAAAGGTCACGGTCACTATGACCTTTACCATTTCTGACTATTTGACTGCCATGGGGGCATACATGTTTTACAAACATCTCTTGTAATGTGCTTTTTTTAGCTCACCTGCCACAAAGTAGCAAGGTGAGTTTTTGTGATTATTTTTTGTCCGTCGTCCGTCCGCCTGTTAGACAATTCACCGTTAACACTTTCAATTTTGTTTTGGTCTTCACCAAACTTGGTCAGTATCTCAATGAAATCTAAGTCAAGTTCGAAGTTGGGTCATTTGGGGTCAAAAACTAGGTCAAAAGGTCAAATAATAGCAAAACCTTGTTAACACTCTGGTGGCCACATTTTTGCTTTAATCTTCATGACGTTTGGTCAAAAATGAGTATCTTTGTGACGTTCGAAGTTGGGTCATGTGGGGTCAAAAACTAGGTCAAAAGGTCAAATAAACGCAAAACACTCTGGAGGTCACATTTTTGCTTTGATCTTCACCAAACTTGGTCAGTAGTTGTATCTTAATAAAATCTAGGTCAAGTTTGAAGTTGGGTCATGTGGGGTCATAAACTAGGTCAAAAGGTCAAACAATAGAAAAACCTTATTAACACTCTTGAGGCCATATTATTGCTTTAATCTTGATCAACTTTGGTCAAAACGTCTATCTTGATGACCTTAAGGTCACGTTTGAAGTTAGGTCATGTGGGTAAAAAACTAGGTCAATATGTCAAATAATAGCAAAACCTTTTTAACACTCTGGAGACCTCAGTTTTGCTTTAACCTTCATCAAGTTTAGTCAATATGTTTATCTTGAAGACCTTAAGGTCAAGTTCAAAGTTTGGCCATGTTTAGCAAGTGAGCGCCCCAGGATCTATGATCCTCTTGTTTAAATTGGCTGAATGAATATTATATGTTGCTCTATGCATTTTTGGAGATGATGAGTAGTTTTTAATATTTATGTAATAATTTTTGCAATTTTGTATGTTAGGTTGGAATTTTGTATGATTGCAGTGTCTTGAATGCTTGTTGAATATGTGTTGCTATCAAACATATTGTTAACAATGGAGTGGATCTCAGATAATTTTGTTATGCCAATGTCTGTTTGGTGATTGTCACTTTAAAGCAATTACTGGTGAACAAATTATTTTTGGATTACTTTCAAATTGTATTTGTATTCTGTACGACACATGTATATCATGGTAGGGGTTTTATATTCATGTTGTAACATGAATATGTTAATTTTGTTTTAGTTCTTAATTATGAATAAATTTAATTGATGTATTACTTTGCTTTCATATATTCTCCATGAACAAAAACTAAAAATTACCAGAATGTAACCTTTTGTAATTGCTCTATGTCCATGCATCTACAATTGCTTGTAAACACACTAGAATCATGGCCACATTAGTCATGGATCATGAGAATGTTTGTTCAATAAACAAGGACATATGTTATATTTAGGGTCAAGACCAGGTCACATAATACTAAAAAAGTGTGTATGCAATTTCGTACTGTTTCTGTTCTGTAAATCTTAAGTAGAATAATATCCAGTTGAGCGATTTAGGACCACTTTTGACCTCTTCTTGAGAACATAAAGTGAATGGTCAAATCACTTTGATAGATATGGCTGTCTGTGACTGCTTCAAAATCTTGTATACTGGTTACCATAATTGCTGGAACAATGAACAGTGATTCAGGCTTTATATAGCCGATTCAATGAAAAATCCCAATCATTATAGAGATACAATTTGTGTGCAAGTTTCCTAAATTTAACCACTTGTTCAGAAAAAAACCCAAATAAGCCTTGTTTGACCATTTAGGGGCAATAACTCTGGAACCCATAGTGGGATATTGCCGGTTGAAGCCAGGAAATAAGATCTTAAAATGATTTAAGTTCTGTGCAAGTTATATACAAGACTACAATTGTGAAGACAAAGCATAGATAAATTTCTGGCCCCTTTAGGTGCCATAACTCTGGAACCAATAGTGGGACATAGCTGGTTTCAGCCAGGAAACATAATATTGCATAACAATACTTTAAGTCATGTGTAAAAAGATTATATTAAGTCAGACGAAGTTTGGTTAATATTAAGTTATAAATTAAACCACCCACGTGCAAACACGACCAGAATAACCAATATCTGGCCCTTTTTAAGGGCCTTTTCTCTGAAACCCATATTGGGATATAGCAGGTTGAAGCCAGAAAATTTCATCATATCATGATTTAAGTTTTGTCCAAGCTCAGTGATAAGATTATCCAGACAATGCCAGAATAATCAATGTCTGGCCCTTTAAGGGACCATAACTGTGGATTTTCATGCAGGCAACACCAAAATAGTCAATTTTCAGCCCTTTTAGGGGCCATAACTCTGGAACCCTTAGTGGAATATATAGCTGGTTGAAGCCAGGAAATAAGATCCTTTAATTATGCTATTTTTGTGCAAGTTTTGTAAAAATGAAATCCCAAATGAATCGATTTGCATGCAGGCAACACCAAAATAGTCAATTTTCGGCCCTTTTAGGGGCCATAACTCTGGAACACTTAGTGGAATATATAGCTGGTTGAAGCCAGGATATCAAATCCTATAATTATGCAAGTTTTATGCAAGTTTTGTAAAATTGAAATCCCAAATGAATCGATTTTCATGCAGGCAACACCAAATTAGTAAATTTCCGGCCCTTTTAGGGGCCTTGCATCTAGGACCCAACGTGAAACCTGGCTAGTTCATAAAAGGATCCAAAATTGTTATGGAACAAAACATTTTGTAAGTGTTATTTGTTAAATAAAAGCAACTCGAAAAATTTTTGTAATCATTTACATAAATTTTGCATGTGTGATTACCCCACCCACCTTTTAACATGCAATTGTCCAACATAGCTCATTATTAGATGTATTTGAACAATATTTCATCATCGAATTTGCTTTCTTTCGTCAAAAAGATAGCAGAAAATGTGATTCACATAAAAATTGATTTCATTTTAACTCCAAATGTAACAGGTTTGTTTCAATGCGTTTTTGAAGTTATTTTTAAATATTGTACTTTAGTACACATACAAAACTACATTTGTAGTCCTGTTGGCCGAACAAGTTGGAACCCATTCAATTTCACTGTTTTAATTTTTTGCTCCAAGTCTATTTTATGACTACAGAAAGTTTTTAAAAATCTAACCATTAGAAATGTCTGAAAAAATGCTGAACAAAAATAATGTGTGGTAGTTCATATTTTATATGTAACTCGCTTTAGAATAACATAAGGAACAGTAGTTACGAATATCTAGCCCCTTTTTTCACTTTTCAATGTTTGATGGGACTGATCAGTCAGGACGGCTACCTGTTATATATGTTTCAAAATCCAAACATTAAAAATAGAAACTATGTCACATGTTTTATTTTATAACACTTTCAAAATACGCACCACAAGAGACTGTTAGGTGCGGTTTTGCTGGAAAATCATAATGGGGTCCCTCATAAAAAGGGTTATATTTCAAAAACAAGCATGGTGACCCCTAATTTATTTTTCGTTTTTCAGCTCATAAATGAATGCTTTTAACGTGTGCAAAGAATTAAGTATGTATCCGAACACGTTTTTGAGTACGAAAGTGGAACAGAAACATATTTCATACAGTATGTCATGCTGGAATGACCAATTAAAACATTTACAATAGAAACAATCTGAATATATTTGAAAACTATATTATTGTCTCAAGTAAAAGTTTTCAAGAGGTTACTCAGCTTTTGGTGGTTGTTTTTAGAATAGCATACAATTACAGTTAATTCAAGATTGTTACTGGATAATAATTGCTGATTGTCCTGATAGGTTTGTTATTATGTAATGAAACTGTATATACTTTGTGTATGGGCTGGATGCCTTTAGTGCATTAAATATTTGAATTTCACTTAATACACCAGTCACACTATCCATTTGACAGAGAAATGCATATTGGCCAAAGTTCTAACGACATTCGAATGTTTATAGCACGTACATTCCCGGTATTTAGCCCAAGTCACCCTAGAGACGGAATGAGCCAGAATGTCATCGGAATGTTTGGATATATATTTTAATGAGGTCGCACATAGCATTAATCACACAAGATGAATTCAAAGATACAATTAGATCACTAATGACAGACATTTTGGAGATATACGATCTCTTTCTGTAAGATAATGCCCGAGTTAGACCAAGTAAGCCTATTGGTCCTACCAAGTTAAGATTATTTGACTTTATCTTTGTTTCTCGATATGAAAGTCCCCACTTGGTAGGGCTGCCTTAAGGTATATACCTTGATGTGTAAACAGCATGTAACCAACCATATTTAATCTGATAATTTCGTAAGCAATAGTTCATCCTATTTACTGCCATACACAAAAACAAAAACAGAGATGGAAAAGCATTCCGAATGATAGGACCCATATTAAGTAGTAAGGGGAGATAACTTACTAAATTAAATGTCTCTCATAATACGTATTGTGTTATGTATAATTGTCTTATAAGTACCACGTAATAAGTCATTTTCACCTACTTACATGTATATATAACTTATACTTATCTACCGCCAATTTTTTATTTGTATATATGTTTACTTGGCGATGAACTATGTTGTGTATGCCAATAAATAATTTGACTTGACTTGACTTGTTAAAAGTTGTGCTAATAAAACTTGTTTATCCAAAAGTATGTGCAAGCGGTATATACAAGTTAACATGAATAATGCATTTTGTTTTTTTAGCTTAGCAGTGTTAAGCCTTGTAAATATTTGTGAGGTTAATGAAACGCTCAAGTTTCTTTCGATAATAATTTCATGGCAATAATTCGAACGGATAAATGTACTATTACTATGTTTTAGCTCTTTTTGTTTGAGCATTTCATGTTATTGCCGTTAACGTACATATGTGAAATATCTGAATTTATTATTTGCTTTCAATGGATTATGGAGATTTGTCAGTGAAAATAACAGTGACATTACCAATTTTTTTAAGCTGGTTCCAGTATCATGCAGAGAAAGAAACTTAACGTCAACGGCGCCGGGCTTTAAAATATGCGTTACGTCATAATGACGTCATAATTCTCACGTCGTGATTGTTTCCAATAAAGCCAATTACGGCACATTTTAAGAGAAATTGAGGCATATAATAAACAGAAAATGTGTTGATTTTTGGTGTAAGATCAATTTTATTTCACTCGTGATCACAGAAAATTAAATTTACACTCGTGGCCACGCCACTCGTGAAAATATTGATTTTCTGTAATCACTCGGTGAAATATAATTCGATCTTACACCAAAATCAACAAATATCCTCTATATATTACTGACTGATTACATAATTACTTATACAATGTATAGCAATATTTTAATATCTCTAATACGCACAAAATGAAATTGATCACTAGGCTCACCGCAATAATCAGTGTTTGTAAACCTTATACGATTTAATAAGTAGCACCTCGAAACATCAAGAATGTATTTATGCTAAACTCGAAACAACTCAATTAAAATACAAATATATCAGTTTTCATGTTAAACTTTCAGGTGTGTGGTAACCATAGCACATCATGTGTGAACACAGTAGGCAGTTACAACTGTAGCTGTATAGCTGGATGGTCGGGTAAATCGTGTCAGACTGATGTTGATGAATGCACCAGTAAGCCATGTAAGTTTGGAACATGTCACAATACACCGGGCAGTTATCGTTGTACTTGTGTTGCTGGATCAAGGGGAGCACACTGTGATGATATTGACGAGTGCTCATCATCGCACAATCCTTGTCAAAACCAAGGTACTTGTGTCAATCTAACACCCCCTGCAAGATTTAGATGCGAGTGTCCACCTGGATTGGATCCTGCAACACGTTGTCTTCATGATATCGATGAATGTAAATCAGATAGACCACCATGTGTTCATGGTACGTGCCATAATACGGACAGAAATTATACTTGTTCTTGCAATGAAGGATGGACCGGTAGAAACTGTAGTGCGGATGTGAATGAATGCCAGAAATACGCAAATATTTGTCAGAATAAAGGGACCTGTGTAAATAAAAATGGCGGGTACACGTGTAATTGTGGTTCGGCTTGGTCTGGTAAGAATTGCTCAATTGATGTCAATGAATGCACCACATCAAATCCATGCATGCATCATGCGACTTGTCACAACAATGTCGGAGGATATAGGTGTGAGTGTGCTACTGGATGGAGTGGTACTAATTGCTCTAATGACATTAATGAATGTCGTACAATACATCCTTGTCACAACCAAGCAACGTGCAAAAATACGCAAGGTGGATACACATGTGTATGCACCTCAGGCTGGAGCGGTACTAATTGCTCAAATGACATTAATGAGTGTACAACGCATAATCCGTGTAGGAACCACGCAACATGTCAAAATAAAAATGGTGGATATACATGTACATGTGCAGTAGGTTGGAACGGTACTAATTGCGATCATGACATAGACGAATGTCATTCCACAAATCCTTGCAAGCACAGTGGTACGTGTCAGAATACTCAGGGTGGATATTCATGTAAATGTTCAACAGGTTGGACTGGGTCTAACTGTACTATTGACATAGACGAATGCCATCGAACGAATCCTTGCAGACATAGTGGCACGTGCCACAATACACTAGGGGGATATTCATGTAAATGTTCAACTGGTTGGAATGGACATAATTGTAACAATGACATTGATGAATGCCATCCAAGGAATCCCTGTATAAACAGTGGAACGTGTCAGAACACTCCTGGTGGATATTCATGCGTGTGTGCTGTTGGTTGGACGGGTTCTACTTGTACAAGCGATATCAATGAATGTACATCGATGCATCCTTGTAGGAACAATGCCCCGTGTAAAAATACCATCGGTGGATATACATGTACGTGTCGGAGCGGTTGGAAGGGTCTGAACTGTTCTGTTGATGTAAATGAATGTCAAACTATACACCCTTGTACAAACCATGGAACATGTCACAATAATCAGGGTGGGTATACGTGCAAATGTAGAAACGGCTGGAGTGGAAAGAATTGTACTACAGATATAGACGAATGTAAAACCAGTCCTTGTGTTCATGGTAACTGTTCTAATACTCAGGGTAGTTATACGTGTGCATGTGAACATGGGTGGACAGGACATGTCTGTAGCAGTGATATTGACGAATGTAAGTCGCACACTAATGTTTGTCATAATAATGGAACTTGTGTAAACACACGTGGTGGTTATACGTGTAACTGTGCTTCTGGTTGGACTGATTCTACTTGTACAACAGATATCAATGAATGTCATACGAAACACCCCTGTGGAAACCATGGTACGTGCATTAACGCCCGAGGTGGGTATACGTGTGCATGCGCCTCAGGTTGGGGCGGTACTAGTTGTTCTAAGGATATTGATGAATGTTCGACGATACATCCCTGTAAGCACCAATCGACATGTCATAACATTGATGGGGGATATTCATGTAAATGTACTACTGGGTGGACTGGTCAAAATTGTACTAATGACATTAACGAGTGTCAGTCGAGCAATCCATGCAAGAACAGCGCTACATGCCAGAATACTCAGGGTGGATATTTGTGTAAATGTGCCACAGGTTGGACTGGTCAAAATTGTACCGAAGACGTTAATGAATGCACCTCACACCCATGTATGAATCATGGTATCTGTCATAATACACAGGGTGGTTATACGTGTACGTGTAGGGACGGATTCACAGGACAGAACTGCGCTACAGATATAGACGAATGTAAAACTAATCCATGTGTTCATGGTACGTGTAAGAATTCGCCTGGTTCCTATAACTGTACTTGTTATAGAGGTTATGAGGGTGTTAACTGTGAAAAGTATCTAAATGAATGTTCCTCACCTACTGTGTGTGGTAACAATGGTACTTGTATCGATTTGCCCCCACCGCGTTTCTTTGAATGTAAATGCTTGCCTGGTTGGAGTACTAGTAGTCGTTGTCATAGAGACATAAATGAGTGTGTCGATACAAAACTTACAGCGTGTGTTCATGGTAACTGTACAAATACTCAGGGTAGCTATACGTGTTCATGTGATCATGGTTGGTCAGGGCACGACTGCAGCCATGATATTGATGAATGCCAGTCACATACCTTTACATGCCTTAATCATGGTACTTGCGTTAACAGACCGGGAGGATATACGTGTAACTGTGCTACTGGGTGGACTGGTTCTAGCTGTACAACCGACATTGATGAATGTCATGCACTACACCCTTGTGGAAACCATGGAACATGTCTCAACAATCAGGGTGGGTATACGTGCAAATGTAGAAACGGCTGGAGTGGAAATAATTGTTCTACTGATATTAATGAATGCAAAACCAATCCATGTGTACATGGCAACTGTATAAATACTCAGGGTAGCTATACGTGTTCATGTGAACACGGTTGGTCAGGTAATGACTGCAATCAAGATGTGAACGAATGTCAGACGCACAACCATAAATGCAATAACCATGGGACCTGTATAAATTCACAAGGAGGATATAGGTGTCACTGCGCTACTGGATGGACTGGTTCTAATTGTTCTAGTGACATAAATGAGTGCACAACGCCCAATCCATGCAAGAATCATGCAACATGTCATAATACTAATGGTGGATATTCATGTAAATGTACTACTGGATGGACTGGCCTACATTGTGAAAACGACATTAACGAATGCAATTCGAGAAATCCTTGCCATCACAATGGAGCATGTCAGAACATAAATGGTGGCTATACGTGTGCTTGTAGGGGCGGATGGTCTGGCCATGACTGTACTATAGATACAGATGAATGTAAAACAAATCCATGTGTTCATGGTAACTGTATAAATGCTCAGGGTAGTTACAGTTGTTCATGTGAACATGGTTGGACAGGACAAAACTGTAGCCATGATATTGACGAATGTGAGTCAAGCAATCCACTTTGCGATAATAGTGGAACGTGTGTAAACACAAATGGCGGATATAGGTGTAACTGTGCTGCTGGATGGACAGGGTCTAATTGTACAACCGACATTGATGAATGTCAAACAAAACAACCTTGTGGAAATCATGGAACATGCAGAAACACCCGAGGTGGATACACGTGTTTATGTGTCGCAGGATGGACAGGTACTAATTGTTCGAAAGACATTGACGAGTGTACAACGAAACATCCATGCAAGCACCATTCGACATGTCATAACATTGATGGAGGATATTCATGTAAATGCACAACAGGATGGACTGGTCAAAATTGTACGGATGACATTAATGAATGTCATAAAAATAATCCCTGCAAGAACAACGGAACGTGCCAGAACACCCAGGGTGATTATTCCTGTAAATGCACTAATGGATGGACCGGTACTAATTGTACCAGCGATGTTGACGAATGTCACCCACGGAACCCTTGCAAGAACAGCGGTACGTGCCAGAACGCCCAGGGTGGTTATTCCTGTATTTGTGCCAATGGATGGACCGGTACTAACTGTACCAGCGATGTTGACGAATGTCAACCAAGGAACCCTTGCAAGAACAGCGGTACGTGCCAGAACGCCCCGGGAGTATATTCCTGTAAATGTGCCATTGGATGGACCGGTACTACTTGCACCAATGATATCGATGAATGCACATCGATACAGCCTTGTAAACATAATGCTTCATGCCAGAACATACAGGGTGGATATAAATGTACTTGTACAAACGGATGGATTGGAAGAAATTGTTCTGTCGACATAAATGAATGCCAAACTATACATCCTTGTATGAATCATGCGACTTGCCAAAACAATGATGGCGACTATACGTGTAAGTGTTTGAAAGGCTGGAGTGGCGACAACTGTTCTACTGATATAGATGAATGTCATCATACGAAAAACCTTTGTCAACATGGTACATGTATCAATACGGCTGGAAGTTATAACTGCTCTTGTCAAACTAGTTGGAGTGGCGACAAATGTCAAAACCACCTGGATGAATGTTTAAATAACCCGTGTAAGAATGCTGGCACGTGTTCTAACTTACATGATAGCTATCATTGTAATTGTCCTTCAAGTTGGACCGGACATGACTGTACCACCGATATAGACGAATGTAAAACCAGTCCTTGTGTACATGGTAACTGTTCTAACACTCAAGGTAGCTTTACGTGTTTATGTGAACATGGGTGGACAGGACATACCTGTAGTAGTGATCTTGACGAATGTAAGTCAAACAATCATAACTGCCATCATAATAGCACATGTGTAAACAAACAGGGTGGATACACGTGTACATGTGCTCCCGGTTGGACCGGCACTGTTTGTAATGTTGACATAAATGAATGTGCGTCTGTAAACCTTTGTCAAAATAATGGAACATGTAAGAATACAGGTGGTAGCTACGAATGTCACTGTTTAGGTGGATGGAATGGTAAAAACTGTGAAACTGACGTCAACGAATGTTTACGTAACCCGTGTAAAAATGGCGGGATTTGTCTGAATTCTAATGGGTCTTTCAGTTGTCATTGTATCAGTGAATGGAGTGGCACATTGTGTGAGGTAGATGTTGACGAATGTAAGTCTGATTCGGTGTGTATCAATGGCAAATGTGACAATTTCAATGGTGGATACAATTGTACATGTTTCAGTGGCTGGATTGGTGAGAAATGCGATGTTTCTACTTCTACTATGACTGTTTCAATTAAACCAGAATCCACAGTAACATATTCGTCAACTTTAAAAATAACAACTACTCAAGAGGCTATTACAACGTCTAAATTACCAACTACACAGAAAGTTACAACTACTCAGGAGGCAATCACGACGTCTAAATTACCAACTACACAGAAAGTTACAACTACTCAGGAGGCAATTACAACGTCTAAAGTACAAACTACTCATGAGGCAACTACGACGTCTAAATTACCAACTACTCAGGAGGCAGCTACGACCTCTAAATTGCCAACTACACAGACAATTGCAACTACTCAAGAGGCAGCTACAACGTCTAAATTGCCAACTACACAGACAATTACAACTACACAAGAGGCAGCTACGACGTCTAAATTACCAACTACACAGAAAGTTACAACTACTCAGAAGGCAACTACGACGTCTAAATTACAAACTACTCAGGAGGCAACTACGACCTTTAAATTACCAACTACTCAGGAGGCAACTACGGAGTCAACATTACCAACTTCACAGACAGATAAAACTACTCATGGGGCATTTACGACGTCTAAAGTACCAACTAATCGAACAGATACAACTAATCCGCAGTCAACTACAACATCGACATTACCAACTACACAAAAAGATACAACTACTCTGGAGACAACTTTAAGGTCTAAATTATCAACTACACGAACAGATACAAGTACCCAGGAGGCAACTCATACAACAACATCGTTAACTTCGGAGAAAACATCAACAACTCACGCAGTTGCGTCAACTGACATCACGGAAACAACCATATCTGCCTTATCGACTCAGACAAAAGATACGACTACTCAGCAGTCTATAAAGCCAAGTAGCGCATCTACTCATCCGACAACAACGATGGCATCGACACCAACGACATCCGGAAAACAGGGAGAACCTGTTGGTAAAATATATTCTTTATTTTTATTTAAAGTAATTCTTTCCAGTCATTCCTGGCAATTGTTTGACTACAAAGTAGTAAAATTGTATCTCTAATTTAGTTCTGGTGGTTCTGAACGAAATACTCAAATCCATTTTAGAATTGGGGCGGAAAATTTGAAATTACCATTAGTTCATTGTGTATCTAATGACGTCATAGAACTTTTTTCCTCGACAACATCTGGCCAACACGTATCATTTCTCTAAAAAAGCAATGAAATCAAAATATGATTTCGCTGAAGAAAGTGTTATTAGATTATTTTGAAATACATCAATGGCGATATTTATAGTATTTAGAATCGTGTGCCTATCATGTAACTTGTTTCAGAATGATTTGATTTTGCAACTATTTTTGTTTTATTATTACTTCAGGAGTGTACACATTGGGCTTCAAAACAGCATTAAGTGTCAATGATTCGTCTGCTGTTACCATCGGAATAAAGTCTGTGTTGGAATTGACCGTTTGTTCAAAACAAAATGGCTCCATAGATGTGGTAATGTTGGACAACAATAAAGTGTAAGTATTTGTATTTATTTAAAAAATAATATTAAGGCGGACAGGAAAGGCAGCACCCAACTTTACCAGCCGCGCACAGACAGACAAGCGTGACTACACTACTCAACACTTATAACCGATCACTTCATATATTAATTAAATTCCAGTCATTTAGTATCTAATTAATATTCTGACGATCGTAAATGTATAAGCCAGATGTAAACAACATAAAAATAAAACTTAAAGAATATTCTACTATTTCTAAACATACTTATTTCATATAATTGACCATCACCCTCAAAACCCGAAAAAAACACAATTATTGGATTAAATGCAATGTCGGTATTCCATTTTTTACTTGAAACTTTGGTCCATGATAGTTAATTCCTCACTATTAAATTTTATGGACGATAAGATAACAATAAAATCATATCACAAAGCTTTACTGCGAAAGGTTGTTTAGTCGAGAAAATATGAAACAAATTAAAAGCATCGACTTTTACAATTTAGCTGGATTTTCAAAATAACAATGTAATTCACCATAGGGAACTCAGTGTCGCCTATAAGAATAAAATGCACTTATATTTTGATATAATTCAGTTTGATAGATGAGAATTGACAAAAGAAGAAGTGTATGCAATTTGACTAATCTATCATCACGCGTTATGACTATTTTGAGAAATTATTGTTTTGTTCTATTTTCAATTGAAAGGGAGGTAATTTCACATTTGTTTTCATTTCCTAAATTTCAAACCTGCACATATTTATAACGTGTAATTATTTAAGCAATGTTTTATGTTTTTGTTTGGGCGATCAACATTGAGTCAACTTTTTAAAATTTATTTTGCATTTCCTCAGACAAACGTTAAATTTCACATTTCAGTATTAATGTAGTTACTTATCATACAACTCAATTAAAAATTATTAATACAACCTTCAAACATGCGAAACGAACTTTAACTTCAAGAATAGATGTTATAGTTGAAGTTGCTCTTAATTGAAAGGAAACTAAATTGTGTTAAAATACTGTACCAGTTACTCATCGTCCTTGAATCCGATTGAGCTTACATACTATTGATACTTGCGGCGTAACATCGGTGACATGATTCTTTTGTTCCACTAGGGATGGTTCCCATGTGACATTCTATGCAACATGTGGTGGACAGAAAGTGTCACATGAGTCAATAGAGAAGGCTTTTCATGCTTTATCCCCCGAAAAACTGAAGTCATTGTTTCCAACGGAGATTGTGAGTACAAGTGCTGAAAAACAGGTAAATTGGATATTATAATACTAGATCTAGATCTACAACAAAATGAGACTCGTACTTGACTTATACATATCGAGTTTAAACAATGTAACATATTACCAGAGGAGAGCGATATAATTAAGCCTTCAATCATACATCTGATTTGTAAAAATCTACATCAATTGAAACACACATGTAAAACAGCTAATCAGTTCCTATTCTTTCCAACTATCATAAGATGCAGTCAGTCGACATCGTGCGTATATTGCCAGTCGCAGTCAGACTGTTGTGAATGCTATATGAACCGTTCAAGTATGTGACCAATAGAAGCACGTCAGAATGCACACAGCTAAATTCAATATGAACTGTGCTTACATGAACCTTTAAGTGTGTTGTCTCCTGGAATGAATTAATAGATTGTACGTGTAGAAAGTGCTTCCACATGTGCCGGACATGACTATAGCCAATGTCATGGAAGTACGAGGGGTGATCAATATATTCGAGGACTTTCCTTCTAACTTTTTAAATATTGATTCTAGAACAATGAAATTACCAGGCAATATAGATATATTAATTGTCTAGTGTTTCAATTAATTAAATATAGTGTGACGTCACAATGTTTTTCATGACGTCACTTATTGTGACCAAGGTGCAGCGCGCGCCGTCGAGCGTAACGGAGAATACATAATCACAGAGCAACGGCATTTTATTAATATTAACGCCTAACTTGGAAAATCATTGCGATAGCTCGAAAATGAATTGATCAACATGTATGGGGATTCTTTGTACTCCAAATCAGTCATCTACACATGATTTCGTTGTTTATGTGATTGTAGGGACTCTGTCAACTTGGCGCCATGGTAAAATAAGAATTAAGACAGAGTTAGGGATACTCCTCCTTAACTTCTGAGAAATAAGAGGCATATTTCTGAACGATTTGTTCCTGGCGAACTCTACGATCAGTATAGATTACAGAACAATAAATATTTCATTCCATTTGAAAGGAGTCTTTTAGAAATTACGCCCTAAACTTGTTAGGTCGTGATTCCTTCTTCATCGGGATGATGTTACCGTGTAAGGCCAACTGCTTTTTTCAGAGTTTTAAGTCAAGTAACGCAACGAGGCAATTTTTATTGCGCCTAACATTCCAGAGTTGGCTATTTATGACTCATTTCTGTATTAAAAGTAAATAAATCGTATACAGTGGATCGGATATGAGTGCAGAAAGGAGCTCCGTGCTGCTCAAACGGTGAAGTTTGGAATGACGTCACGTGACGGCCTGCGTCACGCACCCATTACATTAATAAAACTATGTTATAGGTGCATTCGGTCTACACTGAATAATGCTAATTTGCTTTTGAGCCTTGCTGAAAAAACAAAATTGCTAGATGGAAAGTCCACGAATAATATTATATTGATCACCCTAGCCCGACCCGGAATTCGAACCCAAATCGAAGTTTACAATTCATGACAAAAATCAACGTTTCTCCAGTGCAATTGAGTGCCCTACATCTATGTAATACATCGACTTGGTTTTTGGATAAAAGATAAGTCGGACAAAAGGCCAAATATGTAATGGATCGATGTTTAGAATATATTTCATCTGCGTAATGTATCAGTTGTTTCAGACATATTAGTTAGCTTTACCTGTTTGTTTTGTTATCAGTCTATGCAATCATTATCTATTTATAGAAGTCATGGATACAGAGCCACGCCTCAATAGTTATAGGATCTGTGGTGGGAGGTGTTGTTGTCGTTGGACTGCTTGTTGGATGCAACGTTTACAGGCAAGTCGGGATTATTTTGTTGCTGTCTAACTGTGTATTTTCATTCACATTATGAAGCTTGTACATTTGCTAGCTTGCATATATAACAAATGTGAAAAACAACATTTCTGATTATTATAATTAAGAGAAGAGTTGCGTCATTTACAAACCAACACTTGTTAACTGCTTTACAAATGAGTGTGCTTTATTAGATCTACCATTAAATGCGTATACTGGTCTCTTATCAATGATCGTACCAAATTGGTGTTTGTGATCGTCGTGATTTAATGCCGTCAATAGTGGGACCGGTTAAAACTCACCACATACATGGAGTCAGACTTTTTGACCTTTGCTTCTTGACCGGGACCATTTTCACGCAGAGATTGATTTATACACTGTTCTTTCTTTGCCTTTTCTGTTAGATGATGCATTCCCGTCATATTTGTTATTTCCTTATTCCTGAACCTGGACCACTACGACAAACAATTGAGTCTCTACCAAGCCACCCCTGTCCAACAAGCGGGAAATACATGTATGTGTCATCTTACATGTGGACTGTAATGATCAAGTGATATTATGCGTATAATTTACTTATTTTATTGATTTACTTTTCATCATTATATTTATAGTCTACATTGTCAGTGTGAATATATGTCTTTAGATTTTAGAAGTAAACTATTTTTCCTTAAAGCCACATTATCTCTCCATAGACCTTTTTACGATCATCCAGTAAATAGACTAGTTACAAAGAATTAGGATATTTTTCACAAATGACCAATTATTGACGAAAGAATGTTAAATGTATCTGTCGAAATAGTATGCCAAAAATCACATTTTAGTAATATGTATGGATGACTATATACTAATTTTGCTTCCCTTAGATTATAAATTGTGTATTTTTTGTTTACTATTCATTACGTTGTAAACTTATGGTGTTATCCACCTTTGGGGCCCAACTAAAGTGCTCAAAATATATGACTCTTCAAATAGGTTACCGAGTTATTGCTTTTTGAAAATAGCTGTTTAAGACCTAATTTGGCTTTAAGGAACGTATCTTTACAAGAAATCAAAGACGCTTTGTGAACACGAGCCCGACTAATTATAACAGTTACCCTTTGTTACTTTCAGATCGAAGAATAAGAACAAAGCTAACAAAATGGAACCTATAGATGACACGATCACCTCTAACTATGTGGAATTGAATAACCGAAGTAGTGTCATTAGTGAATATAATAGCATGACTGAAAATCCTTTATATGACGCCTTTGCGAAACAGGCCCCAGAAGATCATGCTGATGAGGGTCAAAGTTCCGTACATTTTTAGCGATAGCCTTTTCCGCATTTTCGCTCATGCAACATATTATACTAGTAATGAATTTCTAATTTATCTTATTGTATAAACATATTTTCATACGCTTATTATGTCATAGGTACTACATGTGTTCTCATCTTCTCACCAATTCATGAGCATGTGTTAATATTGATATACATGTATGTCTTCTTACTGAACACTCGTACAAATGCACATTTACAAGTTTACTGCGTAAAAAGTATAAAAATCATTAAAATATGTGAAATTGTATATACATGTACATGTATAATGATAGGGATATGTGCCATTTACTTGAATGAACTTATATATTAAATTGTTTTATTGTGTACATTTAACGTATGTATGTTGTTTGGTTTCATCTTCGAATTCATTATGTCTTACGAATAGGCACGAATTCCAGTACACACACATCTTCAGGACCGCTTAGCACACGGAGATTAATATATTCTGGATAATTATGAACCTTGTAATAAGTAATATGTATAAGGTACATACATGTATATAATATTTAAGCAGAACTGTCAGGATCAAGTTAATACCGTATCCCGCGCTTTTTACACTATACTTTACTATTTATTATATATATTTGTTTACTCTACAGAATATTTAGTTTTAAAATGGGATATTAATGTATTATTTAAATTAAATGTTCACGGGAAAACATTCAAACGCTCATAACTTACAATCTATTACAATTGGTGTTCGTTGTATTGCATAATTATACATATTGTGGTCACTATAAAAATATTATTGTCGCCAATCTAATACATGATTGTTCCAGCTGCAATGATTAACTGGATTGTAAAGTTTGTGGTTTAATATTTTGACAGGTAAGCCACACATATGACAAATAATCTCTCATACTCAGTTCTATAATATACTGTAATGTATAGAAATGGTCTACTGTTTCTTGTCTCTGGGTGTTAAACGGCGATAGCTCAGTGCTAACGCACTGGGACTGTCAATCCAGAGGTCGTGAGTTCCATCCCCGTATGGTAACTGGACTTGTTGGAAACATTTATAATATTTCCCGCTGTATCTGATCGTGTGTACCTCAATGTATCTTGGTTAAGGTGCCATGAAGCTGTGTATCGGTGCTATACACCGGTCACATTAAAGAACCAGGCTGTCTATTCGAAATAAGAGCTAGGCGCACTTCTGCAGCGCCGGATATGCCTGTATCGAATGTCTCTCTTTCCCTTCAGGGGCTTTCTCTCAGTCTGTCCCTCCGGTCAGATCATGCTGCATCAGCACTAGTTGAGGATGCACCTGCGCCCTTGTGGCTGCAGCATTTTTTGTGAAGTGCCTTTGAACATGTGTTCGCATGAAAAGGCGCTATAAAAATGTGGTATATATTTTTAAAACTAGTCTAGTGTTTAGTTACTAACGTGCTTGGTTTATGACCTGTGTTATGATGTGGTTTGATGCAAGTGATGTTTTTGTTGTTTAATAATTCCGTAGGATTATTTTGTAATTATTATTGCGATATAAGACTGATATAAAATAAATTATGTATTATAATAAAATTGTAAACATTAGACGCTTTTACTGGTGTCACTTCCATGCAGAGCTAGCAATGCGTTTACTGTTCTTTTCGTTGCTTTAGGTGTCTCCTTTTTGTTGAATATTGTTTTCTTTCCTATTTTTTTTTATCGTGCGATGTTTGTTTGTAACGGATTGCGTTTGTTCTTCACACTATATTTTTAATCTAGTACATTGTATTAGTGTATGATACTTTGTCTGGACGATCTTAGAAAAAGACTAGCGTATATGCTAACATTATTGTTCAAACGCATATCATCGAAACATTTAAGCCTTATATCATTACGTTGACTTTTAATGAAGTATACCCCCACTTAACAGTTTATCGGATATTAAACACTGTTCAAAGATGGGATGGCCATTGCTAATGTACTGGAATTCTTGATTATTATCATAAATGTAAATTTCTGACATGACAATAGTTTGGCTCAATGTTAGTGTAATTGTCCATTATGATCTTCTTTATTGTGTTATGTCTGTATCAATCTATGGACGATCCTATTTTATTACCATGTTTATTATATTTATTTACGTGTCATTTGTTAAATTCACTGTCGTGCATGTAAGAATACATTTATATAAGTGTGTCATTGTTAGTTGCATTTTATCTTCAATGTAAAAATGTGCGATGTTTACTTGATGTTAGTGTTTGTTTTTTATTACAACTGATACATCAATGCTCATTAGTACTATGAATATTTTGCTTTTCTTCAACATCGTTGTCGTCATTATATAACGTTATGTTTTACTTGTAAATATGAAATGAATTATATAAATAAACGTATAATTCTTGATATGCATGCTTGTAAAGTGCTTCATTTTGTTCTAATTGCATTTATACTCCCTAATTAACTCAGTTTGGTGAGCGATCTAGATCGTCACCCGGCAGAATCCTGTTTGGTTCCCGGCTAGGGTTACAACTATGCCCTCAACGCTTGGAGAAGCTGTCAAATGCTTGTGGGAAAAAATGCAATTTAGATAGTACTGGTTGATAATTAATTGCAGAAAAAATATTTTTGGAAACACTAATCGACGGGTATGACTAAAATGTTGACAAACGGAGTGAATGTTGTAAAGACCAAGACTTTTCTATACCGAATTATTTCTCCCCAGTCCCATATATAGCGGGAGACATATCGGTTTTGTACTTGGCGTCGGTCTATTTAGATGGTTGGATGACTCAAAGTTGTCCGCGCTTATTCGTCTTAATCATTGGTCCGTTTATTGTTTATTTAGGGTTTCGCCGTTAGTTACATACGGCCGCCGATTCTCGCAACTCGTTTTCCTGGACTATATCGTAACCTATACTTACTTTCTTCAAGGAGCCACCAACTTGTCAACATGTTAACCACTGGTCCAATTTATTGAAATTGCAACATGAATACTTAAACGTCGGTACAAAACCTTGTTGTTTATATTGTCGGGGGAGGTTTAGGTAGGATTATTAATGTCAGATTTCAGGCCTTTTTGGGAGACGTGCGTTGTTGTATTAAGAAAACGTAGTTTCTATTACAATGAGCTGTATATATTCACAAGCGTAGTGGAGATAAATGGCAGTTACATCAGTTTTACTGCTACAACATCCACAAACTATAAGTTCTATTAGCAAAGTGTGCTTCTGTCAGCAGCAACGTTGAGTAGTTACACACGACAGCCAGTATTAAACAACATACAGTTACAAGTACATTTTCAGTATTAAACCCTAAACATTACATGTACATTTCTTATTCTGAAACAGAGGCAGCAATACAGATTGTTTGTTTACTAATAATCTAATAATAACATCTATAAGAATGATGAATGGCGCCCAGCATAGTTAGTTCCGGATAACTGCTGGGTCCCTCGGTTTGATTAAAGAGTGGCCCGAAGGTCTTTATATGACTGAAATTCTGTTGACCAGAGGGATTAAAAAGAATATTTAAATATGTTTAAGGAATTTATACTAAACGGTGGCATTGTTCTCCGAGGCCCATAACAAAGCTATGCGTGTTTGGAATTAGTGCATTAGTGCGGATAGGGTTATATTGGCTGTTTATGTATTGCTACAACTGCACCTTTAAATCCAGATGTACGTCTGTTTTATTTGACAAAAGCAGACACAAATGTTAATAAGGCCTTACTGGTCGTTTATGCGTAGATGCGGGTTGTGAGAGGCAGTAATTTAGGTACGTACCGTAAAGTGCATGTCTCTAGTGCATCCTCATTATTAACAAGAGCTGTCTACGAACAGCGCGATCCACTATTCGCAGCGCCATGCTGGGATAGTACAATAATTATATATTCAAAACAAAATGCTTCATAACAGCAGCATTACCCTCTGCTGTGTAGAGGTTGGGGCTTCTAAGTCAAAAAAGGGGGATAATTTGGACACACTATGCAGGACCATTACCTACTCATGTGTAGGTCCTCTTGGTCATGAAGGTAAACAAATAAAGGGGGCATAATTTCAACAAAATGCTAAATATTATCTTCTCCTGTGTAGGGGTTGGGTCATGATGGTGAACAAGTATGCATAGTATCAAAGCATCATATCAATGCACTTTGAACATATTAGAGATTAAAAAACCTGTACCTAAACTTTTACATTTGCATTTCTTAGTCCAAAAGGGGGCATAATTTCAACAAAATGCTTGATAGAGTTACCCACTCCCGTGTAGGGGTTCGGGTCATGATGGAGAACAAGTAGCCATGATAGCAATATGTGAATGCACTATAAAAATATTAGAGGTGAAAAAAAAACCTGTACATGAACTTTAACATTTGCACTAAGTTGAAAAAGGGGGCATAATTTCACCAAAAAGCTTAAAAGAGTTACCTACCCCTGTGTATGGGTTGGGGCCATAATGGTGAACAAGTATGCAAAGTATCAAAACAATATGTCCATGCATTATGAAGATATTAGAGGTTAAAAAACCTGTACCTAAACTTTAACATTTGCATTTCTAAGTCCAAAAGGGGGCATAATTTCAACAAAATGCTTGATAGAGTTACCTACTCCTGCATATGATTGGGGTCATGGTGGCAAACAAGTATGCAAAGTATGTAAGCAATATCTTAAAGGACTTAGAGAATATAAGAGTTAAAAAACTTGTACCTAAACTTTAACAAAAGTGTTACGCCGACGCCGACGCTCGGGTGACTGCAATAGCTCTCCTTATTCTACGAATAGTGGAGCTAAAAACTAAAACGTGATGCCATATTGACACGACCAGGCATGAGTTATTATTGACAGCACAATAGGCAAAGAAGTATTCTCAATTTAACTTACACCGAACGGTTTGGAAAATAAAGCAGTTCGTATGTATATAGGAGCTCTAGATATTTTTGTGGCTAAGAAGTAGAAGGTCGTAAGTACTACTTACAACCTTATAAGACTCATACATATTTGAAATATGCATATGAAGGCGCTTCTTATGAGCCATTTTTCATGAAAATTGGAAGTGGTCATGTTGGCCAAACTGAAGTTTTAAAACCTTTTTTTCATAAGTAAAAAGTATAGTTTAGACCGTTTTTTCTTGTTTTCTCAAAATATTGATTTGTGCTTGAGACCTTCTAATTCTAAGCCAGCGATGTGTCACAACTCCACCAAATATGTACAATATGAGATAAGTACTATAAACATTATAAACGTTTATTGATCTATAATTCGTCACCAGCTAACAGTTGTCTAAGCAAACATAACATCATATATATATAGATGTATATTATAATATACAAGTTATAGCATATAACATTACAATACTAAAGCATGATACAATAAAATTCCGCCAAAAAGACCAGACCTATTATCAGTCCTTTCTATTTGATTTTTTTAAATTGCCCAAATCACGATTTCAATATAATTGGAAGTGGTCTGTTCAGCGGAACTTAACAAGAAACGCAAATGTAGTCAAACTTAAAACTCGAAAACATGAGAATCAATAGTTAAGGCATACACATTATGTACAGTAAGAATCAACGGTTAATGGGTACACATATTTACAGCAATGCTATTTTCATACAAAGTAGGTTCATCCGTTGGGCGATGAGTGTCGCCTAGCAGATTCAGGTCTAATTTCAGCTTTAACACGTTATGTTCTCTCTCTGTCATATTAGTTACGGGCATGTCCTCTAAACAGGGGGAAGTGATCTTGTTATTGCGGAGGACCAACGTAGTTTAGAATATAACCTAAATTATGAGCCAATGAAAACGCCGAATTTTGGCGGTTAAATGAAAATTTAATCATTAAAATTTTCTCTTCACAGACTTGACGTCATGCGTTGGCGCTACTTTCTATCGGCCAATCAGAATTCAGAGTGTTATATTCTAAGTTAGTTAGAACATATTAAGTAAATTTTAATGACTAAAAAGGACTCGCTTCGCTTCGCTCGCTCCGCCCTTTTTAATCATTAAAATTTACTTAATATATTCTAACTATAACTTGGAAGAAAATGACCACCGTATAAATATGACAGAAATAATAGACGAAAACAATACGCCATAAAATGAAACCGAACTGGATTTTATACAAAGTAGTTCGTATGATGCGGGTAGATATAAACATTCCTTTATACAGTCATTTATTTAGTTTCCTCAATTGTACATGTATGTGCAAATTATATAAATACAACGGTACAACTATTTCAATTTACAAATAAAATTGAACAAAACAAACACTTATCTCTTTGTCTTAAAAAACTTGTTTTAATATTGAAGTGCATTTTTTAAACTTTTATAACAATACTAGTTAGCGGCAAATATAGCTATGTTTAATTCAAGCCAAAAATATAATAATGCACTCACCCAGTCAAGGGATGCCTCTGATCCATATAATAACACTTAACAATTAAATGATATGGCTTTGTGTTTGTGAATGTTACGGTTCTTATGCAGTAAATATGTCAGCACATCCGCGTCTGTTTTTGAGAGAGATGTGCAGCCCGCATGGGCTGAAACTCAGATCCAGTGCGAATGCTCTCCCGACTGATCTATAAGGCTGCATATCTACTCCCTCAAACATATTGTTAAAAAAATATTCAGACCGTGACGTATTTTCTCTCTTTCGTACAAACATATAAAATTAAAGGAGTCGTAAAATAACCTCAATGCTATACCACGGTCCCCCATTTCGCGCCGAATATCTCAGTGTGAATCAACGAGAGAAGCTCAATCTTGCCGATGCTCTTCCGAATGTGCTAAGAGGCCGTTTACACACTCTCTCGCCCATATCGTGAACACGTCCAGATCGCAACATATATGTGCAAACATCAGGCATTCACATAAACAGCATTTAAGTGACCAGTATACAAATGTATTATATGCCTGAAGCGACAACACAATGTTATGTAATAATTTCAGATGAGCGATAACTTATGAAAGACTTGTTTACAGACACAATACACACTGGTAATCCTACAAACATTAAGATACTGATTCTGGTTTATACATAGATTCATACACAGGATTTCTAATTGTTAGTGTCTCAGTACCGTCCATATCTTGTATCACTTCCATATCGATATTACTGTAGGGTGAAGGGTCTTCGGTGTCCGATGACCTTTTCCTGTATAAAGAAAACCATATCTCACTGAATTATAACTTTCAATATTAAGTGATTCATTTTACAACACTTCAAAGGAAAGTGCAGTTTCCTTAATAATAGACTTTCAAATTTTATACATATTCGATACTTACACATTCAGTATAATCTAACAGAAAAAAAATGTGTTTATCGACTGTAATGCAGGCCCTGGGATCACGATATAACGTCATCTCGATATCAAAACTCAAAGAAATTTCAATATAATTTGCAATATATTACAGGTCATAAATATCATATGTTATGTGATTTTCCACAATACCAATAATGTTTTAATAGTATTAGCAGCTTAATATTAGACTGTTTTTGAATATTAACTCTCTATCAAACTATCCGTTTACTCAAAACTGAACGACTCACCGTTTAATGCATACTATTGCTGTAATAACTACAATTAGAACAACTACACCACCAGCAACACCACCAACAATAGCTATATGTGACGCAATCCAACTCTGAAAATGTAGACAAACTTATTGACATATTACTTAATACAAACTCAGATAGTAAATGAAGAATATAAATATAAAAATGATACAGAGTTATGGTAAACATTCTTATCTGGTAGAATCATCTTTAAACATAAAAAAATTAAATAGAATGTTTTAAAGTTTATGTATTACTTGAGTTTTTATGAGAAGCAAACTTAGACCATTCAAGCCTTCTGTGTGTAAGTGTTCTGTAGTTTGTGTGCTGTCCTCTCTACCAGAAAGTTAAATGCCAAGTATCCACAACAGCAACTACTTAGAACTCAAGACGCAGAATCAAAGTACCGGTTATTGAAATAATGTTTCACCACATTCGGGAATATCTACATGAAGTTAGTATATGTATATCTTTACAAACGTCGGTAATGACACTTTCTGTATACCTGTTGTTCCGGCTTTTTAGGTTCCTGTTGAAAGCTTGCAAGTTCCATGTTAGGAAAATACTCTTCCAGTTTAGTTTTTGATAACGTTCTGATAGCTTTGTTAACTTCACGATTTGTCAAATGATGTCCATCACACTGAGCATAAAATTCCACAATATTTGGTCTGCAATATAAGTACAATGTGACAACGTACGCTATATTTTTATATGGTATTTATTTTACATTGTAGGTGAATATAAAGTTCCACTAACATAGTCGGGTAACGAAGTTGGGGAGCATAATATTGGTATCTACTAGGTTGATATACAAGGTCGCCTGTATTAGAACTCTTCGCATAGCGATGGTTAGTTCAGTCCATACACACCATAATTTACGTCAGTGAAGCAAGCGCTGGCGGACGGGAAACTGAGGTTCATACCCATACACAAGTGATCAGTCTAACAGATAAATAACAAATCGGACTGTGAAGTCGGCTGTCGACAGAAACATCAGAGCAGGGAAATCACAAAATAAACATTATAAAAGAAATATCACTTGACAACATGTTCCAGGTGGTGTATTCTGTTCTTCCATAAATTGTTAGTTTGTATTTATATCACCTAAAACTATGTACTATGTAAATATAATATTTGAATACTTTAGTTATATGTATTGTTTCATTTGTATGTTACAAATACAGATGTCATTTAGCTGTAAAAATAAATGACAAAATTTCAATCAATACTGAGTTAATTATATTTCATCCATCATCAAACAGAGCACCACCTATGTGTATTATCAGTTACAATGTTTTTGGGTGAAAGTTAGTAGGTTGGCATAAATATAGTTTAAGTCTATGTCTTTGCTTGGGTTATGTGCATTTAAGCGATGTCATGTCACAGAGGGTTGAAATTTAAAATTAATACACTTTTTGTATTGCTAAATAATATTTTAAATACTATCGCATGAACAATGCAATATCACAATAGGTGTTACCAAAACAAAGTCACTTATATATATTACTTACTTAGCTACTGAATTATGCACTAGGGCGACATGAATATAGCTGGAATCATGACAATCAAGTAACTTCAGTATTCCAATTATGCCATCTTTAATTGAGGGTCTCTGTTGTTCTAACACTGGGCTAGTGAATTGTAATGAGAAAACATCTGAAAATACACACATTATTATAAGTACTAAATATATTATAATTAATTTATGGACAACCATGGCGACCATATACTAGGATTATCAACAAAAACCTGCATTACTCTTACATCTTTACAACATTATCTAACATTTGCAACAAAGGCATAACACTGGTATTGTTGTATAATCACATTTTAGTATATGTATAAGTACATGGGTTGTATTTAAAATTATTTAAGAAAATCAACGCTCTGCATAGGCAGACGACATGTCTTCATCGTATAAAGCTGGCATAATGTTGAATGGCACCAGCAAGCCATAGATTGTGGAAGTGGTTATCTTTATATATAATTAATTCAATCAAGCACGGTGTGACATACATTATAATCGATTACAATAGTAAACAAAGGAACACTTACCAACATTTGATGGAGCCGGTGTAACTATTGTTGATGATAAAGGCGATATTGAGAACTCGGCATTGCAAGTGTAACTCCCTATAGTATTGGTACACGCTTCTCCATTCTTGCAGGGACGTGTTTTACATTCATCGACGTCCGTGTAACACTGTTTACCTTGCCATCCAAGCGGACAAACACATTCAAAATACCCTACATGATCATGACATATACCACCATGTTGACAAGGATTTGGATCACAGTCATTAATGTCAATTTTACAGTAAGTACCTGTATAACCAGTTGGGCAAATACATTTAAAGTCAGCAACCAAGTCTTGACAACTACCGCCATTTGCACAATTTACACTTAAACATTCGTCTGTATTGACAGTGCAGGTTTTTCCTTCATACCCTTTTGCGCATGTGCACACAAAACTGCCGATAGTATTGTCACAGCTTGCACCGTTCTTACACATTGTATGAGCACACTCATCGAAATCTTGCTCGCAAGTCTTACCAGTTCGACCAGGGATACATGCGCACGTAAACCCTCCATTTGTATTAGTACATGTGCCGGAATAGAGACATGGGTTGTCGTTGCATTCATTATAGTCTGAAGTGCAGTTTTTTCCATTCCATTCCTTCGGGCAATGACATATATACGACCCATCAATGTTTTCACAGGTACCACCATTCTGGCAAACAGACGCTTCACATTCATTAACGTCAACAGAACAGCCGTCACCTTGGTAACCGTTAACACAAGAACACGAAAATCCCCCTTCCGTATCATTACATACACCATGATTACAGATACCGTCATAAACCAAACATTCGTTAACATTTACCGTACAATTACCACCAGTCCATGCGGACGTGCAGTCACAAGTGTAACTTCCGGGGTTATTCTTGCAGTAACCATTGTTTTTACATGGTGTTTGCAAACATTCGTTCACATCCTGGTCACATGTTGTGCCGTTCCATTGAGGTGAACATAAACATTGGTATGATCCGATTGTATTGATACATGTCCCTCCGTGTGAACAAACAGTTCCGGAGAAACATTCATCAAAATCATCCGCACAATTATCACCAATCCAATTGCTCGGGCACGAACACGAATAATGCGTCGCGGTGTTGCTACATGTGCCGGCATTTTTACAAGGGGCAAATAAGTTACATTCATCTAAATGTATATTACAAGTTGACCCTGTCCAAGCTTTCGTACAGTCACATCTGTAGCTTCCTTCAGTGTTATTGCAAACCCCGCCGTTCTGACATGGAGAGGTTAAGCATTCGTCAACATCATCAGTGCAATTTTCCCCGGTCCAATAACTGGGACATGAGCATGTATAGTGAGTCGCGGTGTTGCTACATTTGCCGCCATTTTTACAAGGAGCAAATAAGTTGCATTCATCTAAATGAAAATTACACGTTGACCCTGTCCAAGCCTTCGTACAGTCACATCTGTAGCTTCCCTCAGTGTTATTGCAAACTCCACCGTTCTGACAAGGAGAGGTTAAGCATTCATCAACATCATCAGTGCAATTTTCCCCGGTCCAATTACTTGGGCATGAGCATGAATAGTGAGTCGCGGTGTTAGTGCATGTGCCGCCATTTTTACAAGGAGCAAATAAGTTGCATTCATCTAAATGAACATTACACGTTGACCCTGTCCAAGCCTTCGTACAGTCACATCTGTAGCTTCCCTCGGTGTTATTACAAACCCCACCGTTCTGACATGGAGAGGTTAAGCATTCGTCAACATCATCAGTGCAATTTTCCCCGGTCCAATTACTTGGGCATGAGCATGAATAGTGAGTCGCGGTGTTAGTGCATGTGCTGCCATTTTTACAAGGAGCAAATAAGTTGCATTCATCGACATGTACGTTACATGTTGGTCCTTTCCAAGCCTTTGCACAGTCACATATGTAGCTCCCATCTGTGTTATTACAAACCCCGCCGTTCTTACACGGAGAGATTAAGCATTCATCTACATCATTGTCACACACCACACCATCCCAGCCAGAGAAACAGGAACAGCTACAATTATTAAACACTTCATATTTATTATGCACCAATATATACACGTCACCAGAAGTTACAAGTCAAAAGCTCTCAATTCCCAAGTTGCAATAAGCAATAAAGTACTGAACTTTGGCGACAACCAAACGCAAAGTGACACAGCTGCACACGAATGCATATTGTATATGATAATTAAAGTAATGGTTTCATCAAAGATAGGTACAACAGTTTAAGAAGGGAAATAGTGTAAGAGTTGCATTCTGAGACTTAAATAACTCGTATATCTAATCTGGACTTTCTACATTAAATTCATTTTTCGTATTTTGTTGAATACTTTCATTCATGTTATCAGCTAGGAATCCTGTACTGTCTCTTGGCATTATGAAGGTAGAAAACGACTCCATACCACGATATATAACTAGTATAATACTTGTCAATAAAGGGTATGCGTGCTTTCAAAAGAGCACACGATCTTCAATTAGGCAATCAACCGCCAGGTGGAATTCGATTCTAATGCATCGATAGCAAATAATTTTTTTCACGTACTGAAAACACTGAGAAAGCTTTTAATACCATATGTGTCTGTATGGCTTTATGTGACATGACTTGCTTACTAGATATGTACGAAGTATTACGGTTCTTTAAGTTAAAACACAAACTTACTCAAAGCCACCGATGGTATTGTTACATTGTCCATGAGAATTACAAGCATACTTTGTGGCACACTCGTTTACATCTTGGCGACAATCGCGACCTGTCCACTGTTCGGTACAATTGCAATGGAAGCTTCCTGGAGATCAAATATAGAATGTATTAACTTTAAACTTTGCTTTATTGCATGATAGGCTAGTGAATAGATTACACAATCTCCTGGAACAATTGCCCGTTCCCGTTTCATATTTACAAATACTGGTCCTATATAGTAGGGGTTGTCTGTGTTTCGGTCCTTTTAGTATTAGCACATATACTGACGTTACGCTTAATGTTAGCGTACATTAGCGTAGTTCAACGTTTTCTATGAGTTGATCATTTTAAACAGACGGCACATAGTTCTACGGTCAAATTAGTGCCAGCGAATTACATGCATTATTGGTGATTGTTAGATTTTTATAATAATACATGTACAAAATAAATTATTAAAAATACATTACCAAGGAGTGGAAAGTTACAAAATTATCACCTGGTGTGTTGACACAAATGCCATTGTTGACACATAAGCTTGAAGCCAAGCACTCGTCTTTATCAATGTCACAATTCTTGCCTTCCCACCCTGGATAACAGAAGCCACACGAATATCCTCCAAACGAATTTGTGCAATTTCCAGAATGTACACATGGATTGTTCAAGCATTCGTTTATGTCATTTGAGCAAGTATAACCAGTAAAACCACTACCACAGTTACAGGTAAACCCACCACGGATATTGTTACAAGTGGCATTGTTCAAACATTTTCCAATGAGGCATTCATCTACGTCATCTTCACAATACGTGCCTGTGTATGTATCAGGACATAGACATTGAAATGATCCGACAGTATTCTTACATGTACCACCATTTTGACAAAGGGTCGTGTTCTCACATTCGTTCACGTCCGTTTTACACAAAGATCCCTGCAATCCAGTGGCACAAACACATGTGAAATTCAAGTCTCCGCTGACACATGTTGAACCATTTGCACAAGGATGTTCCACACAAAAATCAACTACACCGGTACAATGTGGCCCAACTTCGTTATTCGGACAAACACCTAGACACATATAACTACCAAAAGTGTTCACACAAACGAGTCCATGTCCGCATGGCAGAACAGAACATTCGTCAATATCGGCTTCACAATTATTTCCAGTAAAGCCAGCTGCGCATGTGCATGAATATCCTCCTCTAGTATTTGTGCAAGACTGTGCATGCGTACAAACACCAATTGCACATTCATCGATATCTACATTGCATTTTGGACCAATCCAACCCTTGTTACAATGACAAGTCTCGCCGATACACGTTCCCCCATTCATGCAGTCTATAGAATCTAGAAAGATACAAGTTTGAATAACAAAGTAATTTGAAACTGATCAAGCATGTGGTTTGTTTATTTGTTCCATAAGGAATGCTAGTAACATCGTTTTACAATGTGATTCACATTTTGAAGGTCAACAGTGTTGCTAGAATATCTTATCACCCAGTTCATATACTTGCTATTCCGCAAGCAGTAGACAGTAACCATGCTTCACAAAATGTAGATTGCTACTTTCTATCTTGACGTGTGCAACACGGAAACCAAACCCGACCTCTTTTTTCAGAGTGTCAACCAAAAGCACTGAACACTGATTCTATTGGACGGACTTCAATCATGTTACAAAGTTCAACACCATGTGTGATAGTTTGCTCAAAAATAAGATTAAATATATATTATTGTTCAACAAAAACAAGTTAAAGTCAGCCTTTGCATGGTAAGTACGACAATATTATACCATATGGTTGAGCTAAATAAATATTGATTTACCGATACAATATAATAATAATATTTACATTTAAACTAGTGTTTCTCTTTTTTATGTAATAGTTAGAAGAGTTTAAGGTGAATAATGTATGTTGTATTCTAAGACTTACAGTGACATGATGGCAGTATCTTAGTAACGGATGCATCACACGATGGTCCAAGCGATGTTTGACAACTGGCTCCTGTGTAACAGTTAGCACACCATGCAATCACTTCCACTGTAAGTCTGATAAAAGAATATGTTGTTGAAAATATCAAATACAGTTTTAATCCTATTCAATAATAAAATACCTATAATTATGTTGTTTATAAAGGTGTTGTCTATAACTACGTACGTAAGATATATCCATAGAATGGTCTCTTAACGTAGAAGTAGAAAATATGACAAACGAACAAATGATTTCTAAGCTTTCAAGAATACGTCGTTATGGCATTCAAGTTTTTAAGTTTATAATAAAGTGTACGTGACGTGCTATATTACACTTCAAATGCTTTCACTTAAATAAGGATATTTACCATCACTTTTCCATTAGGAGACATAAGGCTGCAACTTTACCAGTTTTCTCCCTTGGTTGATGTATTGTGGAGTTTTATTGAACGGTCAAAAAGTACATATTAACTTCACGGTAGGTGACCACAAAGAGCCATCTTCAGAAAGGTGGGGATTATTCATCTAAAGTATGCAGCTTCCAGTATAATTATGTTCATTTTGATAGGTCAAAACACTTCACAATGATATTTAAAAAGTGTCCACCCGACCAAGGTGTGAATTGGTACCAGTAAGGGCGGTGTCTGTACATGTTTGATATTCGATCCTGGGCGCCGCAGACCGATGTTGGATGCACACCTACCATGAGAGAAATAGTCTCCACAGGGAGACTCGAAAGCAGGATTCCTTAGGTAGTCCAATGACCTGGGGAAGTTGAAATGTCAAAGGGTGGCTGAACGGCTGAACTTGCTGAAAGTAGCCCTCGAAAATTGGTAACTTAACATGTATAACAAAGTAATTACATGTAATTATAATGTAAAAACAAACTTACTTTGTATTATTTACAGCAGATGTGGGAAAGCGGTATGGTTGTGCATTATAGAAGATTGATCCTATATGTAACTTTCCCAGTAAGAACCTGTGATTCGCAACCAACTGGTGTCTACTTAAATCCTCGATGTTAACATTAATACTTTCGGTGTCAATATTACCCTGAAAAAACAGTAGAAGTAACGTTTACTGTTGAACTAAATTATACTAATAATCGAACATGGAAAGCAGCACTTATCAGAAACAGCAACTGAACAAAATACTGAGCAGCTACAAAAACGCGACATCCCACCCCGACAGTCTGCCCCCTTAGTCAGTCAAACAAATCCGGAACACGAACCAGAAGACAAGAACATACCAAATGGACAACCCGTTTACAACATGAAACATATACAGATATAGTGAACATGCAATTTTGAAAGAAATAGAACAGCCTTATGGTGGACAACGACATTGTAGAATGCCACATACAAAATTAATACAGATACACAAAAAGGCAAGTGGCCATTGAGCAGCACAGAACGTACTCAATGAACAGCAAATATATTCACTTACAGGACTCGGCAATAGAAACAATACTGTAGAGTTCTTTGCATTTGTATCATTTTGGCTGCTCACGTCAATAAATCTTCCATTGCAGTCTGTTATATTATTCGAGTATAGTATGGTCTCCTTATCTATCACACCAGAGCTGCAAATAAGATGTGACATTGTACATTATATATATATATAATTAGTGCATCGTAATTAGGTAGTAAGTTTGCTAAAATACGAGTTTCCCATACTACCGTCTTCGAAACAGCCTGTCTCCGTCTCAACTTTAAGGTGATGCGGTGTTTAAGACCGCAGTGACAAATTCATACGTGTTTGCCATGGTTGAAATATAGAAAAGCAAGCAAAAAAGTAAAAAAACAAGAGCATTATAATTATGTTTGTTATCATTCATTTACATTTATATGCCATCATTGGAATCAAATGTAATGAGCGTTGTTATTTTTCACTGGCAAATCGTAATTTTCCGCGCATGCTTACTAGGTTGTGTGAACCTCCTAGGAATTGCTGTAGTTTAAAAGTATTATATGAGTTGCGAAAGAAACGAATGCCTATCGTATGCAATACATTATCAACGTTCAAATTGCCCTTTATAAAAGGCGAAACAACCTTGTTGTGTCAACACAATAGTTTGAGCCACACGTCTATCTCTACTCATGTATTCCTCATACCTATCTCATAATTTAATGTGCGCTTAGTTCGTTATCAAGACGTGATTGCACGTTTAGTAGACGTGTGACTATCTGCATCCGTCCGTATCAACTATTTCAAGAACTTATTTAGCCTAGCTTCATGCGTTATGTATCCGTTTAGTGAAATTACACAGTTGTTCGCTTGGCTGATTAACCGTTTCATTGACATTTGGTGCGTTCCTTGGCTGAGCAGGACCAACTTTCCGTCTATCAAACGGCCATAAAAGTAACGGTGAAAACGGTACCCTACACCACATGACTAACAGATGAGAACCGCCTATCGCGATCGATATATTGGCGTTCCAAACTTTGAACACGTCCAAAGTTTAAAAAGGCCAGCACCGCCTGCCAACGTCTACGTACGTCTGGGAACAAGCCGTGGAATGAATACAAATGTCTATCAAATGCATACATCCATTTCTTGGACGGAATCGTTAGATGTTGAAGTGGGACAGTAGCTTAAAGAAGTACATGCAACCAACACAGAATATAGACACATTACAGAGTGTTAAAAAAGTTCGTTCTCAAAATTTGAATTGATATAAAGTTTTATTCAAGCTATGTACACAGTAGACAATGTTAATTTCTTACTCTAATATCTTCATTTAATGCCAGAGAGATTAGAACAATGGTAGAACCCTCTGGAAATTAACCTGGATATTTTCTGAGGTCAGAAAAATAAAATATTGAAACTCTGACATTGAAAACAAATTTTTTAAAACCCTGTATATATAGCAAACGCATAATAACCACAGTAAAAAAGATGAGTATGAAACAAACAACATGAGACGAGTGAATGACATTGTATAATTCATTTAGATAACTGTTATATATGACATGCATTCAGATAGTCCATTAAGAGTCTGAAAGTTAGTGTCGCAAAAGTTTGATAATATATCAGAAGCCACAGCATGCATTGATAATTCATACCAGACAAAACACAATACGAAGTACCGCACACGCCCTCGATGACGGCATCCTTGCAGAATGGTGCTATATAATATAAATGTTTAATGTTTCATCCGGCTGGGGTTTTCAGTTTTGTTGCTGAAACTAGGTTATTCGTTTTTATACTGTTATTTAATATTTTTAGGACTTACGACAGCTAAAATTATGTATTTCAGCTGTTTTACTGTAACAGTTGTAAATAGGTCATTCATCGTGGGCATTGAGCCTTTTGGTTGCTTAATCCATTTCATATAGCTTTTTGACAGCTAGGACTATGGCGGATCATTTTCTCGTTCGGCAATGACTGTTGGCTACTTTTTAGGATTTCTGACAGGTAAAACTAAGCATAATTATAACCGTTTTATTGTAGGAACTGGGTGATTCAGCTAGGGAATTTAGCTTTTTGATAGCTGAAAGTAATTCATTCTACTTTTCGACAGCTTGGACTTGGGCGGATCTTTACTTCTTTAGTTGGGCATTGTGCCCTGTATGTGTTTTATGTTTTCAGTGCTCGGTTGGTTCAGTTTAGCATTGTGCCTTGTATGTTTTTAATATTTTCTGTGCACGGATGTTAAGTCCATGTTTGACTTAATCTTATCTTTTTGTAATACATGTACATGTATATGACATATTGTCTTTCTAGTTAAAATGTCAACAAGAACAGACGATCATGCATAAAGGATAAGCATACTTACTATGTAGAATTTGAAAATATGAACCAATACAGATAGCTGTATTAAAATAGCATACGTTGTTTTATGTCAGTATATAAACATGTGACGAAACATATGAATGCATGTTGGTAGCTGTATTAATATACCATACGTTGTTTTATGTCAGTATATAAACATGTGATGAAACATATGAATGCATGTTGGTAGCGGTATTAATATACCATACGTTGTTTTATGTCAGTATATAAACATGTGATGAAACACAATATGAATGCATGTTGATAGCTGTATTAAAACATCATACGTCGTTTAACATCAGTATAAATCATGTGATGAAACATATTATGAATGTATGTTGGTAGCTGTATTAAAATATTATTTTACGTTGTTTTATGTCAGTATATAAACATGTGACGAAACATACACATGTACGTTTACAATAAAACGTGACCAAAGTACGTTGATTCAATCAACAATGCTATGCAGAGGTCTTCTAGAAATGTATTAAATGATTGTTTTGAATATAGTAATATACTAGTATTAACACTAATAGTAAAGTTACACTAGGAACTTGTCTGTTAAACAATTTAATTACAGCCCGTGAAATGTACTCCCCTCTTACACTAGTACGTAGTAATAATTTTACCTTTTGATGTTACAATTCACCCTTTATATTTAAAATTTAAAATGTCGGTCTTCATACTACACTAGACTGTACCAGGAATTATCATGACACGGTGCATTATCGTTTGATCAATCCCCATTACAAAGTGCATCAAGTAAGCATGGATTTGTATTAAGTATAATAAATAAACTACGATTTACTTACTCTGTCCATGAAAATGAAACTGTAAATATGGGATTGCACAAATCGCTGGAATTTCCGTAAGAACACCCATGTGATGCTAAGTTGACATAATTCACCAGCCTTACAAACATAATGATGTTAGTCTGAAATAGTCATTAAGGGTATTTATAAAGATAATGAATGACACATACATCGACAAGGGAAGGCAGCACTCAACAGAAACAGCAGAATACGAAAGGCACAAAGCGAACATACAACGACAAAGACCACAAGTGCCACAGGTAACTGTATCATTAATAAAGGGTAAACAATTTATTTTTATGAAATTTATAATATCTTAGAAAGGGAAATTGATATTATAAATTGTATAAAAATATTTTTTTTATTACTCTTTATTAATGATACAGTTACCTGTGACAAGCACAGGTCTTAATGACAAACACAAAAGTGAGCAAGAAATAAAATAAAAGTATTACTTTCATATTATTACTTTGGCTTAGTTGATAAAGTGTTTAAGCGAGTGTTACACCATTAAATTGGCCCTACAGCTGCTGAGCAAAATCAAATATTGCATCTATCAACATAATATTCAGGTGAGCTAAACTCAGACATAGAAAGCGCTGGTCATACCCACAGGTGCTTGGCATGTGGATATGACCCCCATGGTCCCCTCTACAAACCAACATCAAATAAAACAATCAAATCTCTATAAAAGCTCATTTATCTAACAGAGATATGATTTTTTTAAATCTGATGTTGGTTTGTAGAGGGAACCATGGGGTTCATATCCACATGCCAAGCACCTGTGGTCATACCTGTTGTTCACTGTGTGATTTAACGAAAGGGGGTGTAGCAGGAACTCCAAATATATCTTTTACAGGTGTTAGTCTTGTTTTCACTTGGTTCATAACATAGATCTTTTCCTTCATTTTCAAGTTAGATATTGGAGTTTTATCGCAATATCCAATAAATGTAACATCCGTGCTATCATCACTGAAAGAAATTCAAGAATAAGTTTCGCTTTGCAACGATGTACATGCACATCTTAGTATGGGTAAAATAATCACTTAACTAAAATATGGATATTCCAATACTAGTACACACATTTTTTATATCTCTTTTTAAAACAACAAACACTGTATTGTCAAATTAAAGTAGTCTATATGTCATGTCTGGCTATTTCTGGTGGTTTGTGACTTGGACTTGGACTGTGGGCTTTCAGCGATCAAGTTCGTTTTCTCGTGCTGTTATGTGTTGGGCATTGAGCGTGTAATTATGGTATGTGATGTTTTTATAATTTCTGTACTCGGCTGGTTAAGTTGGGTTATCTGACCGTTTGTTTATATACGAAAGCTATAACATAAACATAATACAGGTGATCCAGCTTTGATAACATGCATACAAACTCTTTATTAGGCTACACGAAGCATACATTTTTCAATTGCAACCATAGCGCAGTTGGCAGAGCAGATAGTTTCAAATACCAATGGAATAACGTTTTAGGTTCAACCCCCACACTGTCTCTATTACTTTTTTAAAAACACATATAAATAATTCATTACTTATACTTGCTGTTTTGTTTGATTCATGGCATCAGGCAGATAAAAGGTATGAACTTAAATTCATGGTAAAATGAAAGTTAACTCAGGAAATCGAAACTCACATAAAGAATGTAAAGTACATCCAGGCAAAATGTTTAAACATCGTACCAGACGAACAAGTTTATATATTGAATTTTGATCTATATAATATTATATCGAATAAAAAATGAAATAATATAATAAATTATGCAAAGTAAAAAAGACGACTTCTGCTGGGCTTGAACTCAAAACCAACGATTTCAAATGACAAATATAAAATCATGTCAAAGCACATAATCCACTTAGCCACAAAGGCTATTCAATATAACACGTTGCTATACTGATCTTACCGAGTAAATTGGTGCAATTTTGCTCTAATCTGATAACAAAACATGCCCCCTAAACGCTTTGAATGCGCTCAACCAAGAAATCAAAGTTATCGAAATCGGTTTATACTTTATTTTAACCAAACATTACGTCACATACAACGTGGTATATCCACACTGTTGAAATATTATTGACATACATTACCTTTTTTCTCTCAGTTCTTTTATTGTAGCATTTATTTGACTTGTTGATGATGGACACACATCGCTTGCAAGAAAGTGAGTGATGTTTTCTTGTAATAATACAGAGTTGTCAAATGTGTTTATTGGAGTTTTGAAGTTTAACACAAGTACATCTGAAAGTAGTTTTACATAGCATAATTATCATTATCACACAGTCATAATTATTAAAAGGTACACACTTTTGTCATGCAATGTGTTTAAGATGCAATTTGATTATTGTCGCAAATTTAATAATAAGTCAAGATCTGAGAAAAGGACCCTTATACCCCAATCACACGAGTCTCGAATCAGCCGGAATGGGCCCGAATGAGTCGGAATGAAGAAAGAATAAACATTCGAAACACATTCCGAATGATAACTCGAATTGACCAAAATTATTACAGTTGTGTCAAAATGCCGTTGGAATACTTCAAATACCATTCAAATACAATTCTTATATACTTCGAGTTTAACTCGAATACACTTCGAGTCCGCCTGGAATGATAGCCGATATCGTGCACGCATATGTTTTCAAAATAAGGTAAACACAAGCATCGGACCGTTTTGCACGGGATTATGCACGGGTTGTGCACGGGTAGTGTGTTTAATATCAGTACCTATAATGGATTTAAGTAATGTTTCGAATATAGTCAGAATGCCGTAAGAATATTTAAAATGTTATCAGAATTTCGGAAGAATACACTTCGGTAGCCGTTCGATATTCCACCCGGCTTCGAATGTATCTCGAAAGTTTTGAACATGCGCAAAACATTCGAAGTGGACACAGGAATTGGCCGGAATATATCGAATGCACTACGAATTGACTCAGCATGCAGACAGAATGTTTCGAATGCATTTCAATCATGAAGGAATACACCTCGAATTGCTATTCCTACGGCATTCCGGCTCATTCCGACGCCGTGTGATCAGGACAGTATCAATAAATACAGAGAGTTTTGAATAACAGTTTATTCTTTTTTTTTAATATGTATTTTATTTCAAACGAAATAGGTTTAGAGCATGTTAAAACATTCAAACTGGCCCGAACATATGGAATGTACTCGGAATGCAGTCGGAATACATTTAGAACATACAATAATGTACCACGAATTGCTATTCCTACTGCATTCCGGCTCATTCCGACTCTCGTGTGATTGGGGTATTAATGACATTTTTTTTAAAAAAATTGGGGTGGGCATTTTCTGTCGAATCAATCATTCCTGTACACACTGAGTAAAAAGAGTTTTATCAAAATTCCAAATATTAACAAAGTTATGACCTTCCAGTGGAACCAGTGACATGTATTTATTATTGCATTGCTTATTAAATCGTATATTACTATTGTCACTCACATGTATTTAATATAGAATGTGTGTATTTTGGGTTGGTGGCCTTATGTTAAAATAAACGTGGGTTAAGCTGAGTTTAAAACTTCACAAAGCATCTTAGTAGAAAACTTAGATTTTTCTTAAAAACACGAAATTTTCTAAAGTATGTCAGCCTAACATGACAATCAAGATTATTGATTATTTGCATAGGTTTAAATCATTATGTAAAGAGCTACTATAATCACTAAGAAAACATGGGTTAATCTTCAATTTGTGCACGATATATGCAATACTATTTTTTAACTTAAGTAAAAATATTTAAGTTTTCAACTAAGATGCTATGTGAATACCAGCCCTGTACAATAAATGATTATAGGCCATTATAAAAGTATTATCAATTATAAACCCTATAACACAGTATTGGTCAAGCTTTATAAATCAAATGCTTCCATTAGAACTGGCCCGAAATCTATATACTTGTAAATCAGTTGTCGGCCCGGGCCTGTAATGGCGGACTGTAATGGAAATATGATTCATGACGGTTGTGATTTTTTGAGTATTGATTGCTGAAAATTAGTAACGTTATCTGGAAAAACTGATCCTTTTTCAACTATCACACCGTCAATGGTTTGACAAATGGCGGGGAAATGTGTTTTAAGGGGCGAAAGTTTCAGTAAATACAATGGGTACCTGGATCTGTACATTCTATATCCAGATGTCTACCCGATCCCGTACACTCGTGAACATTGTCGACCGTGCAATCACTCTGGTCACATGATGCTCCGTACCAACCAGGCGCACACCATGCTCGTACTTGTATGTCCAGGCTAAAAACATGAACATTCACATGAATTGTTACAGAACAATATTTTTTCATTCACTTTGTTATTCTCTTGAAAAACCTTGAATTGTTATTGGTGACTGCCACAGACTAAATCAGGGAGCACGTAATTTACAAAAGTGGAGTGTATGGAGGCTGTAAGATGCCATCCCAACCGTGACTTATTTTTAGTTCGTATTATATATGTACATGACTGTAATATAGTATATCCTTAAAAAGGATACATACGTCATATTGACACTTCATACGGTAGATGAACGACATGCAACTTGTTTGTTATTTGATAGCATGATGTAGGCCTAGTCGATATTAATTGCTCGTAAAATGTTTCTCAGCGGATTGTTCAATAGAAAATGTAATAATTTCGTATACTGCACAACTTGAACTTGTAGCCACATGTGTATTTTAGCTTCATTTGTCTTAAACGGTCGGTTTCAATTCCTCACAATCATACGTGTTCTGTACGATACTAAATAATTATAATGGATATATCTGCAGTAAAATATGTGTTAGTGGCATTAAAACATTAAACAGTACATTAAGATCGGCGTTGTGATTGACTCAAAATGAATGTTTTACTTTGTTAATTTTAACTGCAAGCATATTCATACCTTGTATGTTTTATCATTGAAATCACGTGTTTTTCAGCGTTCCAGTAATTTGAGGCTGGTGAGAATTGGAGAGATTTCTTGAAGGAGTCAATCAGATCTGGAAACACGTGCGGCTCACTCGTACTATCTGTGGGTACTGAGTCTATATCCAGTACTTGTACTATCAACCCTGTCTACATTTGCAAAGCAATAACAATTAGTTAATTTATGTATATATATCCAATACGATTATCATGAGTATAGAGCCGTGGCAGCACTTTTTGTTGTATACTTTATATAGTCAGAAATGACTGATACCGAAAGATCACGGCTCAGATGCGGGCGTCGTCGACGGAGGGTCCAGTTTGCAGTACAGCCTCGCGTATACTGAAGAACTCACTTTAAATGACAAAGAAGTTGTTGTGTTTTTGTCTTGCAAGCACGTGTTTCTACTAGATGTCAGATAACTGTATATCGCTGGCTTATTTACTTACTTACGACCTTATAAGACTCACGCATATTTTAAACCTTCATCTCATGGCGCTTCTAATGAGTCCTTTTTCATGAAAATCGGAAGTGGTCCTGTTGACCAAACTGAAGTTTAAAAAGTTTGTTTTTCCATAAGTAAAAGGTTGATTCCAGACATTTTTTCTAGTTTTCTCAAAATATTGATTTTGTACTTATAAAGTACCTTCTAAATCTGAGCCGGCGATACATTGTTGATTATAAGCGGATTTAGCTCAGTGGTAACGCACTGGGCTGTCAATCAAGAGGTCGTTGGTTTAATCCCTGGCATCGGAACTTAACATTTCTGAAATATTTATCATATTTCCCGCTATATCTGGCCGTGTGGTCTGCAAAGTATCTGGAAGTGCCAGGAAGCTGTGTTTCGGTGCTATACACCGGGCACATTAAAGAACCAGGCTGTCTATTCGAAATAAGAGCTAGGCGCACCTCTGCAGCGCCGGACATGCCTGTATCTAATGTCTCTCTCTCCCTTCAGGGGCTTTCTCTCAGTCTGTCCCTCTGGTCAAATCATGCTGTTTCGAGATCTGCACTGGTAGAGGATGCACCTGCGCCCTTGTGGCTGCAACATGGGTAACTTGAACGTGCGTTCGCATGAAAAGGGCGCTATGTAAATCTGGTATATTTATTGTATGTATCTTTAGTTATGTACAGTATGGTGAGGTGTCTTGTATTGCGCTATCTAGACTATGATTACATCACTTACTTCATTCCAGTTTGTCACGTTGAACGTTCGATATAGCTTCTTGCTTTCGCTTGCTGTGAGTTTCAGCACATCAGTTGAGACATCTTGTTGCATATCTATAGACGCTCCATGGCAACCAGGTGTGTTCATATCATATCTGTGAAAAAGAAAACAATGATTAGAATAAAGTCCAATTTAGGTTCATAATTACCCACTTTTTGCCCTAAAATGCAATTTGTGAAGAGTTACCTCCCCTTCACCATAAATTCAAAATGTTTTTAAAAGTTAAAAATCACCATGTTGTTGAGTAAAAAATAGCATATTTCAGGAGGTACGAGCTGCCTTGTGCGCATGCGCGAAATTTCAAAATCGTATTATATAAGAACAAACATGAATTTTAGTTTCAATGATCGCATATGAATGTTAATTAATGATAATAAACATAATATTATTGCACAAATTAGATATTTTTAACTTTTTATTTTTTGCATGTATGAAAAGTGGGTGGGGAACGGCAAAATTGTGAATAATATGGGTTCACAATAAGTCCCTGCAATTGTTCAAATGCATATTCTTATATATAATATGTAGTGCATAGTTTAGTTATAAGAGGTAGCCACACTTTGAAATATTTTTAATAAAAAATTATTTCATTATAATATGCAAATTAGGTTAATTTGATGCAAATTTATTCATAATTATCACGCATGTTAACATGCGTTTTAACATGCGTGTAATTATCTAGTACTTTTTTATGCACAGCTCCCAAAAAAGGCTGGTGACCCCTATTTTTTATTTGACTAAACTGGTGTTCTGTTTGATACTAAACTTAGGACCAATTCTAAATCATTTTCGATCGTTGGGTATTTTTTGACGTTCATTTGAAATCGTTTGAAAATCACACTTTTTTGCAAGTGGGTGGTGTAACTATTTATCATGTTCAAATGCTGAATTTGTTCACCAGACAGCCGGAATTGTGACTAATGTCAATAGGAATGACCATTGGACACACAAAATATTCATTGCTTAAAAGTGGTTTCATATTGTAATAATCTTAAAAAGAACATAATGGTGCCATGAATGGAGGAAATAGATAAAATGAACAAAATACAATGGTAGGTCATTAGAAAGCCATGAATGTCGAAAACGAGCCTGGTGACATATCATTTTTATGATTTCAATGTTGTTCTAGAAGACTGTTCTGTCATTTTAAGATGTTTCAATGAAACTTCGATCGTTAGATCAAATGTGCGCGTACCTCCTTAATATTGTGTGTTTTTAAGGTAACGAAATATCTAAAATTTGTATAACACTGATATAATATGCAGTGGTTCCACTAGGGGCTGAATGGATATTGGGTCATTTTCATGTTAAGTTGTTTTTGGTAGAACATGTTTCATCTTTATGACAAACTTTTCTTATTATAGAAAAGTTGCGGGCCAAAAAATGACATGAAGTCTTTTTAGAAATGTCCGTATTCAAGTTCATGAGTCATGCATTGATAATTAGATCAGTGCCTGTCTGCAAATGTTTGTAACGCTAAGGGAAGTAACTGCTATTGGGTGATTTTAATTCTCACGTAATTGTAACTTTTACGTGGCGCTTGTGCTTACTTCAACAAAATGTCAGGAAAAATTAAATGCATCTTTTTTAGTGAATTTCATCCAACTGCTGGTCCTAAGATTGCATATCAGGTATTATTTACGGTATTTTGTAACAAATACAAATAACCTTTGGAATGTCATCGCTTTGGTATTGTCCTATCTTCTAAATAACCTTATTTGTCTTCGTTTCGTACTCAAAACATTTCGTACTAAATAATTTATATTTCTCTTGGTGCAAGAAGTATTTTATTTGTGTTGTTTTTACGAAACCTTCGTGATGAACAAGGAATGTTTTGATGAAAGCTGCTTAAAAGCTAACACCTAGAAAGTTAAACAGGGTTCCCACGGTCAGGGAAAAGTCAGGGAAAAACATATTTTTTTCAAGGTCAGGGAAAAGTCAGGGAATTATGAAATTAGTCAGGGAAATTTGGAAATTGAGCAAAAGTCAGGGAAAAGTCAGGGAATTTTTCATTGAAGCTGTTGCTAAGTGTCATTTCCTATGAAGAAAATACAACTGAAAAAAATTCTCGCTCACTATGCTCGCTCAGAGTATTTCTAAGTTGTATTAAAGTAATGATAATCAACATACTGCTAACCTTAACTCTTGTTCCATATAGAGCAAATATAGCCTCCTTTTCTCTATTTTCTTGCCATATTTTGCTGTAACAAAAAAATGCCGATGTCGCCCGATTGCTCTAAAAAGTCAGGGAAAACTGCTCTGTGGTCAGGGAAAAATCAGGGAAAAGTCAGGGAATTTTGTCTTAGAAAATTTGTGGGAACCCTGTTAAATCTGTTTTCCCTACATTGTAGCTGACAATATCTCATAAATTTAAGACAATGAATGGCAGATTCTTTTTATCACATTATCATAGTTACCAAGTCAAAATAACGACATTAATAATGTCATAAATTGAGCTAACGATGGTAAGTTTTCGGGTCAGGCATTTTTTTATCTTACATGTTGGAGAATATTGTTCCAAAGATCTAAAAACAGCTAGTGTAGATCTTTGATTGTTCCGTGATTAGTTCTCACACAGAAGATCATGGTATTTATGTGATAAAATTGTATATATCTGCTTTCTGTATTGTTAGAGATAAATATATGTGTATGATTAGGGTATTAGTTAGGGAGATTAGGAATTATATTTATACAAATCGAGGGTTGCCCGCAAGACTGTAGTAACTGCATTTTTGGAAATTATTCAGGAGAAGCAAAAAACTTCACATGTTTTCCAAATTAAATATAGTTAACACAAGTTTTATATATTTTGTAAAGAATGGAGAGCAAAAACCTATATAGATAATTGAAAATTAAAAAATCTGGATAAAAACAACTAATTTTATGACTTTTTTGACTTACTACACTATTGCGCTGAAATCGTGCATGACCTGGTTAAAAATGTTCCTGCAATACTGTAGTAAGTCAACACTTACTACAGTATTGCAGGAAACATATTCAAGGTTTTACATTTTTAGTTCACTGCAATACAGTAGTAAGTGTTATAATAAAAAGAAAAACATAAGACATGCTTTAGATATATTTGGTTTTAATGCCCCCAAAAGTTTGTCTTATTAGTCCCCTACCGGTTTTCAACCTGAGGGGACTATAGGTTTGCCCCCCGTCTGTCTGTCTGTCTGTCTGTCAAAAATCTGGATCCTGACATATCTCAAACAGTATTCAAGCTAGGTTTATGAAACTTGGTATGTGGATAGGAGGCAATAAGGGCCATTAAGGGGATTATGCACGTCTAAATATTTTTGGATTCTGACAAAAATTGTGGTTGCTATGGATACAGAAAATAGTAAATATACGTCAAAATCTGGATCCTGTCATAACTCTTACAGTATCCCAGCTAAGTTTATGAAACTTTGTATGTGGGTAGGCACTAATAAAGAGATTATGCACCTCTGAATATATTTTTAATTGGTCAAAAAGTGTGGTTGCTATGGCAACAGAAACATTGAAAATTATTTAAAGGGCTTCAAACCGGTTGGGGACTTCTGTATTGGCTGCAATTCAGAATGCCTTGTTGATATTGAACTGTTAGTCCATATTTCTGACCATAAATACATTTATAAAGGCCCAGGACAAAGTTTTGTATTTAGTCCAATATTTTATTCACATTAATGTTACTGCTATCAAAATTGCCAAACTTACTCACTATCATTAGTTAACAGTACTAGATAAGTGTCCAGCACTCATAGTTTTTGCTCTTGTTTGATAATGTCTGCTATATTATATTACATTGAATGGTATAGAAATAAAACTTGGTAAACACACTAGCATAGGTCAACATAACAAGTGTAGTTACTCAATGATGATTTTTGAAAGACATTATTGCCCTTTTGAAGTTTGAGGTTAACTGATTGAGTAATGCTTTTTATAATGATTTATATAGGTTACTATCAAAGTTATTGCACTGAAATTTGCCACACTTAATGAAAAGCTATACATACTTGACAAGACACAATAATTTTGCTCCACTTTTTTAAATAATGGCACAATTTAACTTGCTCAGAAACACAATGCAACTCAAATCACTTCTAAGTAGTATTCTGTTTTAAAATTAATATCATCAGACATTCTTTTTTAAATTATAATATTTATACTCTTAATAGAAAAAATTGTCTTTGAAACTTCACCAAATTGATAACACTAAAAAATTGTTGAATTGGTACTTCTTTGACAATCTAATGATAGTCTTTTACTTCTTTAAACAACAATAAGTACTGATGTAGAGAACTGTCCACGATGGCCAAGTGGTTTGGAACAGAAGGTTGTAGGTTTAATCCCACTGGCTACTCAGAAATTACACAGACACATTGCGACAGTCAAACCAATCAACAAAATTTATTTTGAGCTAACACCCAAATACAGCATGGTTTCTTAGCTGGACAAGACTCTGTTTACTGCTATATAAAGCCACCCATTTCATATGGGGTACTCACAAACTTGGAGTACAGTCATCAAAAGCCCTATTAGGCACTCAACCCCAACACCTATAGGATAACAACGCCTCAATTAGGGTACAGCTATACTGAGGCCCTATTGGTTACCACTCGCCACCACCAATTACAGCCATAATTTAAGCCATATGGGATACTTGCAACCACTGAGTTCAACAATACCAGGCACTATGGGGGCACTCACAAACACATTAATCCATCCCCAACCCTATTGGGTACCCCCCAACAAATTGCAGCCCTACCGGGTACTCACAAAGCACTGCATTCAGTCCTTATAGTATTATTTCATGTCCTATTGGGCACTCTTCCCAAAAATTGCAGCTATACCAGGCCCATATGCTTCTCCCAACCACATGGCACTGCTTTATACATACCAGGCTCACTACAAATTGCTGCAATACCAGACGCTTATTGGTACACATCATCGCCATTAAAGAGTCATAGTTACCCGGCGCTGAGAGTTCTCATAACCACTGCATGCAGCCATACCAGGCCTTATTAAGTACTAACAATCAATTACAGCCAAACCAGATCCAGAATGGGATACATTATCCTCATCCATTTAAAACAATACGGCCATGAAGGGGTTGTTATAACCACCGAATGCAGCGAAACGGGATACTCACAACAACTTTTACCGCCTATATTTGGTCGTAAGGGGTACTCAAAATCACAATTCAGCTACCTCAGGCTTTATTGGGTACTTACACTTACAGAAAAGATCTATTCCTAAGGTACTTCGCAGTATTTAACACCAGTATTAATAAATTACATCAAACTAAGCCCTGAGGGAGTAACTCACCATCACCAACTACACCCATACTAGCTGTATAGGCCTTAAGGGTTTTAAACCTCCACCTGTTATAGCCAAACCAGGTCATAAGGTGTTCTAATCACCACAGAGTCCAACAATACCAGGCCAAATGGGGTACTTACCACCCCTGTGTGAAGACATACTTATAGCTCTATGCGGTACTTAACAATTCCTGACTCAATGGGTTACCTTACATATAATCTGGTACGGCCAATCCTGACTATATTTAGTACCTTTTATTACTTGATACAGCCATTTTGCACCCTTCCATGATAAACTGATGCTGTCATCAAACATCATTACACCATTATGCTTGTTTAGTATTGAGTTACTATTGTATTGCAGGAAAAAATATATTACAAATTAATGAAAAGTTCCTGCAATACTGTAGTAAGTCAACTTACTACAGTATTGCAGGAACTTTTTCATTCGTCGTCAGTTGAGACTATATTGCAATTTAACCATAATGTATTTTTTTATAAAAATACAGCTAAACTACTTTTTGCTATTATGTAAAACATAATTATGTATCCAAAAATATAAAAAAGTCACTTTTGTAAAAATATGCAGTTACTACAGTCTTGCAGGCAACCCTCGAAATGTGTAAGGTATTTTCTTCATAATCCAAAGAAACGATATGTGTGTATGATCTTTGCATAATCATATTGATTCAGCTAGGCTATGTTAGTATGTACTTTGTACTTGATATCAACATTGTGATTAATTAGTTTATTTACATACACTATAAACTATCATTGTTAACAAATATTGTCTAATTACCTACACAATGAAAGACAACTGTTACCAGTTGTTATTACTTATCAGTTATATTTATAATATATGTAGCACATTGTCATTGTTTATACATGTATGTGATATGTCATCATTTCATACGATTGTCTGCTAAAGATTTGCAGATCAACTTCATCATTTCAGAAATCCAAAATTGAAGACAACCTCCAACTGAAATATTGGAAAATTCCACATGGCTTATCAGTTGATCAGGGATTGCTATGAGTATAACTTTGTTCTTTTTTTTATATGTTTCAGGTTCCTGAAGAGTATGTATCCAAAGAACACTTTGATGCTATAAAAATTTACATCATTACCAAACCTGAACTACAGACACACTTGATAACTGTGTAAGTAGTTCATTCTCGACTCCATACTCTCTGATAGTTTGGAAAAACATGTGAGACACTGGGACTTACGAGGGTTGAAAAACATTTTCGACCCAAAAAAACATATATGTGTACAGAAAAAGACACATGTGCAAGACACATAAAAATATAAATGAGAAATTAGCCTTGTCCAAACTTATTCAAAACATTATTCTTTTGTCAGCTGTCTTCACCTTAATGATAGTGTTTATGCAGGGTATGATATCACTTTCAAGTCTGAATGAGATTTGTGTCATATGCATGTATTTAATGTTACACATTATTCCCCCCCCAGCCATTTTTTCCCCGGGGAAACTTAATGAATGTCGTTATAAAATGTATAAATGTCCATTGTCTATGGATTTTTCATAATACTTCACAGACTGGCAGTGCTTTATACATGTATTATAGCCCCATTATAAGCCCTAAATGGCTATTTTTAAAAAGCAACTACTTGGTGACCTATCTGCAGGATGATGGATTTGAATACTTAAATCGAGTCCCACAGGTGGAAAACACCATAAGATGGTTTACCAAAATTGTAAATAATAAATGCATGATTTATTGTCTAAGGGAAGCAACTCTTGCAAAAGTCGTAAAATTTGTCTTCCATACATTTCTCATGTGACTTTTGGCATACTTGTAATTTCGACAAATATAGTTAAACATTCTGTCGTTGATTATTGGTCATTAGCGAAAAACATCCTAATTCTTCGTATTTACTGGATGATCGGAAAAACAGTTTTGGGAGAGATGATGATGTTAATTTTATGCTTTTTCTGTTATAGAAATGCCCTGGGTCATAAGATTGTTGGCTGTCCAGTTTGTATTGAGGACAAAAAATATGACAGAAACGCCCTCATGTTCAACTGTTGTTTTATGTTTGAGAACTCAACCAGAACTGCACGATACGAACCTGTCGTCAAAAAGTTAGCTTCATACTTAACACAGTTAGAGGTAAATGTTTTAGATTAACAACATATTTAATATGCCTCTCTTTGAAAAAGTTAGTGTGAATTATTAACTTTGCTCACATAATTATGATCACCTTCAAACGTTATGGCAATGTTTATGAGCCTTATATCTTATTCAAGTTAAATTGCTCCATGCCTCCCTACATGAAAGTTATGGCCATTGAATAATAAGAAATAGAAAAATCAGTATTGTTCGAACATTTGAATACAGAGTTGTGATCTGATTGTCTTCAAACAACATATTTTAGCAAATGATATAAGAACAAAAGTAAAACAATACAATAATCTAAAAGTCTTAATATAAACACATGGGTGTAAGTTTTCAGGCACATGCGTGAACTTCAGGTACTAAAAAGCTTGTTTTTCTTCATTTTCCCTATATGTATGTATTGTCGATTTTTGAGGATTTCAGGTTTTTCAGAATTTCAAACTTTCAACCATGTAAACAGTTGTTATAACATTATGTTATCTTATTATAAACATAAGAGTTGTTATAACATTATGTTCCCTTATTATAAAGATAAGGTTTGTTATAACATTATGTTACCTTATTATAAAGATAGGAGTTGTTATAACATTATGTTACCTTGTTATAAAGATAAGAGTTGTTATAACATTATGTTACCATGTTATAAAGATATGAGTTGTTATAACATTATGTTACCTTATTATAATCATAAGAGTTGTTATAACATTATGTTACCTTGTTATAAACATAAGAGTTGTTATAACATTATGTTACCTTGTAAAAAACATTAGAGTTGTTATAACATTATGTTACCTTGTTATAAACATAAGAGTTGTTATAACATTATGTTACCTTGTAAAAAACATTAGAGTTGTTATAACATTATGTTACCTTGTTATAAACATAAGAGTTGTTATAACATTATGTTATCTTATTATAAACATAAGAGTTGTTATAACATTATGTTATCTTATTATAAACATGAGAGTTGTTATAACATCATGTTACCTTGTTATTTCCAGCTTGAGGGTAGTTTTCTGTCAGATGAGAAGAAAAAAGAATCTGTTCCTGGAGTTTTACAAGACATACTGACCAAACTGAATCAATCAGGAAGTTGTGGATTATTTATAAGTAAAACTTCGTTTAGTATTCATTTTAGGGTATCTTATATCAATTCCATATTATATTTTTGCGTATTACTGTTGACTATTTGACTGCAAACTGCTTTAAGCAGGTGGAAAAGAGCTTTATGGCTGTTGTTTTACGGTAATATACAAAAATAACACTAAAATTTTTTTGGCTCTCTGAATTTATTTCATGGGAATGATCCTGACTATTGGTCTTAAGGTCTTCAATGCAGGTTCAAAGTCCCAATATCCCAGTATTGCTTGTCATGGATCCCCTATAAAGATTCTTCTAATTTAAAAGTAAAATATAGCAGAAGCGGTTTTTCTATCAATTTCAGCTCGTAACACTGAATGATCAATCTTTAGAGTATCAAACTTTCTTGTGTTTCTGTTGATGTGTTAATCAATTATATTTATCAAGAAGCAACCTTACCTACCTTTTCAGTGACTTTATATCAAAGAATCGTCATATTTTGTTTTCAGATGAATTTTGTACCATAGATCTAAAATTGTCACCAAATAAAGAGGACCCAAAGCCAGTACAAGATCACGATGTACCTGTGTTTACACATGATAAACCAACAACTACCTACACTAAGTGGGATCTGACAACACAACAGGCAAGATTTTGTTACTTCTGTGTATATCTTGAAATTTTGGAGAGAGGATCTCTAGGGCCTTCATATTGTCTGTACCTAGGTTTGCAACATTTTGCTATGTTGCTCAATGCTCAGCTATGATGCTAATTTTAAAGGTACTATAATGGTGACTATACAATATTAAAGGGAGATCACCCAATTTGGTTGTGCATTATGATTGCAATGTTCAGTTATGTCTCTTGAAACATTTGTTCTTGTTGACTGCTTTTTTTGCCAACTTCGTGGATGGGGCTATGTAAGCCTTGTAATTGTGGAAAAATATCAACATTTTGAGAAAATCAGATGCCTCTGTAGCTCAATGGTTAGGACATTTGCTATCTAATCTGGGGATCCAGGTTCAAAAACGAATGGAGGCACTCATATGCCTGCCATATTTCAGCAGAAAGCTGACAGGCAATCAAAGCCTATGCTCAGCATTTTAAGAATTTCATAGCAGTTGTTATTAAATTTGTGTAAAAGCATACAATTTTGAAGAATTTTCTCTGATGACATCACCTTAGCAGGATAACTGCGTGTGGATGTGAAGAATAAATGTTAGGTTTAAAGGTGCTGCCTCACAGATTTGGCCAAAAATTTCGTATATCGCGATTTTCCAACCTAACCAAGTATTGATGTAATAGAAAGCCACTGACGGTTGCTTTATGAAAGATTTTGTGCAAATAAGCAATTTTAACCACTCTCGATATCGCCCACTGAGTATTTTTTTCTTGAAAAAAATGTGCCAAGTTTCCTTCCAACATGCTTTGTGAATTATGTATTTCACACGTAATTGAACTGTAACATCAACAAACTACAGCGTAAACATCAGTGAGGTATTTGGTTCGTTTTTCGATTCGTTTTCATCAAATGCGAACAAATTTCAGGCAATTTAAGTAATAGTAGTGTTAATTCTATAGGGTATTAATACCCTATAGAATTTTGGATGTAAAAATACTAAATAACTACAAAATGCCGAAGTTTCTCAAGCTATTTTAGATGTCAGTGGGGTTGTTTATGAGATATACAGGCAACTATAACAAAATTACGCGAATATTTGACAATTTTATTTTATTTTTGCAATACACCAATATGTGAGGCAGTCCCTTTAAGATATTGAGTTACTTTATTACAGGTTCTACAGTATATCGATGGTTATAATCATGTAGCAAAGATTGCAGCAGAAGCAGACATCGAGATTAACTTAGTGAAAGCCTGTTTACAGAACTTACTGTGAGTATTCTACTTTAGTATAATTTTGATTGATGATCTAGTCATTATAATTTGTACGGATCAGGTTTCTATCTCCCTAAGCATCTCAATCTGAGCAAGATCTCATCTCAAATATTGGCATGTGTCTTTGTGTTTATTTCCATGCAAGGCTGGACTCAAAATTAGCATCACTAAACAGAAATGTAATTCTGAGTTTATTACAGTAAAATTTCAAGAGCTGGAGCTTCTGAGTTATCTCTAATTCTTACTCACATTTGAGCAAAATCTCAATTTGAAATTTCTACTTGAGATGCTTCGGGAGATCAAGGCCTTGAGGAACAGTTGTCAGAAAGGAGCTTAGAGGTGTCTTATAAGACAAATTGGCTGGCCCTTTTAAATAGGTGGCACAATGATTTAAACAAGCACTATAATAATATTTTGTTATAGTTTCGTTATTATCATCTATATAGTATATTCTTTGAATGATTTGCAATTTCTCAACAAGCAGACTAGAAATCAAAGTTTCGTGGCAAAGGGGAGATGCACATGTTCTGGCATGTTTTGGTTTGATAAGTTCTCACATATATCATGATCATGTTCAGAGAATGTATGTATTGGTTATACCTAGCTTGCTTGCCTAGCCACTTTTAAGAAATTATTTTGCGTGATTTAGTTCGGGTAGTTCGTGAGTGGTAGAATTTAGCGAAATTAAGTCGCCACAAAAGGGCTAAAAATATTAATATGGACATTGCAGGAAACTTAAAAACGCAAAAATTTGTATTTGCGAATATGCAGACGATCAGCAAAACGAGAAAGTTAGTATTCGCAAAAGTAAATTGGTTTACAGTAATCTATGCAAGGAGGCTTTGGATTGTAAATGTGGCCACCAAAGTGGTGTTCTGGACTTACCTATTAATTTGATTCTCTGCAAATGTTGAATGGAATTTTGTACATGTATACATTTACATGTATTGTTGTCTTGTTATTTACTTAGCTTGTTGATTTGTAGAGTGTTTTATTAATAGGTAGATGTATGTATGTTTATACTCTTCAAAGTCTAATTGCATGTAGTCATTTCCTTTTTAATATTTTACAAAACTGTGTAAGTGGATTAATGCGTACAAATATGGTGTTTTACAAACTCATCTTCTCTTTTTAGGCATATAGATGTGATATCGATAGTATCAATATTTCAGGTAATATTCTTTTACTAGAATCCATGTATTAAGTTAAATATCAATTTTCGAGGGCTGCTTTCAGCAGTTCAGCCGTTTAGCCACCTTTTGACATTTTAACTTCCCCTGGTCATTGAGCTACCTAAGGAAACCTGTGTTTGAGTCTGGGAAGACTATTTCTTTCCTGGTTTGTGTGCAGCCAACATCGATCTGTGGCACCCAGGAATATCAAACATGTACAGAAACTGCCCTCACAGGTACCAATTCACACCTTGGTCGAGTGGAGCATGTGGGTTACTCTTGCTTAGAGAAATTAAGCAGTGGGCAGACAGGGATCAAAGTTAACACCTCTTGACCCCAAAGCTTGCACCCTACCTCTAGGCCACGGCTCACCATGTATGTATTGTTTACTATTGTTTACTGTAATTGGGAATAGTTGAGGAAACATCCTTTTAGTCATTGGTCCATTTAGTTTATTGCTAGTGAAGCTGTTTAGATAAGCTTCAAAACCTCAATTTTTTAAAAACAAACTTAATTATGAGGCAAGCCCAATGTTCTAAACTACATAATCATTTAGGTACATTTTCTCTGGACTTCAGGATTTTGCAAACTTTTACCCATACTGTATGTTAATATGTAAGAGGACTGTGAAATAAAAGGTTTAAACTATTAATAGCTATGGTATATTTACAGTACTCAAACATGTTTGCAACTACGGATGCTATCCGGAACCTAGCTGATGATCCTGTACTACAAGAGGAATGTTTGAAATCTGTAGCATCTAAAGGTACAGTACTGGTTTTATAGTTACGTAAAAAGATAATATTTAGTCAGACAGGGAAGGCAGCATTCAACTTAACCGGCCGAGCACAGAAAACATAAAAAACATACAAGGCACAATGCCCAACTGAACAAGTAAATGATCGAATAGCTGAATGAACTAGTGTCAGCAATTAAAGAGCTGAATGCCCAAGCTGAATAACTTAGTTCAAACAGTAAAACGGCTGAAATACCTAGATTTAGCTGTCAGAAGTCCTAAAAAGTAGAAAAAAACAGACTGAGTATTAAAAATCTGAATGCCTCTGAATGACCTAGTGTCAGCAACACTTGTTTGATTTATTGACAAACATTGCAGATTTTGTTGCAGATGTACTAAATAAAGTTCTGACCGTTTCACAGTGTAAAAATATCTCTTTTATAAATGGAAAACTAGAGAAAAACAACTCTGTGTCAGTGCGGTTTTTGAAAAATAAATAATTTTTGGTGGTGAAATAGCTGAGAAGGGCTGGTTGGGATAATCGACCCTGGCTTACATGAAAGATCAGTGTGTGCGTTTTGTTATATTGCATTTAGAAAAACATCAGTGGAGTTAAACATACCGGTATGCGATAAAAAGGTTATGAAACAGGGCAGTTGTGCATTAAGTCAATATTGACATACTAGACCATACTAACTTAGTATGCCAATATCGACTTTATGCCCACTGGCCCTGTGAAATAACCTATACTTACAATGGTTTTTACAGAAATTTAATTGGGCAGATTTTCTGCTTGTAATTATAATCTACATGCTGCGCTTGCTTTTATGTTTTCAGCTCGAGTGAAGCCAAACTTTAGAGATGTATTTATGTTGTATGCCAGTTTAACCCCGGGTCTGACTGTGAAAGATTTGTGTATGAGATTCAACCCTCATTCCTTAAATGTTGATGAAAAGTAAGTCAATGTCCTTTATTTCTGTTTATAGTTTGTATATTCGGGTTTTAACATTGTTTGTCAAGAATATTTCAGTTATATACAGCGGCCAATTCACCCAACCAGTTTTCCTGGAACAGTTTTCTAACCAGTTCTTACTTAACTTTCCTCCAGGAACGCAGCTTCGGCAAGCTTTATATTTATTTTATTCAACGAGTTCCATAAATTTACATAATTAAGTACACAATTTCAATATTCTATTTATTACATAACTGACAAGAAAATTGGATATAAAAGGCATAAAGACTTTACTTAGATATATTAATTTTGTAATGTCAGACTTCTGGAAAACCAACAGACCTGACCAGCCAATTTTGACCAGGGGCGACACAATCTTTCAAAAAATTTGGTCGGACTGTCTACATGGCACTCTTCTCAAGCATATCCTGTAATTGTGTACGAGTTAACAGGCTGTACATATAATTAAGAAATAGTTCACATCACTGAGGGCCCTATGGCATTATATGGAGTGGCTAGTCAGCATAAGTTGTGTATATGGAGTGAAGCGAAGCTGAGGTCCATATACACAACGCGGGCTGACTAGCCAGTCCATATAATGTCATTTGGCCCGAAGTGATGTGAACTATTTCTTATATTATACCGAACATTCAATTTCAATATTAGAAATCTATAGCTTTCTAACGCGAAAATACATTTGGTTTTAAATTTTTAAACTACAGATCATTATGGGGAGACCTAACATCTATGTTTGGTCTTCCTGCGTAGGCCTATTCACAAAATAACCTAGAAATGTGAAAAATGTTTTTTTGGGGAATTTTTATTCAAAATGTACATAAACTCGTAGCAAATGATCTAACAAAGAAAATGAATACCCACATGGCATGTTTCGGTTCAATAATAAACAAGTTACAGCAGTTTTTGTTACTGGGAATAGCGTAAATTATGTTCTAAAAATAGAGCGTTCTATGTCACTGCCATAGTTACCTACCGGTCCATATTATTTTGCCGGTCCATATTTTTTATAATATTGACCGGCTGCTGTATTTGGAAAATAGAGCGTTCTATGACACTACCATAGTTACCTACCGGTCCATATTATTTTTTATAATATTGACCGGCTGCTGTATCAGTCAGTCTATCGCTGGATATATTGACTGATTGGAATAACGAAGAAACAGTTGAATGAAATTAGGGTGAGGTATAATATTGTAATTTAACTATACATGATTAATACGTATAGCGCATTTTCATTGGTCCCTTATTACAATTCAACCATCCAATCAGCGTGAGACATAAATTCAACTTTCCGGAAGTCGGAAAGTGCATTAAGATTTTAACGGCACTGAAGTTAAGTGCATGGGTCTGTGATAAAGAATTAAATTGAACCCCATTACAATTTTAGGAACTAATTACAGTCACTCTAGTCAAAATGTCTGGAATGATCTATGCAAAGACTGAATTATACATTTAGATCTTTGATCTATGGTAAAAAAAGTGTAATCCTGCCCTCTTGAAACTTTCTCCACTTGAAATACCTATATTAATTACTTCATTTGTAATTATTTATGGTTCAATATAATAAATATATAGTTGCATTGTCCAAGAGTACCTTAGTATAGTTTTTGGTAAAGGCAGTATAAACTGCAATGTATGTTTTAAAATGTGACATTATGACTTAATTTTATTTCTTTAAATTTCAGGAAATTAGTTCAATTTGGATTAAAAAGTAAGATTATACGACGTTTACATGGTTACCCCATCAGATTGCCTCAAACTGAAGACAGACTTCTTCCACAAAGTTTAAAGAAGATTTCAAAATGGCTGACTGGAAACCATTGTATGGATGAGATCAGTTGTAAATCAGGTATAATATTTGTACATATACTATGCCTCCAACATACTGTAAACGTAGAAATTATTTCGCGCAATTTAGTTTCGCGGAGTTCCCGAGTGGAAGAATTTTGCGAATTTAAGTCGCTGCGAAAGTGCTAAAAAACATTAATATGGATATTGCAGGAAACTTAAAAAAGAGAGTTTGTAGTCTCCAATATGCCGACAATCAGTAAAACTCAAAAGTTAATATTCGTGAAAGTAAATAGGTTTACAGTAAAGCAGAGACATATTGATTTTGTGCTGGACATCTGGATGGATGTCACAAAGTTTGCTTTTTCTCATTAACTTAATATCTTAATAATGTATTTTCCTTAAGTATGAGTAATTATGTTAAATGATCTGGTACAATAATGCTCATCCTTCAATAATTATTCACAGTGTGGGAAAGACCCCCATTGTTTTCAATGTTTCAATATTTAATGCATATCTTCATCAGGAAATATCAGAATGGCAAGTGCAGTTGATACTGCTTTTATGCCTGGCATCTACTGATATGGGATACATATAGGGATATTCCTGTCGATAAGTTTGTCAATCTCATTGAAAATGTTAACCAAAACTTAAAACCAAAACTTTTCAAGTTTTTCAAACTCGAATGTTTTCAAAGTCCATCCAGGCATCGCTTTCAAACCTTGCATACGCCATGACTTGTAACACTATCCAACATTTCAACAGAAATATGGCCCTTGACTGACTTAGCTATTTATGATGAATAAGGCTTAGGGAGCATATGTGTTTTATTGAACACAGTCTAATTTTCTTTCTTTTATAATTATAGTTTATAATTTTTATTTTTTGCTGATTATGATCTTTATTTTATATGTGTCTTTAATTTCAGGATTAAATTTTAAAGAACTGGATGAGTTAATTGAGAACGATCCAAGTCTGGTCATGTGCTGGAAATGAACAGTATTATCTTTTCAATGATTCTAGTCAAGTCACACTCATTTTGCCGCGATTCTTGTCTCTGCATTGTGCTGAGATTCGTGCCTCCTCATTGTGTCAGGATTCATGGTTGAGATTTGTGACACCTCATTGTGACGAGATTCGTGACACCTCATTGTGCCAATATTCGTGACACCTCATTGTGCCAATTGAATATTGTGACACCTCATTGTGTCGAGATTCGTGACACCTCGTTGTGACGAGATTCATGATTCCTCATTGTGCCAATGTTCGTTTCACCTCATTTAGATCAGATTCATGATTGAGATATGTGAATCCTCATTGTGTTGAGATTTGTGACTCCTCATTGTGTCGTAATTCTCTGAAGCAAGGTGATCTATCAGAAAGTAGGAGTTGTGTACAGTATCAGACTAGGATATGATCTGTTTAACCTACTAATGGGGGAACAAGTGTATTTTAACTCAGACTCATTGTGTGTACAAAAACACTTTCATCCTTTACTCCATAGATATCATGATGTATCATGATCAGAGAGGTTTAAGGGTTTGATGGTCTTAAGGCAGGGCGCACACATTGGGGTCGAGAGGTCATTGGTTCAATCCCATAAATTGAAAACTGACCCAAACTATTATTTAAAACTGTTTGCTCATAATTTGGAAATGTTATGCTTTATCTTTGTAACACATTAAAATTCATACCATGTTGTATGTATATTACATTTCTGAACAACTGTGTTTCAGCTACATTTTGCATAAAATTCAAATTGACGTTTATTTATTGTTACTGCTATAATATTATGTATGTATATTAAAGTTTAAAAAAAACAAAAAATTACAAAAATAAATTCATATTACTGATTTACTGCCAATTATGTTATCCACTGAAAATAAAGACGTTATTATTATTATTATTATTACTTGTCTCTTTTGTTTGTATTGCTGTACTATGTATCATGTAAAATAACTTGCTAATATTGTGGTATAGTTAACTTGGTTTTCCAGTGGTAGAAATGCTAAAAAGTGTTAGCCTAGCTAGGTTAATTATGAAACAAGTTCTATGTGATAAAAACAACATTATGTTAATCTTTCTGAACCCCTCATTCTTGATGGTATCCATTTCTATGAGGGTATGACAAAGGGAGCCAGTTGGCCCTTTATAAATGCTGAGAATCAATATTACAAACTTCTACACAGTGATCTCCCTTGCTGATAGACTTTGCATAGTGTAGTGACAAGGGAGATCACTACGTAGCAGTTTGCAATAATCAGTGGACAGTAAAGAAATAATAATAATTTCATCATCAATTTTGAATCTTGCAAAATTTATGCAATGCGACATATTAATAGACATTATATTTTAGAATATGTAGTAAATTTTGTGTTATTTATAACTGGAAAAATCTGGATTATGCAGAAATAGTGTGTTTAAGTATTTACATCTGTTCAGAGATTTTTTATAACATATTATCTATAGTCTCTGTTTACATTAAGATTTTTTCTCCCTCAAAAGTCGGATGTCGGTGGCCAAGCTTGCAGTAAATAACCTAAAAATTCACAACAGCGACTGTATAAGTGGAGCACAAACAAAAAACAAAGGGTTTAAGATGTCAAATAAAAAATGTAGAAATGACAGAAAAATAAAAGTGATGTTAAAGTGGTTATAACACCCTGGGAAGATAATTATACGGTCCCTGTAACACCCTATGATATCTAGAAGCTGCTCCTGGTGGGAGGGGTTTAAATTATGACAAAGTGGGTAAGATATTTATCATAAAATAAATAACTTCCTTGTTACTCCAGGGTCCAAGTGCATGCCCAGTGGTGTCCACTATTTGAAGTCCCTTGTCAGACAGACACAGGTGTGAGTTTGTGATAAAACACCTGCCTTTCTGAATGTTGTCAATGTTGGTATTTATTTGACGGTAGGACATTTGTTGGTCAAGGGTTGAGTTTTACTTCCATGATGATAAGCTGCTTGGTTATCACTAACTTTAAGGAAGTTATTACTTTCTGACATGTTTGGTATGACGGTGTAAGGTTGGATCACCAAACCATAATCCGCTTTGTCTTCAAGAGGGACTGATCATCACAGTCACCTGCTTCTTCAGTCTGTTTAAAACTACAGGTTCGCTTATAAATTTATGTAGATTAAACTAAAGTAATATCAAACACATGTGATATATCACTAAAGTATTGTATATGGTAATGGCTATTCTTACGGCTCTCTCGTAAGAATATATAGTGGAACAGCCCGCGAGTGACTATTCTTACGGCTGTTTTATTTAAATGTACCAATTACCTGATGTATGTATATATGTCATGTTATTTGTTTCATGTTTTGGATACTGAACATGCATTTTAAGTATGCATGCAGGCATATTGTATATAAAGGCTTCAAAAAATTAACAGGTTTTCCAACAGAAAACAACTTTATTAGATGTAATAAATTGGTATGCTGAGTGCCTATCAACGAAATACAGGGCCGTATCAAAGACAAAAAAATATTGGAATATGAGGAAAATATTGTCTAGGGTATCTTTGAGCCATGTTTTTCTTTAAGAGACATGATTATTTTATTAATTGCTCAAGTTTTTACCAAGGCAAGTACATTGTTTAATAATGTGCATAAAGATGGTATACATAGTGTCGGTGTACTGTAGGATATTGGTTTAAGGGATCTATAGAGTGAAGGGTTAGTGTACAGGTAAGGTAGTTTAAGGTACCAACCTTCCGAAGCAGAAAATGAAGTAGACATCACATTTATCACTGGCAGATCTACAGTCACTTCCGCCGGCATCACAACATTTCCTACCACTGTTCACATTGTCCCGTGTATATGAGGTACCCAGTGGATTATCAAACTGTAACACTTGTAATTCCATGTTAACCAGTGGATGCACAGTCTGCAAGAAGAGTAAAATAACCAGTGCTGTTAAATAGTTCAATTATGGAGCCATATAACTGCCACCACTTAAATTTTAATTTTCATGAAGTTTTTCGTGAAATTAACGAGGGATTTCATAAAAACAGAAAAATATCACGAATGCAAGATAAATATCTTAACGTGAAAAATAGCCAGTTACTGCTTCGATCTGCCGCAACATTCCTGTTATAATTTTTAAGAAACCAAATAACTTTTCACGAAAGTGTATTATTTTTCACGAAGTCATTTTTACGTTTCGCGAAACTTTTCATGAAAGTCGATTATTTTCACCAAAACATCTTTACGTTTTGCGAAACATTTTTATGCTTTCGTGAAAAATTTATTTAGTTTCGTGAAAGCATCATCTTTATGTAGTGTTAGTTCAGAGCACTAACAACAAGTCTTCATGATAATTATATATTTTCATGAAATATCCCTTAATTTTTACGAAAGTTTTCATGAAATCTTTAAGTTAAGTTGTGGCTGTTATAAAGTTCAATATCACCATATGACTACCTTAATGTAAAGACTACCTATGGGCATTGGATGCACGGTCTGCAAGAAGAGTAAACATAATCAGTGCTGTTATATAGTTCAATATCACTCGAGGACTACCTTAATGTAAAGACGACCTATGGGCATTGACCTCAATTTCTCCAGGGAACACTATTTACAGGAACACCTTCCATAGTCAATTTATCAAAAACACAACTTTAGCTAATTCTCCAGAAATTTCTTAAGGCGCTGGGGCAATGCTGTGATTTGTGCTAAAGGAGATCGACAAGAATGGCTGAAATGTTTAAGAAGAAAAAACTGCATTGTTGTCCACAATTTAAGCATTTTTAACATAAAAAAGGCCACAATCTCTCCAATAACACAATACTGACCAAAAATATTAGCACCTATAGTGATTTTAAAGACGCCATAGTAGAATTTAAGCTGCTAGGGAAAAACCAAATCTGGATTTAAGTCGCTGGGGGTTTGTATTTTAATTTTACTACAGCAATCGTCCAAGCCTTCCGACTTCGCTGTACATCCTATACCGGTACACACCCGGCTGACTATTTGAATACCCCTGGTCCCATGATTATAAAGGTTTTTTTTCATGCTCAACTCACATTTAGTATGAAACTTGATAAGCCCTTAGAAAGTTGAACAATTAAATAGTCTTTACTATACCAGAACATATTCGTCTGCTTTCTGTATGGCTTCCCATGTAATATAAAAGTTTCAGTAAATTAAGAGACATTTTACTGTTTTCAACATTTAAAAGAAGACGGAGTACGACATTGAGTTGAGCATTAAACAAACACATGCATCAAGTTTTCACAAAAAACGTATCTATACGATACGATACACAATACAATACTATTTATTAGCATATACGCCCAATAATGACTTCTAGCCATACAAAACATGCAGATTATGTTCATGAGTTGTCATTTAAATTTCGACAATATGCCCTTGTAAGAATACGCTAAAAAAACTAGCAGATGAAGAGAAAACAAGAAAGACTCGATTATGGGCGATTTAAATGAGTGCTTGTGTCCTGAGATGGAAATGAGTCGAACATGAATGCATGTGTATGTAATCACACGATTGTTATTAGATTTCACAAAGAGCAACAGCTATATTACTCCTAAAACATGTAGGTTCAAACTCTCTGAGAAGAATGGACCATGTATACATCTTCTTTGCAAAGGCAATTAATTAGTTTCAAATTATCTGAGTGTACCCTATATAAAGAGAAGGTAGTGCAGCAGCCATGCTTAGCCGCAACGGGTATGACGTTACATGAACTGGTATCCGTGTTTGTTTAACAACTGTAGAAAAACTGTTAACCAGCTTTCGTAACGTCATATCCGTTGTGGCTAAATATGGCCGCTGCATTACCTTCTCTTTGTATTAGGTACTTTAATGTGCAACAATAAGGACTTGGCAAATACTGAAACTTATATGTGCCTATGATTCTTCAGTGTCGACAGTAATATAACGTAACATTGTGAGCGCTTTTGCGCTAATCGCGATATTTTTGTACATGAAAACTTGCAGAGGGTTTCCAGATGTCAGCGGCGTGATATCAGTGTCCGAATTTAATATTTAAAAAGGGCAATAATTTGAAGGTACATGCGTTTATTTCATTCCACTTACTGCCAGCGATCGCATATTTTAGCATTTTTGAGACACCTAATCATCAGAAATGATTTAATTCAGACAGTATTTTAGATTTACGATTTATTTTGTTAAAAACGTATAGAAGTACAATTGTTTTGTCTCTCAGTATAAATATGTCGGTAATTTCCCCTTGACCCCACCTCCCTAAAATTTCAATTTAATTATATATTCCTGGCCAGTGTATACCATAGTGAAACTGATGCCGAGCAACTTTTTCCTAAAGGTGTACAGTTAAAATACAAAAAAACAACGTTGAACTGTGTTTTCGAATATTTTTTATTCGAATAATGGCATGGTTTTGGGTTACCAATTTCCTAATAGACGAACTAAGCTGAGATGTGTGTATGCTCCAAACGTGGCATAGCACCGTCAATGTAAAAACGTAATGTACGTTGTATTACTAGCTAATTAGCTAAATTGTTGTGTTGAACAGGCCTATGACTGAAAAGTTGAGTTACAACTCTGGACGAAATTGACAGGGCTATAATAAGTCAATGCATTTTATATCACCACGGCTAATCATAACACGACTGGCCTACTTAATTGCATACTAAACCGAAAGCAGCGTGTACCGTATACGGAAATAACTCAATGGGTATTTATGTAATAATATCATACAGTTTACACCAATTACGTTATCAATTATCTCATATACAAACCGGAGTGCTACTTAGTATAGATAAATAAACTTTAATATAGCGATTTCCATACCTGCATTAGTGCACAAAAATAAATCCAAACACGAAAGTACTTTCCTAGCTGAGCCATTTTTACCAACAACATTGAACTGTATTCATGCAATAATATCGAATATTCGACAATTGATGGTCAGTCTCACTGTTTTCAAATAGTCACGTGCTTATTTGATAAATAATCATGGTCCCTCCAAATTCATCGCATATTCAACAATGATTTAAAAATATCTACGTATGTCATTTAATTGTTAAAATGTACTCATTGTTCGTCATTTTCGTTGGATTTACATGGTCAATGGTGATAAACATCTATTATCTTTATCAAATGTTTAAATGAATGTGCTTGAAATTGGTCATGGCACGTGTCCAGTTATCATTAAGGCTTTTCTACGTCTCGGTGTGACTGTAGTTATTGTTCTTTGTTTGTTTATTTTCAATCGGTTGCACGTGGCTTTTTAACAATGTTAGTCATATAGTTGACATGGTTAGTTGTCCCGGGCTCAGCTGTTAACCACTACTAAATTTCTCTTTCGAAAGAAACTATCAACTTTTCTCTATAACTATATCCTTTCCGCTACCATAACGTACTAATTAATGCAGACTGACCGGGATGGCCGTTTCGGGCTTCCATAGTTTAACGGCCTAAATGTCCAAATTCGGGAATTCCACTGTCACGGATGTATGACTAAAGGGTATCAAGGTCGTGCATGGTCTTGGACCTGCTGGTCCCCTTTAAAGAGGGCTTTGAACGTAGGTTTTCCAAAAACTGAAATTACTGGTTATACCACCCATTGCCGGGTACCAGTCCCACAGAGTATAAACGAGTCAACTTCCGGTAATCGCAATAATGAGTACACGTTGAATTGTATAGGGTTGCAATAATGAGTACAGTGATGGAAAATCTCCGGATGTTCCGATCACAATACTGAGTAAACGTTGAATTGTATAGTATCACAATAATGAGTACAGCGATTTGGTTTACACGCGGTGATCAGTCCCTGTGGAATTGAGCTTGTGCATTAAATTTTAGTGCCAACAGTTTTTATTTTTCTATAACAGGATCATAAGGCTAGACAAAGGGGTTAGGACCAATGCCCTAAATCGGCCCAAACTTAAGCCTACTTAGCTAAACAAGCATTGTTTACGACAATTACGATAAACTATCCTATCCCGTCCCGCCACGCCAAGCCCCGCCCCGCCCCGACCCGCCCCGCTCGATATGCTCGATCTTGTACAGTGATAATAACTAAAATAATGTGTGTCCCTGTATGTTTTATGTACTTATGTTTGCGATTGAAACTCTGGATGTTGGCGATTCGTATAAATGAAGTATTTAGTGAAGCTATAATGTTTCAGAAAATAGAATTAAAGAGTACATATATATGCTCTGCAAATGCATTTTACTGTTACCGGTTTACTGCAAATGCATTTCACTGTTATAACCGGTTTACTGCAAATGCATTTAACTGGCATATCAGGTTTACTGCAAATTTATTTAACTGGAATATTCGGTTCACTGCAAATGCATTTTACTGGAATATTCACTCCGAGTCAAAATTAAAAATGACTGTTAAAAGTCAGTATTCTAAATTTATTCTTATGCAATTTTTATTATAGATAGAAACGTTATTTTGGTATCTATGAACATAATCGTATGACTTGAACAGCAATTGCATTTTCTTATGAATTATTTTTGGCAAAAAATGGAATGGAACTAAAACATACTGAATTGCCAATAGGATCCGCCATTTTGAAAGGAAATATCGCGATCGGCGAACTTGTACGGGACTTGATATTTGGTTTTAGTAAGTACTAAATGTGGCGGCCTAATATACTTCATACAAAACTCAAACATTAAATAGATTTTTAAAATAATTGTTTCCATGTACTGCCAGTCTCTCCCAATCTGGAGAAAGCACAACAGAACGTTTAGCCGATATACACGTCATTCGAAAGTCGAGACCAAGCTGTAGGAAGAAACCCGGAACCTACATCATCATCATTCTGATCACCTCGGCCTTTATGCATTGCATTTGCCGGAGACAAACGGAAATGGCCGAGCTTTCACGATTGAGCTCATCATCACATTAAAATTGATGATGTAACTGGTCATTGAAAATTAAACAAAGTCAAAAAGAAAACGTTTGTTGTTCAAGACATGTGACAGGTTCAATCCCCGGCATGGTAACTGGACTTTTCGGAAATTCTATTGATAGTATTTGCCGTTGTGTTTGACATTGTGGACTGCAAGGTATCTGATTAAAGGTGTCAGGAAGCTGTGTATCTGTGCTATCTACACTGGGCTCATTTGAAGTAAGACTCGCTAGACGCACTTCTGCAGCGTCGGACATGCCTGTATCTAATATCTCTCCACATTCAAGGGCTTTCTCTCGTGTTGTCCGTCTGGTCAGATCATGCTGTATCTGCACCGTTAGAGGTTGCACGTGGCTGCAATACTACATGTAAAGCGCCTTTGAATGTGTGTTCGCGTGAAAAGGGCGCTATATAAATCTGGTAAATTGTTTTTACCTGCAACACCGGTTTGACTGTATGTAGTTACATTTATATACTTACTTTGATTAAGATAAATTAACACAATATAAAACAATGACTTGTAGAATGACTTGTGTCTATATGGCACGCGACAGTATTACACATCAATAAAGATAACAAGATAATACCCCCATTGTTTGATACATAGATAACGGTCTTAACAATGAGTCTGACTGTTCGTATATGAAGTAATCCTTTAATATAAATACGTCATAACTCCGTACCTTGGTTGTATATTCAAACATAGTGTTCAACATACTGAAATACTAGATGTACATGTATATAGTTAACATAAACTCATATCAATCAACCAATCATTGTTATAACAGAAGTCATAGGAATTGCTTTCAATTTTCAAAAGACTTTGCCGCCTCCTCGATAGCCTAATGGTTCAGCGTTCGCTTCGAGTGCGGGATGTTTCGGGTTCGATCCCTGGCCGCGTCATACCAAAGACGAAATAAAAAATGGTACCAGAAACCTCCTTGCTAGACGCTCAGCATAAACCGGTTACTGACTTATCTTCTCTCATTACTCTGTGGCGATGGATAACATCAGGAATGAGGTGTAGAGAGTGATTAATATAAGTTGGAAAAACTTGTTTCACAATCGACCTTAAATAAATATTTATATATATAAAAGTCTTTGCGATATCCTGTTCGATAAGTAGACCTTCTTTCCTTTTCATTCTAATCTATGGAATGCGGAGTGCACAATAATTCCTTTATCTATGGGTTTAACAGTTAACTACGTAGTTAAGAGACTTTAAACCGCAGTTGCAAGTGCCATCTGCACATTAATTCTTAAACCGCGGATAAAGACTTAGAACTGCAGTTACAAGTCTCTTAACTATATGGTTAAGAGAGAACCAATGAAAACCAAGCATTTATACCAAACTCAATGCTGATTGGATATCATTTTCTAACTACAGTTTAAGAAAGTTGTAACTGCGGTTCGAAGTCTTGAACTGCGGTTCAAAGTCTTGAACTATGGGTTTAAGAATTAATGTGCAAAACAGCACTTGTAACCCGGGTTTAAAGTATCTTAACTATATAGTTAAGAAATGTTTAATTAATGTGCATATCGCGAACATATAACTCCAGTTTAAGAGTTAAAACTTGGGTCAGACATCCGATACTTTAAACTGCGGTTACAAGTCTTAACGCTATAGTTAAGACATAACCAGTCGGTGGTATTCATATCGTTTTGAATTTAGTTTTCAATGAATTTCACAGACCCCGCGAAACTCTGCTATTTCCGAATAAACCCGAGTATGCCCAAATAAACTTTGTATTTTATTTCATTGTATTGCCTACAGGCAATTTAGTTCAATTTGCAGATAATTTCACAAAACTGAAAGGTGTTATGTTTTTTACAGTTGTATACCACGAAGCAGGGACAATCTAATAATAACTTATTAGATTGTCCCTGCACGAAGTTTAATCAAATTAACGTGCGTGTATACATAATAAATTCTCCTATTAATTATTACTGTTAACCAATTTCTTTTGTATCGATGGGTAATAAAGCAATTAACAGGAAGCAGGTGTCATAAAATGTACTATCTCCCATTATTCCCCTATATTGCCTAGGCATTCAGATTTTAGTTACTTGATCTGGCTCCCTTGGACGCTTCATTTTAAATGTATTACGTGTGTTTATATAAAGCGCCCTTAGACACAGATGATTTAAAAGTCGGTCTTCTATTGATATATATTTTTCCGCATTTAAAATATGAATTTGATATTTTATGCTTAATTCAAATATCATAAATATGGTACTCTTGATTAAAGGTGTATACTATCGAAACTTATGGAAATATTTGTTGATAATATATGTTCAATACGAGTGAAATATTTCTACTAATTAATTGATTAAAGTTGAGACAATGGCAAATTTTGTTTAAAATTTGCCTAGACTAGGCTGCAAACGTTCAATATACTTTTTGTTAATGTAGAGCTCTTCTACATTGATTTTATTCTAATACCTAAATAGTTCACAATCAAATTCATGGCTTTATATTATTAAATAAAGTAATTTTGGTTTAGGCGGTTCGCGTGCTTGACGGTGTTGAATTAGGCGGTTTGTGCGCCAAGCGCAAACTAATAATATTGCCAACATCGCGCTGTGATTCAATGTTCGCTAGAATCTCAGGCAATTGCGTGATTTTATTACGACAGGCCTGGTATATGAAACGGATTAGTGAGATTGACGTATTGTATTTTTTCTACACATCACTTCCTGTCAATCATGGAACATCATAACTGTTGCGAATGTTTTAAACTGGGGTTCGATCTACAAACCCCCGTTTAAAGTCGGCATTTCTGAGTTAGACTTTAATTTTTTGTTTTAAACTGGGGTTCGATCTACTAACCCCTTTTAAAGTCGGAATTTCCGAGTTACACGTCAAATTTTTATTTTTAACTGGGGTTCGATCTACTAACCCCCGGTTAAAGTCAGAATTTCTGAGTTAGACTTTAATTGTTTGATTTAAACTGGGGTTCGATCTACTAACCCCCGTTTAAAGTCGGCATTTCGGAGTTAGACTTTAATTTTTTGTTTTAAACTGGGGTTCGATCTACTAACCCCTTTTAAAGTCGGAATTTCCGAGTTACACGTCAAATTTTTATTTTTAACTGGGGTTCGATCTACTAACCTCCGTTTTAAGTCAGAATTTCTGAGTTAGACTTTAATTTTTTGTTTTAAACTGGGGTTCCATTTACTAACCCCCGTTTAAAGACAGAATTTCTGAGTTAGACTTTAAATTTTTGTTTTAAACTGGGGTTCCATTTACTAACCCCCGTTTAAAGTCAGAATTTCTGAGTTAGACTTTAAATTTTTGTTTTAAACTGGGGTTCCATTTACTAACCCCCGTTTAAAGACAGAATTTCTGAGTTAGACTTTAAATTTTTGTTTTGAACTGGGGTTCCATTTACTAACCCCCGTTTAAAGTCAGAATTTCCGAGTTACACGTCAAATTTTTATTTTTAACTGGGATTCGATCTACTAACCCCCGTTTAAAGTCAGAATTTCTGAGTTAGACTTTAAATGTTTGTTTTAAACTGGGGTTCCATTTACTAACCCCCGTTTAAAGTCAGAATTTCTGAGTTAGACTTTAAATTTTTGTTTTAAACTGGGGTTCCATCTACTAACCCCCGTTTAAAGTCGGAATTTCTTAGATACACATTAAATTTTGATTTTAAACTGGGCTTCGATCTACTAACCCCCGTTTAAAGTCGGAATTTCTGTGTTTTCTATAAAATTCATATTTTAAACTGGGGTTCGATCTACTAACCCCCGTTTAAAATCAGAATTTCTGAGTTAGACTTTAATTTGTTGTTTTAAACTGGGGTTCCATTTACTAACCCCCGTTTAAAGTCAGAATTTCTGAGTTAGACTTTAATTTGTTGTTTTAAACTGGAGTTCCATTTACTAACCCCCGTTTAAAGTCGGAATTTCTGTGTTTTCTATAAAATTCATATTTTAAACTGGGGTTCGATCTACTAACCCCCGTTTAAAGTCAGAATTTCTGAGTTAGACTTAAATTTGTTGTTTTAAACTGGGGTTCGATCTACTAACCCCCGTATAAAGTCAGAATTTCTGAGTTAGACTTAAATTTGTTGTTTTAAACTGGGGTTCCAGCTACTAACCCCCGTTTAAAGTCGGAATTTCTGTGTTTTCTATAAAATTCATATTTTAAACTGGGGTTCGATCTACTAACCCCCGTTAAAAGTCAGAATTTCTGAGTTAGACTTAAATTTGTTGTTTTAAACAGGGGTTCCATCTACTAACCCCCGTTTAAAGTCAGAATTTCTGAGTTAGACTTTAATTTCTTGTTTTAAAATGGAGTTCCATCTACTAACCCCCGTTTAAAGTCGGAATTTCTGAGATAGACTTAAATGTGTTGTTTTAACCTGGGGTTCGATCTACTAACCTCCGTTTAAAGTCAGAATTTCTGAGTTAGACTTAAATTTGTTGTTTTAAACTGGGGTTCCATCTACTAACCCCCGTTTAAAGTCGGAATTTCTGAGTTAGACCTTAATTTTTTGTTTTAAACTGGGGTTCGATCTACTAACCCCCGTTTAAAGTCGGAATTTCTGTGTTAGACTTTAATTTGTTGTTTTAAACTGGGGTTCCATTTACTAACCCCCGTTTAAAGTCGGAATGTCTGAGTTAGACTTTAATTTGTTGTTTTAAACTTGGGTTCGATCTACTAACCCCCGTTTAAAGTCGGAATTTCTGAGTTAGACTTTGAAATTTTATTTTAAATTGGGGTTCCATATACTGTCCCGGTTTAAAGTCGGAAATTCCGAGTTACACGTTAAATTTTCATTTTAAACTAGTGTTAGATCTTCTAAATGAATTCCAATACAATGACATATTCCTGCGATCATATGAATTTGAAAGAAATTATGAGGAATTGTTTATACATACATATACTTGAATCCACGCTTTAATTGAGAGTTTAAACTGCAGTTACATGTCTTAAACTATTGGATAAAGCATAATTGTGCAAACGGCGCTTTGAACCCGGGTTTAAAGTCGCTTAACTATATAATTAAGAGATGTATATTAAATGTGCACTTCGCGCGTGTTAAACCCCCGTTTAAGACTTGTAACCGCGGTTACAAGTCTGTTAACTACATAGTTAAGAAATAACCAATGAGAGCGCCGTATTAGTAATTTCATACGCGCTGATTGGTTGTCTCTTAACTATGGGGTTAAGGAAACATCATCGATACTTGTAACTGCAGTTCTAAGTCTTTATCCGCGGTTTAAAGAATTAATGTGCATTTGGCACTTGCAACCGCGGTTTAAAGTCTCTTAACTACGTAGTTAACTGTTAAACCCATAGATAAAGGAATTATTGTGCATTCCGCATTCCATACTAATCAAGTATTATAATCGGTGGACAGGCAGTATAGGTCATGTTCTCCACATGAGAAATTGTCAATTGTTTTCGGATGAGTTAATAATCACAGTGTATAAACGAGTGAAATTCCAGTTATCGTAATAAGGCATACACATACAAGAAGTCATACATTAACCGGAAATCACAGATGCTTTGTTCACAATAAGTCATACAATTTGAAATGTATATAGTATCCCATATATCCGACGGTCATCATCCTCGTTCACCAGAGTATTCTTCACCTGGTAGTCTGGGAACTTGACTAACTACTGATGTATGAGCACAGGAACATGCATTTATAATTTGAAAAAAAAATGAAAAAAAAAATTGAATTTTTTTTTCACTAGGCCTACTTTACTACTAAAATATAGACAGGAGTGCAATGCGATTGTATCCCACGAACTATTCTAATACAAATATTTTCTCTATACCAACTTGACAGTTATTAAAACATATGATTTAAAAGCCGATATTAGACGATTATCGGTACCGATCGGTTGAGGTGCGGATGTATTATGTATTGTTATTAGCCCCTTTAACTGCCTAGATCATGTGTTTTAACCGTCAAGTTGGTATAGAGATAATATTTGTATTAGAATAGTGGGATACAATCGCATTGCACTCCTGTCTATACAGTAGGCCTAGTGAAAAAAAAAAATTTTTTTTATTTTTTTTTCAAATTATAAATGCAAGTTCCTGTGGTATGAGGATGATCGAAGGTCATAGGTTCGAATGATTTTTGGGTAAATTTTGACCTTGGACTAGACAACTTATCAAGGTTCGAATAAGGTATCGGAGAAAGTATTAGTATCATCCGTAATGAATAATAAGTAGCAACAACTTGTGTGTCGCAATCGATATAAAGTGTCTGGTTCCTGTTTGTCATGCTATTTCGCAATCGAAACATTTAATTGCAAAAACAGTCAGTTCGAAGAAAATGTTAGTATACTATAATTGTTAGGCATGCTGTAACTCTCATTAGAATGCAGATATCTTTCCAATTAATCAGTGTTAGATCTACTAGTATCCCGGACATCAAACACTTCACACTTGGTTCCTCCGGACGAGGACGCAATACGCTTCGAATATATAAGTCTTTTAAATCGGAATATGCAGCTGAACAGTACTGTAAATTAATAATGCCTGTAAAACACAGGTCTGCATTGAGTAAATTTCGCTGCGGGGTTGCCCCAATTCGTATAGAAACTGGTAGGTTCGAAAATTTAACCGAGGAGGAACGTACATGTCCTTTTTGTAGTAATGTGGAAAATGAGTACCATGTGATATTACACTGTCATGTATATAATGATTTAAGAGCATCTCTTCTTGATAAAGCCAATAACTGTGTACCCCTTTTTAACGTTATGTCTGATGCTGAGAAATTTTCATGTTTATTTTCCAATTGTGATTTAGTAAGAATTTGTGCCAAAACCTGCTTTTTAATACTGCAAAGAAGACAATTTTTAACTTGTAAATAACATGCAATCTTAAAGGATAATGCAATTGATTTTTATACATATTAATGTAAATTTTTATTTGTTTAATTCTGTTTTATGGTTGTGCAGACTACGTTTTGCGCGACTATGTTCCCTTGCAAGAATATAGTTCTGTTTTTATTGATATGTATATGAATTATCTAGTCTCTTATAGCTCCAGTGTGGAGCGGCAAAGTACTTTTATAATTGTTCAAATATGTAATGTAAATATTGTAAGAATGTACATTGATGAGACTTTAATAAAGATTATCTCCTTCAACTTCAAATTGAATTGATATAGAGAATAATAGGCTAGTGTCGTGGATGAAAAAGTTTATCTGACAAGGCGGAGGAATTTATCGGGTGAGTCGTAGGCGAATCCGATAATTTCCGCAGCCGAGCCGGATAAACTTTTACTTCATTCACGGCACTAACCTATTATTCTATTTATCCAGTCGCTTAACCTGCTCAGTTAGGGGATCAGAATCGGTACTATATTGTTACTCTTTCATTAACTAGCGCGCAACGTCACGTTCGTTCCGTGACGTCACGATAAACATCGACGTCGGACACATTGATAGACGTCGTGTAGACGCAGGTAAGTCGAAGAAAATAACCGATCACAACCGCCAGCTCATTTAGGAACGGAAAACCTCACCCTCAGGCACGGAATTGCCACCGGTGACTCTCATATAAGAAGAAGTCCGTCAGATCACGTGGTAAGGTGACGGATTATCACTAGTCACATGACCAGGTGACCGATTATCGCTAAGTTTATCAGGCACCCCGTTAACAGGCAGATTTTGCCGGAAGTGACTGTTTACTGTTTACTGTTTCTTTGGAGTTGAGTAAGCGCTCATTGCGCTTGTAGACTCCATAAATTAGTTGTATATTTTTCCGGTTTCCGGTTGAAAAAGCCGACAAAAAATTAAAAATTTGCGTCGCTAGTATATACCGTTCAGGTTAAACCTTCGATCTCTCCACGCTATATCAAGCTTGATTTTAAATGAGTTGACGCTAGAGCTGTTTACAATAATTCCATCCAGGTTGTTCCAATCGTCAATTGCTCGAGCAGGGAAAGCATTTAAACGCAAAGATTTTACACAACGATCTTTTGTGAGCCGGTATAAGTGCCCACGTGTAGAATTGTCATTGAAAGAAAATAGTTTTTCAAAATTATAGTCTTCAAGACCATTAATCATTTTAAACAACTGAATCATGTCATAGCGTTGTCGCCTATAGAGCATCGTTGGCAGATTAAGCTTCTCTAATCTTTCAGAGTATGAGAGTCCTTTTAATTCTGGTATAATGCGGGTTGCTCGCCTCTGTATGTTTTCAATGAGTTGCTTATTTTTCTTTGTCGTTGGGAACCATACAGTGCATCCATAGTCAATGATAGACCGAATCAAACTTTTGTAGAGTATTAGAAAAAGTTTCTTATCCATAAACTGGAATGATCTCTTCACCATGCCTAACAGTCTGTTGCAACGATTCACTACACTTGCAACATGCTTATTGAATTTCAAAGAGCTTTCAAAAATCACTCCCAAATCCTTCTCCTCGTCACAGTTTGGAATCTCAATGTTTTGATTCTGGTTATCTCTCATGTGGTAAACATGTTCATGAATGACATTTCCATATTGTATAGATTTGCACTTTGGTATTGCAAACTTAAGCAGCCATTTATCACTCCAGTTACAAAGTTTCTCAAGGTCACTTTCAATTTTATCTTGATCATCTTTATTGTGTATAGCACGATCAATTTTACTGTCATCGGCAAACAATTTGCATACAGATTCTAATTCATCTGGCATGTCATTCATATAAACAACGAATAAAACTGGTCCGAGCACAGAGCCTTGAGGTATACCGGAAGTTACTGGCTTCCATTCTGAGCAATTACCGTTCACTACAACTCGTTGCCTTCTATCAGGTAAAAAGCTGTTAATCCACTGTATAATTTCTTGGCCAAAGCCATACGCTTTCAATTTGTGTAAAAGTCGTCTATGAGGAACAGAGTCGAACGCTTTCTTTATGTCTAGATAAATTGTATCAGTTTGTACACTCATGTCAAAGTTTTTGACACAATCATCATAATTATACATCTAATAACTGCAGAACACAGCTACGCTTTTCTCTGAAACCATATTGACTATCAGTAAAGAGATGATTTGACAACATATGGTTCATGATAACACTTCGGACTGATTTCTCACAGAGTTTACTAGTTACACATGTAAGAGACACTGGTCGGTAGTTAGAAGGGTCAGTCTTTTCACCTTTGTTTTTTAACAGAGCTGTAATATTTGCTTCCTTCCAGATAATTGGTACTTCACTTGATTCAAATGACTTGTTGAATATAGTACATAGAGGGTCCGACAACTGATTACATGTTTCATTTAAAAGTCTTGGGTGACAAAAGTCAGGACCCATGGATTTGTTTATGTTCAAACTTCGAAGTTGTTTTAAAACAGTGTTGCTGTCTGTCACTAATTTAGACACAGGTGTACCATGGTATCTCGAATCAAAAATCGGAAGCAATCCTGGTGGTTCCTCAACAAACACTGATGCAAAAAAGTTGTTCAACAAATTTGCCTTTTCACAGTCATTGTCAACAAGTTCATGGTTGATATCTTTCAAATCTGGAATACCAGGTTTACATTTCGTCTTACCTCGGATAAAACCCTAAAATGCTTTGGAATTGACATTTACGTTTTCAGCAATGGATTTTTCAAACTTTTTTTAGCGTTTCGCACTACTTTTGTGCATTCATTTCTGGCTTTGCAATATATTTCAAGATCCCTTCTGTTTCGCGTATGCACATACGTTTGCCATTTCTTATATTTAGTCTTAACACTCTTCATACAATCCTTATTCATCCATTTGCTTTTCTTCACATGCTTTGGATTCACAATAGGCACATACTTTTCAACACAGTCTTGAACTTTACTTAGGAAGAATCTATAGCTTTCATCAACAGACATATTAGCTAAAGAATTCCAATCTACATTAGATAAATCTTCCCTCATTGACTCATAGTCCCCTTTGTGATAGTTTCTTTTTACAGTATCTGCTTCCTTCACGTGAACGCTACACTCAAGAGTGATAAACAAGGATATATGGTCACTAGCCCCTAGGTTGTTTCTATAGTCTACTGACTTCACAATTTCTGGTCTGTCAGTAAAAAACAGATCTAATATATTTGCAGTTTGTCCATCCCTATATCTAGTAGGCTTATCAATAAATTGGTCCAGAAAAGTATCTCTAATACATTCAATAAACATATAATCAACACTATCCTCATTATGGGGCGTTGTCCAGTCTTCCCATGATATTGATGGGAAATTAAAATCTCCAATCAAAGCAGTATATGTAAATTTCATGTTTACAACGATTTTTATCAACGAAAACAGTTTCTGCGTATTAACAACATTACTACTTGGACTTCTATAAATAGCCCCAATCAAAAGTTTTTCATTTGATTTCAAGTGTAAAATACACCAACATGATTCTTCAAAGCCATGGTTATTCAAAATTTCACAGTCAGTCACCGATAAATTACATCGTGTAAAAATACATACACCTCGGCTAGATTTCATTGTAATACTTCTAGACAATGTAAAACCATTGAGTTTCAGCTCTGCATTACTAATATCACGAGAATCTCCGCGCTTGGAGAAAACTTCAGTAACAATAACTATATCAGGACTCTTCAATGCAATTTCGACTTCAATTCATCAAACTATCAGCATTTGTATACAAAATGGAGATTTCACCCTCTTTATCATTATTTTCAACAAAGGACGGTTCGTTTAATGATTCACTTAGAGTATATTCGTCCTCGTAAATCACAGTTGATTCATCACTACTGATCGAAGTATCAGTCCAAACTGAGCTGTCATTTTCAGAAGAACATGAAGAATTTTCAAGCATCTCAGTGACTGGATAAATAGCTGTACCTATATAATATAGGTATATACGTTTGCTAACGTATTACCATCTCAAAGTATTAAACCACTTTTACTAATAAGGCCAGAGTTTTTTTAATTGTTTGTTACTCGGACATTTTTCGGAAAAAAGTCCACAGGAGGAGGAAAAAACTCCCAAAATATAGCTTCCACAAGCTGTTGGTGGTAGAATAGTCAATGACGGTCCGATTTAAAGCAATCAACACTCAACAACAGTGTTAGTTTTCAAGAAAACAGCCAATTTATCTTAAGACTAGTACACTGCAGTGAATCACTAATATAATAAAACTTAACAAAATAATGAAATAATAACACAAGGTTGGTCAATTTATCATCAAAACATTATATGCAGTTTTGTTTTTTCCAGTTTTTCAAATTTTTATTTTTGAAAATGCAAAAAAATAGACAGGAGGGTCCGAGTAACGAAAAATAAAAAAATCTGGCCTAATCGGAATATTAAACGCATTGGCATTATGACAATCGACATTATAATATTATGTAAAGGATGACATAAAAATGAACTTGCAAATATTACAGCGTTCAGATTATTCTTTTTTTCAAAAATGAGTTAAAACATTCTAGAAATAAGGTGACGAAAATTGCTCTCTTTAGAAGTTTATTTCAAAGATATAGCTCAGTATTTGATATACAATAACTGACTGTCACAACCAGCAAGACTGTGACAAATACGTACATTTCCAGGGAAAGTCAAATATTCATAGTGAGCACCTTGAAACTTTTGGAACCCTTGATAACTGGTGTCGATATTGAGTTGAAATAAAAAAAACTAAACAGTGAAACCCTGACCTAAAAGTGTGTCTTAGTTTGAGGTGATTTTAGTATAAAGGTGATGGCGATTGCCTAGAAGTAGCGCGCTTTTGGAATCAAAAGAGCACGGCCGGGTTCGATCCTTGCCTGTGTGACTGCTTAATATATCTTGACAAGAAACCCCACAATGCTTCACTTTACTTAGATGTATAATTATATGAATACTTGAGAGAGTCAAAAGTCAACGAGATTTGGCTGCTAGCGGCGCAGAGTGTAACAGCCGACAGCGATGAGAAATGGTCGGTGAGTGAATACACAGTTGGCTGAATGAACGCATGATAGCAGACTTTTATTCATGTCATGTTGTTCAATACAACACTTTTGTGAAGCACTGGTTAGAAAAATCATAAACTGTTTTAAAATTATTAAAACAATGGAAATCGGTCACAATCGAATTCAAAGTAAGTTCTACAACGTTCTTCTGTTCTTGTAATGAACGGTATCTCCGACTGTTACCGGAACGGACCGGAGGCTCGGATACAGGTTATGTTTTTCATTCCGTGATTCTAGACAAACTTGATAGTTTAACTGATTGATGTATATACATGTTACTGGAATGTGTACGGAAATAGCGCTTAAACCAGATAAAAAGAAACAAACCGAACGAACAAGTATATAGGTCAGGTTTTTAAAAATAAAATTGAAACTAAAGCAACAAATGTTGACGCATAGCATACCCATGACAACCGGCCTACTGACGTCAAACTCCTACACAACATTATTTCAACTGAAGTTGATTTTATCTGATTGACAATGTACAAAACACATAGATCAAATATAGAATTAACAATTGACAGGTTGTTGTTGATTTTTCACCAACTTATTGAAACTGCTGGTTTATCCCGGATGAATGATATAATTATACCAAATACGGACATTATTGAAACAGTTCAAAAAGTCCTGAAGTTTCATACATTGCATCATTTCATTATTGCTATTTCCCTGTAAAACAGTAGAGGGGCGTGACATTCGCTGTAAACACTCTACAGTAAAACCTCGATAAGTCGAGCATCAATATCACGAACATCCGGCCTATGTCGAGCAAATTTCAAAGTCCCGTCGAATTTGCTCTATGTTGTATATCAATTTAACCCTTTAAGTCGAGCATCATTATTACGAGCATCATGTCTATCTCGAGCACCCCGTCTATCTCGAGCACCCCGTCTATCTCGAGCACCCTGTCTATCTCGAGCATCCCGTCTATCTCGAGCACCCCGTCTATCTCGAGCACTCCGTATATCTCGAGCACAGGTGATAGTCCATTCAACAATGTTCTCTATAATTAGTTGTTGTATCTCGAGGTAATCATTCGAGCGAAATCGCAATGTAGTTACCCTATACATGATTGTATATCAAATACTAATAAAGAAGCTGGGAAACTTACAAACATTGCATTTTCGCGCAGCAATGTGGTTGTTTTTAATTTAGATTTCTTACATCTGTACTCTACACATAGTATGTGCATTGGTTTTTAACTTTTTTATTTTCATAAGACATAGTATGTTTATTACCATGGTAACATATGTATTATAAGAGCTTACTTTATAGTAAGGACCTTTATAAAGTGTCATCCTCAGTAAATCGGCTTTCAACCAATGCAGTTTTACTATTTGAAAACTTACTTTTTACTAAAGTAAACAATTTGTTCTGCGCATATTTCCCACACATTGAGGAATACATGTATGGTGCCATGTATTGTTAGTATGTAAATAAACACGGAAACGATTCTGTAATCGTAATTGCATATACATGTACTTGGCTTGGCTTTCAGTGCGGGAGGTCTCGGTTTCGATCCATGGCCGCGTCCATGATACCAAAGAAAAAGAAAAATGGTACCAGTAAATCCCTTGCTAGACGCTTAGCAAAAAGGGCAAACCGGCATCTCTTCTCTCATACCCTCGTGGCGATGGATAACATCAGGAATGAGTTGTCGAGAGTGATTAATATAAGTTGAAGAAAACTTGTTTCACAATCGATCTAAAATAAATAAATCATAAGCTAATGCACTTGACTAATATTGCTCTTGACTAATATTACTGAAATTAAAACATGCATCAGCTTATCGAGTGAATAGCTTATATAGGGTATCCGTTACAATGCCTCAGAGGACTAAAGTTCATTATAGTACATGATGTATTCAACAATAATTACTATAAGTAAACAGTTAGTCATTAAGTGTTTAAGTGTATGCGTTATTTTGTCCGGACAATGTAAAATGAGTACAAAAAGAAACGGACATGTTACATTTTCTCCATAGGGCTACATGTTAAACTGGTGATTTTGGTCAGTCTGCCATTTTCTTCCTGAGCTACGTATTTCAGTCATTTGTGTCATCTACTTGTTACCATGTATCTCTGCCTTCATTCCTAAATTGTATTCACATGAGACTCTGATTTGGAGGTTTTTAAATGCATGTTGTTATAGGAGCAATTTTCGGGATATAACGCATGCAGCAATTTCTTCCTAGAATTCTTGACTGATAATGTTAAGTTTTAAAACAGACTACCAAAACAAATGTAATGTGTTAACAATCAAAACACACCGAATGCATTGCTCTGTGTGACTTTCTAAGAAGACTATAGAATAACATGTAACAAATGTAGCATGTACGTTACTTTATGTACTCAGTTGATAAAACTTTATGACTATCCTCCGTACTTGTTCTCGAAGTGGGACAGGAAAGCTTGTTTCCTGAAAACTAGATGATGTTAAACATATTCACGATGAATCTTCTCTGTATATGTACGTTTACCATTGCAGTGTTATACTGACGAACCTGGGATGAATGCTTGACTTAAACGTGTTTACAAGTGATTATTTGTGCAAATTCGTCTATTGTCATATGTTCATAAGCTGCAAATATGTGCGTGTGCTTAACAATTGCTTAAATGGATTAAAATTATAGATTCTAATATGATGTTTGTATGACGTGATATTAAATTGTACGTCATCTGGATTATTTGACATAGGCCTATATACAACCGTCTGATGTGGTTATAATAATTTGTGTGACACAACTTTAGAGCAGTGTTCGTACATATCAAATCAATATGGGTATCACGGACAAAAGTTCCACACATTCGTCTTCACTCAAGACTTCCCCACCACGATCAACAACAACAACAACAACAACACCAGCAGTGAACAACGTAACAGTAATTTTCCCTACGGTAAATACAGGCGGCGCGGCGACGGGGCAGGTGTTTAGTATGTACGGGGTCATGGGAACAGTGCTGGGTGTCGTGTTCTCTATCATTGTGCTTATTGCTGTAGCGTTCTTCGTAAAACAACATAGACGACGAAGACAAAACATGTAAGTAATTGTGATATTCATATACCGTGTTATAGACTGGTAAGCTGTCACCAAGTGGGTGCTTATTAATTATGACGGTCAAGCCACGGAGACTGACACAAATGTGATCAAAACACGGTCCGAGTTTGTGCAGAGAAAATGTGCGCAACCGGTACTGTAAATGCGTCGACATGGTTTGACTAACCGTATTACACATCTTCAGTGCTTTGATTCCTAACGAACTGCATGCAAGCGGAATGAGAAAACGATTGTAGAGTTTTAAGCACCTGGTTACTGTTTTATCAAAGCACTTACGATAGTCTTAAAATTACGCTCAAATTTTAGTCCTGAATAATTTATTAGAAGTTGTTTTGGGAAGGGAATCAGTAATATTAATAATGTTTCAGTTAATGAATTTTTACAAACCATGTTTGACCCTAATGTGTATATGTGTTCAAGAATTATAAATTTGTGCGTTGCTTTACGATTTCCGTAAGTGCTTTGATAAAATAGTAACCAGACGGACAGAAACTATCTTTTATTGGTACATCAACATACATGATGGGGAGGGTAGTAGCTTTTTTCTGCGTCAGTAGTAAATCATCATTTACCACCTCCTGGATAGCCTAGTGGTTGGGCGTTCGCTTCGAGTGTGGGAGGTCTCGGGTTCGATCCCTGGCCGCGTCATACCAAAGACGAAATAAAAATGGTACCAGAATTTCCCTTGCTAGACGCTCAGCATAAAAGGGAAACTGACTTCTCTTCTCTCATACTCTCGTGGCGATGGATAACATCAGGAATGAGGTGTCGGGAGTGATTAATATAAGTTGGAAAAACTTGTTTCACAATCGACCTTAAATAAATTAGTATAAACTACGTCTCTCTTTTTTAAATAAAGTTTTAGTCCCACTGATCAACAGTATTTCAGTCATATGGAGTCACATTTTCCACCAGCTATGGAGCCATATAACTGCCACCACTTAACTTAAAGATTTCATGAAAACTTTCGTAAAAATTATGGGATATTTCATGAAAATATATAATTATCATGCAGACAGATAAATTATCTTACCACGAAATTCTGCTTGTTGGTGCTCTGAACTGACACTACATAAAGATGATGTTTTCACGAAACTAAGTAAGTTTTTCATAAAAGCATAAAAATGTTTCGCAAAACGTAAAGATGTTTTGGTGAAAATAATCGACTTTAATGAAAAGTTTCGCGAAACGTAAAAATGTCTTCGTGAAAAATAATACACTTTCGTGAAAAGTAAGTTGGTTTCTTAAAAATTATAACAGGAATGTTGTGGCAGATCAAAGCAGTAACTGGCTTATTTTCACGCTAAGATATTTATCTTGCATTCATGATAATTTTCTGTTTTCATGAAATCACTCGTTAAACTTCATGGAAATTAAAATTTAAGTGTTGGCAGTTATATGGCTCCATAGCCAGCAGTTACATATAACATATACAGAGTCGTGCCAGAAGTGAACGTCAAAACGTCGCTTCGATATGACGCTTGGTTTAGAGTGAATAACTAGATAATTATCTGAACTTATCGGCAACGTGGTAATGTAGAGAAGATGCCAAGAAATAGTCTATATTTCTAATGTTTCTGTTTTAAACAGTCAGTCAACTGCCATAAGCAGCGACATTTGTCATACTAATATCCCTTGATTGTCTGTTTAAACATGTTAGACTTTGAATCCATATAGCTGATGGTGTACATACGGACTTTATTTCAGTAGTCTGTACTTGACTTTCGTCATCATGATTAAGTGATTGTACACGACGTTCATGTATATCAAATCAAGTGTCATTGACTGGCCCCATTTAGATTGAATCATTCTAATAAGATAATATTAAGTCGATAGGGAATCAACTTAACCAGCCTAAAACATAAAAATATACAAGGCACAATGCCCAACCGTTACACGACTGAACGAGATAATGATCCACCATTAAGTCGATTGGGAAGGCTGCACTCAACTTAACCAGCCTAAAACATAAAAATATACAAGGCACAATGCCCAACCGAGACACAACAGTTACTGGACGAGAAAATGATCCACCATTAAGTCGATTGGGAAGGCAGCACTCAACTTAACCAGCCGAGCACAGAAAACATAAAACATACATGGCACAATGCCCAACCGTTACACAACTGAACGATAAAATGATCCGCCATTAAGTCGATTGGGAAGGCAGCACTCAACTTAACCAGCCGAACAACATAAAAATATACAAGGCACAATGCCCAACCGAGACACAACAGTTACTGAACGAGAAAATGATCCACCATTAAGTCGATTGGGAAGGCAGCACTCAACTTAACCAGCCTAAAAACATAAAAATATACAAGGCACAATGCCCAACCGTTACACAACTGAACGGGAAAATGATTCGAGCTGTCAAAATCATGTACTACCACTCTAATATACATGAGCCAGTCTCCAAGCAAACCTGCTATTTTGACAAAACATTTGATTTTGGGATTTTTTATTATCTAAAAGAGTAATCCTAATGAAGCTAAATGTAAAAGAAATTTTGTTAATATCATTATTTTTAAGGAAGTTACAGCTGTTTAGTCGAGTTCCTATTCAGACCCTTTTTGCGTGACGTCGCAAGCGTCATTCAAACGATATTCGACGTCGTTGTAACAAGTACTTTATAAAAACTGCATTTGATCAATTCTTGACGTAAACTGGTCAAAATGGTATCAAGTTTTAGAATGAAGTTTTAAATTTTAAAATATACATCCAAGTTGTAAATGTTCACATAAAAATTTAGAGAAAGACCACTACTGTTTTAAACAACTAACTCCTCGTTTTTCTCCATCAGAGTAATTTTCTGAAATTGGTCACCATAGCAACAAAGTAAATGATTTCGACATTATTCATAAGAAATTGTAAAGCTAAGATATAGTAATATATGGATAAATGACTTAAAATTGAATATATTGATTTTGTTACATAATTATAGTAATTACATAATTGTCAATATAGCAGGTTTTCCTGGAGACTGGATCACATACATGTATTTATCTAATTTAACAAAAAAATACACAACTCGAGGTCATTGCTAGTTACTAGTTATTTTAAATTAAAATTTCGCGAATTCTTTTCATTTGTAAAACGCATTACTTGTATTATAAATAAGTTAATAAAAGTTAAGTTACCAATTTTTGGGAGACTATTTCTCTCCTGGTGGATGAGCAGCTAGCACCGATCTACTGCGCCCAGGACTATCGATCATGTTCAGACACATCCTTCACAAGTACCAATTCACACCTTGGTCGAGTTGGAGCATGCGGGTAATTTTTGCTCTGAGAAATTAAGCAATGGTCGAGACGGGGGTTTGAAGCGGGACCTCTCGATCTCCAAGCACAGCACACGCCCTACCTCTAGGCAATCGCTCCATACTAAAATTAAAATCAGTATGTTCAGTGTTTGTATTGCCTCACAGTCGGTCATATCATTGATGCTTTTGTAAGTTAGTATGTATTCATGCTTATAAATGCCTTCTGTTAGATGACATCACGGGAGGCTTATTGGGTGATTTTAAATAAAGTTATGAAACTATTAGGATAATGAGGTAATAATTTTGGATGGAAAGTGCACATCTTGGATTAGAATAAGTGTCTTTTCATACTGAATTTATTAAACGAGTTGAATAAACTAAAAAAAATGCGAGGCTGTGCCGCACATTTTATCGATTTTATTCAACGAGTTTAATAAATTCAATGTGGAAAGTCACAAATGTAATATTCTTTTTATCACATGTTAGCCTTTTCCGGCCGAAAAATAAAATAGCTACTTATTTTCACTATAATAAACGCGCAACTTTGACGACGTCGCTTATTCTTTGAATGACGTAGCATCAAAGCTTTAATATTACCCTAGTGTAAATTATCAAAAATAAATAATGACTTGATTACGCTGCCGCGACGTCAAATATGTGATAAATACTAATTAGAGATTAATAACTGGGCGCGCTGTGGCATTGGATGATAATATCCCCGACACGTCGATAATGGCTCGAAGGCGCTAGCCCGAGTGCCATTATCAAGCGCCGGGGATATTATCATCCAATGCCACAGCGCGCCCAGTTATTGAACTGTTTAATATACATGTTCCAGCGAAGGAAATATATGAAAGCACTCAATGTCAACATCTTACATAACAGTATAGAATAAAGGTTACACGTCTTCATTCGTAAATTGTCACACGCGTGGTTAAATTGCATTTGTAACTTCTTTGCCGCAATATGTAATATACCCTTATAGATCCCATATGTCTTGAAATCAAGTACATGTTTACTGAAAGAATGTTTTATATTTGATTACAGAGAAATATTGAGAAACCGCCAACGAGTTCAGCCAGTAGAAATGTTTGGTATCACCCGAGACGAAGAAAACGACTTTAGGGTACATGATGTAAGTATCTACACAAATGAGTTTTGGCTCTTTCTTGGCCCATATATGTTTTCATTGAACTTTTTTTTTATATGATGTCATTTAGGCTCTATTTAGTAAAGCTTCCTTTTCATAAATACTGTGTATACGGTATCTGGCTTTACACAATAAAGCCCTCTTTCAATTTATATATGTGTTGTTATATTTTATAAATACATTTTGTAAAATAAAACAAGACAAACTCCAGAATTATTCAACGTTATATTTTAAACACACACCAGTCATCTGGAACACCATGATGATGATTATGGTATTTAGTGGCATGGGTACTGTTTTATCAAAGCACTTACGAAAACCTTAAAGTTGCGCTCAAATTTAAATTCTTTATAATTCTTTTAACAACTGCAAATTGGTAACGGATATGATTTGTAGAAGTTCATTAACTGAATCATATTTAGTATTGCAGCTCCATTTACCCTGCTTTATAACTGTAAAAAATACAAATTTAAATTTGATCGTAAGTTTAGGATTTCCGTAAGTGCTTTGATAAAACAGTACCCTGATGACTTACTGGGCATGTTCGTAGCGTCTGTTCCGAACATGTGCGGAATGTTCTACTCCGAACAACTTACGAACAAAACGGAACTGTCCTGCACAGTGTGCCGAATGTTCTACTCCAAACACCTTACGAACAAAACGGAACAGAAAGTAAAATGTTAAAGATGACCAAAATTGTAGTTGCAGCCGTATTATTGGAGGAAGAAATATGCATGTGGATATATTTAAGTGCGACTGTTTGCCCGCAATGGTCCATAATTGGAAAATATATTTATTATATTATATTTTATTACACAAGCGGCCATTATTCTTGCTGTAATCACGTGACTGTTCTGGCTGCACCACCTCTGTGGCGGGCACAGAAAGAACATGTTCCGAACAGTGTTCCGGTTTGTTCGTAAGTGTGTTCCACTGTCCAGGATGTGCGGAACATGTGCGGAACAGCGTTCCGAACGCGCCCACTGTATTATAGCTCATAGTGTGAGTATCAATATAATGGTACCCATACATGTAGTGACATGATAGTTGACTGTTTGGGAGCTTTCAACGAGGGAGATATGTGGAGATGAATAAATACTTAAGCAGAGCATCAAAAGTTATGAATATATAAATTTCACACAAACATTTTTTTTCTCTCTTTATCAATGATACAGTTACCTGTGTCCAAAGCCACGCAGAAACTGAATAAGCTGGTTCCATGGCGTGAACCATTGACTTCGTGTGCCTCCGCAGCTCAATGGTTAGCGCGCTTGCCGTCTAATCTGGTGACCCAGGTTCAAATACGGGTGGAGCACTCATATGCCTGCCATGTTTTCAGCGCAAAGCTGACTGGCAAATAAAGGCTATTCTCGGCATTTTTGACCTCATGTACAGGGTGTCCCAAAAAAACGTGGACCTAGGGAAACATTCGTAACTTTGTCTCTGTAATCAATAACACATTGCCAATATGACAAAACATTAAGGGGTAAACACAGTTCAAAATACCAGCATTATAATTGTGATTATTTAGTTCAATACCCTGAGTTACCTCCCTTGTTTTCAATCACGTGTTTCGGTATATTAGCACACAGTGAACAAGGATTTCAGCATGTTCATATAGATAGATTTACATGCTGACCCCAAATGACAACTCAGGTGTCCCATAGTCAAGAATAATGGATCTGCATACACTAATGTTCATCAAGTACAGCAAACAAATTTACTTTAGTGCTCATATTCGAGCTATATCTAGGCCGCTTGTCCTTAAGTATGAGGTCAAATGTCAGTACTTTCTTGCGAATGTATCCTCTTTTTGCTGCTGATTTGTTGTAATAAATTGTTTCTGCTTTCTTATAATTGCTGACACACTAAATGACTGTGATATATATATCTACGAACTCTTAGTTTGGATAAAAGTTCACCTGATTACTCTTGCGTCTTACTAAGCTTTCTTGTTGATTATTCTCAATAATAATAAATTAATATTCATATTTTGCTTTTTTGGTGATTGTTAATGAATATTTTGAAGGTTGCCTGCTTCCCTTTTATTCAGTAAACCAACCACTTTTTCCCCGCTTTCATTATTTCATTGCAATGTTCTTCGCTTTTCACAAGATTTTCTTAAATTTGGTGTCTTTAAAACCTTGTTTTCTCAAAATGACAGCTCAGACAACAATTTCTTATTAAATGATGACATTTTCCACGTAAGTCAGCAAAATAACCAGGAATTCACACTAATGCTATAATGATGACGTCACTTCCTGTTTTAAAGCAAAACATATTAATACGTACCTATTTTAGAAGTAGAGATCACTTGTAAACACTCTCACAAAAGAACAGTCAAATTCATTAAACATTAAATAAGTTATTAGGGTTTTAGGTAGGTCCCCGTTTTTTGGGGACACCCTGTACTCTTTAAATGGAAGCTCCCTTAGTAGCACCTCTAAGCTCTATCGAAATTTTCGTACGGTTTCGGTTACAAGAATAGTGAGATATTCTCACAACCACAGCCATATTTAGACAGTTTTGTTGTTATAATACAATGAATTTAGCATTTACTCACTGTTTGAAACATCAACATACCCATCGGTACGTGAGGTTTCCATGGTTTATTGGCGCATGCGCACTCCCGTAACTTCTCAAGTTGTCTTAGTCGAAACTTGTTATAAAGTACAGGAAATCAATTTCCTGATCGGCGTGTTTACTTAAAGTGACTGATGGGAAATTTCTAATTAAATAAAATATAGCGAACAGTATGATTGTGTTTTGCGTATTTGCCAACTTGTAAGTTAGTTTACTCTCCCGCGAGCACATGACATCAAATCCACATGTGGAGGACAGTATGGGCATAACCCGTGTCACAGAACAACATTATTATTATTAACCAGTCTAACCAAGAAATCATGATAATTTTATGTTTAAATCATTTAATTTCAATGTGACAAAAGTTCGTGATTTTGTTGGAAAAGGGGGGCGTAAATTCAAGGATTTTAAAATTCAGGAAATTTGGACAGGTCAAAATTCACACAATTTATTAGAAATCATTCAAAAATCAAACAGATATAATAATTGTTTTATTTCAAGTTGATATATGCAAATTAATATTATATTCATTGGGGATTTATTTCGTGGTTGAGGTCATCCACGAAATGAAATCCTCCACGAATATTAATGATTTTACAGTATCTTAAAATACAATAACCCTCGTAGTTCTCGATAGCACTTGATAATTTAAATCACCAACAACTGAACTAACTGAACACTTGCTATACTTTCAGACTCATCAACCTCTATACGGACAAAACATGACACGTGATAACCACGATGATAACCCTACATTAACTGTTGAACCATCTCCGAAACAAAATGGACACTACGCCAACAGCGATGTAGTTAATGTTAACCCAGATTATATGTACGATTTGCCTAGACCAACTGGGAATTCCAATACTCGGAATAACGAAAACCCCGAGCGTCTAGCGGCATCAGCAAACCGACTGACTACGTTTGGAGGGCACCACCAGTCTAGTGGTAACCAAATGATGGACGAAACGAAGTCCAAACCTGGTAAAGATCATTTACAAACAGCGACGTTGAACGTTCCGGGAAATAATAACAAACTAAGTAGTTCTATAAAACATTCCCAGTCACTTGGGAAGTATGAAAGTGAAAACCGAAATATTAGAGCAAAATTAGAAGCAGACATTAGCGTATGTGAAGAAATTCCAGATTATGAAAACTCGCCAGAAAAGGTTCGAAAAGCAAAGTCAACACAAAATACAACATCATGTGAGCTGCATTCGCCTAACGTTAAAAATATGCTGGATGAAATGAAGCAAAGAAGTGGTAGGCCTAAAGACAATTTACGAACAGTGACATTGAACGTCCCGGACAAAAATAAAAAACCAAATAGTGCTATAAAATATTCACAGTCACTTGGCAGATATGATAGTCAGACCCGTAACACTAGACAACCATTACGAAGAGACAATAACATATGTGAAGAATATCCTGATTATGAAAACTCACCAGAAAAAGTTCGAAAAGTAAAGTTTCAACAAGGTAACAATTTGAACACAGTTCCCCCGCCGACAAACGGCAAGATGATGGGATTGGACATTCAGAAAAACTCGACGAAATCTGCGGTTAAAACTAAAGTGCAGAGACAAAAAAGCGACTATGAAGATCCTGATAATGTTGTTGCCATACGAAAAATGAAAGCGGAAAAGGAGTCGTCCAAAGATGTTCCTCCAGAATATTCAAACCTGATCATACAGGGACTGGTGGTGAAAGAAGAGGTATTTCCTGACTCTGCAAACTATGACTATGAAAACGAACACTCAGTGAACAAATTGAGACAAAAAGGTCCACCGCTTCCGACAAAAAAGCGCGCGCATACAACGGCCGCATATGACCGACCAACTAGGCCCGTAGTGAAGAAAAAGGTTCGAAACTATTCCACCTCTGAGCATAGGAGTTTAGACGAAGCAGACGACATGTATTTACCAATGACAGGTGGTGCGCTAGAAGAAGACGATATGTACATGCCGATGGATTCACACAATAACGGTGTTCAAAATTCGTTCATCCCTCAAAAGAAATCCCCGCCGAAGGTCAGTCCAAAGCCTAAGTCAAAACCAGAACCTATACCACATATGGTTCCTAAACGAAGCTTTGACAAAACCACTTTGCTGTCTGTGCAAAGACCTCCTCCGTGCGGTGTGAGTGTTAGAAGTAATACAGAGTATGTAAATTACGATGAGGACTCGAGATACGTCAATTTGTTTAGATCAAAAAGTAACGACGACGTCTATATATACGCAGACTCTCATTTTCATAATGATTAATCTTTACTGTAGAACCACTAGCCATTGTGCTAAAACTGACAGACCTCTTAATCGTATATTCAATATAGATTTTGGTGATTTTGGCTAATTCTATATTGTCAATGACAAGTTGACTGAGAATACGAAGTCACAGTACAAGGCTTTAGTGTCTACACATTGTGACCCAAGATGACTCAATATCAATAAAAGACTAGTAATTTATTTTTGAGGGGCATGGTGGGTACATGTACAAGAGCAGCAGGCATAGAACATGACACTAACGATGCCATGTCACAGCCATTCCATTGCATTCATTGCTAGAACAAAACCAAATTGTTGACCGTTTAACTCAATGGAGGCACACTGTAATGCATTTATCATACTCAAATTCACCTATCGGGGGCTAGCTGCTATAGGCCCACTTACTAAATGAAGAGGTTAAGAGTGGACGTGTTGATTTAATTATTGCATGCTCTATCATTTGTAAATAACTACATGCACCATTAGATGTACATAGTTTAAGTTCTGGTTGCTATTCTATGAATTTATATGTGAAACTTTTGTACAGCGTTATATGGTATTATAAACAGATACTTGAATTTATTCTATGTAATTGAACATTTTGAAGTCTTGCAGTCCACTGACGACAAGCAATTCTTGTAACAAACATTAGTGTAGGAGCACAAACAGTAGGTCTAGCAAAAAACTAGAATATGTAGGTATAAGCTAACCCAAACGGTCCCTAGCACCACAGATGTGTCGTCTAATCTGGCGACCCAGGTTCAAGTAGGGGTGGAGGCACTCATATGCCTGCCATATTTCAGCAGAAAGCTGACTGGCAAATAAATGCTATGCTTCGCTTTTTTTCTAACTACTACAGGGGTGTCAACAGGGCCAAATAAAAAAAATCAGGAAAATTGTATGCGGTCAAATATTTTTGCCAAACAAATGGCTTTCAATGAGATTGTTTCCATAATTAACTCCGTTTGTATTAAGTAAAAGACTTTAGAGCAGATTAAAATAACCATAACTTTGCCATTTCTTGAGATATTTTCATCAAATAACTTTTATTTTGGTCAGAAGCCATTGCTCTTTTAGGAATGATAAATCCGGAAATCCGGATAAATCAGGAAAATTGACACCCCTGTACTAGTAGCTCTTCTATCAACTATTTGACTGAAGTCTCTAGACATTGTCAAGGTGTAATGTTGTCAGTTGACTATGAAACATATTAGTGTATGTTGGTAATCCAGGAACCGTTCAGCTAGGGTAGTATTCACAAAGAATCTTAAAGGAAAACTTAGAATTTTCTCAAAATCCTAAAATTTCCTAAGAGTATCAGCTTAACATGAAAATCAAACTTATCATTTATGTACAGTTTAGAAGCATTATGTAAAGAGCAACATTAATTACAAAGGAAACATGGGTTATTCTTCGTTTTTGGGAAATATGTGCAGCTCAAATTTTTAACTTAAGTCAAAATATTTAAGTTTTTCCTTAAGATGCTTTGTGAATACCAGTTCAAAGCTCCTAACTCATGTTCAAAAATGAAAAGTACCAAAACCAACAAAATCACTGACTGTATACCCTAGAGGAAGGGGTCGCTGAAGATAAATCAATACAACAATTGATTCATCCAACAAACCGAACCATCTTTAACCCGACTGACGAGGGTCCCCTTGGACCCAAAGGGGTTCGATACATAAACCTACAATTATTAAAAACATTTTTAAAAAACATATTTTTTTACTTATATATTATACATTAGAAAATATAAATTTAGAAAACTGTTTTTAATCATGTCAGGTCTGTGTCGAACCCCTTCTCTTGGACCCTAGGTCACTCGCTTGTCATAGTAGTGCATACAGGATCCAGTGGCGACCTAAGTAATCATTAACAATGCCTGACTAAGATTCACAAAAATTGCAGACTCTATTGCATGTACAAAGTTTTCATATTGCCTTAACCAGGGACCTTGTTATTTTACATCAGATGACCTATACAGAAACTTGACCTAGATTCCAACTTTCATGAAGGTCCAGTGAACACTACAGCATACCCTAATATTTTTCTATGATATGAAATATTGGTCTAGTTTTTTGAACCCATAACCAAACTTATGACCTAGATATTTTTGAAACAGGAGATTATGTCACAATTGTGACCATCAGACACAAGGTTTTTCAAAGGTTTGACCTAGTTTTCGACTCCAGATGACCTAATATCACACTTGACCTAGAATCTTTTTGAGATGATAATTCTGACCAAATTCCATTAAGATTAGACCAACATTTGGACCTCTAGTGTCTACACAAGGTTTGTATATGATTTAACCTAGCAACCTTGTGTTTTACTCCAGATGACCTTATATCAAACCTGACATCGATTTTGTTGAGATGATCATTCTGACAAAATTTCATTAAGATTAGGTCAAAATTGTTATCGCTAGTGTCTACACAAGGTTTTATATGATTGGACCAAGTGACCTAGTTTATGACCCAATATGACCCAATATCAAACCTGACATAGATTTTGTTGAGGTGATCATTCTGACCAAATTTCATTAAGATAAGGCCAAAATGGTTATCTCAAGTGTCAACACAAGGTTTTTATATGATTTGAACTAGTGACCTAGTTTATGACTCCAGATGACCCAATATCAAACTTGACCTTAATTTTGTTGAGATGATCAATCTGACCAAATTTCATAAAGATTAGGCCAGAATTCTTATCTCTAGCCAAGAGTCTTCACAAGGTTTTTATATGATTTGACCTAGACTAAGTGACCTAGTTTATGACCCCATATGACCCAATATCAAACTTGAAATAGATTTTGTTGAGGTGGTTATTGTGTCCAAGCACCATAACGGTTAGGCCAAAATTGTTATCGCTAGTGTCTACACAAGGTTTTATATGACTGGACCAAGTGACCTAGTTTATGACCCCATATGACCCAATATCAAACTTGAAATAGATTTTGTTGAGGTGGTTATTGTGACCAAGCACCATAACGGTTAGGCCAAAATTGTGACCTCTAGTGACTACACAAGCAAATTGTGGACAGACGGACGACAGATGACGGACGGGCAACAGACAAGGAGTGATCACAAAAGCTCACCCTGTCACTTTGTGGCAGGTGAGCTAATAAATGAAAACATTATAGATGAAATAGCGACTATATGCTTTTATTAGATATACAAACAAACAGAAAGGCATACATACAATATTGCAATGCACTGTCAAGAGCAACACACAATATAACAAACCGTTATAATAAGCTTAACATTTTGAAAGACCATCCGAAGTTACAATACAATCATAGAGCCACAACTAAGAACAATAATTATCACAATAACATCAAATGTAATCAACCCATCAAAGCTGTGTTAGAACAGTCGTGTCTTGATGACAGTCATTCTTAATCACTTTGTATAAACAAGACTAGTCAACTTCCGGTTATCGCAATAAGGCGTACACATTGAATTGTATAGTATTGCAATAAGTCATACAGTGATCGGAAATCACAGATGTTTTACTCACAATAAGTCATACAAGTTGAATTGTATAGTATCCCAATAAGTCATAGAGTGATTTGGTTTATACGCTGTGCTTTTATAACGGCAGTTGCCTGGACACATTGATCTGAATTTTACAGGTTTTTCATTTAATAATTTTTTAATAACAACAGATTGGCAGAAAAAACAACCAATTGGGTCAGGACCCTTTTTTAATCAATTGTTAATAGAAATCTTCTATTCATTTAAAAAAACAAAACAATACAAACACAATTTTAAACAAATGTTTTCAATCAGCAATCTGTTAATAATGAAAACTGAGCTGAATACTTGAAAAATATCAAACTCCAAAATTTATATGATGTCCTCGGGGCTGGTATTCACAAAGCATCTTAAGGGAAAACTTTTCTTCTTTACATCTAATAATTTCCTAGTGTATCAGCTAAACAGGAAACTCAAGATTATCAGTTTTTATAGTTTAGAAGTATTGTCTAAAGAGCTACAATAATCACAAAGAAAACAGTTTATTCTACGTTTCTTGGGAAATATGAGCAGCTAAATTTTTTAACTTAGTCGAAATAGTTATTGTGTTCCCTTAAATTGCTTAGTGAATGGTATTCAATATTGATCTTACTTGACTTAAGGATAAGGACAACCAATCAGATAACACCATATTAAAGTCTTGGTCAGTAACAGGCGATATGATTGGCTATCCTTATTCTCCAATTAAATAAGATCAATATTGAATACCAGCCCTGGTCACATAGCCCTCATTCTGTCAAAATGGGATAACTAAGAGTAATAGTATAGCCATAAAACTTGTACATACATGAAGTTACAACATATTCAATATAACAAATTCATGACGAAACAAGACTGCGTTCAATAAACGCTTATGCCCCCTGTGGAAGCCTTGTCCATAAATAAGTCTAAGTCCAAAATTAGGTCAAGGTGAAGGTCAAAATGGGGTTAGGTGATACTGGCGTGTGGAGAGTGTTCATACACAACATCCATGCAAGTATGAAAGCTTTGTAGCAAGCCATATTAATGCTAGAAGAAACGGTCAATTTGGGTTAACCAGGACGGACGGACGAACGGACGGACGAACGGACGGACAGGTGAATCACTATATGCCTCCCCATCTATCGATAGGGGGGGATAAAAAGACACAGGCGGCAATCAGCAATGTGTTTTATTTAAAGCACCACAAAGATTATGAACAATGAACACAGCCACTGACATTTGAATCTCATAGTTTCAATTGAATATTTCAAATTAGAAGTTCATAAAGGAGTGGAAATTTATTCCTACACAATTTGAAATTCCCCTTGTTATTACAAGTAATTCAAACAATTCAACATAGTTTTGCATAGGAAGAATGTACTTGAATTTAATTAAATCTGGTAAAAAAATGAATGGCTGCAAATCATAATAAACATACTAAGGCCTTAAGTAAAAATGTTTGTTTGCAAAAAATAGGGTTGGTAGGTCGGATTAGGTTTTTTTTTTTTAACTGATAGAGAAAGAGCAATAAGTATTAAACAAGACTACGTTTAGTAAACACTTGTGCCCCGATGGAAGCATAGTCCATAAAAACTAGCTAAGTCAATCAGGGGCCATAATTCTGTTTAAATGTTGGATATTGTTACATGGCTTTGACAATGTTATGTGTATTTAATGGTAAACAGGTATGCCAAGTTTGAAAGCAATGCCTTAAAAGACTTAAAAAATATTTGAGTTTCAACAACTTGAAAGTTTTGGTTTAACCATTAACATTTTCGGACGGACATGACAATCACTATATGCCTCCGCTTCAGTGATGCCGGGGCATAAAAAATTGCTAAATTGTGTAATTTTTTTCAAACATCATATAAAAATTTAGGATCTAGCAAAAATTTTAGGGCAAGTTTGTGATACAGGATGCAAACAATTATTTTAATGCCTAATTGATAATTTCTTGAGTATGTTAAATTTAACCAAGTAATAAATACAAAACAGTCCATGTGAACAAAAATACACAAACAATATAAAACAATGGTAGTTGCTGTTATCTAAACAGGAAACAAATGTTGTATAATAATGTACATATTTACATAAGGACTTCTTAGTAACCTTGACGGATAAGAGTAAAAACTTAAATAACTCGGTAAAGTAATTAAGACGATGCAACATTGTAACAACAAATATTTGAAACATTAATCAACTTCAGAAAGCCATAAACAGTGAAAATAACAGAACAAACTAGGATTTTTTGACACAAAAACCTATGTCTACTACAAACTGCCGAAACTCTGACAGAAATTCTTCACAATTTGCACAAGGCTTGGTAACAAGCATTCATGTGAAGTTTCATTGAAATCTGACCATTGGTTAAGGAGAACTAGCACAGAAAAACTTTGTGACATCCATCCAGACATTCAGCACCAAATCAAGATGCCTCCACCACTTTATAATGGAGAAATAATAAAATGATGAAATGGTAAAACAAAACAATAAGATTTCTAAATGACCAGAATAAGACGTAAGAATTATATTTGCTAAAAGTATATTTATTTACATAAAAGAGCAAAGTAAAGTACCTGGTATGAACACTAGTAGTATTTATGAGTAAGAACATGATAGATGTATATAGAGAATAATAGGTTAGTGCAGTGGATGAAAAAGTTTATCTGGCAAGGCGGAGTTCGATAATTTCCGTAGCTGAGCCGGATAAACTTTTACTTCATTCACGGCACTAACCTATTATTCTATTTATCCAGTCCCTTAATCTGCTCAGTAAGGGGATCAAACTTGGGACTATATTGTCACTCTTTCATTTACAAGCGCGCAATGTCACGTTCGTTCCATGATGTCATGATAAACAACGACGTCGGATATCTTGATTGACGTCGTGTAGACGCAGGTAAGTCGAAGAAAATAACCGATCAACCTCCAGCTCAATTAGAATAGGAAACCTCACGCTCGGGCATGGAATTGCAAACGGTGACTCTCATATAAGAAGAAGTCCGTCAGATCACGTGGTAAGGTGACGGATTATCACTAGTCACATGACCAGGTGACCGATTATCGCTAAGTTTATCAGGCACCCCGTTAACAGGCAGATTTTGCCGGAAGTGACTGGATAAAATGCAAGAATATTTTTTAAATCATTACAAATCAGAAAAGAATTTTTTTTACAACATATTACCTTAAATACATGTAATTATCCAACCAATTATACAGTTATACATGTGACCATAATGGCAACCGGTGCATATTAAAACAACAATTATAGGCACATTTAATGGCTTAAATCTCAATATGAGATTCATAAAAAATCTCAACACAGGAAATTGAACACACTGGAAAAAATTCAAACTCATAAAAGCATGATTATGGTACAGCAAAGCAATACACACTTATATATATGTCACTCAAATAACAACAATAATATGCTAGTAACTATTTACACCAGCTTCACATCATAAACAGAAGATTCTTAACACTTAAATTGCTTAAATAAACTTTAATAATATTGTAGGTCAGTTATTGTACTGGAACTCATAAAAAGTCTGAGGTTTTCCATTGTCTTATCATGTTTTTTACTGTATAGTCCGCCAATGATAACACTTGCCTTTGTTAACAAATAAAATAAGAATTAAATAAATTTTTGATGGCCATTTTCGTCAATCTTGTGCATAATCACTTTCAATATACACTGACAACAAGCCGTCAATCGACCATGCAGTGTTGATATTATCAATGTTTGTTTATTGATAAAGCTAGAGTTATCCCCAGCGAGCTATAAGTCAAAACATTCTTACAGTACAGTAATGAAAACATGTGAAGATGAATTAGTTCCAGTTTGATGATGTCAAACATGAACACATTTATAGTAGATAATCTATAAAGAATTGACATGATATGAGATCAATCGCTATTCGCTAAATCAAAATATTCATGTGATCTCAAATTCATAATTCTCTGACAATATTCTTCTTGAACACTGAAAATACGGCCATTGTTTGACATGAAAAGAAATAATGGCAAATATTTCCTCTTCAGGTCACAAACCACTAAATAAAATTGTTCTTTAGCTCAATGTAAAGTGACAATTGTCAGCCCCAGATTATATCATGTTAAAGTCTATGGCCAGTTGACAGACCTATATCATTGAAAACAGTATGTTTCAGCTACAAAATATGACCAAAAAAACAGGGGGTCATGTTTAATATAAGAAAGATTTTGTTCGTCAAAGGCGGTCGACAAATTTTTACTGACACGCGGACTGATCCAATGTGGGTTTTACCCTAGTCTACTTTCGCTTTGTCAAATATGCCGAAATCTCAAAATATTCAAGATGAAACACATTCACTCATTCAACTACATGTATGCAATACCTTTAAACTCAATAAGATGAGTCTAGTTCAATTTTGTCAAGGCATATCACCATTTCCAGGCAAACAGAAGTTTCTGTAAGTACTATTTGAGTGTATCCGATTTTTGTCCGCGTATGCATTTAGTGGTTTATGACCTTCATAAAGAACAGAGGCTTTGACAATGTTAACAAGGGTGGTCTTATTATTGAGGTTTAAAAGTCAAACATGAAGAAATGTACATGAAATGCTTGTAAATTATACATAGGTAAAACATACAACGTAAGATAAGAAGCCCTAAATGATAAAAGTCAGCTAACTACTATATACCGGTACATGTGTACATTGAATTTCATATAAATAAAGGACAATCTTTTATACATGTATTGTGGAGACACAATGGGAAGAAATTGGTAGACAAATGGAATCATGAAGACAAAGTCCTAAAAAAAAATAAAAGTTAACATCTAGCTAATAGAGGGGAAATAATAATATCATGACATAAAACAATAACAAAGGTAAAACAGTTACATCAGTTTTACAGGAAAGAATCTTCGATATAAATAACAATAAGCCAGAAATTAAAATAATGTCAGATCAATGAAAGTGATGGATGATTAATGTCATAAAAATATTTGAATGATGAATGAAGATGGAACCAATATCAACTAACTGGTGAGAAAATATATGACTTAGCTAGAGTTAAGATTGCACCATTTAATACTTTTGATAGAAGGTAAACAAATAAATAAGTATAATTATGAAAATTAAATAAAACAAGTAATTAAGAATTGCAAGCAATACAGAAGTCCCTACCGGTTTTAAGCCATTTTCAATGTTTCTGTTGCCATAGCAACCACAATTTTTGTCAGAATCAAAATATTTTTAGACGTGCATTATCCCCTTATTGCCCCCTATCCACATACCAAGTTTCATAAACCTAGCTTGGAAACTGTTTGAGTTATGTCAGGATCCAGATTTTTTGACTGACTGACTGACTGACTGACTGACTGACTGACTGACTGACTGACTGACTGACTGACTGACTGACTGACTGACTGACTGACTGACTGACTGATATTTGAGGATGCAGAAAAGGCAGATAAAGGGATATACATAGTGTGCAAGACTGCGTTATAAATCATAGAACATAACCATATTAGAGAAAGCAATCCCACAATTGATTGATTTGTTGATGATGTGTTTGGAACAGATTTTTTGACGGACGGACTGACGGACGGACTGACTGACTGACGGAGGGCAAACCTATAGTCCCCTCCAGTCAAAAACCGGTAGGGGACTAATAAAGTTTGTGACGGTATGGTAAAAAGCAGGGGTAGTTTGGTTGGTCAACGACAAGCATTTAGGAATTATGAATAGGAGAAATCTAGTTTGTATACAAAGGTATTCATAATATGAATGTGCCCACCAGCCAGCTATTGGTGAATGGCAGGTTAAATTGTTCAAGTTTTCAATTATTTTGTCATATTGTTATCCATAACCTTAATATCAAATGTGTATTTAATCATTGCAATGCTTAAACAGATTAACACAGCAAAGAACACTGGTAAAATGTTAATATATCTTTGGACTTTCAAACAGGACTGTTTGAAGTAAGTATCCATACTGACTTTGACCTATATACACATGTATATAGGCCTCGAACGATACAAGAGGTGAACTACCAAACATTTATTGAAGAAAATCTACAGACAGACATAGCATAATTTGGATGGACTTATGTCCCAACATTCTCTAGCAAATTATTAGGAACACACAAGTATATTTAGTCTCAATGTTATTGTGACCTTTGACACACTGACCCTCAACTGTAGAGAATCTTCTACTGGCCTCAAGTATTGCACAATCAGAATGTATTAATGAGAAACTAAACATTTAATCTACTAACACAAACAAAACAACAGATGAACTCCTTTACCTCTTCAAGGTACATGAAATATCCTATATAATAGTATTTTGTCTTGGGACTGAGGTAAAAATAGATCAACCAGGGGCCCCGTTTCATAGACATATCTTAGCTAAGATAAGACTTTTCGGTATATAATTAAGAGCATATTAATGAACCCATAATTAGTTATAAGTGTTAGTATGCTCATAATAGCGCATGAAAAAGTCGAATCTTAGCTAAAATATGTTTATTAAATGAACCCCAGGCATTTGGCATTGATATATTAATAAAGCGATCTACACTGAATATGTCCTAGAGCTTATTTCAAACAAGAAAAGAATAGAGCTTTCACCGTAATACAGTTCATAGTTCCATGTTCAAATACCAATCAAATTCAAGTACAGCCATTATGAATTAATGGCTAAATTATCGCCTCAAATGACTAATGAGTAATATAAGACAAGCAACTATTTAAAGAAAACAAAAATGCTCTCATGATCATCGTACAACAAATCGCTGTCTTAGATTGAGAAGGTCATAAGTGCTACTTACGAACTTATACGACTCACAAGGCGTTTCTTATGAGCCTATTTTCATGAAAATCCGAACTGGTCATATTGACCAAACTGAAGTTTAAAAAGCTTGATTTTCAATACATAAACAGTAGTTTTCAGACAATTTTTTCTTGTTTTCTCAAAATATTGATTTTGTACTTACGGCCTTCTCATTCTATGCCAGCGAAATACGGGAAGACAGGTCGATAATCTAGCATTCTTGTTTTCTGGGACTAAAAAAACACGTTAAGAGTGGAGGGAATGTGCATTTTGGAAATATGGAATACAACTAGGAGAAATAAATGGCAACATGTGGTTCATAAATCATTATCAACAACAGCAACAAAAACAAATAATAATATAAATGTTAAAGTTGAAAAATAATTTCACTTACATTTTTCTTAGCCACTGAAGAACATTGCTACATTTGTAAGGTAATGTAAGTTTAAGGTCTTCAAGCATTTTACACATTTTCAAAGGCATTCCAAACTAATCAGAAATAGGTTTACTTTCAACATGTTCAATAGTAAACTTATTTGAAACCATACATTTAAAAAAATCAGACTTAGTAAAAATTTGTTCTTCAAAATCTTTAGACAACTTTAACCACAATAAGATGTTTTTTTCAGAACAAGGAATATTTTTTCATTTAGCCTTAGCCTCTATTCCTATAACTTCGTGCATTCCTACAAGTTCGTGCATTTTAGTAAAACGTAGATTGCTTTGCTAATAATCTCATTTCCGAGCCGGAATTAATTTTAAATTACCAACAAGACATTTATCCAGCCGAATAATGCAAAAAAATCGACAATAAACAGGGTTCGTTACGTTTACGGCGAGTTTTGTCCGAGGACGGATTTTACTGTTTACATAATCACCGGTTCCGGTCGCGAAATCTGGAGACATTTGTTAATCTCAAAATTCGCATTAGATGCGATATATTTACGAACGGAAAAAGGTGTTAATTAACTGACAAAAGGTCAAACTTTATGTGACAAAGCTTTTTATTATCAAAATCTTTCACGTGCGTTCTTAATGACGTCATCAGTTTATGTGCACGAACTTACAGGTCACAAATGTTTATATCAAGACTGCAGACTGCATCTAACATTGAGGCCGATTTTTCAAGTTTTTTGCAGTTTGGCATTCAATTTGTGTTTGAATTTTGTTAATAGACATATAATTGATATTGTTTATCACATGGTTGGTCCCAGTGTATTTGTTTTTGTGCAGATGTGCCCATTTTAAATCTAAGATGCACAAACTTGTAGGTGTAGAGGCTACATTAATTATGTACAATCAGATCTAACAGATAAATAATCAGAAACCTTGGAAGCTAGGCACTAATCCAAAAATATTTGTTCATTTCTACCATCGTGTAAATCTCCCATTTCTGCAATATTTCCTTCAATTTCACACGATTCTTCACGATCCATCTCGCCTCGTCGTTTTTCATACAAATCATGAAACACAATGAATATAACAATCAAATTCTTCACTGGAAATATGGAAATGTCCTTACTCAAAATATGCCATAACATGAGACGAATAATCAGTAACGGCAAGTTGACAAAGAATACAAGCATCATTTTATGAAGCATCATGATCTCCTTGGGCGCCCGTTTATGTCCGTAGTGGGTCCTACTCAATGTCATCAGCGGTAATGTTGGGAGGATCAAATTCACGCAAGCGATGATGATAATTGCCGTTTCTAAATGAATTGGGAAGTCTTCCAGAGCTTCTTTTTCGAAGAGAATATCAAGAATGTCGACCGAATCGAGAACATCGAAAACAACAGTCCCCGTCAGCTCACTTATCATGTTCTGTCTTTCCGTGTCAAAATCGGCATTATGGTGACACAGTAAAAGCAGCATAAACACAAACGCCGCCATTGAAATATTGATTTTCAAAGTATTCGGACCGAAGAAATCTTCTTCTCTCAGCTCGTAAGCAAAGTCTTTGTATATGATAGCAACTCTGGTTGCTAGGAAACCGCTGTACACAAACCAAGCAAAATAACCGAGTGGTAAAGAACCAGTCTGTATGGGGGAGCTCTTCACTACAGCTTCCTTAGCAACCTGTAAGTGTCGGTAGGAGATTATAAAAGCCGTGACGAAAACCATGATCACTGCGATATCTGCTACAACCCAGGAATACCAGTAGATGTTCTTGTACTTGACCAGATAATAGTCTAAAATCACACCTTGTATGGTAATAAGGATCAAACACAACACTCTGGTAGGTATCTGGTACATAGAGTTACACATCTTTAAACACACGTTCGCCATCTTGGAGGGGAGGTACACACGCAGGTACTGATACAGTCTACAACAAGCAGTAATTACTGACAGTACTGATACAGCCTATAACAAGCAGTAAATACGGACAGTACTGATACAGTCTACAACAAGCAGGAAGTACTGAACTGTCTTTGCAACGACAAGATTAGGATGAGAACAGTTGCATTGTGTACAGTTATACAAAATTACGTATTATGTAGTGGCTTCACAAGGTGCAATGTCAATAGTTTCCCTCTATAGTTGACTTGATGTTATAGCCAATACTCGTCTGTGCTAGTTTATGCTTCATCATAGATCAACCTGAAATAAAAGAGAGGTTTCACCAATACAGAAGTCATGGCATAATTATAGATGGGACTCATCTTGTTTAAGGTACATGTAGAAACCAGGGTACTGTTTAATCAAAGCACTTACGAATATCTTAAACTTACGTTCAAACTTTAAATTGTTTATAATTCTTTAACAACTGCAAATTAGGTACAAATGTGATTTGAAGGAATTCATTAAGTTGATAACGGAATCATTATTAGTATTTCAGCTCCATTTACCACACTTTACGAATGTCGAAGTATTACAAAGAATTTAAATTTGATCGCAGTTTACGATTTTCGTAAGTGCTTTGATAAAACTGTAACCAGGGCATTAAAATGTAATGCTCAGATGAGTGAAATGACAGTTTCCTTCTTCGTTCTAAATTGAAATTAAGACATTACAGGATAAAATACTAAGGAAGCCTGTAGGCCAGTTAGTAGTACAATGCTACAATTCCATACCTTTAGAAATAGAGAAGACAGTCCAGCTATGGATGGGAGTACATTTCATAAGGTTATTGATATCATATAATTGTATCATAGTTACTGCGGAAAAGGGTGTAAAAGTTGTAATATGTACTGCACTAGATAAGTGTGCGATAATTACTGTTATAGTACTAATACTGCACTGGGTGTGGCATATCCACTATGCCCTCCGTTAAACAATAATACAAATTACATACAGAAGAAACACTTGGATATCAAGTTTGAGTTCTGTATCTAATTTTTGTAGTTTCTCAATTTGTATAAACATATTTAAAACGTTTCTGGGGTCTCAAAAGACCATGCATGCAGTTCAAGATTCCTGGCTATAATGGCTACAGTCAAATTTTTATCGAATCAGAATTCACAATCAACAACTGCCAGTTCCATCAACATACAAATCTGTTCCCACAAGTATCTGAAAACAACAACATTTAATAACAACTCAGTCTATGATGCGGCATATAGATACATCAACAAAATATATGTATTGCCCCCGTGAGTGTGCAGGAGTAATGCAAAAGTCAATATTTTGCCCGCCCCGGCGACCCAGGGGGAATTAGACATTTTCAATTTTTTGACGTCCAAATCCCCACGCTGGTGACAATATTTACTGTCTAAATCCCCACCGTGTGGCATAGTTTTTCATCTGAGTTCTTTAATAAAAACACATATAAAAGTATCACTGTCGTCTTTCGCGATGTTGAAATTCCCGAACCAAAGTCTATTCCCGGGACTAGGAGTCGATAAGGTCGTCTAATTCCCAACTGTCGGGAAGATTCGTCTGCCTAATTCCCCCTGTATTCCTGCCGCCCCCCCGGCAGGCATAATATTGACTGGTGCATAAAATTAGGATGGAGTTGGCTATAGGGATTACAAACCTTCCGGAGGATACCTAGTTAATCACAACACATTCCAGAATGTGCCGAATGATTGCGGATGCATGGGTATCTGATTCCCCCATTAGCCAACCTGATACCTTGGGTGTCCAAATTTTTAAACTTAAATTTATGCTGAAGTCAGTGTCCAGAAGGCTACCAGAAGCGTGTAGGAATGACACGGAAGTGTTCCAGAACATTGCGTAGACATGCCGAATTGTTCCAATGTTGTGAATTTCGGCTTCAGGAATCCTTGGGGGTCCTTAACTTAAGGGACGGCAGGTCTAATTAAGTCATAATGATTTTGTCTGGCACTTGTAACTTTATAGTGACGATGTTGGATGATCATCGACAGTCATTTTTCAAGCAACACCATTGCGGGAAATATAGGATCCGTCATGAGTTGTCTTTGGAGATCAACATTTCTTAAACGAGTCTAGAAAACACAGGTTATTAAGCGAGCCTTTGGCGAGCTTAATTATTTGTTTTTGTGACGAGTTTAAGAAATGTTGATCTCAAAGAGTTTAAGACAACAAATGACGGATTCTTTTTATCACATTACCATGGTTACCGAGTCAATACAACGTCAATTAGAACGTATTTAAGCCGGCAGCGTTACGTTTTCGCGCCGAAAAGCTGGTGACGTCACGTATTTGTTATCACACGTGTTGGAGAACATTGTTCCGTCATTTGTTCTCACATGGAATATCACGGTATTTATGTGATAATACATTGTATCATAATTTAAATAGTTAAAGTTAGTTGATCAATCTTCTAGACAAAAACAAACAAAATATCCAAAGAAAGAGAAATCAAAAGTAGACAAAAACAATAAAATGCGTCATTAGCATACCACATATGTTACATATCAACAAAGAACATTTACTTAAATCCAAATACAATTTTCATTGATTACTACCGTATGGTATCAGAAAGTAATGAGAAAATATCCAAAATAATTACCTGAAGTCAGAATCGTGTTTTTTAAATTTTGAGATAGTTTTCTTACAATCGTGCAATTCTACTGCGACACCGGTTTGTTTATAAAAATCAATTTTCTAATCTATTCCAGATTTTTGCCACTATTAAAGAATCAACGGTGAATTTTATTAACTTAATGTTAGACCTATTATATTTGCTCTTTTAATTTTCATTTATGAGAATGGTACTGAAGAGAACAATGATTTAAACTGGATCAGCGTGAAGTTGCATAGCTTCGGACAAAGAGAAAACTCGGATACATCACCCATCATTTGTAATTATCATGAAGAATGGAGAACAATACATATGACTATTTTTGATATTTATTATTGTTGTCATGTTTAATTTTGCAACATGTTCCTTTTTACTCATTTAAAAAATACGACTGCTGTATTCTCGATAACGACATTACAGGATAAAACCTGTTTTTCCCGAACCGGAATTTAACTGTATAATGGTCGGGGGGGGGGGTCAATAGGCGGTATGTATTGTTGCTCAATTAATTTGAGAATATGGGTTTTATCCTGTAATGTCGATATGGTGAATAGATCTAAATTCCTAATTTAATTTTCTAGGAATCATTGATCATGCATGCGCTGGCACTAGAACACCAAACTGAGATTTAAATTAATTTATGTCAAATTCAAACTAAGTTTTAAACCAAACTTTTATTCTAATCAAAACTCAAAAACGCAGATTTTCTTCGATGAAAATTGTCCACGACCAATTTCTTGAAGCTCTACAAATTCATAAGTTCTTCATGCGAACAGTCTGTGATCAATCTGGTAGTTTAAGTTCTTGTTGCAATCAAGTTGCGAACTGAATATTTAACTGTGAATACTTTTCAATGTCCTCAGTTTTGTTCACACAGTGCTAACGGATAGCTGTGAATATTTCGCAAACTGTTTCTGTGATCAGTGACAGTGTTGTTCGCGGAATGTTCACAGAATATTTGCTGAATGTTTAACATTAATATGTTCATTCTGTAAAGGAATGTATCTTTGGCTTGAATTAAAGATTGTTTGGCACATGGCAGATAGAGACTGTCCTGGCACCTGTGAGTGTCATTTATCATGTTAAATTTATGTTTGTTTTTAGTGGATATGTGGATGGATTCGTCTATCAAGATGACAGATTTAGATGCTTTCAAACATCTACCCTACTTCAAGCCTCTCTACACAACTATAATCAAGTTACAGATGCAGTATTTGGTATGTTACAACCTGTTGGTTTGCTCATTGAATTTTGTATCTATAGATTGGTGAATGTTTAATTCCTGATGAGCAAATGATGAGTATCTAAGTAAAGACCCATGAATATGATATTGGTAGATCTAATTAAGTACCTCCTCTAGAGATTTTGTTCTCCCTTTCCTTTGTTTTTTTCTGGTGATTCTATGATATAGACTTCATGTCTGGATTTCAGATGTGTAGTTTATACCCTGGGGTTTTCAACAATGTAGATAGTCCTCCACATGTGGAGATCCAAGTTGCTCCACATGTGGAGAAGTTGCTGGTTCGTTGTGGAAGGATCATTTTATACTAGTTAGGATACAGTACAGGATAACTGGTTATGTGAATTGGCAGTCATATATAAGTTATAACTGAAGAATTGTTGAGAAATGACCAGTGTTAAACCAAAATAAACAAAAGAAATTTGTCTGGACCACTGCTTAATTTCTCTGAGCAAGAATAACCCGCATGCTCCACTCGACCAAGGTGTGAATTGGTACCTGTGAGGGCTGTGTCTGAACATGTTCGATAGTCTTGGGCGCTGCAGATGGATGTTGGCTGCCCACCCTGCAGGAGAGAAATAGTCTCCTCAGGGAGACTCAAATGCAGGTTTCCATAATTAGCCCAATGACAAGGGAAAGTTTAAATGTGGCTGAACTGCTGAAACTTAACTTATATATATAACAAGGCAGCACACATAAACCCTTTAATTCTCGAGTGTTCGTATTTAAAAAAAAAATATTACAGTTTACAGTTTTTACATATTTCATGTTATTCTTCAGGTTGAGCAGTTATCATCGAATGCAGATGAGGAGACATTATTACTGACCACTAACCCAGCATCAGGTACTGTATCAAAGCTTGCATCTCTACATGCTACAGGATTCCTCGATCAAAGGTCTGACATTAAAGCACAGTTCACCAGATATTGCTATGAAAGTAAGTATAATACTGTATTTTATGGTAATAAAAAATAATATGATATGTGAGGCTCATTGGTTGTATGCCTGACTCTTGATTTGAAGTAACTCCACTTTGGTCAAGTTGTATCAAATTATCTTGATCCATATATGATCATATTTAATATATACTAATCTTATTTTGGTATTGTATACATGAAAAGGTAAAATAAGCACACATGCATTTTGCTGCTGAAAGTACCTTGATATATGGTCATCATGAAACAAAGAAAAACATTTTCAATATGGTGGCCGATTAACCGGTTCGATTAGATTTCATACCAACAAATAACCGGTTTCAAAATATTGAAATCGCCCCGGCCCTATTTGTAACCCCTGTTGTTTTGTAACAGTGCAAATGTCACTGGTGTTTCAGTAACCCTTTGTTCTTCCGATTTCATGTAGGAAATAGTGTAAATATCTCTTTCTTAAACGCACCATAACATATTTTTTATATTACTTACAGGTAAAGTGTCGAAGGAAAATAATAGAAAACGAAAACTTGCCCTTAAAAGTAGCTGTGTGTCAAAAAAATACATGACAAAAAGATTGAATAATGGAAATACCTACATAAATCCTACTGCATCTGTACATTCGGAAAATGTAATGAATAATGGAAATACCTTCATTAATCCTACTGCATCTGTACATTCGGAAAATGTAATGAACTCTAGTGGTTGTTTGAAGCCAATGTTAGATATTAATATTCTAGCAACACAGAAGACCAATCCATTCAATGATCAAAAGGACTCAATTTCTGCTATAAAAATTGCTGAGGTGCAAAGCTTAGTTCAGGAGACTGCAGCCTCGTCTGATACATCTAAGCCAAATTCTGTAGAACTAACTCGGGTACAAGTACCTGAACCAACAGATGATGTTGACTTGAGCATTGTCAAAAAGGAACATGTCTGTGACACGGACCCTGATGATGAAATCCAGTCAGAACAATGTACTAACCAAAAAGACATGGAGGATCTAGATTCAGGTATACATGTTTATGTTTCATTTAAGGCTCTTAGATTAGCTGACTATTTAAGCTAAGCTGGTAAAGCACTCCCAGGGCTTTGACTAGGTTTCAACACCCATGAGTCATTGACTCTTGACCACACATTTCCAGAACTTAAATATTAGTATTTTTAGTTAACCTGTCACAAAGTGACAGGGGAGCTTTTGTGATCACTCTTGGTCCGTCGCCCGTCTGTTGTTCGTCAATAGTTTGTTTGTGTAGACAGGAGAGGTCACAATATTGGCCTAATCTTTATGAATCTTTGTCTGAATGATCACTCCAACAAAATCTAGGTCAAGTTTGATATTGGGTCATCTTGGGTCAAAATCTAGGTCACTAGGTTGAATCATAGAAACACATTGTGTAGGGTACAATAGAGGTCACAATTTTGACTTATCTATCAATATGGGTTGTCTGATGTAGATAATAAGGTTACTGGTTAAGACAGTGTGAAAATCTTGTACATGCAATAGAGGCTGCAGTTACTTGATTCGTAGAAGTTATCAATCATACTAAGGTCAGAATAGGGGCCTGCATGAAATACTACAACAGGTGAGCGATGGAAGTGATTGGATAAATTGTTAACAAATTCACTGCGGTATAACACACCTAGGTATTGCGAGTAAATGAGAAATGCAGTCATAATGTTGTTCAATATTCCCTACACAAAGTAGATACTTGGCAATACTCAATACAGTATAAATCAATACTATGTACAATTAATTGTATCTGTTTATTAAGTGCTTTCGTCATTTTTACTGAAATTTGGACTAAGCACATTTTGGTCCATCACAAAAAGAATACTCAATTCAAAAACAATTATACATTGCTAACAAAATCATTCCAAACACATTTGTCACATCACAATCAACATTTGATGGTTAAAATGAAACTGAACAAGAAATGTGCGAATAAATGACAAACAAGTTTCTAGTTTTGAGTTAAAAATACTAAAGTAATATGTGCAGGTTTAAAAATCACTTGTGATCCATAATCAGGGTGATGTTTTTATATTTTGTTTAAGAAATGTTGTGCACATACTTGAAAATTTCAAGATTTTTTGTTCGTGAGAATTTTGAAGTCGCTTCATTGCCAATGTCCAATTCCCGACATTGTATTTTTCACCCTGGTTTGCATATCAATTTATTTCAGACCTTATGAACAAAGCAGACAATGAAATCCCACATCACAATCAACTACAAGTTAAGGAGCTAACATCAGCCCAGTCCGATTCAGTAGATTTGATTATCTCGGGTAGTGTTGAAAGTGGCAGTCAGACAATGTATGACGAGACACCCTACAGTGCTAGTGAGTCCCAATCTACTGAAGACTGGGCAGTGTTCCAGAGTGGCTTGGAGAGTGAGTGTATGAACAACAGCTATGAGAAATCCGATGTCTTCAGACCACAGTACAGCAGTTCGAATAGACAATTGAAAGACGCTAGTGTGACTTTAGGTAACATGCCATACGCTGGTGAGGGTACAATTCCGAAGCAATCATCTCACTCTCAAAGTCAGGCTGATGGTATGTTCTGCACAAACGCTGAGGGTAGATTTGAGTGCAATTTTTGTGATCAGAGTTTTACAACTTTGTCGTCTAAACGGCGTCATCAAAGAAAACACACCGGAGAAAACCCTTTCCCTTGCGAACTATGTGGTCAGAAATTTTACAGAAAAGATGATTTAAATGTACATGTGTATAAACATAAGGGGTATAAACCGTACAGTTGTCATATCTGTCAGGCGGGGTATGTGAAGAGAAAAATGCTGGAGTTACATTTAGCTACAGCACACAATATCCTAGTCTCTAATACAATGCACACTGACAGCATGTGAGGTCAATATACAGTACAACCTCCCCAGAGCGCCCTCTGTAAAGCATCAACCTCTGTGTAACAACACCTTCAATACCGAAGTCACTATTTACTATAAATTTAACCTCTGTCTGTAGAGCAACAACCTCTATATCAATGACCAATATTTTCAGCTCCCAAAGGTTGTAACTCTACAGAGGTTGTACTGTACACATGATAAGGAAATCAAATATGCATTTTTATCTTAAAAATCGACATGCACGAAATACACATGCATAAACATGCATTTGTGCGCCTGGTTTTTGGATTTTGTATATTTCAAGACAAATTACATACTATAGATACTTATTAGAGAATTTGATGCAGTAGCGTATTAACAATCACTTTTTAATTCCTAATTGTAAATATTTGGTAGCTTCCATATGTCAACAGTTGCGTATTGTATACATTTCAATCGAAAACTTCGTAACAATTTTTTACTGTCAGTGTGTGGTCAGTGATTTTTAGCCCGAGTTTCGGAAGAAATAAAGTCAAGCTATTGTTGTGACTGGATCGTGTGAGTGGGCTATCGAAGACTATCGAAGGTATCCACTTGAAACCCCAAATAGTTATTCACCATTACACTGGGAGTCCATACTGACAAGGCTGGTAACCCTGTGACCTATATTTATAGAGTTATCTGCCCTTGTTATACTTAGAACTTTGAATCACAGATTAGCAAATGTACTAGAAAGTCGAGCGTCTAGGACTTGTAGGCGGTGCTCTTGTTACAGTACTGTTTAGTGTTTGTGCATGGTATTGTGAGGTGCTATTACTATTTAAATAATCAAGTAAAGGTCAAGGTCCCCATGACCTTGGACATAAATTCCTTTGGGAACATACAAACATCTTCTTATAGTTTCATAATGTGCAATACATGTATGTTTTATACAAACATGCTTGTTATGTCATAATTCCATACCATTTTATGCCCCCACTTAATATGTGTTCATTTGTCCTTTTTGTTTGTATGATGTTCGTCCATCCCATTGAAAATGTTAACAAAAACTGCGAAGTTTTTTAAAGTCAAATATTTTCAAATTCAATCAAGGTATTGCTTTCATACCTTGCACACTTGTTCAACACTATGCCCCCCCCTCTTAATAATGCAGGTGTATGCAACTCAATCAGGGATTTCAACAGAATTGTAGCAGCCCCTGATTAACTTAGATTGTTATTATAACCAAGCCTTCCACCGAGCATAAGGCATGTATTGAAAGCAGTCTTGTATCTTACAAAGTTCCATGATATATATTGTCTATTTATTATACCCCCAGATACATAGTATATGGGGGCTATATTGAAGTCATGCTTGAGGTTGGTTGGTTGGTCTGTCGGTTGGTCAGTACAAATTTTGTCTGCGCTATTTCTTTGTAACCAATGGTCAGATTTCGACGAAACTTTGCATGATTTATCAGTACCAAGTCTAGTTGTGCATATTGCCGGCACACATTTGTTGGATTAATTTTAAGGGAGTTGTGGTCGTTTATTTTTTTACACTGACAAAGTTTGTCCGTGCTATTTCTATTTAACCATTGGTTGGATATCAATGGAAGTTTGCAATAATAACCAAGTCTAGTTGTGCCTATTGTCAGAGCACAATTTGGAGTCACTGTGTCAAGCAGTATCTAGAGGTATTCATCACATTCAGTGATATTTCTTGTTATATACAGGAGTCCTACAATTCCTGAAATCTGGATTTGCTTCACTAGAAAGAATGAACTTTTCTGCAGAATATAAAAGTTATTTGACGAAAAGATTCAGAGAATTTACAAAGTTATGGTCATTTGAAGTTTCATACGCTGAATTGTAACAATAAAACAATGTTTGAACTGAGTTTGACTGTAGGGATGCGTGTTTTTGGTACCGGAAACAGTCTTGCGACTTTTTCAGGATTGGGCATTATGCCTCAGTAGGACCCCTGTATTATAACCAAGCTGAAGGATCTGCAGCAGACTGCACACAGCAGCGTTTAGCTGACACCAATTGAAACACAGTCAACTGACAAGACATAAGTACAGGGTGTTTTATAATATCTGTCCTTATGTGTGTTTTTGGAGACTTATATGTATATGTTAATAGTCCTGAAGGAAATAAAATTTTGATATACAGAAAAGGGTGTTTTAGTTGTGATTAAGTCTTAAAGTTAAAAGGTGACTTTGGTTCTTTAGAAATGCAAACCTCTGCATGATTTGAAACTAAGTGAGTTATTTTAACACAACTGTATTGTATAATATGTACGACACAATGTGACAGGCTGAGCTTTTGTGATCACTCCCCGTCTGTCCAAACAAAATGAACATTTTTGGCACATGAACTTTTGTTTAAAAGTGTTGCCTCCCTTTGATCAATAATATGATAACAGGATTGTTATACATGCAATTAATATTTCATTATGTCTGCAAACCAGAGTAGAATTGGTGTTACAAACAAATGCAATATGTATCTACAAGATCTGCACATCAGTTTACTACTGTAGTTTGCAAGATAATTAAACAAATCATTAGTATGCTGTAGCGCTATGTTTATTCGTCTAAATCCCAAAGTTTTATAGAAATCAGCCTGACTGTTCAATAGCGAGGAACTCGTTGTATCGATTGAATCCATAATGACCACGGGCAAGTCCCGACCTCGCTGTTGACACTTTCACAACTTTTCTAAACGTTGAATATTGTATAATTATACTTAGTCCAGTTTATACATGCACCAATGGATTGTGTTTCAGTCACCGTTGTTGTCTGCTGTAATATACGGTTATCAGTATTCCTGGAATTATCAACCAGTACTAACTAACTTGCTCTTTGAACTGCATCCATATATTATTTATATATAGCCCAATAATTTTGGCGGTGATACCCTTCCATACAAGGCACTGTCGTGTAGCATCACATACATGTACTATCGTGACGTCATCTTCATGTACACACGTAACAATTGTTTCACGGCCAGTACTAACTTACCTTTCTACTAGCACCTTGTACGATTATCTAAATATGGATAACAGGACCCATGGCTATAACCATATTTTATCACTTGTCCAACCCGGAATTCATATATATATAGCCCAATAATTTTGGCGGCGATACCCTTCCATACAAGGCACTGTCGTGTAGCATCACATACTACCGCGACGTCATCTTCATGTACACACGTAACAATTGTTTCATGGCCAGTATTAACTTTCCTTCCTACTAGCACCCTGCACATTTATCTAAATATGGATAACAGGACCCATAGCTATAACCATATTTTTTCACTTGTCCAACCCGGAATTCAAATCAAGTTTTGTGTAACTAACACTTCGTTTTTGTTCAACAATGTTCATCGGAAATTCACGTAGTACATACATAACATATTATATTTTTATATAACATACACACAAGGATCATGACAATGTTACTATGTTTAAATATAATACTTGACACATGACGATTGTAATTGCAGTTCTGCGTAATTTAACCACATCGACCTTTTTCCGTTCAGGAAATAGCTAGGATCGTCTGCCATTATGATATAGATCTATTATACAATAACACCATGCAATTTCCACATGTTCAAAATTATACTCGTTCGTATAGTTATACTAGTAGCCAGTGCTCGCCCAATTTCATGGCATACTAAATAGGACAAATTGGAGAGCAGATAAACTGACGTACTAGTCAAGTTGACAATAACGTCTATTGCCCACTGCAAATGACGGGAATGGGTGTTACCAAGGATAAATTTATCGTCTCATGAATTGTAAGTATTCGCCCACAGCGCAACTGATCAATGTACTGTTGAGTGCAACAAAACACATCATAACAAATCGCTGGCTTAGAATGAAAAGGTCGTAGGTGCTACTTACAACCTTATTAGACTCATGCATATTTCATTATTTGAAATCTGAGCCTATTTCAATGAAAATCGGAAGTAGTCACGTTGACCAAACTGAAGTTTAAAAGGCTTGTTTTTCCATAAGTAACGCGAATTTTTTAGACAGATTTTTCTTGTTTTCTCAAAATATTGCTTCTGTACTATAACGAGCCAGCGATATGTCTGGGTTGTTAACCGCTGTTTGTGCAAGATATCAACCACGCCCGAGCCAGTTCAATACGAATCGGAGAACCAAATACCTAAATATACAAAGATTGGAAAAATCAACCAAATCTCGCAATATCTCGCGGCAGTCTTCTGAAATCTTGTTTGTTTTCAATTCCTTATATCTCCTGTTTTCGTGTACACAGGAAAAAACTAATAAGTTTATGCAATAGATTTATTATTCTGCTTTAAAATAAAACATAATTTATTGAAATCAGTCAAGAAATAAAACATTAGACTTCAAAGAGCCAGACCTACTCTCATTTTAATGGAAATTCCAATTTTAGCAGAAAATACCCAATTTGCCTCATTCAAACAATAATTTTCTGAATTCTATGAGAGATAGAAAAAAATAAGTTACATCATGCAGTAGAAGAAACCTAGCTCTTCAAAATGAGATATTGGTCATTAAAAAAGGATGACAAACAAAAGCGTTCATGCAAAATATCAGCATCTGCTGCATGCCATTTTGCATTTTCAACCCGTTTTCAATAAAGTGTCCAATCTGTGTATATTTAGGTCTTTGGGAGAACCACTACTACATGTATCATGCACGCAGCACTCTACCACTGTATTCTGTATTGTGTACGTTTCAGTTATGGAATGCATTCGTTGAATTTTTACTTCGTAAATTCTATCTCGAATTTTCGTTATGTCAAAGTAATTTCCATGGTCCCGTCAAATTCGAGATAACGAGAGTTGACTGTACATGCATTTGTGTGTATATTTTCATACATACTCTTATATAAGTCAGCATTTGAATTCACAGACAGACGATTTCATCGATTTTAACAACTTATAAAAACATTTTCCGAGTCCCTTCTTCAATTCACACAGGGACAAAAAATTCATATAAGTTGTTAAAATCGATGACACCGTGTGCCTGCGTTTGAATTTGCATATTGATCATTGAGTGTATACAAATGTGCCTGTAATTAGCGCACGAGTCTTAAACATTTACTCCATATGCCACTAACCTTACCTAAGCGACGATGTTTTCCCGATATCTTTCTATACCACCCGATTCAACACGATCCCTTCCTATATCACAAATTGTCTCATGACTTCTCCGAAACTTCTTCTAGATCATGACGAATCTGTTGCCGCTGGCCTCATAATTGGGAGTACAGCGCCGAGGCAAAATATGTTCAGTGAGATATAGGCTTTACTTGCTGAATTGTTTTGATAAAGCAAGTACAATATCGATATTTTGAGAAAACAAGACAAAACTGTCTGAAAATTACTCTTTACTTATGAGAAAACAGCTTTTTCAACTTCAATTTGGTCAACATGACCTATTCCGATTTTCATAAATATAGGCTCATAGGAAGCGCCTTGTGATACAAATTTCAATTTTTTTAATATGTATGCATCCTACACCCTAAGTGCGTTGCACTAACGACCTTCTCATTCTAAGCCAGCGATATATAACTGTATAATTATATAGTAAAGGGTTAAACCAAGTTTTTACGAAATTCACCACCGAATTCCATCTGGCATGTATAGTCATTAATATCCTTATATGTGTAGGCTAGGTCGATAACTTTAGATAGGGATGTTTATCTCATGCGGACGCATATTCTATCTGTCCTATTTTCTTTTAAGATATATTTAACTAAAAGGTCTTCACCACACTTGCTAACATTGGATATCTTGTTTGTGAAGTGGAAGAAACTACATGTAGCGAAAACTTGAGTTGGTCTAGTTAAACTTCCTCTTCTCCAGTCAGTGTTTATGTTGAATGATACATACAGTCATGGCGGTAAGTGGTTTTTTGCTAATTTGTTTACATTTAGAATATACTACAGACATGCTTGTATTTTATTGTTTCGATTTTGATTCAATTTTTCTAAAAGCATATTACACAATAGCCTAAGATGTTGTATCTTTCAAATCTTCTCCATGTAACACGTTAGTATCTACATGTATAATGGGAATGTTTGTTTATAAGTTATTTTTTAAACATTTTCTGAACCACGTACTGTTGTCAAAATGTATAGTATTGTCCCCATAGGCTATCAGCCGTATGGAATTGAAATACACGTTAATTCTATCATAATAATGATTAAATTGTTTTACACAAATTGTTGATAACATTCGTAATGTTAACGGTTATAAACATCAGATATTGATTTTAATGAAACAGAGAAAAGATAAGCCTAAGCCTAGTGTATAAATATAATGTGAGATAATATTAGCTCACTTGCTGGTATTAAACTGTTTGTGATGTATCAATTTTATGATGTTACCATTACACAAGTAATCAAACACATAGTGTATAAACGAGTCAACTTCCGGTTATCGCAATAAGGCATACACGTTGAATTGTATAGTCTTCCAATAAGTCATACAGCGATCGGAAATTACATAATGCTTGTGCTCACAAAGTCATACAAGTTGAATTGTATAGTATCCCAATAAGGCATACAGTGATTAGGTTTATACGCTGTGAAACAGTTTTAAGAAGTTACATCATGTTTAAAATATTACCTTTTGTCAGTCAGTATGCCAATATTCGTATCATCAGAAACGAAATGAAACATATATTCAACTTTCGAAGTTTAAAGCGAAAATACTGATTGCATCTGCGTATAACACATAGAAAGCTCATGCATGTAAACACCTTTATAACTTTTTAAAAACCCACAGTTTCGACAGAGTTGGAAATATGATCGCACCAGTTATAACAAAACTGGAAACGGAAGTGATTATAAATGTAATCATTTTGAAGAAAGCAACTATGCTTGAAGCAATACATTGACTATTTGAGACGTACGTTTATCGTAGGAAACATGCTTTAAAAGTATTCAATGAAAAAAAGGAAGTAAAAAGAAATCGGTTTGTGTAAATGTTGGTAAAATTAAGAACGTATCATGTTACTAAATTCACCGTGTATAAACGTGTCAACTTCAGGTTATCGCAATACAGCATATATACGTTGAATTGTATAGTATTTCAATAAGTCATACAGTGATCGGAAAACACATGCTTTTGCTCACAATAAGTCATACAAATTGAATTGTATAGTATCCCAATAAGTCGTACAGTGATTTGGTTTATACGCTGTGAAATTTGGTACTTCTACAAAGTGTGGTATACACATGTACAAGATATTTAGTTACTCAGTCTAGATTCCGTTTCATTAAAACATTCCATAGGTCACATATTTATCTTTTGTAAGTTTACGGGATGTTTTTTTAAAGTTTCGCTTTTTGAAGGGGAGAATTGAACAAATGACAAGGCGAACGTTTATAAGTCCTAAGTCGCTCGCACAATGACACTGAGAAGTGACCTATGACCATTATTTTGGTTCTGTCTTACTACAGTTCCAGTCCCTCCTGACTACAGCAAATGTTTCTAAAACAATCCGTAAACCTAAGAATAAAAATAATTTTGGCCTTACGTATTACATACATATATAATAATGGTGGTTGACACGTTATGAGTTTTGTATTTCATTATGTGTTAACCAACATTTACGCTCGTATTATCCAATTTCACTGGTATTTGTTGAAAATATGCAGAAATATGTATCATATGTTCATATGTTCACAGATAGTGTTCGGGTTTTATAGCTTGAGTATGGTACTGCTGTCACAAACAATGAATGCCTTCCTTTATGATTATTATAGAGGATATGTGTCTCGAGTGTAACATTTGCATTCTAATCAGAGAAACATACTCCATACCAGGGCTTCGGACGTATGTGTTTCAGATTTTTAGTAGATATATCGAAAATAGAGAGAAACCACCAAACACGAATAAAAGTTATATATATATATATTTTTTTTTAGATTTTTAGTAGGGCATACAATGAACACCTTTTGTTTCCATACTGCGATCCATGATATTTAGGGTTGGGTACCGGTAGGTTTTTTTATACAATAACTTTCACTAGTTTCGACCACAGGTAACTGTATCATTAATAAACAGTACCTAAAAACCTGTGGTTTCGCCCCCTCCAAAAATCTTGTTTATCGGTACGGCGATTTTGGTCGGTATGTAGAAACAAATTATAAAATCTGTTTAAGGTCTACACACTGATTAAGGATGGAACAATTAAGGCTGTATAAGTTCATTACTGAGTGTCTGAGCACATTTATTGTACACCAATAAATGTATACTTACATAATCGTTAATGTTATCAACTGAGAAGGAATTGACTCAACACTTAATGATGGCATTTTGATTTGCTATGTATACACGTATAGTCACCCTTTTAATTGAGTTCTATGTTTATATGACCATAAACGTGTGAATCAGTTCATTCGATCATTTAGTCATATAATTGTATAGCTAGGAAGATAAATTATTCTGTATTTAACCGTGAATACAATTACTGACTTCAGTGATGTGACAAATGCAATCATGCAATTGTATCTAGCCAAGGTCAAGCATAACACAATTACAAATATAATTCCCATCGTATAGCACAGAGAATTTGACTTGATCCGGACCTTTGTGCATGATTATATTACAAGGTCCTTGTGGTGAGTATATAAATTTCCGCTAGCAAAGCGTGCAATATCGGTCCTTTAGATTTTCTGTTTGTATTTCATCACGAGCGTATTCGTGATATTCACCGCTTATGAAAACACAGCCGAGATTGTAAATACAGACATTATATCAGCTAAATTATGCTAATAGAAGGTCGAGATTCGTGTCAAAATATCCGGACTATATTCCCATCGTAATGGTAACAAAGGAACCAACAATACATTCTTCCTGTTCACAAGTAACGCTGACTAACTTATTTTTTATTTTTTAACCTTGTACCAATTGTTTGAATGTATTGTTACAATAGCAGCCACTTCTCTTCAACTTAAAAGACATAAATTGCCAGCTGGTTTCCGTCTAGTAATTGTCCTTAGCTATATACAATATGATTACATTTGGAATTCCACATACATGTACAGTACAACCTCCACAGAGCGGCCCTCTGTAGAGCAACAACCTCTGTGTAACAACACCTTCAAAATAGTTCCCTGAGTCACCATTTACTATAAACTAAACCTCTGTAGAGCAACAACCTCTAAACAATGACCAATATTTGTAGCTCCGAAAGGATTTGGCTTTACAGATGTTGTACTGTACGTGGTAACTAGACGAACACTTGAATACGTTGCATTGTTATAGGCTTGATAACATGGAAGTTAGGTTTATACATGTACATTTCAGACAATGAAAGGTGTTAACCTGACTGAATGCGGACACTACAGTGATGGTGAGTAGCTTACATGTATAACACTGGAAACGATTGTTTCAGTTAATGGTACTGTCACATACTACGGAAAAAAACCAACGTATACCAAATGTACGAAGCTTTGGCAAACACGCTGATGTAAAAAGATCTATCTATTTTACATTAATGTAGCACCCCTTACGGGGACGTAGATAAACTGCTAAGAGGAATAAAAGAATGCAAGAACAGTACATAAATATAGAAAAGTATAATACAGGAATAAAAGTAGAAAGATAGGTTTAAAAAGGAGTAATACCAGATTTCAGAATACTGATTACAGTGAAACATGCTCAATGCGACTGACAGCCGCATAGTTGACAGGCTGACTACTTGGTGTGGTCGGCTATTCCAGTGGTAAATGGTCCGGGGGAAGAAGGCAAACTTGTAGTAGTCAGTAGTAGTGCTACTTAACGTATATGCTAGGGGTGTGATGATCTCGAGGGGCGAGAATGGGGCACACAATAACCTTCAAGATGAACCGAGTTATATATAATATATATAAAGGGTTTTCAGACAAGCGTCCGTTCAACTGACTGCCCGATCATGGAGTCGCAAGTCGGCTTTTACTTCTAGTTATTTCTAATTACTGTTGCTAATGTTAACTCCCCCTACTGCTGCTAAGACTTCAAGCACCGTGGTCATTTCATACAATTATGTCTGAGTAACAAACGTATGTTGCCGCAAACATACATACATGTATGCCATACAAATAACTATTTTTTTGTCGTAATTATATACACATGCATAATTACTTGATTTTCTTCAAGTACTATTACTTGATATGATGCCCTTTTTCAAGAGCATGTGATCTCCACTTATCATACACGTGTTGTATAATTATTAAAGACATGAGAGTAATACATCACTTAAATGTCACCTCAATAATAATACCAGTGATGGTATTCAGTATTGATCTTACTTGACTTAAGGATAAGGATAACCAATCAGATCACATCATATTGAACTCTTGATCAGGAACTTGCTATATGATTGGATATCCTTTTCTCTAATTTGATAAGATCAATATAAGCGGATTTAGCTCAGTGGTAACGCACTGGGCTGTCAATCCAGAGGTCGTGAGTTCAATCCCTGGCATTGGAACTTGACATTTCTGAAATATGTATAATATTTCCCGTTATATCTGGCCGTGTGGTCTGCAAATTATCTGGAAGTGCCAGGAAGCTGTGTATCGGTGCTATACACCGGGCACATTAAAGAACCAGGCTGTCTATTCGAAATAAGAGCTAGGCGCACCTCCGCAGCGCCGGACATGCCTGCATCTAATGTTTCTCTCTCCCTTCAGGGGCTTTCTCTCAGTCTGTCCCTCATGCTGTATCTGCATTGGTAGATGATGCACCTGCGCCCTTGTGGCTGCAAGATGGGTAAAGTGCCTTTGAACGTGCATTCGCATGAAAAGGGCGCTATATAAATCTGGTATATATAATATTGAATACAACCCCTGCTACAAATTAGATGCACTATTTGCATGCTCAGTTCTAATACGTTGCTATACATTCAACGTCACTTAGGTACTATAAAACTCGTTCAATAAGAAGACATACTTTCAGTGTGTATAATATTGAGGACTGAATGATCTGTAATGAATATTTTTACCTCATAGTAAACCCACTGCCTGGTGAAGTTAAAGTTGTGACTTGCTCTGCCATTATCAATGGTCAGGTTAGTTTTTCAAAAGTGGGCGTTTCTATTGCCCGATCAGGAAATTTTCGCAGTAAAATTGCCCGATCAGGCAAGTCATTAGGGGATAACAGAATTGCTCAAACAGGCAATTTCCTCCACTAATTACGTACTTTTGTGCAAGTACGGTAAAAACCATCATGTTTAGTCATCGCAACAACTCAAATGATACAAGTGCTCTCGATTGTTAAATTCTAAAGAATTGTTTTGTTTTTACAGTGACACTATTCTCTCGATATTTATTTCATATTACTACATATGGGGAGTGGTATAGCCTGTTAATTTATTTCCTGTTTGTGACTTTTTGAGGCGTGGGATAAATATATTTGGTACGAGGGTTGTCCGGAATGTTTTGAGACTGTAAGTGTCTATATCTCAAAAAGTATCAGAGTTATCGAAGTGCTCCGTTAGTTGTTACCTGAACATATTATAACGTTTGCTGTATGTGAACAGTTCGTGGTATCTGAATCAGTGTAGCAATACCACGTGACTTTTGGCTACAGTTACAAGAAGAAATTTGTAAACATTGGAAAATAAAATAGCCGTAAGTATTTTATTTCTTCATCGATTTCTATTAAATATACACCACGCTAAGGGGAAATTATTTGCTTTCCATGAAATATGATATTTTTTCAGCAGCTTTACCGGTTTTTCCATTACCCTGTGAAACCTACACGATCCACGATTTCACAGGGTAATAGACAAAACGGCACATCTGCTGAAAATGATTTTATATTTCATGGAAAGCAAATAATGTTCCCCTTAGCGTGGCGGAGATTTCACAGAAATCGATGAAGAAATAAAATAATTATGGCTACATTTGTGTTCCAATGTTTACACATTTCTACTTGGAACTGTAGTAAAAAACCACGTGGTATTGCTACACTGTGAATGGCACTTTCAGAAATAATCAAATTAGATTGATCTATAAGCTAGTAAAGTTTCAAATGTTTCCCCTCAGTGGTTTGATTTATATGAACGCTGTCTCACAACTTTCCGGACATCCCTCGTACTTAACTGATTATGATCAGACGATCATTATAGGATTGAAAATTGAAGTGTTTCATTGTAAACACATTGTAGTACTAAAAATCCAATTAAAACTTTCCATTCAGTATAGACCTTGTATAAGCATACTTTAACAGCTGATATTGAATTTGTCTATATTTATTATCCCGGTTGTATGGTTTCATAAGCGGGAAGTTTCATGAAGAAGCTCGGTATGTAATTACATACAAACGCACAATCAAAAGAGCCGATAATGCACGATTTGCGCACGGAAATTTACATATACAATGCAAAAATCTTGTAATATGTTCATGCCTAAAGGTCAGGATGAGTTCAAAATCTCCATGCTATATAGCTTTAGATACATACACTTTTATATTATTGAGAGTGTCCATATTATCCAGCCATCTTTTGTCGGACAAAATCTATATATAGCTTATGTTATTTGGTTTGTACCAAATTTCCGACAATAAATAAATTTTGACTTTATAAATGACTGAAAAATGTTTAAAACGCACATACAAATATCGACAAAAACGTTTTGACGTTATGCCAACCTGGAGTCCACCTTCGTCCTTATATTCAGCGCCCTAAATAGGCCAAAATTAGGGCATTTTCGTAAAAAAAACTTGGTGATGTACACATGCAAATGTATATGACATTAGCTAATGTTATTATATCGCTGGCTTAGAACTAGAAGGTCGTAAGTACGACCTTATAAGACTCATGCTTATTTGAAATCTGTATCTCAAGGCGCTACTTATGATCCTATTTTCATGAAAATAGGAAATGTTCATGTTGACCAAACCGAAGTTCAAAAAGCTTGTTTTTCCGTAAGTAAAGAGAAGTTTTCAGACAGTTTTTTCTTTGTTTTCTCAAAATATTGAATTTGTACTCACGACCTTCTAATTCTACGTCAGCGACATGTTCAAGGTGATAAACATAGTTTTCTTGTTTTAGTTTCAGTGGACGCAGAATTCACGACAATACATCTTGTCGTAACAGCATGTGGTGCTTATTGTGCAGGGATAGTGTCCGTGTTACTCGTGGTGTTTATTCTGAAACTTAAGAAAGAAAAGAAAATGTGAGTAAAATTAAAGCGTTTAAAGTTAACATCTAACCATTTCAATTGAGAAATTGATATCACTATAATCAACGAAACAATTGTTTTAATCGCATTTGGGACATCCTCATACATCAGTGGTCAGTCAAGTTACCAGACTACTATGATATCACAGGCGAAGACTACTCTGGTGAACGAGAATGCATTAGGGAAGGGAGGATAAAAACAAACAGTAGAAAATATCGGTCGTTGATTTGAACAGTAACTGTTTTGGTTTGTGGTCAGAAAATCACATGATATGACCAGCAATAGTTTGGTATGCTTTATGAAATCACATGAAATGAAAATTGTGTCCGTATTTTAGTATCAATATTATATCAACATGATATAATACCATGAAAAATATATGTACTTAAATACCATAGACTTATTGTCAAACGCCGATGTCCATTTTTAGAAAAATGCCTTTTTTATTTTAAATTAAACAAACATGGCTTAAATCATTCTCGTTCACCAATGTATTCTTCACCTGTGATATCTGGGAACTTGACGAACCACTGATGAATGAGGCTGGGCTTATCATTATAGGCTACTGTCATTTAGCATATTTTTAATTGTGGTCTAAAGAATGCCGATACATTATGGTATCAATGTAATACATCATTCTATTTGTCGACTCTGTATATATATAGGTGTTTCCGGGAAGCCGAGGAACCTTTCAGAGGAAAGTGGGAAGGAGCAAGTCAGAAAGCAACTATTCAGGTAATTTGGGTTATATATATATATATATCAAAATAAAAAAATGACGAAATGAGTATCAAAACTCAATTATTTAATAAAAAAAACCCAATGCATTTCGCCTATAACCGGCTCTTCAGGGGTATCAAAATATTTCATATATATATATCTAAAATATCTTTGGTATTGGAGTACCATTTTAAAGAGTTAAAAGTAAATGTAACTCCCATGGAACATAGTACCAAACCAAAAGGCTTTCTAAAGAGATACCAGAAAATCGGAAAAGGAAGGCAGCACGAATACCCAAATAAATACCCAGAATGCATCCATTGTCCCTTCAGTCTTTAATATAGCCACAAACTTGGGAGAGTGAAAACGACCGTTTACAATGAAAAAGTACCTATCAAAAGCCTATTTTCATGTATGCGTCCATTCAACCGACTGTACCATGATGTACCCTCGATCATTGAGACGCAAGTCGGTATCAACCACAGCACATTGGCTTCTAACCCTCTCAGGTACCCATTCACATCTGGGTGAAGTGGAGAAATGTGGATTAATCTTTTCGCATAGAAATTGTTCAGTGGCGAAGACGGGGGTCGAAACCGGGACCTCTCGACCAAAAAGTGTCTTGACCACCGCCCCCAACAAGTCAAAACATATCCCTACAGATTAACATGGCACCCTAATGTAAGAATCCGGAATTTAAGATTACAATGCTCTTTATAGACGTGAAAGAGTACTCAACCCAATCCATGTGAAAGTATAAATAATATTAAGATTTGCTTCATTAACGACTTTGTGTGATGATTGGTGATGTTTTTGAAACACCATCTTTCATTTCCAATGCATATTCGTTAGTATTTTGGCTGAACTCAAGTTTGAACATAATCGGGGACACCGTTTCTAAGATTATAAAAGGTATATCATGTTTATATTCTCCACTTCACAGGTTTTAAAGAAGCATACGCTGGAAAAAAGTCAATCCTATGACAAAAGTAAATCCATGGAGACCAGTGTTGAAGCTAATGAAGTCTTAATTGAAGCTGCAAATCAGGTTGTTAAATCTGTTGAAGAAGGAGGCATAGTAAAAATAAGTGAAGAACGTGATCCCATGCCAGATGTTAGTATAAGAGTTGAACATGAAGGTAACACATCGGATACTAGTAAATCAAATACAAAACAAGTTGAACAGTGTGTCAACAAAACGACGGTACTAGACAATGACAGTAAACATGGTTTAGAATCAACGGAAAACACAAATGACGCAATGCATCCACAAAACTCTCCATCTAACAAGGAAACGCCTAATCGAGACGGTATTGGAGATGTCGCGATTGTTAAAGAGTGTGAAAATACAGCTGCAAATATTGGTACGTCTCTCGATAAAAAAGACAAAGTGCCGAATGAGGAAACCAAAGAAACAAACATTGACTCTCATGTAACAGTTGTTGACACAGACGAATCATCTGAAAATAAACCAAATGATGTTAAAATAGAAGCTTCTGAGATGGACACACGCGAAGAAGAAGCAGAAGGTGGAAGCATACATGGTCACATGACAGTTCGGGACTCCTCTGATCACGTGATAGTTCGGGACTCATCTGGTGCGGAGTTGTTTGAAAAAGGTAGAGATAGCGTACTGTTTGATCCTGATGAACTTATGGTACAAAATGACAATTTCAGAATTAGCCAATTATCACACAATTATTGATCAAAATACTGATACTAAAGCAATTCATGTTATTATACTGTTGGATGACTGATTGTAAAGCAGAAAAAATTCGAATATAAACCACCTACCAGGACACCATTAAAGTCACCAGACATCCGCCAAAACTTATTGTTATGCATAAAGCAGGTATTGACTAAAACATTATTTGTATAGTTATGTTTTTGTATGTAATTATGCATGTATATTTATTTTGTATCGGGGAATATAGTGTGCCAGTAAGAAATATATTTTCAAAATAACTTGATAGTCTATTTTGTTTATTAATACGCTTTATAGCGGCTTAGTGAATCCCTGATAAAATGTTGAGGCCTTGTTGAGCGAGTTCCTTTGCATTGAATTAGATTTCACTATCCCTCTGTTAAGTTCGAAGACTGGTTAGAAATATAATGAAAGCATTCGATAGTAATAATCCGTTTGAGAGATAAAATGGACTTTTGTAAACATCTTTTTCTTAAAGCGTCTAACTGTTACTGGAATGGACCATAATTATGTACCTGTCACATGAAAACACCTCTTCGCACAAGACATCTACTGTCAGGTAATATTTGACCGAAAAGCGCATGACAATGTTTTATCACGAAGTCTATTCTTTACACAATACTAGTCACATGCGACAAGTTTTAAGGTCATAGACTTAAATCGCGAAAAAGTGCTTTGTTGATGGGAGGTTACCAATGCAAACTTGTTTTTTACTGCAAATATTGCATGGGTTACCTCCCGTCACTAAACCTCTATTTGGCCATCTCTTGCATGATTAGAAAGAGAACTTCTCCAGATGTACCTGTCAAACTGTCAATCAATTACCATTCAATCTATTTTAACAATCAATAATAATCAAATGGTCCAATGGATTTGCTTGAAAGTCTTCCCCATACAACTTCGTCTAACAACAAGGCGGAGCGATATCTGCTCTGGCGTATTGTCAATTTACGCAACGTATATTTCAAGCCAGATGCTTCAAGATACTTTCCATTCTCAGATGTGACTTCATAGTGTGTTGTTGTTCTCGTGTTTAAACATATTTTGTTCTACGTACAGGTATATATATATAATATATAGAGGATCTTGCATGAGTGCTCATTACATACGAGTTTTATTAAACGAGTGGACAAAATGGTATGACACGAGTCATATTGTTTTTGTCGACGAGTTTAAAAAAACTCGTATGTAATGAGCACGAATGTTAGATTCTATTTATCACATAACCTTAGAACACGCTCATTATTGTTCAAAAGGATGATGTACGCTGCATATGTTTCAGCCACAATTCAGCGGTACAATGAGCGCAACGTCATGGCGACGTTGATATTATCCTGACGTCATTGACGGATCAGTGCACGGATTGGCTAACGTCACGTCAAGCTAATTTAAATATTTATTGCACAGTCTGGGAGTGCCGAACGATATTTACGGCACGGCTTTACGGCACTCCTGGACCGCAGGTTATGTGATAAATATGACGTATATAATATTTATATGTAACGAAATTAACCTTTAAACCGACTTTTGAAATTATAGAACGTCAAACGTTTTGTTTATCAATTATTAAGGTACGTAAATGAATATGGTGAATGTCCGAGGAGTTTTGCCACTTCGGACTGACCAGTCAACGTTGATGTGGTTGGTTATACTCATCTTTACCACTGCTACGACTTTTGCGGCACGATACGCAAATTATCTGAAAGTGGAAAACAATGACATTGCATTTGCAACATCAATTATGCCGGTCAGGGCGTTCGTGTCGATGTTGTCATGCTTCACCGTGTGCTCGGGCATTAAAAGCTGTATCTATGTGAGTTATCATGAAGATAGCAAACTATGTGGCTTTCATGAAATCAACAAAGCAGCAGTCACCAGTCTAGGTTGGAACATCTATTTCAAGCGCTTGGGTGAAAACGGTGAGTGAAGATTTCTAATACTGTTGATTTTCTACTTTTTAGGATATCTTACAGCTAAAACTAAATATTTAAGCCGTTTTACTGTTGGAACTGCTGGAACTGTGTCATTCAGCTAGGGCGTTCAGCTTTATAATTGCTGAAACTAATTATACCCCCGCACAATGAGTTGTAAGGGGGTATACTGTATTCAGCTTGTCGGTCTGTCAGTAGACGCATTCTTGTGGACGCAACTCCTCCTATAGTTTTGGCAGGAGTTCGCTCAAACTTTCACAGATGAACAACCTTAACATGTAGGTGTGCATGAAGAAAGGAATTTGCGCTGCGATTTTTGCGCTGTAATTTTGGCAGAATTATGGCCCTTTGCCGGCGGGGGTATATTAGTCTGCCGAATGGTGACAGCTCTAGTTCATTCTATTTTTCGACATCTTAGTCTTTGGCGGATCTTTTACTTGTTTCGATGGGCATTGGACCTGGTACGTGTTTTATGTTTTCTGTGCTCGGTTGGTTCAGTTGGGCACTGTGTTTTGTGTGTTTTTAATGTTTTCTGTGCTCGGCTGGTTAAGTTGAGTGCTTCCTTCACTGTCTGACTTAATATTATCTCTTTGGAAATGCCATTTTGATACCATGTAGCTGCATGGTTATACAATTTACAGTGGGACTTTTTGACACTTGCAATTAGGACTTTCAGAGGTTTAATTTCATTTTCTCGTTCGATTTTGTGATATTTCCTTCTTGTTTGTTCCTTTTTGTACAATTTGTACCCAGCTGATCTTTTGAGTGCTGCCTTCCTTACCCGAATTTTTATTATCTTTTTGTGATTTATAGATAGATCAAAGTACAAGCATTCAGCCTTTTGTTTGCTGAATCTTTTCTATTCAGCTTTTAAACAGTGGGACAGGGGATGTTTAATTTTCTTGGTCGGTGTTGGGCACTTAAAATATTCTTCGTTTTAAGTTTTCTGACAGCTAAAACTAGGCATTATAGTCCTTTTGCTGTGGAAACTGGGTCATTCAGCTAGTTATAAGTTTATGCTGGTTGTGTTTTGTTGTATTTTTCGACAGCTTGGACTTGGGCGGATCTGCGCTTGTTTAGTTGGGCATTGTGTCTTTATGTGTTTAATGTTTCCTGTGCTCGGTTGTTTCAATTGGGCATTGTACGTGCTTTGTATGTTTTTAATGTTTTCTGTGCTCGGCTGGTTAAGTTGAGTGCTTCCTTCACTGTCTGACTTACTATTATCTCTTTGGAAATGCCATTTTGATACCATGTAGCTGCATGGTTATAAAATTTACAGTGGGACTTTTTGACACTTGCAATTAAGACTTTCAGAGGTTTAATTTCATTTTCTCGTTCGATTTTGTGATATTTCCTTCTTGTTTGTTCCTTTTTGTACAATTCGTACCCAGCTGATCTTTTGAGTGCTGCCATCCTTACCCGAATTTTCATTATCTTTTTGTGATTTATAGATAGATCAAAGTACAAAGCATTCAGCCTTTTGTTTGCTGAATCTTTTCTATTCAGCTTTTAAACAGTGGGACAGGGGATGTTTAATTTTCTTGGTCAGTGTTGGGCACTTAAAATATTCTTCGTTTTAAGTTTTCTGACAGCTAAAACTAGGCATTATAGTCCTTTTGCTGTGGAAACTGGGTCATTCAGCTAGTTATAAGTGTATGCTGGTTGTGTTTTGTTGTATTTTTCGACAGCTTGGACTTGGGCGGATCTGCGCTTGTTTAGTTGGGCATTGTGTCTTTATGTGTTTAATGTTTCCTGTGCTCGGTTGGTTCAGTTGGGCACTGTGTTTTGTGTGTTTTTAATGTTTTCTGTGCTCGGCTGGTTAAGTTGAGTGCTTCCTTCACTGTCTGACTTACTATTATCTCTTTGGAAATGCCATTTTGATACCATATAGCTGCATGGTTATACAATTTACAGTGGGACTTTTTGACACTTGCAATTAGGACTTTCAGAGGTTTAATTTCATTTTCTCGTTCGATTTTGTGATATTTCCTTCTTGTGTGTTCCTTTTTGTACAATTCGTACCCAGCTGATCTTTTGAGTGCTGCCTTCCTTACCCGAATTTTTATTATCTTTTTGTGATTTATCGATAGATCAAAGTACACATTCATTTTGTATGCCTGCGTTTACTAGTCCCGATATCCCGAAGCATCTCAAGTAGAAATCTCATTTGAATTGAAATTTTGCTCAAATCTGTTTGAACTTGAGATAAATCAGATGTAAGCGCTCTTTAGATTTACTGCAATAAACTCAGAATAATGTTTCCCAAGCTCCCGTGGAAATTAACTTCAAGGCGCATGGCAATATGAGGGTTGTTCAAATTGGAAAGCAAGTGATGCTATATCTTCCTTTTACCAATGAGTGTTTTAAAAATAGTGAACTGTATATCAAAGATCAGTGTATTAGCTTTAAATCGATACCTCACATTTTAAAATCCGTTCAGTGTAGCTGTAAAAATAGGTCAACTGACACTGCCTACTCGTGTATACTTATGCTTAAATGATTGGGAAAATGACACTTTTTCTGACCAAATTCGGTCCCATTTATTAAGAATCGTTGTTTTCTTAATACGGGAGCAAATAAAATATTTAAATAACTTGCATGGTAAAATGGTGTCATGTTATGTCTTATTCGACAACTACCTGATATTTTAAGCAATTTAAAAGTGGCGTAATTTTCTTAGGAAATGAACCTCATGCACGCCATCCAAATACCGCTACATACTAGAACAAGATAACCATTGATGCAAAGCATCAAAGGGCGCCGTAAAAGAAATTCTGAAAACTGTAAAGACATATATAATTGATCTTCATAAGAAACAGCAGGTGTGGCATCTTTCAAAATATATTGGCTGTAGTGAATAATAACAAATATATTTTCATTTTGAATATTAAGGAACTTAAATCTGAATGACTTGTCGATAAAGTCGATTTCCTTCGTGCAATATTCCATCAACATCTCCAGGTAAAAAAACATGGTTAATATCGCGCGAACATTGAAAGAAAGCTAACAATGCTATAAGGGCCATAGCACTGCACTGATTACCACTAAATGAAGAAAAAAATCGGGCTTCCTGGATGCATATTTCCTAAAAAGACTCTTACCATTCTGAAATAGACAGATAAGCTGCCTGCAAGTGGCTGCATTTAAATTCTGACGGTCCAGCCACTACAGACAGACACCAAGTAGACCAAAACACGGCCGGAGTTTGCGCACAGATATTTTGCGCACTTTCAGCTCTTAAAAAATATATGAAAACGTCAAACCACTATGAAATATATAGCATGTGCCAGAAGAATGAACCTTAATCTCGCGATTGACACCAATAATAGTCATAAAATACAAAGATGTACCTACAACAGACAATAAATACACGATTATATCCATAATTTGACCTCGACCTGATATTCTTTGCAATAACTGACAATATTTGCAATATTACAAATACAAATATCACATTGTTTTAAAACGCATTTTAATGATAAATGGAAATTAAAACACATAAAACATATAGTTCATGTATCATAAATTATTTCAACAGTTACAAAAAGCCCGTATAGATCTACATGTATATCAAAAATAAGAAAAGTAACTAACTATAACATTACTAAATTAAAACCCAATATATTTCTTCAGTGAACATAATCTACAATATATTGGTCAATATACCGTGGGAAAGTTTGTTTTCAAACCCGTGTTCCGGACTGTACGGATAACGGTCTTTAGGCAATTCACGCGTAACGCGTACATCCTACTAACAGTGATTGTTTACATTAGGTTATCGAGACGGCGCGTGCCGATCTATATAATCATTTTACTGATTTAAAAGGCCAATATTACCAGGTATTCGACGGGGTTCGTGTGATTTTGTGCATTTATGGTTTCGACGCTAATAAGGCATCCCTGTATAGATTGTGTCGAAATGGTTCTGAAACTGCGTTGTAATCAATATGGCGTCCCAAAATCAGCAAACGCCGTTCATGGTCACATGGTATAACCAGCCAATGAAATAAATCGTTTCATTAAATCACGACATCGAGTATGATGTAAACAACATGAAAGAAAAATTAATACGCTAGTAAACAGTAATGCGTAGAAGTTCATTAGCATAAAAAACATAGTTGTTTTTTAACAGAAATGTTTATAAAATGATTTTTTTGTCAAAACATGTATTTATCATGAGTTTGTTTTACCTAAATAATCTGCATAAAGAAAATAAACGACGAATTTTTTTCTGATTTAAAGGTAAACAAATGGTCAAAACATTTCGCTGTCATACAAATTGAGGCTCCACACGGGAAATTGTTTATGAACTTCATACAAATTGAGGCTCAACACGGGGAATTGTCCATAAACTTCATACCAGTTGAGGCTCAACACGGGGAATTGTCCATAAACTCCATACCGGTTGAGGCTCACCACCGGGGAATGGTCTTCCAGCTCATTATAAAAAAGTCCTACAATACAGACGCCGCGATCCATCGCGGCGCCAATAATTGCGGACATCAAATCTGTTTTGGAAATTGATGGAGTATTATTTATAATTAGGCTGGAAGCTCAATGTGTTGGCAAATCATTAGGAGTTATTTATACCATTATCAAGCATTCGAGTATTACAAAAATAGGACAATAAGTATAGTTTGGATATCCCTCTTTGCTTTGAGACGTCAGCACATTTGCCCCTTGAAAACTGTCCAAAAAGTAATTGAAACCAGTTTCTAGAGAAAACAATCGAGCGTTTGCAAATGTAATGACCATAAACGAGTTACCCATGCGACAAATGTATAAACAAATATGGGCCAGCAAACACAGATCAAAAGTATGCATTACAAACCGCACCATGGGCGCCAGTAGAGATGTACACCTCTTTTATATATCCAAGTTTCTACTATTATATTTGATGTATAAAATGGTCAATTGGTGAATACCAAGCTTAACAGAGGTAAATTCCTTCAGAAATTGAAGAAAGACTCCGACAATCTCTGCCAAGCGACATGTTTGAAGGATGGCATGCTATTGCAGAGCAATTGGCCTCCACCTGCAGCAGCCATTAACAAGCATTGTCCCTTGTGATCTGTATTTGTTTCAAACGACTCCTAAATTGCATTGTCGGAAACAAACGTTAAGATCTCGGGTTGGCTCATGTCAAGTATATGCGCACTTTAAAAATTGAATAACTGAAAGAAACTAAGCACATACATTTGTATATCGGAGATGAATTCTGCAATGAGATCAAAGGCTTGTTTCGTTAGAATCTATCAAAGAAAATTTTTTATGGGCGTAAGTTGCATTCCAATTTGAACAACCCTCGTATTTGAGATGCTTCGGGAGATTAGGGCCTGGTCAAACTGAAATGAATTTGGACTCAGGGTCAACGCTGTTCAATCGTCGTTATATTTGTCTGTGATGCAAACTGATATAGACCCATGTCCAGCTGACTTAACACCGGTTATCTTCTTCTTTTCATTTTAATGTCTACACTACAGGAGTGGTAGTGTGGACAGTCATAGCGATAAAGGAAGCAGTCCTTTTGAGGTCATCCTTCTTTATATGGAGCTTCGTGTCCGAAGTGGTTAAGTTTGACCATAGTTATACGAAAATCTCAGAATCAAATATTTTGTTAAAATAAAAGGTTTTCAGCTAGGAGACGAGCTATTTGTTTGCTTGTGTTAAATGAACAAGATATCAAATATCATGTTGTAGTGAAGGGAGTCATTTATTGTCATGCCCGAAACGTGAGGAAAAACTTTTTATCACTACATAATGAGAGATATACACACACTCATGTATATCAATTATACTATTATTCATACCTTTTTGTTATTTATGTGTGCCTCCGTAACTCAATGGTTAGCGAGCTTACCGTCTAATCTAGCGACACCGGGTTCAAATACGGGTGGAGGCACTCATATATCTGCCATATTTCAGCAGAAAGCTGACTGGCAAATAAAGACTATGCTAGGCATAATTTCAATATTACTTCCAATATTCAGGTACAACGGTAATGAACTTGAAGACAGGTGCAGCTGCTTACCAATCGTCAACTTGGCGCAGTTTTGGAGCCTTTTTAGCAATCGATGGCGGACCATCGCCACCCTCGTGCGCTCTAACAGACAACAGTTACTCTTATTGGATAATGCAGTTTGGAGTTACCGGCGTCGTCGACAAAGTTGACATCCGCATGCGGCATCAACCTGTTCATACTAGTAAGATCACGAATACATACGTGTATATATTATTTCCCTGCTGTTTTTAAATGGGGTTGTAAAACACATTGATACTGTTTTTCTTTCAACGCATTCTAACGAAAATTCTAGCATATTGCCATTTGCGAAGCAATTTTTAATGAACAAATTCTGAATTTCATGAATAATTCGCAAGGACAATAAATTTGATTACTCGGCCACGAAGGCTAAAGTTTTTATCAAGTACGGAGAAAGACTTGCTAATGGTTTTCTGTACACTATATTATTGTTGTTATTTCCAACGATGACAAAATAGTTGAACTTAAATCATGTAGCAATGTAACCTACAATTTATCGGTAAAATATTCTGTTGCATGTTTGGAAATCAATGCTATACGACGTTACATATCGCTGGCTTAGAATCAGACCTTCTATTGATATCTGCGTCTCAAGGCGCTTCTTATGAGACTATTTTCATGAAAATCGGAAGTGGTCATCTTGACCTAACTGAAGTCTAAAAAGCTTTTTTCATAAGTAACGAGAAGTTTTCAGTCAGGTTTTTCTTCTTTTCTCAGAATATTGATTTTGTACTTACGACCTTCTAATTCTAAGCCAGCGATATATTCAATTGTTTACACTTTTTCAACAGTTAGAAATTCCTATCGGATACTCACTGTGGCGCAATCCTATCACGACGCTGTGAACGACAATGGTATTGAGTGTGGCAGATATTTCGGACCACCTATCAACTCACCGCCGTATATACTGACCATACCATGTGGACGTCCAATATTTGGCAAGTTCTTGAAAATCAAGCACGAGTCTGGCGGAAAGCAAGTAATTTGTGAGGTGTATGTCAGTACACCATGATACAACAGACGTTATGTACAGGAGCAACTTTCTAATTAAGAGTTTATAATGAACTATACAAGTTTATTTCAATGGGTTTTCCTCTTAAGTTTTGTAAATTTTTGGTAAAATCTCGCTTCTTGGTGGTTTCAAATTTGTGCGAAGGGAAACCCAATGTTATGTTTGTTCAGATTGGGTCGCCTTCTTTCATAAATTCAACAAAAAATAATCTTCCATGAATATTCATGTTTTGAGTATAAGTTTTGCTCATCGGTCACAAAATGACAAGCAAAGCTTTAAAATTTCTGATTACGCTGCGTCCGTCGTCTGTTCCACGGAAAAGCCAATTGTTTGGTGTTTCATTACAAAAAAGGTCAATTAGTGGGTACATTCCATTTATTCCGTACTTTGGGGGTAATGTTTGTACCGTACAGGGAACATTTTAACAAACAAAAAACAATAAAGTTTCGTTAGTAGGACATCCGTCTGTCCGTCAAGAATGTTTCTTTCTGTAAGAAAGGGGTTTTAATAATGATTAGATTTTGATAAAGCTTGCAAACAGCCTGTATTACCCATAGGGGTCTGTATCGACTCACTGGTCTCTCAATCACTAGATATAGATTAACAGGGACGTAACTGGTATCAAATTGCGACACCACCAACTTTACAAACAGTCTTGTAACTTTTCCATAAAGGCAATTAATCACATAATGTTTTCACCAGTAGCAAGCTTATACATTTATCTTCGAGATACAACCAATCTTATGTCAAAATATATCGCACTCGAGCCGTTACAAATGCATACATGTTGAAAATATACTGAAAAATAAAAACAGGACAAAAATGTGGACAGGCCCTTACCATACTATAGGGCTCTTCACACAGGAGTGTCGACAAAAACAATGCCATGGTTGGATGAGCGTATAATAACTAAAACTATAACCAAAATATCACCTCTGAAAAGTAACACAAGCGCTGGTGCGGTCATTCTATCATTTTGAAATCTAAAAATGTTCATCGGACTTCCATGTTTGTAAAGCCGAACACCCGATGATACAAGCTATTTTACTGGATAAACTTTCGAACATGTGACCACTGCAAACAGATATACTAGTTCTCGATATTCTAGCGCAGGTAATACGTATTTGATGCACAACCGGGATCAAGTAGTTTGTAAATAAAAATACTACGTATCGGTCTACAAGTTGTGCACGAAAAACTCGTGTTCTGATCCAAGTGAGTAAGCAAGGAATGTAGAATGGTTGTAAAATTACTATATTTCACTGAAAAGCGTGCAGCAGTTAAAGGTTTTAAACTAATCAATGAGTCTACTCCCCATTTTAAGAAGCACACGTTAAATGTACATGAGGGATGATCAACACATAAAAAGGAAAATGCTCATAAATTATTGTTAAGTGACCAATGTTGTTTAAACATATAATATATTGGCTTATTATAAATAATGAACTATAAAAACGTTCATTTTAACACTACTTAAAACGTTTATGTATTTGGATTATTTTATTTAAAAAGTCACGTCATGTGTAATAAGGAGTACAGCACTGAGAATTGGGTCTGATGTATACTTGAATATATAACAAGTTCTTGCGTTGAATTTATGAATTTCTGCGAACAAATTGTAAATACCCATACCAGTAACACGCACGTGCCTATGTCCTTCAGAGTTTTGAATCGGTACTAATCGTTTTAGAAAAAGTTATTTCCGGTTTAGAAAATTGCGGAGTCGAAAGAAGTGAATGGTTGAAGTATTCAAATTGCGAAACTTTTGAGTCCTAACATATTCTTTCATAACGTTAAGCCTGGTTCAAATCATGAAAATTATTGAAAAAAATACATATCTTATTTAATCCAACGTAAATAAAACAATATGGCGACGTCGGAATTGACGTCACATCATTTAACGCGACGTCATCGCACGTTAACGCGACGTCGTCGCACGACATAGCGCGCCAACTTGTGAATAAAATTATGTTGAATTGAAATATAAATAGAGGATATTACATGAGTGTCTTTTCATATTGAATTTATTAAACGAGTTTAATAAAATAATAAAATGTAACGCTCTGTCGAGCATTTTATCGATTTTATTCAACGAGTTTAATAAATTCAATGTGGAAAGTCACAAATATAATGTTCTTTTTATCATATGTATAGCTACTTATTTTCACTATAATAAACGCGCATCTTTGACGACATCGCCTATACAATGAGTGACGTCACGTCAAAACTTTATTACACAAGTGTATTATCAAAAAATAAATAATGGCTTTATTACGCTGCCGCGACGTCAAACATATGATAAATAGCAAATAAAAGACGAGTGTAAAACTATAATAACTATTTATAGGGAATATCTGTGCAACCCGTCTCTTAGATTGGAAAACACTCTTTTCGAAGTATTTGTTCGCCTGGTTTTCTATGTGGTGCTGCCTGGCAGCCAGAGGCTAGATCTATAGTCTCTGTTGTAGAGCAAACAAATTCCAAAGTCATTTTTTTCTTCGATCAGATTATCAAAAAAACCTGATGGGAAATCCCCGCTGGATGCAGTGCATTTGTTCATATTACATATAGACAATATATCATCTGTTAATTTATGCTAATAATAGAATAGGATCAAGTTAAATTCTCTGTACTTTACTACATGTATATTGATACCATATATATATATACAACTACAAATGTATATAGCAATGCACGATCAAAACCAACCCGTTATCAAAACATGACGCTACAAACGCAAGATTGGTACTTGTAAAACAGTTTGCGACACGCAACGTTGGAAACATTAAGCTGTAAGGCGTCGAACGAAGTTACCACAGGAGGTCATGTCTATTCGGACTTTGGTTAATAATAAGAATATATGGTTAAAGAAAGGGTACCTATATATTTAGAACGTTTCATAGACTTCCAATGACGAATAAAGTAGATAGGCCTACAGTACTAAATTAGTAAGTTAACTTTTCCGCATATTTGTTGATCAACCCTCGATCGAATTTCCTAATGTCCCAAGGTATGGTTTGTGACGTCACATGTTCCACCAATGCGTGTCCAATAAAATGGCTTGTATCATCGGGTATTCGACATTACGTCACGTGACTCAAAATGGAAGTCCGATGAACATTTTTAGATTTCAAAATGATAGAATGACCGCACTAGCGCTTGTGTTACTTTTCAGAGGTGATGTTTTGGTTATAGTTTTAGTTATTATACGCTCATCCAACCATGGCATTGTTTTTGTCGACACTCCTGTGTGAAGAGCCCTATAGTATGGTAAGGGCCTGTCCACATTTTTGTCCTGTTTTTATTTTTCAGTATATTTTCAACATGTATGCATTTGTAACGGCTCGAGTGCGATATATTTTGACATAAGATTGGTTGTATCTCGAAGATAAATGTATAAGCTTGCTACTGGAGAAAACATTATGTGATTAATTGCCTTTTTGGAAAAGTTACAAGACTGTTTGTAAAGTTGGTGGTGTCGCAATTTTGATACCAGTTACGTCCCTGTTAATCTATATCTAGTGATTGAGAGACCAGTGAGTCGATACAGACCCCTATGGTATTACCTGGGGAACTAAGTTCATTACTCGAACTTATGGTATTCCACCATTGGTCAAAGAGTAACGCTAGACATTGACAATTTTGGTCCTCTCTATATACATAATATAGATTTTACTTTTCCTTTGAATTCAACAAAACTTGCGAAAAACTTATATAATTAAGAAATAAACTATGAAAAAGCGTTGTATACCGGCTGTTATACAATGGTTTGGAGTTCTAACGCGTAGGAATTAACCACGAAGGCCGTAGACCGTATAACAGCCGGTATACAACGGTTTTCATAGTTTATTTCTATTCTAACATGATTTAAACTAAAAAGCCAGTGTTATGTTGCTTAGGTTACTTGTTGAAGACTGTTACAATTAACTTTATCACCCGCCAGTATAACTATACTTAACAATAATCAAAATATGAAATTAGAAGAAAATCTGTTCAACATCAATGGATATTTATTTAATTAAATATCATTTAAGTATTCCTTACTAACAAATAGTCCAAAATACGCATTTACAACGATAATAATACAATATCACGTGATTTCATTCATAAATTTCCCGACGTGTAAAAAAGAACAGCCGAGTCGAAAGTAGTTCAAATTTCCATTGTATATCGGCCGATATACAACGCAAAATCGCCGGTTATGTTAGAATTATGTTTACCATGTATATATATATTATCATCATGAGTGCTTGGCTACCTTTCTTGAACCGGATATACCCCACTATTGGTTCTAGAGTTATACCCCCTTAAAGGGCCGACTTATCTTATTATTTGTCATGTTTGCAGACGGAGGTTTGATTCATGATTTAAGACACTGTTTACTACTGAGTTTCAAGAACAGTGTCTCATACCACTGCTACGAGAAACCGCCTCTAAAGGTATATTATGAAGGTATCCAGTGCACATGAGTCTGTATCGACTCATTGGTCTCTCATTCACTAGAGATAGTTATAATTTTATCTAGTGAATGAGAGACTGGTGGTGTCAATACATACCCCTATGAGCCAGTGGAGATCCTTCAGCACAGGATTAATGTGAAAGTAACGTGGTGTCCATGTGATGAGATGAAAAGCTGTACGTATATTTGAATTATTTGTAGTTCGTTCAGAATAGTTTTTGGGGAGCCGCACAACAATGCGTTGCAATAATTCAGCCTTGATGTTACTAAATAATTGATAAGGGATTTTGTTGCATCGACAGTCAAATATTATCTGATTTGACCTATTTGTCGGATCTGCATGGAGTATTTTTTATAATCACGTATATTTCATTTCTTCTAAGCAATTTATTTTTTATTTTTCAACGACTGGTGTATTTAAGAGTAAAGTTTGTATTGATGTTGTACATGTACTAGTTATAGCTAACTAAGGAAATTTAAAAAAAAATTCAAACTTACAGTTCAGGGTCTTAAAATAGTTAGATCTGTCAATTCCGTTCAAACGCGTACGAGTGCTCACGAGAATGAATACTGTGGTGTTACAGTTCTAAACCTTTAGACTATCTGTCTATTGGGAGTGATGGGGGTACATGTACATATTCGTATGGCCCTAATCACAAAAATATAGTTAAAACGGTACCAAATGCGGGATACATGAATCACAAAAACATCGTTAAAACGGTACCAATTGCGGGATACATGAATCACAAAAACATCGTTTAAACGGTACCAAATGCGGAGTACATGCCTCAATCACAAAAAAAACAGTTAAAACGGTACCAAATAAGGAAGGCATGCCTCAATCAAAAACATATAGTTAAAACGGTACAAAATGCGGGATACATGCCTCAATCAAAAAACATAGTTAAAACGGTACCAAATGAATCACAAAAACATCGTTAAAACGGTACCAAATGCGGGATACATGAATCACAAAAACATCGTTAAAACGGTTCCAAATGCGGAAGACATGCCTCAATCACGAAAATATAGTTAAAACGGTACAAAATGCGGGAAACATGCCCCAATCACAAAAACATAGTTAAAACGGTACGAACTGCGAAATACACTTTTCTAACCAAAACATTTTCCGTGGACGAAATATGGACAATCCCTTTGTTGGGTTTATTGCCTTGATCTGGATGCAGAACTTTGCTTCACATGTATATAGCTCAGTAAAATACTATTGCATGCTTTTGTAACGTTAATTTATATATACAATGTATAATTATATGTTGTAAATAGCTAAAGGCATATTATTTGCCGCTTTTGCTAAGAAGACTTGAAACTTGATGACATTGAATAGGAAGTGACGGGATATGTTGGACGTATTATCTTGTCAAGCAATGTGCATTCGACACTTGTCGTATAATATGGTACTACCTGATATATCGGTGGCTTAGAATAAGAAGGTCGTAAGTACATAATCGATATTTTGAGAAAACTAGAAAAAGCTGTCAGAAAACTACTCTTTACGTATGGAAAAACAAGTTTTTCCAACTTCAGTTCGATCAACATGACCAGATCCGATTTTCATGAAAATAGGCTCATAAGAAGCGCCTTTCGATGCAGATTTCGAATATGTATCAGTCTTATAAAGTCGTCAGTAGCACTTACGACCTTCTAATTCTAAGCCAGCGAAATAATGAACACATTCTCACACTTTTTATTTGACGAGTCTCGTTTAGAATAGTAAGGGTATTCATGTACGTACATTTTAGATACTGTACAAATGAATAATTGAGTTGAGTCCATTTATTCACGCTTGCTTAGATATAAACATGGATGTTAATTGATGTTCTTTTAACAAAGCTAAATTATTTAAACTACAGGCGCTTTATAATAACGTGAAAAAGCATTGGCCACGAATCTTTAATCTCTGCTACGATGTTCGCTGTCACGATATCACTAATTGCAAGTTGTATGGTTGCTCCTTTAGCAAATTATCTATCAAATAATCCAGACAAGTTAAATATTAACAAGAGATGTTTGTATAACACGTGCGTCATATGTCCCCATTGGTAGCTAGATAGTCGGTAATGTTAATGTCTTGCTATACTCAACATCAAAGGTGGTTGCATAAATATTTATATTTAAAAACATACGTACAAGCCCTCTTATAGCATTTTAAGTGGTTTATTCACACACCCGATCCTTTTTCTTGTGCCTAGTGCCTAGTGCCATCCATTTTGTCATGCACAGTGATAATACACAGTCATGGGCGTAGGAACATGGGGGGGGGGCAGGTCGTTCATTCTATAGATAACTGAACAACTTGAGATGAAAATTTGAACCGACATGCATAGTCTCAGAATACTAATTTCGATTGTTCACTATGATGTTCTATGTTTTCAGAGTGGCTGTGTAGAATTTCAGAGTTAAGTATTGAAGGATATTGATATTGCACATAGTTTTAGTATGCGACCAATCAATAGACGACAGATACGTTACGTTGCATTGAAGACTAGATTATTTGACTAAGTGATATACATAGTAATCAGACATATTGTACCTGTAACGTCATTGGTATTTTGTATTATATTCCATAACAAACATGCTGGCAGAACATGTTAAAATGAATAAAATTTTAGCTTACTGATTCATTTCGAGTGTTTTTTTCAGTACGTTTTGATTCATATAATTATAATGTTCTCTGCAACATAGATTCTTCGTCGCAAACAAGTTTTAAAGAAGAAATACTAATCTTCAAACTGTAGACACAATGTTGTCAGGGTTACACTCATGAACGTTTAAAATTATAGTTTCTTCGGGTATGGAGACGTACGTGTTTCGTCTTGTAACGTATCTATCAAAAAATATTGTTGTTTCGTCGCCAAAACAACATGATATGTTTATTAATTTCAAACAAAACAATCATGCAAAGCTATGATGACACGTTTATTCAAGTTTGAGCACAACACATATCGTTATGAATCTCCAATTTCATCATCTTTATAGTGGCGTAACGTATCTGTTGCTAACGTTAAGCTGATGAAGAAAAGTAACTCAACATAACGTTCCAGCAAAATATTACAAATGTTTCAAAACATGTATAACGTAATAAGCAGACCGCAACTTAACAATAAGGAAACCACGGTTCACGTATATTATATACCAAATAGTACTTGTCAATTCACCTCGCCTGTATCTTAATTGTGAAATGATCTCTAAATATAAGCTGTATGTGTTCAGCACACAACAGAAAATGAACAAAAGAACTTCACATACAAACACCTTTTCTCAATTAAGTTTGAATTAAGACCAAATTTAACAAAATAAAATTGGTAGTAATGAAAAGTTATTACATTTTAGCCAGCGTGTTAAATAGTCCCCACTATCTTGGAGGAAGTAAACTGGAAACATCATGGACAGTCTATATGACACTGACGCAGACGCCGCTTGAACAACTAGGACCTAAGTCACTTAAAATTGCATAAATCATTATATTTAGTCAATATTTATGTCAGGATTTGTACATAAAAGCGAAAAACAGATACGTTACGTAGCTAAACAGATGCGTTACGAGATGTTATGAAGCTTATTATTTGAATTAAGTGCTTAAATTTCGAAATTAGTTTCTTTATATTAAAAAACAATTATAGAGTGTGTGTTTTCAATATGATAATATTGAAATTTAGCCATGATTGACGAGAATTAACTCGCGTTTCAAGGTCACCCTCTGATTCTCAAAAAAGCACCATCCGAATATACACGTAAGTGCATTCAATATGACGATGGTAGATCTCTGGAAGTCATCTTTCCGTAGTGCGTCACTTAACAATGTAATTTATGAACACTGACAGGAGTAAGGTGCTTAAAATGCACGTATTTTAGCAGATATACAAATATGCCGTAACGTATCTGTTCAGTGTAACGTATCTGTCAAACAAACGTTTAAGCACATGAAAAATTAAGATTATAGGGTATTTGTATGATTATTTCTACATAATTGCAATCCTTCGATGATATTCCAAGTGAAAATCATTTATTTGTGCAACAGCTGCGTGTGCTTATTGAATAATTTCACAAAACGCACGTAACGTATCTGTTTTAAAATTTTGAAAAAGTGTCAGTTCACTGTTTAAATCTTCGTTTCTTAGAAATATTCTGCTTTCTCTGTACAATTCTTTACCAGCAATGCCATCTTACTTAATCCAATTAGTCAAAATGACCATGAAATGATGAAAAATACGTGTTTATCCATCTTTTTTATTAATTTCGACATATTAGCAGCGTAACGTATCTGTTGCTAAAATCGCCGACAAAGTCTCACTCAATGAACAGGACATAAAATCCGAGTTTCTATCAATTAATTGCTGATATTTGTTTAGGTACACCCTTTTTACACCATATGAAACATAACTTTAAGAATTCTGCACATTATAACACATAACAATCCAGTGTAGTTGCCAATGACATTGTATCGCCGACAAGCATCTTTGACAGAATTCTGGCTCCATATGGCATTTATGACGCTCAAAATGTTTGCAAAAGACTAAAATATGTTTTGAATCTGACATTACTTATGCTTATGTGTAAAATATAGCCTTGAGCAAGTACTAATTTATTCATTTTACAAGAAAATCAGGGCGCCGACAGCATTTTTTCCGCTTTATTCATCTATCTGTAGAATGAACGAGATAGGGCAGGATCCCCCCCAATTATAGGATAGGGGGCCAAACATATCGTTTGCCCCCCCCCCCCAATAATTTAGACCGTATATACAATTTTCCGACTAAAATAGTCTTATAATAGGTAACTTGCCTTTTATCTAAGTTTAGTTAAAAAGTATAAATTTGACTTTTCATGCTCGCTTCACTCGCATTATATTATGTGCCAGACACAAGTATCATACAGTTTTGTGAAAGTTGAATAATGGAAACACAATTAATCTCACACAACATTTAACATTACTGTAGAGAGACTTTATATCTTGAAGTAGGCCATGCAGTCCCTCGTGTCTTAATTTATCAAATAAAAGGGTTCTATCGAACCAGAATGATACCACTATCACAACAAAAATCAAGCACTTATTAAACTAAAAGGAATTTCACATTAACCGAGATTAAGACACTTAACACCAAATTCTAATCCGAAACAAAATCAATGTTCTCGAACATGGTTTAAAATATTTATTAAAAATGATATAGTAAGTCATTTGTATATGTTACCTGTACGTACGTGATAAAATCATCCAGCAGGAGTCGTATAAGGTCGTAGTATGTACAACCTTCTAATTCTAAGCCAGCGAATTATAGTAACATTTTTTGTTATAAAATGTAGTATATAAATAACACATAGCTTCGAGGGTGACAGTATAAAGGCCTTGGGTAACAGTACTTTCCTCAGGCTGACATTTTTACTGTCACCCTCGAAGCTACGTGTTATTAATTTTATTATCCCAATCTTTTTTCAGCGATTATATCCTGTAAACCAAGAAATTATTTTACATGCCGCCATATTGGTTTTAGAAAGAAAATGTCACGTGACAAAAAAGTACTGTCAAAAAAGTACTATCACCCTGCTGACAGTAAAAAAAATTCAATCACGTGTTATATTGATCCACTTGATCGTAACAGTAAGAATACTACCTGTTTGTCTATAGGAAATTAACATTATGAAAAAAGTGAGGGGTAATAAGATAAAATCATCCAGCATGAGTCTTATAAGGTCGTAGTACTTACGACCTTATAATTCTAAGCCAGCGAATTATAGTAACATTTTTTGTTATAAAATGTAGATTGTAATGACACCATATACATGCTTGTTTACTGTATTAATTTGAATTTGTTATGTTAATTGAGCATTTTATATATACATAGAAATAAATATACCTATATTCTATCTATCTTTTTATCAAATAGGGGGTATGTAACCCATTTGTGTTCTATACATCCCTGATTCGCCTACACGCATCTAGTTTATTAATGAGTTTATATTCCTTATTTTGATGTTTGCCATTTCGTCCAAGAGGGTTCTACTTCTGGTGGGACAAGGGGTGTTTAATTTTCTTGGTCGGTGGTGTGTTGGGCACTTCTTCGTTTTGGGATTTCTGACAGCTAGAGCTGGGCATTGTGGTCCTTTTGCTGTGGAGGCTGGGTCATTCGGCTGGTTGTGTTTTGTTGTATTTTTCGACAGCTTGGACTTGGGCGGATCTGCGCTTGTTTAGTTGGGCATTGTGTCTTTGTGTGTTTTTGTGTTTCCTGTGCTCGGTTGGTTCAGTTGGGCATTGTGCTTTGTGTGTTTTTAATGTTTTTTGTGCTCGGCTGGTTTAGTTGAGTGCTGCCTTCCCTGTCTGACTTAATATTATCTTTTTACTCTGAGTTTAGCCTAAGTTGCAGAGGCTGGATGATGTCGCCGAACTCGTACCATATATGCTCAACAGGAGATACAACGAAGTGTATGATGCCCAATAAAGTGGGGGGGCATTTTGTGGGAAAGTTACCTCCAAAAATGGTGATAATAGTAATCGTACTTGGAAGGCGGTACGCCTAATAAACAGCAGAGCACGTAATACTGAACTGCCATAAACACCCGACCCGACGGACTACCTTTCCAGTGTAGCAATACCACGTGGCTATTGGCTACAGTTACAAGTAGAAATTTGTAAACATTGGAACACAAATATAGCCATAAGTATTTTATTTCTTCATCGATTTCGTTAAAATATACGCCACGCTAAGGGGAAATTATTTGCTTTCCATGAAATATTATCTTTTTCAGGAGTACGTGTATTACCGATTTTTCCATTACCCTGTGAAACCTACACGTTCCACGGTTTCACAAGGTAATTGACAAAACGGCACAGCCGCTGAAAAAGATTTTATATTTCATGGAAAGCAAATAATTGTCTCCATAGCGTGGTGTATATTTCATAGAAATTGATGAAGAAATAAAATATGTATGACTATTTTATTGTCCAATGTTTACAAATTTCTTCTTGTAACTGTAGTCAAAAGTCACGTGATATTGCTACACTGTATTCCAGCCAGTCAAAATAATCCGGAACAAGAGTCAGAAAACAAGAATAGACCAAAAGGGCGATAACACACCACAAGGACAGCCAACAAACAGCAAGTACAGTGTACATGCACTTATAAAAGAAACGAAGTGGCCGTATGCTCGACAACGTAATTGAAGTAAGGACTATACACAATGGACACAGTTTCACAATACGGCACAGTAGCCAATTCCTTTTATACAATACTGACAACGGTAATGGGTTGACCTACATACTGACCATGTGCACTCACATCAACATCTCGCAATGCATTTTGTTCCGCAAGGAAATGGTGTGTAAGGGTCTTTGTATTAAACCTGTACTTAAGACGATTTATATTAGAACCAAACAGAGCATGTCGCAGGTTTGTCAGTTATAACTACCTGTATTTTGCTGTTTTTAAAATCTATTGTTTTACATCTATAGTTCAATTTTGAACCCTGAGCCATGACCTTTTCGACTAGTCCATTTTGGCGGGTAGACCATGGTTTATTACGTTCATAGGGCATTATTTAATGATATGATTTTTACCGATACGTCTTTCTAATCGAATTACAGTTTAGTACAGCCGGCAGCGTTCAGAATTGCTAACCTAATAATCGCTGGTTCGAATCATCAATTCGCTCATTTTTTTGATATCATTATTTTATGTTATTTAAAGACACTATAAGTTAAAGCGATGTTTTGTGTTTTTTAAATTATGCTTAAAAGGTGTTGATTCAATATATTTTTCATTGTTACTTATTTCGATCGTTTGTGTGTTCCGAGCTTACTGACAACATATATTACGTTGATTAGCCGTCAGAACGTTCAACAATATACATGCAACAAATATGGTATGTCACATAAACTAGTATTACACACATTTTGCAAGTACTAGTAACTATAAGCATTTTAAAACTATAAAATAAAAAATGAGAACATTTTTTTTTGTGTGATTCGAACCCTGGTCTGACAAAAGTTAATTCAGAATGTATGGAGCGCTTTATCCTCACGACCAATCCGACACACGAAATAACCGATCCTAATTGTAATACTTACCTTATTGGCTAAACCTACACCAACCTATATCGAAGAATGATTAAAACCTTAAAAGTGCAGTCACGACTCAATGCTCGAAATCGAAAACTATACCGGGGACTTAATTTATAGCGATAATTCAAAAGTACTGTAAGACATGTAAAACTTCAGTCAGAACAATTTACGTATGTATACCACAATTTGAAACTATAATTTACATACTAAACGTCATAGTCCATGTAATAAAATACATACAATTTTAAAGCTTCACATGGATAAATTACTACGATATTTGAGTAATGACCCGAAACGTTGAAAATACTTTATTTCACACTATTATTACCTGGATAACTACATGTATCTGTATACATGTATATGTTGGAAAATTTATATCGATAATACTATACATGTTTACGACAGGATGAAAGCTTTTTCCGGATTGTGTGTCTTACTACTAACTATTGCATGTAAGTTCTTTTTCATTGGTAATGTCTTTATCGATGTCATGATTTCTAAAGTTCCTATTTTATTTTATTTTGGATACAGAGCAAAAGCATTTTGTATTTTGTAAAACATTATACTTGTTCGGAACGTATTTGATATATCTATAACTTTAATTTCAGAATATGTATTTTATAGAAGTGGTCATAAATCGTTCAAATTAGCATAATCTGATATTATATGGCGTAACATACATACTAGTCAATCTAATATATCCATTACTGCGATTGTAGGAATATCGACAGCACTTTTAAAATAATCTAATTTCAATTATACATTTCTTTGTGTACCACAGTATTTGCAAACTGGACAAGCATCGTGAATGGAGCGGTTGCATATCAAGAGGCAACAGAACAAGGGGTGGCAGGTAAGCATTTCACCATTGGTCGCGTTTTTATGTGTTTCCACTGCTGCGACATATATTCATCCCAAAAAGGCTAGTTAGGTCCTTCAAATAATTGTTGAAATTTAAAGGGTCTAGTGTAATTTATCTTATACATACGTTCTCCCATGTTGTCGCATCAAAGAAAATCACAAATTCCCTTTATAATAAATGCCTCCTACTTCACCAACTTCTTGTTCTTCATTCGTAGATATACCTTGCTATGTGTGTTGTGATAACTGTGTCTTGTGAATAAATATGTGTACGTTGTTTCCTGTAAACATATTAATAGTACCAGTGTCATAAATGATGCGTGATAATCTCTGAGTCCCTTATCTATAGTGAACGGCGAAAGTTTCCATTTTCACGGTATACATTGCTTTGGTAATATCTTTAATAGTATTAATTGCATTATTTAGAACGGGAAGTTCGAGATACTGCAGCACAACCTGATATTACAAAACTTCTGTCGTCAGTCATGCAAGGGATAACGGCTTCGACAAGAAAACCTTTCGTGTAAGAATGTTTCACATACTTCAACCTCCTTGTATTAAAAACACGGTTGTAAAATATATCAGCTTTGTGCTATTGAGTAGTCTGTCTATACAGACCGTATGGTAAAAAAAAGGAGACAACAAATCAGCCTATTCTTTTTTCATGAAATTATTTCCCTTTGTACCCTCAAACATAGCATCAAGCCCAAACTAAATCTGGTTAAATTGAAAATAAAGTTATGATAATCGATTGAAAAAATAGTATCTAGTCGGGTAACCAGACTAGGTATCTGGGAGGGGGGGGTTAAAGTCTCAATGGCAGTATATCCGTCTTATGGAGACTACCTAGTCACATGTTTCTGACACTAGGTAAACCAGTCCAGTGTTTAACGTGCCTATACATTTATAAACACAAAATGCAACTGAATATTAGGACGTTGGTTTGTCGCGTGATCGTACCTTTTTCAGAGAGGAATTCTGGAAACACAAGTACATGTACATTGGGTCTGGTAAATTTATAGATCAATACTAGTTTTTGTGAAGCCGGTGTAAAACAATTATTACTTAATAGAGTCCAGCCGATAGTTGATTCATTAGTCAACATTAATATTCACAGTATGTTTGGTGCTTCTCTGGAAGATGTAAACAAAGGAATGAGAAGTCTACAGGCAACATACACAGACTACTGCACAGAAGACAAATGTGAGTATGTGTTGTAATAATGTGGCATTCGTTTGTTGCCACATTTTGTTTACACATGTACAGTAATTCTCAGTAACAAACACTAGTACCTTACTTAATCTCACTCATACTTAATTGATTTCTCCATTGCAACATACTTGTTAATCGCCTAATTTGTTGGCTTAGAATTAGAAGGTTGTAAGTACTACTTACGACCTTATAAGACTCGTGCCATGCATATTTGAAAGGTGCATCTCATGGCGCTTCATATGAGCTAATTTTCATGAAAATCGGAAGTGGTCATGTTGAACAAACTAAGTTTAAAAAGTTTGTTTTTCCATATTAAGTAAAAGTAGTTTTCAGACAGATTTTTCTTGTTTTCTCAAAATATTGATTTTGTACTTACGACCTTCTAATTCTAAGCCAGCGGATTGTTGGTAGCGAAACTACGAATCAGTGTTCCCTAGCCGCCCCGCTCGTCATAGACCGCAGTTTCCATGGAGATCACTGCTAAGTACTGTAGTTTGATTAGTCGGCTACTAGATGGTGTGCTACGGAATATACCACATAGATGCTTAGAAGATGCATGCCGCGAACTTCGTTATTGAGTCAGTATTGAAAGTGAAACTTAATCAATTCATTACATCATAGTGTCTGAAGAGTTTACGAAGCTAGTAATACAAAATGATAATAAACACCAAGAATTGAGTTAGATTTTATTAAAGCCAGTAAAAGATCAAACAATAATTTTATAACATATATACAAGGATATAAAATATAGTAAAACAAAGTTAACTAGCTCAATCGAGTTAATTTTAATATTGCTCTGTATTTTATTAGTTGTCAATGGGACAGAGTTTAACTGTAAGCTGTTAGACAACATCCTGACATTGCGAACTGTCACTGAACAACCACAGCATGTGTATCTATCAGTACACCAAGGATCCGAGCCCAAAGACAACAGCTTCCCGACAACAACATGTCCGATACTAACCTGTCCAACAACCGCACGTCCTTTGTTAACATGCAAAGACTATATCAACAAATGTCGTACAGACTCAAACAGCGATTGGTGCCAACGCTGCAAAATTATTGACTGTAACGACAGAGCAGCTGATGCATCGGTCACAACAAATGGGGAAACAGCAAACAATGGGGGATCTCCATGTGATATGGCGGCAGGACAGCATTCTCAACCAGGTAGGGCTTTGCCAAAATTAAATTTGATCGCATGGGGTATTGCCATTTAAAGGGACTGCCTCACATATATTGGTGTACTGCAAAAATAAAATATAATTGTCAAATATTCGCGTAAATTTGGTATAGTTGTCTGTATATCCCATGAACAACCACACTGACATCTAAAATAACTTGAGAAACTTTGGCATTTTGTAGTTATTTAGTATTTTTACATAAAAAATTCTATAGGGTATTAATACCCTATAGAATTAACACTGCTATTACTTAAATTGCCTGAAATTTGTTCGCATTTGATCAAAACAAATACAAAAACGAAATACAAAAAATTACATCGCCGAGGCAAAAAATGCTCAGATAGAATAGATAAAATTTAATTTACAAATTGATGCTAAAGCTGAATGTATATACACAATGTAAGTTAGCTTTTTTTAAAACGCAAGTAATCAAAATACATTTTGGATATTCGCAACCGAATTGCATATTTATGGTACGTTTTGTTTTCGATTGTAGGCTGTGCCTGAAGCCAATTCATACTACATACGTTGCGAAAACTGAAAAGGTATATCGAATTACCAATTTTCATCTTTTTGTGTTTTCATGTTTGCTAATTGCCACTACTTTCATGGTTCCTACCAGATAAACTGATAGGGAAATAATCGGTAGCTAACCATCTGTAGCGATTAACCAATGACACTTAGACCTTTCTTCAACAACACATTGATCAAAATGGAGTTAACTTACAGACCCAATGACTAATTTCGTAAAAATACTAATAAAAATGTAAAAAGTACAACATTTGACAAAAAGATCCCATAGAGAATCAAACATAATTATCAATAATGATTTAATAATTATTATCTCTTAATATCCTGACTCTAGCGAACATGCTCTATGTTTCAATACCTATAAGGACGAATGTCACAGTTGTTTGCACGCATATTTCTGAGCACATTAGTGATAATACTAATTCATTGTACAACAGTATTGTAAACACATTGATATGTTAACAGTAATGAGTAACAAACTGATATGTACGAGAATAACAATAATATTTTCAGTTTCAATTAAAGGTACAATGTATGTCATATTTTATCTTTCAATGTAGTCTCACACTCAAGCCAGGAAGTCAAAGTCACTGATGAATACAGCAAACACAACCAGTATAGCTGAACATGAGTATCTCGATCTCCGATGCGAGACATTGCCAAACCCAATAAAACAGTCAACATACTCACCAGCAGAGGTTGTGTCACCAGTTGGACAAAAGCAATCAAACACTACAGCACAGACACATGTGTATGAAACTATGTCAGATGCACAGAGGGAACCTGTTTATAGTGGACTCGGAAGCAGAGAGTCAAATCCAATAACGGTATACGAACGCAACTCGCCAAATCGTTCAAGTGAACATATGTACAGTGGAATGCTCAATGAAACGCAACCCAGTGATCCAACCACTCGTCAACAACAACCATTGCCAGTCAACAAGCCGTATGTAATTTCTGATACAGATGTGACCCATGATAATCAAATAAACGATGCTGATAACAACCACGAGGAACCTAACGATTATTTTATTCTTGAGAAGGATTAACATTTTACTAATCTACATAGGTTGATACATTGTACAATGACAATGACAAGGATCAGCTCCCGGTGACATGTAAACGTGATACATAATATCGATTTTGTACTCACGACCTTCTCATTCTGAGCCAGCGATATATGTGTGTATAATTATACCATTGACCTACCGATAATACATGAAACTGCCCCTGATATACTTTAAAAGTAAAAATATCCTTCTTTTATAAAAACGCTAAAATGTATAGTGTGTAACTTATTTATGTTGTTTATTTTCTGACATGCATTTTTTCTTCGGAATTACTTGTTTCACAATCGACCTAGATAAATTAATATTAACGAAACATGCATTTTTATAATCACACTGACAGTATCTCAGTCATACAGAGAATATACATTCACATTTATGTTCAATTACATTTAAGACTATTTTTGCGTTTACTCGGGTTCATCGCCGTTTCTCAACATTTGTTCAGTTATAAACGGCGGCCGATTCACTTTACCAGTTTTCCTAGACTGTTTTCTAAGGTCTGTGAAGATGTCAGTCAGTTGTTAGTTGTTCATTCATAAGTTAACTCAAAAGTTAATTCAAAATGTAATATTTGACTTAACAGCTAACAAGTTATACCAAACGTGTAACTCCCGAATAGGATGTGCAGAACCCGCGTCCCAACTTTGTCAGTTCGAGGTCACAATTCAAAGCTTTGAGATTTTAAAAATAATATCCACTCCATATCTTCTGAACCCCTTAGACTGTGTTTTGTTGATAGTACGCCAAATTTGTAATGTGAAGAACCCGTACTCTTACTGTGCCTTGCGAAGTTCATATTTCAAAATCAAATGGTTTGACACTTGGCTTTCGTGTCTGTCTCATAACTTCCGAGTTAACTTCTGTCAGTTGTCAACTCAAATATTACTTTCTGAGTTAACTTCTATCAGTTGTTAACTGAAACATTATAATTATTTTGAATTAATTTCTGAGTTAATTTCTGTCAGCTGTTAACACAAATATTAAATTTTGAATCAACTGCTGAGTTAACTTCTGTAAGCTGTAAAGTCAAATATTAAATTTGGAATTAACTTCTGAATTAACTTCTGAGTTAACTTCTGTCAGTTGTCAACTCAAATATTAACGTCTGAGTTAACTTCTGCCAGGTATTAACGCGAATATTAAATTTTGAGTTAACGTCTGAATGAACGACTAACTGCCAATTCCACCGACCTTGTATGCTAACAATTACTAGGTATAAACCTCCACAAGGGACCAGTAACTTCTCCACACGTTGGAGAAAATTGACTTTGGATTTTTTTGCATGGAATGGTATGACCTGTCGTGACCGGGAATCGAATCCGGATGGCTGGGTTACAAATCCACTGGACGACGTTCGCGGCTCAATTACAAAGAGGATTTCAACACCAGTAAAAGAAAGAATCCATCCACTATATAATGTCATCGGTTAGCGACGTTTTTTAAAACCATTTAAATATATGTACATTTAATAATAATGCACAAAGGCGACTGTGTATGTACATGTATTAAGTTACGTACAAAGTTAAAATATTCGCATTCGAGTTTCAGTCGAACAATTAGCATTACTTTAATTTGTTCCTCTTTAAACCACAATTTGAAATTGATACATATCCCATTTTACATCAAATATCCTAACCAATGTTATAAAGTATGTACATAATTGGAGTTAATGCATGGTTAGAATAATCCAAGGTACGCTAAATTAAGTATGATCAAGCGTTGAAAAAACTTCCGTTTTTTTTCACACCACGGATTATCCAACTAGATATTTTATACAGCGAACTATATAAGCACTCGTATTAGAACGTTTGCGTTAACTACTAGTAAATGTGCTGATAAGTTATATGAATACGACGGGATGAAAACTTATTTCAAAGAGTGTGTCCTTCTGTTAACCATTTTATGTAAGTAGTTATTTCATTGACAATTATTCATATGTTCTTCTATACATTATTAAGAAAAAAACGTAAATATTGGTTTGGCCTATTTACATATTTTTCTTACCGTTGTCTTGTACTGACTATATTTGACATATAACATTGCTTTCAGGATGGGTACGTTATTGTATTATTGTATTTGATTATAAATATATAACAAAAGGTTAATCTACGTATAAATCGATTATTCAGGTCGGTTACTTGTTTACATAACATTGTGTATATAAACATTGCTAATACTCTTATTTATGTTTATGTATTATTTTGATAGATATTTTATGTATAAGTAAGTGGCATTGTGAATAAGGTATTGGTTTCAATTGTTTTTTCTCCAACTAAAATGTTTAAAACAATAAAAACACAATGTTATGATATTGCAATATTTGTTTACAAGTGACAGACCCGATAAAATGGACTATATATAACTTCAACGCGATAAATTGCAATACAAAAACAAACACAAACTCCGCTATATTTATCGTTTCTGAATATTTAGGAGCATGCAAACTTTATATGTTTTGCAAAACGTTTGAATGCTTTCATAGACAAATGTTACGGTCGTTGATTTTAATCCATAACAAAAATATAGGCAATTTTGTGTTTGTTTTTGTACAGCAATTTATCGCTTTAGAGTTATAAATGTATTGCTTATAAATCCTCTGGGTAAACTTTTTTTAAATTACCTCATTTACGATTGTAACTCTATCATTCACCATAAGAAGGTATTTTGAAATATTGGCAATTTAAATATTTCAGGAAAAATATACTAGTACAATGTTTACAAATAGTTATTTTACGTCAATCTTAAAATTAACCTAGTAACAATTTTACTTCAGTATAAACGATTTACATATTGTACACTACAACTCGTTTCAATAAAATCGCTACATTCTATACATACCGTGTTAAAATTGCCTTGGATAATGTAACAGTTTAATAGGCGTGACATTGTATAGTAGTGTTCGTTATAACATCCCATTGATAGTATTACGCTAATATGCAGACACTCCATGTTGCCATATTATTTATTATAATCATTAAGCCTATGTCCCACTGAGGAATTCCTCATCGGCGACATAGTTTCTCCCGATGGCCACTGAAGGATTCCGATGTTTTTTCAGAACCTATCCCCGACGCCCCCTCGAAGCTTCTAATATTCATCGGGAGTACATCCCCATGGCAATGGAAACGGTGTATAACGTCGGGAACACATCGAGAGTTCTCCTGATGCCCCCGCTACCCCCCGAATCATCCCCCGATAAATATCAGCGAATATTCGTGGATGTGTCACCGAAATATCGCCGAATGTTCGCTAAACATTTAAGTATCCCCGAATGTTGCATACACTTTAGCGAAACATCGCTGATGTGTCGGGGAAGCCTCCGGGATGCCTAGGGGAATATCGCGGAAACATTCCCGATAATTCCCCGATGCCTCCCCGAGATATCCCGAGCTTCGGAGATGCCTCCCCGGGATATTACCGAAATGAAGGCGCGAGTCAATGCTAGGACATGCTTTGAAATTTTCCGATGTACAAGCGATGTCACTAAATGACTTTTGTGTCAAGACTTCCCGAAGCTTCCCCCGACAAATTGAGGAGCTTTTCTCGGAAATCGGGGAACCTACTGATTTCCATCAGCAGTACATCACCAAGTGGGTTACATTCATCACGATTCCTCTCGATTTCATAACATCCCCGAAGTTTCCCCTAGACCACGAATACCCTGTTCTTGAGGCCTCCCGAAGATCATTTATTATCATCGGGAGTACATCACTGAGGCAAAAAATGCTCAATGGGACATGAGCATTAGGCAAAACCAACACTATTCTTTAAATGTTAAACGTCATCAGAAACAACCAAAGATTTATTGGTAAATGGGTTAAAACGATATTAGACAAACACAAAATACAATGGTCAAACCATTTGACTTTGGAATATGACATTCGCCGGGCACAGTTACAATATGGGTTCTGCACCACCTATTCGCGAATTATAAATTTGGCGTACTGTCAATGAAAAACAGTATAGGGGTACAGAAGATATTGAGTGGATATTATTTTTAAAATCCCAAACCTTTGACTTTGAATTGTGACATTGAACCGGCATAGTTGGGACGTGGGCTCTGCACACTGTCTTCCTGGGTTACACATTTGGTATAACCTTGATGGAAATTGGTCAATGGGTTTAAAAGGATTTGGAGTGAACACAAATTTGTTATAGATGGGCGGACACACGGATACCCTTCCTATAACTTCCCTTCCACTCCATAAGATATAAGTCGCATTATAACGTGCTTTCGTCATTACCCAAGTCGTTGTTCGCTTCTTGATTTAATGCAGTAAATATAGCAATTATCTTCTATTTTGGAGCTCAAAACTTCCGTAATCGAATCCGTTATTTTTTTCATTGATGTCATATTTCATTAACAATCGACAATGAAACGGAAGAGAAAAACGCCGTATCTAATGCATTGTCAAATCTGAAAGATATTCCCCTAAATTATCCTCTTATAATTAAGTACATTGGAAAGTACATACACCTACCCGAAATTGAAAATAAAAATATATCTACTATCCCCGAGGTTTGAACAATAAAAAACGAGCACACGCTAACATGATAATGCGTAACAATGTACATAATGCATCAAATGTTCTACCATCGCGGGAAGTACTAGTATATATCGCTGGCTGAATTAGAAGGTCGTACATACGACCTGATATATGGAATCATGCATATTTGAAATTTGCACATCAAGGCGCTTCTTATGAGCCTATTATCATGGAAATCGGAAGAGGTCATGTTGACCAAACTGAAGTTTAAAAAGCTTGTTTATCCTTAAGTAAAGAGTAGTTTCCAGATACAATTTTCTTGTTTTCTCAAAATATTGATTTTGTACTTACGAGCCTCTAATTCTAAGCCAGCGATATATCAGTAGAACATTTTGAAAGATGTCTCTTATTGATAAAGTCAAACCTATACTTGTTCATAATAATAATGTTCATACATCTATTGCGTATTCATTCAAATTGAAAAACATTTAGCTTGAGGAACAAATTTAGAATTAATGATATTTATTTAAAAAGTTTGATTAATGGAATACGGGAATAGAGGCAACACTTAAGACTCTAATACCAATTATAATGTATCCTTTATCATAGTATGTGGACAATGGACGAACCTCGTGGAAGGCCAAGACACAAGACAAGAGGCGACAGGTAAGCATTCCACCATTGTACTGCAACATTTTGTTTTATCACTGAAAGGTCAAGCACTTATATAAAAATGGTAAAGGGACCTTAAATGGCCAAAATGAAATAAACATGTATCCTTTAATACAATTTGTTTTCGTCCATACAAACAGTGTTTTATTTTAATAGTCTGGCTGAGGACCCGACCTCCCGAAGCATCTTGAGCAATCTGAGTTAAATATCATCTCAAATATTTCATTTGTCTTTGTGTTAATTTCAAAGAGAGGATGGACAGACAATTATCATAACAAAACAGAAACATTATAAAGTAAAATTTCAAGAGCTCGATCTTAATATTTTTCTCATATTCAGACTCTGATTTGAGTAAAATCTCAATTTAGCTGAGATGTTGACTTGGGTACTTTGGAAATATAATGACTTCCTGTTTTAGTAAAAGGGGACGTTCCTTTACTTTTTACCAAACCTCATCAACTCTCAATTTATTAAAATGGCTATGCTGATTCTATCCTGCCATATTTGTTGGAATACTTGTGAATATGTAATTTCCTGATGCAAATAATGTAATTTATCCTTTATCAATGGTAATTGGTTTGTCCATTGTATCGGTGCGTATATCGTGTCGATAATATTTATCCTAATTTATATTATACAGAACAGGATACACGAGAACCTGCCGTCCAACCTGACCTCTGCAGACTTCTGCCATCAGTAATGCAAGGACTCACTGCTGTGACAAAGAAACCTCTAATGTATGAGATTTTCATTTGCAATATATTTCAAATATCCTTAATATTTCACCAGTGTACTGAATTGACGTTGCTTTGCACATGCATTGGATTATATCGACATACGATAAATATTTTAGATTCAGTAATGAATTATAATGCTGTTGTTTTTATAGTTTATTGTATTGCTATCCGAAACTGTTTCATGTTAAACTGTTTTATACGTATTTTGAACTGCAATTGTGAAACTGATGTATGTCTTGTATTAATACCAATGTATACTATTTACAGTATGTTTGACGTTCCTCTTGAAGAAATAAATGAAAGAATTAAAAGTTTGCAGGATTCATACACAGACAGCTGCAATGTAGCCGAAGGTATGTGTGTCCTGTAGCAATATATCATTCGTATTTTTACAAAAACGCACATTTCATCTCCGTTTACGTGTGTTTATTGTCTGTTCATGTGTGTTCATTGTCCGCTTCTTCTTCTGTAAAAACAAATGACTGCATTAGAATGTGTTGGTGGTTATTTCGACCTGATCACAACAGAACCTACATTTTGTACAAAAGCAGTTTTACAAAACAAATTTAGAACGATTGACCAACTAGTTTGTTGCAAACAAAAAAACGGCCGCGATATTGGAACTAAGGTCTATATTCTGAGTGCCGATTCGCTAAACAAAGTGAATAAAAAAATAGTAAAATGTATTATTAGAGCATCTTATTTATATTTTCATAGATAATGCCGGGATAGAGGTGGATTGTAAGCTGGTGGACGACAACAGCACATTGGCCTTGCGCGCTGTCACAGAAGACCCACAACACGTGTATCTATCAGTTTATCAAGGAACTAAGCCCGAAGATACAACAGCTAGTGATATAAAACGTTATTGTAGTACACAAACTGGCATGTGTCCAACATGTCCAACAACAACAAAATGTCCGACACTAACTCGTCCAACAACAACAAGTCCAACAACAAACACAACTAAATGTCCGGTAACGCCTTGTCCAAAGACGACATGTCCAACAACAACAAGTCCAACAACAATTACAACTAAATGTCCGGTAACGCCTTGTCCAAAGACCACATGTCCAACAACAAACACAACTAAATATCCGGTAACGCCTTGTCCAAAGACGACATGTCCAACAACAAACACAACTAAATGTCCGGTAACGCCTTGTCCAATACCAACATGCCCAAAACCAGCATGTCCAACGACTACATGTCCAACAACGACGACATGTCCAACGACTACATGTCCAACAACGACGGCATGTCCAACGACTACATGTCCAACAACGACGGCATGCCCAACACTTACTCGTCCAACGACGAAGCGCACACCCTTTTCATGTGTAGCCAATTTTGAATTTTGTCTTAGAAATTCGCACAGCAAAATGTGCGAGTATTGCAGAAATGCCTGTATTGGCCCAACTACTAGTGCAACTTTCACAACAGATGGGGGAACCACATCAAATAATCAGGGACCACCTTGTGATAGGACGGGACAGGATACTCAACAATCGACAGGTATCACATGGTTTTGCCAAATATTGCTTGATGACTGGTTATCTGAATTGTTTTACAGAAATATGCAACCGAATGTAAATGCTTACGGTAAATTATTGTCTAATATGTCTTATGCTTGTCAGAGATAACAAATATAATTATATAGCATGTAAGTAAGTAGCCTATTCGGACATAAAACACGCGTTGTGTGGTACATGTATCTATTTTGTGAACCTACATGAATCTAACTGTTATAAGTCTGAATTATCAGATATACATATTCAACAAAATGTTCAGTCGCCGAAAACGTCAGCGAACATACTGTATTTGCTCGTACCTATGTATACCTACAGATATATTGTATAATTATTACATGTACTCACGAGTATATTCCCTTTTCAGGAGTCGATATAATGCCAATCGTCATTGCGAGTATTGTATCGTTCTTTGCTGGTGTTGTAGTGTGCTTACTTGTACTGTGTCTGATAAGATATCTCCGTGAACGGTATGAAATCACTTTATACATATATATATCTAACTTAAACATTTAAATACGAATATTATTCGACTAACTGGTTGCATCATTAGCCATCACCAATTACACAATAATTGTGCATTTCAAATTTTACATAATTTTCAGTTATAGTTATGTTTCTGTTGAGTGTTATAAAGGGAAGTATACATGTATATTCAATATATTCAAAGCTGTTAACAGTTAATTAACATAAACCGCGTGTGACACCATGTTTTTAAATATTCAAAACAATGAAATTGACAATAAAGTTAAATTAAATATTTTTGTTTGCTATTATAGGTTGTGTCTGAAGCCAATTGCCAGCACATACGTTACGAAAACTGAAAAGGTAAATCGAGTTAATAATTGACTTCGGTGACTTTATACTTTATATTGCTAATCTCCATTGATACTATGCGTATAGGTAGAAATTAGTCTATAGCCATATTTGGAGACAACTCAGTCACGGATCGCTTCTCTAGAGCAACTGTAACTTCTTCTGTAATATGAAAATGGAAATATAGACATGTAAACTTACTTACTCAGGCAGCTTACAGCTTCACACTTTTACTAATGTACCACAAAATCATTGTATAGGGATGAATAAAGTTTAACGCATATTTTACTGTGTGCAAAATACCGGTGGTTTCAAACTAATGTCATATTTTATCCTTTCATGTAGTCATACAACCAAGCCATGAAGCCAAAGATGCCTACCACTATCGATATGACTGAACATGAATATCTTGATCTTCAATGTGACCCAGTGATAAACCCTGAAATGTCAACATTTGGACAGACGCAATCAAACAATACTACAGCACAAACTACCGTGTATGAAACAATGTCTGATGCTAAGAAGGACCATGTGTACAGTGGACTTGGAAGCAGAGAGTCAAAACCAGAGACGGTTTACGAGCATACCTCGACAAATCGTTCGAGTGAACACATATACAGCGGAATGCTGGATGACACACAACCGAGTGACCAAATCAATCGTCGACACCAGCCCTCGCCATTCAATAAGTCGGGTGGAATTGCTTACACAAATGTGACGTATGACAATCAAAGGCACGACAAAGCTGACGAACATATGGAACCGAAAGATTATTTTATTCTTGAGAATCAATCGAATTCGGAAGCAGGGCGAGTAACGGATGGTCGTTCGATGAACGAAACTGCAGACGAGCAGGTGGGACCGAACAATTATCTTATTCTTGAGAAGGGACAGCATTCTACCAATCTACCGAAACCGGAAGCAGGTCCTGTGACTGATGATCATTCAACGGTTACAAACGATTCTGGTGCAAACCAGGTGGAACCCAACGATTATTTTGTTCTTGATAAGGGACAACATGCTGCCAATCAACCGAATCCGGAAGCAGTACCCGAACCAGATCTTGTTGATATAGAAACAGCTGACGACACGTGTGATTATCACTCATACCATACGTTACATAAAGTATAAATTAAATACGCTTGTAGTGTGGATGGGCAACATGCTGAAAGAAACGTGCACATGCTTATATTGACATATATATACAATGTACGTATTACAACGTATGGCACACACGTTTGTGACATGAAAATCTAACAGTAGTTCTATACAATAGTATATACATTTTATTTGAATTTGTACATAAATGGTAATCCAAAATCCATGTCCCAGTAACAACGTGTAATATTGCTTTTAATTGTTGAGCTATTAATTTTCAAAAACGATAATTATAAAACAGATATATTTACATTTTTTGAATGAAACGGAGAACGGTGAAGAATGAACACAAATTTTGCAAAAGAGCTAATAACCACGACACTATCACACTGTTATATACTATAAGCGTTTCACGTGTCTTAAAATGTCTTTGCAATTTTAAGTTATCCCCTACTGTGTACAGAAGATCTTTTAGCAATCCATTTGGAACAAGTCACAAATTTTATATTTAACTATAGCTTTGATATTTTGCAATATTAATCGTAATGGTTCTTTATTTTAAACTTTAGCAACATATGGCGTCCTTTTGGTTACGCCATGTTAGTTCTAAGTATCTCGTATAGTTTAACCCTTTATAAAATACAGGATGAAACTTACATTTCTTAAATTTCCATCAATAGAATTTACTAAAATCAGAAATATCGTACTCTGTCCTAAAATGTTACATCAATTTCAACTGCTTTTTTGATCATCCTTCAAGCTCAATAATACGAGTAATGTTCACAAGTCCTCGAAATACTTGTAAATGTTTACAGACCAGTGTGCACTTATATCTTTGTTAATGTTTCATACAACAATGAATTACAAATAATATTTAAGATAAACCAATATTCAGAATTACATTTTTAGTAAAATAGCACTTGTTTTTTAAAGTTTATAATAAATGAATGATACCACATTTGTTATTCAGATTTTTTTTGATGTACCTATATCATTTGGTCACACTGATAGTAAAGTCCTATCATATACGAAGAAACAGCAAAGTCACATAATCCTGACACTTGACTACAGGCCGCTCTGATTATGAATATACGAAGCAATTGGATCTTTGCTATTGCTAATACCATGGCACGATGTTTGTAGGTCGCGCTATGGCTTTGATCTCAAGAAGCTTTTCATAGAAAGATCAGGGCCGGTATTTATAAAGCATCTTAAGTGAAAACTTAAATATTTTGACTTAAGATAAAATATTGAGCTGACCATATTTCACAAGAAACGAAAAATAACCCATGGTTTCTATATGATTACTGTAGCTCTTTACATAATGCTTCTAAACAATGTAAATAATTGTTAATATTAGTTTTCCTGTTTAGCTGATACACATAAGCAAAATTTGAGATTTTAAGAAAATTCTAAGTTTTCACTTAAGATGCTTTATAAATACCGACCCTGCTCAATTGAGATTTTACCTCAAATCAGAGTCTGAATGTGAGATTAATCTAAGTTCGAACTCTTAGATGTTTCCTATAATAAACTCGTATGTCATAGAAATTAACATAAAGACGAATGGCAATGTTGGAGCTGAGAATTTTGTCATATTGAACGCTTTTGGAGACTGTGGCTTGGCATTGTTCCTTGTATGTTTTTAATGTTTTCTGTGCTCGGCTGGTTTAAGTGGAGTGTTGCCTTCCCTGTCTGACTTGATATTATCTTTTTGGAATAGAATCTGTATTCTCTAGTACTCGATTCAGTACATCCTCGGCATCAGTAACTAATTATGATCATGAATGGAACATGTACTAATGATTTCAACTATATGTCGCATGTAACCATTACATTAATATTTCGAGGGGATTTTAACAAATTCCAAAAATTGGGTATCTACGTATCAAATTGCACAAAATAAACTTATTTATGTACTCGTATAATAGTTAAATTTTTCCTCAAACGACAATTTGAAACTAACTGGATGGCAAAGTAATAATATACATAAATATTGAAGTTACGCATGGATAGAAAACCTCAAGGTATGCTAACATAATTATGGCAAAGCATTGAAATAACTTCCGTTTTCAACTTTTCATTTGAACTAGGTATACCCAAACAGCTCGTTCTGGTTATATTTAATACAACAAAACATATTTATCTGGACGTTTGGTTCAACCCACTGTGTAAATAAATTTTAGAAAATAATAATTTCGATTTATTATATCGATAATACTACACTAGAACTCGACAGGATGAAAGTTTATTCCAGAGAGTGTGTCCTTCTACTAACCATTGCATGTAAGTACCTCTTTTAATTCATAATTTCTTTATAATGAATTTCTTAAGTACTATTTTAATATTCTTGTATTAAAAATAACAACATGAATGTTAAATTTTTAAACATATACATGTACTTGGCGTCACTGAAAAGTTACCTCTTATATATACCTCTGTATTTTGTATACAATATGACCTATAGGTAAAAAGGTTTTATAGTGTGTGCATTTGAATATTGTTAAATAGGATAGCTGTGACAACACAGTAAGGTCAAAACATAGTCGTGTTCGGCTTTTAACACAATGTAACTTGAATTTTAATATATAAGAGTCAATAGGGTGGTAACTTTTCATTGACACTGAGTATATTTCTTGTTTCCGAACATGTTTAATCTCAGAATGTGTATTTTTGCACATTTATTGTTTACGTCACAGGTAACTGTATCACTGATAAAGTCTTAAAGTATTTTTATATAAAATTTATGTTATCAAAGATAACATTAAATTTATTTTGATTTTTTTTTTTACTCTTTATCAATGATACAATTACCTAGTACCGTTTTATCAAAACACTTACGGAAATCATTCGTAAACTCGAATTTAAAATACTTTCATGAACTGAATATTGTTAATATTGAAGATCCCTTTGCCACCATTTATAGCTGTTAAATAATTTTAGATATAAATTTGGGCGTAAGTTTAAGGTTTCCGTAAGTGCTTTGATGAAACAGAACCCTGATGTTTACGTCCCATGAGAAACAACATACACGGGAAAAAATCATAAGCTTTCCACTGTTGTCTACTTCTGTTTAAATACTAGTAATATAAATGAGCCAGTCTCCAGGAAAACCTGCTATTTTGACAAAAATATTTATATTGAGATTTTCCATAGCTTGAATAATCTTAATGAAGCAAAATACACCAGAAATTTTGTTAATATCTTGCTTTTTAAGGAAGTTATAGATGTTTTTGTAGCGTCCCCTTTCGAAGCTTTTTTGTGTGACGTCGCAAACGTCAATCAATCGTTAATTGACGTAACTATAACACGTATTTCATAATTACACCATTTGATCAATTATTGACATAAAATGTTCAAAATGGTATCACATTTTAGCAGTATCTTTTAATTTTTAAAATATTTACCAAAATCAAAATTGTTCGCATTCAGAGAAAGGCTACTATTGTCTTAAACAACTAACTCCTCGTTTTTCTCACTATGAGTACTTTTCCGAAATTGGTCACCATAGCAACGAAGTATTTGATTTCGACATAATTCATGGGAAAATTTAAAGCTAAGGTATAGTACTATATGAGTAAACTACATAAAATAGAATCAATGGATATGTATTTTTTCTTATATTAGAGCTTTTACAAACATTGTTACATAATGGTAATTACATAATGTCATTATAGCAGGTTTTCTTGGAGACTGGCTCAAATATTTTTGTTTCTTGTATTATTTATACATGATCGGGGCGAACATTGTTTTAATTACAATGCAACCTCTCTATAGCGGCTCTCCATAGTGCAACACCCTCACTTAAGCGACATAATCATTTTGTTCCAGAAGTAACCATTTACTATAAAATATATCTCTCCAGAGCAACCAACATCTGTACAACAACCACAATTGTGTTTCCCAAAAGGTGTTACTGTAGAGACGTTGAACTTAACCACCATTTATATTAAATGAGTATTTTCTTTTAAATTGTACTTTCCCAACCAACTTATCATAATCGGAAAATTAACCTAGTTACCTGAGCAGAACATATGTCGGTAGTAAACATTACCAACCAGACAATCTTCAAATAAACTTCCTGTTCATAAAACACATCAGTACACTGATATCATCATATATAATTATTTAGCTTGAAACCATATGATAAAAATTATACATTTTACAGTAGACGTACCATTTGCTTACAATACTACACGGCAGTTAAATCATGACGCGTGACTTTATATAGAAACTTTGTACAGTTTCTTTTGAGTTTAAGATTTTACCGATTACATTTCACTCACCATGTATACATTGAGGCTGCCCAGTTATGTCACAGTACCCCGACACTGAATGTTGTTATTTTGTGACAAAGTGATCATTCTTCAAAGGGTACTTGTTTGATGCGCGGAAACCCTGAAAATTCATATACATGCATAGAGTTGCATTTCTGTTCGAACATCCCTCCTATTAACCATAGCGGTTATCTCCTATTTTAGGGTACAACATTTCCGTAATCGAATCGACGAACCATTGTGTTTGTTTGATGTATAGTTTTACATACGGTGCATTTATATAAAGGTCGAGAAACATGCTATATAACGATCATTTATTTCCTCAAGGTAACAAGGTAATAAAATCAGTCTATTTTAGGCAATGTCAAATGTAAAGGGTATTTCCATCAACGAATTTCATATGACTATGCAAAATGATATTTCGTACGTGCATTGCATTTGATCGACTCCGAGATATAACTTGTCCAATGCTAAAATATCGTACATTTATTACTTGTGTATATTCTTATGAAAATAATGCAGAAAAACTAATTTATACTTTATAGAAATGAATGGATCTGTTAATGACAGGTCGACACATCATTTTCAACAATCCTGTATCAGATGTTAGCAAAATATTTATAAAATGACAGAGTCTAAGTGCTAACCATGCTAATTAAGTGTCTTGGTTGAATTACATATGCGTTCAAACACGAAATAAATTACAAGAAACTCCTAAATAAATCAAACCTGAAATATTTAGTAAATAATACGCAGTGTATGGAAATGACAACCATTTTGAAAGAATAATAAGAGACAAAGATGAGATAAATTTGACAATCCTTCGTAGTAACTGAAAAAGAAATAATAGAACGAGACCAAGGCTCATGGAAACGATCATATTGTTAACGCGTGCGTAACAATGTCTATCGGTATTCCGTTACCTATGTTTAAAGTAATCATTTTTCCATGGTCAAACACAATATAGATAGTTCATATATTCATAAAGAAAACAGACAGATAAATATGTGAATATGTCATTTTATTTCAAATGACTATTATGCTTAATTGCATAATCTAAACATGACAATTATAACTTTTTCAAAATATCATTTACCATGAACATAGATGAGGGACATTATGCTTAATTGCATAATCTAAACATGACAATTATAACTTTTTCAAAATATCATTTACCATGAACATAGAAGGGGGACAAGAACCGCCCATCTCAACAATATAATCAAGTTTAAACATCAAAGTAAATAAACAATATATAAATATATACAAACAATATTATGCGGAGGTGGGGACGGAGGTGGACACAATATGTTGAGGTAGGGATGGACATGGCAACATAAACGTGGAGGTGGGGATGGAGGTGGATAAACAAAAAGCGTATTGTCGTTCTTGTAAAACAATGGCGACTGACCCCTGACCTCCTATTCATAATTAGCACGCATCACCTATTATTACGAGGGAGCGGTATAAAACGTATTTCCTGTCAGGGGTCAGTTAACGCGTATATTGTTTTACAGTGTACGACTCAAAAGTATTTATTTTCTATAAATAATTATTTTCATTAATGTACAGTCAGTAGAAAATTTATGACATTTTTGGGTACTAAGTAACGATGGACGATACAGTACGATTACGAAACTGCTTTCGATTATAAGTTCACTGTACTGTACAGCTACGTTGATTATGTCTATAAAATATGACTCTCCTTGTTTAAAACAAGTACTTTCATGGCGTAATCAGTTGATCAATAACTGCAGGCTGTCAGGTCCAGTGTTTTCTCTTCCAAGCGTTCCTATTCCAAGATGGCGGTCGATCAAAGTGCTATACTAAGCAACTGAGCATTTATCTCCCTTATTTTAAGATGTGTTCTAGATAGGCCTACTAGAGTTTTGGAATATTTTAAGCATCATTAAAATTTATGAGCTACAGAATAACGCATTTAAGGAAACTTTTGTTATTCTATTGGCGGCCATTTTTCCGTATCTTTATGTAACTGCGAAACTGTAACACAAATTTTCAGATCCGTTAGTGAATTCAAACTCTGACCAAACCACGTGACCCGTTGACTTATTGCGATTTGTTTCGCTATAAAGTCTGTATCGGGTCTGTACGTATCCGGAACGGACGGTGATAATCCCACATCGTAGTTGTAGATTATTGAAAATAATGTAACACGAATGCATTTTCGTAATTCCTTGCAGAGATGTAATAAAAAAATCCCTCAAAAAATGTAAAAAATATTCAACGGATAAAGGTCGCGAAAATTAATTACATGTTGTTGTTGTTGTTTAATACAATAAAACCCGTAGAACCCGGAATCTTCTCAGCGTGCATCCGTGTTTTGACGATTTGCAACATGGTTAATTCAACATGAAAAGGTTATTAAGATTAAAGATGTTTGATATTTAATGGTATTATGATTAGTTGAAATGAAAATAGCCTTTCTCTTGAATGAAAGTACAGTCTGAGTTGCTTATGCAAATCCATTATAAAAAGATAAAGTATCAAATTAGACCTTTTTGAAATCACTTGTTAACTGTGTTTATACCTAATAATGCATTTTTAAATTAGTTACCCTTGAATTAAGTGGACATATAATTAAACAAATTAAAAACATGAATTATCCACAGATCCATTTTCATTTCAATCGGGCTGAACAAATGTTAGAAAAAAAATGTTGTTAGTCTGAACAAAGATCTAAATATGTATATATCTTTGTTCAGACTAACAACATTTTTCTTTCTAACAGTCCGAATGACTGACAGGCTGTTAAAGTTTCGCGAAGCCTAAACTTTAAAGCAAGCATGATATCTAAATGACTAAGCATTTTTTCGCTATGTCTTTTATTTGGTTCTGACCCTATAGTCTCAATTGGACCAAGCAATTTCCTTGGTCATTTTTTCTTCTGCCAGATTAACCAAAGACCTGATGGGTAATCCCCTGCTTGGATGCAGTGCATTTGTTCATATTATATGAACACATTTGGCATTTGCAATGGTTTTATAGTGTTTGTTTTTGAAAATATACTGTAAAACATGTCTGAAAAGACCATAAAAGTGTCACTGAGAAGTTTATGTATGATGCTTGTGTAAACAGTACAACAAAAACGAAAGTGGTTTTCAGATTCTTCAGTATGGTATGTGCAAAGTGTACATAATCGGTCGTAAGTAAGTAAGTAAGTAACGACTTTACATATTTGGCAGAAACCATTTTTTTAATAATGGTCCACACAAGAAGCAACTACATAAATATACATGCATAAACATAATTTTGTGCAATACCCATGCGACGACTAAAGATGTAACTATATCTAATAAACTAGCGCAGTTCTAAGCTGGTCGTGAAGCAAGTAAATCGTATTCTTCGAGCATATTTCTTAAAAAACATAGTACTTTTTCGGATAAGTTACGGACAACTTGGAAAATATTGATCTGTCAAACGGTGTTTGAGCACGACATTATTATTCAAAATGTAACGATACATTAATTACAGTATGTGCAAAATGGAGCAACGCCGAACGTGAGAGACAAACTGTTGACAACGTTGGTGTGACAAGTAAGCTATCCAATTGTTTATAGTCAGCCAGGCCACTATATCCCCCCCCCCCCCCCTTTAATTGCGCATTTATTACAAACGTGTCGTATACTACCAGGGTGGGGTATGTGTGTGGTGGTTTTGCCGTGGGCATATATATGCCGTTCCTATAGTAATAAATGAAACATTTGTGTGTGTGGTATCCAGGGATATTGCCATTTCTTGGTACACCTTTTTAATCCTTCTACTTATCTGTCCATGTTACGCTGAAATTAGAATTAAATACATACCTGATAAATTATGTAAACATCCTAATCTGTCTAAGTTTAGCTAAAAACAGTACCATAATAAACAAATTGTCTATGTATTTGTTCTATGCTTTTGAAAATAAAACTTTAATAATATTATCATGGTATTTGACCATTGCATAGTTTTGCATGTTTTGTGTGTATATTTCGTATATGGGCCGGAGGTCATTTGAATCAGTGTGTTCTTTTTGTGCCATTCAGGCCCTGCTGTTTCTGTCGAATGCTGCATTCCCTTTCCGAATGGTTATTTATATATTTTTGAAATGTTGATCGGATTGTCTGAAAAATTATCATTAAATTTATATTACGCAGGACAGCCATTGCAAGCAAAGGTACTGCTGTCAGTGATTAAAGAAATAACTGCAGTGACAGGGAAACCTCTAATGTAAGAAATCTTCCTCTGCAATTATACTTTTGTAGCTTCCCTTACTTCCTTTGACGTGGTTTTGGTGCTACAATTGACCACAAAGAAGACAATGGTACAGTGCACACGACGTAGTGACTACGACCCAAATAAAGAAGAGAAAATTTGATCTGGCTTATACGATATACAATCTCTTTTTCCGTTCGTTAGCCAAAATCAAAACACACGAACATCTATGAAAATACATTCTCACCAATGGAAACACGTTTGTAGGGTTTAACAAAATGCTTGTTCGTGTTTTAGAATACGCTTCTATTTCCATGACCTTACAATACATAACAAACATACGTAATGGGGTTTGTGTTCATGCATATTTGAATCTTATAACAATATCAATGTGTAGTCAAATGGAATAGGAATTACAGTTCTTATGGAGCTGTATATCGCCTAAAATGTGTGCATCGTGATATGTTCGCGCATAGTTTTCGTCACTTGGGCAAAACAGCGGTGCTTATGCTATAATGGTTCGTTATATTCGGTAGACTTGAAGATAACTGTTATTTTAGGTTATGTCCGCTGATGACTTCATGAACATTGAAATTATTCAATTTGATGCCTGTAAAAGGTAAGCAGTTTCATGTGCTAGATGTAGACGACATCCTAGAACTTAGCGATGCTGGATGTAATCAAATACAATTATGGTGGCTGAAAACAAGGTTCAAATACACCAGATAAATTTTACGATGGGAAGCGGTTACATATAATATTCAATGCAGGAATTTATCTTACCTGTACAATATTGGTTCGACAACATAAAATCGAAAGTTTGTGAGACAGGTAACGTTTTAGTTATGCATTTCAAGACACATGTATTGTCAATTCAAATCTAAACACTTCAACACGGACACACATCATGTCCTTGTCTATAATCCTTACATTTTTAAAGTACATCAGCATGTACTTTTGATAAATATCAGTTATATTTTGCAGAGTATTTGATGACAAGTTAGATGCCATTAACAATGGCATAATACCTTTATTGAAGCCATATATCAACAGTAGTTGCAAGGCAACTCCCATAGGTAAGTACAGTCATTTTGTTATAATATTATATTACCTGATGGGAGTGACCCTGTATACAATGATTATAAGAATAAGGATGTCGACATACTTCTGTCTGAGCAACATGCATGAGAGTAAATATTTAAACAGCTAGATGTCGTGATATTAATTTTACATCGAACCATGAATCAATTTATCATAATTTACTTTAATAAGTAAGAAGTCATTCAGAATTGCAAGCAATACAGAAGTCCCCTACCGGTTTGTAGCCATTTTCTATGTTTCTGTTGCCATAGCAACCACATTTTTTGTCAAAATCAAAATATTTTAGATGTATATAATCCCTTTATTGCCCCCCCCCCCCCCCCTATCCACATATCAAGTTTCATAAACCTAGCTTGGAAACTATTTGTGTTATGGCAGGATCCAGATTTGGGCATATTTTCACTCTTTCTATTGCCATAGTCACAATCACAATATGTTTAGACGTGCATTACCCCTTATTGCCCCATATCCACATACCAAGTTTCTTAAACCGAGCTTGGAAACTCTTTCAAATGTCAGGATCCAGATGTTTTTGACGGACGGACGGACTGACGGACGGACGGAGGGCAAACCTATAGTCCCATCCACTCAAAAAACGGTAGGGGACTAATTACTTCTTAATGGCTCCAACTTTTTGCGTCTTCTCATATGATGATGCAACCTTGCGAATGATAAATCATTTTGTTCTGCATGTGACAGCAAAGAAGGGGACAGCAACAATTAAATGTGAGTTAGACAACAACATTATAATGGTGCACACAATCGCCGACGAACTACCACGTTTATATGTATCAGTCACTGCAGGAGACCCTCCTCCTACCAATGACGTATTTTGTAATGCTGGGGAATTCTTACGAACATGGTTACAGCAGGCCCTTTCACTAAAGGAACATACATCGCTACAATGCTCACAATGTGATAAAATATGTGGTACAAAACATGAACATGGCTGCTTAGTGTGTACAATATGCAAAATTATTTGTACACATTTAACAGACACCCTGGAAACGCCTGGAGACAAGGATGGTCAGAAAGCTCAGCCAACAGACGGTATGTGTTTACCTCATCGTACTGCATGTTCTTAAGTATATGATAGTGGTCAGTATTATAAGGCAAATTATACCACCTTTCATAATAATTATGTAGAGGTCGTTTTACCCTATTTTCTGTAAAGGTCGTTTTATCCTATTGTCTGTACATAATTTAAAAAAAAAACGCTTGTATATATATGAAACTCATTACGACTTATTTACTATCCACCTTATTCTTTAAAGTCTTAACATAATGACTGGCATAATGTTTAAGTCATTTGATACTAGTAGACATGACACTATATGGGTAATATACGCCGTGTGAGTATAAGTACAGACTGTTCAATTGACAATTAATTATTTTAGGAGACAGTTTGATGCCAATCATCATTGCGAGTGTAGTATCCTTCCTTTCCGGTGTGGGTGTATGTTTATTTGTTCTGTGTCTAATAGGACACTTCCATGGAAGGTATGATACACTTTTTTCTCTATGTAACATACAAAAAAAATATACCAGATTTATATAGCGCCCTTTTCATGCGAACGCACGTTCAAAGGCACTTTACATGATTGTGTTGCAGCCACAAGGGCGCAGGTGCATCCTCTACCAGTGCCGATATAGCATGATCTGACCAGAGGGACAGACTGAGAGAAAGCCCCTGAAAGGAGAGAGAGACATTAGATACAGGCATGTCCGGCGATGCAGAAGTGCGCCTAGCTCTTATTTCGAATAGACAGCCTGGTTCGTTAATGTGACCGGTGTATAGCACCGATACACAACTTCCTGGTACTTCCAGATACTTTGCAGACCACGCGGCCAGATATAGCGGGACATATTATAAATATTTCAGAAATGTTAAGTTCCGATGCCAGGGATTGAACCCACGACCTCTGGCTTGATAGCCCAGTGCGTAACCACTGAGCTAAATCCGCTTATGTAAATATTTTGAAAACTATTATGGACTGATTCTAGCTGTTTGAACCTACCTTTTAAAGGGTATATTGACTACACATACTGTAAATAATAACATGTCTATAACATATACTATTAACATAAGTAGATGTCTACATGGTTTGAATTCCAGGTACATTTGTATAATATCTGTCTTTATGAGTGACTTCAACTTTTTTTATTCCATACTGTACCTATAGAATTTCATCATACATATAGTGTTCGACTGTACCGATGGAAGTGTGGACAATACGTAACCTAACAAAATTCGATTTAGACGTGTATATTGTGTTTATTTGCAGGTTATGTCTGAAGTTCACTGATTCTAGTAAATACATCGAGAAAACTGCAAAGGTAATGTTCAGCGTAGAATTATCTTCTATAAACTTTTAAATGTTTAAATGAAATTTACCGGAACGTTTAAGTATGCACCGGTATGTTATACAGGACGTGTACAATAAGCAATGCATTGAACATTGCTTCACCAAAGCGACTTATGCCATCTGAGCAATTAAAGAAAAGCACAAAATTATGAACCAACGGGGCAAACCGTTTTCAAAACATAGTTGATGCCGATCTCACGGAAGTTTTGAAAAAATTCTATATTTTACGCAGTACCGTATTACAGTTAGTAAAACAATGTAAATTATAACTATGACATAATAGTACAGTATGATATATATTATATATAAGCATACAATAATTCATTTAAAAATTAAATCATGTACTATATTATCATTATGAAATTTGTTTTATCTGTACATGTACACACAGAACCAAGACCCGAAGACCCAGACGTATACCGATAGCACCATAGATATAAATGAGCATGACTATCACGATCTCCGATGTGCAACACTGTCAACCCCTGTCAAATCGCCGAAACAACATCCAGAGCATATAACATCAGCTGGACGAAATCCACCAAACAATGCAGCTACCGAGTATGAAACAATGTCAGATGCTCAGAAGGATCATGTTTATAGTGGACTGAGAAGCAGAGAGTCAAATCATTCGACGGAATACGAGCACACCTCTCCAAATCGTTCAAGTGAACATGTGTACAGTGGAATGCTCAATGATACACAACCCAGTGATCCAACCACTCGACAACAGCCCTCACCTGTAAATAAGTCAGGTGAAACAAACATTATTGATGATCGTTCAATGCACGACATCGGTGACAATCAGGTCGAACCGAACAATTATTTTGTTCTTGAGAAGGAACATCATTCTACCAATCAACCGACACCGGAAGCAGGACAAGGGACTGGTGGTCTTTCAATGGTTACACACGATTCTGGTGAAAACCAGATGGAACCGAACGATTATTTTGTTCTTGAGAAGCAACAACATTCTACCAATCAACCGAAACTGGAAACAGTACAAGAACCAAATCCTGGTGGTGCGGAAACAGCAGACGACACTGGGGATTATCACTCGTACCATACGTTACAGAAGATATGATTACTCTTTTAGTGTTATGTACAACATTGAAACATTGTGTTAACCCATTTTCCACAAAACACCAAAATACGACATATTAAATAGACTCGAATAAACTAATGGAAATATATGTATACTCAAACGCAAAAGAAACTATGCATGTTTCAAATTGGGATAACTATGGAAATATATGTCGTATAAGTATCATTGTTGTACGATGTTAAGCATGTGTGTCACTTTGTCGAACAATGGACACTAATAGACCCTATCGGATTAAATGTTACGTAACGTCACAAAACAGGACATTCGCATGATTTGCGCGTGCAGCGGCTTGATAAAGGTGAAATCGGTCGAATAACCCCTAATTCATTTTCGCAGCTACAATGAGTAAGAATAACACAAAACAATCTCTGTAAAATCAGAACTTGCCAAGATTATCGGAACGTCAGCGAATTAAGGCGTTGATGATGCTCATTAGACGTAACCTTATTGATAATGTTTCATCGGCCTTCTCGGTAGAAAGGTACGATCACGATATGATGTCATCAATTTGTAGGACCTGCAGAATGCTCTTCATGTCGAATGGAATGAAATTCCTCTGCGCGTCGTACAACGAAACGTCAATTCCATGAGACGTCGTATCGTACAGGTTAAATGTCAAAATGGAGATCATACCCAATATTAAAGAAATTATCACAATTAAACCATTTAGAGAATCTTACACCTTAATCTTATTCTCAAAAAACACCGATATTACATTTTATGAAATTTTTATTTTGACCCCTACCACGCTTAAACGAAAAACACGATTCTTTTCACTGCGCTATTTAAACGAAATGTGTTATGTTTTATAGGCAATTGAATAAGCTAAAGTTTGACAACAAACACTATATACATGTACTTTCTTTTATGGATGTCTGAAAAAATAAGTGAAAACCCCATGGACAGTTTCTTTTGCGTTTGAGTACATAAATGTATACAGCCTTAATTATACTCTATGAATGATATACCTTTTGTATGTACACGTAAACACAGAATAATGATGATTGTACATGTACATGTACGTATATAATGTAATTCAGTGTAACACCCATTTACACAATGCCCGTAAATATATTACTTACTACGTAAAGCACAATGACGTAACGTAGTGCATACATGTATAATAATAATTACCAATGTAATGCAATGTTGCATACATCATGTAATGTTCTTCTTGCTCATGTATGGCATGCCGGTTTTCAAATAATTACCTCGAAACAAGATTTATGAAACATTAAGATTTATGATCGTGAAACTAGGTTGTTCGAACGCAAATCCAGGTTCGAATTCGAGCCAAAACGTATGTTTCACATACTTCATTATTTGAAAATTGCCGTGTCAGACACATAATTGTAGTTTCATAATATGATAATCTAACATTAGTATTGTAAATATTTATATTTATTACTTTTTTATACACATTAAATGAAGAGAACATAAAACTCAACTTACTCAATTGTTTACTCTTTTATACACATACAATGTGTACCATTTTGTAAATAACATTTCAGAGTAATTTGAATGCAATGTAATACTAAAAAGTCTTCGCGTGATTGTAAATGATCATGCAATTGTCTGCTGTTTTGCAGTATCTAAAGGAGGGTTCACACTATGAATGTTTGTACTAGCGTTGGTCAGCGTCTCAAAAGTCGAACAAATGAGCCCAAACGTCAGTAAAATTACGTTCACGAAGAGGAATATGTTGGTTCACGATACAGGCGTTGTGTATCTAATTTAAAAGAGCTTAAATCCTTGAGCCAGATATACATAAAACATTCAAAGTTCCTGAAAACAATTTGGTCCGGGAATGTCAGTTTGAACAGCTTTACATACCAAATGTTGAACTCGATCAACATGATAGTTGTGATAGTTAGTTTGGCACATTTTCAGAGGTAATTTGGCTTTGAAATAGTCTAGGCCTAGTTGGTCTGATTTGATGCAGTTATATGATTAAAGAGACAGTAAATGTACTTCTACAAAGTCAAGCATTACATGTTTGCCTATAAATAATCAACCCTACATTTTTTCAGATCACACGATAGATATGATGCTACTCCTGTACTTTGTTTCTGTCATTGTTTCAGAAAGCAACCAAAATAATAGAATGTTGTGAAAGTCCGGTTCAGTTGAAACAAGTTTGTTCTTAGATTAGGATGATTTCATACGCTTTCATACAAATGAGTGTTCTTGCGTGTATTGGTCATCTCATGACAGGCACCGCGTTACAGGTTGTGTGAGTTGTTCAAATACATGTCCTCCTGAATATGAAAACGATGGTGATTTGCCTGAAGTTAAAACATTGTGAAACTTAGAATAATGCATACATGCTACTAATGTCTAAGTAGAGATAAAACTGGCATTCATATTAAAACTTGTATATAAATAATGTTCAGCTATGCCGGTAGTAAAACTAATATATGTGTTGTTTTTAGAACAATGGTGTGTTTGTACATTTTTTAATACAGTCATATCATACCACAATGTTCAGGTGTCCATATGGTGGTCTTACATGTACACTCAGCAAAACCTATACGTACACATGTGTTTACTAACCTATAGCGCGGTCAATACGCGTTTGATCTTGCTGAAAATTCAATATATGTAGTTCGGGTGTGAGGAGTTACAAATTGAATACAATCGATGTTTTAAACATCTGACTACAACTATCATAAACAGAATAAACAAATAATGACATCAGCAAAATATAAAGTCACAAATCTTGGTCGCGTGTTCATCGGTCGTTTGTCAGGTTGCTTATGCACGTATGGTCTCACTGTGCTGATAAAGTTCGTTTTCAAGTCTATGTACAATGATAAGAACAAAGCAAAATTTAGGTTTAAAAATACCGACGTTTCATAAAAATGCAATTTCGGACAGGGTTAACTCCCCTTGACCATTTAAATAAAATAAAAAAATTAAATAAAAACTACCATTGTTGTTGAGTGAAAAATCTAATTATTTTGTGTTTTTTAATTTGACGATAAAAATAAAATTCATATTTACCATACATAAAAATAATTTGCACCTACGCGTCAATTTCTTGGCCATTTTACGGTTTTTGATGTTTCATTGTTCAATGAACCGCTGTATTTAATTTTGAAGAAGAAAAAAACTTTATTTATCCAGACATGTGATGGTCATACCATGTACACAAAATTTCATGCAAAATAATAAAAAGTTATAATAGTAAAACCACGTTGCTACTTATAAGTTTTGCCGAGAGTATATTTCAGTGTCTTATTATTATCTGTAGAAATAATTGTTTTTTACTTTCTTGTTTATATGTTGATACGGAAGTTAAGATTCGTTTCAAAAGACGAACGATATTATAAGACTTTGCTATGTTTAGTAAGTAAGTAAGTAAGCAAGTAAAGACTTTATTTAAACGAGGCTACACATTTGGTTTCCCAATCTTCCATGTGGGTTTACTGTATGCTGCACACATGTATTTTTCATCATATTTGGTCAAACAAGAGATGTTTATATAACGTGTATGCCCCCATTGCAGCCAAATAGTTATTAATGTTAGAGATCGAAGTGACCTTGATATTTGACCTACTGACCTCAATGGGGGTCATCTACAGTTGCTGGCCAACCTCCATGTAAAGTTTGAAGATCCTAAGGCAAAGCGTTCTTGAGTTATTGAACGGAAACCATTTGAATAGTCAGAAATGGTAAAAGTCACAGTGACCTTGACCTTTGACCTGATAACCACAAAATTAATATGGACCATCTACTGTTGATGACCAACCTCCGTGTAAAGTTTGAAGAGCGTAGGACAAAGCGTTCTTGAGTTATTGAACGGATACCATTTGGTCTACTGACCAACAGGTCGACCGACCGACGTGTGTAAAGCAATATACCTTATCATCAAATATGGGGGCATAATAACTGTTAATGATCGCTTTATTATTGATATTTCTGTTTATCTGTGTAAAACTTAAATTAGCATTTCGTCACGCTAGAACCAGGTATGATTTTATTTAATAAATGTCGATCAATATGTTTGAATGTTTGCATTGGTGGGTGGGTACGTTTTATACCCCAAATTGAATGTTATTGAAAATATGTCAAGGTTATAATTATCATGTTATGTGAACCAAATAAGATTTAAAAAAATGTTTTAGTGTTTAGATGTTACAATTAAAATAATTTTGATTACTCATATTTTGCTTACAAGATGTACTTGGTGAAATATTTTGCTGAAATAAATCTGTCAATAGTGAGTGTATTTAAGCTGAATATTTTTAAATTTCCCATCATAGTTCAGCTGGCAACTTTTTGCTTTTGAACGGGTAGACATAATACTACTTAAAATGATAAAATAAATTATTTTGCAATTAGTTCTGGGTTAGGTCCTTTTTGTGCTAGACTGACTAGCCGGTCAGTCAGCGAACGAAAAGGGGTAGAACTAATTGCAAAATAAATTATTTTTGTGTCCTGCGATAGAGTATCAATGTACTAAGCACCAACACAAAGTTGCAAGTTCAACTCCTGTGTCACATTACAAAAAACAACAGCTGATACAGTTTTCGATTTTTTTGGGAAATAATTCGCGTACTTAAGCAAACAATCTACACCGTAGCGAGTACCCTTAAATCTCCACTGAAGTTCACACGCACCATTTGTATAAATATTGACATTAAATGGTCAACAAATAACGCATTGAGATGAATAACATGCATTGTTTAGAAGATCCAAGAAGATGCATATGGAAAGGTATTTATACAACCATGTTCCTGTACACGAACAACCTTGTAACTACGATGGGTTACTTATTTATTTACTTAAGTCGGCAATATTTTACTTGCACATATTGTTTTAATTTGGTTAATATGTTTATTTGTTTATCTGTATTGAAATAATATGACATTGAATTGAGTTATTTATGAGAAAAATTGATTAATGACGTCACGACTTTATCGATGTGTAAAAAAGTATGGAAGAGCAGAGTTGCCATAAATGTACTGACTTATACGCAGAATAGGTATTTTAGTCGATTCACAGGTCTGTATTTGAATTTTCTTTCTTAATACTAGATCTACATATTACCCATTGTTGTAAACTATACTAAAAAGTATGAACTATTATATTTCAGTAATAAGTATTCCGGAAATGTACAAGTATCTGTGGCAATGAACAAGTTCAAAGTACCAATAGATCATGTAACAACATATCTTGTAAGATAAGGTAAGTCCATAAGAAAGAAAATACACCAACTTGCTTATAAGAAAATAGCAACGCTAATTCTGCTTTTTTTCATTACACATGTCATAATTGTCCATTTCAAATATCAAAATACGCGAAGATACGACAAAGTCGAATTTTCCCAATTGTTACATTATCACATTTTCGCTTTTTGTGGCGAAAAAGCGAAACTACGACATGGCATAAATCAGTCACCATACCTTATCCTAACAGTGGTCTAACCACTTAGAGGCCACTGAGGAAAAATTATCGGCGACGAGGAATTACCCATATTTTCTCCCGATGTTTTTGCAGAACCTATCCCAGAAACATCTAAACTGCATTGGGAGTACATCATCGAGACAGTGGGAGTTTTCTTGTCTTTTCGATGTATCCTCAGACACCCCATGCCGATTCATCTCGATTCCTACCTATGTCACAAAAAGACTCATGACTTCCCAGAAGCTTCCGCCAGACCACGAGGAACCTAGAAGCTTCCGCCAGACCACGAGGAACCCAGAAGCTTCCGCCAGACCACGAGGAACCTAGAAGCTTCCGCCAGACCACGAGGAACCCAGAAGCTTCCGCCAGACCACGAGGAACCTAGAAGCTTCCGCCAGACCACGAGGATCCCAGAAGCTTCCGCCAGACCACGAGGAACCTAGAAGCTTCCGCCAGACCACGAGGAACCTAGAAGCTTCCGCCAGACCACGAGAAACTTGCTTGATGATTATTTGGGGATACAATCCCGATACAACGATTGTGTCACCGAAATATCGCCGAACATTCGCCGAACATTTCAATATCACGAATGCTGGTCGCAATGAAGCGAATTAAACGCTGACGTATCGCGAAGCCTCACGGAAAAATAATTTTTCGCGGAAGCATCTCAAATAATTTTCATTGGCCAATCAAAATACAGGATGTTACGATAGTTGATCAAGAAATACGCGGTAAGTGCTGTAATTTCTATAGTCTAATTTTGTAAGTCTGTGGTGTATGTAGATACATTTATTTGAAGTAGATTAACCAAAAAGAAGTCACGTATAAAGTGCTACATTAAACCCATTAAAACATATTTATCTAACAACACAACCATATTTGGTCGATGTCGGGATTGGAAAGCAATCACTATTTTATTTTTGGCCTAATGAAGTTTTGTTCACTGATATTGAACACTGTAGCCCTGACTAATACCGTAACATTGACAAACTCTGACCTTGATAAACACGAGAGCTTATACCAAAACCACTGTGACCTTTAGCAACGTATGACTTTGACCTTTATAAACATTGGGACATCGATCAACTGTGGACTTAACTTAACCTGTGACCTTGCCAAATACTAAGCCATTGATAGCCATTGGGACCTTTATAAACATATCGACCAACTGTAGCATGAACTTAAACTGTGAATTTGCCAAACACTAAAACACTGATAGCCATTAGGACCTTTATAAACATATCTACATACTGTGGCATTAAGTTAAGGATGTTGGAGCGCTTAGGATCCCACCTTCAGAATTTGCTCAAATTTTGCCAGGAAGTAGAGAAATCTATACTGACACAAAATATGATTAAAAAACACTAGGTCACGGAACTCGTTTTTCGGGTAGTCAGCCCTAATTGAAGTGTGTATGCATTATTTTTATAATTCCATGGCAATTGGTAAATTGGTGGTGGTGTTCAAATTTGACATTTTTATTTGATGTCTATGATCTAAATAATAAAATAGTTTTCAATATAGTTTGGGTACACATTGTTATACATCATCAAGATACCAAAAAGGGTATATTTAATTTTGGTCTAATATATATTGCTCTTTTACCCCACCACTTCATAATTAATGCAGCAAAATAGCACCCACGTAAAATCCTAATAACTTTTTTTCCCACCTTAAACTTTTTTTGATATTTTGTAAAATGAGTCTAGTGACATAGATCTTCACAATTATGCAATAAAAATATATGTCACCGAGGTATCTTTTTCGCAATTTTTGTTTTTATTTTGGTTAAATGTGGCTAAAATGCTGAGAAAATCGATGAAAACACTTAAAATAAAATTTATTGAACATGTAAATATCGCCAAAACACATCAACACACAATAAAAAAGCATTACCAATCGAACCTGACTTCCAAAAAAGTCATTTGGCATAAATAGCAATATTTTTTATTTTTTACCCCACCCACCTATTTTGTAATGTAATATTTTTCTCGGAATGAAAACCGTCATTTCGATTAGTATTTTCTAATTTTATTGCATAATACTTATCAAAACTGTTCAATTTGATTTACTGTAGATTATTTTGACACATTTTTACATTTATAAGGCACAAAACGTACTATGACAAATGACGCATGCGCATTAAACCGATCCAACATCCTTAAACTGTGACCTTGCCAAACACTTAGACCGTGGCAGACATTGGGACATTTTCCAACCTTACGTAAAACACTGCTGCATTATCCTACATATTTTTACAAACATTGGACATTAAGACATTTTATGTCCTATAAAGGGATCAATATTTTACAAATGAAATGTGTTTGTATTCACTTCACACTTCAGATGAACCATCCAGTGTTTATTGTTTGAATGTTGCTGGGCGGTATAACTATGTCTGAATTCGTCGTTTATAGTATTTACTGAATATGCTCATAATTATCTGTGAATAATTTACAGTCAACAAAAAACACTTTTTAGTTTCTATTCATAATAGCTTTAAAATGGATATGGTTTGAAATTTGTGATGAAAAGAACTCCCCTGAGCACATTAGGCCAAGGTTGATTATTTTGTAAATCATCATCTCTCTCACTTCTGTTCCGGCAACTGGGACTTGGACTATCGATGTTGACAGCAGTGGCTTTGGTTTTCGGTGGTTCATTTTTCGTTCGGTTATGTGTTGGGCGTTGTGCCGTGTAATTGTGGTGTGTGATGTTCTTATGTGTTATGTTCTCGAGTGGTTAAATTGAGTGCTGCCTTCCCTGTCCAATTTTCTATTATCTTTTGTAAAAAAATAGTTTAGCAAATCGGACAGATAAGGCAGCACTCAACTCGAAATGAACGAAAAGGAACAGGCACACAAAAATGACGAATCAGATACCGTTGTATACGTACAAGCCACAATGACAAACACAAAAAAGAATAACAAAAAATGAAACCTAAAGTCCCATTATGCCTTAAATAGCTATTTTCAAAAAGCAATAACTTGGCAACCTATCTGAAAAATGATGCATTTTGAGCACTTTAGTTGAGTCCCAAAGATGAAAAATATCATAAGATGACGAAAACGAAATAAAGCCTCCATTTTGGATTGTAAACAAAATAACACAATGGAAACAGTAGATGCATAATTTAAAGTCTAAGGGGAGCAACTTTTGCAACATTAGTGTTTTCTCGTCCATACATTTTACTAAATGAGATGTTTGGCATTCTATTTCGACAGATATAGCTGATATTTTGTCGTCAATTATAGATCATTTGTGAAAAGCATCCTAATTCTTTGTATTTTGTCTATTTACTGGATTATCGGGAAAAAAGTTTTGGGAGAGATAACGTGACTTTAACAGCTTAACATTTGTTTTCCCACTTAGCTCAATAAAAGCGTACGCGAATGTTAAAGCATGTGGCTTCGGGCGTAGTTTTAATGTCATTGTCGTTGCAGCTTGTTCTTGTGGTCCGTGATTTTAGCTTGTACTAAATTGCGGTCTGTGTTTTAGCTTGTATACTTGCGGTCAGTGTTTTTAGTTTTTACTTGCGGGTTTGCTTTGAATGAGAATGCAAAGTTTATTAGCTCAAGAATAAACCATTTGTCTTGCCCAGAAAACGTTTTAATCAACAACACTCAGTGATATTTAGAACGTATATAAGGTAAAGTTTAGACTTGAAACAGTCTTTTCACTTCTTGACGTGGTAGAGTGCAGATGTAAGTTGATCAATTGGCATACAAGAGTATGCTTACATTTGTATTATCATCATATATACATGTATGGTATACAATGAATCCAGCCATGACAAATATATTGCCATACCTTAAGTTATATTAAATCAATGAAACTTATTCAATAGTTGTCTTTTCTGTGTTAAGACAATGAGCAAGAAGGCACACACAGTATATAAACAGATTGCTAAATGCTAAATGATGAAAGTAGTACCAGTGTAAATGATGAAAACCAAGTTTAAGAAACAATCAATCAAATCTGACCTTAAGTGAATTTTACGGGAGCTCAAAAAATATTCAATATGAAAAAAACGATCAACAACACATGGTAAATGAGACCAGAGGTATAATTTATACAAGATTTACGTTATATAAATGTACTGATGTTTGAATAGACCTGCTCATTAAATAATCGTTGATATGATCTATGAATACTTAGTCTAGTATTAAAACTGAACAAGACACAGCACGAGAGTCCTCAATGTAGAGCAGAAGGCAGATTGATTTTAACGGACATAATGCTTGCTGTAGTTAAGCTTAAATCACCCACTGCCTATAGGTAAATTTTCAACTTGGGTAGCTAAACGGGGGGATTAACTTTATAAACTCTATGGTAAAAGTACATAAACATAAACATGCATAACCTAGAAACACACCTATAGTTAATTTGTTATCAATCGAAACAAGCTACAACTGTTACAGTATAATAAACACACCAACAAATATAAATACTTCTTTTGTTTTTCCCCCCTTTTTTGACATGTTTGGAGTAATTTGTAAGTGAGAATATAATCACCATTTAGGTATGAATGGTAAATAGTAATAACCAACTGGTTGAATAATCTTCTGTTGGCTCTGCTTACGTTCCGACCTAACATATCATCTTCGTGCCCGCTGGCACATAAGGTAGCTACCAGGTTTCTCCATTTATGTCTACCCTTCGCCATATTTTCTACTTATTCTTCCGGTTTTTCCATGTTCCTAATTTCTCTATTCATAGTCCTTCAACGTGTCTTTTGGCATTGCTCTTTGTCATTTGCCGTCTAATGGTGACCGATTTAGAGATGTCATTGGAATGCTGTTATGGACTAGGTTTTGGCACTGACCACGATCATCATGGTTCAACTAGGGACCGCGAACTTCTTCATTGGTTAGATTATGGTCCAACCATTGCCAGTTCACTTAAATTATTATTGTTTAATCTTCGCCACCAAAACCACAAATATAAGCTTTAGGCGTCTGGAGAAATCAGACATGCGCAGACAATCGAACTAGACCAACCTATAGCCCAGACGTGGTTTTTAGCTCCACCATTCGTAGAATAAGGGGAGCTATTGCAGTCACCCGAGCGTCGGCGTCGGCGTAACACTTTTGTTAAAGTTTAGGTACAGGTTTTTAACCTCTTATATTTACTTAGTCTTTTAATATATTGCTTTGAAATTCATACTTTGCATACAATGTCATGTTCACCATCATGACCCCAACCCATATGCAGGAGTAGGTAACTGTATCAGGCATTTTGTTGAAATTATGCCTTTTTTCTACTTAGTGCAAATAGTAAAAATGTTAAAGTTAGATACAGGTTTTTTAACCTCTAATATCTTCATAGTGCATTGACATGTTGTTTTAATACTTTGCATACTTGTTCACCATCATGACCCCAATCCATACACAGGGGTACGTAACTCTAATAAGCATTTTGGTGAAGTTATGCCCCCTTTTTTCAACCTATTGCAAATGTTAAAGTTTAGGTACAGGTTTTTTTACCTCAAAAATTTTCAAAGTGCATTCGCATATTGCTTTGCATACTTGTTCTCCATCATGACCCCAACCCCTACACAGGGGTGGGTAACTCTATCGAGCATTTTGTTGAAATTATGCCCCCTTTTCGACTTGGAAATGCAAATGTTAAAATTTAGGTACAGGGTTTTTAACCTCTAATATCTTCAAAGTGCATTGATATATTGCTTTGATACTTCGCAAACTTGTTCACCAACATGACCCCAACCCCTACACTGGCGAAGATAACTATTTAGCATTTTGTTGAAATTATGCCCCGTTTTGGACTAAGAAAGGCTTATTTATTTGCCATCATGACCTAGAGGACCTACACATGAGTAGGTAACAGTCCTGCATAATTTGTCCAAATTATCCCCCTTTTTCGACTTAGAAGCCCCAACCTCTACACAGCTGAGGGTAATGCTGCTGTTATGAAGCATTTTGTTTTGAATATATAATGATTGTACTATCCTAGCATGGCACTGGGAATAGTGGAGCGCGCTGTTCGTGGACAGCTCATGTTTCTTATTGTGTGGTGTGCTAGCTATCTGAAACTTGTGTTATTCGAGTAGTAAATACTGTAGCGCAAAGACATTCCAAAGCCATACAGAAACGACAGCAGCGCCTAGCCATCCATGCAGGAGCCAGACATAGAACGGACCATCCACATCCCCAAAAGTGGACATTTCAAGCAAGCCTATATACTCATTCCACAATGTATGACACACTGTGGACTTCGAATTTTGTGCATAATTAGCCATAAAGGGGGGGGGGGGTACATGTAATTATAAATGATAACCACAATGAAGTGACGTACGGGGAGACTTTTTACAGCCGCCACACAGCACTTTACACCAGCTCTCTGTAAGTTTTGTTTGTCCAGTTGTTTAGTTGAAATTATTTTAGGCCAGTATATCTAGTAGTACTAGTAACTGATGCAAAGAGTTTAATTGGTGCAAAAAGATTATATTAAGTCAGACAGGGAAGCCAGCACTCAACTTAACCAGCCGAGCACAAAAAACATTAAAAACACACAAAGCACAATGCCCAACTGAACCAACCGAGCATAGGAAACATAAAACACATAAAGACACAATGCCCAACAAAACAAGCGCAGATCCGCCCAAGTCCAAGCTGTCGAAAAGTATAATAAATTATAACTAGCTGAATGACACAGTTTCCACAGCAAAAGGATACAATGCCTAGTTTTAGCGGTCAGAAATCTTAAAACGACGAAGTGCCCAACACCCTTCCGACCAAGAAAATTAAACATCCCTTGGCCCACTGTTTAAAGTCTGAATAGAAAAGATTCAGCAAACAAAAGGCAGAATGCCTACGCTGAATGACCTAGTTACAACAGTAAAACTGCTGAACTACATAGTTTTAGCAGCCTTTAGTCTCAAAAGTTAAGTAACAGTATTAAAACGTTGGAAGGCCCGATTAAAAATCTGAAAGCCATAGCCGGGTGACCTAGTTTCAATAAGTAAAATGACGTTATTAAACAAACACAGATATGACGTAATTAACACGTCATTAAGAATTGCAAGCAATACAGAAGTCCCGTACCGGTTTAAAGTAATTTACAATGTGTCTGTTGCCATAGCAACCACAATTCCCATTAAAGATACCGGGTTAAACTGCACTTTTGCCATTTATTTCATTATGCGATGACGGTATTTTGTGGGAAAGTTTGGTGTTGGTTCATGTACGACATATACATACATTTTATTCTCCTGTTCTTGGCCTTTAACGTCTCTCTGATTTTTTACAGCTCTTACCGGAGTTTCTTATCCAGATATCTTATACAGATGTAAAAAATGATTTCCTTCCGCAGAATTGTGTTGTGCATCCATCTTTGAATAAATTTGATATGTTATTATCCAGTAGAAATGCTAAAATAATGAGAAACACTGCTATGTTTATTTCTATTATGTCATGTTTCATAAAAATGGTGATATTATGTAGATCCCTATAATCATTTACTATAATTGTATTGTATTGCATTTGTACTTCCACTGCCATGTCAATTTGTGTATATGTATGCTATCATATATTTAATGTATTGGTCGGAGGCCTTTGTACAATAACCTTAAACTTGAACTTATCTTTGTATTAGGTCTTAGGTTAGATGTTAAGCTTCATGATTCGATCGCTATCGATAATCCCAAACAATTTGCTACAAATAGAACCATTTTCTATAAAACTGTTTATTACGAAAAATATTACTTCAAATACTAGATGTTAAGGTGGTAGTGTTGGCATTGATTGATGACGAATATTGGGAGTATAACTGTAAGAGTAACGTTTGTTTTAAAGACCACCTGGAAACATTGACTATTATTACAAAACCTGTCTGCAAATATCACTTATTAGTCCCCTACCGGTTTTTGACCGGAGGGGACTATAGGTTTGCCATCCGTCCGTCCGCCAGTTAGTCCGTCCGTCAAACAATCTGGATCCTGACATAACTCAAACAGTTTCCAAGCTAGGTTTATGAAACTTGGTATGTGGATAGGGGGCAATAAGGGGATAATGAACATCTAAAAATATTTTGATTCTGACAAAAATTGTGGTTGCTGTGGCAACAGAAACATTGAAAATGGCCTGAAACCGGTAGGGGACTTCTGTATTGCTTGTTTTATCTGAGTTGATCTCCAGTCAGTCCATTTTCTTTAGTGTATATGTGAATACGGACTCTGGATTGAATTACTAAAACATATGCCTATCATTCCTCCTGACGCAAAGGCCGCTCACAAGCATTCTCCACGCATCCCGGTCCTGTGACATACTGTCCAACTGTGTGCATGAGTTACCTGTCCTCCTTACATCGGTGTATAAATCTATTGTTGGGTCTTCCTCTCTTTCTCTTCCTGAGGGGTTCCATGAAATGGACTGTTTATTGGTGTTTTAAGCTGTTTTGCGGAGGTCGTGACCTAACCATCTCCAGCGCCTTTGTTTAATAATATTATTTTGGTCGATTGGCTGTTGGTCTGAACGTTCCCATAGGTTGAATAAGGCCATCGGATTTGTAGAATGCGTCTCAGCCATGGCTGGATTGAATCAAAGAGTATATAGTTAAGAAATAAATTAATATGAATTTATTTTGACTCTAATAGCATGATGATTTAAGCGCGCAGTTATATTTTAAGCCAGAATTACTAGTACTTTGCGAGAGTGATGTTTACGTTACTTGTTTACCTGTATGACGTCATAAAAACGACATGACGTCACTTTCATTGTATATCAGACGATATACAACGCAACTTTTGTTCTTTGTCTATATAGGCAAAATCTGCGGCTATTTTAGAATGTACGCTTCTACATACAGCAATTCGATCGAAGAAATCATGCTATCTTTCCCTTCAATATGCTACAGTGCAAATTATCAAATTAGAATATAAGCTGGTGTATCCAACAGCTTCAAATGCATACCTCTTGACCTTAACCTCTTGTTTAAAGTATTGACTTTTACATAAAATGCTCAATATAAGCGCGCGTTCCACCTCTTTAAACCATTGAATAGTGCGCCTATAGAATTTGTTTTGAATGCATTTGCTGACGCAAGCAAACTTTTCATACAATCACTAGGGTGAGTATAAATAACAACCAATACCCGATACAACACAAACATTAACGTACCGACGAGCAGACGATACACAGACGACAGTGATACGTTGTTGATATCGACGCACAACATTCGGACAAGATGGGTTCGTGTCATAGTAATATGAATAAAGCGCTTAAATGTGCCGGAGATAAACCGGGAAAGGGGAAAGGCAGAAGGGGTTCCAATGACTCTAATGGATCGAAAGGCTCGCATGGAAAGAAGAAGGGCCACGGTAAAGGTGGACGTAAAGGCTCTAAGGGATCTAATCATTCCTAGTAGGACGTTCTCTAGTAACCTTAGTTATCCAATTGTTAAACGACAAATATGTATAGTTTGGCGACTGTTGTTGGATAACCTTTACTATGGATGATTGTGTAAGTTAATATTTGAACTTTTTAATATGGACTCATAGCGGATCCTTTGAACCGGTACCTACACTGCCCGGGTAACATCACAAATGACAATGGCATGTTAAACCGAAGAATGAATTATTCTTATATGGATATGAATCAAAACCTGCGGACAATGCAAACATTTATACGATTACGTTAATGGTACATTCAAAGAGGGAAATGGACATTGTTCGTCTGCGCACGCATCATAAAAGTGAAAGACGCATCCATCTACATAGCAACAAAAGAACGTTACATGTACCAATAAAGAACGATTGCAGACGCCATACAAGAAACAACATTGTCGTATATATCTACATGTTTTTATTCTTACTGTGATTTTACCTTGACTGTTAATAGTAGTTTATTTATACTGTCAATTACAATCACTGTAATAAAACTGTGCAAAGTTAACAAACTTTTTACTGATATTCAAATTTGTTTTCTTATATCGATACATTAAACAGTGTTTTAGTAGATTTTGATTGTGAATCTTATGTTTATTTACTTTTATATGTAAATGAGATATATTTTCCGAATTCGTTTTGGCCAATAGGATTTGTTATATATAAAGTTGCGTTGTGATCTAGCGACGACATGACTCCGTCCATTATTTAATTGTGACAAATCATTATTGCTTTGTATCGTAATTTTATTTCAACGTGTATGTAATTTGATTATATTTTCAAAAAAAAAGATTTATAAATATTCACAAGAAAATGTTGTGGTTTTTTTCAACCAAGGTGTACGTGTGCACATTTATCACTGTTATATGGCCACCCGACTTCAGTGTAGCTATCATTCATATTTACCTCCCTTTATGGCTAATTATGCACATAATTCGAAGTCCAAAGTGTGTCATGCATTGCGGATTGAGTATATAGACTTGCTTGAAATATCCATTTTTATGGATGTGGATGGTTCGTTCTATGTCTGACTCTTGTGTGGATGGCTAGGCGCTGCCGTCGTTTCTGTGTGGCTTTGGGTTGTCTGTACGCTACAGTATTTTGAATCTGCCATTGGCATTCAGCATGCAGCCACTATTAATAATTCGTAATTCTTAATTTTATGTTAAATATAGAGCTAAAAAATTGAGATTTTTTATCATATTGAAGTATTAAGAGAATTGAACATATTATTCTTATCATTAATCATGTAACGGCTTTATTTATTGTGAGTGACCTACTGTGACCTATTTGGTTCTAGACAAATTCAATATGGTCCACTTAATTATATATAATTTCGTTGAACGAATTTTCGTCGCACGATAGCTTTTCCAATTGATGCTACTTAATATGGAACTAGAATCATTGTAAAATGCCGAGGAGTTTCAATGGAGCCGATCAAGGCATGGATTAGCTAACGTCACGTCAGTCTTTTTGAACATTGCATTATTGCACACTCTGGGAGTGCCGAACGATCTTTCCACTACGGCTTTACAGCACATTAGGCGCAGGTTATGTGAAAGAAAGGGTTAAACAAGATCGTAAAAAGTTATCATAGTTTGTGTTTGGTTATATTCTACATGCATAATTATGGTAAATCTTTCGACGTCGTTACGCATGCTTAATACTATTTGTACATAGGCCGATTTACGAGAGATTTATACGCCTATAAAAAACTTTTGAAAAAGTTTTAATCAATGCTATGCCATCGTATGGAGTTTCAAATATACAATTGAAAACCCGGATTGAAGCAATAATTATAATAATCATGTTAGATGAAATTGAAATATCGCGTGAAAAAATCGATGAATGGATTCGAAACTGCTCTGGAATGCTGATATGTAAATAAACAAGAATAAATAGGAATTTCGTGTTTTGTCCTCCGATTACCCTCGTATAGTAAGCATGTACGAATATATGGACCAAGAAACATATTAAGGGGTGGAGTGAGAACAAAAGTGGAATGGGTGTGGTAAACAATAATACAGATTTTTTGAGAAAATAAAAGGGCTCAAGCAGACAGACTTGTATTGTATGTATACTATCACTGTAACATAACACCAACAACTCGTTAAAAAAGAGCCACCCTCCTTTTAACATAGTCTGTTTCAAAGAATGCGTGTGCCTTTCAGTACTCGTTCATAAACACACCAATTTGCTTGTGCCACTAGCCAAAACGCATACCATGCTTACATTATAACTCCAGGGAACAAACTATTATTTAGTTTTTGACTGAAAAAGATATTCAAGAAAAATTGTCATATTTCTACTTTCGGTTTGCAAGGTCATTGAGATTTTGCATGATACAAGTTCATAAATATGTTTCATAATTATTCCTTTGTAAGAGTTTGTTCCTTTTACTATTGACTATGTCTCCAACAATAAACGTTGACTCTTAATGTTATGTTGACTTTGTTTGTGAACGAGCAAGATTTGCAATGAAAGTGGTGTCATGCTTCAATAAATTCACTGTATTCATATTTATGTTTTGTTTAACTTCAAGGGTAAATATAGTGCATCATAATACTATGCTTACTGTATCCAACACATTTCAATTTTGAGAATAAAATGCTTTTGAAAATATGCTCAATCTCACTAAAAATTATACTCTGTTACCTTAAGCCATTTTTGTGTCTTGGTGTGGAAGTCAATATTCAAGATTGATCTTACTTGACTTAAGGATAAAGACAACCAATCAGATCACACCATATTAAACTCTTGGTAAGTATCAGGCGAGGTGATTGGCCATCCTTGTTCTCTATTTAAATAAGATCAATATAGAATACAACTCCTGGACCCTCTGTCTTGGAAAATATCGATCGGAGCGACATAGCCGAAATAGTCTCACTTATTATTTCAGATTAAGGTTAATCCAGTATGAGCCTGTACTTAAAATCGGTTAACACAAAAGAGAATCATTGTGATCAATTACAGAAATTTATAATTTAGGAGCTCTTCTTTGAGTAATGCCTAATACTCGGACAATGATGTGAACAAACTCTCAATCTGTACCGAGCCTTTTTTAGATGATTCTTGAGATTGGGGCAAATGTTCTTATTACGCTAAAACATAAATTGTATGGGTAGAGAAATACACTGGTTTTTATAAAATATCAATGTCGTGGGTTTTTATGATCGTCTGATGTTCAAACATCATCTCTTCTCAAACCACTTGGCTAATGGTGATGAAAATTCACAGTATGTTTCAGGCATTCTACTATGTCTGTTCAAAGAATTCAATTCCATGTAGAACTCCACCAAAAAGGAAACTTTTGAATCTTATCATCAAGAACCAGTAGACCTGAAGCTTAGATATTTGGTATGAGCATTGTCTTGTGGACCTCTACAGAGTTTGTTCAAATCATGACCCAAGGGTTAAAATTGGCCCCGCTTTAATGGTCACTTTATTTTACATTGACTTATGTAGAAGACGTTAAAACCCTTCTTTTCAGAAACTAAAAGACCTAGAGCATAGCTCTGTTGGTTTGTAGCATCCTCTAGTGGACCTCCACCAACATTGTTCTAATTATGTTCACAGAGTTAATATTCGTGCCGTCCATGGGTAACTTGATTTATATGGTGTTAAATTGGAAATAAACAAAAAAAAACGTTCATCTTATTGTATTTCTAACTGGAAAGCTTTTTAAGCTCAACAGTCGCATTGTCTACCAAATTCCATCAAATAATTTTGAATCGTTAAAAAACATAGCCGCCAGTGTGCGGCCTAATTTCGGTATATAGAAAACAACTTGAAATTCTTGCTCTCAGAAACTACTGGTCTGATTTCAAAATAATTGTACACACGTTCCTTTATTCTTTTAAATGGAATGAAAATTTTTGCCAAATAAGACACAATTTCGGTGGATTTGTCAGTAGATAACAAGGAATATTGGAATATCCATACTTAACCTTTTGAAATGCAGTGTATACTTATTTGAAATATAGAACCGAATTAAATGAGCATGCGTATTGTTTATGAAAAGTCACATGACCAAATCAAAGATGGGGGAGCATAATTTATATAAAAATTGGGTACGTATTTCACTGACATGGATGTTAATACATGTAGATCAAAGTGATGTCACGGAGCTTACATGATCCTGGGACATGATTCAAGGAGGATAATCGATACACTATGAATGTGTGAATCAATGAAATAGAAAACGTAATCCCATGTTAGGCGGCACTGAGAATAATTTCAATTAGTTATTATTTACAGAAGAATTAACAGATTTAGAAAATTATTATTGAACTAAAAATCAACATAACTTTATATAACGTTGACCTAAATTAAATGAATTGGCTGAATAATTAAACTAACTACATTAAAGTTTGTATACATATTAAGGGTGGCAACGTGTATCAATTGCAATCATCATTCATATGTTCGGACTGTAAATCAGCCAGGTCCGTAATTAAAAGCTACTTAGATTTTTTCTACTGTTCTTTTTCAAAGAAACAAATGTTTCACTTAGAAGTAAACTAACTTTGATTTGTATCATTGACAATTCTAATTGTTTAATATCGCAATAGAAATCTATACATGTTTAGACCAAAATCAATCTAATATGGTTTTGTTACAATCTACTAAAACTATTCAACAAACTTCTCTTAGCCTAAAAACATCTTAGCAGTTTTGAGAGTACGGGTCCTGAAAGTTTGCATCCACACTGATCATTACTCTCTATATCACGCATAACACGGATATCATACTCAGAACCTTCAGTCGATAAACAAAACTTTCCAATTTTCTAACATAATTATATTTCATCACAGGAAATCCACTTTGTAAGTTTTTTTACTAGTTTTGGTAAAATGTCCTGACTCGGGGAGGTAGTAGGTCCGAGTCTCTTTACGGAGGAAGAAGTGACCACAGCAACAAGTTATTAAGAATTGCAAGTAATACATAAGTCCCCTACCGGTTTGAAGCCATTTTCAATGTTTCTGTCGCCATAGACGTGCTTAATTCCCTGATTGCCCCCTATCCACATACTAAGTTTCATACGCCTAGCTTGGCAACTGTTTCAGCTATGTTAGGATCAAGATTTATTGACGGACGGACTGACGGACGGATGGAGGGCAAACCTATAGTTCCCTCCGGTCAAAAACCGGTAAGGACTAAAAACATTCTGTCCAATTAACGACACAAGTCCATTACTGATTTTCTGCTTGTTATATTTCTACAAGGTTTGACTTACAACCAACCAAGCCTATTATGCCTCCTTAATTGCGATTACCGAGAAAGTTCCTGCTGAGGACACTAACGTGAACTATGTGCAGTCACTGGAACAATTAAACTTTGACAATCAAACAGTGAACAGCGCTCAATATTCCTTTGAAGTTGATAAATGTATAGATCAGTCAGGTTAAGAGTACAGTGACGCAGCGGTCGTGCCCACTATTACGGTATAAAACCAATTATAAACATAGACAGCTATAATTTCAATGCTTAACTAACAAACAATGTTCGCACTACCAATTTAGACCATGGTTGTAATCTTCTGTATACACATAAACGGCTACGTCACTGTCACCAGATCCTAACTGGGTTGTATACAATGCACCATTTCACATATACTATTCCTAAAAACACAACAGATTGGTAAAGTCTTTAACGAATTCATTTTTTTATCTAAGATGAATTTGTGTCTAAATATATTTCGCTATGAAAAAAGTTCAAATTGCCTAAGATCAATAGAGGATATATTTTTATTTCTAAGTGAAATATTTTTCGTCAAAGAAATGTTCCTTAGCAAAATCCTAAGACACTTTATGAACACGGGCTGTGGATTGGTTTAATTTAGTTCACAGAGTATGAGTATATATTTAACGCTATTACCTACGTATAAGGGGAGATGCATGATTCCTATTATAAATGTACTTCATAAGCTAAGAGATATTAAATTCTTTTGTAAGCTAGCTTACGTAAGAGGTCCGTACACACGAACTTTAAATATATGCCCTGTTCATCTGGTTAGAATTATTGACTTTAACATAAGTTGTTCAATAAAAACATGTTTAAAAACTTACCATGAAATATTGCACCTATACAACTTTTTATTGAATGGATTTGCCTACGCAAACACACTTGGCATAATGGGTAAATCACTATGGGTGAGTATAAATAAAACATTTGCGCCGAGTACCCGTATATAATCCAAACAATACCGTAACAACGGACAGACGGTACACAGACGGCAAGCGAGAGTAACACGTTGTGTTTGAACGGGTAGACGGACTTTATTCAAGCCAAGATGGGTGCGTGTGGAAGTAGCATGAAGAAGGTGAATAAAGTGCTTAAATGTGGCGGTGATAAGCCTGGAAAAGGAAAGGGCCGAAGGGGTTCAAATGCCTCTAATCATTCGCATGGTTCACATGGCTCGCATGGCTCGCATGGCAAGAAGAAGGGTCACAAAAAGGGACGTAGGGGCTCCAAGGGATCTAATCATTCCTAGAAAGATATTATCTAGTGCCTTTATTTATTTAATTATTAAACAACAGATCTGTTCAAAATGATTGACAACCGCTGGTGGATAACTTAAACATTTGGAAATTGTGTATATTAATTTATTACTAGGCTATCGTTCACACGCTATATAAAACATTTATGTGTGGCTTCTTTGACTCATTTCTGTGTGGCTTACCTGTACTCACTGGCCGGAACGTATCATATTACGCGATCATGATGTATACTTTTAACAGACACTTGGAGACATGGGCGAGCGCTACGTAGCGCTTCCCACGGGAGGTAATCATTGCCTTCTATATTTAATTGAACGGGAGGTAACTGAATAAAGGCGTTCGGTAGCGCTTTGCTTAGGCAACGGACCCCTGGTCAAACCAACATGACGATGTGGACATTAATTGTAAGATTACGCCGATAGTGAAATATGGATATTAACGTTTTGGCGCGCATCACAAAAGTGAAAAACATTTATCAAATGATGCTAGTCTCGATGTCATCTCCATAGCAACATACAAGTCTCGGCGTCATCTCCATAGCAACATACAAGTCTCGGCGTTATCTCCATAGCAACATACAAGTCTCGGCGTCATCTCCATAGCAACATACAAGTCTCGACGTCATCTTCATAGCAACAACAATAGAGCGTTACCAACTAATACCGATTGCAGACATCATAGAAAGAACAATGTCTCGCTATATATATCTACATGATCAAAGACTAATAGTGAGCATTACCTTGACTGTAAAAAGTATTTAATACAACTTTTTATTACCCAGTTAATACATTAATAATGCAATACAACTGTGCAAAGTTAAACAAAGTTTAGACTGATGTTCAGATTGGTGTTCTTATATAAATACATTCAACAGTGGTTTAATATATTTTGATGGTGCAGTTAATATTCATTCAACTTTGTAAGTTTAAACGAATTGTTTAATATTCTTATTTACCCTTTTGCCAATGTGATCAAATAACACATTTAAGTATTATATATTTGATGCTGTGATATTTATTTGTGGCAAACTTCCGTCCATTTCCTGTTTTTTATTGCGGAAACTAATAATTGCTCTTTTATTGTATACTAGTATTTAAGTCCCACGTTTCAGTGATTTCCATTATATCAAAACAATGATTGAACAGTGTTTTTGTCTTCTACACTGCCTTCCAAAAGTTCCTTCACACTCTCGAAATTATATGCTTTACTTCAATTAACTAAAACCTATGTAAAGTTTACCAATTTTCTTGCAGTTAAATAAATTATGTACATAATGCCTATCAAATAAAAAAACTTTAAAAACGCTATTATTTTCAAAGGATTTGGTTGAACAATCATGAGGAAAGTAACCTTATCCCTAAACCTATGCAAAAGTACTGACGCCTACGTGGGTGAGCAATAGTTATCACATAACTTGCGGTACAGGAGTGCCGTAAAGCCGTGCCGTAAATATCGTTCGGCACTCCCAGACTGTGCTATAAATATTTAAATAAGCTTGACGTGACGTTAGCTAATCCATACATTAATCCGTCAATGACATCAGGCTAATATCAACGTCGCGATGACGTCGCGCTCATTGTACCGCTGAATTTTGGCTGAAACATATGCAGCGTACATCATCATTTTGAACAATAATATGCGTTTTCTAAGGTTATGTGATAAATAGAATCTAACATTCGTGCTCATTACATACGAGTTTTATTAAACTCGTCGACAAAAACAATATGACACTCGGCAAAGCCTCGTGTCATATCATTTTGTCCACTCGTTTAATGAAACTCGTATGTAATGAGCACTCATGCAAGATCCTCTATATAATGTGTATACTCTCAACTGAATTCAATTACTGTCACTATCAACTTTGGCATTGACATAATCAGTTGATTGATTCTTTCAAAACCATTAGTCCGCCAAATTTCATTGACAATGGCTTTATTCCTTGGTCTATTGGCTACCATAATTCTGACGCTTAATTAAGCATAGACGCAATGTCAAACCAACATTTTCTATGGAATTTAAGTCTGTCGACTTTAGTATGTGTACTTGTGTACAGCAAAAACCTGCGTCAAATGTCACCCGAATTTAAGCTATGATTAGCATTAAGCATGCAGCCAATATTAGTTATTCCATAGGAACTTGCATCATTTAAAAAATATTAAAACATTTTTAAAAAAAAAATCACTAGGCCTACTGTAGAGCCAGTATCAATAAAATATACTTTAATACTGATTTTGTTTTCAATTTTGTTTTCAATTTTGTTTTCAATTTTGTTTTCAATTTTGTTTTCAATTTTTTTTCAATTTTTTTTCAATTTTTTTTAATTATGCAAGTTCCTGTGGTTATTCTCAACCAGCTTCGTACTTGATTTTAGATACGAAGAATATAGCACGTTTTTTTCCATATGGAATTTATTAAACGAATTAAATGAAATAATAAAATGCGAAGTTATGCTCACAGGTAACCGTATCATTGAAAAAGAAGAAAAAACATGAACAACAAACACTATATCAATTTCTGTATAAACAATTCTTCTTCAATGAAACATTTACCTGTGGTTCTTCTTAGCATTATATAAATTTGATTGAACTCCACTAGACCGACTTGAAAATTGAATCTCTCTTGAACCTGCTTTAAGCAATATTTAGCTTGCTCGGATCTTCATGATCGCGTCTTTGAGTCTTTTGAGGCATTAACTACTAGAACATAGTTCCCAAGCATATTAATGTATTTGATTGTAATAGCAAATTCCTTCATTGATCTGACCTGATCAATGTTATAATAAAACTGATAGGTCATTCAGCATTTTATAGCTGAAACTGTGAGATTCAGCTTTTTTTAAGCTAATACTAGGTCTTTCAACTTTTTGACAGCTGCAGAGACGTTCAGCGGATCAAATTCATTTTCTCGTTCAGTTGTGTGTTGGGCATTGTGCCTTGTTATTGTATTATGTGATGTTTTTGTTTTATGTGCTCGGTTGTTAAGTTGAGTGCTACATTCCCTGTCCGAGATTCTATTTTCTCTCTTTTTCCAACTTGGTACGAACAGCGACACATGTCCATAAGCGGATTTAGCTCAGTGGTAACGCACTGGGCTGTCAATCCAGAGGTCGTGGGTTCAATCCCTGGCATCGGAACTTGACATTTCTGAAATAGTTATATAATATTTCCCGCTATATCTGGCCGTGTGGTCTGCAAAGTATCTGGAAGTGCCAGGAAGCTGTGTATCGGTGCTATACACCTGGCACATTAAAGAACCAGGCTGTCTATTCGAAATAAGAGCTAGGCGCACATCTGCAGCGCCGGACATGCCTGTATCTATTGTCTCTCTCTCTCCCTTCCGGGGCTTTCTCTCAGTCTGTCCCTCTGGTCAGATCATACTGTATCTGCACTGGTAGAGGATGCACCTGCGCCCTTGTGGCTGCAACATGGGTAAACTGCCTTTGAACGTGCGTTCGCATGAAAAGGGCGCTATATAAATCTGGTATATTATTATTATCATTTATGTCACTGGGGAGGGGTGAGCGTTAGATAAAGTGCACCAAACCCCACACTTGCCCAATAGACAATTTTATGGAACAGGGCAGTGAAAATAAAAAGTTTCCCGCCATGCAATGCACCCATGTATAGAGGCGTAGACGTCTGCACGTTTTTTTCGACCGTGCGTGAATAACGTGCAATTCGGATATATCATTTGATTTTCCTTGATGTCATTCGAAATTTCTGCTCGTTTTTTCGCGTATTTTTATTTTGACGCTTAGACTTTACAAATTGTACAATAAATTGCCTGACTCTGGCTTGATGCTTGATTTGTATAATACGCTGCGTTGGGCTTTGTTCCGTGTAATTGTGATATGTGATATTTTCTGTTCTTTCCCGTCCGATTTTTTATTATCTTTTTGGATGAATGTTGTTTTTATATAAGTGTTCAAAACATTGTTATTCTTCAGTATTTTCTAAAATCCTTCATAGAGACCATGCTGACATTATGACCTATATAAGTACACTGTTGCATAGGCACATGCTTTTAAATATCTGAGTGTACCCTATTTATAGAGAAGGTAGTGCAGAGGTCATTTTTAGCATCATCGGATATGACGTTACGAAAGCTGGTACCCAGTTTTTTATACAGTTGTCACAGCAAACATGGTTACCAGTTCCTGTGACGTCATATCCGTTGCGGCTAAACATGGCCGCTGTACTACCCTCTTTCTATAAAGGGTACACTCAGATAATTTTAAACCATGTGCCTATGCACTGATGGTCAGTAGTATGCATGGCTACGACGTAAATGATTAAACATGCAGCTGTGTGAAGTTGGCTCAACATACGACATTAAAAAAATCGAAAATCGTCGAGTTGGACGACATTCGATTTTTGACAATTTTTTGAATGTCGTCCAATGTCGTATGTCGAGCCAACTTCACACAGCTTAAACATGCTCATAACAGTTAATATGATAATAATTTCTGGGTCAAAAATATTTATGTCTGTATTATTTCTGTCCACTTGGTTACGTAGGTGACAATAGAACACTGTTATATAAATCGCATTAATTTTATATACGAATCATACACTACGTGTACATAGACCGACATACTTCATTCAAACATCTATAAAAAGTACTTTTTAAAAAAGGTTTAAATCAATATCACGTTTTATTCTAACAGTATTCAGAGTAGTATAAATTTGAACGACATACGAGCGTATTTGAATAGTAGGATTGAAGAATTTATGATTAACTAGATGAATGTAATTCTATGGATGTATTCGAAACTGTTATACGCAATGAAAACGAATATTGACGTAGAGTCCTCAAATTATTCTGTCCTACTCAGGCTGACAGACACATAGTTCCCAAGCATATTAATGTATTTGATTGTAATAGCAAATTCCTTCATTGATCTGACCTGATCAATGTTATAATAAAACTGATAGGTCATTCAGCATTTTATAGCTGAAACTGTGAGATTCAGCTTTTTTTAAGCTAATACTAGGTCTTTCAACTTTTTGACAGCTGCAGAGACGTTCAGCGGATCAAATTCATTTTCTCGTTCAGTTGTGTGTTGGGCATTGTGCCTTGTTATTGTATTATGTGATGTTTTTGTTTTATGTGCTCGGTTGTTAAGTTGAGTGCTACATTCCCTGTCCGAGATTCTATTTTCTCTCTTTTTCCAACTTGGTACGAACAGCGACACATGTCCATAAGCGGATTTAGCTCAGTGGTAACGCACTGGGCTGTCAATCCAGAGGTCGTGGGTTCAATCCCTGGCATCGGAACTTGACATTTCTGAAATAGTTATATAATATTTCCCGCTATATCTGGCCGTGTGGTCTGCAAAGTATCTGGAAGTGCCAGGAAGCTGTGTATCGGTGCTATACACCTGGCACATTAAAGAACCAGGCTGTCTATTCGAAATAAGAGCTAGGCGCACATCTGCAGCGCCGGACATGCCTGTATCTATTGTCTCTCTCTCTCCCTTCCGGGGCTTTCTCTCAGTCTGTCCCTCTGGTCAGATCATACTGTATCTGCACTGGTAGAGGATGCACCTGCGCCCTTGTGGCTGCAACATGGGTAAACTGCCTTTGAACGTGCGTTCGCATGAAAAGGGCGCTATATAAATCTGGTATATTATTATTATCATTTATGTCACTGGGGAGGGGTGAGCGTTAGATAAAGTGCACCAAACCCCACACTTGCCCAATAGACAATTTTATGGAACAGGGCAGTGAAAATAAAAAGTTTCCCGCCATGCAATGCACCCATGTATAGAGGCGTAGACGTCTGCACGTTTTTTTCGACCGTGCGTGAATAACGTGCAATTCGGATATATCATTTGATTTTCCTTGATGTCATTCGAAATTTCTGCTCGTTTTTTCGCGTATTTTTATTTTGACGCTTAGACTTTACAAATTGTACAATAAATTGCCTGACTCTGGCTTGATGCTTGATTTGTATAATACGCTGCGTTGGGCTTTGTTCCGTGTAATTGTGATATGTGATATTTTCTGTTCTTTCCCGTCCGATTTTTTATTATCTTTTTGGATGAATGTTGTTTTTATATAAGTGTTCAAAACATTGTTATTCTTCAGTATTTTCTAAAATCCTTCATAGAGACCATGCTGACATTATGACCTATATAAGTACACTGTTGCACAGGCACATGCTTTTAAATATCTGAGTGTACCCTATTTATAGAGAAGGTAGTGCAGAGGTCATTTTTAGCATCATCGGATATGACGTTACGAAAGCTGGTACCCAGTTTTTTATACAGTTGTCACAGCAAACATGGTTACCAGTTCCTGTGACGTCATATCCGTTGCGGCTAAACATGGCCGCTGTACTACCCTCTTTCTATAAAGGGTACACTCAGATAATTTTAAACCATGTGCCTATGCACTGATGGTCAGTAGTATGCATGGCTACGACGTAAATGATTAAACATGCAGCTGTGTGAAGTTGGCTCAACATACGACATTAAAAAAATCGAAAATCGTCGAGTTGGACGACATTCGATTTTTGACAATTTTTTGAATGTCGTCCAATGTCGTATGTCGAGCCAACTTCACACAGCTTAAACATGCTCATAACAGTTAATATGATAATAATTTCTGGGTCAAAAATATTTATGTCTGTATTATTTCTGTCCACTTGGTTACGTAGGTGACAATAGAACACTGTTATATAAATCGCATTAATTTTATATACGAATCATACACTACGTGTACATAGACCGACATACTTCATTCAAACATCTATAAAAAGTACTTTTTAAAAAAGGTTTAAATCAATATCACGTTTTATTCTAACAGTATTCAGAGTAGTATAAATTTGAACGACATACGAGCGTATTTGAATAGTAGGATTGAAGAATTTATGATTAACTAGATGAATGTAATTCTATGGATGTATTCGAAACTGTTATACGCAATGAAAACGAATATTGACGTAGAGTCCTCAAATTATTCTGTCCTACTCAGGCTGACAGAAGACATTAAACAACTGAGAGTAGAATGCGCGACTTAAGTAATGGGCCACAAAGCATAAAAAAAATGTTCATTAAAAGGGTCATTATTCACAAACAACTTAATCAGAAATTCAGACGTAGCTAATAAATGGTACGTGCTCTTTTCACTCTATTTTAAAAAAAGTATAATATAAAATTTAATGTATTGGTCTTAAATATACAGTGCAACCTCTCCAGGGCGGCCCTTTGTAAAGCAACAACCACTTTATCACAACACTGACAGCGTTTCCCTAAGTCGATATTAACTATAAATTCAACATCTGTATAACAACAACCTCTAAACATCGGCCAATATTTGAGCGAGCTCGTACGGTCCCAGACAGTGAGTATTCGATACACCGTTAATAGTCGACCAATGAAAGTGAAAACGAAAATCCAATTATACGTAACAGACTTGTTTAGATCTATGTTCAATTGTGCTGTATAATTTAATGGTGCTGCCTCACAGACTGGGCCAAACTTTTTGTATATCGTGATTTTCCAACCTAACTATGTATTGATGTAATAGAAAGATACTGGCGGTTGCTTTATGAAAGATTTGGTGCAACTAGGCAATTTTAACCACTCTCGATATCGCCCACTGAGTTATTTCTTCTTGAAAAAAGCGCTAAGTTTCCTTCCAACATGCTTTGTGAATTATGTAATTCACACGTGATCGAATTGTAACATCAACAATCTACAGCGTGAACATCAGTGAGAAATTTGGTTCGTTTGTTTACTCGTTTTCATCGAATGCGAACAAATTTCAGGCTATTTAAGTAATAGTAGTGTTAATTCTATAGGGTATTAATAACCTATAGAATTTTTGATGTAAAAATAGTAAATAACTACAAAATGCCGAAGTTTCTCAAGTTATTTTAGATGTCAGATGGTTGTTTATGGGATATACAGGCAACTATACCAAAAATACGCGAACATTTGACAATTTTATTTTTGCAATAGACCGAAATGTGAGGCAGTCCCTTTAAATATAAACGAACTTGAAAAGATAACCGAACTTCTTGTTACAGCGGAAATGACTTGATTTTATGAATTGGCTGCCGAATAATAACTCTACATGCATCTATATAACATATTATATAAATCAATATCACTATACACTGGATGTAATCAATGTACAGATTGTAAATCGGCAGGTTACAGTCGTGCCTGGAGTGTTGCACAAATAAATATTGTCAGGCAAAATAAAATAAATCTACATGTTTTTTCCTGGTTGTGCAATGTTGGTTTGTATGTTTGTTAATTTGTTTTCGAGTATAAAACCGCGTATAAACCAAATCACTGTACTCATTATTGTGATACTATACAATTCAACGTGTACTCATTATTGTGATTGAAACATCCGGTGATTTTCCATCACTGTACTCATTATTGCAATCCTATACAATTCAACGTGTACTCATTATTGTGATTGAAACATCCGGTGATTTTCCATCACTGTACTCATTATTGCGATAACCGGAAGTTGACTCGTTTATACACTGTGAATACGTGTGTAGTAAGTCCTTAGTGAAAAGCGTTATCCTATCGACCACCGCGTCACTCATGCTGTCTGCAGAGCAAAATGTGTTTTTTCTATAGATAAGTCCTTACAATTTGATTTGAACTTACTTGGAATAAGGCATTGTGTTAATTTCAGCATGAACAATTGTCAAATTTAATTTTATAAAACGTGTCCTAACCCACAGGTACAGATAAAACTTTAAAATAAAATCTTATTCGAACCTATTCAACGTGTTAACTGAACGAAACATTAGTATAATCCAGATAGGATATGGTGACAGTGACGTAGTCGTTTATGTGTACACTGAATATTACAACCATTGTCGGAATAGGTAGTGCGAATATAGTTTTGTTAGTTTAGCATTGAATTTATGGCTGTCTGTTTAAGCCTTTATAATTGGTTTTACACCGTAATAGTGGATCCGACCGCTGCGTCACTGTATTCTTACCCTGACTGGACTATATGCGTTTTATATTGCCTTATAAACAGTAACATGTAAATCAATACCTCTTGTCAATATATAATGTTAGTTCAGGGCGGTTATCATGTGTATGAAGTGTATTTACGAAAGGTGTGATCATTTTTTATGAATTCACTTCAGTAATAAAAGTAAAAATAAGATTGAATTTAACACATTGTGCTTAAGTTTTGCGCCTTCGTTTTATGTCTGACTCTTGCGGGGATGGTTAGGCGCTGCTGTCGTTTCTGTGTGGCTTTGGGTTGTCTGTGCGCTACAGTATTCAATAGGAACATAATAATGAGACGCTTAAGTATTTACGTATTCAGATAAAAGATCCACTTAGTTGTGAGATAGTCGAACATATTGGCCTTTTCGACAGGGCTGTTTCGCGGAGCAGGTTAGAGTCTGGTGCCCGTCACAAGCTTACATCAATACTCTAGTACGTTGTGTTTTGCTAGTTTATTATAGTAAATCTCCAGGTTCCAAAAATGGTTACAATTACAATGAATCTTATTGTTCGTATAGTCAAAGTACTTCTGATTACCCTGGTGGATGCTCCAGTATATATATTATTCACTAACTGCGTCGCAGTTCCTAGCCACATCATACAGATGTTGTACTGTTCTGACTATTGTCAATCATGTTACTATTTTTAGTTAATTGCTAACATGTTATGATTAATATACATTTAGTAGAAATTATAACAACCTCTCATATCAACCAATCACTTTATATCAAGTATTGCCAAAAGAACCAAATATGGTAAATGTCAATTTGTACTTGAAGGGGCTACAACTAAAACGAATGCATGTATACTACATGATTGTATGACCGATACACTATAATTAACTTCTATATACTTGATCAATTTATTGGTCCATACATGAGTATATTAAGAGGCTGTTCATGATCAATATTTAATTAAAGTAAGTAATTATACACGTAGGCCGACTATGTAACACAACTTACAACGTTCGGTCAACGTACCTGAGTAGCATAAGTAGTAGTGTAGGTAAAATCTCCGTACGATAACGTGACAATCGCACGGAGATCAGCACGCTGTAAGCACTTACAACTCCCTTAGCTTCCTCCCGAAAACCTGGGAAAGGAGTACATCAAAGCGCGGTTGCCCTGACCGTGAGTTGCCAGCCACACATAAACTATCATGGGTAACCATTGTTTTAAACAATACAAATGCTTTGTTTTTGCCCTGACCGTGAGTCGCCAGCCACACATAAACTATCATGGGTAACCATTGTTTTAAACAATAAAAATGCTTTGTTTTTGCCCTGACCGTGAGTTGCCAGCCACGCATAAACTATCATGGGTAACCATTGTTTTAAACAATAAAAATGCTTTGTTTTTGCCCTGACCGTGAGTCGCCAGCCACACATAAACTATCATGGGTAACCGTTGCTTTAAACAATAAAAATGCTTTGTTTTTGCCCTGACCGTGATTTGCCAGCCACACATAAACTATCACGGGTAACCATTGTTTTAAGCAATAAAAATGCTTTGTTTTTGCCCTGACCGTGAGTCGCCAGCCACACAAACTATCAGGGGTAACCGTTGTTTTAAACAATAAAAATGCTTTGTTTTTATATTACCTTTTTATACAAGTGACACATCTGAATAAACGAACTATACTGTACAACATGCCTGACGTCTGTTACATATGGTAAAAGAGAGCAATAAAATTAATAACGTTTATTATTGTCAATAATTAGAGCTATTCCCCACATAATGTCCGAAACATAGCGTGAAAGTAGCAATAAAAAGGCAATATCTCCCTGATGTGCACTGGTACTTTTACTTCAGACGTATAAACATAAGGGAAACATGTGACCTGGCCCCGATCTCCCGAAGCACCTCATGTAGAAATCTCATCTCAAATTGAGATTTTGCTCAGAATTTACGTAAACTTGATGGTTCGAGCTCTTTAAATTTTACTGTAATAAACTAAGAATAAGGTTTTCTTTTTTGTGATGTGAAATTTGAGTCCAGCCTTCCATGGATATTATCTTAAAGACACATGACATTATTTGAGATGAGATTTAACTCAGAGTGAGATGTTTCGGGAGATCGGGGCCTAGTAAGTGTGCGTTACGGGACTGTATCAGGGAAAGTGACAGAACAACTTCACATTTGGTATAACCATGTACTACGTTGATATATAGATACTAATTGATCGTTCGTTCGTTTGTGCGTTCGACTGAGACAGTCGTAGTGTGTGGCCATTCGGTTATTTATTGCCAATCTGCAAATGACATCCGGCTTCTAGGGAAGAGACATCCAGCGGTTTTATTCTGTAAAACGAGGCACGATATAACATTGTATGTCAATGTTGACTGACAGTTGAGTATGTTGGACACATTTAATGTGGTGTGGGGGATGATCTTACATAATACCAGGAAGCTTGAACATTTAGTTACACCGATCTCTGTATAATACATGTCTGGCTATACCCTTTATAACCCAAGCAAAGTTGGGTTAAGATCAGTTGGAATTGGAGCGCCGAGTCATGAGTGGAGCTCGGAGTCAGACCGGAGCGTATGTATTGAATAAAACGTTGAAACTGCTATACTGTTAAGTGATTACTTTAGCCATATTACGCTACAACGAGATTTCGTCCGCGCACATTTTTGTCTTTCCTGAAAAGTTGGAAAATGTCGAAAAAGTTAGCTACGAGAATTTGGAAAAACACCGACCATAACCTGCATAGCGCCGGTTTCGGGCAAAATTGTGCCCTTTGGTACAAATATATGAAATGGCATGGATAGTAATCATAATGATTATTATTGTTGGCTTGAGCGAGGGGCGTTCAATAAATTGTGGGATCAATGCTGCGAAATACAGCCCTTTTTACTAATTGTCCATAACCCAAATACATTTTTTTAATTTCTGAAATTCACAGGAGAAATGCACTTTTAAACTTAAGTCATTTCCATGAGCAACATTAAGCCACTGGAAAATGGCACCGTAGCGAAATTCTACACTCGTAGCGACGCATAGACATTCGCAATCAGAAATAGGTTACAGGGACTTAAGTCCGACGAGTATGGTTGTTGTCCAAGGTGCACCACTTTCTCGGTATTCAAAACATCAGATTCCCATGCCTGGATACACGCATGTGAAGCTTTATCCTTGAAATTGCAAGGGAGATAATACGTGATCTATACCCGATTCAGAGAATGAGTTATCTCTCTTATCATCAATGTCAGTTATATATATATATATATTCGTTTTCATTTTTGTGATCAATGGGGTGACTTGTCTTTATCAGGACTAAACGATCAGCAATCAGCGTTGTCGATATCGCACAGCAGGAAATTGGTGCTAATACGCTCGTACTAGTAATAAGGCCCAATATAATAAATGAAATTTGCTGTTTTGTAAGTGATATGCATTGTATTATTGACTGTCATGCAACTTTATTGATTTGTTAAATGGTACTAATAACTTTAATAAACTTTTCCTATATAATTACACATATCAAAACGACAATGCTATTAAGACACTTAAGTGGCCATGGCGACTTATCCACATACCGGTACTACGTACATACATTGATCAACCAGGTTCTTTAACGCCACGTTTTCCAACTTTAAACAACTACGAAAAACAGACACCCGTGCAATGTTAGAACATTCATGTCTAAAAATAAGTCAATGAAAAATATCAGTACTTATCAGTACCAAGTTTAATAGAACTTTTGATGTAGCCCTGTATATCAAATTATTTCACATTAATATATGAGTGGCCTGTGTTCAAACGATGATTGATCTAGTAATACATGTAGTAATAATGAATGCATTTCGATAACATTTTCACACCATATACTTCTATAGTTGATGAATGAAAATCTCCTAACTATCCAGTTCAAAACATGTGCACTTTGTACGGAAGTCTATCCGTCTCACAATATAATGAACGTCCCTCTTTATATCGATATGCTGTATGCGATAACTACTGATCTCCGACTACGTCGTCAATCGCCAATAGGACACGTGATATAACTGACATGAGGGCGAAAGCAAGAAAAACAATCCGACTTTTGTTTTTATTTGTCTTTGTGAATATGGGTTTCGGCTTATTATGGATATCTTCCAGGCTAAGAGGTACTGCATCCAGTGTGAAAACGCCTGGATTTGAAATACATACGTCGTCAAAATTCACCAAGGGTAAACCTAATAATAATAATATTGCAAATGCTCAAGGTGTTCATTTGATATACAAGGGGCAAGGTAACGAGGGATTGAATGACGTAAAAACGCCAGACTTTGATCGGCGCACCAGACCGAAATATGTGAAGAAAACAGATACTGCAAATGCTCAAGGTGTTCATTTGATATACAAGGGACAAGGCAACGCGGGATCGCATGACGTAAAAACGCCAGACCTTGATCGGCCCACTAGACCGAAACATGTGCAGAAAACAAGGAATAGAAAGTATCATGTTGAAGACATGAAAAAGTTGAACAAGGCAAAGGTTGCTGCCGATAACCAACGTCTTGTACAACTGATCCGGGATTATTATATCGTTCCACCTTCTACAGAGCCATACAATCTTGAGTTTCCAGAGAAGAACGATAGCTCAGTGGGTCAAGCGCCTATCGTGGACAGTCGACTACAGTACAAGGTAAATTCCGATACAATGGCTTATAATTATTTTGTTTCTTTTTTAGAATTAGTGTGATTATTGGGGAAAAATATTTAATAAATTTATTAAACAAGAAAAACAAAACAATGATGTTAAGATCAAAGGGTGCACACTTAATTTTCTTTTGTATATATCACGCTTGGTAATCACAGGCACCTCAGCATTGCGTTATGTGTGTCAAATGTTCCAATGGGACGTCCGTTAGCGTGAGTGCAAATCGGCAAATATGGTCGTCTACAGTGAGTGATTTGTTTTATTTTTATTTACGTACATACCTGCAAACACTCCATCATAGTTTTTAATCTACGCCCTCAAACAACAACGATGATTCGACAAAAACTAACAACCAGAAAAAGACGACACAGCCAAGACAAAATACTCAACAACAATAAAAAAGCGATAATTATCCCACAAATCCACTGATAACTAGTTCTCTGAAAGAGAGAAACAACCTTATTTGCAATCAATAATTATGTCCCCCATCTTTGCACATATCGGTCGGTCGGTTGGTAGACCAAATGGTTTCCGTTTCAACAACTCAAGAACACTTTGCCCTAGGATCTTCAAACTTTTGGTCATCAACAGCAAATGACCTCTACTGATGTTGAGGCCAGTAGGTCAAAGGTCATATATTATTAATATATTACGAATATCTCACATGGAGATTCATCCTCAGAAATCAGGGAACAGATCAATGAGCTAGCAAAACATCTGAAGGAATTTGAAACCCCTTTAATTGATGAAAACACAGTTAAAAAGAAACTAGACTCTCTAGATGTTACAAAATCCACAGGCCTTGATGAAGTCAGTGCAAAATTTCTTAAAACGGCATCACCTGTAATATACAAGCCACTGTGCAAAATAATTAACATGTGTATAAAAACAAATAAGTCTAAAGCAGTCCAAAGTCACGCCAATTTACAAAAAGGACCCAAATCAGACAAGAACAACTACAGACCAATATCAATTCTACCAATTTTAGCAAAAATATTTGAAAAACATGCGACTGACCACCTGAAGAAATTTCTTGAAATTAACAATCTAATATTTCAAACGCAATCAGGATTCAGAACTAAACATTTAAGTGAAACTGCTCTAACCAACATAATTGATAACTGGATTGATGAAATCAACGAGGAGAAAATTGTTGGAACAATGTTCCTTGATTTGTCAAAGGCATTTGACCTAGTAAATCATAACTTACTGATTGAAAAGCTGCCTTTCTACCACATCTCATCACAAACTATAAACTGGATTACATCATACCTTTCACACAGGACACAGAGAGTATGTGTCCCTGGACATCTGTCAAATACAGCTGACATACTATCTGGGGTACCCCAAGGTTCAGTCCTGGGACCTCTTCTCTTTCTCATTTACATAAATGATCTACCAATGACAGTAAAATTCTAATCAACAGACATGTTTGCTGATGACACAACACTCACTGCATCAGGCAATATAGTTGAAGAAATATTCACAAAACTGCAAACTGACCTCGACAATGTAAACACTTGGTGCTCCAAAAATTACATGATGCTCAATGCACAGAAAACAAAAGCCATGTATATATACACTAACAACATAAACCCAATTACATCAACTCCTCGTCTACAACTACAAAATCAGGAAATTTATATTCTGAAAATGAAAAATTATTAGGGGTCAATGTTGACAATAGGCTTAAATGGAAAACACAAGTTGAGCAAACTATCAAAAAATGCAATTCACAATAACATCTTCTTCTCAGAATCAAAAAGTACCTAAACTTACATTCGCGAAAAATAATCTTCAATTCATATGTATTACCACACATTGATTACTGTAATACAATATGGGGAGATTGTGACATTGGCTTAAGAAAAGATATAATCAAAATTCAAAAACGGGCTGCAAGGATAATTCTAGACAAAGATTACTTATGGTATATTAAAGTATAAATGATCATTCATTTCCAAAATATATGACCGAAAAATTTCAATTTAAATCACAAAAACATTCACTAAATCTCAGATCTATTGAAAACTCAGAGCTCTATGTTCCTAAGCCAAATTTCGAATCTTACAGGAAATCACTAACTTACCCGGGAGCAGATCTATGGAACAAAATCCCTATAAACATAAGACAATCTGAAACACTTTCAAAATTCCAAACATCCTATCTAAAGTGGAACAAATATTGAGTAATCATTAAACTTAAAAGTATTATCTATTTGTATTATACATATTTAAATATTCAAATATTACGTTCCAGATAAATGTCATTACTCACTCATTTATATATGTGCTATGTTTAAATTGTGTTATGTTGATATACTGTAATGTTCATATTTTTGCAGTTTTTGTCAATTTTAATGCTAAATGCTCTTATTTATTATGTTGCTACCAGTTGTTTTTATGTATGTATGTTTGTATATCTGTTCCGTTTTTGAAATAGAACAGCCAAGAGATTTCCATGAAAACCAGATTTTCATGTCAACCAAGCATAATTTGTTACTAATGGATAACCCTTTTTGTGACTGTGGCATTGACCCCACCGGCTACAGTTTAAATTCTAAGCGGCGTGTTCACATCAGCTACCTGCACAGCAAGTTTTATAATGGAATCACATTCATAACCGAAGTTATAGAGCGGAAACAGAGTTTTCTACTTTTTCTAGTGACAGTAACCTTGTTGACCTTGACCCCACCCTACCCCACTTTCAACCTCAAGCAGCGTTTTCAAATAAGCTACCTACACAGCATGCTTCATCATGATATATGATTATAGAGCAGACAGAGTTACAGAAATAGTAACAGTGACATTGAACCTACATGCCCCACTTTAAATTTTCAAATAAGCTACATAGTAATATTATATTTAATTACATTGATATCAAAAAATCAACCACTGGCAAGATTTCAATATAATTTTACAGAAATAGTTGTTAATTAAGTGACCCTCTTTACTGACATTTCTGTCATGATTCGTCAAAAATCATTTTCCCATCTATAGTAAACACTTGAATAGAAAACTCTTCTTCTCTGATAGCACTGGTTGGATTTCATTATAAAATGGTTACAGTGTTCTTTATGTTGTCTTTTCTATTAATAGTTTAAATAATTGAAATGCATGCAGAACTCTGGTTGCAATGGCAACCGATTTAAAAATCTTTAAAAAATCACCCATTTGCCAGATTTTAAAATAATTTTACAGAAATAATTGCTGGGTGACTCTCTTACAACATTTACATTTTTGTCATAATTTGTAAAATAACATTCTAAAAATAGCTTAATGATTGACATCCATATAGAACTATGGTTACCATGGTATCCGAAAACATTGTTCAGTTTGAATAGTTCTACTAGTCTAAGATTAATGTGTACATGTGAGCGATATAGGTTCCTTTTATTAAATATTTTCACCATATTTTATAGGAACATGGGTTCTACGTAGAAAGTGGTGCATTCGATGGGGAAACTTTGTCAAACACGCTGTTCTTTGAACAGAAAAGACACTGGACTGGCATACTTATAGAACCAAATCCTTCCCAGTATGAAAAGCTTGTAGGCAAACACCGCAAGGCGTTTTCGATCAACGCATGCCTGAGTACTGAAGATTATCCATCAGAGGTAAGTTTATTTAAAACAGTTCGGCGTATCGAACTCCTGTTATACTGGCGACCTACATGAAAAGAAACATGTATAAGTCGTTTATTTTAGTCATCTGTATACAAAACATTGTGCACATAAAATTCAAATTTTCTGATTAATTCTTAACTTCAATATATTTATGAGTATGTAACTTAAAGGGACTGCCTCAAGTATTGGTGTATTGCAAAAATAAAACTAAATTGTAAAATATTCGTGTAATTTTGGTATAGTTTCCTGTATATGAGATAAACAACCACATTGACATAAAAATAACTTGGGAAACATCGGCATTTTGTAGTAATTTGGCATTTTTACACCCAAAATTCTATAGGGTATTAATACCCTATAGAATTAGCACTAATACCACTTAAATTGCCTGAAATTTGTTTCCATTCGATAAAAACGAATTGCGAAACGAACCGAATACCTCACAGATGTTTTGGCTTTAGGTTGTTGAAGTTACAGTTTGGTCATGTGTGAATTACATAATTCACGGAACATTTTGGACGGAAACTCTGCGATATTTTCAAACAGAAAAATACTAAGACTTTTAGTGTCAAATATCAAGAGTGATTTAAATTGCTTATATGCCATAAATCTTTCATAAAGCAACCACAAGACTTAGTGACTTTCTATTATATAAATACTTGATTAGGTAGGAACATTACGTCATACAAACAATTTTAGCCCGATCTGTGAGGCAGCACCTTTAATTGATAAGTATTGCTTTTCACTGCCTTAGTGGCAAGTATTGCTTTTCACTGCCTTAGTGGGTAAGTATTCCTTTTCACAGGCTTAGCTGATAACTATTGCTTTTCACTGCCTAAGTGGATAAGTATTCCTTTTCACTGCCTTAGTAGATAACTATTGCTTTTCACTGCCTTAGTAAATAAATATTGCTTTTCACTGCTTTAATGGATCAGTATTGCTTTTCACTGCCTTATTGTGGGTAATAATTGCTTTTCACCGCCTTAGTGGATATTAAGTATTCCTTTTCACTGCCTTAGTGGATAATTGTTCATTTTAACTGCCTTAGTGGACACGTATTGTTTTTCACTGCCCTAGTGTATAAGTATTGTTTTTCCCAATAAAAAACAATCAAATACAATGTTATAATACATTGTTTGTATACAAATGACAAACCTAAATATTTAAAACGAACTGTAGATTTATATATATTAGGGACGAACAACTTAGAAGGTTATGTAATTAAATGCAGAGAATGTACAACGGATTTATATTCGTGTCGAAAATTTCCTAAACAAAACATATGTGGGATCACTCGAACCTATTCAAGAAGACTCTATCTCCGATTGTTTCAAAATGCTTATTTCTCAAATTCAGTGTGTACCAAAGGATTTGGCATTGGTGGTATTTGTTTCGTTTTGTGAAATTTAAAGGTGTCCTGATTGCCACTTTGGTACTGTTTTATTAAAGCGCTTATGTAAATCTTAAAGTTACGCTTAATTTAACGTGCTTTATAATTTTTCAAGAACTGCAAATTGGTGATATATATGGTTTGTAGGAGTACAGTAACTAAATCCTTATAAGTATTGCCGTTCCATTTACCACACATTATAATTGCAAACAAATTATGAAATCAAAAATAATTTAAATTTGATCGTAAGTTTACGATTGGCTTTGATAAAACAGTACCATAATGTATATCACAGTAAGCTGGTCTATTGTTTCCGGATTACACTAAACAGAACAAGCTTGCCAAACGCGTGTTCATGGTTGATTATTAGCTTGGGTTGATTTGTGGCATTTTCTTTTTGTATTTTCAGAAGGTGATAGTTGATGATCATCTTACATCAAAGATTATTCAGGGAAGGACGTCAAAAACAACATACACTGTTCAATGTTTTCCTTTATATTCAATACTGTTAGCACTAAACCAAACTGATATTCATTATCTGAGTTTAGACGTGGAAGGGCATGAAAAAGGGGTTCTTGGTACAATTCCCTGGCATAAAGTTAATATCCAAATGATGACAATAGAATACAATAAATACCCAGGTGGTGAAACGACACTGTGCAAAGATATGGTGAAGCGAGGCTACGAATGTGTGGCAAGAATATCGAAGATGTTCGTTGATGATGTCGTACTGGCGAAGAAGACATGATTGAGAAACCAATCAAATTTAAACACCTCTCAATGTCAATATAATGTTAATTAAAACCAACTCAAAACAATGTTCATATGCATTCGTTTTAAGGGTTCTAAATTGTAGTGGTGGGACCACAGATAACTGTATCATTGATAAAAATTGGAAAACAATTTATATTTTCTTAGAAAAGTGGATTTGTACTAAAGTGGTCAGATTTTCATGTTATCAAAAACAAGAATTGGCTTTCGATATCTTCAAAAAGTAAGTATATTCATAGACAACATCGTTAGAATTACCTCCATGCAAAATTCATCGAAATTGATTTACTAGTTAAAAAGTTATACCATGGAATGTATACCACGGTGTCCAGTCAGTCACTGAGGTGCATTCAATAGAAACAACAATGCTATTCTGAACCAGAAAAAAGAAAGTGATTCCATGCCTCATTGGTTTATTTTCGTATTTATGGACGGATTTTTTAAATATTGATATCAAATTAATGACGAAGCTCTCCAGTTTCTGATTATGATACTATATTCAAAATAACACCAGTATTAAGGAAATGTTTATTAAAAACAAACTGCACCTCAGTGACTGTGTTGTCAATTTCCAGTGTTATGAACCTTTCAACGATATTATCAATTTTATATAAGAAAAATATTTTTTTGTTTACTCTTTATTAATGATACAGTTACCTGTGGGTGTGACAGTTACCGTGGTACACGATGGACCACGGAACACGATGAAGCGCAAAATTCGGCCCCGTACAGTTCACGGTACAACGCTACTAAATTTCGGTACGATATTGTTTTTACTAGACCTAAATACTATTCTAACAGCGAAAACATGCTATAAAAAATCATACTGATTGTGTATATTATCATACACCAGTCGTTTTGATTGGCTTAAGATACGTATAGTTCATACTGTTTAAGTTCTTTTAATAAAATTGATATACACACTATGATTTGCAATACTTGCTGCAATACTCTTTTTTTTTAAAAAAATGCCGAGCATAGCCTTTATTTGCCAGTCAGCTTTCTGCTGAAATATGGCAGGCATAATTATATATGTGGGCTCCACCCGTATCTGAACCCGGGTCGCCAGATTAGACGGCAAGCGCGCTAACTATTGAGCTACAGAGGCCACAATATTTGCTGTAATACTAGTAACAGCAACACAGTTATCGTCTAGAATGTCTACAATTTATCACTTCTAGATTGATACCCTTTTAGCTTCTGCTAGAGAAGATCATATCGTACTAAAACACGATAATACAATGTCGGGCATGGAAGGTTGCACTTAACTTAACCAGCCGAGCACAGAAAACATAAAAAACATCACATACCACAATAATACGACACAATGCCCAACACCAGTCGCAGCTGTTAAAAAGCTGAATGACCTTGTTTCAGCAATCAAAAGCTGAATTCCCTAGCTGAACAAATGAAATATACCGAACCGAAAGAAAAATAAACGCTACGTATCGTTTAGTGGGTGTATTATTACACCCCTACTAAATTAACATCTTGGCTGGAGTAGAATGTGTTAAAGTTTACATTTTATTCTACTATAAATATTACCTGTTCAGAGCAGCAACCCTTGGTAAACAATCAAACTAAGTGTTTCCCATTGAGCATTTCCATAGCACTTACTTATTTCTTTTTCTATATTCAACATTTATTTACATCGCTTATTGATAGGTTTTGTCTGTTTTTATTGTATGCTTGCTTGTGAAGGCCATATGGAGGTAAGATGTTTCTGTGTTTATTCAATCATTCATACTGTATATACCTTATATGTCACCTTCCATTGTTATTATTGATCTTTACCGCAACTATGCTATAAGCCGAATTTTCGGCGCTGTGCAAACGTAACATGATGCCATCGAGTACTCACTCGTGTTGCCGCTGCAGACACATGGACATGGGGCTTGAAGCTTCATTAATTTGGGTCAAAAATCTATACATGCATACGGTAAACCAGTTACCATGATACATACGTGCATACATATGAACAGGGTAGACATGCCACGTGGTGTGCGGTGTACTTTTGGCCGTGTGGTCTGCAAAGTATCTGGAAGTGCCAGGAAGCTGTGTATCGGCGCTTTACACCGGGCACATTAAAGAACTAGGCTGTCTGTTCGAAGAAAGAGCTAGGCGCACCTCTGCAGCGCCGCCGGACATGCATGTATCTAATGTTTCTCTCTCTCCCTTCAGGGGCTTTCTCTCAGTTTGTCCCTCTGGTCAGATCATGCTTTATCTGCACTGGTAGAGGATGCACCTGCGCCCTTGTGGCTGCAACATGGGTAAAGTGCCTTTTAACGTGCGTTCGCATGAAAAGGGCACTATATAAATCTGGTATATATATTTTTTTTAGTCAAAGTTAGTCAACAAAAAGTTAAAAACAACCGTTTACGTATTATATTCTTTGACCGGTTTATATTCGACGGTCAAGCCGAGAAAGAGCACTACCCATGCAACTTAATATTTTTTGCTACAGTTTTACCCGATATCGATTTATCTGGTATCGATGCAAAAACTATTACCTTCTTTTGAAACATATTTAGTTGTATAAAAAGTACTCGTTCTCAGCTTAAGCGTCGAAAATCGTTAAAATCAGTCAGGAAAGAATACTTACGGTTGTTTTTAACTTTTTGTCCCATGATGACACCACCTTGTCTCCTTTATGTTGAACCAGAATATACTAATATAAAGAATGTATGTGCCTGCTTAGTGTGGATTCCACAGTTGAATTTCTTTTCAAAGGAACAACTGGGAATGATTACTGACGGAAAAATACATTTAAAGCTTGAGGATGTTGCTGGTTTACCAATAGGCCATGCTCCTAGATCTCTGGCACCCTACTTCAGAGATATTTTAGACAAGGGTGGAAAGGTGTTTGCAGAGGTCACCAGTGAACCTGTACCTAGATACCCACCATGGCCAGCTCAGCATGAAGAAGGGGGTAGGGTTGTGCTACCATGTAACTATATCATTCATACCCCATGTAAAGATGACTTTAAAATAATTTCTGGTGCTTTAAATACTGTACCTGAGGGGACAGCAATGGATATTATTATGAGTGCCTAACTGTTCTAATGTTGAAATAAAAACATGACATATATTGTGCTTCATTTAATTATTTATTCAGACAAGATATGTATATTTGATTCAGGCAATATACATGTATGTATTAAAGCAATACTTAAAACTATATATATCACATTGGCGAGTTTGAATACTGTAGGCATGTAAACTAAAGAGAAGTCTTGTACAAATACTTAAACCTGGAAAGGGGTTTCATAAGTTTCCCTACAACAAAACACAAAACATATACAAATATGCTGACAATTTCTCACTGCCTTTCATATTGGACTGACATTGCTTCTCACACACCAATATGGATCTATACAGTAGCTCCTTCATAAGTATAAATAAAAGCCTCTTGCTCTAATATACTCTAGACTCCATCAAATTGAGGCATTTCCACCAAACAATACATTTGTGTTACAGTTGTTTATTAAAGACTGCCACATATTCTGTACAATGGAACTTAAGTGGATGCTTATAAATTTACTCAGCATATGGTCATAGTAATTCCTTATTGATAATAAATCAAAAATATAAACCTATATGTCAACAATTGTTCTAATGTAATAGACATGTCAATACAACTGCCCATCTGTCAAATTTGTCAGTCAAAATCGAGTTTGAGATAACCCCTGGTTGTTTAATTGGTATTACTACACCAGTGTATCGGAACTACTTGAGTGGTAACGGAACTAGTTGAATCAGTTGCGTAGTTTACACACGATGTTTACATAGTTTTTGTAGGTAGATTTTCTTGAAGTTGGGTTTAAATTTTAGCTAAAAGATTTATCCTTCTACTAATGCTAAGAAATTATTTGTTTGCATAGTATTTATTGACTTTGCAGCGAAAATACAAAACGTGTGCCGGAACTGATTAATTGACTGTATTGCTTTTCACTGCCTTAGTGGCAAGTATTGCTTTTTACTGTCTTAGTGGATAAGTATTCCTCTTCACTGCCTTAGTTGATAACTATTGCTTTTCACTGCCTTAGTGCATAAGTATTCCTTTGCAATAACTTTGTGGATAAGTATTGCCTCTCACTGCCATAGTGGATAACTATTGCTTTTCACTGCCTTAGTGGATAAGTATTGCTTTTCACTGCCAAAGTGGATAAGTATTCCTTTTCACTGCCTTAGTAGATAACTATTGCTTTTCACTGCCCTAGTGAATAAGTATTCCTTTTCACTGCCTTAATGAATAAGTATTGCATTTCACGGCCTTATAGTGGGTAAGTATTGCTTTTCACCGCCTTAGTGGATAAGTATTCCTTTTCACTGCCTTAGTGGATAAGTATTCATTTTAACTGCCTTAGTGGACAAGTATTGTTTTTCACTGCCCTAGTGTATAAGTATTGTTTTTCCCTGCCTTTTGGCCGATTAAATTATTTAAAAAATAAAATACAATGTTATATTACATTGTTTGTATACAAATGACAAACCTAAATATTTAAAACGAACTGTAGATTTATATTAGGGACGAACAACTTAGAAGGTTATGTAATTAAATGTACAATGGATTTATATTCGTGTCGAAAATGTCCTAAACAAAACATATCTAGGATCACTCGAACCTATTCAAGAAGACACTTTCTCAGGTCTGTGAAGTTGGCTCTTAGGTCGTACATCGACAGTCAGATGTTTACTCATTTTTATTTGAAATGAATAAACAGCTCTTGTGTTTTTACTTTTTATTCAGTTTTCAGATACATAAAAAAAAAACAGTACAATGCACACAACAACAACAACAACAACAATTAACACAAGATAAGTAATATTTGTTTGATTGAATTGTCATGTGGTTATTAGTATGTGTACTGAATTGTTTCTTAAAGAGGGTGGTTTGATATTTGATCAGAAGAGAAATAAAGAATAAACAGCTCTTAGCTCGTATGTCGCAGCTCTTAGATCGTTAGTCGCAGCTCTTAGCTCGTTGGTCGCAGCTCTTAGCTCGTTGGTCGCAGCTCTTGGATCGTTAGTCGCAGCTCTTAGCTCGTAGGTCGCAGCTCTTAGCTCGTAGATGTGTACTGGTTCGTTGCAGGTATCAGGTCGTTGGTCCCAGCTCTTAGCTCGTAGGTCGCAGCTCTTAGCTCGTTGGTCGCAGCTCTTAGATCGTTAGTCGCAGCTCTTAGCTCGTAGGTCGCTAATGACCTTAGAGCAGCGACTAACAACCTAAGAGCTGCGACCAACGAGTACACATCTACGAGCTAAGAGCTGCGACCTACGAGCTAAGAGCTGCGACCTACGAGCTAAGAGCTGCGACCTACGAGCTAAGAGCTGCGACCTACGAGCTAAGAGCTGGTACCAACGACCTAAGACCTGCGACCAACGAGTACACATCTACGAGCTAAGAGCTGCGACCTACGAGCTAAGAGCTGCGACTAACGATTTAATAGCTGCGACCTACGAGCTAATAGCTGCGACCAACGACCTAAGAGCTGCGACTAACGACCTAAGAGCTGCGACCAACGAGTACACATCTACGAGCTAAGAGCTGCGACCTACGAGCTAAGAGCTGGGACCAACGACCTAAGACCTGCGACCAACGAGTACACATCTACGAGCTAAGAGCTGCGACCTACGAGCTAAGAGCTGCGAATAACGATTTAATAGCTGCGACCTACGAGCTAATAGCTGCGACCAACGACCTAAGAGCTGCGACTAACGACCTAAGAGCTGCGACCAACGAGTACACATCTACGAGCTAAGAGCTGCAACCTACGAGCTAAGAGCTGCGACCTACGAGCTAAAAGCTGGGACCAACGACCTAAGACCTGCGACCAACGAGTACACATCTACGAGCTAAGAGCTGCGACCTACGAGCTAAGAGCTGTTTATTCATTTCAAATAAAAATGAGTAAACATCTGACTGTCGATGTACCTTCACAGACCTCACTTTCTCCGATGGTTTCAAAATGCTTATTTCTCAAATTCAGTGTGTACCAAAGGATTAAGCATTTATGGTATATGTTTAGTTTTGTGAAATTTAAAGATGTCCTTATAGCCATTTTAGTACTGTATAATCAAAGCGCTTACGGAAATCTTAAGTTAAGCTTAATTTAACTTGCTTTATAATTTTTCAAGAACTGCAAATTGGTGATATATATGGTTTGTAGGAGTACAGTAACTAAATCCTTATAAGTATTGCCGTTCCATTTACCACACATTATAATTGCAAATAAATTATGAAATCAAAAATAATTTAAATTTGATCGTAAGTTTACGATTGGCTTTGATAAAACAGTACCATAATGTATATCACAGTAAGCGTGTCTATTGTTTCCGGATTACACTAAACAGAACAAGCTTGCCAAACGCGTGTTCATGGTTGATTATTAGCTTGGGTTGATTTGTGGCATTTTCTTTTTGTATTTTCAGAAGGTGATAGTTGATGATCATCTTACATCAAAGATTATTCAGGGAAGGACGTCAAAAACAACATACACTGTTCAATGTTTTCCTTTATATTCAATACTGTTAGCACTAAACCAAACTGATATTGATTATCTGAGTTTAGACGTGGAAGGGCATGAAAACGGGGTTCTTGGTACAATCCCCTGGCATAAAGTTAATATCCAAATGATGACAATAGAATACAATAAATACCCAGGTGGTGAAACGACACTGTGCAAAGATATGGTGAAGCGAGGCTACGAATGTGTGGCAAGAATATCGAAGATGTTCGTTGATGATGTCGTACTGACGAAGAAGACATGATTGAGAAACCAATCAAATTTAAACACCTCTCAATGTCAATATAATGTTAATTAAAACCAACTCAAAACAATGTTCATATGCATTCGTTTTAAGGGTTCTAAATTGTAGTGGTGGGACCACAGATAACTGTATCATTGATAAAAATTGGAAAACAATTTATATTTTCTTAGAAAAGTGGATTTGTACTAAAGTGGTCAGATTTTCATGTTATCAAAAACAAGAATTGGCTTTCGATATCTTCAAAAAGTAAGTACATTCATAGACAACATCGTTAGAATTACCTCCATGCAAAATTCATCGAAATTGATTTACTAGTTAAAAAGTTATACCATGGAATGTATACCACGGTGTCCAGTCAGTCACTGAGGTGCATTCAATAGAAACAACAATGCTATTCTGAACCAGAAAAAAGAAAGTGATTCCATGCCTCATTGGTTTATTTTCGTATCTATGGACGGATTTTTTAAATATTGATATCAAATTAATGACGAAGCTCTCCAGTTTCTGATTATGATACTATATTCAAAATAACACCAGTATTAAGGAAATGTTTATTAAAAACAAACTGCACCTCAGTGACTGTGTTGTCAATTTCCAGTGTTGTGAACCTTTCAACGATATTATCAATTTTATATAAGACAAATATTTTTTTGTTTACTCTTTATTAATGATACAGTTACCTGTGGGTGTGACAGTTACCGTGGTACACGATGGACCACGGAACACGATGAAGCGCAAAATTCGGCACCATACAGTTCACGGTACAACGCTACTAAATTTCGGTACGATATTGTTTTTACTAGACCTAAATACTATTCTAACAGCGAAAACATGCTATAAACAAATCATACTGATTGTGTATGTTATCATACACCAGTCGTTTTGATTGGCTTAAGATACGTATAGTTCATACTGTTTAAGTTCTTTTAATAAAATTGATATACACACTATGATTTGCAATACTTGCTGCAATACTCTTTTTTTTAAAAAAAATGCCGAGCATAGCCTTTATTTGCCAGTCAGCTTTATGCTGAAATATGGCAGGCATAATTATATATGTGGGCTCCACCCGTATTTGAACCCGGGTCGCCAGATTAGACGGCAAGCGCGCTAACTATTGAGCTACAGAGGCCACAATATTTGCTGTAATACTAGTAACAGCAACACAGTTATCGTCTAGAATGTCTACAATTTATCACTTCTAGATTGATACCCTTTTAGCTTCTGCTAGAGAATATCATATCGTACTAAAACACGATAATAGAATGTCGGGCATGAAAGGTAGCACTTAACTTAACCAGCCGAGCACAGAAAACATAAAAAACATCACATACCACAATAATACGACACAATGCCCAACACCAGTCGCAGCTGTTAAAATATTGAATGACCTTGTTTCAGCAATCAAAAGCTGAATTCCCTAGCTGAACAAATGAAATATACCGAACCGAAAGAAAAATAAACGCTACGTATCGTTTAGTGGGTGTATTATTACACCCCTACTAAATTAACATCTTGGCTGGAGTAGAATGTGTTAAAGTTTACATTTTATTCTACTATAAATATTACTTGTTCAGAGCAGCAACCCTTGGTAAACAATCAAACTAAGTGTTTCCCATTGAGCATTTCCATAGCACTTACTTATTTCTTTTTCTATATTCAACATTTATTTACATCGCTTATTGATAGATTTTGTCTGTTTTTATTGTATGCTTGCTTGTGAAGGCCATATGGAGGTAAGATGTTTCTGTGTTTATTCAATCATTCATACTGTATATAGCTTATATGTCACCTTCCATTAATATAATTGCTATTTACCGCAACTACGCTGAAAGCCAAATTATTGGCGCTGTGCAAAAGTAACATGATGCCATCGAGTACTCACTCGTGTTGCCGCTGCAGACACATGGACATGGGTGCTTGAAGCTGCATTAATTTGGGTCAAAAATCTATACATGCATACGGTAAACCAGTTACCATGATACATACGTGCATACATATGAACAGGGTAGACATGCCACGTGGTGTGCGGTGTAATTTTGGCTAAGAACGCTATCTGGCCGTGTGGTCTGCAAAGTATCTGGAAGTGCCAGGAAGCTGTGTATCGGTGCTATACACCGGGCACATTAAAGAACTAGGCTGTCTATTCGAAAAAAGAGCTAGGCGCACCTCTGCAGCGCCGGACATGCATGTATCTAATGTTTCTCTCTCTCCCTTCAGGGGCTTTTTCTCAGTTTGTCCCTCTGGTCAGATCATGCTGTATCTGCACTGGTAGAGGATGCACCTGCGCCCTTGTGGCTGCAACATGGGTAAAGTGCCTTTTAACGTGCGTTCGCATGAAAAGGGCACTATATAAATCTGGTATATATATTTTTTTTAGTCAAAGTTTGTCAACAAAAAGTTAAAAACAACCGTTTACGTATTATATTCTTTGACCGGTTTATATTCGACGGTCAAGCCGAGAATCAGCACTACCCATGCAACTTAATATTTTTTGCTACAGTTTTTACCCGATATCGATTAATCTGGTATCGATGCAAAAACTATTACCTTCTTTTGAAACATATTTAGTTGTATAAAAAGTACTCGTTCTCAGCTTAAGCGTCGAAAATCGTTAAAATCAGTCAGGAAAGAATACTTACGGTTGTTTTTAACTTTTTGTCGACAAATTTTATACATGTGTATTGCGTTGTTTGCCTAAAGTCACCAGGTATATGAGCTACCACAGTTCGTGTAGAGTAAATATATTGAGGATCTTGCATGAGTGCTAATAACATACGAGTTTTATTAAACGAGTGGACAAAATGATATGACACGAGGCTTTGCCGAGTGTCATATTGTTTTTGTCGACGAGTTTAATAAAACTCGTATGTATTGAGCACGAATGTAGGATTCTATTTATCACATAACCTTAAACATGCACGTTATTGTTCAAAAGGGTGATGTACGCTGCATAATTATGTTTCAGCCAAAACTCAGCGGTACAAAGAGCGCGACGTCATGGCGACGTTGATATTATCCTGACGTCATTGACGGATCAATGCATGGATTGGCTACCGTCACGTCAAGTAATTTAAATATTTATTGCACAGTCTGGGAGTGCCGAACGATATTTACGGCACGGCTATACGGCACTCCTGGACCGCAGGTTATGTGATAAAACTCAATTATTTACCATAATTATACTTTTATTGACCCACATGAAAACAATGTTAGAGAAATACAACATAATATTAACGCAAAACTATAAGTAACATACTAGCAAAGGTAAACACACACATCTAAGATATAAGCAATCCAGTTGGTGCGATAAGGATATAATATTCTTTCCCGTGATGTATCCGTAATTATTACATAACCTGCGGTCCAGGAGTGCCGTCAAGCCGTGCCGTAAATATCGTTCGGCACTCCCAGCCTGTGTAATAAATATTTAAATTAGCTTGACGTGACGTTAGCCAATCCATGCATTGATCTGTCAATGACGTCAGGATAATATCAAAGTCGCCATGACGTCGCGCTCATTGTACCGCTGAATTTTGGCTGAAACATATTCAGCGTACATCATCCTTTTCACCAATAATGTGCATATTTCAAGGTTATGTGATAAATAGAATCTTACATTCGACGTACTCATTACATACGAGTTTTATTAAACTCGTCGACAAAAACAATATGACACTCGGCAAAGCCTCGTGTCATATCATTTTGTCCACTCGGTTAATAAACTCGTATGTAATGAGCACTCATGCAAGATCCTCTATATATGTTACGATAAAGTGTTCATGTACACGGTAATTGATAACGAATAGCACTTATACGTATCAATAGGCCTTTTCGACTGGGCTGTTTCGTGAAGCAAGTTTTAGCCTGGTTCCCGTCCCTACAATTACAGCACTACTTCAGTAATATAACTGTAAAATGAGAACGGGAACCAGACTGTAACCTGCTCCACGAAACAGCCCAGTCGAAAAGGCCTCATGTTTAAAGTGTTGTTTTGTGGCGCATCGAAAACTCGTGATTATGTAGCCTAATGCATGTATGTCAACGAAAACAAGTCACAAAGAATTGCAAGCAACACAGAAGTCCCCTACCAGTTTGAATTAATGACGCTTTGAATTATTTTCAATGTTTTTATTTCCATGGCAACAACAATTTTGTCAAAGTGAAACATAAACAAATATATTTTTATTTGTGTTATCCCCAAACTGATATAGTCCCACAACGATAATGTGCTATTTACAAACATGTCTATTTATAGCAAAAGATTATTCCAAATCAAAACATAGGGACCAATAAATGAATAAGACATTATATCTACATCAACAATGTATGCTTCTGTGGTGGCTCAGTGGCATTTACTCATATTTGAATTTTTGTTCTTTGTGCGTTCGACACCCCCCCCAATCGCGGCGTCTGTTTTGTCTATTTTATGATAAAGTATTTATAAATTATAAATATACTAATTATTAAACATGATAAAGCCGATGGCATTTTATTGTTCAATTGAATATATTATTAAATATGTGCATTATGTGATTGTATGGGCACTAAACTGAGTATGAAAATGTAATATTACATGTGGAATAGAAAATATAGAGATGGACAATAAAATAAAACCCTTCATTAAAAAAATCACTAAATATAAAAGATAAAAAGCATTATCAAAATAAAAAGTACATTTTCATAAATATATTTCTATAAAAACAAAATTTTATTTAGAAACTTTTATTGCTAATGGTATTCGAACTCAGAACCTATGAAGTGAACTAAAGTTGAATGTCAGGTACATTCTGCTTAGCGCACCGAGCTATCGGGACATCTGATCGGTTGGAGAAAAATAAAACGTTTTATAACTGTCAATTAAATATAACATGTAACCCGATAATTATTGGGTTTTACTAAGGTCATTAAAGGGAAGTAGATTCAATATTTCTGTATCCATAGCAACCACACTTTTTTCAGAATACAATTATTTAGATGTGCATAATTTCCGTATGGGCACCTAGACATCAACAAAGATCATAAACTTAAGTTGGAAATTATTGAGTGATGCCACGGTGCAGATTTTGAAGTACTTTTCACTATTTTCTTATCCATAGCAACCAAATATTTTGTCAGATTCAAAACGTTTTTAGACTTGCATAATCTCCATATTGCCCCCTACTCACATATCAAGTTTCGTGAGCCAAGCTTGAAAACTGTTCTAACGGTAGGTGACTAATTAAAAGTTAAGTCAATTTTAATCGGTCAAGGTGATGCAATCGTCACATACGTATTTGTGTTGTGGAAGTGCGAGTTACTCCCCTTTAGCAAATCAATGTGGCTGTTACAGGTATAAATCAGCATTTATAAACGAACTGGGAATATGAAATTATGTTTTCTTTGTAACAAAACAAAAGCGAATTCTGCATATTACACAAATTTCATTGGTATATTTGATAAATTTCTTGTTTAAGGATATGTAAGAATACATGTAACTGTTTCCGGACTTCATCCTTGACAAAAATCAAACAGAAATACAGAATAGTGGGTGGGGTAATGTCAACATCTATAGCTTTGGTTGAAATCCTTAGATTCTAAAATGGTGTAGCGAGAGTTGATGCCCAAAGCTACTATTTAATCCTCTGATGCATTTACGTTAGACGAAATGTAGCAGACGAAGCGGAAACAGAAGTAACTTTATTACGATTTTTTTCATTGAACAATGTTGTAATTTTAACGATAATCATGGGGTAACTTCAACAGCCATAAGTATAGTTCGCCCAGGATAATGAGAAGGGTGGACATTTTAGTATATTCCACAATGGAGGATTAATCAGATGTGCACGATTTATCAGTGATGTTTTAGTACAAAACTCACCACAAATGTTTACTTCGGTGATTTGTATAACCGATTTTGCCACAGTTGACCGAACCAAGTCATGTTTGTAAACATCAAATTATCATGGGCGCACTTTTTTAAAGCGAAGTTAACGTTTATAAATGCGTATACGAATACGTAAAATGAGCAAATTAAAAAATTAATATAGTGACTATAGATGCTAAAGCTCACAACATATGCTGTAGAAAGCGATTAATGTTATTATGACATACGAGAATCATCGAAGAAATGTACTATGGGTGGTATTCACAAAGCATTTTATACATAGAAAGCAGGTTCGTTCAATCCTAAAATGTCCGAAAGCAGACAATCAAAATGATTATTTTTGACGTACAATGCACATTTATTAACGTTTACACATTGCGTACATAGCAATACCCGTCACTCTTAAAGCACAAATTAATCTTCAATTTTCGAAAAATATCTGCAGCAGACTCTTTTAACGTAAAGGAAAATATTTCAAAAGTAATACTTAAATGAGCTTCGTGAATACCAGCCTAAAGTACATGCAGCTACAAAATGCGAAACATGTCATCATCAACCTGTAGCGAGAAATTATTTATTTGGACGAAACCACTTTGCCACAACATGCGTGTAATTCTCGACGCCTTGGAAAGCAGAGCTCTTCACTTTTTTCGGTGCACAGAACGCATATGGGAACCAGAAGTCTGGCGAACACATACACACCGACTTCCCAACTATTTGTGGTGGTTCGTCTTTGCGCATGACAATCGCTTTCTTCTTTGGATGTCTACATGTCTCGCCTAAAATAACAAATGGAAATTTAATATAGGTCTATATATGCATACACATATGATGGCCAGCGCATCAGTTAGCAACAAACGATGTTCCTATATACATTCGTGAAAAGGTTACACGATTGCAGTCAGCAAACTGAGCAACCCCCTGGCTACATCAGAAGCATATTGGAAGTATATATTCCACAAAGACACCTTACTTTTCGCCAACTTGGACTTGGGCGGATCTTTAATTGTTAAGTTGGACATTGTGCCTTGTATGTGATTTATGTTTTCTGTGTTCGGTTGGTTCAGTTGGACATTTTGCCTTGTATGTGATTTGTGTTTTCTCTGCTCGGTTTGATCAGCTGGGCATTGTACCTTGTGTGTTGTTAGTGTTTTCTGTTCTCGACTGGTTAAGTTGAGTGCTGCCTTCCTTGTCTGACTTAATATTATCTTTTTTAGTAGAGACCCCCGCCTACTGGGTTTAGTAGAGCCCTCCGTCTACTTTGTTTCGCATGGCACCCGCCAACCGAGTTAAGTAGTAAATAAATGAGTGGTAAATATGTTTTATATGTGCTTTATAAATTTGTTCATAGTTGTATATTTATGGACATTATCTATTGTTTTAACCATGCCTTAGTCGTGATTGTACAGCACTTTTGAACGTGTTGTGTATTCATTAAAAGATGGGCTATATAAATAAGGTATAACGACCCTGTGTCGCCCAGCCGAACGTACTTTGCTACTGTATAAATTGGATTGAACTAAGCGACTGTCTGTCTGACGCGACGACAAGCGATCATACATTTGCTGTCCCGAGACACAGATTTGTCTGTTTTTAACAACGTCATACATGTAGTAGGTATTTCATTAAAAATGTAAGAGAAGTTAAAATACAAGATGGGAAGATGCGAGCTGGACTAAAATATGTATGTCACATAATTACGTGACAAAACTAGCTAAGTACTGTATTTGTTAAAATACTGCAAGTGTTTTTTTTTAAAAATACGTAACAATGGGAGGTAGAGATATATATAATATTCAGCTGCAAATTTATCACAATGGTGATTTAGCCAATACGATCACAAGCAGGATTTAAAAATGTGTAACTCGTACAAATGGGTAAAGTTTATCTTTAATAGAACTTCACGTACCATTTGGACATTCGTAGCAACAGTTCTCTCCCCTGACTGGATCAACACATTCCACCTTTGTGGTATCCTTACATACTGAGTTACAGGTTATCTCACCATCGGCACATATACACCGATCACACTTATCACCAACATGACCTGGAGTATAACATTAGATATATACAATTTATAAAGTTTTATTTTCATATTATGGAATTTATCTAACGAGTGGAATCAAATAACAAGAGAATCATAGACCCTGTAGCGCTCACCTGTTAAATACGCTCAAACTTTGAAATACTCTTTTATGTTTTGATTGATCACTTGTATTTAATAGGTAATGAAATGTTTGTTGTTATATGTAGTTTAAATATGTAAGGTTCACAGGAACACAAAATGAATTTGTTTTGAAATATGGCAATATACATGCACTTGCTTGGTTTAACGAGTTCACCTTCATAACGACACATACAATCTGGACAACACATATCATCGTCTTGAAACTGAAGAACAATTAGATGATGACGTGTGTTAATATTAGAGATGGAAACGAATGCCAAAATCGGTATTCGAATATTCGATACTCGTTCCAAATCTTATTTATTTGTCTTTTTCCATAATCACCCAAACTGACAACCATCTTTTATTTCCTCTTTCTTGATAAAAAAAACTTGATGGATAAAAAAATTCGAATATCGAATATGAACTTCGGATTTGAATATTCAACTATGAACTTTGATTCGAATATTGGAATATTCGGGTAATCGGTCCCATCTGTAGTAAATATAAATTAAAATTTAATTTCTAAATGTGAGCGATACAGTAATATAAATACTCAAACCGAAAGAGCAATCGTCATAGCACAATATACTTTAGAACAACACAATGTACTATGAATTACAAACGAACGGAACATATTTGATTAGGTAATACAGACAAGTTTGATCGCTTACAGTGCAGTTTGTCTGTGTTATTTCACTTCAATCTCAGTTTATCTTATACAAATTTATTTTATATGGATTGTGACACAAGTTTTCCAACTTGAATTCCCCACTCTCGACACCTAGTTACTGATGTTATCCATCCATCGTCAGAAGGAAATAAGAGAGATAACTAAAAAACATAGCGTCTAGCAAACTTTTCTCTTATCGTCTTGACGAACGATCCCATTAGATGTGTGGCAAGGCTTAATGCTAATTGCACAGTCAACTTGTTTTACAGTCGCCCTAGTTCTATACCAACCCTAAATTTCTCTTTGCATGGAGGAACTCCACATTTAACCATAGGACATTTGTTGCACTTTCCGCAACATGTTCCGTCCGGTATGTTCCCAAATTGACATGGGGAACAAGACATCATTGCACATATTGTGTGGAATCCAAATTGTTCGTCCCCCACGCATTCGCATTGCTCACATGGATCTTCTGTCTCATATGGTCCTACGTAATAAACAAGTACAGTGTAAATACTTAATAACATACTTGTATATTCAGTCACACAAACACCCATAATATATATTCGACTTTTTATACCAATTGAAACGTATGTAAATTGTATTGACATAATGAAATATCGTCGCTGTTTAGTCAAATTTAGATAATCTTCTCATAACCTGATAATAGAAGTTGGCAGGCATCAGGGAGTACCGCGAAACCAACGTTTGTGTAAATATTGTCAAACTACTATAGAAGACGAATTTCATTTTCTACTTATCTGTCCATTTTACGCTGAAATTAGAATTAAATACACACCTGACAATTTTGTTAAACATCTTAATCTGTCTAAGTTTAACATTCTACTAGCTGCTAAAAACAGTACCATAATAAGGAATTTGTCTATGTATTTGTATCATGCTTTTCAAAAACTTATAATGTTATGTTATTTGACCATTGCATAGTTTTGTGTTAATATTTTGTACATGGACCGGATGCCATTTGTACAGTAAACATTTGAATCTATACAAAATACATCGCAAAAAACTACGCCTTGTTTCAGCCACACATAAACACGTACAATCAACAAATAATTACGATTTAACAGTACGTTTTCTTTCATTTATGCTCAGACATAGACCTATCCAACACCCACAAACAGTAGCATTTTCGTTTCAGTTTATACCCACTAAATACGTAAGTATGTGCTAAGTAAGTAAGTAACTTCTTTATTTTACGAGTCTTACATATCTTAATAATGATTTTTTTCCACATGGGTATATTTATAAATTCAGTATTTGTAATAAATCATTACAATGTTGCGAGTAAAACTGACATAAATGCAAGTAAGTCTAGATGAACAATTTCATCCCGAAGAGAATGAATGTTACATTGTACATTATTTCTAAAACTGGGGCATTTAGTATCGCGTCGAGGTCTATTAAGAAACTAGTGAATCCAGGACAAATGGTTTCTACTCTTTAAGTGATTGCGTTGTTTCATCAGTTTAAATAAATGACTTACCCTTTCCCACGAAGCCAATTTTATCTACATTGCATCCAGGTTTACATGTTGGACAACAGTCTCCTTTTACCGTCTGCGTTTCTGAACAGTGCAGTTGTTTACAGACAACAGAGTCGCACGATATTTGATAAGTATTATATACCATAGTACAGCTACACGTGTCACATCCATCAGGGAACGTAAATGTGCTTCCTGTGAGAAAGTTTTGCAATTTTAATCATTATAGTCATGTTTTATGCTACAAATACACCGAAATACCGTACGAGAACAACATTCTTTATATGGCCCTCAGTAATAAGTTGCATGCATTAGACCGTTTAACCCTAAACCTTTGATTTGATAGCTGATCTAAAATAAAATATTTAACTTGACTGTCTGACTTTAATTATGGTTAAACTTTACTTTGTCAATTGGCTCTTTAAACATGGGAATCTGATTGAACTAATTGATATTCAAAAAGTTGTTTTCAGGTTGACTTCGACATTTGTCCATATCATGTAATTTAACTGGCTGAATCCAACCTATGTTCAGTGAGATCGACATCCAAACTATTCGGTTTTAATACATAGTTGTCATGTTGTGTTAGACAAGTTTTTTTGTCATGCCAATAACCAAGTCCTAAACAGAAAAGAAGAAACTAACTGCTAGACATTTAAAACCTGGAACACTGCTCGGGTCAAATGTCTGCTGTATATGGATGAAACTCTGTTGAACCGAGACCTAACCAAATAGGGACTTTCGCGTATCTTAAAGGGACTGCCTCACGTTTTGGTGTATTGCAAAAATAAAATTAAATTGTCAATATTCATGTAATTTTGGAATAGTTTCCTGGATATGCCATAAACAACCACATTGACATAAAAATAACTTGGGAAACATCGGCATTTTGTACTAATTTAGCATTTTTACACCCAAAATTCTATAGGGTATTAATACCCTATGGAATTAGCACTACTATCACTTAAATTGCCTGAAATTAGTTTACATTCGATGAAAACGATTTGCGAAACGAACCGAATACCTCACAGATGTTTCGGCTTTAGTTTGTTGAAGTTACTGTTTGATCATGTGTGAATTACATAATTCAAAGAACATTTTGGAAGGAAACTCTGCGATATTTTCAAACAAAAAAATACTGAGTGCCAAATATCAAGAGTGATTTAAATTGATTATATGCCATAAATCTTTCATAAAACAACCACCAGTGACTTTCTATTATATTAATACTTGGTTAGGTAGGAAAATAACGTCATACACAAATTTTAGCCCGATCTGTGAGCAAGCACCTTTAAGGTCACAGGATATTTTCATTATCAAGATTTTACTGCATTTACCAGGTTGATTGAAGACAAAGTAGCCATCGCTGCCATATCCATAACTGACGCGTATTTCATTTATTGCGTGTGCCAATCCATTCCAACTCATAAAAGCTCCAGAACCAATCGTATCGCCTCTACCTACCTGGAATTTCAAATGAATGTTTAGGACATTGGACTGCGTCATTCTGTTTCTGTTGGTCTTATTTACACATTTTGCATGTAAGTGCAAGGCGAAATCAATATTATTAGGAATATATTGACTGGGAGTTTATTACAATAGTTGAATTCTACACAAAATACAAGAGATGTTTGTAAAACTCTTACGCCCCCATGGCAGCCCCATAGTCAGAAATGGAATAAGTCATGGTGTCCTTGACCGACTGATCGTAAAATCAATAGGGGCCTCCTACTGTTGATGACCATCCAACATGTAAAGTTTGACGATCCTTGGACAAATCGTTCTTGAGTTATTGATCGGAAACCTTTTGGTCTACGTTTACACGTTAAAGGTCACAGTGACATTGACCTACGGATCTCAAAATCTATACAGCTCATCTACTGTTGATGACCAGGCTACATGTAAAATTTGAAGATCTTGGGTCAAACCGTTCTTGAGTTGTTGATCCGGAACCATTTGGCGTACCTACCGACCGACAGTCCTACAGACCGACCGACATTAGCAAAACATTATACCCCTCTTCTTCGAAGGGATGGCATAGTAAACAAGTCATTGTATGATAATTTTGTGAGAGGGTAGTGATATCGGCGGGTACTATATACTAATAATAGTTGTTAAGTCCCTGTGAACGTATAAGCAGAATACAATTACATTTTATTATTTGTCTCCATCAATCGAAACATCTCGAAGGTTTCCAAAATGTGGATAGGGAAGGCAGTACACAACTGACACAGCCGAGCACAGAAAACATTAAAACAACACAGACCGCAATTACACGGCACAATACCCAACACACAACTGAACGAGAAAACGAACTTAACCGCTGAAAGTCCAAGTTTCATCTGTCAAAAGTCGCAAGTATTTAAAACTGTCAAAAAGCTGAAAGACCTGGTATAACAAAGCTTTATGACCTAGTTTGTTCTTTCCAGAAAAAACCATAAAAATGCCACATCTTTCACACATGCTTCCTTTTATCAGTCACATTTATCTAAAAGAATTATCACATGTAAGTCAAAACAGAATGTAGTATTTCAAATTTGTGTTAGACATTGCGTTGTGCAATTGGGATGTTTGATGTTTTTGTGTTTACTATGCTCGGCTGGATAAAGCCACATTAGGAAGTAAACGGTTATTTTCAAAAGCAATAACATGGTAGACTATTTGAAGAGTAATGGATTCCGTGCACTTTAGTTGGGTCCCAAAGGTGGAAACACCATAAGACGGAAGAAAACGAAATAACAACCTTGTTTACAAACTAATGAATTGTAAACAAAAATGCACAATTTATAATCTACGGGAAGCAACTTTTGCAAAATTAGTATAACATACAGTTTACTTAAAGGTGAATTTTGGCATACTATTTCGACAGATACATTTAACATTCTGTGGTCAATTGTGGTCATTTGTGAAAAATATCCCAATTCCTTGTAATTAGTATATTTACTGGATGATCGAAGAATAGGTCTTGGGAGAGAAAATGTGGCTTTAAGTTGAGTGCTGCCTTCCGTGTCCGGCTTCCTATTATCATTTGCCAAACTTTTTAAAGGGTCACTTGAAAAAGTATTATACACAAATTACCTGCACATTACCACCATCCCAAGATATCCAGAACCACCGAAACTCTGATACTGATAAAATAGTTGACTGAAATGTACGCAAAACATAAGTACACTTTTATACCGCTGAAGCAAAACATAAGTCCACTTTTATACCACTGAAACAGCGAAGTACAGTCGGTACATTTCTAATTGTAACACATCCAGCCGTTTCAGCAATATACACATAGAGGAAATCACGGTGGGCATAAAATTACCGATAAATTACAGCTACGGCTGAATAACTCCAAACTGCAAGTAAGCCTTCCGAGGAAGAAAATAGTGCTGTGTTTACTATGCAGCGATGTGTTGTCAAATGCAGAATATTGGCTATGTTAGAATCGAAATAATGAATATGTACCTGTGTTTTATCTATTTTAACGCATAGTCACTTGACTGTGCTTTATTCTACGATAAAATACATGACTGTACACATTCATTATTTCTACATAATATCGATATTAAACATTTTCATTGTTCAAGGAAAATACAACATTTCAATTAGAAGTGATGTTTCGAATAGATTCTGTAGATGTTTAAAATAACTTTGATAGTTTATTAGTGAACTGTTTGATATAATAGTATAATATCTATGTATTTAATGTACAGCAGGGCTGGTATTTATAAAGCGTCTTTAGTGAAAAACCTAAATATTTAGACATAAGTAAATATTTTGCAATGTGCATATTTTCCACGAATTGAAGAATAACCCATGTTGCCTTAGTGATTATAGTAATGTTATAGCTGTCAACATAAAAACATGCATACAAAAAATGTAAGCAATTAATAATCTTGACAGCATTATTTAGCTGATACACTTCAGGCCATTTTAAGAAAATTCTTAGTTTTCTACTAAGATGCTTTATAAATCACTAGATTACTCCGACCGAGTCAAGTTTTATAAGATGCATACTTACCCGATATTCAGCTTTAGGATGCCCCTGTTGAACATCACGGATCACAGATTTACTATTACCCCACCCACCAAGGACGATTTCTATGACTTTGTTGTTATAATCGTTACGGTCGTATTGAAGCAGAATATGAGCGTCGTTCTTCCCTGTAAGGTGTGGCATAGTTTTCAGTCTTGTTATATAGGTTACGATAGTGGTGATTTTTATTTTTTTTTAAATTTGACAAATATTGCTTGAAGTTTATATGTTCGTGGTTATTAAACAAAAATATGAATAATATAATGAAATAATATAATAAAATAAAAATGTCCATAACGTTGTGTTCATTTTTGCAAATTTGTTATGCTCAGCATAAATGAATGCCCACATTGTACATATTACTACTGTATTTTATTACTTTATTAATAAAATAATAGATAAATGTATATACAGACTTCTGATATTGCTTATGGTTTGTTTTTACGTTAGTTCAGTATAAATAAAATGCCTAAGTTGCAAATCTATTTTTTATTAACATCTAGAAGTTAAATGAGCTCTGCATTCAATAAACTTTACTGTTTTTAGGCTAGTTTCCATGTCTTGCAATTCAAAAACCAGAACCAATGGACAAATATGTTCCAAGAAGGTTCTATAGATATTGTGTGCATGTAAAACTTCAGAAATATTTCATATTGCGTCAAATTGTTAAGGAAAAGACCATATGCACATTTCTCATGAAAATGCCTCTTCGCAAAGGGCTTCTACTGTAAAGTAGCGTTTGAACGAAAAACGCGCGAGAATACTTTATCATCAAGTTTAATCTACAGACTTAGTCCTATGTGAATAAGTTTAAGCTTCAAGACTTAAATTACATACAGAAGACCAGAGGTACGCTTCCAGGAAACCTATGTGGTCAGCCATATTATAGTGCATGAGTGTTGCACCTTTTGCAGATGACAAAACATACCTTTAATCTTGAATTTAAAGGTTGAATTTGTGTGCACTGTGTAAAGGAGAGTTCAATGAAGGTTTTCTGTGAGTTTCATTGTAAATGGTTCTGTTTATAAAAAGTTTCAGAGTAAATGGCATTTCTTTTCGAACACCCATCGTAACACCAGGAATTATGTGTCAAGAGTAATTAATATAAGTTGGGAAAACTTGTTTTTACAATAATTATGGTTCTAAAATAAATTGATATAAACTAAACTAAAACATAAACCAGCAATTGCTTTAACAAAACTTACCTTTGGTCTGAAATTTAATTGACGTGGCTGTATCGACACGGATATTGTCGGCATACAAGTCGAATTTTGGATAATTCACACCACCAGGTCTGTATGGACAATGATAGGTAGTGGCTGAAATAGATAGCTAGTATTCAATAGTAGGTCACAACAGTCAGATTCGAACCGAACGGCACCATCTGCTAACAGTCTAACAATCAAAAGTTTGATCGAACGCATTTTTACCATTCAGCTATCGCAACTACTCAGAACAAAGTTACGCAAATAACCAGTATCAAGCCTAGGATCAATAGCTTAAAACTTGTCACTTTTAGCTAAATGTGAGCTCAAATATGCCATGCTTTGTTGTTGTTTTTTCAAGTAATAACAGCGCAAGGCGAAATCGGGATCATAAAATAAAAATACTGCTGTCATGAATGTCTTATAGAAAAATGTACTAGTACGTCGTAAACTCGGACACTACTTATAGAAAAACGTTGCTTCGGTTTGCGCCTTCTAGTTAAGATGCTACAAGATAACGGAGTCGTTCTCTAGAAGAAACAGTTCGTGTTCCAATTTTATTTTACCATGTACATGTACTTGTTATATCCAACTGTGTAAGGTGTTTGTAATCACACGTAGTAAATGTTCGAGGATTTATTTGTATTTCTATAATACTCCATACAAAAGTCAAGTGGATAATTTTAGTATCAAGGTTTAACTGAATTTACCAGGCTGTGATTTGTAGAGGATGAAGTATCCATCGCTTCCATAGCCGTAACTGACGCGTGCACCATTGATAGCGTGTGCCAATCCATTCCAACTCATAAATGTGCCAGATCCAACCGTTTCGCCGCTCCCGACCTAAAGGAAGATACTAGATAATCGAACAGAAAATGCAGCACTAAACTTAAAGTCACATTATCTCTCCAAAAACCTTTTTCCGATCATCCAGTAAATAGGCTTAATACAAATAATTAGGATGTTATTCACAAATGACATATAACTGACGACAGAATGTTAGCTATATCCGTCCAAATAGTATACCAAAAATCACATTTTGTAAAATGTAAGATTGACAAAATACTAATTTTGCAAGAGTTGCTCCCCTTACACTTTAAATTATGCAGTTATTGTTTACAATTCGTTATTTTGTTTGCATAACAACTGGATGCTTTATTTGGTTTTCTCCCATCTTATGGTGTTTTCCACCTTTGGGACTCAATTAAAGTGCTTAAAATGCATCAATATGCTGGTAGTTTGCCAAGTTATAGCTTTTTGAAAATAGCCATAAAGGCATAATGGGACTTTAAACAGCCGAGCACAGAAAACATAAAAACATCACATACCACAATTACACGGCTCAATGCCCAACACATAACTAAACGAGAAAATGAACTTCACCTAAAACAAATTCAACTACAAGGAGTTTGACACATAAAGTAAACGTATGTTTCTCACAATGGGCCAACAATGATAATAGGATACACAATTCCTGACAACAAGCATACATAGAGTTGGTACCAACTGTTCATATGGAGTTGAAATCCGACAATTGGTTAAGGTATTCAAGTGTGGACGAACTTATTTTTGACCATTAATGGACCATTATTACGGCAATTACCATCCGAAAAACACTCCTTCCAAAATTTACAACTGGGCTCATGTGAAGTTTAGAGATTAAAATCAAACGAGTGGTTTAGGTGAACAAGTGATGACTTGGTGGTTGTGCCGTGTGGCGGCTGTAAAATGTCTTCCCATTATTTTATATCAGTGGCGTTATCATATACAATTACATTTATACTTCCCTTTATGGTAATATATTGTGTCATATAGGCTTATTTGATAAATACTGTAGCGCACAGACAATCCCAAGCCACACAGAAACGACGGCAGCAAACCATCCCCATCCCCAAAAATGGATATTTCAAGCAAGCCTATATACTCACTCTGCAATGAATGACACACTGTGGACTTCGAATTTTGTGCATAATTAGCCATAAAGGAAGGTAATAAAGTCCAATTTCGGGAGATTGTTGATGGTACGTTCGGTTTCGGTCTCTTGTGTGGGTGACTAGACGATGACACGGTTTCAGTATGGCTTAGACTTGTCTGTACGGGCACAGTATAACATTGGTTTTGACCATTAAAGGACCACAACACCGGCAATATTCATCCGAAGATACATTCTTGGCAATATGCTCAACAAGGCTGGGTACCAACTATTCATGTTCAGTTTCATTGAAATCCAACTCGTTGGTACGGAGAACAAGCGCGGAAACTCTGTGGCATCCATACTGAAATCTAGGACAAAATCAATGTCTCCCCAACTATATGTGGGAGACTAACTTACTTATATTATAGGTGGAGACGTTGACATGTGTGTGACCCTGTCATATATACTGTGATTATGTCAAAACAACCTTCTATCTGTGGCCGGATCCTTTAACGTGACAATGTTACTATAGATTTGGATAGATAATTGATTCCATTTATTTAATAGGTATTTAATGGGTAAACGAGATATTGTTTTGGAAAATAAGGATAACCAATCATATCGCATGTTACTGGCCAAGATTTTAATATGGTGTGATCTCATTGGTTGTCCTTATCCTTAAGTCAAGTAAGATTAATATTCAATACTACCCCTGAACGTGTCCTAGTCAGAGAGTCAAAACGCTAGCTAAGATTCATATGTAATGACATGCATTGTTTGATAAGCAGTATAACTGTAAAGCCAACTTATGGAAGCTACAAAGGTAACCTCCCATCTACATCTGTAACAATTACCATACACTAATTACCTGCACAATTCCACCGTCCCAAGAAATCCAGAACCACCGGTACTCCGATTCTGATAAAATAGTAGACTGAAATGTAAACTATGTCCATTAAAATTCCAGTTTCATATACAGGTGTTTGACAGAATACTTTTCAAGGACCTGGGGTGGTATTCATTTTTGATCTTATTTAATTGGAGAATAAGGATAGCCAATCATATCGCCTTGTTACTGACCAAGAGTTTGATATGGTGTGATCTGATTGGTTGTCCTTATACTTAAGTCAGGTAAGATTAATATTGGATACCACCCCTGAAGTTTTAAATGAATGTGTTATGCATCATATCATTATATTCAGAAAGCTTTAACACTTTACAAAACAAAGTACAGATATGCCTACACCGTATAGCATCGTGAACTAGTAATGCTCAGTACGGGTGTAAAAATAATAATTATAATGATAATAAAGACTTTATTTAATGGGGCAACACAGTTGACAAAGCCAGTCTTACCTGTGAGCCTACAGGGTGTAGAAGACCTGTGTGCTGTAGCAAATACCCTGAACTAGTTCCAATGTGATAACAACATTATACACCAGTCAAATTAAGGAAAATTTAAGGGCTTAGAGTCTAAGCTTTAGTGAGATAGTGCAATTTTTGTTCAAAAGCGTTTTTTTCATCACATTAAAGGTATTGGATAAAATAAGCATTGTATTATGATGCACTACATATACTCTTGAAGTTAAACAAAAAATAAATATTAATAAAGTGAATATATTGAAGCATGGCAGCATTTTCATTGCAAATCTTGCATATATTCCGGCTCATTGTTGCGGCCAATGCGAATGTTGTACCTCTGTTCAAAACCTAAGAGATGCATTCGAAGTAGGATGAAATATTGAACAACATTTGAAGTGTATTCTAACTACATTCTGGTTGCATTCTAAATATTCTTACGTCATTCTGACAGCAGACACACGCCCCGTGCCGAATCTAGTGAAAATCGGTCCAATGAAAACATATACGTAAACGTTCTTCGCTATCATTCCAGTCGGATTCGAAGTGTATTCGAAGTATTTTCGAAATGTATTGGAATGGCCTTTTAGTCAATTCGAATTATCACTTGGATGTGTTTCGAATTTTTATTTTATGTGCATTCCGACTCATTCAGGTCCATTCAGGCTGATACAAGATTCGTGTGATAGAGGCACTAAATAGTTTAGTGGTCACTGATTTCATACCTTTTGTATACAAATGAAAACTATGTGACCGTCCAAAGTAACCATTATTTTCGGTTCTGAATATATTTCTGCGTTAACAGATGCTTATATCAGAGTGGTTTTTTTTCGATAAGTTTGCATGAGCTGCTCGAATGTTACTCGGTGTCAAATCGAGCACATCGAGTGTAACTGTGGAATCAATGTCAAGGGCCAAGATACAGGTAGTTATTGCCGTAAAACTTAGGGTTCCTCGAGTAACCGATGCGTTATGAGTTAGGAGTTGTGAAAATAACTTGAAACAAAACAAGACGAGATTTTCATGTCAGCCAAGCATAATTTGGCACAAATGGATACATCCAGTTTTGTAACTGTTGCCTTGAATCCACGTCCAATCCCAATGAGCTACATACATAGCAGGTTTCATCATGGTATATGATTCTTAACTGACGTTATAGAACGGAAACTTTTTTTCCATATCTGGTAATAGGATATTGACACCACTGGCCCCACTTCATTCCCAAACAAACAAAAATCTTCCCGTCTCTAGTCCAACAATACTTACAGTACTTTTGATAGTTTTTAATTTGTCTTGTTTATTTTTGTGGTTGTCTTTTTGGCTTGCGCTTAATGATCTGGACTTGTATTCAATATTGATCTTGTTTAATTGGAGAATAATGATAGCCCATCATATCGCCTGATACAGACCAAGAGTTTAATATGGTGTGATCTGATTGGTTGTCCTTATCCTTAAGCCAAGTAAGATCAAAATTGAATACCCAAGTGGTTCATAATTTCCGTGTGTTCTCTTTGTGCATTTCGTACTATATCCTTCGAGTGCTATACTAAAATCCCGGTCCGAATTGTTAGTGTCACTTTAATAAGATCATACTTACCCGATATTCAGCTTTAGGATGCCCCTGTTGAACATCACGGATTACAGATTTACTGTTACTCCATCCACCAAGGACAACTTCTATGACTTTGCTGTTATAATCGTTACGGTCATATTGGAGCAGAATATGTGCGTCGTTCTTCCCTGCAAGGTATGAAATATGTTTCAGTTTCACGTTTTTTTTCAAATCGCATGCCCAATTTCTATTGTTATCTTTTTGTGGATTATAACCTATGTGAACAGCATAAACATTAGCACGAGTATACGAAAAGATGGAAATACTAGGAGATGGAAAAGGTGATCATACTTCATCTAACACAACTGATGCTAGAGAAAGTATGGATATCAAAGTGGGAATAGACGAAAGGGAAATGATTATGACTCTTCTAAATATACGAAATGAAATAAAAGTAGCGAACTATGTAAAACCATTTCATTTATAAAAATAAAACATGTTCGTCTTCTAAACGAAATGTTTTGAGGGAAAGTATGGAAAACAGAGTGGAAATAGACCAGATTTATATAGCGCATTTTTCGATACGAACGCACGTTCAAAGGCACTTTACATTATTGTGTTGCAGACACAAGGGCGCATGTGCATCCTCTACCAGTGCAGAGACAACATGATCTGACCAGAGCGACAGACTGAGAGAAGGCCCCTGAAGACCACACGGCCAGATATAGCGGGAACTATTATAAATGCGTTCTGAGAGAATATATGGACGAAAATGTCTTGAAACAGTTTTTGAGATTGTACCAAAATATCCAAGACTCATTATCAAAGTTTGACAATGATTGGAAAAACTATTCACCTTTGATCACAAATTAAATCTTATTTATGTGACAAATAATACCCAGTTTACTCAACACTGCAAACTCTCTCCTTAATGTTCACCTTTATGCCTTGTCTAAACATTAATATTCCGTAAATCATGAATTATGAATGTATATATATATATATATGAAATAAACGGGGTTACCCTTACGGGGCCCGAAAAAAAAAAAAATATATCCAAGACTCTACCGACGCAGGTTCAAATCAAATGACACCGCAAGTTGTGAACATTATCTAAACAATGACCACAATTATAACGATACGAGCACGAGAAAATGAACAGAACTTTTGCAAAATTTCGCATAAACTTATCCGATGAAAGCATGTAAACTTACCTTTGGTCTGAAATTTAATTGACGTGGCTGTATCGACACGGATATTGTCGGCATACAAGTCGAATTCTGGATAATTCACACCACCTGATCTGTACGGACAATGATAGGTAATGGCTGAAACAGATAGTGCTAAGCTGCTATATTTGTATAATATTGAGGATATATAATAATTTGTCAATCAATATATCGCTGGCTATGAATTAGAAGGTCGTAATGACCTTTTAAGACTTGTGCATATGTGAAATATAAATCTCAAAGCGCTTCTTATGAGTCTACTTTCATGAAAATTGGAAGTGGTCATGTTGACCAAACTGACGTTTAAAAAATAAGTTTTTCCATAAGTACAGACTAGTTTTCAGACAGTTTTTTTCTTGTTTTCTCAACATATTGATTGTGTGCTTACGACCTTCTAATTCTAAGTCAGCGATGTCTAGAATCTAACTTTATTTCAAAACAGTCCTCGAAATTTTATGAAGCGATCCTCTGGCGAATTTAATTATATTTCATGAACGAATATAAGAGAAGTTATAATTAAATGACAACGAGTGTTTAATTCAAGGGAAGTCATGTGATCAATTGTGATTCAAACTAAACTCGAGATGTGTCGGTGTGAGTTATAAACAGACGTTTTACATTTATTGGAAGCATCACATTTCGTATTGCGGCACGGTTATTCAATTCGGTCGTACATACCATTATTTTACGATACTCGTTCGTTGCCAAACTCCAACCATCTTAACCTTTAATAATTATGATTATTTCAATTGTTAAATATACGCAAGTAGGCGTAACTGTATATGAGCAATAGAGAGGTTGCGAAAGGCAACGCCTAACCTGTACGCCTAATTCTTAAGCAGGTCGCATTTCTATATTTGTGTAGTTTTCACTGCTGACTGGCAAATAAAGGCTATACTCGCATGGAATTAATATTTCTTCAAAAACCCTAGAGGATATAAACTAATTAATATACGCAAATATATATAATTTAAAGATGTAATATGTGTTACATGTGTATGCATACAATAACGATGTACGTATATAAATCCACCTACCGTCGGGGGAATGGTTGTAACAATTGTTTACATCTGCAGCCAACATACTGGATAACAGTCCAGACAAACACGCACTGAGTAAAATCAACCTTGCAAGCAAAAATACACGTATAATTAAAACATTAATATTATGAAAAGCTCACGATGGGGGAATGGTACTGGGTACTGTTTTATCAAAGCACTAACGGAAATCCTCAATTTACGTTCAAATTTCAATTCTGAAATATTTTTTGAAGCTACATATTTCGGACATACATGGCTCGTAGGAGTTTGGTTACTGATTCATAATTGATATCGAACAAGCCTTTATCACAATATGTAGCAGTTAAAGAAATATAAAGAATTTAGATTTAAATGTAAGTTCAAGAGTTTCGTATTACTAATTACTTTAATAAAACAGTATCCTGCTGTATAAGGTTTAGTGGCGTATAATTATAGTTTAGAGTTCTGGATCTAAATCTTCTTTGCTTCAACGGCTGTGCACTGTGGAATAAGCTGTCAGTTAACATTTCTTCTATGGTCGATTACCATGTGTTAAAAAAGGCGTTAAAACATCTTTTAGACAATCATTAATAGGTTTATTTCATGACACTTAAGACTTCTGGTTTTATTTCATTATTTAAAATAAAATTTGGTATAGCTCCATATAAAATCGAGTTTTATTAAACGAGTGGACAAAATGATATGACACGAGCCTTTGCCGAGTGTCATATTGTTTTTGTCGATGAGTTTAATAAAACTCGTATGCAATGAGCACGAATGTAAGATTCTATTTATCACAAAATCGTATCAAATGCACATTAATGTTTTTCAAAAAGATAATGTACGCTGTATATGTTTCAACCAAAATTCAGCGGTACAATGAGGGCGGCGTCATGGCGACGTTGATATAATCATGACGTCATTGACGGATCAATGCATGGATTGGCTAACGTCGCGATAAGCTAATTTAAATATGTATTGCACAGTCTGGGAGTGCCGAACGATATTTACGGCACGGCTTTCCGGTACTCCTGGACCGCAGGTTGTGTGATGAAACATTTTTCCTTATTTAATATGCTTTCAATGAGGCTGCGAACTGTGATGCATATTACTGTAGTTGTATTTCATTGTGCTAATATTTATAATTAATCTAATCAATAATTAACTTGGATACAAATATGATTACTTCTGTGATTTTCTTGTCTTTCCGTTTTAACCGGTGTATAATTGATTCTTGCCTCTCTATATTATGCAATCAACTGAAGGACCACAATGGAAATAAGATTATACTCATTTTTGTGTGTGTAATCCTTGGTGTTGGTGTGCATGGCATGGTTGTTGATACTCATACTATAATTATTTGAATTTAGATCATGATGTTTTAAGCCTAGGTCCCAATAAGCATTTTTTGCCTCGACGTTGTACTCCCGATTTAAATTAATGAGCTATCAAGACATCGGGAATAGGTTCCACGAGGTATAGGGGAAGCTTCGGGGAAGTCATGAGGTAGTGTGAGATATCGGAAGGAACTGTGATGAATCTGGTGGTATCGGAAGAAATCGGGAGAACATCGCCGCTGTGGAACTCCTCAATGGGATCTATGCTTTGACAAGCATGTATATGTACATCCCTTACAGAAATATTTTATCTATCTATAATAAAACATGGCTACAAAACAATGGATATACGATGTAAAGATAGTTTACACTAATGACTTTGGAATGAAAAGCATTGCAGTATATAACAATACTAATCATTTCAAATATATGAATAACGTACGCATTCAAACGAGTGCCTATATTTTATAACACAACAAAGCACAGCTCCTATTTATTATTTCGATTCTAACATCGCCAGTGCTTTACCATTTATAGCACAACAAGACAGGTTGACGTCAAACTACTTTCTTTCCTAGGAACGTTACCGTCACCGTTACGTCATTTGACATACTATATGACGTCAAACGTGACGTCATCAATCAGCTATATTTTATCGCGGTAATAAAGTATGGTAAGCTCAATATACGCAAAGAAGGCAAATTGCACGTGCTATGTTGGAATTTCTTTTAATATTGGATACATGTATGTTTATAGTGAATGAATACAAATGTATATTCGATACAGAAAATGAATATATTTTGAGTGAATAAATATATTTGGTATACTTTTATTAGAATATTACAACGTTCGTCATTCCATAGTAGACAATTATGATACTAACCTTGCATATTGTAATATATTTTATCATATGTTTGACGTCGCGGCAGCGTAACAAAGCCATTATTTATTTTTGATAATACACTAGACGTGTAATAAAGCTTTGACGGGACGTCACTCAAAGTGAAGGCGACGTCGTCAAAGTTGCGCGTTTATTATAGTGAAAATAAGAAGCTATTTATCGTTTCGGCCAGAAATGGCTAACATAATTATGATAAAAAAAACATTACATTTGTGACTTTCCACATTAGATTTATTAAACTCGTTGAATAAAATCGATAAAATGCTCGGCAGAGCCTCGCATTTTATATTCATTCAACTCGTTTAATTAATTCAATATTAAAACACACTCATGTAATATCCTCTATATATATTTCTGTTAGAATAAGCAAAACATGATAATCAAATTTAAAAATTAATGATAATTGTTTAAATAAATAAAACGCGCGAAACAAATATTAGCTAACGGGTAGGTCAAATATTGAGATGCGTATAACCCTGAATTTCCTCATTTTACAAGTTCAGCAAAGACTCGAAATTAATAGTTTCACCTAGTATTATTGTTCTTATTGTGATAGTTTAATTGTTCCCTTTGCTTAAAACACAAAGCTTAACAGAAGTATTCAACTGTAAAGATCATGGTGACTTTTGATGAAAGCGATTGTGAACTACAATTATAATAGATGTATAATTAAGATTGTCGTAATGTCAAAATTAAATTAAACTCTATGGTAGAAAACGCAAATTAAGCATTCTTACCTCATGATGGCAGTATTTCTGTGCATGCAGTCACAAAGTGTGTAATAAGCCATTGTCCGTACATTATATAGGCTCCTGGGTACTGTTTTATCAAAGCATTTACGCTAGCGTAACTCTAAGTTTTCCGTAAATATTGCGTACGTCGATAATATTTGCGCAAATGCGTTTTACTAAGATATTTTTTCTCATGTTTTGTCGTAAGTATTGGCGTAATTCTACGCAAGGTCCGAGTGACCGTAAATAGCAAATATGAACGTAGTGAGGAGTTTTTGCCACGCACTGTTGATTTCTGACCGTCACTTGTTGTTATAGACGGTGATTAGTAATATAAACATGTTTAATCATCAAAACTTATCGAGCTTTTCTGTATATTTATTCACTCTGGTTCCCGTTATATTGGTAATATTGTGGCCCGGTCTACGTTCAATATTCAATATTTTTACGTAAATATATGCAACAACTTGCGATCGATTAGTAAAACACACTTAAGGATTTGCGTAAGTGACAAATATATCCGTAAACTTACGCGACATTTACGCATTGTTAGTAAAACAGTACCCTGGTGGTAACATCTGCAATGTGGGCAACATATAAACAGATGATTCATTTGTTTCTATCTGCTCAAAATTCACAAACAATTTGCTTTAAGAAGATAATAGACAACTGGACAGGGAATGTAGCACTCAAATTAAACAGCCGAGAATAGAAAACATACAAAAACACCACATACCACAATTACACGGCACTACAAACATACGGCATCCCACACCGAAAGTCTGCCGCTCGAGTCAGTTAAACTAAACCGGAGTAAGAGCCAGGTGACAAACATATAACAAACGGACGCCACACATCACAAGGACAACCCACAGCATATAAAGTGGACGTGCTATTTTGAAAGATACGAAGCAGGCGTATGCTGGACAATAAAATAGCAAAAGTGAACCGAGTTACACAAAATGGTACAATAGCCACATATGTTTGTAATTTTTTATTTATACTATAAAGTGGACAATACATACGTAAATGAAGTCCAACGGAGCATCTGTTGTCGACCGGAATATCGTACTCCCGATCGAAAGTGATGAACCATGGAAAGATTCGGGAACATACCTTATGCTAGGCACTTTGTAACGTCTGTATACTTTCCAGTATGCTCCAGTTGTTATGCATCAGTCCGTCAGAGCATTGTTCGCCTCGGGATGTTGGTTTATTTATTGGGGATTAACGCTGTTTCACTACCATTATTCAGTTATATACGGCGGTTGATTCATTTATTAATAATAACTAGTTTTAGTTTTCAATTTTAGCGCACTATCCACAGGATCATGACCGTGGTTCGATGTATGTAGTCCCGATACAAATGATACAATTGAAGTAGAAAAAAGGGGTGTAACTGTGTGGGATTTTACTTTAACATGCTTGCATTTATGTACAAAAATCATTAATAACTTTAAACAATAAAATTAGTACTAGTATAAGGTGGGCGATCTATGGCCATAATGGCCATCTTGTTTATTATTGTTTTACCCTTTGCATGTCACTCTTATGTTTCTTTACTTATATTGTTAATACTGTTCTATATAAATAACACATGGCTGCGAGGGTGATAGTAAATAATACCAAAAAGGGGATAGTTATATCACCCGAGGCAAATTCTCGGGTGATATGACTATTCAAGGGTTACTATTATTTACTGTCACCCGAGCAGCGATGTGTTGTTTATTTTACTATACCGAACAAAATTACAACCATTTTGCAAAAAAAATATCAACAAATGTAAGCAGAACTTATATTGCCGTTATGATAATTTTACATGTACAATCTCAGTCCGTATAAGTGTCTAATGATTTGATGCTATTTTTAGTAACTCATGTCAGTTTCAGCGGGTGAAATTGACAAGATTTACTAAAAGTAGCATGTGAAATATACACAAATATATAAATAGCAAACGGATACTCTCTAGCAGGGAGTTTTCTGGACTCAAATAGTACCAACCTCGTTTTTACTAGTAGTGATCGAACAAAATATCACATAGTGATCGAACAAAATATCTATGGGGAAAATACATTGAGAGGTCATGTGAGGTATAATAATATGAAATACTATGTGTCATACTGTGGCATAATTACACTAAAACTGATGTTTTTTTAGAAAAGGAATTGACACAAATTCCCTTTTTTGGAGCCCAAATTGAGCAAATAAGGGTCACAAATGTCAACCTAAATTGAAAACAAAATCAAAAGAGGTCAACAAAGGTAACCCTCGAAAGGTAAAATAATAAACACAGGTTAACATTTTCTTACTTTATTTCACAAATATCATACAAAATTACAAAACATTTTGATCAGCTATACAATCATCAAAGTGTAAACATTTTGGAAAAATGACTATAATATACTGTATACAAAAAATGAAAAAATGTTTCAAATTGTAAGCAGTTTCAGTATATTCGGCCATCCAAACATTTTATTTCCAGAATGTGCACAGTTTATAACACATACATATAATAATGATATTTGACAAAAAATGTTTGGACGTCCAAACATTTTGGTCAAATATACTCAAAATCTGCACACTCCGGAAACAAAATTGTTTGGACGTCCAAACATTTTTTCATTATTTGTATACATATATATTATAGTCATTTTTCCAAAATGTTTACACTTTGATGATTGTATATCTGATCAAAATGTTTGGACGTCCAAACATTTTTGTAATTTTGTATGATATTTGCGAAATAAAGTATGAAAATGTTAACCTGTTTTTATTATTTTGTCTATTGAGGGTTACATTTGTTGACCTCTTTTGATTTTGTTTTCAATTTAGGTTGACATTTGTGACACTTATTTGCTCATTTTGGGCTCCAAAAAAGGGAATTTGTGTCAATTCCTTTTTTAAAAAAACATCAGTTGACTATCTAGTCATAAGAGCCTAGTTGACTACAACCAAATATCATAAATTTGTATGACTGCTGGGTTGTGCCTGTTTGCTGTGATTTCGAGACTTTTAAGAACTGTTTGACAGCTAAAACTGGGTAATTCAGTTTTTTTTAAAAAGTATGTTTATTTTACTTCTACCTTAAGTTACTGCGACTCTATAATAATGTGTTATGATATATCCTATGCAGTCACTGTCTCGTACTTACTGCCGACAGATTGGTTGTAATGTTTTGTGAATATCTGAAGCACAGGGTGACAAGTAGCCGCTATTTTAGCTCAACTGTCTCAAAGTGACGTGGTCACTCTTCGTCCACAAATTGCTTGTGTAGACACTAGAGATCACACGTTTGGCCTAATGTTTATGAAACTTTGCCACAATGACCATCTAAAACAAAATCTAGGTCAAGTTCGATCTTGGGTCCTTCGGGGTCGAAAACTAGGCATTAGGTCCATTCATGAAATACTTAGTGAAGTTTATAGTGGTCACAATGTTGACCTTATCTTCTTGAAACTTGGTCACAATGATCATCTCAAAACAATCTAGGTCATGATCGATATTTAGTCATCTGGTATCAAAATTATGTTACTAGATCGAATCATAGAAAACACTAAAGGTCATTCTGAAACTTGGTCACAATGGTCACCTTAACAAAATTTGAGTCAAGTATGACATTTCATCTACTAGTAGTTAGATTCTACGTCGAGTTTTAATATTGGTCATGTGAGTAAATGTTCTTGAATCGTAGCAAGAAATTGCAAATGATTACTCATGCCACCAAAGGGACATACAACGTAATAAGCAAAGAACGTAAAATGACGTCATTAGCTTATCACATCCATTCTGTGCATTACGAATTTTATGAATGTGTAGAAATGTTCACGGGTGTTTGATAATATAATATACAGGTCTTAACGATTGGACTAACACAATGGCATGAAAGACATAAATCCTACAGAAAATAAGTTGGATCGAAACAATATGTTCTTGTAAATATATATCATCCGAAACTTTCGTTTGTCTAAAGAAAGATGCGCAAATACTGACAGCTGCTGTTTATGTCAGATCTATAGTTTCATTGTCTTCAGTATAAGTGTGTCTGATTAGAAGAAATCATTCTAAGTTTACAAATCGAAGTAACTTTACCATGGTCTTATTTTTATGTATAGAATAAATAAAGCCTAAGTCCCAATGATCATTGTTTGCCTCGGCGATGTACTCCCGCTGTACATTAATGAGTTATCATAACATCGGGAACATGTTAATCGTGTTGTGGGGGTAGCTTCGGGGAAGACATGAGACAATTGTGATATAGGTAGGAATCGTGATGAATTGGGTGAAATCTGAAATTCTGAAGATATCGGGAGAACATCGCCGATGAGGAATTCCTCAGTGGGACCTAGGCATAAGATATGACCTCGGACAGCTGTTTTTTTTGTCGAAATGGCATATTAGTGTTACAAAAAGCATTTATTTAGTGTAAACAAAGTGTAGAGTTTTACTTATTTATACACACTGGACGTGTCAATTAAGATGACACAGTTGTTTTGTTTGTAAAGTTAGGTTGAAAAGTCAACTTGTACGACACGTAAGTAGGGTTATCAACAATTCTTTGTTAACCAACTTGATGAGACTACTGTACCATATTTTAGACGCAACCATTAAACTCTTGACAAAGCTGACACCATCCAGGTAATAGTTAGAAACTTTAGAAAACGTACCAGCGTACACATGGCGCATTGCGCTAGTACCATATCCACCGCATGATTTAATATGAACAAATGCACTGCATCCAGCGGGGATTTCCTATCGGGCTTTTGGATGATCTTGCAGAGGAAAAAAATGACTAAGGAATTTGTTTGATCTGCGGAGTCTATAGATCTAGCCTCTGGCTGCCAGGCAGCACCAAATAGGAGACCAGGCGAACACATACTTAGAAAAGAGTGTTTCCGATCTAGGACACGGGTTGCACTGATATGCCCTATAAATATTAATTATAGTTTTACACTCGTCTTATATTTGATATTTATATTTCAATTCAAAACATTCACAAGTTGGCGCGACAATAAGAATTATACAACAGTCAGTCTGAAGACAATATCACAGACAGATTGCGGACATCGCAATGCAGCTGCACGGTGTTCGCACAGCAGTCCCACGCGTCGCTTGAATACAGTAAAATTACAAATGTGCCCATAAGACTCAGGATTCCTGGACTTGCCATTTGACCATGTCAAGAGTCATAACTCGAATGCACATGTTGACCTATTATGCATGCACATTTTAACGAATGTAGCACGAATAATAATAGATTGATGAGAAACAAAAGCAAACAACCATCATGTCAAGAGGTACAACTCTGCCAATACTAGTCGGATTCGAATGATTCGTACAAAAATGCAGGTACATTGCTTGTACATACAGTATTTGTTTAATTAACACTTATGAAGGAAGTGTTTTATATTTATATTGAAATTGAGATGTGTTTTATGTAAAATGTGCATGCAGCATTGATTTAATTGATAACTATGTCACCATGTTTGTTTTAACATTTGCCATAAATCGCTGGCTTAGAATTAGAAGGTCGTAAGTTCACTATCAGTATTTTGAGAAAACAAGAAAGAACTGTCTGAAAACTATTCATTACAAGATTTTTAAACTTGAGTTTGGTCAACATGCCCAACATAAAACATCCGAGTCCGCAAAAAACATTAATGAAAGGGAGATAAAAATTCCAGGTTGCTAAGGACATTTTGACCGCCATTTTGGATTCACAGAAAAACTTGCACAGAACACCGGAAACCTATAATCGGTAAACTGATAATAAGATTGAAGTACTTGTTTTATGCAAGGAAAATTGTCTTTTTTACACATAATTAACGTATTTATACAATGAACTCCGCTTTCGATGCTGATTTTCATCATAAACGAAGCGGATCCAAATTGGTTCGTACCCAAATTATTGTCAACAATTTGCAACACTATTTATTTCAACCAACCATTTATTGTTTATTATATTAATGATCAGCAATCATTCTGGAGAAGATGACCATGTTACTCATACTGTAGAACAACACTGTCTATTGCTTTTGTGTCAAAATATCTTTTATTATTATTTATTTTTGGAAGAAAAACGCTCAAATTATAACAAACAAAAACTTCCTTGGTGACTCTGCGATATCATTAATTATGGTTTTAATTTCAAGTCCTATTTAATGATTTTGGATAATCACATAAAAGTTGATGTGACAGTGTAAAGCCCAAGTCCTAAGATTTTGTTTTTCATATCCCTCTATATACAAAAGATGTTGTTTGCAAAGTCCCATGACATGATGTACTGTACCACCGTGTGATTATCTGTAACACTGCTGTCATTAGAGCTGTCATTGATAGAAGTGATATTGATTTATCGACAATATATGTTTTTTACGTTGAAAAAAGAATAATTTATACACTCTTGCTATTGGCTGGCCCCATGAACGTAACATTCTGGATTCCGGAAAAAGGGTTTTATCCCGTAAAGTCGATATCGAGAAGTGCAGTGCTATTCGACGCTGTTCTTGAATCATATCTTCAATAGTTACATTGTGATTCACTGAACTTATGTAACACTTAACTTTTACTACCGGCTGGTGGGGTAATGCCCGTGTGGACTGGCAATACAGCTTACACTTAAAAAAGAACATACATTGTCCATCGACAGCCATTAAAATAGATAAGTGAAGATGTCCGTTAAGGTTTTAAAGTTGGTCAATTTTTCTTAGAGTTATTTTCCTTGATATATTGAAAAATTCCATTAGCCATTCGCAATCATTTATTTGTAACTAGCTGGCAGAATTTCATGTAACTTAAAATGAATATGAACGCTCATACTGATAACTGTGATGATGCACTTCAACCTTTTTAAATTGTCAATTTTCGTTATTGCACTTGATTTATTGAAGAATTCACTCTCCCCATACATTTGCTTTCTTTTCTTTGTAACTTGCTGTTCGAGTTTTATGAAACTTAGAATGAATATGAACGCCAATACTGTGATGATGCCCAAATAGTTTTTTATTGGTCAATTTTCTTAGTGTTATTGCCCTTGAGATATTAAAAATTCTGTCTGAATTTAATGAAACTTATAATAAATATGAACAACCATACTGTGAAGATACATCTGACTTTTTTATCGTAGAGTTAAAGCATATTTTTTTGTGTTATAACATCTGCAGAATACCAATGGACGGTTGGTGCCCAGGCCTGTTGGGACAAAGGCTCCATGGCTCCCATCAAAAACATGCATATAAACGTTATAATAGCGTCGAAATATCAATTTATGCGTTTGTATTGCATAATCATGAATATAATGGCCGGAGAATTTGTGGCGAAATCACGTAAACGAGCTTTACATCATACCATTTTAAGCTCGACTTTTTGAAGAAGAAAAATGAACTTTTGTAACGGGATCGTGTGCGTTGGTTAAGTTTATTTTCAGAGTCAATTATTCTAACGACAAGGCTGGTAACTCTGTGATCTATATTTATGGCGTTATCTGCCCTCGTTTTGACTTAGTATATATAGAAATAGTTGCAAAATTAACACATAATCAGAATTTTCTCAAACACTATCAAATCTTTCAACTTGAAAGTCAATACACTTGTGGAATGTGATGACCTACATCTACTGACAAGAGGAAACTAATCTATCAAGCAAAATATTAGAAGGCCTCTCATTAAAATTCTAAATAAGATTTAACGCAGTGAAAAAGTACACTTGTATAATAAGTAAAGAAGTGGGGCTGAATACAATGATAATTATTTGGATTGGTCTTAATTTTCAAAGGAATGGTGAAATTACTTCAGTGCATGGGATTATTATCATGCAAAGAAGTTATTGCACATGTCAAATCGAAGATCTAACGAAACATAATGCCACGGCACTTAAATTATCTAAACACTTGCTACAGACTGGTTACTGATTCACGTGAATTTCGATTTATAATTGCATTAATGACATTCTTCCATTGTTACAAACATCTTATATAAGTCAATTTCATTGGTTGAATTGTGCTTGATTTTCATTTAAAATTACAAGACCGTGTTAGTATTGGAAATGTTAATATTGTATACACAATGGACACACCCTATAGACCCTGTGGTTGGACAACTATAATACAAGCATGAGAGCAAGCTCACACTAGGGTGTCATGTCATTTCTTAGTATTTAGTATTTCTATAATGAAAAAAAATAATTGGATCGAAACAATATAGTGATGTAATTGTATATCCTTTACAATTTCGTTTATTCTCTTTTGTCGACACTAATCACAACTTAACATGTTAACAATGAAGGAATCATAACAAAATACGTCAACGGCTGTTTACATCATAAAGTTGTTTACCGAATAATTATGATGAAAAGCATTCTTGGAAACAAATATCTGCTTAGGATGCTCTCATTTTACATATACAACATGTATCATAATTCCGATGACATATGTTGTTATTTTATTTAGGTGCGGTGAAACGACAGATGTTCAAGTTGGATACTTTATGAACACTTATGTTTATAGCAGTATAAATAAATACACCATATTTATATAGTGCCTTTTTCATGCGAACACACGTTCAAATGTATTTTATATTATAGTGTTTCCAACGGCAGTTATAAGTCGGAATATCGGTAAAATTCGCGACATTAAGCCGCAATCAAACCGACGTCTGGTTGACGTCGGTGCTTTTCAACTTACTGATGCCTTTGTTGTTCTACACACTCCTGTTTTTGGAACAAATGAATTTTCCATTCTAAATTAAAAACAAGATATTCAAATTGATCTTTGAAAAGAAACTTGTGAACACACTATCATTATAACATCAGCCCAACGTCGGTTGGATATCGGGGCTTTTAACTTTGCGCTTCTCATTTTGTAATATCTACACACTCCTGGTTTTTGTAACGAAATGAATGGTACGTATTCTGTATAATACAAAATATTAAATAAATTGAAAAAAGAAGCATAAAAGCAAATTTAAGCAATATATCATTGCAACATCGGCACTATGTCGGTTTGATGTCGGACCAACGTTGAAATTTTGACCTATGTAAAATTCGTAAGTACGGTGTGTTTTTCAATAAAAATCAGTTATTTTAGGTACTTTGTCATCATTTCCCAGGCCATGTATTATTTCCGTAATAATACATGAAGACCAATCAAATTGGCTGTTGCTATTTACGCCCCGTATCACGTGATATTTTCATGAATGAATAAACGTAAACTTTATAGCAAAAACTTCAACCAGTGCAAGTTGCACCAGTATCCAGTGTTACAGCTATGACGCATCTATTTTTAGGAACTCCAATACACTCTCGAAACTAAGTTTCATAAAAACTTCTGATAATCAATTAATTTATATTTTTCATTTCATGAAATAGATACCCTATACTCGTGTTACATTTGTATTAAAATTGTTTCAATGTTGAAAATGTGTTATTTCCTTCAGGAAATTACGAAGGTCGTTTTCATTAACGAGGGAGGTAATTGTACCAGCTAATAATCCACTCAATTTCAGCGTGAAATTATGTCAAATGGGTGAAAATGGAATGCGCGCAGTTAAATAATTCGGGATATTATCGTATTTAGAATCGAAATAAAAACTCTGTTCTTGTATGTTGTCGGTGAATAAAACTCGGGCACTCGTTCGGATGCTACGCACTCGTGATTTAATTTTTCCGCATCCGAACTCCTGTACGTGTTTTATTCACCGACAAAAGACGCGAACAGATTTTTATTCCCTAAATATTATATATTTACCTCTCCACATTCCGATTGATGCCGTGTTCATTTAAACGAGTAATGTGACGTGGCGAGTCACACACCAAATACAAAAATACTCCCAACGTTTAATGATATTTAAGCGTGTATGGTGAAGTCTTGTACTATTAAGCATATGCATGTATGACCCAATATCTTGGAAAATCAAGCATGTTTTATTTCAACGTTTTATTATATCTGAGCATGATTAGCAAAAAGTGTCGCCGGTTCTGTACACATATTATATCCACTCGAAAAAAAATACTAAGTAATACTCAAATCAAGTAATTTTTTTACTTGTTTCAAGTAAAATTTCAAGTAAAAATAGTTGTCAGAAAATCAAGTAATTACTTATTAATTACTAAGTAAACGAATTACTATCCAAATAATTACTAAGTAAATAATTTACTTAGTAAATGTAAATTACTCAGTAAATTAATTACTAAGTAATTATTTAACTAACCAATTACTTGTTAATTACTAAGTAAATGATTTATTTAGTAAATATAAAATACTTAGTAAAGCAATTACCAGCATCATTAATAATCAAGATACTGATTGATTTAATGTCTGTTGATAAAAACTTCCTATATGTACAGATTCATAAAGTAAAAGAAACATTTAAGTTCTTTTTTTACACTAGCAGTTTAAGTTCATAGCTATGTTTTATTCTTCTATAGCTTTGGGTAAGATAAATTATTTACTTTTTTGAATGTATTTTAAGTGTGTTAAAGGCAATTTAATGGTATAATTTTTAAATCACCTCCCTTTAATAATAATACAATAGCATTAATATAATATCTTAGATATATATTGTCCATCAAAATTTGCTTTATTAAGTTTGGCTGAGAAATTGTTTACAGACTGCATGTATGTAGTCACTACGGTCAAGCAGTGATCATGATCTATACTCCTCAAACTGGGTGTTGAGGTTGGTGGTGACCAGTAGATGACCCTATTGATTTTGACCATGTTGATCATTGTTGACCCTGGTCAACCAAATTCTTTACAATTGTCAACCATGGTCAACTATGGTGTCATGATTAAATACAGTTGTTGACCAATCCATGGTCGGACTGGTAACTCTAACTCGACAATGGTGAACCATGGTCGACTAGGCTCTCACCTTGATTTTTCATGGTATTTGATGGCTGACCACAATAAAACATAGTTGACTATACAAAATCATGGTGACCATAGTGGACCATGGTCATCCTTTTGTCTAGGATCGGTCGGATTTCAACGAAAATGTGCATGACTTGTCAGAACCAAGTCTTGTTGTAAATGTCATCCACAAACTTTGATCAGATAAATTTTAGGGAGTTATGGCCCTTTGTTTTTTAGACATATAAATGTTGTCCGCTCTTGCACACTTGCAGACTTCTGAATATTAGCCCTTGCATTTTTCAAGCTTGTTGAAGCATACATTTTGGTTTTGCATTCTTTCCTTTTCTCTTTTGAAATACAATTTTTCTAAGTTATTTTCATGTAAAAATAGACTAAGTTCCCCTAAAAATTGGAATCTAAAATTTCCACATTAGTATTTTTCCATGTTTTTCCAGCATCTAAAATTTCTAAGTTCCAATGTCCATGCTGTCTGATTAAAATTCCAGGGTTTTCTAGACTTTTACCAGCGTTGTACAGCCTTTTACTCTACTTTATCCAAGGGGGCATAAGCGTATATTGAACGCAGTCTTGTTTTGTCTGGTATATATAGTACATACATTCAATAACAAAACTCTTGAAGTGATCAAGAATGTGTCAAATATATACAGCCAGCTTTTTAGCTCTACTGTTCCAAGAATAATGAGAACTATATTGCAAATGCCGTCTGTTCACGTTAAAGTTTATGACGAGTTTGTATTTCAGACTATACATGTATCTTAACATACTGTTCAATGTACAACAATAAAAATAAAGTAAATTGGTATACACACGGCTTGTGTAAAGATGCTGTACGTCTGCGATTGAAAGTGGCGGTGATGTAGTCAATTAAGGTTGCTATTACTAAAATGGAAAATCATTTTCCGCTCAACATTTAAATTTTAGTTAGGGGTCTGAGATATTGTGATAAAATTGCCCTTACTTATTTAACTGGGCTGTATACTCTGATTGCAAATTCTATACTGTACAACATTATTGTTCATACAAATGTTAAGTAATATAAATACTTAAATGTAGAAGTTCCCCTCAGATTAAATTACTTAAAGAAGCATAATTACTTCAAGTAGTATTATATTACTATAGCTTAAAAAGTAAGTAATACTTAGTAATAAATTACTGTAAGTATTACTGAACATTACTTGAAATAAGTAAAAATTTTTGAGTGTCACACAGAGTGCATTATACGAGATTGCAAGAAAAACCTGAATTTTTGTTGGAGACAAATTTTATAAGACCTATTGCGTTCTAGTCCTCTCCTTTATTATAATTGTAGATTCAATATTAGTGTTTATTACGAAAACACATATATTTAAACTAAACCTGCAAAAGTGTAACATGTTTTAGGAAGACTGTACAAGTCGACCGTACAGTGGTCATGTACTCTTAACATATCTTATAAGTGTGCATCTATATATTTACACATAGCTCGGTCAATACGTGTTTGATCTTGCTGAAATTGTCAACATATGTAGCTTGAAATTACAATTCAAATGCTTTTATTACAACCACATAACAATTTTCACAGACACAATAAACAAATTATGACATCAGCAAAAGCTAATTTTTGTCGGGTGTTCATCGGGTGCTTGTCAGGTTTGTAATGCAGTTATGTGTCCTCTTCGTTGATCTAGTTCGTGTTCAAGTACATGTTCTTATCAGGGAGACAGAAATAAAGAAAACACTGATAAGAATAAAACTCCATTGAGGTTATAAGTTATAATTACCCACTTTTAGCCTGAAAATGGCAATTTCTGACGGGTTACCTCCCCTTGACCATAAAATTCAAAATGTATTTTTAAAAGTTAAAAACCACCATTTTGTTGAGTAGAAAGTCGCATTATGTTTGTTGTATACAATAAAGGGTACAACTACCACAGAATGTTTGTTGCATACAATAAAGGGTACAACTACCACAGAATGTTTGTTGCATACAACAAGCCGTGCAACTACCACAGCATGTTTGATGCATACAACAAGCCGTACAACCACCACAGAATGTTTGTTGCATACAACAAGCCGTACAACCACCACAGAATGTTTGTTGCATACAACAAGCCGTACACCCACCACAGAATGTTTGTTGCATACAACAAGCCGTACGCCCACCACAGAATGTTTGATGCATACAACAAGCCGTGCAACTACCACAGCATGTTTGATGCATACAACAAGCCGTACAACCACCACAGAATGTTTGTTGCATACAACAAGCCGTACACCCACCACAGAATGTTTGTTGCATACAACAAGCTGTACGCCCACCACAGAATGTTTGTTGCATACAACAAGCCGTACATCCACCACATAATGTTTGTTGCATACAACAAGCTGTACACCCACCACAGAATGTTTGTTGCATACAACAAGCCGTACACCCACCACAGAATTTTTGTTGCATACAACAAGCCGTACACCCACCACAGAATGTTTTTTGCATACAACAAGCCGTACACCCACCACAGAATGTTTGTTGCATACAACAAGCCGTACAACCACCACAGAATGTTTGTTGCATACAACAAGCCGTACAACCACCAGATAATGTTTGTTGCATACAACAGGCCGTACAACCACCACATAATGTTTGTTGCATACAACAAGCCGTACAACTACCACAGAATGTTTGTTGCATACAACAAGCCGTACAACCACCACAGAATGTTTGTTGCATACAACAAGCCGTACAACCACCACATAATGTTTGTTGCATACAACAAATCGTACAACCACCACATAATGTTTGTTGCATACAACAAATCGTACAACTACCACAGAATTTTTTTTTTGTAATTATTTATTCCGTTGCTGATATAACACATGATAAACATAAACACACAAACAAGGCATAACATGCATACATATTGATGCAAAGCACAAATTACACAAAGAATAAATAAGATCTTATAGTGTGCCCAGGATAACAAGAAAAGGCGGGAAATGTGTTATATTCCACAAAGGAGGATTAATCAGTCGTGTCCAGTTTATCAGTGATGTTTTGAGTATAATACTGAACTTGTCTGTTTACTCTAGTAATTTGTAAAACCAATTTTGCAACAGATGACCAAACCGACTAATGTTTGTTAGTATCACATAACCATGGGTGCAGTATAGTAAGCATCACTTCTGTTTCCAATTTAAGTTCACAAAACACAAACGCTTACAAAATAAGTTGCAATATTTACTCAGCTAAAAACGGCATAATGAAGGTGTATTAATTAACTCTTGTCTGACTGTGTTGACATGTCATGTAATTTTAAATTCAGAAAAAACAAGACTGCGTTCAATAAACGCTTATGCCCCGTGGAAGCCTAGTCCATAAAATAGTCAATCAGGGGCCATATTTCTGTCAAAATGTTAAATAGGGTTACATGGTTTTGTAAGTATAAGGGGATTATGATGGTAAACAAGTATGTCAAGTTTGAAGACAATGCCTTGATGTAAGACGAAATTAGGGTTAACAAGAATTGGACGCTTAATAAGTCTAAGTTCAAAATTTGGTCAATGTGAAGGTCAAAATGAAGTTAGGTAATACAGGCGCGTGGAGAGTATTCATATACAACATCCAGGCAAGTATTAAAGCTTTGTAGCAAGCCATAATGATGCTAGAAGAAACGGTCAATTTGGGTTATAGTTATAGTGCGATCTTCCAAGGAGCATAACTGTGTGAATAATCAGCGAACCGGAACGTGCCGACGATATGCGCATCTCCACTTGGTAGTAAAGCTATCCATGAAGTTTTGTTAAAATCTGAGCAGTGGATCGTGAGAAATAGCCCAGACAAGAATTTAGTATATAGTTATAGTGCGATCTTTCAAGGGGCATAACTGTGTGAATTATCAGCGAACCGGAACGTGCCGACGATATGCGCATCTCCACTTGGTAGTGAAGCTATCCATGAAGTTTTGTTAAAATCTGAGCAGTGGATCTTGAGAAATAGCCCGGACAAGAATTGGACGGACGGACAGACGAACGGACGAACGGACAGGTGAATCACTATATGCCTACCGATCTATCGATACGGGGGCATAAATATATGTTTCAATAAAATTTGTACTTTGTGAACTTCAATTTGGCACGAATGTATAATTAGTAATAATATAAGTTTGTCTTGGTGTTCATCACGCCAATGCAACATAAATTACAAATATCATTTTAACAAAATATTACTGTATGTCTAACGACAACTTTTGAAATAAGGTAAAGAAAGCTAGCAAAAAAATGAAGGCAAGGGTTAGGTATGGTGTTGTGTTTTCCATTGCTGTTAAAATAGGAAACACAAAAAGCATGTTTGCATTTAATCTTTACACGATCTTATTGTAGTACAGTTTTGTGATATTGGTGGTGAGGAGATTAATTTATGAAGGGTCTCCCTCCAGTGCTGCCATGTAACAGTTCCATTTATTATTGAAGTTGTGTGTAGAAAAGGACATTTTGGCTATGTAATGTTCTACTCTTAAATGAGATTTTTGCAATTTATCAGGTTAGGTATGCACGATTTCATTTTCATGTATAGATATATTTTTTGCTATTAATAATACAGTATTTAATACGACATTTGTAGCTGTCTGGATATTTGGGCAACCAAGGAGAATGTCGCACTGTGTCCAATTCATTCTTATTTCTGGGTTAGTATTATTTGTCCATTGTTTCAGTGATTGCCAAAATTGGGACACAAAAAGACATTCATAAAATAAGTGGTATATCGTTTCTTCTTCTTGATTACAAAAAGTGCAATTATTATTATTACAGAGATTCATTTTAAATAACAATGAGTTAGTGCCTAAAATCCTGTGGATAATTATGTATTGGAACCATTCTGGGTTTGAATTATTAGTACATTTTGAAAGGGGAGTTAAAAATGTATTTCCATCCAAATTGTTCTGGTAGATTTAACTCTGTTTCTTTCCCATTTTGATTTTGATGTTATAGTCTCATTTTTTGCTGATTAAAGAGGCATATATATTTATACAACCCTTCCTGGAGCTTGTAATAAGTTCAATGGGTAAAGTTGGTTAATATACTCTTTTTCAGTTTGTTTAGGGGCAATTGCAAATGTGTTACAGCCTGCCTTTATGGCATTGATAAGGCTGTTATATTGTAAAAAGTTTGTTTGTACTTGCAAATTTTGCCGAAACATTTCATATGTGTTGTAATTTCCATTTGAATGTAGAATGTCATTTATGAGAACTATTCCTTTATCAGGATACATTTTGTAATAAACACTTAGCTCTCCAATTCTAAAAATGTTATTTCGCCAAATTGGTAGATGTATAAAGTCTTGCCAAGAATTTATTGCATTTTTTTCTACTAACTGTGTGTAGCTTTTTAGGACATCTTTCCAAAATTGGTTATGTGTATTTGTAACAATTTTCGTTCCAAAATCACTGCCAAATACACTAACATGTGTAATATTAGGACACAGTTCTTCGACCAGTTTATAATATTTAGTGGAGTTTGTGAGATATCTTCTAAGCCAGGTTATTTTTTAAGGCTTTCATAAAGTTTTCTAGATCTAGTACCCTTAAACCTCCAAGACTATAGTCTTGTACAATACAATTTCTCTTGACTTTACCTGTTTTATTATTCCATAGAAATTTAAAAATCATAGTTTTTATTTTTTTAATTGTGTCAATGTTAGGGTTAGGTAAACTGAGTATTAAATGATTTATTTTTGATAATGCCAGTGTTTTAATTATTACATTTCTGCCAATTGGAGTCAGTATTCTTTTAGACCATACTGTAAATAACCTTTTATTGTCATTGATTTTATTCTGATAGTTAATCTCGACCATTTCTTTGAGATCTGTAGAGAATATGATGCCAGGTAATTTAAAGCTATTCATTTCCCAATTTATACCTAAGTCAGGGCAAATGATAGTATTTCTAATTTTAAAGGAGCCTATCCAGACAGCTTTTGTTTTATCAATGTTTATCTTAAGGCCTGAGATACTAGCATAAGATATTAACACTGACATCGTTGTTCTTAGTGACATTTCTGTACCATCTAGAATAAGAGTAGTATCATCTGCGTGTTGTGAAACTAAACATTCTGTTCCATTAACATTTAAACCCTTTATGTTGTTGTTTTGTCTTATCAATATAGATAGAATTTCTGCACATAATATAAACAGGTAGGGAGATAGAGGATCACCTTGTCTGCAACCGCGATGGAATGTAAACCATTCAGACAGACGTCCATTGACTCTAACACTCGATGAAATATTTGTATAAAACAGTTTAACCCAATTTATCAAGTTAGGTCCAAAGTTAAAGAAAGACAATACTTTATACATGAATTTCCATGATAGCGAGTCATAAGCTGTAGCAAAATCTAAAGTAGCAGCATTCCAGGTTTGTTATTTTTTTCAGCGTAGAACATTTTGTCGTATATAACTCGTATGTTGTCACCTATAAATCGTCCTGGAAGAAACCCACTTTGATCTTCGTTAATGATATTTGGTAATACATTTTTAAGCGTGCCGCAAAAGCGGATGATGCAACTTATGTAATATATTTAGCAGCGAGATTGGTATCCAGTTTTTTTAGATATAATTTGCTTTTGTCACCTTTTGGAATACATGTTATGATACCTTGCTTGAGTGTTACAGATAACTCTTTAACTTTAAATGCTTCATTGATTGACCTAACTAAGAAATGTCCAATATCATTCCAACAGAATTTATAAAATAAAGTTGTAGAGCCACTACTTCCAGGAGATGTGTTGTTCTTCATCTTTTTAAACTTGTGAGCATTTCGTCATAAGATAAATCTTTTTCTAAATTTCTCTTTCTATTTCATTTAGTTTTAAAATGGTGTCATCATCAATTAAAGAGCTTAAATCTACATTAACGGTGGGTATATTTGAATAAAGTGATTTGTAATGTTCTTTGGTTTCATTTATTTAAGATTTCAGACTGATCCTGCAGTAAGCTCCCTAATTTAGAGTAAAGTTTTGACATTATTTTTGATACATAGTTTCTATTTTCTAAGTTACAGAAATAATTAGTCGGTTTTTCACCTTCAGTGATCCATTTTGCACGTGATCTTACAAGTTTACCATTTAAATACTGTTTTCTTAATTCTTATAATTCATTATTGTTTTCCTCAATTATTTGTGAGTTGTTTCTTTTTTTATTTTGTAGATTGTTTATTTCATTAACTAACTTTATTTGTTTATTTGTGTCGAGTTTCTTTTTATGAGAAGCATACGATATTGTTTGACCTCGAATCTCCATAAGTAAAGTTTCAAGAAATAATCTGTCATTTATTGTGAACTCAATACATTTTATGTGAATGTTTTCTATTTCTATGTTTAGAGCTCGATCTTCCACAATGTATTGAGCTTTCACCCTATTGATAGTTTCCTTTACCTGGATTATACATTCTGTATATTTTAATAAAGAGTCGTTAAATTTCAAATAAAAGTTTCTCTAGTTATAGTCCCCATTTTAATAGTCAGAGTGATCATTAAATGGTCAGTTCTATATCCTGGGTTAATAATTGTAGCATCTACCTCGGTATATAACGTATTTGAGAAAAGAAAAAAGTCGAGTCTTGCTTGCTTAATTGGGTTTTTTCTATGCCATGTATATATTTTTCCTTCAATATGATCTTCACGCCAGCAGTCTATAAAATCTAATCCTAAAATAATATCAATTACTGTTTCTCTGGAAATTGGGTTGTTGATATTAACAAAATTAAAACGATCTTTTGTAGGGTCAATTACTAAGTTAAAGTCACCTACTAAGATACTTTCATTTTCTAAAGCGATTAGTTTTTCTTTTATACTTTCATAAAATAAGGGTTCATCTCTATTTGGACCATAAATATAGAATAGAGATATGTTTTTATCATAGGCGCTAAAGTGTAAAATAATCAGATTCCCATTGTTATTTTTCTGGATATCTTCGTATTTAAAATCAAAGTTATTATTGATTAAAATAGCAACGCCTCTAGCTTGTGAGCTAAAGTTATTGAAATTACATTTATACCCCATTGACTTATAATGTATGCTGAATCTTTATCATAAAGTGTGTGTCTTGCAAGTGTCTTGCAGACAATATAATTATATTGTAATTTAAGGTTTTTAAGTAATTTAGGACATCTCTACGTTTTTCCTTATCTCCCAATCCCTGTACATTCAAAGAGGCAATTTTGAGTTTATTTACCATTAAGTGTTTGTACTATGGATAATAATCGTATGGCAGCACTGTGATGACCCTTATACTTCATACAAGAAATATACACTCCGGGAATTCCCCAGCCAATGTTATGACAGCAAACATGAAATACATCATCTACAAACAAAGACAAAGTATTGTACACTGCCTGTTCTTGGTAGATGAATGTTGTTACCCTTGTTAGGAAGAAAAGATGTACTGCTACATCAACAGAAAATACAGTAAATAATAAAGATAAGTGCACATTAGTGCATATGTAAGACATTTTCACAGCATGAAAAGTTACGTTTAATTTTCTATTAAACGTAACGTAAATGTAATTATATTCGTAATTTAATTACATTTAATCAGAAAAAAGTAGCCATTAAATTCCATATTTAAGTTAAGTTTAATACTACATTTAAGTCGAATTATTCCTACAAGTTTAAGTCACATTTAAGTTGCATTTACAGGTGATTAAATATAGACTATAAATGAGATTAAATGCACGTTTATGCAATATAAATGCAAAATTAAATGCGCTTAAATTTGAAATTTAAGTTGCATTTAAAGGTGATTAATATTTTTTTTCATAAAATTTATTCTGCACATATTGTGCAAGTAAGAAAACCAACCACTCAGCAGTTTGTAACCTGTTTCTTACCATTGCAATAAAAACATGTCTGTATCGTCCGATTTATATAGTTAGACAATACGTTTATTTTGTCTGACTCTATTATGTTCACTTATTATTATATATGTACTGTTTTTATATTCAATGTCCATGAACAACCATTAAGTAGAATTTAAAGATGTTACAAATACACTAGTTCACTATAAAACTACTTAACGATATAATTTGTATTTAAAGTATATTTAACGACAAGGAAAAGATACGAGGGGTGTGCGATATGTATTGTCGCTTGGGTCACAAATAAGAAGCTTCGTTGATATCTTTAAATCCTTTAACATTTCTGGAACCATCAAGATTTCCGCAATATTTCGTGAAAAAAATCAATAAAATGTAATTACCGGAATGTTGTTTCTGTTGCCTTTTCAAAGGGCCAGTAATAGACACTGCGACTTTTTGCGAATAACTGTCGATTAAAACTTCCTTTCGGGAAATAATCTTATTCCACAACTATCATACCGTAAATAATCTAAATTCCTTCGATAAAAACATGATTTGCTGTACTTGATTGCCATTTTGAACAAAATAAGAGCATTTCAAAGTCGCGAAAATAGGTGTCAAAATTAGTCCAAAAAGCATGCTATTTTTCATTGACAATTTTCGATTAGTTTTATTGATTTGAATTTGACATATCATACATGTATGTAAGCCATAGACCATCAACATTGATTTCTGGGAAGAATTTGCGATCAAAACACAATCGATATGAAGTTATTGGTGCGTGAAACAACAACCATCATTTCGTATAAATAAGAGTGATCTCCCTTGTTTTTACCGTCTTACTCGTAGACAACAAATAATTTCATTTTGATTTAAAGTTCTAATGAAAATATAAGGATCCAGTTATCGTATCGTATGTTGCAGTTTAACGAATACTGACATTTATTTTTCTAAACAACTACTGCAAAGATGATACAAATTTAGCTTAACATGAACATTAGGCCAGTGTACTCGAGCATACCCTCTTCTAAGTTCAATAAATTATTTAATTGTTGACGAAAGGCTATGTAATTTCCCAGATATAGAATAGAAACATACACTTTTTAGACAGTAATCGTAGAATCCTTCTAAATAGTGTCATAGAAAAATGCAACCGACAGTGACAATACATATCGAACACCCCTCGTATATACAAACTTTACTCATATTCTTCTAATTTTAAAATTTGTGAAAAAAAATTGTAGATCTACATGTGAACTAAACGCGAATCTAGTTGGATGCCTGTACTAGTATAATTTGTGATTATATATATCAATAAAATTTAGTTAATATACGGAAAAGAATCGAATTAAATATGGACGTTTTTGTGAAATTCCAAATAAACGGAAAGATAATACAGTATTATTTGTGATTAAATTTACAAATTAAATTTAGTTTATATACGGAAAATAAATCGACTTAAATTTGACGTTTTTGTGAAATTCCAAATAAAAGTAAATATAATAAAATATTATTTGCACTTAAACCCGTTTTTATGCTTGGTTTAGAAGGAGGATACATTTAAGAGAAAAAGACTGATACAGAAGTGGAGCAGGTTATTTTGCAACTGGTTATTGTTTTGTTTTTTATATTTACAAACAATATGTCGCATATACAAACTTTTTATGAAAAGGGAAAAACACCAGTTTTACTATCTGAAAATCTAGTACATGCATTATAATTATTCTTGAGTATTAATTTATCCCTAGATTTGAACATGGCATACTTTATCAGATACTAGCATTTGTAACAAAAATCTAAGTAAAAATCACTTTAATTGAGACATATGTATACATTTATGTATACCTTCTCAAAGGGAGGTGACTCACATCGAATTAACAACAATACCCAGAATAGCTGGTGGTAATACATTTGCAACAAAATTATACATAAAAATCGTACTAATTGGGACATACATGTAAACCTTCACAAAGGGAGGTAAGTCACACAGAACAAACTGGTGACAATACATAATGTAACTTTTCAATCTCCATCATAACAAACCTTACATATTACCATTTCTACGTAAAGACATAGTGTTGTTACTACATGAAACAGAACTATATTGCAGTACTTTTTGTATACATGTATTCTGTATCCGTCTGGGCTGAAAAACAGCTCATATTTGTTTTATTAAAAACCTGTATGTGCATTGTACATTATGTCAAATGTAAGTATGCATAAATACATGTAGCATTGCTATTTCAATACAGTGCAGCAGTTCAATTAGTTGATGAATACTTATCTACAGACAGCAAATGCCTGAGGGCTATATTATGTCAGCCAAGAAAAGAACGTATGCATATTAATAATTAATATATATGTATGTATGTATACATGATGGGTGTGTAGTATGCCGTGGCCGCATTGTGTCAGACTTCTTTTATATAGCTTTTCAGGTGTCATCTTAATAATTTGATATTAAAACTAACAGGAAACATTCAGATATGTAAACATACACAAAGGGAGGTAAATCTGGATATTTATGACATGTATACAAATAAAAGAGAGGTAAATCTAGACAACTTATGTATAAATTATATTACTGACAAATAATAAGATATTACACAGCTTAATATGTATACTTATTGTAGAATAGCAATTACAAAACAATGCAACCATATGAAACTTGATCACCTTTGCCCTGAGTATGAACATACATAACATAAGAGAGGTAAATCTTGACAACTTTTTTTATGAATTATATTGCAGACATATGACAAGTTATTACTTGTGTATAAATTGCATTACAGACACATGATAAGCTATTACACAGCTTAATATGTATACTTAATGTAGAATACCAAGACAAAATAATGCAACCAGTTGAAACTTAATCACCTTTGCCCTGAGTATGAACATGCATTCACAAATAGGCACACATGTACAATATGTAAACAAATACAAAGGGAGGTAAATCTGGATATTTATGACATGTATACAGATCAACGGGAGGTAAAGCCGTACAATTATTACAGAATGTTTGTTTCATACAACAAGCCGCACAACCACCACAGAATGTTTGTTGCATACAACCAGCCGTACAACTACCACCGAATGTTTGTTGCATACAACAAGCCGTACAACCACCACAGAATGTTTGTTGCATACAACAAGTCGTACAACTACCACCGAATGTTTGTTGCATACAACAAGCCGTACAACCACCACCGAATGTTTGTTGCATACAATAAAGGGTACAACTACCACAGAATGATTGTTGCATACAATAAAGGGTACAACTACCACAGAATGTTTGTTGCATAAAATAAAGGGTACAACCACCACAGAATGTTTGTTGCATACAATAAAGGGTACAACTATCACAGAATGTTTGTTGCATACAATAAAGGGTACAACTACCACAGAATGTTTGTTGCATACAATAAAGGGTACAACTACCACAGAATGTTTGTTGCATACAATAAAGGGTACAACTACCACAGAATGTTTGTCGCATACAATAAAGGGTACAACCACCACAGAATATTGTTGCATACAATAAAGGGTACAACTACCACAGAATGTTTGTTGCATACAACAAGCCGTGCAACCACCACAGAATGTTTGTTGCATACAACAAGCCGTGCAACTACCACATAATGTTTGTTGCATACAATAAAGGGTACAACTACCACATAATGTTTGTTGCATACAACAAGCCGTGCAACTACAACAGAATGTTTGTTGCATACAATAAAGGGTACAACTACCACATAATGTTTGTTGCATACCTAGTCGTGCAACCACCACAGAATGTTTGTTGCATACAACAAGCCGTACAACCACCACAGAATGTTTGTTGCATACAATAAAGGGTACAACCACCACAGAATGTTTGTTGCATACAACAAGCCGTAAAACCACCACAGAATGTTTGTTGCATACAATAAAGGGTACAACCACCACAGAATGTTTGTTGCATACAATAAAGGGTACAACTACCACCGAATGTTTGTTGCATACAACAAGTCGTACAACTACCACCGAATGTTTGTTGCATACAACAAGCCGTACAACCACCACAGAATGTTTGTTGCATACAACAAGCCGTACAACTACCACCGAATGTTTGTTGCATACAACAAGCCGTACAACTACCACAGAATGTTTGTTGCATGCAATAAAGGGTACAACTACCACAGAATGTTTGTTGCATACAATAAAGGGTACAACTACCACAGAATGTTTGTTGCATACAACAAGCCGTGAAACTACCACAGAATGTGTGTTGCATACAATAAAGGGTACAACTACCACCGAATGTTTGTTGCATACAACAAGCCGTACAACTACCACAGAATGTTTGTTGCATACAATAAAGGGTACAACTACCACAGAATGTTTGTTGCATACAATAACGGGTACAACTACCACAGAATGTTTGTTGCATACAATAAAGGGTACAACTACCACAGAATGTTTGTTGCATACAATAAAGGGTACAACCACCACAGAATGTTTGTTGCATACAATAAAGGGTACAACCACCACATAATGTTTGTTGCATACAATAAAGGGTACAACCACCACAGAATGTTTGTTGCATACAATAAAGGGTACAACTACCACAGAATGTTTGTTGCATACAATAAAGGGTACAACTACCACAGAATGTTTGTTGCATACAATAAAGGGTACAACTACCACAGAATGTTTGTTGCATACAATAAAGGGTACAACTACCACAGAATGTTTGTTGCATACAATAAAGGGTACAACCACCACAGAATGTTTGTTGCATACAATAAAGGGTACAACCACCACAGAATGTTTGTTGCATACAATAAAGGGTACAACTACCACAGAATGTTTGTTGCATACAATAAAGGGTACAACTACCACCGAATGTTTGTTGCATACAATAAAGGGTACAACCACCACAGAATGTTTGTTGCATACAATAAAGGGTACAACCACCACAGAATGTTTGTTGCATACAATAAAGGGTACAACTACCACAGAATGTTTGTTGCATACAACAAGCCGTGCAACCACCTCAGACAAGAAGCCATACAACCACCACAGAATGTTTGTTGCATACAGTAAAGGGTTCAACCACCACAGAATGTTTGTTGCATACAATAAAGGGTACAACTACCACAGAATGTTTGTTGCATACAATAAAGGGTACAACTACCACCGAATGTTTGTTGCATACAATAAAGGGTACAACCACCACAGAATGTTTGTTGCATACAATAAAGGGTACAACCACCACAGAATGTTTGTTGCATACAATAAAGGGTACAACTACCACAGAATGTTTGTTGCATACAACAAGCCGTGCAACCACCACAGACAAGAAGCCATACAACCACCACAGAATGTTTGTTGCATACAATAAAGGGTACAACCACCACAGAATGTTTGTTGCATACAATAAAGGGTACAACTACCACAGAATGTTTGTTGCATACAACAAGCCGTGCAACCACCACAGACAAGAAGCCATACAACCACCACGGAATGTTTGTTGCATACAACAAGCAATTTACAAATCACAAAAGGTACGATTCGAAATCAATCAATTGTGTTATAAATTCCTTCATATAATAAAAATCCAGAGAGAGGAGTACTGCGAAGTTTAAAGTTCGATTTTGGACATTCGTCTGGAACGGCGCTGCTTTCTCAGTTCCTGCCACAGTTCTTGCACTTTGCTTTTGGATAATTTGTGATGCACTGGTCTTTGTACATACTTCTCAAACTGAATAGTCTCATCACACAACATGTCAGTATTAGTCACCCGGCCTGAAAGTGTTGGTAATATGTCAATTGTTACATCACAACTTATTAAGTATACATAGAAATATGCCAATATTCATACTAATTAAGTTCTGGATACCGTTTTACAAACACTTACGAAATTCTTAAACTTACGTTCACATTTAAATTCTTAATTATTCTTGAAAGCCTACATATATGGTGACATAACATATATGGTTTGTAGGAGTTCTTTAACTTAAGCATACATTATATTGAACAACCGTTTGTCACATTTAAGTTCATAATTATTCTTTAAAGCCTGCATATTGGTTAATATATGGTTTGTAGGAGTTCTTTAACTTAAGCATACTTTATATTAAACCACCGTTTATAAAGAATGTAAATCTGAACGTTATACGTTTAATAATTCTGTAAGTGCTTTGATAAAACAGTGCCCTGGATCGTTCTTGCCTGCAGGTGAATATTCTAACTGGGTATCGTACCATGACCTTTTATATACTCAACAAAAAGTAAACACAAGGAAGCATATGTTTCCAGTTACACCACATTTTTAACTTTAAACTATCTAAAAGAACTGCCACACACAGAATCAGATTGGTGGAATTTATCAACGGCCTATAATGCCCTAAACGGTCTGAGAAAAATACATTTTCTTAAATGCAACGTTAAAATATTAAATGTAAGGTTAAAATATTAATTGTAAGGTTAAAATAAGTGATATAATAGCCCCCCCCCCCTATGTAGCGAACTAGAGCTAAACATTATGTTAAAGAACTCAACTATGTTTACTTAGAATTGATAAAATATGCAACAGTAAATATGACCTTACTTATATGCAAAGGGAAGTCATTTGAAAATTACCAAAGTTTGACTATAATTATCTGCATTAAATAAGCTTTAGGCATTATCAATATTGAAATTGATTTTCGTAACAATTGTACAGGCATACAGCCTGAAACCAGTTCAACTTCCCTTAATCAGGAGGATTTAATAAACACAATCCACTATCAGTTCTTCCCCTTTAGTTTGTGTTCAGTATTTCAGTTTTGCTGGATTTGGAAATCATTAATAGTGTCATCGGATCAAAGCCTACCAACTGTCGACTTTAGTATTTCGTCTATAACGCATGACGTTGTTTATTTCTTTGTTTATTATTATAGTCGAACCCGCCTCCTCGGTAGCCTAGTGGATGAGCGTTTGCTTCGAGTGTGGGGGGTCACGGATTCGATTCTAGGCCGCGTCATACCAAAGACGAAATAAAAATGGTACCAGAAATTCCCTTGCTAGACGCTCAGCATAAAAGGAAACCTGGCTTCTCTCCTCTCACAACCTCGTAGCGATGCCCGGGATAACATCAGGAATGAGGCGTCGAGAGTGATTAATATAAGTTGGAAAAACTTGTTTCACAATCGACCGTAAATAAATTAGTATAAACTAAACGTTGAATAATTCTGGAGTTTGTCTTGGTTTATTTTATTTATGGTAATCGTCATATAAACACATACAAAGTGAATACGTCATGTTCTTGTACGACACATTATTGCAAAGTTATTTCAATATCCATCTGTACAATAGTTCCGGACTGGAAACACTTTTGAAACGGACAGATCGATACACAGATAGGAGTGAAACTTGAAAATGTGAAATATTTTTGTATCCTTACATTAAGACCAAAGTGAAAGTAGAATAAGGTAAAACCCGAATTGAATCATTCCGGACATGTGTAAAAATAGGTAAACCATGTTTGATGGACAAATTTTTCTTAGAAGATACATGACCCCCGCTTTTTTATTGTATTATTTTGAAGCTCATAGGTACTTCTTCAAAATGATATATGTCTTCCTGTCGGCCAAAGACTAAAAGATGTAAAAATTTGGGGCCTACCATTGTAAGTTTACATTGAACTAAAGAGCAAATTTATTTGGTGGTTTCTAACCTCTAAGTGGTCTGAGAAAAAGACATTTTCTTAAATTCAGGTTTATTGACAAAGTAAGTGATCTTATAGGGCCCCTTTATAGTACATTTACATACCTAAAATACCGTTGAAGTCAACAAATTTTATTCACAGCTGAATACAAATCTTATAAAGTTGCGCAACACAACCAAATCATAAAATGATATAAGAACGTGATATATATTGTATTATTCCATACCCCCGATCCAGAAATCGTTTCCGTTGTAAGTTTCAGGAGCTGGTAACACTTGGAATGATTCAATGTCGCTATCACAGAATGACTTCCCATCACGTAGCTTAGCACTTGAACAGCTTACTGGACACTTCTTCTTTATACAGTCGTAGTTAATGAAATATTCATGATCACCAGTTTGGAGCCAAAGGGGTTCTGCGAAATATAATAAATGGGATTCAAAATTGACCATGGGTTACTTGAAAACATCTTGAAATTTAGAACGTCTATACTTCATTTTAAAATAGTAAAATACAACATTAGTTAATTATGAATTTTGTACATAAATGCAAGCATATTCAAATAAATTCCACATAGTGACATCTCTTCGAGCATTGTATTCGAATGATTAAGGTATTATAAGTTGTAAAAATAATTAAAAATCGGACAGGGCTCTAAGAAGGCGGCACTCAACTGAAGCAGCTGCGCACAGAAAACAAACAATGAAACAGATACAATACCTACCATCCATTGATGTATACAAGCAAAATAAAGCATAGAATTTTGATTATAAAAAATGAATTTCTTGGGATTCAAATTCTTGAAGTAAAAATGTCTTAAAACCGCGGTAAATAAACGCGTTTGCCCCGGTGGAAGCCTTGTCAAAACTAAACAGCTAAGTCAATTAGGAATACAGTTAGTAATCCTGTTGAAATTCCTGAATGGATTGAATACACATGATACACATACCGCATCAAGAGGGGTCATAGTGTTAAACACATGAGAAAGGTAAGAAAGCGATACCTTGATTGACTTCGAAAATGCTTGAGTTTGAAATATCTTGGAAGTTTTGGTTAACAATTACAAAACAAAAAGTAACTAAGGCAACCAGGGGCCATCATTCTGTTGACATTTTGGATATTGTAACATGGCGTAGACAAACATACCAAGATTGAAAGAAATGCCTTAACGTACTTTCAAAATTTGAGTGTCACAAACTTGAAAGTTTCGGTTAATATTTTCAATGGGACGGACGAACGGATGGACAGGGCAATCACTATATGCATCCGGCATCTACTGTGCCAATGCATAAAAATAGTAAAACTTCTGCATTAATATACATATTTCATGCAAAAACGAGCAACGATAAGTCCTTAAAACTTCGACTGTAGTTATAAAGAAATGTTTATACCTCTGTTTTGTGATACTGCTATTTGGTTTTTCATCCCAGCGTGCATTAATAGTGTTGTTGAATTCGGTGATGTTGTTGCTGACTTCGGTGATGTGGTTGGTGACCTCGGTGATGTGGTTGTTGACCGCGGTGATGATAATGACTTCGTTGAGGATTGTGATATTTGATGAGTAGCTGATCGGTGTACACCTATGTCAAGAAATTATATAATTTCATCTTTAGAATTAGAACAACAGTATAGTTTCGTACGACAAATGTCGTGCCTTTAAAGTATCTTTACAGCATTGCAATATAGTGACGTATTTTTGATATAATGCAGGAAATGTATGTTTTATTGGATTGGTGCTTATTTGGTTTAAATATACATACCTAATGCAACATAAAATGATACATTTAAATGGTTCCCCTCTGACGCCTAGCAACTGAATCCGGTTTCCCATCACTTTTTTTATTGGTACTGTTTTACCTGTTTAGTTTTATATGTTTTTATATATTTTCTGTGCTCGGTTGGCTGAGTTGAGTGCTGCCTTTCCTGTCTGCTTTAATGTTATCTTTTATCAAAGCATTCACGATTTCGTAACTCTTTAGTTTCCGTAAATATTGAGTACGTCAATAATATTTTCGCAAATGGTTTAGCTCACCTGTCACATAATGTCAGGGTGAGCTTTTGTGATCACTCTTTGTCCGTCGTCTGTCGCCCGTCCACAATTGCATGTGAAGACATTAGAGGGCACGGCTATGGCCCAATCTTCATTAAATGTTGTCAGAATGTTTGTCTCTATGAAATATAGGTCATCAAAATATAAAATGGAATATGTGGGGTCAAAAACTAGGTCACTAGGTCAATCTTAGAAAAAGCTAGCGAACACACTAGATGACACATTTATAACCCAATCGACATGGGACTTTGTCAGAATGTTTGTCTCTAGGCAATATATGTCAAGTTTGAAACTGGGCTATGTGGGGGTCAAACAAAAGACCACTAGGTCAAATCTTAGACAGAGTTTGTGAACACAGGCCACAGTTAAGAAATATAGGTCAACTCGATATTGGACCAACTGAGGTAAAAATAGGTCACTAGGTCAAATTAAAGAAAAACGTTGTATAGGCACTAGATGTCACTATAATTTTTGTCTAAACTGTCAATATGGGTAATCTGATGTAAATAACAAGGTCGCTGGTTAGGAATATGTGATAACCGTGTACATGAAACTGTGGCTGCATTAACTTGATTCTTTGAAGTTGTAGATTGTTTCTTACGTCACCATGTGGACCACCATGAACTATTACGACAGGTGAGCGACCTAGGGGTCATCTTGTTTAGTAAGACATGTGTTCTCATTTTCTGAAGTAAGTGTTGATGTATTTCTACGCAAAGTGAGAGCGACCCTAACACAACACACATGAAGAGAAATTGACACACACAGTTGATTTGGCAGAAATACATTTTTACAAGGCTGTGGTTACTATATTAAAGGGACTGCCTCACATATTAGTGTATTGCAAAATAAAATAAAATTGTCAAATATTCGTGTAATTTTGGTATAGTTGCCTGTATATCCCATAAACAACCACACTGACATCTAAAATAACTTGAAAAACTTTGTAGTTCTTTAGCATTTTTACATAAAAAATTCTATTTGGTATTAATACCCTATAGAATTAACAGTACGAGGGGTGATCAATATATTCGTGGACTTTTCATCTAGCAATTTTAAATTGTCAGTTCGGCTCCAAAATAATGTATTATCATTTAGAGTAAGACCCTTTCGACAGAATGCACTTATTACACAATTTCATTCACCCAATGAGCGCGTGACGTAGGCCGTCACATGACGCCACTCTATGCGCTTCTGTTTTAAGCGTACATACTTCCTTTTTGGACTCATATCTGGTCCCACATGGACGATCGTTTTACTTTTAAGACAAAAATAAGTAATAAATAATCACCTCTCAAATGTAAGATGGAAAACACAGAGTTTTGATACGTTATCGGACATAAGACTCTACAAAAGACGGTAGTCGTTAACGCGATCGTATTATCCCGATGGAGAAAAAAGCACAACCTAGCAAGTTTGGGGCGCAATTTCTAAAGAACCCTTTGTAGCTGGATTCAAAGGTTTATATATTCGTAGTCAATACTGATCGCAGTTTTCGCCAGTAATATAACAATTATGGTTAAGAACTATGCCTCTCATTTCACAGAAAATAGAGGAGAGTGTCCCTACCATGGTGATAATTTTTCCGTTTTTCCTTATTTTATCAATGCATCTGCTTGACAGGGAGACTACAATCGCATATACAATATAATCATAATTATGTAGATCCTTAATATGTGGCGCAAAGAATCTCCCTACATTGTGGTTACTAGTATGCCATCTTTGAGATATCCAAGATTGACGTAAGTGACGTCATCAGGTAAATTGTGACGTCACAATAAAATAAATTAATAAAAACGCTAGATAATTAATAGATCTGCATGCCCTGGTAATTTAATTACTCTAGGATCAATATAACAAAAGTAAAAAGGAAAGTCCACGAATATATTGATCACCCCTCGTACTATTACTTAAATTGCCTGAAATTGGTTCACATTTGATGAAAACGAATCGAAAAACGAACCAAATACCTCACTAATCTTTACGCTGTAGTTTGTTACTGTTACACTACGATCACGTGTGAATTACATAATTCACAAAGCATGTTGGAAGGAAACTAAGGGCTTTTTTTAAAGAAAAAATCTCCGTGGGCGATATCAAGAGTGGTTAAAATTGCTTATTTGCACAAAATCTTTCTTAAAGCAACTGTCAGTGGCTTTCTATTACATCAATACTTGGTAAGGATTGAAACTCTGAATATACAAAAATGTTGTCCCAATCAATGAGGCAGCACCTTTAATAAAACGTTTAATCGTAATATAAAATGTGCATTGGGTCAAAACTTATTGAACGATTATATATTTTATTGTTTCTACACTTAGCGGCTTTGAAAATTTGACAAATTTTATAAGTACGCATGTAGATATCTACCTACAGGTCGGCCAATACGTATTTGATTTTGCTGACATTTCCAACGTTTGTAGCTAAAAGAATGATAATCCGATTGCTGTCATTACAATCTGATGACACCCGTAACAACCATAAATAAAGACATAAAAAAAGTAAATTTTGCAAATTATGTGCCGTGCTTCCTTCGGCGTTTATCAGATTTTTTATTTAGCTGTGTACCTGTTTTGCTTAAAAAATAATTAGCATCAATTCATCAACGACTTGTTAGGTCACCGTAGGGGAACTACTACTACAGGTGAGCGAGGCCTTCTAGTTTATTTATGTTCATGTATGCAAAAACCTGCAGTAGATTTGTAAAACGCACTTAGGAATTGCAAAGAGAAATAATTTAGTAGGTATTGGTATATTTACGTGACATTTACGCAATTAATAAAATAGTCCCCTGGTTTGGATGAATATAACTGGAATAACCTGTAGTTGATTGACCCAAAAATAGTATAAGAAGGTTAAGACGTTCGCAATTAACTAACCTGCTCAAGAATAATATGAAGGTTACGACGTTCGCAATTAATCAACCTGTAGTTGGACTTACCTGTAGTTTTTACATTCATCGTCTTTGAATCTGTTGTAATTGTTAGGAATATGCCTGGTGCTGCTGTTGTGGCCGATGTTGTTGATGTTCCTTTAGTTGTTTTTGGTGGTTCTATTGTGGCAACTGTTGTTGTCGCAGTAGTAGTTCGCCGCGTCGTTGAAAAAGACGTTGAAGTCGTCGAAATTAATGTTGGTCTCTTTTCTGTAGTCGAAATTGCTGGTGTCGTAGATGTTGTTGTGGGTGTCGATGTCGTAGAGGTTGCTGTTGTTGTTGTTGAAGTTGTTGTGGTAGGAATAAACGGGCTTGAACACAAAGCAAGATGGTGTTCAGTTGTAGATTTGTTTCCTGGCATATGAACCAAAGCTCCGAAGTATGAAATAGCAGATGCCTGTAGCCATGCACCATCTGAACACCGTATGCCTGAAATATAACAATGAACTTAAAATCAAAGTGCTGAAATAAGCAATGCACGTAGCAAAACAATGTAATTGTACTGAACTATCACAAAGTACCCCTCGTCGGAGGTATGGTAAATTTTTAGCAAGAAGGAAGTGCTGTAAATATTATTAATACTATTCTGGACAATGTTAATGAAAAGCTGTTTCTAGGCATATGGACAAATCGCCAAGTATGAAATTGTAGTTGCATGTAAGGCTAGACAGAGCATGCCTAAAACAAATATCTTGCCGGAGATAACTCTAACCTTATCAATCAACAAACAGTGATATATCAACACTGCGCGGTCGACAGACCGCTTGTTATCTATATAGTTTAAAATGGTGCATGTATTTAAAGCGATTATGCACGAGATCGAATATGAATCTATTTCGGAAATGTATATAATTGCCACATTTATTTGTAAACAAAGGCTAGTGTTATGGCCGGCGGACAAAATGAAGGGCGTTTGATAGTTAGTGACAACGACCCACGTACAAACCAATAGGAAGAGTATTGGAATAACCATTCAAGTGGCAGATCACGTACAATTAAAATGATTTCTTAAATATATTTTAAAATTCACGTGATAACGTGCCGACTACAAATGGCTCCTGTTATATTTTCAGCGGGGCAAATGTTATGTTGCACAACCCGCGGATTGCTCAGAATGAGCGTCTTAGCAATTACATTTGATGTAAACAAGGGATATACGTTGAAAAAGCACTTGGATGAGTATGAAGCGGAAGCCAAATTTGTAAGCCGGTTGCATGTTCGATTCCCCATCGCGGCAGGTACCTCCCATCAAGGCTATCAATGTTGACTTTCGTCCGCATGTGGAGAGGCCGCTGGTTGGATATGTTAGGTGAAGTGCCGCCGTATATAACTGAATAACTCTAGAGAAATGGCATTTATACCGAATCAACAGACCTGATGTGAAGATCCAAACAACGAAGTTATCTCCCGCTCTGCCCTTTAATACCGTCCACAGTTTTGTTAGAAAAGTGTAATCTCCTGTATCAATGGGTGCCAGGTGGGTTTGTATATTCTCACAATAAGTTACAGCATCGCAATAAGAGAATATTGTTGTTGAGACATGATAGTACGGTGGTGTGTTGTCAACAGCTCCCCATTCTGCATCTAAAAATACGTGAATATGAACTGAATATTAATATAATGCACATAAACCGCATCCACACCGTACAAGATGATAACAAATAGAACACCTGGGCCCAAAATCACAACCAATACTTACACTCAGCACTCTCAGCACTCTCAGCACTCAGCACTCTCAGCACTCTCAGCACTCTCAGCACTCTCAGCACTCAGCACTCTCAGCACTCTCAGCACTCTCAGCACTCAGCACTCAAATATTGAAAATGTAATATAATGAGCCCTTACTTTTCCTAGATTGCAATCTAGATGATGTGCGTGAAGTTAGCAGCCAGTTGCCAGTAGCCGATTCAAAGTTTTAAATCGGGAATTGGCAAATGGCAACTAACTTCACAACCTAGCTGACAATTCGAATTTTTCTATCGTATCGGCAACTGAGAACAATATTTTATCTCAAAAAATCGAATTGGCATCTGGCAACTGGCAGCCAGCAGCCGATTCAAATTTTTCTCAAAAAATCGAATTGGCAACTGGCAGCCAGCAGCCGATTCAATTTTTTCTCAGAAAAATCGAATAGGCAACTGGCAGCCAGCAGCCGATTCAAATGTTTCTCAAAAAATATTTTTACTCAAAAAATCGAATTGGCAACTGGCAACCAGCAGCCGATTTATTTTTTTCTCAAAAAATCGAATTGGCAACTGGCAACTGGCAGCCAGCAGCCGATTCAATTTTTTCTAAGAAAAATCGAATTGGCATCTGGCAACTGGCAGCCAGCAGCCGATTCAAATTTTTCTCAAAAATATTTTTACTCATAAAATCGAATTGGCAACTGGCAACTGGCCATCGTTTCAAATTTGTCTAAAAGATCGAATTGGCAATTGCGAACCGGCAGTCAGCAGCCGATTGAATTTTTTCCGTAGGATCGAATTGGCAACTGCGAACCGGCAGCTAGCTGCCAATTCGAATTTCATGATAATTTGCTTACAGTAATCCGTTGGTTGACGGTATGATAATTTTGGTATGAGTTTCATGCTATTAGGCCCAGGCATTAAAAGTTACGAAACGGACATGAAATGTAAGATTTTAAACCTTTGACCTTAAATTGTGACCTTGACCTTGAACCGGCATGGTTGGATTGTGGGTTCTGCACATCGTCTTTATTAGTTACACATTTGGTACGAGTTTCATGCAATTTGGCCAAGGCACTAAAAAGTTAGAGTGGATACAATTTTGTTACCGACGGACACACGCATGTACACACGCATACCTGTCATGTCTCAGGCACTCGCCGTGAGACTCACGCATTTGAACCCAAACTCACGCACTCACGCTCAACTCTTCAAATCTCACACATTTTAACAAAGTCTGATACACATATTTTTTATATCAAAATTAAGTAGATCTACAGCCTGATATTTACTCCAAAATGCACCAGAATGCAGGGTTCCAAAAATCAAATATTTCTCAATCTCTTAGGCAGGAGGGAGTCCTGTGTCTCAAATTTTAAAATTCTGTTGAGAACCCTGATAATAATTTTATACTTCAGAACTTACTTCATGTATAAAGTCGATTTTTAGGACCCAGTTCATATAGTATCATTATGGTAATTGATAATTGTCAATATCCAGAAGAATGTGAACTTTCATCCTGCGTACATCGTCGTACACCCCTGGCCCCTTGGAACCCCAACCTCACTCTGACCATGTCTAAGGCCTTGACAGCTATGCACAAACGCACGGACGGAGACCATTCCTAAAATCCCCTCCCACTTTGTGACGGTTTGAGACGGGGGATTAATAAAAAGAAATGAGTCAATAAGGTGGTGTAATGTTTTCAGTCAACCTTCTCTCATTTTTTTTGGTAATTATCTGTTCTGCTATTTCTGTCTGTTTTCTACTAGCAGAAAACAAACTATACGCCAATACACCCAAAATTAAACTTCAAAATTCAAGTACTTTTCAATAATCATCTATATGTTCAAATGAACTCGGAAATTAATTTTAAAAAGTGTTGCATTGACATTTAAACTTTTCCTGGGACAAATAACATTATGTAACCAATAAGCCAATATATACAATAGAACCTGTATAATAAAGTGACTAGCTGTAACCTTGTAACAGCAAGATTGATGTTCTGCCAGATGAGCTGCTATGATTTTATGTGGGTTTGACCAGGTACCAGCTGTTACTGATGATGATGATGATATAATGTGGGTTTGACCAGGTACCTGCTGTTACTGATGATGATATAATGTGGTTTGACCAGGTACCTGCTGTTACTGATGATGATATAATGTGGTTTTGACCAAGTACCTGCTGTCACTGATGATGATGGTGATATAATGTGGGTTTGACCAGGTACCAGCTGTTACTGATGATGATATGATGTGGGTTTGACCAGGTACCTGCTGTTACTGATATGATATAATGTGGTTTGACCAGATACCTGCTGTTACTGATGATGATGATGATATACATTATGTAATGTGGGTTTGACCAGGTACCTGCTGTTACTGATGGTGATATAATGTGGTTTGACCAGGTACCTGCTGTTACTGATGATGATGATATAATGTGGGTTTGACCAGGTACCTGCTGTTACTGATGATGATATAATGTGGTTTGACAAGATACCTGCTGTTACTGATGATGATATAATGTGGGTTTGACCAGGTACCTGCTGTTACTGATGATGACATAATGTGGTTTGACCAGGTACCTGCTGTTACTGATGATGATGATGATATGCATTATGTAATGTGGGTTTGACCAGGTACCTGCTGTTACTGATGGTGATATAATGTGGTTTGACCAGGTACCTGCTGTTACTGATGATGATGATATAATGTGGTTTGACCAGGTAACTGCTGTTACTGATGATGATGATGATATAATGTGGGTTTGACCAGGAACCTGCTGTTACTGCTGATGATGATGAATATATAATGTGGGTTTGACCAGGTACCTGCTGTTACTGATGATGATATAATGTGGTTTGACCAGGTACCTGCTGTTACTGATGATGATGATGATATAATTTTGGTTTGACCAGGTAGCTGTTGTTACTGCTGAGGTTGATATAGTTTTTGTTAGACCATGTAGCTGCTGTTACTACTGATGATGGTGATATGATGTGGGGTTGACCAAGTAGCTGCTGTTACTACCGATGTTGATATAGAATATGGGTTTTACCAGGTAGCTGCTGTTACTACTGATGATGATGATATAATGCAGGTTTGACCAGGTAGCTGCTGTTACTGCTGATGATGATATAGTTTTGGTTAGACCATGTAGTTGCTGTTACTACTGATGATTATGATAATGCGGGTTCGACCAGTAAGCTGCAGTTTACAATGATGACATAATATGGGTATAACCAGGTAGCTGCTGTTACTGGTGATGATGACATATTGCGGGTATAACAAGGTAGCTGCTGTTACTGGTGATGATGACATATTGTGGGTATAACCAGGAAGCTGCTGTTACTACTGATGATGACATATTGCGGATATAAACAGGTAGTTGCTGTTACTGGTGATGATAATTTATTGTGGGTATAACCATGTAGATGCTGTTACTGGTGATGATGACATATTGCAGGTATAACCAGGCGGCTGCTATTACTGGTGATGATGACATATTACAGGTATAACCAGGTAGTTGCTGTTACTACTGATGATGACATATTGCAGGTATAACCAGGTAGCTGCTGTTACTACTGATGATGACATATTGAGGTTATAACCTGGTAGCTGCTGTAATTGGTGATGACGACATATTGTGAGTATAACAAGGTAGCTGCTGTTACAACTGATGATGACTTATTGTGGGTATAAGCAGGTAGTTGCTGTTACTGGTGATGACATATTGCGGGTATAACCTGGTAGCTGCTGTTATTGGTGATGACGAGATATTGTTGGTATAACAAGGTAGCTGCTGTTTTAACTGATGATGACATATTTTGGGTATAATTAGGTAGCTGCAGTTACTACTGATGATGACATATTGTGGGTATAACTAGGGAGTTGCTGTTACTGTTGACATATTGCGGGTATAACCAGGTAGCTGCTGTTACTGGGTAGGATGACATATTGCAGGTATAACCTGGTAGCTGCTGTTACTACTGATGTTGACATATTGTGGGTATAACCAGGTAGCTGCTGTTAATACTGATGATGACATAATTTATTGTGGATATAACCATGTAGTTGCTGTTACTGGTAATGATGACATATTGCGGGTACAACCCAGTTGCTGCTGTTACTGGTGTTGATGACATATTGAAGGTATAACCAGGTAGCTGCTGTTACATGTGCTGATCACATATTGTGGGTATAACCTGGTAGCTGCTGTTACTGATTACTGGTGGTGATGACATATTGTGGGAATTACTAGGTAGTTGCTGTTACTGGTGATGATGACATATTGCGGGTATAACAAGGTAGCTGCAGTTACTGGTAAGGATGGCATATTGTGGGTATAACTAGGTAGTTGCTGTTACTGTTGACATATTGCGGGTATAACCAGGTTGCTGCTGTTACTACTGATGATGACATATTGCGGGTATAACCAGGTAGCTACTGTTACTTGTGATGATGACATATTGTGAGTATAACCAGGAAGCTGCTGTTACTGGTGATGATGACATATTGCGGGTATAACCTGGTAGCTGCTGTTACTACTGATGATGACATATTGCGGGTATAACCAGGTAGTTGCTGTTACTGGTGATGATGACATATTGTAGGTATAACCAGGTAGCTGCTGTTACTGGTGATGATGACATATTGCAGGTATAACAAGGTAGCTGCTGTTACTGGCGATGATGACATATTGTGGGTATAACCAGGAAGCTGCTGTTACTACTGATGATGACATATTGCGGATATAAACAGGTAGTTGCTGTAACTGGTGATGATAATTTATTGTGGGTATAACCATGTAGATGCTGTTACTGGTGATGATGACATATTGCAGGTATAACCAGGTAGTTGCTGTTACTACTGATGATGACTTATTGCAGGTATAACCAGGTAGTAGCTGTTACTACTGATGATGACATATTGCGGTTATAACCTGGTAGCTGCTGTTATTGGTGATGACGACATATTGTGGGTATAACAAGGTAGCTGCTGTTACTACTGATGATGACATATTGTGGGTATAACTAGGGAGTTGCTGTTACTGATGACATATTGCGGGTATAACCAAGTAGCTGCTGTTACTGGGTAGGATGACATATTGCAGGTATAACCTGGTAGCTGCTGTTACTACTGATGTTGACATATTGTGGGTATAACCAGGTAGCTGCTGTTAATACTGATGATGACATATTTTATTGTGGGTATAACCATGTAGTTGCTGTTACTGGTAATGATGACATATTGCGGGTATAACCCAGTTGCTGCTGTTACATGTATTGATCACATATTGTGGGTATAACCTGGTAGCTGCTGTTACTGGTGATGACATAGTGTGGGTATAACAAGGTAGCTGCTATTACTGGTGATGATGACATATTGTAGGAATAACTAGGTACATGTAGTTGCTGTTACTGGTGATGATGACATATTGCGGGTATAACAAGGTAGCTGCTGTTACTGGTAAGGATGGCATATTGTGGGTATAACTAGGTACTTGCTGTTACTGTTGAAATATTGCGGGTATAACCAGGTTGCTGCTGTTACTACTGATGATGACATATTGCGGGTATAACCAGGTAGCTACTGTTACTGGTGATGATGACATATTGTGAGTATAACCGGGTAGCTGCTGTTACTGGTGATGGTGACATATTGTGGGTATAACCAGGCAGCTGCTGTTACTACTGATGTTGACATATTGTGGTTATAACCGGGTAGTTGCTGTTACTGGTGATGATGACATATTGCGGGTATAACCGGGTAGTTGCTGTTACCGGTGATGATGACATATTGGGGTTATAACCGGGTAGTTGCTGTTACTGGTGATGATGACATATTGCCGGTATAACCAGGTAGTTGCTGTTACCGGTGATGATGACATATTGTGGGTGTAACCAGGTAGCTGCTGTTACTGGAGATGATGACATATTGTGGGTATAACCAGGCAGCTGTTGTTACTACTGATGTTGACATATTGTGGTTATAACCGGGTAGTTGTTGTTACTGGTGATGATGACATTTTGCGGATATAACCTGGTAGCTGCTTTTACTACTGATGATGACATATTGCGGGTATAACCTGGTAGCTGTTGTTACTACTGATGTTGACATATTGTGGTTATAACTAGGTAGTTGCTGTTACTGGTGATGATGACATATTGTGGGTATGACCATGTAGTTGCTGTTACTGGTGATGATGACATATTGTGGTTATAACCAGGTAGTTGCTGTTACTGGTGATGATGACATATTGTGGTTATAACCAGGTAGTTGCTGTTACTGGTGATTATGACATACTGCGGGTATAACCTGGTAGCTGCTGTTACTACTGATGATGACATATTATGGGTATAACCAGGTAGTTGCTGTTACTGATGATGATGACATATTGCGGGTATAACCAGGTAGTTGCTGTTACTGGTGATGATGACATATTGCGTGTATAACCAGGTAGTTGCTGTTCCTGGTGATGATGACATAATGTGGTTATTACCAGGTAGTTGCTGTTACTACTGATGATGAAATATTGCGGGTATAACCAGGTAGTTGCTGTTACTGGTGATGATGACATATTGCGGGTATAACCAGGTAGCTGCTGTTACTGGTGATGATGACATATTGCGGGTATGACCAGGTTGCTGTTTTACTACGGATGATGAGGATATTTGGGTCGACTAGCAGTTTACTACTAGTGCTGCTAATGTTGTTGCTATATTTGGTATAATGTTAGTTAGACCTGGCAACTGTTGTTGATGTTGAAATGTTTTTACTATGCCGCGGTTGTTACTGATGAAGTTTTTACAGTTTTTTGTTGGTGATATTCCTAGGAATTGACATGGTCCATGCTACAGCTGTTAGGATAATTCTTACAATCTTTAATAATGTAAAGGATGGTGCAAAATTAGTTTTGAATCAGACCAGGAACTCAAAGAGACAATAGCTGTCCTCAATGTGTAGGTTTTAAAGAATACGGTAATTAAGAAATTTAATTTGAAGGCAAGTTTATTTTTCCCCCCAAGTGCTTTGATATAACAGTATGCAGGCTGGTCTTTAGCTTCCCAGTTATTGTTATATACTCAACAAAAAGAAAGTATCCACCATTCGTGATTTGACATATCATGAGACATGTAAGTGAATAAAGAGTCAACGAAAGTTGTTTTAATCTTAGATAAGAATGGGACATTGTGTATTTTGTTGAGTATATAACAATTATAGACACATATATATGACACAAATATATACTACTCAAACTTTGACAACGGTGAACAAATTTTTCCTTGCAGATATTTTGCCAATTTCATAAGATGCACTGGTGGGCTTTTTAGAAAACAAAATGTTACATGTTGTATGTTTCACCCTGGAAAACGACGCCATTATCTAAATTAATGGCAAAGTTTTCGCTCCAAACTTTTAAAATGTAACGGGAATATTGTTTTGCCGATCCTCATCAAAGTTTGTGAAGTTTACATTGTGCTTATTTGTACGACCAGAACAGATTAATTGCTAGAGTATCTTCTCCACCTCTATTATTCTTGCCAGTTCTAGATTTTGCAAATTCCGGCAACTGTCAAACAAAATCGATAGTCTGCCTCCTGTTTTAATGAAATAATCTGATGATAGTCTAACAATTAATTGTTGATCGTCCAAGATGGAATCAAGTAAAAACAACCAAACAAAGCAACACATACAATCTGGTCACTTATACGGACCACAGTCCTTTATGGACTAAATAATTATGTCCAATGCAACCTTTTCCTTACATTTTATAAAACAGTCACATTTTACTCGCACATCTCTTTGAAATACAGCAATCAACGTACCATCTGTCACATTTGTGGTTGTAAATCCAAGTTGTGTGAGACAACAGCAATGATTTTGGTCAAGTCGTTGGTAGGCCTATATGATGTAGCAACATTCAAAATCTAGAAAAGTAGAAAAAAGTGCTGTTAGAATACATGTTTATTCATACCAGTAATATTTCTGAGTGACAAGGGACATATTTTGCATTAACCAGGTAGCTGCTGTTACTGGTGATGATGACATATTGTGGGTATAACCAGGTAGCTGCTGCTACTACTGATGATGACATATTGTGGGTATAACCAGGTTGCTACAGTTACTACTGATGATGACATATCGTGGGTATAACCAGGTATCTGCTGTTATTGGTGATGATGACATATTGTGGGTATAACCAGGTAGCTGCCGTTACTGATGATCATACCTGCCAAGTTTCCAAAATCGAAAAGTGGAGTGGTAACTGAAATCTGATACTTATTAAGACCACAACAAATAATGTGACACTTCAAAAGGTGTCAGTTAGTTTCATTTGGTAATACATGTATATGAAAATCAGGGGAGGGAACTTGGGGCAAGAGTAACTTCCCTTGAAATTCAGCAGGGGGAAGCAACTCTGTCCAACATATTTAAAGTCTGTGAGAGTGACCTCCCCTGAAAATCATGGGAGCGGACTTTGCACGGGCAAGAGTTACTTCCCTTGAAATTCAGCAGGAGAGGCAACTCTGTCTGACCTATTTTAAGTCGGCAAGAGTGACCTTCCCTGAAAATCAGGGGAGCGAAATCTGCACGGGGCAAGAGTAACTTCCTTTGCAATTCAGCAGGGGAGGCAACTCTGTATGACCTAATTTAAGTCGGCAAGAGTGACCTTACTTGAAAATCAGGGGAGCAAAATCTGCACAGGGCAAGAGTAACTTCCCTTGAAATTCAGCAAGGGAGGCAACTCTATATGACCTATTTTAAGTCCGCAAGAGTGACCTTACCTGAAAATCAGGGGAGCGAAATCTGCACGGGGCAAGAGTAACTTCCCTTGAAATTCAGCAGGGGAGGCAACTCTGTATGACCTATTTTAAGTCGGCAAAAGTGACCTTTCCTGAAAATCAGGGGAGCGAAATCTGCACGGGGCAAGAGTAACTTCCCTTGAAATTCAGCAGGGGAGGCAACTCTGTATGGCCTATTTTGAGTCGGCAAGAGTGACCTTTCCTGAAAATCACGGGAGCGAAATCTGCACGGGGCAAGAGTAACTTCCGTTGTAATTCAGCAGGGGAGGCAACTCTGTATGACCTATTTTAAGTCGGCAAGAGTGACCTTTCCTGAAAATCAGGGGAGCGAAATCTGCATAGGGCAAGAGTAACTTCCCTTGAAATTCAGCTGGGGAAGCAACTCTGTACCACCTATTTTAAGTCGGCAAGAGTGACCTTTCCTGAAAATCAGGGGAGCGAAATCTGCACGGGGCAAGAGTAACTTCCCTTGAAATACAGCTGGGGAAGGGGAAGCAACTCTGTACGACCTATTTTAAGTCTGCAAGAGTGACCTTACCTGAAAATCAGGGGAGCGAAATCTGCACGAGGCAAGAGTAACTTCCCTTGAAATTTAGCAAGGGAGGCAACTCTGTATGACCTATTTTAAGTCGGCAAGAGTGACCTTTTCTGAAAATCAGGGGAGCGAAATCTGCACGGGGCAAGAGTAACTTCCCTTGAAATTCAGCAGGGGAGGCAACTCTGTATGACCTATTTGAAGTCGGCAAGAGTGACCTTTCCTGAAAATCAGGGGAGCGAAATCTGCACGGGGCAAGAGTAACTTCCCTTGAAATTCAGCAGGGGAGGCAACTCTGTATGGCCTATTTTGAGTCGGCAAGAGTGACCTTTCCTGAAAATCAGGGGAGCGAAATCTGCACGGGGCAAGAGTAACTTCCTTTCAATTCAGCAGGGGAGGCAACTCTGTATGACCTATTTTAAGTCGGCAAGAGTGACCTTTCCTGAAAATCAGGGGAGCGAAATCTGCACGGGGCAAGAGTAACTTCCCTTGAAATTTAGCAGGGGAGGCCACTCTGTATGACCTATTTTAAGTCGGCAAGTTACCTTACCTGAAAATCATGGGAGCGAAATCTGCACGGGGCAAGAGTAACTTCCCTTGAAATACAGCTGGGGAAGCAACTCTGTACGACCTATTTAAGTCCGCAAGAGTGACCTTACCTGAAAATCAGGGGAGCGAAATCTGCACGGGGCAAGAGTAACTTCCCTTGAAATACAGCTGGGGAAGCAACTCTGTACGACCTATTTAAGTCCGCAAGAGTGACCTTACCTGAAAATCAGGGGAGCGAAATCTGCACGGGGCAAGAGTAACTTCCCTTGAAATTCACCAAGGGAAGCAACTCTATATGACCTATTTTAAGTCCGCAAGAGTGACCTTACCTGAAAATCAGGGGAGCGAAATCTGCACGGGGCAAGAGTAACTTCCTTTCAATTCAGCAGGGGAGGCAACTCTGTATGACCTATTTTAAGTCGGCAAGAGTGACCTTTCCTGAAAATCAGGGGAGCGAAATCTGCATGGGGCAAGAGTAACTTCCCTTGAAATTCAGCAGGGGAGGCAACTCTGTATGACCTATTTTAAGTCGGCAAGAGTTACCTTACCTGAAATTCAGTTGAGCGAAATCTGCACGGGGCAAGAGTAACTTCCCTTGAAATACAGCTGGGGAAGCAAGTCTGTACCACCTATTTTAAGTCCGCAAGAGTGACCTTACCTGAAAATCAGGGGAGCGAAATCTGCACGGGGCAAGAGTAACTTCCCTTGAAATTCAGCAAGGCAGGCAACTCTATATGACCTATTTTAAGTCCGCAAGAGTGACCTTACCTGAAAATCAGGGGAGCGAAATCTGCACGGGGCAAGAGTAACTTCCTTTCAATTCAGCAGGGGAGGCAACTCTGTATGACCTATTTTAAGTCGGCAAGAGTGACCTTTCCTGAAAATCAGGGGAGCGAAATCTGCACGGGGCAAGAGTAACTTCCCTTGAAATTCAGCAGGGGAGGCAACTCTGTCCAACCTATTGAAAGTCGGCAATAGTGACCTCCCCTGTAAATCATGGAAGCGAACTCAGCCCTGTGCAAGAGTTACTTTCCTTGAAATTCAGCAGGGGAGGCAACTCTGTCCACCACAAAATACTATCTGAAATTCAGAGTTTAGGTGGGTTAAATTGGAAAATCTGATAATTTATTTCAAATAAAAGTGGAGCAACTCCACCTTAAGTGGTGTACTTGGCAGGTATGCTGGTGAAATTAGGGATATAACCAGGTAGCTGCTGTTACTGGTGATGACATATTGCGGGTATAACCAGGTAGCTGCTGTTACTGGTGATGATGACATTTTGTGGGTATAACCAGGTAGTTGCTGTTACTGGTGATGATGACATATTGCGGGTATAACCAGGTAGTTGCTGTTACTGGTGATGATGACATATTGTGGGTATAACCAAGGAATTGACATGGTCCATGCTCCTGCTGTTGGGATATTTCTTACAATCCTTAATAAGGTAGCTAGCCAGGGTATTGTTTTATGCAATCACTTATGGAAATCTTAAACTTACGTTCAATGAATTCTTCATAGCTTTCTAACAGCTAAAACTGATGGTAAAGGGTGGTGCAAAATTATTTTTGAATCAGACCAGGAACTTAAAGAGACAATAGCTGTCCCCAATGTGTAGGTTTTAAAGAATACGGTAATTAAGAAATTTAATTTGAACGTAAGGTATGTTTATTTTTCCTAAGTGCTTTGATATAACAGTATGCAGGCTAGTCTTTAGCTTCCCACAGTAATTGTTATATACTCAACAAAAAGAAAGTATCCACCATTCATGATTTGACATATCATGAGACATGTAAGTGAATAGAGAGTCAACGAAAGTTGAGTTTCATCTTAGATAAAAATGGGACATTGTTTATTTTGTTGAGTATATAACAATTATATACACATATATACAGGGTGATCCATTAGTTCCGCACATTATTAACTGCTTATAACTTCAACATCTTTAAAGCTACCATATTTAAGAATACAAGTAATTGTAGAGTATACGTGTAAGTTTTGATCTGATCAAAAACGGATATTCAACTATAGAATCCCTATCTAAAGCAGACGTTCAATGTGACCACCCATTTTTTCAAAAATGAGTTTCAAACGTCGTTTTCAATTCTGCACATGACGCTGTTGCATGCAGCTAGGTAACCAGTCTCTTTTCTCGACGAATCGAATGTTTCATTTCACTGGAAATATCCAACACTATTCCTTCATGAACGCACATGTGTATTTGGACACACTTTTCAAGTTTTCTTTTCACCTAAATCGCAGATTTCCCCAATTCGTAATAAAGTTTTATGATTCGAATTTGAAGATACTCAAATTTATGACGTCATCGATGATGTCATACCGTCACTTTGACGGCACAATGCCAATTACTTTTTTCCTTTCAGCAGAAATTTTTATTTATTACATTTCCAACAATACCAAATTTATATGTGTAAGTAAAGAAATAGTGAAGTGATAGGCATTTACTAATGTGCGGAATTAATGGATCACCCTGTATGACACAAATACGATATACTACTCAAACTTTGACAATGGTGAACAAATTTTTCCTTGCAGATATTTTGCCAATTTCATAAGATGCAATGATCGGCTTTTTAGAAAACAAAATGTTACATATTGTATGTTTCACCCTGGAAAACGACGCCATTATGTAAATTAATGGCAAAGTTTTCGCTCTAGTCTTTTAAAATGCAACGGGAATATTGTTTTGCCGATCCTCATCAAAGTTTGTGAAGTTTACATTGGAACAGATTAATTGCTAGAGTATCTTCTCCACCCCTATTATTCTTGCCAGTTCTAGATTTTGCAAATTCCGGCAACTGTCAAACAAAATCGATAGTCTGCCTGCTGTTATAATGAAATAATCTGATGATAGTCTAACAATCAATTGTTGATCGTCCAAGATGGAATCAAGTAAAGACACCCAAACAAAGCAACACATACAATCTGGTCACTTTTACGGACCACAGTCCTTTATGGACCAAATAATTATGTCCAATGCAACCTTTTCCTTACATTTTATAAACAGTCACATTTTATTCGCACAGTTCTTTGAAATACAGCAATCAACGTACCATCCGTCACATTTGTGCTTGTAAATCCAAGTTGTGTGAGACAACAGCAACGATTTTGGTCAAGTCGTTGGAAGGTCTACATGGGGTAGGAACATTCAAAATCTAGAAAAGTAGAAAAAAGTGCTGTTAGAATACATGTTTAGCCATAGCAGGAATATTTCTGAGTAAAAAGGGACATATTTTGCATTAAAGGGTTGTGTTATTGTTGAACTTACTAGACATGGTTCGTAATTGGTGTAGGTGTCTGTCAGAACTCTAAGATTAGAAAGGTCCCAACTTTGAATTAACAGCTGGAAAGAGTTTATCATGGGGTAGGAACATTCAAAATCTAGAAAAGTAGAAAAAAGTGCTGTTAGAATACATGTTTAGCCATAGCAGGAATATTTCTGAGTAAAAAGGGACATATTTTGCATTAAAGGGTTGTGTTATTGTTGAACTGACTAGACATGGTTCGTAATTGGTGTAGGTGTCTGTCAGAACTCTAAGATTAGAAAGGTCCCAACTTTGAATTAACAGCTGGAAAGAGTTTATCTATCCTAGCCATTAAAGTTTTTATTGCTGCGAAGCCTTGTGTGAAGTTCAAAAATCAATTGTTTCTGTGGTTACTGGGAAATCATTAAAGCTCAGCCATTTCCGTTTGTCTCCAGTGAGTCTATGGCAATGCACAAAGGCCGTGGGGATCAGAATTGTTTCAGAGATATTATTTAGATATACGTCTTCTGTAGAGCAACACCCACTGGGAAACATACATTTTTGTTGTTGTAGAGAGGTTGGTGCTCTGAAGAGGTAAACGTAATAGAAAATGGTTACTTATGTATCAACACAAGACTACGTTCAATAAACGCTTATGCCCCGATGGAAGCCTTGTCCATAAAAACTAGCTAAGTCAATCAGGGGCCATAATTCTGTTGAAATGTTGGATAGTGTTACATGGCTTTGACAATGCAAGGTGTTTATGATGATTAGCATGTATGCTTAGTCTGAAAGCTATGCCTTAATGGACTTGAAAGTTTTGGGTCAAATGGACGGAGGAACAGACTGATGGACAGGACAATCACTATATGCATCAGTAGATAAAGGGGCATAAAAACGTATTAATGTTTCTATAGCAACATACCACAACATTTGTTAGAGATCAAATACTATGAGATGACATTGGTCGTTCAGGAGGGGCCATCAGCTACTCCTTTAATATAGCATCTTCATCAACTTCCTTATCACCACAAACCATTGTCAGATAGTAACGGTTACCATAGTGATTTTTGAGGAACAAACTTGAGCCGACACATCAGAGACAAACTTGAGAAATGATAGCTATTCTATCACCTAACACGTATGCTTCATCCATATGATGTGTGGAGAGGCTAATAGTGCGACCTGAAATACAACATGAGATCATCTAAATACACACAAACTTGTATTAAAAGACCACTTGCTGGCATAGACAGCTTTTTGCTGTTTCCACGGGTTTCTTCAGTAAAAAACAACTAAGAACTTCTCCACACCTGGAATACACGACCATAGCTAATGTTATGGAAGATTCCAACATGACTGGCGATTTTGCCTATGGGCTGTTTTCAAAAAAATGGCTAGTTAAGGTTTTTCCTCAATAAAATATATTCTAAACTAATTATTCTTATATCTTTTACCCTTAAACATATCATTTGATGTCATAAAATAGTCTGTGAAGTTTGAAAGAAATAGCATAACAGAAAAAAAAGTTATGATAAAAAAACATGTAAAAAATGTCAGGAGGGAAACAAAAAAACGTGACAGTTTTCAACAATCACATAATTCAGGACAGTCCTGTGAAATATATTGATGAGTTTCAAAGTTACAATTGTTTTTAAGAATAAATTAAATATATCGCCTTTAAGATGGTGTATAATTTTAAGTATTATTGTCATGTCAAGACGTAAAAAATAAGCGATTACTTAAGTGGGTGCTTAGAAAAAAATCACTAAAAAAATTATGAAAAAAATGTGTATTGAGAAACAGCTTCAATAACATTTAAATGATTAACTTTCTTTGTTGTTCAGAGTGAAGAGAAATATGTCATAATAAAATGGGTAAAATATGTTTCTTATGTTATTAATGTAACTATTGGTTTGCTTCATAGAAAGCAGCTGGCCTGAATCCGTCAGGAGTGAAACATTTGGTATATAGGGAGTAATAGTAATGCCAAAAACTGTACACATGTACATTTTATATGCTTTTCCGGGAAGTCTGAGAGTGATCACAAAAAACAATTACGAGTAAAGGTGATGTTTGTGTATTGAGCACATGGACATCATGTGATTGTCAGGAGTGAAACATAGTTTCTTGATTTTATGCAAATTCTTTGTATAGCCTTCTGAAATGCTTTACAGATGTTTTGTGCTGTATTTTAAAGTTATAACAAAGTGTAAATGATAATTATTTGATCTGGTGCAAATAAGGTAAGTTAAATTGGACAGAAGTCTTTAAATTTTGTCCATTTCATATTTAAAATTTAGACATTTAAATAAAAAATGCATTTTTTTTTCGAACTGCTTGCCAATGACCAACAAGTATTTTTTTGCTATGCTATACTATGTGATAGCCATTTTAAAATTGAAATTTATATAAAAGATACCAAGTTGTGCTTCTACCATAACTGTTTACATGTACAAATACGTGTTACACTCCTGACCAAAAATGGTAAGAAGTATTATTCATTCATCTTACACAGAACTAATACCAAAACAAGCATGGACATGCTAGTTGTGAGCCTTCCAGCAATTTAAAGGTCATTGAGACATATGAAAAGGGCCAATATAGATTAGATAATTGTAACTGCTAGCACATCACCAGAACGAGCTAGAAAATACTGTGAACATTTAATTAAATGTCAGTGCTAAGCTTGAAAAGGAGAAAATAAGAGAGAAAAAATAATAACTTATGTTAGAAGGAATAGATACAACAGGACAGACTGTCAGATCCTGCCCTTGACAAAACAAATGAAAGAAGAAGCTTCTACACTTACACTTAACTGATTTTAAAACGCAACAGTGGGTGTTTGATATTAGTTAAGGTGCTACAATTTTATGGAAAATTTGCATGTGATAAAATCAAAACATGAGGTCAAATATGTGCAAAAACCATAATAATGATTGTAATCAAGGTTTAGATAGTCACAAAACCAAACCACGAAAATTAGTTAATGACAATATCAAATTCGCAAAAGTAATAATGTCTCTGCCACATTTACAGAAAATATGGGGTTGTACAATGTTGTTTCACACATCTATTTATAAGATAAACATGTAACACTCAACGCTCTGAAGTTTCTGCTTGATGATGCACATCTTGATGACCATCTGCGTCAGCCTTTAAATTCAGCTTCATGAGAACAAATTCAATGCCCTCCACAGTCGCAACATGAGCTGTCAGTAATTTTTAAGGGTCATGGATACGCTGTATTGTGTCCTATGGCTATGATCATACCTTTCCAAGATCTATGGCATCTTAAACCCGTAACCGGACATTGTTAATTGAATATGTAAGGGTAAATATTAATAAGAAATAAGTGATTTCCAATTTGGGTCAAGTAAACATTAAACACAATGTTATGCAAAATAACTAAATTGTACGCATTATTGCTATTAAACTGTACGTATAGCACCAAAATTTGTTGACCGGAAGTGATGTCTTCAAAAAAACATTCACATGGTGCTATCATGTTTACGTGCTTCTATTGTCAGCTTACTGGACGCTGACAATCGTAGAGGTAACAGCTTCTTGAAAATACTGTGCAAGCCTGAATATCATTGCCAGACGACAGTTAAACTAATTTGTCATGGCTAAACGTCAAATATCTGCTTTAAAAAGCATGTCAATAGCGTCAGGATGTTCTGTAACATAAAAGCGTGGCACCGTATACAACGCACTTCTAAACTTAATTGACGTTGTTTTTGGTCGGGGTATCGTTGTCCAACAATGTGAAGGTTAAATCATCACGCCCAGTGGTTTGTTCTAGCAGCATTTGTAAATTATGAAAATGATGCCATTATGAAGTAATGGGTTAAATTGATATAACTTTTCGCGGAAAAGCATACCAGGCATACGACTTTAGTCCCACTGATTAATTTAAACCCTACAAATTTCAAATAATAATTTATACACACAATACCAGCACCTAAAATCGTTTCCAAATCAGTTAAGTGTAGCAAAGGTAAATAAAAAATACAGTAGATTTAGAAATTATTTGATACTTCCAACATTGTAGCTATTCAGCTACATTTGACCAATGATATACGCATGCATGTAGTTTTATCTATATTTGTTAATAAACCTGTTTACATGTTTTGAAGGTCGATGGAGATGTAGAGCCGAGGTTATAATTATAATGATATTAATAATAAAGACTTTATTTAAATAGGCAACACAGTTGGGTATATACCCAGTCTTCCTTGTGAGCCTCATAATGTATTTACACCCGCGGATGTACACCTAACCCAAGACTGATGACATATCATGGCAGTCTCCATTATTAAATTATCAATGCCCACATAAATGCCTGGTCAGGGATTGAAACTGATGTTTAATGAAAAGGAACTTGAAATTTCTGAAAACCAGCTTAAAACTTACATTATATTGTTTGGTCAGGAGTGTAACACTTTTGACAAACGTGTTAAACAGCTCTTTAAGGTTCATGATTCCAGTAGGATCAATTTAAAATGTGTTAATGTTTAACTGTTTTAGTGTTCAATTGTTAATTGAGACATTTTACATGTATTAATGTTTGCTTCAGGTTTTGAGCCAAAGTTGCATGTAGACGCCCGTATGGTTTCCAATTAATTTCTAAAAAAATATCCAAATTGGATCTATGTTATTGCCATATTTGTTTTAAAATTTTACACTGTGTATCAGTTGCTTTGTATTGATAGTTCAGGAGATTGTAACTTGTAAGTGAAAGCTAGTTTATACGTGACAGCTACATATGTCATGAGTGTAACAAATTTTGATAAAAATTGTATTGTTTTAATGTTGATATTTTTGCGCTAAAATCATAATGCCTTTTATGATTTTTGTTCAGTTTTACTAGTTAGTGTTAAAATTTCATGCACAACCCTGTTTTACAAAAATAATTTGAGCATTTAATCTGAAATTAAAACTTTTATTGTATGGATATTAATTTTATCTGGAAAAAAGCAAAAAAATATGAATTTGCGTGTTATTTTTTAATGTCGGAGTGATTCAACAGTTTAATTCTGTATAATGATATAACAATAAGTAAATATAAACTTTAAAAGTGTAAAGAACCATTTAACTAAGAAAATAATAGACTTTGAATGTGTCAATGTATTTTTGTATTTTTTGCTCGTTCACTTGAATTAAAACTTGATAAAAAAATAGTATTTGTTATTAGCTTTATACCCTACCAATTTTGTTAACTTCAATGGTTGGTCTTAAAATTCAGGCCAGCTTTTTTGTATTTTATGAAGGTTTAAATTTTGAGACCTTTTCAACTTTTCTAGCCATTTTTTTTAAAATAGCCCCTATATATATACAAAGAACAAATCATAATGTCGTGTATCGGCCGATATACAATGAAAATGACGTCACTTCGTTTTTATGACATCATGCAGGTAAACAAGTAATGTAAACACCATAGATCTCACAAAATAACACTGACTTAATAATATATAAATCATGTTAGAATCGAAATAAAATATTCAAAACCATTGTATACCGGCTGTCGTTCAGACGCTTGTTATTAACCACACAGGCCTTTGGCCTTCGTGGTTAATTCCTACGCGTCAGAACTCCAAACCATTGTATAACAGCCGGTATACAACAGTTTCTCATAGTTTATTTCTTAAACATACTCTGCCCAACAGTTGAATCAAATTTAACTTTATAGATGACAAAAACTTACATACCTTTTTTCAACTTGAGAAGTAGTTGTCAGATAGCTCTCCTAGCATAAGGATCTACACCAGCAGTTAAGGCTCATCAAGTATGACTGTTTTAGAATTTCCAACAAATGCTATGGCAACAAACAACTTCCTCTTCATACTACCTATAATATACATACATAATATTACATAAACAAGAGATGTTTGTAAAACAGGTGTGCCCCCATTGCAGCCAAAGTCATTTATGTTAAAGGTGCTGCCTCACAGATTAGGCTAAAAATTTTGTATATCGTGATTTTCCAACCTAACCAAGTATTGATGTACATGTAAAAGAAAGCCACTGACCGTTGCTTTATGAAAGATTTGGTGCAAATAAGCAATTTTAACCACTTTCGATATTGCCTACTAAAATTGCTAAGTTTCCTTCCAACATGCTTTGTGAATTATGTAATTCACATATGATTGAACTGTAACGTCAACAAACTACAGCGTAAACATCAGTGAGGTATTTGGTTTGTTTTTTTATTCGTTTTCATCAAATGCGAACAAATTTCAGGCCATTTAAGTAATAGTAGTGTTAATTCTATAGGGTAATACCCTATAGAATGTTTTAGGTAAAAATAATAAATAACTACAAAATGCCGAAGTTTCTCAAGTTATTTTAGATGTCAGTGTGGTTGTTTATGGGATATACAGGCAACTATACCAAAATTACACGAATATTTGACAATTTTATTTTATTGTTGCAATACACCAATATTTGAGGCAGTCCCTTTAAAGGTCACAGCGAAATTGACCTTTGATTTACTGATATTATTGAGTCATTGAATGGAAACCATTTGGTCTACTGACTGACCTAACAACTTACCAACCGACAGACCAACAGACTGACATGTGCAAAGCAATATACTCCCTCATCAAAGATGGGGGGGGGGCGTAATAATACATTTTGTACTTGAAATATCACAGTAAATACCAATACATATGACTTGTATGACATTTTTATACATGAGGTGTGGTCAGAAAATATGCAGGTTTTTGGATTGTTGGTCTACATCATTGATTCATATTGGGAATACAAAAGCTGCCACAAAGATATTGATTGAGACATTTATAAATTAACAGTTACTGTAAATTTATAAATGTCTCAATCAATATCGTCACAATTAAATCAGAGATGATCTAGAACCTTGTGGAACACAATGACTAATATGAAAATCCTATATGTAACCAAATTGGTACAAGGAATAGGTAAATTATGCTCCCCGATGCAAATGCTTGTCCCAATATGGGTGATAACATATTACAGATACAAGAAAAACAAGATTTAAGTATGAACAAGAGAAGTTTGTAAACATGTATGCCCCCATGGCAGCCCAATAGTCAAAATTGGTGCAGGTCACAGTGACCTTGACCTTTGATCTCAAAATCAATAGGGGTCATCTACTGTTGTTGACCAACCTCCATATAAAGTTTGAAGATCCTAGGGCAAAGTGTTTTTGGGTTATTGAACGGAAACCATTTGAATATTTAGAAATAGTGAAGGTCACAGTGACCTTGACCTTTGACCTACTGACCTAAAAAACAATAGGGGTAAGTAAGTAAGTACGTAAGTAAGTAAAGACTTTATTTAAACGAGGCTACACATTTGGTTTCCCAATCTTCCATGTGGGCCTCAAATGGGGTCATCTACTGTTGATGACCAACATCCATGTAAAGTTTGAAGATCCTAGGCCAAAGTATACCCGAGTTATTGAACGGAAACCATTTGAATAGTCAGAAATGGTGAAGGTCACAGTGACCTTGACCTTTGAACTACTGACTTCAAAATCAATGGGGATCATTTACTGTTGATGACAAACCTTCATGTAAAGTTTGAAGATCCTACGGCAAAGCTTTCTTGAGTTATTGGACAGAAACCATTTGGTACGACCATCAAAGATGGGTGGGAATAAAAATTATAAAGGGGAATAACTCCAAAAATATGCGATGAAGAGTTATGGTTTTTGTGCACGGCACTTCCCCTCAATGAGATCTATTCACCTATGAAGTTTAAATTGATATCTTTTAGACTGTATGAGTTTTGGCCCGGACAAGAATGAAGTATGAAAAATTACGAAGGGGAATAACTAAAAAAATATGGAATGAAGTTATCATTTTTTGCACTGCATTTCCCCTTAATGAGATCTATTCACCTATGAAGTTCTGATTTGATATCTCTAATACTGTATATGAGCTATGGCCCAGACAAAAGTGTGACGGCAGACGGAGGGAAGAACGGACAAAGTGGCGACTATATGCTCATCCTTTGGTGAGCATAAAAATAAAACATGTACTATACCTACCAGACAGATTACAGGAGAGTTATTTCCTCTGGTATGGTAATCCAACATGTTTAATCATTTGTTCCATCTCTGATTGCACTTCTATAGAAGATGCTCCTTTCAGACGAGCATAGAACCACATATGCTCTTCCACAGTTAACCTACAAAGGTTACAGCATGTTTATTAACTTGACAGTTTTCTAGGAGTACACAATTTATCAGTACTAACTATTCATCAACTGACATATTTTCCACATGTGGAGGACATGGCTGTAGCCAATGTTTTAACTTCTCCACATCGGGAGGATATGACCATAGCCAATGTGACAACTTCTCCACATGTGGAGAATAGGAATATTGCTAAGACCATAGCCAATGTGACAACTTCTCCACATGTGGAGAATATGAATAAAGCTAAGACCAAAGCCAATGAAACAACTTCTCCACATGTGGATACTATGAATATAGCTAATAAGAAAACTACTCCACCTGTGGAGGTCATGATTTCAATTACATGTATTATTATAATTATTTAATCCAAACACAACCACACAAAATTTAAAACCTCTTGGATCCACACCAACAAAATAACATTGAGTTGCGTCACCGGCTCCTTTTTTCTGTAATATACTGACTACCTACACTCAACAGATTTAAAAACACACCAGTATAAAAAATAACTGAATTTTGTCAAAATTCATTCTAGGCTGAAATTAATAGTTGACAGTTTCTCTCCAGTTCATAATCTTTAACTAAGGCAAAGCAAATGGAAATTTTATAATTCGGAATACCCCACCAGGAACACTTCTCTGATTTTGCATGTTTTGCACGTGCAGCTCGATCGCGTCAACATAACGGATCAATATTGACTTTCAATTGTACACTGTAGGTTTACACATTAAAAAAACAACATAAAAATATTTTCTAATGGTCTTTTTCTGCTGCGATTATCTCGAAATATTCGTTCGGATGCTTTTGGGTATGCTACAAGCTAAAATGAGCCATGGTGTCGTAGCATGATGGTCCAGCTGCCACCACACATCGAGTGTGTGCTTAGAACATCAATTCTTGGCAAATGGCAAAAGTCAAAAGTTAAAAAACGACCACGATCGGACAAGCCGAAGTACAATTTGGAACGATTTTCGTCCGTTTCGAGCTTTATTTGCGAATGTATTGTCTTCAACCGTCTTGTGGCATTGGTTTGAGGTGTCGTAGACCCAACGCGAGAAATATCCTAACATATTGACGACAATCAAAATTGCTATTCTAAATTTGACTTGAAACCATCTCAAGCTCACACACTGAGCACATCTAGATTCTGAACCCGGTTATACGGTTTGAGCCAGGCAGCCGCAGCCACATATCATTATAATTTAAGTTAAGTGCTGCTTGAAGAGTGGGACAACATCACACATAACATAATTTCTATTCTATTATGTAATGTATGTTATCATTGAGGAGGAGCGGTCCCGTGCATACATCAATGCAGCAGGTTCATATACTCACTAGTGAAATTGCGACTTTCATTTTCATGGGTCCCTCTGGTAACCATATCATAATTTATTTCAAACTCGCGATAATTACATTAACTTGACATAGCTTGTTGCGTATAGACTGAAGTCTATTCTCCCAAATTTAAATAACCATAGATTTACGTTTTCATCCATAACATTTATATTTCATAAGTGGTGCGTTTTTAAATCGTTTGAGTGTATTAAGGATGGCAACGGATACCAAAATCGGTATCCGGATAGCCAGATCGCTATCCAAACGGATATCCGAATATCCATATCAAAACTGAACCAAGCATTGAGCACAGCATGAAATGTAGCCTAATTTCGCGACCAACATCGTCTTTGTGTACCAATATCAGACAGACTCACATTTTATGTCACAGAACGAGTAGTCAGCTATTTTTCTGGTTTTATCGAATCCTATTAACTTGATAATAATTAACTACTGATGAGAAAAGAATGTTTGTAACATACGGCGTAAAGACAAATACCAGATTCGTAACCCCCTCAAACATGATTTATCACGTTTTGTGAATCCGCTCAATTAGATGAAATTAATCAAAACCGGGTTTTATTCAATTACTAATTGAGCAGACAACTTTTTAAAATTAGTGACTGTTACTAACATAAACATATAAGCTGATAATAGTCAGGTGAAAACAAACTTTAAAATATACCGCAGTGATTATAACGCATCAGCGAATCTAAAGGAGTCCTGTGTATAGAAAACAAAAACAAACCTCCACAATATACAAAATGACACTGATACCAAATTGATTCTATTGTTAAAGGTGTTAAACGATGTTGTCTCTCATTAAGGTATTGAGATACGATTGTTAACAAATGATATAACGGATATTCGAATAACAATTTGCTATCCGGATACTCGGAACAGACAACGAATAACCGGTTATTCGGATATTCGTTGCCAACCTTACTACCTATATATATATGTATTGATCAAACAACTTAAGTTTAAGAAAAAGAAGGATACTTACCAGTCAAACAGAACATTATGTTGAGGACATGTGCCCAGATTATGCCTGATCTGATTCATTTCTGTGCATAATGTTTTAACCATGAATAAAGCCTGTACCATCTGTAGGCGGAAATAAACCAGTTAGTATTGACCTGAAATAAACAAGGCAATAATTATTGCATGTGATACAAAAGTTACTAGTTTCCATTGTAACTCAATCTTTCGTCAGAATAAAACATTTTTTGAACCTACTTATTTGCGCAGTGGACACACATCAAGTTTCATAAACCTAGCTCTAAAACATTTGTGTATACCAGGATGGACTAACGATTTGACGCACAGACAGAGGACTATTCTAAAGTCCCCTCTGGTAGAAAAAAACTTCAAAATGAGAAATTTTGGGGATGGATTCATTTTGCTGAATTTTTGAATTTGAGAAGTTCGAACATAGTAAAAGGACGTTCTTTCGAAAGATAATAGAGAGGTTGTGAAAGGCAACGTGTAACGTGTACGTCTATGTGAATACTATTTTGGGGTACATTGTCATCCAGATATGTGTAGTTTCTATAAGTAATGGACACATGACACACGAAAATATAATGTGTACTATGTCACATAGGTAAGCGCATGCACAGGAAAAAGATTATATCGCCCGTGGTCTCTTATATAAACACTCGTTATTGATTTACAAAGAAATCACGTTACAACTGTCACATGATTTTACACGCACACGTCATGTTTCACAAGCCAATTGCAACATGTACTTATACATGTATGGGTAGCTACTGGTACAAGTAGTCATACACGTTCGTATCACAACCTCTCTAATAAATGGTGAACTACTTCAAAATAACAAATTTTGACCATGCAAAAGTGATTTTTTTTTCAATATCAAACAGAGAACATACATGGTTGTAGTATTTCCAGCACCATTGTGTCCTAGGAATGATGTTATCTGATCCTCAAAGAAGTTGATACTAAGACCATCTACAGCCATCTTATTGCTCGACGAATATTTCTTCTTCAAATTTCTGATAGCCACACCCACTGTCTTGTCCTTCGGTTCATCTTCAATAGTGCTCAGGTCTGAATGACAAATAGAACAGCAAAATCTCAATAACATGCCCTATGGCAGCCAAATAGTCATTCATGTCAAGTCATGGTGACATTGACCTCAAAATGAATAGGGGTCATCGACTGATCATGATCAAATATATCTTCTTTATAAAGTTTGCAGAGCCTTGGCCCAACTTTTCTCGAGTTAATGATTGGAAACTGTTTGGACTAGTCATTTAAGTTAAAGGTCACGGCCACCTTGACCTTTGACCTAGTACCCTCAAAATTGATAGGTTGATGGACGGACATGTGCCCAGCTATACACCCCTTAATAAAGACAGGGGACATAATAAGACCACACTGGGGAACCTTAAAGCAGTCATATGGAAACTATCAAGCTAACTTGTCCTGAAACCTTTATTTACCTATCAAGCTAACTTGTCCTGAAACCTTTATTTACCTATCAAGCTAACTTGTCCTGAAACCTTTATTTACCTATCAAGCTAACTTGTCCTGAAACCTTTATTTACCAAGAGTCATGCAAGAAAGGTATTATAGTTTTGGGTTTCCAAGGCAGACGTCACTCTAACCAGTATACCACTGCATGGTCCTGGTACATGTAACTGGTTTAGTAAATATGTACACGAATCAGTATTTGGCTTATATGTTCAATCTGATATTTTATTTATATGATACATAATATACTTCATAAATTATTAAGTCATTAAGTTAGTGACATGAATTTAGCTACGATTTTCTAAAGCATAAATTTTGGCCTACAAAGAACGCAACAAAGTAATTCCAATACTGCCAATATTTTCGCATACTAAATGTGTAAAATTCAAACACCCGTGGAAATATCCACTTATACAGCAGTATTAAAGTATGAGGTTTCAGGAAACCACGGTGTGCTTGAACTACTAATACAACACAGCTACGGCTGAATAACTTCAAAATGCAAAGAAGCCTTCCGAGGAAGAAAATAGTGCAGCGGATAATGTCTTGATGTATTGTCAAATGCGGAATATTGGCTATGTTAGAATCGAAATCATGAATATGTACCTGTGTTTTATCTTAAATAAAGCATAGTCACTTGTTCGGATGCTTACATTAAATCACTTGTGCTACGCACTCATGATTTAATTTCTATGCGTCCAAACTCATGACTGTGCTTTATTCTACAATAAAACACAGGTACATATTCATTATTTCTTAAGTGTTATTAAGAGATCATGAATTTTGGCAAAATGTAATGATATTAAGCTCTTACGAGGGGTGATCAACAAATACGCGGAAAAGTGCTGTCATTTCTTTATTTGTCACTGTAAGTAGTTGAAACCTAACAAACATAAAGATACATTTATTTCAAATAGATTTATCGCTTACAATCAATATCAACCAAAGTCAGAACGAACGCGGTCTCCTATGGCAACGTCACTCGACGTCATGCGGCCCAAATTTTCATATTTTCCAACGTTGCACATAGCAAACGATAACGTATTATTCGTGTGTTTGTAATATTATAATTTTCTAAAGGATGGGTTATGAATATGCAATGATAAAACATTACATTCATTATTTCAAAACAATGTTTTAACGTCACAATTCCGTTTAAGAGCTGTTTGCTTCGAAGTCTTTGCCTGAAAATGAGTGTGTTATTGAAATCGCCCGCGAAAATTCGTGTTGCGAATGAAATGTCATAAAATACCAATGACTATATTGCAAAATACAACAAATATGTAAAAGCATACACAACAAGTGTCTGTTTCGCATATTTTTTCACATGTAGCCATGTGAAATCAATGCCGACATGTGAATGGGCTATACGACGTCAATAACGTCAAATTACGTCATAAATATTAATGTTCTCCCGCAGCTAATTATTCTAATTGACATGCTAGTTGCAAAGAAAAAACAATGATTTTCGGTTGACAGGTATATGAAGTGTATCTGGTTGTACAGCTATTTTTTGAGAATCATTAAATGCGTTATACATTAGGAATTGTGCCTCGAATGAGTATGGAAAATGAGGTATGAAACGACATCGCGATGACGTTGGCCGGTGTAGCCATAGTGACGTTACGATTTCTACAGTTTTTTCACCAAATACTTCCTTGGGCTCAATGTTTTTATAGTTATGTATTTGTAATACTCCAATCTATTACCAGACCGATTTTCTTCAATATTGATCACGTAACAAAGATTTAAGAGCATTTTTCTGCGTATTTGTTGATCACCCCTCGTATAGAGGGAAATCTAAACTAATCTGAACACCTTGACCATTTAGTTCAAGGTGTGGAGACTAAAGTCTATCTTCTCCCTGCATGGTTACAACTGCTTCCATACCAATATGTTTTGGTAAATGGGAAATAGAACGGCTTAGGTATTCCATATTGACCTGTCAATGAAAACATACAGTATCAGTTTTTACTAGCAAACCCATTCACATATCGCTAAGACAGTATGAAATCAAACAAGAAAACATAAGTCATTCAACAGTACTGACTTACCAATTTGATGCAACTGCAGGTAGCAATGTTTTTCATGATGTCAGGAAACCTGAAATATGAAGAAGAAACCAGTAACACACTAGCATTGTTTAAGTTGTATGAGTACATAAAATATGTGCTAGTTGGACAGAGCAAATTATACATAATGGTAAATGGAAACACTCGCAACCATAATTATGTATGTTTGATTTGCATATAATTTGCTCTCATTTTATAGTTTGTTTGAACTTATAGATATTAAATTTGTAACAACTTGGAACAGTCGTTTTCAAGCCTGTGTGCCATAAACTGTGCAACTGTAAAACAGCTGACATGTTTCAGAAAGATATTGATTTCATGTAATGAACGACACAGACTGATTCAGTGAAAAATGTATCCTATCAGTAGTTTATATAATTATAACTGTATTTGTTTAATGCAGAAATAAACGCATTTCATTGCATATACAGTACCACCAAAGGTAAGTATACACTTTTGAAATTGATCTTGGTTAACTAACACTCATGCATATTTGAAATCTGCATCTCAAGGAGCTTCTTATGATCCTATTTTCATAAAAATCGGAAGTGGTCATGTTGAACAAACTGAAGTTTAACAAGGCTGCGTTGAATAGACGCTTATGCCCCCATGGAAGCCTTGTCCATAACAAAACTAAGTCAATCAGGGGCCATAGTTCTGTTAAAATGTTGGATAGTGCTACATGGCTTTGATAATGTAAGGGGCTTATGATGGTAAACAATTATGCCAAGTTTGAATGCAACGCCTTGATGGACATAATGTAAGAAGAAACGATCAATTTGGGTTAACCAAGAATTGGACCCTTAATAAGTCCAAAATGAGGAGAAGGTGAAGGCCAAAATGGGGTCAGGTGATACAGGCGTGTGAAGAGTGTTCCGATACAACATTCATGAAAGTATGGAAGCTTTATAGCAACTCATTATAATGCTAGAATAAACAGTCAATTTGGGTTAACCAGGACAGACATTCTCACTGACTTGACGTTGTGGGGTTTTCTTGTGTTCATCCTTTTGTTTGTAAAACCCCATAAGCAACATTTTGCACCTGATTAGCAACGGAATGAATACCGGTAGAATCTAAACATAGCCTATTGTTCCACACCCTACAACTACAAGTGCGTACGGACAGACAGACGGACGGAAGAACCGACAGGTGAATCACTATATACTCGATACAAGGGGATAAAAAGCTTGTTTTTTCATAAGCTGGGAGTAGTTTTCAGACAGTTTCAAATTAATGATTTTGTACTTACGATGTTCTCTATCCAAGCCAGCGATGGGTTTATCAGATGTTCACATGGCATGTGCTCCTTAAATCTATTGGTATGGTCCTGTTGAGGACTCCTACTGATGAGTAGAAATTGATATCTGTGTGATTATCAGCATGATGTAAGTACTAAATATATCAATGTTTTATTTGTCAAGTGTTCTCAAGAGAATATGAGAGCAAGTGTTCATAGGTTAGGTAAATGTATTGTTTGTTATCAAAATTTAATATTATCTGGGAAAGACAAGATAACTTCCATTAGGAAGCAATGACCACGGTCACGTTTTAGTAGAAAACTCCCCAATTCATCAAATTACGGAGGGGTATTGGTTGTTATCAAATGTTATCTAGGATAGGAAGTTATCAAATGTTATCTAGGATAGGAAGTTATCAAATGTTATCTAGGATAGAAAGTTTGTCAAGTCAAAGATTAAAATTATTGGCGGGTGACAGGTGAAATCTAGAGAGAGAATAACAAAGCAAATTCCAACCAAATCATCAAAATGAAAAGTGGATTATATTGATTGTTATCAAATTTTATCTTTGAAGGACAGAAGAAAACTAGCATCAAGTTATCAAATAATCGAGCAATGTGATAGATCGTTGAATGGGAAATCCATTGAAGGAATTTATTGGTGGGTGACAAGTGATATCTAGAGAATACAGATGTAAACTTCTAACAATTTCAATAAAGGATGAGTGAATTGCTAGTTGTTACATTTTATCAGAAGAAAACTAGTGCAAATTTATCAATAAAAGAAGGACTGCATCAAATGACCAAATGTGAAATGTATTGGTCGCTGCCAAATGTTATCTAGAGAAGATAGAAGGAAACTACCATCAGTTTATGAAATACATAAGGAATGTATCAGCTGTTGTCAAGTGTTATCTGGGGAGGACAATTTTTCAAATGAAAGGGGAAAGATTAATCATTGTCATATGTTATCCAGAGAATACAGATGAAAACTCCTATTAGTTAAATGATCCTATGAATACGGGAATATCTTATTGGCTGTTGGTTTATACCAACTTCAACTTGAGTTTAGGTCGATTTCGAAACAAGTTCTTACAACATATATCTATCATGATGGTATACATTGACAGTACTAGGGTACGGGAGATAGAAATCTTTTCACTTTTATATGGAGCGTATTAGCAAGGGAAGTACTGATACCATTCAAATTAATGTCTCGGTGCCTGATTTATTCACCTTTGGTACAATCCGGCCATGGATCAAAGTCGCAACCTCCCATAACGAAAGTGCACGAAAGCGCACGCAGAAAATGCTCTTAGCTGCTATCAATTGTTTGTCATGAGACAAAAACAGAAGAGGGCTACCATCAGTTTATCAGACAAAAAACAGGATTTATCCACTACCATGAAATGTTATTTAGAAGACAAGAAAGCGCTGCCATCATTTTAGTAAATGACAGGAGAAATGTGTTGGCCACTGTTAACTTTGGTCATGTAACGATAGAAGAAAGCTACCTCGGTATATTAAATGAAAAACAGGACGTATCCCTTAGCATTAAATGTTATCTAGAGAAGACAAGGAAGCGCTGCCATCATTTTAGTAAATGACAGGAGGAATGTGTTGGCCACTGTTAACTATTAGGTCATGTAACGATAGTAGAAAGTTACCTCGGTTTATTACTTGTAAATGAAAAGCAGAATTTATCCATTACCGTAAAATCCCATGTAAAAGTCGCGGCCATGTATTGCACGCAGGTAAAAAATGAGAGAAGAATCAGAGGAAAAAAAATTAGAAGGAAATCGAGCAATAATTGTGAAAATACGAGCAAAAACAGTAAAAAAACGTATTTTCGGCCGCCATTTTCGTATTTTCGGCGCGCCGTAAAAATTACCAAATTGTGATAATTACTAGTTAACTGGTGTCAAAATAAAACAGAAAAACTGCAATTGTTTTTATTTATTGACAACCAAAAATGGTGAATAGTGTTGTTAATATATTGACAACAGAGAAGCATGTTTGTGACATGTGTCAAAAGTGTATGAGTAAGCATTGAAATCTCCACTCTATAATCACAATGGGTCACAACTTTTCAACACAAGTTTGCAAACAACTTCTCAACATCATGTCAACACCTTCTTAAACTTATCAATGGATTTTTATAGCCTGGTCAATTAGCAAACATGGCACACATCCAACTCCAAATCGGTAATTAGACTGTTTGCAAAACTTGCTAAGTAGGGCCATTTAATGTGAAACAGTATTGATTGCTTTTAAAAAAACATTATTTTAATTTTTAAACACTTTCATTAATATTATTTTTGTAAAAATGTATAAATTATCTAGTCATAAATTTTTATATTGATCGTACATACAATGGTATTAAAATCCGCATAATGTACGGAACGGTACGGCACTTAGCCACTACCAAACCAGTATGAATTATTTCCCCTTTATTACAAATGGTGGACTTCATGAAAGTTCGTTTTTTTACCGATGGAGACTTGGAAAATGGCTATATCATTGTAAAAGACGCATCTAACTTTTGGTTTCGATTCTGGGAGGAAAAATGTGCGTCTTATACATGCAAAAATACGGTACTATGAAATGTTTTTTAGAGCAGACAAGAAAGCGCTGACATCATTTGTGTAAATGACGGGAAATGTGTTGGCCACTGTTAACTTTGGTCATGTAATGATAGAAGAAAGCTACCTCAGTTTATTAAATAAAAAGCAGGATTTATCCATTAGCATTAAGTGTCATATAGAGAAGACAAGAAAGCGCTGCCATCATTTTAGTAAATGACAGGAGAAGTGTGTTGATAACTGTTAACATTGGTCATGTAACGACAGAAAGCTACCTCGGTTTATCTATCAAAAGGCTGAATGAATTTGTTTTTATTAAATTGTATATAGATAGGACTTGATCAAATAGCCATTTGGACTAAAGCCCTTTCATTTTATTACAGACGCAAACACCCCTGTTCGTTCTTTTCAAAATAACAATAAAAAAGGATAAAAATATATTTATAAAAGATAAAAGCTTCAAGTAAAAATATGATACATTATTACACCATTTTAAGTGTAAAATGAGGCTGGAGAACCTATAATGACCCTGCCTTAATGTATACTGGATATTGATCATGTGACCTAAAACTCAACATTGTAGTAAACCTAAATATTTAAAACACGAAACCCGAAATAATTGAAACAAATGAAACACAAAATGTAATTGAAATGTAATGAATCATTAATTGTTGACACTTTACTACCGTAATAAATATGTGGATCAAACAGCTTTATAATATGGCTGAGAGCAATACATTATGTATTGAACGTAAGCTTATTTAAGTTGAATTATTAAAGTATTTAATTATGATACGTAATCGTACCTTTGACACACAAGTGTCGAAAAAATTATTTACAGAATCAAAACTAAAAAATAGTACTAAATTTCAAAACAATCAAAATACGGAATCAAACCATACATTTAGTATAAAAAATCATATGATGTTTAACTATTAATCCGTTCCAAACACAAGCACATCCCATAAGCCCACCGAACACACACCCACAAGCACACATGCCACAAGCACACACGCCCGCAAACACACCCCTCAACCCCACCAAATGCACACATCCCACAAACACACACACGCACACACACCATTGAACACACATAACACATCGTTGTCCAAGAGAACATAGTGCATGTACGTAGCTGTGACTCAGCCCGTAATTTAGAAAATGTGTTACTGTAGATGACCTGATCAGCCACGACACCCGGGACCCTACATCGTAGTCCAAGGAGAACATGATACACACGAGAACTAGTGCAATTCGTAGATGAAGTGACTCATCCTCTTAACATCGAGAATGTGTTACTGAAGATGACCAGCCACAACATCCGGCATCACACATCATAATCCAAGGGAGCATGCTACTCACAAGAACCTAGTGCTTTTATATGCAGCTGATATGACTCATCCCGTAACCTAAAAAATGTATTACTGTAGATAACTGACCACATACATTCTTCAAAACTACCATTCAAACTCTCAATTGTGACTCATCCCGTAAAATTGAGAATGTCTTACTGTAGATGAACGGCCACAATACACTTTCTCAAAACTACCACTCAATCTCACAATTGTGACTCATCCCGTAAAATTGAGAATGTCTTACTGTAGATGAACGGCCACAATACACTTTCTTAAAACTACCATTCAATCTCACAATTGTGACTCATCACGTAAAATAGAAAATGTCTTACTGTAGATGACCGGCCACAACACACCTCAAAATAAAAAAATCACCCTTCGTTCCCTCAATTTTGACTCGCCCCGCCCCGTAACATAGAAAATGTGTAAGTACTCTGTAAATGATCAACCACACTACAAAACCTGACCAAAGCCTTCAGTAGAAATTTGGATGTAATGAAGTTAATTACTTGGAGATATCAAGGAGTGAAAGATGATAAAATGCATTTAAAACCAACCTTAAAACAAAAAGAATGACATTTACATTATTGAAAAATTGCACAAAAACTTGTTGAATTCTGATAAATTATTAATTTTATAAAGGTAATTTGTAACAAGATAGATATTTTAGCATGGAATGTGGTCCTTAATAACCCTCATTCACCAAAAACCTCATTCACGTGCCCTTTCATTTTCTCAGTAAACGTGGAATTCGGAATTCTGCTGAAACGTTGCCACTTGATGCAATTCCAGTATACTCTTAATTAAGGCACCTAACACAGCAAATAAACAAAATTACTCTTACAATGAGTCTGATTAAATTTAATTTGTAAACTACTACAACTTAATACCACAAACAGGTCATTGCAATCATGAACATAATTATTATCTTCAATATGCATATTATAATTATTTTTCTATTTCTCCTTTGTACTGCCGACAATCCTTTCTGATTATTATTGGCAGGTGTCTGACAGGGGCAGACATAAAATCAATTAAGAGACAGAGGTGAGATACAAGGAATCCAGATGCGTTACCCTAGCTCGTTTCGAATAGATTCCTTGGTTCTTTAACGTGCCCGGTGTACAGCACCGATACACATTGTGTTTGCCTTTTGATATAATTAAGAGACAGAGGTGAGATACAAGGAATCCAGATGCGTTACCCTAGCTCGTTTCGAATAGATTCCTTGGTTCTTTAACGTGCCCGGTGTACAGCACCGATACACATTGTGTTTGCCTTTTGATACAAACTAAAGTCATTGTTTAGTCAATATAAGTTCTTAAGTTCTGAAATGGTTTTATCAATCACAGATCTTGGCAGTATTAACAAGTAATTGAGAATTGCAAGCAATACAGAAGTCCCCTACCGATTTTAAGCCATTTTCAATGTTTCTGTTGCCATAGCAACCACAATTTTTGTCAGAATCAAAATATATTTAGACATGCATAATCCCCTTATTGTCCTCTATCCACATACCAAGTTTCATAAACCTAGCTTGGAAACTGTTTGAGTTATGTCCTTATCCAGATTTTTTGACGGACTGGCGGACGGACTGACTGACGGACGGACGGAGGGCAAACCTATAGTCCCCTCCGGTCAAAAACCGGTAGGGGACTAATAACCAAACAGGGAGGAACAGATGCAGACTTTAAGTCAAGGATAAACAAAGCAATGACCACTTTCATCCAGCTGAAGAATATCTGGAGTTTAAGGGAGCTATTCTTAACAACCAAAATTTGCCTGTTTAACATGTATGGGTGAGAACAGCCCAGCTTCCTGCCATCAAAGAAATCTGGAAAAGGCTGGATAGGGACTAAAGCTCAAGGGTTGTGTTGATAAGTATATATTGGGTTTTACTATGTTAATTGTTATCGTCCAAATATATACATTGTAATTATCATTTCAAAGGATTATAAAAATCATGAAAACAATTGGAACTGAAAGTCATCATGAAAGTCGGGCAGGGAAGACAGCACTCAACTTAACCAGCCGAGCTAAGAAAATATAGAAACATTACATGCCACAATTACGCGCCACAATGCCCAACATATAACTGAACAAGAAAATGAATTGCCCAAGTCCCTGCTGAAAGAAACTGAAATTTAAAAGGGGTCAATTCATCCTGAACAGAAATGATGAACAATAAGGTTTGAAACATGAAAAAGATGGAAAAAGAAAATGATACATTGTTCTGTTTAGGGTTTCAAAAAATAGTGATGCATTACATGGTAGTGTTCTAAATAAACACGTTTGACTTAGGTGGTGATTAGGGACGCAGGGTAAAATACCCAAGACACGCAGCCTATCATTGTTCAGTTATTTGGTTTCAAGAACGTCAGAACGGAAAAACAGCATACGCAGATGATCTCTGGCCAGTCGACAAATCATAGCCCTGGCCAAGTCCTTATACACAGACTTAATTAAGATTCGCAGTGTTACTGGCATTATACAACGGCACTTATCAAACGGCCATTCACTGGGCGTTGAGAAATAGGGAAGAACAAATAGAGATGCATTACATGGTCGTGTTCTAAAAAAACAAGTTTGACTTAGGTGGTGATTTAGAACGCAAGGTAAAATACCCAAGACATGCAGCCCATGATTTTTCAGTTATTTGGCTTTAAGAACGTCAGAAGACCCAGAATGGATAAACAGCATGCGCAGATGATCTCTGTCTGGTCAGTCGACAAATCATAGCCCTAGCCAAGTGCTAATACACTGACTTAATTAAGAGGCACAGTGTTACTGGCAATACAACGCCACTTATCGAACAGCCAATGACTGGGTGGAAATAAAGAAGAACAAATAGAGATGTGCCACATGGTCGTGTTCTAAATAAACAAGTTTGACTTATGTGGTGATTTATGACGCAAGATAAAATACCCAAGACACGCAGCCTATCATTAATTGTTCAGTTACTTGGCTTTAAGTATGTCAAAATGGAAAGCAGCATATGCAGATGATCTCTGGACAGTCGACTAATCATAGCCCTAGCCAAGTGCTTATACACTTACTTATTAAGATTTGCAGTGTTACTGGCAATACAACGCTACTAACCAAACGGCCATTAACTGGGTGAAAATAGAGAAGAACAAATAGAGAAGATGCATCACATGGCCTTGTTCGGCAAGTTTGACTTGACTTTCAGGTGGTAATACAGGACGCAAGATAGAATACCCAACACATGCAGCCTATCATTACATCCATGACAAGGCCAGCTGTGCAGTTGCATAGGGGGGATTATTAAAGCAAGTATGACAGCTTTGTAGCAAACCATACTGATGTAAGACGAAACAGTCAGTTTGGGTTAACCAGGAACAGACGGACAGGTCAACTATTGCTATTTGACCAGTTAATGAATACATGCAGGCCTATCAGTTATTTGCGACTTGAAAGTTGTCTCAGTATATTATGAATATTATTAAAGTCGTATATCATTTTTGCAGGAGTGCATAAATACATTAATTTTACAAAACTTGCAGCAATATAGAAAACCTGTTATAAAAATTCAGGTTAGCAGTTCTATATACATGTACTAGTAAGATATCTGTATTTTACAATCTACATACAAAAAGCCTTGATATGGTCGTGTAAAAGCAAGATGGATTAAATTTTGGTAAACGTTTAATCAGGTCAGTCACCTCTCTACATAACATTGTGTATATAAACTTTAAAACTATCTTATTAAAGTCTAAATTTGATAGATATTTTGTGTATACATGAGTATATGGCTTCGTGAATAAGGTTTCGGTTTTCACTGCCTTTTTCTCAGATTAAAATGTTCAAAATAATAAAAATACGATGTTATGATATTGCAATGTTTGTAAACAAGTGACAGACCTGATTAAGCAGACTATTAATACGAGATTTGTCCAAACAAATATGGTTACCATAGACTTTGGGTCAATGCTGATACCTATATAAAAGTGTATATATAACAATGTTTTGCTTTGATTATGCTGGCCTATTTTTGGACCGAAATTTTAGGCAGCTATGCTATAGAGAAGTCACTTATCTGTGTTATTCAATTATGTTTATGACATCTCCCATGAAAACTATTGACGCAAAGGTGTAATGCCCACTCCATGATCGGGATTCGAAACATCATCTGTAATGTAAGAATATAATGTGAGAAATCAATGTACAGAACACAAACAATACATGTACATAAGACTTTCCACAATGTGCAATGCATAATACAGACAATACAAGAGTTTGGTTACGTCAGAACACGTAGTGGTATTATTTTATTTTTATTTTATTGCACCAAAAATCAACTTTTGCACACCCCTAGCAACATTCTGATCATCTTGGTATTTATGCATTGCACTTGACTAATGACAATAAATAAGTGTTTCAAGTTTTTTAAAAAACTTTAACCAAAATGTCTAAATAACACTGTTCAGTATGTCACTCTTTCTTTAATATTTCGCCATACAGGCTTTATCAAAAATTATAAAGATTCCTTTCTTCCCTACATGGTCAGCTTGATTGTTCAAAAGCATAAATAAAATGGCGCAATTTTGATAAACAGGATATGACGTCATGACGTCATTATTGACGTCAAACATTGTCATACAATATTGCGCCAAATTTGACTCAACCTCTTGAAAACACTTCTTTAAAACAAGTCTAAATCTCGTCGACAGAAGATAGTTAAACTACTTTGCCATGATAAAACGTGACATTATCTGCTTAAAGCAAGTCGATGGCGCCAGGATGTTCTGTATCATAAAGGCGTGGTACCGTATACGACACACTTTACTTTAATTTTTTTTTTGTTGTGGTATCGTTGCCCTACAAATTGTCGATCAAATCGTCACGCCCAGTGGTTTTGCTCGCGCCTCACATGTAAATAATTACAAGAGCACTGCCTTGCGGGTGAAGACGCTCATCTGATCATTGTCACTGTAAAAAAGGCCCATTACCCTTGCATAAAGTAGGGCAGTGTTATAAGTCTTGCTTAAAAAAATGAGGTATTGATGGTGAAAAAAGGGGCTATAACTCTTGCAAAATGCTGGTCAGAGTTATGGGTCATGCTTGACATAATCAGGTATTGATGGTGAATTATAAAGTTTTGAAAGTTTCAAAGCAATAGCCCTCATAGTGTATGAGAAAAGTGGACCTAAACACAAAACTTAACCAAGGAATTTACTAAGTCCAAAAAGGGGCACTTACTCTTGCAAAATGCAGATCAAAGTTGTGGTTCTTGTTTGACATGGTCAGGTATTGATGGTGAACAAGTGTTGAAAGTTTCAAAGCAATAGCCCACATAGTGTATGAGAAAAGTGGACCTAAACACAAAACTTAACCATGGAATTTTCTAAGTCCAATAAGGGGCAATAACTCATGCAAAATGCAGACCAGAGTTATGAGTCTTGCTTGACATGGTCAGGTATTGATGGTGAACAAGTGTTGAAAGTTTCAAGCAATAACTCTGATTGTTTAGGAGAAAAGTGAACCTAAAGGCAAAACTTAACCAAGGCATTTTATTTTCTAAGTCCAAAAAGGGGCAATAATTCTTACAAAATGCAGATCAGAGTTATGGGTTTTGCTTTATAGGCTCAGGTATTGATGGTTAACAAGTGTTGCAAGTTTCAAAGCAATGGCTTTGATAGTTTATGAAAAAAGTTTACCTAAACACAAAACTTAACCATGCAACGCCAACGAGGATCAAGTGATGACAATAACTCATATTTTTCTCAAAAATCAGATGAGCTAAAAATGACGCCAATATGACGTAATGGGCTAAATTGAATTTATTGGTTTATACTTGAATAAAATTTTAATCAAAATTTAAACAAAAAAATACCAACCCCCTAAATTCTTGCGTTTCTAAATCGGTTAAGTGTATATTTAAAGATGAGCCCAGTTTTCTCGTTGCATTAGCTAGTCTATATTCTTCCGAAATAAATCATGCAAAAGAACCTTCCTCTAAAGTGGTCGGGATGCTTGCTAAACAAATATTAAAACTCGGATAAAATTTTCTGAGGGTGCATTATAAAATGTTTCACATACGTTGTAGCTGGTATTCGCGAGTGTTGGTGTTTCAAACATTTGAAATAAATGACAAATAATATTTCAGCTATAGATTTTTTGTGCAAGTTTATTATAGTATAATATAGTAATAACTATACAGTAAATTCGAGATTTTCAGACATGAGAACATGCTGACACATCAATTTTACAGGCCCGGTTCCAGAAATTTTCGAGTGAGGGGGCACAGCTAGCTATTGGGATGATATGGTGGGTAGGATGTGGGAGGGGTGCCCCCTCTCGGCGAAGATTTTTTTCACTTTTTGACTTAAAATCATGCAATATCCTGCACTTTAAGCTTTTAAAATCAGAAGTAAAGGTACTAAAATTGTACTGCTACATCAACAGAAAATACGATGAGTTTAACAATTATTTAAAAATAATATCTTTCAATTCTCTAAAATTTACAAACCAGGCGATAAATGATTAAAATTTATGCTACATAATCAGACTTCGGAATTTTGTTTATGCAATTATTGTAACAAATGTTTACCCCATTGAAGATTTTTTTCAAATAAGAACTTATTTTTTGAGTTAGACGTTAAATTATTTAAGTGTAGGTCTACTGCTACAAATCAAAACACATAACCCATGAAATAGGCCTAAACAAGTTAGATCTATAATTGAAATTTTCCACAGGTTCAGATTGATTTTTTGTAGCATTTTAATAAAAATCATGAAATTTCCGCTGTTACTTTTAAAAAATAAAAAAAATATTCAACACTAGACACATGAACTTTAAAAATGTGCCCCCCCCCCCCCCTTGCGAAGATTTTGGTCAATTTTGCATTAAAACCGTTTTTGCAGCTTTTATGTTCTAAAAACTCACGTGAAATTATTATTTTATTAAAACTGCATTGTTACATAATCAGTAAAAATCTTATCAACAAGAAAATTTCGAAATTTAATTTAAGCTCTATCGTGTCACTATTATTAAATCAATCAGTTCACACATTATATACAGTTACATAGATAAGTGTATTAAACTCCAGGGATTCCCTAAATCATGATCATTCAGATGATTCAAAATCATTTGTTAAGCGTCTGAACGATACAGATCAGGAGTAATTAGGGCCTGGATTAACAACAGGGGGCACATTTTATTGCACTCGCTTCCGTTATGTGTAATATACAGAGGCTGTTATCACAAAATATCGGTCCATAGCCAGATCGATTTGTAATATTTTAAGGATTTTAACACTTTTGGGATGTACAAAATGGTCACTCCGAGGCCAACTAGGGGGGGGGACACGGGCCCCCTGTGCCCCCGATGGATCTGTGCCTGATTTTAAGTATTCATACTATTTCGTCATGGTAGTCAGATGCTTTCAATACGTCTTATTTACACCAATTTCTAAACTTCCACTCAAGTGAAGAGTTTGCAATCACCTTAAAAGATTTGACTGACGACATATTTAAATTTTAACACAGTAAAGAAAGAATAAATCATCAAGATCAAATTGACAAAAAAAAGATAGTTTGTCATCCATTAGAAAAGTGTATTTATTCAAGTTATGTGTCATGTGATATGTCTTATTACTGAAAATTGCTTTTGGTATCATTTTTGTCAAATTTTCGAAGAAATACTAATCCGATGCCATTTTTGTTATGGTAAGACTTTTCATAAGTAACAAACATGCACAAAAACACTCAAGACCAAAGGAAAACTATCCCTGGAATCTGCAAATTAAGGTGCGCAGAAATAGCCGATGTGCAGAATTAGCCGATGCACAAAATTAGCCGATGTGCAGAATTAGCCAATGAGCAGAATTAGCCGAAACGACTGTACTACTATAGTGCAGTCAGTATAAGAATAGAGTGACGCAGCGGTCGAGTCCACTAGCTATTACGGCATAAATCCAATTAATTCGACGGCTATAAATTCAATGCTTTACCAACAATGAACATACTGTGGTGCCACAGGTTTGACTTACCACATGTTATTCTACAACTGTTTATCATTTTTTTACACTATTTATAAGTGTTCACTAATTGACTTAGTGTCCGGAAAATTTGGGTACGAAACGATTTGAGTGCACTTACGTTCATGCTAATTTCTCAGCATCGAATGGTGATGACATCATATATTCACGTTTATTATGTATCTAAAATATGGTTTTCCTTGTAGAACAACTACTTTCATCGGGTAATCCGCTATTTTACTGACCTACAGCTGTTTTCGTCGTGCTTTGCGCGATCCAGCCTCTGTATCCGGAAGTTCTCGCTAGACCGGTGCGCATGTTATTTGTTCTCCGTAGCAACGGTAGAACACCAATTTTGTAATATCGTCAAACTTGTAGACCACTGTCGTTGTTTGGGTCATTTTCATTTATGGGTTCCTATATTAAATTTTGTTCTATTGATTCAGACCGATTGTCAAATGTTTTAATGTGTTTTTATTGTAAATTCTTAGTTCTTGGTATGGGATTCTGGTTGCTAGTACGCAAGCACTCTCGTCCAATCAGACCAATTTCTGGCTGGTACTATAAAGCGAGCCTCCCGTCATTCGGGGTCTCCACACTTTAGAAAAAGGTTTATCGTGATTCACTACAGTAGATCTAGACATTTTTTCAAAGCATTTCAAGTCAGAATTGATAAATAACTTGATTTATTATCGAGTCTTTGAAGTTTTAATAGAAATCTAGCTAAAATAAGTAGGCCTACTTTGATAATTTTTATGACTGAGTCCGTTTGTTGGCCCCATCTGAGCAGACAGATCTACTCAAGATTATGCTGAGACCTGCAATTGTCTACACATACAGCTAGAGATCTACTTTAATACATGTAGATGCTGAGACCTGCATATATCTACACATACAACTAGAGGCCTACGTAATACTTAGAAAAAATGTACCTAAACTTTGACATTCGCACTAAGTTGAAAAAGGGGCATAATTTCATCAAAACGCTTGATAAAATGCTTATCCCTATGTATGGGGTTGGGATCATGATGGTGAACAAGTATACACAGTGTGAAAGCAATATCACTAAGGACTTTGAAAATATGAGAGGTTAAAAAACATGTAGGCCCAAAGATCATATTTCTCGGCCTGTATTCTTTGGTAGGCCCTACTTAAACTTTAACATAAGCATTCCCCGATGCCGACGCCGACGCCGACGCTCGGGTGACAGCCATAGCTCCCCTTATTCTACGAATAGTGGAGCTATTAAAATAAAGAGGAAAATCTTACCCGAGTCCATGGTAGGCCTATCTTTGTTTAGATTTGACCACGTGGTGATTTTTAAAGGTCGTCTGCATGTGTATATTGATCAATGGGTACTGAAGGATGACCGTCCAAAGTTACAATACGGGCTTGTGAATGGGTTGTTTTGACTACCACTAATCCTATGAATAGAAAATTTCTACACACATTCTACAATATCCTTATATGGAAAAACTCGTGCAAGCCGTGACCAAGTCGAGTTACAAGTAAAATTAAACTTGGGGCTCACTGCAGGCGACTCGACAACAAATAAATAGTCGATATTAAATATCGTCGCCCTGACATATATTTTTTATAATAATTATATACTACCGGCTAAGCACCCGGTGCTATTATTTTGGGCTGATTTTATTCAAGATCATTGTGGATAAAATGCATACATAATTATTGTACACAGTTAAACACTGTCCCAAAAGATAGCCCAGTCCTATTTCTGAAGGCTTGATGAGCCCCTAAGGAAACCCCTTCCTCCGGGGAATAACTCTCTCCCATTTAGAGGACATTTATTTCTATCAATTTTACAAGTGACACTTCATGAACTAAGTAGTTGATTATCCCCGCCGAAGGCGAAGGGATATAGTAAATATAGTTTGTCCGGAGCATAACTCTTAAACTATTTGAGATATTGACTTGAAATTTGGTATGTGAATAGATGGCAACTAGCAGAAGTAAAGTGACCAAGAACGATTACTCTAAATGGCCCAGTTTTGAAATTATCTCCCCTTGTTTAATTAAAAAAAATGTCCAGAGCCCTCTTTAAAGGGGTCTAGCGGGCCCAAAAACATGTGCACGACCCTAGGCCCGTAATATCCTGTAGTCTGGGATGCCTGTGTACCCATGACAGCAAAATTCCCGAATTTGGGCATTTAGGTCGAAAACTACGGAAGGCCGAAATGGCCATCCCTACGGAATCATGTTAGTGCCATTTTAAATATCGTGTATCGCCCTCCAAGGAGATAAGAAACGAGACACGAGAATTAGACGCGATATTTAAAACGAGACACGAGAATTGCGCGAGGCCTGAAACGAGACACGAGAATTAAAAATTGAATTCTCGCGTTTTTAATCTCGCCCTAGACCAACAACTTTTACAAGTTAATATCTAATATCGTGTAATTCTCGCGTATCGTATCTTGCCTCGCAGTTGAATATCGCGCTCGTTTCAAATATCGCGTCTTAATCGCGTGTCTCGACTTCCAAGGGCGAGACACGATAGTTAAAACGAGACACGAGAATTCAACGCGAGGCACGAGAATCCAACGCGAGACACGACAATGCTATCGTGCAAATATCGCGCAATTCTCTTGCCTCGCGTTTCTATTTGGTCAGCGAGACACGAGAATTCAAGCGGGACACGAGAATTGAAGGCGAGAATGCTATCGTGCAATTCTCGCGTCTCGCCGCGATACACGACAATGCTGTCGCGCAATTCTCCATGCGTATTTTTTTTATTTCAACAAAGTTACCAAGTCTAAAGGAGGACAACATAATTATCCCGAGCTTCGGACCCTAATTTTCCGAATGACAAACCGGTAATGAATGAAACATGTGACACTACAATACACTTATGAAGAAAATAAAAGTCGCAGTATCGTCAGTTTTAGACTGATGATATGTCGTCATCGAACCCCCAGTAAATGCAACTAATGTAGACCAATGCCGTAATATTTCATTCAGTCGAGCGATATGTTATAATTTAGCTCAACGATAGGCTTTGGCTTCACGGCGGCAGTACCATGATCAGTACCATGTTATAAAACTAAACATTGACCATTTTGTGACAAATAAAACTTTAACCATTTTAATCTTTCACGTACCAGCACAAGCATTATTTTTTCTGAAAGGTTAGACTGTGCTTATTGGCTGCCCTTATTTGTACACATCATTTGTATACAATCAGGGGCCATATTTCTGTCAAAATGTTAAATAGGGTTACATGGCTTTGTAAGTATAAGGGGATTATGATGGTAAACAAGTATGTCAAGTTTGAAGACAATGCCTTGATGTAAGACGAAATTAGGGTTAACAAGAATTGGACGCTTAATAAGTCTTAAGTTCAAAATTTGGTCAATGTGAAGGTCAAAATGAAGTTAGGTAATACAGGCGCGTGGAGAGTATTCATATACAACATCCAGGCAAGTATTAAAGCTTTGTAGCAAGCCATAATGATGCTAGAAGAAACGGTCAATTTGGGTTATAGTTATAGTGCGATCTTCCAAGGAGCATAACTGTGTGAATAATCAGCGAACCGGAACGTGCCGACGATATGCGCATCTCCACTTGGTAGTAAAGCTATCCATGAAGTTTTGTTAAAATCTGAGCAGTGGATCGTGAGAAATAGCCCGGACAAGGATTTAGTATATAGTTATAGTGCGATCTTCCAAGGGGCATAACTGTGTGAATTATCAGCAAACCGGAACGTGCCGACGATATGCGCATCTCCACTTGGTAGTGAAGCTATCCATGAAGTTTTGTTAAAATCTGAGCAGTGGATCTTTAGAAATAGCCCGGACAAGAATTGGACGGACGGACAGACGAACGGACAGGTGAATCACTATATGCCTCCCGATCTATCGATACGGGGGCATAAATATATGTTTCAATAAAATTTGTACTTTGTGAACTTCAATTCGGCACGAATGTATAATTAGTAATAATATAAGCAGTCTATGCTTTTATGCCAGAATTTTCATCACTAGCGATGAAGGGTGTACAGTTATGTACAGGGCAATAAACCACTTATCAAATACTTGCTAAGTATTAGGGGTCAGCTTAGCACAGCATGAGAGTAATAAATCTCTGAGGATACATTAGGGTTTCACACAAGATGCTTATCAGCCATCTGTTTTGTATTATTTTACAAGAAACGTATAAATTGTGCAGATCATCTCAGATCAATACTACACATTAAATTTCGATTTCACAAAATGGGTAAACTAAAAACTTAACAGAAGCATGTAAAAATGGCAAATTTATTTTACGTATTTTTACCCTCACACCAACCGATGAGACATATAAGTAATGCTTAAATTTGACAAAAAAATGTGGTTGCTATGGCAACTGAAACATTGAAAATAAGTTAAAGTATCATTGCTTCGAACCGGAAGGGGACTTTTGTATTACTTGTCATTCTATAGTCTTATTTATTGTAATTTATTTAGTCAACCCTACAAGACGAATGTCATAACTCTAGGATGATTTTGTTAGAAGTTATGGTCCTTTAAATTTAAGACATTTTGGTATTTACATTTGTATTTAAAAACATCATAATAAATTTCAGATAATATTTTAATAATACATTTTATCATATCTCCAAATTTCTACCATTTCTACGCCATCAGCGCCACCTATAAAATGTCTCCAACAATCTTTATTAAGGATTTGGTGCTGGAATCTTTAGAAAATTAAAGTCAATGAGTTTATTCAAATAGTATGGATTACTTATTACAGATATAAAGTTTGATGGGAAGAAACCCAAGTATTTAATTATAAGTCACACTGAAAAAAAACACCTTAAAATTTTGTGTAACAGATTATATTATTTTGATATCCTTGTCAGATCACTGAAAACATGAAACTAGTATTTCTCATCCAAATCCTCAGTCTCCCTGAATCACAGAATATACTGCACAAGCAACATCTGGACAGACATTATACATAACAAACCATGACGAAACTAGAGGTCAAATTCTTGGGAAAATTGGACACCAAGCTGATATCAAGCTGAGGTGCTAATAGGCTGTACCGTTACCTTCTCCAGCAGAATTTGGGGAAAATCTGGCATAAAAACAGAGACTGTAAGTTTGTCTTGGTGTTCATCACGCCAATGCAACATAAATTACAAATATCATTTTAACAAAATATTACTGTATGTCTAACGACAACTTTTGAAATAAGGTAAAGAACGCTAGTAAAAAAATGAAGGCAAGGGTTAGGTATGGTGTTGTGTTTTCCATTGCTGTTAAAATAGGAAACACAAAAAGCATGTTTGCATTTATTAATCTTTACACGATCTTATTGTAGTACAGTTTTGTGATATTGGTGGTGAGGAGATTAATTTATGAAGGGTCTCCCTCCAGTGCTGCCATGTAACAGTTCCATTTATTATTGAAGTTGTGTGTAGAAAAGGACATTTTGGCTATGTAATGTTCTACTCTTAAATGAGATTTTTGCAATTTGTCAGGTTAGGTATGCACGATTTCATTTTCATGTATAGATATATTTTTTTGCTATTAATAATACAGTATTTAATACGACATTTGTAGCTGTCTGGATATTTGGGCAACCAAGGAGAATGTCGCACTGTGTCCAATTCATTCTTATTTCTGGGTTAGTATTATTTGTCCATTGTTTCAGTGATTGCCAAAATTGGGACACAGAAAGACATTCATAAAATAAGTGGTATATCGTTTCTTCTTCTTGATTACAAAAAGTGCAATTATTATTATTACAGAGATTCATTTTAAATAACAATGAGTTAGTGCCTAAAATCCTGTGGATAATTATGTATTGGAACCATTGTAGGTTTGAATTATTAGTACATGTAATTTTGAAAGGGGAGTTAAAAATGTATTTCCATCCAAATTGTTCTGGTAGATTTAACTCTGTTTCTTTCCCATTTTGATTTTGATGTTATAGTCTCATTTTTTGCTGATTAAAGAGGCATATATATTTATACAACCCTTCCTGGAGCTTGTAATAAGTTTAATGGGTAAAGGTTCATGAGGTTGGTTAATATTCTCTTTTTCAGTTTGTTTAGGGGTAATTGCAAATGTGTTTCAGCCTGCCTTTATGGCATTGATAAGGCTGTTATATTGTAAAAAGTTTGTTTGTACTTGCAAATTTTGCCGAAACATTTCATATGTGTTGTAATTTCCATTTGAATGTAGAATGTCATTTATGAGAACTTTTCCTTTATCAGGATACATTTTGTAATAAACACTTAGCTCTCCAATTCTAAAAATGTTATTTCGCCAAATTGGTAGATGTATAAAGTCTTGCCAAGAATTTATTGCATTTTTTTCTACTAACTGTGTGTAGCTTTTTAGGACATCTTTCCAAAATTGGTTATGTGTATTTGTAACAATTTTCGTTCCAAAATCACTGCCAAATACACTAAAATGTGTAATATTAGGACACAGTTCTTCGACCAGTTTATAATATTTAGTGGAGTTTGTGAGATATCTTCTAAGCCAGGTTATTTTTAAGGCTTTCATAAAGTTTTCTAGATCTAGTACCCTTAAACCTCCAAGACTGTAGTCTTGTACAATGCAATTTCTCGACTTTACCTGTTTTATTATTCCATAGAAATTTAAAAATCATAGTTTTTATTTTTTTAATTGTGTCAATGTTAGGGTTGGTAAATTGAGTATTAAATGATTTATTTTTGATAATGCCAGTGTTTTAATTATTACATTTCTGCCAATTGGAGTCAGTATTCTTTTAGACCATACTGTAAATAACCTTTTATTGTCATTGATTTTATTCTGATAGTTAATCTCGACCATTTCTTTGAGATCTTTAGAGAATATGATGCCAGGTAATTTAAAGCTATTTATTTCCCAATTTATACCTAAGTCAGGGCAAATGATAGTATTTCTAATTTTAAAGGAGCCTATCTAGACAGCTTTTGTTTTATCAATGTTTATCTTAAGGCCTGAGATACTAGCATAAAATATTAACACTGACATCGTTGTTCTTAGTGACATTTCTGTACCATCTAGAATAAGAGTAGTATCATCTGCATATTGTGAAACTAAACATTCTGTTCCATTAACATTTAAACCCTTTATGTTGTTGTTTTGTCTTATCAATATAGAATATAGAATTTCTGCACATAATATAAACAGGTAGGGAGATAGAGGATCACCTTGTCTGCAACCGCGATGGAATGTAAACCATTCAGACAGACGTCCATTGACTTTAACACTCGATGAAATATTTGTATAAAACAGTTTAACCCAATTTATCAAGTTAGGTCCAAAGTTAAAGAAAGACAATACTTTATACATGAATTTCCATGATAGCGAGTCATAAGCTGTAGCAAAATCTAAAGTAGCAGCATTCCAGGTTTGTTATTTTTTTCAGCGTAGAACATTATGTCGTATATAACTCGTATGTTGTCACCTATAAATCGTCCTGGAAGAAACCCACTTTGATCTTCGTTAATGATATTTGGTAATACATTTTTTAAGCGTGCCGCAATAGCGGATGTTGCAATTTATGTGATATATTTAGCAGCCAGATTGGTATCCAGTTTTTTTAGATATAATTTGCTTTTGTCACCTTTTGGAATACATGTTATGATACCTTGCTTGAGTGTTACAGATAACTCTTTAACTTTAAATGCTTCATTGATTGACCTAACTAAGAAATGTCCAATATCATTCCAACAGAATTTATAAAATAAAGTTGTAGAGCCACTACTTCCAGGAGATGTGTTGTTCTTCATCTTTTTAAACTTGTGAGCATTTCGTCATAAGATAAATCTTTTTCTAAATTTCTCTTTCTATTTCATTTAGTTTTAAAATGGTGTTATCATCAATTAAAGCGCTTAAATCTACATTATCGGTGGGTATATTTGAATAAAGTGATTTGTAATGTTCTTTGGTTTCATTTATTTAAGATTTCAGACTGATCCTGCAGTAAGCTCCCTAATTTAGAGTAAAGTTTTGACATTATTATTGATACATAGTTTCTATTTTCTAAGTTACAGAAATAATTAATCGGTTTTTCACCTTCAGTGATCCATTTTGCACGTGATCTTACAAGTTTACCATTTAAATACTGTTTTCTTAATTCTTATAATTCATTATTTTTTTCCTCAATTATTTGTGAGTTGTTTCTTTTTTTATTTTGTAGATTGTTTATTTCATTAACTAACTTTATTTGTTTATTTGTGTCGAGTTTCTTTTTATGAGAAGCATACGATATTGTTTGACCTCGAATCTCCATAAGTAAAGTTTCAAGAAATAATCTGTCATTTATTGTGAACTCAATACAATATGTCGCATATACAAACATTTTATGAAAAGGGAAAAACACCAGTTTTACTATCTGAAAATCTAGTATTATAGTTATTCTTGAGTATTAATTTATCCCTTGATTTGAAAATGGCATACTTTATCAGATACTAACATTTGTAACAAAAATCTAAGTAAAAATCACTTTAATTGAGACATATACATGTATGTATACCTTCTCAAAGGGAGGTGACTCACATCGAATTAACAACAATACCCAGTATAGCTGGTGGTAATACATTTGCAACAAAATTATACATCAAAATCGTACTAATTGGTACAACATGTAAACCTTCACAAAGGGAGGTAACTCACACAGAACTAACTGGTGACAATACATAATGTAACTTTTCAATCTCCATCATAACAAACCTTACATGTTACCATTTCTACGTATAGACATAGTGTTGTTACTACATGAAACAAAACAATATTGCAGTACATTTTGTATACATGTATTCTTTACCCGTCTGGACTGAAAAACAGCTCATATTTGTTTTATCAAAAACCTGTATGTGCATTGTACATTATGTCAAATGTAAGTATGCATCAATACATGTAGCATTGCTATTTCAATACAGTGCAGCAGTTCAATTAGTTGTTGAATACTTATCTACAGACAGCAAATGCTTGAGGGCTATATTATGTCAAACTAATATATATGTATGTATGTATACATGATGGGTGTGTAGTATGCCGTGGCAGCATTGTGTCAGACTTCTTTTATATAGCTTTTCAGATGTCATCTTAATAATTTGATATTAAAACTAACAGGAAACATTCAGATATGTAAACATACACAAAGGGAGGTAAATCTGGATATTTATGACATGTACACAAATAAAAGAGAGGTAAATCTAGACAACTTGTGTATAAATTATATTACATACGAATAATAAGATATTACACAGCTTAATATGTATACTTATTGTAGAATAACAAATACAAACCAATGCAACCATTGATCACCTTTGCACTGAGTATGAACATACATAACATAAGAGAGGTAAATCTTGACAACTTTTTTCTGAATTATATTGCAGATATATGACAAGTTATTACTTGTGTATAAATTGCATTACAGACAAATGATAAGCTATTACACATCTTAATATGTATGCTTAATGTAGAATACCAAGACAAAATAATGCAACCTGTTGAAACTGAATCACCTTTGCCCTGAGTATGAACATGCATTCACAAATAGGCACACATGTACAATCTGTAAACAAATACAAAGGGAGGTAAATCTGGATATCTATGACATGTATACAGATCAACGGGAGGTAAAGCCGTACAATTACTACAGAATGTTTGTTGCATACAACAAGCCGTACAACCACCACATAATGTTTGTTGCATACAACAAGCCGTACAACCACCACATAATGTTTGTTGCATACAACAAGCCGTACAACCACCACATAATGTTTGTTGCATACAACAAGCCGTACAACTACCACAGAATGTTTGTTGCATACAACAAGCCCTACAACCACCACATCATGTTTGATGCATACAACAAGCCGTACAACCACCACAAAATGTTTGTTACATACAATAAGTGGTACAGCTACCACATAATGTTTGTTGCACACAATAAGTGGTACAACTACCACAGAATGTTTGTTGCATACAATAAGTTGTACAACCACCACAGAATGTTTGATGCATACAACAAGCCGTACAACTACCACATCATGTTTGATGCATACAACAAGCCGTACAACCACCAAATAATGTTTGATGCATACAACAAGCCGTACAACTACCACATCATGTTTGATGCATACAACAAGCCGTACAACCACCAAATAATGTGTGTTGCATACAACAAGCCGTACAACCACCACATAATGTTTGTTGCATACAACAAGCCGTACAACCACCACATAATGTTTGTTGCATACAACAAGCCGTACAACCACCACATAATGTTTGTTGCATACAACAAGCCGTACAACTACCACAGAATGTTTGTTGCATACAACAAGCCCTACAACCACCACATCATGTTTGATGCATACAACAAGCCGTACAACCACCACAAAATGTTTGTTACATACAATAAGTGGTACAGCTACCACATAATGTTTGTTGCACACAATAAGTGGTACAACTACCACAGAATGTTTGTTGCATACAATAAGTTGTACAACCACCACAGAATGTTTGATGCATACAACAAGCCGTACAACTACCACATCATGTTTGATGCATACAACAAGCCGTACAACCACCAAATAATGTGTGTTGCATACAACAAGCCGTACAACTACCACAGAATGTTTGTTGCATACAATAAGTGGTACAACTACCACAGAATGTTTGTTGCATACAACAAGCCGTACAACTACCACATCATGTTTGATGCATACAACAAGCCGTACATCCACCACAGCATGTTTGATGCATACAACAAGCCGTACATCCACCACAGAATGTTTATTGCATACAACAAGCCGTACAACTATCACAGTATGTTTGTTGCATACAACAAGCCGAAAAACTATCACAGTATGTTTGTTGCATACAACAAGCCGTATGGCTACCACAGAATGTGTGTTGCATACAACAAGCCGTACAACCATCACAGAATGGATGTTGCATACAACACGTCATACACTATCACATTATGTTTGTTGCATACAACAAGCCGTACAACCACCACAGAATGTTTGTTGCATACAACACGTCATACACTATCACATAATGTTTGTTGCATACAACAAGCCGTACAACCATCAAAGAATGTTTGTTGCATACAACAAGCCGTACAACCACCACAGACAAGAAGCCATACAACCACCACGGAATGTTTGTTGCATACAACAAGCAATTTACAAATTACAAAAGGTACGATTCGAAATCAATCAATTGTGTTATAAATCCCTTCATATAATAAAAATCCAGAGAGAGGAGTACTGCGAAGATTAAAGTTCGAGTTTGGACATTCGTCTGGAACGGCGCTGCTTTCTCAGTTCCTGCCACAGTTCTTGCACTTTGCTTTTGGATAATTTGTGATGCACTGGTCTTTGTACATACTTCTCAAACTGAATAGTCTCATCACACAATATGTCAGTATTAGTCACCCGGCCTGAAAGTGTTGTTAATATGTCAATTGTTACATCACAAATTATTAAGTATACATAGAAATATGCCAATTGGGGTACCAACTAAGTTCTGGATACCGTTTTATCAAACACTTATGAAATTCTTAACTTACGTTCACATTTAAATTCTTAGTTATTCTTTAAAGCCTACATATTATTGACATAACATATATGGTTTGTAGGAGTTCTTTAACTTAAGCATACTTTATATTAAACCACCGTTTATAAAGAATGTAAATCTGAACGTTATAGGTTTAGTAATTCCGTAAGTGCTTTGTTAAACCGTAACCTGGATCGTTCTGTCTGCAGGTGAATATTTTAACTGGGTATCGTACCATGACCTTTTATATACTCAACAAAAAGTAAATACAAGGAAGCATATGTTTCCAGTTACACCACGTTTTTAACTTTAAACTATCTAAAAGAACTGCCACACACAGAATCAGATTGGTGGAATTTATCAATGGCCTATGCTCTAAACGGTCTGAGAAAAATACATTTTCTTAAATGTAAGGTTAAAATATTAACTGTAAGGTTAAAATAAGTGATATAATAGCCCCCCCTCCCCCCCCCCCCCCCCCCCCCCTATGTAGCGATCAAGAGCCTAACATTCTGTTAAAGAAATCAACTATGTATACTTAGAATTGATAAAATATGCAACAGTAAATATGACCTTACTTTTATGCAGAGGGAAGTCATTTGAAACTTGACCATTTCTGCATTAAATAAGCTTTAGGCATTATCGATATTGAAATTGATTTTCGTAACAATTGTACAGGCATACAGCCCGAAACCAGTTCAACTTCCCTCAATTAGGAGGATTTAATGAACACAATCCACTTAGAAAAATATCAGTTATTCCCCATTAGTTTGTGTTCAGTATTTCAGTTTTGCTTAATTTGGAAATCATTAAAGGGACTGCCTCACATATTGGTGTATTGCAAAAGTATAATAAAATTGTCAAATATTCGCGAACTTTTGGTATAGATGCTTGTATATCACATAAACAACCACACTGACATCTAAAATAACTTGAGAAACTTCGGCATTTTGTAATTATTTAGTAGTTTTACATCAAAAATTCTATAGGGTATTAATACCCTATAGAGTGAACACAACTATTACTTAAATCGCCCGAAATTTGTTCGTATTGGATAAAAACGATTCGAAAAACAAACGAAATACCTCAATGATGTTTACGCTGTAGTTTGTTGATATAACAGTTCGATCACATGTGAATTACGTAATTTACAAAGCAAGTTGGAAGGAAACTTAGCGCTTTTTTTCAAGAAAAAAATACTCAGTGGGCGATATCGGGAGTGGTTAAAATTGCTTATTTGCATTAAATCTTTCATAAAGCAACTGTCAGTGGCTTTCTATTACATCAATACTTGGTTAGGTTGGAAAATTATGATACATAAAATTTTTAGCCCGATCTGTGAGGCAGCCCCTTTAATAGTGTCATCGGATCAAAGGCTACCAACTGTCGACTTTAGTATTTCGTCTATAACGCATGACGTTGTTTATTTCTTTGTTTATTATTATAGTTGAACCCGCCTCCTCAATAGCCTAGTGGTTGAGCGTTTGCTTCGAGTGCGGGAGGTCACGGGTTCGATACCTGGCCGCGTCATACCAAAGACGAAATAAAAATGGTACCAGAAATTCCCTTGCTAGAGGCTCAGCATAAAAGGAAAACTGGCTTCTCTTCTCTCACAACCTCGTAGCGATGCCCGGGATAACATCAGGAATGAGGTGTCGAGAGTGATAAATATAAGTTGGAAAAACTTGTTTCACAATCGACCGTAAATAAATTAGTATAAACTAAACGTTGAATAATTCTGGAGTTTGTCTTGGTTTATTTTATTTATGGTCATCGTCATATAAACACATAAAAATGTGAATATGTCATGTTCCTGTACGACACATTATTGCAAAGTTATTTCAATATCCATCTGGACAGGAAACACTTTTGAAACGGACAGATCGATACACAGATAGGAGTGAAACTTGAAAATGTAGAATATTTTTGTATCCTTACATTAAGACCAAAGTGAAAGTAGAATAAGGTAAAACCCGAATTGAATCATTCCAGACATGTCTAAAAATAGGTAAACCATGTTTTCTTAGAAGATACATGACTCCCCCCCCCCCCTTTTTATTGTATTATTTTGAAGCTCATAGGTACTTCTTCAAAATGATATATGTCTTCCTGTCGGCCAAAGACTAAAAGATGTAAAAAATTGGGGCCTACCATTGTAAGTTTACATTGAATTAAGAGCAAATTTATTTGGTGGTTTCTAACCTCTAAGTGGTCTGAGAAAAAGACATTTTCTTAAATTCAGGTTTATTGACAAAGTAAGTGATATTATAGGGCCCCTTTATAGTACACCTACATACCTAAAATACCGTTGAAGTCAACAAATTTTATTCACAGCTGAATACAAATCTTATAAAGTTGCGCAACACAACCAAATCATAAAATGATATAACAACGTGATATATGTTGTATTATTCCATACCCCCGATCCAGAAATCGTTTCCGTTGTAAGTTTCAGGAGCTGGTAACACTTGGAATGATTCAATGTCGCTATCACAGAATGACTTCCCATCACGTAGCTTAGCACTTGAACAGCTTACTGGACACTTCTTCTTTATACAGTCGTAGTTAATGAAATATTCATGATCACCAGTTTGGAGCCAAAGGGGTTCTGCGAAATATAATAAATGGGATTCAAAATTGACTATGGGTTAATTGAAAACATCTTGATATTTAGAACGTCTATACTTCATTTTAAAATAGTAAAATACAACATTAGTTAATTATGAATTTTGTACATAAATGCAAGTATATTCAAATAAATTCCACATAGTGACATCTCTTCGAGCATTGTATTCGAATGATTAAGGTATTATAAGTTGTAAAAATAATTAAAAATCGGACAGGGCTCTAAGAAGGCGGCACTCAACTGAAGCAGCTGCGCACAGAAAACAAACAATGAAACAGATACAATACCTACCATCCATTGATGTATACAAGCAAAATAAAGCAAGTATAGAATTTTGATTATAAAAAATGAATTTCTTGGGATTCAAATTCTTGAAGTAAAAATGTCTTAAAACCGCGGTAAATAAACGCGTTTGCCCCGGTGGAAGCCTTGTCAAAACTAAACAGCTAAGTCAATTAGGAATACAGTTAGTAATCCTGTTGAAATTCCTGAATGGATTGAATACACATGATACACATACCGCATCAAGAGGGGTCATAGTGTTAAACACATGAGAAAGGTAAGAAAGCGATACCTTGATTGACTTCGAAAATGCTTGAGTTTGAAATATCTTGGAAGTTTTGGTTAACAATTACAAAACAAAAAGTAACTAAGGCAACCAGGGGCCATCATTCTGTTGACATTTTGGATATTGTAACATGGCGTAGACAAACATACCAAGATTGAAAGAAATGCCTTAACGCACTTTCAAAATATTTGAGTGTCAAAAACTTGAAAGTTTCGGTTAATATTTTCAATGGGACGGACGAACGGATGGACAGGGCAATCACTATATGCATCCGGCATCTACTGTGCCAATGCATAAAAATAGTAAAACTTCTGCATTAATATACATATTTCATGCAAAAACGAGCAACGACTGTAGTTATAAAGAAATGTTTATACCTCTGTTTTGTGATACTGCTATTTGGTTTTTCATCTTTGTCCGTCGTCTGCCGCCCGTCCACAATTGCTTGTGAACACATTAGAGGACACGGCTATGGCCCAATCTTCATGAAACGTTGTCAGAATGTTTGTCTCTATGAAATATAGGTCATCAAAATATAAAATGGAATATGTGGGGTCAAAAACTAGGTCACTAGGTCAAATCTTAGAAAAAGCTAGCGAACACACTAGATGACACATTTATAACCCAATCGACATGAGACTTTGTCAGAATGTTTGTCTCTAGGCAATATATGTCAAGTTTGAAACTGGGCTATGTGGGGTCAAACAAAAGACCACTAGGTCAAATCTTAGACAGAGTTTGTGAACACAGGCCACAGTTAAGAAATATAGGTCAACTCGATATTGGACCAACTGGGGTAAAAATAGATCACTAGGTCAAATTAAAGAAAAACGTTGTATAGGCACTAGATGAAACTATAATTTTAGTCATAACTGTCAATTTGGGTTATCTGACGTAAATAACAAGGTCGCTGGTTAGGACTATGTGATAACCGTGTACATGAAACTGTGGCTGCATTAACTTGATTCTTTGAAGTTGTAGATTGTTTCTTACGTCACCATGTGGACCACCATGAACTATTACGACAGGTGAGCGACCTAGGGGTCATCTTGTTTAGTAAGACATGTGTTCTCATTTTCTGAAGTAAGTGTTGATGTATTTCTACGCAAAGTGAGAGCGACCCTAACACAACACACATGAAGAGAAATTGACACACACGGTTGATTTGGCTGACATACATTTTTACAAGGCTGTGGTTACTATATTAAAGGGACTGCTTCACATATTAGTGTATTGCAAAATAAAATAAAATTGTCAAATATTCGTGTAATTTTGGTATAGTTGCCTGTATATCCCATAAACAACCACACTGACATCTAAAATAACTTGAAAAACTTTGTAGTTCTTTAGCATTTTTACATAAAAAATTCTATTTGGTATTAATACCCTATAGAATTAACAGTACGAGGGGTGATCAATATATTCGTGGACTTTTCATCTAGCAATTTTAAATTGTCAGTTCGGCTCCAAAATAATGTATTATCATTAAGAGTAAGACCCTTTCGACAGAATGCACTTATTACACAATTTCATTCACCCAAAGAGCGCGTGACGTAGGCCGTCACGTGACGCCACTCTATGCGCTTCTGTTTTAAGCGTACATAGCTCCTTTTTGGACTCATATCTGGTCCCACATGGACGATCGTTTTACTTTTAAGACAAAAATAAGTAATAAATAATCACCTCTCAAATGTAAGATGGAAAACACAGAGTTTTGATACGTTATCGGACATAAGACTCTACAAAAGACGGTAGTCGTTAACGCGATCGTATTATCCCGATGGAGAAAAAAGCACAACCTAGCAAGTTTGGGGCGCAATTTCTAAAGAACCCTCTGTAGCTGGATTCAAAGGTTTATATATTCGTAGTCAATACTGATCGCAGTTTTCGCCAGTAATATAACAATTATGGTTAAGAACTATGCCTCTCATTTCACAGAAAATAGAGGAGAGTGTCCCTACCATGGTGATAATTCTTCCGTTTTTCCTTATTTTATCAATGCATCTGCTTGACAGGGAGACTACAATCGCATATACAATATAATCATAATTATATAGATCCTTAATATGTGGCGCAAAGAATCTCCCTACATTGTGGTTACTAGTATGCCATGAGATATCAGAAGGATTTTCCAAGATTGACGTAAGTGACGTCATCAGGTAAATTGTGACGTCACAATAAAATAAATTAATAAAAACGCTAGATAATTAATAGATATGCATGCCCTGGTAATTTAATTACTCTAGGATCAATATAACAAAAGTAAAAAGGAAAGTCCACGAATATATTGATCACCCCTCGTACTATTACTTAAATTGCCTGAAATTGGTTCACATTTGATGAAAACGAATCGAAAAACGAACCAAATACCTCACTAATCTTTACGCTGTAGTTTCTTACTGTTACACTACGATCACGTGTGAATTACATAATTCACAAAGCATGTTGGAAGGAAACTAAGGGCTTTTTTTAAAGAAAAAAATCTCCGTGGGCGATATCAAGAGTGGTTAAAATTGCTTATTTGCACAAAATCTTTCTTGAAGCAACTGTCAGTGGCTTTCTATTACATCAATACTTGGTAAGGATTGAAACTCACGATATACAAAAATGTTGTCCCAATCAATGAGGCAGCACCTTTAATAAAACGTTTAATCGTAAAATAAAATGTGCATTGGGTCAAAACTTATTGAACGATTAAATATTTTATTGTTTCTACACTTAGCGGCTTTGAAAATTTGACAAATTTTATAAGTACGCATGTAGATATTTACCTACAGGTCGGCCAATACGTATTTGATTTTGCTGACATTTCCTACGTTTGTAGCTAAAAGAATGATAATCCGATTGCTGTCATTACAATCTGATGACACCCGTAACAACCATAAATAAAGACATAAAAAAGTAAATTTTGCAAATTATATGCCGTGCTTCCTTCGGCGTATGTCAGATTTTTTATTCAGCTGTGTACCTGTTTTGCTTAAAAAATAATTAGCATCAACTCATCAATGACTTGTTAGGTCACCGTAGGGGAACTACTACTACAGGTGAGCGAGGCCTTCTAGTTTATTTATGTTCATGTATGCAAAAACCTGCAGTAGATTTGTAAAACGCACTTAGGAATTGCAAAGAGAAATAATTTAGTAGGTATTGGTATATTTACGTGACATTTACGCAATTAATAAAATAGTCCCCTGGTTTGGATGAATATAACAGGTATAACCTGTAGTTGATTGACCCAAGAATAGTAAGAAGGTTAAGACGTTCGCAATTAACTAACCTGTATTTAATTGGCTCAAGAATGATATGAAGGTTACGACGTTCGCAATTAATCAACCTGTAGTTGGACTTACCTGTAGTTTTTACGTTCATCGTCTTTGAATCTGTTGTAATTGTAAGGACTGTGCCTGGTGCTGCTGTTGTGGCCGATGTTGTTGATGTTCCTTTAGTTGTCTTTGGTGGTTCTATTGTGGCAACTGTTGTTGTCGCAGTAGTAGTTCGCCGCGTCGTTGAAAAAGACGTTGAAGTCGTCGAAATTAATGTTGGCCTCTTTTCTGTAGTCGAAATTGCTGGTGTCGTAGATGTTGTTGTGGGTGTCGATGTCGTAGAGGTTACTGTTGTTGTTGTTGAAGTTGTTGTGGTAGGAATAAACGGGCTTGAACACAAAGCAAGATGGTGTTCAGTTGTAGATTTGTTTCCTGTTATATGAACCATAGCTCCGAAGTATGAAATAGCAGATGCCTGTAGCGTTACACCAGCTGAACACCGTATGCCTGAAATATAACAATGAACTTAAAATCAAAGTGCTGAAATAAGCAATGCACGTAGCAAAACAATGTAATTGTACTGAACTATCACAAAGTACACCTCGTCGGAGGTATGGTAAATTTTCGGCAAGAAGGAAGTGCTGTAAATATTATTAATACTATTCTGGACAATGTTAATGAAAAGCTGTTTCTAGGCATATGGACAAATCGCCAAGTATGAAATTGTAGTTGCGTGTAAGGCTAGACAGAGCATGCCTAAAACAAATATCGTGCCGGAGATAACTCTAACCTTATCAATCAACAAACAGTGGTAATGTCGACTGACCGCTTGTTATCTATATACATGTAGTTTAAAATGGTGCATGTATTTAAAGCGATTATGCACGAGATCGAATATGTATCTATTTCGGAAATGTATTTAATTGCCACATTTATTTGTAAACAAAGGCTAGTGTTATGGCCGGCGGACAAAATGAAGGGCGTTTGATAGTTAGTGACAACGACCCACGTACACACCAATAGGAAGAGTATTGGAATAACCATTCAAGTGGCAGATCACGTACAATTAAAATGATTTCTTAAATATATTTTAAAATTCACGTGATAACGTGCCGACTACAAATGGCTCCTGTTATATTTTGAGCGGGGCAAATGTTATATTGCACTACCCGCGGATTGCTCAGAATGAGCGCCTTAGCAATTACATTTGATGTAAACAGGGGATATACGTTGAAATAGCACTTGGATGAGTATGAAGCGGAAGCCAAATTTGTAAGCCGGTTGCATGTTCGATTCCCCATCGCGGCAGGTACCTCCCATCAAGGCTATCAATGTTGACTTTCGTCCGCATGTGGAGAGGCCGCTGGTTGGATAGGTTAGGTGAAGTGTCGCCGTATATAACTGAAAAACTGTTGAGAAATGGCATTTATACCGAATTAACAGACCTGATGTGAAGATCCAAACAACGAAGTTATCTCCCGCTCTGCCCTTTAAAACCGTCCACAGTTTTGTTAGAAAATTGTAATCTCCTGTATCAATGGGTGCCAGGTGGGTTTGTATATTCTCACAATAAGTTACAGCATCGCAATAAGAGACTGTTGTTGTCGAGACATGATAGTACGGTGGTGTGTTGTCAACAGCTCCCCATTCTGCATCTAAAAATACGTGAATATGATCTGAATATTACTAGTAATATAATGCACATAAACCGCATCCACACCGTACAAGATGATAACAAATAGAACATCTGGGCCCAAAACCACAACCAATACTTACACTCAGCACTCAGCACTTAACACTCTCAGCACTCAGCACTCAAATATTGAAAATGTAATATAATGAGCCCTTACTTTTCCTAGATTGCAATCTAGATGAGGATAATGTATATAATTGTTATAATAGTATTGAAAAAAAACATTTGATACATTTTTTGCCATTGTGTACTATTTATGAGGTATATACGTAATTATTGAATTTGAGTGCCACACTCAGAACTCAGACTGATAAATACTCTTAATTACACGAACAGATGAAGTAAGCCAGAAAAAATATTTAGTACCTATTTAACATAATAACAACGTCTTACTCTCAAAATATGTCGATATAAACCTTAAAATAGTGAATTTAAAGATTTGAGTGCAGATTGCTGAGTGTAAGTATTGGTTGTAATCCCGGCCCCAGATCGGACTACGCGATACTTTTAACATTTTGTGTTTATGTTAATTAAAGTATTTTGATATATAGTTTGTGTCAGACAAAACCAGCAACTAAATGTCTGCCAGAACCTCCAGACGCGTAGCTACCTGTACGCAGAATACACAGCTGCGTACACATGCTTCTCAAAAAGCGAAAAATTAAATTATCGAAAAATGAAATAAAACTGATGCCTCAGCCCTAAGGGGGTAATCATTTAGTATTTTCAGCATTTCTTATTAACACTTTTTAAAAGCTCTATACACAAAACAACTGGTTTTTCAGTAAAAATAATGTTATGGAGTTAAAAATAAAGATGATGCAAAAACACCCCAAAACGCACCAGAGACGTTCTAGCGAACAACATATTTCAGGGGAAACATGACCCCAGACCCCAGACCCCAGACCCCCTAGCCTTCTTGCGTACACATTCAAATACATCTTGCTACGCCCCTGACCTCCCCGGTGAATCATTCGGTGTCCAACAATATTTATGCTCAACCAACCACACTCAAACCTCTCGTATTTTCGTATGTAATGGAGATGTGAAAATGAACCCCTCCTGTTCAAAATGGAAACACGCACTCTCTTTATGCAAAATAGGAAAACGGACCCGTCTCTGTACTGGCAAAGGCCAGGATGAAGGTAAGAATAATTTTAATCAGTTTTTATCCCACGGCGAAGGGGTTGTATATGGTTATGTTAGGCATCATTCCGTCCGTCCGTCCATCATAAAAAGTGTTTTTGCTCAATGATTTGAGTTGAGGATGAGATACTATGATGAGACTATGTAGGCTTACCTGAAGACAACACTTTGATTGCAAAATGGGGGGAATCGTGACCAAGGTCACTGTTGGCGAGCAGGTACACACGGTCATCATTTCCTATCTCAGTTTGAATTTGTTGCAACTAATAAAAGGAATGGAACATTAAAAGACACGCATTTATAGTAAATCATTGGGTCAATTCATGGTCAATATGGTACTTTACACCACTTACCTGTCTGGCCTTGTACAATGTTCTCACAGAGTGACTTGTCTGTCTCACAGAAAGGGTGAGCGGTTGATGAACAGGGAAAGTCTTGGTCTTCTAACAATAGGCTGCCATTAAATTTGATAGTACGACAATTACTACATGTGCTGTACTCTGCAATACAACATTAATAATGTTGTTAGAATTGGTCACCGGTTGTGAAGCTGTGAAAGAATACCGTGGGAATTGTACGCATACGCATGACTATTTTCAGAAAAAACATACTCACATCTTAAGTAGCTTTATTTTAATTAGTTGAAACTGACATATTCTTTTTTGCTTATTTCTACAGAGAATAATAATCGCGGTATTCGACTATTTTCCCCCTATTCTTTATAATAATATATGAGCCAGTTAAGGACTAAAATAATGCAAAAATACATATCTATTAATTCCATTTTAAGTTATTGACCCATGTAGTACAGTAACTATATATCAGCTGCCAAAATCACATACTTTGTTGCTATGGTGACAAATTTCGGAAATGTACTCCAGTTGAGAAAAACGAGGAGGTAGTTGTTTAAAACAGCAGTAGATTTTCTCTGAATGCAAACAATTTCGTTTTCATTTATATTTTAAAACTTAAAACATAGTTCTAAAACATGATACTATTTTGAACAATTTATGCCAATAATAATCCAATTGTGTAATTATGAAATATGTGTTACAGTTATGTCTAATAGCGTTTGAACGATGTCATTAAGCAAAATGAATCACTTTTGTTAGTATATTTATATTTTATCTTACTCTTGTTGATCCAGTAATAGTCACCCTCTCGTTTATTCAAGCTACAACTTCCAAGTTCCATCGATATAGAGTCGTTGCCTTTCATGCCAAAATCCACCGGTTTTGCTAGCGGTGATAAGTGCCTGCAGTACGAGTTCACCTCGTTATATGTGACCATTGAAGGACCGAGGTGGTAACATTTATTCCCACATAAAGTCCATCCTACGTCCTCGGAAAGTCCTGAAATGTATTGGTTAAATAAAGCAATAAATCAATGGAAAGAGTTCTTGAAGGTCTTAACATTGAAAACAATATTTTACATAAATGCGTTTGTCACTGAAATGTTTACAGCATGTCCAACTTTGGGTCCCATGAACAGCGACAAATAAGACGCTCAGATCTATATACGAGGGGCGTTCAATATATAATGTCTGTTTGGTCACAAATTTGAACAGTCATTGATATCTACAAATCGTTTTACATTTCTGGAACCATCAACCATTCCGCAATATTTCAATAAAATTTAATCCCCGGTTTGTTGTTTCTGGTGTCTTTTTCAAGGGTCAGTAATAGACACTGCGTCTTTTTGAGAAACATTGTCCATTAAAATTTCATTTTGGAAATCATCTTATTCCACAACTATTATACCGTAAATAATGTACATGCCTTCCAAAAAATCATGATTTCCTGTACTTGATTGCCACTTTGGTACAAAATAAGATCATTTGAAAGTCGCGAAAATAGGTGTCAAAATAAGTTCGGAAAGCATGCTATTTTTCATTTCATATATTTAATTAGTTTTATTGGTTGGAATTTGACATATTATACATGAACGTAAGGCGTAGACCTTCAACATTAATTTCTGGGAAGAATTTGCGAACAAAATAGAAGTGATATGAAGTTATTGGTGCGTGAACTTGGTATAAATAAGAGTAGTCTCCCTTGTATGTGACCGTCTTACTCGTAGACAAAACATACTTTCATGTTGATTTTTTATTCTGGTGGAATTAAATTTCTAAACCACTACTGCAAAGATAACACATATTTGGCTTAAAATGTAGAATAAAGTGAGGTATGAAAATTCATTGTGTGCGAATCCTTGCGATAACCCGAAATTGAATCGATTATTCACTGTATAAGTTATGATGTCACAATAGAATCTCAACATTTAGGTAAAAAATAGAACATTCTTTGTTTCCCCTTTCCTACCTACCGGAGCAAGAAGTCCCAACCCCCCAAAAATATTTTATTTTATAAAATAAAGTCGTGTACAAGAGTCAGTGGGAAACGAACATTAACTTATTTTCCGCCATACTTGAATTATCGTTTAGCCGCTTCTAAGTACGTTTACGAAATGATACAATGGGTTTCGAGAAAAAAACGTACATCACCCACAAAGGACCGTTACTAGGACGAACACCATCCGACCCAGAACTCATGACGACATGTACAAGCAGGCTTGGTACCAAGTTATATGTGGTTAAGAAAAAGCTCTGACCTACGTTGTGACACACATCAACAACAGATAACTATATCATTAATATAGAGTAAACGAAACATTTCTTTTTAAATTTTATAATATCTTAGACGTGGCCTCCGTAACTCAGTGGTTAGCGCGCTTGCCGTCTAATCTTGCCACCCGGTTCAATACGGGTGGAGGCGCACATATGCCTGCCATATTTCAGCAGATACCTGACTGGCAAATAAAGGCTATGCTCGGCATAGATAAGATATTACATAAAATAATTCATGTTTACTCTATATCAATGATACAGTTACCTGTGGAATCAGCCATGAACAAAATCAATGTGAAATAAAATTACAATTATGGCGCAGAAAAATTAAACGTTTTGGTATATACCTTCTACCGATCCTGTCAACCGCATCAGCAGTACAAAGAACACACTTTTGTTTAGAAGCAAATCCATTTTGTGATTGTGTTCGTTCTATACAATACATTATTATAAACGCGTCCTGCTATGACGTCATACCCGGAATTTCCGTCATGTAACTAATGTAGTATCAACCAATCACAAAGCGACGTTGATAATTTATTTACATGGGGATATAATTTATTGTTGGTTATTAATAAAAACAATGCCTTATCTATTGAGTATGACGTTGCTTAAAGAGAGTAGGGTGTCCGCATTAGTCAGAAATTTACTACAACAAAAATAAAGTATTTCCTGGAATTAAGATAGAATGACAAAATTAATCAAAATCTGCCCTTCCGCGAACAGCTGCCAATTTTGTGTCGCCTGACAACATGCACATTTTTCATGGACAACTATCCAGTATTGGGCTATATATCCGACTCACAAGAGTTCTCTAGTCATCTGAACTAAAATTGACAAAGTTATGCTCTGGACAAAATAATGTCCTGATAAAATCAATCAAAGGGGAATCATTCAAAAACTACACAAGGTAGAGTTATGATTCTTGCACATTGCATCTCATGTTACAGCAAGAAACATGCATGCCAAATTTGGAGTAATTCATACTTATTGTTACAAAGTTATGCCCCGGACAAGAAATGCTTATAAAGTCAATCAAAGGGAAATAATTAAAAATGGCACCAGGTAGAGTTATGATTATTTTGCACTACAATAGGGCTTTTTGTAAAAAACATGCATACCAAGTTTAAGGTCATTCAACCTTATGGTGACAAAGTTATGCTCCGGACAAGCAATACCCTAATAAAACCAATCAAAGGGAAATAATTCAAAAACGATGCACGGTAGAGTTATGGTTCTTGTGCACTGGACTTCGGCTTATTGCAAGAAACATGTATACCAAATATTGATTCATTTGAACGTAAGGGGACAAAGTTATGCTCCGAACAATTTTATTTGTGTTGCCGCAGCCGCCGCCGACCAAAGTAATCCCTATAAGTTGCCTTTTCAGGCGACATAAAAACGACCCGTGATGTTTACTTATATCATTCCACCGTATACAGTCTAACTTGTACCAACGACTTCTTCTTCGAGTGCAAGCAAAACTGACTTGCATTAATTGCATTGTGTAATATATGAGTAAGTTTATTAAAATGATGAATTAAATGTTTTTGATGACGATGCATACACTTATAGAATACTCATAAAACATATCTACACACTAATGTTTGAAGTTGAATGGTATTCGAACAGCCTTAAATCGGAAATTCGTTGATTACACTCGATGTTTCTTGCATTTGTGTTAAACGACCATTCCGTTAAGCGACCGTTTTCAGACCTTCCCCAGGGTCGCTTAATGCAAGTTAGACTGTATATACAGGATGGACCTTAATATGTGTTACCATTTAAACCGAATGCCATGAGAAAGTGCTCAATCTAATATGTCATTGTCATTATATTATATTAATGGAAAGCTAATATTTGAAAGTTTTATCTAATATAACGTGGTTATATTACTATCAATGCAACATGGGAATCAAACTTCATAACATAGCATCGTTTCAACCTTAGCAAATGGACCGAGTATCACATTTCGAAGGTCGTTGTAAATCTTTATCACATAACCCGCGGTCCAGCAGTGCCTCTAGCCATATTATTTTGTCCACTCGTTTAAAAAAACTCGTATGTAATGAGCACCCATGCAAGATCCTCTATATAATACATTGAATTCCAACTAAACATATTTCAATGCTGTTATAATCTAGGGAGCGTCTGTGCATACCTAACTGTTCATTCCAAGTAAGGCTTTATCTAAAATTCATTACGTCGGGATATGTTTACTCGCTTTCATCAGGAAGTTTGGTGATCTACTCAGCTACATTTGATTGGAAATGTATTGTTTACCAGTGTTATTACGCGAAGCTTAGTTGTAGACAGAACGGAACCGAACAAAGGATTCATGAATATTAGTTTTACCGGACTTTTCGCCTGTCTATATATCCGTCCATACGTTAATTAAGGATGTGGGAGCGGTTTGTTCAAATTTTGCCAGGAAGTAGAGAAATCCATTCTCACTGACACAAAATATGATGAAAAAACTCTACGTCACAGAACTCGTTTTTTGGGTAATCAGCCCTGATTGAAGTGTGTATGAAATATTTTTATTATTCCATGGAAATTGGTAAATTGGTGGTGGTGTTCAAATTTGACATTTTATTTCATGTCTGTGATTTTAATAATAAAATATTTTTCAATATAGTTTGGGTACACATTGTCATACATGATCAAGATACCAAAAATGGTATATTTAGTTGGGTTGCTTAGATGAACTACTGCCAATTTTAACAAGACTTTTCAATGCATCACTTGAAAATGCTTATGTACCAATGGCTTTCAAAATCTCCAGAATAAGACCACTAATAAAGAAGCCAGGCCTTGATTAAAATGTGCTGAAAAATTATAGATCTGTGTCAAACTTACCTTTCATTTATAAATTTCTTGAGAAGGTAGTTGATGCTCAACTAGAAGAGCATTTAACACTGCATAATCTTCACGAAGAACGTCAATCAGCATATAGAAAATTCCATTCTACTGAAACTGCTCTACTTCGTGTGCAAAATGACATCCTTTGTTCTCTAGATCAGAATAAAGCTACAGTCCTGGTAATGCTTGATTTATCAGCGGCATTTGACACCATTGATCACACCACTCTCCTATGCAGACTTGAAAACCATTTCGGTATAACAGGAAAGCCATTAGAATGGATGAAATCATATCTGTGTGAGCGTTGCCAGACTGTTTGTATAGATGGTGAACTTTCAAAGCCAGTACCGATGAACTATAGTGTTCCTCAGGGTTCTGTGCTTGGTCCGAAGAACTACATAATGTATACAAAACCAGTGGGTGCAATATGCAGAAAGCATGGAATGCACTGCCAACAGCACTCAGAGACAGTAAAACACTACCTTTATTCAAGAAATCGCTGAACACGCACTATTTTATAAAAGCTTATTCAGGATGATTATGTGTTTAGGTTTTTACTTCTTAAAGAAATAACTTTGTATTATTTCTTTGGAGTACAGGAGCCTCTTTAAAGGTAGCTAGCACAGTTATACCTTTGGAGACGGTTTCTCGTAGCAGTGGTATCTGACGCTGTTCTTGAAACACCGGCTGGTGGAGTAATGCACGTGTGGACTGGCCATATAGCTTACAAAGCCAAGCGGACTTGAAACATTTCATATTGTGTGTTTTACCTGTTTGCAGAAATGAGTGGTGGATGTGTTGACTTATAAATTTGTCCACAGTTGTATAATTTATGTATATTGTTTTAACCATGTCTTAATCGTGATTGTACAGCACTTTTGAACGTGTGTGTATATACATGAAAAAAGGGCTATATAAATATGGTATAATAATAATAATAATATTTAATGTTGGTCTAATATATATTGCTCTTTTACCCACCCACTTCATACTTAATGCAGCAAAATAGCACCCAGGTAAAATCCATATAACTTTTTTTCCCACATCAAACTTTATTAATAATTTGTTAAATAAGTCTAGTGGCATAGATCTTCAAAATTATGCAATAAAAAATACATGTCACCGAGGTATTGTTTTCGCAATCTTTTTATTATGCGTATTAAACCTATCCAGCATCCTTAAATTGATAAGGTTCGTTATGAATACACGGGGTCTAACATGGTCACAATATGGTGAACTTCGTGTGCGGTAGGTAGATAATAAAAGACCACCCAGTGTGACAGTGACGTTGCAGTTTATGTGTACGCAAAAAATCACAATCATTGTCTAAACAGGTAGATCAAAGTAAAGTGTGTTAGTTATAGTTGTTTGTACAGTATAAGCCTTTATAATTGGTTTTACATCGTTATAGTGGATTCGACCGCTGCGTCACTGGATTTTTATCTTGACTGGACTATACACTAGGTTTTAACGAGTGTCATTGGTCTCAGTTGAGCGATCCAGGGCCCTCTCATTCATTGTATTGACGTTTAAGACGAGAGGGTCGATCCCTCCCCTTAGACCGTTGACACGTGCAAAAACCTAGTTCTTGACCATGTGAACTACACACGCAACAGACCGGAACGGTTTATACTATCGTTTAATCCCCGTTCGTGCTTTTAATACGTGCTTTTCATGAAAGGCTAATCACTAGAAGTTACACGTTTGGCCTATTCTTTTTAATCATAATAATCCTCTCGTCGTTTTCGCTGACTAGTCATGAGAGTTGGTCAGAGTGTTTGGCTACATGCAATCTATGTCAAATGTTAATTAGACTATAGATCTCAGTAGCTAGCCAATCAGCATGGAGAAAAAGTGTTGAATAAATCCCGTATACAACACTTTGCTGTGGTATATATAACAATAGATTGCTATATACAATAGTAGGCCAAGCAAAATAATTGAGCAAAGCTATAATAATGTATACATGCATTTAGCACAGAAAATGTGGATGCCAAACATTTTTGATACCAAGCTTAGTTTGTCTATATTATAACAATACTAATCTATATTTTAAACAAGTAACTAATTGGACTTATTAGAATACATGTACATGTATAATTATCAAACCTTTCTACATTTGTTCATAATTACTGTCATAATCTGAGACAACAATTGTGATAGATAATTAACCAATTAAGGTATTGCCAACATCTCTGCTGAGTGCTGACAACATTATCAGTAGAGGGTGAATGCCATGGTAGCTTCTATGACTACAGTATGACCTCTCTAGGGGACATAAGTAGTGCAACAACCTCTGTATAACACAACCTTCAAAGTTACTTGAAGTTATTACAAGTATATAATTTTGTAAATTCTGTAGGGCAACAACTTCTAAACAATGACCAATATTTGTAGTCCACAAAGGGTCTCACTCTACAGAGGTTGTTCTGTACTATTGTGTCTTCAATAATTACGTGCAGATTATCCCTCTCTTCTAAGACATCATTTTCACAGAGTAGAACTTAAAAGTAACAAAACGATTAAAACAAATTGTAGGGGTTCCAATGGTGTCTGCAGGTGATTGAAGTAAATGACTTTCATACTATCACAACCCATAATTTACAAATTAAGACCTCACCTCCAAGACCACCTCAAAATAAAGACCACTATATTCTGTCCACTGACTTGCACATTATTCAACCTCAAATTCACAGTGAAATTGCACCTATATGTAGACCACCTCTTTAACAAGATTGGCTCAGAATTAACAATTTTTCGTTCCGTTTTCATCTGTTTGCTCTTTGATAGAATGATGCAATCACTCAACATTATTGAGATAAGTTTTTTACAGACCCAAGAGGGAATTTCATTATTGAGGTTTGACTGTAAATAGCTTAATTTTGCCACTTAGATATGTATATGCATCATGCAACACTTAACATATTAAACCAGCACTTAAATGCAATGTTATCATACCCTATGTACCGGGTACTGGTCGATTTATACGCAAAGTGTACCTGATAAACAAAGATTATTTATCTATAGTCTAAGTCAGATAGAACGGCTCGTAGGTGTTGATATGGGATTATAATCCTCGTTTCACTCGGAGTTATAAATCCCATATACAACACCTACTCATGTTCTATCCTAAACTTAGAACCATCTACATTAAAATAACAAGGTCGCTGCTTAAGGCAATATAAAAACTGTACAATACATGTAAAGGTTTGTAAATGTTGCATTTACTTATTGCAGGAATCAGGGACCTGCATGTACTACTACGACAGGTGAGCGACATATGGCCCTCTTTTTCCATTGGGTCCATAAATATTATTTTTTATTGCCGATGATTTTGCATTTATTATTATAGATCTGATAATTTTGGCAGCATGCCAGGGAACTGATTTTGTTGAGGTAAAGTTCATATCTTGGGAAAACTGCAATATTCTTTAGATACTTTGCTACAGAAGGAGGCCTTTTAACGGTCTCTACTATACAGTATAAGGACAAATCACAGGAACTTGCATTTATAATTTAATTATAATTATAATTTTACTAGGCCTACTGTACTATTAAAATATATTTTAGTAGTAAAGTAGGCCTAGTGAAATAAAAAAAAAAAAATTTTTCTTTTTTTTTTCAAATTATAAATGCAAGTTCCTGTGGACAAATGCACAGTGTAATGATTTCATTATAATTTGGGGTTTTTTTGCTGACGTTATTTGAAGCTTGAAATCAATGGGTGAAGCATAACCATCCGGCATTGCACATCATCAAATAGATGAAATCAGAGCACCTGTTCATAAGCAGACAAAGACAGCACTGCCCTAATTGTAGGACATTTAGAGATAATCGTCATGCCACATAAGAATCCTGGCTAAAACACTTATTCTGATTAGCTTCAATATGTGCTTAAATATGTAGCCAATTTTCAGAACGTTTTCCAACCATTAAAGTATGATGTCTACGAATTACCGGTAATATATTTGAAACTAATCATAATAAATTATTCATACATGTGGCTCTATACGCAATAACTTAATTGCAAGCAAGAGAAGTTAAAGTACAAGCTCATGCCAGGAAACTGATTTTACTGATTACTATGCCTGCATTTCGATAAATTGTAACTGGAACATTATTTATTAAACACTCCTCGTAGTCTCGTACAATGTCGAGAGTAAATTGAACGAGAAACAGGACAGCTCAGACTTTCACTAGCGTACATTCTAAAAACATTATAATTCCAAATGTCAGTCGCGAGCTTAAAGTTATCCATGGGCGTATATTTAACCATCAACATTCATTTCCACATGAACAAATTCACGTATAGTTAAAGCCTATGTCCAACTGAGGAATTCAACATAGGCGATGCTCTCCCGATTTATTCCGATACCACCAGATTCATCACAATTCCTTTCGATATCACAAGTTTTGTCTCATGACTTCCCCGAAGCTTCCCTTGGACCACGAGGGGCCTGTTCCCGATGTTCTGATAGCTCATTAATTGCGATCGAGAGTACACCCACGGTGTATGATGAAACCTACATTGTTGGTACAAAAGTCGCGTTTTCAACTCACTTGTTCGTACAAGCACCTAACTTTTCCTATTGATCTTGGATAAATAGCATAAACTGACGCTGTAGTACTTATTTGATATCCATTTACTCATAGATTTGGCTTTAGTTAATAACTGGAAAGGTTTTACGGAACCTCACGAAGATGGAAAAATGTAATCCGCTCAAAATTAAGTCGATGTTTTCATCCGATGTATGAAATATAGTGAACCTTCTGTTTCGTGTCACAGTAACAAAAGTTTTTGAAGAACGAATCCTGTCATTTTTTGTATTGCTCTGATGTTAAATTTGTACTGTAATAATACTTTGATATTGGGATAATCACAAAAACCGTAAATAAACTTCGAACATGAAAATATCTTGCATTAATTAACTTATGTTAAGTCACCTATATTGTTTGTATAAGGGCACCTAAATTATGTCAAACTTTGTATTTTTGACCGTCTCTGGCTTAATACATTTCGCCCAAATGGTCTAGATCTTTCATTTGTCAGTATCCGATATAAGTTAGGCCGAAACTTGGTAACGTCATGATTTCGCACGTGCTTTAACGCTATGCACTAGTCAAATGAAACCCGAGGAAGGGTGAAAGAACTGGCGCGTGTTTTTCCCTTTCCGAAGCCCCCGCACGGCCATTTGAGTGTGGGGCTTTTAAGTTTCACCTCAAAATAGCGGGAAAATATAGCCGTGACTATACCCTTGATTTTACTGAGTTTATTGCAGGAGTATAGCCGGGCGATCTTCGAAGTTTGACCAACAGTAATTCATCTGCGATGTTTGCATACATCCAAAGATCAAGTAGAATTACACATACCTATATTTAATGTAGGTTTTCACTGCTCTGAAATAAGGGGGGGTGACCATTTGCGGTGGGTTGACCAACTGTATGGCCCTGGGGCAGGAATTTTACCAGAGATTTGAAAAAAGCAGTAAAACTCCCCGCATTTCCCCGGGGTTAGGTAACGTGGTTTCAATTGACCGGTGCATCACTGGTGCGCACTAAATTTCATTACAACCTAAGTCCTTTGGTTTCTCAGCCACATGCCAAGTCCAGACCCTACATTTTCAATAAGGGTTTAAGCCCCGAGACTAAATACAACATGTCAAAGATTGTTGTCCACAGATCTATTAACCTAAAGGAAAACTCCGATTTGCATAACCAGACCTTACATTTTCTACTGTGTTTTTAAAGTCCCGATACTACAAGCACTATGCCGATTGTTATCCACAGATTTATTACGTCGATGAATGACAACAGGGGTAAGATCCTGCAGATGATTATTAACGAAATTTAGATTGTCAATTTTTCGCCGGGCTAATGGAACCTGCTGAATGTCACCGAAGTGTCAGCTTTACGTCAATCGATTTCGTATGTTTGCATATGCAGACCTTTAACACTTCGGAACTGATCGAAGATCTGGCGGTTTCTAAATTATGCTTCGACAACGGAAACAATCGGAATGAAAATGGTGCTTATGCATGTCAGTTCAATGAAGATTTTACATCATTAGCAATAAGCAGTGTCAAATTTTAAAGTGATCATATTTTTTACATAATCCCCGACCTTAAAAGACAATTGTGACTATGTGAGCTTATAGGCCTCCCCTCTCTCTCACCCGGTAAGAATACACCGTTTTAGATTTTAAATGTGCCTTTTATGGGTATTTTGTTTAATTATTCAACATGTTGGGTGGCACAATGGTCTAGAAAAAAACATGTACGAGTAGTTGCTGAACACGTTATAAGTGACTTAGTGATGCCGAAAATAACGGAGGTGCCCTAGTTTTGTGCTATACATAAAATATAGGTGCTTTATATTTTGAGAAAATATTTTGTTTTAAGAGAAGATATTGCTTTTAGAGGATGATGTATTTTCTTTTACTGTTTCAATAGATATAAAACTGAATATATAGGGACAAACTATGCACAAAACATCACAAGTTTTTGCAAAAAAAACGATTTCCATTTCCCAGTTTGGTAAAGCAGTACTCAAACTGTAACCCTTATTTTGCGGAAACTGCTGAAGCTTTTCATTTTATTTTCATGCTGATGGAAGCTTAAATGTTTCTAATGTTCCGTGGTAACATTTCGTCGCCTTAGTCTAAAAGTGTCCTATCTACCAATTTCACTTTTTCGAGAAAATGAGGTTTGAAGATTCACAATCAAATATCTTTTTAACGTTCCGTCCGAATTAAAACAAATTTTAGATCATAATCAATATGTTCGAATACATTATTAGTTTGGTATTACTTTTATGATTTTGAAATGCAAATTCATGTAATTAGCAAAATTAATTTGGAGATAGAGCAAAATTTCCAGAAATTTTGATATGTTTTCACTCTTAAAGTGCGTTTATGGAGATAGCGCAATATAAGGCAACTTTAAGCCTAAAAAACAGTAAAGCAATGCAAAAATAAACTAATATTTAAGCTAAGACTATTTATATGATAATTATTTTTTATAGTATGATCGTGGTATAAATGGCTGGATATTTTGCAGATGATTTTAACATTGTATGCATTCTCTAGTATGATTGTATGATAACCTAAAGTTTTGAGATGACTATATTAATGTGTGTGGGTTTACGGACTGATATTATAATTGATGTTCATCATCATTATATAGGAGTTCTATTCGAAATGAAACTCGTTTTGTGTTTTTCAATTCGTTTACACATGTTTAATTAGTTTAACCATCTCGTGTTCATTGCCTTCATCACTAGTATCAGAGTTCGACAAACTAGGAAAACCCTGGTCTTCCTCACTGTTTATGTCAATTCATAAGCATTGCAACATTGCTTGAGTCCATACTCTTTGTTATTTTCTATTATAGAATGTTCCTCCTGAAATTCCACGACTTTCAAACATGTAGTTAATACCCAAGTCGTTAAGACCAATGGGAAAGCAACAATACAGTCTTGCCAAAGACACGAATTTTCGGCTAATAAGATCCAAACACGTTGTGTCTGTTCTGGTCACTTTAGTCAATTAGTACTGGTCAATTAGTACTGGTTAAATACGGAAAAAATTATTAAGTTGTAGCTGATGTTTTTATTCAATACTGATGAATTTCATAATACGCAGTATTATTTCAGTAGGTAAGGAATGTAGAAATAAACATCTATCGCAGCTTATTCCAGCGACGATTCCAGTGTATGACTAAACTGTATTTTGAAAACCAAAACATGATCATATATACTTATACTTGATCTAGTCCATTGGCATACATTGTGTCAATAAGCAACGCCAGTCTGTGCAAATCAAACATTAATAACCTATCCGAAAGAAAGATATCCGAAAATATGTCTAAGTACCTTAAACTGATTAAAGGAACATTGTGACATTCCACAGAGGAACTAATATTATGATACGTATTCCAATTAAATATTTAAACAAATAGCACTTACATTTTCACAATTCACTATATCTTTTACTCATTCTGGCATTGGTTCAAAGAAATTTCTCCTCCGGAAGTTAACAATAAATCAGCCATTTTCCAAAATAGTTCAGATGTCACGTGGGCAATTGAAGCTCATTGATTGGTCCATACCATTTCTTACTCTTAAACTGTCCTATGTAGTGGATATACGACAAAGTACACGCTAATAGCAGGTGAAAAACGGGAGATAGAGCAAAATACGACCCGCTAAATCGGTTAATATGACGTATATGCATGACATCAAGGGCTTAAAAGATAGAGCAAAGTAAGACTAATCGAATGGTGTATTTATCTCATTTTTGGCAAAAATGGAGATAGGACACTTTAAGAGTGAGGCGACGATTAGTTAAATCATCTAAAGTCTTTGAAGTAGAACTTTTTTGAATTTTCCGTGACTTCATACGTGTGTTTTTTTTTTGTACGTAAAATTTCGTTGCTTATACCAAACAGTGAAGGCAACGCTAGTTTTGTACCAACAATGTAGGTTTGATCATACACCGTGACAACACCGAGGCAAACAAGGGGGACCAAGGCTTAATGGATTTATAAATGATATTGCACGTACACTTAACACTTATTAAAGTAGCAACATTTTCGGAATAATGTACTTGTTCTTACACTTAAAAGGCATTTTACGACTGCTTACTTGGAACATTAAATTATTGAAACGTCGTAAGTAGATCTTACCAAGATGTTTGCAGTTAGAAATGCTCAAATGAATAAAGTTTTAACTTCTATATTAAATGATACTAGAATCAAAAGATAAAATTACAAATAGGACTCAATGCTGAACGGATGCTCAATTACGTATCGATCGTTAATTGACGATCCAAAAACGTAAATAATTGACAAATATTAATGCAGTTGTAAACAAATGTATCACCGCGTCAACAGTTCTAACTACAATCAGTACAAAAAGAAACGCGTTTTGTCAGTCATCATGACATGCATGACAGTGATACACGTATTGGCTTGATGTGAACGTTTGTACAAAGAACACATAGTTGAACATAAGCGGATTTAGCTCAGTGGTAACGCGCTGGACTGTCAATCTAGAGGTCGTGGGTTCAATCACTGGCATCAGAACTTGACATAACTGAAATATTTATAATAGTTCCCGCTATATCTGAACGTGTGGTCTGCAAAGTATCTGGAAGCGCCAGGAAGATGTGAATCGGTGCTATACACCGGGCACATTAAAGAACCAGACTGTCTATTCGAAATAGGAGCTAGGCGCACTTCTGCAGCGCCGGACATGCCTGTATCTAATGTTTCTCTCTCCCTTCAGGGGCTTTCTCTCAGTCTGTCCATCTGGTCAGATCATGCTGTATCTGCACTGGTAGAGGATGCACCTGCGCCTTTGTGGCTGGAACACAATAATGTAAATTGCCCTTGAACGTGCGTTCGCATGAAACAGGCGCTATATAAATCTGGTTTATTTTTTTAATACATTTTATCGGGGTTATTACTTAAAGCTGATGATCGTTTGTCTAGTTCTTGTTCCAACCTTTTAATCCAATTCTAATATCATAACGCCCTATAAACAAGGACAGTCTGATTCATCTGTTCTATCTTAGTCGCAAATAAACTTTGTATTGCTGACCTGCCATGTCAGGTACCGCACATGCTAAGCTGTCATAATTACAAGGCGTAGTTTGTACATATACTTCATCCTTTGTTACCTTTTGGGTTTCAGATGTTTTTTAACAGTTGGCATTTAACGTATTAAGACTTTTGTTATAAATTTCTATTTAATTTGTTTCATAATTATAGAAGCACAAGTTAGGTGGATCCGCAGCCGTATATGATAGTCTATTAATAAACCATTTGGAAAACGGTGTTCAATCAGAATAAATAAAGTTACATCTGATCGAATGCATTTAAATTACAACTCCTATTAAAAGGTTGCCGAAATAACCAGTACAAATGTGACTACACCACACCACAGCTGATTTTCAATAAAAACACTCTAATGTGTACGGAGATACATTTTACGGTCGCAACTTGGTACAAAAAGGGATATTTAATGGATGCGTGATGTATTTGCTTATACATTGTAAATTTACCTGATGCAACTCACCCATAGTGTATGACCATGTGAGTCCAGCATATCACTATAATGGCGTATGTGGAACGTACGCGCAGTGTTAGTCCACCATATACAAAGCTTATGCCAGCGCATCTCTGCGTTCTCTTAACTTGTGTAAAACCTGTCAATTTCGTAGACAACGTACACAAACGTGATTTTCAAAATTCTCTGTTCTTGTTATACGTTTTTGCGCGACTGTGCTATCAGTAAGTATATATGCGTTTCTTTTTGTTCAGAGTGTACATGAAAGTTCAATAAATTTCCATTTGTAAAGGAAGAGCGTATAAACGGCATATCCGGGCTTAACATATCATTTAGTCGGACATCAGCCATCAGCTAGGCATGATGGTGAAGGGAAGGTTGTTCAGTATTTTATTATGCTGTATATATAGCTTCACTAAGTTCAGTTACGTTTATGGAACCAATTTGAGGAAATTTGAAATATTCCAGAATGTAAGGCTAAATAATCAACCAAACCTTACTTTCAGTAACTGTGAGTCAGATGTCAAGTGTCTTGCAAGATGCAATGCTGAATCATTTTGTGCTTACGCTCAATATTCCACCCAGGGACGTGTTTGTTGCTTGTTCAGCAAGCACGCGTGCGGAAGCCCTGAAGTCCATGCTTCTCAACTGAACATGTACAAGAAAGCTCCTGTCGACATAACGGGTAAGTAAGTTTTTACAATAACATATCACTAAATAGTAGGGCTGCGTATCGGTTCCCGATATAAATCGAATACCGGTATTTTGGGTTCGATCGATACATCGTATCGAACGTGTCCGTATCGGTAAAAAAATCGATCAACAAAAATACACATGTAAATTAATAAAATACCCATTTTCAGTCAAGTGTTTTCGTCGTTTATATGTTTCGTCTCAAAATGGACAGGTCGTCGTTAGATAGATAGATAGATTTATTCGACATAAAATGAACATTTACATGGCAATGATAATATCAAAGCATACAAAACAGTAAATAAATACATGTTTAAGCATAAATCAATAAAATAGCCATGTCAAATCAAAATTAAATGTCAAGGATAACACAAAAAAGGATTCAAAGGAACCCTTATTTCCATTGTGGTCGTTGTAGCTTAAGTTCGAGTGAATCTAATTTTTAAACAAGAATCTACTATGTTAACTACTCGTGCAATTTAAAACATGTAAAAAGATTGTTTATCACATCTCAGGCCTGACTTGATTGTGTTAAATACATGTTGTAAGTCTGCAAGTGCTTATTTAATGTATTTAAGTGTTTTATTGCCAAAAGAATATATCATATGATATATCGAATATCGATCATTTTGTATCGATACAAATATCGTATCCATCATTCTAACTGATACACAGCCCTACTAAATAGGAGAGATCATGTTTGTATACAAAGGGTTTAGTACCACCAGCTAGCTATTGGTGAATAGCAGGTTTTTATTGTTCATGCATCCAATAGGTTGCCGTAGGTCATTTTGCATATGAATACGGTGATCTCTCCTATTGTTTGTCGTATTTACTATAACCATCTTTTGTATTAACATGTTAAATACGCATTTGGAATTTTAGATCACCTTTTATATAACAGCATCGTTTTTTTTCTTAATGGTTTGGTCGATTATATGTTTGGAATCAATGGTTGAGATCAAGAAAAGGGTTATAGATGTGTATATTTTAAACTACACGTACGATGAAATACGACAGACTGCATATATTGTGCTTTTGTCATGCGAGTTTTCACAAAACCCGTATGAGGACCTCGGCAATGTGTTATCAAAGCACTAACGGAAACTTAAACTTACGCTCAAATTTAAATTCCCTATATTGTTTTAACAACTACAAAAATGGGACTGATATTATTTGTGGGAGTTCATTAACTGAATCAGTGTTTATAATGCAGATTCATTAACCACATTTTATAGTTGTTAAATAATTATAAAGAATCTAAATTTGGACTCAAGTTTACGATTTCCATAAGTGCTTTGATAAAACAGTACCCTGCTATCTACATGGAAAAGCACCATGGGCGTGATGCCGAGGCCACCTGATAAAGGATATATTTTAGTATCATGTTCACATAGTCATGGTGCCTAACTTCTTTGTTGAATCCTTAAAATATGTTACTTATAATTACAGATTATCTCGTCCTAAATGGCGCTGAACTTATTCCACCTGCTGGAGTAACATTGAACGACGCATATTATACAATTGACGGCGATATAGGCACCGAGGCATCTTACGACTTTGGTACAGCGTGGATAATGGAATTCGATGGTGCTTGGTCAATTGCAAAAGTGGCAGTCACGTATTTTCGTAAGCTTTACTTGATTTGTAACTTGAGGCCCATACGGAAGAGAAGATTGTATTAATCGTAAACATGTTTTCCGCGTAAATTAAATACTTACTTACTGGTTTTCACGAATTGTATACATCGTGTATAACATATTATACCTCACGTGACCGCTCAATGTATTTTCCCCATAGACCTTCCGTGTGATATTTTAAAAGGTCTATGGGGAAAATACGAGAGTCAGTCAAGAAAACTGAGAGTTGGTAATTTAAGCCTTCAAAATATGTTGTACTTATGTTGTACTCTATTATTCATCGTCAAATATTATCCCCTGTGGATCTTCTGATGAATTCCGTCATCAGATATAGGCTTATAAATATAGTTGCCAAGCAACCAAAGAACATCACTTAGAGGTATGCGTTCGCAAAAACGATATGAAGATTGAATATGTTGTAAACTCAATGGTTTAGTTCAACCTTATATACCGTGATTTATTACAACTAACATGTGTAGATTGTAGAATAGCATATCTCTAATAATATTGAGCAACGATTTCAGAATGGTCACTAATGCTGCGTTATTTTGTTGCCTAGCAACAATTTTACCCTCATTTTATCAATTTTTCCGGTATGTGTTCTTTTCGTTGCCATGGTGTTCTAAAACTGATCACTGATTTTACCATTTCTTTTCAATAAGATTATCAATATAACTCAAGGAGTCCAGTGACCGTAATAGAAATAAAATGTATAACTTCGTTTTCTAAAAAAATGATTCGTTCTTTTGGGTGGGGTAAACTTGTGGTTTTAATACCATCAAATAAAATGACAATTTACATTTTCGTCAAGTATATTTTCTATATTGGTGAAATAAAACATTGTCAACTAGAATTAAGTTTATTTGATAGATTAATGTATTACCAAATAAATAATCTGTTTGAAAATGTCAGATGTATCTTAATGTTTCCATAGCAACGCACCTTTTATTCTACTATCAGCGTGAACGCATGCCCCAAGTTGTCTTCTTTGGTTGCCAAGCAACAATAATCAAATTGTCATAGACTAGAGTGGTATTCGCCATAACATCAGTGAGATACCATATTTCACGATAACGTATAGAAAATATATGAACACTTATTGCTCTAAGAATTATTTAGCAACTCTCGGTTTTTCTTGACTGACCCTCGTACATTGAGAGATCACGTGAGGTATAATAATAAATAATACAAACCCTTGAATAGTCATACTTAGTATCACCCTCGGCTTCACCTCGGGTAATAAAATATTATAACTATTCTCGGGTTGGTATTATTTACTATCACCTCGCAGCCATGTGTTATTTATATACTAGCACCCTCGCAGCCATGTGTTATTTATATAATAATTAAAATTATTATAAAATTATTCTCCCAATACTACGGTAATACAGAGCTTACAATTTGTATACTTTTCTATTTGGTGTATTTCAAGATAATATGTTGTTTCTGTAGAATGTTGCCTTACCTGTCCCGAGTTGCTATAATCATTCTCATTTCGATACTCAGTGTAAAATGTGCGTATATAACACAATGAGTAGGATATAAACGTTATTTAATTATCCGAAGCACCCTAGTTCATCATATCTCTGAATCTATACGGGATATTTGTTTCTTTATAGTGAATATGGAAGTAGGTTTGAATTCAATATTGTCGAGCGCGAGTGAAATGTTAAAGGCGTAGTCACTTTTACAAATGTGGTAAGCAAGGTTAACGAGTACCGTTGATCCCAATTCGCCATTGTGATGATGAATCGAGAAATGTTTCGTTCTCAAGTTCTAGATTAAATGTGAATGTAATTTTTCACAAAGAGTAATCATGTAAAGTGATTATTACTACTGGATGAAATACTTACCATGGAATTATTCATTAAAATCAAATAATTTTCCGACCAGAAAAGGTAAATTTCCAACAAATTGAATTTTTATGTATAATTTTGCACCCAAACTTCTAACTTGAGAAAATGAATGTTGAAATGACATGTTTCTGCTCAATAATGAATAACATACTTAGTTACAGTAAACCCCAGTTTACTTTCAGTCTGAATTACGTCCGCTCACCGGACTGTTTATTTACCCCCGATCTTTAGGTCGAAAGTCGTCTGTAGCACTCGGCGCAGATGGCAGCCAGACACATCTGTATTTTTCCTGCAGACGGGGATCGAACGCGGGACCCCTTGCACACAAAGCGCAAGTCATACCTCTAGGCCTCCGTTCCCCACTTAGTAGTTATCGGAAGAGGAAATGGAGCTACAGTGGATGGACAATTTCGTGGCAAATATATTTCTCATGACAAATTGACAAACATAATAAAAGACTTTTTCGATTCGATACTATATTTAATTTACTAGTAATTATATTGCAGGACCATACAATCTAAACCTGACTGTAAGCATGTCCGGGACACAGCTTGAAATTGGCCAATGCACATGGGTCCCTCGTTTATACTTTGTTATTGTGTGCGAGTACCTTCCAGCGTCGGCGTGTGGGACAAATGTGACGTCAATTAGCATCACCCCTGTTATGACGAGTATGGGACCTATCGGAGTGGACATAAAAGAAGTCAAGATATATTCACGAATACGTCGGTGAAACACATATATCTCGTATTTCAGATAATGAGTTAAAACAATCAGTTATTCCTTTCGCCGAAGTAGATATGAAGTTTTCACGTTGAATTAATATATGATAACATTTGAACTTTAATTATGACATTTAAGACACTTTAATTTCCTTTTAGTACTATGTTGATCTTATGTACATCTATTTCCCTACCACACGAGAGTCGGAATGAGCCGGAATGCCGTACGCAGAGACATTCGATATACGTTCTTAGTCTGTTCGAAATGTATTATGTCTGCATTCCGAGGGCATTCCATATTATACTGCACTGATTAGGAAGAAGGTCGTAAGTATAAAAACACTACATTTGTATTTTGAGAAAACAATAAAAGACTGTTTAAATACTAGTATTTCTTAATGGAAAAACAATCTTTTTAAATTTCAGTTTGACCGACATGACCTGTTCCGATTTCAAATATGTATGGATTTTTAAGGTCGTAAGTATAGCACTTACGACCTACTTTTCTAAGTCAGCGATTTGTCACTTCCAATGTTCTTTCCGTGCTCTAAACCTTTGTCATTCATTTGAAAATTCCATGACACATGGCGGTAGAATTAGCCGGAATGTGGTCAGAATGAAAATTCTATGTGAATTCCTGTACAATCAAAGTGATTTGTAAAGATCCTGTTTGCATTCGTAAAGCACTATATATATTCCGACCCATTTCTTGCGTCCGCTTCGAATGTTTTGCTCATATGTTCAAAGCTTTCGGGATGCCTTCGGAATAAAATGGATTAACGAACACCATTCGAAGTGTATTTTAACTACATTCTAGTTACATTTTAGATAATATTGCGGCATACTGACAGCATTCGATATCACATTGAGCACATCATACACGACTAGTAAACTACTGTATTTTTCAGTGTTTTTTTAATTTATTGAAGCTTCGTCCTCTTGACTAATGCGTAAATCACTCGGTTCTCAGTTTTAAACATATACAATGTAAACAAACTGCACACAGTCATATCCCCGTCCTTGGGAAAATAACTGTTCAAAAAATTGTAATAATACAAATATACAAACAATATTTTTGACATAAGTTACGTGAAAGTTTCGTTTCATCCCATGAGAAATGTTGCACACAAGAGTATTCTCTATATACTATATTAAGGAGTTTTATTCAACGAGTAAACAAAATAATACACTTATACTAGGCTTTGTCGAGTGTCAAGTTGTTATTGTTTTTGTCGACTCGTATATAATGTTCACTAGCGTGGAATTCTATTTGAGAACGTTCATTATCGTTCACAATGATTTTGTATGATGCAAAGGTTTCAAACAAAACGAAGCGGTACAATGAATGCGACGTCTTAACGACGTTGGTATTATCCCGACTTCATGGGCCGAACGAAGCGTTACGTCTGGCTATTAAAAATATTGATTGCACTCTGGGAGTGCCGAACAATATCTCCTCGACGGCTATACGGCACTGCAGGACCGCAGGCTAATGCGCTCTGTGAGTGTCGAATGATATTTCCGACACGGCTTATAACGACACTTCTGAGCCGTAGGTTATATGATAAGCATACCAAATAAACAGTAAACAAGAAGTGGAATTATACGAAAACCAGGATTTCATGTAAGCCAGTATCCAGCTCCACTTTTAATTCCAATTGTCGTCTTCACAAACGCTACAAACATAAACAGTCAATGATATATGTGTTCTCGGTACTTACGAGAATTACACCACACAGTACTAATTCCGATACTTCTCAGTTCCAACTTTTGTCTGGCTCCGATGGAACCTAAATTCGATGTAGGACGGAACTCAGATATTGCGTATGGTGTGTTCCATCAGAACGTTAGTTTATACTGTTATTATTTTAGGTCGATTTAGGAAGAGTGGCTTCCAATTTCCTGATATTGTCCATCGCTACGCGGGTATGAGAGAAGAAAAGCCAGTTTTCTTTTTATGCTGACCGTCTAGCAAGGGAAATACTGTTGCATTTTGTATTTCGCCTTTGGTATTACCCGGCCTGTGACCACAGGACCTTCTGCACACGAAGCGGACGTCACTAAGCTATCGTAGATGCGGCTTCCGAGCGTAAACATCGGTTTTCAGTTCAGTAAAAGACCAATGAAAACAGTAAAATTATCTGACGTAACTGAAAAGCGGCGTATCGCCTTTGGGATATCAGCAGTGCACCAGCCTGTGTAAAAGAATACGTAAACAACATAATCTAATTACGGTTAAACTTGAAACAGATGATAGATTTTTAATGCAGAAATATCGTAGAATCTAGAAAATATAATCAAATTTACATTTTTTTCTGTGTTATGGCACAAAGCATTACTATTGAGAACTAATTGATTTTACATGGTACTGAAAATTGGATATTATAAACAATACATGGCTATTGTGTCACTGTAATATTAAATTACTAAACAGTGTAGTTAATTGATATCCCTGTAAATGCCTGCATTTATGCCTGTTGTTTTATATTTGGTCAACAATACGTTTACGAAGCCCAAAATATCCTGATCATATCTCCCCACAATGCTATCTCGACGCAGCTGTGAAATTTTACGGCCGCCTCTACGATTTTAATGGACTGTAACTGAATGTTATACAATTGTTTACACTCAAGTAAAAATAATGAACCTCGTCCTGTGTTAGCCAGAATTGATGATTATGTCAATATACTTATGCCAACATGATATATCACTGTATAGATAACATAATTTAAAAAACTAAATATTTTTCTACTAAACATTGTAAGTTGTTTCGGTGAAAATTCATGTATCCCGAATAGTTATATGAAATACATATCAGTTATTTCTTTAACCGTGTCAGATCACATAAAAGCATTGTCGTTCCAATGAAGCACAGAATGAACGCTCCCATACCTCCAGCAGTCTTGGCAGACGGACGCTTGTCATCTACAGACACCAGTTTACGTTTGTTCAATCCGGTCTCAGATTTATCTAACGTCATCTCCTTTAGTAACCGTACAAATTGTGGGTGGTGTAAAGCTTGGTCTGTATTATTGTGATAGATGGATCTTCTACATACGCTGAATGCCAGATCACTACAAGGTTTGGCTGACATTGTCTGGTTTTCATTATGGTACACGGTGCATTGGTTTGTATGTGGATTGTCGAGTGTGTTAGCTAAAACAAAACAAATTGTGTAATCTATACTTTGATTTGTTCAATGAACTTTCAAACATATACTAACACATGGACATGTAATAGAGCACTCAGCAGAAACAGCAGAATACGAAAGACGCAAAAAGAAACATAACAAAACAAGGAGAAACCACAGGTCACACAAAAAGGAACATACAAAAACAAAAGAAAACCACATATCACACAAACAGGAACATACAAAAACAAAAATAAACCACAGATCACCCAAACAGGAACATACAAAAACCAATGGAAACCACCGATCACACAAACAGGAACATACAAAAACCAATGGAAACCACCGATCACACAAACAGGAACATACAAAAACAAAAGAAAACCACATATCACACAAAAAGGAACATACATCACCAGTACACGCCAGTATGACAAACACAAAAAAAGACACAAGATCAATGAAACTGAATATAAATGGTTATTTCAAAGTGTGCTAACTAGAAACGTAGCTATGTTTATCTCATTCCATGTCTTGGTAGCAACATTGTAGACAATGACTGGTCAATTATTTTTACATTTAAATTGTGTTTCATTAATAAGTTTGTTTTGAACATGTTTACGCTGTTCGCTCCTTACCTTTAATCCAAAATGAGTTGTAGGTGAGGCGAAGCTTCGCCAACACTTCCAAGTAACTTTTCGGGTTTGTAAAAGTTACCAAACCAGCATCACACGTTTGGTTGCAATGTCCATGCGCACTTTCGTAGTTGGTTTCATTTTTGACCATGCAGTATTCAGATTGACCGATTTGTATCCATGTTTGGGCTGGAAGAAAATTACATTGCCTGGCAGTACGTTTACATAATACCACATTGATAAAAAGTAAACACATTTTGTTGAATACAATTTATGTTTTCTTAAATTCAAACAGTTTTGTTTTTTGTTTTTACTCTTTCCCAATGATACAGTTACCTGTGCCTAATACTAGCTATTGTCAACATTGATGCTGCGCAATGGTTTATGCGCATACATAAAACGGCAATCGAACGGATAACACCATACTGGTTACACAAAACAATAACGGACGTGTATCATAGGAGAAACTGACGGACTTTGGTTCACTGAGAATGCACTCAAATGCCAGACACAAACGTTACAATAAACCCCAGCTTGAAGTGTTTCGTTCTCCTGTGTCAAGATAAAAACATGCTCGAACCTAGCGCAAACTTTTTAGCAAAAACCGAAAGTTGTTTTTAAAATGGATTTTGCACAGACACATGCACTATGAAACAAGGTACCTAATAGTAAAATGTAAATTCGTTTTTAAAGCGTAACATATATACAACAAGTAGATATCGGGATTAATATTTTAAGTGTGCTAATACAGTGTAGCAATACCACGTGACTTTTTACTACAGTTACAAGAAGAAATTTGTAAACATTGGAAAATAAAATAGCCAAAAATATGTTATTTCTTCATCGATTTCTATGAAATATACGCCACGCTAAGGGGGACATTATTTGCTTTCTTGAAATATAAGATCTTTTTAGCAGCCTTACCAATTTTTTCATTACCCTGTGAAACCTACACGCTCCACGGTTTCACAAGGTAATAGACAAAACGGAGCAGCCGCTTAAAAAGATTTTATATCTCATGAAAAGCAAATCTTTTTTTCCTTAGCGTGGCGTATACTTCATAGAAATCGATGAAGAAATAAAATATTTATGACTATTTTATTTTCAAATGTTTACATATTTCTTCTTGTAACTGTAGTCAAAAGTCACGTGGTATTGCTACACTGTAATAGTATGAAGAATAATAAGTAGATATCATACAATTATACAACATAAAATGTGTTTACATACCCTTTCATATGATATTTTTATTATGGATGTAGCTCAAGTATCTCAGTTAATATTTATAGAATAATACATGGCTGAGCAGTGCCATGGTGTGATAATTGCCCTGGTAGGTTGATAATTGCCAGAGGGCGCTAGCCCGAGGGCAATTATAATCTACCTGGGCGATTATCACTCAATGGCACTGCTCGGCCATTCATTGTTCTGTATAATATTTATGTTGTAGTTTTTTCATTAAAACAACCAATTTAAGAAAACACTTACTAGACATAACGTGTTCAGAAATTGGTAGAGATAGTTTTCGAAAAATGTCGATAAATTGACAAACTTTGATCTTAGCGCGTAGGGGTCTAACATTAAATTCTCCGTAACTTTTTTATTAATAAACGGAAACATATGATATGGGTATTCATTTTTTCAGTTAGACAATTAGCTACATCCTGGTGTATGTTTTGATGCAAAATTCTGAATAAAAGTGGGTTTTTTTACATTTTTGGAATAACAGAAAAATCTGGATCTCGTCTAGTAAATACGTATTCAATGTCTAGATTCTAGAAGAATCTCATCGAATATTGTTGCAATTTTGAAATTTGCTTTCCTGCTTGTCCTAATCCATCAATCTGGTTTGCAAGTGATTCAAGAAGGCCTACGCTCGGCGGCGGCCACTTTAAGATGCAACGCGTGTATGTCTTCCAAGGGCTATTATCATGATAATAGCCCTGCACGGGGCGGGCCAAAAGCTGATAATACTTTAAAAGGGTGCATAATACTATTTTTTCAATGCAAATTTGTTACTATATATAGTAACATAAGTATTATAACAATTCTATATACTTGTAGTTACATACATTTTGAAACACCCTGTACCATGCTTTAAATGTTTCATCCTTACCATTACTAGTGCAGCACGAATCTGGCGAAGAATTTGCTGTGAACGAAGCGGGTAAAGATGCAGGTAAATCGAATCTTCCTATACGGGAACAAATGGGAGACGCCATCTCAGTTTGGCAATCAGTACTAATCTTAACTTGCAACTGTCCATTGACCATTTGTACAGTCTTACAATCAGCAACTAAAACAGATTCATAGTATTATGTCATTACATACGATAATAATTAATACAAATTTATAGAAAAGGATATTACACGCACAACGTGGCCAATGTGTTCGGGAATGGATGATCAAAGGTTTAATTCCCAAAGTTAACTATTAAACAACTACGCATTTATTTCAATATATTTTGCTGAGGAACAGAAACATACTTTGTTACCGAAACTTATTTATTAATAATGAAAATATCGTTCATGTTACTGATTGAAGCCCACACAAGCATATTTCCCGCGTTTTCAATCAATCATAAACCGGTTACATATCTACCGTAGACGGCAACAAATGAAACTATTGTGTGGTTATTGGGTTCTAGCAGGTGCAAAATAAACACTCTACTTTACATATTGGATTTAGAAAATATATGGACACTGTCCACAATAATTTTTATTTGACAGGGTATAATTAACCATCTGTTGAGTCATACTAAAACTACTGTATGATGCCTTTGTAGATTCTACTTAACCCTATACAATATACTTTAGGTATATGCCAGTGGCAAAGGTAAAATGATTGATGTTAGATGCTTAGCTGTTTAGAAATATGACAGGGTGAATCATTACCTCACTTATATTGAGTATATTGTGACAAATGGAAACTGACAGTACACTGTAGAGAGACTAAAGTCATGGTTGTTAAATACATGTGGTAGATTCGGGCAAAATTTAAGTTTTAGATATAAGATCCAAAATCTCGATATTGTCACTAAATTTACCTACTTAAGTTTTTTTTCTAAAGGCGGCTCTTTCAATTTTACTTATGAAATATTGCCTGGACAAGCACCTAAAGCCTTTTTTAACTTCAAAAAGAATAAAAGTTCCATGTATATGTACTAGTATTACCATACAACATAAGCTAGAGTTGTTTGATAATCTTTTCGATTTAGCTTTTAAACAGTGGGACAAGGGGTGTTTAAATTTCTTGATCGGTAGTGTGTTGGGCACTACTTCGTTTTAAGTTTTCTGACAGCTAAAACTAGGCATTGTAGTCCGTTTGCTGTGGAAACTGGGTCATTCAGCTAGTTATAATTCATTATACCTTTCGATATCTTGGACTTGGGCGGATCTGCGCTTGTTTAGTTAGGCATTGTGTCTTTATGTGTTTTATGTTTCCTGTGCTCGGTTGGTTCAGTTGGGCAGTGTGTGTTTTAATGTTTTCTGTGCTCGGCTGGTTAAGTTTAGTGCTGCCTTCCCTGTCTGACTTAATATAATATTTTTGTGCTACCAGTACTCAAATATGGCTCTCATGTATGGGGTTTAAACGAAATTTCTGAAAAATTTTGTAAGAACGTTTTATGTGTTAGACAGCATACACAGAATAATATCGTATATGACGAACTTGGAAGAACTTCATTAAAATAATTAGAGATATGAATGTTATTAAATATGGTTTAAAAATTGTTCAATGAGAGAGCACCAAATATGCTAAAGTAATTTAAAGTAATGTAATGCTAAGAGATTTAAATGAGAAGCCTTGTGCAAAATCCGTGAAAAATTTGTTACAGTATTTGGTTGTAATAATTTCTGGATCAGTCAATGTGTAGGAAATGAAATAATATTGATGGACATTTTTAAGCAAAGGGTCAAAGATATGTTTATGCAAAACTGGTATTCCGAGTTAAGAAAATCAACACGTGCAAGAACATATGTATTATTTAGCAATTTTCAATTACAACCATATTTAACATGTACCAATATTGAAAAAAAAATAGATTTTCTCTATCTCGTCTGACAATGTCCTCACATTAACTTAAAGTCGAAACTGGCAGATGGCATAAACCACAGTCAATGTCATATAATAAAAGGACTTGTAATATTTGTTTCAAATAAGAAGATGAAATTCATGTTTTATTAAAATATCCATTATACGATGATTTGAGAAAACAAAATTTACATAAATACTATTGGAAAAGGCCAAACACCCTAAAAAATTTATCGAACTATTATCGTCCGAAAAGAAAACGTAATTAAAACAATTGTCCATGTTTGTTCAAAAATCATTCAACGTTAGGAATTATTTAGGGTTTAATTAAGTATCATAAGATCATGTGACCACATTAATCTCGTTTTACCTTTGCTGTATACATGCTACTTCTTGAAGATTATCATTATCTGTTGCACACTGTAAGATATTACGTACAAATGCAATAAATTTGTCATGAACTGTTATGTGATGTTCTTTGGATGTAATATATATGTAAAAACATTTATGAGTGTAAAATTGTGTACTCATTGACACATTGTTCAATGTATATGAAATAAACTGTAAACAAGACTGCGTTCAATAAACGCTTATGCCCCCTGTGGAAGCCTTGTCCATAAATAAGTCTAAGTCCAAAATTAGGTCAAAGTGAAGGTCAAAATGGGGTCAGGTGATACAGGTGTGTGGAGAGTGTTCATATACAACATCCATGCAAGTTTGGAAGCTTTGTAGCAAGCCATAAAGATGCTAGAAGAAACGGTCAATTTGGGTTAACCAGGACGGACGGACGAACGGACGGACGGACGGACGGACAGGTGAATCACTATATGCCTCCCGATCTATCGATACGGGGGCATAAAAACTGTTAAAACTACGTATAGTAGCCTATTAGTAGGATTGGTTTGCCTGGTATAGGTACTCTTTAATTATTATTATGGTTATACATGTATAATATTACCCCAAAAGGTGTTTCCGTTAACGGGTTCTTCACACATGTTTTGACTAATAAATGACGAGTTCGTGGAAATTCCAACATCTAACTGGTGACTGTTTAATATTCTATGACAATATACTTCTGCGTTAACATGGGTCATTGGTGTGTCGATGAACGCGCATGAATAGCCAGTTACACAGTGAACGACTTGCAGTACTTTGGGTGGTCCGCCATCAACTATAATTACGAATAAAATATAAATTACTTTTGTATTGACATAAATTACTTTACCGGTATATACAAGCATACTATGAATACCCCCTTAAGCTTGAGATGAAGCAATTTGCCATAAAGTTATAAAAGTTATAAATCACGGTTAAGTTGAATAACAATAACAACAAGCAAGGCTCAATTGCGCCCATGATGATGTGATGTTTACAAACATGAATCGGTTTGGTCAATTGTTGCAAAATTTATTTTACAAATTACTAAATTAAACATATATGATCAGTATTGTACTAAAACTATCACTGGTAAGTCGTGCCTATTTCGTTAATCCACTTTTGTGGAATACATGTATACCAAATTGTCCCGCCTTTCTCATTATCGTGGGCGCACTATAAGAACTAACATAAAGTTTATTTAATGACATATACATGTTAATAGCCCCGACAGTTATAATTCCTGATTAAGTTTAAAAACAATAAGCAACGTAAGACACCGACGCATGCATTCATATTCGGGGATTTGCTAAATAAGTTGAAACTTACCATATAGAAGGACCGACGCGATTGAAACAACACCGAACACATGCAAGTATCCCCACATAACTGTTGCAGTAGTTTGATAGGTTGAATCCAGCGTAGCTAATGTACATACAGCTAATCAGTTCATTGTCTGGAAACACTTTTTTTAAAAATATATTCGCCAAGGTATTGATCCATTTCACTTTATTGCGGACGATAACAATTCTCAACCGGTTATGAAACGTTCTAATAGGATTTAAAGTCTACCTCATTTACGTTCCGATTACAAAGCAAGTTTGCTAAAACTACTAATGAGACTTGTTGCCAAGTGCATGTACTGGAAAGAAAAACATTAATTTCCGGTAGTGTTAAATCGTAGTTCATGTTCTGAATTTTGTTTTTAATTTATTCTACTCGTATTAGCAATATCTGCAGTCAATAATTTCTACCAGGTTCTATCAGTATAGATGACAGGTTACAAATACATTGAAATATCCTGCGAAGCCAGGTCATAGAAAAAATTAACGGGCAGTAGTGGACGCTCTTGACATACGCATAACAAGGCGCTATATTGCGCTTGTGAGTGTCACATGATAAAAATGACCGCCTATTCTAATACGTATGTACTAAGATGCCGAGCATAGCCTTTATTTTCCAGTCAGCTTTCAGCTGAAATATGGCAGGCATATGAGTGCCTCCAACCGTATTTGAACCCGGGTTGCCAGTTAAGCATGCTAACCATTGGGCTACAGAGACACACAAGAGAAATGTGACCGCATAACGTCAGCGTTTAACCGTCATAACAAATCTAGAATGATCATAGTGCAATGCTGAACCACTACCGTATATAATCTCATGACTTGACTAATAGTTTTATTTATGATATTACAAGTTTTCATATAGAGCAAAATCGGGTATTTTTGAATACCTAAACGTTTATAAAATTTCGTCACGGGGACCACATTTTTAAATATCTTGCCAAAAAAGGCGATAGTTAACCTGAACGACATTCATTGATTCTGTTTAAGTTATACAAATAAAAGTGCCGCTTCTCGGAGGTTGTCGCTTCTCAGAGGTGCCGTTTCGGGAGGTTATACTTTATTACTACAATATAATATATATATATATCAGTACAGCAATATATTCACTGCATTGCACTATCTTTAGTACTTAGTAGCAATTATTTGGCTATCATTATCGGAAATTTGTTATAAATCACATGAAAAACACAAATATATAGCAAACATGAATCAAATCAAACAAAAACGTATTTAAACTCAATAAACATACATTGCAACTGATACATACATTTATATGAACCAAAGCACTGCCTAAAACATAGATTCTAGATCTAGTGTATTCAATGAACCTGTAGAAAAGGAAGTAGGAATAGCTTGCATAGTTGTAAACCACAGACTAAAAGTGCTACTGATCTAGCGAAGAAATTCCATTGGATTTTTTATGATAAACATTTGAACGATTTCGACATGTGTATTCAGCCGAGCACATAACACATATAAAGACACCAGATGCCACACTTACTACACGGTACAATGCCCATCACATAAATGAGCGATAAAATGAACTTAACCGCTAAGCCGAAGTCCCAGCTTTCAAAGTGCTAAATTACCTAGTTTCAGTAATCAAAAAGCTGAATGTCCTAGTTGAACGACCTAGTTTCAACTGTAATAATGGCTGAAATACCTACGTTTAGCTGTCTAAAGTCCTAAAAAGTCTCTACATAATTCTTGTTTTTATTTTTCTCACTCACATGCTTAACACAATTAGTGAAATCAGACAGAACAAGCAAGGATATTGTGAATCCAATTATAAAGACACTGAAGCCACCTGCTGCTTGGGCTGACTTTCTCGTGTCTTGGACAGATATGAGCTTTCTGATACTTCTAGATGTCGTGTTCCTTTCCACTGTCATCTCTTTGATCATGGTTTTGAACAATGGATCATTCAGTACTTGTTGCATTGTCATATTTAAGCTTCTGCTACAAATACTGTATTTACGAAACTCGCATTTGGATGTTTCTAGAGTGATATTATTCTGTATATAAGACAGGCATCCAGTGTCATGTTGTTTGTTATTCTCAACTTGACCTGTAAAATACAAATATGCAATGATAAACAGAGCAATATGAGATCACGTGTTTTTACCGTAACACTTTTTTACTTATGAATATTTCTGCATGAAATTCTGTGTACATGCAGAACCATGAAAGTAAAACACACGGGTATATCACAAAATTTGTATGTATGGTCAATTGGAATTTTAGATATTCATGTATCTTCATATTAAAAAAAAACCAACCTAATGTGATTTTTCACTCAACAATTTGAATTTTATAGTCTAGGGGAGGTAACTCGTCAGAACATACGATTTAGAGGCAAACAGTGGGTTATTATAAACCTAAACTGGGCTTTATTCTTATCATTGTTTTATTCATTTCTGTCTCCCTGATAAGAACATGTACTTGAACATGAACTAGATCAGCAACGATGACACATAGCTGTATTACAAACCTGACATCGCCTGGTGAACATACGACACAAATGTGTGACATTAGCTTTTGCTGATGTCACCAAATGTTTATTCTGTGAAAATTGTTATAAGATTGTAATTCAATTGTTATTCCCCATATCCAAGCTTCATATGTTAAAAATGTTAGCGAGATTAAACACGTATTGACCGAGCTATGGGTAAATATATGCATGCACCATTATAAGGTTTGTTAAGCGTACTTCATTCTATCGACTAAAGTAATGTAATAATAGACGTGGTCGTATTTACCTTATCGTCAGATACTGTGGACTATTTTACCTCAACATATCCGAGAAGTTTGATTTACAGACGTTTAACTTGTGGTAGTAGAAGCAATCTTGTTATTTTTAGTGGGCCAAATTGTTACGCTCAAATAAATTTCGTAAATTCACGCCATTCGCCGTTATTTCCAAAACGCTAATATAACGACTTCTACAGTATGTTATCTGGGCTTTGCAAGTCATTCTGACTAACGGTACACGTTCGTGTTCAGGGATGGTATTCAATATTGATCTAAAATAATTGGAGAATAAGGATAGCCAATTGTATCGTCTGATACTGACCGAGAGTTTAATATGTGTGATCTGATTGGTTGTCCTCATCCTTAAGTCATGTAAGATCAATATTCAATACCATCACTGGTCGAGATTTTATCACCCATCCGTACAACTCTGAGGAAGAATCATTTCCAATAAGATGTATTGACCATTTGAATGATTTAGCGGATGATATTGTAGTGAGTGACAGTGTTCTGTCATTCACAACCAAACTGGATAAACGATCGAGAGACAGGAGATGTAAGTAGACGACATATGCCCCTGGGCTTGACGGGATTTAATCATTCGGAACCCAGTTGAAAACAATATAGGTGGAGCCAAACGATCAAAACGGCTCAAGTTATTCGAAAAAGATTAATGTAACAAGGTAACAGGTACCAAATTAATTACCGTCTATCCAATACGATCCATTCTCTAGCGAGAGCTTAAGCAACATTTCGAAATACGTCATTGTCGTTGGAAATGTCAGAAGTGATGCATGCATTTGCACGCGACAAAATTCTTCTGCTTTGGCGTAGTTAGAGACATTGTAGTTTACGAAGTATTCCTGCTGACCTAGCTGAATCCATCTACTTTGATCTACAAAAGTAACGCTAATATTTACTCAAACACAAAAGAAACTGTGCATGTTTCAAGTTAGGATATCTATGGCAATATCTGCCATAGGCATTTCATTTTTGTTCCATGGAAAGCACACGTGTAACTTGGTCGAACAATGGATACAAGTAGGCCGTATCAGATCAAATGTTACGTAACGTCCAATGACAAGATTTTCGCATGGTTTATATCGTCACATAAATGACGTTATTTTTGTTTACATAACAAAGTCGAGTTTTTAACTGCAGTATGTTTTGTTTCATATGTTTAGTTTCAAATGATAGAAGGAATACGAGGGTTGTTCAAATTGGAATGCAAGTGAAGCTATATCTTTCTTGTATCAATAATCTTTTAAGAATAGTAAGCTGTATATCAAAGAACATTGAATTAGCTTTAAATTGATACCTCACATTTTAAAATCCGTTGAGTGTAGCTGTAACAATACGTCATTTAACACTGTCTACTCGTGTATACTAATGCTTAAATTATTGGAAAAATGTCAGTTTTTTCTGGCCAAAATCGGTCCTATTTAAGAATCGTTGTTTTTTTACTGCGGGAGCAAATACAATATTTTACATAACATGTTTGGTGAAATGGTGGTATGATATGTCTTTTTCATCAACTACTTGATAGTTTACGCAATTTAAAAGTGGTGTAATTTTATTTGGAAAGGAACCCCATGAACGCCATCCAAATACCGCAATATACTATAAAAGGGTTTCGAAAATCATATTTGTTTTGGAAACTGGTGGAATATTTACAATTAGGCAAGTAGCTCAATGTGTTGGCACATCATTAGGAGCTATTCATACAATTATCAAACATATTAAAACAATTAGGACGATAAGTACACTTTGGATACCCCTATCTGCTTAGAGACGCCAGCACTCATGCCCTTGCAAACTGTCCACAAAATAGTTGAAACCAGTTGCTAGATAAAAAAGTCGACCGTTTGCAAATGTAATGACCATAAACGAGACACGGGTTGATTTTTTCACCCATGCGACAGATCCTTAAACTAATATGGGCCAGCAAACACAGAACAAAAGTATGAATTGCAAAACGCACCATGGGCGTCAGCAGAAATGTACACCTTTTTCTATATAAACCAAGTTTATACCGTTAAATTTGATGTATAAAATAGACAATGGGTAAATGCCAAGCTTGAAAAAGGAAAATTCCTTCAGAAATTGAAGAAATACTCCGACAATCGCTCTCAAAGCACATGTTTGAAGTATGACATGCTATTGCAGAGCAATGGGCCTCCACCTGCAGCAGCCATTAACGCGACTTTCTGAGAAGCGTGAAGGTTCTTGAGCTTTTCGACCATCTTGATTTGTCAAGCAATGTTCCTTGTGATCTTTATTTGTTTCAAATGACTCTTAAATTGCAATATCGGAAGAAATATCAGATACGTTAAGATCTCGGTTTGGCACGTGTCCAGTATATGCACAGTGACCCTATGAATGATAATAAAATCGCATTTTAAATATGGAATATCTGAATAAAACTTCGCGTATATACCGGAGATGGATACTGCAATAGGATCAAAGGCTAGTTTCAATAGAATCTATTAAGGAAGAAAATGTATGGGCTTAGTTGCATTCCAATTTGAACAGCCCTCGTATAACACTGTTTGAACTCGTTCAGTGTATATGTTTAAGCTCGCCAGAGGCGCTCTTAAGGCTAGCTTAATAAAAAGTTCAGAGCTCGGCTTAATTTAAGTTTATACTGGTATGATAAGTTGACAGCTCGTGATAAATTCTCTGTATATACAATGTATTTCTGTACAGTAATTATTCATTGACTTTCACCTTTAAGTACATCGATGCACCATGCGATAGTTTTCAATATTATTGAACTAGAAATAAAGTCGTCGGTTGGGGCTTTGGGGCTAACTAAGTTACCATAGCTGAACTAGAAAGTGAGAAAATATCCCATATTTAAACTATGACCGAACCAACGCTAGGTCGCATTTAGTCTAGTTTCATATGGGCCATCTTGAAACTACTCGTTTGGTTTCAAGAAAATCGACCGACACTTAACTATTATAGTAAACGCTAAAATCCAGCCGTATACCTTGTTAGTGTTGTTTTATTAAAAGTGTAATGTACTAACTCGTTCTATTCAATGTTGCCTCAGTTGTTTTTGGCGTCGTTAAAGTAGTCGGTCGTGTTGTCGTTGGTGTTGTTGGTATCGTCGAGGTTGTTTGTGTCATCGATGGTTTTGTCGTCGAGGTTGATGATGTTATCGTTGGTGTAGTTGATGTTGTTGATATTGTTGTTGGTGTCATTGTCGTCGAGTTTGTTGTTGGCGTCGTTGATGTTGGTGTCGTTGTCGTCGATGTTGTATTTGGTGTCGTTGATGTTGTCGTGGGTGTAGTTGTCGTCGAGGTTGTGGTAGGTGTCGTTGTTGTCGTCGATGTTGTATTTGGTGTCGTTGGTGTTGTCGTGGGAGTAGTTGACGTCGAGGTTGTTGTTGGTGTCGTTGTTGTCGTCGATGTTGTTGTTGGTGTCGTTGGTGTTGTCGTGGTTGTAGTTGACGTCGAGGTTGTTGTTGGTGTCGTTGTTGTAGTCGATGTTGTTATTGGTGTCGTTGGTGTTGTCGTGGGTGTCGTTGTCGTCGAGGTTGTTGTTGGTGTTGTTGTCGTCGAGGTTGTTGATGGTGTCGTTGTTGTAGTTGATGTTGTTGTAGGTGTCGTTGTTGTAGTTGAAGTTGTTGTTGGTGTCGTTGTTGTAGTTGGTGTTGTTGTTGGTGTCGTTGTTGTAGTTGATGTTGTTGTAGGTGTCGTTGTTGTCGTTGAGGTTGTTGTAGGTGTCGTTGTTGTCGTCGATGTTGTTGTAGGTGTCGTTGTTGTCGTTGGTGTTGTTGTTGGTGTCGTTGTTGTAGTTGATGCTGTTGTAGGTGTCGTTGTTGTCGTTGAGGTTGTTGTAGGTGTCGTTGTTGTAGTTGAAGTTGTTGTTGGTGTCGTTGTTGTAGTTGGTGTTGTTGTTGGTGTCGTTGTTGTAGTTGATGTTGTTGTAGGTGTCGTTGTTGTCGTTGAGGTTGTTGTAGGTGTCGTTGTTGTCGTCGATGTTGTTGTTGGTGTCGTTGGTGTTGTCGTGGGTGTCGTTGTCGTCGAGGTTGTTGTTGTTGTTGAAGTTGTTGTGGTAGGAATGAATGGGTTTGAACACAAAGCAATATGGTGTTCAGTTGTAGATTTGTTTCCTGGCATATGAACCATAGCTCCGAAGTATGAAATTGCAGATGCCTGTAGCGTTACACCAGCTGAACACCGTATGCCTGAAATATAACACTGAATTTGAAATCAAATTACTAAACTAAGCAATACACGTGACAAAATAGTGTAATATATAGTACCGAACTGTTACAAAGTTCGCCTCGTCGGAGGTATGGCAAATGACAATGAAACATGTTGCTCGTGAAATAAGAGTCAATAGACCATACATTCTCAACATGTTTTAGGATGAACTGACGTAAATAGTTTAAATAATATTCTAGACGAGGCTAAAGTTATTTTTTTCTGAAACAAATGAATTGGTCACATGGACGACGTAACCCCGAGTGACCTTTTCCATCCTGTGTAAGTGGTACCTGATGTGGAGATCCAAACAACAAAGTTATTTCCAGCTCTGCCCTTTAATACCGTCCACAGTTTTGTAAGAAAATTGTAATCCCCTGTATCAATGGGTGCCAGGTTGGTTTGTGTATTTTCACAATACGTTACAGCATCGCAATAAGACATTTCCGATGTTGAAACATGATAGTACGGCGGAGTGTTTTCTATAGCTCCCCATTCTGTAAGTTTAAAGCAAAGACAATTAAAAAATAAATATATACATCATGATATAGGTAGAAAAAAATCGACATAAATTGAACAAAATGGAGTCACGTGTTGATATGAATTTTGCTATGTAACGGTAATGCAAAACGATGCAGCGCAAAGAAGTGTTAATACGTGTGTAGCTGTTCAAGATGGTTTGGATGCTAAGAAGATACATTTAGGGGTGGGGGAATCTATAGTGGGATAGTGCATTGTTAATGTTTCGAAACTGTATTTTCCTCAAACTGGAATGTAGTGGTTACACAATGCATATTTGTCATTATAGTGAACTACATTTACCATTTGAGTAAATAACAAAATATTCATTGAAGCATGAATGGGAATACTTCATTTCAAACAATGTTCGTCAAATAGCCTTTATTTCCATAATCAAGTTAAAATGCATGGATTGTCAATAGAACACACAAGACATTTTGAACAATCAGAAATATAAATAAATAAAACAGTTATCTTGATTTATGAAATGTTGCAATTTCAAAGCCGCTAAGTGTAGTCACATATGCTATTCTGTATCGAGAACCAAGAAGATAAAATATAATCGGACAGAGAAGGCATCACTCAACTTAAACAGCCTATCACAGAAAACATAAATACTAGCAACTACAAAAAGACGACTTTACAACAAAAGGACTCAGACAATGCCCAACGCAACTACAAAATCACGACACACACACTGCAATTCTGCCGCTTCAGTCAGTCAAACAAAACCAGAGTAAGAGCTACGTGACCAGACTATAACAAACTGGAAACACGCATCACAAGGACAACTCACAACAGATAAAGTGGACTAGATAGTTTGAAACATATACGAAGCAGCCCCATGCCGGACAACAATACTGCATTAAATGTAGTTTGCTATTCGTGCTCAAAACGTAAATCTTAAGCATCTAATAGTATAATAAAATATACTACCGTTGTCAATGTGGGTTTGTTGAACCATATGCTCACAAAGTGATTTATCCGCCTCGCAGAAAGGGTGAGCCTTCCTTGTACATATAAAGTCTTGATTTTCGAATACATGGTTGCCCGTCAATTGAATAGTACGACAATTAGAACTAGTGGAGAACTCTGCAAAACATATTATTACATGTTAGATTTAATCGCTGATGAAATTAAGCTGGTAATATAAATCAAGTCGCTGAAGAGTGGCCTCCGTAGCTCAATGGTTAGCGTGCTGCCGTCTAATCTGGCGACCCGGGTTCAAAACCGGGTGGAGGCACACATATATATGTCTGCCATATTTCAGCGGAAAGCTGACTGGCAAATAAAGACTATGCTCGGCATTTATTTAAGAAAAAAAACTTTTAAGTAACAAGCAATACAAAAGTCCCCTATTGGTTTGAAGACATGACCCATTAAGATTTTGGACATTTATATCATGGCTACGGCAATTTACATTGATGTTAACTGAGGCGGTGTGGCTAAATCCGACGATAATTGATGGGGTGTGTCTTAATTTTCAAAGGAATGAGTGCAATTACTACAGTGCAGGATAATATTATCCTGCACTGTATACATACAACCCCATTGTACTTTACTTCGGTCAACGTGACCTCTATCTATCTATTTCGTGGTCGAGTTATATTGGAGTCCACAACTTTAAAATCACAACACCGTGCAATTGATTTTCATTGGACATGTTAATCGGTCAGCATTGTAAATATTTGGACACACCTTATGTTTACAAAGTGACAGCCAATGATATAAGTCAGAAAGAAAACGCTTAACGCTTGGTTGTTTATTTTGTCTCGGGCTACGCCCTCGACAAAATAAGACAACCTCGCGTATGCGTTCTCTTTCTATAACATATTCACTGTTTCGGTCTCCATAGCAGAAGCAATCATATAAAAAAACGTGCTTAATCTCATTACAGACACATACCAAGTTTCTAAACACGGTTTCTCAGGTTCCGTTCTACCTTCATTGTAACTTTTAGTATATTATTATCAGAGGCGACTTTTAAGATCCAGGAGAAGTGATTTATATCATTTAGATTGTATGTTCAAATTACTAAAATTTCTACATTTTACATGGAACGGTTCTTACTACAAATAACAGTATCAGACTACATTTGAAGTATAAAGTACATGTACATTTGTGTTCAATATTACAATATTACAATCTTAGTTATAAACTCTTACTCATGTTGACCCAGTAATTGTCACCCTCTCGTTTATTCAAGCTACAACTTCCAAGTTCCAACGATATAGAGTCATTGCCTTTCTTGCCAAAATCCACCGGTTTTGCTTGCGGTGATAAGCGCCCGCAGTACGAGTTCACCTCTGAAAACGTGATCGTCGAGGGACCGAGGTGGTAACATTTAGTCACACATAAAGTCCATCCTACGTCCTCGGAAAGTCCTGAAATGTATTGGTTAAATAAAGCAATAAATCAATGGAATTGTCTTGAAGGTCATAGCATTGAAAACAATATTTTACATAAATGTGTTTATCACTGAAAAGTTTACAGTTTGAAATAAAGAGGTTACATATTAGTTGTACATAATACTATACCCATGCTACAAGTTAAGTTGTGGAGCAATTTGTAACAAAGTGAAAAATACCAAATCAAGCAATCAAATGTCATTAATAATTTTCAAGTTCTGCTCCTGTCAAACATAAATTTGTATAAAAAGGGAGATAATTCAAAAACTTAAGTAAGGTAGAGTTATGATTATTTGACGCTGCACTTCCTCTTAATCATAATGTTTATTGCATACGTGAAGTTCTAATCAATTGTCATCAATACTTTTCAGATTATGCCCCGTTCAAGCATATTATTTAGTATAAAAATGGGAGATAATTAAATACACAAGACAGTGTGACGATGGAACAGACGAAGCAGCCAATATATTATATCATGCTTACCCGTTGTGAAACAAAAAAATGTTTCATCGCTAAAGGACAAGGTTAAAATGGATTAATTTGGCATAAAATAAAAATGCATGTTCCCATAAATATGTCCGGTTATTTCAAATACCGGTACCCAACAATTCCTGTATACAAAATGAGCATACATATTATGTCAACGCATGTTTGTACTTATACGTCATGTGAAATCATGGGCATATTACCGTATTTTCGAAATAATTTAACATATCCCAATTCCCTTGTAATATGTTGACAACACTGCGAAGAATATGTCATGTTTAGCCAAAAATGTCATTTCAGCCATTTTCACGATTAATAATGAGGTAAAACCTTCCATGATGGCAGTCATGTTTCCCTGTCATATTTTTACATTGCCAGTGTTCTGCAAAGTGTGATATATGTAGTGAACATAGTGAACTGTATATCGAAAATCATTTTATCACATAACCTGTGGTCCAGGAGTGCCGTAAAGCCGTGACTTAAATATCGTTCGGCACTCCCAGACCGTGCAATAAATATTTGAATTAGCTTGACGTGACGTTAGCCAATCCATGCATTGATCCGTCACTGACGTCAGAATCATATCAACGTCACCATGACGTCGCGCTCATTGTACCGCTAAATTTTGGCAGAACCATATGCAGCTCACAACATCCTTCTGAACAATATTGAGCGTTTTCTAAGGTTATGTGATAAATAGAATCTTACATTCGTGCTCATTACATACGAGTTTTATTAAACTCGTCGACAAAAACAATATGACACTCGGCAAAGCCTCGTATCATATCATTTTGTCCACTCGTTTAATAAAACTCGTATGTAATGAGCACTCATGCAAGATCCTCTATGTATTATCTTTAAATTGATATCCCACAATTTAAAATATGTTCAGTGTAGCTGTAACAATAGGATAACTGACACTGCCTACTCGTGTATACTAATGCTTAAATGCTTGGGAAAATGTCACTTTTTCTGACCAAATTCGCTCCCATTTAAAAACGTTGTTTTCTTAATGCGGGGGCAAATGCGATATTTAAAACAACTAGCATTGTGAAATGGTGTCATGTACTGTCTAATTCATCAGCTACGTGATAGTTTAAGAAATTTGAAAGTTATGTAATGATCTTGGAAATGAACCTCATGCACGCCATCCAAATACCGCTACATGCTAGAAAGGGGTTGCGAAAATCAAATATTGTTTGGAAACTTGCATTAACAATTATGCAAGTAGCTCAATGTGTTGGCACATCATTAGGAGTTACTCATACAATTGTCAGGCATATAACAAGAATTAGGACGATAAGTAAAGTTTGGATACTGCTTTGAGACGTCAGGAAGAATGCACTTACAAACAGTCCAAACATATTTGAAACCAGTTTCTAGATAAAAAGTCGACCGTTTGCCAATGTAATGACCATAAACTAGACACAGGCTCATTTTGTCATCCATGCAACAGATCCATAAATAAACATGGGCCAGCAAAGACAGATCTAAAGTATACATTACAAAACGCACCGCGTCGAGTACGGGCGCCTGTAGACATGTACACCCTTTTCGATATAAACCACGTTTCTACCATTAAAGTACATGTATAAAATAGACAATGTGTAAATGACAAGCTTAACAAAGGTACATTCCTTCAGAAATTGAAGAAATACTAATTGTAGCTTGTGTTCTTTATTTGTTTCAAACGACTCTTTAATCGCATTGTCCGTAAAAAAGCAGGTACGTTAAGATCTCGGTTTGGCACATGTCCAGTATATGCACAGTGTACCTAGGAATGATAACAAAATCACATTTTAAAAATTGAATAACTGAATGAAACTTTGCATATATATCGGAGATGAATACTGCAATGGGATCAAAGGCTAGTTTCGTTGGAATCCATCAAGGATATTTTATGGGCTTAGTTGCATTCCAATTTGAACAACCCTCGTACAAATATAAGACATACGTATTTATAGAAACATGCATTTTTTACAAAAATCACAAATGAGCCTTGTTCTTCAACTTCGTACAAAATACTTTGAATAAAAGTTTGAATAAATTAATTATTTTATTAAATCAAACTAAAGTGATAAATCTACAAGGAATAATTAATTCATATTAAATTTTATGTTGGTAAGGTAAGGGTAAAGCATGAGCTAAACACATTGTAGAAAACTTACCTGCAGACATAAGGTACAGAGTTATCACGCATTTTGCTTGAAGATAAAATCGAATATTATCCATCGTTGTATTACATAAATAACAAACCGTGTAATAAAACTGTAACACCAAAATGGTCACTTCAATTTATAAGAAGGATACTTTGTTTCTACTCCGAATTCAAATTCGTTATTTAAAAGTCAAAGCCAAACAAACTTTATGCAATCCTAGTACAGGTTATACATGTAATTAATTTAATTAATTATGTATCGAAATAAGTCAAAAATATTAAGATTATCCTCCGATTAACCCTCAAAACGATGCATATATGAGGGTGTGTAATATTTAAAGTTGTGTTTGTATGTGCTAATAATTAACAGGCGAATGAAGTTTTACTTTCTTTCTCGGTTAACGAAATATTTCAATTAGTTACAAGGTTGAGTATTAAGTAAACATTTTAATACTAATAGTTAAGTACTTTTGTGTTAATTATCGATAATACGACACATTAATATCCGCCGCTTTATTGGCAGTTCAGAGTTAATGATACATTACTACTTTAAAACGATCTAATAACACATTTTAAAGATCAATGGTAATAGCTAGTTGAAACATATTTAAATACTCGAATAAAACATACAATAACTCTCATACAATTATATAGAATTATAAATACATGTTATATACATGGGTAAAAGGGTCCAGCCACAAGTTCCAGAACTTAGTAACGGTTCTCCCCTTAAACCATAATCAATTACATTATAATATATTCAAGTAAATATGGCATAGCATTAATTAAAATGCAGGTATGTGTCTGTATGATGATTATACTGCTTTCTCATGGAGTCGATCCCCTAAGATATAAAAAGCTAGCATGCACACTTTAAATTGTTTGGTCCGCAACTAAATTTCATTTTCTGACTGAGAAATTACTGAACAACAGTAAAATGAACCATTTCTGCAATAAAAAACCTTTTATCTTAAAATATTTACTGTGAAGCAAGTACCAGTCAAGAGGCTCTGTCATTCAGAAACTTTCTCATCGACCCGATCCGTCTGATTGGCCAGTCTATAATTAACCCAAAGAATGAATTATTTTATGAAACATATATACATATTTACAAAGGAAAAACAGTTGTTTGAACGATAATACATGTATAAAGTGACTGGTCCTGTACAATTGTGGCGTGCTCTTGATTGTCGAACGCAACAAGACAGTAACAACAAACAGTAACGCCTGGATCGACAATCAAATGATATGCTTCAAGTGCAAGGGTTCAACTGGCAGAACTAGCTTGTGTAGCAATAAACGGTTTCTTGAAAACTTCCCCCGGCAGACACACAGCGACGACTTAAACCAATCTCTCAAAGCAACACACAATCAGACCTGAAACAAATAAATATTTCACAACATTTACCAAATCCAGAAGTTTCAAACAGTTAAGCACTAAAAATAAAAATATAAGAAACTTGGGGTGGCTTGTGCTCACATCAGTGCATGCGTCATGCATAATTTTGACAATATTTTTGCAAAGTTTTCATACTTTCGCAAAATTTCAGTGTATTAGAAGTATTTGGTTTACTCCGAATTACTATATTAGAATTCTATTTCATAGTCAAGGGAAAGTAATTCTGATAAGACATTGAGTGGTAAATAGTCGGATTTTCTAATCTTAAATTGAGCTCCATATTTATCAGTTTTTGCGTTATTTCTGTGTCCTTGATAGGCACGGATACTTGTACAAGAGCTTTATCAGCTAAACAGGTACACTGCTGAATTAACAATCTAACGCACAGCACATAATTTGCAACAGTTTCTTATGTTTATGTCTTAATTTGTTTATTGTGACTGTTACGGGTGTGACCAGATTGTAATGAAATCAATTTGATTGTCATTTCAGATATCATACGTTGAAAAGGGCAAGGTTTACTAATGGCTTAATTTGGCCCTGTGATTTAAAAAAAAAATGCATGTTCCTATAAATCCATGCTATAATTCAAATAACTTAACATTTCCTGTGTAAAAAATGAGCATACATATACCAAATTCCCTTGTTATTTGTAGACAAAACTGCCAAGGAATATAAAGTGCATGTTATGTTTAGTAAACATGACATTTTTGGTAAACATAACATATTTCAAGTAGATTTGTCGATATATAAAGAGGGAAATTTAGAAAAGTGTGCTTATTTTTTTGAAAGGCAGTGTTAGGTTATCAGAAACGTAGGATAAATTTATATAAAGATGCATTTCTATTTTTCGATAAAACTCAGGGCCAAATTAAGCCATAAATAATTATTGTCCTTTCACGTATTGGTCGAGCTAAGGGTAAATATATTCATGCACACTTCTAATATTTAAAAAGTGTTAATGTTGCGTTTTGAAACCTGCTAAGTGTACATTCATAGACATATTTAACTAAATTAATTTAAGGGGGTAGGGAAATGTCATGATGTCTAAATTGCATACCTCGTATGAAATGACACTATTTCTAGTGGAAAACAGTTTTACTGCTTTGCACATAATCAGTTAGCGGGCATAAATAAATTTTATAGCGATATCATCGAAACTTTCGATTCGAAATCTAAAATACAGAATTCTATTGAAACCCAATTTACTAAGTAAACACTCATGTGAATACAAACGCGTGAAATTTCAGTTGGTTTAAGTAGAGCATTGATCATAGAAAAACAAAACCATACATTGTGTCATATCAATCATGAAATGCCAATAAAATATTGAAAAACGAATAAAATTCACAGAAATGGTGATAAAATATAGATTATGTTTCAAATTAGTATGATTTTATCGGATACATTTGGTTCTGTTTATCAGTAACTATGCAATATCAGTAGTAGGCCAGAAAGAAAAGCAAAAATACCGATAAGCCGTTAATCTTCGGCGGCCCAGATACGTGCGACCGTGCCAATACGAACGTTCACCCAGAATGTCGATCCATACTGAATGATTATCAAAGGATATACCCGTCAACATGTTGTATCAATTTGAAATATTGAAATGTCACGTTTCTAGGCAACGCCAAGCTCGTTCATGAGAACTTTTCGCCTTCTGCTTAGTGTTTGCCTTAATGTAGTGTTTTATTAGTCCCCTACCGGTTTTTGACCGGAGGGGACTATAGGCTTGCCCTCCGTCCGTGAGTCCGTCCGTCCGTCAAACAATCTGGATCCTGACATAACTCAAACAGTTTCCAAGCTAGGCTTATGAAACTTGATATGTGGATAGGGGGCAGTAAGGAGATTATGCACGTCTAAAAATATTTTGATTCTGACAACAATTGGGGTTGCTATTGCAGCAGAAACATTGAAATGGCCTCAAACCGGTAGGGGACTTCTGAATTGCTTGCAATTCTTAATTACTTGTTAATTCGTGTCTTCATTAAGCTGCTTTGAAAACGCAAGACTTCAAAAATCAATATAACTTTTTTCATTTATTTGTATTTCTGAATGAAATATTTTATGTGTTATATTTATTGTTTAAAGTAGGTCACTCAGCTGCGGGCATTCGGCTCATATGTATTGCTGAAACTAGGTCATTTAGCTGAAACCTTGACACTGAGCCTTTTCTTCTTGTGTCTACTTTTTAGGACTTCTGACACCTTAAGGTGGCTTGGGACTTTCCGAGCTCGAAATCAAAAGTTGACATATTTGCTTGAAACTTAGTACGGACGTATATCATACGCATCTGCGTTGCGTGGTAACGTTTATATTACAATGACGTCACATGACGTCGCTATTTGGCGCCGTTTTTGGACCCAGTGACAGAATCATACCGTACATTGATTATGACTACATAACATTTTCATTTCTTCGCCGATTTTAGATTTGTAAATTGAGTATTAACGCTCGATAAATTAAAAACTGGGTATTTCAGCTATTTTACTGTTGGAATTAGGTCATTCAACTTGGGCATTCAGTTTTTTGATTGCTGAAACTTGTTCATTTATAATTTCGACAGCTTGGACATGGGAGGATTTTAACTTGTTAAGTTGGGCAGTGTGCCTTTTATGTTTTATGTTTTCTGTACTCGGCTGGTTCAGGTGGGCAAAGTATTTTCTGTGTTTGTTATGTTTTCTGTGCTCGGCTGGTTCAGGTGGGCAAAGTATTCTCTGTGTTTGTTATGTTTTCTGTGCTCGGCTGGTTCAGGTGGGCAAAGTATTCTCTGTGTTTGTTATGTTTTCTGTACTCGGCTGGTTCAGGTGGGCAAAGTATTCTCTGTGTTTGTTATGTTTTCTGTACTCGGCTGGTTCAGCTGAGTGCTGCCTTCCCTGTCTGACTTAAAGGTGCTGCCTCACAGATTGGGCTAAAATATTTGCATATCGTGATTTTCCAACCTAAACTGACGGTTGCTTTATGAAAAAATTGGTGCAAATAAGCAATTTTAACCACTCTCGATATCGCCCACTGAGTGTTTTTTTCTTGGAAAAGAAAACGGTTAAAGTTTCCTTCAAACTTGCTTTGTGAATTATGTAATTCACACGTGATCGAACTGTTACATCAACAAACTACAGCGTAAACATCAGTGAGGAATTTGGTTCGTTTTTCGATTCGTTTTTATCAATTGCGAACACTTTTCCGGCAATTTAAGTAATAGTGTTAATTCTATAGGGTATTTATATGTTTTGATGTAAAAATACTAAATAACTACTAAATGCCGAAGTTTCTCTTTCTCCGAAGTTATTTTTGATGTCAGTGTGGTTGTTTATGGGATAATCAGGCAACTATACCAAAATTAAGCGGATATTTGACAATTTTATTTTATTTTTTCAATACACCAATATGTGAGGCAGTACCTTTAATGTTATCTTTTTGTTTAGACTGGTCATCCTCTAACGCATTAAACTTGTTGAAACTCGGTCATCCGGCTGAGGCATTCGGCTACTATATTGCTGAAACTAGGTCATTCAGCTGTTCAAAACCTCGACATTCAGCTTTTTAATACTTTTATGTTTCTGCATTTTAGGGCTTCTGACTTAATTTAGCATTCCGCTGTTCAAAACTTCGACATTCAGCTTTTTAATACTGTTATGTTTCTACTTTTTAGGACCTCATGACCAAATTTAGCATTTAAATACAACAATTAATTATACATATTGTCATATGAATCGAATCCGTGAGGGTGTATCATACAAAACGGCTCTGCTGCCATAGTAACGTCAGAAATGGCTACCCGGTGCAACATTTCCACTGATCATACGTTATTTAACATGTTCTGACTCAGTCTGATAAATGTCACTCACAATTCACCTGCTACAATTATAACAATGATTTCTATTCTCAAAATACATGTATGCACCGCTTCAACGTATACACTTCCGGTGTCGCCTTTTTCTTCTTTGCTTTCATTCTTTCTCTTTAATGAGACCATCCATCCGGTGTCGCTTTGCCAAGCGTTCGAAAGCGTTGCCATACCAGGCGGAAACGTTCGACACAACGTCTCGCGTCTGATTCACAGCAGGGCGTCCCTTCTTGTGATGATCTGCAGCACTACCACGAGCAGTCTGGATGCTTTAATTTTAACCATATACCCTACTCAGTGACATGCAATGTTCTTATCAGGCGGTGGTTATTTGAAACTGTGTTTTGCATCTCTTAAAGGATGGTTCACACTATGAGCGTTTGTTCCAGCGTTTGTCAGCGTTTGAAAAGTCGAAATTATGCGCCCAAACGTCGGTGAAATTACGCTCGCGAGGAATATTTTGGTTCACACTACGAACCATGTGTATCTAACGCACGCTAACGTTTGGGAACGTTTCTTAACGCTTAATTGCTTTTGACAGCGGTTACTAGCGCTTAATAACGTTTGTCTGCGTTGTAGTTATTTTTCATCGGCGTATTTGAACTTTTGCCAACGTAGGTTAGCGTATGTGTAGCGGTCACTAACTTAGTCCGACTTAGACGAACGAGGTGCCAAACGCCATGATCCGTTGTACAAAGTTTACCTAAGTTATGGAAAGTTCGTCTGCGCTAACCAATCGCGTTCATTGCGTCTGATACCCGTTGGTCTACGTTTGACAAACGTTCATTTGTGCTGGTGAAAGCTAGCTTACGCTAATTTATTGCACCAGTTATCCGTTAGCCTCCGCTAGATAAACGTTCGACTTAAATCATTATCACTTCCACCGTTTTAAAGATGGGTTCACACTATCAACGTTTGTACCAGCGTTGGTCAGCGTTTCAAAAGTCGAAAATGAGCCCAAACGTCGGTGAAATTACGTTCGCGGGGAGGTATATTTTGGTTCACACTGCAAACGTTGTGAATCTAAAGCACACTAACTTTTGGGAACGTTTCCTAGCGCTTGACAGCGTTTGACAGGGGCTACTAGCGCTTAACAACGTTTGCCTGCGGTGTACTTATATTTTATCAGCGTATGCGTACTTTAGCCAACGCAGATTAGCGTATGTGCAGCGGTACCTAACTTAGTCTGACTTAGACGAACGAGTTGCCGAACGCACACAGTTAACCTAAGTTATGGAAACGTTATTGAAAGTTCGTCTGCGCGGACCACCGGCGTTCCTATCGCGTTCACTGCGCCTAATACCCATTGGCTTAAGTTGGACAAACGTTCAATTTCGCTTGGGAAAGTTCGATTACGCCAGCACTTGCGTTACTATCGCGTTCATTGCGCTGTCTATCCGTTGGCCTCCGCTAGAGAAACGTTAGCCTCATTCAATCGACACCACAAGCGTTTCGGCAAACGTTTGCCAACGGAGTTTAACTTAAGCGAACTTTAATCAACTTAATTCAGCGTTCAGGAACGTTTACAAACGGAGCACAACTTTCATGAGCGTTTATTTTCAAACGTCGGCAAAATGTTTGCATGTTAAAAATTTTCAACGAATACAACGTTCTTCAGCGTTTACCAGCGATCGTCAACTTTTCAAAAAGTTTAGTAACTTTTACTTGCGGAGCTGAACGTTTTCCCAAACGTCGGTAAACGTCGGTTCAAACGCTAAAGTGTGAACCCAGATTTACCAAACCATCATGTTGCTTGCCTTGTCTCCAGGAAAAAGGTGTGACAAACATTTCGTCCAAATACGTTTTTGAACCTCATGCTCATAGTAATATCCACTCACTTTTGACACTATGGTAATTAATGTTAATAAAACTAAAATATGTGTTTTTGAAAAACGTAAACAAAATGTTTATCCTGATTTTACCATAAACGGAGAAATTATCCAGAGAGTAGACACTTTTATATACTTAGGTGTAAAGTTTACATATAACGGTAATATGTCAGGAGCTGTAAAATCCTTACATGATCAAGCCCTTAGAGCTAATTATAATCTTTTGTCATTGTTTGATAAAGTAAAATTTGATATAAAAACGTAACTTTCATTATTTGATAAAATGGTGGTACCTATATTGTTATACGGAGCTGAGGTGTGGGGAATTTATAACAATACTAGTTATAAATGTGTTGATAGATTACATATGAGGTTCTGTAAACATATTCTTGGAGTAAAAAATCAAACTCCAAACAGTGCTGTACTTGGAGAACTTGGTAGACTACCTTTATCGGTCATCTGCAAAGAAAGGTCTTTAAAGTATTGGACTAAAATTATGAAAAATACTGAATCACCTATGTATAAAATGTATAATGATCTTTGCCTTAATGTACCAACCAATTGTTGGGCAACTAGAATCAACTCTGTAATCACTCACCTTGGTTTTGGTTATGTAAGACACACTTTCGATGTAAATATTAACTATTTCCCAACAATACAGCGTAGACTACGGGACCAATATTTGCAAGAATGGAGAGAATCTATAACCTATATAGTACGGTCTATAAATGGGATATTTAGGTACGACCCGGCATTGGACTGTATAATAAATATTTTTTGGTTTTCTGTTAGGGAATATGTTGTTATTGAAGAATCTGAATGATGCCCAGCTGGTATCATTGAGCATTTTGAGAAATTCAAGATGGCGTCCAAGATGGCCGCTAAAATTAGAAAAAATGACTGTGGTACTAGGAATAAGTTACAAATTGCTTTTTGTTGCGGTTTGATTGTATTTTAGATGTTAAAACATAAAAATTGATATAAATTTATCATTAATTATTGATTTAGTGAATCTTAGATGGCACGCATGGCAGCTGGAATCCAAATCACGGCTATAATGGCCTCCAGAATTGCCAAATTGTACTAAAATTCAATTGTTTTAATTATATGTATACCAGTAGTGTTATATATGATAAATACTCAAAGAAAACTTCAATTCAAAACAGTTGACCCATTAGCTGATTCAAAATGGCGTCAAAGATGGCCGCCATAATAAAAACAATATGTTAGTGGATCATAAAGAAGTTACATATTGATATTTTGCTGATTGATTGTAGTGTAAGTGTCTCAAACATAATTACTTCTGTAATACACTGCATTAATGTATCATTATTTATTGATTAAGCCAATTTAATATGGCATCCATGACGGCTGAAATCAAAAAGGCGGCAAAAATGGCTGCCACATATGTCAAACTGAAAATTAGCATTTAATAGCATGTAACGTAAAACAGACATTTACAAAAGTTTCAAATATCAGATTCCTACATATTATGTCCATAAAACAAAAACACGCTTAATCTTGAACAAACTCGTCAGTATAGTAAGTAAGTAAGTAAGTAACGACTTTATTTATAGTGGATAACATATTTGGCAGAGCCAATTTACAATATGGTCCACTTGATACATATGTACAATAAACAATAATAAAACAAGATTTTACAAAACATACAACAAAGTAAGGTTATGATAGGACAAAAACAATTTGAAATGAAAACAAAATAGAATAAATGTGATACATAAATATATGAACTAATAAAAGTGTACTTTGTAGTGCCATACACTTAAGTCTGTATATGTAGGAACTTCAAATACTATGGTCAGCATTTTGAGACATAAATTGTGGTTGGGAAAAGTGCCATTGAAGATATGATTGTTTGAACTTTGCAAGCGTTTCAGCTGAACGTATATGAATTGGTATGTTATTCCAGATTGTGGGCCCAGAGTAGCTCAAAGATTTACGAAAAAATTCTATTCTCGGTTTTGGTACCTTTAGCTCATTGTTTTGATTTGATCGAAGTTCACGATCAGATGCTTGGTTGTTGATGAATTTTGAAGTAAGATAGTCTGGTGATTGCATATTTATTGATTTATATATTAGGATAGCTTTTTTGTAATTTACTCTTTCTGAAAATATCATCCATTTCAATTCAGTAAACAATTCTGTTGAAGGAGCATTGAAATCCTTATCGAGGATAATTCTTGCAGCACGCTTTTGAAATTTTAGAACAGTGTTTAGTAGTTCGTCATTGCAGTTACCCCATATGGTACAGCAATAATCAAGGTGTGGTAGAATATAGGCATTGTAGAATAACTTTCGTGAATGTAAGCTTAGGTATTGTTTTATACGTAACAGAAGGTATAAATTGGTATTACATTTTTTAATGGTCTGTTCAACTTGACATTTCCAGTTTAGGTGTTCGTCAACATGTATTCCTAATAATTTCTCACTTGATGAGTATGATAGTGGTAAACCTTGCATTTGTATATTGATAGCATTTGTATGCTCTTTTATTTTGTTGTTGTTATAGGAAGCAGTGATGTACATTGCTTTAGTTTTTGATACGTTTGGAAGCATTGAGTTGTCTTTGCACCATTCATCAACAATATCTACGTTAGTCTGCAGTATATTATGTACCTCACTTACTGTTTTACGAAACACAGACATTGTTGTATCATCTGCAAACATGTCAACGGTCGATTTGTTAGTGTGTAGAGGTAGGTCATTAATATATAGTATAAACAGTATTGGACCGAGGACAGAGCCCTGTGGAACACCTGCTGATATTTGTTGAGCAGAAGAAAGCTGTCCAGATACACATACTTGTTGAGAACGGTTTTGTAGGTATGATGATAGCCAAATTACAGCAGATTCACTAAAGTTGTACAGTTTTAGTTTTTCTATTAATAGTGCATGATTCACTAGATCAAATGCTTTGGTTAGATCTAAGAATATAGTTCCAACATAGGATTTGTCATTTATAGCTTGAATATATATATAGTATAAAACAAGAACCAAAGTCTTATTTCTTCAACCGTGTCAGATCACATACAAGCATGGTCGTTCCTATGAAGCACAGAATAAACGCTCCCATACCTCCAGCAGTCTTGGCAGACGGACGCTTGTCATCTACAGACACCAGTTTACGTTTGTTCAATCCGGTCTCAGATTTTTCTACCGTCATCTCCTTTAGTAACTGTACAAATTGTGGGTGGTATAAAGCTTGGTCTGTATTATTGTGATAGATAGATCTTCTACATACACTGAATGCCAGATCACTACACCGTTTGGCTGACATTGTCTGATTTTCATTATGGAACGCAGTGCATTGGTTTGTCCTTGGTACATGTAATTCGTCTACACTAGCTGAAACATATGGAATTGTCGTATGACAAATTCTTAAACAAAATCAAGGGAACGACTTGAGTTATAGCGACAACCAGCAAGCAATGTACATATAAAGTATCTATTGTTCCGCAGTTACTGTTGGATGGCACTTCCGAAAGAATTCCCAGCTACTTCTTTTTGATTCCTATCGTCTTGAACAAAACATTGACTTGTTTGGGCCGCATGGCTACAAGTACACAACGGTTAACAGTGAGACTTTACGGCCGCCACACGGCACAAATAACGTTTTTACTGTAAATTAAAGTTCATACCTATACCGGTAGTGGGGTTTAACCACATGTAACTCAGTATAAGACGAATCTCAAAATGTTTTAATTACCAATTGTAATCTTCACAATTGTCTGAGTTCTTACCTCCAACCCAAAACGAATTCATCGATAAACTAAGTTGAGCAAAGACCTCGAAGTAACTCATAAGTTCCAAGAAGGCGACCAAACTTGCACCATATGTATCATTGCAACATCCATACGCAACTTCATAGTTATATTCTTTATGGATCACGAAGTATTCAGATTGTCCAATAATTTTCCATATTTCGCCTGCAAGAAAATGGCAGCACTCAACTTTAACAGGCGACCACAGAAAATAGAAACATCTACGAAGCAAAATGACCCAACTCACAACTGAACGAGTCCATGTTTCATCTGTCATTCCAATAAAAAGTTGTTTGAATATTTCCATGGTAAATATGTATGCAATATTCTTACAGGTAAACACCTGCATTTAATTTAAATTAATGATATGCCATATTAACATACTTACTTGAATATATTATAATGTAATTGATATTGGAATTAAGAGAGATCCCTAACTGAGTTTTGGAACGTGTGGCTCGACCCTTTTACCCATGTATATAAAATGTATTTATAGATATATTTGTATGACATTGTTTGGGTAATAAAATATGTTTAAACTATCTGTCAAACAGCCGTAAGACATATTTGCAGCTGTCAAAAAGCCGTAAGACAAAGTTTCAACTGTCGAAAAGCCGTAAGACATAGTTTCAGCTGTCATAAGCCGTAAGACATAGTTTTAACTGTCATAAGTTATAAGACATAGTTTCAGCTGTCATAAGCTATAGGAGATATTTTCAGCTGTCATAAGCCATTAGAGATAGTTTCAGCTGTCAAAGCCGTAAGACATAGTTTCAGCTGTCATAAGCCGTAAGAGATAGTTTAGCTGTCATAAGCCGTAAGAGATAGGTACATATATAAAAGACTATGTGATTGACATAAAATAACTTAATATCGTTGAATATCAGCTGATTGGAGATAAACAACCTGCGGCCTTGGGGTGCCGTAGAGCCGTGGTGGAAATATAGTTAATTTCCATGCAGTATCTCACACGATATCCTGTTTTTAGTTGTTGGTTTATGTTGTTGTTTTTTAACTGATACTTACTTGCTGTTTTGAAATTTACAGGACTGTGTTTGATGTATATTAACTACTATTTGCGAATATCAAGATTCGAGTAAACCGATTTCTAGAATATTAAGAAATCCTAACAATGAGAAAGAAATCCTAAAAATAGGAAAGAAATCCTTAAAATAGGAAAGAAATCCTAACAATAGGGAAGAAATCCTTAAAATAGGACAGAAATCCTAACAATAGGAAAGAAATCCTTAAAATAGGAAAGAAATCCTAACAATAGGAAAGAAATCCTTAAAATAGGAAAGAAATCCTTAAAATAGGAAAGAAATCCTAACAATAGGAAAGAAATCCTTAAAATAGGAAAGAAATCCTAACAATAGGAAAGAAATCCTTAAAATAGGAAAGAAATCCTTAAAATAACTAAGGCGATGTTAGAAATTACGTTGAATGAACAATGAAAAGTAACAACAGCAAAATATACAAACCTTTGTATGGGCTTATTGTATCAGCGTGAACTGTTGTATCTGCCAGGTTTGTGACATGTTGTGTAGGACTTTTATCGGTTATTGTTGATGATACACTTGTTGATGTACTCGTATATTGTGATGTGGAAGTTGTAATTGACGATGTTGTTTGTGGTACAGTCTTGGATGTATATGTTGTTGCAGTAGTTGTAATTGAAGAAGTCGTTTCCGAGACATTCGGAGTTGTACGCTTTGAAGAAGATGAAGGGGAATCGGAAGATAAAGCGGTAGTTTTTCCATTTAAGATTGATGACCTCTTTTGGCATAGAAGCCTCATTGCGGTGGAACCGGTTGTACGTTCAGTAGAGAACTTGCCCTTGTTAATCACAAACGCGCATCCCCTATTCATTGTGCAGTTCATATCTGGATCAAATTAAACTTATATAATATATGTAATAGATATGTAAAATTGTGATATACGGCTAGCAAAGAATCATCGGTTGGCCAGGTCATATTCACTCATTTCTTGTGTCACATGGCATTTAATGATGTGCATCTGTGGATTCCGTGTCACCAGTCAAGTTATTGTATGCCCGGGGTGTTTTACTTTAAAAATTTGCTTTTTCAAATCCCGGGTAAAATCCCTTCTCCCCAGGGCCAAACAGATTGTAAAATGCCCGCGAATTGCCGAACCCTATGCATCACGGCTATATTTCCCCGCTAGTTTGGCGCGAAACAAAAGCCTTGCACCCAACCGGCAGTGCGGGAAACATCGGAAAGGTAAAAACATGGGACTTTTCCCCCGCTATCACCCGCCCTTCCCGGGTTTGGAGGGGTATGGTTTCAATTGACTGCTGCATTGCTGATTAAGGAAAAAACAAAACTGAGATTTAATAATCGATTGAACTGCATACATACCAGTTACGTTAGACCAGAGTTTTACTTCACTTGCACTTGCAATTCCCAGTTTAATAAAGACTTTGTCCAGTTCCCATGTCGATCTAGAAGCGGAGAGCTTGGCCAAAGTGCTATTCACACTTTTGCAGTATGCCTTTGCATTTGTATAACTGTATCTCAGGTTACTGACACAGTAATCGTCAAATCCGAATGTCACCCAGCCTTAAAACAATTGTAGAAGTCGAATAAAATATCCAACATATAAAGCAAATTAAGTTATACATTGTCTGCTTGCAATAATCTAACTCAACTAAACATAATATATCATTGGTGAAACTTGCTGTGTATGTAGTTTGTGCTAAAAATGCCGTCTGGGATTGAACTTAATACCGGTAACAAAACCGCCTGCCAAAATATTATGCTTGGCTGACACGAAACTCTGGTTTGCGTGGAACAGTCGCATCTTGTAAAGATCTAAACTGGTTACATGAACACTTGTATTCAGTATACAATATCTCTGATAATGGGGTTTATATTGCTTTGCACATGTCGGAAGGTCTGTTGGTCGGTCGGTACACCAAATGGTTTTTGTTCAATAATCCAAGAACGCTTTGATCAGCAACAGTAGATGACCCGTATTGATTTTGAGGTCAGTAGTTCAAAGGTCCAGGTCGCTGTGACATGTTACATCATTGGCTATTGGGCTGCAATTGGGGCATTTATATTTTACAAACATCTCTTGTTTATATTTCATATACTGGTACACACTGTAATGTTGTTTAAATTTTTATGATTTAACATGATCATATTTGTTCATGTGCATATCTCAATGAAATTTATGATTATTGAATATTCGCCCTACGCCCTGGCAGAGAAGATTGGTCAATTGTCTAACTGTGTCTCTATAATGTATTTATCTGTATTATGTTACTAAGGAACGACAATGTAAGACTGTATTTACTATTGTACCAATGAACGTACGGTAAACAACTGGAAAAAGACAACCTGGTCGACCGAAGACAAAATGGCAGAACTCGCAGAAATGGGATTATCCTTGGGAGAAACACAAAATACAGACCTAAGTGGAGAGCGACCCTCGCATTATTAGGTGATCCGACTGGGCGTCCAATGTGGTCATATAGCGTTGTTGTGCATTTAGACATATCTCAACTTGTTGAGGCTCTGTCATTCAACTAAGGTATTTTACTTATTGAAACTAGGTCATCCGACTGGGGCTTTCAGCTTTTTTATTGCTGAAATTAGGTCAGTCAGCTGGAACCATGCCATTCTGCGTTTTAAAACTGTAATTTATTTTTTTCGGATTTAAGACTGTTGTAACTATGTCATTCAGCGTGACCACTCCGCCTTTTGATTGCTGAAATTATTCCATTCAGAGTTTTAACAGCTGGGACTTTGGTGGTTCATTTTCTCTTTCGGCTGCTTGTTGGACATTTTACCTTGTATGTGTTATAGGTTATTCTACATGGGCATTCAACTTTTGAATGCTGAAACTGGTTCATTCAGCTATTTGAGAGCTGGACTAGGACGGATCATTTTCCCGTTCGGTTGTTTGTTGGGCATTAATTGTACCTTGTATGTTTTCATGTTGTTTGTGCTCGACTGGTTAAGTTGAGTGCTGCCTTCCCTGCCCGACTTAATATTATTTTATGATGTCCCACTGGGGACGAAAAGGAACAAATAAAAATAAGTAATGAATATCTTACCGTCGTGATGATCACATCGATCTGGTTTTCCAGTAGTTGGTAAGGTAGTCTTGGATTTAGTCGTAGTGTCTGGTGCAATAATCGGAAGGTTACTGACACAGATTGGAAACGCCTTATAAGTGTCACAACCAGTTGGGTTCGCTGTATGCAACTTCCCATCATTGCTCTCCTGTACAATTGTGCATGGTGCAACTACAAACAAATGATATTTTATTACAATCAGTATCGTATTGTTGTTCCCAATTACCCATATTGACACATTATTGTGCAAACCCTATTTAAAGGGATTAACCCGTCCGCTTGTATGTCTTATTTATGTGACTTGTAACTACGAAATATATTAGTATAACAAGTTTATTGTCATAAAGCATGTAGATGAACCTAAAGCTAAATGTGTAAGGATCCAATGTTTTAAAACAAAAAACATAATTATATATTTTACGGGGTATGTGAAATATCATGCATACTATTATGTACCCGCCTCAAATTATTCGATTATGGCGGAAGTGCATATTAAATAATTTATAACTTAAAAGTATTTGTAGCAATTGATCCTTACCTCTGTAGTTAAAGGTTTTACGCGCCCGTTAAAAGCATTTGTATGTTCGATAATCATTACACGTACAGTCCCTCGCTAAGCCCATAGGAACATGGTATCTGAGTGTACCCTATATTTAGAGAAGGTTGTGTAGTGGCCATGTTAAGCCGCAACGGATATGACGTTCCTAACGCTGGTTCCCAGTTGTTCTACAGTTGTCATAGCAAACACGGACACCAGTTCCTGTAACGTCATATCTGCATCAGCTAAACATGGCGCTGCACAACCTTCTCTATATATAGGGTACACTCAGATAGTCATAGATAATTTGAAACCATGTGTCCATGGCCACAGGTAACTGTATCATTGAGAGTAAAAAAAAATATTATAAAATTTATTATATCTTAGAAAGGTTCATAACACGGGAAATAGACCACACAGTCACTGAGATGCAGTTTGTTTTTAATAAACATTTCATTAATACTGGTGTAATTGTACATATATTTACATAATCAGAAACTAGAGAGCTTCGTTTTTAATTTGATATCAATATTTTAAAAATCCGTCCATAAATATGAAAATAAACCCATAGGGCGTGAAATCACTTTCTTTTTTCTTATTTAGAATAGCATTGTCGCTTCTATTGAATGCACCTCAGTGACTGACTGGACACCGTGGTATAAATTTCATGGTATAACCTTTTAACTAGTTGATCAATTTCGATGCATGGAGGTAGTTCTAACAATGCTGTCTATGAATGTAATTACTTTATGAAGATATCGAAAACCAATTCTTGTTTTTGATACCATGAAAATCTGAACACTTTAGTACAAATACAACTTTCTAAGCTAAACATAAATTAAAAAAAAAAGTTTTACTGTTTATCAATGATACAGTTACCTGTGTCCATGGCTAAACCGTTATTAGAAAACTGCATAAAAATAGACTCGATAATCATTTCACTGTATCACGATACTGTTTTATAAGGAAACAAAGGAAAAGTAGTAAGTTCGATAATAATTACACAGTACCCCAATATTGATTTCCGACAGTAAGTGTTGCTGCACATAGTTGCTGTCTTATATCCGGATCGGTAGTATCTAAACAGTTACCATATACCGAGTTACAAGAGCGAGTGGATTCATTTTTGGTCATCAATGTGTTGACTATGGCAAGATAGTGACCACCTTTACACGTGTAAACATCCATAGGCCTGCCAGCACCTAAGATATAATATGAACATTTATATCTAAAATTAGTAGACAGGCATGTGTACAAAGAATACATACATACAAATATATGAAGTAATATACCGCATACCAAAGGGTGACACGATGGTCGATTAATTAATGCGATTAACTGCCAATTGAGAGGTCTCGGGGACGAATATAGGCTGGTCAAATGGACATTTCTGAAACGTTGTTGGTGTCAATTGGTCAATCAATTGGTTGGAAACCCAATGGTAGTTTAGCAGCTGTACATAGGGATTGGGTCTTTTCGAGAACGATCTGGCGACATATCGCATCCGATTTCCTCTTGGAATCACACAATGCCTCTCCTATCATAGAATATTGGCCAATTTGGCATAAAACCCTACATGACCACGCACTTTCGATTGTCTCAGTCACACGCCTCATTCCGACTGGTTTTTGGTACCAACATGCCATGTTTATTCAGATACCCGTTGATTTCCGGTCTGCCAAAGGAGTATAGGCCACGATGGAAGAATTTGTTGAGGCAAAGATATCGAAGGTTCTACAGTTCGAGGCTGATGTTACTGGATAACTGTTGATCTAGTGCAGTTTGTAAAATAAGAGGGTGATTTCCACATACACGAGGCCAAACTTACAAGAAGTTTTAACCATTTGAACTTTGGATCAATTTGGTGGTAGATAAAGCGTGTAATTTTCAACAAGAATGTATATATAAGGAGGTAAAGGGTGGACAAGACTTAGTGGTCTGCAGGTAAGGGCCGCCGACTGCTGATTTGAAGGTTGTGGGTTCGATCCCTACTCCAGAAAGTTCAAAAACAGAAATGCTTTTCAGTGTTTCCCGTCTAACATAACTAAAATTACTAACAGTCTTTCGGAAGAGACGTTAAGCGAGGTCCCGTGTATGATGTTTTACATCGGCACGTAAAAGAACCAGTGATGCTTCTGGAACTCGGACATCTTCTTTTTCATGCACTATCCCCCAAGAACTAAAGTGATTAACCTCTTCTGGAGGCCTCGCCCATATGGATTTCCGGTGGCGAGGATAAATAAAATAAAAGCAAATAAAAGACGTATCAAACACTGAGAAACTGGCTATTATATCAGACACATTTCGAACTCAATCTAGTAAGGATACTTATGTTTGACCCAATGGAATATGGATACACCGCTTTGGACTCCATGACAACTATAAATGTGACAACTATAACCCAATCTCATTTAAATCAGATCCTTATTACACTTCACTACTTAACGCCGATATATGATCAAGAGTTCAAGAAATTTTAATGGCATAAACATATATACATGTTTGTCGCCACAAACAATTGGCGTTGAAAATATACAAATCACATAAAAAGAAATACAGTAGAAATTGGAAATACAGAAAAGCATGAGTAATATTATTCATACATACACAATTATGTAATATCTTACACACATACATTAAAATATGCATATATTTTAGATACAAATATAACAATGGCAATTTCATTATGAATTATGATATATATATATAGTTACAAAGGAAAGATTAAGGATTAATTGTTATTCTAGACATAGATTCTGTCCTTAATTTATCTGCGTGATACAAATAGGCAGCCAGATTAACTGTGCTTTTTTTCGAGGTGTTTTTCATTATATTGCAAAATTTATTTATTGTAGACCAGGTACTGTAATATCGTTTTATATACAAATGTATTTAGTTCTCAGATCATGATAATGGGGACACACAAGGAGAAGGTGAAATTCATTTTCGATCATATTCATGTTACATAATTTGCAAAGCCTTAAGTTCCCTTCTATGTTTCTATGTCGTCCTTCTTCGATATATAATCTATGTGCAGAACATCTAAAACGACTTAACGCTGCTCTGTGTTTGTCATTGGATACAATAGAAATATATTATCCCCTTTCAAAATTCAGTTTAAAAGTTCTGTATGTTTCTAGTCTAGAGGAATTGTCTACATCACTGAACCATTTTTGCAAATAGCTATCAGTTATCCTTTGACAAAGGCTAGCAATAACAGAATCGCTTGCATTCACATTATGTGTCCAAAGGTATGCAAATCCCATGTTTGATAACAATTTAATGAAGTTTTTGGTCCATGTATTAATATAGTTTCCATTTCTATCTTGCATATACATTAACTTATACATCAAAGATTCAGGTTGTTTAATAATTCTGTACCAGTATTTGACTATTCTTATTTGTCTTACATACAACATAGGATACCTAGCAACTTCACAATAATTAAACGGCTGCATTTACCGTATCCTGCTTTAGTTGCAAAATTTGTTTTAAAAATCGTATTTGTATTTTTTCTATGTCCGGTGCAATATGGAATCCCAAACCTAAGAACCATAGTTTAATATAGGCGATATCATACTATCAAACAGTTTCAGCTTTTCAGAAATTGCCAAAGGCACAACATCATACAATGAGTTTAATGAGAATAATGCTCTCCCTGCTTGATTAGCTAAATTCTTTTGGGTATGATAAAAATTGCCATTCGCACTAAGTGTTACACCTAGTTAAGTAAATTCCTTTACAAATGCTAATCTAGCACCATTATAAAAAACATCAGCGTTTTCTATTGCGTGTCCCCTTTTAAACACCATACATACAGTCTTGTCTATGTTTACTGCTATACCCCATTTTAAGCAATATGCATATAGCCTATCTAACAGTAATTATAGTCCTTCCTTGCTGTAGGAAAATAGAACAGTGTCATCTGCAAAAAGTAATAAGAATATTTGCAACTGGTCAATTGTAAAGGCCTCAAATTCATCACTCTCCATGTAATAGTGCATATCATTAACAATGAAGACAAATAGAAGTGGGGATAAAAGCTCACACTGCTTCACACCCATATAGCTGTCTATAAATGTTGTCAGGTCATTGTTAACTCGAACACACGACTTAACACTTTGATACATACCTTGTAATATTTTTATAAATTTAGTAGATACACCATAATCAATTAATTTAAACCAAATTCCATTTCTGTATACTAAATCAAAACATTTACGAACATCTACAAAAGAACAATACAATTTTTTCTTTTCGTGGTTAAAAACTTTGTCAATAATTGACGTTAAAACAAAAATACAATCAACTGTACTTCTACCTTTAACAAACCCGTATTGATTATCGGATAGTATATTATTATCATCTGCCCATTTTCGCAATCGAGTATCTAAAATAATGGAGACTATTTTAGAAAATATGCTAGTTAATGTAATTCCATGATAACTATTATCATCATTCATATCACCTTTTTTGGGTACCGGAACAATAATACCTTTCGTCCATAATTCTGGATAAACACCGTTATCAAAAATATAATTAAAAAGTCGACATATGCTCGGGGCTAACTCGTTTTTACAAACTTTAAACATTTCAGGTGTTAGCATGTCGATGGAGCCACCTTTACCATTTTTCAGGGTGGATATCGCTTTAATAACTTCATCAACTGTTATAACAGAATCTAGATCATCAACAAAATTGTGATCAGTAAAATTGGCGTCGGACAAATTATTCTCTACATCATCATTATTAAAACCATCAGTATCGGAATAAAGATTTTTAAAATGATCATGGAATTCATCTACCGGTATATTACCTTTTTTCGTTTATTTGCGTATATTTTTTATTTCTTTCCACAAATTAGTTGATTGTTTTTCAGCTTAAAGTGTAATTTCTGTTTCTTTTTGTTATTGTATTTAGATCTTGCTTTTCTCTTTGTTAGCTTAAAAATACATGTACGTCTATTTTCTTTCAGACATTTAATACGAGAAAATGCCTCATTTGATTGTCTAAGTGCACGACGGGCTAATTCACAATCACGATTGAACCAGTCATTTTTAACGCAATAGAGACATGAATGATCTGATGACACTCTGTGTGGCGTCATTTTGATGTGAACTTTGCGTCATCCATTCAAATCGCTGCTTTCTCAAATCTGAAAGTGCGGTGAAACACTGCTGAGGCTACGTGGCGCCATTCTATGCAAGAGAGGTCATTTGAACATGACCTCTTACGGAGTGTCAGAGCTCTAACAGCGAAAAGAAACTGAGCAAATGTGAGGGTTTGATTTTAATGAGATTGGATACCCCCCACTTGCCATTTGCCCGTGTCAAGGGCCATGACTCAATGGCTAACGGTGACTAATATTACTAGTTTGACGACTGTAGCATATGAGAGTTAATACTGAGATGATGAGCAATGAAAGCCAAGTTTCATTGTTTCAAGGGCCTCAACTCTGTTTATAGAGATCAGAACTGAATGAAAAATAGTTGTAGCAAGTAGGTTGGCAACTAAACATGATGACAAATATTCCTATACCATTTGAAGACTGTTGATAAAAAGTTGTTATGTTATGAATGACACAAATAAATTTTTATCAAATTTACCATTTACCACAACTCTGCTTTACCGGTCTGGACCGAATAAAATGTATATGTACACAAGAGCCAATGCTGACTAACAATCCTATGACGTTTAATGACTGTAGCTTAATTACCTTTCAAGTTAAATACGACAATACATTTATAAACGGACTTACTGTACTAATATACCCTTCCATAATGAGCTTCTCGTCAACTATTATACACCAGTCAATTAAAACCACGGCCCGAAACCCCGGGGAATAAAGTGGATTTTTACTTTTGCTTTTTCAAACCCCGGGTAAAATCCCTGCCCTCAGGGCCATATGGATGGTCAAATCCCCGCAAATCGCCTCGCCCTATACCCCACGGCTATATTCACCCGTTATTTTGGCGGGAAACAAAAGCCCCGCACTCACCCGACAGTGCAAGGTAAAAGCACGGGTCTATTCCCCCGCAATCCCCCGCCCTTTCCCGGGGTTGGGGTGTGGTTTCAATTGACTGGTACATTACAGTTTCTGAGTGAGTGAGACTTAAATTATGTTTGATATTATGATTTAGATAAGTCACTAAATGTGAAATCTCAAAAATAAATTAGAAAGTCGTAACTGACGGTATTCGAGATGCGTTGCTATGAAAGCAACAACGTTCAAGTAAGTCCACATTGCGAGTTTTTGTAATTCACTTACGGATTAGTTATCATTTCTTCTTCATATTATCTTTAATACTGGCAATTGTAACTTGCAATAATACCTGTTTTATTCGATATATACACAGTTTAAACTCATAGTAGTTTGTGTTGAACACATAATTTTGCTGATAGCTGTCCAGGAGAGGGCAACTATTTTCATCGATATTCAATGTTTATTGGCCTCGTAGTTCTTTTTTTTCTAATAAAGTCAATCGACCGGAAGGAACTGAAACCCGTTACTATAGGATCTAATCCGCGAAGGATAGGTTTCAAACAAATATAATTAACTATTCAAAAATTATAGCTTTATGAATTACAGTCGGCGTCAGTATTAAGCTGCCCAACTCGGTAAATATCCTGTGAATGAATTATAATTTAGAACAAAGCTTTGATAAAAGATCGATAAGGGCAACCACCAGGGGCCGGGATTACAACGAATACTATAACACTCAGCTCATATATTACATTTTTAATATTTGAGCGTTGAGTGTAAGTATTGGTTGTGATTTCGGGCCCTGTTCTCCGTATTGGTTATCTGTCCCTTACAAGATACACGTATTGTCCTGGAATATATAGTGTATTTAATCACATCGCAAGAAAAACAGTAAATGTGAAACATACAAAAGTGCTGGATACTGTTTTATCAAAGCACTTACAGAAATTTTAAAGTTACGCTCAAATTTAAAGTCTTTATCATTCTTAAACAACTGCAAATTGGTAAAAGATATGGTTTGTAGGAGTTCATTTACTAAACCATCATTAGTATTGCATCTCCATTTTCCACACTTTATAATTGTAAACAAAGTTGAAATTTGATCGTAAGTTTACAATTTCCGTAAATGTTTTGATAAAACAGCACCCAGGCGCCTGGATTTGCAACCACTAAATAACAAACGCATGGGCTATAAGAAATCTAGCAAAAAGAAGTAGTATTTACGTATTTGTTATCGTCATCACATTTATATCACAAGTGACCGAATCGGGACGCAGGCACTTTTACTATAATAATATTATTATTCCTTAAGGGTGTAAATCACGATAAAGTCAGCTGTGATATGACAAAAACAACATTTAAATACATTTTTTATTTTTAAACGATCATTTGTATTTGTTCCAAACAGCAGATCGAGTTGCTCCACCTACTTACAGGCGTATTAATTACGACAGCGCGAACCTAAATATATCTAACTATACTGTGCTGATAAAACATATGTAAATATACTACGTTTGCAAGATCCCTATGTTTAGTAGCCAATGTACTTGCTATTTAGTGGTTACAAACCCCATCGACTGAACACGCATGCACATATTTAAATCATTAACACGGAGAAAATAATTTATATTCAACTTCTATCGCTGTCTATAACTTGAAGGAGGCAACGTCCACTGGCGACTGGAATCGAAAGTAGAAAGAAGAACAACGGCCGGACTATTTGATGCTACACCTCAGTGTTTTACTTACAAGTATACTATTAAGATGTATAGAAACATATTGTGTTCAACTCATACATTTCACATGAGATTTATACCAGCAATTCACTTGTGTTCATGTTTTTATTCTATCTTTTTGGCAAAATTATTTTCTCTTCGGCGGGGATGCCTGCCTGTGACTGCTTCTTGTTAGATGTGCAGCCATATATTCGTACTTTAATGTGCCACACCGCTTTGTTCGGTTGAAAATTCTAAGTCAATACTGACTAGCTTCCACGAGCAACTGGTACCATTTCTGTGTGCGGAGGAAAATGCTGCATCTCACATGAACACATTGGATAGTTTAGAACTATACTCAATTACGAAAAAACAAACAAAAAACATTTCATAAGTTTTTTTTATTAAGCAAGTGTAATGAAAAATCCATATGCTAAAAAACATGTTTACGACATACTAACGCTAATTATGCAAGATGACAAATACCACCGACATGCGAACTAATTTATCAGCGTCAGCTGACTAAAACCCTTATAACTTATTTAATTTTCAATGAATTTGACTGTTCTTTTGTGAGAGTGTGTAAAAGCGATCTCTACTTATAAAATAGGTACTTATTATTTCGATTTGCTTTAAAAACAGGGGCGTGGCGTATTTCCTGAGACACCCTGTATTATGCAAAAACATGACAGGAAAACTCTTGGCGATGCTTCAAACCAAATTATAAGCTCTGCTTAAAAATACTAACATTGACACAGGACCCAGCGGATGAGATGTCATCTAAAATGCTGATGACTACGATTCTGAACAGCAGTTTAGCATGAACACTTTTTAGGACTTCTGACAGCTAGAACTAGGTATTTCAGCCATTTAACTGTTGGAACTGGGTATTTCAGCTTGGGCATTCAGCTGTTTGATTGCTGAAACTGGTTCATTCAAAATGTCGACAGCTTTGACGTGGGAGGATCACAGTTTGTGAAACTGGTTAATTTAGAATTTTGACAGTTTGGATATGGGAGGATCATAGCTTGTTTAGTTAGGCATTGTGCCTTGTATGTTTTTATGATCTCAGTGCTCGGCTGTTTCAGGTGGGCATTGTGCCTTGTGTGTTTTTATGTTTTCTGTGCTCGGCTGGTTCAGTTAGGCATTGTGCCTTGTGTGTTTTTATGATCTCAGTGCTCGGCTGTTTCAGGTGGGCATTGTGCCTTGTGTGTTTTTATGTTTTCTGTGCTCGGCTGGTTAAGCTGAATGCTGCCTTCCCTGTCTGACGCAATATTATCTTTTAACACATAGTTATTTAATCAAGTGTCATGTTATTCGACTAAATCAAGAAATATAGGTCATTGGACTTCCATCTCTTATACCAGCGTGTATTACAAATTAAGATTATGTCAATTAATATAAACAAAGCAACATATGATATGTGGATAAACGCTGCATGACACTGCGAGAACATACGGGTGTTAACTAAACGTTCAGAAAAAATATTTTTTGGAAAGTATAAAACTAACGTTAATGCCCAGGGGTGGTATTAAATATTGATCTTATTTAATTGGAGAATAAGGATAGCCAATCATATTGCCTGTTACTGAACAAGAGGTTTTGGTCATATATGAATTGTTGTCCTTATCCTTAAGTCAAGTAAAATCAATATTGAATACCACCCAAGATGATCCACTACTGTTCACCGTGTTGAAAATTGGTTTTGAAAAACCAAATGTGACATCAACAATAACTTAAATAGTAATCATGAGTACTATTATTTTTAATATTGTTCCAATCAGAGTATTTAAGTTTAAGTATACGCTGTATAGCTAGAAAAGTTAAACCATTATACAAATTGAATCTTTGTGAAATAATTTATCAACACTCCGTTCAAACTCAAAAACGATATACAAAGTAGTCATACACATACACTTGTACAGGGACTAAAAAACAGTACATTATACATAAAATATACCTAATAGTAAGTGCAATATGACAAAAAACATCAACACGTTTGCTTCAATAAAATCAATTAAATCAACAAAACACTTTAACGATGACGATTTAGATAAGGTGACAATATACACAGCAACTGAATTGCTATAGAAACATAATACAAGAAAAGCTCTCATAAAGACCACCTCGGTCAGATCGCCCCAATATCAAGACCACAATTTGCTTGTTCACTATCACTGTTTTGTTCTTAACTAGTATTTCAGCCCAATATTAAGACCCATTAGATAACGAGACCACTGGTCACAACGGTAGTCTTATTATTAAAGGTTTAGGTTATACATAAAACACACGAGTATGAGCTATGTCTTACAAGAAACACACAGTAACACACTTATGCAAATTTAATTATAAAATATAATACACGTAACCAATGTTCTAACACCACCGTTTATAAAATTGCTTATTTCATAGCATATGGGTAAAACATTATCAGATACTCGTATCACCATATACTTACTTTTTTATTAAGGGACCTTTTTTGTTTTTCCGAAAGAACACACAACTAAAAAAGTGATTTACCATTAGCCCAAAAATGGATTTAATGTCATTCGTCATTGCATATTGATCAACAGATTACGTTGGAAAATATCACAATACTGAAGAAGTGAACGTTTTAAACACGTATTAAAAATAATTTGATTGAATGGACCACAAAGGTTGCCGAGATACCCAAATTTAACGTCGGTGTAGTAAGAACATTTGTTATGTGGATGCTGATTTTAAAAAAAAAGAAACAGGTCTAAATCACAATATAGAATGTAACAAAAGCGTGTATAACATATAACAGTATAACAATAAAGTAATAGACAACTATAAAATGTGTTAATTCCACAAAAACTAAAACATTATCATCCGTTCTCCGTTGGGAAAAATGGTTTTAACAAAACAATACCTCTACTAAACTTTGTTCCAGTAATGACTTAAACCGCACAAATTCACATGTAAACCATTCGTGTTATTTGTTTTTAATGCCCGTTTTCATTGCTAATATTACTAATCATTCGTGTCAACGCCCACGTTCATTGCTAATATTACTAAACCATTCGTGTCAACGCCCACGTTTATTGCTAATATTACTAAACCATTCATATCAACGCCCCCGGTCATTGCTAATATTACTAAACCATTCGTATCAACGCCCCCGGTCATTGCTAATATTACTAAACCATTCGTGTCAACGCCCACGTTCATTGATGATATTACTAAACCATTTGAGTCAACGCCCACGGTCATTGCTAATATTACTAACTTATACCAAACGATATATGATAGTACTTTTTGCAATGCTGTCCTAGGGACTGTTGTTAGTTCAGCCTGTTCAGACAATGTGCCTATACAAAACTTCCATTCCCTTTATTCGTGCCGACGACGTATCAATTCCAAGTAAACATGACATTTGTCGACATTTCTCAATAGAGTATACAATATAGCAATATATATGTGTGATAAGTCAAATAAATTAAACGCACATGATTTTAATTTCGTAGAATGTGCATGACTATATTTAGTGCATTAAAAGCTCACGTCAGAAATAATTTTGAGTTGATCATAGTTCATTATGCAAATATAGTTTATGCAATTATATATATAGAACACTGTAGAATCTAGAAATATAAATCTTGAAATAGAATGAGCTTGTTTTTGACATGCGCAATTTTTTTAAAAAAACTCATTGCGAGAAAACTTAAGTTTCCTAAAATCAGATCTACCTTTTAAGGGGGGGGGGTTCACATTTTTTTCACGTATTTACACAATATTTATAATAGACTTACAGAATGATGGCAAACATAATCAACCGCACATACAAAAACGACCTGGTATGCAAACTTTCATTATATTTCTAGATATAAATAGGATATGATATGCGCTTATAATCCAATATTGGTTGGTTGTCGGTAAGGCCGTATACGCTTACTTTTTGATATTCACTTATAATCCAATATTGGTTGTCGGTAAGGCTGTATACGCTTACTTTTTGATATGCGCTTATAATCCAATATTATTTGTTGGTAAGGCAGTATGCGCTTACTTTTGATATGCTCTTGCATTCAAATATGCTCTTAATTTCCACATTTTATTATACGTTAATTAAGTGTTGTTTAGTGATTAATTTACCGAACTCAAACTGCAACGAATAAATGAATCAACCGTTTCGTTTAGATACAGTTTAGGTCCAGTGTACGCATAGTATAATTATTACTCTTTTCTTTGCTGACGTAGTTGAAAATAACATGGTTGTTTTACAAGTTTGACAAAGATACAAAATAGACATGATAAAACAAGCAGATATTTCAGTTACTAGCTGTGAAATAAGAACACACACACACACACATATGTGCGCGCGTATCCATAACAAACAAACAAAAGTTTCGGTCAAAACAGTTTTTCAATCATGATTAAAGTTCCCTTGTTTACGCATCAGGGCTGGTATTCACAAAGCATCTTAGTAGAAAACTTAGATTTTTCTTAAAAACACGAACATTTCTAAAGTATGTCAGCCTAAAATGACAATCAAGATTATTGATGTTTTGTATAGGTTTAAATCATTATGTAAAGAGCTACTATAATCACTAAGAAAACATGGGTTAATCTTCAATTTGTGCACGATATATGCAATACTATTTTTTAACTTAAGTCAAAATATTTAAGTTTTCAACTAAGATGCTTTGTGAATACCAGCCCTGAACAAGTAATGCTTACGTAGCCTACATGTAGTTGGGTTTAAGAACATGCCTTAACTTTGAATACTATAATATTATTATCTGATACGTAATGCAAATACATGTTATCTAATGTTGTTATACAAATTTTTGTCAAAGTGTGTTAATCTTTTTTTTAGATTTTTACGAAATCATCTGAAGTTCTGTTTTAGGAAAAATAACTTTACATGAATCAAAAATAGCTTGACAAAATTCCAAGTTGTCTATGATGTATAATTGCTGCTCGCTAGCCTCACTTCGGATGTCTGTCTTCTAAACAATCTGTTCCGCTGTAATATCACACAAGCTGTAGTCTGCTGATGGAGTTCCATGATGTACCACTAGCAGATTTATGTCCTTGCACGTGTCTGCACTGGAACAGTCGCAGTGGTAGTGACATGTCACCAGGTCGGTTAGAGAGTCGGTATGTACGGTTTTGTCTAGATATGCGCATTTCTTCCTCATCCCGGTGAACTTCAACGCAGTGGGTTGTTTGGGGTGAGGGTTAGACACCTAGCAAAACAGAAGGTTTTTAAGTGAACATTACATAGTTTACATTATTTAAACATTATTTATTTCCAGAGGTATGCATTATTATGTGTTACAAAAATGTACATAGACAAGATTCTTGAAGAAAAGAGGTACATATACAAGCATTAGTAACAAGTTGTTATATGGTAACTTTAGATAGGAATTCGATTGGTAAACAAGTCCTGTGTGACTTATATAAAAACCTTTCAGGTTTACCCCATTTGTTTTGAATTGTATGTACTTCTGGAAAACAAACCATTAAACAGAAGATATTTTATAATTAATTGATTGTTCTGAATATACGTGCGAGTGGCGTTCAATATATTGTGAGAGTGAGGCGATAAACAGACGAACAAATATATAGTCGATTCTTATTAAACATTCCTTTAAACTAATCATCCTTAACCGAAATACACTTTCTGAGTCCTACAAACATGGGCGAAATGCATTTTATAGGCATTTTTTCCAGGAACGACTTTAAGACACTGGAAAACGGCACCCTTAGCGAAGCGACGCCGAACCATTGTTTGTTCGTACTCGCAAACAGTAGCCCCTACATTTTCTTGGCACTTGGTATGTGACACATATTCATGAATAAGGCTTATATAGTCCACTTAGGATATTGTGACAGTGACGTTGCAGTTTATGTGTACGCAAAAGAATCACAACCATTGTCTTAACAGGTAGAGCTAAGTTTAGTATGTTAGTTTAGCATTGAAATTATAGTTGCTTGTACAGTATAAGCCTTTATAATTGGTTTTACACCGTTATAGTGGACTCGACCGCTGCGTCACTGTAGTTTTATCCTGACTAGACTACACGAGGTATGACAAAAATGTTCATAAACAATCCAATATAAGTTATAAATTTTCCGGCGTCATAACGATATATTTTCACCAGAATTGTTTAATGTATGACAAAAAGCATATGTGTGTGATAATTTGACTGAACGGTATAGAAATACAGTAGTGTATTGGTCACGATGTTGCTACCCGGAGCAGGTCAAATTATTTATAGAATAATACATGGCTGAGCAGTGCCATTGAGTGATAATCGTCCCGGTAGGTTGATAATTGCCAGAGGGCGCTGACCCGAGGGCAATTATAATCTACCGGGCGATTATCACTAAATGGCACTGCTCAGCCATTAATTGTTCTGTATAATACTTGTGTTGTTGTGGTTTCATTGAAACTACTCATTTAAGAATACACTTACAAGACATGACGTGTTCCGTAATTGATAGAGAAAACCATCGTCGTTTTAGAAAATAGATGTAGATTTAGATCCATCTGATCAAGGATTGACACAATTTTAAAATGTGCTATCCTGCAAGTCCAAATCTATCAATCTGGTTTGCTACCAGGGTACTGTTTTATCAAAGCACTTACGGAAATTATTACCTTACGTTCAAATTTGAATTTTTAAATTATTCGTTTAAACCTACACACTGTGCTTACATATTGTTTGTAGGGGTTCCGTTGACTGAGAAAAACTTAATATTGAAAAACCCAACTATGTGCAGCCGTTGATGATATATAAAGAATTTAAATTTGAACGTAAGTTTAAGATTTCCGTAAGTGCTTTGATAAAACAGTACCCAGCTGTATTGCCATAACAATGCTCCTATTTTTTTAATTTTAGCCAATGAGATCTCAGAAGGGATTGAAAAAAATAAATCTCATAAGATATTGCGAATTTATTTACATGTACCTTTACCTTGACGACCGAAGGACCACCAGGAGTGTTGCACTCGATTCCTTGTCCTGTCACGTGTACCTTGAATGGATTTACGCCGTCTACGTCCATATAAGGTAAGGCGGCCGGAATATTGAGGAAAAAGTATGTCGGAGTGTCAACTGACGTTTTCGTAGGGAGAGCGATGCATGTGGCATTATCTTTGTCAAAGGCGAGCATCATTTGCCCTATGAACACGGGCGTTTTTGTAGAATCCCCTTTGAACTCCCACGTAACTGCAACAAAATAAATAGAGGATATTTGTTGATTTTGGTGTAAGATCATATTTTATTTCATCGAGTGATCACAGAAAGTCAATATTTTCACGAGTGGCGTAGCCACGAGTGAAAATATAATTTTATGTGATCACGAGTGAAATAAAATTGATCTTTCACCAAAAATCAACAAATTTTCTGTTTATTATATGCTTCAATTTCTCTTAAAAGGGTACCGTAATTGGCTTAATTGGAAAAATCACGTCGAAATTGGAACGTCACGACGTGACAATTGTGACGTCATGATGACGTAACGCACATTTTAAAGCCCGGCGCCGTTGACGTTACGTTTCTTTTTCTGAACGATACTGGAACCAGCTTCTAAACAGTGAAAATAACAAAGTGGTAATTTCACTGTTATTTTCACTGTTATTTTCACTGAAAAATCTCCGTAATCCATTGAAAGCAAATAATAATAACTTTTAATGAGTCATAGTTCCGTCATAATTTTTTTATTGCGCAAATCATGAAGTTGTATTTGTGAAATAATGAAATACTGAAGTTCTTTCGTGAAATTACGAAATAGTGAACATTAAAAGTGAATTCGCGAAATTTCGCCGTCGGTCGTTTGTTGGAATATGTTAACGCAATCATAATATAATGAGAGTTATACAGTGTAATCAGAGGATGTCGAACTTTTGGAAAACAACAATATGTCCATACAGAACAAACGTTTCGCTCTCTTGCGAATACCAAACACTGCTTTCTGATTTGGTCTTTGAAAATTTGCATGCTACCCTAATATTATCAATCGTCTAATTTGAGAATGCAAAACATTTGTGAAAACCGGAAAAAATACGCGGTCTTGCGGTGCTAGGTTTTCTCATAGAATTGTGCCAAGAAACATAGCTTACCATCTGATGAAATGGGCGTATAGGCACAGGAACAGCCACCATTAGTGTTGACGAGACGAATGTACCGTGCAAACAGTGGAGTGTCTAACTCCATTGTTGTTGCTTGACCCGGAATGACGATGTAGTTTTTCCACTATAATATTAAATACATATGTCAAACAAATGCTGTGCACGAACAGCGCGCTTCACTATTCTCAGTGCTATGTAATTACACTTTGAAGTTTTTAGAGGTTAAAAAAGTTGTTCCTAAAATGTTAGCATTACTCCGACGCCAACACCGACCACTGCTTAAGCAGGTGATTTTAACAGCTTATTGCAAAGTCCCCTGCTTGTGCAGGTGATTGCACGGTTCTCGAGTTGATTCGGTGTTTTTCTGGTTCCAGTGTGAACCATGCTAGTGAATAGGGCGTCGGCTTAGGAACAGAAGGTTGATAGTTCGAACATAGACTGCGAAATACCCAAGTTCCTTAGCTTGGTGCTCAGCTTGTTAAAAAGGGATCAAGACATCATGGCCCCGTATCAGGATAATGCGACTTTAAAATCTCTTAAAGCCTATGTCCCACTGAAAATTCCACATCTGCGATGATCTCCCGATTTCTTCCGATATCACCCCGATTCATCGCAAATCCTTCCGATATCAAAAACTATCTCATGACTTCCCCATAGCTTCGTCTAGACCACGAGAAACCTGTTACCGGTGTCCTGGCCCCAATCTCCCGAAGCATCTCAAGTAGAAATCTCAACTCAAATTGAGATTTTGCTCAAGTAAAGAATATAAATATGAGATCATTCTTAAGTTTTATGCTCAAAATAATTATTATTTAATGTAATAAACGCAGAACAATGTATCTTTTTAAGGCGCCAACTTTCAGAGTCTTGTCTCCCATTGAAATTATCTCAAAGACACATGACATTATTTGAGATTTATCTCAACTCAGATTAAGATGCTTCGGGAGATCGGGGCCTGGTAGCTCATTACTTTCAATCGGTAGTAATCGCCGAAAAAAAGCTCAGTGGGACCTAGGCTTTACAATTGTTGAAGTGTATTCGGTGAGACTTAAAATCAAAAATACAAAATAGAATTCATTACTTACGCTGTAGTTAAAGTCGTTGAAATTAAGGTTGTCAGAGCTCCATTGTAGTTTAATATCATCAGCACATTCGTCATCAGCATCGACCGTTAGCCCTTCTATATACTTTACTCCACCAAGATCAACCTAGATCAAATATATAGAGGATCTTGCATGAGTGCTCATTACATACGAGTTTTATTACACGAGTGGACAAAATAATATGACAATAGGCTTTGCCGAGTGTCATATTGTTTTTGTCGACGAGTTTAATAAAACTCGTATGTAATGAGCACGAATTTAAGATTCTATTTATCACATAACATTAAACAACGCTCATTATCGTTCAAAATGGTCATGACGTACGCTGCATAAGTTTCAGCCAAAATTAAGCGGTACAACGAACGCGACGTCATGACGACGTTGGTATTTTCCTGACGTCATTTGTCCATCAATGTCTGGATTGGCTTACGTCGCGTCACGCTAATTTAAATATTTATTGCACACTCTGGAAGTGCCGCACTCGAAGCGAACGCTCAACCACTTGGCTATCGAGGAGGCGGTTTTGCATTATATGAGTATATTGTTCCCTTAGACTGGAGTATGTTTCATAGAAAACGATGAAGAAATAAAATACTTATGGCTTTTTTTTTCGAAGCTAAGCAACTTTCGTCTTTGATGTGTAGCCTTTAGTGATGTCAAAGCCACGTGGTTTTGCTACACTGTCTAATATACTCTTCTATTTCATAAACTTAAACCCCTTACCGGACTCCGTATACTGACATCACACTCGGCGATAAATATTTGTGTAGGCGAGTACTTCACTCCGATGGCCGCTTTTACTGTAGGATCGCCTGCCAATAAGCTCACATCGTCCTTCAGTTCAAACCGGAGTTGCATCTCGTATTCATCTTCGATGAGATCGTCAATGCTCTCAACGTTAGCAACGCTTGTGATTGTAGTAACCCCACGGTCCTCAATGTCTGCAGATGCCGGCCTGGAATTTACAAATTCGATAACATTCCTAATACAGGGCTGTATGCGAGAAATCATGTTTGTATACAGAGGTATTCAAATGCAAATGTGCCCACCAGCTATCAATTCGCGAATAACATGATTTTATTGTTCATTCATCTAGATCTACTAGACTGCTGGTGGGCACTTTGAATATAAAAAGGTGATCTTCCCATAATAGGTTGCTATTAAAAAACTAGAATCCGACTAGTTTCGCCCTTTTGACCATTAGAAGAATGTAAAACCCGAAATACGCCTACTAAAAAGAAATGTTGTATCCCAATTCTACACGGGGATCACGACTTCATGCTCACCCATTAGAAATGTTACAAGGTCAACTAGCATCAGACAACGTAGAAACAACACAACCTGTCTACACAACCTGAGTAACATCATAGAAATATGACAACCTGACTATCTACGCAACCTGAGTGACATCATAGAAATAATACAAGATGACTATCTACCCAACCTGAGTGACATCATAGAAATATTACAATCTGACTATCTACACAACCTGAGTGACGTCATAGAAATAATACAATCTGACTATCCACGCAACCTGAGTGACGTCATAGACATAATTCAACCTGACTATCTACCCAACCTGAGTGACATCATAGAAATATTAGAATCTGACTATCTACACAACCTGAGTGACGTCATAGAAATAATACAATCTGACTATCTACGCAACCTGAGTGACGTCATAGAAATAATACAATCTGACTATCCACGCAACCTGAGTGACGTCATAGACATTTTTTATCAGTGCTGAAAGTCAATAGTGTCTCAGGGACGGGGTATAGGGACCATATGAATTTCTCATAACCCCCCAAAAAATCGTGGTAACGGAAAGGATATACGGGGTAAATGAACTAATTCGCTGTCTTTCATATAAGACATAAATAAGTTAAACGAGATAACTCCTAGCTGTTTGTAACGTTTTCGACTTTTAAAATAAGTCTTTATCAGCAATTTAATTTAAGAAATGAATAAACAACATCCTGAGTTACGCCGCCATGAAAGATCACATAAGACAACATGGTTACGGGACAGAAACAACGTTAGCGCCAACACGGGTAACTTTACTGGACACATAGTTGAACACAGAAAAATTAAGGTCTGATTAAAGTTATACGTACCATTTGGAAAATGCTGTATTCATTGGTCCCTGTGGGACAGAAACAACGTTAGCGCCAACACGGGTAACTGTACTGGACACATAGTTGAACACAGTAAAATTAAGGTCCGCAGGTATCGATCCTTCTATGAGAGTCTCACCAGCCCAGCTGTCTCTTTCGGTAGCTACTACCAAGTTGTAGTCAATGACAGAACCAGTTTCGAAAGGTTTGACGCCACACTTATGCTGTATATCAAAGGTGTTAGTCACCGATTGCTGAAACAGGACACATTTATAAATAATTCATATTTATATACGTAAGGTTATGGGAACTGTTTTATCAAAGCACTTACAAAAACCTTAAAGTTACGTTCAAATTTGAACTCTATGTAAATATCTCACAACTGCAAATTGGAGACAGATGTGGGTTTTAGGGGTCTAATGTCTAGTCTGTATTATTATATTGAATGACGATTAACCAGTGTTTCATTCCTGGCAGCTCGAGTTAATCCACGGGCGTTAAATATTAAGTCATCCAAGCATACACATCGTCGCCCGAGAACCATAGTGTTCTATCGTCATTTTCGCAAAACAGGCGTATAATTACCTGCGGGCTGAAGCCCGCTGGTCAATTGGATTGCTCAAAGTGAAAAGACCATAGAGGGGCACGTGACCTGTTCTCGATGGTTTACGATTTTAAAAAAATCCAAAAAAAGAAGCATTTTGCAAGAATGTCGTGAACCAGACTAATTCCATTATTTCATTCGGATAACATCGGTCTTTGTCGCATTGCAATAGTTTATTTACCGAAGAAAGCATGACTATCTGAAATTTCACTGTGAACGGAAGGAAATTGAGACCATGTATCTAAACAGCAGGTGTCTACAGCTGCATAAGCAAAGCGCTTCCCGGTCAATCATAAATATAGTGGTCAATGGAACACATAATATTGCTAGATTAACAGAAGCATGGTATTGATACATAATAAATACTTTTTAAATTATTTGGAACTTGTTCATCCAAACTCCAGAAAAACACATCCTAAACAATACAACTAAATTATCTGCACGCAGAAAACTATTTGACTTGTATACGGTTGGAAAGCTCTCGATGAGAGCTGTGTCACAGTGACCATGTGCTCTTTCTGGAACATCTCCATATTTAGAAATCAACAGAATAATGATCCATTTTGTTCTATCTGCAATTTTCATGTTTTTTGTGAGACCCAAATTGTTCTATCTGCGTTTTTGAACAATGGATTGCTCCCATCAAGTCACGTGATGTACACTAAAATGGTTGTATAATGTTCTATCTGCAGAAGACCGATTTCAACTGTAGTATGTTTGAATCAACGATTCTTCATGATATTTAGAAGTGTTCCTGAGATCTACATAAATAAAACACTTACCAATTTCTGTTAGAATTCGTCCACAAACAAAAAAGCTATGAATTCCTGAATCTTAAAACCTGATTTCTCGAAAACAAGAAAAAAACACATAGAACACTATGGTTCGCGGGCGACGACATACCTGAGGCGTGGCAGCAGCAGCGGCACTGAAAACATGCTCCGTAGGTGTACCTTCTATAGTAATAGTCGTTTTATACTGGTCACCCTCTGATCCCCCCGGTGTAATCATGTAGTAGAATATCAGGTTTACGTCGTCCGCATTTGTTGGAGGAGAGTCTTGCAGACCATGGTTGAAGACACCAATTTCTAACGTAGCCCCATCATTCACTCCAGAGTCGGGAACGGATTGCGTCAAGACGATACCCATGTTCTCGTCAGCAGGGTTGCAAGGAATATTGCTACCGGTAGAAATGACGTTCACTGAAAGGAAATTATTGATTTGGATTATACATAACGTTCATGCACAAACAGTTCGAATGATAACAAAAAATCGGACATGGTAAGCAGTACCGTCAACTGAAACAGCCGAGCACAGAAAACATAAAAACCACAATTACACATTACAATGTCCAATGCACAACTGAACGAGAAAATGAAGTCAACAGCTGAAAGACCAAGTTTAAGCTGGCAAACGGAGATAGGTCTAATCACAGGAACTTGCATTTATAATTTGAAAAAAAATGAAAAAAATTTTTTTTACTAGGCCTACTATATTTTATATTTTTTTTTAAATTATAAATGCAAGTTTCTGTGGTCTAATTTTAGCTATCAAAAAGTGGTTTTTTTAAAGTCACAAAGATATGGCAGCGGTGGCTAGCCATAGAACGTACTGGTCATCAGTAGTCACAAAAAACGATATTTCCAGTAAGCCTATTTAGTTAATGCTTATAAGTGGTTTACAACGCATTAACAATGAATTCTTATTGCAGTGTTGTACGGGTGGCAGACCTGAATAAACGGACTATACCTGACAAAATGCTCAGTCTGTTTTCGGATGCACTCTCGACTTCAGTGCTCACACTTATGGCAATTGTGTGGTGTCCAGCAGCAACGGTTAATTTCAGAGCAATTCCACCGGGTAGTCCTTGTGGCAGAAGATTATCTCCAGCAATAAAGTCCGAGGATATTGCCTACAAACAAGATACGGTAAACTCATACATTATCGTTGGTATTAAATTTTGAAAAAAATACATTTTCATTGGGTCGTAAATTGGTGGATTGCAAAACACAGAAGGGTAAAACCATGTTATGTATTAGAGAGTTCGATAAATCGTGGGCATTAGTTTTCGAGGTCTAGTGTAACGACGAAATCAACGAAAATTCAACTCCCTACAAAATAAGTTATAGAAAGAGAACGCAGACGCGAGGTTGTCTTATTTTGACGAGGGCGTAGCCCGAGACAAAATAATCAACCGAGCGTTAAGTTTTCTTTGTAATTTATATCATTGGCCTGTGATTGGCTATCACTTTGTAACCATAAGGCGTGTCTAAATGTATTACAATGCTGACCGATTAAAATGTCCAATAAAAATCAATACCACGGTGTTGTGATTTTAAAGTTGAGGACTCCAGTACAACTCGACCAAGAAAATCGATAGAGGTCACGTTGACCGAAGTAAAGAACAATAGAATTGTATGTCTACAATGCAGGATAATCCTGCACTGTAGTAATTGCACTCATTCCTTTGAAAATTAAGACACACCCCATCAGGTATCATCGGATTTAGCCACACCGCCTCTGTTAACATCAATGTAAATTGCCGTAGCCATGATATAATTTTACATTACAGGATGTGAATTCCTCAATTAAGCAGTCATGCACGGTTCATATTTGACTCCAACCGTGAGTTTTTTGTTTGTTATTCGCTGACTTAGAATGAGGAGGTCGTAGGTGTTACTTGGAAACGGCATTATAAGATCCATACATATTTAAAACCTGCATCACAAGGCACTTCTCATGAGTCCATTTTCATGAAAATCGGGACAGGTCATGTGGACAAAACTGAAGTTGAAAAAGCTTGTTTTTCCATAAGTAAATATGATTTCTCAAAATCGCGTTTTTTGCACTTACGACCTTCTTCTTCTAATCGACCGACTTATCATTTTGTGTGCAGTTATAACCTTTCAAATTTGCACAAAAGTGCATTAAAGACATCAAACGATTAATAACAATACTCACGAACATGAAATTACAATAACATTTAGGCCGGGCGGAATCAGGGCGCGCTGCTTTAGCACTTTCCGAATAGTCTACTTGATTTATAAACGTGACCTGTGTTTAGCACCAATACAAGCGAGACTACCTCTGGGTTACTAACCAGTCCATCTCGAGTTTGGTAGGAACACGCAAAGGCATTTATAAAATTATAAATAAAATGGCCCGGTCGAGATTCGAACAAGACACAAATCGATTCGTAGACAAGCGAGTTTCCCACTCGACTACCTAGCCACCAATAATATAAAAACCTTATTTACAATTAGGTCACTCTTCGTGTGATACAACTATAACATAGAAATAAGAAATATCTTTGAACATTACAATAGGTCCAGGAGTTTCGTCAGCTTTCTCGATTACAAGCGTTGCAACCCATATTTCAGTCGTGCCTACATACAAGGCCACACCAACTATCAGAGCCTCTCCAGCTGGTATTGAAGAATTTGCTGCCATCACTGTGACTTCAAACTCGATATCATTGTCTGTTGCACTTGCTGCTGGGTTCTGGGATTCTGAAGACATGATAATTACATAAATTACAGTAAAACCTCCGTAATACGAGCAGCGATTATTCGAGCAACCGGCCTAATTCGAGCAAATTTCAAAGTTCCGGCGAAATTGCCATCACTGTGACTTCAAACTCGATATCATTGTCAGTTGCACTTGCTGCTGGGTTCTGGGAGTCTGAAGACATGATACATACGTAAATTAGTTAGTGTCGCTACGTTTGTTTTTGTTTTGTACCATTTTATAGCATATACCTATCATTTGAAGGAAATGTAGCCCTTCAGTCAAATCTTAAGACTAAAATGTGTTTTTCGAGAATTCCCAAGTGTCAACTTTGAAAATTCGCTAATACTAGCTTTTGCGTTTTGCTGATCGTCGGCATATTCGCGACTACAATCTTTCGCGTTTTTAAGTTTCCCGCAATGCCCATATTAATATTTTTAGCCGCGACTTTCGAGGCGACTAAATTTCGCGGAATTCTACCACTCGCGAACATCGCGAACTTAAATCGCACAAAATAATGTCTCGGTTTACAATATTCCATTCTGGTGGTCAAATGGAATCCATGTTTCACTCACCTCTATTCACTAGTGTTCCTATCTCGACAGTAAGAGATGTTGGGCAACATTGATCTATTGCGTCCGCCTTAAATAATTCTGGCTGTAGTTGGTAGAGGTAGGCAGAGCCGACCGACAGCATTTGAACTTTCTCAATGACTAACCCGCAGTTTGTGTCATTTAGAGACACAAACTCTAATTTCAAATCGGCAGGTTGGATATTTGGCAGACCAAATGTCAATTTGCCTTTCAATTGTTCGCCTTTGTCCATTATTGTAGTCGCGGTGTTTGGGTCCCACTCTAAACTGAAAGTCGGCGAATCAGTTGGATCCGTCTGAAAAAGAAACAATGACTAAGTCGCTTATGACTATCTCGAGCGATCTATTCACCGACATATCATGCATCTAGCTCGAAAATATGACTGAGTATTATTATGATTAGCTCAAGAAATATATCTGTTATATATCTAGCAAATATATCAACTAAATGTTATGTTGAGTTCGACCTATCCAACGAGTTATTTTACAACTAGACCCATAAAACGACCGACTATATTACTACAACATGCTAATGAATGGCATGCTGATTTTATGACTAGTTCAACACAACGGCTGATTATATGACTACATAAGCAGTCGTATAATAACAGAGCTAACGATTTGGCTACTTATTATATGACTAGATCAACATAACGGCTGCTTTTATGACTACTCAAGCAGTCGTATAATTATATGACTAGCTCTAGCTAACGGCTGATTATATGACTACGCATTGTCAAGCAGTCGTATAATATAATAATAAGACTAGCTCTAGCTAACGGCTGATTGTATGACTAAACAAAGCTAACGATTGGCCTACTGGTTATATGACTAGCTCTAGCTAAACGCTGATTATATGACTAAACAAAGCTAACGATTGGCCTACTGGTTATATGACTAGCTCTAGCTAAACGCTGATTATATGACTAAACAAAGCTAACGATTGGCCTACTGGTTATATGACTAGCTCTAGCTAACGACTGATTGTATGACTAAACAAAGCTAACGATTGGCATACTGGTTATATGACTAGCTCTAGCTAAACGCTGATTATATGACTAAACAAAGCTAACGATTGGCCTACTGGTTATATGACTAGCTCTAGCTAACGGCTGATTGTATGACTAAACAAAGCTAACGATTGGCCTACTGGTTATATGACTAGCTCTAGCTAACCGCTGATTATATGACTAAACAAAGCTAACGATTGGCCTACTGGTTATATGACTAGCTCTAGCTAACGGCTGATTGTATGACTAAACAAAGCTAACGATTGGCCTACTGGTTATATGACTAGCTCTAGCTAACCGCTGATTATATGACTAAACAAAGCTAACGATTGGCCTACTAGGTATATGACTAGCTCTAGCTAACCGCTGATTATATGACTAAACAAAGCTAGCGATTGGCCTACTGGTTATATGACTAGCTCTAGCTAACGAATGAGTATATGTCTACGCAAGCAGTCGTATAATTATATGACTAGCTCTAGCTAACGGATGATTATATGACTAAACAAAGCTAACGATTGGCCTACTGATTATATGATTAGTTCAAGAAACCTATCAATCGGGAGTTGGACAATGTAAACAAACGGTACCATTGTTAATCGCTAAACGATGTATGGGCTATTACAGTGTGGCAATACCACGTGACCTTTGGCTACAGGTCCAAGACGAAATTTGCTTCAAGAAGAACATGGTATTGCTACATTGATTATACACATTCCCCTCACCCGATTGGCTGACTGATAACACGACTAGATTGAGTGACTGTACTATTTTATGGCTTAAGTATAAAATACAATGTACTTACTGCCAAGCCTTTATATGTGAAATCACACTGCGCAACCCATATGTATAGTCCGTCAAACGCAAAACCCGAACTGATCGAGTATGTTGAATCTACGACTGGACTTGAAACGCCTATACACACAGCTTCAAACGAGACAGTAAAAGTATTGTCTGCTTCAGCGCCCCCACTGCTGGTAATTGCGCCAGTGTTTAACACAATATGGCTGATGTACCGAATACCGTCCTGAAATGTCGATCATGAAACGTGAACGGTATTTGGATAACTGTATGTCACCTATGTGTTTAATTAAACAAGTCATTAAGAATTGCAAGCAATACAGATGTCCCCTACCGGTTTGAAGCCATTTCCAATGTTTCTGTTGCCATAGCAACCACAATTTTTTTCAGAATCAAAATATTTTTAGACGTGCATAATCCCCTAATTGCCCCCTATCCACATACCATGTTTCATAAACCTTGCTTGGAAACTGTTTCAGTTATGTCAAGATCCAGATTTTTGACGGACGGACGGAGAGCAAACCTATAGCCGTCCGGTTAAAAACCGGAAGGGGACTAACAAACATGTCTATCAATGGTTTTAGCTCACCTGCCACATTGTGATCACAGTGAGACAAAGTGAGCTTAAAATTGTGACCGCCCCTCGCCTGTCGTCCGATCACAATAGCTTATGAACCAACTATAGAGGTCGCACTATTTACCTTGCCGTTCTGAAACTACCTCTATTGTCCGCCCATGCAGGATAATGTGATATTTACAAACATTAATCGGTTTGGTCAACTGTGGCAAAATTGGTTTTACAAATCACTTAAATAAACAGATAAGGTCAGTATTGTACTTAAAACATCACTGATAATCGTGCACATAATTGTAATCCACCTTTTTAGAATATACCAAGTTTTCCCGCCTTTCACATTATCCTGGGCGGACTATACCAAGTCTAGGTCAAGTGTAACATTGGGTTAGCTGGGGTCAAAAACTCGTTTTCCAAGTCAAATCAAAGGAATCATGTAAGGTTACAGTTCTCGCTGAATCTTAAAGAAACATAGTCACAAAGGTCAACCTTGTTTAGGTCAATTTCATAGATATACGACGCCCAACCGGTATTCAAAAATGTAAAAAATGTATTACCCGGTATAAGTTAACAACATTTAACTGAGACTCGTCGGACTCGATTGAGTCTAGGCACAGGAACTTATCACATTTATAATATGAAAAAAAAAGAAAAAAGAAAAAAAAAATTTCACTAGGCCTACTGCACATTTTTTTAGGTACTGTTTATTAATGATACAGTTACCTGTGGCCTACTGTACTGTTAAAATATATTTTAGTAGTAAAGTAGGCCTCATTTTTTTCTTTTTTTTTCATTTTTTTTTCAAATTATAAATGCAAGTTCCTGTGGTCTAGGTTTAATTTGGTCAGAAAAGACATAGATACTACCGTGTCGAACGTCGAATTCTGTCTAAGACGGTCCAAAGACCGGTTGCAACAAAAAGAGGAAGGTTCGGCGTGGGGCTAGCAACCCCACCCTGTGAAACAAACCTATGCAACAGAAACGCCAACAAAGAATCTAGATGCTCACTTCTTGGAAGAGGAAGGGCACTCTTGAGGACCACTGTTGGCGGCCCATACACCGGAAGGAATGGAGGGCCTAAGTAAAGTAAGTATTTACCGTGTCGGAATACCCGTCTACTAAGTAAGTCGTCCACTCCGTGTCCGTGGGGCTGCAGTAATCTGGATTATCAAATGATAACGTACTTCCTGCGCTACAGGCAACAGAATCCTCGATGATGGTAAATACTCCCTCCTGTGGAACTATAAGCTCGGTGGTCGTATCTGAATAGAATAGAATAACCGTTTATTTCCAATGTCGGACCCAGTCGGGCTTACAATTTTGATATATATATCATCAGGGGGTGACGTTTGTAAATAATGACGAAATGAGTAATTAAAACTCCATAATTTAATTAAATTCAAGGACTTTCGCCTTAAGTCTCTGCATGGGTATAACAAATGTGAAAAGCATGTAAGGCGAAATACAGTGGGTTTTTAGTTTGTTATATCCCTGAAGAGTCTATAGATTAACTGAAATATCAGTGGAAACTCAAAAATTCTAAATGAATTTCATGAAAGGAATTCTATAAGTATCCGTACGCAAAACCTCCGATTAGCAACTAACCTGTTGTGGTCGCACCAGCCGGGACAACGACGGTGAATACGACAGTTATTGAGCTACCGATGTAGATCTCCGGATAGGTTCCGAATGTCGTTGTTGCTTGCATGTCTACTCCCACCTCTGTTTGTGCCATTACTAAAATGATAGAAAAATAAGGAACGTATAAAAAGAGTTTAGAGTTTATTTTCAAACACAGTAGACAATCCATGAGAACACAAATGTTCAATATCGTCTTTATATCATGGCTACGGCAATTTACATTGATGCCAACTGAGGCGGTGTGGCTAAATCCGATGATAATTGATGGGGTGTGTCTTAATTTTCAAAGCAATGAGTGCAATTACTACAGTGCAGGATAATATTATCCTGCACTGTATACATACAACTCCATTGTACTTTACTTCGGTCAACGTGACCTCTATCGATTTTCGTGGTCGAGTTATATTGGAGTCCACAACTTTAAAATCACAACACCGTGCTATTGATTTTCATTGGACATGTTAATCGGTCAGCATTGTAAAAATTTGGACACGCCTTATGTTTACAAAGTGACAGCCAATGATATAAGTCAGAAAGAAAACGCTTAACGCTTGGTTGTTTATTTTGTCTCGGGCTACGCCCTCGACAAAATAAGACAACCTCGCGTCTGCGTTCTCTTTCTTTAACATAGCATATATATAGGCGCAAACTATTATAAACACAACGTGCAAAGTATTGGGAACCATTCCTGACGAAGCCGAATTTGGTGTTATTATAATGTTATGATATTCATTTTTTTATTATTTTTCGAGGATAATTGCCGCTTTGTCCGTCCGTCAGTCCATCTAATATATTTTCGTCCGGATGATAACTCAATAACTATACCTATTAACTTGAAATTTCGCGGGTGCATATATCTCATTAAGGAGAAGTGAAGTGCACAAGAACCATAACTCTTCATTGCGTATTTTGGAGTTATGATCCTTTGTTTTTTGTCATACTGAATTCTTGTCCAGGCCATAACTCATACAGCATTGGAGATGTTATTTTGAAACTTCATAGGTGAATACTAGTATATCTCTTGAGAGGAAATACAGTGCCCAAAAGCTATAACTATGTATTGCATATGTTTGGATTTATATGGCCCTTTATAAATGTTTTATTAAAATACTTAAATCTTGTCCAGGCCATGACTCAAACTGTATTGGATACATTAATTTAAAAACTTGAAACTTCATAAGTGAAAAGGTCTTATTGCGATGAAGCACATGGTTTAAGAACCATAACTCATTTTTGCTTTTTTTTTCAAGTTATTGGTCTTACTAATTTTTCATACTTTTAAATTGTTGTCCGTACCATAACACATGCAGTATTGGAGACATCAATTTGAAACTTCAAAGGTAAATGGTTATCATTAACGTACAGTGCATTCTCGTTCACCAGAGTATTCTCCACCAGTGATATCACAGTCTGGGAACTTGACTAACCACTGATGTATGAGGATGCGTAAAGTGCACTTGCCAAAGTACCGTAACTCTCTTAAATATTTGTGAAGTAATTTTTTTTGGCAAGCACCGTTACGGGAGCATCACCGTTTCCTGACGGCTCTTGTGTTAGGTATAGTACGGTAATATTGACATAATCCTTTATGCATGAATATGTTACATGGTTCTTGCATTGAATATATAAAATCCCGCTAGCAAATAATACAATGCCGTTCTTTTATATTTGTGTTTGTATCACACCTCGAGCGTCTTCGTGAAAACAAACAACCGGGTGGTAAATATGGAAAATATAGCAGCTGTTAAATTATGCAAATGGAAGGTCCAGGATCCCGTTCAATTTTCCTGACGTAATTAGTACGTACACGTATTTAGTGTTGGTAATGGAGTTATTTGCATAATTTATAAGGTATGTAACAGTATGATCGTGTTTCATATCAAAGGAGTCAGTCAACTGAACATAATTTGATCGATTTGTTGAATTGCCATTAGAGGGATGTTTAACTTATCACAATCTTAATCTTAAACAAATATAGATATATAACCAGAATTATAAATCCATGCAAACCAGGTAGTGAGATTTCAACTTAACAAATTCACGATTTCTACTTCTTCTGAACTTCATGAATTCATTGCTTTAAATGAATGAAGTTGAAATCGTGAATTCGTGAAGTTAAAAAGCATGTTTTCATGAGATATCGTGACTTCGCGAATTCAAGAAGTTGAAATCGTTATTTCATCTTAAATTCGTGAAGTGCTATCGTGACTTCGTAAGTTGAAATCGGTATTGCATGATGTTGAAATCGTGAATTTGTGAAATTCAGAAGTTGTAATCGTAGATTTTCGAACCGCATAAAGTTGAAATGTCACTATTGGTTTTTCGTATGCATGTACACACCAATGAATTATGTCGATGTTTGGGGGCTTCTAACATCATATACTATAGTCCGGAGAATTTGACACGAATCTCGACCTTCTATTAGCATAACTCAACTGTTGATATAATGTCCATAATGATAATCCCGGTTGTATGTTTTCATAAGCGGGAAATATCACGAAGACACTCGGTGTGTATAGTCCAGATAATTTGACACGACTCTCGACCTTTAAATTAGCATAATTTAACAGCTGATATATTGTCTATATTTGTAACCCCGGCTGTATGTTTTCATAAGCGAAGACTATCACGAAGACGAGATGTAATATAGTCCAGAGAATTTGATACGACTCTCGAACTTTAATTAGCATAATTTAACAGCTGCTATAGTGTCTATATTTATAACCCCGATTGTATGTTTTCATAATCGGGAAGTATCACGAAGACGCTCGATGTGCAATACCAACACAAATATAAAGGAACGATATTGCACGATTTGCTCGCGGAAATCTATATAGTCAACGCAAGAACCTTGTAATATATTCATGAATAAAGGTCAGGATCGTGTCAAATTCTCTGAGCTATACCAAAATAAATCTAAAGAACCGATATTGCACGATTTGCTCGCGGAAATTTATATATTCAACGCAGTTACCTTGTAATGTATTCATGCATAAATGTCAGGATCATGTCAGATTCTCTGTGCTATAATACCAACACAAATCTAAAGAACCGATAATTGCACGATTCGCTCGCAGAAAATTATATATTCAACGCAAGAACCATGTAATTTATTCATGCATAAAGGACAGCACCAAGTCAAATTCTACGTGCTTTATATCACGTTTACGTTTGCTGAATCTTTTGTAGAAATTATTGATGAAGCTTTCCCTATCAGGTATTGTATCCCCGTGTTTGTGCGACGATTTCACGGGTGGCTGCATGTACTGGATATGTTGTTCATTACTTATTTATACCATTTTAAGCTAACTTCGTTTCAAATTGGTTTTTAATATATCGATTATTGAGAAAGTTTATTACATACATGTATATTAACATATCACAGGCTTGGTGAATTTACGTACTACACACATTTTCTTGACGTCAACACTAGTTGTGTACGTGTTAGAATCGCCCTTTGAATATATGCACTAGAGAATATATGTCTCCAATTCGCTTTTAAAGTCACACTATTTCCCCCAAAACCATTTCCCGATCATCCAGTAAATAGACTAAATACAAAGAATTAGGATGTTATTCACAAATGACATATTAATTGACGACAGAATGTTAGCTATATCTGTCGAAATAGTATGCTAAAATCACATTTAGTAAAATGTACGGATCACAAAATACTAATTTTGCAAGAGTTGCTTCCCTTAGACTTTAAATTGTGCATTTATTGTTTACATATCATTATTTTGTTTACATACCAACTGGAGGCTTTATTTCGTTTTCTTCCATCTTAAGGTGTTTTCCACCTTTGGGACTCAATTAAAGTGCTCAAAATGCATCATTCTGCTGATAGGTTGCCAAGTTATTGCTTTTTGAAAATAGCAATTTAAGGCATAATGGGATTTTAACTAATGCTCGTATATAAGTCGGCCTATAAATAATTTACCAACCGATATTAACTTCAAACAGAAAAGTTTACGTTATTCAATTAGCACTTATCAATTCATTTATTAAACAAGTTCTACAGAACTCTCCACACCGCAATCCTGATGGTATCAAAGCAAACATTGCCGGTCAGGTGGAGCATTCGACTTGTTGAAACTAGGTCATTCGGCTGAAACCATGGCCTTCAGCTTTTTAACAGCAATAGAACTTCCGACAGCTAAAACTAATTATTGCAGCCGTTTTACTGTTGAGACTAGGCCTTCAGCTTGGGCATTAACCGTTTTTGATTGCTGAAACTAGTTTATTCAGCTTTTGACAGCTGGCACTTTGGCAGTTCAATTTCTCGTTCGGTCATGTGCTGGGCATTGTGCCTGGTATGTGTTTATGTTTTCTTTGCTCGGCTAGTTACTAGTAAGTTGAGTGCTACCTTCCCTGTCCGAATTAGTACTATATTTTTGGTAAGGTTGCATTCAAATTGTCAAATGAGTTTTCAAATACATGTTTTTCGTATTTCTGGAGTTCAGCATTTCTAACTAAGATGTTTACACCAATTTTACCATTTGAATTTTGCTTACGTTGACGAATAAATTGCTAATATTAATTAAGAAATAATGAATATGCATTTGTGTGTGTTATCATATAATTAAGCACATTCACGAGTTCTTATGCGTAGTAATTAAATCACGAGTGCATAGCCGGACAAGTGACTTTGCTTTATTATTCGATAAAACAGAGGTACACATTCATTATTTAAATACTAACAAAGTCAATATTCTGCATTTGACAACACGTTAAGACATAGTAACCAAAGCACTATTTTCTACCTTTGCAGTATAAAGTTATTCAGCAGTAGCTGTGTTTTATCGGTAGTTAAAACACAGCTTATGTGTTTTATCGGTAGTTAAAACACAGCTTATGTGTTTTATCGGTAGTTAAAACACAGCTTATGTGTTTTATCGGTAGTTAAACACAGCTTATGTGTTTTATCGGTAGTTAAATACAGCTTAATTTCCTCCGTGTGTATATAGCTGAAACTACTGGTTGTGTTAGAATGCTGGATAAATTGCTAATAGACTCTACTATTAATACGTGTTATGCTAATAATCATATTGTCGGGTGTCTGTATACCCGAGTAGAGTTTGCTGAACAAATACATATACGAGAATATGACAATCCACTCCTTGTTTGCGGAAGAAATTAAATACCGGTGCATACTCATTTCAAGTGATAATCTTTTGAGCTTCAATATTCGAGGTAGAATCACATAAATACATGTATATGGGACTGGAATCGATAAAAATGAATCATATATGTGAACATAGGCTTGTGTGTTGGACATTGTGCCTTGTATTTTATAGGTCACTCAGCGTTGGCATTCGGCATTTTTATTGCTGAAACTAGTTCGTTCAGCTTTTTGACAGCTATGTCGTGGGCGGATCACTTTTTGTTCGGTTGTGTGTTGGGTATTATGCTTTATATATCTTTATATTTTCTGTGCTCGGTTGGTTAAATTAATTGCTGCCTTCCCTGTCCGTCTTAATTATCCTTATGGCGATCCAGCTATTCTGGTTTAAGATTTGCTTGACATTTGACGAAGTAATTAACTTGATACAGTACATGCGCAGACCAATCGAGACCATACATATAACGGCGGCAGACACAGATCGTACCAGCCACATCCCCATAAATGGATATTCGAGTAAGCATATAAACCGTCCCTATCAATGAATGACACAGTGCGTGGTTTCTTAAAGTAGCATATGGAAATAACCATAAAAGCCACATTAGTCCTTATAAACGGCTATTTTCAAAAAATCAATAACTAATAACTTGGTAACTTATTTGAAGAGCCATGGATTTTGAGCACTTGAGTCGTTTAGGGTTTGAAGTACTCTTTTTTCGTTTGCAATATTGCGGACGTAGCATTAGGTTTCTAAAAATCCCACCGTCAGTTAATCTTATTCAATATGCAAAACATTCAAATAAATAATTTCTTGACCCTAATCAAAGTTTGAGTAGTATGTATCATGATGTCTCCAGTTGCCGGGCATCTAAGTAAAACTTTTTGAATTATCTAAATTAGAGGAAAGTATGACTTAACCATTTAAGCTAAACATGAAATCAACGAAAAACAAATTCTAACTTGTATGATCTATTTTAGCATCATATCACGTGATCTCCATGGTCTGGTTTGAAGAGCGCTTTCTAGACTGGTGCTCTTACAAATTTCATAAGGGTCTCAATTGGTAGTATTGTCCTTCAGCCACATTTGTGCATTCTCATTTGGGCAAAGATGAGATGAATTATCTCCCTTTTTTAAAATGTCATGACTTGTTGGTCTTTTTTTGTTGTTTTTGAAATTTTACGTTTTTTGTATAAATCTGAGGCATTATTTTGCGGAAATAAACTGATATCTGTTAAATCTATCAATACATGAAAATTCTTCCAACCATAACTCAGAAATGAAGTTTTGATGTGTGCCGGAATTAGGGGAAAGTTCGGTAATAGCAGAATCACGGATATACATTGTATACATGTACCTTCAACGATTTCTATGAAACATAAGGATAAAATATATATGCTTTTAACCAAATATAGGATCTATTTCAGCAGCTGGTCCGTTTTGTCCAGTACCTTGTGAAACCTTCGGAAGTTGTGAGCGAGTGGACTATAGTTTCAAGTCGTCCTTTTTTCCAAGGTGTCACAGGGTACTAGAAAAAAGGCAAAGTGGCTGATAGGGATCCTTTATTTCATGGAAAGCTTAAATTTCCCCCTTTTATTGGCGTATGTTTCATACAAATTGGTATAGAAATAAAATACGGCTGATTTCGTTTTCCAATGTTGACACATTTCGACTTGCATTTGATGCCATTTGTGACGTCAGAATCACGTGGAATTGCAACATTGAATACTGTAACTTTTATTGACAACGGCTAGATATCAACTTTATGTTAACCCTTATCATTAGTGAAATATTATCTGATCAGTAAACCGACTGCATTAGAATAAAAATAATTGACATTTTAAATATACAATAATGAGTCCGATTTCCAATAGGAATAGTATGAATAATTAATTAATTAAATACACACCGACTTGATTGTCTCTATATGGAACTGATGAAACGTAATACTTAGTATTCAGCATTATCTATTGTACGGCTTGCGGTTTTATACTAATTTAATTTTGGTCGATGATTGTAATAAGTCTGTGTTTTTTAATATTGGTTTGAAGTCCATGTTTCTGTTTTATAAAAGTACTTACGACATTCTGAAACTCACGTTCAAATTTAAATTCTTAATATTATTTAACGAATACAAATTGTAAATGGATCTGCTTTATTAGCAACGATTTAGTAATTCACTCATACAAAACCATACCAGTCCCAAATTTAGTGTATACTAATTTATTTAATGTCGTTTGTGAAACAAGTTGTTCAAACTTATATTAATCACTCTCGACACCTCATTCCTGATGTTATCCATCGTCACGAGGGTATGTGAGAAGGGACGCCAGATTCCGAGCGTCAAGCAAGGGTATAGTTACTGGTACCATTCTAATTTCGTTCTTGGTAAGACGCAGCCTAGGTTCCTACCCGTGACTTCCCGTACTCGATGCTCTACCACTATGCTATCGAAACGGAAGAAATAGATATTCATCGTCAATAGGCTAGGAGAAAAAAGGGAACATTTCCACCTTTTAAATGCCGAGAGCTAAGTAATGAAATTATTGTTATATTTCACATTTGTATGGTATCCAAACAAAAAGCGAAATCAAAAGCACAGTGGACACGCTTTCACTTACTATAAGTCCAAGCTAGCGTTCGGAGAGCGGTTTTGTACGAAAAAGCAAGTTATCCGAAAAAGACTTTGAGCACAACCATTACTACAAATATTTGCCATTTAGTTTTAGAGCCCATTGAGAACATTAAATATAGTAACAGCCTTTGAAATTATGGCAATCATACGGTCATTCGATCAGCTTGGGCATTCAGCTTTTTGATTGCTGAAACTGGTTCATTTAGAATTTCGACAGCTTAAACATGGGAGGATTATAACTTGTTTAATTGGGCATTGTGCCTGTTATGTTTTTATGTTTTTTCTGCTCGGTTGGTTCAGTTAGGTATTGTACCCTGTGTTTTTTTATGTTTTCTGTGCTCGGCTGGTTAAGCTGAGTGCTGCCTTCCCTGTCTGACTTAATATTATCTTTTAGTATCTCAAGCGTGGGTAAAGCAGATTTAATTTTTGTTCATAAGTTTCTTGAAGATGCACCCGATGCCTTTTGTGTCAGAATTAAATTTCTCTCCAAGTTAATTTGTTTGGACTAACGGGTTCACCTTTCAACATTAGGTACGAGCTTAGCCCTAAATGTCTAATATACTTAATAATAAATTCTGTCGGCTGGATTACATGTGTGCCTCCGTAGCTCAATGGTTAGCGCGGTGCCGTCTAATATGGCGCTCCGGGTTTTAATACGGGTGGAGGCACTCATGAATATGTCCGTCATATTTCAGCAGAAAAGGCTATGCTCAGAATTATATGGAATAAAGTATGGCAACATGGAACTGGACTCGTTTTAAAGTAAACATTCTGCGCTCATCCGTCATTCTAACAGATTTATTTTTTTAATGAATATGAAAACATTTTCTCTACAGTACACATTAACGCACTACACGACGAATATTGAGTGACCAACATTAATGTATATGCTGCAATCAGCCAAACTTAAAATAAATTTCAGATATCGTATATTATGCTCAAAAATACTCTTTTCTGTTCATTTTCAAGAGGTTGTATCACAATTTATCGCGTTTGAGTTATACCCTTTCATTGAATGAACACACAAGTAACGCAATATAGTTAAACATTTTGTTCTAGACTCTTGGTAAAGACCATTTTGGTCGAAATATTGAGTAACTGACTGATAATCACACACACGTTTAATTGTGCTTCAGTGTCTGGACTGACTTTCAATGAGTTTGAAACAAGATATTATGTTTACACTAATTAGAAACAATCATTAAAATAGTAGATAATTAGTTGACAAGCATGACAAATAAAAGACGAGTAAACAAAACAAAACATAAACTCACCGGCAACAAACAAATACCCAACACAGAGAATCCAAATCATGGTTGTTGAATGCCTTTCCTCGGCCAGGTTATGAAGCGATTTCGTTCTGCGACGCAATAACCCACGTGACATCACGTGGTGTCTGTATCAGTCACCCGTTACTGTAACTATAACGACCGGATATATGAACGCTCGTATTATGCGTGCAAATGCAGAACCATGTATCCATGTATAGAACGTTGTAACAAACGAATTCCCTGGATGATTTAAGCGGAGTTTATTTTAACAACCTCGATATATTTTCCATAAAATATTCAGTAAGTTATTTTAAGAGTTAAACTGAAACGTGTGTATGAAATCTGATTATTATTATTATATGTACATGTTAATCATTTAATGGATACTATACAGTATGAAAGTCTGACATATGCAATATGTTTGAGCAGAGCAGAGCAGCGCAGAGCAGAGCAGAGCAGAGCAGAGCAGAGCAGAGCAGAGCAGAGCAGAGCAGAGCAGAGCAGAGCAGAGCAGAGCAGAGCAGAGCAGAGCAGAACAGAACAGAACAGAACATATATTTATATATTTACCAAGACTTGTAACAAGCACATTGTTTACTTATCCATATAAATATTATATTCATATTATACCGAATACACAAAGTAGGTGTATTACTGTATTAACGGAGAAAAAAGGTTTTCAAACATCATAAAAACTTACTTATATTAGTAAACATGTAAAGTTACACATGACTACACAGAAATATCATGTTCCTCAGTTTTCTAATGATTCGAGGAAACTTGAATTCCCTTGTTGAAAGATGCTACATCCAAATTGTTTCCCGCCAAAATACAAATTGTGTTTCCATAAAATACATGAATATGAACAAATCATAATGTACAAGTTCACAGTCACATAGTTTATGTATGTAATGTCCACTTCAAAGTTTAAAAAGGGAAATTTAAATAACAAAATTGTGTCACTGTGTTTTTTGTTAAACTTTGATAATTTTAGTAGCTGTATGCACCCCTTTTCAACTTCGAAGTCCAGCCTACTGTTTCCTTAAAAAATATTCAAAAATGCGTGTTTCTGCCGACTGTTACATTGTGGTTAGTGTGATGTGTGGTAGCCTTGTTGTTGGTGTGATGAGTGGTCGTCCTTGTGGTTAGTGTGATGAGTGGTCGTTCGTGTGATTAGTGTGATGTGTGGTGGTCCGTGTAGTAAGTGTGATGTGTGGTCGTCAGTGTGGTTAGTGTGATGTGTGGTCGTCCTTGTGATTAGTGTGATGTGTGGTCGTCCTTGTGATTAGTGTGATGTGTGGTCGTCCTTGTGGTTAGTGTGATGTGTGGTCATCCTTGTAATTAGTGTGATGTGTGGTCGTCCTTGTGTTAAGTGTGATGTTTGGTCGTCCCTGTGATCAGTGTGGTGTGTGGTCGTCCTTGTGATTAGTGTGATGTGTGGTCGTCCTTGTGGTAAGTGTGATGCGTGGTCGTCCTTGTGATGTATGGTCGTCCGTGTGATCAGTGTGGTGTGTGGTCGTCCTTGTGATTAGTGTGATGCGTGGTCGTCCTTGTGATGTGTGGTCGTCCTTGTGATTAGTTTGATGTATGGTCGTCCGTGTGATAAGTGTGATGTATGGTCGTCCGTGTGATCAGTGTGGTGTGTGGTCGTCCTTGTGATTAGTGTGATGTGTGGTCGTCCTTGTGATGTGTGGTCGTCCTTGTGATTAGTTTGATGTATGGTCGTCCGTGTGATAAGTGTGATGTGTGGTCGTCCTTGTGTTTAGTGTGATGTGTGGTCGTCCGTGTGATAAGTGGTTGTCCTTGTGATGTGTGGTCGTCCTTGTGATTAGTGTGATGTGTGGTCGTCCTTGTAATTAGTGTGATGTGTGGTCATCCTTGTGATTAGTGTGATGTGTGGTCGTCCTTGTGGTTAGTGTGATGTTTGGTCGTCCTTGTGATGTGTGGTCGTCCTTGCGATTAGTGTGATGTGTGGTCGTCCGTGTGATTAGTGTGATGTGTGGTCGTCCGTGTGATTAGTGTGATGTGTGGTCGTCCGTGTGATTAGTGTGATGTGTGGTTGTCCTTGTGTTTAGTGTGATATGTGGTCGTCCGTGTGATTAGTGTGATGTGTGGTCGTCCTCGTGATTAGTGAGATATGTGGTCGTCCGTGTGATTAGTGTGATGTGTGGTCGTCCTTGTGATGTGTGGTCGTCCTTGTGATTAGTGTGATATGTGGTCGTCCGTGTGATTAGTGTGATGTGTGGTCGTCCTTGTGATAAGTGTGATGTGTGGTCGTCCGTGTGATAGTGTGATGTGTGGTCGTCCTTGTGATGTGTGGTCCTCCTTGTGATGTGTGGTCCTCCTTGTGATTAGTGTGATCGTCCTTGTGATGTGTGGTCGTCCTTGTGATGTGTGGTCGTCCTTGTGATTAGTGTGATGAGTGGTCGTCCTTGTGATGTGTGGTCGTCCTTGTGATGTGTGGTCGTCCTTGTGATTAGTGTGATGTGTGGTCGTCCTTGTGATGTGTGGTCGTCCTAGTGATGTGTGGTCGTCCTTGTGGTTAGTGTGATGTGTTGTCGTCCGTGTGATTAGTGTGATGTGTGGTCGTCCTTGTGATGTGTGGTCGTCCTTGTGATTAGTGTGATGTGTGGTCGTCCGTGTGATTAGTGGTTGTCCTTGTGATGTGTGGTCGCCCTAGTGATTAGTGTGATGTGTGTTCGTCCTTGTGTTAAGTGTGATGTTTGGTCGAACTTGTGTTTAGTGTGAAGTGTGGTCGTCCGTGTGGTTAGTGTGATGTGCGGTCGTCCTTGTGTTAAGTGTGATGTTTGCACGAACTTGTGTTTAGTGTGATGTGTGGTCGTATTGTGTTTAGTGTGATGTGTGGTCGTCAGTGTTGTTAGTGTGATGTGCGGTCGTCAGTGTGGTTAGTGTGATGTGTGGTCGTCCGTGTGGTTAGTGTGATGTGTGGTCGTCCTTGTGTTAAGTGTGATGTTTGATCGAACTTGTGTTTAGTGTGATGTGTGGTCGCCCTTGTGATTGGTGTGATGTGTGGTCGTCAGTGTGGTTAGTGTGATGTGTGGTCGTCCTTGTGATTAGTGTGATGTGTGGACGTCCGTGTGATTAGTGGCTGTCCTTGTGATGTGTGGTCGTCCTTGTGATTAGTGTGATGTGTGGTCGTCCTTGTAATTAGTGTGATGTGTGGTCATCCTTGTGATTAGTGTGATGTGTGGTCGTCCTTGTAGTTAGTGTGATGTGTGGTCGTCCTTGTGATGTGTGGTCGTCCTTGTTGCGATTGGTGTGATGTGTGGTCGTCCGTGTGATTAGTGTGATGTGTGTTCGTCCTTGTGTTAAGTGTGATGTTTGGTCGAACTTGTGTTTAGTGTGATGTGTGTGGTCGTCCGTGTGGTTAAGTTGATGTGTGGTCGTCCTTGTGTTAAGTGTGATGTTTGCTCGAACTTGTGTTTAGTGTGATGTGTGGTCGTATTGTGTTTAGTGTGATGTGTGGTCGTCAGTGTTGTTAGTGTGATGTGCTGTCGTCAGTGTGGTTAGTGTGATGTGTGGTCGTCAGTGTGGTTAGTGTTATGTGTGGTCGTCCTTGTGTTAAGTGTGATGTTTGGTCGAACTTGTGTTTAGGTGTGATGTGTGGTCGTCCTTGTGATGTGTGGTCGTCCGTGTGTTAAGTGAGAGGTGTGGTCGTCCGTGTGTTTAGTGTGATGTGTGGTCGTTCTTGTGTTAAGTGTGATGTTTGGTCGAACTTGTGTTTAGTGTGATGTGTGGTCGTCCGTGTGATTAGTGTAATGTTTAGTCGTACTTGTGTTTAGTTTGATGTGTGGTCGTCCTTGTTATTAGTGTGATGTGTGGTCGTCCGTGTGATTAGTGTGATGTGTGATTAGTGTGATTTGTGAACGTCCTTGTGATGTTTGGTCGTCCTTTTGATTAGTGTGATGTGTGGTCGTCCGTGTGATTAGTGTGATGTATGGTCGTACTTATGTTTAGTGTGATGTGTGGCCGTCCTTGTGATTAGTGTGATGTGTGGTCGTCCGTGTGATTAGTGTGATGTGTGATTAGTGTGATGTGTGGTCGTCCTTATGATGTTTGGTCGTCCTTGTGATTAGTGTGATGTGTGGTCGTCCGCGTGATTTGTGTGATGTGTGATTAGTGTGATTTGTGGTCGTCCTTGTGATGTTTGGTCGTCCTTTTGATTAGTGTGATGTGTGGTCGTCCGTGTGATTAGTGTGATGTATGGTCGTACTTATGTTTAGTGTGATTTGTGGTCGTCCTTGTGATGTTTGGTCGTCCTTTTGATTAGTGTGATGTGTGGTCGTCCGTGTGATTAGTGTGATGTATGGTCGTACTTATGTTTAGTGTTAAGTGTGATCGTCCTTGTGTTAAGTGTAATCGTCCTTGTGTTAAGTGTGATGTGTGGTCGTCCTTGTGTTAAGTGTGATGTGTGGTCGACCTTGTGTTAAGTGTGATCGTCCTTGTGTTAAGTGTGATCGTCCGTGTGGTTAGTGTGATCGTCCGGGTGGTTAGCGTGATGTGTGGTCGTCCTTGTGTTAAGTGTGGTCGTCCTTGTGGTTAGTGTGTTATGTGATCGTCCTTGTGGTTAGTGTGATGTGTGGTCGTCCTTGTGATTAGTGTGATATGTGATCGTCCTTGTTCTCCCGATTTCTTCCGATACCACCCGATTCATCACAATTCTTCCGTGGTCACAAACTGTCACATGACTTCCCCGAAGCTTCCCCTAGACCACAAGGAACCTGTTCCCGATGTCCTGATACTAGAAGCTCATTAATTTCAATCGGGAGTACCTCGCTGAGGCGAAACATGCTCAGTGGGGCCTAGACTTTAATGCTAAGTCGGCCACCTCTCTTATATGTACATGGACCGTTTTTAAAGCTGATAATGCGAGACCGATAGGTCCATTTATTTTTTATTGTGACATTATTACGTGGTAATTTGTTTTTTAGTCTTTATTTATAAGCACGAAGCTTACGTTTTTACGCAACGATACACATATAACAACTAGTATCATCGGAGCGATGTTATTTGAAACGTTTGTTTGCTAAATCAATGAAACCGGACGCCTGGTTTAACAAGGCCTAGTAAACGTTCCTGACGATGTGAAATCAATATAGGGACATTGTCGCCGTATAGAGTTTGTATTGAAGTGAAATTAAAATTATGAAATATTCATACCCAGTAATGGCAGGTAGTCATAAACACATGTATGAAGCTTTAAAACATCACAGTATATATATGAATATGAAATTCACAATGTACATGTACTTGATACTATCGACTTTCTAGCAATTGGAAAATAGAAATACACTTGTCGCTTGATGAGGACGATTTTTACATATACGAGAGGTGCCCCACTTATATTTGAACACCATTGAATTTTTTTTTCATGCTAACCCGATATTAATCAAATAACTCTTTTGAACCGCGTAAAGTAATGTGTAAGGTAACATATGCACGAGTTTTTTTTTGGTTTGGTCTGTTTGCAATCTGATTCGAGCCGAAATCAGCAATTATGTAGAGGTTGTGGCGTTTGGCTTTTTGAAGGCCAAACACTCCGTAAGAAGCACCAAGACGGTGTTAATAGATCATGGATATACCGTTTCTGCGAAGAATATCAGTATATTTTGTCACTAGGATGGTGTTTTACGTTCTGTTGCTCTAATAAGTGAAATGACACAAAATATTAAATAATGCCAAAAGGTGACGATTCCTTCAATAATATTTCCCATTGGTTATATGATAATTAGGATAACCCCAATAACCAAATGGGGATTTCAATTAAGGTAGGAGTATCCTTCGGCACTACCATCTAAGTAATTTCCATAATGGTGAATGCCAAGCTCAATAGGTTTTCACCAGCGATTTTACCAAAAAATACAAGGGAGACAATCGTCTTAAACCCCCGTATATGTTACAACGGAACGGTAATGTCGATGACTTTGTCATCTCTGATGAGATAATGCTTTATATTTAAAATATTTACAGTAAAATAACATAGCGGGGTATTGCTATTTAAGAAATGTCTACGAGACTAGCAAAAAGTTACATTCGTTAAGCCACATGAGTTCGCACGCGGTTGCTAGACTTGTGCTGTTGTTTGTTAAGATTAACAAAATAGAGCTTATATTTATCCTACAAAGGGATGAATTAGCACACGGTACTGTGTGTCTAACGTTAAAATCGTGTTCGGACAAAAACCTTGCCACATCTCGTTCCTGACTACAATGTCTGGAACATGGTGCTTTGGTCCAGACTCAGCTTCATACCCCACCACAATCACACCATTTGATACCTTAAGAACACGAACTCGAAGTATGTTACTTCAGAATAGTAAATGCCGAAGACTAACAATCCTGCATTCATAGAATTAGAATCTTATTGATAAAGCAGCAGTGATTACACTCGATCAACGTTTACACCATCTATGGGGTTTTTGGTCTTCAAAAAGCCAAACGCCACACCCTCTACAGAATTGCTGATTTCAGCTCGAATCATATTGCAAGCAGTGAGTGCATATTTTACCTGGCCCCGATCACCTGAAGCATCTCAATCTTAGTCTAGATTATTTTCAAATACTGGTATGTGTCTTTGAGATTATTTCTATGGAAGGTCAGACTCAAAGTTGGCACCACAAAACGGATACATCGTTCTTTGTTTATTACAGTAAAATGTTTTGAGCACAAACTTAAGAATGATCTCACATATATAATCTTTACTTGAGCATAATTTCAATTTGAGTTGAGATTTCCACTTGAGATGCTTCGGGAGATCGGGGCCCGACACATTATTTTGCGCAGTTTAAATGAGTTGTTTCGCGCTAGCACGAAAATATCGCATATTCAATGGTGTTCAAATATGAGGCGCACCTCTCGTACAGTGTTTTTTACGAATTTCTTCTAATCCACGAATTCAAATACACTTCGAATAATTGACCCTACGATCGTATCCGATCCGATTCGTATCCGATCGTTGTCCATATCTAAAGTATATGGAACACGGCATTTTAAGACTGCTATTTTATAAAATAGCGATATGAGACCTCGACATTCAGCCGGCATGTCAGCTTTATACATCTCCATTAGCAACACATTAGAAACAAACCTCATGGAAATCGGTCAAGTGTTTGAAAATATACTTTTAAAAAATCCTTAACGGATTTAAAAAATGCGACAATGGGGGTATTTGGATTTTTACCAGGAAAACAAAAAAATTAGTTCTTCTATTTATATTCATCATCTTAAAGCTGAACTTATTGTCGTCAATTTGGTACCAACATAATTGCACAATTAAGACATCACTCCAAAAAATGAAAGTCACACCTTTAACAAACTTTTAATTTTAGCGTAGAAAAATGTATCCAAATGGAAGCCCAATTACTTATCTTTCAATGGTTACAATGCTGATGAGATCATTCGCTGTCATTTAAGTTGCTTAATTTACGATTGGAATAGTCGTAACATGATATAGTTCGCTTTTTACAAAATAAACATTTTACCTCGACATCATATGATCGTATTTAGCGTTGATCCAATTTACGGATAAACCTGTTACTTTTATTTTCTGGACTAATGTCTTATCCACGTGATGATTCCATAATTGCTAGTCAGGTTTATGATATTTGGGCATCAAACTGACGGCATTAAGTTAACCTTTAAAGACCATATATAAAATAATGAAATATATTATTTTATATTCCTCGTATTTGTCAACTTATCCCAGTGTCATCTGTATAAATCCATTTACCATTGAGAAAGCTCGTGATCCACAATTCATGCATATATACGTATGTCTATGTTCGCCGTAGTTCGAATCCTTGTATTAGTTATGTTGATGACGGGATACCGTAGTAACGTATATTGCTCAGCACAGGTCGGCTGGGGGCATTCGACTTATATGCATTGCTGAAACTAGGTAATTTAACTGAAACCTTGACACTGAGCTTTCTTCTTCTTTTGTCTACTGTTTAGGACTTCTGACAGCTTAAACTAGGGTTTCAGCCATTTTACTATTGTAACTAGGTCATTCAGCTTTTTGATTGCTGAATCTGGTTCATTTAGAATTTCGACAGCTTGGACACGGGTGGATTATAACTTGTTTTGTTGGGCATTGTGCCTTTTATGGATTTATGTTTTCTGTGCTCGGCTGGTTCAGGTAGGCATATTGTGCCTTGTGTGTGTTTTATGTGTTCGGCTGGTTAAGCTGAGTGCTGCAGCCTTCCCTGTCTGACTTAATATTATCGGTTTGTGTGCTTGTCGGTCGGTAGACCAAGCAGTTTCCGTTGATTAACTTTTTTTAGTAAAATGCCGGGCATAGCCTTTATTTGCCAGTCAGCGTTCTGCTGAAATATGGCAGGCATACGAGTGCCTACACCCGTATTTGAACACGGGTTGCCTGACGACAAGCGCGCTATAACCACTGAACTACGAAGGCACACGTGAGAACGCTTGACTATAGGATCCTCAAACCATGGATGTTGGTTAGCAACATTAAATGACCTCTGCCGATTTCGAGGCATGAAGGTAAAAGGTCAAGGTCACTGGGACCTTTAACATTGATGAATATATTCAATACATGGTTTCCGACTAATAACGGTTGGCTCAGGAACTTCAACTTAATAGGGAAGTTGGTCACCGTCAGTCTTTGACCCTCACTGATTTTTAGGTCAGAGGGTTAAAAGGCAAGTATGCAATGACCGTTAAAAGTTAATGATTATAGGGATTAACAAGGGGGGGGGGGCATAAATTTTACCAACATTTTTTTAATATTAATAATTTTATTGCAATTTTCAATACACACGCATAATTATATCAATAACATGGAAGTTGTATATTCTAGGGTAAAACCTTTCCAGAGTGGCCCTTATCTTTTACATCAAGTTCTGTTCACCACAGTATTGCATATTTCTTCTAAAACGTAATAAACTTGACCATATTAGGGAAACAACTTTTCATACATAAGAGTGGATGCAATGGAAAAGTTGTACCATATACATATTTGTAGTAAAATAATCACATTATTATAGCAACCTCAAACAAGAGGGCCCTGGCCCTAGGTCGCTCACCTGTTGTACTAGTGCATGCACACCCCTATGGTGACCCTACACATTTTCTGAATAAAATTTAAGAAAATTCAGCCTCTATTGCAAGTTTTTTTATGATTTGAACATGTGACCAAGCTTTTGACCCCAGATGACTAAATTAATATCAAACTTAACCTAGATTGTGCTGAGATGATCATTAGGACCAAATTTCATAAAGATTAAGTCGAAATTGTGACCTCTGGTGATTACACGGGGTTTTTCTATGATCTGACCTAATTAAATTAAATTTAAACAAAAAATATTTGCCTCCATATAAATGTACGTATAAATACATACTTTAAAAACAAAACATTACCTAAACACTTAAAAAATAAAAATAAAAAGTATTATGCTCCCAGTGGGGTTTGAACCCATGATCCTCAGGAATATGTCAATTGACATTGTGACCTTGTTTTCGACCCCAGATGACCCAAAATGGAACTTGACCTAGATTTTGTTGACATGATCATCGTGAAAAAGTTTCATAAAGATTAAGTTGAAAGTGTAACCTCTGGTGACTACACAAGGTTTTTATATAACTGTACGAATACATGCTATAAATACAAAACAATACCTAAACACTTAAAAAAAATTAAAAATTATGGTTCCAGTGGTGTTTGAACCCACGACCCTGACAGGAAAATGTCAATTGACATTGTGAGTTTTATAATTGACAGTGTGACCTTGTTTTTGATTTCAGATGACCCAAAATCGAACTTAACCTAGATTTTGTTGACATGATCATTGTGACCAAGTTTCTTAAAGATTTGGCCAAAATTGTGACCTCTAGAGAGGACACAACCCAATTGTTGACGGACGGACGGACGACGAGTGATCACAAAAGCTCACTCTGTCACTTTGTGACAGGTGAGCTAAAAACATAACAAAAATTAAAATATTTTAAGACAGCATGTTTCATATATTTGGAGACTAGATTTAGATCTACCAAGTCATACTATTCTGACTAACATAAGATCAACCAGTCCTGCAGTTCTTATAAATATGCTTAGCATAGAACAAGGAAGCTAAAATACCACTACCATATCAACTTTGGTTAGGCCTTTATTCACAAAACTAATGAGATAATTTTGCCAAAGAAAAAAATTCTAAATTTGGTGTATAAATTTCAAAGATTTTATGAAAATAGTTTTTGCCTAATACAGGCTTTTGTCTAAGAAGATTCTATTGCACTATGCTATCATTTAAAATTGTCTAAAACAAAAATAAAGATTTTTTATTTCTAAGTGAAATACTTTTCAACTGAGAAACTTTCTTCAGAAAATATCAAAAACGTTTCGTGAATACGTACAGGCCCTGGAATTGACATCCCTTAACCTACCGTTGTCATTGTGGACCCTGTCAGCACTGTATCACTAAAGACTTTTAGCTCACCAGAGATAACTCTAGCCTTATCAATAAATAAACATGGATAATATAAACACTGCACCGTCGACTTGCTGCTAGTTATCAGCGTAGATTGAAAGAGTAAGTGATTATGCACCAGATTGAAAAATTGGACATCGAAAATGCATTTAATTTTCCTTTGTAAACAAAGTCTAGTGTTATCATCAGCAGACAATAGCAAGTGCCACACATAGTAACTTATGTAAACATATAACATTCAACCATCACCATGTAAAAAACTAACAAAATGTGCACAAATATAATTACAGTAATACCTTGACTATAAACCACTTCAATAAGACAACCTCAAAGTTAAGACCACAGTTTTCATGACATCTCCATTTTCACTCCTTTTCTCTCTTTTTTAACTACAAGATTGAGTCCATCTCAATTATTCCACTATCAAATGAAGACCACAATTTTCAGGCCTGTTTTAACCAGGCTCTGCGAAACGTTCATTAACTTGTCAGTCCAAATCGGCAAAATTAGTAAATGTTCCTCTTTGTCTAATAGAAAATACAGGATTTTCTCGTAAGTTTGAATCCAAATTTGTCAGTCAGAACTGGAGGACTGACAGTTTTAGCGTAGCGTGGTTTTAACAGATTTTGCTGTTTTTGACCTAAATATTTAGACAAACTCTATAATGAGACCAGTTTGCAAGGGTCTCATTATAGGTGGTCTTACCACAGAGTTTTTTTTTACATTCATTCTATCGAACATTACCTAACAACAAAATGGCCATCATACTAGTGCTATAAAAATACCATACCGCAAATACAATCCAATGCCACACAAAAACAGTGGTAGCACCTAACCACCTACCGCTTAGGCACCTACACAAGAGTCAGACATAGAACGAACCATTCATATCCTCAAAGTTGGATATTTCAAGCAAGCCCATAATTATACTCAACCCGCAATAAATTTTGTGCATAATTAACCATAAGGGGAGGTAATTATGAATAATAACCACAGGGCTAAGCAGTGATTCATCAAGTCATAGTCAAGTTAAGGCCTAGCAAATCCCTAGAAAATTTATACATTTGTATTGAGTGATAATTTAGTACGCAAATGTATTTGAAAACAGGATCAAAGTGGATTAGTAGGGTCAAGCCGGATACTGGAAAAAATGTTTTCCACACAAAAGTTTTGATCAACTAGAACATTTTCAAACTAATTGAGATAATTTATTTCTATTATTTCTAGTACGGCTTACGGAGGGAGGTACTCTTAATTTCCAGTATGACTTGTAAAGGGAGATTATTCAAGCAACAATCAATGAGATTCATATTAAAGGAGTGTAAATTAAAATAAGCCAACATTTATTTCAGTCAAATCTGTGTCTAAAGACCACCTGCAAAACCTGTCTGAAAAGATGATTCCACATCCAGTTAGATAAAGTTTAATGACTATTTTACCTGTTAAAAAGACCTTGTTTTTCTATTCCTAACATGTGTTGACATTACAGGTTGCGTCCAACTCATCTCAAGTTAACAAAATAAACTGTAGCGTGCTATAATGCCCATTTGATGGACTACTACTATTGTTTTAACAATTAAGATACTAGTATACAGTCCATTGAATTATTAGCCCAACAAAAAAAGACACTGCCAAATTAGACCAGGAAGGACCCAATGAGGTAAGAATAGAAGGGGAAGGGGGGGAGAAAAGAGATAACTAAGAATCTGTTGAGATCTATGGCCACCTAACAACAAACCAAGAATCTGTTGAGATCTATGGCAGCCTCACAACATGTAAGAATCTGTTGAGATCTATGACAGCCTAACCACGTGTAAGAATCTGTTGAGATCTATGACAGCCTAACAACATGTAAGTATCTGTTGAGATCTATGACAGCCTAACAACGTGTAAGAATCTGTTGAGATCTATGGCAGCCTAACAACAAACCAAGAATCTGTTGAGATCTATGTCAGCCTAACAACATGTAAGAATCTGTTGAGATCTATGACAGCCTAACAACATGTAAGTATCTGTAGAGATCTATGACAGCCTAACAACGTGTAAGAATCTGTTGAGATCTATGACAGCCTAACAACGTGTAAGTATCTGTTGAGATCTATGACAGCCTAACAACGTGTAAGTATCTGTTGAGATCTATGACAACATAACAACGTGTAAGTATCTGTTGAGATCTATGACAGCCTAACAACGTGTAAGAATCTGTTGTGATCTATGACAGGCTAACAACGTGTAAGAATCTGTTGAGATCTATGACAACATAACAACGTGTAAGTATCTGTTGAGATCTATGACAGCCTAACAACGTGTAAGAATCTGTTGTGATCTATGACAGGCTAACAACGTGTAAGAATCTGTTGAGATCTATGGCAGCCTAACAACGTGTAAGAATCTGTTGAGATCTATATCAGCCTAACAACGTGTAAGAATCTGTTGAGATCTATGGCAGCCTAACAACGTGTAAGAATCTGTTGAGATCTATGGCAGCCTAACAACATGTAAGAATCTGTTGAGATCTATGGCAGCCTAACAACGTGTAATAATCTGTTGAGATCTATGGCAGCCTAACAACGTGTAATAATCTGTTGAGATCTATGGCAGCCTAACAACGTGTAAGTATCTGTTGAGATCTATGGCAGCCTAACAACATGTAAGAATCTGTTGAGATCTATGGCAGCCTAACAATGAGTAAGAATCTGTTGAGATCTATGTCAGTCTAACAATGTGTAAGAATCTTTTGAGATCTATGGCAGCCTAACAACGTGTAAGAATCTTTTGAGATCTATGGCAGCCTAACAATGTGTAAGAATCTGTTGAGATCTATGTCAGTCTAACAACGTGTAAGAATCTGTTGAGATCTATGGCAGCCTAACAACGTGTAAGAATCTGTTGAGATCTATGGCAGCCTAACAACGTGTAAGAATCTGTTGAGATCTATGGCAGCCTAACAACGTGCACCAATCAAGAAACAATAATAACATTATTTTAAGTTTGTGTAGTAAAAATGTAGGTCCCATATACAATTATACGACTATGAACAATAACAATAATTTGCATAAACAGTAAACATTAAGTTATTTTCAATGAAAAATAAAATCTGCATAATATAAAAATTATTACTCCAGTTTTACTGATACCAACAAATATTATAATAAATAACAGTATTAAGGCCATTACTATTGGAATCGGTCATTTAACACTACTTTAAAATTCTTTGAATGGCACGGGAGAAAGAGGGGGGGATAATGGAGAGGTGGAGGGAGGAAGCACAGGTTACTGTATCATTAATAAAGAGTAAACAAACAAAATTGTCTTTATAAAATATCTTAGAAAGGTTTATTACACGGGAAATTAACCACACAGTTACTGAGGTGCAGTTTGTTTTTAATAAATATTTCATTACTACTGAAGTTATTTTAAATATTACTAGAGAGCTTCTTCTTTAATTTGATATCAATATTTTAAAAATCCGTCCATAAATAAGAAAATAAACCCATAGGGCAAATCACTTTCCTTTTTCTTGTTTAGAACAGCATTAATTGTCATTTCTATTGAATGCACCTCTGTGATTGACTGGACACCGTGGTATACATTTCATGGTACAACTTTTTAACTAGTTGATAAATTTCGATGGAATTTTGCATGGAGGTAGTTCTAACGACGTTGTCTATGACAGTTATAACTTTATGAAGATACCGAAAGCTAATTCTGGTTTTTGATACCATGAAAATCTGACCACTGTAGTACAAACACACTTTTCTAAGATAACATAAATTTTATAAAAGAATTGTTTTCTTTACTCTTTATCAATGATACAGTCACCAGAGGGAGGGAGGGGATATAAATTAAAAAACATTTAACACAATCATGAAGATCATAAAACTGAACAAATAATTTAAAGTTACATTTAAGAATATCACCAACATAATATTTAAAGAATTATGAAAAAATATCATAGCTGTTTCAGTATATGTATAATACTCTAGGAACTTTGCGTGTAAGTAAGCTAACATATGAATATATATCAACTACTACACGAAATTTTTCAACTTTATTTTTAATAACATCTTCCGAATATGTGCTTACTTGCACTACCAGCAACTGACAATTCTATACAAACTGCACATACAGGCTTCCAATGCAGACAGTAAGCAACATACAGTTGACTCTCCTTACTATGGTGAAAATATAACGCATGTTTAAGTTTTGTCAGCTTGTGCCACAGGTAACTGTATCATGGATAATAAGTAAAAAAAAAATAGTTTTTGTAAATTTATACAGCAATCTATCGCTTTATAAATTTTATAAGATTTTTTTTCACTCTTTATTAGTAATACATTTATCTGTGCTTTTGTCACCAAGTTTTAATATGATTAAGTTCTTTGAAAGTTCTAATGATCAAGTTCACAATTTTAGAGTTCCATAGTTTAATATAAAGTTGTGTTTAATCGGGCTTGTTGATGTATCATTCATACAATTTTGTTAAGATTTATTAATTGAAAGCAAGTACTTCATTAACCAGTATTTTCGCAATAGGCCATAATGTGTGTGTTTGCACAGTTTACTGTAACACAATTAATGCAAATACATTCACTTTAAAATTAATTACAAACTGAAATCACACAAGTTTGTAATTCAAGCCAAATAAGGGGTTTAGCGTGCGCTTATAATTGTATGCATGTATTACCAATAACATTGAACGGTAGTAGCCACTAAATAGAAGATTCATTAAATTTAGTTTATAAATGGAAATTATTTATTTTAGTTGGATTGTGAAAACAAGTTCTGATCTATAGATTACCGGTATATTTATAATCATTTTTGAAAAAAGATAATATTAAGTAGGACAGGGGAGGCAGCAGTCAACTTAACCAGCTGTCTACAGAAAACATAAAAAACATCACATACCACAATTACAAGGCACAATGCCCAACACATAACCGAACAAGAAAATAAACCAGAAAATGAACTGCCCAAGTCTCACCTGTCAAAAAGCTAAATGAACAAGTTTCAGCAATCAAAAAGCTTAATGCCTTAGCAGAATGACCTAGTTTCAACCATAAAATGGCTGAAATACTTAGTTGAAACCTCATTTTTTTCAATGTTGTCCACTGCAAAGAGGGTATGAGGGAAGAGAAGCCAGTTCCCATTTTTTAGGTAAGCGTCAAGCAGGGAAAATTCTGGTATCATATTTTTGTCTTTGGTATGACACAACCAAGGTGCAATCACCTGACATCCAGTACTTAAGGTGGATGCTATATCACTAAGCTATCAAGAAAGAAGATACAATTTTGAATTGGAAGAGTGAATGCATGCACAGATCATACCAGTACTAGGTATAATAATATTTTTTGGGCCTATGGAAAATATTGGAAATCTAAGCTTCAAGATTTGTTATTATCAATTTGAGGTACTATCATGAAAAGTATATTCAAATGTTTCATTATTATATTATAATTACATATAGTGTATAAAATGGCATGATGTCATGCCTAATGTCATGACATTACACCACTTCTAATATAATGATAACGATAAAGAAATTCTGACGCGCTAGATTATTCTAAGTACTCCGTAACATAGTGCATGCTCAGCGTAATAGTCCAGCAATAATGTCCTCAAAAACCAGATAATCACTAATCTTTTGAGGAAAGCACCAAACTTGGTATATACAATAGGGAAACAAATCTGAAAATTTCTTCCGAACAAAGTATCAAATAATTGTTTTTGAAAAAAATGCCAACAGTACGCACTTGGTCAGAGTTATAACTGTAGCAAACTTTAGCAAGGGCTGGCGTCAAATATGTTTATAAAATGACTAGTCCAAGAACTTTTTGACTGTACCTAATACATTATTAGCACATTCTTGCACAGAATGAAGCACCAATACTTATTTGGTAATCACCATAAAACAAATATCTTGAGATTCAAGTTGTATAGAGGAATAGTATAAGTCAAAAACAAGGGCAAATAACTGAAAACACATATCAGCAGTAATCTGCCTTGGTAAGTTGTAATGGATTACTCTTTTGATAGTGAACACGTACTTTAAGTTTCAAATGGAAATCTTTGAAAGCTTTTGAGAAATGTTATATAACAAAAAAACTTAACATGAACACTAAACTAACGCTTACACTGATGCAAATGACTAAGTTTCTTTAAAATTAATAAATAAAATAAAAATATTCAAATTTTATATATATTTCAATCATCTTCCATGAAAAAAGTGGGAAAATAAAAAGTTATGAAAGAAAATAACAAATCACCAACTTGAACAAATGATAAAATGCACCAAAAGCGACACCATGAAATAGTCCAATAACATAATTAGGTCATATAAATTATGTTTGTTTCCAGGGGTGTCAACAGAGCCAAATTAAAAATCAGAAAAATCATATGCGGCCGACCATTTTTGCCAAATAAGAGGCCTTCAACCACATTGTTTCCACAATAAACTCAGTTTTTATTGAATGAAATCCTTCAGAGTAGATTAAATTGACCATAACTTTGCCATTTCTTGAGATTTTATTATCAAATAACTTTTATTTTGGACAGAAAGTATAGCTCTTTCAGGATGTATAAATCCGAAATTCCGGATTTATCAGGAATATTGACACCCCTATTATTTTATAACTCAAACAAATTTCACTAGGAATGTTTATTATATACATGTACACTTTATATTCCAATGTTCATAGCACAAATAGAACCAAAATCTAGAAGACACCCGCTCATCAACTTGCCCCGGGAGTGATCCATCTGTACACTCTATAACAACCATAACCTAAGGCACCTAATGTAGTTAGTCTAATACTTAATCGAACAAATTTTGAAATATAGCTCTCTGGCGGAATCCTGAAAATATACATATAATATATGTCAGATAAACAATAGTTTTATGTTATATAGCACAGAGAATTTGACCTGATCCTGACCTTTATTCATGAATATATAACAGGGTTCTTGTGTTGAATGTTTAATTTTTTGTGAGCAAATTGTGCAATATAAGTCCTTTAGATTTGGTTTGGTATTTTGTGATACTTTCTGCTGCTTTTTACAAAAACATACAACCCGGATTATAAATATAGACAATATTACCGCTGTTAACTTACCGGGTATGCTTATAGAAGGTTGAGAGTCGTGTCAAATTCTCCGTACTATAACACAGCTATAGAGCAAGACTGATGTCAAACCGTTCATGGAAGGGTTATGATGACCGGCTGCGACAGGGAATCAAACACAACAAGACTGATGTCAAATTGTAATGGGAAGGGTATAGACCTGCTGCAACTAGGAGTCAAACACAGCAAGACTGATGTCAAATTGTCATGGGAAGGGTATAGACCTGCTGCAACTAGGAGTCAAACACAGCAAGACTGATGTCAAATTGTCATGGGAAGGGTATAGACCTGCTGCAACTAGGAGTCAAACACAGCAAGACTGATGTCAAATTGTCATGGGAAGGGTATAGACCTGCTGCAACTGGGAGTCAAATGTTCATGTGAAGGGTATGGCCTGCTGCAACTAGGAGTCAAACACAGCAAGACTGATGTCAAATTGTCATGGGAAGGGTATAGACCTGCTGCAACTGGGAGTCAAATGTTCATGTGAAGGGTATGGCCTGCTGCAACTAGGAGTCAAACACAGCAAGACTGATGTCAAATTGTCATGGGAAGGGTATATGACCTGCTGCAACTAGGAGTCAAACACAGCAAGACTGATGTCAAATTGTAATGGGAAGGGTATAGACCTGCTGCAACTAGGAGTCAAACACAGCAAGACTGATGTCAAATTGTAATGGGAAGGGTATAGACCTGCTGCAACTGGGAGTCAAACACAGCAAGGCTGATGTCAAATTTTAATGGCAAGGGTATAGACCTGCTGCAACTAGGAGTCAAACACAGCAAGACTGATGTCAAATTGTCATGGGAAGGGTATAGACCTGCTGTAACTGGGAGTCAAACACAACAAGACTGATGTCAAATTGTAATGGAAGGGTATAGACCTGCTACAACTGGGAATCAAGCGCAGTACAATAACTACTAATAAGAATGTAACATAAAACTGGTAATTACTAAACAATTCAATCACAATTGTTAGACATGAATGTGTTCAATAAACGCTCATGCCCGGTAGAAGCCTTGTCCATAAAACTAGCTAAGTCAATCAGGACGAGCGGACTAACGAGCGGACAGGACAGTCTCTATATATCAGTAGTTGCTGGGCATAAAAAGATGCAGATCTCTTTTAAAGAATTAAGTTTCTATAGAGTAATGGTTTAACAAATCTTACCTCATAACCTCCCTGATATCAAGTTGAGGTTTATCCCAGTTTAACGTAATACCTTGTACGTGTCCTATACCCACAACACCCACAACCACGCTAGGTATAGTAGCTGAAATATCAAACACAACATAGAACATATCGTCATTACATGATAAAACACTTCTACTTCTTCCAGTTAATTCAAAGTCCCATTATGCCTTATATGGCTATTTTCAAAAAGCGATAACTTGGCAACTTATCAGCAGCATGATGCATTTTGAGCACTTTAATTGAGTCCCAAAGGTGGAAAACACCATACGATGGAAGAAATAAAGCCTCCAGTTGGTATGCAAACAAATTAACGAAATGTAAAAAATAAATGCATGATTTAAAGGCTAAGGGGAGCAACTCTTGCAAAATTATTAATGTGATTTTTGGCATACTATTTCGACAGATATAGCTAACATTCTGTCGTCAATTACATGTCATTTGTGAATAACATCCTAATTCTTTGTATTAAATAGTCTATTTACTAAATGATCAGGAAAAAGGTTTTGGGAGAGATGATGTGACTTTAAGTATACTCTTGGGCAAAATTGTACTGTACCATATAACAATAACTCATCATGTTTTCTATACATGTTTTCACTTAAGATGGTCCTTTAAAGGGCTCAAAGGGCCCCAGTTTGCTCACCTATTGTTGTCGTGCATGCATGCCCCTAGTAAATGGTCTACAAAAGCAAAATATTGACAGACAGCTGATGTCAAACAACAGCAAGGGTGGTCACAAAAAGCTCACTGTGACCTTAAGCTGGGGGTTCTGCATGTCATCTTTATTAGTTACACATTTGTTATGAGTTTTATGCAATTCTGCCCAGGCATTAAAAATTGATGGGGAGGACACGAAATACAATACACAAACCTTTTACCTTGAACTATGACCTTGACCCAGCATGGTTTGAACATAAGTTCTGTATGTTGTCTTCATTAGTTACATATTTGCGGGGGATTAAAAAATATTAAATAAACTGAAGGGGTTCCATTTGACACAGACGTAGGGGTTTTGACCCTTGAAATTTCCAAAAAGCCATAGTTTGACATTCAAGATTTTGGTCATTTTTTGTATTTGGCATTTTGCCAATAAAATGGTAAGATTTGTTGAAAAATATTATATCAACCATTCAGATTCAGAATGGAACCCAGGGCTTTTTTTCCTTCTATAGCAGGGGCCGTTTACAGGTATCTTGTCCTCAGGAAAATTCTTTAAATACATGCAGTTTTCCCCTAAAATCCAATTAAAATAATTTTTTTCCTTCCCCCTTTGAGTAATTTCCCTCCAAATTCAAAGAAAAGGCCCCTTTCTCTACTTTTGAAAAAAATCCCTGGAACCAATGAAACCACCAAAAAAAATAAAATAAATTGTGACCTTACCATCTAATACAATAGGATGAGGGAGTGGCTGTGCAGCATGTTTTAATGAATGTGCTAGGAATGTGTCCCTCTCATCTATAAATACACGACTCAGTCCCGGAAATTCTCCCGTCATTTCTGTCAACATTTCTTGTAATAAATCCTTCTGTTTACATTTCTCAACATCTTCTTTGCTGGAGAAAAATGAAACATTTCCTCAGGTCAAAAAGTCAAATTCAGAATTTCAGTGCACAATTTCGTGTGTGAAAACATTAAATTTTAGCATTTTTTTCTAAAGGAGTATATCCACGAAAGGTCTGAATTGGCCTAAAAATTATTAAATTATCAAAGTATGTTATTATGTGTCATTTGTACATTTTTGTAATGTGGATAGCTTTATCCGTTTGCATAGGGAAGCATTTTTCATCAAATTTTCTTTTTACCTGTCACCTGTCCACTAATTGGTATCCACGTTTGGCCATTTTTCACAAAAAATGGCTTATTTTGTCCATATTTTTCCAGTATAAGTGATTTTTTGAATATGGACACAGTCCTCGACCAAAATCAGATGACTAAAATGTGAAATTGTACTTTATAATACATTGTTTACAGCACAATTCATGATGGTCGAGAGCTGTGCCCATATTAAATTTTAAGATTTTAGGTACCGCTTCAACGTTATATCCTCTTGTCATAGAGGCATGACATTCACCCCGCTTTTAGCCATATTCTCAATACATTGAGTACTTATTGTACAATGTTTTATATGATGTACACAATCATTAGACATTGTACTTCAATGATACATAAAAAAACTTACAAAAAATACGCCTTGCTGTTTTGATATACTCCACTGAACCCCACCCACTTTAACAAAAACGTCATTTTATTTAATTTGGAGTCATAAATGTGCATTTTAGGCATTTTTGAAAACTGTTACGATGGCAACCAAATTCGTAATAAAGATAAGTTTCAATTCTTAAAATCACTCTATGGATGCGCACTTACATTTCGATTCACTATTTTGGAAATAGAAGCTTTTTTCCATTTTTTGGCAAAATATTATACCCGTTACCATGGTAACAGTTTCAAAAAAAATCTTAAAAAATACAGTTTTTGTAAAATACTTCAACTGATGGTATAAATTTATCATTTTCACAGGATTTGGACATGGGGCCATTTTTTACCCTTCGTGGCTTTACCCCTTTCTCAGTTCAATCCTTTATGTAGATTAAAATTTATGCAAGAGGAAATATTTAGAAGAATTTACTGGTCATATTAGTGTTGCAGCTCCATTCACCACTCTTTATAATTGTAAACAAATTATAAAGAATTTAAATGTGATCGTAAGTCTACCATTTCCGTAAGTGCTTTGATAAAACAGTACCTACATGTTTTACCGTGTAAAAACATTTTGAGTTCAAGCACAGAGTTGAGTCGAGCATGAAATAAGTTTTAAAATTATAGTGCCAAGTTTGTTTGGACTAGAAGTATATAGTGCCAAGTTTTTTTGGACTATAAGTATATAGGGCCAAGTTTGTTTGGACTATAAGTATATAGGGCCTAGTTTATTTGGACTATAAGTATATAGTGCCAAGTTTGTTTGGACTAGAAGTATATAGGGCCAAGTTTGTTTGGACTAGAAGTATATAGGGCCAAGTTTGTTTGGACTAGAAGTAAGTAGGGCCAAGTTTGTTTGGACTAGAAGTATATAGGGCCAAGTTGTTTGGACTATAAGTATATAGGGCCAAGTTTGTTTGGACTATAAGTATATAGGGCCAAGTTTGTTTGGACTATAAGTAAGTAGGGCCAAGTTTGTTAGGACTATAGGAATATAGGGCCAAGTTTGTTTGGACTATAAGTATATAGTGCCAAGTTTGTTTGGACTATAAGTATATAGGGCCAAGTTTGTTTGGACTAGAAGTATATAGTGCCAAGTTTGTTTGGACTAGAAGTATATAGGGCCAAGTTTGTTTGGACTATAAGTATATAGTGCCAAGTTTGTTTGGACTAGAAGTATATAGGGCCAAGTTTGTTTGGACTAGAAGTATATAGGGCCAAGTTTGTTTGGACTAGAAGTATATAGGGCCAAGTTTGTTTGGACTAGAAGTATATAGGGCCAAGTTTGTTTGGACTAGAAGTATATAGGGCCAAGTTTGTTTGGACTATAAGTATATAGTGCCAAGTTTGTTTGGACTATAAGTATATAGGGCCAAGTTTGTTCAGACTATAAGTATATAGGGCCAAGTTTGTTTGGACTATAAGTATATAGGGCCAAGTTTGTTTGGACTATAAGTATATAACAGGGTGGCCAAAGAAAATGAAGAATAAAATTCCCTGACTGAAAGGTGATTTTCCAAGACTGTTCGCCATGTTTGCAACTCAGATACAGCTGAAAATATGGCTTCCAACCGCCCCTTATATCAATATCTTTACCACCTATCTCATTATTTTTACCTGTCTCATTATAAATACATGTTGCTAACAGTATGTTTGAAAAAATGTATCTATTTAATGAAGAGAAACTGCCAGTAGACACTTTTTTCCTCCAGTTTTTTTTTAAAATTCCCTGATAATTCCCTGATTTTTGCCCAATTTTGAAATTTTTGGATTTTTTCGTTGCAGAGAATTTGTTTTGAGCATTTTCCCTGTTTTCCTCTGTTTTACAGAGTCTTTGGCCAGCCTGGTGTAATAACTAATAATAATGATAATAAAGCCTTTATTTATAGAGGCAACATAGTTAGGCATCTGCCCAATCTTCCCTATGATAGGCACCATTACCTGATGGGATCTTGGTTACTTAGTAGATACCAAGCTAAGTGTAATTTCTGCCATATAGATAGCGATGATAATGCCCGACTTAACGTAATCTGTATCGGTCGATCTCCTAACTGTAACCTACAACCAGCAATCTTCTTCGCCTGAATGATAAGAAACATATACAGTAAAATCACCTATTTTCGTGGGTATTAAATTTTATGGATTTTGATGAAAATGCGTTTTTATGGGGTTGTAAGTTCATGGATTACAACAGATGGAAGGGTAAACTCTGTATTAGCTCTGTACTAGTAGTTATGGACATTAAGATATCGTGGTCCAGTCCAACAACATAATCAATGAAATTTCAACTCCCTCCTTATTTTTTCGAGGATAAAAAATAATGATTCTACAGTAACTTGAAGGTAGAAATCAAACCTATCACTAGAATCGTCTTTGAGTCCAATTCTGGTGAGAATTCATAATACAACTTTCAAATATTTGATAGGCATTCATATAATCCAAGTGGCCTGTCTTTTTTTACTGCCAAAAATAAAAATGCCGAGCATAGCCTTTATTTGCCAGTCAGCTTTCAGCTGAAATATGGCAGGCATGTATATGTGTGCCTCCATCCGGATTTGAACCCGGGTTGCCAGAATAGACAGCAAGCGCGCTGACCATTAAGCTACGGAGGCCTGCATCATGCGTGGGTCTCACGCATTTGAGACTCTACTCACGCATGATCAGAGGCTAATTGATCAAATCTCACGCATTTCTTGTACAAACTGGAACCTGGCAATTTTTGCTTACATTATGAAAATGATCACAAATATTAGTTTGAATTACTTCATGAAGCATGCATGGTATTGTCTTAAAAGTAAGATAAGTGAAAACTTCATATAAACTTCATTTAATTTAGATAAATATACCAGATTTATATTGGCCCTTTTCATGCAAACACACATTCAAAGGCACTTTACATGTAGTGTTGCAGCCACAAGGGCGCAGGTGCATCCTCTACCAGTGCAAATACAGCATGATCTGACCAGAGGGACAGACTCAGAGAGAAATTGAGGGAGAGAGGATATTAGATATAGGCATGTCCAGCACTGAAAAAGTGCACCTAGCTCTTATTTCGAATACACAGCCTGGTTCTTTAATGTGCCCAGTGTATAGCACCGATACACAGCATCCTGGCACCTTTGACCAGATACTTTGCAGTCCACACAGTAAGATATAGCGGGAAATTACTACAAATAGAATTTCAGAAATGTCAAGTTCCGATGCCGGGGATTAAACCCACAACCTCTTGATTGACAGTCTAGTGCCTTACCACTGAGCTATCTCCACTTAATAATATGTACAATTGAAGTTTAAAGTTTGAGCATGAAGATTCTCCATCATTTTAATGAAATCTCCTGCATTTCCATCGCCAATCTCACACAAAGAGTTCCGTGAAACATGGCATATATACAGGTGGTTTTAATTTATTGAGGTTTTTCTATGCAACAATGTATATTTTTATCATAGCCTTGCTTAGTATAAGTATTACAATAATATGTATAGATATAACACAAAATTCTATGAGAGTTGTTTCCCTTATACCACTTATATATTAGCCAGGAATTTACGCTACATTCTGCTGAAGACAGCAGTACTGGTTTATTAAACACAAGCATATAACATTGGGCTTATGAGACAAATTGCTTTGATCTAAGCTGAGGGACATACATGTACTTACGTTGTACACCTTCATCAGGGCTGATTGTTCAGTTAAAGTAACTGTATATCATTTTACATGGTTCATACAAAATTCTCACACCCAAATTCAAGGACTGTTACAGGACTTTTCAAGGTAGAATAGCAACAGCATAATAGCATAATAATATAAAAAGTGACAAACAGAGCAATATGTTAGATAGAATAGGTATTGCCATTATGCGCTGCCATTTTATACACTATGTCTAGTGACGTTGTACACAAGAATACCCAATTACGCTTGATTAATTAAATACCAGTAACATTTAAGTACTTTTAATTTTTGGAGAAAAAGATTGTTTCTGTTTCATTTTTTACGCAGATATAAAATGTGCCATTTTGACAATATCTATACACTTTTATCAATATTCAAGGCTGTTTGTCTGAATTCAAGGGTATTCCGTAAAATTCAAGTACCATTTTGGCTTTTTTTCAAGGTAGCACTAAATTAAAGTGTTTTTTAAAGTTGAAACCAGATTCAAGGACTTTTCAAGGCCTATGCGAACCTTGTTTTATATAAATTTTGTATGATACAGTAAAACCTCGGTAATACGAGCAGCGATTATTCGAGCAACCGGCCTAATTCGAGCAAATTTCAAAGTCCCGACGAATTTGCTCTATAGTGTACATTAATTTATCCCTCTAACTCGAGTAAAGTTATTACGAGCATCCGGTCTAATTCGAGCGCAGGTGTCGGTCCAATCAACAATTTTCAACGATAATTAATTACCTTATCTCGAGGCAATCATCCGAGCGAAATTTCACACCTCCAAAAAATGTCATACTAAATTTTGTTACGGTCCGTATTTTTCACACATCGTGATAATCACATTTTATGACAATAGCGTAAACCCTAACACTTAAATTGATTTCCGAATTTTCGATTCGTTACATTAGACACGAAGTAAAAGATATTTAATTAATGAGCGTGATTTAAACAACACATACGTTTCAGAACAAGTTCAATAGGCAACAATTGGGAACTTTAACACATACGAGAACTAGAATTATTAAATGCAACATCGTTGCTTTGAACGTACTGACTCGCACAGACTTTTAATTATCGTAAGATAAACCGACGTACATGTAGAATCTTAAATATTAAGGCTCCGTTCGTTATAAAACTGCAAGTCAAAATTATTTCAAAACTTTTTCATATCCTGTATTTCATGAAAACCTGCGAATGTAAGCTTACGTACAGTGAAATTGCACGTGTCCGATACTGAATAAGTGAAGTAAATCAAGTCCGCGATTAAATCCAATTCTAATCGAACAACCCTGAAGAATGAAAACATCGTCGACTTTGTAAAGTAGCAAATTAAATGTCAATTGAATCTACACTATGCGCAGATTGGCGAATTCATACCGCAGTATGGAACTCTGACGTAACACTACTCCCAACTGTACCGGCAATTTCTTTGATGTGCGGCGCGTTTGAAGTCAGTCGAAAGACCGCCGCGTTTGATGTCTCCAAATTGTCGCGCCCGTTTCAATTGGAAACCACAGGGATATAAACTCATTCAGCTAAACATCATGTCCTCAATAAATTATCATAGATAATATAGTGCATGTTTTTTACTCAATGAGCCGTATCCCTGTGCTGAAAACTGGATCGACTTTGCATCCGGGTTTTATTTTATCACGTGCGATTTTTTTGTGCGTGGGTGTTTGTTCAAACATGTAGGATCTATCGTGCGCTTTGGGTAATGTTATCTTTTTGCCGATTCGAACTTTTATAACAACCGTTAAATGGAGTTTGATATTTAATGTTAAATGATTCATTACGACTTTCATATGCAATTTGTTGAATTCGGCAAATGTCCACACGATTCAAATTGCGTATAGACTTGATAAACAATGACAATATTCGTAATTACAACAAAATATATGTAGCATACGTGTTTTCATTATAAACACAGTTACACTTAGTCATAACAACAATTCATCATAGACTTCGGATATTTCGAGCACCTGGCTTAACTCGAGCATTTGGCTTGTCCCGATGGGTCCTCGAGATAACGAGGTTTTACTGTATATATTTCATGAATTTCAGTAACAAATATGATTCATGGGTTTCTATATTCATGTCCAAAGGTTCTATGATAGGTATTTATGTCGTTAACAAAGTTTATACACACTAATTTATGAACAAGTGTGGAGCAACTCAATTCCTGAATACATGACTGTGAAAATGAAAAAAAAACTTTGGGAAGTAATACCTGATCAACTAATACATTTCCCTCAATGAATTTGCACCCAAAAAACAAGCTCAAAGTTTCTCTGCTTTACTTTGGAGATGTGTTTCTATTCTTGTAACGGTTGTTGGGTGCATAAAGGGAGGTAATTCGATAATTATGCACACATTGTAAACAGTATAGTTTGCCATTAGAGTAGAATGGCATATATAACTGAAACAAATCACCCTTAGTGGTGAGCTAGCTTTTCACTTACGGGATTTGTTGGTGTCTGTCAGTGCGGCACGTTACATTCTTTCTTTAATAAGTAGTATGCATGCAAACCATTATTTATGTTCTGTTGTTAAAATTCATGCAATAAAGTATGATTATACAAACTCAATGACATCAAATATTCAACTTCCTCATTTATCCACAACTAACTAGTAACTCCTGCACAGGTAAAGGTCGTGACCCTTGTAAATGTCAAAGTGAGCATCACCTGCTCGATAAAGCCTCATTATCATTGAGAGACTTACCTCTTTGTAAGCTCTCCTGAATTCACCACCTGGGGCCATGCCAAGTTGCTTTGTGAGGTGTGCCGACACACTCAGAAATAACAGATGCATAATGCCTTGACTTAAACCACTCTGAAATATCAAATATATTAACATTTAAATTTCTGTAATAATTTTCGTAACATATGAACCCTGATGAAGGCTTTGTGAAAGCGTCACGAATAAATTATGATAACCTTAACCTGTGTTAATTGTTTCGCTACATTTACACTGCGTTGTCTTTGTTGATAATTTAAATTTTAAAAAACATTTTTTTAGAGAAATTTAACCTACTTATTCTAACATTGTGTCAAGATATATTGCTAAGCCATTCGTGGTTACCATTTGTAACCGATCCCAATGATCGATTGTACAAAGAACTGTTGACATACAGAAAACATTATTCAGCCAGCTAATATTGTCATTAATCTAGTACAAATTTTAGTAATTTATGTTGAAATACGAAATTTGCAAGTTAACCATACTTGTTGAACAGCCATTCTTATTTTTGCCACGCTGATATCTCGTGCTTCTTGCAGTAGACGTTCTTCATCAAACTGAAGTATATTCATCCTACTATTACATAACTCCACCATAACAACGTCAGGCTGTACAGCTTGAATTGTCTACAATAAAACAATTTCTTTTTATTAAATATTTTTATTACATTTTCACTTTATCCTAACAGAGAAGTCCGGCCTTTGACCAAAATTCCAGTGACGCCCCCAATCTGGAACTGCCCATGAACACAACCCTATGAGGTTGAACAGTTTTTTAGTTCTTTAGTTTCAATAAACAAGAGGGCCCAAAGGGCCATAGGTCGCTCATCTGTCCTAGTTGTTCATGAACCCCTAATGATATCCTCTATTGCATGTACAAGGTTTTCATATTGTCTTATGCTTTATAATTTACATCACATTTAGACCCAATGACATATTGAAGTGATTTGACCTTGTGACCTAGTTTTTGACCCCGGATGACCCAATATCGAACTTGACCTAGATTTTATTGAGATGATCATTGTGACCAAGTTTCATAAAGATTAGGCCAAAATTGTGACCTCTAATGACTACACAAGGTTTTTCTATGATTTGACCTTGTGACCTAGTTTTTTACCCCGGATGACCCAATATCAAAGTTGACCTAGATTTTGTTGAGATGATCACTGTGACCAAGTTTCATAAATATTAGTCCAAATTTGTGACCTCTAGTGTCTACACAAACAAATTGTGGACGGACGACGGACGGACGAAGAGTGATCACAAAAGCTCACCCTGTCACTTTGTGACAGGTGAGCTAAAAACTAGAACTGTCGCCATTCGGCAGACTAATATACCCCCCATGTGGCAATAATCATTGCAAGAACTGTTCACTATATATTGTATCGTCCATAAAAGTACAAAGGGCCATAATTCTGTCAAAAATCGTCGCAGCGCAAATTCTTTGCCTTATGCACATCTACATGTTGAGGTTGTTCATCTGTTAAAGTTTAAAGGAAATGCTGCAAAACTGTAGGAGCAGTTGCGTCCACAAGAATGCATCTACAGACAGACAGACGGACAGACAAGCTGAATCCAGTATCATTATTTGGTCTACCGACAAGCATGTGCAAAACTTGATACTAGTACCCCACATTTCATCCAAGGTGGGTAACACATTTCAGGGTACCGTAACACTAGAAATAGAAGCGGAAGATTCCTTTTTGTTTTACTTGCAAATTTGATCATTTCATCAATTTGCAAGTATTGATGATACATTCAAATAAAATTACATTGTACACTGAACAACTTTTCTAATTGGTCACCTTTCTAACCCCAAAAACTTCTGTGATCATAATATTTGATGATATTTTGGACACAAACTTTCTATGACATTGCCCTAACACTTAATTCATCAAAAATCAAAAGCATGTCAATGCGATCAATGTTGAGTCCATACATAAAACCTATGTGTGCAAAATATCAAATACATGTAACATTATCACAGTTAAGGTTCGGGTTTGAAAAATGACCAATTAGAAATGTGGTCGAGTGTATTGAACTAAAACAATCATAGTAACAAGTAATTAAGAATTGCAAGCAATACAGAAGTCCCCTACCGGTTTTAAGCCATTTTCAATGTTTCTGTTGCCATAGCAACCACAATTATTGTCAGAATCAAAATATTTTTAGACGTGCATAATCCCCTCATTGCCCCCTATCCACATATCAAGTTTCATAAACCTAGCTTGAAAACTGTTTGTGTTATGGCAGAATCCAGATTTTTTGACGGACAGACTGACTGACTGACGGAGGGCAAACCTATAGTCCCCTTCGGTCAAAAACTGGTAGGGGACTAAAAAGCACAGTAGTGGTAGGTCTATCGGAACAGTGGCAGGGAAATGGTTGAAATCTAGCATTCAAAGGCTAATAAGGTTCTATAGAGACAAAATCCTCAATCCTGAAAATGAGTCGCAAACCTGTTTCAGGTGGCATATTACCACACATCCCGACAGCAAAACTCTCTTTAAAACTTTGTTCTATTGTTAAAATTCAGCTATTGAAACTTCAAATAACCATAACTTTGTCAATTCTTGGATTCTTTTCACCAAATAACTTTTATATTCAGCAGAAATGCTCATTTGTTCTAGTGCATGCAAATCCGGATTGTTCTGAAATTATAGGACCACTGGTTAAGTAACAAAATTACCTTAGATACATCATCTTGGCTTTCTTCACTGAAGTGAGCTGTGCCCACCAGATAGACCTTACTACCCCACGTTGTTTCTAGTGTAGTTACAGTAGATGGTAGGACAGGATCCTTAACTCTCTCCCTCAATCCAGGCACTGAACTGATGGAAATATAGTCAAACTTATAATAGTGTCCCATGATAATAAGAAAGGCAGGAAAGTTTGGTTTATTCCACAAACGTGAATTAATCAGATGTGCATGATTTACCAGTGATGTTTTAGTACAAAACTGACCATATCTGTTTACTTAAGTAATTTGTAAAACCTATTTAGCAACAGTTGACCAAACTGATTCACGTTTATAAACAAACATCACCTTATCTTGGCAAACTATAAGTAATAGTTAGAACATATTATGTAAATTTTTGATGATTAAAAAGGGCGGAGCGAGAGCGAGCAGAGCAAGCGAAGCAAGTACTTTTTAGTTCTAAGTAACTTAGAATAAAACATCCACCATTTTAATTAAGTGATATAATATGGCGCCAAGACATGACAGTCAGCTAAGAGTAAAGTTTAATGATAAAATGTTGCATTTAACCAGCACACTTCAGTGCTTTCATTTGTTCAGAATGTAGGTTTTATTTTAAGTAATAAAAGAAGCATGACAACAAAGACAGAACTGGTGGTAACATTTCAATTTTTGCAAATTCACAACGGATATGACGTTACGAAAGCCAGTATCCAGTTTTCTACAGTTGTCAAAGCAACCACAGATACCAGTTCCTGTGAGGTCATATCCATTGCGGCTAAACATGGCCACTGCACAACCTTCTCTATACATAGGGTACAATCAGAAAAACTGAAACCATGTGCCTATGATTGTACCCATCTGATCTCATACCTTTGTTGGAAATCTGCAATTTCGTTATCATCATTATTCTCACCATCCGAGTCTTCAAAGTCATCAGAATACACATACTTATCCATATCTCCATCAGTATCATTACCCGATCCAATATCTTCTTCTGTTACTTTACCATTCCCATCTAATGCTGAAATAATGATGTCACAATATGATGTCATGTAATTTCATGTAAAATATGATGTCACATGATGTCATGTAAAATATGATGTCACATGATGTCATGTAAAAGATGATATCACATGATGTCATGTAAAATATGATGTCATGTGAAATATGAAGTCATGTAAAATATGATGTAATGTCATGTAAAAGATGATGTCACATGACAGGTTTTAAAGACAATTGATAGTTCGCATTATATATTGAATGACCCTCATATTAACTCCAAAAGGGGTCATAATTTCAACATCATGCTTGATAGGGTTACCTACCAGATAATTCTGAATTCAAATAGCATGTTCTTATGTAACCTGTCTACCAACATTAATCGTTTTACAGCAAACGTCAACATTATTTTTGAACTACCCGCGTTTAGAATTTTACCCACTAATACCATATAAGGCTATATAATAAAATAATCACATTAGGTATAATAATAATTATAACCACTACCTCAATAGCCTAGTGGTAGAGCATCCACTTCGAGTGCGGGAGGTCCTGGGTTCGTTGCCGCGTCATACCAAAGACGAAATAAAAATGACACCAGAAATTCTCTTTCTTGACGCTCAAATTAAAGGGAAACTGGCTTCTCTTCTCTCATACCCTCATGGTGATCGACAACATCAGGAATGAGGTGTCGAGAGTGATTAATATAAGTTGGTAAAACTTGTTTCACAATCGACCTTAGATTAATTAGTATAAACTAACCTGCATTAAGATCCTCCTTACTGATGACAACCACTGACTGTGAGCCTCTACCACTATCACTTATCGTTGATTCTTGGTCTGTCTTCGTGACATCAGCACCACCATCACCATACGGAGCTGACATTCTGAAATCAACAAGAAGGCGTACATGAGGGTAAGCGCTACTAAAGTTCAATATTCTCGATATCGACATTACAGGATAAAACCCGTTTCTTCGGATTCGAAATTTCACAGTCAGGGGGGTAAACATTCGGAGCACCTCTTATATTTCTGTTGAATCGTCACTGCCGCTTCCGTTGCTCGATACTGATGACGAGAAAATATACGCATTTTTCAAGTTAAACATATTATTTAGGCAAAAATACTGTCAGCAAGATCGTCAAATAGTGTTAGACTTTTTACAAATTCTTATCATTTGACTTTAATTATCGCGACTAATGTATCTGGTTGCTCTATACGCTGTATGCTTTAATCATCCTGACGTATATTCGGAATATCTCGCACATTGCCGTTCAATTAATTCTGTAATCACGGAAAACGGTTTTAACCAGTAATGTCGATATGGTGAATTACTGAATGGGCTAAAATTATCTGATTATAAGTTTTTCATGAAATTGGTTTTGCCTTTGATGAATGAGTGCTTTCCAACTGAGCTTAAACAACATCAATGAGTCCCACTATGTAAAAAAGTATTCCCAAGCCACTTTTGAGGAACCTGCGCTTCAGGCAAAATGTGTGTATCTAAGTATCTTACTGAGCTTTCTACTTTCAGTTTCAAGAACTGCAACATCAGATCTCATTAGAACAGGTAGTCTGTAATTTATTTGGCATTAAAATTTGTACCCTCACATCGGCTTACTGTACTTTAGTTCATCTGCACTTCAAAACGCAAACATTTCCTTATGCCAGGTACTATAATGTGTGAAATATGTCTCAAATTTATAGAAATAAATACCTGTCTTCAAGTTCCGGTTGTGTACGCAAAAATGTCTGACGTCATTCGTTATTCGTACTTGAAATATTTCGCCCTATTATTATTCGCTCTCTTGTAAATTTTCCAAATCCCTTGCAGGGACCCCTCTTGCCACAACGCACAGTAGGCCCACAAATATTATAATTGTACTCATATACAAAAATAACCAGAGCCTATATATAGATAACAGACATAAGCAACTGCATGCTTCTATAACCTGCCAAAGACATAAATATACTAAAATGTATATTTAGGTCTTTGGTTTTCCCTTTTTAATTTTGTATGTGACTTCCGGTTCCGTATTATTTACTATTTTTACATCCATGAATCACAATATACATACAGTCATTGGACATTTTCCAAAGTCGTTTTGACGCAAATTTAAAATATGTTAAAAACCAATTTAAAATGTCATCATTTTCAGTTTATCGTTACACAGTTGATGTAATACAGCGATTTTCATGTAGATGCAGACTTTGCATAGCATTTGGCTTCGATTTTTGGCCCTACCCCAAATTTATTTAATATTGATTTAAATATATATTCAAATTCTGAGCATTGACAACATTGTTAGGTAGAGAGTTCCAAGCATCAACCACTCTGTTACTGGACGCATTCAGTTCTGTATCTTGTTTTGAAGATGTTCTTAGTGTTGCCCTTTGTGGTTGTGTTGTTCATTTTGAATAAGTTGTTGTTATTTTTATCTATCTTATTTATATAGTTATAGGTTTGTATTAAGTCTGTTCTTAGTCATCTGTATTCAAGAGTAGGTTATCCTAAGTGTTTCAGTCTTTGTTGTGGATAGGTTAGATTTCCTAACTGCCTAATCATTTTAGTTGCCCTTCTTTGGACATTTTCAATCTTGTCCTTCTTTAGATTTGGTGACCACCATGCAGAAGCGTATCCGAGATGTGGCTTAACCAACTCTTTGTATAATACTAAACATGTCATTTGAAGGTTCTGGTTATGTGTCCAATGTTTCTATTGGCTAATTTAATTTTAGCGCGAATGTGTTCATTGAATTTTAATTGATTATCAACAATGATTCCTAGATCTTTTTCTTTATTATATGGTTTGTATATTTACTCTGATATCGTGTGAGTCATTCATGTAATAATTACTGTTTTCACTACCTATGGTCATCTGTTTATATGTTTTGGTATTAAACACTAATTGCCAATCATTACTCCAGTTACATGCCCTATATAATTATGTCCTCTTACAGTGATTTATCATTCTCATTAGTATTTTGGATTGAATATAATTTATAATGTCATCTGCAAACATTTTGATCTTGTCGTTAATTTTCTCAGGTAGGTCATTTATACAGACTAAAAAGAGAACTGGACCTAGAACACTGATAAGGATAATACCGCCAATAGCTGTCTTCAAACACCCCGTATACCATAATTATATGACCACTATTCAGGAGACAACAAAAACTGAAAACGTTTTTGCATATAAAATTAATATTGAAGTATTTGCAATTATACGTAGCTTATAAATACGTTGCTTCCGCATAAATATAAATTGCGTTAGCGATGTTGTCCAACATTACAACTGAATTTCCATTTTCCATAATAAAACACCATATTAAGTTTATTGTTTAAGAAATAAAAATCTGTTCGCGTATTTTGTCGATGAATGCCCGTGTTTTATTCACCGACAAAATCACAAGAACATAGTTTTTATTTCGATTCTAAATACGATAATATCCCGTACTATTTAACTGCGCGCATTCCATTTTCACCTATTTGACACTGAACATAATTCCACGCTGAAATTAACTGGCATATTAGCTGGTACAATTACAAGTACCACCCTCGTTAATGAAAACGACCTTCGTAATTTTCGGAAGGAAATAACACATTTTAAACATTGAAACAATTTTAATAACACTAGTATAGGGTATCTATTTCATGAAATGAAAAATATAAATTAATTGAGTATAAGAAGTTGTTATTAAACTTAGTTTCGAGACTATATTGGAGTCTCTGAAAATAGATGCGTCATAGCTGTAACACTGGCTACTCGTGCAACTCGCGACTCGCTGAAGTGTTTACTATAAAGTTTACGTTCATTCATTCATAAATATGTCACGTGATACGGGGCGTAAATAGTAACAGCTTACTTGATAGGTATGTTTTATTGCGGTAATAATACATGCCCTGACTTGCTCTATGTGTATATATATTAATCCGCGGATCGTGTTAGAATTTGACTTCATTTCACTAACTTCACTTCAGCACAACCTTAACCACAACCAAGTATGTTTTACGAATTTTTCGCGGAACAAAATTAGAATCAATCAATAATATTCGAGAATTCCTCACAGTCATGCTCTTTACCTAGGCAATTGTTTGACTATATTAACCGCTATTCAAATTCGCAGAACACGTTTACCGATGCGCGTATAATCCTTGTCACGTGGAAACTAATATACGAGGTTTTCGAAGAGAGCGACGATACAGAATTGGTCAATAATGTTTTACTGCAGCTGTAGAGGAATATTAAATTTTATACAAATGCAATTTCCAAAATGTATAATTGAAGTCTGTTTGACCAGCAGTTACTGAGGTTTAGTCGCTACAAGTTAGCACACTGGTGCTATTTCAGTTCCCAGTTGAGTTGCCGATATCTTATATATTGTCTTTGAAACAATATAAAACATTCTCATATTCTATTGTCTGTATTCATGTTCATTTTATGTATGTCTCTTTTTCGCATGGAATGTTTATGTTTATTATACACCAATATACATAATATATGGGGGCTATATTGGAGTCATGCTTGAGATTGGTTGGTTGGTCGGTCGGTTGGTTGGTCCGTATAATTTTGCCCGCGCTATTTCTCTGCAACAATTGGTCGGATTTCAATGAAACTTGGCATGACTCATCAATATCAATACAAGTTGCGCATAACATGGGAGATGTGGCCCTTTGTTTTATTACTCTTATAATATAAATTTTGGCCCCTGTAATCATTTGCTGGATTTCAATGAAAGTTTGCATTACATGTATTTGTCATTACGAAGTCTAGTTGCGCATATTGTCAGAGCACATTGCAGTGACTGTGTCAAGCAGTATCTTGGGTTATTCATCACATTCAGGGATATTTCTTGATTATTATGTAAGACTACGGACTATGTATGCTTTAACTTAAATAAACATTCTGTTCTGTTTAATGAAATAAGATGTATGTACATTATATAAATAACACATGGCTGCGAGGGTGATAGTAAATAATACCAACCCGAGAATAGTTATATCACCCGAGGCGAAGCCGAGGGTGATATGACTATTCAAGGGTGGTATTATTTACTGTCACCCGAGCAGCCATGTGTTATTTATTTTATTATACCGAACAAAATTACAACCATTTTGCGAAATAAAATATCAACAAATGTAAGTAGAATTTAGATTGCCGTTATGATAATTTCACATGTACAATCTCAGTCTGTATAAGTTTCTAATGATTTTGTGCTATTTTTAGTAAATCTTGTCAGTTTCAACGGTTGAAATCGACAAGATTTACTACAAATAGCATGTTAAATATACCCAAACATGTTAATAGCATACGGAGACTCTCTAGCAGGGTGTTTTCCGTTTTTACTAGTATTGATCGAACAAAATATCACATAGTGATCGAACAAAATATCACACGGAAGGTCTATCGGGAAAATACATTGACAGGTCACGTGAGGTATAATAATAAGGAATACAACGTTACCTTACTGCCTAGCATAGTCGTGCTATTGTATAATCCAAACACCCAATGTGACTTTCATGTAGGTATCAGCAAGGGCAAACCAAGCCCACATACTGTTGCTGTATTGACAAGGTTTGTTATATCAGTATTTGATATTTGAAGTCAGCGCCAGGTTGATACATCACCTTGCCATGGGATCATGGACACTTTGCATGCTTTCGTTATGTCCATTCTGCACTAAACAATACGATAGGATGTACGTGGCATGCTAATGTGACAAGGGCTTAGTTAATTAAAATATCAAACACGTCATTTTATTTTCTCTTGCCAGAATTGCCAACACCCCTTCATTCGACATTGACTATTTTGGATGTTTGTTGTATAACAATATTGATGGTATTTAAATCAGTTGTTAAGCGAATACCACTCAACACGATCTCTGAGATCAGACTCCACCAACAATAACAGTTACTATAAATGTGAAAGGCGATTTGACAATTCAACAACCACCCTGTGAAACAGCCTGCCAGTAGAAATAAGACACAAAGTCATCTCTTTTGGTTTTCAAAAAGGCACTGAAAATCAAATGTTTAATATGGCACATCAGACGACTTTTAAGACTCATACCTAATTTTCAAGGAAATGACTTTCGCGTATACAGCGCGTTTAGAGACTTGTTTTATACGGCGATATATAAATATTTTTAATTATTATTCTATTGCAATTATATTTTTTGCAAGAATATCACATGTTTATGTTTATTATTTTACACTGTGACTATTAACTATTGTGGCTACTTAACACCATTGTAGAAATTTTCATACAAACATATCAAGAAATGAAAATTTAACGGCACATGTCCCGAAACTTCCCGAATACCCCTATGAATCATACTTCAGTATATTACGAAAAAGTTATATGCTTTCCACAAATTTCGTCTTGGATTTATAGCCTTAAGTGATGTCAAAGTCACGTCGTATTGTCACAAAACGCACTCTATACATGCGTCTAGCTACCACTAAGTTCTATGTAAAGTACCGAGTTTTAAAAAGTATTTTCAGATATGCGCCCGTGCATTGAGTCGCAAGTCTGCTGTCACACTCCGCACCGCTGGCAGCCACAGCACATTGGTGTGTTTTCCCTCTCAGGTAGACAATCGTGTACAATGTACCTGTGTAACAGAATGAATGAAATCAGGAGTCCGTTGCTTTACTAAGGCGCAATGCATATATTACGTTATATTTTTTTTACCTAGAACTTGGGGTATGGTAGTTAAACACCATTTTCCAGAGAAAATAAGAATACGGTCTGAAAATGACAAAAAGTGTCGAGAAGAACGCTTAACCCAAATAAACAAACATGGATCTTTTCAAAAAAGGGAAAACAATGGGCAGCCCCCAGTGAGGATCGAACTCACGACCCCTGGTTTACAAGACCAGTGCTCTAGCCACTGAGCTATGGAGGCCCACATTGAAGACTCAATGAGTCTGATTACAGCACTGTTTCTTCTACTTGCTGTCCCTTCATCAAAAATACAGGACCCCATTGAAAATAAGTGCTTGAACATTTATGGGTTAGGTTATCCTTGACCGAAAGGTCCGAACATTTACACACAGTCGCATCAATATGACCCTTTTATCTGAATGTCCATCTTGCCTTCGTCCGTCACTATAATGCCCCCGTTTAGCTACCCAAGTTGGAAATTTACCTATAGTATAGTCTTTCGTTATCTGAACATTTTTGTCCACACATAAACGGATAACACTATACAAGGGACTAGTAATGCATAAATAATAACCTCACGTTTTTCTCTTGTTTGTCGGGATGGCTATAGCATTCTGATCTCCTTTCACAAATGGGGTGGCTAAACGCTAGTCGTTGTCGATTCTATATGGCTTTGGTATATGTCATGTATAAGTGTCGTGTGGCGGCTGTATAAAGTGTATGGATCCGTAATTCACGCCAGGGCCCGGAATTACAACCAATACTTACACTCAGCACTCAACACTCAAATATTGAAAATTTATTTTTATGAGCCTTTACTTGTCATCGATGGCAAAACTATATAAGAAAAATGTACCAAATTGTTATGCGAGTGTTTTAAAATAACATTTGGTAACTTTCTTTGGCATTTTGTACTATTTATGAGGTATAAATGCAATTTGTGAATCTGAGTGCCACACTCAGCACTCAGACAGATAAATTACAAGTATAGCTTACAAATACACTAAATGACACTTGGAAATATACCAAAAATTATATTTAGGTACTAATTTAATAATATTACAACTTCTTGCTCTCAAAAAATGTCGCTATGAACCTCACTGAAAGATTGAATTTCAATATTTGAGTGCTGAGTGTAAGTATTGGTTGTAATCCCGGCCCCAGGGGTGGGTCCAAAATGTTCGTTGACACTTCAATATATAGAGTATCCGGCGGGACGTATCATAACGATACACTTTTCACCAGAACTGTATAAGTTAAGTTAAGTTACCAATTTTCTAGGGCTGCTTTCAGCAGTTCAGCCGTTCAGCCACCCTTTGACATTTAAACTTCCCCTGGTCATTGGGCTACCTATGGAAACCTGCGTTCGAGTCTCCCTGGGGAGACTATTTCTCTCCTGGTGGGTGTGCAGCCAACATCTATCTTCGGCGCCCAGGACTATCGAACATGTTCAGACACAGCCTTCACAGGTACCAATTCACACCTTGGTCGAGTGGAGCATGTGGGTTATTCGTGTTCAAAGAAATTAAGCAGTGGTCCAGACGGGGGTTGAACCCGGGACCTCTCGATCCCGAAGCGCGTGTCCTACCTCTAGGCCACCGCTCCCCACATTGTATACTTATTTTCAAAATACATATCGTATATTTATTGATTTTGTTCACAGATAAAATACTGCCATTACCATCCAAATAATTCTGAGCATGCTTTAAACCACTTTTTCTATATATACATTGTACTGTACTGTATTATATCATTTGTATTTATGTAACGTTACATATATGTAAACCGTTGGGCTTCAAGCCTTATGTTAGAAAAAAATATCTATCTATCATATACAGAGACAATTTGATAGAATGATTGATCCTAATAAATAACGAACATCGCTACAGTGCATGGTAATACCAGTATGCAAATCTCAAAAGCCATACAGTGTGTGGATCATTCATTGTGTGTATCAGGGTATAGGCCTAAAATTGCTTGAAGTGTTTTTTTCTGGGGGGATGCGGTGGTGCGTTTGGTGCCTGTCGCTTGCATGGGTTGCTTGACGATGTCGCCCCTTCTATATGACCTTGAATTGTTCGTGCATTATAATAGTTCACTGGCTTAGAATGAGAAGGTAAAGGTAAAGTTTTTGTTTATTATAGTGTCACCCCTATTGAAAGGGCCAGCCAATTTGACTTATGAGACACCTATATTTCGTGTGCACGTGCACAGTACCTCCCGAATCCCTTCTCGCAGGTCGTGAGCGATATTTTGAGAAATCTAAGAAATGTCTGAAAACTACTCGGTACCTATGGCAAAAATAGGCTTTTTAAACTTAAGTCAGGTCAACATGACCTGTTTCGATTTTCGTGAAATTAGGCTCAAAAGAAGCGCCTTGTGATGCACATTTCAAATATGCACGAGTCCAATGACTTTCTCATTCGAAGCCAGCGATATATTTATGCCTGTTCGTCACAAACCCCGTTTGAGTAGCATACCGCGTCCCTCATGACTTCAAGGTTTATTTCGTAATTATTGGGAATCTAAGTCTTGGCTTTCTTTATATTTAAAACAAGTCATTTAGAATTGCTAGTAATACAGAAGTCTCTTACCGGGTTGAAGCCCTTTCAATGTTTCTGTTGCCATAGCAACCACAATTTTTGTCGGTATAAAAATATTTTCAGACGTGCATAATTCCCCTTTGCCCCCTATCCACATACCAAGTTTCATAAAGCTAGCTTGGAAACTGTTTCAATTATGTTAGGATCCAGATTTTTTGACGGACGGAGGGCAAACCTTTAGTCCCCTCCGGTCAAAAACCGGTAGGGGACTAATAAAGTTTGACGATTATTCATATCAAATATAAGCTAACATTACGACATTGTTCATACTTCTTTGAAGTACTAGTAAAATAATAGTGTGTCAAAGGTAACCCAGGTAAATGTAACCATGTATCAAGTCATTACATTTTTATTTAAGCATGCGCTCTTAGAATGTTGTGTCGTATGAGGTACATATATATGTATGTTGTTTTTCTTTTAAAGTCTGGGAATGTATTGCTTGTGCCAATGAATTCAAGGACGCTTGCCAACAACGTTAATCAACAAGGTCAGTATTACTACGTTACGTCTGTTGGCAACGAAAACGGTTGTAAAATATTTGGAAACACCCCGGCCGACCTTCCCCATCCGTAAATTTACGACTAATTAAGACAGGGTGAAGAATGCAGGCAACGTCCGTAATTACACAATATTTTGTTTTCTCACCTTTTTGTCTAGTAAATAAACGTTTATATAATTTGGTTTCATTTCGATATCTGATTTAATTTTACGAATCGTCGTCTTGACTGACATTATGTACATACTACCTTGGAATAAATCATGCAATGTTTTGGCAGTCGTTTCAAACAGGCGGTATTCTGTTTGGGAAATATATTGATCACCTTGGGAAACTATAAAACTATGTCGAATAGAAAAAAAAGAAAAATGCAGTAATAAACCTGTACCTAAAGACATTATTATTTTACCCCCACAAAACGAAGTTTTCTGAGATTATTGGAGTGAGCGGTTGTCGGTCGGGCTGTTGGTTTCCGAACAATAATTCTTGGATAGATCGACCGATTTTAATACTTATTGTAAACAGTATACATATTGTAACACCATAAAGTAAAAGGTCAAGTCCGGCATTCACTACAATTCACCGAATTGAATGCTGTTCATAGTTACAACAACAGACCAACCAAGAGGCATACAATGGACTCTTACAACACGACTTGAGGACGACTTGGACTTTGGCCTACTATCACATACTCTCCAAGACATTCAACAGAAGACCAAACGTCTTCAAACTGTAGCTGGACGCACCGGGCTGGTAGTGAAAACAAATAAGACCAAGAGCCTAACACTATTTACAGGCCAGGATACACCAATCACATTAGAAGGAGAAGATGTGGAAGATGTATCCCAGTTCACACATATTTAGGCGATGTAGTCAGCTAGGCAGGAGGCGTAGTAAAGTAGAGCACCATGCATCGTAGACGAAATAAAGCGACGGAAGAGGGTTGGTCACACACTAAGAAGGATCCAGTCTTCTATAGCACACCAGTCTCTTAACTGAAGCCCACAAGTAAATAGAAAGGGAGGTATGAATGCTGTTCGTGGTCAAAAATGAACAATCACCATTAACGCTCAAAATTTGCAGTTTGGTATCTTAATTGAATTCTAACGAGCGATGGGCGTGTGCTACAAATGACACCAGAACACCCTGTAGCAGACGAGGGAATCATTAAATGCAATTATCCATATGTTTTATGTCAATTTAATAAGAGTATTGTGATATTTCACGGATACGAATGTAGCGGAAAGAGTTGATAAACACGGAAAGTGTAACAATGATCATAAAGGTACGGGTCGCTCACGAGCTTTGATCTTAAACCAGCAAGACCGGTATAGGATAACTGATAATTATCTGTGAAAAAAGGTGTAAAAAGGGCAGAGAACATATTCAGAGCATTTTGACGTTTTATTTCCTAAGATATTTTAAACACATTATCTGATAAATCAAATGAATTAAGATTAGACTAAAATTGGTCAATTTTTGTGACTAGCAAACCGCAAAATAGCGTGTAACAATGAACGTATACATTATAATCATGTACCAAAATACAGGTGGTCTTTTCTAAAGGATAATAACTAGGACCAACAACGATACATACAAATTAAGATTAATGGGAAATTTATTGCCATAAAGTAGAAAGTTATGGTCGGAAATGAATACATGCATCGAAGCATGTATTCAGCGGCCAACATGGTCGCTCGTGAAATTACTCACCTTTAATACGGTTGTTGATTAAAATGTGACCCGTGAAAGAACGACTCGTTTCGCCTTGACAGTGGTCTGTCCGTTGAGCCGCGGCTGTGGTACAGTGGCAAACGATGCTGGGCTTCCATAGTAACCTAACGGCAGCCTTATCCACGAAGCGTCGCGACATTGAATTCAAGATTTTCACCGTTGTCTGCATCTTTGTCCAGTCATTGATTGGCCGCTGCAGTTACACGAAAACAAACCTATTTATGAATTGCCCATACTTCTGAGTACAAATAATACGCATGTAATAATTTTTTAACGTCGACAATAACAGGTCTTATTGTTATATGGAGCGTCGAGACATCGAATTTTGAGGTTTCCACTTATGTAAACAATGTTGGACATCAGACGGGTTCGTTAACGATGCGTTACGAACACCGTTGAAACGCCAAATTGCATGAATGGAAACCGGTCTTGAAGAACCAGACCTAAAGGATAGTAAAATTACTACAAGTACTAGTGTATGCAATATAATAACATTAAAAATTGTATATTAATTGTAATCAACGGAAAACTTGACCTATACAAGACAAAACCAACCGACTAATCCTAGACAATGACATGACCTTTGGCAATGTCAAATCTCCATTCACCTTATCCAGAAAATCAGAATCAAGATAATTAGATCTATGTAATCTAGCACATGGAATGACAATTTCCATCGTCAAAAGGTGACTTAATTAATCTACCCGGAAATTAGACTCGTGTGGGTGATCGAGGCGCGAACAAGGTTCTTTGAACGCACCCACGTGTAGCTCCTGAAAATGATACGAAATAATTTTATGTTTTTTCGCGTATCCATAATCATTTTCTTTTATATGTACATGTACATATGTTTTATTTGTATATGCTTGCACATTTATATGAGCTCTCCAACACTGGAGTTAATAAAAGTATCATTATATAGTATTTGTACTGTATGGCGGGAGTCGAGTATTCGCTGCCAATGATTTATAAAGAGAGTATTCATTTTGCAGTCAGAACTGAAAACAAATGTAACACTCAGGATACATGAAACTAGAACAATTCCCTCACGGAACTGCACAGCGGTGTATCGGGATTAATACCGTGCAGCTAAAGGCTGTGAAAACGATATGGCTTTGTAGGAAGGTCCAAAATGACACAGACGTTTGCAATTGCTTGCAATTATCTATAGTTATTTTTTTTTCAAATACGCACACAGTTTGTTTCGGATCATTTATTGCAAAGTCTGCGTTATTTTAAATAATCTCTCGTACTAGTATATAATAAACTATGTTTCCTGGTAGAGTTCTCTCCCTTAGATCAATATGTAAGTTGTAATGTTCGCTGTGATTGCATTTTTTTCGTTGTTCGGTTCGATACGAGTAGAAGCTATTCGTTACTCTTTATGTTGCATATGTTATAATTTACCGAAATTCACCTATAATGCACCAGTCAATTAAAACGACACCCTTGAACACCGGGAAAGGACAGGGGTTTTTATCCTTCCGGTATCCCCCCACTGCCGTGTGAGTGTGGTACTTTTGTTTCGCACCAAAAACCATGAAAACAGCGGGTAAGTATAGCCGTGACTTTACCCGTGAGCATGGCCCTTGGAGTGGTAGGGGTTTTACCAGGGGTTTGAAAAAGCAAACGTAAAAATTCCCCGGGGTTTGGGGCCGTGGTTTCAATTCACTGGTGCTCAAAGACCTCCCGAATGATAAGACCATCTCATTTAACTGATCCTTTTACCACAACTTTTAAGTGTCCATTTTAAAAGTTTTGCACGTTGTATTTAAAAACAATATTTACATATTTTCGTTTTGTTGACTAACACCAACAAAATTTAATATCAACAAATTATTTATGCAGCTGCAGGGTTACTAGTACACCATTTAGAGTACTTATTAAAAAACTTTTTAGAACTTTGATCCCTGAAATTACGACTTGCAGCGGTGAAGTTTCATTTCCTCGTTCAGTTCTGTGTTGGACATCATTGAGTCGTCTGCGCTATTTGGTTGGTTTATTTGCTTTTAATTATCCTCGCCACCGGAAATCCATATTGCCGAGGCCCCCCAGAAGAGGCTAGTCACTTTAGTTTTGGGGGATAGTACATGATACAGAAGATGCCCAAGTTCCAGAAGCATCCCTGGTTCTTTTACGTGCCGATGTAAAGCATCATACCCGTGACCTCGCTTTATAACGTCTAGTCCAAAGAATGTTAGTAATTTTAGTTATGTTAGGTGGGAAACACTGAAAAGCATTTCTGTTTTTGACCGTCTGGAGTAGGGATCGAACCCACAACCTTCAGATCAGCAGTAAGTAGCCCTGACCACTAGACCACGTGTCCACCTTGTGCTATTTCTTGCACGTGTGTTCCTTTTTGTGTCTTTCGTGCCCAGTCCGCGTCATACTAACGTCGTTAAAAATGTAACCGGTGTATCTCCCTAGCTTCACGCCGCTCTGTGTATTGAATTAGCTGGGGTTCTATCCATGCGAAAAATAATGGAAGCAATGGTTTTAAAGCTCATTTTTGCCGGGTAATGCTATGTCATGCCATGTGACGTAGCGGTCTCAAAATTAGCGCAACGCTAAAACCCGTAGTTGTCGTACCTGGCCGTACTTAGTCATGAATGTACTAAAATGCTCTCCCAATGACATAAATAGAGGATCTTGCATGAGTGCTCATTACATACGAGTTTTATTAAACGAGTGGACAAAATGATATGACACGAGGCTTTGTCGAGTGTCATATTGTTTTTGTCGACGAGTTTAATAAAACTCGTATGTAATGAGCACGAATGTAAGATTCTATTTATCACATAACCTTAGAAAACGCTCAATATTGTTCAGAAGGATGATGTGCGCTGCATATGTTTCAGCCAAAATTTTGCGGTACAATGAGCGCGACGTCATGGTGACGTTGATATTATTCTGACGTCAGTGACGGATCAATGCATGGATTGGCTAACGTCACGTCAGTCTAATTTAAATATTTATTGCACGGTCTGGGAGTGCCGAACGATATTTACGTCACGGCTTTACGGCACTCCTGGACCGCAGGTTATGTGATAAACACTTTTATGTGTCCATAAAATGTTATAAATGTAACAGGCTGGTTCGTCCGATGTCAGAATAGTGTGACCGGGTAGTCTTCATATAACTGAAATACTAGCTGTTGGCGAGTGAGACTTCACACAACCATTAAAATAGTTTGGTTGTGATTGTGTTCAGACATCGTTCCTAGCGCTAATCACTAGACTATGTTAGACGAGACGAGACGCTAGTTTTTTCACCTCTAAAATGCTGCGCTATCAAGCTAGTGAAATATTTAACAGTTCTATTTCTATTTTGTCTTTGGTATGACATATAGTCACTGAGAGAATCAAGGCAACATCGACATCTTGAACTGAAAGCCAATGAATGCGACAATCAAGTATTGTGTTTTATTATTTGCTTTCAATGGATTATTGGATTTTTCAGCGAAAATAACAGTGGAATTACCACTTTGTTATTTTCACTGTTTTAGAAGCTGGTTCCAGTATCATGCAGAAAAAGAAGTGTAACGTCAACGGCGCCGGGCGTTCTGATTTTGACGTGATTTTTCCAATTAAGCCAATTACGGCACATAAGAGGAACTGAGGCATTAATGAACAGAAAATGTGTTGATTTTTGGTGTAAGATCAATTTTATTTCAGCTGTGATCATTGAAAATTAAATTTTCACTCGTGGCTACACCTTGTGAAAATAATGGATTTTCCGTGATCACTCGGTGAAATAAAATTCGATCTTACACCAAAATCAACAAATATCCTCTATATATTGGTGAGAGTTGTCTGTAGTGTTTACCAATAATTATACCGTGACGCTGATTATTTCCCTTAGACCAATACTACCGCTAACCAGCTGTAGATAGGTACATTTTGTTGGAACATTAACACATTGTCTGTTAGAATGTGCGTTGAAAATGTTTAGACAGTAGATAGATAGACATATAGATTTATTTCGGTAAAGGTTTTGTACATATACATGATTATTAAAACAACATGATCATAAATAAAATAATTATATCATGAGTATCAACAACCATGCCAACACCAAGGATTACACAAAAAAGAGTATACTCTTATTGCCATTGTGGTCCTTGAGTTCAGTGATGGCATGACATAGAGAGGCAACGATAATTATATATAAATACACTGTTTATAAATAGAAAGACATGAATATCACAGAAGTAATCATAGTCTACCAGCATCTGTATATACGTATTGACTCGAATTTTTGTCCCATTGTATATGTACATGTACTTACATGCCATCCAATTTAATATATATTCTTGATCCTAAATTTGTTGTATATGTATCTACATGCCATCCATTTTAATACATATTCTTGATCCTAAATTTGTTGTATATGTATCTACATGCCATCCATTTTAATATATATTCTTGATCCTAAATTTGTTGTATATGTATCTACATGCCATCCATTTTAATATATATTCTTGATTCTAAATTTGTTGTATATGTATCTACATGCCATCCATTTTAATATATATTCTTGATTCTAAATTTGTTGTACACATAACTTCCAATTTGACGAACCATCATACCTTCTAATTATATAGTTACTTGTCTGCAGAATAGTTCCTCACGTCAGCACAAATAAATGGACTAGAACATCGATATGAATTATGCACATATATACATGTAGTTGCTTTTTGATATGCTGTGTATGCTTACACTGTATGTAATGTAAATGTATGTATATATTTTGTCTTGACCATCTTTTTTTTATTAGGTAAATGGTCAAAGGCATTTCAAATGCTGATTATACCAATTAAACTGTAAACTGTTAATATCACAGTTTATTATGCTACCCATTATTAATAAGTTAATTATGAATATAATCACATTGAACTATCACAACAGTTATATTTAATCACAGTTCACAGCCTCGTTGAATGCAAATTAAAACAAATGAAAAATATTATTCAATATGGACCTATACCGAAATGTATTTAAATCAATAATCAAATAAAACTAGAAGTCGTAAATGTAATAAAATCAGTAATGATTATATAAAATATGTGTTTTAATGCCTTCTTAAACGCAGGATATTCAATTATCTTATTTCTATAGAATCTGTATCACTGGCTTAGAATGACAAGATCGTACTTAGGACCTTATAAGACTCATGCATGTTTGACATTTGCATCACAAGGTGCTTCTTATGAGCCTATTTTCATAAAAATCTGAACAGGACATGTTGCCCAAACTGCTGTTGAAAAAGCTTGCTTTTCCATAAGTAAAGAGTAGTTTTCAGACAGTTTTTTCTTGTTTTCTCAAAATGTCGATTTTGTACTTACGACCTTCTCATTCTAAGAGATATGTAACTTCAATTGTGGTTCAAAATCAGACGAGTGTACGTGCTAGCTAGAGCGTCCACATGGAAGTAACAGTATGTGTGTTTACTCTAAATACGTTGGTTACGTTATTTGCCATATACTTTTATAGCAAAAATACCAATAACATAAAGAAATTATTACTCCTTATTCAGAACCCCAAGTGAGAAATCATAGTTACGGTAAAATCAATTATTTCCGTGGGTATTTTATAACTTGCCTGGATTTTAATAAAAATGAAAGGATAAACCCATGTCTGAGTTTGAGAGGTCGTTTTATCGTGGGGATTAAATTTCGTGGTCGAGGTCACTAACGAAATCAACGTAAATTCAACTCCCTCAAAAAACTATGCTTTGACAAATGTACGTTTTAATAAATACAGGAGTAAAGAGTCATTCCATAGTCAAATAAGACCCATAAACACTCGCATCGTTATGCCAAGTAAAATTCAGATTTCGTTAATTAATCGTAAATTGCCTAAAAACAGTGATACGCAACGTGTGAAACTATTGCATCAGCTGTTCATTCAGTAAAACAGCCGAAAAACATAAATCTACATGTATTCTGCAATTTATAGTAATATATTTAATTTATAATTAGGGTTTCCATTCTCCTTATTTTTGGAAAGGCGGCATAGTTCAGCCTCAGTAACACAACAGAAATTTTAAAACGTGGACACGTGCATCTATTTAGTACATACCGAAACAAAATCCTTTCTCCTAATTTTTTAATGAAAATCTCAAAAGATATTGTGGGATGTCATACGAGCGAAATAACCATTTTTTCTTTGATAGTTAGTTTTCCCTATCAATTGCTCATTGTTGAGGATCTAATGTAGTCGAAATTACATATTAACAAACGAGTTTCCTCTTTATTATTTATTATTAATAATGATATCAGCGAAAGGGTGCGAGTGGAAGGTGACAGGATGGGGCCGGATGCAATATATCATTGTTATAACGGTAGCCTGTACGATCACCAGTTATCATAATACATCAATATATAGTTTTATAACATCAATGCACATCTATATTACAGCATCGCTTTATCTTTCTACCGCGAAGGGAACGTTAACATGTGCGCATCAACATGTGCGCATCAATGGTGACCATATTTTACATGCATCAAACGCTTTCTTAATTTTTATAACAACTTTTGATCAGAGAGAAGATCTACTTATTTTCGTATACACCCCACCCAACCCCACCGATTAGCGATCGTTTACGGCCAGTCATTCAAATTTCAAATAAAGATCGATAACATTCAAGTGTTAATATGTTGATAATTTTTAAAATATTTAAAACTCGCCGAATGATCTCATATTTGATTTAATCGAAACCTTTTTCGGTTGGTGCGCTTTAAACCACACCATCGATGATTGACAGGTGTCGACGTCAATATTTGTTTTCTAGTGTGACCAATAGCGATTGAATAAATGACTCAGCCGTGTGGTATAGTTTCATTCATATACTATTTACACTCTATTATTACTACGGGTAAACTCAATACGATCGGATCTGCGGTTAGCTTAATTTCAATCGACGAAAATTCTTTATAGCCTTATGTCATTGTTTCATAATCTAATACAAATACACGAGGTAAACATTCTCCTTAAATGGTCATTACAACTTCGTTGTTAAGCTAGTGAAATTTAATTACCTAAACTTTAAATTTAGTTTACATGGGCTATTCATAAGCGCGCGTGCAATTGGTAAAATGCTCTTATTCAAATTATTTATACTTTAAATTGGTACACGCTAACACAATACTATAATGTCTAACATAATAAATCTCTTAACACCTATTCGAGTTATTGAGACACATAAACGAGCGAACAGGCGATCAGTTAACTTTGCTAAAGGAAGAGTCAGTTATTATCTGAAGAAATAATAGTATGTCCTACCCATCTGAACAATTTGTTTAAATTTATATTTATTTATTACTTCTTGTGATAACATTGGCTAAGACACATATGTCTTTCACAAAATTTTAATAATGAGGGAGACATACGGATTTTGTGCCCGACGTCTGGATGTCCGTTTGGATGTATGTCTGAATGTTTACCCGCGCTAATTCTCTTTTATCACTGGTCCGATTTCATTGATAGTTCATATTGATACTTGGTACCAAGTTAAGTTATGCATGTTGTCAGGAATTTTAGGTCGGGCTATTTTTGCCGGAGTTATGGCTGCTTGTGGCCCGGGAGACCTTATGTTTGTGTCAAAACCCCTTTTAGTTAAAACCATTATAATTGAAATGTAACTTACGTATATATCTTTCTATAATGCTAAGGTCACATTTGCCCTACGAGCTCCGTACGAGTTGATTTTCGCAAATTCGCACGGCATCCGTACGGAGCCCCTGCGGACACCGAAGATTCGTACGGGCATCGTACGGATATCGTTCGAGTGCATCTCTATAGATCGTTCGTGGTCCGTACGAGCTGTGACCAGACGCTACGAACATGCAAATACCGTTAGGATTTCATAATTAACTCGTACGAGTTGATAAATTCGTACGGATATCGTACGAGCTTTGTGTTCGTAGCATAATAAAATACCGTATTTCAATTCTTTGTCGATAAAAGTTTTTTTGACAAATACAAAGTGTTCCATAACTATTTAGGCTTGGAAAATTCATATTTTTTTTCAATGTAATGCCTGACAACAAGATATAATTTTCTTTTTTGCTAAAGATAACACTATGATTGTAAGTGTATCTTAAATTTAACAACGTTATGATAGCTATGGATGTAAGTAGCCTTAGTCAGAAAACCGCTAAGAATGCACCTGCGACGATATAGTAATTGAAAATCTTCCGAGGAGCATGCTTCGAACCCCCTAAAATTACTTGGTCTACACATTGATTTAGGACAAGCTATGCCCCTGACGTAAATGGTTAGGCTCAGTCGTAGCTTCTGCATGACATTGGAATGTCTGTGACTTATTGTTGTACAAAGTATAGAATTACATTACATCTTTTACAGTCACCGTTCATCGACACAATATGCCCAAATGACCAGTCGGTATTTGTTCAGTCTCCGCTACAGAACGTGTACATTTGATAATGAAATAAAATATACCCGCTCGATTGTAGCTGTAAGAATATCGTTTTCACATCAGTATTTTAGGACAATTTAACAACAGTTACTGGAATACGTGATAGACAATAGTGTGTAGTACTATTTCTGTTACCCCATCTCTTCTTTCTGGAAGTATGGTCCAAATGGTGACAAGGCTAAATTTGAAACTCTGTGATACGAATCATATTATGATATTGACCAAACACCCAAAAATAAAAATTAGTTGTGAGGAATATGATGCTTACAGTTATTAAAAATGATATTACTGACCATAATATAAACTATTAACTATCATCCCTGGCATCGGAACTTGACATTTCTGAAGTATTTATAATATTTCCCGCTATATCTGGCCGTGTGATCTGCAAAGTACCTGGAAGTACCAGGAAGCTGTGTATAGGTGCTATACACCGGGTACAATAAAGAACCAGACTGTCTATTCGAAATAAGAGCTAGGCGCACCTCTGCAGCGCCAGACATGCCTGTATCTAATGTTTCTCTCTCCCTTCAGGGGCTTTCTCTCAGTCTGTCCCTCTGGTCAGATCATGCTGTATCTGCACTGGTAGAGGATGCACCTGCGCCCTTGTGGCTGCAACATGGGTAAAGTGCCTTTGAACGTGCATTCGCATGAAAAGGGCGCTATATAAATCTGGTATATTTATTTATTTATTTATGAGTTCAGAATGCACTACTAGTAGTTGGGGTGAAGTTTCCTATGCTTGGTGTCCAAAATGAAACGAGCGACAGCTTGGAAACAAAGGATACCATCGATAACGACAACTTCAAAGTTATTGGCAAATCAGCATTTACACAATACAATAACGTTACCAATAATGAAAAACAAACGATTACGCAGTATAACGTTTTTCCCTATATACCTAAATGAGGTCTGTGAAGTTGGCAGTTAGTTGTTCATTCAGAAGTTAATTCAAAATTTAATATTCGAATTAATTTCTGACAGACGTTTATTCAGAAGTTCATTGAACTTCTGAATAAACTTCTGAATAAAATTCTGTATAAAATTCTGAATAAACTTCGAGAAGTTAATTCGAGTATTAAATTTTTAATTAACTTCTGAATAAACAACTAACTGCCAACTTCATAGACCTACTTAAATGAATTAGTATAACACTATGGACACATTAGCCACTTGAAGGAGGACAATTCCTATAAACTACATCGCGAGAAAATAGCAGAGTGTTACGTGCATTTGCCATTTCTAAATATTTAGAAGCATACGATGCCGGGTTCGTATCTTCTTCTTCTCCCAGACATGCTCTTTAACACACTAGGGAGCGTCCTCGTAAATAGTTGCGAGGCGCGCCTATACTGTAAAATCTGAAATCTTCAAATAGGGTCAAAATTTCGCGAATTCGGTTTCTTAAGTCAGAGTTCAAAGTCAATTGTTCACGATTTCTAAAATTCAGAGAAAAAACACTTCTTTCTTTGTTTTACCGACAAATTGAGTTTACGAACATATATTTTCGCGATTTTGCCGATTTCGCGAATATAGCAAAAATTAATTTACCGCAAAACTTTCTGATTTACAGTATGCAGTTCAAGGGTCAAACGAATTAAAAACTGCAAACCCAGGGTCAAGGCATACGTGAGGCTTTGCTCCTGAAGTTCACAAACCACTAAATAAAATTGTTCTTTAGCTCAATGTAAAGTGACAATTGTCAGTCCCAGACTATATCATATTAAAGGGGGACACGGCGGTGTTTGAATGCTTTCATATGTCAGTGTCACATTCCTAGCGTTTAATCCATATCCAATATATTAGCAGGTTCGTGTTTGTTTTGGGTTAATTGCCAATTAATGCACTGAATTTATAGTTCAAATTGGTATTCTTGTTGTTTTTGGGAAAAATACCATCCGTTATGACCAATGCATTTAAAAGAGAGGGTGCCATATTTTGTACAATGAAATAAGGATTAACGTTTTTTAAATTTCTTGCTATATCATCTTATCGTAATACCCGTTTGCACGCATTGTTGCGGTTTCCCAATTATAACGGTAAATAAAGTCACCCGGTATTCGCTATAATAGGTTCTATATGAATCATGATACAAATAATCGTTATCAAGAAATGTAAACATTAAAACATTTAAACCTAAACTCAAATCTGATAAAACAGTCTGAAACGGTAATAGTGCATTCCACAAAATCAACGGCTTTCGATAAGAGATCAATCTTAATAATTTGCGGTATCAAACCATTTCAATATATGAGCAATATTATGTAATAAAACATCTTTTTATTACAATAAAATTACTGTATGTCACTTTGGTAAGGAGAATTTTTAAACGATTATTCATGCTTAAAACGGCAGATATGGTTGATGACATATTCTTGAGTAATATATATGACCAATGTCAAATAACTGCTTATAATGATTCGATATAAAAAACGAATTACCCGTGAATGTTTTTCTTCATCACTTTAAAAACATTTTAAAACCAGTTAAACGGAAACAATAAGAACGACTAATAAGAGAAACATCTGACAAAACGACCCGCATTGATGACGAGTGTCGAGTACGTTTTCGTCCCACAAAAATGTTAAAGCCGCAGTAATCTGATCCGTAACCACCGTTAATTGTCTGTTATTGGACACAAAAACTTCCTATAGCAGCGTTAACATGTAGTTCATAAGGTAAAATTATTGAACAACGCATTCTAAACAGTGACTAAATATCCAAATCAATCGGATGAAATGACTAAAAACGATACAATAACACAGAATCTGCAAACCTCGTATTAAGATAATAATCAGTTAAAATTTGAGGAATGCTACTGTTGTGAATTATCACCCGGTAAATGATGTTCACGCAGGTGTTGCTCGGTGATTTGAGAAAGTGATAAGAGTATTGTATGTTGCCATATAAAACAGTTGACGATCAAGATTTGCCGATCAGATGTACTGTTTAATAACCCGACAAATGTACACGTTTCTAATTGTGCTGTAATAACATTTGACGGTACATAAACACAAAACAAAAATACCTCACATTAAATGCGATGCATCAGATTTTAATTTAAGTAGCAAAATAAGTAAGAAAACTAAATATTATCAATATCAATGATCTACGAAGTCGTGAATCGGAAATACGGATATTTTAGTTTTGAGATTTACCGATATTTTGGAAGTAACAGAATAACTACAATCTGCGTAATTTGTACAAATAAACATAATAGACGAACTTATTGCATAACGTAAATATTACCAGATAAATCACACGAGTATAATTTATGCAATACTTTGACAAGAACATTCAAATGATGTATTGACATCAGTTTGATATGACATTGTAATTGGATTTTGTATAAATGTAATTATATATAGCGATATTAGCAATGTATTATGACTCCTCCGATAGGACTATACCTATACTAACCCTAAAAATAAAATATATTGATTTAAGCCCCTATCAGTATTAATCAATTATTCAGGTCAGTCACTTGCTATTGCAATTTATCATATTAAATTTCTAAGGTCTTATTTTTGTGAGGCGTTAAGTCTCTCATTACTACCATGGGGCATTGCCCAGTTCTTAATACAACATTAACCGCCTTTAGGCTGCTATGTGAATCCGAATTCAAGTAGTTCCAGAAACTGTCAACATTCCCAATACTGCTACATATGTTACTCCAAATTATTAAACTTATTAAATTCAATCAGCAACATTTGTTTATTCTGAGATGCAATTATTGTGAAGCTGTTCGTTAAATCGATATTTTTGTAGATAATCACTACGCCGGGCCGATACCGAACTTGTTTCATAATATGAAAATGACGTGTTCATCAAATGTCCCGGCTGTATAGTTATTTTTAGAAACTTCAGACCACGGTCACGTGATGGTTTTATCAATGAATCGTATTACGTCTGCAAAGTACTGTTACGCAATCATATGGTGTCGCTATACGAGCTAGCCGCTTTTTATAGACTGTCTCACACTGTGAGGGAAGTGATTACAAGACGGTACTGTAGAATCTGATAAATTGGCCCGTAGTATTATTTTAAAGCCACTTTTGATATACGCATTCAATACACGTATTACATATAAATTGATATGCACCTTTTAACAATTATTTAGATACCCAATGTGCCTATATAGTCACAAATGCCTATTTTGAAATTCAAGACAAGATCGGCAGTAAGAAAACGAACACTAAGCGTGTAAAGTCGGTTTAAGCTTTAGTAGCAGCAACCAGATCGCCTCCCATTAGCACTCTCAGTGCTTTGCTTTATAGATAGTATGTGTATTAGTATAGTCCAGTCAGGATAAAAATCCAGTGACGCAGCGGTCGAGTCTAATATAGCGGTGTAAAACCAATTATAAAGGCTTATACTGTACACACAACTATAATTTCGATGCTAAACTAAAATACTAAACTTCGCTCTACCTGTTTAGACAATGGTTGTGATTTTTTGCGAACACATAAACTGCAACATCACTGTCACAATATCCTAACTGGACTATATTTGGCTTGGTGAATAATTTATTGATTCCACTGCCCTTTTCACCTATTAAGGTGTTAAAACTATATAAATACAATGATATGATATTGCAATTTTTGTTTACAAGTGACAGACCTTATAGGTATATTTTTAACTTTGGTAATCCAAACACGTACTCGTCTTCTGAAAAGGTGAGGCATGCTTTCATGATGGGTATCTATTACAGCTGCCATAACCTAAGTGTGTATTTATAGAATACCGCTAATCGGATAACTCCATAGTTTAACGTACAACAACATGCATAATTTGAAAGTTATACTTGTTTTTAAAAAACAACTACAGTCAACTCTCGTTATCTCGAACTCGCTTATATCGAATTTTCCGTTATGTCGAAGTTTTTTTCAAGTCCCAATTTTTCTCCTTCTTTGTCTATATGAAATCTCGAGACCCATCTCGAAGTTTCGGCTCGAATTCGGCTCTAATTTTTCGTTATGTCGAATTATTTTTTGGTCCCGATTAACCAATTTGCACTTTAAATCTATTGTTCATCTCGAAGTTGGGTCGAAGTCTGATCGTATTCGACTAGCGTCGAATGTTTTTCACACTTCGCTAATCTGAAATCTTCGATTTACCTGTAATTTTCGCGCCTTCCATTGTTGAACAAATATTTGTTTGCAACAATTTGTGCAAACATGTCATAAACCTTCTCGATAGCGGTTTGTAAAAATAATAATTAATATAAAATGCATTTTCTCGAGGAGGAGTATATGTACATAACTATCACAACAAGCAATTCTCACGAATATGTCGTTCTTACGACCGTAACAATATGGCGGCGTAAAATGACAGAAACTGGAAAACTTGCAACTTCGATGCCGAAAATTCTATCTCGAATTTTCGTTATGTCGAAGTAATTTCCACGGTCCCGTGAAATTCGAGATAACGAGAGTTGACTGTAAATGGTATAATAATGATCCAACAAGACTGACACACTTACAATTATAATAATTTCCGTGGACAGTAACACGAAGTCGTGCAAAACCATCCTCATACATCAGTGGATACGTGATACCCCACATGAATAATACTCTGGTGATCGAGAATATACAAAACTTAGTCGGAAAAATAAGTAAAACGTCAAAAATAATCAGTACCTATAAATATTAATCTCTTAATCAATAAGGAAATTGTAATTATATTTCTGCACGATCACTCGATATTATCAGAGAATTGGTCATATATCGTGATGTGCCCGTCGTACGATACCATGCAGTTTCTGGTAAAATAAATTATCAATATAAAATTATAAATTATAACAACATTAGGGAAGTCGGCACTCCAACAAGTGTCTTGTTTATGATGCAACCTCTCCATGTATTAGTTAAACAAACAGCTCAAGATATTTACCGATCACCGAGTTTTCTTCGATTTTCATTAGCTACGATTAATGGTTACGAAAAGTATGGGCGCGGCTGACGATATGACGTAGGAGGAAGTAACCCTGGCGCGCGCTATCTGGACGCCCTGTTTGTTGAGTTCTTAAGATGGATACCTTATTCTGTTGAACAAACGGTGGTTATCTGTTTATGTAGCATTTCTATTCGGTCAGAATGATATTTCTTATGACGTCACGAGAGAAGCGAGGGCATCCATTACCGGGAAATTCTTTTATCCAGTTGGAATTTTAAGGGTAGCGCAAACACGCTAGCAGACTGTCTGACGTCATGGCTATATGGCGTCAGACATTTCTTTAATCGCATCGTTTCTTGAAATGCGTTATAATGTTATACACACAAGGCTTAAATGGAATCCGCAAACAAATATGCGGAGTAGGAATTCTTGCCTGGAATGCGATCAAAAGTCGAACGCAATTGGTACAGAAGGCGTTTGTGTAAATACTGTACATAGCGCACAGACGGCCCAAAGCCACACAGAAACGACGGCAGCCCCTAGCCATCCACGCAAGAGTCAGACATAGAACGAACCATCCACATCCCCGAAAAGGATATTTCAAGCAAGCCTATATACTCACTCCGCAATAAATGACACACTGTGTACTTCGAATTATATGCATAATTAGCCATAAAGTCTAACTTGATTGAACTGCGTCTACAATTGCGTCATACAACCGCCTAAGGTTTTTTTATCAGAACATTATAAAAAGTATGTAACGTTATACTAACAGACCGACAAGTTCAAGTCTTACCCATAATGTTCCCTCAGTGGAACTCTGTTTCTTAAGAAAATAGGTTAGCCACAGTGGTGCTCGGACATACAAATTAATGGAGATGCTTCATTTGATGGCTTCTTTGCAAAAAGCCTACAAGAAGGACGTTGATACGGGGAAGGCTGCTCTGAACTGAAACAGCATAGCACCAAATGCACAAATAAGAACACACACACAAGTAGAAACCTACATGTATGCTTTATGCAATGTCAGATGTATGCCATTTGGCGATGCCACGATCCTTGGTGTTTTGTGCGCAAGAAAACTATGAACATTTTTTTGTTTTGCAAATTATAGCAATAAACGACTACAGAATACTAGTTTGTTCCTTTCTTTTTGATAATAAGGTCACACTGGGTAGAGATCAAGGTTATAATGAGTGCACTCAGTTGTACGACATAAAAGCTATAATTATTAGCTTCGTTTACTTTCTTTAGAGAATAGATAATTGACGTAAGTAAACAAACTATAATTATTTTAATACCAATAATTATATATACCAAAATACCAGTTGAAACATTACCTATATTCTAACATGTTTATCAGTTAGATATACATTTGTAGTTTATTTGTAACAATACAAGGGTTAATGATTTCGTATAGATCTTTCATATCTTTAGCCAACGCCTTGTATTGAGTAGGTGAACCTAATGGTATTTTACGTTGTAAATTGTGACATGTGACATTATTATGGGATCTAGATATTGTTGTAGTTGTAATGGTGTCTTTATTATTAGTAATTTATCTCTTCCTCTGAAGTTAAGGGACTTTTTTTCGAGTTATTTTTGATGATATAGGATATTGGATATATGAGATAAGCTCGTATGATAAGGTGTTCGTTGTTCTCCGGCAATTGGCTTAGTTTATACTTATATATTTAAGGTCGATTGTGAAACAAGTTTTTCCAACTTATATTAATCACTCTCGACACCTCATTCTTGATGTTATCCATGGCCACGAAGGTGTGTGATATGAGAAGAGAAGCCAGTTTCCCTTTTATGCTGAGTTTCTAGCAAGGGAATTTCTGGTACCATTTTTTTGTCTTTGGTATGACGCGGCCTGGGATCGAACCCGGGACCTCCCGCACTCTAAGCGGATGCTCTACCACTAGGCCATTAAGGAGGAAAATTGCTTACTTAGTTGAACGACACATTTCATGGACGTATATAGTAAATGCTTGAAATATGCTAATAGTAACTCATTGCATTAGTACAAGACAGAGATACATATAGTCTATATCAAACGACTAAAAATTAGAAGACCACCATGAATTGTTTTAATCTTGATATTGATTAATAAGATCATCGCCACTATAGACTAGTGCTTTCTTGTTCTCATTCGTCCCCGGTCCAATTAGTTGGCTATCTTTTTGTAGACACTTATTACAAATCATGTATGCAACTGCAAAATCATCGAGAGTGATACATAAACTTTTTTGACACTTTTTATTAGGACTTGAATGTTTGTTTGAATTTTGCGTGGATGGCTACGCGCTGCCGTCGTTTCTGTGTGGCTTTGGATTGTCTGTGCGCTACAGTATTTGTAAGTTTGAAGTTTCATTTTTCTTGTTCAGTTCATGCATGGCATTGTGGCGTGTGCTTGATAGGGTTCATGGTCAGTGATATTTCATTTAGTTTGTGCCTTTCGCGCTTGGCTGTTTCTGCAAGGTGCTACATTCCCTGTATGATATGATTTTGTCGTATTTTTTCATTTCGAGTGAGAGAGGTTCGAGGTTCTCTATGTGGTCGCTTCATAGCTTGATGCTCGGCATAATAAGGGAAACTTGAATCTCTTCTATCGCACCCTCGTTGGCAAGGAATACTATCAGGAATGTGGTTTGAGAGGGATTAGTATAAGTTGCAGGACTTTTTTCACAATCAACATTAATTAGTATTAACTTAGTATTAATACTAGGATATTTTCTAGTATAAGTTGTAGATTTAGTTTCAGAATCAACATTAATTAGTATTAACTTGGTATTAATACTAAGCTGTTTTCCAGAAAAAATGACAAGTTGTATGTCACTTTATAAACACTATCCAACGACGATGATAAAAGACAACTTGTAAAAAATGTAACAAAATTGTGACTTTACTTGTTTTAATTACGAATAATGTCACTATATCGCCTGTAATGAAATATCAAATATATTCTAATAATGTGTCACATACTGCTCGTGGTTTTTATTAAACACCCATATCTTTAAATAACTGTCATTGTAAAACACATACGCTAGAAAATATTATACTGCCGAAATTCGTCTTTCTCATGGTGGCATTTCAAAATATCAAGTGCCATCTTTATCTGTCAAAATTTAATTACTACATTCAGTGATTGATGTCCGGACACCACAGATATTAATACGACCTTTATAAAAAATCTGATGTTGTCGCTTCATTTCATGCCCCCCTAACACTCACGACGCAAGGTGTCTTCGCGTAGAGGATAAAATTCAATATAAATGCCAATCAATTTTCGTTTTTTTGCTTGTTCGGTTTTTTTTCGCTTTTTTTTACAACCACGACGTGCTAAGTTTCATATCTAGATCGCGTGCTGTTAGTCATGTTAATTGTTTCGTTCATTGACCACTGACAGCCATCTGATATTGACAGATCCAGTCTGATGTGAAAGTTATAGCACACACTTTAAATTGTTATCTTACTTTTGCAATAAAACGCGACAGTTATGTGTTTTTCTTTCCCCTTTTCTATGTTATGTCCATCGTTACACTAGTCGTATAATCGCATTGTTAGTTATATGTTTATTTGCTTTTACATTGTATTTATTATCGCAACCGGTATACCCATATGGGTGACGCCCCCAGAAGAAGTTAGCTATTTACTTTTCGGTGTAGAGTCCATGATAAAGACGACGGTCCGTTTCCAGAAACATCCCTGATGCTAGGGTAAGGAAATCGTACACTTAGGTTAACAAGTTATTTAACAACCGGGTACTGTTTAATCATAGCACTCACGGAAATCTTAAACTAACGTTCAAATTTAAAACCTCCATATTTCATTTACAACTACGAAATGTGGAAAACACGTCTGTAATACTTCTAATGATTCCTATATCCCATGCCCTATCCCAAAACTTGCAGTTGTTTACTTGTTATTCATACCACCAGCTAACTATCGGTGAATGGTAGGCTTTTATTGTTCATTCATGCAATAGATTGCTGGTGGGCATTCTGCATATGAATAGGGTGATCTCTCCTTTTTTAGCCCCCTACAGGTTTTTGACCGGAGGGGACTATAGGTTTGCCCTCCGTCCGTCATTCCGTCCGTCCGTCATTCCGTCAAAAAATCTGGATCCTGACATAACTCTAACAGTTTCGAAGCTAGGTTTATGAAACTTGGTATGTGGATGGGGGACAATGGGGGGGGGGGGGGGGGGGGGGGTAATGTACGTCAAAAATTGTGGTTGCTATGGCAACAGAAACATTGAAAATGGCTTAAACCCGGTAGGGGACTTCTGTTTGTGAAATTGGCTGTGTAGGATGGAAATACTGAACACTATTGTTTCTTTTATCGGATTGGAGAAGGGGTCTAACCAACAAACTTCAGATCAGCAGTCAGTAACTCTTACCACTGAACCACTCTCAAGTAGACATGTGGTGTCAATGAGATGTAAGGGGGTACGCTGGATTCAGCTTGTCCGTCTGTCCATCTGAATTTGCGCTACGCTGAATTTTGGCAGAATTATGAAAAAAAACAAAAAAAACAAACAAACCTCTCTACAGCGACCCCTGTTTAGCAACTACCTCTTTGTATAATTATGAACATTCATTTTTTCACTAGCCTTTTTTCCTTCAAATCTTACCTTTGGAGAGCTACTACCTCTTAATTACGACCATCCTTTGTAGTTCCTATTTTGTGTTGCTTTATAGATAGAGGTTATACATGTACTGTATAGTATATATTATTATTGTTGTTCTTTACAATCCAATATATGAAACGTTGTTTATATGTATTCATATGTATTTTGCGCTGCATTTACTCTGTAACGTCTTTTGGCGCCACCGCGTTATTATGCATGACGTTACGTCATCATTGTTTTTGTATATTAGGCCTATAGTCATTACAACTATAATTATCACTATTTAGTCAATAAAAATTGACGTCTTTGTAATATAAAATAACAGGTTTTGGCACAACTACGTATCAAGTCTGGATTTGAAAACAGAACACAGTATTTTTCCAGACCAGACATGTGGTAAAAATAGTATTTTTCCAGACCAGACACGTGGTAAAAATTAACATTACATTCATTTGCTTTTGATAATAACTCTTGCCTTATATTACCATAGACAGAGTGTAATTCGTTTTCTATAACAACATTGTAGTTTTATAGTTTATTTTCGTCTCATCAATACAGATACAGATAAAATACAGTTACATATATCAAACTAAAACATAGAAGCAGAGTTATAAGGGACTAGCACCTATTAAATACTAAATAAAAACTAATGACTTAAATATGGAAGCCCTGGAGGGCACTATTGACTTAGATTTTGTGACTTGTGACTTATGACTTGTGACTTGTGACTTAGAACTTGTGACTAATGACTTGTGACTAATGACTTGTGACTTACATTCTACAAATAAATCTGCGCGCACTTCCTTGGGCATCATGGATGGCGAAGGATGCTGTCTGAATCGGAATTACCTGATAATAGTCTATAGTGAGTCAGGTAAGTCGGTACTAGTTTTGTTTGATTGAAATCGTCATTGTTGAAGGCATCGAACCGTTATTCTGAATTGTTAACACCATTAACTAGAATACCGTTCATGTAATAGCATAATGTCACATGGTATTATACGTGTATATGTGCATACATAAGTATAATGGTTTGCTTCCTTTTCGCTATCATTTGTGCGTCTTATTTGAGACAGATAGTTCGGATTATACATATAGATTTTAAGTTTTGTTAAAGTAATAATAATTATATGTTCTTCAACATTTTTCCAGGTGAAGAAACTGGAATGTCCGTGCTGTGTGTGTATGTTCGGTGCGTTTGGTTCCACAAATGATGTCGCGGTGCATACCTATTTACCTGTATTGTCTTTATATCCAGCAAAGCAACCGGCTCAAATGTAAATTTGGCAATTGTGTGACACTATGGGCTAGAAACGATTTTGTACGTGATTGTGTTGTACCATAATGGTGAAGTAGAACATTTTAAGGTTTTGCAAACAAATTTTTAGGTTATGGATATCAATACATAGTTATTTATGGCGCCTATGAAGTAAGCTTTTCTAGATAGCTTTATATTATCCGTATAGGTTTGATTTCATAGTCAAACTTCTATAAAAATAATACGCTATTCTGTCATGTTTTGAAATACATGTAATGCAGCAGACTCAAAGTTGTCATTTGCAAATGTGTGTTTGTCTACCGTTCACCCTTTGCAATATAATACTGTATTTGTGTAAGCTTCGTATACAAAATAAAGCAATTAAGACCAAAAACTTTGTCAATTTCATGATTTAATATCATTCCATGATTTGGGCTTACTGATAACAAACGACGGATAAAAAACTCTATCATATTGAATTACAACATTTATATTAACAACACTTGTTATGATACATTTTGCTGTCTATAAGTTTATCAAAGATAGTGTGTATTTCACATTTTACACGTCATAAGTCACAAGTTACAAGCTTCAAGTCTCAAGTTATAAGTCACAAGTCACAAGTCACAAGTTACAAGTCACAAGTCACAAGTTACAAGTTACAAGTTACAAGTCACAAGTCACAAGTCACAAATCGAAATCTTAATTGACATGCAGAAATACACTTGACGTTATAACCATATTAGTGGGGTACTATACGAATAAATGCATTAGACCAACATGTCAAAATTATTAGTGCAACATATACATGAACTTATACTAAAGTGGCTCACCATAACAAAACCGACTAATAACATGTCACACTGTTTGGAATTAAACACATGCCTTTCCAACATCTCAAAATCAATTGGAGTACGTGTATATCATCAAAGTTGTACTCTAGCATGGTACAGGGTCTTAGGGATCCTATATCATAAACATTCCTATTTTGTGCCACTCAGTCCAGATCAGTTTGTATTTCTCTGTCGACTATATCAACCATAACGTCCATTTGAGTATATATAGGTTCATAACGAGACTATGATATTTATGCTCAACTTGAGCGGGTTTATTGTAAGTATATGCATTTCTGTCCACCGCAGTAGTGGTGTTCTTCATAGCATTTATGCAATATTCCACAAGAGATATTTTGAGGATTCCATGACAATAAAAGCAGATTTTCATTTTATCTCTACCTGCAAAAACAAACAAACATTTTAATTACACTGGCCATTCGATTCACCTCTTTTAACCAAAAGATTCGTCACGATAGTGACGCTAAAATTATACAACTATAATCTATCTAAACGTGGGAAATATATTATAGCAACGTCAACACTAACTTTGTTTGCAATAACATATCGATAAAGAAGAATTTTAAACCTAACTCTTATGTAGAAGTATGATAGTAAATTCGTTTTTATTTTAATAATGCAACTTAAACTGACTTACCTGTCTTGCTAAATATAAAAATCAGATTCACGTATCATATGGAAGCCCTGGAGGGCACTTTTGACTTAGGTGTTGGGACTTGTGACTTATGACTTGTGACTTAGAACTTGTGACTTATGACTTGTGACTTATGACTTGTGACTTACATTCTATAAATAAATCTGCGCGCACTTCCTTGGACAGCGTGGATGGTGAAGCATGCTGTCTGAATCGGAATTACCTGATAATAGTCTATAGTGAGTCAGGTAAGTCGGCATTAGTTTTGTTTGAATGAAATCGTCATTGTTGAAGGCATCGAACCGTTATTCTGAATTGTTAACACCATTAACTAGAATACCGTTCATGTAATAGCATAATGTCACATGGCATAGTTGTGTATTATACGTGTACATGTACATACAGAATTATAATGGTTTGCTTCCTTTTCGCTATTATTTTTGCGTCTCATTTGAGACAGATAGTTCGGATCATACATGGTGCAATGAATTAGATTTTAAGTTTTGTTTATGTAATAAGAATTATATGTTCTTCTACATTTTTCCAGGTGAAGAAACGTGAATATCCGTGCTGTGTGTGTTTGTTCGGTGCGTTTGGTTCGACAAATGGTGTGGCGCAAACCTATTTACCTATATAGTCTTTAAACCCAGCAAAGCAACCGGCTCAAATGTAAACTTGGCAATTGTGTGACACTATGGGCTAGAATAGATTTTGAATGTGGTTGTGTTATGTAACATAATGGTGAAGTAGAACATTATAAGGTTTTCCGGACAATTCCAAGTAGTGGATATCAATACATTTACATTTATGGCGCCTACGAACTAAGCTTTTCATGATAGCTTTATAGTATCCGTATACGTTTAATTTCATAGACGTAATGTCGGACAGACATGTTTAGAAATAATACGCCATTTTGTCATGTTTTGAAATACATGTAATGCAACAGACTCAAAGTTGTCATTTGCAAATGTGTTTTTGTCTACAGTTCATCATTTACAACATAATACTGCATTTGTGTTAACTCTGTATACAATATAAAGCAAAGACCAAAAACACTGTCAATTTCATGATTAAATATCATTCCAAGAGTTTGGCTTCAATGGATACTGATAACAAACGAAGGATAACAAACTCATATTAAATTACAACATTGATTATAATAACACTTATTATGATATATTTTGCTGTCTATAATTTTATCAAAGGTAGAATGTATTTTACACGTCTCAAGTCCCAAGTCCCAAGTCCCAAGTGATAAGTCATAAGTTACAAGTCACAAGTCACAAGTTATAAGTCTCAAGTCACAAGTCTCAAGTCACAAGTCACAAGTCACAAGTCACAAGTCTCAAGTCTCAAGTCACAAGTCACAAGTCACAAGTCTTTAGTCACAAGTCACAAGTCACAAGTTATAAGTCTCAAGTCACAAGTCACAAGTCACAAGTCACAAGTCTCAAGTCACAAGTCACAAGTCACAAGTCAAAATCTTAATTGAAATGCAGAAATAAACCAGACGTTATAACCATATTAGTGCTTTACTATACGAATAAATGAAGCATTAGACATACATGTCAAAATTAATAGAGCAACATACACATAAAATTAATATACTAAAGTGGCTCGGCATAACAATACCGACTAACAACATGCCATACTTAGTTATACAAATATTTTTAATCATGGCATATGCTGTAAATGGGTGAACTTCTGTTTGGAATTAAACACACGCCCTTCCAACATCTCAAAATCAATTGGAGTACATGTATATCATCAAGGTTTTTGTGTCGAACTCTATCATGGTACAGGGTTTTATGGATCCTTTACCATAAACATTCTTATTGTGTGTCACTCAGTCCAGATCGGTTTGTATTTCTCTGTCGACTATATCAACCATAACTTCCATTTGAGTATATGTAGGTTCATAATGAGACAATAATATTTATGCTCAACTTGTGCGTATATGCATTTCTGTCCATTAAAGTAGTTGTTCTCAGCTTTTTTTGCAATATTCCACAAGAGATATTTTCAGGATTCCACGACATATATTTAATTTATCTCCACCTGCAAAAACAAACAAACATTTTAATTACACTGGTCATTCTATTCCCTCCCCTTAACCAAAAGATTTGTCAGGATTGTGACGCTAAAATTATAATAAAAAAGTTGGAAATATATTCTAACTTTGTATGCAATAACATATCGATAAAGAAGAATTTTAAACCTAACTCTTATGTAGTAGAATGATTGTAAATCCGTTTAACAATTGTTATTTAATCAAACAACTAAAACTGACTTACCTGTCTTGCTGAAAATATAAAAATCCGATTCACGTATCATCCGTTTTTATCCACGTTATTGTTACACGTAAGGGAAAAATAAAGCATGCAAATATATTTATAGTTTGTTTGGTCACAACTCCTAAGTCACAAGTCACAAGTTATAAGTCACAAGTCATAAGTCACAAGTCATAAGTCAAAAGTGCCCTGGAGGGCACTTTTGACTTAGGTGTTGTGACTTGTAACTTATGACTTGTGACTTAGAACTTGTGACTAATGACTTGAGACTTACGACTTGTGACTTACATTTTATAAATAAATCTGCGCGTACTTCTTTGGACAGCGTGGATGGTAAAGGATGATGTCTAAATCGGAATTACCTGATAATAGTCTATAGTGTGTCAGGTAAGTCGGTATTAGTTTTGTTTGATTGAAATCATCATTGTTGAAGGCCCCGACCCGTTATTCTGAATTGTTAACACAATTAACTAGAATACCCTTCATGTAATAGCATAATTTCCCCTGGCATAGCTGTGTCTTATACGAGTACATGTGCATACATAATTATTATGGTTTGCTTCCTTTTCGTTATCATTTGTGATGGATAGTTCGGATCATACATGGTATAATGAATTAGACTTTAAGTTTTGTTGATGTACATGTATTAATAATTATATGTCCATCTACATTTTTCCAGGTGAAGAAAATGGAATGTCCGTGTTGTGTGTGTGTGTTCGGTGCGTTTGGTTCGACAAATGATGTGGCGGTGCAAACCTAATTACCTGTATGTCTTAAAACCCAGCAAAGCAACCGGCTCAAATGTAAACTTGGCAATTGTGTGACACTATGGGCTAGAATAGATTTTGAATGTGATTGTGTTACATGTATGTACCATAATTGTGAAGTAGAACATATAAGGTTTTGCGGACAATTCCAAGTTGTGGATATCAATACATTAACATTTATGGCGCCTACGAACTAAGCTTTTCAAGATGGCTTTATATTATTCGCATAAGTTTAATTTCATAGATGTAATGTCGGTCAGACATGTTTAGAAATAATACGCCATTTTGTCATGTTTTGAAATACATGTGACCTAAACAATCTTATATTGATTTATGTGGAATTTATTTTGAATAAACTTTGAAACGTTGTAATGCAACAGACTCAAAGTTGTCATTTTCAAATGTGTTTTTGTCTACCGTTCATCTTTTACAACATAATACTGTATTTCAGTTAACTTTGTATACAATATAAAGCAAAGACCAAAAACACTGTCAATTACATGATTAAATATCATTCCAAGAGTTTGGCTTTAATGGATACTGATAACAAACGAAGGATAACAAACTCATATTAAATTACAACATTTATAATAATAACACTTATAATGATACATTTTGCTGTCTATAATTTTATCAAAGGTAGTGTGTATGTCACATTTTACACATCATAAGTCTCAAGTCACAAGTCACAAGTCATAAGTCACAAGTCACAAGTTACAAGTCACAAGTTACAAGTCACAAGTCACAAGTTACAAGTCACAAGTTACAAGTCACAAGTCACAAGTTACAAGTCACAAGTCACAAGTTACAAGTCACAAGTCACAAGTCACAAGTCACAAGTTACAAGTCACAAGTTACAAGTCATAAGTCATAAGTCACAAATCAAAATCTTACTTGAAATGCAGAAATAAAACAGACGTTATAACCATGCTTTACTTTACGATTAAATGAAGCATTAGACATGCATGTCAAAATTAATAGAGCAACATACACATGAAATTATACTCAAGTGGCTCAGCATAACAATACCGACTAACAACATGGCATAATTAGTTATACAAATATTTTAAATCATGGAATATGCTGTAAATTGGTGAACTTCTGAATTAAACACACGCCTTTCCAACATCCCAAAATCAATTGGAGTACATGTATATCATCAAGGTTTTGGTGTTGTACTATATCATGGTACAGGGTCTTAGAGATCCTATATCGAACACATTCTTATTTGTGCCAGTCAGTCCAGATCGGTTTGTATTTCTCTCTCGACTATATCAACCATAACTTCTATTTGAGTATATGAAGGTCCATAACGAGACAATAATATTGTGCTCAACTTGTGTGGGTTTATTGTAAGTATATGCATTTCTGTCCATTACAGTAAGAGAGTTGTTAACAGCCTTTTATGCAATATTCCACAAGAGATATTTTCAGGATTCCACGACAGCTATTTCATTTATCTCCACCTGCAAAAACAAACAAACATTTTAATTACACTGGTCATTCTATTCACTCCTCTTAACCTAAATATTCGTCACGATTGTGACGCTAAAATTATAATCTAAAGTTGGAAATATATTATAGCAACGTCAACGCTAACTTTGTTTGCAATAAAATATCGATAAAGAAGAATTTTAAACTAACTCTTATGTAGTAGAATGAGTGTAATTCCGTGAACAATTGTTATTTAATCAAACAACTAAAACTGACTTACCTGTCTTGCTATATATATTAAAATCCGATTCACGTATCATCCGTTTTTATCCTCGTTATTGTTGGGCGTAAGGGAAAAATAAAGCATGCAAATATATTTATAGTTTGTTTGGTCACAACTCCTAAGTCACAAGTCACAAGTTATAAGTCACAAGTCAAAAGTGCACCCTGGGGCCTACGCAAGTCACAAGTCATAAGTCATTAGTCATAAGTCAAAAGTGCCCTCCAGGGCTTCCATACTCCAGGGCTTCCATACTTAAACATAAAAGGCAAAACTAAGAATACATAGAGGATATTTGTTGATTTTGGTGTAAGATCGTATTTTATTTCATCGAGTGATCACAGAAAATCAATATTTTCACGAGTGGCGTAGAAAATATAATTTTATGTGCTCACGAGTGAAATAAAATTGATCTTTTACCAAAATCAACAAATTTTCTGTTTATTATATGCTTCAATTTCTTTTAAAGGGTAGCGTAATTGGCTTAATTGGAAAAATCACGTCGAAATTGGAACGTCATGATGACGTAACGTACATTTTAAAGCCCGGCGCCGTTGACGTTACGTTTATTTTTCTTAACGATACTGGAACCAGTTTTTTTCACTGTTATTTTCACTGAAAAACCTCCGTAATCAATTGAATGCAAGTAATAAAATTTTATCACATGTAAAAAATCACAAATTGTATGTTACGAACATCGCCTTACAAGTAACGCCTTTGCAACTGAATAAGAAATAAGTGAGAATCATTGCAGTGTAATAAACAGTTTCACAGAAACACAGTGGTGCTGATTTAATTTTACGAAAGATAACACTTGCGTGAGTTGCAAGCGTTGTATTCTTACACACTTGGTGATGTGCCATTGCTCTCGACGAACCTTTTCTCACATATTTGACGTCATGATGATAGCGCTAAATAAGAAAACATAATAGGCAATTTCATTGCGTAGCTTAATTCTTAAAGCTTGCAGGTGTCAATAAAAATATACCGCGACATCAGCAATTGCTATTTATGTCACCTTTCTGCATCAGCTGTAAGTTAAATTGACATAAAGAGGCTGAGAAACAAGCGTGGTGATGACGTCACGACATGTGTGATACATTCATGACTGGAAAATAAACACTTTCAAAGAATTACTGCCTTGTTGTGCCGAATAAAATGTTAACAATATAACGCTTGTGTAAATGGCAAGCATCGGAAGGTGATAAAGGAGCGCTCTCGACGCATTATGACAATGTTGTACTCTTTCTTTCATATTCTCACATATTTGACGTTGTTTTGTTTTGTATCTGAGTAAAGTGCTAAATCATTTATAATATATGACTCTAAATACTTTTTTTTTCGCGCCCACATCACGTACAAGGTTTAATTGAGATTGTTTCTAGTCATATCAACACCAACTTTATACACTCACTGTTTATTGGATTTGTACTTGTCTTAGTGCAACAGGGTTACAATATTTTCCTGAAAGTCAGTAAGTGTAAAATATTTTTTGCAAAATCTGCATTTTAGTCCGACGGTTGCGATTAATGGAGGTGTACATTGAAATAAAACGACCATCAAACGGATGAAACCGTACATACCGGATACTAAGTGGCAATGTAACGCACATGCAACTGGCACATTTTCCATGCTGATTACCCGTTGAAATGACGGACAAAAACAAGACAAAGAACGCACAGGCGCAGAAGGATGTCATAGTAAATGTTCTCATCTATCTATAAAACATTTACCACCCAAGACAAGGGCAATACATTCACAAGAACGGGTCGCATATTTTGTGGAACTTGTATGTTTGAAACTTGCCCAAAATTTTCAACTATTATAAACGGACATCGCCTGATGAGTAACACATTTGCCGAATATGAACGCCATCGGATTGTTGTCAATTATCCGTTGATTGTCCGTTGAGGCTATCTGGTTAGACATGACTATATCCTCGATATTGATCGCAATGCGTGTTATGTGTGATATATGTTTTAAACATGGTTGGTCCAAATAGTTCGCGCTTATACTATAGTTGAAGTTGGTTTCGAACATTATTCTGAACTCGTTTAAGTCGCGTATAATTATATAATAGAATAGTCGTACGCGTGTTGTTACCCGTGGTACACAGTTGTATCTGTATTGACTTGTCATGTACGTACAGCTATGGATATTGATGCGACTGAAATAAACTATTAAACATCTTTACAGATAAACTAATCATACATTCGCTGTTTGATCGCGCGATGGCGTATCTAATTGACGAAGTTGCCTAGTGTCACCTTTTCAAACACTTTAACAACTTCACGTAGCGAACATCTGTTTCAAGTGGTTCTTCTGTTAACACCACGTAAACCAACGTGCTCATAAAGCTCTCCTAATCTTCTCGTAAAATTCTATTAAATCTTGACATTCGGCTATGTAGTTCTTGATTTTTTGCATGTTTCTATTTAAATTGGAAAGGATATGGATCATTTCTAGTCTATTAAATTTGGCCTTTTAGCTATCCCTCTCTTTTGATTACTCGTGTTAAAGAAGATTAGAAAAGCAAATAAGAAACCACAGCAAAGAATCTGACAAATACTTTCTTTTGAGTACCATCTGCGTTATTAGGTATCAATACGCGATTTAAATTTGACGTGATTATTGGTATTAAATTGATCGCAAATTTTATATCTGTTAGATGTTTTAATTCGCATATTGTCGCAGAATTATAATCTCGTGTAATCTCGTGTAATCAATGATGCGGCGAGATGATCATATGGATATCAAGGACTACCATCCTTAAAGAAACAGTTAAGCGAGTTTATAAGGCGAATATTTTACATTTTTAATACAAAAGAACAACGTGTTTAACATTAAGATATATACAAAGTCATTCTCAAAATGTTTTGTAAAAAATATGGAGTTTCCGGTGTAAAATGAATGTTTAATTTTCAGTATCAATAAAGTAGCAACCTGTGTGGTTAGGGTATGTGGTGAGTTTGAACGCAGCCGTTTGTCGATTGCCGAAGCGATTACGTATAACACACGCCCAATATGATTTCATTGAAAAAAAACTAGTGCCCAATTTGATCAAAATTCAATATAAAATAACACATATTATAACGTCGTATATGACTTCATTATGTTTGTCATGCACACAATTTATAATTTAAAGATTATCAAATTAATAAAATCATACTTGATCATTATCTTAACCGTCGGCTGTCTAGACGTTAGCGGTATTAAGAAGTTGCCAACCGGTCGCAAGTTTGTTCCAAAATTCTACCGATTCATAAACTGTAGTCTAATGGAGGCATATTTGAATATTATGTGGTCACGAAAACACAATACTACGTTGATATTAAATGATTTATTCATTTTATAATGTTATTTAACTTTAATCATTCGTACTGTGGCTTCGTGTAGAAAACGTGAATTGAATGCGGTGATTTTTCTCGTGAATTAGTGCTAAAATAATGAACACTATGGGTGGTTTAGGCAACCCTACCTGTCATGGAATTATTTTCAGTCCCGATTCTAACTTTTTAATGATTTTGTAAGAAGACGATAATATAGTTGTACACATATTTATTCACTTTCATAAATTACGCAAATAAAGAAGAATCCACAACTTATCGTTTCCGTAGCAAGATTAGGTTGTACAGCTAGGGTAGGGCCACTAATATTACGCTTAACCCTCCTACTTTCTCATCCGGGCTTGGGACCGGCCATGGCGGAGCCACACGGTTATGATAACGTATTAAATGATCAGATTGAAATACAAATACTTTCTTTCTGTGAAATTTATATAGTTTGCAATAATTTCCGAGTCGTTGGAGAATAGTATATGTTTTGTTTTATAAATCTTAATCATTTTATATGTGTAGAGAAGAACACACATAACAGAAGAAAGCGGTGGTATAGCTGGTTACGTTCCTCACTACGGACCGAGTGTTCTGTTTCGATTCGCGGCCGAGCTCGGCCAATTCCTGAATTAAATTTCACTATTTCCTGTAAGTAAAATGGTTGGCAAACAAAAAAAAGTAACACGGTGCGGATCGGTGCTATGTCTAGGAAAGAGTTAATGTATTGCATCTGTTTTCCTAGTATCACACAACTGTGTCAATTTTCCTTTCCAAGCATTCGGGGGGGGGGGGGGGTCATCAGCCAGGGAAGAAACCGGAGTACTATATGCACTATACGACTGACTCAGTTGAGCGCAAACAAACAACTACAGAAAAAATGTTATATTCCGTTCCTGTTACGGATACAATGTGTTCAGACTCTATACTGCTTACATGTTACAGCTCATGTGTATACTCTTTCTTCGTGCTATTACGTCGCTTTGTATTAATAACTTCGATAATCAATAATAAAATTAAATCGAATTACCGAGGTTTTTTTTGCCTTCCACCGAGACCGTCGTCAGGCTTGGCCATTCGGTGTTATTCCTGCCTAAATGGCCAATGACCTCCAGCCTCGAGCTTCACGAATATACAATCCAATATGGCAGCGTTCAGTATCGAATCTGTCGAAATAAAGTTCATTTTCTTTCACAGTCTATTTCCGCAGACTTAACATACGCAGAAATTTAAACACACATTGGATTTACAAAATCCGCAGAATTTACAGCCCGCAGAAAAACTTGTACGGCAGTTATGATAATTGATTGATCAATTATTTTATCTAGTCGGTAACCGTTGAAGACTAGTTTTCCACGAACTCTATAAAATATTACAAAATTAAAGCGCTACATCAGCAAATCGAATAATTAGTGTTTGAGTCATATGTATATACATTGAATTAATTAATGTCTCAATTATGTAAGAATACAATAGCTGGGAGGAATCGTAAAACAAAGTAAACTAGTTGCTAATTTATGTAGATGTGTTTTGCACACTTAGTTTGATGTCGCATTCAATTTTGCTGAGATACGATGTCAGTTTGCTTCTCGAAATTGTTGAAAACTAGTGGCAGCTTTCCATTCATCAACGTAATCCGTAGCTCAATGGTTAGCGCGCGTGCCGTCTAATCTGGTGACCGGGTTCAAATCCGGATGGGGTCACACATATATGCCTGCCACATTTCAGCATAAAGCTGTCTGGCAAATAAAGGCTTTGCTCGGCATTTAAAAAAAAGAAAAAAGAATTACTACTTTTGTACATGCGCTCTAAAGCATGCGCTCTAAAACATAGGATCAAAAGAAAACGGGTTATTGTCTTTTTTAGCATAGAATATGAAAATATGGCAGCACCACCTCTTTTCATGAAAAACTATACCATGCAACACGTAGTGTCTATATGCAAGCTATAATACGCAAATTAATGTGCGGTGTCTCGCATTTTAAAAAAATGTATTAGTGTCGCATTGAAGTCATGACGTACCAAATCACTTTGGTCGCACTTCAGCTTAGTCGTATCAACACTTCGGTCGTCCTTCAGTCAAGTCGTACCAAAAATGGTGGTCGTACTTCAGTCTAGTCGTACCACAACCGTAGGTCGCCTTTTAATTACGTCATAAAAACAGGGGCAAACAACTGAACGTAGATTTAATTTAAATTTCAAGATAGATTGTATAGCTTAAACAGTGTAAACATTATCGCAATTTCTAATTATCTAAATGCGTTATGAGCTAAAGAAATCCAAATGAATATTGTTACTGGGTTAAACCAAGCATTTAATGTCAATAAAATGGTTAAGTGGAGCAATTAACGTTTTCTAGACAGATAACTGATTTTCATATCGTAAAGATCGAAGATAAAACAGGGAATTTACTTTTATGTTAGCAATTTACAACCCTCAAATGGGGCGTGAACCATCAGTTTATCCCAGCGCTTGGTTATTGACTGGGATGTATGGAAACACGACATAAATTGGTACAATTGTGAAAGTATTATAATGTATTAGGTTCATAAATTGATTTTTCTTACAAATTCAACGACATTAAATAAAATAGTTATGAATAAAATCAGAAAGCAATCTTGATAACCGACAATTTGTCATTTAATATATACACACAGTTCAGTACCTCCATGCAATTAAAATAATGTAAAATTTGATAAAAAAATAATTTTCTTTAACAAATTACTTTTTCTCCAAGAAATTTAAAAAACGATTTTAATGAGACAATAAAAGTTAACACGAAATATCAAATATGTAACATTCCTAGTTTGCAAAATTGATTTCAAGAGGGTCCTTCTGACGAAAGCGATAATCACAATGATTATTCGTAAATATTTTTGTAATGAAATATTCCAAACATAATACTGGATCTATTTGCATTACTTAAATCAATTATAATCTGGTTGAAATAGAATTTCTAAAATAGGACAAACGAAGGCAGTCACGCCTTACGTACAATAAGCTAAGGGCTCTCATTACACAAGTTATAAATTGGTAATTGATTAGGTAATTGGTTTTTAGGATATGACGAATGGTCGAATCGCATTCACTTGTAATTAAATCTTCACTTCTTCTGCAAGGAGCCATAATTTAACGGATAGCTGCATACTTTCGCATGAAAAGTCAACATGTATGAAAGAATACGCCCTAATATATCTAAAATTCAGGAACAGCTTGTGTCCTTTGAATTCCGATGCTACCCAATGTCGTACATAAATGTTTCACGTTTTGCAAGTTATTTTATTAAAAATTTAACTTGTACATTTTTAACAAAAAAGCGACATGCTAGTGTAGTTGGTAGAATGCTGGTGCTACGGTTTCGATCTTGGGATTGTTAGGGATCTACGACATGGATACTTTGTCAGCGTCTTGCACGTTGATAAGTAGCTTAGTTTTGTTGCTAGGCAGACACGTACACGCTGCTAAGCTACTAGGCTGTCACGTTTTCCCTGCTAAGCTGCTGGGCTGCCATGTTTAGGCTGCTAGGCTGCAATGTTAACGCTGTTGGACTGCTAGACTGCCACGTTTTCCCTGCTAAGCTGCTAGGCTGCCAAATTCACGCTGCTAGACTGCTAGGCTGTCAATCACGTTCACGCTGATAGGTTGCTAGGCTGCCACGGTCAAACTGCCAGACTGCTAGACTGCCACGTTCACGCTGTTAGGCTGCCAGGCTACTAGGCTGTTAGGCTGTCAATCACGTTCACGCTGATAGGTTGCTAGGCTGCCACGGTCAAGCTGCTAAACTGCTAGGCTGCCACGTTCACGCTGTTAGGCTGCCAGGCTACTAGGCTGCTAGGCTGCCACGTTCACGCTGATAGGCTGCCAGGCTACTAGTCTGCTAGGCTGCCATGTTCACGCTGATAGGCTGCCAGGCTACTAGTCTGCTAGGCTGCCACGTTCACGCTGTTAGGCTGCCAGGCTACTAGGCTGCCTCGTTCACGCTGTTAGGCTGCCAGGCTACTAGTCTGCTAGGCTGCCACGTTCACGCTGTTAGGCTGCCAGGCTACTAGTCTGCTAGGCTGCCATGTTCACGCTGATAGGCTGCCAACTTCAACAACATTTTAACAAAGTCTACTGGCGGTCGTAAAGGACTGAAAACATGCCATAATACGAGAACAGTACTTGTTAAGTACTATAAGGTTTCTTACTGAAACCAACAAATTATTTCGCGCGATTTAATTTTGCGGAATTCGCAAATGGTAGGAATTCGCGAAATTTAATATATTTGAAGATGTTCCAAAATTAAAGAGACGAAAATGACTCGTTTATGGTAGACTTAAAACGCGAACATTTCGTAGCCGTGAATATGCGGTCATTCGGAAAAACGCGAAATAAAGTTGGTTAACAGTATTATGACAGTACACTATTTTTCACTTTACTTAATTAGGATTTATAGATTTGACAATTTTTAGTTTACATACTTTAATAGTTTAACATGAATTTTCAAATTTCTAGAAACACAAGGCTTCGTATTACGGTCTCGAAACTATGATGTTCGTTGTCATACAGTGGCTTGTGTGGGGTTTGTTACCGGCGGTGAACATAAAGATCAAAGGAAATGAACATGAATACAGGTGTATAAATAACATATCGGTTCAAATAATGTTTAAAAAACCTATCCTCATGAATTTTTGATGGAGTACAAACAGAAGTTAATAAATTATTTTCCCCTGTTTTGAAGCCGCACGACGGTGATGGTTTGCGGTTTAACTAACCATTTGGGTATCAGCGGCAATCTGATAATGAAGATTTATAAGGATGTATTGCTTGACGTATAACCTGAATTATTTCAATGAGCAGACTCATATAACAAAGATATGGGTAACGCTGAATCATTTTTTGAACATAATTAAATAGTGGTAGATTTTAATTTACGTTTATAGCGGTATATGTTCACTGTGGTTTGAGCTTTGACAAAGTTTCGACCGACCCTACTAAACGTCTTGGCGCCAAATACGCCCGTTAGTGGACGGTACAGACGGGTACATAAGACAAGCTTGTTTTGTTTGCAACAAATTTAATGCACCGTATTGTTACGTGTCATAAATATTTGCATATAAAATTTCATCAGACTATTTTTATGTCTCCCCCTCTCCGCATTTACGCACGCAAACTGTATTTTCAATTATCATTGATTACAAACGATTACTTGGAGATTGCACAAGATCTTGTTTTGGCTTTATACCAAAGCTATTCAACAAGATGATGAACGTTTGGACTTGGGCTTTCAGACAATTACGTGACCTCCATACGTCACTAATTGACCCAATCACAATACCTCGGTACTTTCCGTACATCTTTTCCGTGAATAAGTAAAACAAAATATTTTCGACATACATTGGTATGTATAATTATAACTTCCGCATTTTACGGAAAAGGCATTAAATGCACTTTACGTCATTTCGACTACAGATATTGTCGGGAAACGGGAAGCAGTTAGTCAGATACACACACTAATTATACACGACTTACAAATGACGGAAGCGGAGACATGCCGTATAATTAAACAATGTGATCCGAAACTGGACAACGACGCGGTGATATGCATCGCGATCACTAAATTCTAGATTGTGGATACTTTTTGCCTTCACCTACATACCAGAGGAGCTGTAATCGAAGGCAGACATAGCTTTGGTCAAACTGCTCATACGTTCTCCATACGATCTTCACAGACAATAAAAAGTCAGACAGGGAAGGCAACACTCAACTTAACCAGCCGAGCACAGACAACATAAAAATAAAACACACAATGCCCAACCGAACCAACCGAGCACAGGAAACATAAAACACATACAAGGCACAGTGCCCAACTAAACAAGCAAAGATCCGTCCAAATCCTAGCTGTCGAAAGTATAATAAATTATTAGTTTCAGCAACCAAAAGACTGAATGCCCTAGATGAAAGACGCACTCAACTGTCGAGGCGCCCGGTCGTATCTCGTACGGTGCTCGTAGATTGGTACTGGGCTCTCTAGGTATTCAGAGGCTGGTACGGAGAGTGACCACTACCGATTGGAAAATATATAAGAATCTGAATACAGCATTTCACCGTGTCGCCCTACTAATACAATATCCACAATGACGACGCTCGTACGTGGCTACGGAAGGCCGTACGGGTTTGCCAAAATTCGACTGAAAAATCTCACCACACATGTCTCATAGGGTTAATATGACCTGAACAAATATATAGGAACACATTATAGTACAATGTAGGACATTTTTGCGTTCTTCTTTTGTAACTTTGAAGATATATAGGTCGTTATAGTGATAGATATATTGCTTAATTTAGATGCGAGCTATTTGCAGGACATGTCAAAGCATGATTTTTACATTTACGCTCACATAAAGCATACTAATCGACATACATGCATCGTTCTATTCATCGATCTTGTCAAACCAAATGTACATCATTAGTAGTGCTTCAAATTAATGATATACGTACTATGCCCATTTCATTCGTTTCGTTCACTTTAACGAAAAAGGAAATTATCTTGCGTTTAGGCATATAACATTAATAATTATGCATTTTCAAAAAAACAAAACAATACACGTAGTTACTTTGGTACCATGTTGTTAGCCTACGTGAGTGTCTCGAAAAATATACTTTTATGCTAAATAAATTAAAAACATGGACGTTTTTGTAAACAAATACAGCATTTTACCTGAAAGAGCTATGTTCAGTTGCATATATGCTCCATCGAGAGATACTTCCAGTTGCATTTTCATACCTAGTACAACGGTTTAGCATATGGAAAAAATATGTTCATTGCAATGATATAACTATATGTAATGCTCGTTAAAGAGACGCGCCCTACAATTAAGACAGACTATATATATAATACATTTTAAGGAGGTCATTGTCTCGGAATCCGGCGGCTTCGTCGTCGATAGTTAGGATGTAATAAATAGCGTAAACCGTAAAACAATATACCGCACGCCTAATAATTAGTTACAGTAAAACCTTGGTAATACGAGCAGCGATTATTTGAGCAACCGGCCTAATTCGAGCAAATCCCGGCGAATTTGCTCTATATTGTACATTTGTTTATCCCTTTTATTCGCACGCCTAATGATGAATTACATTGTAGGTACTTGTTGATCTGAAGTTGAAGTTGAAACTAACCAGTCACATTATCACGAAACTAGGTCAATCAGTCCTGGCAGTTACCATCTAGCCTAAGTCGTTATCATTCGAAAAACAGAACTGCCTATTTCGTTAGCATTTTTTCTGTACGTCGTATAATTTAAACCTCTGTATCCTCACAGAAAATGTACATTTCCCAAAACGGAAACGACAGATATATTGAGGAAGGATTGGAGTTTGTATCCATTTTTTGAATTGTTACAAACCACAAATTAAGTCGATAATTCGATGTTAAATGTGGTAGTTTCGACATTTTTGCAAACGTCGTATACATAAAAACTGTTTTCTCGAATAATATGACATTTGTGGGCATACAAATTATATATACAAATTGCTCATTCATCGCTTCAGCGATATCTATAAGTGATCACTCTCGAAAGCAACCCAAAACACATATTAATTAACAAATACTTACACAACTGCTCTGCCTTCCACAAACAGAACTGCCTTACACGCAACGGGTTGTACGGTGTGTATAAGGTATATAGTATTGCATGCTCTGGGTACGGTTCCCGTGCACCCGCCCTATGATTTTGCACGCAGCGGTCCTCGTGATACTGTAGATATTTGAAGTACAGGGTGCTAATAAAGTATGTTCGTATTCTTAAATCTAATATTCTATTATGCGTACATGAGAAGGATATCGTCACATAGAGGGTTGCTCTGGAGAGGTTAGCTTTGTAGTGAACTCAACTAAATGAAAATTAGAAACAATCCCAAAGGGTTGGGGCTAAAGAGCGGGTCACCCGGAGAGGTTAGCGATGTACTATAGTGAACTAAACAGAAACTATCCCAAATGTTGTTGCTAAAGAGTTAGTCGCTCTCCATTCCGAGTTTGAATCGGAGTCAAGTAAACTAAATAGAAAGTAGAAACTACCACAGAATGGTGTTGCTGAAGAGTGTATTGTTTTATTGGGATAACACTCTACATATTTTTATACTAATATCTGTTTATGATGAGCAACTTCTCATTGACGGGAAGTTAATGCTAAGGTCATATTTGCCCTACGAACTCCTTACGAGCTCCGTACGAGTTGTTTTCGGCAACCCCACACGACGTCCGTACGGAGCCCGTACGGACACCGAAGACTCGTACGAGAATCGTACGGATTTTCTTAACTCACACAAGTGCCTATAGATTGTTGGTGGTCCGTACGAGCTGTGACCAGACGCTACGAACATACAAACACCGTTAGGATTTCAAAAATTGTGAACTCGTACAAGTGGATAAATTCGTACGGATATCGTACGAGCTTTGTGACCGTAGCATAACAGAAATATCTAATACATATTTCCATTTTACTCGGCAGAGAAGCTGAATAAACGGTGTTATAATGTTACAACATTTTCTGTTTTTGTCCACGTTCAGACAGGCGTGTTTTTAAAAGGCTTTCTTTATAATACATAATGTGCGAAACGTTCGCGCTTCAAATCTTTTAATAAAGACAAGTTGAAATGAAAAAAGTAATGCCTTTGTGTTCCTACTCTTTTCATGTTGCTCAAATAAATGTCTCTCATATCTGACACTGATGTTTCTTTATTTCCCGTTGTAACTGCACATTCAAGTTATTTTCATAATTTATGAGTATTTCAAGCGACAACGTAATTGCTAAATTGTGGACGAATGTGAACATTTTCGTTGTAATCATCTTTTTGATCTGTACCACCCAGAACACATAAACTTATTTGTACACTTCGCTGTGGTTACGGCAAAGAAACTGAAGAAGAAGTTTAAAGCAATAATAGAGGATGAAGACGAATATAAGACCGAATTAAATATCGCGTTTAAAATATAGTTTAATACATGTAGTTAGACTGAAAAAAGGAGTCCAAAGGACTACACCATATGGGTATCTGACAAATATACCACAAAGGAAAGTTTATACCTTAAACAATTTCATAATGATTTTATACATTAATAAAAATATATAATAAATTTCATCTGCTTTGTAAAATAATATAAATGTTAAACAATAGTCAGTTCAGACAAAATCATCTCAATAATTTTACTTTTGAATATGCTTTGTAAAAGTGTTAACGATGTTGCATTGACATAAAGAAGAAAAGTATGACCGTTTTAAAAATAATATCAAAGGCATATTTCTTATTATAAGCACTATAATGATGACGAAATAATGGCGCAATATGAATCATCTTTGAGCTAAGCTTTATGATTACTTATTTTGATGCATATCATAATATATTGCACCTGTTATAAAATGGCCCAAATCGAGTGACCTAACTTGTGACATTAAGACATTAATTCAAAAGGTATTGAAAAGTGGTGTTACACCAAATATGTTATCTACTATAAAAATGTCAGTCGTTACTTGCCCCGCCCCGCCTCGTCTCGCCTTACCTTACCTTACCTTAACTTACATAACTAGGGTACTCAGCAAATGAATAAGTATAATTATGTTACACACACGAATGCCTCGAACTCCAGAACTAGTCCAGAAAGTAACATGCGTTTTTACATTTTGGCTTGTAGTGCCAACGACAAAAACATAGTCACGTGATTCAGCCACTGTTAACTACCTTACAACGCATAGCAACTTATGTCCCTTTTAATCACGTTATACATAATACGTCGCGACCTTGAGGGATAGAGCCTGTAACCTGTTTCTGATGCATATATGCTCTAGCTCTAGAAACGATTGCATTGAACATAAGTGACGTCATAGTCTTTAACGCCATCAGTGTATTTTCCCAACCAATGACACATCTCAAAATTGTGCTTGCTGATATCACTTTCGGCAAAAATGTAAACATTAGCTCTGATAGAATCTTCATGTATACTGTACCGTCTCATATAATTCTTATTAATATTTATGTATGCTTGTTATTTTATACTGTATTTGTATTATTATGTATATTACATGTATAATGTACAAAGGCAAAACGTAAAGCTAACTAAATGAAATTCAATAAAACATGTAATGTTACTCACAGTACTTAACATTTAGTAACTTCGAAGTGCTAAAATGTTTATAATGTGTAAACAAATTAGTCTGTGGTTAAATAGGCTAATGAGAAAACCACGCTGTCAACAAAGGCATAGTCATAAAATAGTCGTAAATGATTCTTTATTTAAAATAAGCCTGCATCAAACACAAAAAAACAAAACGCATGAATTAATGAAAACCATAAATACAGATCACCGTAAATTATAATTTCATTATATGTCTTATCATATCTAAAGACGTCTTTGTATCATCTGACAGTTTGAATGAACATTAACCATTCAACAGAGAAAATTGCAATCATTAATGCTCTCTTACCGACATAACGTACCACTATCATTTCTTAAATGCGTAATGCGTAATTTCATAATCTACAATAGCCTGTCTGGTATTGCATGCAATATTATGACAAATGGCTTTTACAAATGAATTAAAGTCTCTATTCTGTACAGCTGTTGACGTTTCAAAGGCTTTCTAAGAAATCGTCACCTCTCTGTGTTTTTCCCCACTTGTCACTCAAATATAAACAATAAAATAGACATATCGTATGATTACATTGTAATATGTTTTGGCAAGGATAATGACAAAAGGTCTGGTGTCACAAAAACCGTGTTAATATACAACCATCCATCATCAAGCTCTAACCGTCTGAATGGTTCTATTCATCCTAGCCGACAAAGCTTTTTTATCAATGAGCATTTCTAACTATGTGCTTGGCCTGACCGTTTTCTCGACCATGCATTATATTTTGACATAGAAGCACAGTATGACGTTCTATATACCATCGTCCTAGGATGATTAATTTAATGTTTTAAGTGTTCTCGTTTCGCATGCAACCACTAAAGGCAGGTTTAGAATATCATTGCCTGTCTTGTGGGGTCATAAAATGAAAGAAAACTGTTATAATTAATGCTAGATATTCATTTAAAATATAATTTATGAACAATTAAAACAAAATGAAGCACAAACGATCTTTGGTTGGTAACGGTTATAAATGTCTTTATACCGCTGATATACGCCATAAGACAAACCATATGTGTTGTTTTATCAAATTAGTTTTTTTCGTATTTAATATTTTTCGGCGAAACTTGTCATTTGGTGATGACTCAAACATCTTTGTAACCTAAACAAGACGGTTAGGACAATGTTTTATTCATCGTTTTACTTTTGCGTGTCAAGGCTACAACATTTTACGTGAACATATTTTTCACAATTTACAACATCGACATTTAGTCACCATTTTGTTAACTAACTTTAAGTAATTAATGACCGCGTACTATTTAAATTCACCAGAAATCAGCAGTTTCTCGATGGCGGTCGGTTGATTAATAGGACTAGTCAGTATGCAAGTGCAGTTATACAGGAATTGCATTTAACATATGTGCATTCATTCATGATTCGTGTATATAATTATAGCTGTGTGAACTAATTCAATTAAACTGTGACAATTTACAGGTACTTTCTTTGTACGAAATGAAGTGTGTATTATTATTATCATCATTGTTATTATTATAAGGACCAACGACAGAATTAATAAACCTACTTGCTGTGCACCTTTCTTCCCAACCCCTATATTTCAATACAAGGTATCATTTTTGAGTAGCCTGAAAAGGCGACATATAGGTGTTACTGTGGCGTCGGCTGCGGCTGCGGCGTCACAAATTGCTTGGCCGGAGCATAACTTTCTCACTTTATGTTTAAATGACTCAAGATTTGGTATGCATGTTTCTTGCAATAAGCCGAAGTACAGTGCGCAAGAACCATAACTCTACTATGCATCGTTTTTTGAATAATCTCCATTTGATTGATTTTATTAGAGCATATCTTGTCCGGAGCATAACTTTGTCACCTTAAGTTCAAATGACTCAAGATTTTGTATGCATGTTTCTTGCAATAAGCTGAAGTGCAGTGCACAAGACTTGGACTTAACCCAAATTGACCGTTTCTTCTAGCATTAATATGGCTTGCTACAAAGCTTTCATACTTGCATGGATATTGTATATGAACACTCTCCACATGCCTGTTTCACCTAACCCCATTTTTACTTTCACCTTAACCTAATTTTGGACTTAAGACTTATTTATGGACAAGGCTTCCACAGGGGGCATAAGCGTTTATTGAACGCAGTCTTGTTTGTTCTGTCACTTGTCAACAAACAATGCATTACCTTATTCTTTTTGAACATTTTAATTGAAAAAATAGGCAGTGAAAATACCTTATTTACTAAGTCACAAACTAACACATAATACTATTATAATATACATATATTAAGACACTATAATAAATGCAATTCCAATGTTTATGTACACAATGTTAGGTATACATACAAACAAGTGACTGACCTGATTAATCGAGTTATACAAAGCATGTATTATTCAGGTCAGTCATTTGTTTTCTTTAGTGACAAGCTAATTTTTCACTGCCCTTTTCTCCAATTAAAATGTTTAAAACAACAGAAATACAATGTCATGATATTTTAATGTTTGTATACACCCTTTCAGCTATCACAGGTAACTGTATCATTGATAAAGAGTAAAATATTTTTTTTATAAAAATTATGTTACATGCATCTTAGAAAGGTGAATTTGTACTAAGGTTGTCAGATTTTCATGGTATCAAAAACAAGAATTGACTTTCGATATCTTCATAAAGTAATAACGTTCATAGACAACTTCATTAGAACTACCTCCATGCAAAATTCCATCGAAATTGATCAACTAGTTGAAAAGTTATACCATGAAATGTATACTACGGTGTTCAGTCAATCACTGAGGTTCATTCAATAGAAACGACCATGCTATTCTAAACAAGAAAAAAGAAAGTGATTTCACGCCCTATTGGTTATTATCCTTATTTAAGGACGGAGTTTTAAAATATTGATATCAAATTAAAGACAAAGCTCTGTTTCTGCTTACATAATAAAATTTACAATAACACCAGTATTAATGAAATGCTTTTTAAAAACAAACAGCACGTTTTTATAAAAAAAAATTGTTTACTTTTTATTAATGATGCAGTTTCCTGTTTCAGCTATTGCAAAAGTTCAAAATGGTTGTGAAAATTTGACTACCAATAATATGATGATAAAGATAACATACCGTATATTTTATTTACGCGTATTTAATACGACAAATCGTTATCTTTAAAGTCGACTGTTTTATCATCATACGATTTGTCATTAGATAAAAGAAATCGACCACGTAATGTACTTTAACGCATCTAATGATCAGCTCTGAAGATTTTGTGTGATCGTAAGTTTTTGCAAATTTATTTTTATAATTAATGATTCGAAGTTTGATACATTTTATTTCACACTCTAGTTTGCAATCTGTTTAATATATCTAAGTCGAAGTTACGTCACTGCTTGGACAAGGTGTTTAACGTTTTATTGTAGATTTAAAAGAAGGGAATGGCAACTCTTAGCTGAAACAAACAAGCACAGAAGGGATGATCACAACTCTTAGCTGAAACAAACAAGCACAGAAGGGATGATCACAACTCTTAACTGAAACAAACAAGCACAGAAGGGATGATCACAACTCTTAGCTGAAACAAACGAGCACAGAAGGGATGATCACAACTCTTAGCTGAAACAAACAAGCACAGAAGGGATGATCACAACTCTTAGCTGAAACAAACAAGCACAGAAGGGATGATCACAACTCTTAGCTGAAACAAACAAGCACAGAAGGGATGATTACACGGCACAATGCCCAACACACAACTAAACGAGAAAAAGAAGTTAACCGCTAAATGTCTTAAGTTTCAGCTGTAAAAAAAGCTGAATGACCTAGTTTAAGCTATAAAAAAGCTGCATGACCAAGTTAAATCTATCAAAAAGTTGAATTCTCTAGTTTCAGCTACAGTAAAGCTGAATGACGTAGTTTCAGATGTAAAAACTAAACGACCTAGTTTCCGCTATAAAAAGCTGAATGACATAGTTTCAGCTTGAAAGCTAAATTATCAAGTTCCAAGACCTAGTTTAAGCGGATTTATCGGCCTATTTTCAAACTCATGTTTGTCTTCAAAACAATATGTTTATGATGATACATGTATTAGTATTGTGCCTCCGTAATGTAGTGATGTGACTCAATAATAAGCATAATCCAGTAAATCATTGAATGGGAAAGATGTTACTTAGCTTTAAAACTTGTGGATGCATAGCATTTGTGGAATCTACCAACTTTTCCCACCTTTCTCATTATCATGGGCGTACTATAAGTTCTATATATGAGCCAGTCTCCAGGAAAACCTGCTATTTTGACAAAAAAAATGATTTTGAGATTTTTTATTATATAAAAGAGTAATCTTAATGAAGCAAAATGCAAAAGAAATTTTGTAAGTATCTTGATTTTTAGGACCCTTTTTGCGTGACGTCGCAAACGTCATTCAAGCGTTATTCGACGTCGTTGTAACAAGTACTTTATAAATACTGCATTTGATCAATTCTTTACATAAACTGGTCAAAATGGTATCAAATTTTAGAATGATGTTTTAAGTTTTAAAATATACATCCAAATTGTAAATGTTCACATTTAGAGAAAAGCTACTACAGTTTTAATCAACTAACTCCTCGTTTTTCTCAATCAGAGTACTTACTGAAATTGGTCACCACAGCAACGAAGTAAATGATTTCGACATAATGCATAAGACATTTTAAAGCCAAGATATAGTAATATATTGATAAATGACTTAAAATTGAATCTATAGATATGTCATTTTTTCTTATTTGAAAGCTTTTTCAAAACCTAGTTACATGCAGTAATTACATAATGTCAATATAGCAGGTTTTCCTAGAGACTGGCTCATATGGATGCACGACAGGTATTTAAGACGAATTTGGAAACAAATAACGACTTTTATGGAAACATCATTATCTCTGTATACAAATATGTTAACTCGTTATCATGATTCAGCCCTTTGGTTAGGATATAATAGGACCAGGATATATTAGGACCAGGATATTTTCAGACCATTATTTGTCTCCTTCGCACATCTTCCTTTGTTAAATATTTAACAAATAAACATGAATGGTAAATATATATAGGTACGACAATCAATATTTGTATACCATTCCCACGCATGCGCACTAACGGTTGCTTATAAAATACACTGGTATGCCGATTATCAACTCACGGTAGAAGAAAAAGTCCGTACCTTAGACGTAAGCAGAAGAAGGTGTTTAGTATCAAACATTATTTCTGATCACATATCTTACAATAGGACGTATCGACATCTTTTTAAACTCATGTTTGACTTTAAAATTGTGATTAAAATCTAAACACAAACGCTCTTCAAAAACAAATAGTCGCGGAAAATGGTAACAACTCTATACAAGACGTAAAGTTTCATTTATATTTGTACACATTCACTCAAATTTGTACGAGCATTAAAAATCCGTACATATTTAGCAATACGGTTTCATGATTTTTCCCCAACACACAAAATAATGAATAAATACAGTTACATCACAATGTACACCAAAAATAAGTAAAAAAGTAGAATTGATTAAACAATCTGACATGGAAGGCAGCTCTAAGCTGACATGGAAGGCAGCTCTCAACAGAAACAGTTGGGCACGAAAGGAACATACATTAATACACAAAAACAAGTCATTAAGAATGGCAAGCAATACAAAAGTCCCCTACCGGTTTGAAGCCATTTTCAATTTTTCTGTTGCCATAGCAACCACAATTTTTGTCGTAACCAAACTTATTGTTAGACGTGCATAATCCCCTTATTGTCCCCTATTCACATAACACATTTCATAAACCTAGTTATGTCAGGATCCAGATGTTTTGACGGACAGACTGACTGACGGACGGCAAACCTATAGTCCCCTCCGGTCAAAAACCGGTAAGGGACTCAAAAGACTAACACAGACCACAAGCATACTTCGTCATGTCCAAAACAAAAATAAACTTTAAAAACCGCTGCAAGTCCCAATTTCATTTGTCAAAAAAAATCCCCAAAAGTTTAAGAAGCACTGTAGATGTTATAAACCTGTATAAGTTTGTGTAGATGCCGGCTACATCCGCCTTATAATTAATTGTTTGATTAACGACCGCAAAATAAGGTAATAGGCCTACTAAAATTGGAATGGTTCCATTAAGTATACAATTTTCTGTGTAGACCTATACTAACCGCACATTGATATTTTTGGAAACGGAAATGACAGCGAGTATTGCGTCACGATGACGCAATATGGCGGACGGCTTACAAAGTTATAACACGAAAACAGGATTTGCTACAAGTGAAAAAATCGTATTTCTTGTTTCTGTAATTTAATAAGTTTCCGTGACGTTAATAAAACAAAACCTTTAAACAAGATATCGATGGTATTTATTACATGAATGTCTTTTTTAAATCGAATTTATTGAAATCGTTGGATAAATTATTACAATGTGAAGCTTGTCGAGCATTGCATCAGTTTCATTTGATTTTAATAATCTTTTTCCGCCTGAAACATCAAAAATGCTACCGTTTCTTTAACTATTACAAACCAGTCAATTTGACGAACGTCTTCTAAACTGTATGCAGGTGACGTAACGTCAAAAGTTGGGGGTCACTGAAAATTAGCAAACATATCGACTTTGTTTTTTGCATTATTCCAGCGGTATTAATTTAAGATAAATGATTTTGGTATGAAAATAAAGCTAATAAATCGAACTCGACGTACATTACAATGACGTATTATGTTAAGAAGAGCAAATGTCAAGTTAAAGCTGATTTTTGCGGAAATTACTCAAATATCTCAATGTAATTTGTAACAAAACTCCATCAGTTGTATTAACCGAATATCTAGTACTATCAACATTTCTAGCGCAAATCGCCGGAAATTTTGTTGCAAAGCGTCTCGGATGTAAGACATGAAATGGCGCAAGTTAAACTGCCAAGGCGTAAACAAGGCGCGACCACCATAATGGAAATTTGTATAATGCGTAATTTTGCTAAAATTTGGGGCTTTTTGGGGTACTTGTTACTTTGGTATGTATAAAATAATTTCTTACGCTTCTCACAATGATATGAAATTTTAAATACATCTAGGCCATTATTTATTTTTATCTGTTATGAAACTGATCTGACGTTATTACACCGGTTTTTAAATGCGATTTTCAATGCTGAAAAAATGTCCACTTTCGCATTTTACGTCGCGTGCGACAACAGTGCTAAAATCTAAATTCGAAATAAACGACATACCATGACAATATTCGAGATATTTATTTATTTCCGACATACATCTGGACTATTGTTCGTAAAAAATGAACGTTCCATTGATATCGCTTAAAATATAAAAAAGACACTCACTATATCGATGCTGAAAAAATGTCCACCCTGTGCGTTATATGCGTATGATATTGCAGAGCCACCAATGAAGGAGTATTTTAAGTATTATAAATGCCAAATAAAGTCACCTAAGGCCGGTCGAAACTGAAAAGATTACAGTAAGACTGACAAAAATAACAATGTACCTTTTAACAGCAAAAAAGCCTATCAGATTTTAAGAAACCAAAGTGCTAATAAAAAGGCTGATACCGACCGAAAAATAATTCTAAAAATGAGATAGAAAGAGAGAACACTTAAAGGTTCAGGGAGAAAAATAGATGGGTTAAAATGTATCCTCAGCAAGAAATCTGAATTTTGATGGAAATACTCGGGCATTGAAATCCTCTCTGCCACAAACACAAGACCGATTGATGTCATTGTTCATTTTGACGTCGTTAAAACGAACGTCTTTTTGTTACCGGCATGACCCCAACTTTTGACGTTACGTCAGGTACTTTTTGCAAAATCGATTGAATAACAGGGTACCGAAAATACTTTGCTTTATTAGGCAAATTCCCTCGAGTCCTCGGCATACATACCGTCGAGTCCTCGACATATACATTCCCTCGGGTCCCCAACATCCATTGCCTCATTGATGTTGTGCTTCAAACTGCTAAAATAAGTGATGACGTGTGTGGCTGCATTGAGCTTCCAGTGCCTGCGTGTGGATATAATGTAATGAACGTACCTTTTTGCATGTCAAAAAAGAGTCATGAAGAAGATCCATGAACCAAGAGATGTCACATAAAGAGTGGAACATTCGGCTGCAAAAAGGAAAATATGGAATTCTTTGGTGATAGGTCTCCGAATTCAGTTACGACATTTGCATAGAGTCGGCATACTCACTTGCTAAAACTAGGTATTTCAGCGGTTTTACTGTTGAAATTGTGTCATTCAGCATGTGCATTCAGCTTTTTTAATTGCTGAAACTAGTCCATTCAACTTTCTGACATCTGGGACTTGGGCAGTTTTTTCCCGTTCGATTATGTGTTGGGCAATGTATCTTGTATGTTTTTATATGTTCTGTATTGGCTAGTTAAGTTCAATGCTGCATTCCCTGTCCGACTTAAAATATTATCTTTTTAGTCCCCTGTCGGTTTTTGACCGGAGGGGACTATAGGTTTGCCCTCCAGTCCGTCAAAAAATCTGGATCCTGACATTACTCATACAGTTTCCAAGCTAGGTTACTTAGTATGTGGATAGGGGGCAATAAGGGCATTATGCACGTGTAAAAATATTTTGATTCTGACAAAAGTTGTGGTTGCTATGGCAACAGAAAGAGTGAAAATATGCCAAAATCTAGTTCCTGCCATAACTCCAACAGTTTTCAAGCTAGGTTTATGTTACTTAATACGTGGATAGGGGGCAATGAGGGGATTATGCACGCCTAAAATATTTTGAATCTGACAAAAATTGTGGTTGCTATGGCAACAGAAGCATTGAAAATGGCTAAAAACCGGTAGGGGACTTCTGTATTGCTTGCAATTCTTAATTACTTGTTATTATCGTTTCTTCATGTCTTTGAATTGTCTGTACATATACAGTATTTTTAAAAACATGTATTTCAACATTGGGTGTTAGCATTATCGACACGAGATGTAAAGGTATCCCCGTACTTCATTGCAGTACAATTAGCATGTGGAATTACCTCCCTTTATGATACTATGCTAATCTTAACTAATATACCCCCGCGTGGCAAAAATCATTGCAAGAACTGTTCACTATATATATTGTAAAGTGCATAAAAGTACAAAGGGCCATAATTCTGTCAAAATTCGTGGCAGCGCAAATTCATGTTGAGGTTGTTCATCTGTTAAAGTTGTTCATCTGTTAAAGTTTGAAGCAAATGCTGCAAAAACTGTAGGAGTTACGTCCACAAGAATGCGTCTACGGACAGACAAGCTGAATCCAGTATACCCCTCTTACAACTCGTTGTGCGGGGGGTATAATAAATCTGCATTGGGTCATTCGTTAAGGGGCAGCATATTTAATAGTCGTACTTGAAATTTCCATTTTGGATATACGGATGATACGTTTTATGCCTATCTGAGTAGTAGCTAAATGCTATCACCGTTTCTGTATGTCTTAGAATGAGAAGCACTTACGACCTGATAAGACTCATGCGGCATATTTGAAATCCGCAACACGGAGGGCGCTTCTTATGAGCCTATTGTCATGAAAATCGGAGCTAGTCATGTTCTTGTTTTCTCAAAATATCGATTTTGTACTTACGACCTTCTCATTTAAAGTCGGCGAATTGTCTGTACACAATCATGTGCGATATTTTATTTTGCTATTAATATTTAGGGATGGGAAGAACAAGCATGGCTGAGACTTGATACTAGTGAAACTTGAACATCCTACATCACGGTGTGAATCCCGATACACCGCCTCTCAGTTCCTTTAGAAAAGTGTTCTGTTTTCATATGGCTTCGACGGATTTGAAAACCGATATAACGCTCTGGCGGAATCAGGATACATGACGTTTGAGTTCCATCAGAGCGTTACATCGAATTTTAGTTTCGTCAGAGCCATATGGAATCATCTAACATTTCTCTAACGGAACTAGAGATGTTTTACATGTTTAAATAATTGTTCGTGCCAATCAGAGCGTTCAACGAAAGATGACCGTTATTATGGATAGCGTTCCTTAGATGAATCCACGACATGATTTAACCAATCTGACTAAAGTTCTTGATCTTCCTTACCTCATGCGTAGCGGGTTTGAGGATATGATTTTAATCAGATTGTGATTTAACAGGAAGGTAACAAGTATAGCGCACATGGCACTGTTTTAACAAAGCACTTAATACGAAAATACCAAAGTTACGCTTTAATTTAAACTCTTTATAATTCTATTACAACTGCAAATTGGTGACTGATATGCTTTGTAATGTTCATTAATTGAATCATTATAAGTATTGCAGCTCCATTTACCACACTTTATAATTTTAAAAAATTAAAAAGAATTTAAATTTGATCCTTAGTTTACAATTTCCGTAAGTGCTTTGATAAAACAGTACCCGTATATCCAATTCCATTTTTTCAACGGACTTATATAATTTATAAAACGATCAGAAGAATGAATACAAACGATGACTTTCAAATAATTGATGTAATTATATCGACATGGTGTTAACCTATCTTCGGTGATTCAAATGTACTATTTACAAGCGATTTAAACCAATATCATTTCGGATGTGCGTCACGCCCTTTTCTTATCTGATATGTAATTTCTCTCTTTTAAGTGCCAACAATAGTCTTATGATTATCGACCTTCTTACTGTTCAATGGGAAACTCATAATTATTTTACCAGCTTATTCATAATGCTCAGATGGCAATTACTCGAATTTAAAAGCCATATGAAAACAATGTCATTATGGTGTATTTCCGCTAAAACCGTCCCCCAATTACAGTACCCATATAGCACATGCAGAATAAAACAACAATTTAACCGTTCATTATCAGTAAATTGGTTGGAATAATTAACTTTGAACTGTAACCGATAAATTAATCATTTTAATTTATAACACATTTCCATTGACGTATGCATTACGTGAAGATAAGCAAAAATTCTTAGGTCCAGATTCTACTTTTTAAAGTTACTTTTTAAATAAATTTGACCGAAAGACGATCAGCTTATTAACGGGTATTTGAATAGTTTAAGTACATGTTAGCTTTAAATTTCAAACCATAACTGTATCGGGTCACGCCCAGGATACTAGTTCAAAAATCACAAGACATAAATATAAAATGTACATAACGGTATTTCGATGGGAAGGACCGTCGTAAGGTTACAGGCGTTGGCTACTCAGACAGATAATTAATAGTAGCATGTACAAGAACATGTGCATGATCAGAATATAATTCCAGTATATACTACTCAAAATTAGACAAGAGTCATCAAATTTTCCTGGTGAATATTTTGCAAATTGAATAAGATGGACTGATGAACTTTGAAATAATGTTACATCTGCAATATTGTAATCGTTAGTTTATACTAATTTATTTAAGGTCGATTGTGAAACAAGTTTTTCCCACTTATATTAATCACTCTCGACACCTCATTCCTGATGTTATCCATCGCTACGAGGGTATGAGAGAAGAGAAGCCAGTTTCCCTTTTATGCTATTAATCGTTATTCTTGCCACTTCGGTATCTGCCAATAGGGCTTATCGCTTGCTTGAACAAATACGACGTTACGTCAATGCATACGAACTGCTTCAAAATGATCTTTTGAAATTTAGCAGCAAACTAAATGATATCTTAATATCTACACAAAGTTTTCTTCATCGGTTTTGTTCAGTTAACGTAAGACACACTTGAAATTTGATTCATTGACCCTTATCTAACTTTGTGTAGTATATTAAATATATAATACTAAATCATGATATAATTCGATACCATTATATCCAGCGATATCATCTAGCTATGTAATACAATAGATAATTAATGATTCAATATAATCTACGCCTAAAATATGACTCTTGACATATTAATATCAACACTTTTCATAGCTTAATACAAGTTTTATTATTAATTTATTAATCGATATCTGAAACGCGGAATTCTTATAGATTCAAATTTCGGTGTTACTTTTATAATTTACCACGCCATACGACCAAGTTCCGTGATTAAATGCCCACGCATGCACGGGAAGTCGGTCAGTCCATCAGCGAGAAAAGGTTAGGTAAGACTCGTCAATATTTAGAGAATTTCTCCAAAGATATTGTAAAAACGAACAATTGTATCATGTAACTTAATGTATGGTTTGGATTTTGACCTAAAAAAAGTGATATTGACCGATGACGAAGTCAGAGGTCAATATCACTTTGTGAAGGTCAACTAAACATCATATTCATCGAAACATAAGTCGACAACTGTTATATTGTATACCATGACATAAGTCAAGGAAGTAAGACCTAGTGACTCTTTTTAAATTATAACAACTTCAGCCTCTCTTCAGGAAAGTGTATATAATAGAAACAAAATACGACTCTTTAAATGTTCTAACTTACAATGCTCTTCTTATGTATATGTATGAGAGAGTATCCACGTATTTATTAACGGCATTTATTATTAATGGCTAGGTTAGAGCATATAAATATGTATGAGCAGCTGTAAGCCAAATAATACGGGAAATAACGTTACGTTGATTGGAACGTTATGTCGCAGAAAATGACGTCATGTCATAAAAAAAAAGTTATATCCACCCCAGCCTCGGTTTCGGGGATGTATATTAAAAAATATACACCTCTCGTGCAGGCCGTCTAAGCCAATCAGTATCCTTGTTACATAATAGGTATACAATATTCTGTGTTATTATAGAAATAACACACGGCTGCGAGGGTGATGGTAAATAATACCAACCTGAGAATAGTTATATCACCCGAGACGAAGCCGAAGGTGATATGACTATTCAAGGGTTGGTATTATTAACTGTCACCCGAGAATCCAGGTGTTATTTATTTTATTATACCGAACAAAATTACAACCATTTTGCAAAATAAAATATCAACAAATGTAAGCAGAACTTAGATTGCCGTTATGATAATTTTACATGTACAATCTCAGTCCGTATAAGTTTCTAATGAGTTGATGCTATTTTTAGTAAATCATGTCAGTTTCAGCGGTTGAAATTGACAAGATTTACTAAAAATAGCATGTGAAATATACACAAATATAAAAATAGCAAACGGATACTCTCTAGCAGGGTGTTTTCTGGACTCAAATAGTACAAATTTCTATAAATAGCCCAGCCTCGTTTTTACTAGTAGTGATCGAACAAAATATCACATAGTGATCGAACAAAATATCACACAGAAGGTCTATGGGGAAAATACATTGAGAGGTCACGTGAGGTATAATAATACGAATGAGCTCCTACTTAATGTGCCGTAGCCGATTTTTATCGGCCAGTCAAAATGTTAGAAGTAGCGTTCTAAGTTATTTCGCTCGTTCAAACCTTCTTGATAAAAAATAATTCACTTAATATGTTCTTACTATTGCGCAACGTAAGCTAATCAAAGCTGTATTAACTACTACTCAATACAACATTATAACGGACAATATGCCCGTAGTCCAGTGTCATCTCATTGCATGCATCTGTAATACAAGGGTTGCAATATCGAATCTTCGCCCAAAACTTCAACTTGTGTTGGCCATTTTGGCAGCAGCGTGAAGATGACAGCATAACAGCGTGAAGTCGGCAGCATAGCTGCCTTTTTTGGCGTGTGCTTGTGGTATGTGTTTTTCTTTTGTTGTACCTTTCTGTGCCGTTCATACTCTGCTGTTTCTGTAAAGTGCTTTCTTCTCTATCCGAGTTATTATCTTTTTAGTTAATAATTATCTCGTCTTCCAGATGAAACACTTTCCATTAGAACCTTTTACTTTGGTACGTTAAAGAACTACATGTACTACATTTGACTATGTCAAGGGTCGTAACTCAAATATACATGCTGACTAATATTCCTATACAGTTGGACGACTATAGCACAATTACTTACAGAGTTGTCGGAAACAAAAGCTAAATTTCAAAGCACAATTACTCAAACTGACAAATATTGCTCATACTAGTCGGATCTGAGATCAAACACATGACTAACATTCCTATGAAGTTTGGAGGCTGTATTACAAGTTACACACGATACATCATGTTAGGACGGATGAACCATAGGGATTCGACCCGATAAAAATATCTTTCACATCTATACTATGAATATCTAAGACAGGGATCTTACTTTATGACTGGCTCTCATATACCCAACTCAGCATTATGTCCAATATTTTAAACAAGCCGAATACAATCATTAAATTTGTACTGCACACTTCGAGACAATATAATATTATACATAAAAAATACAACTTTTATCAATACACGTACACAATGTCGCCTGTGTCAAGCATAGAATGTTCACAAAATGCGTAAAACCCGGTTTGATGACATAACCCTGCACAGACAGAAACGAGAAAACGGCCTTCGATAAAGACGAGAAATCATTATTTACACACGATTTACAAAACTCCTATTAAAAACCCGTGCGTACTATGAATATATATAATCATATATATTTCTCTGAAATGCTTAGAAAATCAATACTGTAATGCAAATGGAATTCAAAGCCGTACATAAACTGCGGCAGGGCCTAGCCATCCCCGCTCCAGAGACATACTGAACAATATGTTTCCCCCAAATAAGGACATTTCAAGTAAGCCTATGCCATGACGCAGCCGCTAACAATGAATGAAACATTTCATGGTTTCTTACTATAAAGGGAGATAAGCTCGTTTAATACTTAATTAGCTGGACAAATTTTCGCGGAATTTTTATTGATATTTTTAATCTTCATTAAGATGTTTCTTGGTGGAATTATAAGTTTTCAACTAAAATGGAGTTCTCTGTCTATAACTTGTTTCGGTTATCTGCTCATGACTTAAATTAGCCCGGTAAGAAACTAGTTGAGTATCATAGTCCAAATGGATCAATGCTATATAATAATTTCCACTAAAACTAGAACTGTCGCCATTCGGCAGACTAATATACCCTCCAGCGTGGCAAAAATCATTGCAGCGTAAATTCCTTCCGTTATACACATCTACATGTTGAGGTTGTTCATCCGTTAAAGTTTGAACGAAATGTTGCAAAAACTGTAGGAGGAGTTGCGTCCACAAGAACTGTTCACTATATATTGTATAGTGCATAAAAGGACAAAGGGCCATAATTCTGTCAAAAATCGTCGCAGCGCAAATTCTTTCCTTTATGCACATCTACATGTTGAGGTTGTTCATCTGTTAAAGTTTGAAGGAAATGCTGCAAAAACTGTAGGAGAAAGTGCGTCCACAAGAATGCGTCTACGGACGGACGGACGGGCGGGCAGACAGACAAGCTGAATCCAGATTAACCCCCCTTACAACTCGTTGTGCGGAGGGGGGGGGTATAAAGATAAAACGATTGGTGCTTGATTTTCCTTAATATTGAATTATTATGTAGTCGGGGGTAAATAATAAGGAAATCGTTGTTTATATCCACGAGCCAATGAGCTACCATTGTTTTAATCTTGACCGTTTGTGCCTACTTCCGGTAGAGATGGGTTGGGTATAGGCGACATACCTTCGGTTATATGAAGTTGCGACTTCCTTATGCATGTATGTAATCAACTTGATAAATACCCTGATTTCATAACATCGACCGTATATTTCATCAAAATTGACAAGGCCGCGGTACCCGGATATTCACCGAAGTCCTATCTTACAACTATTTAATTTATAACACGATTTGAGTAGAGGCTCAGCATATATTAACCAAAGCGAGTTCCACCGGGAATCCCCGGGAATCCGGTATCAAACGAATTATCTCAAAATAAATGACATAAATTTGACGAAAAACAATCGTAAGATAGTTCTTCATTAGACATAAGGAGTGCTGAAGAGTCCTTTAAATATATTTCAATCGTCTGATTTATAAATTCCACGAATACTTGAAATTCCTGGACTTCCCGTTTTTCTGACGTTATGCAAAATTTATGTACAGGTCATAAATCCACCATTCAACCGCATAAATCTTTTCAATATGCTTAAGCGTTTTAACAGTCATTCAGTTGTTCAAATATTATTGTTATACGGATTAATCAGATTTCGTGTTTGCTAGTCAGAGATCAGAAGGCGGCATTTGTCAAACAGCCGACATTGTCCAAATGCGCATTATAAATGGCAGTCGTCAAATATTGCGCGAGTGACTTATCGAAAGACCACAGCAAGCTTGCGAACAATATCAGTAAATTATATGAATTCCTTTAAGCGCGTCATGTAATGCATTTATGCGATTTTAATCGGGAATCCGATATAAGAAGTGTTTAAAATACTTTCATTTTAACCCTTAACCCGTTAACGGTGATTAATTCTTTTATCAAAAGTATTTGTATAACTCGAGTATCCGATAATTCCATTATGAATCACAAATATTTAAATATACATTATACAGCCTACTTTCCGAAAAATTGAACAACTTTTGAAACTACAATTTAATGATGTTGTACATTGATACAACTGGACATGCTTATCCATTTTTTTGTGGTTTGCGTTTGTTAATGTCATAAATTACGTATATGCAGGGTGTAAAAGATGAAAACATAACAATAATACTATAATAGTATACGGGCAGACTAATAGGAGAAATGACAATTTCACGCCTAGCCGGTTATTGATGCAAGGGTCACAAAGCTCGTACGATATCCGTACGAATTTATCAACTCGTACGAGTTCATAATTTTTGAAATCCTAACGGTTTTTGTATGTTCGTAGCGTCTGGTCACAACTCGTACGGACCACGAACAATCTATAGAGATGCACTGGAAAGATATCCGTACGATGCTCGTACGAGTTAAGAAAATCCGTACGATGCTCGTACGAGTCTTCGGTGTCCGTACGGGCTCCGTACGGACGCCATGCAAGTTTACCAAAATGAACTCGTACGGAGCTCGTAGGGCAAATGTGACCTAAGCATAAATAAGGGTTATAACTCTGCCCAAAACACGAATGTCCAACTGAATATGATGATTACCATAACTGTTGAAGTTCATGCCAATCACTAGAAAGATGTGAAGTTGGCAGGCTAGGGCCTAAAATAAAATATTGTTTGTTTCCCCATCCCCTACCTACCCGATTAAAAAGGGCCCTACCCAAAATATTTTATTGCCCAAATTAAAATAATATTTTTTTTATTAAAAATTGGAAGTGAACATTTTATTTTTTTGTTTACTGGCTTCTTTCTTACGATTAAATTTAGGATTGTTGATTTTCACCTTTGAGTTAATTCTAAATTTCATTATTTTTATGCTTTAACAAATAACTATCATACTGAAACAATTAAAAAAAATATTTACCCTACCTACCTACTCATTCTAAATCTGCTAGGGTCGGGATGGGGAAACAAAGAATATTTTAAGTTCGGCCTAGTGGCCTGCTAGGCCGCCAACTTCACACTGCTAGGCCGCTAGCCTGCCAATTTCACGAACTTCACTAGAAAGATCCACCAAAACAACAAAATTTGCCGATTTTACTGCTACGTTAAGTACAATATAAAAAAATGAGTAAATAGTGTCTGTTATGGAAAACCACAATATTTGATAAACTTACAAATGTATACTACATTAATAATTATGGAATGATAATATATAAAATCTATGTACGTACATGTATACACAATATTGTTTTAAATGATTCCTTGTTTAGATGATGATGTATAATGCGTTTTATTTTCTTATTTATGGGAATATGTGTTGTCTTAAAATTGATAATGTTGTCAGCTTTTAAACAAACTTTTAGCATACCTGGAATATTTTGACGCAGGAATGCAAGATCCTGGTGTTCAGCATATGATGTTTTAACCGAACTTTCACACTAAACGTCCACTAAAACTGTCAGACGTACCTTTAAATAAGCCATAAATTGGTAATTAAAAAAAACCTGATTCACTTAATTGAAAGCTTAGAGTTGCACCAGGAATGACACTGTCTACTCTGGTGAACTGTACGTAACAATAAGTGAACGATATTTCCTTAAACAACACGGAACCTTGTTTAATTTATCGTTTTTATGTCAAGTTTCAGAGTTTCTTTGGGTTTATGGGTTTGTTTTCACATATAAATAAGTAGTATTAACGGTAAAACAAAGCCTTTGTCACAACAGTATCACAATTTTTGGTCCAATAATTTATTAATGCTAAAAAACAATTAAAATTACAGTCAGACAGCAGCCAATATCGCAGACATCAAACTATAATATTGAAAATTGATATTGCTGTCAAATATGTAATCCACAATAAATAAAGTCGTTATTATTATTTTTGGTCCAATAATTTATTAATGCTGAAAAAAAAAGAAAATTACAGTCACACCAACGTACGAGCATCATCTCGGGTGTCAAATGAATAAAATAGTAGAAACATTCAATTGTCGAGAAATCGCAAACCAAATTCAGAATATTTCATTATGTATTTATTTATTAAGGTCTCATCTTTGTACAGCATACATACATTATACATATCAAATCACAGTAAAACATTGCACAAAGCCATTCTAATAAGAATTATAAGAGACTATAAATCACAGTAACACTAGTATAAAATTGTTACTCTACATAAATTTACTTAAAAGGATACTATAAAAGTATAATAAAGAATAAGTTGACATTTGGAGAACTCGGTTCATCTAGCGGCGCTTATACAAAATGTACAATGACGGCCATACCACAGTCGCACAAAACACCCATGGCTTCCAAATAAAGTGTCTTAAATAATGATCGTAGACAATACTTAGTGTCCAAAATAATGATCGTAGAAAAATGTTAATGGAGTAGCAAGACGGATGTGACATAGGCTTAAATAGTTATTAGAAAAATAAAAATGCATACCAGTCCTCCTTATCTATAATCAAGTATATCAACGCTGAATAAAATTGTACTAAGTGAGCTTAAATGTAACACTCCGTTGGCAAACGTCTGCTGAAACGTTGGTGGTGTCTGTGAGTTTACCAAAACGTTTATCTTGCGACGCAATGAACGCGAAGGTTACGCAAGATAAATTTCCCCAGCATAACTGAACGCCTGTCCACCTTCGTACAACGGATCCTGACGATAGTCAACTCGTTCGTCTACGTCGGACAAAGTTAGGGACCGCAGCAAATACGCTAACCTGCGTTGGCAAAAGTTCACATGCGCTAGTAGAAAATATATACTACGCTGGCAAACGTTAATTGTCAAGTGCGAGTACCCGTTGTCAAACACAGCTAACGTTTCTCTAGCGGAGACCAACGGGTAGTCAGCGCAATGAACGCGATAGTAACGTAAGGGTTGACGTAAGCGAACTTTCCCCAGCGCAAATGAACGTTTGTCCAACGTAGGCCAACGGGTATCAGACGCAGTGAACGCGGCAGGAACGCAAGTGGTTAGCGCAGACGAACTGTCCATAACGTTTCCGCAACTTATGTTAACTTTGTACAACGGTTCCTGGCGTGAGGCAACTCGTTCATCTATTTCAAAACGTTTAGTAACGTTTTCTAGTGGAGCTGAACGTTTGCCCAAACTTCGGTCCAAACGCCGTAGTGTGAACCCAGCTTTACCATCGCATTAATTGCGTCGGACACCCGTTGGCCTCCGCTAGAATAACGTTTGGGTAAATTTACCACCACTTCCAAGATTTTAGCAGATGTTTTCCACAGGAGTTGAACATAAGCGAATTTTGTACCACTTAATTCAGCGTTTAGACGGAGCACAACTTACACCGACGTTTATTTTCAAACGTCGACAAAGTTTTTTGCATTCTAACAATTTTCAACGAACTCAACGTTCTTCGGTGTTTACCAGAGAACATCAACTTTTGAAAGTTTAGTAACTTTCACTAACATAGTAACTTTTACTAGCGTAGTAACTTTTACTAGCGTAGTAACTTTTACTAGCGCAGTTGAACGTTTTCCCAAACGTCGGTAAACGGCCGTCCAAACACTGTATCACTTCAACGACCTCATCTGATGTAACAACTATAGAAATTAAATAAGGTAGATATAATCTAGTTAGTCATATCGGTGTCCTTATAAACTCGAGTTTACATAAAAAATACCAGCTATGAGTCAAAGTAGATAAATTGCATACGGCAGTAGTTTCCGCTCTGTTAACTTTTGTTCTATTTGTAACCACATCAATGTTTCAGTTGTAAATATCGGTTACACAACACCAGACGATAAGTTTACATTTTCACACAGTTTTTGAATGCTCTTTTAGTAGATTTATGATTTGAATACAACGCTCCTAGTTTTGTTCTAAACAATACAAATATGACACACGACCGTTTTGAACATTAAATAGATCATATTAATTCAATTGATCAGCGGATAACATATTATAAATGCAAATTTAATTCAAATTAAAAATTACTCACAGGTATACTCTATTTCTCAAACATCTTTTTTATGTCATATCTGAGAACATCAACACTCGCGATTTGTTACAAGGACATTCATTATAACGATGTACTAATTCAATAGCACGGCTTCTTCTGCGTAAGTAATCGGTAAAACTTCACGAAAAAATAAGGAGTTTCCCGAAAACGTTTCAGATCCTGAAAACCTGAAACGTTTTCGGGTTAACATCAATAAAACATTGTCACCAAAATAAACTATTCTATATCTAGTTGATGTAAAATATTCGTTGGTGGCCACTTCTGTGTAAAATAACCGGATAAATTCGCGAAAATAAATTTTAGATAGCCAAGTTACGTTTTACTTTGAAGTTAGTTGTTACTGTAAATGACAATAAAGGAATATAATGACCTCAACCAGGGCCACAAAAACGAACGAAATCTGACGAGGGCCACTTTCTGGCAAAGCTAACAAGTAGTCATCATTTATAATTACCTTCCTTTATGGTTAATTATGCGCATAATTCGAAGTCCACAGTGTGTCATTCATTGCGGAGTGAGTAGATAGGCTTGCTTGGAATAACCATTTTTGGGGGATGTGGATGGTTCGTTCTATGTCCGATTCTTGCGTGCATGGCTAGACGCTGCCGTCGTTTCTGTATGGTTTTGAGTTGTCTGTGCGCTACAGTATTTGCACTATTCTTCTTGTGTCTTCCGTGGCCTGCTGTTGGTGTTGATAGCTGCCTTATCTGTCCAATTTGTTATCCTTTTAACGGACTGTTTGTTATTTGTAGTTTGAATACATCTTAACACTCCTAACTCAGATATTTATCTTTAAATCATTCAATTTATAAGTATTTTTTGTGTGTATGCTACAGTTTTATTCTCTTTAGATCACAACAAAACATTAAACATCAATGAAAAATGAACTCAGACTGACGAAAATGCAAAACTGTCTCAAAACTAACTGATGAATGATAGTCCTGTTGATTACTAATTCAAATCTAGAATGAAATGAACTTATTTCTTTTTGTGATTTAACTTTTATTCCCGATATAGTTACAACACATGTACACACATATCCAATAAAACATTACGGATTGAGATATATAGACAGTGTAGATGTATCAACATAAATAGATGAGAGCATATATAGTAACTGTATTTAATAAGGGATTATATTATAAATTTATAAGTATTACATATATAAACATTACTAGGTAATGGGTCTATCAGCATTAAATAACTAGTGAGGTACAGGCGTAACGGGCGCTCAATCATTAAATGGCTGATTAATTCACACTACATGCAATAAACTTCCTAAATAGATGAATAAAGTAAAATCACTTCGTCATTGAAAACATTCACTTAAAAAACTTTTAATTACGATAGAAAATCTCGCTTAAACATGCTTCAGGGCTAATATATGTATATGTTGCTATATTTGACCTTTTACAAATATGAGCGTGATACGTAACGTTAAAAAGATGCAAATTAATGAGCTATGTTATGTAGTTATGTAGTAAAAGCATGTTTATTAACTTAAAAATTATAGTATCATTAATTAACCCCGCGCAAAGCTAATTTTAATTTTTGCTAATGAATTCCTATTAATATAAACAACATACTTATTAGCAGAATTTAACTATTCATTATATACTATAGCACAGATAATTTTACTGGATACTGACAAGGTTCTTGTGTCGATTATATGAATTTCTGCGAGCAAATCGCGCAATTTCGGTCCTTAAGATTTGTGTTGGTATTACACATCGAGCCTCGTCGTGATACTCCCTATTTACGAAAATATACAAACGGAATAATAAATACAATGAATAGACGATATATCAGCTGCTAAATTACGCACATTTTCCGGACAATACTCTTTATTAAGTTTTAGTTAAGCATATATAAGCCTAGTTAAGTGAATCCTCTGTTAGTGCTGGTCGTGTGATATTATTAATATGATTTCTGGAAATTAATAATTACCAACAGTTTCCAGCTTATTTGAGCCATTCTTAAAAATTTAATCTAATTATCTTAGGTCACGAAGACAATCCTAGTATCATGAATTGACCCTGTGCAAAACAAATTATACTTAATACTGGACAGTCAATGAACTCCTAATAAGTAAAAACACATATTTATTAGCAGAATTTTGCTGTTCATTTGATACTACTCGTAATTAGGTTTTAATTAAGCAAACTTTTTATATTAGCCTAGTTATTTTACTTATCTGGTGGTGTGTTTTTCAGACTCTATCTGGCAAAATAAATACTGGAAGAAATGGATCCCTACTCCAGGTATTTAATTACAATTAATTCATTAGCCAAAGATTAAAGAAATAGATACACTTTTTGTCTATTTTTTGTGATCACATTGGCTGAAACATCGTAATTAGAACCAATATAATGAAAAGGCAACAGAAAATACTTCAGACATGATGCGTTTTACGTGACCAGCATCACGTCAAGTCAAGGCAAATTATTTATCAATTTATTAAAAGATTGTTTTTACAATTATATCAATGAAAGAAGACTTCACTCAAAAATATGAGTACAAAAACGTCGCGTGTCGTTTAAACAACTTCTTCGGATTAAGTACTCAATACTAGTATATATTTTTAGTCCCCTACCGGTTTTTGACCGGAGGGGACTATAGGTTTGCCGTCCGTCCGTCAAAAATCCTGACATAACTCAAACAGTTTCCAAGCTAGGTTTATGAAACTTGGTATGTGGATAGGGGGCAATAAGGGCATTATGCACAGAAACAGAAACATTGAAAATGGCTTAAAACCGGTAGGAGACTTCTGTATTGCTTGCAATTCTTAATTACTTGTTACAAATGCAGTACGATTTTGCTAGTTTTGCCTCGTAATATTCGATAAAGAGAAATCTTTTCTGCTGCACTTCCCAGATTGGCATAGTAAGTATATCTTTTAATACTTATGTTAGCGAAAAAGCCTGACCGACTTCTTTGATTCTTCGGTGATTATGGGTCTGTTTTTCTTCAGACAGACCAATTATGTTTTTGCGGTTTGATTTTGTCTGCGAGAAGTCATGATACCGATTGTATTCTGAATGTTGAATGAAATGCTTGGTTATTTGCTGGTGCTTGTCAAATGTTAATTGGTTACGAAGACACGTAATTTTATATCACAATACGTGTCTTTGGTAAATATTGTTAGCTGTATAATACAAAAATTACAATATTGCAATCACATTGGTTCCACATTGTGGATAACCTCGTCTAAATATGGCGATTCGTGTCTGTCATTTAGATAAATTAAGCGCTCTTAGAATCGTTAAGTGGAAGTTTTGTAAGATCGCCAGTTCTTTTCTTTTGTTATAATAATGAACAATTGAATTGTGCCTTAAGTTTATGGAACTAGGCGAGTGTATAATACGGGCGATCCTGAAATAGGTGGTGAAGGTTCACGTTGGCGCAGTTACAGTGGGCGAAATATAGCACAATCACGAATTTCTTGAAATAGGTGAGTCTGTCTTATATAACAGCAGTACAAATGATAAAAAAACTTCGTCCTCCAAACAATGCCTATTCACACAGCTTCCACGGTATTGTCATAAACAAGAGTTCAATCCCAACTGTATTAATATGATTCAGAAAACATCAAAGAGTTTTATTGCGATCGAACTGAAATCAATTTAGCGTAAAATAACCATAGATTATTGTAAAATACAGCTTCGTCATTTTTGGGGTCTGCTCTGAGATCTTGAACGGCTATGCCTTTCCCAGTATGGCTACAAGTCACTGTTTGTCATCCAGTAAGTTAATTTGTCGATTAGCGAATATTTACCATAAGTATCATATGTCACAATATCGCCTATGAGTGTGTACGCTGTTTTTCCGGGTCATAGATTTCCCCCCACGTGTCTACTATTTCAATGTATCAAACCTACGGTGACTATACCACACGTATTCTGTAAATTCACCCCATATTATTGTTAGGTAATAAACGGGTAGATGGGTTTAATCATAACTTCAATGGGGTTGAATTTTACGGTCATTTTTTCTGTACTATTAAGTTGCTCTTCCCTTGTGCAACTCATTTTTGGTGATTCGACAAAACAGAGAGTAACTATCACATAGTAAACACACGTAAAGTGGGAATGCGCGACCTTGTACCGTATCACCGTACTGTATACACCTTTTTTACCCCCAATAAGTTTACGCAGACTCAGTGCGATGTATCGCCACGCTACTACAGGTATAGTAGCGTGGGCGGGGGTATCCGAGGACAGTGCAAATGCGATTGTTACGGTAACTTTACATAAAAGTGCAATTTTCCATTAAAGCAACAGTTTTAATCTTGTAGGAGCAATTTGTTTGTTTTCAATGTATTAACACACAGGAATGTGTCGATTTGGCTTCAATTAATGGTCCGATTTATAAAAAGAAAGAGATGCTTCCGCTATCAGTGATCACCTTATAACAACGACAAGCCTTAAATAATTATATCAATACATAAACAAATATTGATAAAGCATCTGGTCGTTTTCCAATCCTCTGGGAATGGCTGCAAGTACTTCTATGCAAATACATGTCGACGAACGTAGACAAACCGAAGAATTACTGATATGACACCTTAAGGCTTATTTTAAAACAACCATCCTTGTTTTTCACAATAGTGCAGTGTGACACCGAACGTTTGTATTTATAAAACACCAACAAAGACATTTGTAAAGCAAGGACAGGAATGTTATTATCCTTGGAATAACATTGTTTCTGGACCTTAACGCTAACTTGCATTTTGTATCACGCAGTTCTTTCAGTACGTTCGATTACTAGTAACTTATTCTGGTTGACTTGCTTGTTTATTTAATCAAATCTTACGGATGCCAGCTGATCTAGTAACCAGGTCTATTAGAATTAATTATAAATTAATGAAATGCACAAGCTACTTAACAAGTTGGGGTCAATGTCACATGGCCGTATTTATGTCAAAGAAGAATATAACATGTCGTTTCCCTGGAATTGAACCCGGTAAGGTCAAGTAACGGTGTGTCAACTATTTTTTATAAATCGTTTATTTTGTTGAAACGTGATATTCCTATATATTTATACTTTCAAGACACAGATCCACAAATATACAGGACAATTAGAAAATACTGTAGCGCACTGACAATCCACAGAGGCAAGGATCCGCACAAGAGTCGAACATAGAACGAACCATAATGGATTACGATTTGTAGGCTTTGATTTATCCTCGCCAACGGTAATCCATATGGGCGTGGCCTCCAGGAGAAAGGTTAGTTACTTTAGGGGATAGTGCATGATGCAGCAGATGTCCAGTTCTAAAAGCATCCCTGGTTCTTCTACGTGCCCGGTGTAAAGTCTCGTCCGAAAGATTATTAGTAATTTAAGTTGTAAGGTAGGGAACACTGAAAATCATGTTTATTTATATTCGGCTGAGGCGGGATCGACCCCACAACCTTCGGATCAGCAGTCAGTAGCTCTCGCCACTGGACCACTTTTTAATTCAAATAAAGGATATTTCAAGCAAGCCTATATACTCGCCCCGCAATAATTGACATATTGTGGACTTTCAATTCCGTGCTTAATTAACCATTAAGGGAGGTAATTAAGAATGATAACTACACTGAAGTGATACTGGGTCGGACAAGTTAAAATCGTCCGTGTCATTGACTAACGATAATGTCCTCAACATAAGGAGTGGCTTTCAATTATTTGCGCAGCATGTTGGAACTGGTGACAGTCATTGCCTCTCTTAAATGACTGAACAAAGTGTTGAAACAGTGATAAACATGATATAAAATTACTTCAAATATACTTCACTCTCGACCATTTTGTTCAATTTGTCAAATTAAAAAAAAACATCGTCCTTATAATATATATAGGCTATAGGCCTTCAATTCCAGAGAATAATTTTAAAATAGTTATGCATCGAAAAAGATCTTAAATTAAGATATTTTAACAAGTTACGTAGGATGTTGATAACCGTTTTCAGTCGCATGTTCATTTCAAATATGATAATTGCGAAAGCTGTTGCCGTAGGATCTCAAAAGGGGATCACATTTTTTTAAACAACTGATTGTATGGGCACAGTATATCTTTAAAGTATGTATACATGTAGGCAATAAATAGTGCAATTACTTAATAAATATGTCTTATTCCCCATCATTATATACATGTACACATAAATCAAACCTGCAGTCGCATATCTACTCGTAAATATATCACAAAATTATTGAAATTAAGTCATAAACATCTATAGTAAAGTTCCTGTTCTGTTATTTACCCTAAAGTATCATAAATTAGTTTACGCATCCAAAGTATATAAAACAACATGACACTACCCCCTGAGTAGCGTACCATCCACTGGTGTATCGTTTTCTCTGATACGGGTTTCTTAAGAGAAGCAATAAATTTGTCAAATTTTCCACTTTCAAAAGCAGCAATAATTGATCATTACATACTTGATCATAGGGTTTCTCTCTGTAGATGGTTGACAATAAATTATAGCGAGTTCTATTGTCTTCGCGTTGGCAATTCTGGACGCATACAGAAAACCAGGATACCGGCGACTGTTTGTTCTGAATACGAGACAAAAATATTCATCAAACAATGTCTAAAATATATTCCTTCCCATAAGTGGCAAAACTAACAGAAAGTTTACTACTAATTAGTTTTGGTAAGCATACGATATGCAGGTGATTTAATAACTCTGGCAATACAATACTATATTTTGTACGTAGTCCAAAGAAGGAGACAATCAAACATATGTAGTTGTATACCGCGGTTGTTCTGAATACAAAACGATAATATTTTAAGTCGGACAGGGAAGGCAGCACTCATTTCAACCAGCCGAGCACAGAAGACATAAAAACCTTCAAGGCACAACACAACACACAACCGAACGAGAAATGAGCGGTCAAAAAGCTCAATGAACTAGTTTCAGGAATCAGTAGAATGCCCATCCTGAATGACCTACAAGCATATCCAAGGCACACTGTCCAACAAACAAGACAAAGAACTCATTAAAACCGGGTCTAAATGACATTCCCTTTCATGACACCATAGTGGCATAACTAACAGAAAATTAATTACTAATTATTTTTGGTATGCATACGAAATGCAAGGATTGTCTGGAGATGATTCGACCCCACTGGCGTTATAATGCTATATTTTGTACGTAATTTAGTCCATAGAAGGAGAACATCAAACATATTTGTATACCGCCAGAAACTAAAAATAATAAACATAATATACTATCCAATTATTCTTGTTCAATCGAATTAACACATACACGGTGTACTGTAAGTGAAAAAGAAAACTGGCGAAATATATTTGTAGTAGTGTTTTTTTGTCCATTTTAGTGGTTGCAAGATGTGGCCTTTTGTTAGTTTGAAGTCCAACATAAGGCTGCTTCCTTATACCAAAGAAATTGAGAATAGCCATTTCACGGCTAAGAATGTCTTCCCATAGACTACGTATCGAAGCAGGTCGATATGGTCAACATAGAGTAGATCTATCTGAACGTTATTGTACTTTGTGTAATTCAAATGATATTGAAAATGAATACCATTTTGTAATAATATGCCCTGTATATAACGAAATTAGGAATGCTTTTATAAAACCTTACTTTGTCACACACCCAAGTGTATTTAAATTCATACAAATGATAACATCGAAAAACAAGCGTCTACTTATAAATCTTGGTAAATTTATTTCACAAGCATTTATCATTAGAAATTCTGTTATCAATAATACTGTATAACTCATTTACATAGCCTCCCATACAACACCAAAGGTGGAGCTATTATTATTACTAGCATTTTATCTTTTGTTTCAAAATTAAAATGTTACGTGCTTATTATTATGTTACCGTGGCATGCAACCTATGACTACTGTGTGTAAAAATGTATTGTATATATGTTTGTTGTTTTGTCAAGAAACTGTACTGTACGACAATAAACTTCTGTTCTGTTCTGTTCTTATACTTGAGGTTAGTCGCTACCTTTTCATATAAAATGTCATATAAGTCGACAATTAAAATACGACGTCGCGCAAAGGTAGCGACTCACCTTGAAAGGCATGTTTACTGGTTCTGTTGAGTGTTACTTTGTTTGTTGTACTTGCGATGTTTGGACGTGTGTGCGATTCGTCCTAGTCTATAGGCTCCGCGTATTATTTGACCGACAGACTGGGTGTTTTTAGCTATACTTGTTAAGTTTTATCTTGGCCAGTGCAACTTGCTCTTGTGCTATTCTGTTTCGATTTAGGGCTTCTTTCCCTGTCCGATGTGTTGTATCGTTTTTATGCCCCCGTATCGATAGATCGGGAGGCATATAGTGATTCACCTGACCGTCCGTCCGTCCGTCCTGGTTAACCCAAATTGACCGTTTTTTCTAGCATCTTTATGGCTTGCTACAAAGCTTCCATACTTGCATGGATGTTGTATATGAACACTCTCTACACGCCTGTATCACCTGACCCCATTTTGACATTCACCTTGACCTAATTGTGGACTTAGACTTATTTATGGACAAGGCTTCCACAGGGGGCATAAGCGTTTATTGAACGCAGTCTTGTTAAATTAAAACTACGTATGTGATGACATTATTTCGATTGACCTTAATATAAGCCCAACATACAAATTTCTTTCATATGGAGATAACTCAGTGACATTAGCATAATTCTGGACCAACAAGCCCTGATCTTCTGTTAGTCCCCGAACTGGGTCAAGCAATGCTACTACACAAGAACCATTTTAACAATTCTGGTACTTATTTATGGCCTGGAATCGAACCCGCAACTGTCCGTTCCACAAGTCAACGCTCTAAGCCAGTCGACCATCGCGTATGATTCGTGTTTTGTTATTGGTGGAATTCATAAAATGTTATAGCCGAATTGCGACTCAATAATTTGGGGTATACATGAGGTATACGTAGTTTTCTGAGCGGGTGCAAGTCTTAAAATAGACTTTAAATTAGTGTTCATATAAAAAATATAGCTACCAATAACAGCCAGTCTTTATTGTAACAAAATATATCTAAATCATTGAACGAATTTCATAAACCCTCGCCCATATTTCGGTTGTCATAATAATGTCCCATTTAACCAGAAACAGCGTAGATTTGACGACAATAGTACGGTGTTCGTGAATAAAACGATGCGCATGTTTAAACCTGACCAATAGATGTCCGGTTCTTGCCTCACTTTTTGACAGGCGCATTAATTATCACCCCTGGTATTGCCCAACACGCAACACGTACGTCTTATGTCATCATGTGATACATCTTAACATTCTGTGAAATAAAACATTAATTATGATTTTGTTTTGAAAAGTACATGATGCGACAATTCATCAGTTACGTTCACGTATTTGTTTTATTTGTGAATGAAATTTACGAACACGGGAGATGTATCTATAAAGCGATTTAATCAATGTTTGCCCTGTGAATCGTGCCTTGTCTTGATGTAAAATATTAAGTTAGCATTTTTATCGACGTTTGAACAAGGAGAACACAATGTGCACATGATTGAGTGACGTAGCCAATTTTGAGTGAATTATTTCATACATGCAAAATATATATATACGAAGTTAATGATATGTTTAATTCACAAAATCCGAATATCAATCGACATGAATTTTTTTTTATAATTAAGTATTTTGCTGAATAAACCACATTGTTACAAAAATATGCCTACGTATAATATAAAATTCTCCAAAGTCTGTTTCAACAAAGGTAGTTAAAATGGTAACATAACAAACAAAAAGAAACATGATTTAGGCAAAATAAACAATATTTTAAACGCTACTACAAGTTTACGTCAATCGTCGCAGTTTACGCAGTTATAATGGTTATGTGTATTTACATTACGAGTTGTTTTACATACTTTATATATATTTGTGTGATATTCTCGCGTAATTAATGATCCTTAAGTATAAACTTGACATGATTTTGAACAACCACTTGAGGTATTGTTTCAAACGGAGGAAAGGCGACAGTGCGTTATGTGTAGCATGTATAGAATGTGTAAGTCAATAAAGCAGGGGGGTTGTTATCAAGAGTTTGGAGAGCCTTATCAACAAGTTAGGGGAGCTGTCCACTGGCCTGTTGGTCTACTGGATATCAATGTAAGGGGTAAGGACTTCTCTTGTGAGTTTTATAATGGGATCAGGTATAAGTGGCCATCAATGATACACCATAAATAATGCTAGATAGCACACACGTATGTAAACGTCGTACTGCTGACACAGGGGGGCATCACGGCAAACACTTACAAATCAGCTGATTTGGCGAAAATATTTACAAATCATAAGCAGGAAGTCTTTGTATTCATTGGGAATGTTGACCTGACCTTTTGTAAATAAATAAACGTGGTAAAGAATTTCTTTATTTTTGAAGTTTTAAATTGGGCTTGGTATGGTAACCGCTGGGCATAATTTAAAACGATTTTGAATGCATGTATTTTATTTCGCTATATTGCCTGTTTATAATAAACGTAATGAACGAATCTTGATGGATGTCTGTGGAACTGCCCCGTCATCTGGAAGGGTTAAAAACTTTGTTTTTGCACAAAATCGTATGTCCCTCACAAGGGGCTATAACTCCTGCAAAAAACATCCAACCCACTAATTCATTAAAGATTCCTAATTACTAATGTCTCTCTTCACTGAGAGAAGTATTTTGACCTTCCTTCCACGATGCGGACATATTTTTCACACCATTGCAATAATATACTTTTACTGATTATTCTGGTATGAACATGAACCTATATTATGATAACTATTAATTGTTTGACCATAGCATTAACGATCTTACGTCAAAGCGGATCAGAACAACGTTTACACAATGTATTATGTATGCTATATATAAATCCGAATCTATTATCAGACGGAAATTCGAGGAAGGTCGGGGGCAAAAAATCAACAAACGAACAAAAATAGCATATAGGAGTCACACTGAAACTAAATATTTGTATAAACTACTATCAAACAGTCATGCTTTTGAAATTTACCATTGTATTTACCGCTGCATCTTTCCCAAAAATCCCAAAAGGACAGAGTAATTGAATGCTGTTAATTTGTTTATACAAATGTAACATCGACCAATTTGGTTGTTATGAATCGTGCGAGTTATTTGATAGCATTGTCCGGCCTGACTTCACGCACCTGGGGAAAATCTAGTTAAAAAGTCGTTGAATGAATATGTGACTTTTACACTAATCCCACCGTGCCTTATTTCCGTTTTGATAACTTTAAAATCCCCATCCTATCCGACGAACCTTAATTTTTATTAAAATTGGACAAACCGTGGCGTTTTATCGCCAGTCGCATGGGCCGAAATATCCCCCGTAGGAATTACCTATGAACCACACGATGACTAGTGACGTCATTCGTGTATTTATGGCCAACGTTTTACAACTCGCTCTCTGTGTGTTACGGGTTATTTAAGTAAAATCATGAATGAACGCGCGATAACAAGATTATGGCAACACCTAAATATAAACTTTACAGCAAATACAATACCATTTGTATTGTACTATTCTTGGCGCGGCGACAAAAACGGTTACATTAATTGTAATACGGAAGGGGAATTGCATGGTGGCAAACACTAGGGTGCGAGTCAATAGGTTTCCGTGGTTTAACAAATTCTGCCACATTGTATTAATACAATATTGACAAAGCGTACATACGCCCGTGATTGTGCAGTTTACACAGTGTATAAACGAGTCAACTTCCGGTTATCGCAATAATGAGTACACGTTGAATTGTATAGGATTGCAATAATGAGTACAGTGATGGAAAATCACCGGATGTTTCAATCATAATAATGAGTACACGTTGAATTACATAGTATCACAATATTTGGTTTATACGCGGTGGCTTAAATTAGAGAAAACTGCAATAAACGTTTAAACTACCATACCATTAATATATATTCAGCTAGGTACAATTATATTCATAAACCGGTAGTTGACTTTTTTGCGCTCGCGCCATTTAAACCATATTATATATGTTAAAATATTACTTTAATATCTGTGTTTACTTCTTTATTAGGCCAAAGAGAAACTAGTCTTACAGACCTAGATTTAATATTAATTCCAGACCAGGGAACTGTTTTATCAAATCACTTGCTGTAATTTTGCACTTAGGCACACATTTAAATCCTTTTTCATTATTTGCAAACTTTCAAATTAAGGTTAACATATAAAGGCATTTGCAGTATTAATAATGTTTCAGTTAATGAACTCGTACAAACAATATCGGTCCCAAATCTGAGTTGTAAATGAATTACAAGAATAGAGCGTATACATTTGGTGTAATTTTGGTGTAAGCGCTTTGATATAACATTATACAGAACATAATAGTACTAGAAGGACCAGCATAATACATGGTAACTGGAAGAGGACACAGATACCTTAAACATCACCATTGTGCTTCTCTAATATGCTCCACACAGCGCTTTGATTTCCACTTGACCGTTACTATTCACAGAGGATAGAAACATGTAGAGAAACGGACCTTTCGGGCTAGGCAATTGGAGAGTACTTCTCAAAGTACACTAGACACTACACTGCAGAAATAAAATACCGAATAGTGTGGATCAGTACCTACATCTACAACTATAATAGAAACTCAGACAGGAATGGAGCACTCGATCTTACCAGCCGAGCAAAGAAATCAGAAAAGCATCACGTACCACAATTACCCAGCACAATATCCATCACACGACTGAAACAAGAGAATAAACTTAACCGCTGAAATTCCAAGTTTTAGCTGTCAGAACATCGTAAGTCAAAGTCGCACTTGCCAAAAAACTGAATGCCCTAGTTTCAGCTATAAAAGTTGAATGTCCTCGTTTCAGCAATAAAAACGAGCTATAAAAGCTGAATGACCTAGTCTTCGAAACTGCAATTTACCTGGTATTGACAAAGGTTATTGCTTCCATATTTGAACACGTAAGTGCTGATTTCCGAACACCAAGTTATGGTTGAAAACTGATTACAGGAAATATAACAAGCTTGCGTGGCCGTTGTATATGACTTATGCTACGGTCACAAAGCTCGTACGATATTTTTAAAATCCTAACGGTTTTTTGTATGTTCGTTGTGTCTGGTCACAGCTCTCGTACGGACCACGAACGATCTATAGAGGTGCATCCGTACGACAACCGTACGACGCTTGTACGAGTTAAGCAAATCCGTACGATACTCGTACGCGTCTTCGGTGTCCGTTCGGGCTCCGTACGGACGCCGAACGAGTTTGCCAAAATCAACTCGTACGGAGCTCGTAGGGCAAATGTGACCTTAGCATTACAGTGTTAACAAGTCATTAAGAATTGCAGGCAATACAGAAGTCCCCTACCGATTTGAGGCCATTTTCAATGTTTCGGTTGCCATAGCAACCACATAATCTCATTATTGCCCTCTATCCACATATCAAGTTTCATAAACCTAGCTTGGAAACTGTTTGAGTTATGTCAGGATCCAGATTGTTTGACGGACGGACTGACCGACGTACGGAGGGCAAACCTATAGTCCCCTCCGGTCAAAAACCGGTAGGGGACTAAAATAGCTTAAAAACAAACGAATAAAAAACTTAGCATCCGTGTTTGAATATCGTCCACTCATCCTTCTATATGTATTCTTATAAGTGAAAGCGATGCATGAGCACACATCGATTACCTTATGCTATATATAAATTAGTTTTATTTAGATTAAATGCAAATAAACACAATTAAAAGTGATTACATATTGAGTCATCAGTATAATCGATTATTCATGTGATCAGTTTCTTTTCAAAATAATACCATTGCCAAAAATGGCGGGAAATTAAGTATCGCCAAGAAAGCCCTTCACCATTGCTAAGAGTTGCAATTCCGTATATTTCATCAATTTTTGGCTGCTTATTAGGTTAAGCCTGTTATATTGTCAGTATTTATAATTAAATAATACTTTTATTACCTCCAATGTTGGAGAGCTCATATAAATGTGCAACAATAAACAAGGACAGCATATATATATACATGTAAATAAAGAACAAAATTCCTCCTACTTTCTACATTATAGTGGCATACTTAAACAGTTGCTTTCTTGTCAATAATCCAACTTTCGGCCTTTATTAAAACAACAACAGAGAGTACATACGAGGAATATTGTGAACACTTGAACTCTAATTGAAACTGATATACATTTTATACAATAATTCCGGGGAACACTTGAACTCTAATTGAAACTGATATACATTTTATACGAGGAATATGGTGAACACTTGAACTCTAATTGAAACTGATATACATTTTATACAAGAATTCCGGGGAACACTTGAACTCTAATTGAAACTGATATACATTTTATACAATAATTCCGGGGAACACTTGAACTCTAATAGAAACTGATATACATTTTATACAAGAATTCCGGTGAACACTTGAACTCTAATTGAAACTGATATACATTTTATACAAGAATTCCGGGGAACACTTGAACTCTAATTGAAACTGATATACATTTTATACAAGAATTCCGGTGAACACTTGAACTCTAATTGAAACTGATATACATTTTATACGAGGAATATGGTGAACACTTGAACTCTAATTGAAACTGATATACATTTTATACAAGAATTCCGGGGAACACTTGAACTCTAATTGAAACTGATATGCATTTTATACAATAATTCCGGGGAACACTTGAACTCTAATAGAAACTGATATACATTTTATACAAGAATTCCGGGGAACACTTGAACTCTAATAGAAACTGATATACATTTTATACAAGAATTCCGGGGAACACTTGAACTCTAATTGAAACTGATATACATTTTATACAAGAATTCCGGTGAACACTTGAACTCTAATTGAAACTGATATACATTTTATACAAGAATTCCGGTGAACACTTGAACTCTAATTGAAACTGATATACATTTTATACAAGAATTCCGGGGAACACTTGAACTCTAATTGAAACTGATATACATTTTATACAAGAATTCCGGTGAACACTTACACTCTAATTGAAACTGATATACATTTTATACAAGAATTCCGTACAGAAGTCAAGTGAAATGTTCACGCGTAAAGGTCAAATATCACCTTAATTCAATCGAACTGTAACATAAAAACATTCAAAGCACTGAAAGTATCACTCGCAAGGGACTTTATTCAAGTCATTGATGTCAGTATGTCAGGTCAGACTATTTTAAAAATAATATTGGTGTACACGTACATGAATATTGTTCCAGATTAACCTTGCTTAGAATAACCATCATATCAGTTGAAAGGAAAACTTTAAAGGTTCATTTATATGGCTTAATTTTGCCCAGAGTTTAATCGAAAAATAGAAATGCGTGTTCCTATAAATTTATCCTATATTTCTTATATCTAGCACTGCATTAAAAAAAATCAAGCATACAATTTTTCAATTTCCCTCGTTATATCTCGACAAATCTACTTACAATTTTTAGCCATTTTTATGCCTTTTCATGGCGTAAACCCATATAAAAAAGCACGATGGCATTCTTGCGACAGTTTGATAGTTTGTACATACATGTATAAAAAATTATAAAAGTGTCGCAAGAAAAACCTCGTGGTAAAAGGGAAGGTTTCACATAATTTATAGTCGAGAAAGTGGCAAAAAATGACATTTTGGGCTAAACATGACATATTCTTGCCATTTGTTTCATTAAATTAAAAGGGAAATTAGGTTATGTATGCTGAATTTTACACAGAAAATGCTAAGTTATTTGAATTATAGGACTGACTTATAGAAACATTTTATTCCTTGAAAAATCTCAGGGCCAAATTAATAAGTGAAATGGTCCTTTTGTAAACACCAAGAATAATTATGGTAAGCTATATTAGATAGGAGTCATACCGTAAATGCATATACAGCCCTGAGCTATTTCGAGGGAAAACGTCAGGGATAAATAAATACATGTAACACAATTTCCCGCGATAATTCTTGGATCATTTCCGTGTGGGCGTTAATTAGAGGATAGCAAAATTTGTCGAATTACCTACAAGTATGTAATTAATATCAATGTATATTTTCCACCTACATACTCACGCAATTATACTTTACTGTCCTTATAAAGAGGATACACCCATTTTAATCGTCTCTATTTCAATAAATATATTATATACTAATTATATAAACGCCGACGGATTGTAAGGGTCTTTTTACTTTCAACAGAAGAAACTAGACCGTACAACGGCAGCATTGTGTTACATTTCAAATTGACTGGATTTACAAAAGAAACAAAACATATCCGAATAGTTATTACGTCATTAGGAAGTGTGCTAATTACTAATCTTTTAAAGCCAACTTTTTATCAATTTCAATCTTTTTTTCTAAAAATAATGATTTTTTAATGACGATTGAAATCTTACGATCTGCACAAGGATCTTGTTCGTGACTCATAAAATGGTTGACTAGTAAACACTTAACCAATACTTCGTCCAGAGTTGAAACAATTAAAGTGTGTAAACAATGTTGTAAAACGATTTTATGATGCAATTGGCATGATAAAGAACCCAAATATTGCTAGTATGACTCTTATACAGAGAACAAATTGCAAGATTTTTTATTGCTTGTACAAAGAACTGTCTCTGTGGCCGAGTGGTTTTAAAGTGGCCCCGGCTTTTAGAGCGGTAGGTCGAAGGTTCGAACTCTGACAAGGCTTTGTTCTGGATACATGGCCGATTTGTGAGCCGCCGGCTAATTAAATACTGGTTACAGAATGCTTACATATCTGACGCATGTATTCATTAATCGGTAGGTACAACTGAACCTACTTTTAGGTGTCTAAAAAGCCAGATTGCTAGCCCTGTCAAGGGCAAAATCATTGACCAGTAGATTGTTGTAGGCAGGGGGTGTCCCAATATGACATGGTGTTTATTAAACAATAGTGTTTATTTATGTTCATTGCAAACTCGGGTAGAGAGGTACTTTAGAAATGTGAGAAGTGCCAATCTCAGAATTTCACGAGGTCCCGTACACAGCAACAGGTAAACCCAGCTATAAACATCCCTCTATGTCGCACGAATACGTGACGCAACATGCAACTGTAGCGCACACAATCCAAAGCCACACAGAAACGACGACAGCGCCTAGCCATCCACGCAAGAGTCAGACATAGAACGAACCATCCATATCCCCAAAAATGGATATTTCAAGCAAGCCTATATACTCACTCCGCAATGAATGACACACTGTGGACTTCGAATTGTGTGCATAATTAGCCATAAAGGGATGTAATTATAAATAATAACTACACAGAAGTGAAGTACGGGGAAGCTTTTTACAGCAATTGAAAAGAAAAACTTTTAAAATAGTATTTTTGCTATTTTCTGTCCCGTAATAATGCAAAATATATAGTTCCAGATACAATCACCCTCATACATCAATGGTTAGTCAAGTTCCCAGACTACTATGATATCACAGGTAAAGAACAACGAGAATGGATACAATCTAAGTACAATGGTTCTAATTACAAATATTTTACCCAATGCGATCACAAAAGTAATAATTAAAAAAGTTGTAACATTCAAAAAGATGATACGGTATTAAGTCGGACAGGGAAGGCAGCACTCAACTTAACCAGCCGTGCACACAAAACATACAAGGCCCAACAAACAACCGAACGAGAAAAGGAAAGCCGAATTAACTATTTTCAGCAATCAGAAAGCTGAATTCCCAAGCTGACTGACCTAGTTTCAATAGTAAACGGCTGAAATGCCTAGGTTTAGCTGTTTGAAGTCATAACAAGTTAAAGATTAACAGTATTAAAAAGTTGAATGCCATGCTTTCAGCTGAATGACCTAGTTCGTGTTTAGATGGGCATATGTTATGTTTAAACATGGTGCATTTACAAGCTCCGGTAGGGAGAGCTACCCCAGAAATGGTTGGAGGATCAATCTCTGAATTGCAAGAAGCCAACGACGCAGCGTAGTGTAAACACAGCGAAGTTTTATTTGTTCAACAATTTCACATTCACATCTTGACACATCTTGTATCTGCTTGAACGGTACCAAGAAAAAGGAATTCCTAGATTTCATGCAAGTATGAATGGAATTAGCGTTTGCCTTTGTATCTGTTTTGCACACTGTTTCATACGGATGTGGACCAGATGTCTCAATACGTTAAGTAAACATCCAGAAGGAGATTACAAAAACATTAAAAAATCAAGATCCGCATAGAAACGCTAAATTGTTTGCGGCCTATGCGTGACACTTCGTGTTTTGAGTTTTATTGGCATATCATTAAATCGATTGGACTTTTGCCCCGACATCCTCAAATCACATAATGCAACGGCTATTACTACAATGGCGAGTTTAACTATATACATGTATGTTCCTTTGAATTATTCATCAACTAACTTTCACAAGCATCTACCAGAATCAGTGCAAACTGCTAGAACAATTTCCTCATTTAAAAGCAAATATTTAAAGTGGAAATTTACTGGTATTTCATAATTATTGCCAGTACATTTAAAAATTATAATATCAAAATTGTTGTTTATGACTGTTTTTACCCGAATATCTGCTTCAGGTGTTAACATGCATACTTTTACCTATGTAATTTAAATTACGTATTGTTGTAAATATTGTCATTGCATAAACTTGTACATATATCTCTATTGTTATTGTGGACCATAATGAAAATTGGTTTGCCAATTATGTTATCCACAGAAAATAAAGACGTTATTATTATTATCATTATTATTATAAGCAATAGACCATCTGATTGATAAATATCTGTAGCCTATAGTAATAACCCGACGGCATTCTGAAATACTCGATGGTATTTTAATAAGGGGACTATCACTTCGAAATGCAAGGAATGTCCGAAAACCTATGAGCTTATGGTTGATTATGCACGGAGTTCGGAGTCAAAAGTGTGGCATTCATTGTGGAGTGAGTATATAGGCTTAGTTGATATATCTATTTTTTGGGATATGTGTCTAACTCTTGCGTGGATGGCTATGCGCTACCGTTGTTTCTGTGTGGCTTTTGACTGTCTGTCAGCTACATTATTTATAACATTTTTTTACTGCTGCTTTTCTCTTGTTTAATTTACTTGCAGAATAGTTTTGAATGTCATTAACATGATGGCTAAAAGGATTCATATTTTGTAGTCCTATGCGTCTTAACTTAACAAATACATTCATAATCGCGTCATGATGCTTTATTACATTAATTTTATTTCCATCATAACTAACCATTTCCAGCTTACCGATTTCACGATAGGATTGCATTTCGAAATGTGACGCCTTGCTTAAGGCGTATGATAAGATATATATATAAATCAGTTGAGAGTATCTTGTCAATTATATAACCGCATTATTAAAATTCTTATAAGGATCGACTTCTCTAAATACAACGTAATTATTTCATAGGTCTACAGCGCTGATGTCAACAGAAAGGTGTGTTTTGAAGCGCCGAAGGGGCAATAACGTTATTATGAATCAAGAGGAGGAAAACCTACAACAATGTCTTACTTTTCAATCCATGCACACAACAACACATAGTTATATATGTAACTTACATATTGACGGACATTTACTCAAACCGAGAAGTACTTCTGTTGGGGTCGGTACTACTTCCGGTAGTTTCGTATTTTGTTTAATTATTATAATATGGGTATGTATCTGGATTTAAACGCCAATTCCGTTTACAATCTAGTTTTTCATTTTTAAATAATCGATAATATGCCATAATTTCTCAGTATTTAATTTTTTGACCGGGGCCAAAAGGAGCTAGGAGTTAACTATTTATTCGTATTTGCCGGTTGCCCTCTTACTATTTCGTCCCAGCGGTTCGCATCCTACCGGGTTCGTTCATGAGTCTATGTACAGCTGTGGAGTTATGGATGTAGTGTTCTGTCCCCTGAGGTCATTTAATGTAGTTTTAAGTCCCCTACCGGTTTTGACCGGAGGGGACTATTGGTTTGCCATCTGTCCGTCAGTTTTGGTTCTGACGGAATTTGTTGTTGATATGGCAACATACATATTGACTATGGCTTTACACCGGTGGGGGACTTCTGTATTGCTTGCAATTCAGTACGTCATATCTCGATTTGTTCAATTACGTCATTTAACTTAATGAAACTGGGTCACTCGTTTTAAGGTTTTCAGAAATTTTGTTGCTGAAATCGGGCCTTTCAACGTTTTAATACTGTTACTTAACTTTTAGACTGTAGGCTGCTAAAACTATGTAGTTCAGCAGTTTTACTGTTGTTACTAGGTCATTCAGCGTGGGCTTTCTGCCTTTTGTTTGCTGAATCCTTTTTTCAGTTTTTAACAATGAGACTAGGGGCGTTTAATTTTCTTGGTCGGTAGTGTGTTGGGCACTTCTTCGTTTTAAGATTTCTTACAGCTAAAGCGGGGCAATATAGTCCTTTTGCTGTGGAAACTGGGTCATTCAGCTAGTTAGTAGGTCATCCCACTATACGGGCCTTTCAACGTTTTAATACTGTTATTTAACTTTTGAGACTAAAGGCTGCTATAACTATGTAGTTCAGCAGTTTTACTGTTGTTACTAGGTCATTCAGCGTAGGCATTCCGCCTTTTGGTTGCTGTATCTTTTCTACTGGGTCATTCAGCTAGTTATTATTTATTATACTTTTCGACAGCTTGGACTTGGCCGGATCTGCGCTTGTTTAGTTGGGCATTGTGCTTTGTGTGTTTTTAATGTTTTCTGTGCTCGGCTGGTTAAGTTGAGTGCTGCCTTCCCTGTCTGACTTAATATACTCTTTTTGACCTTCAGATTTTTTTTTCATGTACGAAGCTAAATACTGTTGACCAAGAACCTGGTACTATCGGCTACATTCGCCAAATCTAATAATGCATTCTTTTCAACATGAAACTTAACGAAACCAGCTATGTATTCTGAGCATAGAACACTAAATATAAAGAATAAGGCTAATCAAAACGTAATCTAAAGCATGCAAAGCTCATAGAATTACATGTAAATCAGTTCATATATAAATGGGATGATAAAAGTTGGACATGGAAAGCAACTGTTGACAGCAGCAGAAGTGCACCAAAAAACACACACGATGAACTACCACTGGTCATAATGACAAAGATCAAATGGAACAGGAAAAATGAATATATGTACAGTGGAATAAACTAAGCACCCTAATACGACAGACCACCGCACTAGTGAGTCAAGCATAACCGGAGAAAGAGTCAGTTACTGTAGACTAAGAACGACTAAGAACGGCCGCACTTGACAAAGACCACCGACAAAGCAATACTCGGCAGAAACAGTTTTCATGCCTAGTATTTAAATTTATAGAGGAAGTAATCTCATGCTGGACTTCATCGTTTTAAAAGGTCACGAACAAAAACAGACGAGTGTGTTATGCCGATACATTGGCAATGTCATGCCCTTCAAGAATATCAATGCTGTCAATAACTTTTGCTTGTGGAATAATAACTTCTGATTAATAAACTCCAAGAAATTGGTTAGGTTAAACGTCCTTCGTCTCAAAACAGCAGAACACCACTCCCGAGACTGCAATAACAAACATGGAGATCACAATATAGCTCTATTATCGATAGAAAAATGAGCCTCAAGCATGATTAAATAGCGTATATTTTACCCACGCTACAAACAATTATGAATTGGTTTCTTAAAGGTCTTCTAAGATACGTTCATAATTTTGTAAGAATCAAACGTCATATTAGGCTGCAGTAACAATTTCTATTCGCAGATTAGACCAATCAAAAGCGAGAGCGAATCATATATAAGTATACAGTAATGTATATTGATGTTCATTCAATAAAACTATCTGAAATATTTCTGAACTGTCTAATTCATTTCTTATTTCGCCCAACAATGTTTTCTTGACCTCGCATGTTATGTAGAAAAAGAATGTCGAAGTGAGGGGCGATAATGTGATCTCATACCGATATATATATATATTATATTATGTGTTTGTATCTGTCGGATTCATGTCGTCTTTTGCAGTCATGTTGTAGCTGTTTAATTTTGAGGTTGTCCTTTTGAATTTTTGTAATTTGTTTCGTGTGTTCTTTTTGTGTCTTTCGTGCAGTTGCTGCTGCGTGATAGCTCCTATGTCCCTTCACGTAACGTTTCTGCTGCGTGATAGCTCCTATGTCCCGTCATGTAACGTTTCTGCTGCGTGATAGCTCCTATGTCCCTTCACGTAACGTTTCTGCTGCGTGATAGCTCCTATGTCCCTTCATGTAACGTTTCTGCTGCGTGATAGCTCCTATGTCCCGTCATGTAACGTTTCTGCTGCATGATAGCTCCTATGTCCCTTCATGTAACTTCCAGGGGGATAGCCAGCCATACGCACTTATGCACGTGCGAAACATCCATTTGAAAAGTAAAAAACATAAATACAGCCAAAAACTGACAGAAAAATCAAAATCTGGGGGTGTTGTACTTGTAATTTATCTAACCAAGAAATTTCACCATTTTTATGCAAAGCTTGAAAAAAACTTCTAAGGGAGGGGACACCCCTCCCAAATCCACCCCACTACAATACAATATATGTAGCCATCTTGTTATACCCTTCAAACCATTCAATTTTCCATATAATCCATAATCTCATTGATTGTCGAACATTACTACCACCCACTTCAATGCTTTAGTGCGTAACATCCATTTAAGCCTGCCTACGCCCCTGACTTCAATCATTATCGAGCGCTTCAAATGTGTTTTCTCCTCTTGCAATTAAAGTACTAGAAACGAAAGGTGCCCCCATTTTTATTTGACCATTTTGATGTCTGCTTTGAGAGTAATATCATGATTCACCGGTAACTAGTAGGACTCTTAATTGTCACATAGCTAACAAGGTGACCGGACTCCTGAAAAGGGCGTTATCTGAATGCACGGCTTTTAAAACCACGCCAGAGTTATTAGCATCGCTAACTAGAACGGGTTGACGTACAAAAATGCAGTCTCAAAAAAGGGTCATGATATCGTTTGTTCATTTGTATTTGTCCAAAGGCACAATAGTGTCGATTTTCTAATAAATTGAATTTAAAATAATACAATGTATAAAACTCCGACAATAACCAACCAACAACATTAAGATTTCCTGGAAAAAATAATATAATGCAAAGCTTAGGCTTAGTATCAACTATTAATTTTAATGTGAATTTTCATAGAAATCCGGCCAATGGTTAAGGAGAACAAGCGGGGACAAACATATCTTTGATCATTAAAGGGTTATCATCCTTCATGACAAAATTCCAGACGAAGATCACAACTATGTCTGGTACCCATTATGCCTTAGAAAGTGCAAGCAGCATTGACATATGACCAATGGTAAAGGAGAACATGCGCAGACAATCTTTGTGACATCCATATCCACGTCCAACCCAAAATCAGTATGCCCCATACTATATGTGATAGACACATAACTTCTTTTACTAGAATTGCCGCCATTCGGCAGACTAATATACCCCCGCGTTGCAAAAGCCATTGCAAGAACTGTTCACTATATATTGTATAGTGCATAAAAGTACAAAGGGCCACACTTTTGTCAAAAATCGTCGCAGTGCAATTTCTTTCCTTAATATACATCTACATGTTCGGGTTGTTCATCTGTTAAACTTTAAAGCAAATGCTGCAAAAAGTGTAGAATTTGTGTCCAGAAGATATGTTCACTATATATTGTATAGTGCATAAAAGTACAAAGGGCTATAATTCTGTCAAAAATCGTCGCAGCGCAAATTCTTAATAATGCACATCTACATGTTGGGGTTGTTCATCTCTTAAAGTTCGAAGCAAACGCTGCAAAAACTGTAGGAGGAGTTACGTCCACAAGAATGCGTCTACGGACAGACTGACGGACAGACAAGCTGAATCCAGTATACCCCCCTTACAACTCGTTGTGTGTGGGGGTATAATAAATATTTTAAACCGAGACAAATTAATTTAATGACCTCTGCATTGAGCAATTGTATAATTGTACATTTAGGTCCTTTTTAGGAAAACTTTTTCGAAAGTTAACGTATTGCCATTGCCTCTTCAATTCATAATGATTATGTATAACGTGCTGTTTGTTTTGTGCGTATTTTAAATTATAAGTTAAATTTGTTATATCAGCATTTTCTAATTTTAGACGATCAGTTTAGGTTAGTGGTTGACATGTCAAAGACATAAGACAATGATAACATAACACGATAAACAATACTGTAAACGTTTATCACGCATGCGCAAACACATTTTCAAATCATTTCATGATCGACGATGGCTAATAATGCACCACATAGTAAAATATTGCGCAATCATATTCTGCAGAAACAGATATTGAACAAACGAGGCTCTAATCGTCTGCTTGTTATAGAATTCCAATTTAAACAGTCTGACATCAATCTTTAATTATATCGTCTCCATGAACATCTCTACAAAGTCTTATAAATACTGAGATCTATATTTTAAGGACATATATAGTATTGTGTCGACATCTTTGTATGTATTAAAATTTAGATTCAAGGCGACTCGCAGGTTTTCAGGTGAGCAGAAGTATAAATATTCGGGATAACTGAGACGTATCGAAAGCGTTTGATTTCCGTGATGAAATGCATTCGAAAAAAAGGGATCGTTTAGATTTTAGTGGAATTTTTCGTAAGAAACTTAACTTAGTAATAAGGATAAGATTAAGTCGCATTTCCAATATGTTTAAAAAAGTTCGACGCTTCTTTTAACGTCCATGTCATAAGACGATAAAAAGCACACACTTTCTCCCCCTTAAATTATTCGCTTTTATCAAAGATACGATGAGTAGTTGCATAGTACTGTTTATATCGGGCCTTAATAGTTAATACAGAGCAGACTTTCTAATCAATGCCTGCCTAGATATTGTCAGTCTATAACGTGCTCATATTCCGTGCCAGTTTTCATTCAGCGTGTTGCCTTCGTTTGATCATAGAGCAGAACATAGCGAACATAAAACGCCAGCAATTAAGTTATTAAAGTAAAATAAATATAGCCGCATGAAACAAACGTATTGTGACTCTGGATTTTTGTAGAGAGTTTATGAGGCATTCATTTGTAGTGTGTTTTACCTTTTCAACTTGTGGTGTTAAAATTGTGCTTAAGTAAAATGTATGTCATTAAAAAACAACAGAGATTGTGCAAACGGGCGAAAGATTAAATGAGATAGTTCCAGAATCGATGGTTTTCTTTAAGCCAACACGTGATCTTGGTTTGATATCGATATTTGCTTTAGTTTCATAATATATATATATATACAAATATAGTATTTTTTCCGTCCAATATTAAACATAAAACACATGATAGTAGTATAACTCGGTCGACGCGTAACCTTAAACAGAACAAGAATTATTCTTAAACTGAAATCTAAAAATAAAACAATTCTAGCAGGTTTGTGTTACGTTTCATGCGTTCATTCGATATCTGAATTGTTCCATGCTATGACGAACGTAAACAGAAACTGACGAAGTCCCCGGATTATTCTCGGAAAATATCGAGAATCGGTCACGTGATCCAATACATCCGTGTTTGGACACGTAATCTGGAATAATCCGAGATTTAACGAACGTGAACGGAACATGACGAAGTCACTAGTATTATCCGCAGAAAATATCGAGAATTGGTCACGTGATCCAATACATCATTGCTTAGGCACGTCTGTCAAAGAGGTTTCCATTCATATATATTTACAAGGCCGTATAGCACATTTCTTCCATATATGGTATGACCATTTTCACCAATTTCATTCATACAACACCAGCTTGCATGGTATTACCGTATGCGTTCTAAAAAGGTGTACTTGATTACGATTGTGTGTAAACTGTTCAAATTTAAAGTAACTGGGCATGACATTTCATACGAATTATACGAAAATCGTCTAAACGTCTTCGAAATCGATGACATGTATTAGAATTTTGTATTTAGTGTACCCGATGAAGGTCAAAACGCCTTCTCATTAATCGGACTTCAGAACACCTTTATCATGGGCGAGGTAATCCTCGCCTTCTATATTTAATTGAACGGAAGGTAACTGAATAAAAGCGCTCAGTAGCGCTTTGCTTAAGGCAACGGACCCTAGATGTGGAGGACAAATACGCACTGTCACAGAAAGGTAGGGTTGTTCAAAACGATAATAATGAATCGGGCAGTGAAGCAGCACTCGCAAAGGTGAGTAGCACTCTGCAGAGACGGCAGAGCATTAAAAAGCGCAGGGAAAAACAGTGAAACAAAAAGGACCAGTGAAATAACACGACTCGTCACTCCCGATCGACAGTCTGTAGCATCAGAAAGTCAAAAAGTAGCTGAATTTTAAGCCCATAAGCAATACGCAATTCACAAATGCAACGATGCAACAAAAGGACAACCGTAAAATTGATACAATGGCAAACGTTGTTTTTGTAATTCTCATGTTTAACTACAAAGTGGGCAATACGTTTATCAACAAAAGTAAACAATATGGATTGCGCCTTGGGGCGGCGCCTTTTTGTTAAACCCCTTTCGTGTCAGTGGCAGTACGTGCCCTTCTGCAACTTTGAAGTCCATCATTAGGGTGCTCCTTTGATTTCAAATAGACATGACTGTATACGGTTGCCAGGGGTTCTACAATTCCGGATTAATCCGGAATTCCGGATTTGCTGCATTAGAAAGAATTATCTTTTCTGCGCAAAATAAAAGTTATTTGATGAAAAAATTCAAAGAATTGACAAAGTTATGGTCATTTGAAGTTCCATCATCTGAATTTTAACAATAAAACAATGTTCGCAACCTAGTTAATATGTAGGGATGTGGGCTAATAGCACCGGAAACATACTTGTGACTTGTTTTCAGGATTGGGTATTTTGCCTTAGTAGGACCGCTGTGTGGCGGATCAGCCTCGTATTTGCCCATGCTCCTTGTATATCTACTTGTAATATGTTATTGGTCATTTAATGTGTTAATTTAGGTGCATATCGTTGTTTCTGTTGACTGCTGCATTTCCTGTCTGATTAACTATTTTCTTTTTTCTGGTCTACTAGTACGGCATATTTTGTCTTTTGTGATATGAAACTGTAGCAGCAGTCCAATACTTCGCACGTATCAGGACGTGTCAATAATGGCTCGTTATAGATGCAGGTGAAATGTTACTATACATAACAATGTTAAAGTCAAGCCCAGACGTGTCTCAAGGTGCGTGAAATGATGATATATCATACGTTCCGAGGTTATTTGTAATTTAATGAGTTTGTCTATAGTTTTATTAATTCACAGGTTCGGTGTGTGTTTTATAAATATACTTCTATACCGTTATATTTCATAACTTAATAACACGTCCAAACATGGTTTAATTAAGTGGTGTTGCTTTTTATAGTAATATTGCACACTATTCGTGTGTCAATGTGCAGAAGTTGACAGATGCCTGGAGTTCTGAGAAGTAATTACTGCCGAAGGAAATCAGGATAGGTAAATTATCTGTTGCACGTGCACAAATGCCGAAACGACACCAACCTTGGTATTAACCTCGTCTACGCAGTAACATACTTATATATATATGAGCCAGTCTCCAGGAAAGCCTGCTATTTTGACAAAAAACATGATTTTGAGATTTTTTTATTATTTAAAAGAGTAATCTTAATGATGTAAAATGCAAAAGAAATTTTGTTAATATCTTGATTTTCAAGGAAGTTACAGCTTTTGTTGAGGCCATATTCAAACACTTTTTGCGTCAAGCGTCAAGCGTCATTCAAACGTTGTTTCAAGTACTTTATATATACTGCATTTGATCAATTCTTGACATAAACTGGTCAAAATGGTATCAAGTTTTAGAATGATGTATTAAGTTTTTAAATACAAATTCAAATTGTAAATGTTCACATTTAGAGAAAGGCTACTACTGTTTTAAACAACTAACTCCTCGTTTTTCTCAATCAGAGTACTTTTCTGAAATTGGTCACCATAGCAACGAAGTAAATGATTTCGACATTATTCATAAAACATTTTAAAGCCAAGATATAGTAATGTATGGATAAAGCCAAGATATAGTAATATATGGATAAAGTACTTAAAACTGAATCTATAGATGTCATTTTTTCTTATTTGAAAGCTTTTTTAAAACCTTGTTACATGCAGTAATTACATAATGTCAATATAGCAGGTTTTCATGGAGACTGGCTTATATCCTTGGTCGGAGATCTTTCCCATCCAAAGTGTGTTTTCAATATATTTACAAAATGTTCTTGATCACTGTTATATTTCTTATACACACGGTAAGTTTGTATTGAATTATTTTTATAAGAATTACGTTCATTCGTTCGTAGAGACAGTAAATCACTGCTAAGAGGGTAAAGTGTTTAAACTAGTTTGACCAGCAACAAGCAGGTTTCGAATATCAGCCCTAGAAACAATCGAAACAAGGGCATAGATTAGCGTACCAATATATAGTACCTTCGCATTAAATATACACCTTACTCAGTATTGGACTAAAGTTTTGCGGTAAAAAAAATAATAGAAGACGTTAACAGAGCCTCTTTTTTTTAAACCTTAAAGCTGGTGCTTAATTCCGCTCAAAATTCTTCTTGCTTACTTTGTGGTGAGCTGACATTAAATATCGGCACGTGTAGATTAAAAAATATCTTTCAAAGGCTTTAAATTCGGAGGTTGGCGGCTAGGCGCTGCCGCCTTTTCTGTGCGGCTTCGGCTTTTCCAGGGTAGCAATACCACGTGGCTTTTGGCTACAGTTACAAGTAGAAATTTGTAAACATTGGAACACAAATATAGCCATAAGTATTTTATTTCTTCATCGATTTCTATAAAATATACGCCACGCTAAGGGGAAAAGTATTTGCTTTCCGTGAAATATAATGTATTTTTCAGCAGTTTTACCGATTTTTCCATTACCCTGTGAAACCTACACGTTGCATGGTTTCACTAGGTAATGGACAAAACGGCACAGCCGCGAAAAAAGATTTTATATTTCATGGGAAGCAAATAATTGTCCCCTTAGCGTTGCGTACATTTCATAGAAATCGATGAAGAAATAAAATACTTATGGCTTTTTTAGTTTCCAATGTTTACAAATTTCGTCTTGTAACTGTAGTCAAAAGTCACGTGGTATTGCTACACTGTTTTCTGTGCGCTACATTATTTAGTTTTTCTTTCAAACGGATCCATCTTATGACATTAGAACCAGTCATGGTAAATGGCAAGCTGTTTGGGACGGTTAACTCGATCTTATGTTATACGGACAATGCAGAGATAGGTGTATCGAAAGAAACCATTCGGACTGGACGTTTTATAGAATATCTACGGCATAGACGATTAACAACACTCCTGCTGTTTCACCGCCCAGCTATTTAACATTTTTAGAGAATACCACGTACGTCCTTTCGTTTACGCAATACCATATCGAATACTACGGCACAATGTTCTATTGCAAAGTCCTGATTACTCTGATAAGGCATGTCGATGGGGATTGATCTCATCATGCAGTCATTGATTTTGGATTTGCACACACAATGATCTGTAAATGAGTTGATGTTGAGTTTGCGTTTCATTCCCAACTTATGTCATAGGTAGGTCGTCCAATCCCGTTTCGGAACGGAAATAACTCAATTATATCGGTACATGATGACCAAACCTTGTATTCATGTCCTTTAACTAACCTAACATCGCCAAATAGTTGCTATCATGGCATCAGTTAGAGTGGGCGAGTATTAACCAGTTTGCGATGAGGGGGCGTTCACAATGTCCATGTCTTCTGGAAAGAACTAACACCTAGTGATAATGTATTGTGAATATCAGGGCAGAACACGCTAAGAATCCTGTTCCGCATGCCAATTGTTCGCTGTTAATATGATTAGTGTTGTAAGGGAGATATGTTACTGTCATTTTAACATCCGTTCCAATCCGTTATTCAAACACTCTATTATATATTATCATTCATTACTCCTAAAATATCTCTTAAAATATTAATAACAGTAGCAACAAGTTTTAGCTCAAAGCGACTGATAAAAAATGGGAAAGGGTATTACTGATTTTTTATAGATACTCATGAAGACGCAATGGTTTTCGTCCAACGCATAGTTTTATAATTATTAATCGTGTTTGTATCAATTATTTCTGCCCATAAATGACTTATTTTTAAGAAGTGTATTTGTTTGATGTTGCGGATGAATTCCGAGTTTGTATTTCTGTATCAGATTCCTGTACTCCATCAGCCCACATGTGGTGTTGGTTTGCATGGATGGGTATTCTATTACAAAAACAGTAATTCTATAACACCACAAATACTCCAAGCACACCTGAAGCAAACTATTGCTTCTACGTAAAATTTATATTTTCAATGAAAAGAAAAAACATATGGTTCAAGAACATGCATCGATCTTCATTGAAACAAAATGCGTGGGCCATTATCTTGAATATTCCTGTTAGCACATGTAAATAGTTTTCTGCTGAATATCATTTTATATTTTCTAGGAATGCAGTATGTAGAATTATCAATTTTCATTAAGAGCAATTAAAGTAAACAAAGCATTCCCAATAGGTTTAATTTCAATGTCCGTATTTATAGATATTGAGTTAATTGATACGTCTATCCTCGTCAAATCTATGTTAATTAGCAATTTATTGTAGACTATAGATTTTAACAGGTTTTATAGATTGATCTAACTACCTGTTTAAACAGATTCAATTAACGCATTATATGGAACGTTTAGACAACATATGATGCACGCTCGTTACTAAACCCGTACCACATATTCTAATTATAGGATTCATTAGAGTGCCCAAGAATACGCACCTACGCCGGATCAATGCATCTAGCGTCATTGTCCAAATCAATTGTTTCAATTATATAATCATTGACTAGATATCTCGTAATGCGCTTTAATTTTAGCGTGCCAAAGACGTGTTCCGTTTCAGGTTCTACTTTTATGTCGATCCAACCATTGGGTTTGTTATGCGTTAGTTGATGCACGTAATTCATCCATCAAACAGACTTAATATACTTTCATTCAGGTGTCCTCTTCATGTATGCTGTTTCATACCGTTTGTTCGATACCCGAGTTCATTCATGTATCCATGTTCACAGTTTCTATTTCATACTCTGTCTGAGCATTAGGATCAACGTGCTAGGTGCGGGCATCTTTATGCTTGTCGTTGGAGAATCTCTGTGCTAGTCGGTGCGGGCATCTTTATGCTTGTCGTTGGAGAATCTCTGTGCTAGTCGGTGCAGGCATCTTTATGCTTGTCGTTGGATAATCTCTGTGCTAGGCGTGCGGGAATCTTTGTGCTTGTCGTTGGAGATTCTATGTGCTAGGCGTGCGGGAATAAGTGTGTGCTTGTCCTTCGGGAAGCTCTGTGCTAGTCTTGCGGGATCTCTCGGCTAGTTTGGCGGCAATGCCAGTGCTAGACGGGCATATTCCTCTACGCTAGTCGGTCGTGCGTATGTGCTAGCTATGATTTAGTTATAAAAAATCATGAGCAAATTATTGCAAATCCGATTAACCCTCGGCTTTGTAGAGTTTCAAATAACCATCCTCTCAGACTTGTCTAGTAGAATTAAACAATTTACTGCAATCATTCACAAAGTGCCATCATTATATTTCCTGTAACCGTGAAGAGGTGATCGACGAATATAAATATTTGATTTAGAATTGACGACACCGATGACGTATATGACATTAAAATATTGAGGTTATCATTGTCAAACATCCGTTAATCGACCTAGTGCTCTCATGAAATCATAAGGCAACAATTTATACATTGTTTGGATACCATTAGAAGGAATGATAACATAACATTGAAGCTATGTTACATACGCACATCGTCGACGACTCTACCCCGCGTATTTGCATGCATCGTGCGGTCGAACACTAGAAAACTTCATGTGTTATTGTTTTTTCAATAAATTTAATATTGCGCATTTTCTGTTTGTTTTCTTTTGTTTGATATCGTGGTACTGGCCAGTTAGGATAAAAATAGCAATGACGTAATAATTGAGTCCACTATTGTGGTGTGTAAAACCGCAGGTAACTGTATCATAAATAAAGAGTAAACAAAAAAATATTTTATTTATAAAATTTATGATATCTTAGATAACATAAATTTCATAAAAAAGTTTTTTACTCTTTGTCAATGATACAGTAACATGTGTGTAAAACCGGTTGGGTGGACAATGCTAAACTGAAATACTATATTCGCTTCTTATGAAGTCGTTTTGCCTGTTCAGACAATGGTTGTAATATTTTGCGTGCGTCACTCGCATTATCCTAACTTCGAAGTCAGTACACATTCGTACAATGGCCTACACTTTTCTCGCAAAAAGTACGAACGACCGGTGTAAATCGACTCTTCTTAATTCTCAACGGGACAAAGGACCAGATATAGTCTACGCGAACGGTGCCATGTTTATATATAAATGCATTTGCAAGGCAATTTTTGTTTTGTTTTCGAGCGATGTCTTCAAAAAGTGCATTCCGGTACAATATCGTTGTAATTGGTCGTTGTAAGAACTCGAAGCATCCAGGGTTGGTATTCATTAAGCATCTTCATGGAAAACTTAGAATGTTCTTAAAATATAAAATGTCCTTTAGTGTATCAGCTAAACAGATATATCAAGATTATCAATTTATACATAGTTTTAAATCATATATGTAAAAGGCCACAATAATCACAAATAAAACATGGATTATTCTTCGTTTCTTAGGAAATATGTGCAGCTTAATTTCTAAACTTAAGTCAAACTATTTAAACTTGTGAATACCAACCCTGGTATTATTGCTTTATTTTGACGCTGCTGCAGCATTAGATAGACTGGAACTAGTATTACATATACACAGGCCCTTCCCCATTGGCAAGAAGGCGCCGTGGTACCCGAGCGCTTTTAAGGACAGAATTGGCTTTCCCCCGGCGCCTTAAATCCTAGTAGTGTGTCTTTTAACATCTATAAGTGGTAATATTTTAGGTCAGTGTTGTGATATTTGAAACATTGTAGCCTGTATATTAATGAGTGCTTAAACATGCCTGAAAATTATTGATATTGATGCAGTTTTCTCTTCTAAAACCTTTTGGCCATTCTTGTCGATCTCCTTTCGGAGCAAATCCCTACATTGCACAAGTGCCTTAAAAATTCTGGGGAAGGGCCCGATACATGTACAACACGGACTCTGACGGTTGTTTGCATGTGTGTGATCTAAAAGTACAGTATTATCATGTTACCTTGATTCAACTACTTAAATGACTTTATTACGATCGGCCCGGATCCTAAGCAGATTACGACAAAACTTGTTCTACACACGCATTGTTTTGTTTCATAATCGTAGCGATATATACAATGTTAAATGTATTTATTCTGATACCATTTAGCTATCTTATATGGACAAGTTAATATAATCGTAGGCAAATATGAGCTTTTATTGGTTATTTGTAGAACTTAAGTCCGAGAATACCTAGTTCTCTTGAAAGATATATAGGGCCATAAAATGACGTGTGAGACAAAAGTGGGCAAAAGATTTAAACTTAGTCTAGCGGATTTTTCAGAAGACGACTAATCACTGGTAATATGCAAGGTGGTGTATACAACGTACTAGTATATTTACAGTACCCACTAAAAATAAGTATACAGATGTTATTTCCCCATTTACTTGTCCGTAATAATACCATTTGCAAAACAATGAAACAACAATATTTTGAAGAAAATGAATATTTTTGTTTATTAAATGTATAGACTATGCATTGATTGGTACCCTACGTGCAAAATATAAAGTTTCTTTGTCCCTCTTGAATGGTAACTTTGTCACAAAATGATGGAAAATGCAGCCTTTTGTATCACATCATACACATGATTATTTTATTTCAGATCACCTTCATCTTTATTTCTATCCCTTTTTGACTCCTATAGTTATACTGTAGTTTCACAAACTAGTATAATTGTGACCGTCTCATAAACAGATTTTGAATAGTTTAACCAAATTTAATTTTGCAATACTTATTTACTGTATACTTATTTTTGGTGGGCACTGTATGTATTGTGCGGAGTGTCATACTTACTTACTTTATCTATAGCACCTGTAATAATGTTAATAATGTGTCCGACAAAAACATGAAAAGATTAAATAAGACAATTACATATTGTTTTAATTTGATTAACTATTGTGTTTTATAATACAGGGTAGTCTGACCTTACGTTGATTATAGCTACATGACAGACAAGGGCATGGACGATTTTATCTTATATGGTCTCGTATATGTTTCTACAGACAAAACTGTCAAGCATTATCAGAAGGAAACATCTAAACGGTAGTCACCAGAATGGACCACGCCCTACTAATTTTGGAACGAACTTTAAACAGCCATAGAACTCCATGTGTAAGTATGATTTAGCTAGAAGAATTAAAGTTGCTATAATACACACAATATTGTAATGTAATGGCAAACTATTTTTTTCTCAAATCGATTGAACAGACCCAGATTGAGTAATAAAAATAACATGCCATGTATTTCATTGTTCGGTATATAAGACAAGTAATTAAGAATTGCAAGCAATACAGAAGTCCCCTACCGGTTTAAAGCCATTTTCAATGTTTATGTTGCCATAGCAATTTTTGTCAGAATCAAAATATTTTTGACGTGCATAATCCCGTTATTGCCCCCTATCCACATACCAAGTTTCATAAACCTAGCTTGGAAACTGTTTGAGTTATGTCAGGATCCAGATTTTTTGACGGACGGACTGACTGACGGACGGAGGGCAAACCTATAGTCCCCTCCGGTCAAAAACCGGTATGGGACTAACAATTGGATTTTCCTGATGAAGACAAAATGACGAAACGTTGATAATACAATATTAATTAATTTCAACGCTTGTTGGTTTTGACATTTATCTTTATTTATTGTTCGGTATATACATGTATGAACACCATTTTGCATTCAATGAAAGAAAGTTTTCTTAGTAAGACATTATTCATATTAACGTTAAATAACATTAGTTGAAGTTGCTGTATGTGATAGTGATCCAATGGTAGGTGCCGCAACTAGGTTCTTTACTCAGCCAGCCATGTTCGATTCCCGGTCGCTGCAGATCACTCTCTTTCCATGAGCATTTGACAACTGTACACTGTAGATCGTTTTCCTCCACATGTGGAGACATTGCTGGTTCCATTTGAAAGGGAAACTAGCGGAAGTTAGTTAGGATACCGTCTAGAAAAACAAACGGGGTATAGGAATTGGCAGCCGTATACATTTGTATATATAAATAAAATGTAGAGAAACGGCGTTAAGCCAGAATAAACAGAAATGTTACTGGTACAGAATACTATAAACGGCGTAAACCAGAATAAACATAAATATTACCGGTATTGAATACCAATAAACGGCGTTAGACCAGAATAAACTACCAATAAACGGCGTTAGACCAGAATAAACAGACATGTTACCGGTACTGAATACAAATAAACGGCGTTAAACCAGAATAAACAGACATATTACCGGTACTGAATACCCATAAACGGCGTTAAACCAGAATAAACAGAAATGTTACTGGTACAGAATACTATAAACGGCGTAAACCAGAATTAACATAAATATTACCGGTACTGAATACCAATAAACGGCGTTAAACCAAAATAAACAGACATCTTAACGGTACTGAATACAAATAAACGGCGTTAAACCAGAATAAATAGGAATATTACTGGTACTGAATACCATAAACGGCGTTAAATCAGAATAAACAGGAATGTTATTGGTACTGAATACCAAAAAACGGCGTTAAATCAGAATAAACAGGAATATTATACACCCTTTCAATTAAGCAATTATAGTGCGTGCAGAGTTACCTCCCTTACCGGATGTGACGCAGACCGGGGGGTAAAACAAATAAACGATATTGCGATTAGCAGGAGCAAACAGATATGAGTTCACCGATATTGATAATTTTGCGTTAAATACGTGAAGATCGGGTTTTGAAGTTGTGTTTTTCAATAAAGATGTTTATATTGTACAACAAATTTATGTTACTTGTATCATGTAAGGAGGAAAACGTGTGAAATTTCACGTTCTCATTCAAGGCCGAGTTATTCCCGTTTTTGGTCCATGGATCAATTCACGGAAGTAACATTGTCAAATATTAATATTGTGTCGTAATTATGTTGATTATAATGCACTCATCATGTATACGTGATTGAGTGTTAATATTACGGTGAAGTTTAAGAAGACCGTCTGATCTATTTGAAAAATTTGCCACGGGAATATATAGAATACACACACGAATCATTGCTGGACCAAGTTACTTAGTTATAATCAAAGATAATTTGTAATAATTAAACGAAAAATAAATAACAAAAATATGTTCATTAAAACCTTTATCTAGTAGTAATATTATTTAGTAATACTAATGAAATGCATGTTTCATTCTTAAATATCTTGTTCACAAGGGCATATCTTCTATATTTTGCATTATTGAACATATGTTATTGACAGTTACATCATTTAAAAGGCTGTGTAATCTAGTTTCCTTAAATATAAAGATTAAAAAATTGATGCAGTAAAATGTGATTTACAGCGGTTTAAAGTTGACGCGTTTTTTATTTACTCTATACGCTAACGGTAGTCGGCTCCGATATTCGCTTCGTGCCCCCTATATCTACGTCATCAAAGGGAGATAATTAAATTACCGCCTTAATTGAAAGGGTGTATTGGTACTGAATACCAATAAACGGCGTTAAACCAGAATAAACAGGAATATTACTGGTACTGAATACCAATAAACGGCGTTAAACCCCAATAAACAGGAACATTACTGGTACTGAATACCAATAAACGGCGTTAAACTCCAATAAACAGGAATATTACTGGTACTGAATACCAATAAACGGCGTTAAACTCTAATAAACAGAAATATTACTGGTACTAAATACCATAAACGTTAAACCACGGTAAACAAATGTAACTGGTACTGAATACCATTAACGTTAAACCACGGTAAACAAATGTAACTGGTACTGAATACCATAAACGTTAAACCACGGTAAACAAATGTTACTGGTACAGAATACCATAAACGTAAAACCACGGTAAACAAATGTTACTGGTACTGAATACCATTAACGTAAAACCACGGTAAACAAATGTTACTGGTACTGAATACCATAAACGTTAAACCACGGTAAACAAATGTAACTGGTACTGAATATCATAAACGTTAAACCACGGTAAACAAATGTAACTGGTACTGAATACCATTAACGTAAAACCACGGTAAACAAATGTTACTGGTACTGAATACCATAAACGTTAAACCACGGTAAACAAATGTTACTGGTACTGAATACCATTAACGTTAAACCACGGTAAACAAATGTAACTGGTCCTGAATACCATAAACGTTAAACCACGGTAAACAAATGTTACTGGTACTGAATACCATAAACGTTAAACCACGGTAAGCAAATGTTACTGGTACAGAATCACCATATCTTAGTCACTTTTAAAAGTACAAATGCATCACTGAATATCACCTTTCAGTTCTGAGTAGTACATATAGGATGTGCGCCGTTGTGAACACGACATTTACCTCACCCACCCTCAATATACAAACGTGTTTCCGCTCAAACATATCTATTGATAAGTCCATCTTTTAAAGTAGCCCTCGTGTCTCAGATTAGATTACTGTTTTACGTATACCAATGTTGGCCAATCGTTACGTGACTTTTTTAACATCGTGTGGTTTTTCGTAGAATTTCAACTATATATAATTGTTTATTATTAATATCAAACGAATATGAGTCACCTATTACATAATCTGGTAAAGACCAATGCATTTCGCCATATTGGCTCATCAGTGAACCTTTAAAAAAATGCCGAGCATAGCCTATATTTGCCAGTCAGCTTTCTGCTGAAATATGACAGGCATATAAGTGCCTCCACCAGTATTTAAACACGTGTCGCCAGATTAGACGGCAAGCGCGCTAACCATTGAGCTACGGAGAGAACCGCATATTACTTCTTAATCGTTCTTCGTAAGAGGTATTGTTCATTGCGTCGCTTTCAATCATTTTTCAAATGATAAACGATAACTAATTGACTTTTAACCACGTTTGTCTTAAAACATTTATTTTATTCTTCTAGTATGCTTTGTGAATATCACCCAAAAGTACAAAAATGAAGTGTAGGCTAATGCATGTCCGCGTAGCCCTCAGCATCCCAAAATTGAAATTCACTTCCGTTTTAGTTAATACGCTCATTTTGGTGGGTGTAAATGAAGTTTGATTCATTTTCTGTAGGTGTCTGTCTGTTTTATTGTGTATATTTCTGTGGTTGATAGTAACTGTTGTTTAGTCAGCAAATGTGTACATGTACTTATACTTAATACAGTTTAATGCATATATAATGGTTCCTCTATTGAGTTGCATGTATTATCTTTTTTGCCCGTTTATTTTCTTCGAAAGTCGCACAGTCGCATGAGTTCGGAGTATTTCGATTGTAAACGCAGTTAAGTCCTGTTAATAATATGTTGCAAAACTTTCCTTTCCCACCTAGAAGTTTAGAACGAAAATGCTGAATGTGCAACTTCCTACAAAATACACTTATTTTCGAAAAGATCAGGGAAGGCAGCACTAAACTTTAACAACCGCGCACAAAAAAACCCATAAAACTTGACAACACGAACCCCAATGACTCGGCACATTGCCCAACACACAACTGAACGCGATAAAGACCATCTCCAGCCGCCGTCTTCAATTAAACAATATCACAAGAACTATTGAATGTACGACAAAAAGCCTAATATGTCGATTCATTTTGGCAAAATGCATTAAAATGTCATTTTTTATGATAAAAAGCTTACATTTTTTTACAAAAAGTTATCAAATATGAGTCACACGTGAACTAAAGCTGGGATGCCTCTGAACAAGACTCGTCCAAGTAGATCAATCATAGGCACGTGGTTTCAAATTATCTGAGTGTCCCCTTTATATATAGAGAAGGTTGTGCAGCGTCCATGTTTAATCGCAACGGATGTGACGTCGCAGGAGATGGTGTCCGTGTTTGCTGCGACAACTGTAGAAAACCTTGGCACCCGCGATCGTAACGTCATATCCGTTGCGGCTAAACATGGCCACTAAAGGTTTCACTCAGATAATACACTCGGATAATTTGAAACCATGTGCCTATGCGTACAAGAGGGAACAAGACTGCAATCAGTTATCGCTTATGCGCCAATAGCAGCCTTGTCCAAAATAACTAGCTCAGTCAATCAGGGACCATAATACTGCAGCAATGTTGGACATTGTTACATGGCGTTGACAAATGATTTATGATCGGAAATAAGTTTGCCAAGTATGAAAGAAAAGTCTTGATGAACTTTTGATTTTCAAGAACTTGAAAGTTTTGTTTAAAATTTGCAATGGAACTAACGAACGTAACGAAAAGGGGACAAGGACGGGGATGGGGGCGACGGGAGATCACTCTATGCCTCCCGCATCATAGAAGCTGGGGCATAAAAAGCAAGCATACAATTTAAAGCCCGAGCATGCAACCATGGTGGAGAAAATACACTTACACTCCCAACGCAACACCTATATTTTCATCATTTTCAACTATTTTTCAATGGATTTAGTTCAATTTTTGAAAGCTAATGAACACATATTCTTTGCATGTTTCCTAGAATTTATATACAAATCAGTTCATTGGAGGTTAAAAATTAAACCAAATGATGAGCATCACTGCAAAACTATAAGTCACAAAAATGACACCATGTACAAATACATCTTGACGTAGCTCTAGCTCACATAGTAGGTGTACATAAAGTATTTCTGCATAATCACAACATGCAACAATTGCCGCTATCATTAAAGTCTTCGGATTTCTAGATAATTTAGAATTGGTGGGGACGAGCTGTGCAGGCGACGACCAATTTCCCGATAAACGGTATGGTTTTGACGTTTTTTCGGGTCTCGACAACCAACCCCGATAAAACGTCAAAAACATACCGTTTATCAGAAATTGGGACCATACGATTTATGTGCTCTCGATAGGACAGAAGAAACAATATATGACATGGAATGACATACTAGGTACTAATTAACAAGGAACAGAATGTGGTTCTTTTATTTCTGTATTGTTATAGACTTGTTTGGTGAAGTTTACACCCACCTTGGTAATATTTTTCATGGTGTATTTTTGTGACTTTTCGATTTGCAGTGATGGTCATTATTTGAAATTATTTTCATCTTACAATCAATAGATTTTAATAAAGCAATCATAGACACATCAGTTAAACATGTATCTATTACCATGCCAAATTTGAATCAAATCGAATTATAAATAGTTGAGAAATGATGAGAAATGTAGGTGTTGCGTTGTGAGTGTGATTAAGTGTATAGTATTCTCGTTTCTTTTTGTAGTAGGTGTATAATTATTTACTGGAACTGCCTCACATATTGGTGTATTACAAAAATAAAATAAATTGTCAAATATTCGCGTAATTTTGGTAGAGTTGCCTGTATATCCCATAAACAACCACACTGACATCTAAAATAACTTGAGAAACTTCGGCATTTTGTAGTTATTTAGTATTTTTACATCAAACATTTTATAGGGTATTAATACCCTATAGAATTAACACTACTATTTCTTAAATGAAAACGAATCGAAAAACAAACCAAATACCGCACTGATGTTTACGCTGTAGTTTGTTGATATTCCAGTTCGATCACGTGTGAATTTCATAATTCACAAAGCATGTCGGAAGGAAACTTATCGCTTTATTTCAAGAAAAAAATACTAGTGGGCGATATCGAGAGTGGTTAAAATTGCTTATTTGCACCAAATATTTCATAAAGCAACCGTCAGTGGCTTTCTATTACATCAATACTTGGTTAGGTTGGAAAATCACGATATACAAATATTTTAGCCCAATCTGTGAGGCAGCACCTTTAAATAGCACACGATCACTATAAGTCAATTTTCTAGGTTATGCATGTTGTTGTACTTAAACTTTGGACTTTTCCGATTAGAGGTGTTCTAGATAAACACATTGATTTTTACAGTTGGTATAGATACCAAGCATGCCTCAACTGGTCAAAAGACGAGTCCATGTTTGGATTACCAACGTTAATAAAAATATACCTATATTATAGTCCAGTCAGGGTAAGAATACAGTGAGGCAGCGGTCGGGTCCACTATTACGGTGTAAAACCAATTATAAAAGCTTCAGCAGACTGCTATAATTCCAAGGCTAACTAACAAACTATATTCGCACTACCTATTCAGACAATGGTTGTAATCTTCTGTGTACACATGAACGGCTACGTCACTGTCATCAGACCCTAACTGGATTATATGTCTTAAACGTTAATATATACGAAGAATGACAATTAAACGATTATTGCTGAAGTGAATGAAAATCACGACATCTTTATTAACAAACCACACCGAATCATTATTCAATATCATGAATCTGAATACAGCTTCTTGTATTTATTATTTTCATTAAAATTAATTGGCGGTCAACAACCGCCCACGTTAAACCTTCTCATAAACCAATAAGCAATTGATTACATCGTCGTCAACGCGCCTTCCCGGGGGTCTGGAATCGTTTTGACAATAGACACATAAATCGAACCTGTGTTAGTGGTCACTGGATTTAACAGTCACCTGTCTTAAACATACAATTACTTTCACCGTTGTAAAGTGGTTAGGGCGTCCGCCTTGGATGTGGGAGATAGAAGGTTCGAATTCTGGCGGAAGCTGGTTTAGAACTGATACGGTCGGTTTGTGAGCCACCAACTAGTTGAATGAATGGTTACCATAGACTAATATTTGTTAGACGCCCGGCAATAAAAGAAGGGTTCCGGGAGGTACTGTGGACGCATAAGAAAGGTGTTTCATTAGTCAAAATTGACTGACCTTCAAAAAGGGATACACGAGAATATCGGCGAGCAGTTTATACACCTTTAGTGAACAACCACCTTCTTAAAAAGACAACAATCCATGCATCCGTTAACTGTCGGTTGAAGGCAGGTCCGCCTGTACCTGTGCCGACGTGTTTGTGTACACGTTCAACATATTAATATCTTCATTAGAGAAAATATTCGTGATCTAACTTCAATGATTTCAATGAAAGACGGAACTAGGCATTAATCTCGAGGGACGCTGAAGCACCCGATGTCCATGTTGTTTGGCTACAGTTGATGCAAGTTTTAATCAAAGGAAACATGATTACAGTTTGTATAACTTGCAAAGGTACTCAGAATTTGCACATTGTGTACTCTAAAGGTAATGTTTGATTAATTGCATTCCTGGATTCATTTATAAATCGGGTAGTGTAAAATTAATAATATTCGCGTTGAATTAATTTTCGCTTATTTCGTTGACGAACTAGATCGCGAAATTAAATCCCCTTTTAATAACTGACCTCAAAATATGTTACAAGATATCTTTATGTCCATATTTTAAATTCACGAATTTAAGAAACCACTAAATTACTGTTTTACCACAATGCGCGAAATTTAATACCCGCTTTTACAGTATAACTATTGACTATATTTCGGGTTTCTAAGCAGACCCTGCACCCAATTCAACGATTGCAGACATCATACAATGCATAGCCTAGTCCGCCTAAGGGCACACTGATTGGGATGGGGGGGGGGGGGGCGTCTCAATCCGACCGCATCTAGTATTGCCCTTCTGTGGTGCCAGGGAAACATACTTCCCTGCTTTTACGACCACGTTTCGATGGAAACCTTGAAAAATAAAGCGCACAGAGTTATTGCTATGCGGAGTATATGAATTTGTGTCAAAGTTGAAATAAAATATATTAGCACGAAATAAAATTTACACATACATGTTTTCTCATAAATCCGCCGTCCATTAGATTTCCTATTTATCAATCAAGCAGTCCTCGACGAGCAGAAGTCGGAGCTCTAACCCAGAGAATATGGATAAATTTTGTGAATATGCATCCAATGGGGGGGGGGGGGAGTTCTCGTGAATATGCAATAAGAGTTGTTGGTACGATCCTTGCAATCACCATACTGTAGACGTTTAGGACATACTGGTATAACACCATTGCTCGGCACTCACTGCACATGTATAAGGGTAGGTCCAAAACCTATTTGACCAGTGTCTGAATAAAGCGATTCCTTAGGACTCAAATAGTGTCGGAGTGGCTACTAACCCCAAAATGTTGACATGCGCTTCAACTCATGTCACCCACCGTGTGTAACCTTTAGACCCATAGAGCATGCGATGGGGTTCAACCCCTGTCCATAAAATGCATGCTTAAATTCGGATTAGGAAACTCAACAGCTATGCCAAACCGAACACAGTAATGTCATAGCAAAGCAAGATCGCGCTTTCTCCCGCCTTTTAACCCAGTAACACAGTCGAGAAATATATGTCAGTGTCAATGAAACCGTTATTTTTAGTCATGCTCAGTCGTAAGTATAACAGTCAAGTCTTCTATTTGTTTCTAAGTATATATAGATAATGCGATCACCCATGTTATTATTTTTATCTTACCACAGTGTCGTAAATATACTACCAGTTAAGTGATCAGTGTCAATAAAAACATGACGAGGGCCATGCAATATACCCCTACTTGTGTCAAGTGCTACTTACCACAAGGTTAATTTTACAAACGTTTCTTTATTTGAGTAACACTACATGTACGTGTTATATTGTTGTTCGGAAGCACGTAATACTTGAGTCGTATACATCTTAACCTCTTCGCCGTTGACGACATATAACGCTTTGAATCAAAATACGGAATGGGCCGATGTTTTCCGATTGACGCGAACATGACGCGATTTCGTTGCGATGAAATATTCCAAACATTACACTTATTTGTTATCCCGGACTGTCCTCATTTCTGCAACAACATAAACATTCTTGCATTTGTTTACAAACAATATTAAGTAGATAGAAAAAACTACTTTACTTCAATAGGTTTTGTTTGCTTAATGCAAACCGTAAGTTATTGTTATTATAAAGCCAATCCATATTTCTTGCCTACTATCCTTCCTGCCCACCATTTCCCTTTTCCTTTGGTATTCAAACTATCTACAACGATAGGTTAACGTGTTGCATAACTTCATTCACCAACCTAACTCCTTCAGAAATATCGCTGCATGTGTATAACAAAGATACCTACATACAAACTCGTACTCGTTAACGGTTTTAAACATTCATTTTCTAATCCTCGCAGACCAGACGCAGAAAACAACGGTAGCAACTCCGACAAGACCCAGTGGCGCTTCGGGGATGATACGCATATTTTCACAACTGCATTACGTTGGAAGCACTTCGGGACAATTTCAATGGAATCGTCAAGAATTTTTACAATGACTTCTACTTTATATGACATCAAAGTTCTTACTAAATATTTCATTTTCAAGTCAAAATGCACACGTTTCACGAATGTTACACACGTTTATGACTCTTGAAGTCCGCATCCCATGTTACTTGTTAACTTAAAGATTGTCTACTATTTCGAATCGACCCTCGGTCAGTTTTTCAGTCAACCGCTAAGGCGTCTTTGATAAGTTTGGACATGAGCTGCAAAACAACATCAGCGACCTCATATGGGCCTTTGACTCCATAAATCTCTAGATGGCAGTTGGATTTCCCTAAATGTCTTACGACTCCCTTATGGCTTCCTCTCTTCTCGAAAATATATTTTAAGAAACTTTTTAGTACATGTTAGTATCTTTATATTGACGTATGCCTGTATGTCTAATTCAGCATCCAGGTATGAGCAAACTTGTTTCTTTGCTAAGTTGGTTCACGAGCTTAACAACAACATTGGCGACAACAGTTTTACTGTGTGTATCTTTGTATGGACTTATGCCTGCATGCTGACATTTTGTCTGATTCAGCATCCATGCCTCAAAACATGTTTACATGCAAAGTTTGTACAAGAGATGCAAAAGAACATTGACGATATTTGCGTGTATCTTTATATGGGTTTATGTCGGCATGCTTAAATTGTCTGATTCAGTATTCATGACTTAAAGTATGAGCAACAATATGTTTCTTTGCAAAATTGTTACAAGAGCGGCAAAACAACATTGACGACATTTGCGTGTATCTTTATATGGACGTATGCCTGCATGCTGAAGTTTGCAGGGCTCAAAGTATATGCAAAAACAAGTTTCTTTGCAAAGCTGGTTCAAGAGCGGCAAATCAACATTGACGACAATTGTGTGTGTCTTTATATGGGCTAATGCCTGCATGCTGACATTTTGTCTTACGTGTCTTTGCAATGTTGGTTCAAGAGCTGCAAAACAACATTGAGGACATTTGCGTGTATCTTTATATGGGCTTATGCCTGCATGCTGACATTTTGTCTTACGTGTCTTTGCAATGTTGGTTCAAGAGCTGCAAAACAGCATTGACGACATTTGCGTGTATCTTTATATGGGCTTACGCTTGCATGCTGAAGTTTGTTTGAAGGGGCTATCCAGGATACAAATTATGAGCAACAACATAAAGTTGATACGTGTGTAATTAAGTAAAGTAAGTACCGAGGTTGATGTCATACTCTGTAGTCGGTATGTCAATTGCTTGACTATGATCGTATAATATCGTGCAATATCACACACAGTTCAAAAATACTTGACGTAGTACTTGAGAGAGTGTGTCAGTGGATTAACACAACAATCCAAATAGTCATCGAAATTGTTTTTGAACATATTAGACAAATTTGGACACAACATAAACACGTATGGGAAAAGTCCGTTTTAGCATACCAGTATATCCTTGTTTACGAGTAATTCTTGGAATGCAACTTTCGTAGTAAACATTCGAGCTACATGTATTATTTTTCATAGGAAATCCTATTATCGACTTTATCCCCTTATTATCGACTAATGAGGACTGATGGGCTAGCGGTGTTGGTTAAGTGACTAAGTAACTAACTATATGATTATAATCATGCAATCAGAAACGGTACGTCCTTATACCCATGCAATTAGAAATCGTGCAGTCCAACAATTCGACACAGATTTTATCATTTTTCCACGAAATGAAGTTTCAGAAACAGTGCCATGTTTTCTTGGATGTACATGCCAGGACTCATATAATGATTTTGTCGCTTTGGTCGACTGAAGTAGAAAAATATAATTTGCAAGATTAGCGAAATAGATAAACGAACAAGTCAGTCCAGAAGACGGCTATATTCCCCGCCGCGTTAAAGGATTGTGAACTGTAACCTTGACCGTATGTTACCAGTTTGGTTGGAATTTGGTTCAGCAGGTTCCCCCCATGTGCCACATTGTTAATTAGAGTTCTGCAAGTCTTCTTCATTGGTTACATAGTTGCTGAAAGTTTCATGGAATTCGGCCTAGGCGTTAAAAAGTTATAGAGTGGACACAAAATGTAAGATTCAAATATTTGACCTTGGTCCCGCACGATTGGAATTTGGGCTCTGCACTTGGTCTTTATTAGTTACATATTTGCTGAAAGTTTCATGGAATTCAGCAAAGGCGTTAAAATGTTCATACTGAAGAATTCTCCTCAAGCGGGTATCGATTGATAACCAATAATCAAAGGACGCTAATGCTACAGTGTGTCGTGCTTTAATTCCCTTGTCGATTATCGATTGTAAATGTATATTGATGTTCATGATAGAGCTGAACGAAATGTAACGTTAAAACCTTTGACATTCAACTGTGACATTGACCTTGAGCCGGCACCATTGGTATGTGGGTTCTGCACTTTATCTTTATTAGTTACACATTTACTAAAACTTTCACGGAATTCGGCCCAGTCGTTAGCAGGATATTGAACGGACATAAAATGTAAGGTTCATCCTTTGACCTTGAAATGTGACCTTGAGTTTGCACAATTTGAACGTTGGTTCTGCACGTCGGTTTTAATTAGTTACACATTTGCTGAAAGTGTCATGGAATTCGAGCCAGGCGTTAAAAGTTATGGGGCGGTCACAAAATGTAAGATCCAAACCTTTGACCTTGACCTTATATACACGCCATAATGAAATTATGTTTTGTATATTACATAACATTTTACCCAAAATAGTTTGTACCACACCACGTGCCATCTTTATAAAGCTTTGTTATACTCAACCCAACTTGAGTATGAAATAGAGGATATTTGTTGATTTTGGTGTAAGATCGAATTTTATTTCACCGAGTAATCACAGAAACTAAATAAAATGTAATTTTCTGTGATCACGAGTGAAATAAAATTGATCTTAAACCAAAAATCAACAAATTTTCTGTTTATTATATGCCTCAATTCCTCTTAAATATGTGCCGTAATTGGCTTAATTGGAAAAATCACGTCGAAATTAGAACGTCACTACGTGATAATTATGACGTCATGATGACGTAACGCATATTTTAAAGCCCGGCGCCGTTGACGTTACGTTTCTTTTTCTGCATGATACTGGAACCAGCTTCTAAAACAGTGAAAATAACAAAGTGGTAATTTCACTGTTATTTTCACTGTTTATTTCACTGAAAAATCTCCATAATCCATTGAAAGCAAATAATAAACTTGATTAGCTCATAGAAAGTCCAACAATTAAAGGGGCATGCCACGAAACTGGAGTGGCTTGGTTTGAATACAACAAAATTGCGTGTATCACTTGTAAAACCAACTATTACCGAAAAGTCAAAGAAGACTTTGACTTTAAAATTTACTCTATAACGCGCACTTCGATATTTTGTTTATCGATTTGAATAAAAAGGCTGTTAGCCTTTTATTGACGACGACTGTAATTAGTTATTCTCGAAATATTTTTTTAAAAAAAACTAGCGGGATATTTCGTAACCTTTTTACAGGGTTTTCATTATTTGTCTTAGTTATCAAAATGATACCAATTTGAATGCTATTTGAGACACTTCATTTCAAGGGCAATCAAATGATCGTTACAAGGCCAGAAACTAATCTGCTTTTTAAGTCAATCCATGTAAAAATGTCTGTAAACTTTGTGACATTTTACTGCAAACATTGAACGTTTGAGCACGAAATTTAGTTGAACATGAAAATAGCTTTGTAATCACTGGGCCTGATGATACCGTGCATATCGTATTTTTAACGTTTTATATACACCCATATTTTTTCCTAGTCATTGAGTGCAATGCGTTCGCTACGCGTTTACCCGCAGTCAGATGCTATGAGGACCATTCATTGATGGGTTCTGCTTCAATCCATGACTCGATTACAGATATGTAACAAAGCATCTTTAACAAAATGTTTCTATTCATTATTCGGCTGATTCAATACCTAAAAATGGGATGAATTCGTTTTTATCATCAATATTTTACAGGAATTTAAGTTCACTGTTACGATTCGGTGCAAATGTGTTTGATAATTTTACAAACTTGTGAATGATATAATCATTCACACAGGGTAGTGTGACTGACAATATACCGTCGTATCGAATAACTAACGTCGAACTGCAGATATTAATTAGAAAAACGATACCAAAACAAACCAAGATGACCGACTGACCAACTGACAGGTTTTATGTTATAAACTCTCAATACTATTCTAATTTAAAAAAGCAGACACGTGTTTATATAAACATACGACGGACGTCGGTACATCAGGTTTAAAGCCGTGAGGTTTTATTTTACTTTACTGTACTGATGGGCAACGGAGCGTGTGCGTTTTTGGTATGTATACTATACTTTGTACTTACAAAGGTAGATTTTACGCGGAGTATTAAAGAAGTCGCGTGGTTTCTGTAGCCGCGTAGGGGGTCATTTAAAATCGGATGACAAATGACAGTGGTTTGATGGCAAACGGCTACAAATTACAAAACACAGAAATATGCACAACGATTAAAACAATCGTCATAATCTGATGACGTACTAGGTGAGGTAATCTTAAAGAATGCACCAACAATTGTACATTTAACACCTGTCAGTATGACAAGTAAAGCGAGGTGTTACGTTACATGTATTCGTTGATGTCTTAATTTAACGACCTTGGATGATACAGCAATTCTGTCCCGCTGTATAGTAGGCATATAGTATACTGAATGACATTGATACCAAACTCCCCTCGTATTGTTGTTACTCATGATGTAGGTAATGAGTTAGTTAACAAACAAAGCGTTGTTTCATCGTTCCGTTATGCCTACGTGTAGTACAAGTCATCGGACCTATCACACACGTTGAATATTACATTGGTGTCTCGGTTCCCGTGTACTTTTGCTTGAAAGTAGCATGACAATACAAAAATACAATTATGATTGGTCACCAATGGTCAGCAAAGAACTACATGTATATGGTTTTTTAGCAGCAGCAACAACAAAAAACAGCAGCAACAACAACAGCATTAGCAAAATTAACAACATCAGGACCAACAACATAAAAGCAACAACAGCCGCAAAAGCAACACGAAGAAACAACAAAAGCAGCAACAACAAAATCAAGATCATTAATAACAACAACTTTACTCAGTATTAAGACAATACCAAATGCGTGTAAGGCCTCCATATACATAAAAAGAGTTGGTAATTTAATTGATTATCAAGAAATATTCTATAAACAATCAAAAATAAGCACAATCGATCAAATCAATGTATTTCATTAAGCATGCGTTTTGTGCACATTATCGCAAAATACAATTTTTGTCAATAATTAAATGTTAATGCAGACCAAAATATCTATATTTTAGGGTCAAACTGGTGTCAACTAAATTCATTCGCTACCATTAATAGTAAAATCAAGACACTGGAACATTTTGGTATAGGGGACATTTTCAACGCAGGTAGGGTCATGCGAAAGTTTTTGCACCAGAGAAAATTTAAAAACATAGTGTGTTTGTACATTTAATATTTCTTCACGCGTCCAAAAAAAGAGAGCCGGAAAAGGGCTTACGGTCAGTTTCTAATTCAACATACACGGGCGACATTTCAGAATCAATTTTTTACTTCGCTAACCAACCGCTGTTGTATATTCTTACTGCATTTTATTATATTAATTTTAAATAGACACGCAAATCAAACAAGCGGGGGCTACATCTAATATAATCGAGTATTGCTTGTTTGAGACCCCAGGCAGCTGCGAACGAAGATAGATATATTGTCACCTAACTACTAGAAACAAATCTATCTTCGTTCAGTTGGAAAACTCGGAAGATCAGTCATATGGTTTGTATATAAACATGGTATGATAAAGTTTCCATGTGTTAAAGAACATAAAATACAAACAAAACAATATTCTTAAAAGATGCCACACTCTTCTTTCAAAATTAAATGGTCAACATGTTTTTATAAAATTAGTTTCAATTCAATGCGGTGGTAACGGAAAAAAAGCAATGACACATATAGCTTTTACGTGTGTCATTTATACTTTAAGCCGAGCCTAGCTAGTAGCAAACGGTTACCTTTTTACAGCGGTGGACGAGCGTGCGTAATGTAAATGGCCGTTAAACATGTTATAAGAGTCTTTAAACTCGTGCGTGGGGGCGGAATTTATGACAAGTCAGTTCGCTAACTTGAGTGGACATTTCGCCTTAATGAATTAGTAATTGATATTGGCAAGGGATTTGGAATGTTATTTTATCCACTTACTTTTGGTCTTTAATATACCCAAAGCAGCGATTTATGTACAACAAATAAATTGAGGATCTCATGTAAGATTGTCCTTTAATATTGTCAAATGAGTTTTCCTCATAAAATAGTCTTTATTATTATTATTAGTATTATAATTTATGCTGTAAACTGTCTCCTGCTTTTAAAGTGTGTCTTTGGCGAGTACCATCACTGGTTTCTTAGGACTTGTTCGGTAGTATAAGTCAATCAGGACATATATAATGGTTTTATGCAATGTACAATCATTTTAGAATTCGTGTATGCAAGTATTGGTCGCCTTTATGTCGTTTTGTTTTATATTACATGAGGCGCGTTAGCATCAAGTTGGTTAAATATATATCAACGAAATATACAATTACTAACATTATTTAACGGTTAAATTGTACAAAAGTGTATTTCCCGAAAATCATAAGTTTGTATCATTTAGCTATAAAAACAATTATAATGAACTAGTTATAATACTATCAGCTGTAATGAAATGAAAGAGAGCGATATCGCGGCCAGTTGAAGTGTTACTATGAGTAGTTTCCCTAACTTTACATTTCCCCCGTGTTTAACTCCGTGGAAACTGCAGCAATATGCTCGTACGCTAACAGAATTTATCAGAAACTGCGAGTTCATTTACAATTTCTCCCGCAGACTAAATCAGGTGCGGCTCTCACTTACATGTATTGGATATTTATAATGCCAAGTTTTTCTTCAATAACCCGACAGATTCACGGCAAAATTGCATTATAACCAGCATACATAGCTCTGAGTTAAGTTACAAATATAATAACAGTGATTATATATTGTTATGGTGAGTAACGGTCGTATTCGTCAAACTTCTGTTGCGGGATTGGGTAATTTCAGACATATTCGTAATAGCCGTACCACATATAATTGTATCCACTATGATACCGACTATTTCATGCATCTTACATATGTATCATACATATCCCCTCCCTAAAAATAATTGGGGAATAAAACATGAAAATTGTATCCGTTATTTGAGGCTAAAATGTTACTAGATCAATAATATGAGTCACTCGTAAAATAGCAACATTTGTGTGCGTCTTATCTTGGTATGCATTGGGTAGAAAACCCTTAATTATAAGACCACCCTGGAAAAATGAACACTTGGTCATGTTATATAGTTAGTCGTATAGTAGGCTAAATAAGTAACTAAATAGTCAAGAGCGGGCGAAGATATTGTCGTTTAGTGTAGTTTAACTGTACGGCATCTTGATTAAACAATCCAAACCACATAAGATGAATTAAGAGTTTTGTCCATATACTACAATATACAGATTACACTTTTTGATGGTGAACCTATTATTGTCCTACAAGGCTAAGATAAGTTTAGATTTCTGCATTTAAATACACATACGAGTATAAAAGCAGAGCACGGATTATCTAAAACGACAGTTTAAACTTTTTTTATTTTCGAAATTTACACCACACTTAATTACATGTTTTAATTGTACATCTAAATTAACTTACACTAAAATTTGATATTTTTATAACACGTGGTAACTATTCATCGTTATTTCATAAATTTGTAAATTATAATATATTTTAGTTTCTACGATATTTACAAAATTAATAAATTATAATCGACTTCTCCATTAAATATAATTAATTAAATCTTAACTATAGCGTTCACGCGAAGTCCACAATTACATTTTATATTGTCGCTATGTTACAAGCAACCGACGCTCAATACGTTAATATAAAATCATCCGTTGACAGATCTCGTAAAATGGTCTAACCCTAATAATATCGTTTTCCTCACTACTCGTATAGCGCTGAAGAAAAACCACTCACAAAATATTAAAGCGTTCACCCAGTTGTCGACTGAGCAATACGATTTACCATTTTAAGCCACACCTCCTCAAACACGTCCTGGCTATATAAGAGTAGCAAATAGTGAGGTTTATCATTCACAAACTGAACTGTCTAGTAGTAGATACACGTGGTAAAGTAAAGCGAAACTTAAATCAGTTGTAACGACTATAAAATACTACTGCATAAACGAAACGAAACTGAAATATTATTGGATTTTACAAAAAAATATTGGAATATAGCGAATATAACTCAAGACACAAGACACATTAACTGTAAGTATTATATTAGTTGATTATGACGTTTTAAATTCAACTTTCAAAATTTATAATTTAAAAAACTTATCATACATAAACATTGAATGTATCATTGGAATACTTATTGTTTTATATGGTTAAAATGTGTTACTTTATTGTACCTGTGCGTATTTTGTTATGTATTTTACTCATATGAAAATTCAACTTCACTTCATCTCGTGATCTTACCAAACGTACCGGCGATTTAACAACTTTGTCAAATTAACAGCTTTATTGAGTTTCAGACTTGGGCTTAAGTTTGTTAATGGCACATTGTGCAAACTTAACCAGCAACGTTAATACTACATCCACCCAGACACTACTCGTATTGTAGTCAATGTTTGACTCAAAACTATCGACTTTGGTGATTAGATTAATTAATAGGATTAAATATATTACACAAGGATATAACATTATACCAAGTGTTGAATGACACTTATATATATACTGACCTGTCGCACGGATATAGTCACAGGAAGAATTAGTCATATGCCTAAATGTAATGCATTTAATCATCTTAAATGAATGAGAGGACATTAAAGAAACGTCTAGGGAACGTCGCTCACGTTTTTGAAAACTCCGCCAACTGCATTTTAGCGTATATTAATGTAATTACAATAAAGATAGTCAGCTTCGAAAATCGCGCCAGTATTTATTGATATTTACTGTTTGTCGTTTCTTACACACTACTGTTAATGATCTTATCAGTGTCTGGATCGAATTCTAAGTGTTAGACCGTATCAATTCATGATTCAATTCATGATTACTTCTTAAAATAATACATTGAGCAATGATTGAAATATGACTATTGAAAAATAACGCCAACACCGTGTTTAACTAATTTTGAGGAAATGTTTCACTTATTGTCCTCCAGTGAATTGCTCCGATTATGATCAATTTTAAACAGTACCTACTTTGTAATTGACAACTCCTTAGTCAGATACTGTTACTTTGATGGAGTTAGATAAGATAGACTTCTAAACGACTTATCAATATTTAGTACTTATCAGATAAAAATACCGTAATTCTTAACATGCAATTTAACAATAGTAACTAATGTTCCCTTTTCTCTCTTTTCAGAACATATCTGCTTAAAATCTTCTAGAACGCCAATAAACACAGAAAGATGGTAGCGGTTACCTTTTACCTAGGATTGGCAGCGTTTGTCTTGGTGGCAGTGTACCTCAAATTTCTTTTCAGACGAAGGTATGTATTCAACTAATTTCCCTTTCATGTTTTGTAATTTTATTATTTTAACGTAACGAAACAATGACTGTCTTTATATGACAAGTATTATTGTTACTACGACGAGCATTTCACACATTATCGCATGACGATACCCTATTTTTAGTAGTATTGACCTTTTACTGAGGTCAATGGTTAGGGGCTAATTACATACTAGTACGTCAACAATTAATAAACATGTAATTTAAATCTACCGTTAACACTGATCTAGACAGACGTATGTCAAGAAATAGGTTACTGTCACTTTTGGAGGGGAAATAAGCGTGACACGGCTATTAATATATCTTGTCCAACAGTGTAATCGTTCTTGCCACTCTCCGACTTCCCGTGCATTTATTTATGTATTTTCTCTTTTTCTATTACAGACGTAAGGATGAGCCTATCAGTGTTCCTGGCCATCTTATCTGGGGAAACGGAGCTGCATTTGCTGAAAATGCAGTTAGTTTCATTCACAATGCCACCAAGAAATTTGGCACAGTTTTCAACATCCGTCTTTTGCATCAACATCTTACCATCATCAACGACCCCCATTCATATGATCAATTCTGTAAAGAGAAGAATTTCGACTTTGATCCAATCCAGAAACAGGTTAACAACAATGTGTTCAGTTTTCAGCTATTTGACGCTAAACAAATGTTAAAAGAAGCAGGGAAAAAGGTTAAGGGACAATATATGGTTGCAAATATGCAGAAATTCTCACAAAATCTTTCAACGACGTTCGAAGAGACGGTGGCGGAGAATTGTTCAACAGAGAACGAATGGTGCGAAGATGGGCTTCGATTAATGGCGTCCAAGACAATGTTCCGAGCAATCTTCAGAACAATTTTTGGACGGGAACGACCAGGCGATGTGTTTGAGCCAGTCAATGTATACAAATCATTTGATTCATTCCATAAGTATTTCAATTTCTTGTGGTTAGGACTACCAATTAAGATGTTCCCTAAAGCTTCTCGAGCTCTGGAAGTTCTTATTCAACAGCCAAATTCTTGTGACATTTTGAGCCGTGACGATGCCTCCGAATATATTAAATACTCAACAAACTTTATGTTGCAAAATGGACAAAGTGAAACTGATATTATTGGACATAATCTGGTATTTCTACATGTGAACTACAATACATTTCGTGTATCGTTCTGGTTGATCTACTATCTTACACAATACGAAAATGCACACAAAGAATTACTGAGAGAAGTCACTGAGCTGGTCAACGAAAAAGCCGAATTCAGCGACAGTGATGGTCCTGTTGAAATAACTTTAGACGATGTTGAAAGGATGCAAGTACTTGGTAAGTTGATACATATATTTTTGTTATATTAAACTGCATTAATTTTGATTATTTCAACGACTAAATCAGTAGTAAAATAAGAAGTAGACACTTTTCTGAAACTCTTTCATGTTCTTAATACACATTGTTGTTATTTTGTTAATACATTTTAACATATTCAAACCTGGTTATAATGGTTATTTATTTTACAATTACAGATAGCTACGTGAAAGAAACTATTAGAGTTACAAGCGGCGTGTTTATGGTTCGTGGCGTTACTAAAGACACATACTTTGAGAAAGAATCGGGCGACAAAGTGCTAATCAGAGCTGGAGATAGAGTAGCAATTTACCCACCAGCAATCCACAAAGACCCTGAAATTTTCGAAAATCCATTGGTGAGTTTCGCACTATTTATTTATGATTTAACTGAACTAAATAATTTGAGTAATTCTACTTGTATTATGAAATATATAAAAGCTTTCAGGTAGAGATTATGATCACAAAAGTTTACATAAAACTAATTTTATTTTCTTAATCGGATCATGGATACCCTATATCTCCAACCGTATTTTTGAAAAATGTATTCAAGATCTCTTCTTTTTATTTTCCAGGCTTTCCAGGCGGACAGATTCATCGATGCAACATTTTACAAAAATGGCCGCGAAGTGAAAAACCCCTTAATTGCGTTTGGATCACTGTGTCCCGGAAAGAAACTTGCAATTACGCAAGCCAAATGGTACTTGTTAAACCTCGTCTACAAATTTGACATCAAAATCGCAGAAGGACAAACGTGTGAACCGGATAATCACTATCATGGTCACGAAATTCTTCCCCCAACGAACGATGTTAAAATTTTATACAAAAATAGAGAAAATGTTCGACAGTTAGAACTTGTGTAACATATTTGCCAAACAAACAGAACTGTGTAAAACATTGGGTCACAGAAAATCCCTGCCATTTGGACTATTATGACGAGATACTTACTACAAAATATGATTTATAAACTATGCGCGCGTTAGAAAAAGTATATTTTTGTATATTAACCTTGTTGTACATTATCTATATTGTATTTATTTATTTATTGAAAACTTACTTTGACAACTTGTTGAAAATGCTGCGTGTGTTTGAAAGTATGGCGAATGAGAGGATGGAACTGCGTATAAATGTCATCATTTATTTTGTATGAAATAATTTTTGCGAGACAGGGTGCGATGTCGGGGATATTGTGATATTTTTACGGGAATCAGTGTTTGTATGAATGGACGAATGGTGCGTATTGCTACGGGTCAAGTGCAAATAATATTTTGTCCTATATTTCTGATTTGTTCCGATGTTAGCTCATATCTGTAGTGTGCAGAACTGGTCGTGCGCATGTCCAAACGCACGCTGTTGTTATCAAATCAAATGAAAATGCAATGATGTAAAATGTTTGACCTTTAATAACATATTTGCAATTCTGTATTTACAATTTAATGCAATTCTCTTGTATCTTAACCTTGGCATTTGAATCGCAATTTCATTATTTTGCATTTATCGACATTTTCTTACATTTGTTTTGAATAATTCTATCTACAAGTGCTATTTACATTATTTATTTGCTTATTTTAGACAAAGTGCTTTTGTTTTACAGAGCAAGGTTGTGAAAAAGAGTTATTTTTATTAACATATTTTAGATATCAAATTCTATTTTTGCATTGGACATCAAACTTACATTACATCGTTTTTACATGCCCTATGACATGAACTTTCATTTGCATTATTTGTTCTTATTTATTATATTTATCTTTTGTATAAATCGCCATTTTATTTTTCCCGTCATTTAATCTTTTCTCCTTGAAGCATATGTAAATAATCATTTTATTTATTTATTTATTTAATGTGGACACACAATCTCAAAAATGCTATCATTGTTCAGCGGTTGTATTTTTGTCTTGGGTTGTTTGTCTGGTACGCAGGCCGAGAGAATCACCTGTCCGCTTTTACGCATTTTCTGTTCCAGTGAGCGCGAGTACTTGTTGAGGCGCTATGCAATATTAACGTTAACTCATTCTGCAATAATATAACCAGAGTCTACGTCATATTTATCATTCAGCATTTAATTCTTAAAAGACATAATAAGTTCTTTATTATTTTTTCATTAGTTTTCGCGACTAATATCTATCTATATTAGTTACTTAATTTGCGGTATATCGTGATAGAAATCATGCGGGTACGTATAAAATGATTGGTTAATACGCCATTAAAAAAACACTTAATAACATATCTGAACAACATTCACAATTTCTAACGTAATTCTAAAACCGCAAATATCCGCAAGAAATTTTAATCCGATGCCAGATGAGACACTAATTGTGTAAAGACGACAAAGTGTTTTGTCATTTTCTGTATGAAAATAATAAGACAATATTTATATATACACTGTGTTCATAAATAAATTGCAAGTTTTCATGCGAATGCTATAATATTTCATTGTTATTATTATCATTGTTGTTAATTTATCGTATGAGGAATTGTTACCTGTTATCATGCCGTTGAAATCATTGTAGAAAAACACGAAGTTAGAATTACTTTCTTGGTGCTGCGTCGTTTTGCCGAATGTCTTATCGATATGTTTGGTGAAAAACAAATAATAAAGTTGATGTTTGAAAACAAAAGTTCGTTTGATTTTTATTTGAATACGTATATACATACAGTCAAGTATATTGGCTATGAGGTAGAACGATTAATATAAAAGGAAAACGAGAAGAAACCACGGAAGGCGTAACCTGTATTCTGACAGGTGCGTCGATTCTCCAGAAAGAGTCATGTACTTGAGCCTGAAGAAGAACATACAGTAAGATGCCAACAACAATAGATGCAATGATATACAATCGAACAGGAGTGGTAGCACTAAACAGAAATATCAGACTACGAAAGGCACAAAGTGTACCCCAACAAACATACAACGCATGGACCCATTTACAACTTATTTATATTTGCAAAATACTAAAAGGCCTAAGAACTACACAAATGATTATAATGTAGCACCACTAATGAATTTACAAGATGGGACAAAACGTTCACGACATTATAGTATATAAAAGCTAGCACTACACACGTACACTTCAATTTTATACAAACTATGATCAAGGATAAACTTATTATATATGCTAACGGTATACATGAACAGTACTGAAATACATAGGCAACTCAAATACTGTAGCTCATAGACAATCCAAAGCCATACAGAAACGACGACAGCGCCTAGCCATCCACGCAAGAGTCAGACATATAATGAACCATCCACATCCCAAAAAATGGATATTTCAAGCAAGCCTATATACTCAATCCGCAATGAACGACACACTGTGGTCTTCGAATTTTGTTCATAATTAACCATAAAGGGAGGTAATAATAAATGATAACTACACTCAAAGTCATACAGAAACGGCAGTACCGCCAAGCCACACAATCAAGTGGTAACTCCTATACGAGCGTATGTCGATGGGTTGGCGGAAAACTATTGTAACTCCTATATAAAACGTAGGGAGTTACAATAGTTTTCCGCCAAACCATCGATGTACGGTTGCTTACTTGCGATTACATTACAAAACCACTTCGAAATACGTAAAGTATTATACGATGATCGTAGCATACAAGTATAGGAATACGTTGTATTTGCAATCATAATTGTAAACGAAGCCATTACAGAAATTGACAACACGTACATACGTGATAAAATACATGGGAATATCGTTCCTTTGATTCAACTTTCAGGGTGACTCAATTTGCGCATTATTCTTATTCGAATTGAATTCTATTAATTTCTTAACCTTAGCTTTTCAAACGCGTTTTCATTACATCTTGTGTTTGTATGCGATCCAGCTGATGCTAAACAGTACACATTCACCAACACCTATGATATATAAATATGAGACTCATTCATGAAAGCCTTCTGAAATGCCAACCAACTTAGCAACATTTTTTGCTTTCTAAGTAAAAACAATATTTATAATATTATTTTCAGTCAATGTACGGTAATATAATACAAAACTCAATACAATGCTCCTAATAGTGCAACCACTGTAAAGCACGTGGAAACTTGAAACAGTATATGTAATATATGTCTAGCTAGGGACTTTTTGCTTTTCTGGTAATTTAACAAACATACCGTTGATTTCATAAAACGACATGTCATATGCAGTCGCTATTGAACCTAACCAGGAGTATGTGCAATATTTATGAACAAACAAATAGAAATACTTTATGATACATCGGGTTGAATATGTCAGTCTGGAGAGGACAATTTCACACTTGATCAATGTTTAGAATTTCGTGTACCCCTCCCCCCTAACCACGGAATCATTGACTGTACTTGCGCATCATAGATGCCACTTTCTTAGTAATCCGTTGTTGCTGCATGGTGTTGCACATTTTAATTAGGACACGACGTAGCTCTGACACGTTTCATAATAACTGAAAACGATACATACACGCTATTCAAAACATTCTTAGTTGGAGCCATGTAGGGGGATTTAGCAAGATACTGATACTAACACGATGGCTGATCTGACAAAGCTGCAGTTATAGATAGTTCGCACATATATAGTGGAAATGGAACCCACAGTGTACTGCGCCATATCCTAGCAAAGCGAAGTGCGAAAATGAAAGCATGGTATCACTAGACTATTGCAACAACAAACATTAAAGGTTGCGAAAATTATCAGTTATATAAAAAAGATTTTAGACGAGCATAATGTCCTTATTGGCCATCACCCACCACCAAAGTTTCACAAATCAAGCTTGCAAACGGTTTCGGTTTGAGTTATGCCAGGATCCAGATTACTTGATGAACAGACGAAGGGCAAACATATAGCCCCCTTTGGTTAAAAACCGGCAGGGGACATATTACTGAGAGTAAACAGAGACCATGCCATGTTCAACGGATTCTAGCACAGCATCACGGTATGAATCCCGATACACCACTTTTCAGTTCCATGAGAGAATTGTTCTATTTTCATATGGCTCTAACGGAACTAAAAACCAATGTAACGTTCGGAAGGAACTCAGATTTCATGTATCCTGAGTGTTACATTGGTTTTCAGTTCCGTCAGAGCCATATGAAAACAGAACAATTCTCTCACGGAACTGAAAAGCGGTAAATCGGGATTCTTACCGGAAGAAATCACTAACTTCCTAAAAGAGAAAGCGTGTACAATGTCAATGCTTTATATATAATTATCTTTACGTTTTAGTATCGCATCTGATATTCGAAATTCATAAACATGGTGTCATACGATCAATCAGTGTTCTTACTGTTCACATCTTCTTACATCATTACAGATAATTAGTATTATAATGGTTATGCTAATACAAACGTGACAGACTTATTATTTTATTCGTGTACTAATGTTGATTTTCCACCGTTTTAATTAATTGGTAAATTGTTATTATTTTGTTGCCCTGGGTAGCCAGTTTTGAACTTGAACCAGGAAGGGTGACAGACTCGTTTTTTGTAAAAATAAATGATTTCCCACCGTTTTAATAATTGATGCAAACACGATGTCATTGTAATTATTGTGTTGTCCAGATTCCCATGGATAGCGGTAAATAGTTTTTGAACGTATGAAACGCTGACAGAAATTACAGACATTGTTACGAAACTGAACAGAACGTATATGAATATCGAAAAGAACAATACACATCAGTAATTACGCTTCAGAGATTAGTTAAACGTGGTTATTCAACTTGGGCATACTAATGGTTTAAAGTGGGTCATTCGGATGGGGCATTCAGCTTATTGGAGCTAGGTCGTTCAGCTGTAGCGCTCGGCTTGTTGAGGCTGTGTCATTGAACTAAGTCATTAAACTCGTTGTAATTATGTCATCCGGCTTGGGCTTTCAGCTTTTAAGTTGCTGAAACGAGTTCATTAAGCTGAACATTTTAGGACTTCAGACAGCTAAAACTAGGTATTTCAGTCGTTTAACTGTTTAAACTTAGTCGTTCAGCTTTGGCATTATGCTTTTAGATTATTGAAACCAGCTCATTCAGCTTTTTGACAACTGGTACTTAAATGGACCATTTTCTCGTTCGGTTGTGTGTTCAGCATTGTGCCTTGCATGTTTGTTTATGTTTTGTGTGCTTGGCTTGTAAAGTTGAGTGATGCCTTCCTTGTCCGACTTAATATTATATTCTCACGGACGAACATTCGGTGATGGATGGTCACGTCAACATGGCGCTTGTTTGATTTTACTGTTGCCTCTAAGAGCCTAATGAAGTATCACCATTGGACGCAATCTCGTACATCAAGTACCTGCTATCTTATAAACATTATTTTCTCGGACGCTCGTCCTATTTTGGGACTACCAGGCTATGTCTTGTCTATAAGCTCAGCCGGACTATTCATCAATAGATTTGGGCACGATCAAGCTATAGAAACTGGAAGATACTTTAATATAGAACGTCAAAATAGAACACGTTTACAATGCAACATGGGTGTCGTTGAAAGTGAATACCATTTCTTACTATTTTGTCCAAAACATAGGAGTCTGAGGACCAAATATTTCAAAACGTATTTCTCTAGCTGGCCAACCATACAAAAATTTACATGTCTCATGTCCACAACCTCAACCCGTACGATTTTGCATACTGCTAAATATATTTGCTATGCTTCCGTTAATAGAAATTGATGATGTCACTTTTTACCCATACTGACATATACAAACTGTTTATATAACTCTTGTTATTATTAATTTGCATTCTTTTCATTACATTTACTTGTATAATTGTTCTGGCTATATGTTATGTATTATGCAAAATAAAATTATGTTATGTTATGAATGCAACATCGCAAATCATATTCTCGATATGTCGGTTTTTCTGCGTATTGCTTGAGATTTACCGTTGCAGCAATATGTGTACTATAACCTTAGGACGCTTGGTACAGCCATACGAGCATCATATTGTAGTCTCGCAGTATTAATGCACGACGCGTATTTAGTGCTTTAATTGTGTTTAGTGGCTAGTTTGGCATATCATATTGAAAACAAAATAATTAAAACAGTATATTGGCCTCCTACACTTATGATATATCTATTAGTATTTGAATATGAATAGATGAATTGCGCCCATTAATCAAGCTCTAGTTTAATACATGTACATATTTAAAGAAACTCATTAGAAGAATAGTCCTCCCCCACATTGACTTCTAGCAAGGATGACATTTGAATTTTTTTATTTAATATTGAGACCGTTGTTTTGGTCATGTATATATATTCATGTCTGTGTGAATTATTATTGAGTTACAAAGAAAATTATATACATAGGCGTATAATGTTATGACAATCATACACATGTGTTTTTTGATAAGTAGGTTGCAAGCGGGACAGCATGTCAATACCAGCTGTAATTGATGAGCTTGGCACGTGTTGTACGTTGCTAGTTTTTCCCGCCCTTTTTTATTAAGAAATGAAATACAACATGAATTATTTTAATTCAGTGCTCACACTTCATTACATTTTTAATGTGGTTTTAAGGCCAGGGTTCCAATTATTTCAGTCATATGAAGACTACAGGGCGAATAAGCAGTTACCTTCATCTAACAATGCTGATCGTCAATAAAGGAAAATATGTTTACTTGTACACTTTTAACAAATTTGGTATGCCACAGCCTGGGCTCATACCAAAGACCTTTCGAACTCGTCTAAGCTATCTAGACCGATTGGTGCCACTCCGACGTAGACATTCGCAAGATATTCATATGTGTTAATGTTTCGAAATATTTCCAACTTTCCTATTATAACATAGGATATAAAGTTCTTTATAAAAGATGTAGTCATGTCATAGTAAAACTTCAACAAATTTATTGCGTTTGCTCACGGCCTCGATAGCCTACAGAAAGAGCATCAGCATCGATGGCTTCGGGTCGCTTCATAGACGCGCATTTCGAACGACGAAATAAAAATGGTAAAATGTCCCCATTGCTTGACACACGGAATAAAAGGTGAACGTCTCTTCAAAATAAATATTCTTGAATACCACCAGAAATGAGGTGTCGATTGTAGTTAAAATAAGCTTTATAACGTTTTTCATAATCGATCTAAAACAACTGTTTCTAACTAGAGTTTTTGCTTCTAGAACCAGAGAAATTCGTGGTATATAATTATCTGCTTGAACTGAGTTCAATAACTGTGGTGGTGTCGACGTTTGACGGGGCTTGACTTGAATAGTGTCATAATATTACAAAGGTATATCAATTTAAAAACGGCAAAAACTTATATAATACCTATTGCTTCCTTGATAGTCTGAGTTTATTTAGTTTTCCACAGGTAACTGTATCATTGATTAAGAGTAAAAATATATAAAAAAAAAATTGTAAAATTTATATACATTTTGTATTCATAACGTTATGAATATAAAAATTTTACAAAAAAAAGTTTTAATATTTTTTTTTACTCTTAATCAATGATACAGTTACCAGGCGTCGATCTCCCGAAGCATCTCAAGCAGACATCTTATCTCAAATTGAGATTTTGCTCAAATCAGAGTCAGGATTTGAGATAAAGTTAAAGTTCGAACTTTTAAATAAATGTAAAAAACTAATAATAAGGTTTTCTGTTTTTTATGCGAATTTGTAGTCCAATCTCAAATGGAAATTATTTAAAATACACCTGGCAATAATTAAGATGAGATTTAGCTCAACCTTGACATGTTTCGAGAGATCGGGGCCTGTGTGTGTTTCTTGGTGTAAAGCGGTCGGGTTGTATCAAATCGCCGAAATATTAAGGCGAAAACATAAGTAACAGATTAATAATGTCATTAACCGACGTTATGTATATTGTTGCTGGAGTTCATTCACTGTCAGTGGTATTGAATAACCCTAAATATTTTGGTGAAAACATGGATAATTCAAAATGTGATAACAATACTAATAATAACAATTTTACTTTTATAAGGGCTTCCTTGCTATTGTTATTATCTAAATTCCACCTCATTAAACTTGCAGCGCGAACTTCTGACAGCTACGAACTCATTGCGATACGATTATTGGCCTTAACAATGTTTATTGATAATTTAAATGTATTTTGCAAAGTCGTGAATTATTCCAAAAAACGAAGCCAATCCAATAATAATAACAGTATAATTCCAATAAATGTTATTAAATAATTGGCTTTATTTCATGCTAACTGATGAAATATGGAGTTCTATCAGTGAAACAAGAGCCATGATCACATGGCCATCCCCCGCCATATATGATTGCCACTTATGGGTCTAAATAAATAATATACCAGATTTATATAGCGCCCTTTTCATGCGAACGCACGTTCAAAGGCACTTGACTCATGTTGCAGCCACAAGGGCGCAGGTGCATCCTCTACGAGTGCATATACAGTACGATCTTACCAGAGGGACAGACTGAGAGAAAGCCCCTGAAGGGAGAGAGAGATATTAGATACAGGCATGTCCGGCGCTGCAGATGTGCGCCTAGCTCTTATTTCGAATAGACAGCCTGGTTGTTTAATGTGCCCGGTGTATAGCACCGATACACAGCTTCCTGGCACTTCCAGATACTTTGCAGACCACACGGCCAGATATAGCGGGAAATATTATAAACATTTCAGAAATGTCAAGTTCCGATGCCAGGGATTGAACCCACGACCTCTGGATTGACAGCCCAGTGCGTTACCACTGAGCTAAATCCGCTTATAAACAGGGACTAACTTAATTTTACCCAAAGCTCAACACTAAACTGTCCGTAACTTGTTTATTACTGAATGGAAACATGTCATGTGGTGTTTATATTCTTAGTTAGACCATTTCTTACAGTTGGTGTATGGTTGGATGCTAAACGGCGTAAAACCCAGATAAAGATACTTATAAATATGACGTGTTCGAAAATAGTGTACGTTGCTAGTACAATACTTGCAGATCATGTTAAGTATTGAATGGTCATTCCAGAAAAGCTGGTTAGTTCAACGGTCTATCGTGTAGCCATGCGTTGTTAAATATTGAATAGTCATTCCAGAAAAGCTGGTTAGTTCAACGGTCTATCGTGTAGCCATGCGTTGTTAAATATTGAATAGTCATTCCAGAAAAGCTTGTTAGTTCAACGGTCTATCGTGTAGCCATGCGTTGTTAAGTATTGAATGGTCATTTCAGAAAAGCTGGTTAGGTCAGCGGTCTTTCGTGTAGCCATGCCTTTAACGACGTAATATGTGACGAAATGTTTCGTCATGTTTCGTACATGTGATTCGTTTGATGATTAAAAACAGGTTTGTCACGTAAGCAAATTTTGGCTAACCATAGTTCGAGGTGACGAGCCTAAATTTGTATATCGAACCAAATGGCTAACAGAGGAAACAGTCGCACCAAGAGACTGGGGGAAATTAGGAGCATCACCTGATTAGGTATAAGTCACATCCATATATCACATCACATGACCGTTATGTCATCAGTTATCATTCAACCGGAATGACAGCCCGTTAATCACATGCACCTAGTGGTTTACCACCCTCAGATCATGTCTATTATTGGCTAACTCGTCTGCCTTGATAGCGTAGTGATAGAGGGTCCGCATGGAGTGTTAGAGCTCGCGGCTTCAAGCCCAGGCAACCACATACTGAAGTCAGTAAAAACGGTACCAGTATTTCCCTTGACATTTACATGGTTAGTTCGAGGTAACTACTGGTTGGTCCAGTGTCAGAATAAACAAGTCACAAAGAATTGCAAGCAATACAGAAGTCCCCTACCGGTTTTAAGCCATTTTTAATGTGTCTGATGCCATAGCAACCACACTTTTTGTGAGAACAAAAACATATTTAAACGTGCATAATCTCCTTATTGCCCCTATCTACATACTAAATTTCATAAACTTAGCATGTAAACTGTTCTAGTTATGTCAGGATCAAGATTTTTGACTGACGGACGGAGGGCATACCTATAGTCCCCTCCGGTTAAAAACCGGCTGGGGACTAATAAATTGTGACTGGGTAGTCTCCATATAACTGAAACACCGTTGACCAGAAGGACAATATCTAGTTTTACCAACTCAGCAATAAACGCTTCAAATACCATTTGATTCGGAATGTCCCCATATGTATATAAAACTGTACATAATATTCCCTCAACTTTACGTATCATGTTACACCTCTGATGTGCCGACCATAAATGTCAAACAAGCAGTTTGCATCTGTAAGCTGCAGAGATTTATGTGTCCCATCGGCCTCAAATGTTTTATTTTTCAAACATGGCATTCGATAATGCTTTTAAAACAAATCAGTTTCTCCATATGATCCCTGTTTAGACAGGAATGAGTCATTTATACGCTAACTTAAAGTCGCGGGAATTTTAATTGAGACAAATGTATTAAAAATTCAAACACCATTGATAACTTTACTGAACGATTTTTACGATTATTTTAAACTGCTAAAATTTGGTAATGTATAAATAGATAAAAGTTAGCGACTTGGAAATACTTTCGCTAATTTACTTAATTTTCTAGAATTTTAATTAACGTAGATTTTTGCAAAAAGAACTCTTTATAAGATTGTTTTAATATTTCCGCACGCCAAATGTCTTAAATGAAGAAATAGCTAATATTTCGGCACGCCAAATGTCTGAAATGAAGAAATCGCTAATATTTCCGCACGACAAATGTCTGAAAATAATAAATCGCTAATATTTCCGCACGCCAAATGTCTGAAATTAAGAAATCGCTAATATTTCCACAAGCCAAAAAGTCTGAAATTAAAAAATCGCTAATATTTCCGCCCGCAAGTTTTTAACCCGCATATATCGTATATCTACTTAGGCAGTAGGCTGTTTAGGCCAGTTAATGTTTACAGGACAGCCATATGAACAACACATAGAAATAAATAAGATAGATAGGATCCTAACACGCCAGCAGTGTTACAATGCATCTGTTATTTAAGCAATCCAGTTGCTGTTTCTATCCATAGTTGCGGTGAAGCGTACATCAGTTAAGACTATTATACCATGAAATTTGACTTATGAACCGGGGCAATATTTGGCTGACAAAAACGTATTTTAAATCCGGATTTAAATAAAACTGCCCGATATATTTTAAATGAGTTTTTTACTCTATATGCAGACAAGAATTATTTTTACGTATCTTGTTTCGGTAGCAAATTTGTAACTCAGAGAACAATACACATAGAGCGAGCATGGTCTATTTTGCGTTCGACTGAGACCGTCGCAAGTTCTTTGCCATTCAGTTTTATTCCTTCCGGATTTGCCAACGACTTCCGCCTTCAAGGGAAGATACAGCCATTTTGTGTGAGACAAGGAATCTGGGTGCGATACCGTAGCTCTATCCGAATAGACACCTTAGTTTTCTAATAAACTGATGTATAGCACCGATACAGACGTAACTGCATCTGTGTTACCAACCAGTTCATCTCTAGTTGGGTACTGTTTTTTAGAAATGACAAAGTGCTCCCGTCGAGATTCGAACCAGGGACCTCTCGATACGTAGTCAAGAGCGTTATACACTCGACCGTCATAGAAGTTAAAACAATATTATTACAATTCCTCTGATTATTTTACGAACTGTGTGTCAAATTATATATGTTAGGCCTACTAAATAAATTATATAATTCCTTTCAGGACGAATGCCATCTTTTTAACAGAGATATTTTTTCATTTTTACTTAGTCTATTCTTTAATGTAAAACAACTCAAACTATCTGTTGAAAACATAGGTATAGTTCGCCGGGGATAACTGTAGCCTTATCAATAAACAAACAAAGCAAATTATAAACACTGCACGGTCGAATGGCCGCCAGTTATCAGTGTAGATTTAAAGAGTATATCATTAAACGTGTATATGCACAAGATTGAACAAAAATGAATATCGAAAATGTATTTAATTTTCATTTTTATTTGTAAACAAAGGCTAGTGTTATCTCCGGCGAACAATACCCATGCTTAATTTGAGGCTGTTGGCATAGTATCTAAAGAGACGACTTTCTTCTAAAGCTCTTAAACTATCAGACAAACAAAATTAGAAAATACTAATTGAAATAGAACTGCCATTGTATCAATTACTGCAACGTAACACTATTTCAGTACGCGTGCGTGCGTCCTGAGAGTGCCGCCTAAAATACGGACACCTTTGAAGGTCCGCACGACTTGGCTGTGATGTCCGTACGAATATCGTATGATTTGATTTGATCCTCTGAACATCGTACGGAGCCCGTACGAGCTTTAATCTGGACCAGTCACAATTATCGAAATTGTTAACTCTAACGAGTAGTTTAAATCTTACAGAAACAGTGGATTCTCAAATTTGCTGACTCGTACGACTTCTTAAAATCGTTTGGATATCGTGCAAGTCGTTTGTTTCCCATGCATTTACTAATCACCCCACCCTTACTGGTTGGTGACAGCGACTTCTGGATGCCCGACGATTGTGACAAGCGCGTTATGAGGGTAAATACTATAATCTGTAACAGGTATGCGTGAGGTCAGTATGAAGTATTTGCTAATTATGTTGACATTTCATAAGTGATTACGCAACAGGCTGACATATTCGTGTGCTTAATTGACAGGTTGTGTCATGTTCGCGATAAAAAACGGTAAATCGACTGTCTAACTCACAAGATTTACATTTGATGGCGAAAAAAGGCATTCACACCTAATGCGATTATATAATTTTCTTTTGATTTAATCATATTATTTATTATGTATTATTATTATCAAATTGACATAGGCCGACCATAAATATGTCTTTTTGCATCGTTTGATTTATTATTGATCTAAAACATCCGAGAATTTCTAAATTGTATTAAAATCACACAAAATCATGTCGTTAAATTCTTTAGAAGTTTGAACTTTCTGTGGTGTCAAACTTGATCTGGGGCAAGAATTACAACGATAACTCACAATCCGCACTAAAATATTCAAAATTTGATATTATCAGCTAGTATTTGTCTTATGCTAAGGTCACATTTTCCCTACGAGCTCCGTACGAGTTGATTTTGGCAAACTCGCCCGGCGTCCGCACGGAGTCCGTACGGACACCGAAGACTCGTACGAGCATCGTACGGATTTTCTTAATTCGTACGAGCATCGTACGGATATTGTACGAGCGCATCACTATAGATCGTTCGTGGTCCGTACCAGCTGTGACCAGACGCTAAGAACATACAAAAAACCGTTTAGATTTCAAATATTGTGAACTCTTACGAGTTGATAAATTCGTACGGTTATCGTACGAGCTTTGTGACAGTAGCATTAGATTGCAAATCTAGATGAGAAAAAAATGTTTAATAATATTAAATGAGGATTGAAAACAACGGTTGGGACATTTTCATTGCCATTGTTTACTATCTATAAGGTATATGCTTATTTATTGAACCGGAGTGCCACACTAACCACTTATACTAATAAAGTGCAATTAAAGCTTACAAACGCATAACACAAAAGTGTACTAGAAAATATGCCACAAATAATATATAGTGCTTATTAAACATTATCATTCATTCTCGCTCTCAAAAATTGTTGCTAAGTACCTGAAATTTTTTTTTCGATATTTGAATGCTGAGAGTTGAGTGTAAGTATTCGTTGTAATTCTGGGCCCTGTTCGTTTGTTCTATACCGATCAAAGAAGAGTAACTTTAGAAGCGAACGGAAAGGAAACGCAGTCAACCGCCATTTTGTTTGGCAATATTTGCTCTACTTCATTTCATTAAAGTTCTTCCAAAAATCTAGCCGAAGACACGGTACTGATTCTAATAATAAAAAAGGTCCAATCGAACGAACCATAATACATGTGTTTATACGGGACGCGCCTGAACCGTCTTCCTAAACGAACTGGCCTTAATAATATGACTTCTACAGGTACAGCTGAACAAGCCGCCGATGAAATCTGGTTAAGGGGGTAGAGTGAATGTTCAGTGAATTATATATAAATCTTTTTAAAAGCGTTTTTTCTTCAAAAGTGCTATGATCATGCTTAAATAAATTGACTTTGTCTATATTTATTAACCCCCAGGGTAAATGTAGTGCATCACAATGCTATGCTTAATGTATCCAACACATTTCAATATGAAGAAAAAAAAACGCTTTGGAAAAACAACATGCATTATCCAACTATCTAGATTTCCCTCTATCCCCTTAAAACCGTTTCCACGAAATTAATATGTTTTTGCTTATGATAATGTCATACAAGTATGCAACTAACACATTTGGCGCAGACGTCCGCACATATTAATGTATAAGTGGTTATTTTCGCGTGTCGAAAAGTTCACGAATCCATCATTCCAGGCATTTCGTATAATATATACATTAAAATGCTGAATACACTAGTTTTAGCAGTCAAAAAGCTGAATGATCTAGTTTCAACAGTAAAACAGCTGAAATACCTAGTTTTAGCTGTCTGAAGTCCTAAAAAGTTAAAGAATAACAGTATTGAAGAATAACAGTATTAAAATGCTGAATGCTTTGATTAAGCTGCATGGCCTAGTTTCGGCAATTTAAAGCTGAAAGCCCCAGTCGAATGACGTAGTTGACAAGTGTAATGCAAAAGGCTCAAAGTTTGTTACCCAGAGTTTAGAAAGATTTTTTTCTGGCCATCACAATCACAGTGTAGAACGTTTTTCTGGTTCTCGCAGTTTAGAACATTTAGCTGGTTCCCGCAGTTTAGAACATTTTTTTGAAATCTGCAGTCAAACATCAGTCTCCACTGGTACTGCAATGAATTCCTGTACTTGTGATAACAGCTGGAATAGTAACTGTTAACAAACTTGCGAAATAAGAATCGAAGAAAGCACAGTCCCAACATCCTCCATCATGAATTATGTAGAGTTCAAGATAAGACTTGATGATCACAAGCAGTGGCTGCACGGTATGATACCCGATACAACGCTTCTCAGTTCCGTCAGAGAATCGCTCTGCTTTCATATGGCTCTGGTGGAACTGAAAACCGATGCAACGCTCTGACGGAACTCGGGATACATGACATTTGAGTTCCGCCAGAGCGTTACATCGGTTTCCAGTTCCGTCAGAGCCATATAAAAACAGAACAATTATCTGATGGAACTGAGAGGTGGTATATCGGGATACATACCGTAGGTTGTATGCCGAGTGATTACAGCATACACATGCTTCCCTTACTCCTACAAATTAGGAGTGCAGGCCACATTTAGAAGGAAGTGGTTTATGCGTATAGTCCTAGCAGCATACATCACTAACACATTTATAACTGCTTACAATTTTACGGAACGTTTTACAATGCTTTAAAAACAAAGTAGTTTCTTACAGTGACAAGCAATATGGCTGTAAACACCATTACCTAGTTATTATGCTTCATGTTGTCGTAGGAAAAATGTAGCTTTTATTACCCTTTCTCTAGGCAAAATTTAATTACGACAGACGTTATCAAATATTCATTTTTCTTCACACCAATATCAGAGACTTGAAGAATTGAGGACAACAATTTCAAGGCTACCTACTCACTTAAATTTTTAGCAATAACAATGTGTTTATAACACACACAAGCATAGGTGATTGGATGTGTAGTTAGGTAATTCTACAAGCATCAATGCTTTGCTGCTTTCAGCATTTGGTGTGTTATAGAAAGGTGTCATTTTTGTTGAAGCCAGGTGCCCACTATAGCTACAATGTGAAGCTGTGGTTCAGAAAATTGTACTATTTTCATATGACTATGATGGAACTGAAAACAGTATATCGCTTGGACGGAACTCAGATGTCGTGTATCCAGAGTTCTGTCAGAGCGTTTCATCAGTTTTCAGTTTGGCCAGAGCCATATCACGGTATGAATCCCGATTCACGGCTTTTCAGTTCCGTGAGAGAATTGTTATATTTTCATATGGCTCTGACGGAACTGAAAACCAATAAAACACACAGGATAAATGAAATCTGAGTTCCGTCCGAGCATTACATCGGTTTTCAGTTCCGTCAGAGCCATATGGAAACAGTACAATTCACTGATTGAACTGAGAAGCGATGCACAAGGATTACAGCGGTAAATCGCCGTAAAAAAGCTAAAGGAGTCAAGAAATACTTAGCATTGGCGATTAACAGACCAAACACGGTGCGTTAAGAAATTTCCATTACTGAGTGCCGTGGATGGTACCATCAGTATTTTAGCTTTGCCAGACCCTAGTACAGTCAGCCCACGATTTGCCAATATCGTGGTGCTCCACGATTTATTGCATGACATTTCGTTTAACTACGCTGTCCTTCGCTTTCTCACGTTATATTACGACATGTTGCGTTTTCTAACGATACCAACACGATCCTTATAAGTATCATAATTATCGTTAGAGCGCCTATGAGAACGTATAGAGAACGTAATGGAATTCGTTACAGATCTTGACAAGGATCGTGTTGATATCGTAAGAAAACGCAACATGTAGCAATAAAATGTGAGAGAGCGAAGGACAGCGTAGCATATGCTATCACGTTTTATCGCGTCTTATTACGTTCTGTTACGATCCCTGACGTCATTCACGCTATGCTTCAAATCTCCTACGGATAATGTCCACGATTTGATTGAGATTGTCACGTTTTTTTATCACGATTAAATGTATAAATAGGACAGAACATAGACAACCCCCATAATTATATTCCACAGAGAGGAACTAGTATGCGTTCAAGAAATGAAATACAGGTTGTTAAATAAGTTCGTTATCAGTGTTTTAGTTTCAACAGTTTACTTTTCTGACGTCAGAAGAATGTAAAACTTTCATGTTGAATTCCTGTGGGTTCTACCCATGTCCAAATCTTTCTGGCATTAAATGAAGCTATCAGAGTAAGAAATTAAAATTGCAAACTGCTTAAATAGCCGAGTTAAAATTTAGTATGAATTTAAATTTTGAGAACAAACATTTTAAACACCCTGTATATGTTACTCCACACATTAATATACCCAGCAGAATAGAAACATTTCAATTATAGCTTGTGAGCAAGAAAATATCGGGTGTTAAACACTGTTCAAATTTAAGTGGGGCTTCTCTCGTATAGTCGATCTTTCAGTGTTGTTCAAGGGGTTCGTAAGGCAGATGTTAAAACATATAAAGATGATGTTTTCTCTTGTCTTGTCCCCTTAGCAAACAAGTTCAATAAGCAACGTTCTGTGTCACATGCTATAGGGGTTTTTGGATGGTAAACATAAAAACTATCCAAAAGCCAGCACACATAGGTAGCTCGTACCATAACTATAAGGGATGTTTCCATGTATTTTCGGTATGGGTTTGAACTTCGTGGCATTGGTTATATTATTATGTCATGTGAATAATTTGTATCCATTTTATATTAATCTGCATTTTGCATTAGCAACATTTCCTTGGTCCGGGTGTTTTTGTTGTCAACTCTGTGATTTTCATAGATGGAGAGGTGGGCCTCTACGATAATTCTTACCATTGGCATTGTTGCTGTCTGTAAAGGCAGCTTAAATGTTAATTAAACATGTGTGTGATACTCTGGATGGTAGGACCTGACATATCTATCTATTTATAATAATCCCGCTATATCTGACCGTGTGTAATGTGAAGTATTTGGGTAAAGGTGCCAGGAAGCTGTGTATCGGTGCTATACACCGGGTACAATAAAGAACCAGACTGTCTATTCGAAAAAAGAGCTAGGCACACTTCTGCAGCGCCAGACATGCCTGTATCTAAATTAAATGTCTCTCTCTCCCTTCATGGGCTTTCTCCTAGTCTGTCCCTCTGGTCAGATCATGCTGTATCTGCACTGCTAGAGGATGCACCTGCGCCCTTATGGCTGCAACACTTTAATGTAAAGTGCCTTTGAACGTGTGTTCGCATGTATCAAGTTGTCTGGTCGGTGAACGATCTCGTGAAGTTGATCATGTCGCCACACAAGGCCCTGGGGATGTAGATTCCACCGTAATTGTGCAGTCTCCAATTAAAGGATGGAAAATTGCATTCATCTGCGACCAATAAAAAAACACCGACCGCCTTACAGACATAGATGTACAGGAAGAAAATTTATTATATTTACAAATAACGATTTGTATACTTACATACAAAATTCATGCTTCCAAACACGTTTAAAGTGCATTAGACCGTAAAGTAGACCGTCAATCCAGCAAATCAATCACTACACAATTTCCAAGCACGCTTAATACATGAATATGCATCCTTCAAGCAAGCGATGCTACAGCCGCGGGTCTTCTACATTGTGTATGCTTCCGGCATCTTCTCCGGAACGAAACTCAAACCAAACAAAATTACAGACAAATTGCCTAAGAATCCCATTTCATGGTAGTGCCACCTTAATTCTACTACTCAGTAACTCAATTATGGACGGTATTGAGATTTAAGTATCATGAATGTCGTCCCGTTTGGCTCCTAACGTTCAATATATTCACTTTATTATGGAAAGAAGCATAATAAGGGAAATTCCAAATTTCACAAGCCTGAAGATCGTTAAAGGTTATTACTATTCATAACCCTTGAAGTGGCTAAAATAAGAGACGGATTGTGGAACTAAGAAGACGGTTCATGTGTACAGTTTTGATGTAATTTGTTGATTATTTTTGTAGGAATCAAACGAGCATTCAAAAAACTTGCAAAACTTTGTTAAAAAATGTTTTTAATTCATTGATTTTTATTAAGAAAACACTCATGATAGTGATTGTGCAAACCCATAACAGTTTTGCTCGTCTAGTTTTCAAGATATTTTTAGATTTTGGAGAACCCCACTAAAAACTAATATTTGCATTTCACGGAAAAAGTTTGACATTTAATTACATGAAACTTGGCATGCACGAAATTTCGTATATACGGAATCACACGATAACATTTGTTTTAGACTACGCATGTTATATGTATTTTTAAATGATATTTTAAAATATGCGATTTTTTATTTTTAAGTTATACGAAAAAAATAGTTGATCAACATACTGTTTTCGTACATGCAGCCAGTAGAGTCATTATTATAGAAGTTTTGTCCCAAATGTCATGGCAGTTGCTCGGCTAGATATTTTTTAATTGACACTTTATTGATTTCGGAAATATCGAAACCCAGGAGAGTTTACAAAATACTAAAACTTGGATAAAATTTTGTGGGCGCATTATATTACGTTTCACATCCCCAAAAATTGATATTTCAAGCACGCTTATATACTCACTCCGCAATAAATGACACACTGTGGATTTCGAATTCTGTGCATAATTAGCCATAAAGGGAGGTAATTATAAATGATAACTTCACTGAAGTGAAGTACGGGGAGACCTTTTACAGTCTCCACACGGCACTTAACACCTGCATTTCTGTTATAAGAAATGCATAATTCAGTGCATGCAAGTATGTTCTATATTTTTTGTCACTAGTAGGGTATTTTGAGTTTTGTTGCTGTCGCACGTACAGTGACTAAATAAATGTATTAAAACAAGTAATAAAAAATTGCAAGCAATACAGTAGTCCCCTACCGGTTTTAAGCCATTTTCAATGTTTCTGTTGCCATAGCAACCACAATTTTTGTCAGAATCAAAATATTTTTAGACGTGCATAATGCCCTTATTGTCCCCTATCCACATACCAAGTTTCATAAACCTAGCTTGGAAACTGTTTGAGTTATGTCAGGATCCAGATTTTTTGACTGACTGACGGACGGAGGGAAAACCTATAGTCCCCTCCGGTCAAAAACTGGTAGGGGACTAACAAACGCCATAAAGCGAACAATAAAACCACAACCCAATAACCAAAAGGGGGACTTCAATGAATGTAGGAGTATCTATCGTAACTAATCAATCGACTTATGGTAATTTCAAGAAAAGGCGAATGCCAAACTCGTATTATGCTACAACGGAACGGTAATTGCGAAACCTTTGTCACAAGTTTATATCATTGAGAAATTTACGGTAAAATAACTAATGAGACTGCTACTTGAGAAATGTCTACGTGACTGAACATAAGTTAACATTTGTTACTCAAAATGATTTCATGACCGGTTGCATGGCTTGTGATGTTGTTTATTATTAATAATATGGAACTCACATTTATTCTACAAAGGGAAAATGATAACCGTACAGTACTATTCTCCTAACATTCAAAATGTATATAATGAGAGCGCACCGTGTGTGTGAAACCCAGCCACAAACACACCATTCAGTACCTGAAGAACACACGTGAAGAACATTACACCAGAATAGTAAATGCCGAAGTTTAATAAACCTACATCCGTAGAATTTGGAACCTTTAGGACTTTGCAGTGTTGATTACAGGTGATAAATGTCAACACCATCGATTGAAATATTCTTTCGTCAAAAATAAAAAAAGCAATGCCTCTACAACATTGTTGATTGTGGTTCTAACCACATCGGATAATTATACAATAGTGAGGGTATACTCAGTATATGTTACTTGACACATTGATATACAGGGTTGAATACTAGAAACATGTTGATAGCCATGTGTCGGTATGAACATATCGGATGTTCAGCTCCGGTCAAATGTAAGTGAGGCACCTCACGTCATAGGCACATGGTTTCAAATGATTTGAGTTTCTAATTATCTGAGTGTACCCTATACATAGGTCTCAAATCATCTGAGTTTCAAATTAACTGAGTGTATCCTATATATAGAGAAGGTTGTGCAGCGGTCATGTTTAGCCGCAACGGATATGACGTTACGATTGCTGGTACCCAGTTTTTTTTTCTACAGTTTTCACAGCAAACACGGATACCAGTTCCTGCAACGTCATATCCGTTGCGGCTAAACATGGTCGCTGCACAACCTTCTTTCTACATAGGGTAACACTTAGATGATTTGAAACCATAATTTGAAACCATTTGCATATAACTACCGTATAATTGTTTATAAATACATTGTATTAAGACAGAGATCAGAATCTTGAAATAGCCGATCCAAGTATTAAAATGAACACGTATTTAGGTAATGATATTTAATAACATGATCATGAACGATTAATTTTTAAACATACTTTCGTTAAAGTTATTTTGATATTATCTGACGAAAATTTTGAATTCTGCTGCGCAATAGACTGACTACTGTAGCATTGCGTGATACGGCGTACACACATAAAAGAAAACGAGAATTAAAATATGGGTATTCGTATATAACGGTCCCTTGTTCAGTGTTCACGTAAACAATCACGGTGATTTTGAAGATTAATTTTCTAATACATCATTACTTTTATAACGACCTGGGCGAGCTGTTTTATGTCTTAATTTTGACTTTGATCGGAAAATCCTTCACTGATTGCTTTCAAGCACGGTATAACGCAATAAACGAAACAAATGTTTAAACTGGTTAAAGATTCCGTAATCACGAGGAAGCGATTTGTTCAAAAGGTAAAAGGCGACTAAGACCACCCTTTTTATTTTAAAATGCAATTTAATACCTAAAATGTTTTTTTGTGTTCTGAAGACAATACAACAAAACCTGTACAGATCAAATATTAGCTCCAGTATGTGTTATTCATTAAAAAATATTCGGAACATTTCAGCTAATCTTCAGAACAATTTCATCGGGTATATATATATCAGCTTGGTTAAAACAAAAGGTTTTAACAAAACGTTTTTGGGGCTATGCCGTAAAAAGTCTTTACCCGTGTTGTTATTCATATCAACCGATTACCTGTGTGGTGAGATGTGGTTACATTAATACCACAGGTAACTGTGTATCATTGATCAAGAGTAAAAAATATTTTTAAAAATACATTATTATTCTCTTTATCAAGGATACAGTTATATGTGATTAATGCTGTTTATTTGCGCAAACTGATTGTTGCGAAAGTCGAGTAGTTTATGTAAATGCGCTTGTGCTTCACTGGGCGATTACACAGTTCATCATATGTTCGAATCCCGGTAAACGTAAAAATTACTTATTGTACTATGACTTAGCGATGCGTATTACAAACATTTATAATCGCAATCGTGGTCCAGTGGTTAGTATGGATTCGCAGGCCGGCGATCGGGTTGCAAATCCAAATATGGATTTTCCTCAAGATATGGAGAAGTTGCTTGTTCCCTGAATGCATGTTAGCACTGTTTGGGATAGCAAAGAGAAGCTGGTTAGGTGATATTACGACAGAATAAATAGCTAACTATGGCGTTAAAACCGAATAGGAAGAACTATTTCTGAGTAACTATATTTTCTTCCAGATTTGACAATAGATAGAAAAGTCAAAACACCAAGCTATTCATAATTCTATAATTGCATTATACAAAAAATAAGGGAGGTGCGTCTAGGACTAAATATTTTTTTGTTCAGTTTTGTGTGGGTTTTTGTGGCGTGTGGCTGTGGTCTGTGATTTTTCATGTTTGCATGTTCCTGTTAGTGCCTCTCGTGTTCTACTTTTTCGGTTGGGTGCTGCCTTCACCGATTTTTCTTCTTTCAACAATCGTAATTTGCTACATACAGTGTTTGTTGCTTTCCAAAGTACAAACATGTATTTATCGCTTACTCGCCATTAAGCGGGTTAATCCCAGTGGTTACGCACTGGACTGTCAATACAGAGGTCTTAGGTTTAATCCCTGGCATCAGAACTTTACATTTCTGAATGTTTTATACTATTTCTCGCTATATCTGACCGTGTGGTCTGCAAAGAATCTGGAAGTGCCAAGAAGCTGTGTATCGGTGCTATACACCGGGCACAATAAAGAACCAGGCTGTCTGTTCGAAATATAGCTAGGCGCACTTCTGCAGCGCCGGACATGCCTGTATCTAATATCTCTCTCTCCCTTCAGGGGCTTTCTCTCAGTCTGTCCCTCTGGTCAGATCATGCTGTATCTGCCCTGGTAGAGGATGTACCTGCGCCCTTGTGGCTGCAACATAATATTGTAAAGTGCCGTTGAACGAAAAAGGCGTTATCAAAATCTGGTATATTTATTTTTTATTTATTTATCAGATATCATATCAGATATGAACTAACACATAGTAGATAACGGTGTTTCATCATGGCGGGGTTTTGACAACCCTCATGACGTCACTTGGAAACAGTGTTAGATGATATTGATGGCATTTGACAATATTATATCACATTCAAAACCTGACATTCTGTTGTTTGTCATTTAGACCTAACACTCCTAATACCAATACACTGGACACAACAGACTATCCTACTGGCCATAATGTACATGTGTTTACACCCTTTTTCCATTTTTGGCTAACTGTTCATACCGGTGCCTTAAGATACATGATGACATGGAGTACCAGCTGTGCCAATACGTCAACATTAAATTAGGACACTTGGGTGTTGTCGAAGAAGCTGCGAATCAATGCTATTTATAACAATTCTTTAATTTGCAAAAGTAATAATAAACAACACAACAACTTCGTGATATGATTGGGAATTTATTATACACCAGAAGAGTCGATGAATAAACATCGGGTGGCATGGTAAATGGGGTATAACCTTTTTACGTATATTCCGACCTTTCAATATTGGATAGTTTTAATGATGTTGTGCACAACGTCATGCTGTTTACGTTATTACCAGTGTTTGAACCCGCGTCGCTCGCAGCATCGAATTTTATAAATACACATGTATAACACAGGTAGCTGTATCATTAATAAAGATTAATACACCTGTTACTATACGTAGTAACATGTTTACGTTGACAAAATCTGTATTATCGCCCCACCGGGGATATTATCATCAAAATGTTGAAAACTGATAATATCCCCGGGGATATTATCGATCACGTGATCAATAATCGCCATGCAATTTAAGTTAAAAGTACGGCTCTTATTGTACACGTCGAAACGTACGCTTGAAGGCTAGACCTAATAAATTAAGGAAAACAGGACATCCATACTTCTTTATTTTACTAAAAAGACATAATATTTAATTGAACGTTTTCTTTTTCTTCTATTTTGCCTCGGAATGAGAATTGCACCGTGCTATTTCTCGTTGTTTCGAAGGTTCATTCGTATCAATTGACTAATGAAGACGAGTAACCTTTATTCTATATTTTTATGTAAGATGTTGACATTGAGAGTTTTCATATAATATTATTTCCTTCGCTGGAACATGTTTATTAAACAGTTCAATAAATGGGCGCGCTGTGTCATTGAATGATAATATCCCCGCCGCTTGAAAATCGCACTCTGGTTAGTGCCCTGTAGCCATTATCGTCGTGCCGGGGATATTAACATACAATGTCACAGTGCGCCCAGTTGTTAATCTCTAAGTAAACAAAAACATTGTTTTATAAAATTGATAGTATCTTAGAAAGGTTTATAACACGGAAAATTGACCATACAGTCACTGAGGTGCAGTTTGTTTTTTATAAACATTTCATTAATACTAGTGTTATTTTGAATATTATTACATAATCATACACTAGAGAGCTTTGTCTTTAATTTGATAGCAATATTTTACAAATCCGTCCATAAATAAAAACATCAACCCATAGGGTTAGAAAAGCATTGTCATTTCTATTGAATGCACCTCAGTGATTGACTGGACACCGTGGTATACATTTCATGGTATAACTTTTAACTAGTTTATCAATTTCAATGGGAGTTTGCATGGTGGTAGTTCTAACGATGTTGTCTATAAATATAACTACTTTATGAAGATATCGAAAGCAAATTACCGCCTCCTCGATAGCCTAGTAGTTGAGCGTTCGCTTCGAGTGCGGGAGGTCACGGGTTAGATCCCTGGCCGCGTCATACCAAAGACGAAATAAGAATGGTACCAGAAATTCCCTTGCTAGACGCTCAGCATAAAGGGAAACTGGCTTCTCTTCTCTCATACCCTCGTGGCGATGGATAACATCAGGAATGTACTTTAGTACAAATGCACCTTTCTAAGTTAAAGTTAGAACATATTAAGTAAATTTTAATGATTAAAAAGGGCGGTGCGAGCGAAGCGAAGCGAGTCCTTTTTAGTCATTAAAATTTACTTAATATGTTCTAACTAACTTAGAATATAACATTCTGCATTCTGATTGGCCGATAGAAAGTAGCGCCAACACATGACGTCAAGTCTGTGAAGAGAAAATGTTAATGATTAAATTTTCATTTAACCGCCAAAATTCGGCGTTTTCATTGGCTCATAATGTAGGTTATATTCTAAAATAACATAAATTTAATAATATAATATAAAATACATTGTTTTACTCTTTATCAATGATACAGTTACCTGTGATGTAGACCAGTAACATTTTGATTTCCCGCATTACCCACGTATAACGTACACGCTGGTTAATATACGGCTGGCTTAGAATAAGATGGTCGTAATTACCTTTAAGGTAGAGAAAATGTAATGGACTCCTGTGGAATCGGCCGATGTCGGGCGATGACGTAAATAGTCGGAAATATTTTACAAATCTAGATCCTATTATTATTTTTATTTCGTAAGGAATTTCATTTAATATCTTATTAACGACTGTAAAACAATTCGTTAAATGAAACATTAACCAGTTATTTAAAAAATAATAATTCGAATATAGTCGCCGTTTTGGGTTTTCCCTGGAAACGTAAGAATCACTGATGCTAAAAATAGCGCAGTGCATGACAACCTACAATGTAAACCTGAAGTACCGTGACAAATTGGGAGTGTTTCGTCAGGTTGACTATGTGAAAAAGCCGCCTCGCAAAGTTCCAAAGTCAGTTCAAATTGAACACAATTACTCGAATACCGGTGTGTGTGATGGAGAGAAGTGCAACAAATTCGAGTGTCACAGTGATTTTCATTTTATTCTTGGAAAAAGCGTAAGCCGTGATGGGTGGAGAGAGGGTCGGCGAGTGATTGAGTTGGCGATTTTGTTGGATAATTTGAAGTTTTGTGTGAAATGTAGACTGGGTCCTATTCCTTTGACTAGCAATAATATTGTTGGGGAGCTCCAGAAAGGGCTGGGGGATATCTCTATGTCGTCTGTCAGAACATCGACTGTCGACATGTGAATTGCGTTGCCTATGGGAAACCGACAGAAAGCAAAAGGAATGCCATGCTTTGATGTAAACACCAAACTTGGTACTGGTATGTATAATTTGTAATATAAAATTACTATTCACTCTTTAAATATTCCTCATTTGGTTGAAGTGTACCTGATTTCGGACGTCTATAAATTTGGACATTTACCATGAAGCAAATAATGAAATATCATACTCTTTGCATGACCGATTTAATCTTGTACAGTACAGTAACACTATGAACGCTTGAGAAGTTATGTCTGTTGTTTATTATTTTTGAAGCCTTCAACCAGTATCACAACTGTGGGGCCTTTTTGTTAGATTTGCACCTGATGTTGGACTCGATCGTACCGACTCAATCTAACCCATGACCCCTGGTATACTAGTAAGTCCATAGCTCGGCCAACTGAGATAGCCGGGCACCTAATAAGTGAACTATGGTGAGTCAGTCTCCACATTCAATACACTCCTACCCTTCCATTACAGTCAACACAGTCACTACAGTCTTCTCCTTTGTTATTAATTTATTCACGCTTTAATCAATTTTATATTCTTGCAGTGTCCCCTAATAAATATTATATCAAGTATGTATGTCAGCACCAAATACATTTATACATTTAGAATTACATAAATTCAGAATTAAAATTAAAGCATGCATCATATGAAAAGATAGTTCTGGGTACACAGTATTGTTACATGATCTTTTATAAATTTATACAATCATGTGAACATCCCGGTCCTTTATGATGCCATCAGTGTGTGTGTGTGTGTGTGTGTGTGTGTGTGTGTGTGTGTGTGTGTGTGTGTGTGTGTGTGTGTGTGTGTGCGTGCGTGCGTGCGTGCGTGCGTGCGTGCGTGCGTGCGTGCGTGCGTGCGTGCGTGCGTGCGTGCGTGCGTGCGTGCGTGCGTGCGTGCGTGCGTGCGTGCGTGCGTGCGTGCGTGCGTGCGTGCGTGCGTGCGTGCGTGCGTGCGTGCGTGCGTGCGTGCGTGCGTGCGTGCGTGCGTGCGTGCGTGCGTGCGTGCGTGCGTGCGTGCGTGCGTGCGTGCGTGCGTGCGTGCGTGCGTGCGTGCGAGACGACTCATGCATATTTGAAATCTGCATCTTAATGCGCTTCTTATTATGCATTCATTCGAACAACTTCTGTGCTTTCGGCGCTTTGATTTATTCATTTTCATCGAATGCTAACAAAGGTCAGGCAATTTAAATGATAGTTTTTTTAGTTTATAGTGTATTATCCTATAAAACTTTGGTGATACTAAATAACTACAAAATGCCGATGTTCCGCCGGTAATGTTATATTCCAGTGTGCTACTTTAAGGGATATACAAGCAACCATGTCAAAATTACGCATTTGACAATTTACTTTATATTTTGCAATATGCTCCAATACGTCATTCAGCAACTATAAATCCGGAGACTAAGAACATTGTGTCAAAAGTTCCTGGCTCCACACAAGCGCGAACCAACGAGCACCTTACAAGTTCCATTTCGGTTTCACACGACTTGTCTGCGAAGTACGGATATCGTACGGGTCAATTCTCTGGATAGCGTACGGAGCACATTCGAGCTGGGACCAGACGCAATGATTGTAGAGCAACTGCTAGGATTCGAAAATCGCACGGAGATCGTACGAGCTTAGTGAGCCAGGCACTAATATACTGCAGTATGTAGTAAACATCGTCATATTCTTTCTTCAGAACCGTGAGGATTTAATTAGCCTCGTGATCGAGAAAGGTAGCTAAATAAATTGGTAGAGATGACAATCTTGGGTTGATTATTGGCAAGGCGACATTTATTCCTGACTAAATACTGGACAGTAAAATATAAGTGTTTAAAATTATCCGCAATTATAGTGAAAAACCTGTTTTAAAAAGGGTGTAAATGGGTCGATTACACAATAAAGAGTTGCGAATCAAGGAACTGTAACAGTTACTTTATTCTATACTAGAAATAATTGGTGCATATTATACATAAATCATACTCCCTATCTGGTGTTTGGTTTAACGCAACATTATGTATAGTTTAAATAACTTTTAAATTATTTTATGTATACAGCGAAACACAAGGCACAGATGTTCAGAGGCTTGTTGCAATTTGAAACAGTAACATTATCAACACTACTGTCATCTAGTTGGCATTGTTTGACAAAAATACGTGCTGTGTTTTCACTGCCTACACGTGCTTACTGGTAAAGTAGCAGGTGGCAATATACGGCATTTTTTGACATTACATTACGCCTTGCTGTAAACAGGCAGTGAGAATGACTGTAACAGTGGATACCTTTCGCGGGTTCAAAAGATTTTTCAATTCCAGACATTTCACTGGCTTAGAATTAGAAGGTCTTAAGTACAACTTACGACCTTTAAGACTCATGCATATTTGCAATCTGCATCTCAAGGCGCTTCTTATGAGCCTATTTTCGTGAAAATCGGATGTGGTCATATTGACCAAACTGAAGTTTAAAATGTTGTTTTTCCATAAGTAAGAAGTAGTTTTCAGACAGTTTTCCTTGTTTTCTCAAATTATTGATTTTATACTTACGACCTTCTAATTCTAAGCCAGAGGTTTGGCGTGTGCGGAAATAGTTGCAATCTTTTCATTTCTGGACAGTTGTGAAGCGCACACACGCATGAGAAGTATATAATAGTTATATAGCAGATAACGTTACAACACTCAGAAAGAATGTGACCTTAACCTTTGAAATTTAGCAATTTAGCCTTTGTGTTTGCTTAAAATTGGATAAAGGATATGTGTTGTTATACGAGGGGTGCATGATAAACAAATTCGCGAAAATGCTCTTAAAGGGACTGCCTCACGTATTGGTGTATTGCAAAAATAAAATTAAATTGTTAAATATTCGTGTAATTTTGGTATAGTTTCCTGTATATGCCATACACAACCACATTGACATAAAAAATAACTTGGGAAACATCGGCATTTTGTAGTAATTTAGCATTTTTACAACCAAAATTCTATAGGGTATTAATATTAGCACTGCTATCACTTAAATTGCCTGAAATTTGTTTCCATTCGATGAAAACGAATTGTGAAACGAACCGAATACCTCATAGATGTTTCGGCTTTAGTTTGTTGAAGTTACAGTTTGATAATGTGTGAATTACATAATTCACAGAACATTTTGGAAGGAAACTCTAAAATATCAAGAGTGATTTAAATTGCTTATATGCCATAAATCTTTCATAAAGCAACCACCAGTGACTTTCTATTATATAAATACTTGGTTAGGTAGGAAAATTACGTCATACAAAATTTTAGCCCGATCTGTGAGGCAGCACCTTTAAATATTTGTATGTAATCAGTATTGCTGAACAATTGTCAGATATTAGATTGTCGAATTACAAAAGCATAACTAAAACATGAGCAAAATGTCATAAAAAACAGCTGCGTGAAGTTGGCACAACATACGACATTGAACATTTAGATATTTGAATGTAGTTATAGAAAACAAAATTGAACATTCATATTTTTAATGTAGTTATTGAAACCAACATTGAACATTCATATTTTTCATGTAGTTATTGAAACCAACATTGAACATTCATATTTTTAATGTAGTTATTGAAACCAGCATTGAACATTAAAATTTGGAATATAGTCATTGAAAACAACATTGAACATTCAAATTTGGAAAGTAGTTATTGAAAACAACATTGAACATTCAAATTTAGAATGTAGTTATTGAAAACAACATTGGACATTACAATTTGGAAAGTAGTTATTGAAAACAACATTGAACATTAAAATTTGGAATATAGTTATTGAAAACAACATTGAACATTAAAATTTGGAAAGTAGTTATTGAAAACAACATTGAACATTTAAATTTGGAAAGTAGTTATTGAAAACAACATTGAACATTCAAATTTGGGATGTAGTTATCGAAAACAATATTGAACATTGAAGAATCAAATTTGGAATGTATGTATGGATAACAACATTGAACATTCAAATTTTGAATGTTGTTCTATCTGCGCGACATTCAACATTGTAATTTTTTAATGTAGTTATGGAATACAACATAGATCATTTAAATTTTTTAATGTTGTTATGGAAATCAAAATTGAAAAACTCAAAGTGTTAAATGTTTTTTTCCATAACAAGATTCAAAATTTGAATAATCAATGTCGCTCTGGTATAACTACATTCAAAGTTTAAATGTTCAATGTTTTTTTCAATAACAAGATTTAAAATTTGAATGTTTAATGTCATTGTGGTATAAATAACAACAATAACAATTTGAATGTTCTTTGTTGTTTTCCATAACTACATTTAAAAAATTGAATGTTCAATGTCGCGCTGGTGGAACTACAATGCCCAATACCTTGCCTACTTCACGCAACCAGAAAATACACCCGTATTGGGCCATGGTGAATGAAAATAAAACAATGAAACTTGGCCTACTCATTTTGGTAATTGAAGGGCCATGATATAAGAAAGCCTGCTCAAACTCTAACTTGTCCTAGTGTGCCCGTAAACACTGTTACCAAGTTTCAAGATGATCAGGCTAAAACTGTTCGAATTATAGTACATAAAAATTACTTGAATTAGTAACGACACTGCTTATTTGCTTTTTGTTCAATGTCCAGTGCCATAAGAAGAAAGCCTGAACGATCGGGCTCATAATCAAACTAAGTCTAGATAAAATGCCCCAAAACATTGCCCCCCCCCCCCCCCCCCCCCCCCGCTTGAAACGTTTGAAGACGATCAGATGAAAATTGTTTGAATTAGAGTACAGACAAATTACTTGTTGCCGCCGCTGGCACCCAAGGGTTTCCATATACATGTAAATTATATGTACGACCCGTTTGTAAAGGGCATATAAAAACATTAAATCCATGGAAATATTTTGTCCGAAAATTATATAAACCGTAACGTCACTATGGTTACACCGGAACAACGTCATCATGACGTCATGCTATCACTCGGCCAGAAAACAAAACAATTAAATAACCACGGCTATGTATATAGCATTGTTGCATAAGTAAAGATGATAGACCACGGCTATTTATAAAATTGTTTGCCTGGTCTAGTGCCAGTGTGACGTCATTGTATATAACATTGTACAAATTAACTCGTGGCAGAATTTACGGTGCATGACGCATTCAATGATTCTCAAAAATAGCCAACTCCATGGGGTCAAAAATACATCAATTGCACTTAATTTGAAAATCCGACAAAAATGACGCGAGCCATATTCGGTTCAAAGGTGCTGGATAAAACGAATGACAACATAACCCATGTATGACGTAAGTCACACATTTCTGTTGCTTACATGAAAACTGCGAGTGTTTGAATTTGCGTGAAAACTGCGACAAATCCGCTAAATGCCACCAAGGCGTATTGAGGGTTATCTAAGCAACCACACTGATTTTAGCATGACGTCGCTGTAATTGTAAATAATCTGGAACACATGCCTACTGATTGTTATTATATAACTTCAAGCCAAAGTTTGAGTACAATCGAACGGATCGTAGCAAAATTATAAGCATTTTCTCGTTATACATTTATCATCCGCGGTATTCCATTATTTATGAGAGCTCGAAAAAGGCCATTCTCTTTAAAAACATATAGATCTACAATAAAAATTTAATTAATTCAAAATGATGATTACTAGTATGTATTCAGTAAGAATCACGGGTTTCATAATGGCCGAGCTAGACAGCTAACCAGAATGACAAAATCTGATAATGACCGAGTTGTTTTCAAACATACAGAGTTTTGTGTCTATAAGGTCGTGGTGAACTTCATATTTGACATGCATTTGGAATGAAAAGGCGCCGAATAATATATACATGTATTTAACGTTATTCACAAACTCGGCACATACGTGCCTTTAGTAATAAAAAAATCAGCACAAAGACATTCAATACATACGTACATACCCTCATATAGTAACATACATGCAAGAATATTCATATGCGAGTACCTACATTTACATACGAAAAGAACGTGGAAACAAACAAGATTCAAATGGAGGTCGGTATTATTTAATATGTTGTTCTATAAATAGAAAAATTCAATCTCAGTACTTCAAAAACATATCATGGGTGTCATTAAATAAGTTTGCAAATATTATTTCTTCTAAAAACAAGAAGGTACTTGTCAATACAGCGACTTTTTCCGTTCTATGAAACTAAGACAGGAAAGACTGTCAATGATCGCTGCTTCGTAACATCTCAATACTGTTACTTAGAATTTTGAGTTTGGTTTTATGTATGATACTTTGTTATATTCATTTGTCTATGTTAACCTAGGTCATATTTTTTCTGATTTATGTAAATGGCTAAATGTATGTTTATATATTGATTGCTTTAAATAAATGGTAAAATGGTGAATACGAATACATCGCTATATTAATTAATACAAAACATGCACACTGGTAAGAATTTAAATATCGTGGTTGTTATAATTACAGACTTATTCAACTGATCGTTACTGATAGAAAAGGCTTCCTTAAAAAAGTAATAATTTAATATAAATACTTTTTTATTCCTTGAAGACATTGTATTTATAAACTTGACCAAAGTAGACCATGGTGTATTTTCTAGATATTGCTTTCGACAGAAAAGGCTTCCTTAAAAAAGTAGAAATTTTATATAAAAAGTTTTTATTCTTTGAAGACATTATATTTATAAACTTGACCAAAGTAGGCCATGGTGTATTTTCTAGATATTGTTTGTTACGAATGTTACGTATAGAGGACAACACATTACACATTTAATTTACAAAATGGAATTCAGATTCAACCTGATTAAGGGACACATTCTACAGATACGATTTTCTCTTGGTATATTGTTTTCTCTACCCGTTTCAATATTAAGCGAATGTGTATATTCCATAGTTAATTATTAATAAATAATACAACAAGGGCCAAAATGTCACAAAATACGCCCGTCTTGGGCATGGTGAGTCTCAGGGCATGGTGAATGAAAAAAAAAAATCCAACATTTTTTTTAATTAAAGGACCATAACACAAGAAGGCCTAGGCTGATTATACCCACAATTGAACTTGTCCTAAATATTATACCCATAAACATACTCTTTGCACTAGAGAACAGAAAAGGTCAATTTCACATTTATTTTGGTAATTATAGGACCATAACCTAAGGTCTGTATCGATTTTGCCTATAATTGAACTTGGCCTAGATATAATGCTCATAAACATTGTCACCAAGTTTGAAGAAGTTCGAATTAAAACTGGAGCACATACAAAGCCAAGTTCACACTTTTTTGGTCATTAAGGACCATAACCCAATATAGCCTAGACAGATTTGGCCTATAATCGAAAAAAAAACCAACTAAGTTTGAAGACGATCGGATGAAAACTGTTTGCCTTAGGGTACAGACAAGGCCAATTTCATACTTATTATGTAATTAAAGGCCCATAAACAAATAATGCCTAGACCGTTTTGGCCTATAATCAAACTTGGCCTAGATATTATGGCCATAAGCATTGTCACAAAGTTTGAAGACGATCTGATGAAAACCATGAGCGTTATAATACGGACAATGCCAATGTCATACTTTTTTGTTAATTAAAGGCCCATAACCCAAATAAGGCATATGCCTATTTGGCCTAGACATGAACATAGCCTAGATATTATGCCCATAAGCATTGTCACAAAGTTAGAAGACGATCGGGTGGAAACTCTGAGCGTTAGTGTACAGACAAACTGCTGGACACCGCCCGCCCGCCAAGGGTGTTCCCATAATACGTCCCGTTTTTTAAACGGGCGTATAAAAACTAAAACGTACATCGTGATTACGATAAATGATAAAGATGCAATTGGACATGATTAAAACCAATCAGTTCACACCATATTGAACTCTTGGTCAGTAAAAGGCGATATGATAGGCTATACTTTTTCTCCAGTTAAATAAGAGCAATTTTAAATATATCACACAGCACACAAGCATGATCACAGGTAACTGTATCATTGATATCAAAAACAAGAATTGACTTTCGATATCTTTATGAAGTAATTACATTCATAGACAACATTGTTGGAACTACCTTCATGCAAAATCCCATCGAAATTGATCAACTCGTTAAAAAATTATACCATGAAATGTATACCACGGTGTCCAGCCAGTCACTGAGTTGCATTCAATAGACACGGCAATGCTATTCTAACCAAGAAAATAGAAAGTGAGTTCAGGTCCTATGGGTTTATTTTCTTATTTATGGACAGATTTCAAAAAATATCTGTATCAACTTAAAGACGAAAATCTCTAGTTTCTGATAATGTAAATATATTTAGATAAATATGTATCAATAAAATGTTTATTAAAAACAAACTGCACCTCAGTGACTGGGTGGTCAATTTCCCGTGTTATGAACCTTTCTAAGACATAAATTTTATAAACAAATATTTTTGCATACTCTTTATTAATGGTACAGTTATCTGTGAGCATGATAGGTATGAAAATAACAAAGGTTGTGAGAATGATGTGTTTAAGACGTCATAGTGTAACCGAGTCAATTAAAAGTCAATCAATTGACATCGTAGTCATCCACTCTACATTTCTCTCTATGAAATACCAGGGTATTTTGACCCTGTCAATATACAGCTATGTTTAGACAATAAAGCAATGGGGAAAGGCATGGTTATTGTGAAACAAAATGAAATAACGGATACAACCTAATTGATATAGTCACAAAGTTACCACAATCTCATTAAAAAAGACCCCTATTACGCTTCACTACTTTACGCTGATATAGGATCTGACGACACTCTGTGTGGGGTCATGGCGATGTGAACTTTACGTCATCCAATCAAATTGCTGCTTTCACAAATCCGAAAGCGCGGTGAAACACTGCTGAGGCTACATGTCGACATTGTGCGCTCAAGAGGTTATTTAAACATGAAATTAATGTTGGGTGTCAAACAAAGTACATGTACGGCTGCTGTCTACGGGGAGCTCACGCGTTACCCTATGTATGTCAATAGGTTTACTCAGATTATTAAATATTGGTTCAAAGTAAAGGACTAACAAATATCATATTAAATAGTTTATGACATAAATCAGTTGAACATGGTATACAGGTTCCAAAACCTGGTCTAGTAATGTTAACAATTAGTTAGACCAGTATGGTTTTTCGGATGTATGGAATAATCCAAATATGTAAGTTGTGAAAAGAAGTTTGTTCCATTATTTAAACAAAGAGTCATTGACGGGTTTTTAAAGAAACGGCGTGCTGACATAAGCTCTCGTCAAGTTCTCAATGTTTTATACTCTTTTTATACACTTAACTTCGGCATTTGTGAACACCTAAGTGTTTTGTTAAATAAGGTTGATCGTAGAAATCTCACCAAAAAAACCCCGAATATCTGCTCATAAACTACTGATCGAAACAGGAAGGTATAGTAGAAACAGGAAACCTTGAAATGAAAGACTTTGCTCTTTTTGTGATAGACAATATATTGAAGACGAGTTCCATTTTCTTTTCATATATGTTATGTAATTGACCGGTAATGATACATTATACATTCTCGGTATTGCCGTGTTGACGTACAATCGAGAGGGAAAAGCTAAGTATGAATAAAATTGCAATTTAGGATTCTTTTTTAGTCTTCCAATTTTTTACTGGGATTCAATCCCTTACTTGGTTGGACAGAGGGTAACATTCTGAAACATGCGAGATTTAAAGAAGTGCCCCACTTCGGGTCTTGTTTAGGGCCCACTTACTTCACTTAAGGGGAAACGATGTGATCTTTATCGAACATTTTCATTTCTTTAACCATGTATGAAATTATGAGAATTTTTTTATCAAACGTATACATTTTAAAAATAATGCATGAAGCATCGAATATTTGCCTGGGACCTTTACGGAGTCATGTTTCATTTGAGTTGATATACTTCAATGAATCCCATACCGTCATTATAACTTAACATTATTGATATGAGTACTGAAAAACTATGTAAAGAAAATTTCTATCTCTTGAAAAAGACCAAATAGGGTCGCAATAAAAGGTAAAGGTAGAGTTTTTATTTATTGTGTCACCCCTATTGAAAGGGCCAGCCAATTTGACTTATGCGACACCTTTATTTCGTGCGTACAGTACCTCCCGAATCACTTCTCGTACTGCCGGGCGCCTGGCAGAGATGGGCATACGGTAACCATACAACTAGCTGGCGGCTCACCAACCGACCGCATCAGTTCTAATCCAGCTTCCGCCAGGATTCGAATCTTCGATCTCCCGCTTCCAAGGCGGACGCCCTAACCACTCGGCCACGGTCGCAATATTTAGATATAGAGTGATTTAGTAACATTTTATTTAAATATCATTGTGATCCCCTATTTGGGATTTTTTATAACAAGAACTTACATGTATACTTACAATTTGCCCGAAAATGGACTAGTATAATCTTTATCATGAATGTATTTAGCGTGAATAAAGATGGCTACACACAGCGCATTTAAATAATGCATTGTAAGCCTATTTATTTCTAAATTCACACAACAAAGCAATATGAATAGTTTGAAATCTTAGTTTGGGTTTCATTGGAAAAACTGTTCACTTTCGATAAAAAAATAAAATGCATGACAATTATCACAATTATTATAAGCTTTACATTTATTTTAAAATAGTATAAGCAATTGCCAAGCTATAATAGTTGAGTTATTCGTTTAAAATGCTTTCTGATACGGCGGCGTTTTCTCCCTCTTTCACATGGATAAGATTCCAATTATGAAATTGGACCGTGAACGATGCTTTGGACATATTTGCATTTTCAATTGCTTATTTATTTGATTTGATTAATATAGAGGTATGTTTCTTTACAAAATACAAAACCATCGCCTTTTAACAAGCCGAGTAGCGTGAGATAAAATTAACCAAAATGATAAAAATCGGCAGATCATATTAATGTATTTCAATTAAATTTCAAATTATTTCTTTTCGACTTTTCACAGTTGATGATATACCCGCATATTGGTTTTTCAATCAAATTCAGCCAAATTCAATTGAAAATTACAATTCAATTGAATTGATTCGGCTCATAATTAATATCATTTCAAATAAACATATTATTGAACGGCACTATGTAGTTTTATCTTTTTTGTAACGGGTATTGAATTAAGAATCAGAACGTTCACCGTCGGCTCATGGCGACGGAGAAACGCGACGGTCTAACTATTGAAGTTATTTGTTACAGCACGTTAATTAGCATTATAAAGGCTTAAAATTCCCGTCCATGGACCCTTTTTTTTAGAAGACTATGAAGCATTGAATGTAAAACATGCTCACTGTATCCTCAATGTGTGTTTTTTCTGACTTTTCTTAGTGGGTGATCAAGACGATTAATGAATAGACTAATTGCGTCCCATTCAGATCGTGTAAGGAAAGTTAATTCACTTCATGATTTGACATTTTATGATTATCTGTAAAACTAAAAGCACGCCAAAGAAGTAACAGGTTTGAAAAGAGGTAATTATCTTTAATAAAATATATAATCTTCAACTCGTTAGATCAAAGAGAAATCAAGTTTGTCTAAAACGTGTTATGCTAATTAAAGGGGCCTATATACTCATTGCGTCGAATATAATTCAATTATCCAGTATTTTTTTTTTAATATACCGCCCGTCTTAGTTTTACAGTATGCACACTTGCTTATTTGATAGTTTGGAGAAAACGCGTCCGAAGTCTCTTAGCAAGGGCATTGAACTTATCGATGTGTCCGATTTAAAAAAAACACTAAATGATCGATTCATTCCGTCATAAAATTGCAATTTACATACTTATTACTATTGCATAGTATCCTTAAAATGCAGGCCTTCGGTAATAATAAAACGGAATAGAAACAAGTATCTTGTGCATGTACAGTGAATGTTTTTTACAGGAATGAAACTGCGGAGATGTAGTTCTGTGCCCATAAATTTGAGGAAAATTGTCTCCGGGACAAACCATGAAATTAGGAAATTTGTAATTATTAATCGTTGATATTATTGATATAATTTAAAGAAAACTGCTCCATGTGTTTATAAAACGGACAAGACTATGCACACCTTTTTGGATTACTTACAACCTTTGGAGAAAATAAATGTTGATTTGCTAGGGGAATTTTTAGTGCCTGTGTTGGGCATTAAAATAGCCGATATATTTAACTGAATCGCCAGCAATGGATCGTTTATATCAATTAACATACATATTTGTGATGTTTTAGTGAGTTTGCAACTAAATGATTTATTGTCAATGTAGCAGTTAACGTTGCTTCAAATATTATTCATGAACATGCCTAACACAAAATGTTACCGATACTCGCATACATAATAATTAAAATCTTTTACAAGTACATTACACCGTGTAACTATCCTTCTGATCTTTTCTGTAACAAACTTAATGACATAAATACATTATACTTCTCGGATCGAAAATATTCATTTGTTAAAAGCGTAATATCTAAACCTCGAAACGACTGGTAATAAATATGATATAGTGTCACAAGTTATTTGCAATTAAAATAAAACGGCTAATCAGTCACTTGTCATTCCGGTGGATGTATTCTGTGTTAAACAAGACAATGACAAATTATTATAAACGTCAGTTAGCATGACCGCTGCGACGAAGCGCACATAACGGCTTAATGGTTGTCACTTCTTTCAAGATCATTAATACAAATCGATACACACGTTTTATCGGCATTAAATAATCGTCGGGACATGAAACTTTTAACCTACGTTGTCATTTTCTTCCATTTACGTCAGTTCGTGAAGGGTTTAAGACATAGCAACAGGAGTATCGTTTCAGTTTGAGAGACGTGTAACAACCCCAGACGAAATGAACAGGTTTAATTAATGCATTTAACATGCAAAGAACACATGAGACAACCTTAAGTGACCACTAACCACACAGCTGTCCCACACTGTTCTTTATTTATGTTATTTCATCAACTTTACGGATAACTACACGCGTTTCCGCCTGTCGCACATATATATGGCGAAAATGCACACATTGCAGTTGTAATTTTGCTTTTCGAAACCTGTATTTATTCATCATTGACCATGTTAAGATTTGCTCACATTAAATGATCAGCATTGCGTCTGCTTGCACATGTCTGAAAATATTTTTGAGGCATCTTTGCTTATTGTCCGTGAACCGAAAGACCGTCCTGCAAATTTTAACGTTTTATGATATCAACGCAACGTCGCCAGCATATACTATTAATTTCTGAACATATATATATACATTTCTTCGATTTTCTGACCGGCCATCTTTCACCCAACTTCTTCTTGCGACACGTAATACAGCCCTACAAAATCGTACATTAGCCTTGCGATGTCTATCATCTTTCTGGATGTAAACAATCTTGTATGCGGCCTGGCGGTAATTTATTTTAATATTCGGGAATAAGACACCATGCGGTCAAAATACTGTTGGGCTGATATAAGCTATACTTTATTACTGAATAGAGTATTATAAAATGTATTGTTTACTTGATAACGAGTGTTTCTTTGTGATAATTAATTGATTAGTATAACTGGTAATGTCAAAGAGGAAACAATACTTAGAGCAAGTTTCGATAAGAAACGTAAGTTGGCTGACAGTAACAGAAACTCTTTTATAGCTTTGCTTCTCTACTGTCCAAGATACATACAAAGACTGAAGGCACTTATTGCCGAATTATCGACCAATATTTCCTAGTACATGTATACTTATGGTTTCTGCAAACCGCTAAAACCTTTTCCACATGCTAAGAAGATAACCTTTGCCTAAAGCCTTGCCACATCAGCCGCATGGTCACGATCGCATGATTTATTACTCCCAAAATAAAATTGAAATTATAGTCACATAATCACATTTCAGACATAGAAACGTTGCTGTACGATGCTCGTAAAAATGGACCATGCCTCGCATTTATAAATATGTAGCCGATGAATTTTGCCAAAACGCGGAAAAAGTCGACATGTGGACAATACCGTTTGCAACATTACGTTCATCTTGAGTCCATCGCGTATTTACCAAATCACTGTACGACTTATTGGGAGACTATACAATTCATCTTGTATGACTTATTGTAATTGAAACATCCGGTGATTTCCTATCACTATACAACTTATTGCGAGACTCTATAATTCAACGTGTACTCCTTATTGCGATAACCGGAAGTTGACTCGTTTATACACTGTGGCGTCGCTAATATTTCGTACGCCTTGGTAGTCGTAGGATATTCTTACGACTGTCGCCCCCAAAATGTACATGTATTCAATTGTAGACAACTGTACGGATGTTGCAAAGCTGAAATACCGTTAAGCAACCTACGTATTGCCAGTTACTGATACCGGCATATATATAACTCAATGTCAACCGACTTATGTGCCTACAAGCACGATTGTAACCATTTAATAAAGTGATATATGTAAAACAATTGTTATCAAACTTTAATAATGATATATCAATACGCCTCCAACTCTCCTCGTGAAATAATTAACTACCAAATCTGAATAATTGATAGCTTTTCATTACCAATACGCAAACTGAATACGATATAAGAATACCGTTAATTTATTTCAAGAAAAATCAAACGATTTTTTTTTATCAATGCTAGAGTGCAATAGATAAGTGAATAAGTGGAACCCGGTACTGATGTACTACCTGGCCTCCTCGTCTAACATCCCAATCTCAACCACCTCCCTTCCAACACGAAGGCTCGCTATACCAATATTACTGCCTGAAGCAGCTTCAATATTGCCTATACTTCTACTACATCTGGACGCGCCATCGCCATCTATGCCTCTAAACATCCCATCGCTACGCTCTATCCGTTCGCTAACTGAAACACGCACAGCCCTGTTGACTTGAATACAAAGATACAAACAATCTCCCGTGGATCCCCAAGAAATTGAATAAGGTCACCAAGTTTGAAGTCATCTCCCAAGGATACCAAAGATATAATGCAGGTATCCAAGATCGATATATCGACAATTATGTATATCCCAGTAAAGATACAAGAACAGAACCACATGTTGCACCCAGGTGAAGATATTACTCAAGATCCCAACCAATTCCCGGAGATCCACCAACCCTGTCGCTACACAGACTAGACTTCCCTCCTATCCACAACAAGCTTCCCCCTGGACCAATTTCACCTATATCCGTTGACCCTACACCATGGCGCTACCCACGGTAAGAAGGCCCCTGTCACCCCGGCGCTACCCGAGGAATTTCCCAGTGAAGCTAATGGACCAAGAGCACATGTTGAATTCCAGGCAAAGATTCCTGTATAATATCTCCTCCCAACTCTGGAGACCCCCAAGCTGGCTAAACCAACATTTCGTGGGGCACTAAAACGTACTGTACAACACCCCGCCTAGCAGCATAAAGTAGTAGCGCTACCCATACCACACCAGTAACATGCAAATATACCATATTGATCCCCAACTATGCTATCTTCTGTTCCCTCTCCCCACCTATATCCGTTGACCCCTCTACCTTATGGTCCAGGTAGAATTGCCACACAACCTACATCAATGCCACTGTCTCCACATCACATCGAAACATGACTCTACACCAACAGCGCAGCTTCATCTACATCATTAGTAATGGAATCCCCATTATGCCAGCGCTTTAAATTCTTTCAAACCATTTATTTTTTTTCAAAAAAAATACAGAACTTCCCAATATTACAAAATATTCCCCTTAATTAAAGGTCAAAAGCCATTGCCTAATCACCAGCACACTAACATGCCATAAGAGATCCCGCAATCACCACGTTCATGTCAAGCTTCTCAACAGATCTAACAATCAATCGCCCTACTTCTCTCTCGATGAAAGGATCTTCTGAGTTGTTCTCTCAGACAGGATAGACATCGCTATATGAACTAGAACATCATAGACCCCAAGCCTGAGCCCACAAAATGATGTACAAATTAAATGTATAAATTTGAAGAGTCAGAAGCTGGGTCAAAACTTCTTAGTCTCTAGAAATAACTTGCACCTTAAGTTCTCGGTATACCGGTCTCCAGGGTTAATAATGACCGAAACCAAAAAAATATTTTATACATTAAATTACAAATGAAAAAGTTAATATCTTTCACAGAAACAGCTAACAGCCAATTAAACATGACAATAATTATTGCATTTACCCAAACAATTAACAGCAACGCATCCAGGGGAGGCAACTCTGTCTAAAAAGACATCTAAAATATTCCTAAACTGGCAGCGTTACCAAATAACAATTAAAAACATTTTACTCCAAATAAGATTAAATAATTTATCTTAAAATCCTAACATGAAAATGTAAAACCTGGAAGCCAATCTACCCCAATCCACAGTCATCTAGGCTGCCCCTAGCGGCCATATGCTTCCTATACCCCGCCAAGACCGCATACGGAACCTTGACAGGGGCAAGACAAAGTCTCGGCCGCACCTCGAAATTTCTATGCTAAGTTTTACCCCTCCAGGACCGCATAGATAACCCATGACAGGGGAGTCAGACTTCGGCATCCTCAGTAGGTCCTCACTCTGCCTAGCCATATGTAGCAGATAAAAATGGCGCGAAAATTCGCCCTCGCTGACGGCCAACATTTTCGCCGAAAATTCGCTAACTTCTGGACTTCTACTTCTGCAATCGGTCTTAATCAACTCCAGTAACCATTCGCTCATAACCAACATCGACGTTGCGTGTGTATTCTGGCTGGTAGCGTGTAACGGGGACCTCGTCACGTGACCTCTACTTTCGGTTCGTCCTTCCATTTTAGACCACCGCTGCCACCAATATCACACCGTACAACCCGCTGTGTGTAAGGCAGTTATGTATGTTGAAGGCAGAGACACACGCGTTTTACGCCACTAGAGTGGGGTAAGTATTTGTTATTTTATATGTGTTTTGCGTTGCTTTTAAAAGTGTTCACTTACATATATCGTTGACGCGATTAATGAACAATAATTATATACAATTTATGTGCCCACAAATGCCATAGTATTCGAGTAAACAGGGTTTAGGTATGCGATGTTTGCCAAAAGTTCGAAACTTTCGCCTTTCACATTGAATTCTCAACTGAATTCGTGGTTTGGAACAATTCTAAAACATTGAATACAAACTTCAATCCTTCCTCAATATATCTGTCGTTTCCGTTTTGAAAAATGTGCATTTTCTGTGAAGATACAGAGGTTTAAATTGAACGAGGTACGAAAAAAATGCTAACGTTATAGGCAGTTCTGTTTTTCGAATGATAACGACAAAGGCAGCGCGTTAAATATTAATGCTAACGCAGAGGCAGAGATAAGAGACATATGCTAACAACAAAGGCAGAAATTCTAATGACTTGACGGGGCCATTAAACCCCTTTGTACGATTTGTATGTTATAAATATAACCCAGATTCATGTTAGGCTGTATTCCAAAGTCCATTTCACCAAGAATCACGAGTGTTTACTGGTTATTTTCATCAAGTTGATAAACGGAATATATTACATACCTGGTGATCGCTGACGGGGGGGGGGGGGGGGGGCATTAAGCGCTCCATTTGTTATCATGAAGTTAAGAAACTAATACTTTTTAGCATTCTATAGAATACGTAAGTTCGAAATTCAGCAATTCAAATTCCTTGACAGGGAACTTAATGCACCGTTTTGTTTGTACAAAAATGTATGTTATTTGTGTGTTACAAATTTTATTTGACTATATTTCGTGAATAACTCACACGAAGAACATAAGACATAATGTCGTAAAACATCGTAATGCCCCGATACATTGCTTTACATGTGCAGTCGAACATATGATCTTGGTATTAATCTTCTAAGCAGCCAATGTTGATTAAAATGACCTCAATATATTTAGAAATACTTGGTCAGTACCGTAGTATATGATTACGTAACAGCTTATGCCGACGAAAAAGGTACGGAAGGCAGTTAACAGAAGTGGTAATTGCTTTGTAAATACAAGGACATACTGGAAATAGGTTTAAATTATTTATTGGGATATCCAACTGTCCTATAGATGTAGTATATATATGCTGTAATTGATGGAACTATTTTGCATTACGGTTTACATTCGGGTCGGTAGTTATGCAATACTGGCTGACCGGTTTACTATTGCAAAGGTGGCGCTGCCTAGCGGCGGTGTAGGAAGAAAAGTAGTTTCATCAACTAAAGTATAGTCGCTTGTAGAAACGTGTGTATATAACTATAGTTGGTCGATTCTGGAACAAATAAAAAGTATCTATATTACACAAAGCAGTTTAATAGAGTGTCACGTAAAAATTCCAGTGTCGATGACTTACAGTTCATGTAAACTGCTGACAAACAAGTGCTGCATTTATACCTAACTGTCATAGATCTACATTTATTAAATATGCAGACGTGCATGGACATGTACTTAATTAGAGAATTAAAGCTCCAGCACGAATAAGATGTAAAGTACAACCTCCTCGACAGAGCAACAACCTTTGATTTCCGGTCATTGTATGACTTATTGCGCCTCTCAAAAACTGCAAATTTCACCGTCATTTTGTTAACATTTAACTTATATTATCGATGGAATACTACGAGAACCATTCGTTTCTAAACTCTAAGACAGTGCCTGAAGAGCTTACGCCCCAAAAAAGCCATGCACTCATTATTAACAGGCATAAAAGGCCACTCACAACCGACAATTGCCAGCGTCAGCGATCACCAGGTTTGTAATATATTCCGTTTATCAACTTGATGAAAATAACCACTAAACACTCGTGATTCTTGGTGAAATGGACTTTGGAATACAGCCTAACATGAATCAGGGTTATATTTATAACATACAAATCGTACAAAGGGGTTTTATGGCCCTGTCAAGTCATTAGATTTTTCTGCCTTTGTTGTTAGCATAAGTCTCTTATCTCAGCCTCTGCGTTAGCATTAATATTTAACGCTCTGCCTTTGTCGTTATCATTCGAAAAACAGAACTGCCTATTTCGTTAGCATTTTTTTCGTACCTCGTTCAATTTAAACCTCTGTATCTTCACAGAAAATGCACATTTTCCAAAACGGAAACGACAGATATATTTCGGAAGGATTGAAGTTTGTATTCAATGTTTTAGAATTGTTCCAAACCACGAATTCAGTTGAGAATTCAATGTCAAAGGCGAAAGTTTCGAACTTTTGGCAAACATCGCATACATAAACCCTGTTTACTCGAATAATATGGCATTTGTGGGCACATAAATTGTATATAATTATTGTTCATTCATCGCGTCAACGATTATGTAAGTGATCCCTTTTAAAAGCAACGCAAAACACATATAAAATAACAAATACTTACCCCACTCTAGTGGCGTAAAACGCGTGTGTCTCTGCCTTCAACATACATAACTGCCTTACACACAGCGGGTTGTACGGTGTGAATATGGAGACGTTGGTCCTGTCCCGCGTAACAATACACAATGCATAAGGTAAACTATACTTACCAATCACCGAGGGCTGCCTCGTTCTATGATACCAATACCATAACCTCTAAATTTATTACTGAGAAGACCAATGTTGTGCCATGCCTTGCCTAACGTCAACTAACGCAGTGTCCTACTGAACGGGACCCAGATTACCTACAACCAGTTCATGACTGGTTCAGTAGCGGAAAGAGCGCTATGAGCGGAAAGAGCCCATAATCACCACAGGACGAAATGTACTTACCAAACCTCTGGCATCTACACAAACTCACGGCATCGGATGTTGATTTCATTGTATAAGTCCGTTAATTTTGAGTATTAAAGACGATTTTCCTTGCTTGCCAAATACTTGCATCGTGTACAATCAGTTATTTTCGGCTATTCAGGCGAATCGCAAAAAAAATCACGCGGAAAACCTGTCCTTGGTTTTTACTAAAACCCGGAACGGAACACGGAACGGAACAGAATACGTTGTGTTGCTGCGGTCCTAGATTTGATTATTTATTTTGTAAAGCGTAATATCACATCTGCAGGATTTCAGATGTCCTAAAAATATTATTTTCAAAGGCAGAAAACTTAACATATTAGAGTATACATTGTTGCACTATTTTCTTAGCTCTTTCAATCCTATGGAGTTTATTTGCGAAAGAGGAAGTGTGTGCATTCTTGACAAACTTTTACTGTGTATTTAGTTTATGTAATAAAAATAAGTTTACATTCGTTTCAGTCCATATTAAATTTATTAAACTCGTTGAATAAAAGTGATAAAATGCTCGGCAATATAGAAAGACACTCATGTAATTTCCTCTATATAAAACATTATTCGTGCGAAGTTTACTGTAAAATAGAATTATACATTTAACGATTATGCTGTGTATTTTATTCAATGTCAAATTACCTGCGACATACTCGTCGACTCGTATATGTACCTGGACCCCGTGGCCTAAAGCGCTCAATAGCGCTGTGCTTGGAAACGGCTTGCTTAAAAAAGCGTTAAGTAGCGGAAGAAGTGAACAATGTATAAACTATATGCTATCAGTAGTACTTGCCTAGCAAAGTGCTGAGAAACGGTATGCTATCGGCGAACACCGCTCGCTGGTAGCGCGTAGTTATAAGGCGCTACAAAAAGCGCTAGGTAGCGCCTTAGGTAGGCAACCGGCTCTTGTATATATACGTATAACATGAATTCACCATCTTGTTATAATATACACGCGAGACAATACAGCGACACATTTAAAGTGCAAGTAATCAAATTAATTTGCATAATTGCAACAAGGCATCTCATGATTAGCATTTACATAAATTAATAACAAATAAGCCATGGTTTTTTATATTCGCCTGTACGCATGAGAGTACTCCTTAATCGTATACTGAAGACATCAGCTCATACTAATATGCAGTGTTGAATAATATTATATTACATGTTTTAATTAACATACCCAATAATTAATAATTTATATAATTTATATAAATGCATCTTGGTCAAATTTACATTGTAAACTGCTTTATTTGTTGGCACTTGTGGTAGCGTAGCCTTCAATAGACACAAGCTTCCTTGACGTAAGGAGCATAGGTTACGGTGAACGTACAATACTGTAATGTGCATACCCATTATGAATTCATACATAATGTATATATAATTATCTTGGTCTAATAAACACTTTAAGCTGTTCCAGTTGTTATCGCTCTACTGTGGTACTTAATGTAGTCTTTAATGGACAGTATAGTCCGCCCAGGATAATGTGATATTTACAAACATGTATCGGTTTGGTCTACTGTGGCAACATTGGTTTTTTCAAATCACGTAAATAAACAGATAAGGTCAGTATTGTACTCAAAACATCACGGATAATTGGTGTACATAATTGTAATCCACCTTTGTGGACCATACCAAATTTTCCCGCCTTTCACATTATCCTGGGCGCACTATAGCATATCGTTGATGGACGGACAAAGGCTCAGTCGCTCCAGAAAGTATAGTGTACAAAGTTTATTGACACCAATAGACGATCCTTATGAAACACAGGGGAGTGCTAATACCAGGAAAAAGGAACAACTACTATTTACGTTTTTTTTGTCACGATTAGCACATTGCCAGAGGAAATCACATGTTATACACCAAGCAAAAATTGAAATATCTATTATATAGTAAAGTGTTTATTTTGCATCTACCAGTACTCAAGAACTACACTATATTTTCAATTACATGTACTTTTGTGCTGACCAACAGAATCACACTTTATTACCAAGCAGTAAGCGACGTCAAATACATTTCAGTATAATCATCACACTGATGAAGGCATTAGTGGCCGAAACATGTTTGTAATAAACTATTTAAAGAAAATAATGTTATTTAAAGGGACTGCCTCACATATTGGTGTATTTGCAAAAATAAAATAAAATTGTTAAATATTCGCGTAATTTTGGTATAGTTGCTTGTATATCCCATAAACAACCACAGAGACATAACAAATAACTTGAGAAACTTCGGCATTTAGTAGTTATTTAGTATTTTTACATAAAAAATTCTATAGGGTATTAATACCCTATAAAATTAACACAACTATTACTTAAATTGCCTGAAATTTGTTCGCATTTGATGAAAACGAATCGACAAACGAACCAAATACCTCACTGATGTTTACGCTGTAGTTTGTTGATGTTGCAGTTTGATCACATGTGAATTACATAATTCACAAAGCATGTTAGAAGGAAACTTAGCGGGTTTTTTCAAGAAAAAAATACTCAGTGGGCTCTATCGAGAGTGGTTAAAATTGCTTATTTGCACCAAATCTTTCATAAAACAACCGTCAGTGGCTTTCTATTACATCAATACTAGGTTAGGTTGAAAAATCACGATATACAAACATTTTAGCCCAATCTGTGAGGCAGCACCTTTAATACCATGAATAAAAAAAACTTGCAGTCGCCGTAAACAGTAGACATGTGACCCGTGTTTAGTTCTGATTTTAGGCTGATTACGAAGAAAACACGGGAAACATATATGACCTTGATGGCAATGTGCGCTTGAATTAACAATTCTTTCATAATTGTTAAATTATTCTCGTTAACAAAGGGTGTTTCTATTCGTCAACAAGAGAAAAGATGGAAAACTAATTAATATAATACGTAGTTATTGAGTTCCAGTAGCCGCAAATATATCACAATATGTTCTATGAAGACTGTTCGCTTTTGCCAGGTATATTACACGGCCGTGCTGCGACAAAGTTCAACGCTTCATTTAACCGTTTTCTCATTAGTGATATGTTATTCTCAGAAACAGAGGCATGTTTTATTCGCCAGTCGTAACATCAACGCTATACTTCATGTATAGGAGACGTTTCTTTTTGTCTGGTATACATGTATATTTAAAAAGGTTTGCATAACAAAAGCAAATTGGTCAACCAACTCAATCATATATCGGACAAAGAAACAAATACGAACATCATCGGATATACAGTACAATCACATCAAAGCAACATCACTCATTAGGAGACACATCGGTTACACGATTGTTTAGGCCGGAAGGTGTTGCTCCCGACTTTGGGGTCTTTAGATTACCATATATACAAGACATCAACGAAGTCGCTGTGTAGGGATTGTTGCTAAAGGGGCGATCGTCAGTCAAATTGCCATGGCAAACAAAGCTCATTCAAATCATTTGAATTATGGACTTCATATGAGGAAACGACTGTATTAAATAATGCATATGCACATACAACTCGAAGCCACAGTATACGGAAACGGCGACAGCGCATAGCCACCCACGCAAGAGACCGACACAGAACAAACCATTTACATTCCCAAAAAATTGATCATTATTATTTAAAAACCCTCCTTCTTAGATAAAGTAAAAGAAATAATGTTGTTGTTTCTAACTAGCTTGTGATTTATTTTTTCATAAACTCGTAATTTCAAGCAACGGACCTTTCAACTGACCTATATTTTGCTTATTTATCAAAATCACCTAAGTAGAATAAATCCTTCTCGGTAGTTGGCAAATTATTCAAATCGTTCTCTATAATATGATAATGTTTTACATTCATACTAATACATCTACGTTGCAACGACCGGCAATAATCAGTTATAAGGAAATATGATGGAGCGAGCTGTCCCACGCATATGGCGACTTCACATAAATCGCGGAACATGTTCTATTTAAGTTAATGTTATTCGATTATGCATGCAAATTTATATACGAATAATTCATTAATTTCGATCCATTAATTAACTGTAAATATTTACTGTCCTTCATTTAATATGTATTAATTATATTAATACTCATTTAATTTTGAAATGAGCGGTAAATAAATGAGCAATTAATATGTAACGAATTTTCGATTTTACGATTTTAAAATATGCCTTACAGCATTTAAATCCTGGCCATAAAACAATGCTGCAGGCATAAATAATGTAATCACAAATTAATTAACAAATATATTAATTAATAAATTAAGCGTTCATTACTTTGACGCTTATGGCGTGGCGGTTTAAATGGTATTTGCAATGCATATTTATATTTAACAAATATGCATGTTAAGTCAGATAACACTTGACAAGTTCAGTGTAAACGCTGATCCAAAATAGTTCTTGTGCCAACTGGTAAACATTTATGGGAAAAGTAGAAACGTGCAAGCAGGCAGTTTATCTTATATTTATGCATCACCATCTAAAACAGATCGGTAAGAAGAGGAAGCTACCGATATGAGTCATTTATGACACATCGACTAATGAGCCATATATGTGGACAATTATTGGGGAATAAAAAAAGTGTGACCGATGTTACAATAGTATATAGACCTACACTTAAAAAGCTTAGCAACAATAATGAAAATGAATCAGATTTCATTGAGAAAAACGCATGAATGGTCCTATAATCCCCCTGGATACTACAAAGCGTTATTTTTCTATGAATGATAGACACAACGTAAGATATCCAACAATGAATAGCCACTCCAGCTCGTAATTACTTATCACCGACTCTCTGACAGACCGTTAATAATATAGTTAATAATCCTTCATTGTGGGCGGTCGCTTATGTCCAGGAGTACGAGTGTATATAGTGAGTATTAGGATTATTCATTCCGTACCAACTGTTACACTATGTCACATGGTTCGCGTTATGAATAATTTGCATAATCGCTGGTCATGTGACATTGTAATGACCAGAATGGTTGAATCAGTGTTTATGATAAAATTGGGTCGATTATACTTAACCGCTTGCTGTTTGAACTTCAATAGACCGAGAGAGTAACGGCCTATCCTTGCAGTGATGAATTTCAATACACCCCAATACTATATAGATGAGTAAGGAGTCAATCTTTTATTGAATGAAACATTTCTGGGTTGAACCCTATGTATGTATGCAACAGACTGGTGATGAGAAATAAGGTCATAATGTGTGCTTACTATCCTTCGAAAAAACCACAGGCCTAAAGAATTATATCACTAAATACAGAGTTTTGAAATTCCACATCATCCGGTCATTACTATACATATGTATATAAGAGAACAGATTGGCAACGCATTGTTCTGGCCCCTGCTTGATTCCACTACTTAACGCATCATCGGACCGGGAAACGGTTGCAATCGAGCGTTTCCAACCTGTTCTCTTTACATACTGTAATGACCGGATGATGGGAATTTCAAAACTCTGTATTTTGTGATATAATGTCTTAGACCTGTGATAAAACACTAATATTAATTTGAAACATTGTAATATTAATTGTTAGACACATAGAAAGTACTGAACGGGGTTCTAGGTTGTGCAAATCCGATGTTTTAAAATCCACTTGTTACAGGTGGTTGGTGTGGTTTATATGACGTCTGAGTCTGTATAGATAATATATATAAACTTTATCATTGTAGATAAATAACATGAAAACAAATAAATGTTCAATCAATGTAAAGTGTATTGGCTTTTTCATGCATGCAAATCAGTGTACACACTAATACAATATGAATGCATACTAATAAAACTAAAGCTCATTTCTGAATAGGAAACAGTTCAAAGCAATCATGCTATTGTATATACTGATTAGGAATACAATTTTTGAATAGGTTATCATAGACCATCTATCTAGCAGTTGTTATTCACAGTGTCAAAAGCAGGGGTTCTACAATTGCGGAATATTCCGGAAATCCAGATTTGTTGTAGAAGAATGACCTTTTCTGCACAAAATAAAAGTTATTTGATGAAAAAATTCAAAGAATTGACAAAGTTATGGTCATTTGAAGTTCCATATCAGAATTTTAACATTTAAACAATGTTTGAAACCTATGTTAAGATGGAGGGATGTGTGCTAATGGCACCTGAAACAGATTTGCGACTCTTCTTCAGGATTGGGCATTAAGCCTCGGTAGAACCCCTGCAAAAGCATTCATACATTATGAGATACTAGTATGCATTGCGTATGGCGATTTAAACAATTGTCATTTTCCTAAGTTTATACTGAGTGGTTTACAAAAACCATTTCCGGTGAGGAATCAGTCAAAAGAGCCCCTTATTCAAGGATTTGATCTGCAGTAACTGTTAATAAATCAATCATTAATAAGATCAGTGGTGCTATTTGATATTGATATTACTTTATTGAAGAGTAAGAATAGCCAATCATATCTGATTGGTTGTCCTTATCCTTAAGTCAAGTAAGATCGATATGAAGAACATAGTCATTTTTTGACCTAGCAGTCTTTGTGGAGTATATATTTCCAACAAACTTCTGATGTAGCCAGAGGACGTTCCATGTAGTGCTTTGTAAACATGAGTCAACACCTTGTACCCCACTCTGTATTGTACAGGTAACCAGTAAAGATCCTTCAGCACAGGAGTGCTGTAATTGTATCGCAGTATCCGTGTGATGAGGCTTGCAGTTGCATTTTGAACATTTTGTAGTTTGTTCAGAATGTTTTTTGGTGGATCCGCACAGCAATAAGTTGCAATAATCCAGTATTGATGTTACTAAAGAATTGATAAGGGAATTTGTTGCAACAACAGTCAAATATTGTCTGATTTGACCTGGAGACAGAGTTTACATGTTTACATGTGTATCCATGTTCAGGTGTGAATCCAACATGGTACCAAGGTTTCTCACCACCGATGATGGTCTGATCACAGCGTCACCAACTTTCACCGTCATATTCACGGAAGCACTGGTATTCCGTTTCGGAACAAACAGGATTACCTCTGTGTTGTCCGCATTTAGTTGCAACAGATTGTTCTTCATCCAGTGCAAGATATCCTTCAGACATGCTTCAATTCGTTGCAGAGTCTCATTGCGTGAAACCCAATCCTTCGGTTTGAATGTCATATACAACTGGGAGTCATCTGTTGCAGTTGATGCTTTCTGTAGATTGCGCCCACTGGTTTGTGCATACATGATGTAGTTTTTGGGACCAAGCACAGAACACTGTGGAACGCTATAATTCATCAGTACTGGCATAATGGTACAATGCGATCCGATTTAAACTAGACCCTGGATGGTATTCAATATTGATCTTACTTGAATTAAGGATAAGGACAACCAATCAGATCACACAATATTGAACTCTTGGTCAGTAACAGGCGATATGGTTTACTATCCTTATTCTCCAATCAAATAAGATCAATGTTGAATACCAACCCGTTTCCAGCATGTTTATTTGTTGCTTGCCAATGCTCCAAAAAGCACATCGTCAACTATTACACATTTCGTGAAGTCTGACTAGATATACCAATACATATAAGCGTAAGGCCGCTACCTATGTGAACGAATCTAGACCAAGTATGGTTGCAATATGCGGAGGTAACGTTTTCCACATTACAGTGGTATGAGCGAAAACAAAACTGTGTACGAGTATTCCGCTCCGAGGAGATGGTATTGATTTGGCGGAGACCATGGGTGTGTATGTGGAAGTTGGCTAAGTTTGTTATCCGGGCGGGGACCTTAGAAATTAGATATGGTTATTGCTACAATACCGTGATAGGTCATGACCAATTAGGAGATCTTTTCTGTCCTTTATAATGGTGACACCATCTGTGTACTGTTTTATCAAAGCACTTACGGCAATCGTAAACGTACGTCCAAATTTCAATTATTTATAATTCTTTAACTGTTCCAAATTGTGGAAAAGGGATATGCAATGTAAACAATGATTCAGTTAATGATCTCCTACAAACAATATCTGCCCCCACTCCCACACATTTATATGTAGTTGTAAAAGCATTATAAGGAATTTAGATTTGAGCGTTAATTTAATGTTTTCGAAAGTGCTTTGATAAAACAGTACCCAGGTGTGTACTGGTGAGATCATACGTCTATTGACTATGATATATTTTGTAGAACATGACTAATTTGGGGATTAGACGCCTTTTGTCATGGCTGCTTCAGCCGACTGAGCTAAGGATGTACAACACTTGTGTATCTGGGTTAATCTTGTTTAAGCTATCTGATTGATCATCCCGGGACCATTTCCATCTTGTTAATATTGACCTGAGAATGTGGTGACCATATAATACAAATGATGGATTATTCTAACTGCGGTTTATCAACAGTACTGCCCAGGGCTGGGTTACATAGATTATTCACCTTGCACATTTTCTGATACATAGGTGAGGAATAATTAAATGTTAAGGGCAGTACTGTAAAGTAGGAGCTATCCGCAAGCAAAAAAACGCTGTTTATGGTACAATTTCACTCGTTCAAACCTAGAAAATAAAATTAAGACGAATTATATTAGATCAACTTGTGCCAATTCATAAATGTTTTAAAATGTGTTCTTTGTCTTGCGATACGAAATATACTGCGATGATCATGCACTAATACAAATTATTGCACAGTTTTAACATACATTTTCAGATACCAAATTAGGACATATCGAGGAAAATTTCATTCTAAACAAAGTGCTACTTTTGAATTGTTTTAACCTTTGATGCTATTTATTACGTCATCATCCATGTGAAGAAATTGAACCGAGCATGACATGCTGCTAATGTGCACAACTAGGCTATAGGTACTTGTGATATATTGTAAAGTTTTAATGAAATTAGATCAATGGCCGGGAGTTTAAACCTTTAGGTCAAGGACAACCCATACCAATGCAAGCCCTTACTTCCAATGGGGTCCCTAGGGATTTTGCTGAAGGGACACTGTGACAACACGTAGACGATATAATGGTGTCATACAAGGAACTCGGGTTTGTTACCCTAGCTCTTTGAAAATAGACTATTTTATCTGTCTACGATTTCGTCGCTAATTTCGTTCCAACGTTTTCATCTGCTTTTTCAATAACACGTATCGGGTATAACTCCAACGCGATAAATTGCAGTACAAAAACAAACACAATACTGCCTATATTTTTGTTATGGATTAAAATCAAGGACCGTAACATTTACCAATGAAAGCATTCAAACATTTGGCACAACACATAAAGTGTTCATGCTCCTAAATATTCAGAAACGATAAATATAGCGGAGTTTGTGTTTGTTTTTGTATTGCAATTTATCGCGCTGGAGTTATAAAGGTGTATTTCTAGGTTATTCGTGTTTATGTACTTTAACCATAGAGTTTATACAGTTAATCCCCCCGTTTAGCTACCCAAGTTGGAAATTTACCTATAGTGACGCTTTTTTCATGCTTTGGGTGGGTAGTTAAATAGAAACGACAAAATCATCTTTTATGCTATACAATACCAACCAAAATCTGTATAATTATTGGAAAGGGTCAATGTAGAAAACTAATATCGTGACGTCATCGAATACAATGGTTTTCAAGGGCTTTAAGACCGCGTTGTGAGTTGTGACACTTCTCCTTTTAAAAAGAATCATATCTGACTTAATTGTCGTCTGATGTTATATTATGGGTGTTTTGTTTTTGTTATGGTATGTTGCCACAATATCGCTTCGTAGCTGACACCAGAGCGAAAAGAGTGTGATTTAAATGACGACCATAACGCCGTATCAAATCAAAACTTGTGTAGACACCGGTCGTAAAGGGGTGTGCCACCTGTTTTTGAACTTACAGGTTTAAGAGTGCAGTAAATCATCGTGTCGAATGCAACACGTGTTATCAATATAATTGGCGAATATGCCAGAATGACATTAAATGGTGTATGACAATATAGCGGCGATAGCTCAGTGGTATCAAATGAATAATACAGTTTTCACACAAACTTGATACAATATATAGGCGATGTGTTAGAATTGAACTAAAGTGCAGCCAAAGGTGTATTATATGGGTCAAGCTGTTACGTATTCCATATATTTCTATTTTTATATATGCATGCAAGAATAAGTACAATGTACCTCGCTTGGTGGTATATGCCGAAACGATACGAGTGTTAACGGAGGCCGTAAAATGAAACTTTTTTTAATACATTTTATCACATGTTGGACGTCGCGGTAGCGTAATAAAGCCATTATTTATTTTTGATAATACACTAGTGTAATAAGGCTATCCCGCGACGTCACTCAAAGTATAAGCGACGTCGTCAAAGTTACGCGTTTATTATAGTGAAAATAAGTACAAAATATAGCTATTTTTATGTTTTGGCCGGAAAAGGCTATCATGTGATAATAAGAACATTACATTTGTGACTTTCCACATTGAATTTATTAAACCCGTTGAATAAATTCGATATGAAAAGACACTCATGTAATATCCTCTATATATTTGATATTTATAAATATAAATAGTGTTATTATAGTTCGCGTTAACAAAACATTTCAGAATGAGAAAATGCAAAAAAAGAAACCTGATGGGACGATATTCATGGGTTCCAATTAAGATATTACAATCTATAACAAATATCCTCCCTTTGAATATCAGTCACTTTCATTAGTCTCCCTTGGAACTTTACATGCATTGTACCTTAAATATAAGTATACCTTGTCTAGTGCGTCATTGGTGTCGTTGATATTACGCCAGATTTCCAACCAAAATATCTCGGCTCAATTCTCAGCCCGGGAGAACTCTTTATAATATTTTTGCATAAACAAACTCGATTGCTGATTCGCTTTAAGATTCTTACAATTAAAACAATTGTTTTATAAATAGAATAATTATTTATTGACATTAATGCCAGTATGGACATACCCCATGAAGTAAACGATTTTGCATTTTGATGAACAGGTATGCAACGAACATTGGTATAACTTTGTAACTCAAGACGTGTGTTGTCTCAGGCATTCTGCGTTTATGTACAACGCTTTGGTTTTATCGTGTAGTCAGATTGAAAACCACCCAGGAGCTGTCTTTTCCGAGGTACGATGTATAAGCGGATATAGCTCAGTGGTAACGCACTGGACTGTCATTCCAGAGGTCGTGGGTTCAATCCCTGGAATCGGAACTTGACATTTCTGAAAAATTCATAATATTTCCCGCTTTATCTGACCGTATGGTCTGCAAAGTATCTAGAAGTGTAAGGAAGCTGTGCATCGGTGCAATACACCGGGCACATTAAAGAACCAGGCTGTCTATTCGAAGTAAGAGCTAGGCGCACTTCTGCAGCGCCGGACATGTCTGTATCTAATCTCTCTCTCCCTTCAGGGGCTTTCTCTCATTCTATTCCCCTGGTCAGGTCATGCTGTATCTGCACTGGTAGAGGATGCACCTGCGCCTTTGTGGCTGCAACACAATAATGTAAAGTGCCTTTGAACGTGCGTTCGCATGAAAAATGCGCTATATAAAGTTGGTACACAACATGTATATTTATTTATAAAAACTGTTTTGAGGCAGACCTTATTAAATAATACAAAAACTGCTATTTGGACAGCCATTTGCTTATGATTATGAGTCCTTCTTAATATTCTACCTAAATGCATAAAATGCACTTAGTGCCTTTTACTAAGCGTTATCAAGTAGTCGTTACATTTGCTTATGTGAAAATAGTGAATGGTTCAGAGTCCCATCAATTGAGAGGAAGCTAATACGAGAGGTGTTTTACTTATGTATCAAGAAATATAAACAATCATTGTAATTTGTATGTACACAACGGTTTTATAATAATCAATTTTTGAGTATAGGGTGTTGTTTCTTTTTGCCGTTTTAAAGTCCAAAACTTGAATGATGATATTTACATTAAATTTTCCCTTCGTTAATCGACATTTCCGTATCACCCAGATTACAAATTCTATTGTTGCATCATCGTCGGCATCCGCTGGTTGGTCATATTATATCTGATAGTATTGTTTCTGAGGTATGTAATGGGTATTTTGTATGGTGACTTGCAACTGGATGAAACACTTTGTTCTTTGCACAGACGCCAGGAAAGAGGCATGGCACTTTTGTCGAAAAGCCCGTTTGTGCATATAACTCTGCGTTCACTTTCATCCTCTTTGCCAATAATTGTGGTGTTTGTTTTCGCTACAAATACTTTTCCGTGCCTTTGAAAGCGGCCGTGAACACATCAAGCTGAACAAACATCAACTTATCCCTATCCGTATGAACGTTTAGAATAGCAGACCCTTTCTTATCAAATTTTTTTCAAAGATACAACATTGCCTCATCAGAGGCAAAGCAGTTTCTCCATTTCATGTTCCTTTATCGCATTTACTGACTCCAAGACCTTTGACTGCGCTCAATGTTTTTCTTGGGTTTTAAGCGTATGATCACAGCATTTTCCCGGAATTCTGTATGTATATTTATTTATGTCAGGTCTTACTATTTCTTATTAAATTGTTCTACTTGATAATCAGGTTTCGGTTTTAAATATGTTCAAATAGGAAACCCATCCTAGAAATATATATATATATGTGGTATTTCTGGTGGTTTATAGTTCTGAATCTAAGCGGGAGACATAATTAATATACAACAACTTGTTAAGACTTCCTGTAACTAAAGATACTAGAAATATGGTAACAATTAAGTACACGTATACGGGTGTATTAATAAACACAGGTGATGAAATTCACTGTAGGCAAATACTACATTCATAAATATGTTTTTAATCAATCCATAGTATTACAGCGATTACTCATAATTGTTTTAATTGATGAAAACTTTTTTGTATCATATCATTTACACACCGTTTTATGTTTAAGTAGTTGCTTTAGAGGCATTTCGTCTGGATAAGAAAACATGCGTTTACCCTGCAGCACTTTGCGATGCACAAACAAATACGTTTAATGTTGGTAAGTTTATGCAGTCGAATATAGTCAGTGAATCTGATTATTTACGCAACCTTTTTTTGGAACTAGGTCATTCAGCTTGGGTATTCAGCTTTTTGATTGCTGAAACTGGTTCGTTTTGTATTTCGACAGCTTGGACATGGGAGGATCATAGTTTGATTAGTTGGTCATTGTACCTTGTATGTTTTTTATGTTTTCTGTGCTCGGCTGGTTTAGTAGGGCATTGTGCCTTGTGTGTTTGTGTATGGTTTCTGTGCTTGGCTGGTTAAGCTGAGTGCTGGCTTCCCTGTCTGACTTGATATTATCTGTTTGATGAAATAGTCAAGGGTCTAACGTTTTGGTATTTCACATTACTGAGCAATCATGGTGCCGTACAGTATATGTTTGAATCCCCACTATAGGTGCAAGTTATTGATACTAATTACCCGTTTAATTTCAGAATTTGTAAAAGAACCTCTTACTTACGCTTTAAACGGTCAGATTATTTGTTGGCCAACACATGTGTCATTAGCCTCGCTTAAGAATCTTCTTCAATATGTTGGCAATACTGGAAACTGTAAGTACTGTAAAAGAGAACTGCAATAAGAGGGATAGTCTACGACATCGTAACCAGATCAATTTAAAAGCTTGTTTCGCACATGTGGAGAAATTGTCCGTTGAATATGAGAGAAGGTGGGAGAAATGTACTCTAGTGGTAGTTATTGAACTGGAGATATATGACATAAATAAGACAGAAATATATTTGAAGAAGTAATTTGACACATATCAGAAGAAAATATTTTCTACCCTCAACTTACTTCGTACAATGATCAGTAATGGTCATAGTATAAAATGCAAGTTGTCACATACTATTGCACCAATTTTGATTACGTTTTCACCTAAAAATCGTAAGATGGTTCCTATATAAATGCGTATAAGTTGGCAGATAGTTGCATTTTTGTGATCATATTTTATTTTTCGTTTTAAATTACGAGATCAACCAACACAACTATTGGCATGTTAATTTTCTTCAGTGTAATCGTTCACAATAACCTCCCTTTGTAGCGAATTATGCACGAAATTCAAAGTCAACATTATGTCATTCATTGCGATGAGTATACCCTAAACAAATCTGATAAGTGTGCAAGTATATATTTACACATAACTCGGTCAATACGTGTTTGATCTTGCTGAAATTTTCAACACTTGTAGCTTGGATATGTGGAATTACAAACCAATTAATTTTATTACACTCTGATAAAAAAATTCACGAACAGAATGAACAAATGTTGACATCAACAAAGGCTGTTCGTCGGGTGTTGTCAGGTTGTTAATGCAGCTATGTGTGCTCTATGGTGACTCAATGGTGATCAAGTTCGTGTTTAAGTGTATGTACTTATAACGGTCAATTTATATTTATAATTGCTCTTTTTTTGCCTTAAAATGTTATTTCTGAGGAGTTATTTCCCCTTGACCATAAAATTCAAAATGATTTTTTTAAAAGTTAAAAACCACTATGTTGTTGAGTGAAAAATCGGATTTTTTTAATGTGACGATATATCTAAATTCTAATTGACCATACATAAAAAACGCGTCTATTATTTCTAGTGCAATTTACGTGTTTTCACTTTTCATGGCTCAGTTAACCACAGTATTTAATTTTCAAGAAAAAAATTATTGATCCCATTGTAAGTTATTCAATATTCAAACACGATCTGCGGATAAAAAATTTCCGCATCCGAACTCCTGCCCGTGTTTTATTCACCGACGAAATACGCGAACAGATTTTTATTTCTTAAACATAGGCCGTATAACAAACTATCATGCATAAATATTCATAAATAAAATGTTGATGCGGTAAAAATACGCACATACTTATAAGATTTGTTAAGTTTAGACTTGTTTGAAATATCCATATTTGGGGGATGTGCATGGTTCGTTCTATGTCTGACTCTTTCGTGGGTGGCTAGGCGCTACCGTCGTTTCTGTGTGGCCTTGAATTGTTTGTGCGTTTACAAACCTTCACTTACTTACATTGTACCGGTATCAATCATGTAATAAAATAATAAAAGAACGATACGGCTACCTATATATTGTAAAAGGTGTTAAAGGCCAGTATAACATGTGCTTGTCAGCACCGATCAAAGAATTTAAATGTATTTGTATGCATACTCACATTTTATTCACACGTATTAACCCGTTTATAAACCTTCGTACGAACACATATAAACTTGCCGTTAATCTAAAATTGATTATTAGGTGTATGTATCAAAAACAATTTGAGGACAGACCCATTTACACATCTTCCGAAGCTGTCCTGTTACCAAAGGTCGTATGTTGACATTAATAGATGCAAACTTATTCTATATACAGGAAGAGCCGTTGATTTAATTGAGATAACGTCTTCCTACTTGGTTTAACAAGTATATTTATCGCACCTATTACCTGGTGCAGAACAGTGATACACGTCCTACACTGATGCAGAACGGTTATACGCGCCCAGAACTGGTGTAGAACGGTGGTACGCGTCCTGACCTGGTGCTCCTACGGTTATATGCGTCCTGAACTGGTGTAGAACGGTTATACGCGTCCTGAACTGGTGTAGAACGGCGATACACGTTCTGAACTGGTGCAGAATAGTGATATGCGCGTCCTAAACTGGTGCAGAACAGTGATACGCGCCCCAAACTGGTGCTGAACGGTGATACGCGTCCTAAATTGGTGTAGAACAATGATTCGCATCCTAACATCGTGCAGAACAGTGAAACGCGTCCCATACTGGTACAGGACAGTGTTACACGCCCCAAACTGGTGTAGAACAGTGTTACACACCCCAAACTGGTGCAGAACAGTGTTACAGGCCCCGAACTGGTGCAGAACAGTGATACGCGTCCTAAACTGATACAGAACAGTGATACGCGTCCTAAAATCGTGCAGAACAGCGATAAGCGTCCCAAACTGGTGCAGAACAGTGATACGCGTCCTAAACTGGTAAAGGACAGTGATACGCGTCCTAAAATCGTGCAGAACAGCGATAAGCGTCCCAAACTCATGCAGAACAGTGATACGCGGCCTATACTGGTACAGAACAGTGATACGCGTCCTAAAATCGTGCAGAACAGCGATTAGCCTCCCAAGCTGGTGCAGAATAGCGATAAGCGTCCCAAACTGGTCATACCTTAATGCCAGTATGGACATACGCCATGGAGTCAATGTTTTTGCATTTTGATGAACAGGTAGGCAACGAACATTGGTATGACTTTGTAACTTAAGACGTGTGTGGTCCCAGGCCTTCAGCGTTTATGTACAGCGCTTTGGTTTTATCGTGTAGTCAGATTAAAAAACTTGCAGGAGCTGTCTTTTCCGATGTACGATGTATAAGCGGATTTAGCTCAGTGGTAACGCACTGGACTGTCATTCCAGAGGTCGTGGGTTCAATCCCTGGCATCGGAACTTGACATTTCTGAAATATTCATAATATTTCCCGCTTTATCTGACCGTGTGGTCTGCAAAGTCTCTAGAAGTGCAAGGAAGCTGTGTATCGGTGAAATACACCGGGCACAATAAAGAACCAGGCTGTCTATTCGAAGTAAGAGCTAGGCGCACTTCTGCAGCACCAGACATGTCTGTATCTAATCTCTCTCCCTTCAGGGACTTTCTCTCATTCTGTCCCCCTGGTCAGATCATGCTGTATCTGCATTGGTAGAGGATGCACATGCGCGCTTGTGGCTGCAACATAATAATGTGCATTCGCATGAAAAAGGCGCTATATAAATTTGGTATATTTATTTATAAAAACTGTTTTGAGGCAGACCTTATTAAATAATACAAAAACTGGTATTTGGACAGTCATTTGCTTGTGATTATGAGTCCTTCTTAATACCGGTATTCTACCTAAATACATAAATTGCACTTAGTGCCTTTTACTAAGCGTTATCAAGTAGTTGTTACATTTACTTACGTGAAAATATTTAATTGTTCAGAGTCCCATCAGTTGAGCGGTAGCTAATACGAGAGGTGTTTTACTTATGTATCAAGAAATATATACAATCATTGTACGTTACACAACGGTTTGAAAGTTATCAATTTTTGAGTATAGGGTGTTGTTTTTTGTTGCCGTTTTAAAGTCCAAAACTTTAATGATGATGTTTACATTAAATTTTCCCTTCGTTAATCGACGTTTCCGTATCACCCAGATTACAAATGCTATTGTTGCATCATCGTCGGCATCCACTGGTTGGTCATGCTATATTTCATGGTATTGTTTCTGAGGTATGTAATGGGTGTTTCGTATGGTGGCTTGAAACTGAATCTGGATGAAACATTTTGTTCTTTGCACAGTCGCCAGGAAAGAGGCATGGTACTTTTGTCGAAAATCCAGTTTGTGCATATAGCTTACGTTCACTTTCGTCCTCTTTGTCAATAATTGTGATGTGTGTTTTCGCTACAAACACATTTCTGTGCCATGAAAGCGGCCGTGAACACATCAAGCTGAACAAACATCAACTTATCCCTATCCGTATGAACGTTTAGAATAGCAGACCCTTTCTTATCGAAACTTTTTCAAAGATACAACATTGCCTCATCAGAGGCAAAGCAGTTTCTCCACTTCATGTTCCTTTATCACATTTACTGACTCCAAGACCTTTGACTGCGCTCAATGTTTTTCTTGGGTTTTAAGGGTATGCTCACAGCATTTTCCCGGAATTCTGTATGTATATTAATTTATGTCAGGTCTCACTATTTCTTATTAAATTCTTCTCCTTGGAGAATCAGGTTTCGGTTTTAAATATGTTCAAATAGGAAACCCATCCTAGAAATATATATATATATATGTTGTATTTCTGGTGGTTTATAGTTCTGAATCTACGCGGGAGACATAATTAATATACAACAACTTGTTAAGACTTCCTGTAACTAAAGATACTAGAAATATGGTAACAATTAAGTACACGTATACGGGTGTATTAATAAACACAGGTGATGAAATTCACTGTAGGCAAATATTACATTCATAAATATGTTTTTAATCAATCCATAGTATTACAGTGATTACTCATAATTGTTTTAATTGATGAAAACTTTTTTGTATCATATCATTTACACACCGTTTTATGTTTAAGTAGTTGCTTTAGAGGTATTTCGTCTGGATAAGAAAACATGCGTTTACCCTGCAGCACTTTGCGATGCACAAACAAATACGTTTAATGTTGGTAAGTTTATGCAGTCGAATATAGTCAGTGAATCTGAATATCTACGCAACCTTTCTTTGGAACTAGGTCATTCAGCTTGGGTATTCAGCTTTTTGATTGCTGAAACTGGTTCGTTTTGTATTTCGGTAGCTTGGACATGGGAGGATCATAGTTTGATTAGTTGGTCATTGTACCTTGTATGTTTTATATGTTTTCTGTGCTCGGCTGGTTTAGTAGGGCATTGTGCCTTGTGTATGCTTTCTGTGCTCGGCTGGTTAAGCTGAGTGCTGCCTTCCCTCTCTGACTTGATATTATATGTTTAATGAAATAGTCAAGGGTCTAATGTGTTGGTATTTCACATTACTGAGCGATCATGGTGCCGTACAGTATAGGTTTGAATCCCCACTATAGGTGCAAGCTATTGATACTTATTACTCATTAAATTGTCTGAATTTGTAAAGAAAGATCTTACTTTCGCTTTTTGAGGTCTTTTAACGGTCAGATAATTTGTTGGCCAACACATGTGTCATTAGCCTCGCTTAAGAATCTTCTTCAATATGTCGGCAAGACTGGAAACGGTATGTACTGTAAAAGAGAACCGCAATAAGAGGGATAGTCTGCGACATCATACCCAGATCAATTTAAAAGCTTGTCTCGCACATGTGGAGATGTTGTCCGTTGAATATGAGAGAAGGTGGGAAAAATGTACTCTAGTGGTAGTTATTGAACTGGAGATATATGTCATAAATAAGACAGAAATTTATTTGAAGAAGTAATTTGACACCTATCAGAAGAAAATAACACCTACCGTCAACCTACTCCGTACAATGATCAGTAATAATCATGGTATCAAAAGGCAATTTTCACTTATTATTGCACCAATTTTGATGATGTTTTAACATAAGAATCGTAAGATGGTTCCTATATAAATGCGTATAAGTTGTCATATAGCTGCATTTGTGTGCTCATATTTTATTGCATGTATGCAAGTATGTATGCAGTTATTAAAATAACTATGTTTATTATACTTAGTAATTGAGTATTTATTTTCATTGATTCAATTATACTACTTGTTGTACGGTAGTATGTGGGATGCCCTCGACCCACATCTACCTATTGACGAGGAAAATAAAATTATCTCCCCTGAAAGAATATTTCGTTTTATACGACGAGGTCAACCTACACAACTATTGGAATAATAATTTTCTTCAGTGTAGTTATCATTCTTAATTACCCTTTATGGCGAATTATGAACGAAATTCAAAGTCAACATTATGTCATTTATTGCGGTGAGTAACAAATATGATAAGTGTGGCAAGTATATATTTACACATAACTCAATACGTGTTTGATCTTTCTGAAATTTTCAACACTTGTAGCTTGGATATGTGGAATTACAAACCAATTAATTTTATTACACTCTGATAAAAAATTCACGATCAAAATGAACAAATGTTGACATCAACAAAGGCTGTTCGTCGGGTGTTGTCAGGTTGTTAATGCAGCTATGTGTGCTCTATGGTGATCAAGTTCGCGTTTAAGTGTATGTACTTATAACGGTCAATTTATGTTTATAATTGCTCTTTTTTGCCTTAAAATGTAATTTCTGAGGAGTTACCACCCCTTGACCATAAAATTCAAAATATATTTTTAAAAGTGAAAAACCACCATGTTGTTGAGTGGAAAATCGGATTATTTTAGTTTATTTTGAATGTGACGATATATCTTAAATTCTAATTGACCATTCATAAAAATAATTAGCACATACGCGTCGATTTCTCGTGCATTTTACGTGTTTTGACTTTTCATGGCTCAGTAAACCGCAGTTTTTAATTTTCAAGAAAAAAATTATTGATCCCGTTGCAGTTATTCAATAACATTGAGATAGAGATAGGTACATAGTTTATTTTCCAATACATAAGACTTTACAGTCTATGAGCATTACAAATATTTACAATACAAATTTAAACATAAAATGGTCAATGGCAACAGTAATAACGTATGTACATAATTATGTATAGTCACTGAGTCAAGTCAAAATTATGATAATACAGTATAAATTGAAACACGTACAATTACAACGTTAATAGTGAATAAAAGTGTGTATGAAAACTCGAAACAAAATAAACTCCCAAAGTTATAGTAAATACAATACAATACCCATTAACATTTTTGTAGTATAAAGATTCCACACAAAAAACGTTATACTTGGAGTGAAAGTTGCATAAGAGTGTATTAATTTGTATAAAATGTTTTGTTTCTCAATTCAAAGGATTTGTAAGTATACATAGCAAGATTTCTGATGACAGTTTTATTTCCAGAATTTATCAAAGCTATAAATTTAATATATAAACAAACTCTCGTGCATCAATATTCATAAATAAAAATGTTATACGGTAAAAATATGACCACACTTATAAGATTTGTTAACTGTTGACTTGCTTGAAATATCAATATTTGGAGGATGTGCATGGTTCGTTCTATGTCTGACTCTTTCGTTGGTGGCTATGCCCTGCAGCCGTTTATGAGTGGCCTTGAATTGTCTGTGCGTTTACAAACCTTCACTTACTTACATTGTACCGGTATCAATCACATAATAAAATAATAAAAGAACGATACGGCTACCTATATATTGTAAAAGGTCTTAAAGGCCGGTATAACTTGTGCTTGTCAGCACCGATCAAAGAATTTAAATGTATTTGTATGCACACTCACATTATCCACACGTATTAACCCGTTTATAAACCTTCGTACGAACACATATAAACTTGCCGTTAATCTAAAAGTGATTCATTAGATTTATGTATCAAAAACAATTTGAGGACAGACCCATTTACACATCTTCCGAAGCTGTCCTGTTACCAAAGGTCGTATGTTGACATTAATAGATGCAAACTTATTCTATATACAGGAAAAGCCGTTGATTTAATTGAGATAACGTCTTCCTACTTGGTTAAACAAGTATATTTATCGCACCTATTACCTGGTGCAGAACAGTGATATGCGTCCTACATTTGTGCTTAACGGTGATACGCGCCCTGAACTGGTGTATACCGGTGGTACGCGTCCTGACCTTGTGCTCCTACGGTTATATGCGTCCTGAACTGGTGTAGAACGGTTATACGCGTCCTGAACTGGTGTAGAATGGCGATACACGTTCTAAACCGGTGCAGAACAGTGATACGCGTCCATAACTGGTGTAGAACGGTGATACGCGTCCTTAACTGGTGTAGAACAGTGATACGCGTCCTGAACTGGTGTCGAACGGCGATACACGTTCTAAACCGGTGCAGAACAGCGATATGCATCCCAAACTGGTGCAGAACAGTGTTACACGCCCCAACCTGGTGCAGAACAATGATTCGCGTCCTAAAATCGTACAGAACAGCGATATGCGTCCCAAACTGGTACTGAACAGTTATACGCGTCCTAAACTGATGCAGAACAGTGATACGCGTCCCAAACTGGTGCAGAACAGCGATACGCGCCACAAACTGGTGTAGAACAGTGTTACAAGCCCCAAACAGGTGCAGAACAGTAATACGCGTCCTAAAATCGTGCAGAACAGCGATAAGCGCCCCAAACTGGTGCAGAACAGTGATACGCGTCCCAAACTGGTGCAGAACAGTGATAAGCGTCCCAAACTGGTGCAGGACAGTGATACGCGTCCCAAACTGGTGCAGAACAGTGATACGCGTCCTAAACTGCTATATAACAGCGATAAGCGTCCCAAACTGGTGCAGAACAGTGATTCGCGTCCCAAACTGGTGCAGAACAGCGATAAGCGTCCCAAACTGGTACAGAACAGCGATAAGCGTCCCAAATTGGTGCAGAACAGTGATAAGCGTCCCAAACTGGTACAGAACAGCGATAAGCGTCCCAAACTGGTGCAGAACAGTGATATGCGTCCCAAACTGGTACAGAACAGTGATACGCGTCCTAAACTGGTACGGAACAGCGATAAGCGTCCCAAACTGGTGCAGAACAGTGATACGCGTCCTAAACTGGCACAGAACAGCGATAAGCGTCCCAAACTGGTGCAGAACAGCGATAAGCGTCCCAAACTGGTGCAGAACAGCGATAAGCGTCCCAAACTGGTGCAGAACAGTGATACGCGTCCTAAAATCGTGCAGACCAGCGATAAGCGTCCCAAACTGGTGCAGAACAGTGATACATCTGCAATGAATAGAAGTTTGCAATTAACAGTGTTGCTTACATTTGTATTGAGCCAAAAAGATCATATTAAGTTAGATAGGGAGGGCAGCACTCAGGTTAACCAGCCGAGCACTGAAAACATAAAAAACACACAATGCACAATGCCCACCTGAACCAGCCGAACACAGAAAACATAAAATCATACAAGGCACAATGCCCAAATTAACAAGTTATGATCCTCTCATGTCGAAGCTGTCGAAATACTAAATGAACCAGTTTCAGCAATCAAAATGCTCAATGCCCAAGCTGATTGACCTGGTTCCAACATTAAAATGGCTAAAATGCCTAGTATTAGCTGTCAGAAGTCCTAAAAAGTAGACACATGAAAAATTGACACATGAAAGTAGGACGTTGTAGCTGTTCTGTTTCATTGTTTTCAAGTTCAGTTTTGTGTTGGTCAATGTGCCAAGTGTTGGCGGTATGTTATTTTGTCTTGTTTGTTTTTCTTGGTTGACAGCTGGGCACTTCTTCGCTTTAGGATTTCTGACAGCTGAAACTAGGCATTATAGTCGTTTCGCTGTGGTAACTTGGTCATTTAGCTAGGGCATTCAGTCTTTTGGTTGCTGAAACTAATAATGATTACACTTTTCGACAGCTTGGATTTAGACGGATCTTTGCCTCCCCTGTCTGACTTAATATAATATTTTACATCTTTACATTTAGCCGTGTAATTGAGGTATGTGATGTTTTTATGTTTTCTGTGCTCGGCTCGTTTAGTTGAATGTTGCTTTCACATTCATAGTTTCTATTACATGTATATGTTGGTGTCGTCTGTGCTCTGGGTAATGTTTTATCAAAGCACTTATGAAAATCTGTAAGTTACGCTCAAATTTAAAGTGTTTACAATTCTTAAACAACTGCAAATTGGTGACGCATACGGTTTGAACGAGTACAGTAATTAAATCATTATTAGTATTGAAGCTCCATTTACCGCACTTCATAGTTGTAAACAACTTATAAAGAATTTTAAATTTGATCGTATATTTACACCTTCCGTAAGTGCTTTGATAAAACAGTACCCAGCTGTTTATGGTGAGCGCTGCAGCCTTCCATGTCCAATTTGTTTTAATTGATAAGCGTGAATACATTGAATGAATACGTGAGTCTTTGATCACATGTCGGACATTTCATAAACGTTACCGTGTACTTATCAACTAAAGTTTTCTCATGGTGGAACGCCGACTATTTTACTTACATTATTCCTTTCAACAATGTAATTTATCAACAGCCAATTCTTCCGATTCGATAAAGAAAAAAGCACCAACAGATCTTAATCTTATGTTCGAACTGGGTCATTCAGCTTGCGCATTCATCTTTTTGATTGCTGAAACTAGTTCATTCAGCTTTTCGACGGCTTGGACTTTGGTGGATCATTTACCTGTTCAGTTGGGCATTGTGTCTTGTATGTTTTTGATGTTTTCTGTGCTTGGTTGGTTCAGTTGGGCATTGTGCCTTGTATGTGTTTTCTGTGCTCGGTTGGTTCAGTTAGGTATTGTACCTTGTATGTGTTTTGTGTTTTCTGTGCTCGGTTGGTTCAGTTGGGTATTGTGTCTTGTATGTGTTTTGTGTTTTCTGTGCTCGGTTTGTTCAGTTAGGTATTGTACCTTGTATGTGTTTATAAATGTTTTCTGTGCTCGGCTGATGAGTTGAGTGCTGCATCCCTGTCTGGATTAATATTATCTTTTTTTGTTCGTGGATTGTTTTATCGTCCCACACTACATTAGCCATTCGAAAGGACGGAACATTTTATACTCACAGAAATGCTTTTCAAAACTGAAACCAATACCTGCCAATAAAACAATAACTCAATAGCTAGAAAAATAGACATGATCGAAAATGATATTTTGATTGAGTGACGACACTTGGTGTTCTACCAAATAAATTTATAAATACACTACTGCAATAAGGCTTTGATGTCGACGTCTTTTAAAATGCAGGCGTCGTTTGTCAAATTGACTTGTTCGGTATAGTGTTTTAATAAAGTAACATTTTAGATATTTTGGTCGGGAAAGCTATCTTACGACAAAAAGACTATTATATTTGTGACTTTCCACATTGGAATTTTTAATATATTCAATTTGAAATACAACTCATGAAATATTCTGTATGGGCTTCAGAGAAAATGAAAAGTTATTTCGGGCCGTTGTTTTTAGTTGATTGACAAAGCATATGTTCCTAGAAAACCAGCGTCAAGTAAACCTCACGGAAGTATGTGACGACTTCCGCGCATGCGTCATTGTTTAAGTATTTAGTTACATGTGTTATTGCAAGGTTTTATTATCCTTCAGTAAAATAGATATATTTTATGTAAATCTAATGCCTTCCATTTTCACAATTAACATTATTTATTCATCAATTAATTGTTACACTCAGTTTCAATTAAAACTGACTGAACATATGCGGACTATAGCCAGATGTAAATAATAGACGTATGACATTTACGTAAGAAATAATAAATACAAGACCTTTCTCCTTTGTGACATTTTCTCGTAGGTGTTTCAAAACTGCCGACGAAACATTCATCGGTTTGTGAGACAGAACAATACACTCAACAAATGTTTTAAGTACACACTTTTTGAGCGTGAATGAATCAGTGAAATAATCATAAAGATTCGATTTAATTTTAACGGCGATATATCCTTGGACATGGCTTCGTTGTAGCAAAAGAAAAACGTCGAACTCATTCATCATCGAAAGGAGAAAGATGCAATTGACGCATGCACTTATTATATAAATATCTCGAAGATGAAAGTATATCTTCAGTGGGTTTGTTTAGGATTGAGACATGATGCACAACCGAAAAAAACACACGAGAAAAATGAAAATTTATTGCAAATTCGACACAGGATGACCACACAAGCTAGTTTTTCTCCCATTCTGTATAAAACACCAGACGTCGAGCTACGTCACATTCATCAACGTCACATTCATTTGGACGTCATGTGTGTTATAGATTATGTACAACATCACATCCTATCTAAATGTTCATTCTTTTTTCTTCAGACATCAAACAACGTACCTTGCGAATAGCATTCAACAGAACTGACCAACATCATGTAATACTATGTCAAACTATATTAAGCATTACTTATTACTCAACACTCCTAAACACGCTCGTGAAAGTCAAACCATTAGAAGCGCTGGTAGCACTGCAGCATCCAACAAAATCGTTTAAAAATCACCAGACTCATTTATAACGATACACATAGAGTGAAAACAAATACAGTTTCAACGGTCCAAAACAAAAGAGGAAAAAAGTATGATGAGTCCGTCTTTAACATAAAGGAACACATGTAGTTCCAATATATAGGATGCATACTAACACTAGATAGGAGCACAGGAACTTGCATAATTAAAAAAAATTAAAATATGAAAAAAAATATTGAAAACAAAATCAGTATTAAAATATACTATAATATATGTATTTTATTGATACTGGCTCTACAGTAGGCCTGGTGAATTTGTTTTTCTTTTTTTAAAGTATGCAAGTTTCTGTGATAGGAGTTACCTAGGATATGTTCAGACCTTTCTGACAAATGTTCACTAACTAATTACAGGCATGCGGAAGTATATTGTATGTGTTTGGTAAACGGCTCACCGACTTGACACCGACGCATTCTTATCGTCAGAGTGTGCAATCATTCTGGGGTTTATCTTGAACGTTCACACTAGTCTTAAATATTATCATTGTAGGTTTTACAACGGTATTACCATATAAGGCAGTAGTGTTCGGTTCGTTTTAAGTAGACAAATGACACTGACGATAATGAATTGACAGTTGCAAACAGTATGCCCTTATAAATATCATTGTAGGCATTTTACGTTCTGTGACAACATGTATAACCTTTTTAAACAAGATCGATTGTAAAATCATACAATGAAACATGTGTTAATGACCACCTGCGAGCAAAGATTACTGTTACACTGTTACAAAATGTGTATGCAAAGACCATGGAAATGTATCTCCCATTTATGAAAGTCACCTGTCTACAAATACTAATAGCATTGTAATGTGCCCCTTGGTGTCTACAGGTTGGACTGTATCATTCATACACAGATGATTATAAAAAGTATACATGTTGCTAGGTCTCGATGATAACACTAGCCTTTTTTACAAATTAAAATAAAACAAATTAAATACATTTTGCACTTTTAATGCATATACTGTTTTAATCTACGATGATTACAAGCGGCCAGTCGACCGTGCAGTGTTTATATTACACAAGTTTATGTATTGTAAATGCTAGAGTTATCTCCTCCGGCGAGCTATACAGAATTACTCGTTTAATCAGGTCAGTCATCTATTTACATAAAATTGTGTATTCAGGTTTGTCACTTGTATACAAACATTGCAATATCATAACATTAACATATTTCTATTGTTTTAATCATTTTATTGGATACCTTCTGGTATTAAATATTATATGGTCTACTGTTTAACAACCGATTCGTGAACCTGTGGTTTGGCTAACTATGTACGGGTGGCAGAAGAACTTCATTCATTGAATAAAGGAAGTATGTAAGCTGACCCTAAGGCCTAGTTGTTTATGATTTTATTTTCCTAATTTGTTAATTTGCATTACAACGACCACCGCAATCAATTAATCCAATCAAATGTTATTACTTACAAATATTACATAAATAAAATTGGAAACAGAAAACAGGGTGTTTAGTAGATAGATCAGGAGATCCGCACATGTTAAGTACTTTAACGTTTTGGCAGGTTGTTGCAATTACTTAGTTATTAATGGTGTAATAATCCTTACTACCTGTACATATACGATGTTAATTTCATATATTTTTATAAACAAAAATTATATATGCCATTAAAATTAATAACTGATGAGTACGTATTATTTAAAGGTGCTGCCTCACAGATCAGGCTAAACAATTTGTATGACACAATTTTCTTACCTTACCAAGTGTTATGTAATAGAAAGCCACTGACGGTTGCTTTGTGAAAGGTTTATGGCAAATAAGCAGTTTTAACCACTCTGGAAATCGTGCACTCGGTATTTTTCCTTTTGAAAATAAGGCAGAATTTTCTTCCGAAAATGCTTTGTGACTTATGTAATTTACACATGATCGAACTGTAACTTTTATTTTTGCAATACGCCAATACGTGAGGCAGCACCTTTAAACTACTGCAATAGAGAGGCTCAGCTCAGTAACCTCCTCATACAGCCCGCGTATCCGAAATGATACATTATACAAGCAATAATACAGGGCCACACAGAACATCGAAACTGAATGATATCTAAAAGCCGAGCATTGCCTTTATTTGCCAGTCAGCTTTCTGCTATAATTATATGGCAGACATATGAGTGCCTCCATTCGTATTTAAGCCCAGGTCGCTAGATTAGACTGCAAGCGCGCAAACCATTGAGATGCGGAGGCACACTGAATGAAATCGTATGTTAATGGTCGTAAGTTGAACCGACCAGTGTTTTCTGAAATTGACTATTGATTTTAATCGAAATTAGTTATTAACTAATACAAATAGTTCCTCCCCAAATACTTGACAAAGTGACGGAGGATATAATATAAATAGAAGCCATTGCTAAGGGAAAAAGACACAGGTATGAAAAAAATTGACACAGAACGAATTTAATAAATGCAGGTTGGTTTTGTATTGTAAAGATGTCATTATTATGTGCATTAAAATTATAAACTACCACAAGGAAGGAATTTTACCATATTGTGTTAAAATTCTATCAAAGGGAAGTAATATTTTAAAACCTCGCGATAACCAAAATTATTCAGATTTTCTTATTTATTGCTTGATGCCAATGTACCACGTATAATCCAGTTAGGATCTGGTGGCAGTGACGTTGCCGTTTATGTGTACACAGACAATTACAACTATTGTCTGCATAGGTAGTGCGAATATAGTTTGTTAGTTCAGCATTGACACGATGAATGTTTGTTAAATAAGCCTTTATAATTGGTTTTACACCGTAATAGTGGACTAGACCGCTGTGTCACTGTATTCTTACCCTGACTGGACTATATGTAGGTGAACCAAGTTATTTATTTTGTAAAGTTATTTTGTACGGAAAATGATATCATGACTTGCAATAAAAACAATTTGCCTCGGTGAAGGAAGTATATAAAGTGTAGTTATATTTTTATCAAAGGGATGTAATAATATTGAGTCGACTACCCAATCGTGAAAGCTCGGCCATTTCCGTTTGTCTCCGGTAAATATTGCAATGCATAAAGGTCGAGGTGATCTGAATGTCGACTACCATGAGCTTCACATGAGATTCATTAATGACGAACATTCCCATAAATTATTGTTAGGTGAATGTATGTCGCTTGTGAAGACGTTTTTTTTAATTCTTAGACTGCAATATTTGAACAGCTAATTTCTCTTGATTAATTTCTACTGTATACGAAATGTCATTTGAAATATTTTCTCGGTGAGTATTGAAAATACAAACGGTGGCAGTTTTCTTGTTACATTTGTAACCAATGACTGCTTTTTCACATGGAAAGTGGCTTGCGTCGAGTGTTTTCGGAATTAACGGTATAACACCAAGAGGCTCCGGCGACGTTACCATAGCAACAAAATAAGTACAAAAACATGTACTAGTATGTGATATAAAATACTAATGGACATACGTGTTGCTTTCTTTAATCTTGAACCCTCCAGATCACTTGTTGATTTAATCTCGCAATTTGACCTACTTCTATTTATTGCAAACAGAAATACGTCGTGTATTAATAAAACGTATACTTCGTTACTAATTTTAACGACGTGCATTTTGTACCAAATGTTCAGATCGTCATCAGCTTAATAAATTGACCACTTTAAAGGGCGGAAACGTGTATATGATTTAAACTGCAAACTCTTTAATATTTGAGAGTACTTTTATTTCAAAGGTTGTTTGTTGACAGATGCAATTTTGTAGGATCGTAAACTCGTGGATTCAGACATTCTAAAGACAAATTAAAAAAAATCTATTCATGTTTGCAAACAAATGCCAATAACTATATATGTCATATTAACTGTATTGCCTTTTCATTCCTTGTATTTCTTCATGTCTGTGAAAAGTATATCATGTTCTTGTTGTCGTGAGACAGAATATACTCTCAGCACTTTTTGAGCGTGAATAAATCGGTGAAATAACCATTACTAATTTTTACGGCGATATATCCTTGGACATGGCTTCGTTGTAGCCAAAATATGTCGAAAAAATTCATCATCGAAAGGATAAAGACGCGATTGACGCGCGCACTTATATAATCATCTCGAAGATGAAAAGATATCTTCAGTGGGTTTGTTTAGGATTGAGACATGATGCACAACCGAAAAAACACACGAGAAAATGAATGAAAGTGTATTGCCAATTCGACACAAGTATACCACACAAGCAAGGTTTTCTCCCATTCTGTATAAAACACCAGACGTCGAGTTTCGTCACATTCATTTGGACGTCCTGTGCGTTATAGATTATGTACAACATCACATCCTATCGAAATGTTCATTCTTTTTTCTTCAGATATCAAACAACGTTTATTGCCAATTGCATTCAACAGAACTGACCAACATCATGTAATACTATGTCTAACTACATTTAACATTACTTATTACTCAACACTCCTAGACACGTTCGTGAAAGCCAAACCATTTGAAGCGATGGTAGCACTGAGAAATCAGGCCCAAATCTCCCGAAGCAGCTCAATCTGAGCTGAGATATATCTCAAATACTGTCACGTGTCTTTGAGATAATTTCCATGGGAGACAAGCCTCTGAAAGTTGGCACCATAAAACAGATACCTTGTTCTGAGTTTATTACAGTAAATATTTTGAGCATAAAACTTAAGAATGATCCCATTTAATACTCTTGACTTGAGCAAAATCTCAATTTGAGTTGAGATTTGAACTTGAGATGCTTTGAGAGATTGGTGCCTGGGCTTGTGCAGCATCCAACAAAATCGTTACAAAATCACCAGACTCATTTATAACGATACACATAGAGTGAAAACAAATGCATTTTAAATGGTCCAAAACAAACGAGGAAAAAGGTATGATGAGTCCATCTTTAACATAAAGGTACACATGTAGTTCCAATATATAGGATGCATACTAACACTAGATAGGAGCACAGGAACTTACATAATTAAAAAATGAAAATAGGAAAAAAAATCAGTATAAAAATATACTATAATATATGAGCTAGTCTCCAGGAAAACATGCTATATTGACATTATTTAAGGACTACATGTAACAAGGTTTTAAAAAGTTTTAAAATAAGAAAAAATGACAAATCTATCGATTCAGTTTTAAGTAATTTATCCATATATTACTATATCTTAGCTCTAAAATTGCAAATGAATTATGTCGAAATCACTTACTTCGTTGCTATGGTGATCAATTTCAGAAAAGTGGGAAAACGAGAAGTTAGTTGTTTAAAACAGTCGTAGCCTTTCTCTAAATGTAAACATTTACAATTTGGATATATATTTTATAACTTAAAACATCATTCTAAAACAGTTTATGTCAAGAATTGATCAAATGCAGTATTTATAAAGTAACAAAACAGCTGTAACTTCCTTAAAAATCAAGATACTAACACAATTTCTTTTGCATTTTGCTTCATTAAGATTACTCTTTGTAATAATAAAAAAATCTCAAAATCAATTTTTTTGTCGAAATAGCAGGTTTTCCTGGAGACTGGCTCATGTATTTTATTGATACTGGCTCTACAGTAGGCCTAGTGATTTTTTTTCATTTTTTTATCTTTAAATTATGCAAGTTTCTGTGATAGGAGTTACCTTAGATATGTTCAGACCTTTCTGACAAATGTTCCCTAACTAATTGCATGCGGAAGTATATTGTATGTGTCTGGTAAACAGCTTGACACCGACGCATTCTTATCGTCAGAGTGTGCAATCATACTGGGGTTTATCTTGAACGTTCACACTACTCTTAAATATTGTCATCGTAGGTTTTTACAACGGTATAACCATATAAGGCAGTAGTGTTCGGTTCATTTTGAGTAGACAAATGACACTGACGATAATGAATTGACAGTTGCAAACAGTATGCCCTTATAAATATCATTGTAGGCATTTTACGTTCTGTGACAACATGTATAACCTTTTTAAACAAGATCGATTGTAAAATCATACAATGAAACATGTGTTAATGACCACCTGCGAGCAAAGATCACTGTTACACTGTTACAAGATGTGTATGCAAAGACCATGGAAATGTATCTCCCATTTATGAAAGTCACCTGTCTACAAACGAATAGCATTGTAATGTGCCCCTTGGTGTCTACAGGTTGGACTGTATCATTCATACACAGATGATTATAAAAAGTATACATGTTGATAGGTCTCGATGATAACACTAGCCTTTTTTACAAATAAAAATAAAACAAATTAAATACATTTTGCACTTTTAATGCATATACTCTTTTAATCTACGATGATTACAAGCGGCCGGTCGACCGTGCAGTGTTTATATGACCCAAGTTTATGTATTGTAAATGCTAGAGTTATCTCCGGCTAACTATACAGAATTACTCGTTTAATCAGGTCAGTCATCTATTTACATAAAATTGTGTATTCAGGTTTGTCACTTGTATACAAACATTGCAATATCATAACATTAACATATTTCTATTGTTTTAATAATTTTATTGGATACCTTCTGGTATTAAATAATTAAAACATGGTCTACTGTTTAAAAACCGATTCGTGAACCTGTGGTTTGGCTAACTATGTACGGGTGGCAGAAGAACTTCATTCATTGAATATAGAAAGTATGTAAGCTGACCCTAAGGCCTAGTTGTTTATGATTTTATTTTCCTAATTTGTTAAATTGCATTACAACGACCACCGCGATCAATTAATCCAATCGAATGTTATTACTTACAAATCTTACATTAATCAAATTGGAAACAGAAAACAGGGTGTTTAGTAGATAGATCAGGAGATCCGCACATGTTAAGTACTTCAACGTTTTGGCAGGTTGTTGCAATTACTTAGTTATTAATGGTGTAATAATCCTTACTACCTGTACATATACGATGTTAATTTCATATATTTTTATAAACAAAAATTATATATGCCATTAAAATTAATAACTGATGAGTACTATACGTATTCTTTAAAGGTGCTGCCTCACAGATCAGGCTAAACAATTTGATTGACACAATTTTCTTACCTTACCAAGTGTTATGTAATAGAAAGCCACTGACGGTTGCTTTATGAAAGGTTTATGGCAAATAAGCAGTTTAAACCACTCTGGAAATCGTGTACTCCTTTTCCTTTAAAAAATAAGGCAGAATTTTCTTCCAAAATGCTTTGTGACTTATGTAATATACACATGATCGATCTGTAACTTTTACCAACTATAGCGTTAACATCAGTGAGGTATTTGGTTTGTTTTGCAATTCGTTTTCATCAAATTTAAATATATTTCAGACAATTTAAGTGATAGTATTGTTAATTCTATAGGATATTAATACCCTATATAAATTTGGATGTAAAAATGCTAAATAACTACAAATTACCAGTGTGGTTCGCAAGCTATTTTAAATGTCTGTTGGATTGTTTATGGCATATACAGGCATCTATACCAAAATTAGGCGAATATTTGACAATTGTATTTTATTTTTGCAATACGTGAGGCAGCACCTTTAAACTACAGCAATAGAGAGGCTCAGCTCAGTAAGCTCCTCATACAGCCCGCGTATACGAAATGATTCATTATACAAGCAATTATACAGGGCCACACAGAACATCGAGACTGAATCGTATCTAAAAGCCGAGCATTGCCTTTATTTGCCAGTCAGCTTTCTGCTATAATTATATGGCAGACATATGAGTGCCTCCATTCGTATTTAAACCCAGGTCGCTAGATTAGACTGCAAGCGCGCAAACCATTGAGATGCGGAGTCACACTGAATGAAATCGTATGTTAATGGTCGTAAGTTGAACTGACCAGTTTTTTCTGAAATTGACTATTGGTTTTAATCGAAATTAGTTATTAACTAATACAAATAGTTCCTTCCCAAACACTTGACAAAGTGACGGAGGATATAATATAAACAGAAGCCATAGCTAAGGGAAAAAGACGCAGGTATGAAAAGAATCGACACAGAACGAATTTAACCAATGCAGGCTGGTTTTGTATTGTAAAGATGTCATTATTATGTGCATTAAAATTATACATTTCCACAAGGAAGGGAATTTTAACATATTGTGTTAAAATTTTATCAAAGGGTAGTAATATTTTAAAATCTTCTCGCGATAACCAAAATTATTCAGATTTTCTTATTTATTGTTAGATGCCAATGTACCACGTATAATCCAGTTAGGATCTGGTGGCAGTGACGTTGCCGTTTATGTGTACACAGACAATTACAACTATTGTCTGCATAGATAGTGCGAATATAGTTTGTTAGTTCAGCATTGACACTATGAATGTTTGTTAAATAAGCCTTTATAATTGGTTTTACACCGTAATAGTGGACCAGACCGCTGCGACACTGTATTCTTACCCTGACTGGACTATAATATTTATGTAGGTAAACCAAGTTATTTATTTTGTAAAGTCATTTTGTACGGAAAATGAAATCATTACTTGCAATAAAACAATTTGCCTCGGTGAAGGAAAGTATATAAAGTGTAGTTATATTTTTTTCAAAGGGAGGTAATAATATTGAGTCGACTACCCAATCGTGAAAGCTCGGCCATTTCCGTCTGTCTCCGGTAAATATTGCAATGCATAAAGGTCCAGGTGATCAGAATGTCGACTACCATGAGCTTCACAATAGATTCATTCATGACGGAAATTCCCATAAACTATTGTTAGGTGAATGTCTGTCGCTTGTGAAGACGTTTTTTAGTTCTTAGACTGCAATATTTGAACAGCTTATTTCTCGTAATTTATTTGTATACGATATATCATTTCAAATCTATTCCCGGTGAGTATTGAAAATGCAAACGGTGGCATTTTCTTGTTATATTTGTAGCCAATGACTGCTTTTTCACATGGAAAGTGGCTTGCGTCGAGTGTTTTCGGAATTTACGTAATTATACCAAGAGGCTTTGGCGACGCTACCAAAACAACAAAATAAGTACAAAAACATATACTAGTATGTGATATAAAATACAAGTGGACATACGTGTTGCTTTCTTTAATCCGGAACCCTCCAGATCACTTGTTGATTTAATCTCGCAATTTGACCTACTTCTATTTATTGCAAACAGAAATTCGTCGTGGATTAATAAAACGTATACTTCGTTACTAATTTTAACGACGTGTATTTTGTACCAAATGTTCAGATCGTCATCAGCTTAATAAATTGACCACTTTAAAGGGCGGAAACGTGTATATGATTTAAACTGCAACCTCTATAATATTTGAGAGTACTTGTATTTCAAAGGTTGTTTGTTGACAGATGCAATTTCGTAGGATCGTAAACTCGTGGATTCAGACATTCTAAAGACAAAAAAATCTATTCATGTTTGCAAACAAATGCCAATACTATGTCATATTCACTTTATTGCCTTTTCATGCCTTGTATTTCTTCATGTCATGTTCTTGTTGTTGTGAGACAGAATAATACACTCAACAAATGTTTTAAAGGGACTGTCTCACATATTGGTGTACCGCAAAAATAAAATTAAACTGTCAAATATTCATGTAATGTTGGTATAGTTTCCTGTATATGCCATAAACAACCACATTGAAATAAAAAATAACTTAGGAAACATCGGCATTTTGTTGTAATTTAGCATTTTTACACCCAAAATTCAACAAATGCAAAATATTGTAAATAATGAAATATAAGCACACATTAGATAAGGAGTTTCTTGCTAAACTGTTATATGAATATTAAAACCATGAATTGTGTAAAGTTCGTCTGCTCAACGGGTTATTTTTACAGTTATATTTTTATCGACCCTCAAAAAATCATCAGTCATTTTATAGCGCGTAGGAATTTATTTGCACAAATATGTTTATTCATTAAAAACACTTTCAAAAAGTTCACACAATACAAACAAATAATACATAATTCAATCGTTATAAAAATGGTTGAAGATATTGGTTGATCTTTGCTGCCACTTGTTTCTTGTTCGGATGAACTGGTTGTGGAAAATTACATAGTTAAAATCGTAGTGATTTCTGAGATGGTATGAATAGCAATACTTGTTGGAAATACCCGAAGTAAAATTCGAACAATTTACCACCCATCGCATATCTACAAAGTAGATCTTAACTATGACAAGTCTTAGCTAAACATAACAGGTATATCACACAGATATGTGGCGCATAGCGTTTTCGGCGTAAAAACGTCATTTGACGTAACGTTAGAGGTACCCGTGCCTTACGAAATTTCAAATACAGAAATTAGAAAAGGTACTGCAACTTATGGTTTAGTTATGTTAGACCGACTACCACGTTAGGCGCTTTGCAGGAACCTTTTTCCAGAAAAATAACCGCGACTACTGAACAATCAACTTGAAGCAAATCCGGAGCAAGAACCAAGATGGCAAGAACATGTCAAATTGCAGACCAGACATCACAAGGACAACCAACAAAACAAAACAATTTTGAAACAGATTAGTACACATGTATTTTGGAAAGAAACTAAGCAGCCTTACAAATATATGCTGAACAACGAAATTGTCATACAAAATGACACAGTCTCACAAAAAGTCACAGTGGCCAATGCGTGTAAAATTCTGTTTTTAACTATAGTGTGGACAATACATACACACATACTGTAGACAAAGTCGATCTAAAGCCACACAGAAAAGGCGGCAGCTTCTAGCCACCGGCCACGCAATAGTCAGACATAGAACGAACCATCCATATAAAGTGAGCGATATGGAATTTTGTTGTAAATTTTATGAACCATACTCATCCTGATTCTGTGACGATACATGCGTCGTGTGCCTCCTCGTCAATAAAGTTTTCGTCTAACAGTATTTACTCTTACAAATGCACAACTTCAAGTACATGTGTAATACGATACATGTAACGGGGTAACACCACCTCCAGCACCAACCCCCATACAGGTCGTGCTTAAAATAGCTCCTGTGGAAAGCCCTGATATACTAGTATGTGTTGAAATATTAAGACGGTGAAAAATATATTCAGTGCAGCGAGATGAAATCTAATACTGTCTACTAATGAAGCGACAGTATGCCGATGCGACTGAAAAATGTACCTACTGATAGTTTTTTAGTGACTACATTCTGCTAGGTCGCTAGGCTGCCAACCTCACGCTGCTAAGGCTAATAGGCCGCTAGCCTGGCAACTTCACGAACATGTAAACCAAGGCGTGATCATTACAATAAAGCACCCGTTGACACGGGCATGTTCATAAATGTGTGAATATATAAATGTGTGAATTTGTGAAAAAGTAGCTATGTTTTAGACACTTTTTCGGGGGTGCGCCCACATGGTATCAGGTAGAAATCGTGATTGACATCACATAATATTTCAAAAATCTGAAAAACAACAAATAGTCGCGAGTCCATAGAATATGCAACATTCCAACGTTGGATTGAGTATTCAGCGAGAGTGTCGGTATAAATGGGTGTAGTGTAAACACGGGCGGTATCTAGGACAGGAACCAGAAGGTCAAGCTATAGCTAAATTTCCAACTTAGGTAGCTAAACGGGGGATTAACTGTATAAACTCTATGGTTAAAGTACATAAACATGCATAACCTAGAAATACACCTATAGTAGTACACAGTAGACGTACATAAACAGTTACATACATGAATCAAGTAGAGTTGATTAGGTAAGACTGAATGATAATAAAGTCGGTGGGTAATACTGGTCGGTAAATTATCTGGCCACAGAAAAGTATTTGGCATGTAGGAATTCTTAATCGTGTGAATATTGCGGATACTTCATGCCAAACGAGGGAATTAAGACCCTTATTTTGACTTTAAACAAGATCAACAAGAAACCCCCATAAAACATAATACAGTAAAGTTCCGCTAATAAGACCACTTTGATTATTTTGAAATCATGCAGATTTTTGCCAGTTTAAGGTCCCAAAGTATTAAATTTAGAACAAAAAGGGTCCGCTAATAAGACCGATTCGCTATTAAGACCACTTTTTTGACTGGTCTTATTAGCGGACCTTCACTATACATGTATACAACAATCCATACAGTGCTTTGGATAGCGATTACAAGTATTCAATAACAGTTCCGTAGCTGAATGGTTATCGCGCTTGATAGCTAATCAGGCTACCCGGGTTCAAATACGGGTGGAGGCACTCATATGCCTGCCATATTTCAGCAGAAAGCTGACTAGCAAATTAATGCTATGTGCGGCAATAACAGGTGCGCGTGACGTCACCGCGATTTTTTCCTTTATATTTATTTATATACTGATTAAATGAGGAACTGACTGTAATACATAGAATCAGTCTATGATGAGGTCGATTACCATCGTAATAATATTAGCTAGACTAATTACACACGGAAATAATTAGTTTAAGCATCCAGAAACACCTGTATAGCTCAAATCGGGCTTAAAATATATCAATTTAATTATCGACTTATATCAATAGCCATGGAAATATTAAATTGCAACAAAATAGACCCGTGAGTAAATAGTAATGGTTGTTTATTACCCGACGGATAAATCTATTTTATCATCGTGAAGACTCCCTCATTTGGCACGTATTCGTAACCACCGTATATTATTTACACAATTATTATGCTGTTAAACAGTTTCAAAGTGCCTAAAAACTGATGCCGCTGGAACCTCATAACCGATATTACGCATTGGTAATGAAATAATGAGCCATTTGCAGAATGAATTCGTTAGCGGCCTTTTGCACCCATATAATATAATATATGTACATACAGGTGATATTATGCTCTTGTCTTGTCTTGAAGGATGAAAACTAAATGCAGACAAATTCAACAAGCGATGTAACGTGTCACATGCTATAGGGGTATTTGAATGGACAACATAATAACTTCCCAAAAGCCAGCACACAAAGGTAGCTCGAGGGATTGTACATGTCTTACTTCGGCGGTATTGGTAGATGCTTGTACTTGGCGGCATTTGTCATAATATTATGTCAGATAAACAAACTGTATACAGTATGTTCGCATGGTGCAATCGCAAAATATCCTTGGTACGGCTGTCCATGATTGTTGTCGACTCTGTGCTATTCATAGATGGAGAGGTTGGCTTTCAGGGACTATGTGATATCCTATGCTTCGATGTCACTGAAGGACTTTTCCGAGTGGTAGTCTGATATGGCAATTCCTCTTGTGTGTGGGGGGTAGATGGTCTTTCTATTGGCTGCGTGAACTTACGGTTATTGGTGTTGGTAGGACGGTAAGACTATCTGATAATTCCTAGCAGATTATTTCCTTCGTTTTTAGGCTGCGACAACGCGACGAATCGTCACACCGCGGCCCCACAATGCTTGAACGCATCGGAACTTACCCAGACTTAGGAGAGCGCCAAAAAGCGTGGGAGCAAATCGGGATGATCTTACCAGACCTTGCTGCATCGTGATTAGATTACTGATAGTACTCTACCTATCTTAACGAAACGTAGCAGATAGTGATAGATCGTGGTGGAATCGTAATGCAACTTAACGCATCGTTATTTCAAAGTCCACCAAGATCCCCTACGATGAAGCATCAAGGTCTGACACGCTACGTTAAGGCCTAATCAGTTTTAATGCGCTCCGCTACGATTACCACGTTCCATCACGATCTCTCAAGATCAAAGTTGAATCGGGACAATCGTGGTCAACTTTTTGACTGTCAAAATTTTTGACACGATGCTCACGATGCTCGCGATCCAACCAAGTTCCCCCACGATCATTACGATTCAATTCCACGACCTCCAACGATCCACCACGCTCACCACGATTCTTTCTAATCGTCGTCATCGTGGCTATCGTGGCTGACTGTAAACGCAGCATAAGCAACTACAAAGTTCTACTTACATGGGTCAATTTGACCCAATAAAAGTGTATTGACATGGTATTGACACATCAAAATGATATGCAACAATAGTATATGATACATAAGGCAAACGCACGCACATAAAAATGATATGCGCCAATATTATATTAGACATAAGGCAAACACACACACATAAAAATGATATGCGTCAATATCCTGTGGATGCAATACTTATTATTATTATTATATTATATGATTATCATATAACCCTGTAAAATGATAAAGAAAATCAGACAGGGAAGGCGACACTCAACTGAAACAGTCGAACACAGAAAACTGAAACAACACAGACCCCAATCACATGGCCAATACTAATATACACTTAACGGTACTTCTAACGCTACCTTTTGATTTTTCCTGATATCTCCAAAACACTTCGAGGTAACTTCATCAACTTTTCACCTCTTTGAGTTAAATATATTTCCTGTTACTGCGCGTGTCAATTTAGAAATTGATGAATAAAAAAACTAGCGATTAAAGCGTAATTTACGTACCCTGCATTTCAAAAGTCACATAAATTAAACAGTGTATTTATCAAGGGTAAACTGAGTTTTTCCGTATTTGTTTAATCATTACTGTTTGAGCTGTAACACGTGTAAACAATGAAAAACATTGATAAAAGTTGTATACGTTACCAATTCCTTGGTAACGAAATAACAGTTGGTAAGCTATGATCGCCTCAAAACAAACTCCTCTTCAGAACAAAAAAGATATAAACGCTAAAACAAAATGAAGGATACCATGAAAGTAAAATAAACATACTGTTTAAACAAAGAATATGCTATGTTGTACAGTATAATTGAATTAATTCAGTTTAGTATCGTGTTTGGTCGTCATTAATTCTAATTTCAAGTTGAGCTCGACTCCCGTTACACGCAGATATCGTATTTTCTCAACAGACTCGTTGTGGTAATGGTTAACAATGGATTTCGCAGCAAAAACGACATCATTTTATTAATTAGTCGGTGTGTGAATGGTGTCAATGACTATCAAAAACAGGAGTGAATCAAATCTGGATAATCGAGACTTACTTAGGAAAAAAGGACACACACAATAATAAATTATAATCGGGTAACCAGCGTTGCGTGAATTTTTTTTTAATTATTTCCTAGTTTAATTTAGTGTACATGTATTTGGAAGCGCGAGCAACGTGCAATACTCTGTACAGTAAACATCAATGCTCTGTACACGCACTTCTTTCTATTTTGGTGTGTATCTTTGCTGTACTTGGATCAATTTTTCTGAAATTCGGACTTAAAACATTTAGATTCAATACAAACAGAATGCCCAGTTCAAAAAGATATATCTTGGTAATACACTCATTCCCAACTTGTGTAAAGTGCTGTGGTCAATATTTGCGTGTGGACAACAGCCCAATACTGGTTCATGAACACTTCTACGAATACCTGTCATAATATAGCATACTTTAAAGTTATAAAATTATCCGAAGACGTTAAAACCTAGTTGAGACTGATGATGTAAGTAGTCAGTAGTTTGGAAAATATCGTATACATGTATACAACAATCAATACAGTGCTTTGGGTAGTGATTATTCGATAACAGTTCCGTAGCTGAGTGGTTAGCGCGCTTGATAGCTAATCTGGCTACCCGGGTTCAAATACGGGTGGAGGCACTCATATGCCTGCCATATTTCAGCAGAAAGCTGACTGGCAAATTAAGGCTATGCGCTGCAATAACAGGTGCGCGTGACGTCACCGCGCATTGTTTCTTTATATTTTTTTATATACTGATCAAATGAGGAACTGACTGTAATACAGAGAATCAGTTTGTAATGAGGTCGATTACCATCGTAATAATATTAGCTAGACTAATTACACACGGAAATAATTAGTTTAAGAATCAAGAAACACCTGTATAGCTCAAATCGGGCTTAAAATATATCAATTTAATTATCAACTTATATTAATAGCCATGAAAATATTAAATTGCAACAAAATAGGCCCGTGAGTAAATAGTAATGGTTGTTTATTACCCGACGGATAAATCTATTTTATCATCGTGAAGACTCCCTCATTTGGCACGTATTCGTTACCACCGTATTTTATTTACACAATTATTATGCTGTTAAACAGTTTCAAAGTGCCTGAAAACTGATGCCGCTGGAACCTCATAACCGATATTACGCTTTGGTAATGAAATAACGAGCCATTTGCAGAATGAATTCGTAAGCGGCTTTTTGCACACATAAATTATAATGTAATATGAGCCAGTCTCCAGGAAAACCTGCTTTTTTGACGGAAATATTTATTTTAAGATTTTCCATAGTCTTAAAGGATAATGTTAATGAAGCAAAAAGTGAAATACATTTTGATACTAGCTTGTGTTTTAAGGAAGTAACAGCTGTTTTTGTAGAATCCCTCTTCGGTGCGTTGTGCACTATATAACTTACTCCGTGTTTTACTCAACCGGAGTTTTTTTTCGAAATTGGTCAGTCACCATAGCAATGAAATATGTGATTTCGATATAATTCATCAGAAATTTTAAAGCTAAGATATAGTACTAAATGGGTAAATTACTTAAAGTAGAATCTATAGACATGTAGTTTTCTCATTTTAGAGCTTTTTATAAACCTTGTTACATAACAGAAATTACATAATGTCAAGTTCATGTGTTGGGCATGGTGCCGTGTACTTGTTGCATGTGATGCTATTATTTTTTCTGTAATTTTTGACTTGTAGCTGATTCTTGACGAAACACCATGTTATTGGCACTGTCGCCATGACAGAAAAGTGGTAAACCCTTGTCCAATAAACGTTCTTTGAACCATTGGAAAAAGTGCCATACATTCACTTGTCAGTTTGTGAATAAAAACTATTCTGACAACCGTTCACCCATTATAACAAACACTACCACCATGTCATGAAAATGGCCGCGATCGGATTTGTTTTTATTTGGTTCAAATAAGGATAAGATTCACAAAAGGCTTTTTCGCCCTGTGATTTTTCAAAAAATAAAAATGCATGTTCCTATAAATTTGTCCTATAATCCACACTACCTGTTAAAAAATGAGCATACACATCCCAATTTCCCTGGTAATATGTTGACAAAAGTGCAGAAATATGTCATGTCGTTTTTTTGTCATTTTCACGACCATCTATGACTTAAAACCTCCCATAAACCACGATGACAATTTTTTTGTAATTATATCTAGTTTAACAAAAATTGTCATTTTAACCATTTTCATGGCTTTCCATCATCTAAAACCTTCACCAAACCCATTATGGCATTCTTGCTGTACTTTTATGATTTTACATACTCAGTGTTCTGCATATTTTACGTAATTTATGTACAAAATAAGAAAGTGTAGCAAGAATGCCATAATGTGTTTGGGGAAGGTTTCAGATGATGAAAAGCCATGAAAATGGCTAAAATGATATTTTTTTGTTAAACAAGATATAATTACAGAAGATTTGTCGACAGGTTGAGAGGAAAATTGGGATATGTTTGTTTATTTTTTTTTAAAGATTTTGTATTAGATATATAGGATGTAATTATAGGAACGTGCATTGCTTTTGACAAAACACTGGGCCAAATTAAGCCATACATTAACCTTGTTCAACGTACAAATAGCCCTATCATCGTAAACCTTTTCTCAATTCAATTCAATGAGCACTTACTATTTTCATGACTTTTGTCTTAGCGTTATGATTTTTTGTTAAGTTATGTTTTTACAAGGCTAACATATTTTAACTAATGCAATCTTCCATACGAACCTTTTGCAACATTATCAAAATAATTCGATTGAAAAATTGGATGGATACACTCAACTTCGCTACCAACTCACATTGCCAATTTGGGTTTGTGGGTTCGTCCTAGATATCATAAAACTAATGGGCATGGATTGACTCATTGTCAACTACTTGTATCCAGCCCTTCCATATACGTTCCCATGTTCGGGATATGTGTATGTATTATTTATCCGATTCGTCTACGAAATAAAACCGATTAGTTATTTTGCTTTTTGCGTCGGTTGTGTCAGTCGATTTGCAAGAAACTTTGCAAGAAACTTTGCAAGAAACTGCAACTAATGTTTCTACTCACGTAGAGTCTACACTTCTTTCGGGTTCCATCTTCCACGGCCGTTTATATCTTCAGTTTTGGATGTGATGATGAACTGTACCGTCTTCTGTAGGATGCAAACATCTTCATCAATGCTACATTGGACGAGACGATAAGCGATGTCCCGTGTATACATAATGTTTTACATCAGTCACTTAAAAGACCAGGGATGTTTCAGGAACTGGGGCATCTTCTATATCTTGCACTATCCCTAAAAACTAAAGTGGATCTTCTTAGGACCTCGCCCATATGGATTTCCGGTGGAAAGGACAAATAAAAGCATATACATTGTACATAAAAAATCGCTGCTATGTTTCGAAAGGTGTGTGTCTGTGTGCCTAACTTTATTTTGCACTTTCTCCAGTTTTAGGCCGATATGCGACAGAGGGCAGAAGGCGCTGTGGTACCCCATCGCCTTAAAGCCAGAATCAGCTTCCCCCAGCACCTTAAATCCTAGAATGGTGTCTTTAAATCATTATAGGTGTTAATAATGTGTTCTGTATTGTGTTATTTGAGTGGTTATGGCTTGTATTGTGTGAAAAGTTCTTAAATTAGCCTTTAAATTAAGGAAAACGATACAGTTATAACTTTTTAAATTGTTTAGCCATTCTCATGGAACTGTGTAAGTTCGAATCCTAACAATGCCCCAGCGCCTTAAACAAATTCTGTGGAATGGCCTGTGCAGCGGTATATGGAATTGTGTATGCCCCTCTACACAAACACATTATTTTACCCTGACCATGGATCACGAATTGTCTAAGTCAGCATTTGTACCAACCTGACCAAGCATCTGCAAACCCACGTCTAAGTCATACCGATTGTCTATTAGGTTAATTATAAACCACTCTATCAAGCTCAATCGAAGAAAGAGACAAGTGCAATACCGTCCGTCTTTGAAGTCGGTACAAAATTAAGTGTGTTGTTTTGGTATTTATAGCCGGGCAATCATTCAATGGTGCATACTAATTAATCGCGGCAATGGTTCAAGTGCGTATGTTCCTTTACATTTATGAACATGAAAATGACAACAAGATATGTTTATATCAAGTCGACGATTGCTTTAAATGTTACATCAATTAACATTTTCACCAGACAACACCTATTAAGGTAAACTTAGTCCAGTGCAATGTTTCCGTTCCATTGGTTTAGTCCTTGTTTCTGACGACATGTGTTCTTTTTAAAGCGCTTATTGACGTGTTTTACAGGCCATTCATCTGATCTGATTGCTCGACTGCTATTTAGAATTCATTATATGACTACAATTATAGTTTTTGAGATGTAGATTGCTACCAGAAACTGTGTATTTATTGCTAAATAATGAGTTAATAGGTGATTTTCGTAAGAAATGCTCATGTAAATCCAACAGTAAGGAACAATTAAATACTTCGTATTTGAGCCTGTTATAACAGACTTAAGTTTTTACCTTAGACGTTTATAACTTTAGAGCACTATTTTCTGTAAAAATCGGACTTATTATGTATTGCTCTATTAAATTGGAATCTAACTGTGATGAAACAATACATACAAGTATACATGAAAGTCATTTAACCAACACAATATATTTTTAAAATAGCAGTCTCAGCTGAGCAATAACTTAAGTTTTTTCGTGGAATTGGGGCCTAGTGTCGTATGATAGGTGTATTTTCAAGCGCTTATTGACGTATTTTACAGGCCATTCATCTGATCTGATTGCTCGACCGAAAGTATCTCACAATTTATCGCATAATTCGCTGGCTTAGATTGAGAAGGTCGTAAGTACAAAATCGATATTATGAGCAAACAAGAAAAAAACTGTCTGATAACTACTCTTTACTTATGGAAAAACAAGTGTTTTAAACTTCGGTTTCGTCAACATGAGCAGGTCCGATTGTCATGACGAAGCGCCTTGATATGCATATTTCAAATATGCATGAGTCTTCAAAAGGCCGTAAGTAGTACTTACGATCTTCTAATTCTAAGCCAGCGAAATGTCCGACATTGAATTTTTTTCATGAAAATAGGCTCATAAGAAGCGTCTTGTGTTGCAGATTTCAAATATGCCTGAGTCTTATAAGGTCGTAACTAGCACTAGCGACATTCTCATTCTAAGCCAATGAATTATGTGGAGGATATGACCTGAGCCTTTTCATTTGTTCATGCTCCTCTTGATGGTTGTTCTTATGATCTGTGACTGTCTTTGTGGTGAGGTACTTTCATGCGTACATTGTGCCTTTTCAGTTTCTCTTTTACCATGTTGGTGTGCCTCATTGCGTTCTGTTGTTTCTGTTGAATGCTATGTTTCACAAATAACACTGTTCAATATTTCACTCTTCTTTAATATTTCGCCATACAGGCTTTATCAAATATTACAAATTACTGCTATGTTTCAGTCAAATTTATCATTCTCTCTTTGATTCAATACGTATGAAGAACATACCAGGATATTATGATGCTTACAAACATAGCTGGATTAGCCTACTTTTCACAATTGGTTACTAAAGTGGTCAAATTTATATTAAAATACCACTGAATTCAATTCAATTCAATATCTTTGTTTCCACCATATATGGTGATATGATATATATATTTATACAAGTAACTATGTACATGGTGCATTATATCGTTATATACAGTCAAACCTGATGTGTTATATCAACTATCTGTACTATAGTAAATATATTGAAATTTACAACTAGTTCAGGATAGCGTGATGCTTACAAACATAGCTGGATTAGCCTACTTTTCACAATTGGTTACTTTAAAGTGGTCAAATTTATATTAAAATACCACTGGTAAATCGTACAAACTTAATGAATCCACATATACCAAACTGTCCCGCTTTGGTCATTATCATTATCATGGGTGCACTGTAGAGATCTGGTCAAAATAGTCGGTGTGATATTCTGCGCTCTGTCAACTCCGTAAAACAGGTAGGCGTCATCGGCCTATAATCGTTAAGACACTGCTAGATTAAGCGTAGCACGAGCGGCAACTTCAAATTCACCGTCTGGTGCCTGAGCTTCAGCTTACAAATGTATGATGTATATCCAACTGCATTAAAAACTTTCAATATCTATATTACTGCAAATTAATTACTTTATTTACAGGTCTGCAAGCATTATATCTCGTATACAAATGAAGCATGAATCAGACACAAAATTTTAGTAATTAAAAGTTGGCAAACCTCATCATAATTTAAGCTCATGCTATTAAAAAATATACCAGATTTATATATATATTACTGTAAAATCATTAGTTTCCGCGAGTATTAGATTTCGTGGATTTTTGGTAAAGTGGTAGTTTGTTGTTTTCTTAAAGTCGTGGATTTGAAATGTCGAAAGAAAAAAATATTTCTTAATTAATTTTGGGGTCAATTATTCGAGGGATTTAATTTTGCGATATTTTTCATATGCGAAATTAACCAAAATTAATCCTTTGCGAACACTTTAAATTTTACAGTATAATTTGATTGTGCATTTTGATCTAGGCGAATCTTCAACAGTCATGTGAACTTCGGCATTGATATCATTAATTAATCCTTTGAATTAAATTATTTGTAGGCGTGTTGCATATTTTTCACTAACATTAACATAACAGAGTTGGAACAAAGATTAAAGAAGTTTTAATTTCTTTATTTTCATGTTCTGTCGGCAATTAATACAACATGTCAGGAAATCAGAAAATTTTGCAAGGCTCAACATATATCACGATTCCGTGGTTTATATATCAATGATGGTGCTCATGAGATTACTGAAACATGCATTCGAACAAACTTTTATCATGCATCCTTTAATTAAACCAGTGTTGTTTTCTTTCAACAATATGAATGATAATTGTACTTACTACTAAAGGTAGATTGAACAATACTGTATATAGCTCTGACTTAGAATGAGAAGGTCGTAAGTACAAAATCGATATTTTGGAGAAAAAAAATAGAAAAATTGTCTGAAAAATACTCTAATACGTTTGGAAAAACAAGCTTTTTAAACTTCGGTTTGGTCAACATGACCAGTTCCGATTTTCAGGAAAATAAGCTCATAAGAATGGCTTTGTGATGCAGATTTTAAATATGCGTGAGTCTTATAAGGTCGTAAGTTATTTACGACCTTCTCATTCTAAGCAAGCGATAAAGTTAGTGATGTTATATCAACCTTTTAAATGGCAATATATTTATTGATTTCGGCCACCGGCCCACAACAACACAATACAGATCACCATCACGCCAGTAATGGTCTCAAATGAATAACAAGAATGATTATACATGTACTAGTAAATACGGGGGGAGTTGCGGCCGCCTTACGACATAAATAGTGATATTCGAACCAATGCAAAGCAACACAATATTATTGGTGCCTCACATCAGTGGTGCACTTTCTATGTTTAGGTATTGATGTTACATTTGTAATGGTCTCTCTTTTTTTAGAAGGATGTTAAAAAACGTACGTCCGGGTACAATATAGCAGTCTAGTCTCACAGTTTTTGTCGATCATTCTCAATGGTGTTGGATATAATATTGTCAATTAACGCCTGTATGCTAGTGACGTCAAACTCCCCGCAGTGATTACTTCCCTTTGCAAAGCGGTTACCTCACTTTGCCCGTACAGTCTTATGAAGACAATGCTAATGGACGTGTCCCTGTGAGGAGGTTGTAGTGACGTTAGTAGATTTTTTAATCCAATGCCGTGTCTCAAACACTAAGAATAACTTCTAAATACACTATGCAACTGTTCCAACTTGACACTTTCGTTTTTTTTAAGTTTCATTGCTAGTATTTTTAGAAGCGGTCGAAACTACTTTAAACCAGTTGGACAAAATCAAAATTTATCTTATTACATTGTATATGGTTTCTTGAACTTAACAATGCGTTTTTGTGCAATAAAACAATCATTGTACCAACAAATGTCGTAAATTATATTTGAGAAGAAAACTAATTTATCACATGTTTGACGTCGCGGTAGCGTAATAAAGCCATTATTTATTTTTGATAATACACTAGTGTAATAAAGCTATCACGCGACGTCATTCAAAGAATAGGCGACGTCGTCAAAGTTGCGCGTTTATTATAGTATATATCTTTATTTACAAACTCGGCACATACGTGCTTTTGGTAATATAACACAAAACAGCACAAAGACATTCAATACATACATACTCTCATACATGCAAGAACATTCATATAAATACATACAAACAAAAATACATGGCAACAGACATGATTAAATGGTGGTCGGTAAATACAATTAAATACCGTGGTTGGTTATTAAGACTTTAAAAGAAGAAATTTTAGTTATCTAATTTAGATTTTTCAACTGGTCATTTCTGATAGAAAAGGCTTCTCTTAAAAAAGTAGCAATTTTATATAAATGTTTTTTATTCTTTGAGGACATTATATTAATAAACTTGTTCAAAGTGGGCCATGATGAATTTCCTAGATATTTATTTCGAATATTACTGTATAGAGGACAACACATTACAAAGTGGAATTCAGATTCAACCTGATTAAGCGGACACAATTTACATATACGATTTTCTCTTGGAATATTGTTTGCTCTACCCGTTTCTATATTAAGGGAATGTGAAGAAAGTCTAATAGATGTCATATGTTTTCGCAAATTATCATTATCAATTAATCGAATGTAATCAGAACACTCAAAGACGCTCTTAACTTTTTTGAAATATTCTAGTCTGGACATATCGTGTACAGTTGATTGCCATTCCTGAATAAATTGATCACGAAGTCGTCTTTTAAGCAAAGGGAGATAATTCGTATCAAAGTTTCCAAAGATATTTGTACATCCTAAATCATCAAATATTATTTTCATTTTATTAGCCCAACAGTTCGTATTATTTGTTTGGCGTTGTTCATCAAAAACCTGTCGAATAAAAGATTCATTATCTGACATAATTTTAAACAAGAATTTTAATGACCTCTCTTTAGCTAAAACGTATAAGGGATATCTTCCCAGCTCCCCAAGAACAGCACAATTTGGTGTATTCGCACGCACACCTAATATCTTTTTGCAAAATTTGATATGTAATTTATCAATTTCTTTATACTGATATACCCCCCAAACTTCTGAGCCGTATAGTAATATTGGTACAACCATTGTGTCAAATAGATGCAATTTAGTTTTTATATTTAAATTTATTCTGTCAAATAGTGATAGCAAATTATGGTACGCTTTTAATGCTTGATCGCACAACGTTTTTACTGCATGCTTTAAATTCCCATTGCTAGTGAAATGGCTACGAAGGTAAGTAAAGTGATCAACAATCTCAAGCGCATCATTATTGATGAAAAATTGTTCGTTATGTAATTGTTTTCTTTTTTCAAAAACACAAATTTTAGTTTTATTTACATTTATTTTCAATCCCCATTTAATCGAATAGGTATTAATATGATTAATTTGAGCTTGTAAGCTTTGAGGGTCGGTCGTAAACAAAACAATGTCATCCGCGAAGAGGATTAAATACCTTGAGAGTAGACTTATGTCGTTCTCTGTTAATGAATCAATGTTTATACAATTTGTAATGTCATTTATAAAAAGGATGAATAATAACGGAGATAAGGGCTCACCTTGTCTCAGGCCTACGGTGACATCGAAAAAATCAGATATGTTCATGTGAGAAGACAACTTTAGTGAAAAATTAGTAGCTATTTTATGTTTCGGTCGGAAAAGGTTAACATGCGATAAAAAGAACATTACATTTGTGACTTTCCACATTGAATTTATTAAACTCGTTGAAAAAATCGATAGAAGAGCCTCGCATTTTATTATTTTATTCAACTCGTTTAATAAATTCAATATGGAAAGACACTCGTGTAATATCCTCTATAAATACAATACAAGTACTGGAAGAAAATTAGAAATTGTCTAAATGGAACATTGGCTCAGTATTCACGGCTCTGTGTGTGTATAGGAAAAGTGAGATTAATACAGCAGCGTGGAATACATAACCTTTAATTCTCTACAACAAATGCCAGCGACCAATTTAATTTTAAACCATACAGTAATCCTCGTTACCGCGTATTCTTACATATTTAATACATTAGATATACCAAGTAAATTATCCACAACACACACAATCAGTTTAATTAAAAGCCTTCGTAGGCAATCTAGAAGATGATTTAAGACTTAATTGAAGTGGAAATGATTGTAAATGAAAACCGCGAAATCGCAATAAAACTCTATTTGTAAATCGCAGTTTAAGAATCACATAGACATAAAAACAAAGTCTGCAAACGTGATCTTCTGATAATTATCTCTTAAAAGAATCATTAAATAACAAAACACCAGAAAGAAAAGAATGATAATACCTTTGTACTTATGATTTTAATTATGTTTCGTAGTTTCAAAATTGTTTCAATGTATTTATTAACGTAAACTTAACCCAGGATTATGTATACATTAACAGGTGGAAAGAGCAAATCGCTGACTTAGAATTAGAATACTTACGACCTTTGTATGACTCGTATATATTGGTTGGAAATCTCCATCTCAATGCGAATCTTGTGAGCCTACTTTCATGAAAATCAGAAGTGGTCATGTTGACCAAACTGAAGTTTAAGAAGCTTGTTTATCACATAACCCGCGGTCCAGCAGTGCCGTAAAGCCGTGCCGTAAAATCGTTCGGCACTCCCAGAGTGTGCAATAAATATTTAAATTAGCCTGACGCGACGTAAGCCAATCCATGCATTGATTGACCCATGACGTCAGGATAATACCAACGTCGCCATGGCGTCGCGTTCGTTGTCCCGCTTAATTTTGACTGAGACATATACAGCGTACATCATCATTTTGAACAATAATGAGCGTTCTCTTAGGTTATGTGATAAATTGAATCTTACATTCGTGCTCATTACATGCGAGTTTTATTAAACTCGTCGACAAAAACAATATGACACTCGGCAAAGCCTCGTGTCATATTATTTTGTCCACTCGTTTAATAAAACTCGTATGTAATGAGCACCCATGCAAGATCCTCTATTTTCCATTAGTAAAGAGTAGTTTTCAGAAATTTTTTCTTGTACTGCTTTTGTACTTACGACCTTCTAAGTCTAAGCCAGCGAAATGTTGAAACTGCATCCCATTATACGAAACATGACAACATTTATTTAAAACTGAATCGATGGATAGTATTGTTTTCGTATTTTAGAGCTTTTTCAAACCCTTATTGCATACACTAATTACACAATGTCAAAATAGCAGGACTTCTTTTTCTCGTTCGGTTGTGTGTTGGGCATTGTGTCGTGTAATTATGTTCTGTATTGTTTTTATGTTTTCTGCGCTCGGCTATTTAGGTTAAGTGCTGTCTACCCTGTTCGATTTGTTAGTATATTTCTGGTAACTAGTGACGACAAGCACGTTACAATCCGAGTTTATGGTTAACGTTGGAAAGTGTAATTTATTTCTTAATCAAATTATTGAAACAATATCACTTATAATGTTTAAAAGTACAAGCACGTAATAGTAACGTTACACTCATACACTACACCCACTTAAAAGCACGAGGCTTGTCAAAAATCGCTTCCGTATATCATTTTTGTTAATTTCAATTCTAATTTTAAGAAATATGACACCAGTATCAATTTCTCCAATCATTTAACCTTTAGTATATACACAAACATGTTTAAGTCAACGCCTCTATTACGCGGTTCATGCATACTTAAGGTATCGGTTTACAAACTAAAAGTTCTAATATATTTTCCATATAAACATGGCTTATTAATTTCTATGATAGCTTTTCGAATGATAGAACTGTATATGAGCCAATCTCCAGGAAAACTTGCTATTTTGACATTGTGTTATTAGTGCACTATGACTGTTAAAATTATTTGAGAGCTTGTTTTATATAGAGGATCTTACATGAGTGTCTTTCTATATTGAATTTTTTAAACGAGTTGGATAAAATGATAAAATGCGAGGCTCTGCCGAGTATTTTATCACTTTTATTCAACGAGTTTAATAAATTTAATATGGAATGACACGAATGTAAGATTCTTTTTATCACATAAACTAAATACACAGTAAAAGTTTGTCGAGAATGCACACACTTCCCCTTTAGCAAAAAAACTCCATAGGAGTAAAGCGGTTCATTGAAAGAGCTAAGAAAATAGTGCAACAATGTATGCACCAATATGTTAATTTTTCTGCCTTTGAAAATAATATTTTTAGGGTATCTAAAATCCTGCAGATATAAAACTACGCTTAACAAACTAGGACCACAGCAACACAACGTATTCTGTTCTGTTCCCGGTTTTAGTAACAACCAAAGACAGGGGAAGTAACTAGGTTTTCCGCGTGAATTTATTCGCGATTCGTCTGAAATAACTGATTGTACACGATGCAAGTACTTGGTAAGCAAGGAAAATCTTCTTTAATACTCAAAATTAACGGATTTATACAATGAAATCAACATCCAGAGCCGTGTGTTTGTGTAGATGACAGATATTTGGTATGTACATTTCGTCCCGATCTTATTCGTACCCACGTTTAACGGACCTACCGTCATGTTTACTTACAGTTATAACTCTTAAGTTCTTGTACATCTGTTATTTTGTGATTATAACATGCCATAGAGTGCTCATAATCGGATATAAAATTTATTCTATTCTAAAAATCACGGATATACACAGTATTTCCGTGTAAAAATGTATTCTTTTACTTTTTTGACAACGTGTATGAATACATGAATAAAGTGACTTGCCCTTGTATATCCCTCATTTGCATGTTTATTACACGTGTGTATTATGACTTTTATGTAATGGGTTTATTAAACTCCCAGAGCCTATTTTATGTGATAAAGTTTCGTTCATATGTATGTTTTAAAATAAACTTTCTCCTATTAGCAGGTTTTTTATCACATATACGAGGGTTGATCGGGAAGTTCGTATAATTATGTTGTGAATCGTGTTTTACTGCTCAAAATGAATAATAAATAATACCATCACACTCTCCTATATATTATCACACTCTCTTATACAAATGATAAAAATACATCAAACAGTTACATAGTTACGACGATTCCTAAACAGTCACTATGAATAGACGCTGCGCACCAGAAAACTTAACGACGTCACATAACGTCAAACACAATTCAGGTCCACTGTATGGAGCACTTGAAAACACCCACGTAGTCACAATACAATGCTACGAATGTCTGATTTTTGACATGCCTAGCTCTTTTGTACAGAATCCATCCATCGTTAAAGGAGAAATCTCGAGCTCGCTGACAATCTGTCTAAAGGTTTTGCGTCTGTCTCTCCGGATGATTCCTCTCACTTTTCACGTACACACGGAATCACTGTCGATTGCCACATTTCTCTTTTGTTGTATTCAATTGATCTTCAGTGTTCTTTGAATCTCTTTGCCGTTTGAATGTAACTGCCGGACTATATGCATTTACGTTATCGCACATTTCATCATTTCATTGGTTTCTGTCAGTGTTTTATCATATTCCCACGCAACATTCTGATCACGCGCCTTAATTCAATGTCACTCGTTGACGTCATGACGCTGTTTCCGTTTCATTAACTGTTCAGATAAACACAGTGCTAATTTGATAACGGATGTAGTAAACAACATTACATTTTAGGGAAATGACCCCACGGCGTTAACGTATGATGTGTTGTATTTGCGTGAGATTTAGCCATGTAGAAGACTTTAAAAATAGCATTGTTCCAGGAGAACGAAAGGTGAAAAATATAGCAATTTTGGTGTGCGGCAATTAACCAGGTGTTGCAGCGTTGCCAAGAGTATCGTTACTTGTCGCATAAGTCACAGTGGTGGATTTTTATTCCGTCCAATAGTTCCACTTCAATCAAGTTGATCATATTGATAGTGAAGTTTTATCAATATTAAATATGAAACAAAAATAAATAATTTATAAGCAAATTATACGAACTTCGCGATCACCCCTCGTACATGTAGATCCACGTATATACATTTTGGCCCGTTTTACGGACATAACAAAATACCACTAGTCTAGCCCCACTGACATATTTGTAGTCTTAATAATTACTCTGGTCTTAAAAAGTTGAAATACGTATATGTTAAGAGAAATTATATAAAAGGCTGCCGAATAAAATACTAGTATAAGATATGTATCGAATGCAAACATACGAGGGGTGTTTACTAAATAATGCAACTGCCCTGTGCAAGCGCACTGAGTGCTTAATTAGATAGAATTATTAGTTGTATTCGAACATGATGTCCTTCATTGACATTCTGTGAGAAAATTATCAAAAGTGACATGTACAACTGTTAAAATAATATCGCTTATCCAATTAGCGCAAAATCGCTCAAAATGGCCGTCGTCGATACTATAGAATATAGATGGACCAGTGTAGTTATTTTGTCATAACTTTTTTATTATTGAAACGATATAATTTCTCCAGGGTGATTTAAAAACTGCAATTTATTATCCTTATATTAATGAAAAATATTAAGATTAGCTTGATGTTTAGGCGGGGGAATTAGCGTTAACAAATTACTACCCGTTTTTACATTGAAAATAGTGCAATTGGGTAAAACTAATATATATACTTTCCAGTTTAACTTGTAATTTAAACACTATGCTTGAAACCAACATGTTTCTCTAGCAAGAATTGGAAAGAAAACTATATTATGGTTTTAAAGGTACTTTTCAATAAAATATTAAATTATATTAAAGCGGGGGAATAAGGAGTTGCATAAAGTCACTATATTTTACCGCGTTCAGCATTTTTACGGAAGTTTACTGAAATTATCTATTCATTCCGTCAGCTATCGGATTACAATAGGCGGATGGGAGATTGTATAATGTTGAATAATAGAAATATGATCGGATTGACTTTAGATTGATGAAATACTTGATTCACTTCATTTTTAAATCAGTGTTTTAACATCTGCGTCATAAAATGGTTTATTATATGTCATCAGAAATATTGAATATTTGATAAAGGTGTGAAATAAGGCAATGTTTCAATATACGAGACGTTATAAGGTACAATATCTTGCTAGAAACGTCATCAAAATATGAAACAGATGTGAAATGTCAAACTTGGTTGTATGACATACAGGTTATATTTGAAATAAAAACGCAATGACACCCCGTTACAAGCACAGTTGATAGTGTATGTTGTTACAAACGTAATCTGACCAAATAAGGGAGATTGTATTGAATTGATACCAGGAGAGTCTAAAAAAGTAAAAATGATGTGATCATTTTCTTTCAACATCGATTGTTTTCAAGTTATAAAAAGATTTCTGAAAATATTGCATTTTTATATATACGAGGGTTGTCCGCAAAAGTCGCGAACTTTGTCTCTCATTTCAACACTACGCATAATTTTCCAGAAAATCTTTCACATATTATTCATTAGTTATTTCTTTACATATGTGTAATATTAAAAATTCATTCCCTTCTTAAGTTTGGTAATTATACTTGATTAACTAATGAGAGTTGGGTTGAGTCGGCGCATGTCCTTTTATAATTTGTAAAAACGTATCGGCTTTCATTCAAGAGCTTATAACTTAATAAGTGTTTTATTTGTGCATTAAAAAATATGCCGATGTCGATTCCATTGTTTCTCACGTTTTTGTGCGAAATTTAAGGTCGATAACGTCATTAACAGCAAAACTATTATTTATTCGCACCGCTCCGGTTTACGTGTCGTTCAAAAATGGCAACGTCAAGGAAATGTGCGGCGCAAAGAATTACTGCCGGACTATGGTCTGACACTCGCATAATCAAAAACAGAAGTCAAACATACAAAAAAGGGAATGTCAGTAGGACTCTAGTCTACACCTGGTATAAATGTTTTAAAGGGAACTTGCCAACAAAGTGAAGACTGCCGAGCCTAAAAGGAAACACCGGCCCTAATTAACGGAACTTAAAACGTCATCCACTAAGACTGACATCAGACGGTAAAATGCTGCGGCTAAACATGGTATGTGTTAAACTGTTGCACATAAAATATTTCCGGAAAATTGATAAATACGTCAATGTGCAAAGCAATGACCTAAATATACACAGATTGGACACTTAATTGAAAACAGAGAGAAAATGCAAAATTGCATGCAGCAGATTCTGATATTTTGCATGAACGCTTTTGTTTGTCATCGCTTTTTAATGACCAATATCTCATTTTGAAGAGTTAAGTTTCTTCTACTGCATGATGTAACTTATTTTTTCCTATCTCTTATAGAATTCAGAAAATTATTATTTGAATGAGGCAAATTGGGTATTTTCTGATAAAATTGAAATTTCCATTAAAATGAGAGTAGGTCTGGCTCTTTGAGGTCTTTTGTTTTATTCCTTGACTGATTTCAATAAATTAGGTATCATTTTAAAGCAGAATAATAAATATATTGCATAAACTTATTAGTTTTTTCATATGTATATTAAAACATGAGATATAAGGTATTTAGTACAAACGAGATTTCGCGAGATTTCAGAAGATGCCGCGAGATATTTTGAGATTTGGTAGATTTTTCCAATCTGTGTATATTTAGGTCTTTGTGCAAAGCAACAGCTCTATTCTGTCTAGAGTCGACTTGCATCCACTAGGTTAAATAAAAGAATACGGGAGAATACGAGAGTACTATACCGAAGTACCACGGTCAGATTTTGACTAAGGTCGCAAAGTACGGATATCTAAAGCCACATTAGGCCTTAAACGGCTATTTTCAAAAAGCAACAACTTGGTAACCTATTTGAAGAGCCATGGATTTTGAGCACTTTAGTTGAGTCCTTAAGGTGGAAAACACAATAAGATGGAAAAAACGAAATACAACCTCCGTTCGGTTTGTTTACAAAACAATGAATTGAAAACAAAAAATGCACAATTTACAATCTAAGGGAAACAACTCTTGCAAAATTAGTATTTTGTCATCCATACATTTCACTTAAATGTAATTTTTGGCATATTATTTCGACAGATACATTTAACTTTCTGTCGTCAATTATTGGTCATTTGTGACTTTATCCTAATTCCTTGTAATTAGTCTATTTACTGGATGATCGGAAAAAGGTCTTGGGAGAGATAATGTGGCTTTAACATTCGAATATTAGTCATTATTACCGTTGCGGCAATGGGGACTGTGTAGGAGTTTAATATTTTACTGCAAATTGCTGAGTTCAATGGAAACTACTTCGAATTATTTTTTCATCTAAAATTAGCAATTAAATCTATATATGAAAGCATCTGGAGAAATTAATAAGCAGACAAGATAATAAAATATTTAAGTCTTTTATTCAGTAAGTGACAAATATCGCTGTGACAAATCATTATATCGATGTGTTAGTGAAGGAGGATAACAATAGCACCGAAATAGAGCAGCGTGAAGTCGGCAGCCTAGCAGCGTGAAGTCGGCAGCCTAGCATCCTAGCAGCGTGAAGTCGGCAGCCTAGCAGCGTGAAGTTCGCAGCATAGCAGCGTGAAGTTCGCAGCCTAGCAGCGTGAAGTTCGCAGCCTAGCAGCCTAGTAGCGAGAAGTTCGCAGCCTAGCAGCGTGAAGTTGGCAGTCTAGCAGCCTAGCAGCGTGAAGTCGGCAGCCTAGCAGCCTAGCAGCGTGAAGTCGGCAGTCTAGCATCCTAGCAGCGTGAAGTCGGCAGCCTAGCAGCGTGAAGTTGGCAGCCTAGCAGCGTGAAGTTCGCAGCCTAGCAGCGTGAAGTTCGCAGCCTAGCAGCGAGAAGTTGGCAGCCTAGCAGCGTGAAGTTGGCAGTCTAGCAGCCTAGCAGCGTGAAGTCGGCAGCCTAGCAGCCTAGCAGCGTGAAGTTAGCAGCCTAGCAGCGTGAAGTTGGCAGCCTAGCAGCGTGAAGTTCGCATCCTAGCAGCGTGAAGTTCGCAGCCTAGCAGCGAGAAGTTGGCTGTCTAGCAGCCTAGCAGCGTGAAGTTGGCAGTCTAGCAGTCTAGCAGCCTAGCAGCGTGAAGTTAGCAGTCTAGCAGCCTAGCAGCGTGAAGTTCGCAGTCTAGCAGCGTGAAGTTGGCAGTCTAGCTGCCTAGCAGCCTAGCAGCAATAGTATTGTAATTACAGGGGAAACACTTGGTCCGTTAGTATGCATCATGTATATGCAAATATATGGAACGCCATAGCTGCCTTCTGTTGGTACTAATCAGTTTGTTTTGTGCATTTATTAAGTTGTTCTATGCTACCATCATTATGTTCTGAGTATTTGCCAAAGCGTTCGGTACTTAAGACATTTTGTCTTGTACAAACACCAGTTCTTTCTGTGCATTCGTCATTATGTTATGTACAATTACTAACTCGTTCTGTACAAACGACATTTTGTTGTGTGCATGTACTGTTTCTTTCTGTGCAGTTGCCATTATGTTATGTGTATTTAACAGGTTGTCCGGTAGATAAACTATGCTGTCCTGTGCATATGTCAATATGTTATGTGCATTTACCAATTCGTGATGTACTAAAACAGTTTGTGGTGTGCATACATCATTTCGTTATGTGTGTTGTTCATTATGTTGTGTGCATTAATCATGTTGTTCTGTGCATACATCATTTCGTTATGTGCGTTTGTCATTATTATTATTTTGATATAACGTACTGAAATCATGAATGAGTCCTTTTGGAGAAAAGTCGCTACTGTTTATAACCACTAACCCCTCGTTTTTGTTAATATGTGTACTTTTCAGAAAATGGTCACCATAGCAACGACATAATATTTTTTAACATTACTCTTGAGAAAAAATAAATCTAAGACATGGTGCTATATTATGCAAGTACTTAAAAAATTAAATCATAGAACATGATGTTTTTTCATTTAGGAGCCTTTTCGAAACCTTAAAATATTACTATGTAATTATGTACATTTAAAATGTCACTAAACCCGGTTTTCCTGGAGAACGGCTCATGTGTATTATTTTGTCTAATAATCTTCACTTATCTTTCTTGTAACAGTTTCTGTATGAACATTGATTCAACAGGGTGACTTTATTATTAGTTCTTCACTTTGTAAATATTTGTTACGTTTCTGTTTAAGCGCATATCTATTATTCAATGCCAGGGTTGTTTTCTTCGTTTAAGCCGTTACCATGGTAACCAGGGACGTATTCAGTGGGGGGCTTTGGGGCTGTGAAGCCCCCCCCAGGTGGCTGGCTATATACCATTTTGAATGAATGAATTGGGGGCTAACTAAATCTCTTGGCATCTATCATACTGATAGTGACCTGTATATTGGACATTCTAGATGACATCCTGTGAATATATTGTATAGCCCTATAAACCTACACGCTCCATGGTTTCACAAGGTAATGGACAAAACTACACATCAGCCGCTGAAAAAGATTTTATATTTCATGGAAAGCAAATAATTGTCCCCTTAGCGTGGCGTATATTTCATAGAAATCGATGAAGAAATAAAATACTTATGGCTATTTTATTTTCCAATGTTTACAAATTTCTACTTGTAACTGTAGTCAAAAGTCACGTGGTATTGCTACACTGTGATAGAAGCTTTTGGAAATAGTGAGTCAACATACGAAACTAGGGCTTCTCTGACTTTACATGCAGATTTAATGACGCGAAAACCAGGGTGGGTCTAAATTTTGCAGTGTATAGCCCTAGTATTGGCAAGTAATTTTCTGTGGTAGTCGGAATAGTCCCAAATTGGCCATTTTCAGCGTCATTTTTCGACCGATAATGACCAACAGTTCCATAAGGCCTTTTTCAAAAAGTGATGTATATATTGGAAGATACTGTTTTTTGTCTAGTGCCTAGTTAATACAAATCAGAAAATGGTATTAATTTGCTACAGGCTGCTATGAGGAATTTTTGGGACATCAAATTGTATTTGTAGACAGCGGACAGGTAGTTTGTAAATTACTTCGAGATGGTCCACCGAAAAAAAATGACAAGATTCATCTAAAGTTTATGGATTGTGGCTTTCAACGTTTCGTCACGGAAAGTATAAAACCCGTGACGATTTTCATATTGTTTCCCAACAAATACAGAAGTACAAGTAAAACAAAGTTTCGTCACGGAAATTTCAACCGATACAAAACCCGTGACGATTTTCATATTTGTCACGGGACATTAATCCATCACGGGTTTTAGGCCTTTCTTATATTATAAAACGTCACGGATTTTGTATCGTCACGGGTTTTAGTAGATCCCACAGTTCACCGAGACTCTAATCTACTGTATAGTGCCGCCTAAGTCATTGGACTTGTTTTGTAAATATTCTTACTTATTATTGTTATTTCACAAAATTTATGCCCGAATTCTGAGAGTTAAGTGCCATGGTTGAGTAATGGCTATTTAACATAGAAATGACAAAGTCTAAAAGCAATATAGGAGGTAGTGCAATCTTACAATTTCTTTCTCTAGTTCATGGCTCTCTCTTTCAACAGCTACGTGATAACATATTTTGATAGATTAAAACTGGGACGAATAACACATACTAAAATCATTTTGCGAGCGAAGCGATGTCGAAAATTCACATTTTGTCTACTTCTTAATCAAGAATAAAAGGCAACAAATTATATATTAGATCTACAATACTATTTCAGGCGGAAATTATTAATATTGTATAAATTATTGGAGGGGGAGACGATATGTAGCCCCCCCCCCCCCATTCCAGACATTGAGCCCCCCCCCCCCCCCTGCTCCTACGCCCATGAAATCTAGTAAATCAGGTACTCTATAGAGTAGAATTTACTTATCATTCGGTCCAAAAGCAAATGCACCACAAAATGCACACACGAGGTTCCAAGGGATTTTTTCCGGACCCACCCAGCCATGGTGCGTAAATACAAAAGGGTCCAGACACGCCCCTGTGATAATGAGTCTAGATAGTCAAATTTGCCGCCATGAATCACGTGACTAATATATTTACCCACGTGACCAATAATCTCTTTCCGGTTTAAAGAGAGGCTACACAAAGAAAGAATCTGAATAAATGGACGATAAACGAGCGTCTGGCAGGTATATAAAACACCTAAAGTACAAAATCGATAATTCACAAGCTGTAGCGATTAAAGATACAAAAAAACTGATGAAAAATCCGCGGTTATAAAAATAACTACTCGACTTCTTTTGGAAGATTCGCTCCAAGTTATTTCGTAACCGTACCTGTTATACAAACTGAAGTCGCCCAAATGATGGCAAATCCGATACATTAATTATATTGATGTTTGTATCTCTTCCAGATGAAACCACAAAAAATAAGTTATTAGGTCTATTGGCCTATTATTTATGTCATACCCGAATTAAATAAGAAATTAGATTTACTGTTTAGCAAGGTTTATGCACCAGTCCAGGGAGAATAAGACATTTTCAATTTTTTTATGTCAAAATTCCCACCCCGGAAACAATGGTTACTGTCTATTTTCCAATGTGGGGCATGGTTTTTCAGCCGGATAATTATATTAAAACACGAATAAAAGTATCACTGTCGTCTTTCGCAGTGTAGAAATTCCCAGACCCAGTGATTTTTTTGGCCTCTTTGGGAAAGGGTTCGTTCAGATTGGGAATTTTCGCATTGTGCCAACTTGAAATTGGGAATTCTCATGAAGCAGACAGGCCAAATAAAACAGAAAAAGAGATTACATACAGGTGACTGTTAACTGGTTTCTGTAAACAGTATGCTTGACCTCTTGTAAAAAATGTTCATAACTTTGTCATTTTATGTCCGATTTTGAATTTTATTTTTAAATGTTCATTGGGAATTTCTCCCTTCAAATTTGAGAAAATTATACCCTTTTTTAAATTGGGAAGGTACCGTTTACCGGTAGCAAACAAAGAAGGAAAGAAATCACTGCAGACCAAAGTCTATTCCACAGGACTCGGGAGTCAGAGAGATTTTTCTGTCTAATTCCCCCCTGTATCCCCGCCGCTCCCCCGGGCCGGCATAATATTGACTGACCAGTGCATTACTTTGTCACTTAGGTCAGGATTTGCATGGTCACTTACTCACTAGTTTAGGAGTTACTTGGTGTTACCATTATTCCTTTGGTTACTTGTGATACAAAAGCATTAAAGCAATTATTGTGAAAAAACTGACAATCCAAGTGCTGACATGGCCGTATTCAGAGACAAAAAAAGCACAGAGACTACTCTATTCAATGGTATATTTGGGGAGATTTTTTTCTTGAAAAGTTGTGTTATTATAGTTATTTCTATTAGTCAAATTTTAACCGACGTGTGTGCCCCAGTGATTTTTTAGTTTGCATGAATTTTGAATTGCGTCACTCGACTCATTGTGATTTGTGACTCATTGACAAAGTCCATTTCCCGACTTTTAATGAGAATAATGTTTTCGCGTGTCTACATCCTTGCGAATATTAGAGAAAATAGAACTCCCGCTAAAAAAAGGGATTTACAGTATCACTCAGTGGTAGAATTAGTACTTGTCAGGTTGTCCGGGACAAGTAATTAATTGATTATTGTTGATATGGGCAAGTAAGTCCAGGGCTCTCATTTGACCATTTTTGGGGCCGAATATCAGCCCCATTACCCCCCTTAATGAATATACATTTTTCCCCTATTTTCTGAAAAATTTCTCCTCAAATTTTTTTTATTTTTTTTGAAAATCAATGAAGAGCCTTTGTTAATGCTGTTAAGCCATTGCTGTATCTGTTGTTAAAGCTTGAAATTGGCTTTTTGTTCATTTAATATGTATTACTTTTATAATAGTATTGATATTTATCAAAGACAAAATTCCCCTTTTTCTTGAAAAGGACGCGAAATTCCCCTACCTGAGGGCCCCTGGCCCTAGTCCCAAAAGTGTAGTGAGAGCCCTGAAGTCTACAGTAATTATGCATAGAGTATATAGGAAAACTGTTCAGTGAGCCAATTCGGCCAAGTAGTTTAGAATCCTAAATTCACAGACTGATTTATTGAGACCTACTGAGAACCCTATCAGTTCTCTAAATATCAATAATTTAGTAAACAAAGTTCATTTCAAGCGCATTCTTTAAATGAGTGATTTATGACCATTAATAGCATTATACATTTTGTGTTTTGATTTAGGTCTATTTAAATCGCTCCAATTGTTTAAACTTTATGTTTAGGTAACAAGCGATGTTGCAATTTTCATATTTTTTTCAGGTCGAAAAAGCCTGCTAAACCACCGGAAGAAGGCAGCTGGGACTGCAGCGTGTGTACCTACAAGAATTCAGCAGAGGCTTATAAATGTGAAATGTGTGATGTACGGAAGGGAACATCCACTAGGTTTGTTAATCACTTCTTCAAAAATATAAGGGGGGCCCCCGGGGTAGGGTTTTAGTCATTTCAAGGGCAACAAAACAATTTTCAAATTGTACTAGAAATTGATTACTTACCAGCACTTGGTGAAATGATGTGTAACCCCTGGCCCAAATTCCACGAAAAAACTTAAGTTATTGCTCAGCTGAGACTGTTATTTCAAAAGCATATTTTGGTGATTAAATGACTCAATTTCAAATGTATATTTAGATACATTGTTTCATCACAGATGTCAATTTAATTGTGCAATACATCGTGCTTTAAAGTTATAAACATCTAAAGTAAATCTTACGTCTGTTTTAACAAGCTCAAGTACAAGGTGCTTTATTGTTTATTTCTGTTGGATTTCCATGAGCATTTCATACAAAACTCACCTACTAAATCATTATTTAGCAATAAATACACAGTTTCTGGTAGAAATCAACATCACAAGACTATAATAATTATTGTAGTCATATAATAAATCAAAATAGCAATCTCAGCTGAGCAAAAACTTAAGTTTTTTTGTGGAATTGGGGCTTGGCCTTAAGGCTTACCGGCATTGTCATTTTTAAGCCGGCTAGGGTAGAGTATAGTCTGCGAGTGCGTCCTTGGATTCCATATATGACTGAATGTCATAGCCTTCAAGGCCAGCCAGGATAAGACCACTATAATTGAAGATACATCAATATGATAAATTTGCGCATATAAATTTAGATGAAGCAGTAACAGGCTGCTCACATCATTCACTTATTTAGCAATTCTTCACTGCATATTTTATTAGGTATATTTTCAGCTTTCAAAAATAGTAGCTTTGGTTTGAGATTAGGCTTGATTATTTTTCACTGTTTGTCAACTTCAATCTACAGTGTAGCAATACCACGTGACTTTTGACTACAGTTACAAGAAGAAATTTGTAAACATTTGAAAATAAAATAGCCATAAGTATTTTATTTCTTCATCGATTTCTATAAAATATACACCACGCTAAGGGGGAAATTATTTGCTTTCCATGAAATATAAAATCTTTTTCAGCAGCTTTACCGAATTTTCAATTACCCTGTGAAACCTACACGTTCCACGGTTTCACAGGGTAATTGACAAAACGGCACATCCGCTGAAAAAGATTTTATATTTCATGGAAAGCAAATTATGTTCCCCTTAGCATGGCGTAGATTTCATAGAAATCGATGAAGAAAAAAAATACTTACAGCTACATTTGTGTTCCAATGTTTACAAATTTCTACTTGGAACTGTAGTCAAAAACCACGTGGTATTGCTACACTGATCTAACCAAGAATTGAAAAGTAAGGATTTTGGGTGGTGCAACTTATTTACCCCATAACCACATATCGATATTGATGCTCAATTGACAGAAAAATAATTCCAATACATTGATATTATTTCCATCAATGACAGCCCTAATCTAACTCCAAGGGAAATATTACTCTGGGGGTATAATTCATAATGGTGGCTATTAGTATTTTACAATCTAAGGGGTCAAAGACTCAAATGGTCATTTTAAGACTCAAAGGGTCATTTTAAGACTCAAAGGGTCATTTTACGGGTCAAATGGAACCCCTGCAATCACGCAGCAAGTCCAGATTAGATTACAAGATTGGGCAGGGTTTGTTTTACTGGACCCTGACTCCTCCTTATAGCCTTTCCCAAAACAAGGTTGTCTCCCTTAAATGATCATCGATTAGCTCCCTTGATTTTGAAAAAATTACCTCAGGAGTATGTGTCCGTAATAAAATGGTTGACGATGCAGGAGCTATAAGTAACATTTATTATACCTGACTTTTTCCGCAATGCTAAAGTCCCATTGCCCCAGAAGAAGATATTTTGACTGTCATCGACAGTTCCAACCTTTTGGACACACGATCGACCGAAAAAAGACTGTCAGGTCATGTGATCGGCCTGACGTTTTGAATGTCATGCAAGGGCAAGTAACTGCGTCGATCTTAGTTCTTTGACTGTTGAAATGTACAAAATTTTCTACAAATAGACTGACACAAGAAGACAACTAAAACAAATCTGTATTCAAAATCAGTTTCATTTATTCAACTTCACCTGGTTAAGAACTTTGTACATTAGGGCTGAGTACCGGTTCACGTATCGAATTGACAACCGGTATTTAGGGTTCGGTCGATATACCGTATCGAACGTTCACGTATCGAACAAATACCGATCAAATCAAAATTAAATAAAAAAAACATGGCTTTGCTTGGTTTTTGTGTTGTTTTTATTGCCGACTTCAGCATATCTTTCACGATGGAGCAGCATAATCTTGTTTCCTTCATTGCAAGTCAATGTATCGTTTACAAGTCGACATTACTCGACCTACTCGTATTCTGTAAGCCCAACATATTACTAATTAATTAAATCCAGGTTGTGAATAACACGCTGACGGTCAACACTCTGGTTTGTTTTTCTTGGCTAATTATTAATTAATTAGTAATTAAGGGGGTGTAAGCTTGCATGTTAGAAAATTAATATGTCAACAAGATCTGCACATGACTAAAATTCTATAATTGACCGATAATGGCAAAAATATGTCAATGTGACATCACCCAGCGCGGTGTAATGTGTACACATTTACTAGGCAATGGTGTGTAAGGTTAGAACGGATGGCACATCGGGAGCGATTAAACGAGTACCTGAGATTGTTTTCGTAAAATACGACGTCCATAATTCGGGGCTAGATGGTATTTGATGTAAGTGTTGGCGTTAACTGTTAACCACAGAAACCACTGACTGGTTACCACATAGGAAATGTTTCTCTGTTTTTAGCTCACCTGTCACAAAGTGACAGAGTGAGCTTTTGTGATCACTCTTCGTCCGTCGTTCGTCAACAATTTTTTGTGTAGACACTAGAAGTCACAATTTTGGCCAAATCTTTATGAAACTTGGTCACAATGATCATCTCAACAAAATCAAGGTCAAGTTCGATATTGGGTCATCCGGGGTCAAAAACTAGGTTACAAGGTCAAATAATAGAAAAACCTTGTGTAGTCACTAAAGGTCACAATTTTGGTCTAATCTTTATGAAACTTGGTATAAATGATTATCTTAACAAAATCTAGGCCAAGTTTGATATTGGGTCATCCCTGGTCAAAAACTAGGTCACAAGGTCAAATCAAAGAAAAACCTTGTGTAATCACTAGAGGTCACAATTTCGGTCTAATCTTTATGAAACTTAATCAAAATGATCATCTCAACAAAATCTAGGACGAGTTTTATCTTTGGTTATCTGGGGTCAAAACTTAGGTCACAATTTTTAATCTTAGAAAAATCTTGTGCAGTCTCTAAAGGTCTCTATGTTGGCCTTATCTTTATGAAGTTGGTCACAATGATCATTTCAACAAAATCTAAGTGAAATTTGATATTGGGTTTTCTAGGGTCAAAAACTAGGTCATTAGGTCAAATCATAGACAAAACTTGGCTTAAATTTCAATATGCCATTTGATCTATGTGATGTAAATTGCCAAGTCGCTTTATAAGACAATATGAAAACCTTGTACATGCAATAGAGGCTACCATTAAGGTGTATGCATGAACTACTAGGACAGGTAAGTGACCTATGGCCCTTTGGGCCTTCTTGTTTGATAAACCATATTTGAAATTATTACTTCTAAAAAAAAAAAATTCTGTTTTAAGACCAGAGCAATGACGAGTTTAATAAATGAGAACTCATAAATGATGATGTGTTGGGTACCCAGCTGTTGAAGTATTTCATATTCTAACTCTATTTAAATCAATTGGTAACATTAATACTCAATTTTAGGCCAATACGGAATTTTTTCACGAAATTTTCTGTCTGGAGGAGCAGGGGTTTTCCTGCACCTTCTGTGGGTCCTAAAAACGGACACATTCCCAAAGTAAAAGGACCCATTGAATCCCAATGGGATGTATCATCTATTTGTTTTCCAATTGTATCTAACTTATTTTTGACATAGACATAATGTAGCTCTGTCATCAGTCTAAATATTTAATTGGTTTTCAATTACATTTGTACACAAAAGTATAATCACACTTTACAGACCTAAACATTGCTTGGGATACCATATAGATGACTTTGAATTAAGCTTCTTGTTGTAAAAAATGTCCTAATTCATGACTTGAGTCCTTTTCCTAAAACAGCCAGGAAAACCCCTGAGGAGGGACAGGAAATCACAACAAGGGGGCCAAAAGCACCGTTTAAATGACTCAAATGCCATCGAGTAAGTGACCTGGGTACTGTTTTATCAAAGCACTTACGGAAATCTTAAACTTACGATCAAATTTAAATTCTTTATAATTTGTTTACAATTATAAAATGTGGTAAATGGAGCTGTAATACTATTAATGATTCAGTTAATAAACTCCTACAAGCCATATCCATCACCAATTTGCAGTTGTTAAAACAATTATAAAGAATTTAAATTTAAGCGTAACTTTAAGATTTTCGTAAAGTGCTTTGATAAAACAGTACCCTGGGCTGTGACCAAGTTCTTAACCATTCCCTTCTCAAGATGACAAAAATGCTCAAAAAATTCTAGTAAACCTAAAAATAAAAAAGTCTGGCCTTGAAGAACAGAGAACAATACTCTGGTTTGTCTTTCAGAAAAGGATATGATTTATTGTTACATACATGTATATTTAGCTGGTAAATCGCTGGTTAAAAGAGGGGGTTATGATTTAGCATTGCATAAATGTATGTATATATAGCTGGTTAATTGTTTGTTACAGTGTATATTGAGAATTTTGTGTATTTTGCTTTAAATCTTCTAAATGATAAGGCCAGAGTTCTTTGATTTTTCGTTACTCAGACCCTCCTGCCCTATTTTATGGCATTTTCAAAAAATAAATTGGAAATCTGAAATTGTACATAATTTATTATTTATTATGTCAAATGTTTTGATGGTAATACAGTAAACTCCCTCAAAACCGGACCGGTTCGAAAGTCCGGTTTTGTGGGAGGTCCGGTTTTAAGGGAGTTCTGTATCATGTACACTTTGATATGTTATCATAGGGAATATACTGTGTGTTTCATGATACATGTTTACGTTACATGTACAGTGCAACCTTTGAAGAGCATCACCATTAAGGGAGCTGCAAATATTTCAATTCTAACATCAATGAGTACTCAAATTGCTCATTTTTTCATTGGCCATCAAAACTATCCAATGACATAGACAGTGCAATCTTACAAATCCCGAAATGCAAGTGTGAGCTAATTGGAGACATATTAATTAAATACGATTGAGTGCAGTGTTAATTATGAGAGTCCGGTATTGCAGGAGCTTTTTAAGTTAACTTTATAAGAAGAAAATACGGGACCTAGGAAATCGTCCGATTTTATGGGGATTCCGGTTTTGAGGGAGTCCGGTTTTGAGGGAGTTTACTGTAATACTAAATTACACCTTGTTTAATAATGTATTTCAATATTTTTTAATGATAAGTAGGTATAGTGCTTGTTTAATTGTGTTCTCAGTCAACACTGTACCACAGGTATCATCGAAAAATAACTGACTGAAATTTATCTTTAAATAAAATGTAAATAAATTTCTGTAGATATTTTAAAATTCTTTATCAATGATACAGATACATGATTGTGCACTGTATTTATTTTAAGATTAGCTGTTAGAACTTATATCATTGCTTTTATTAATGGACCGTCATTGGCTACAATCCACCATCAACAACATGGTAGCTACATTTTGGGAGCTTTTATTTTTATTTTTTCCCTCCTGTGGACTTTTTGCTAGAAAATGTCCGAGTAACAAAAAATTAAAAAACACTGGCCTAAGGAACACATGTAACCATGAGTAGGCGTTTGTTATATATTAATACTGGTAGCCATTAACCCAATTGTCATTTCCTAGATATTAACTAGCAATAATTTAACCGATAAAGTCCTTCATAGCTTTCTGTGGCTTTCTGTATACATGTTTACGGTGAGCTATTTTAAAATTAGTTATTCCAAAGGTCAGGGTACTGTTTTATCAAAGCACTTACGATAACCTAAAACTTACGTTCAAATTTAAATTGTTTATAATTCTTTTACAGCTACAAAGTGGGGGGAAATGGATCTGCAATATTAATAAAGATTCAGTTGATAAACTTCTACTAACCCTATCTGTCCCCAATTTGCAGGTATTAAACAATTATAAAGAATTTGAATTTGAACGTAAATTTATGATTTCCGGAAGTGCTTTGATAAAACAGTACCCAGGTGTACGCGGTACTACAGTAACTAATAACACTAACTTCTCTGCCAAATTTACATGAGGAAAGTGACATATTCTGTGCAAGAAGCTTTTAATATACATGTATTCATACGTGAAGGCCAAATCCTGATTTATGAATTAACTTTATTGATTTATTAGTCCCCTACCAGTTTTTGACCGGAGGGGACTATAGGTTTGCCCTCCGTCTGTCCGTCAGTCAGTCCGTCATTCCGTCAAAAAATCTTGATCCTGACATAACGCAAACAGTTTTCAAGCTAGGTTTATGATTCTTGGTATGTGGATATGGGGCAATAAGGGGATAATGCACGTTCAAACTTATTTTGGTTCTGACCAAAATTGTGGTTGCTATTTCGATATACGGTCATCTGGGGTCAAAAATTAGGTCACAAGGTGAAATCATAGGCAAACCTTGTTTAGTCACTAGAGGTTACAATTTTGACCTAATCTTTATAAAACTTGGTCACAATCATCTCAACAAAATCTAGGTCATGTACAATATTTGGTCAAAATCTAGGTCACAGGTCAAATCACAGGGCTTGCATGCACTACTACTACAGGTGAGCGACCTAGGGCCCTTTGGGCCCTCGTGTTTGTTTGGTTAACATTTTTAAAAAGAAATCATTTTGTATTTCAGAAAACCCAAGTTGAACCCTCAGCTTGTTGCACAGCAAGTTGCCCAGCAGTATGCCGCACCCTTAACCCCGCCTCCTGGTTCTCCAAACCCAGATGAGGAGGAGCCAGCTCACGACCGACTGTTTGCCGACCCTGACCCCGTGGAGGAAGACCTTTTTGGGCCGCCACCGGTCCCTCCTCGTCCTGTTATAAAGAAGGAGAAGAGTTCTGTATCACAGAACAAGGGAGAAAAATCAAACATTCTGATCAAACAAAATACACAACTACAAAAACAGAATAAACAAGTGAAAAAAAAGAATAGGTACGTATTGGTATTTGTTTGGCCAAGTTACGAAATATTTCTGGTTCAGGTAAATTTAAAGCTTTTATTATTTCAAATTCACATTATCTTGACAATTCAGAGTTTTTGTGTCGCCTGAAACGACTTTCAGGTATTACTTTGGCGGCGGCGTCACAATTTGCTTGTCCGGAGCATAACTTTGTCACTTTAAGTTCAAATGACTCAAGATTTGGTATGCATGTTTCTTGCAATAAGCCGAAGTGCAGTGCACAAGAACCATAACTCTACCTTGCATCGTTTTTGAATTATTTCCCTTTGATTGATAGTATTAGAGCATTTCTTGTCCAGAGCATAACTTTGTCACATTGAGTTCAAATGACTCAAGATTTTGTATGCATGTTTCTTGCAATAAGCCGAAAGGCAATGCGCAAGAACCATAACTCTGCCTTGCATTGTTTTTGAATTATTTCCCTATGATTGATTAAATTAGAGCATTTCTTGTCCGGAGGATAACTTTGTCACCATTAGGTTACATGACTTGAAACTTGGTATGCATGTTTCTTACAAAAAGTCCAAGTGCAATTCACAAGAACCATAACTCTACCTTGTGCCATTTTTGAATTATTTCCCTTTGATTGATTTTATAAGTATTTCTTGTCCTGGGCATAATTTTGTCACCATAAGTGTGAATGACTCCAAAATTGATATGCATGTTTCTTGCTGTGACATGAAGTGCAGTCTGCAATAATCATAACTCTACCTTGTGTAGTGTTTGAATGATTCCCTTTTGATTGATTTTATCAGGACATTCTTTTGTCCAGAGCATAACTTTGTCGTTTTTAGTTCAGATGACTAGAGAACTCTTGTGAGTCGGATATGTAGCCAAACACTGGATAGTTTTCCATGACAAATGTGTATGTCGTCAGGCGACACATGCGACTCGCGAAGCTTTTATCTTATTTTTAGCTCACCTGTAACAATAATGTCACTTTGTATGTTCACATGTGTGGGAAACTACGCTTTCGCGTTAGTCCTTAATATCTTACGATTTCCTGTCACAATTCCATTAGGCTTGAGAAAACATGTACTTTTCATTGTGCCTTTTTAAATGTATTGAGTCAGTATATTATGTTAAACTCGTATAAAATTTCAAACAATTAGTATATTGTATACATGTGATTTATATTAGAGATGGCAACGAGTACTTAAATCTGTACTCGGGTACTCTGGTCATTCTTCCGATTGAGTACTCGGGTACTCAGAAAACTATAAATGTGAATATTTGGGACACTGAAATGTTGTACTGCAAACGTGCGTGTTCAACTTCAAATAGAACATTGTATATGCCTGTCCGTTCTGTTCAGTTGATGGTCAAATCTAGATCTGTAGAAAAATGTTAAAACAATAAAAACTAACAAAAAGAACAACAATACACTGTAAATGCAGTATAACTTATAGTCAATAACGCTAGGAAATAGAATAATAACAAATAAACAACTAAAGGGGGAATACTCTTATCAACCGGTGATATAGTAATATTTACACAGCGTGACGCATTGAGTTATCGTTCTTTCATATACGCTTGAGAACGATTATAATTTCAAGTAATATTTTATTAATTTCTTCATCGAATGTCATACCCAATAAACAATAACTGCCAATTAAAGATCGAGGACAATTAATCGAATTGATGTCAACAAAAGAACCCCAAGCTACGTGTCATAAACAAATTAACAGACGATGATTGACAGGTCTGTGTTGGATATTACGCTTGCAATTAGAAACCTCGTAGCGGCGATTAAGGATTGGTTACACATTGTTAATTGTAATTTTAGTAGACAAGATAACACTTGGACACGTTCTGTACAAGACAGGATTAACATTTTTTTTCCGAGTACTCGAATACTGATTTTGATATTCGATAATCAGACCTTTCAACGAGTACTCTGGTACTCGTTGCCATCCCTAGTTTATATAAATGGAATTTGTTTCTAATTATGTGCATCAGGTGTTTTAAGATACTCTATTTTATTGATGTGGGTATTTGACCTTTCCTTAAAACCATTTTAGCTCAGATACAACATTCAACAATGAGTAATTTGATTGCTTTTTATTACACGCTCGACATAAATTTTCTGGAAGACCTGCCTTTCAGTCTTTGTTTGCAAACCACTAGCTGTAAAGGCAACAGCCATAATACCAAAGTCATCGACTCATGTTTAGCCTGTTCTTTGTTTCACACTCAATTAAAAGGGTTGAAGCTGTTATTCAGTACATCTATTCCAAAATATGTCCACATTTAGGGCTTCTACAGCAATATAATTTTTCTGCACACATGGAGAAATTGCTGGTTTTTTGTGAAAGGGTTAATTATAACTAAGTAAAGATACAGTCCTCAGGGGTGTCAATTTTCCTGATTAATCCGGAATTCCGGATTATGATTCCTGATAGAGCAATGGCTTGGCTGACCAAATTAAAAGTTATTGGATGAAAACATCTCTAGTATTGACAAAGTTATGGCCAATTTAATCTGCTCTGAATGATTTTCTTTTGTTCAAACTGAGTTATATATTAGAAACAATGTCGATTGAAGGCCTCTTGCTTCCCAAAAATGGTCGACTGCATACAATTTTCATGATTTTTAATTTGGCCCTGTTGACACCCCTGAGTCCAGGAAAACTCATTCTTAAGGTGAATCGGCCGCTGTATATAACTTAAGATATGAATAAGATAGTGTTATGAAATTTGCTGTATAGGTACATGCAGCTTGTGTGAATATTTCACTCAAACGCAAAAGTGGGGCTGGTGGGGTCCAGGTCACTGTTAATAAAAACAGAAAATCAGTTTCCAGACAATAACTTTTCTTGATAATACTAGTAGTCTGTAATATCAGTCTGTCGCCCATTTACTATAATTAGGAATGAGATTGTTCTTATTTTTGTTAAAATGTTGCTACCTCCTCTTTTAAAGCAATCTCCATTTTTACCTTTATGTGTTTTGTTATGCCTAAACATTAGTATTAGCAACACCTGGAGCTATTTGCCACATTTCATTTACCAGTACAGTGTATATCAACACGTACATCAAATGTGAAGGTTACTTTTTAAACGCCCATTTAAAGAAGTTGCCATATTATTAAAAAATGTTGAATACACATATATAGCAAATGTGATTTCTCATAACTCTTGTTTAAATGTACTTATGCTTGTTTCTTGTGATTCATGGCTCATCTGGTTAATGCAATAGAAAGAGAGGAATATCTGAATGATCCAGGCTGTCTGTCGGTGGTCGGTCGACCAAATCGTTTCCCTTTAAAAACAATTTACCCTAGGATATTCAAACTTTTCATGGATGTTTGTCATCAACAGTAGATGACCCCTATCGATTATGACGTCAGTAGGTCGAATGTCAAGATCACTGTGACCTTTGCCATTTCTGACTATTCGAATGGTTTTCGTTTAAATAACTTTCCCTAGGATGTTCAAACTTTACATGGGGGTTGGTCATTAACATGACCCCTATTGATTTTGAGGTCAGTAGGTCAAAGGTTAAGGTCACTGTGACCTTTACCATTTCTGAATATTTGGCTGCCATGGGGGCAAACATGCTTTACAAACATCTCTTGTTGGAGTTTTGTTGTTCTGCTGTTGCGCTGGGCTTTTTTGAGGCTGGGCCATTCAGCTCATGCATTAAACTTGTTGAAATTAGGTTATCCGGCTGGGGCTTTCAGCTTTTTTTATTGCTGAAACTAGGTAATTCAGCTGAAACTATGGCATTCATCATTTTAATATTGTCATTCTTTAACTTTTTAAGTCTTCAGACAGCTAAAACTAGGTATTTCAGCATTTTACTGTTGAAACTATGTCATATAGCTTGGGCATTTAGCATTTTAATTGCTGAAACTAGTTCTTTCACCTTTTGCCAGCTGAGAACTTGGGCGGATCATTTTCTCGTTAAATAATTTTTTTCTTTTTTTGCCTTTCAGGCCGCCACGATTAAAAAATGTTGATAGAAGCAGCGCACAACAGATGTCGGTGACAGTGGATAATGTTACTGTAGTGATTACTGACTACCAGCCAAAGAAACGTAAAATTTCTTCAGAATTAAATAAAGTTCAATCAGACATGAGTGATTCATCCAGTAACGCAAGCAATGATATTCATGAAGACAGAATTGTTAGTGAAAATCACACCTGAGCTTTTCTTACAGGACATCTTGGATATAAAAATAGTGATTATCACAGATGTGCTGTTCTAACAGGACACCTAGAGTATATGTGATAAAAATCACACATAAGCTGTCCCTATAGAACACGTTGGGATACATTCTCTTTTGAATGATATCCTTTCCACGGTTATGAGAGCTTATCCGAAACCATCATGAGCTTCTATGTAGGATAAGGGTATCTGAACTGATTGGCTGTAAGCCTCGTCCCTGGTTAAACATTCGACCCCGAAAGTGAGATTATCCGAGATATCCTTATCCTATATCGACTGTCTCATGATGGATTACTTTTTCCATTGAAAATTTGAGAAATTTTAACAATATCTAGATTTCAACTCAAGGTCATCAAATTTGCTGTTTGTTGCACTTTCGTGTACATGACCGTATTAAGTAATTATAGAAAAAACATACGGATGTCTTGATCTGTTCAAGAAATGGTATACTGATCATCATTTTGCTAGTTTAAGCAGTCATGAACAGGTTGAGACTAATAATGAAATAGTCTGCCCTATACGCTCATGCACAATAGAGTTACCTTCAATGAGCAGACTGGAAGAAAATGCTTTCTGATTCATTCTCTCAAAACAACCTAATTTGAATGAAAATAACAACAGATTTTTGATGTTCGCATGTAAAATTACTACACTATTACTATTTGAATAGTTCTAAGCCATTCTTATGTGGAATATTAATACCATATGTCTTACCAATATTATATTGGGATTTAGTTCTTCCTGTCTGGATGTATGTAAAATTAATGCTAACTTGGCAGAAGTCAACTTAGACTAGCCTAGTTATATTGCATATTGTCTGAAAAAAATTAGGTCAAGGTCACAAAAACAAAAATTATTATTTATGTGTACTACTATACAAATCTTAATTGTTAGAATTTCTGATGTAATTGAAGAATGGCTGGATCCGTTTCAATGAATTTTATCTCACCCTAGTACTTGTGTATATTGCCATGGTTAGCTGGGGTCCTTATGATAAAACTTCTTTCATTTCATTCATAATCTTGAGGGTAAATTGTCGCTTTTTGGAAATTTTGGGGATCCAAGGATCAGGTCATGGGTCAAATGGTGTCCACCATCATACTTGCCACTTATCCTCTTCGTGTCGGCAGGCTCCTAAGGCACTCGCACTCGACCAGAAAAAATATATGATAATGAAAAGCCGTAGTCTATAATCTATATAAAGACCATGGTGCTCAACGTGAAGAATAGTTGCTCGATTTGGACGTTCATCTGGTATAATCATTAATGCACTTGCTAATTCGAGCTTGTGGTACCACCATGGCCTTAATATAGAAAAAAGGCCACGGCTATATATAAAATTGTTTCTCTGGTCGAACGCCAGTGTTCTAAGGCTGCTACGAGAGTTCACCATTGATTTCTGTCTTGCACAATCTTTTCAATTTCTCCAATTATGGACCAATAGTCTTTCCCATAGCTTTGATCTCATACTGGTTATTTGAAAGTTATTGCTATCCAACTTATAATGCATGCGTAAAAATGAAAAAAACATATTGAGTAGTAAATAGGTCAACATGGATCCATTTAGGTTAAAAAAACTACTGTACTGTCACTTGATAGGCATAATCAAAGTCAAACCTTTTTTTATTAGCTCACCTGCCACAAAGTGAGCTTTTGTGATTGTTTTTGTCCGTCGTCTGTCCGTCCGTTGGACATTTCACTGGTAATACTCTAGCACTTTCAATTTTGCCCTGATCTTCATCAAACTAGGTCAGTAGTTGTATCTCAATGAAGTTTGAAGTTGGGTTATGTGGGGTCAAAAACTAGGTCAAAAGGTCAAACAATATGAAAACTTTGTTAACACTCTGGTGGCCACATTTGTGCTTAAATCTTAATGAAGTTTGGTCAAAATCTTAATCTTGGTGACCTTAAGGTCAAGTTCAAAGTTTGACCAGGTTTAGCAGGTGAGCGCCACAGGATCTATGATCCTGTTGTTTTGTAACACTCACTTTTTGTCTGAATTTCCTTGAAGCTTGGGCTGGTATTCATAAAGTTTCTTAAGGAAAACTTAGAATTTTCCTAAAATCTTAAAATTATCGAATCATTGCAGATCCCTTTACCACAGTTTGTAGTTGTTAAAGGTGCTGCCTCACAGATCGGACTAAAATTTTTATATGACATAATTTTCCTACCTAACTAAGTATTTATATAATAGAAAGTCACTGGTGGTTGCTTTATGAAAGATTTATCGCATATAAGCAATTTAAATCGCTCTTGATATTTGGCACTCAGAATTTTTCTGTTTGAAAATATAGCAGAGTTTCCTTCCAAAATGTTCTGTGAATTATGTAATTCACACATGATCAAACTATAACTTCAACAAACTTAATCCGAAACATCTGTGAGGTTTTCGGTTCGTTTCGCAATTCGTTTTCATTGAATGGAAACAAAATTCAGGCAATTTAAGTGACAGTAGTGCAAATTCTATAGGGTATTAATACCCTATAGAATTTTGAGTGAAAAATGCTAAATTACTACAAAATACCGATGTTTCCCAAGTTATTTTTTATGTCAATGTGGTTGTTTATGGCATTTACAGGAAACTAAACCAAAATTACTTGAATATTTGACAATTTTTTTTTTTTTGCAATACACCAATACTTGAAAGAATTATAAATAATTCAAATTTGGACATAAGTTTATGATTTCGGTAAGTGCTTTGATAAAACAGTACCCTGTTCTCCATTATTAAGCATTTGAAACTTAATACAAGTAAACTTTATACATGTGTGTTGCTCAAACTGAACTTTTAGTACTGATCAATGTACTTTTGCCATTGAAGATATCTATTACAAAGTGCTTAACATTGCTCTGTATATTTTTGGATATTATAGTATTTTGTTGTGATGAGTACAGTGAGGTGAGACATTCATAGGAGATGTAGATATAAATATATATAGATGTTAATACATGCATCATATTACCTTATTCATATGGGAAATACTACAGTACTTCTTACCTATTTTGTTTTGTCAGTCCTTGGATGCAGGTGGTGGCTATATCAAGAGCTCAGTCAGTCAAGAAATTTGAAATTTCTGTGCCATTATTTCATTAGAAGTAAACTCGGCTGGATTATTGTAGGATTTTGTCTTCAATAAAGTATGATAACATTGTTTGTATATTTACTATGAATGATGTTTTATTTGAAATATAATACTTTGTGTCCATTGTGCTTCAAGCATGCTCGGACGTGTTTTATGAAATATTTTGGACTTAATGAATATTAAAATTACACTAATGTTTATAGTTGTTGTTTCCCCCCTATGTATTACAACAAACAAAATGTTGAGGTCAGCAGGCGCTATGTATATTATATTAGTGTTCATCCTTACTGTTCTATAGAAATTAGAAACGGGAGCGAAGCGACCGGAGACGTTTCTAACTTCTGTTGGACAGAAAGGATGAATACTTATATACTTGGTGTGCAGGTTTATTTGTCTGCGGTACTATGTTACATTGAAAGGTACTAAGTTACATAGTACGTTCTATGAACCAAGCTTTACATAGTAAACCATCATGTCGTTCTAAGGGATTAAGAACTCTCGAAAATTTTAGAAAACAGAAATTTCATTGGCTAACAAATAAACCTGCACACTAAGCTTTCAAACGTGTGTTCATGCTCTACGGAATTCCAAATCTTATAAAACAAACTTGAGTATGCAAACAAAGGCTGAATTTTTTACTGGAACTTCCTGAAAGTTGGTCAGAATGTTTGCCTACATGTAGATGGTATTGAGGCAGAGGTTAATATGTGCCATATGATATGAATATACAACAAGGTCACTGGTTAAGACAATATGAAAACGTTGTACATGGAAGAAAATCTGCATATGCTTGAACCTTAGTCTGAAATTGTAAATGATTACTCAACATCGGAGTCTGCTTGCACTACTACGACAGTAGAGCGACATTGTTAAAGGGGCTGCCTCACAGATCGGGCTTAAAAAAATTATATTACGTAATTTTTCTACCTAACCAAGTATTTATATAATAGAAAGCCACCTACGGTTGCTTTGTGAAAGATTTATGACAAATAAGCACTTTAAACCACTTGATATCGCGCTCTGCATTTTTCCTTTTGAAAATAACGTTTGCTTTCAAAATGCTTTGGGATTTAAGTAATTGACAAATAATCAAACTAACTTCAACAAACTACAGTGTAAACATCAGTGATGTATTCGGTTCGTTTTGCAATTCGTTTTCTTCAAATACAAACAAGTTTCAGGTAATTTAAGTGATAGTAGTGTTAATTCTTTGGATGTAAAAATTCGAAATAACAATACCGATGTTTTGCAAGTTGTTCTTAATGTCAGTGTGGTTGTTTATGGCATATACAGGAAACTATACCAGAATTACGCGAATATTTGACAAGTTTATTCTATTTTTGCAATACACCTATATGTCAGGCAGTACCTTTAAGGCCCAAAGGGACACTCTTGTTATATTATCTACAACTGCAAATTGTGGAATGACGCCTGAAAACGAACACTCGCCAGTTTTGGCAAAACCAAAAATGTAAAACCATAATGTAAATCTCTATAACAATGGACCTTTCTTAATTTTATCTCATGAATAATTGACCTAATTTCCAAAGCGAGGTTTAAAGGGGTCAGATGTAAACAGCGCAGCATCATTGTTACAGAGATCATAGTTTGTTATCTGGTTTAACCCTTTTTAAAGATCTTGAACATTACATGCATTTTTAAACTCAATACATGCTCAATATAGGAAGCAGACATTTGAGCTAACCGGACATTCGATATCATTTATATGCACTATATACATGCTGCTACAGAAAATTTGTATAATTTTATTAGCCGCCATATAGTAATCACCTTGTCTGTCTGTCCGTCCACATTTTTTCATGTTTTTAGCTCACCTGTCACAAAGTGACTTAATAAGCTTTCGTGATCACCCTTCCTCCGTCGTCAGTCCGTCAACAATTTGCTTGTGTAGAGACTTGAAGTATTTATGATGGCCTAATCTTTATGAAACTTAGTCACACTGATAATCTCAACAAAATCTAGGTCAAGTTTTATATTGGGTCATCTGGGGCCAAGAACTAGGTCACAAGGTCAAATCATAGAAAAACTTTGTGTAGTCACTAGATGTCACAATTATGAAACTTGGTCACAAAGATCATCTCAACAAAATCTAAGTCAATTTGATAGTACAGGTCAACATTTTGGTTTAATCTTTATGCACTTGGTCACACTGATCATCTCGACAAAATCTAGGTCAAGTTCGCTATTGCGTCATCCGGGGTCGAAACCTAGGTCACTAGGTTAAAAGCCATGTATATGCAGATGTTTAGAGGCTGCATTTACTTGACTTAGAAGTTGTAACAATTTTTAGGTCACCATTGGGGCCTGCATGAACTACTACGACAGGTGAGCTACTGGTACCTAGTGCCTTTGGGCGCTCTTGTTTCTGTATACATTGCAAACCGTTACAGGTGTTTACTTCAAACTTTAAACATCAGCTCATGACAACAGTACGCTATTTCATGGCAGCAATGAAAACTCTAATAAAGCTCCATGGAAAATATCTGAAGTAGGTTATGTAAGCTGCCTTCTCTGTACTAGAACAGGTTTATTTCATACTACGTCATCAAAGTAGAGGTTGAGGATAGAGATGAAGGTTGTGGCTGCTGACATTTAATTCACCTCGAGATTTTAATATTCGATGCCTTTGAAGAATGCAACTGTGCATAAAACTAATTGCGCAGTACGTTATGTTAATGTAGAAAACGGAGACGCAATATTCCGTCTTATTTGCTTTACTCGTCTCTTGCTGAGTATGACAAATGTTACAGGGTATAATTAATTATTCTCCAGTGTTATCATGACCCAAACCAAAAAAATGTGGAGGTAAATGACTACAGTTAATGACTAGTACTATACTGTCATTTACTAGTACTTCAGTAGTGCAAAATTTCATATGCAAATGAGGTTAGTAAATGACTCAGTAAATGACTAGTAAATGACTTATTTATTCATTGGGGAAAGGAAATTGGTGAGTAAATGACTTCTAAAATACTAGTAAATGACTTCTGCAATACTAGTAAATGACTTCTGCAATACTATGAGTAAATGACTGCTGCCATACTATTAAGTAAATGACTAGTAAATTACTTTTGTGCTTCATATATGCACAAAAGTATTACATCTAGTAAAAAAATAGTAAAATGACTAGTAAATGACAATACTAAAACAAATAAATCATTTGACAATTTATTCATTATTTTCTTATAAAAACAAACAAATACAAAATAACAAAAACATGGTTCATACACAATTCTCACATCCAAATTCAAGGACTTTATAATGTATGTTCAAGGTAGAATTTGTATTTTCAAGGTATTTTTCGATCATTATATTTTTATCAAGGTAAGTGTATAATTTAAACTCTTTGAGCGGGATATACATGAAAATTTAATTACTGTCATCACGACAACTGCTTAGCTGCATATCTCACACTTGCATCTATACATTTACTTACTTTTTATTTGCACGACAACAGTATGTCTGTTAAACAGTTTCCTTTTTATGCAGAAAATGTTATTTTGACAACATTAATACACTTCTTTGTATATTCAATGACTTTTGCATTATTTAAAGTATTTTTAGTTAAATTCAAAGCAGCTTAATTCTAGTATTTTTCAAGGTTGAAACAAAATTCAAGGAATGTTCAAGGAAAATATTTGTTTCAATTTTTGTCACAATAACCTTTTTTTCTGATAACTATTTAAGGTCTGAAAACTTGTCACAATATAATGTTATAATGTCCAACATGAATCACAATCAAACTCATTTCCATTATTTGATCTGGCTCTATTAGCTGTCAATCCTTGCATAATGATGTTCCATATGACCTGAAACAAAGGTAAAGCGATGGTTTGAACTATAGAACGTACATAAACAATTCATTAGTAACATATTGATATTTTAGAATTAACCACCTCCAAAAAATTTATATGTAAATTAAATAAATGTATCTATATACAAATACAACTGAAACAAATTATCATTGTATCACTCATTTGGATCATTTACTCTCAGAGATGTATGCATCTGGAAATGTTAACAGTAATTTCAAGTACAATACAACATTTCCAGTGTGACCCTCTGCGGAGCAACACACTCTCTACAACAATACCTTAAACAAATTCCTTAAGCTGGTATTAAATTTAAATTTGACCTCTGTAGAACAATAACCTCTAAACAGCAGTCAATGTCTTCAGCTCCCAAAGGGTGTTACTCTACAGAGGTTGTACTTTAAGAATGATACAAGTTTGTTGTGGTAAACAGATGAAGCAAACAGTCCCATATTGAAAAAGAGGACACTAAACAACAACATGTAGATCAAAGGGGTCAGTTATTTTCTGTAAAATGTTATAAGATACCTGGAAACAATGACTGTACATGTAGTTTTAGAAATAAGATAGACAAGATATCTTACAAAATATTATTCACAACATTCTGTATTTACCTTTTACTTACCTGGCTATCTTTGTAATGTAATTGCGTTGTCGGAAAGCATCTTCCAGCCTTTTGGAATTCGTCAAGTTCTTTTGAGCCACTGTATATACTGAAGTTAAGATCAAGATATTGTGTTTCAGCAAAGTTATGTAATATTATAAGCATGGCATTTGGAAGTGAAGATGATCAACCTATATTTCAGAGATTAAGATAAATAAGTATAACATATTACTGCTTAAAATTTATTTGATGCCAATCCGATTAAAATCATATCCTCAAACCCGCTGCGCTATGAGGTAAGAAATATCAAGTACTTTAGTCAGATTGAATTGATGCCTGAATACAATAATTAATTTCTATCACTTTCAATATGTGTCATCAATTTGTGTATTTATTTCTAGTATAATGAGGCTTCAGTATCATATTATTATACCATGTATCTTAATAAAGTTGCATTTCAAAACATGTGTTGAACTATAATAATTTATGCTACATACCAGTCAGTTTATCCATCCCAAAATTGATTCTGGAAATCAACTTCAAACAAGAATGAGCCACAGCATTACAATATAAAGTATAATGTTTTATACACATCCAGTGTTATTGTTAATAGTATGCATAAAATGCACCCTGATTCCTTTGTCTAGCAAGTATATGATTGTGTACTTGAATAATGAACACCATGTGGGCAGCAGTAAAGCGAGGCACAGGAGAATACTCAGAGTCAAACTAGCCAATCACTGATAACTGAGTTAATGATACTAAGAAGCTTTATTGGCCAAGGTGCTAATTCGCGTAATAAAAAACATGTAAGTTTACTGTGTAATTAAGATATGTTAATAGTGGTCTTGTGTATGTGTTGTACTAGGTACAACAGGATTATTTATATATTTGTAAATAATAATATATTTGTGTCCATGGCTCTTTCTTAATTATTGTCACATTTAAATATATAAATCATATTTTTTATAATATTAATACCTCTGAGAATATTTTGTTATAATGCTACATGTGAACAAATACATTAACACAAACACCTAAATATTAAATATTACAATGTAATGAGTGGTCTTAATTATGAGGTGGTCTTTATACAAGGGGTGTACTGTACTTTTGTGGAATGTTGTACTCTCTACCAAATTTAGTCAGAATAAGAATGGCCTATATACTCAATAGATAATCTACAAATTCTATTGAATTTATAAAGATTTGTAAAAATACTGACACGTATCCTCTTTAAACCCTAAACACGCGGCTGGGCACTTAATAATACTAAATACAAAGCTGACTATACTGAATAAAATAAAAAGAAAACAATCTGAAAATGAGATACTGGTAAATGAGCAAGTTCTAACAGAATATCTACAAACATCTACAGATATACCTGTTCAGAAGTTATATGTTAAATGAAATACTAGTAAATTATTTCCACAAAATGTTTGTTTCCAGTGAAAGACCAGTACAATACTATTTTCGATTACTAAGTTTAACAAATGACTAGTAAATTACTTATCCCATTGTTCAAGTACAGTGAAATACTAGTAAGATACTTTTTTCAAAAACTAAGTTCAACAAATGACTAGTAAAATACTTTTCCCAATTACAAGTACAGTGAAAGACTAGTAAGATACATACTTATATAAATGACTATTAAATGACTATTACGAAAAAGTCATTTACAAGTCATGCATTTATTGCTATACTAGTGAAAGACTACAGTAAATGACTAAAAAGTCATTTACTAGTATAGCAGTGGTATTTTGCTAGTCATTTACTCAATATTTTTTTTGTTTGGGCGATGTTTAACAGAAACGTTTTTACTCGATAAAAGGGACGGTTCAATGCCGCGACTTGCCAACGTCGTTAAAGGGGTACTGATATATCCGTTGGCTAGGTGATTAGTTTATGTTACTTAGGACTAATCAATGCCATGATCATGGTTCTGTGTAGACTCCACATTGAGGCCTCACGATTCCTTTCCTTCTATTTCAGGCTTCAAACATACAGATAGGCATTAGGTTTCCATGGCTGAATTACCTGGTGGTTCACCAACCGGTCAACCAGAGAATATTAAACCCATCGATAGTCGAGTGGTCTAATGCGATAATATTTCGCACTGCTTGCTGGGCGATGGCGCCATTCAGTAGAACTATATGTTCGAATTCCACTATAGGCTCAAATCTGGTGATAAATATTCGAAAGCTCTTGCTCTCAAACTGACGGCACATAAGCCAAAACATCAACCAAACTCTGAATATAGAATAAATACTGTAGCGCACAGACTTTTGACATTTGAAAAATTGTAAAAATGTTACAAAAATTGCCTGAAAAGTGTTGTCACCCTGTATTACAATATGTGTGGAGTTACACTGGTCGCGACATAGCAGATAAAATGGCGGCTCCAAATATGATAGTATCAACATGAATAATGATGTCTTAAAAGGACACTATGGGTTGAAAAATGCAATGTTACATTGTCCCGTATAACCAGCTTAGCCCCGGTTTCTCCTTCTCGGCTCTGGACAAAGAAGTGAAGAAGCATGCGGAACACGACAAGAGGAAGTTCAATGACAACCAGGTAGATAATGGAGAATTCGCAGCAAAAAGAAAAGACATGGGCACTCTCTACAAGACCACACAGACTTTGACATTGGGAATCTCGCCCATCTATACAACACTCAAAAAACAACAAAGGGAATGTATCACAAAGGATGAAGAAATACTCTGTAAAGAACACTTTGATAATGTTCGTAACAAACTCATTAGATATGAGATAAAGACTATAATAGTAGTTATAACGACTCTATTTTCAGTGGATGACATAATTGGCAAACCAATTTTCATTATGGTCCTTATAGATGTAACAACATACACAAATATCAAGCATCTTGTTGAACTTATGCATCCTTTTGGACTTAGAAATGCAAATGTTAAAGTTTAGAAACGACAGTATTTTCTGTGGCTCACATAATCGACAGTGCAATTTTGATTACGATCTTCATTGGTGTAACAACACACACATACATATATAATTATAAAATCTTTACAAAGTTACAACTAAGCCTCATATTAAGAAAGATAGTTAGTGAGACATGTAACAATAAACACACAGCTTGATGCATGACCATTAAGAAACTCTAGTAAATTTCCACTTGATTTATCTACTTTTATTGGACATGGGGACAAGTTCAGGCATTGGTGAAGTACACAAAACATTGGAGATCAGTGATTGCGATTATGGTGCCGGTTATTATGACAAAAGTATAAATTTCCCAAATGACATAATGTTTTTATTAGTGCAAGAGTACGAGCAGTTTTTACGGTCAGGGTTAGAAGAAAATTCAGTATGCAAGTCATTTTTATTATTGTAAGACCCACTTATGTTTTGGTAACAAGTTGATCTAGCCGACTTCCTAACCGTGTTAGAAACGCCAAGGTAAAATTGATGGCCTATTATTATAAAGGCAGTTTTGGTCGATCTGATAAACGGTATTTAATTACACTTTCCCGATAATAATCGCAAGTATTAACTAAACATTTGGCTAATCTTTTAACTGTGGAATGTTCATTTATAGCATAAAACACATTGATTAGATTGTCCTATTATACGGCATGTTTTGGTCCATTTCTTTCTAAATATCCGCGTTTATATTCGAAAGTAAACACGGTAGTTAATAGAACACAATCTATCATGAATCATATACCAGACGCGTTTTATTTGAACATATATAATATGACGGTCCGTTTTTTAAAAACTTATTTAACTTTTAAATTAAAGTGTAAAATATTATCAAGGAGATGCAATTAGTCCAGTAAGCGACGTATAATTTTCTTTCAATTACCGCAGTAATTAACTGTTACATATTGAGCAAATTTTGTAAACGATTGAAACACGCTATCTCGTTATCAAGCAGAAATTAATCGTAGATTTGTCAAATACATTTGTATGACATTGATATTTTCTGACCTACCATTGCAAGCTGACAAAAAGAAATATATCTCAAAAGACATGATATCAGGCGAGCTGCGTTAACAAAGACTAACACTGGGTGTCTTTTATATACAGGTGTGTATGTCCGTCTTCAAATTACAAATAAAAAGTCAATAATTGTTACAAATGGGGCCCTTACGTGCTAAGCTAAATACGAAATAACAAATCGTGAAATAACAAAATTCCTGGTTTTAATCTAAGGAGAAACAACGCAAGTAACACATTCGTTAGGTAATAAAATACCACAATTGAGGTAAACTATGCATTGCATTGTGACAACGTTATATTAAGTGTTCCGACACGGAAAATTGTTAGGGCGACCAACCTACGAGGGGTGTTCGGACAGTTTCGAGTCAAGTACCGGTAATACTTTTATTTCTTGATATTAATTACATTAATCGTCTTTGTGAAACACTATTGATATGCAGACATGTAATAAATATATAAAACATTGAGCTACAACTGTAAAACATTTCATAGAAAAAAATATTTGGGCACTTGTCTCGAAACATTCCGAACACCCCTCGTATATGAAAATTGCTCGGGCATAAATTTTTATCACAGATAGACACCGTACACGGCGTACAGTACATACGCACTTGTTTTTACCGTATAACTTTTTATTTATGAATATTTCTGCATGATTTTTTGTGTACATGAAACAATAAAACGCGTAAAATGTACGCGAATTGACGCGTGTGTGCAAATTATTTTTATGTATGGTCAATTGGAATTTCAAAATATATCGGTTTTTCACTCAACAACATGGTGGTTTTTAACTTTTAAAAAATACATTTTGAAGTTTATGGTCAAGGGGTGGTAACCCGTCAGAAATTGCCTTTTTGAGGCAAAAAAGTGGGAAATCATCAACCTAAATTAAGAATTATTTTTGTTATTGTTCTCTTTATTTCTGTCTCCGTGATAAGTATGTGCACTAGAACACAAATTTGATAAACAAAGGAAAGAGGACACATAGCTGCATTACAAACCTGATAAACGCCCGATGAACACACGACCAAAGCGTGTGTCATTAGCTTTCGCTGATGTCATCTTTTGTTTATTCTGTTTGAGAAAATTGTTATCAGTTTGTAATAAAATTAATCGAATTGCAATTCCACATATCCAGTCTGACTCTGTCAACATAGATGATGATGATGTCCGTACTGGTCATATTCATGAGTCGTTTAATGACAATATTTCTATATTTGAAGTTAAAAAAGCAGTTCATGATGCTAAACATGGTAAGGCATGTGGTGTTGATGGCATTCCGAATGAAGTTTTGCAAAATGACACTTCAGTTTTATTTTTACACACATTGTTTAATGCTTGTTTCATTAGTGGTTATGTACCATCAGTTTGGGGGAAGTCGATCATAAACCCGATCCCTAAATCATCTACTACTGATCCGAGAGACCCTCTTGCTTATAGAGGCATTTCACTGGCCTCATCTATGTACAAAATTTATTGTAGCGTACTTAATTCTAGACTCAGTGTATGGACAGAAAATAATGGCAAAATCGTAGATGAACAAAATGGCTTTCGCAAGAATCGTAGTACTATCGATCATATTTCATCATTGTCTAGTATTTTGGATTGTAGAAAAAAATTGATTTTAGCAAAGCTTATGATTTTATAAATAGGGACAATCTTTGGAACCGACTAAAAGCTTCTGGTATTACTGGAAACATGTTTCGAGCTATAAGGAATCTTTATTCGTCAGTATCGTCATGTGTCAGGGTGAATCATTTCAAGACAGAATGGTTTGACATTCATTGCGGATTAAGACAAGGCTGTGTCTTATCACCTATTCTGTTCAATTTGTACATTAATGATCTTGCCATATATTTGAAGTCGTTCAACATTGGATTAACTATTGATGATTGTTGTGTATGTATTCTTATGTATGCAGATGATATTGTTTTATTAGCTGAAACCAGTACAGATCTTCAAGTTCTGTTGAATGCTCTAAATGACTGGTGCTCGTTGAATGACATGGCTATAAACAGCACAAAAAGTAATGTTGTACATTTCCGACCGAAGTCTCTTGCAAAAACTGATATGATTTTTAAATGCGGTGATAATTTGTTAAATGTTGTTGATAAATATACATATCTTGGTATATTATTTAACGAGTACATGGACTTTGAAATTACGGCTAAGGCTGTTGCCAAGAGTGCCAATCGAGCGTTAGGCCTTGTCATTGCTAAATGTAAGCTCCTAGGTGGTGTTCCATACAATGTATTTTCTGAGCTCTACCACTCAATAGTTTGGCCAGTTATAGGTTATGGCGCCGCTATATGGGGTCATGACAACTTTTCCTGTATAAATGCCGTACAGAATAGAGCGATGAGGTATTTTCTTGGTGTTGGTAAATATACCCCCAACGCAGCTGTCATTGGTGAAATGGCATGGAGACCCTCGTCTGTCCGACAGTGGAGTTGTATTTCTAACTTCTGGTGTAGATTGGGTAATATGGACGTTTCTAGGTTTAATAAGCGCATAGCACTCTGGGCAAACAGGCTAGCGGGTACAGCTTGTAAAAACTGGTTTTATTCTGTTAAGCACAAGTTATCGTCACTTGGTTTAACTGATCATATTGACATTGCTTTGCCAATTCCTAAATTAAGTTTTAAGAAATCAGTTGAAGAGAGTATGTTGAATCTTTTTCAAATTGATTGGCTCCATTCAATACAAAATGTATCTAGTACAAAATACCGTTTATTTAAAAACACATTTACTGTTGAACCTTATTGTACCATGATTTTATCTTTTTGTCATAGGTCAGCATTTAGTAAATTTAGATGTGGTGTAGCCCCCATCCGACTCGAAACTGGAAGATACGAAAACTTGCCAATCAGTGAAAGGAAATGTCCGTTTTGTAATTCCGTAGAGGATGAATGTCATGTTATTTTAGATTGTAATTTATATAATGATATTAGGGTGAAAATGCTGGCAAAAGCAATAGCAATCTGTGATACATTTGAAAATCTGCCAAATACTGATAAACTTGTCATTTTATTTACACATCCAGCTCTGATTAGGTTATGTGCAAAAACCTGCTTTGATATTTTAAAACGTAGATCATTTTACCTTTGTAAATAATGTAACTTATTTATTTATTCATATTTCCTGTTTTACAGATCCTATGTAGCAATTGTTATTCAGTTTATTTTCGATCTGATCGAAGGTGATAAATTTATCTTAAAACGTTTTGTAACTATACACATTAGTGTGATTTTGATTTTCAGTGTTTTATTTGATAGATATTTTAGGGCAGTTTTTATAATTAGAATAACAATGGTTACATAGATTTATATTGTAAATGTTTAATGAAATTGTGATTTGATAGTCTCTTATAATTCTTTTAGAATGGCTTTGTACTGTGATATATGTTTTGTAAATTGTATAGTTTATGTGTACAGAGATGAGACTTAAATAAAGATATATATATATCCAAGCTACATTAGATGAAACACGTATTGACTGAGCTATGGGTAAATATATAGATGCACACTTATTAGTCCCCTGCCGGTTTTTGACCGGAGGGGACTATAGGTTTGCCCTCCGTCCGTCATTCATTCCATCAACAAATCTGGATCCTGACATAACTTAAACAGTTTCCAAGCTAGGTTTATGAAACTTGGTATGTGGATAGGGGACAATAAGGGGATAATGCACGCCCAAACATATTTTGATTCCGACCAAAATTGTGGTTTCTATGGCAACAGAAATATTGAAAATGGCTTAAAACGTTATATTTGCAACAATGCTCCATGAGGGACCTATATGCAGGCTTCCTACCGTTCCGGAATAATCTACAAAAATGTAGAATCTAGACGTACTACTCTACAAAGAATAACCTTACCTGCAGAAAATAAAGTTATTTGGTCATTTAACAGTAGAATACTGTTTGAAACAGAGTTGGTGAAGGGAATCGAGGAATGGGTGCTAATGACAACCAAAAGATAATATAAAATCGGACAGGGAAGACAGCACTCAACTTAACCAACCAAGCACAGAAAACATAAAAGCATCACATGTCTCAATTACACGACACAATGCCCAACATATGACTGAACGAGAAAATGACCTTAACGCTAACCCAAGTCCCAGGTGTCAACACATCAAAAGCCCAAGTCCCAGCTGTTAAAACATCGAAAGCCCAAGTCCCAGCTGTCAAAACATCAAAAGCCCAAGTCCCAGCTGTTAAAACATCGAAAGCCCAAGTCCCAGCTGTTAAAACATCGAAAGCCCAAGTCCCAGCTGTCAAAACATCGAAAGCCCAAGTCCCAGCTGTCAAAACATCGAAAGCCCAAGTCCCAGCTGTCAAAACATCGAAAGCCCAAGTCCCAGCTGTCAAATATCTAAAGCCGAAATTCCAGCTTTCAAAAAGGTAAAGATTTGTCATTTCTTGTGACAAGTTCAAACATAAGTCACCTAGTATCAAGACTTGCAGAAATGAAATGGACTAGCTTGAAGATTTATAATTATCTTTATGGAACATTTCAGGTGAATCATAAAATGGTATGCTTGTTGAAGTTAGAGACACATATGAATCATTGCTTTGACAATCTCCATCCTCCTAGATGTTTTTTTCACGATTAAAGATCCAGTGTTCTTTTATTGCAATAAACAAATTCGAAACAATACGTATCTAGAGGGTGTTTCGTGATATCTGACCCCATTATGTAGGCTTAATGGGTATATCATCGGAAAATAAGTTTTATTATTATTATAACAACCGAATGCAATGAGAACATGTTTGATCTCATCTGATGTTTTGAAATACCAATGGAAAGCTAACATTTCGGAGTTTTATTTAATCTATAACATGGCCATGTTACTATCGACGCAAGACAGGAATTTAGATTCTTGAAAAACGTCATTTTTTTCGATAACTGTCAAATTCGCGTCCAAATTGAATTTGTCACAGAGTTCAATTATTTAGCTTGTAAAGTATTGCACAATGTAATCAGTTCAATACGTGTTATTAAACAAAATGTATATCAAATCGAAAGTTTCATATGCATGCAGCAATCTAAAATATTATAAATGTTGCAGTTGCTTTGGTTACCAGTTGCTAGGTAACTAAAGAACCTATCACAAAATTACATTCTCGTTTATAGCTAAGTAAACACGGGTTTTTGATTATTTCTACAATATAAATTATTGTTTAAATTTCACCGTTTTGAGGTATATTTGCTACAATGAACAACTATATGCAATAGATGAGTTTAAAATAATAATTTAGAAAGAATAATATTAATTAATGTTTACTTGGTTAGATACAAAACAGTACTTTTGTGAAAAGTTCTTTGCTCGCCTAGCAACTGGTAACCAAAGAAACTTACTACTCATAAGTTTCAAGGTTATCACAAATGGATTAAGCTTTCAAATCAATATACAATTGCGCTTATTAAGACTTTAAAACTACTTATATCATGCCATACTTCACAACTTATTTAATTTAACTTGGGAAACGAATTCAATTTGGACGTCAATTTGACATTTATCGAAAAAAGACGTTTTGCAAGAATCGAAATTCACCAGTTGCATCGATAGTAACATGGTCATGTTGTATATTGAATAAAACTCCCAAATGTTAGCTTTCCATTGGTACCAGTATATGAAACATCAAATGAGATCAAGCATTTTCTCATGTCATTCGGTTGTATTAGGGTCAGATATTATGAAACACCCTGTGTATGCGAATACGAGGGGTGTTCCATAAATAATGTCATCTATGCTTTATTTCGTGGAAATCGTGCAATTTATGCACAAAACCACCTCGTGTCGATTGAGTGATCACTGGCTCGTGACACAGGTAAATATCTTGTCCACACGTTCACTGGCCTCGGTACAGTGCACATCGTTTCATAGCCTATTCGTTAGACTATACACAAAATGACAGGAAAACGAGTTGAAAATGTTCTTGCAATTAGGGCCTTTATAAAAGGTAGGTCATTACTCGGCATAAAGGCTGTAGATATTCACCGCCAAATGTCTCACAGGACTGTTTGTAGGTGGGTAGCTACATTTAGTGCTGGGCAGCAGCAACTGAAAGATGCTGCTCGCCCAGGTCGTCCTGCAACAACTACGACCAAAGGTAACATAGAAAAAATCCGAAATATCCTCAAAAATGATGCTCGATTCACTGTAAGACAATTGGCTCGAATGACAAACTTGTCGTTAGCAAGAGTGCATGCAATTTTGAAGAAACACCTAAAAGTTAGAAAGATAAATGCAAGATGGATACCCTATTTGTTAACGGATGAGCAAAAGAAGACGCGTGTAACAATGGCAAAAATACTTCTCAAAATGTACCCAAAATATAGTAAAAAGGCTTTTGATAATATAGTCACTGGTGATGAGACATGGGTGTATTATTTTGAACCAAAGCGGAAGGTTTCCAACCGAATATGGGCCACTAAAAATGCCAGACGCCCAATATTGCCAAACGAATACGAACGGTAAAGAAAGTTTTGTATGCTATTTTTTTCACTAATAAGGGTCCAGCTATTCAAATCCCGGTGCGAAAAGGCAGAACGGTCACAGGCAAGTTCTATAAAAACGTTGTTCTGAGAAAATTGAAGAACTACTACAAAACTCGCCGCCCCAAAACAGGACTTAAGTATGTCCGACTTTTGCATGATAATGCACCCGCTCACAAGGCACGTATTGTGACTGACTTTTTGGAGTCAGAGAAGGTTACCGTCCTTCCGCACCCTCCGTATTCGTCAGACTTGGCCCCCTGTGACTATTTTCTCTTTCCAAAACTTAAATATCATTTATCTGGAAGGAGATACAATTCGAGAAATGCCCTTGGATCTGCTGTTTATCAGTGTCTGATGGGTGTCCCCATTGACGAGTATGAAAAATGCTTCCAAAAATGGATTGACCGGCTAAAAGGTGTGTTCTGGCTGGCGGAGAGTATTTTGAAGGGCAGAGCAAATTAAAATGAACAAAAGCACTTCCGCTATATGAGCACCGATGCAAGTGACATTATTTTTGGAACACCCCTCGTATGTATACTAGTATGTAGTTTTCAAATATATCCTTTCCGCTACCATAGCGTACTAATGCAGACTCGCCGGGATGGCCATTTCGGCCTTCCGTAGTTTTCGACCTAAATGCCCAACTTCTGGAATTTTGCTGTCATGGGTACACAGGCATCCCAGACCACAGGATATTACGGGTCCCGGGTCGTGCAAAGGTTTTTGGGCCCGCTAGACCCCTTTAAAGAGGGCTTTGAACGTAGATTTTACAAAACTGAAATTACTGGTCCTACCCGCCATTGCGGTACGATTCCCTGTGGAATTGCATTAACATTTAGCGCCAAAAAGTTTTTATTTTTCTAAAGCTGGAAGATAAGGCTAGACAAAGGGGTCAAGACCAATGCTCGAAAGGGGCCAAAAAGAAGGCCTGTCAAGCTAAAAAAAAAAAGTTTTTCGCGCAAGGGTCACCGTCACATCGTCATTTCCGGTGACCTTTAGTCGAAATGTTCACCATTTTTTCTACTTTCGGTTTGGGGTAGGTGTGTAGCATCCGGATGTATCGAGTTTTTATCAGTGCTGCAAGACAATAGTGTCTCAGGGACGGGGTATAGGGACCATATGAATTTCTCATAACCCCCCCAAAAATCGTGGTAGCGGAAAGGATATGACGATATAACACCAGTGTGGCCATACCACGTAGTGTTTGACAGCATTTTGGGTCATACTGGCAGCCAAATAGCGTCGACTCGGCGCTAAAAAGACCTAAGTTCGGTTTTGATGAAATATAGCCGCCAACATTTGTTTCTAGATAATTTTAATATTGTTATTAAATTTAGTGTTTTATTTAGGGCGAATTCAACGAACATTTAAGAATTATGTGAGATTTTGCGGCAATTTTGTTCTGTTTAAAATACTCGTATATAACAGAATGGTTACCTCGAAGCCGGAGGTCATCGGACAATTAGGAAGGCCAACACTGGATAACCACACTTTTACGACTGTAAGTCGAACACAAACAAACAACATAACAGAATGGTAGAGAACCCACAACATTCTTATTATTTTACGACCGTCTATGTCTTTAAATGGCATCGTATTTAACTCGAGACGACCTTAATTAATTAACAATACGACTAGCAGTGCTCAGTGTTGAGTTTATACGTATTGTTTGACAATTATTATAGTTCATTCCTGTCAATGCTTTGTCAAACATGTCACATATCATGTTTAAAATGTACACAATGGATTGTTTCATTTTTGGCGTACTGTCTTAGCTGAACAAATCGACGTGCCGTCTTAGCATATCTTTTTAGATAATACTGTTATTTGGTCATTTGTGTTCACTCTATTCACCCGTCATGAATTAAAAATTAGTGACTTGACGTCCAAACAAATTCAGGCAATACTCTCTAACTGATATACTAGTAACAACTATTTAAATGAATTTTCAATTGGCTTGCCGTCTAAACACTTCATTTTTGGCGTGACCTGGCATTTGCCTCGAATGTTAAACAAAAGTAAACCCTTGGTGAGAAATTTATCAACAGCCAGGGATATTAAACACTTTTCTCCTTAGCATCGTCTATATTTAGTCAAAATCGAGTGGAAAATAAGATACTTACAGGTCTTTGTAGCTTCGAGTCGACGCTAAATTTTGCTGCCAGTCTTACCCAAAAATGACGTCACATACCACGAGGTATGGCCACACTGAACACGTCGCGCTGAAAATGCACCAAATACCACAGCCTTGCCTCACGCCCGAATGTCAACAAAGGATGCACTACCGGTATCGGTAAGTTGACAAATTATATTCTAGATTGAAACTGTCATTTAAAACTCAATCACGTCATTTCAGTTGTTCTCGTTCAGATTTGAGCTTACGGCAGGCAAACACACATGTGTCAATGTGATATATATATATCGGGTTTGATTTTCGCAACATAGTTTTTAACATGACAGTTCCATACCAGTATATATAGGATTTCAAATGGTCGCCTTTTGTGCCAAAAAACGAGAAGCAGTAATGGACAGCCTGACCCCCGCCGAATATAACAACATACGTTATTTGAAAGTTTGGTTTCAATCCCATGGGAAATGTTTGAGATGCACAAGGATTTGTTTCTATATCTAATACATGTACATTTAAGATAAACAAAGTCAGCGAGAAACAGAAATTACACTAAATCCAAATTAACGTGACCCTGATCCAAACATCCCCACTTTCAATCCCAATTGTTGTCTTTACAAGAACATCAAGGTATCTCATTCCTAACTAATATAATTAAGCAAAAACAATTTATCTATATTAGTAACTGTAACATTGATCCCCATCAGCCTGCCATTGCAAGTGACATCTTCATATAAGCTATATACATTGCAAGTTTCACAATGATATCTCATTCCTAACAGAAGTTTTAAAATGAGTGTTTTTTTCTATTTTGAGTAACGGTGTCATTGACCCCACTTTCAATCACAAGTGCCGGCTCTTCACACAAGCTACCTACAAAAAAGCAAGTTTCATCATGTTTACTCAATCCTTACTTAAAAATGAGGATAATATTTTTCTATTTTTAGAGACAGTGACATTGACCTTGAACCCATCGGCCCAACGTTGCAAGTGTTGTCTTCTGACAAGTTACCTACATCATACAAGGACGACCACACATCACAAAGACAACTTACATTTACAAAGCAACACCCAAGAGAGACGGTACAGTTGACCAATATTCTAAATACACCAACTTAACATTTTAATATCTGGAACCGTTGTATCAAATCGCGTAAATTTTGAAAGCATGTCTAAATCGATACCCTCTTCGAAATTTGGGTGTTTGTACATGTACCTCTCAGTCGGTGGAATATTGTGTACAGAAGCTTGACGGCAATGACCGGTTTCATTTCAAAGAAAGACTAGAATTTGTAACGTTCAGACAACCTAAATGAACCACAGGCCTAAGAAATTATATAAAAAAATACAGAGTTTTGAAATTCCCCATCTTCCTGTCATTACGATATAATCTATTATATAATAGTAATGACGGGAAGATGGGGAATTTCAAAACTCTGTATTTTGTGATATAATTTCTTAGGCATGTGAATGAACTGATACGTAAAGTCTGGTGACTACAAGCTCAGCGGATGATAACAATAGCGATTACTTTCTTAATTCAATGGTCATTACTGCAGTGCGAATTGTTTTACTGTAATAGTAATTCGTCTCTTTTTGGAATAGCAAGCTTGTCTTTGGGTGGTTTCATAAAACATCTTAGTATAAAACTTCAGATTTTAGGCATTGAGTAAAGAGCTACTATAATCTCTAGAAAACATGGCATGGCACTTCACCATGTTTAAACTTCATACAAAATATTTAAGTTTTCAACTTGTATTCAACTAAGATGTTTTGTGAAAACCAGCATAGTTTGCCTAGCAGGTTAGAGTTCCATAATTGGGAACGTGGTTTGCAGGTCCGATTGAAGGCCATGTTATGTCAAAGTCGTCGGATAAAGCTGTATATCCCTGCTTGACACTCGAAATGTAAAGTGTAATTTCCTAACGTCTTGCCTCGGTCTCTGGATAATTTGATTGCAAAGACGTTGCATGACTGCAATACTCGCCCACTCAATAGGACTTTAAACTCATAATCAAAATATGAGAATGTAGAAATATGATTCAGGCATTAAAAGCGTGTCGTTCTCTGGTGTATGTTTGAACTTTTTATTTTCCAATTTTTATTCCATCGACAGTCAACCACTCCTGTGTTTATTTCTATTTGTGTAGCGATTTTGGTAACGATTTAGTAACATTTATAGTGCGTTATCATATTTCCGTTTTTGACAATTAACAAAACGTCTAAGGTGGCCTAACAATGTAAAAAATATTGCATACTTTATTACCAGCTTTAGGTTGAATTGACTTAAATCAAACTGTCTAAACGTCATTTTAGTCTAGCGTGATAAAAACGAATGCTTTTAACCACAGAGGTAATTAAAGAAAGTGTCTCTTTTCTTGTTTCAATTATGTTTGCCACCTACCAGGGCTATATTCCGACTTCAAATCATTCAAAACTTATCGAGCAGACGGCTCGTCACCAGATGGTAGAACTGATTATAAAAACAGATCTTTAATAATTGTGCATTCGTATTGCAGAGTCAAAATTTTAATGAGATACTTAAATGTTATAAGGTCGAAATTACATAGAAAGAAGTTAAGAAATGGATATTATTGATAAATTCCTAACAAAATTAATCTTTTGAAAATGTTGAAATTAATTCCATTTTATATGTCTATAATAGTGACTACAGTACTCGAAAATGAATCAATGATCGCTACCTTCACCTATTTCATATCAAAGTAGTTTAATATTAGCTTAGCTTAAACCCTCTATTATACTGCTAATTGAATTATTAATCTAAGTTCAATGAAAATAACTTTTTGTACAAATAATATCATTTAAATGCATGGTGTCTTTGTGTCAAAATTGACAAATACCAAAAGATTTTTTCAAATGTTGAGACTGATTTCAAACACAGCACTTAATACTCAAGTTATTACTATATATACAAGATGATAATAAAACGATTACGATTAAATTGAATACTTCAGTTGACTTTAAATAAAATGGAATTAATGAATTACAAGAGGCCTCTGAATTAGTTTATAAATGCCTTTAAACATTATCTTAAATGAGCAATACATTCAGCGTAGGCTCGTTTGGTGAAAGGGTATTTAATTATACGTTTTATTCTATTTTTCGAAATATTTAATTTCACTATGTAACAAAGAATGCTAAAAGCTGTTTGAAGATATGTATGCCGTCTCGACGGACTGTCTTTTTTAAGTGTTATTATTTTACATGGTAGCCAATTCTCAACCGTGGATGCATTAAAGGGGCATATCCAGAAACTGGAGTGTCTTGGTTTGCATACAACAAATTGCGTTTATCACTTAAAAAACTATTACCGACAAGTCAAAGAAGAATTTGACTAGCAAATTTACTCTAAAACGCGCGCTTCGATATTTTGTATATCGATTTGAATAAAAGGCTGTCAGTCTTTTATTGACGACATCAATATTTAGTTATTTTAAAAAACAAGCGGGATATTTCGTAACTTTTAACAGGGTTTTCATTATTTGACTTAGGTATTAAAATGATACCAATTTGATTGCTATTCGAGACACTTCAGTTCCAGGGCATGCCCCTTTAAATGTTTACATTATAATTTAAAGTACATGTACATTCATCATCATGGTATTATACCCCCAATCACACGAACCTCGAATCAGCAAGAATGAGTCCGAATCGATCGTAATAAAGATGAAATAAAAATTCGAAACACATTCCTAAGGCGAGTGAGAATTGATATAGCTTTGTCAAAATGCCGTTTGAATGCTTTAAATACAATTCGCCTGGAATGATTTCTAATAGCGGATAACGGTACGTCTTCACATGACAATGTACAAAATCATAGGACCGTTTGTGCACGGGGATAGTCGCTGGTACTGTAGCTTAAAATTGTACATGTACTAGTTTTAATTATTGTTTCGAGTGCTGCCAGATGCCGTAAGAATGTTTAAAATTTGACCAAAATGTTTGCAGAATATACTTAAAATGCTGTTCGATATTTCATCCGACTTCGCATGCATCTCGAAGTTTTTGAAAATACTGCTTGGTGGTTACTTACTTACGTATCGCCCGTTATGCCCTCTGACATGTAGGGTAACAACAAAGGATCTCCACCGCAGTCAATCGGGACACCTCGGACAATCTCTACGAATCATCTCTCGGGTGTAAATAGAACGTCGCCATATTTTAACGTCATGACGTCATCATGACAGATTTAATAATAAACAGTGCTTCAATGGAATACACACCCATCAAGCAAGCACTGCGTAGCTACGTGTTATGCTCAAGGAGTGTAGCAAAATTGTATTGTTTAATCAATAAAACATATTTTGATATTTTCGCTGCTGATAAGTTATGGTCTATTTTCTTCGGCCCATTTTCTACTGCGTAGGATTTAAGAAAGAAAGCTGTTGGATTCATACGCTTGATACATCCGAGGTATTTTATCCCGTAAAAATGCCGTACGGACCGTTCCGATTGCACCGCAATCTTTCGCGATATTCTGTTCCGCCTTCATGTTGTTTTGGGTCTTCCCCGTTTCCTCATGCCTTCAGGCATCCAGTGTAATGCCACCTTCGTGATGGAATTGTTGTCCTTTATCGTTACATGACCTTACCATTTCCATCTTCTTTTTAGTACTGTACCCATATCTACTTGTCTTCATCGATTTAAGAGGTCTTCGTTGGAAATTGTTCTTGGCAAAAATATTCTGAGTATGGTATGGAAGGTTGATAGTTTATCAACGTTTTATTAAGTCATTCTCCAGCACTCTGAACCGTAGAGGAGGGTGGATAGTACCAACGTTGGTATAGTTTCAAGTTGGTGCTTTTGTTGTATTGAGGAGATTTCCATACATTGTTGAGTGACATAACGGTGTTTCTGGCTTTGCAAAGTCTGTTTTGGATATCATCACCAGCTCCGCCATCATTTCTTAGAACAGCACCCAAGTGAGTAAATGTGTATGTATTAGGGAGGATATTTCCATCAATTTGTATTGGCTTTGGGTTATTGATGTTAAGAGACATTACTTCTGTATTTGTCTGGCTGATGTCCAGGGCAACTAGCTTAGCAGAATGTTTAAGGCGATGTGTTTTTTCTTGCATGTGCTTATGTGTATGGGTGAGCATAGCAAGGTCATCTGCGAAGTCCAGGTCTTCTAATGTTGTATTAAGTTTCCACCTTATGCCTCTTGGCCTATCTTCAATTGTTTTCCTTATTACCCAGTTAATGGCCAAGTTGAAGAGGACAGAAGACATCACACATCCCTGTCTTACACCAGTTTTTACTTCCAAGCAGATGTTACTATTATAGACACAGCTGTAGTAGTTCTTGAAGAAGCTTCGTATAACATCGGTTATGTCTTTGGTGATCCCATAATGTCTTAATATTTTCCATAGGCTATCTCTGTGTATGATGTCGAATGCTTTTTGGAAACCCATAAAGTTGATATATAGTTGTCTTTGCCACTCTGTACATTGTTCAATTATATTTCTAAGAGTAAAAATCTGGTCGGTACATCCTTTGCCTCTTCTGAAACCTGCCTGTTCATCACGCAGTTGTTGAACCACAGCACTTGATATTCTCTGTATGATTATCTTGCAGAGTATTTTGCTGGGAATAGACAATAGTGTTATACCACGCCAGTTGTTGCAATAATTCAGTGTTCCTTTCTTTGGGATTTTTATGATCATGGTACCCTTTGACCAGTCATTTGGAATCTCTTTTTCAGTCCATATTGCCTCGAACAGTGGTTGAAGTATGTTAGCAGCTAGTTCCGGATCTGTTTTAAACAGTTCAGCATTGAGATTGTCTTGACCAGGAGCTTTTCCATTTTTTAGTTTTTTAATTGCGCTGGTTATTTCGTCTTTATTTGGTGGAATAGTTGTTACTTGAAGATCATAGTCTTCTTCAGGTCTTGTAGTGGTTTCTTCTGGTGGTGGTCTATTAAGAACTTCTCGAAAGTTTTCTGTCCAACGTATGTCTTGTTTCTTTTCTGTGGTTAATAGATTCCCATCTTTTTCTTTGATATGAATGTTGTTGTTTCCTCCATTAAACTTGCCACTGATCGTTCTGGTGATCATGTACAGCTGTCCCTGTTCTCGGTTTTCAGCTGCTTCTTCAGTCTGCCTTGCTAGATCACCTACATATGTTATTTTGTCTTTTCTAGCTAATTTCTTGACTTCTTTATCTGCTGTTCTATATTCACCTTTGTATTTTTCGTTTAACCTTTCTGATTTGGTGGCTATTTCTTTTAGTTTGATGTTACGTCTTTTCTCAATTACTGTCCAAGTATCGGGTGTTATCCATTTCTTCAATTTTCTACCGGATCTAGTACCTTAACATTCTTCACTACTGCTCGTACATAGATTTGACAGTCTCCCATTTGTTGTTGACCTCTTGTTCTCCAGTAGTTTCAGTCAAATCTGTTTATGCTTGGAATCTATTCTTTAAATGTAGTACAAAGGTGTTCTTGATTTTCTGTTCTTTCAGTTTCTCTGTATTGTATCTCTTGATGTTTGAAGGTCTACTACCAGTGCTTCTCAATTTTATCTTTATGAGAGCTGTAACTGTGTGATGATTGCTTCCCACATCTGCTACTCTTCTTACTAGGATCTTCTCCACATTCCATTTATCATTAGGTGGTCTATCTCATTCTTGACTATTCCGTTAAGTGAATTCTAAGTTAGCTTGTGAATGAGACGGGTTGGGAACCGTGTTCCTCCAATAACTAGGTTGCTGTTGTAGCATAATTCATATAATCATTCACCGTTGTTATTTAGTGTTCCACGTCCATATTTACCCATTACCCTATCTAGGTGGCTGTTGTCATTGCCTACTTTTGTGTTGAGGTCTCTCATAACTGTAGTAACATCATGTTTTGGTGTTAGTGCATTTTCTGCTTGTAGTTGTTCATAAAATTGGTCTTTTAGATTTTCTTCAATAAAGTTAGTTGGAGCATAGCATAGAATAAGTGACATGTTGTTGTGACGCCCCTTAAATCTAGCTGTTATTATTATGGACTTGTTTCCATTCATGTAATGTTTTCTCCATTCCTTTACTCAATATAAATGCTACTTCCTGGTAATGACTGTTGTCTTCAAGTCCCGAGTCAAGCACTGTCTCGCCAGATTCCGATGTATTTTTTCAAGAGCCAGTCCATCTGCTCTCACTAATTCCTAGTATCTGTAAGTTGTAGCGCCTCATCTCTGATGTTTTTTGCGCTAACCTACCACTTTCGTACATGGTACGTACATTAGCTTCCTTGCGGCCTCCACCACCAGCAGTCATACTGGTATGAAGGCAGGTATATTCTTTGTTGTTGTTTTCGTAACAAAATTATTTTTTTTATTATACTGGGCTGTTTGCCCAATCTGGAGGACCAGGGAAAGTTTCTTCGAGGTTTCTTTCTTCTAGATTGGTTGCCAACCAATGCATACGAGTCAGAATCTCTCCGGATTTTGTACCAGAGTTTTCTTCTCCTAGATGAGTAACCAGCCAAGGTTGACGACCCTCATCTAGCCGACTATTTCTCATTGTTGGGACAAGGTTGGTGACCGCTAGGGCGTGTCCACTCGACGGTGCACCAATACCTCTAGGGCCCTTGCCGCTCCGAGATCCCACAACAGTTTAGCCTGGTAACGAGTGTAACCAGTATCCGTGCATTGCCTCTGGGAGGCACTGAGTGAGTCCTTGTAGTGTAGAGGCTATGTACTGACAGGAGAGACTTATGCACTTGGCTCTCTTTTCGCTAGATGCTAGCCTGCGGCAGAAGACATGGTTGTCAACCACACTAGACGCATTTCTCTACCCTTGTGATATATATCACACAACATACAACGTGGTTACTAGTTTACATTGCTGGCACCAGTCCCTGTGGAACATTGTTATGCAGTCATTTGAAACCACGCCGCCTTCCCCAAAGCCCGGGGAATGGCGGGGGAAAATCCCCCCAGGGCAATACAGATGGTAAAACTCCCGCAAATTGAAAAAAATGTACTGTTCAATTTTAAACTAATGAAGTCCTTTATGTAAATTAAATTTGCACTTTTAGAAAAAAATAATCGGAACTCTGATGTTCACAAATGTGCAACAGGTACTGGACAATTCTTTGGATGTATGCAAACATCGCGGATGGATTACGGAGATTAGCTCAAAACATTGATCTGGATTAGTATGCCGTCTACGGGAGACGACTGAGTTTATGACAAACTCGCATATTCCTCACAGCGGTTATTTCCCCTTAATATCATTAAAGTTCCTGCTTGAAATGCAAAAGACTTGGGAAAACGATTAGGGGTCAAACACAGGGAATTGTACTATGTATACTGATACATGTATAATTTATGGCTAACGTGAACAAAAAAAATAGTATGCGTCAATTATTCCCTATGGCGTCAAATAACTAAATGAAATTAAATGGACACGATAGCAATGGCATAAATAGATGAAGTTGAGCTGGGACCTTTCAAATAATAGTGTAGGCAAAGAAATCCGATATTGTTTTAAATGACATCCAATCGTCTCAGGTCCGTGTAGTCACAGACAAAAAAGTAATGTGGAAAATAACAAATACATTTAAAAATTGGGTGAATTGGACTGCGCATTTTAGGTTATCTGCAAGACCGTGAGTATTCGAGTACAAGTACAAATAAAGATACTGCGGCTACGGGTGGCTGCGGACCAACCAACGTAGTAGCTTTAAATTTTAACAAGAAATATATTTAAAAAAGATATGCAGCGTTGAGTTTAATGACATACTGCAAATGTTTTATGTATACTTTTTTCAATACATTTGCGAAAGATGTCTGGCAGTTTTTGACATGAAAACGTGAATCTGCCACTCAAAAATATATAGAATAAGACACCTTTCTTAGAGACATCCATCCATCATGACAGAGAAATGTCCAGCATAAATTTGATATGTTTCCCCCACAATATGTATGAGGAAAAAAACAAAAGCCAATTGAAACTATTGTATATTGTATTGTATTATGACTGTAACAAAAAAAGTGAGGTGTTATAATTTAAAAACGGGTTGGATCATTTGAAAAACATACGAATTAGCACCTAACTCTATGTATTAAGATTACTATATTCTGTCCACTCATTTTCACTTGTAAATTTTGTGTGGATTGTTTTAGAATTTGATTGGCTTTTAAAGTTGGTCAATATTCGAGCTAGACAGCTAACGCTGAAAATATTTCTTATTTTTACGGCTCTTTAGTATATATATATGAGCCAGTCTCCAGGAAAACCTGCTATTTTGACAAAAATGTTGACTTTGAGATTTTCCATAGTATTACAGGATAATGTTAAATAAGCAAATTGCAAAAGAAAGTATATGTTAATATTTTGAGTTTTAAGGAAGTTACAGCTGTTTTTGTAGAGTACCTATTCGGAGCTTTTTGTGTGACGTCGCAAACGTCATTCAAACGTTATTCGACGTAACTGAAATAAGTATTTCCTTATTACACCATTTGATCAATTCTTGACATAAACTGTTCAAAATAGTACCAAATTCTATAATTATGTTTCACTTTTCAAAATATATATCAAGATCGAAATTGTTTGCATTTAGAGAAAGGCTACTTCTGTTTTAAACAACTAAATCCTCGTTTTTCTCAATCGGAGTACTTTTCTGAAATTGGTCACCATAGCAACGAAGTATGTGTTTTCGACATAATTCATAGGAAAGTTTAAAGCTAAGGTTTAGTACTATATGGGTCAATTACTTAAAATAGAATCATTAGATATGTATTTTTCCTTATTTTAGAGCTTTATCAAAATCTTGTTATATATAGTAATAACAAAATGTCATTATAGCAGGTTTTCCTGGAGACTGGCTCATATATTTTATATATAAAACGGCATGTCATCAACATATAACTAGTACCGTTATTAGGCCTACAGGTCTTTCACTTTTTCGCAATGTTAATTTCCAATAGGATCCAAAAGGTATACAGAAAACATTTTACTGTACCCTACTTTCATAATTCCACGTGACAGACTGAACACTTTTTTGCTGTCAAAGAGTGATGATATAGTTTTAACAGTATTTCCCCAGCAACACAATCACGCATCCCCCAATCCCGGAGAAAAGTGGGGATTTTTATTTTACTTTTTGCTAAAATCCTTGTTATTTATGCTGGCTCGCCTGTAAGAAGCACCTAAAACTCCGAACACTTCCAAATGTGGTCTCCAGCTTCGATCTGTTTATGCCTTCATCACCAAAACGAAGCCAGGTAACAGCTAGACTTCCCGGCAATTGTAACTGACAGCGCGATTGGTTAAGACAAAAATAGCCAATGAAAAATGGAAAAAAACGCAGTGTTACACTAAATTTAAAACCAGCATTTTGAGGAATTTTCTTCGAATTTTATTATTAAATAAAAATATATCATATAAATTTACCTCTATCAATTTATTTTAGAAATTCCATTATATGTCGGAAGACTATGGAAATGCATACTCAATCTGTGTGATAGGGATATTTGTGCTCAAATGCCATTATCGTAAAATTAATTTCACATCTTCATGTTTTCTTGAAAAAAAACTTATAAGTTAATATATCCCCAGATACAAAGTACAAATGTATATGGGGGCTATATTTGAGTCATGCTTCAGGTTGATTGGTCCGTTTATCTGTCAAAAATTTGTCCGAGCTATTTCCCATAACCATTGGTCGCATTTCAACGAAACTTTGCAATGCACATCAGTACCAAGACCAGTTGGGCATTCTTTTTTCCGCTTGTAATACTATTTCTGTGCTTTTTATTGCTAACAATTGCTTGTATTTCAACAATGCAAGACTCGTCAGTACAAGGTTTTTGTATGTGCCATTTTGCAATTTCGTAGTCCAGCACAAGGCTGCTTCGTATCTTTAAAAATTGCATGTACACTATATATTATGTATATAAAAGAAATTGCTAAACATAATTTGAGTACTTTTTGGGAGAGTCTGGATGTTAATATTAATCTTCACTCCCCACTATGTAAAAAGGAAACTGCTAAACATAACTGGAGTACTTTTAGGAGAGTCTGTATGTTAATATCAATCTTCACTTAATTACCACTGTGACTGCATGTTAATAAATATTCACTCCCCACTGTGAAAAAAGTAATTGCTAAACATAATTTGCGTACTGCTTAGGCGTGACTGCATGTTAATAAATATTCACTCCCCATTGTGAGAAACATAAGTTGAGTACTTTTTAGGAGAGGCTGTCAGGGTGTTAATTAATCTTCACTCCCCACTGTGAAAAACACAAACAACATCGATGAAGTCACGTTCAGGTAAATAGAAAATACTAGATAAGTGTCTTATATTCGTCTTATATATTACTAGTACTTGAATTTATTGGGTGAGTTGGAGTAAATAACACATTTCAATGAATGATATTTAGCGGGTTTCTCAATAAAATACAATTATCTTTTTTAATTTTCCTTTCAACATTTTTAGTACCATGTTTGTTCTGTTTTATGATCTTCCATGATAATTGTTGTCGGGTGTTTATGAGTAATATAAAACACGCACAATTTTGCGAAATTCATGTATGTACCGGTATGTATACATTTGTACTTAAAAATTAAAAAAATATTATATTATTTCAAGTGGAAATGTAAATCTTATATTCATCGGTGCAATCAGACACAGTAACGCCCATTCGCAACATCATCATCATTTTCAGGGATCGCCTCACCCTAATCAGAGTATACTCGCAATTTGACATTTAACCAAACATACGCAGTTGAAGGGCTGGACTATGATATTTACATAATTTTTTATAAAAATTATTCTTTGTACAATTATGTTTTTAAAAAAATGGTTAAAAACAAGAGATGCAGTTTAGTATTTGTAGCAAAATGCCATGTAGCGGCCGTGAAACCCTCAAGGGTAGGCTTAGCTATGGCGTGTTGTTGTAAGTGATTCCAGAGAACTATGGATGCGGGGAGAAACTGTGTTGATAGGTAGTTTTACTGCATGATATCTGATTAAGCTGTTGGTTATGGAAACGGAAATATCTAGATGGGCGTAGGGGGGGGGGGTCTGTTTGAATGTCATCAAGGCCATGTCTGATCTTATACAGCATAGTAACTTTAGCTATGTCTCGTCTTTGCTGTAAAGTTGGCCAATGTAGGTCTTGTAACCTAAATGTATAACATGTATACATAGTAAATCCCCCGCCTCAGTCATGTTTCAAATATTACCTGCGAGCCTTGAGCGAGCAGGTATATTGGATAGCATAAAGTAAAAAGTCCATGGAGGGGCACATGACCTGTTCTCGATGGTTTACGATTTAAAAAAATCCAAAAAAAGATGCATTTTGTTAGAATGTCGTGAACCAGACTAATTCCATTATTCCATGCGGATAACATCGGTCTTTGTTGCATTGCAATAGTTTATTTACCGAAGAAATCAGAACTGTCCGAAATTTCAGTGAGCGCTAGGCAATATTGAGACCATGGATCTAAACAGCAGATGACCGCAGCTGCATAAGCACAGCGCTTCCCAGTCAATTGTCATGGAATTATCGGAATTGGTTTATGATCTTTGATATTGTTGAACACTGAAAACATGTCTTATGATAATACCTTTTAATGAACTGATACGGGGTTTTATTTATAAGCATATAAATATTATATGGAACAAGGGAGTCATAATATGCAATTAAGTGTCTTGAAAATTGGTTTGTTATACATGAAATTATTTAACAATTTGTTGATAAATTTCGTATGTCAAATTATCGTGCATATAGTTTTCCCAATTTGAAAGCTACCGGCCTATCGCGCTTATTTTTTTCTCACAATTTTGAGATTTGTATACTTAATTTTATAAAATCAGCTGTTGAATTATGCAGATAGAAGGTCTGGATCTGGATCTTGATGTATACACTGCAGGACCTTTCGGTATATACGCAGCGGGAGAGAGATGTGTAATTAGCACTTTGTTAATCACACTGCTGGAGAGCTCTTTTGAAGCTCTGGACTGTCTCTGCGCGCACAATTTCACTATTCAGATTGTTCCAATCAATAATTGTCTTTGGAAAGAAGGAATGTTTGTACTGTTCACTTTTACATATTAATGGTTTAAAACATTTATGATGGTTTATTGCCTGAATGTGTACAATGTTTTTACTTATATGGTCATCAAATTGTTTTGGTCTTATCAGTCGTTTACCACGAATTGGGGTCAGATAGGTGTCTGTTGGCATTGCTGGCACCAGACCCTCAGCCACCTTGTAGAAGAATGCCAGGTGTGCCATCTTTCTTCTATCCTATAGGGTGGTAGGTCGAGTGTCTTCATCATGTTAGTGACACAGCCCTGCTCTCTTGATTTGTAGTCTCCAGAGATGAATCTGGCCGCTCGTCGTTGGACCTGTTCAAGTTGTTCGATGTCCTTTTGTAGATGTGGGTCCCATTCGACAGAACTGTACTCCAGTGTAGATCTAACTAGCGATATGTAGGCTGTTTTTCTACAGTTTGTGGGCAATGCTTGAGGTTCCTCTTCAAGAATCCTAGGGTTGAGCTAGCCTTTTTGGAAATCTTTGTGATGTGGTTGGAGAATTCGAGATTGTCTGTAAATGTGACACCTAGGTAAGGATTATCTTCTACTTGTTGGAGAATATGGTTGTCTAGTTGGTAGTAGTTACTGGATTTGTTGTTGATACTCATGACGTAGCATTTCTTTACGTTGAATTTCATTCCCCAAGTCATTGCCCACTTCTCTAGAGGTCCGCTAGTAGTTGGAGATGGTCTTGTCTTGTCTTGACTTGTCTGTATAGTAGACGGTCATCTGCAAAGAGGCGTACTGAAGATTTTACACAATCCGGTAGGTCATTGATGTGGCAAAGGAAGGCCAGTGGTCCGAGCACTGTTCCCTGGGGAACTCCAGAGTCGACTGTGACAGGCTCGGATGATTCACCATCAACTACTACCTTCATGGTTCTATTAGTGAGGAAATCTCGTAGCCAGTGATTAATGTTACCATCGATTCCATACAAAGACATCTTGTGCAGAAGACTTTCATGTGGTACTGTGTCGAACGCTTTAGAGAAATCTAGTATAATCATGTCGGTCTGGGATTTGTTGTCATTTTGTTGTAAAAGGTCGTGTACCGTAGTTAGAAGTTGGGTTTCGCAGGAGTAGCCAGATCTGAAACCATGGTTGAGAGATATAAGTATATCATTCTTTTCCAGGTGGTCAAGTATATGTTTACAGATTATGTGTTCTAGCAGTTTACAAGTCACACTGGTTAGGGACACTGGGCGGTAGTTTTCTGGAAGGTGCGAGTCTCCTTTCTGAAAAACTGGCGAAACGTTGGCACTTCTCCAGTCAGATGGTAGTTTACCAGTGTCAATGGATGTTTGGAATATCTGTTGAAGGGCTGGCGCTATCGTCTTGGCACATGTTTTCAGTACAATGTTTGGGATACCGTCTGGTCCGATTGCTTTGCTGATGTCGATCTTACTAAGAAGTTTTTCAATGCCTTTGTTGGTGATTTTCAGTGGTGGGATAGGTGATTTTGCCCTCTTGCGTGTTGTTGGTTTATCATTCTTTGATTTCGTAAATACTGATTTAAATTGGTCGACTAGGATTTCTGCTTGGTCTTTGCTACTGCTGAATAGTTGGCCTTTACGTTTAAGTGGTTGTACCCCTACATTGTCCTTCCTCCTTGTCTTGACATATCTCCAGAATGGTTTTGAGTTGTTTTCTTCTAATCCCTTGTTAATATGGTCTTGTTTATATGTTCTACTACTACTTTTTGGAATTCTCCCTTGCATTCTCTTTGGAAGATTTTTGAAGTTGGTCCAGTTTCCTGTTTTTTTAGCGGGATTTCCGTTTCACCATGCGTTTCAGTTTATGGCTAAACCATGGGAGTGACTTTCTTTTCTTGCTGATTTTAGATGGTATGTTCTTGTCAACTGTTCTGTGGATACCTAATTTGAATAGATTCCAAAGTTCTTCAATGTTCTTATCTTTATTGGCAGCAATTTCTTTTTCTAATTTAGAGATATCATCGTTAATGCTGTCCCAGTCTGCTTTGTCGTGTTGGTATATCTTGTGTGGTTTCTGTTTGACATAATGTGGTATGATATCAATGTCGGTGACTATCATGGCATGGTTGAGGATCCTGTCAATTCTCTGTCAAATGAAGTCGGTACATCATTTGCTCGCATGAACTATTTGACGTGTACAATATAATGAATGCAATGTATACAAACAAGGCATTATAAAACGTACGTGATTAACTGTTAATACCGAGATACCGGAAAACACCGGTATGTACCGGAGTTTAGTCGTTTTGGTCGACTTGTCTCTTAACAAAGTTACTTCCCTTTTAAAATGTTCGCCATTTGCAAAATATGGAAATTAAAAGCCGCAAAAATCAGTGTCGGTACGAATTAATTTGCATGTTAATTTGTTTGTGACCTGGCATGACAATATGCAAATATGGAAGTATTCGAGTGGTATTAATTTCAGGTAGTTCGTGCTTGTTATATTTTGTTGACGATCTTCATTTTCACATCATCAGATCATTAGCCAGTACCAAATGGATTCGACCCGATAAAAATATCTTTCACATCATGAATATTTAGACAGGGATCTGAGTTTATGACTGGCCCTCATATACCCAACTCAACATTATGTCCAATATATTAAACAAGCCGAATGCAATCATTTAACCTGGCTGGAAATGTTGTGTGTCACAAGTTATCATTACAGAACGCAGTGGCTAGCCGTCCGGCGCCGGACGACTAGACAGCGAAATTAGTCGTCCGTCATCGGACGACTAGCAAACGATACATGCATTGGCTAGGTAACTGTCATTCTATTTCTATGCATAAGGCATCCATAATTTCAGTTATTTTCTTGTGATAAGTATCACATATGTTTCTACCTTGTAATAAACTACGAATTAAGCAAGACAAGTTAGTGCATTTATCTGCATCCATTTTGTGACCGGCCGTGTATCTCCGTATAATGTCCGCCATATTGGAAAACAAACATAGTACGCACGTTAATTTGCCGAAGTAACACAAACAAAGCTATGGCAATTAATTATACTTTTCATTCGCAGTTTTAATAGCACATATATACAAAACAATACAATTACAATTGTATTTTTTGGTAAATTTTAAATACAATATACAATCGGGGAGTTTAGAATAGGACCTACCATGATACGATTCATAAACGGTAACATTGTTTTCACGCTATTATAACCAGTGACATTCCAAACTGTCAAATACCTAACACAGCAATTTCATTTTTTCAGCATGAAGTGAAGTCATATACTATCCCCATCCTCATAATACTGTAATTGAAACTTTCTATGTTCCATTACTACTTCTATTTCTAATGCCGGACGACTAATTTCGCTGTCTAGTCGTCCGGTGCCGGACGGCTAGCCACTGCCTAAAGAAATATGTATGTTACAAGTGTTAAAAGTGTAAAAGATAAAAGACAGTATGTTACAGTTAAAATAGACAGTTCATTTACAGTTCTACAGCCGCCAGCCGGTCTCTAAAGACATCTAGGCTGGGGCTGGATTTGACCAAGGTTGGGAGGGAGTTCCAAAGTCGGATAGTCCTAGGGAAGAAGGAGTTAGAGAAGTATTGGGTATGAGATTGAGGGATTAGGTAATTGAGATTTCTGGTTGGAATAAGATGAGATGAATCGACTGCAACTGCATGGGTGAAAGTTTTCAGGCACCTGCCTGAACTTCAGGTTTTTTAGAGTGCCAAAAAGCCTGTTTTTCTTTATTTTCCCTATATAAATTGACAATTTGTGAAGATTTCAGGTTTTTCAGAATTTCAAACTTTCACCCATGCAACTGTTTGGGCCCTTATTTTATAAAACATTAGGAGAGTTGATGGATCGTCTATGTTGGAGGGTTTTCCATTCAAGAGAATTTAACATCTGTGTTACACTGCTGGTGTAGTGGTAGTCATTCATTACATACCTGGCTGCGGACCTTTGGACTTTTTCGATTTTGTTAGAAAGATTTTTTTGCCAGGGATGCCAGATACTAGAACAGTATTCAAGTTGTGGTCGGACGTATGTGTTGTAAGCAGCAATTTTTTACTTTTTGGTTGGCAGTTTTTACGTTACGTTGTATGAAGCAGAGAGAGGAGGTTGCTTTAGATGTTACATTATTAATGTGTTTAGACCAATTTAAATCTTTTGATATTGTTACACCTAAATATTTTGCTTCGTCACAAGTTTTTAGTTTAGTTTAGTTTTAGAAAGTTTCAATTACAGTATTATGAGGATGGGGATAGTATATGACTTCACTTCATGCTGAAAAAATGAAATTGCTGTGTTAGGTAATTGACAGTTTGGGATGTCACTGGTTATAATAGCGTGAAAACAATGTTACCGTTTATGAATCGTAACATGGTACAGGGCGTTCCCAAGGATTTTTTTCAAGCGCAACCTCTATGGTGGTGGGTGCTGGAGGGGGTATGACCCCCTTCCGTGTATCGAAAAAAAATGTCATAGTTCAACTTAAATGGTTAAATCTTAGACATTCTAAGGACTTGGAAATAAATAGATAGCTAGACACATTATCTTGTTAGCATATAAAACATTGTTGTTAATAGCTTAGGATGTCTCTGCTAGTATGACCCAGGTATAACTATGTGCAGTATTGACGACCTAAAATACCACAGACACTAGTTATACTCTCAAGTTGGAATGATCCTTGCAGTTTCAGTGTTTTACTTACATGTGTTAACCTTGTGCTGCTACAGGCATTCTGTTACATCTTCGATATAGTAACCTATGTGGTAGGTCCTATTCTAAACTCCCTGATTGAATATTGTATTTAAAATTTACAAAAAAATACAATTGTAATTGTATTGTTTTGTATATATGTGCTATTAAAACTGCGAATGAAAAGTAATTAATTGCCATATATCCTTGTTTGTGTTACTTCGGCAAATTAACGTGCGTACTTTGTTTGTTTTCCAATATGGCGGACATTATACGGAGATACACGGCCGGTCACAAAATGGATGCAGATAAATGCACTAACTTGTCTTGCTTAATTCGTAGTTTATTACAAGGTAGAAACATATGTGATACTTATCACAAGAAAATAACTGAAATTATGGATGCCTAATGTATAGAAATAGAATGACAGTTACCTAGCCAATGCATGTAGCGTTTGCTAGTCGTCCGATGACGGACGACTAATTTCGCTGTCTAGTCGTCCGGTGCCGGACGGCTAGCCACTGCCATTACAGAATCATAAAATATTTTTGCATTTAATAGTGTGAAATACGAATACTGTCCTAAACATTTTTGGTCATTTTATTCTTAATATCGATTGAATAATATTTGAAAAGACTGTTCAGTAATTTCTACCACAGGTATGTCTTTGAAAATCATTTTGGGAAATCAATTTTTAGTAAAGAGATTGAACACAGGCATAATTGTGTCAACAAAAAAAATCGCACTAATAATTGATTTATTTTGATGTGGTTTCTGACCGAAATATCTCCTTCTCAATTCGCAGTAACAAAACGAGTCATTTAATGTGACAACAATAAATTATACAAAAAATTGTAATTGAAGTGGCATGGTGGTCGAATGGGTATTAAAGCTCTCACTACAGATCGAGACTTCTCTGATTCAAATCTCGACCGGTACACTTGATCATTCATTGACATTCAGTATTTCCCACACAGCTAGAGATGCCCAGAGGTAGGCATGCATGTATCAGTGCTATACACCAAGTATGTTAAAAAATCTAGGAGTCTATTCAGATAGGATCATAGAGCTACGGTAGCGCCCAACTTTCCTGTCTCTTCCCAAGAAGCCGGTGGGTCATTAGCCAATTAACCAGGAACGTAAGTCATAACCCGATGGCCACACACTTTCGACTGTCTTAGTTAATTGTTAACATTTAGACAACATAATGGCAGTTCAGTGTAAAGAATCCAGAGCATAGCAAATATTTTAGAAGTAGCGTAGATCAGAAATTGACTATGTAGAGCTCTGCTTTGTGATAGTTGTTTCCCACTATTGATAGACCCTATTTTAAATTATTGTCATAGGCTTGAGGTAACTTTAATAGGAGGGAAAAGTATCCTATACCCATGGGACTGGAACCCACAACCCTGTGTATTACTACCCTCTGTAGGGCAACAACCTCTCTATAACAACACCTTCAAACTTCCCTAAGCCAATATTTATTGTGAATTAAACAACCCCTAAAGAACAGCCATTATTTGCGGGGTTTTTTAGTGATTGTACTGTATTTTACTTTTTAGCCCAAATTATGACAGCTACAATGAAGAAGTCCTTCAAATGTCGATAGGGAACAGATACATCCTTAACACATAGATCTGATGAACTCTTTCTGCCTATATTAGTGTCACATTCATATGGTAGGTGCTATTTTTTCGTCTTTTATTTTAATTTTAAATTCATATCTAGTCACAGATTATACTGTTCTTGCATATTGTACAATGTACCTGCCGTGGGTTGTTTCAGAATGCGGTATAACTAGGGTTCCATTTGACTCTGAAGTAGGGATATTGTATTGACCCTTAATTTTTCCAAAAAGCCACATTTTGACCCTCAAGATTTTGGTTGAAAGGGTCATTTTCTCTTAAAATCATCCATGGGTGTTTTGCCTATGAAATGGTAAAATTTAGTCAAAAGTAACAAAACGACCCTTCAGATTCAGAAGCTAGAGGAGCTCCTGTTTAAAACTGCATTTAAAAATAAAAGGATAATGGAAAAACAAAAAAATATTAATCATATTGAATATCATCATCTGCAGATACCAAAATTTCACCTCTGTACATGTGCATATATTTAAAATGAACATTTAAATATTTTTTAAAAACATGATATTTCACTAAGGCCCCCAAAAAATGGCACATCCCCAGTAAAAATGTCAGTGGAATACCAGTGGATTCCACTGGTAAAAATAATTCCACTGGAGTACTAGTGGAATACCACTGGTAAACTTAATTGCACTGGAAATCCAGTGGAATACCAGTGGAATACCAGTGGAATATTTTTGCTGTTCACTGGTAAAAATAATCACTGGAGTACTAGTGGAATACCACTGGTAAACTTAATTGCACTGGAAATCCAGTGGAATACCAGTGGAATACCAGTGGAATATTTTTGCTGTTCGCTGGTAAAAATAATCACTGGATTATTATTAGTAAATGTAATACCAGTGGAATTCCACTGGTAAACACAATTCCACTGGAAAACCAGTTGTTTTTAAGTAACATATTTATATATAGTACAAAGATGCTTTACCACTGATACATTATATTTATTTATTTGGAGTCTCATCCAGTTGCATGTATACAATTGAAAACATTATATATATATAACACAATAACATGTAAATGGTCATTAGACTTACAAGAGACTATTAAAACAATTGATATAATGTGTCTTTTTGAAACATTGACACCACGCTGTTTAATCAACAGATGGACCGTGTTTCTGATCATGCCTTTGTTTCATGATCAGTTGCTGATACTCGAATGCTAATTAATATTCATAAGATTACATCAACAAGAAAGCTGAATGGCTGACCTTTTAGCTACTTTTCGAATTTTTTAAATCCGCCAAGTATTCGTCGGAGGATATAGTTCGCAATAATTGAAGACAATTTTTGACCATAAAAAAACATTTTTTCGAAGCATGCACACATCATAATGTAGATCAAAGTCTTAGCTTTAATTTGATACCAAAATTATTTTTCGGAACCTAGTATTGGTACAGCGGATTCCAATTACCCCGCATGAACTTCAACTTCGTCCGCGGTTTTTATCAATGGCCGCCATGTAAAATTGTTGCATTATTAAACGCTGTCAGAAAAATCCATCGTTTCCTAATATTATCCATACATCGTAACGATCTGATACATATGTTATTGGTAAGTATGTTTTTTTGTATATACATGTTTATAAACGAATAAAAAATCGTATAACGACGAGCAGTTACCAAAATTACTGTCGTACGGAAGCGTTAAAAAGTATCACGAAGTTGAGATAAAGAGTATCACAAAGTTTGATGTCGTAAACTCAAATTACCATTTACGTTATGTCGAAAGTCGGACTTAAAGGCTAATATTCTTTGCAACGTTTAGAATTTATAGGCGTTTGAAATATATATAATGTAGGGGGTGGAAACGGGGACACTTTCTGTCGTTCAGAAATCGTTTGGGAAAAGTAGTATATTTATTATGTATAGTATTTCAACCTTCTACTCCAAATTAAGATACAGAAAAGAGTTTCTTTATTCAGATGGGTATTGTTATTTACCATATATTACATGTAGCTAGCAATATGCAGTGAGTTAAAGGGTATCACAAAGTTGGATAAGGGCCATAGCAGTCTAAAACAGAAATACACAGTGAGTTAAAGGGTATCACAAAGTTTGATTAGGGCTCTAGGGGTCTAAAACAGCAATGTACAGTGAGTTAAAGAGTATCACAAAGTTTGATAAGGGTGCTAGGGGTCTAAAACAGCAATGTACAGTGAGCTAAAGAGTATCACAAAGTTTGATAAGGGCTCTAGGGGTCTAAAACAGCAATGTACAGTGAGTTAAAGAGTATCACAAAGTTTGATAAGGGCTCTATGGGTCTAAAACAGCAATGTACAGTGAGTTAAAGAGTATCACAAAGTTTGATAAGGGCTCTAGGGGTCTAAAACAGCAATATACAGTGAGTTAAAGCACGCACGTTTAATTAACATGCGTGGTTAAAGAGTATCACAAAGTTTGATAAGGGCTCTAGGGGTCTAAAACAGCAATATACAGTGAGTTAAAGCACGCACGTTTAATTAACATGCGTGATTAAAGAGTATCACAAAGTTTGATAAGGGCTCTAGGGGTCTAAAACAGCAATATACAGTGAGTTAAAGAGTATCACAAAGTTTGATAAGGGCTCTATGGGTCTAAAACAGCAATATACAGTGAGATAAAGAGTATCACAAAGTTTGATGATGTCCCTAGCAGTCTTAAACAGCAATATACAGTGGGTTAAAGAGTATCACAAAGTTTGATAAGGGCTCTAGAGGTCTAAACAGCAATGTACCGTGAGTTAAAGAGTATCACAAAGTTTGATGATGGCCCTAGCAGTCTTAAACAGCAATATACAGTAGGTTAAAGAGTATCACAAAGTTTGATAAGGGCTCTAGGGGTCTAATAAAGCAATATATAGTGAGTTAAAGGGTATTACAATGTTTAATAAGGGCCGCAGGAGTCTAAAATACCAATATACAGTGATTTAAAGAGAATCACAAAGTTTGATAAGGGCTCTAAGAGTCTAAAACAGCAATATGCAGAGTGTTGAAGAGTATCACAAAGTATGTTTAGACATGAAAACACCTTGTGGTGACTATGTAGGGTTGACATTACCTGTGGAAGACATGAGGACAACCTGTGGTTACTGTATGATGTTGACATTACCTGTGGAAGACATGAGGACAACCTGTGGTTACTGTATGATGTTGACATTACCTGTGGAAGACATGAGGACAACCTGTTTTGACTCTATGGTGTTGACATTACCTGTGGAAGACACGACAACACCCGGTGATGACTGTATAGTGTTGACATTATCTGTGGAAGACACCTACTGGCTGTAGTTGACACCCACTTACTGTAGTTGACACCTACTTGCTGTAGTTGACAGCCTCTGACATTAGTTGACACCCACTGACTTTAGTGGACACACCTTTGATACAGTTTACACATACTTGCTGTAGTCGACACCCTGTGCTGTAGTTGACACCCACTTACTGTAGTCGACACCCTGTGCTGTAGTTGACACCCACTGACATTAGTTGACACCCACTGACTTTAGTGGACACACCTTTGATACAGTTTACACATACTTGCTGTAGTCGACACCCTGTGCTGTAGTTGACACCCACTTACTGTAGTCGACACCCTGTGCTGTAGTTGACACCCACTGACATTAGTTGACACCCACTGACTTTAGTGGACACACCTTTGATACAGTTTACACATACTTGCTGTAGTTGACTCCCACTTAACTGTACGTACTTGACACCCACTTGCAGTATTTGACACCAACTGACTTTAGTTGACTCCAACAGGCTGTAGTTGACACCAACTACAATGAATATATTTATTTCTGCTATAAGGCCACCAGCCCATGTAACAAACATGTTTGTACAAAACATATAACATTAATACATTAAACTTTATAATTACGGTGGATATGTTAGGAGTGATATATAACATAATTATTATTATACATGTATATTGGAATTATTTTACACATAGGGTGAACTTATGAATTTTGTTTCAAATTTTTTCCACGTTTATTAAATGCGTCTACTAGATATGTGGCAGCGGATTTCATTATGTGTTCTTGTTTTGATGCCATGAGTATAGTTGACATCCACTGTCTATAGTTGACACACACTCTGAATGGCAATCACCCACTAACTGTAACTGACACCATGTGACTGTGGCTGACTTTGTTCAAGTCTCTCAAAGTTTTGTCACAATTTTTTGGTGTTTGAGTCTTGAATATTCGGATGAAGGAGTGATCACAATAAAACTTTATGTCCAAATTACCACAAGTCCAAACTGATTTTACTGGTTGAATTTCTACACTACACAGTTCTAGGGTCTAACTAAAATCCAAATACAATAAGTTGATTAATTTCTCTCATATAATGACTGCAATTTCCATTGTTAAATACGTTCCCAAGTTTCAAAGTTTAATTATAATCCATTCCTAAGTTCCAATATACTCCATACTAATTCCTGTGTAATACACCCCAACCCGGCTATCTAATTCCATGTAATTCTGGTCCTACTGACCCTAGCTCAAAGTAATGCTGGCCCTACTGACCCTAGCTCAAAGTAATGCTGGTCCTACTGACCCTAGCTCAAAGTAATGCTGGCCCTACTGACCCTACTGACCCTAGCTCAAAGTAATGCTGGCCCTACTGACCCTAGCTCAAAGTAATGCTGGCCCTACTGACCCTGAACAAAGGTTTGCCCCGACTTATATACCCTCCCTTCCAAATATGGGATATAGCACCATTATATTCTTTCACCACCTTTTATATAAAGGGTGTAGCATTATAAATCTCAGAGGGTAGCCTCCACATAAGAAGTATAGCACCATAAATCTTATTGGTAGCATTACCCAGATACACTGTAGCCTACAAGTTGATTAACAACCTAACATGCTATCTCCTTCAATGTTCTAAGAGATTAACCTTCTTGCAGAGGTCACTTATTTAAAGGTGAATCGTGTGCAGTCCTTTGAACAATTAAACTGCGACCATTAAACAGTGAGGACTACAATGGTGCTCAATATTGCTATTAAACTGATACAACCATACCATGTACCATTACATATATACTTTACCAAAAAACACAACACTTCTGATTGACATCATGTCTCCGTGTACTTAATGAGGCAAATTAGTATGTCAAGGAAACCCCCCTGGGCAAAACAGCTAAACACAGCTGGTTGGACCTGCCTGTCAACCCTTCTGCCGAGAAACACAGCTGGCCGGACCTGCCTGTCAACCCCTCCCCTGAGAAACACAGCTGGCCGGACCTGCCTGTCAACCCCTCCCCTGAGAAACACAGCTGGCTGGACCTGCCAGTCAACCCCTCCCCTGAGAAACACAGCTGGCCGGACCTGCCTGTCAACCCCCTCCCCTGAGAAACACAGCTGGCCGGACCTGCCTGTCAACCCCCTCCCCTGAGAAACACAGCTGGCCGGACCTGCCTGTCAACCCCCTCCCCTGAGAAACATAGCTGGTTGGACCTGCCTGTCAACCCCCTCACCTGAGAAACATATAGCTGGTCAGACCTCTCTGTCGACCCCTGAGAAACAGAGATGTTTTGATCTCCCTGTCAACCCCCCTCCCCTGAGAAACATATCTGGTCGGACCTCCCTGTCAACCCCCCTCCCCTGAGAAACATATCTGGTCGGACCTCTCTGACAACGCCCACCCCTGAGAAACATATCTGGTCGGACCTCTGTCAAACCCCACCCCTGAGAAACACAGCTGTTTGGACCTCTCTGTTGACCCCACCCCTGAGAAACACAGCTGTTTGGACCTCTCTGTTGACCCCCACCCCTGAGAAACACAGCTGTTTGGACCTCCCTGTTGACCCCCACCCCTGAGAAACACAGCTGTTTGGACCTCCCTGTTGACCCCCACCCCTGAGAAACACAGCTGTTTGGACCTCCCTGTTGACCCCCACCCCTGAGAAACAAAGCTGTTGGGACCTCCCTGTTGACCCCCACCCCTGAGAAACAAAGCTGTTGGGACCTCCCTGTTGACCCCCACCCCTGAGAAACAAAGCTGTTTGGACCTCTCTGTCAACCCCCTCCCCTTAGCAACATTTTTGGATATATTTACTTAACAACATGATATTTACTCCATCATTATAATGTCAGGAACATGCACTTTACTTAGTACACATACGTTTTGTATGAAATAAATGAGTACTTATCTCTTAATAGGTTTAATTAGGCCACAGTTATTATATGTTTAGGCTTTTGGGCAAATTTTGAAAATTTTATTGTTGGAAGGAGGGAATGGAAATACATGTATACCAAGTAGGCTTAAATGGTCCTAAGTAGGCTTAAATGGTCATAGTTTCCTCACCTTTTGTGAATGACCTAGGTCCCATTTGTCCTCTGGTCATATTTCTATTCCTAGTCCTTTTGGTACATGTAGGAATTGTTTTTGAAAAATTCTTGTAAACCGAAATCTAAAAACTGTGGCCTTACGGGTTCAATTCATGTTTGCTGATCCTGGGAAACTCTGTATAAATGTCATATTCATACACTAAATTAATTATATAATTGTGTTGTATATGCCACATGTTATGTGGTGTCCCTTTTGATGTAGAGGCCTGAACGAAATCGTTTCTGATGGTAATCTCTCTAAAAATGGGTACCGGTAGGGCTGTCTTGGTTGAAAAACAATTTTGGGGATTTTTTAACATATAATTATGTATACATAGAGTTGAATAGAATAAAACATACTATAGATAAACCACAATCGTTCGGGCGTAACTGTACTTTTAATAATGAAATAATCCAGGTAATAGGGGTGTATTCGAAAAAGAAATATATAATTTGAAATTGTAGCTTACATCGTCCTCCATGGCGCAGTAGGCTAAGCTTCTGCTTATGAAACTAAATAGATTTTTTGCCTGGGTTCAAATCCCACCCATTTTGAATATTTTTTAAATTTTGCTAAATAAAACATTCGCGTGCATGTCTATTTTATATATCTTTCTATTTCCTTTGTACATTTTTTCTGTATTTTAATCCTTGAAAAACTCCCACGTCAAGACTGTTGAACAGAGATATCGGTCAACGGTCACCCGAACTGTGCTCCCTGTATTGCCTGAGTAAACGCTTATTAATGTTAAAGTTTCTAAAGAATAGTCTTAGAGTGGTGATTCCAATTCTAATTCCAGCGAAACCAATGATGAACATATTTTATAATTCAACCCGATTGTCGTCTGAGCAATAAATACAATATCCAGGGCAGGCCAAAATCGTAAAATAAACGAAACATAGCAACTTTGTATTTAACGTTAAACATAATTTTATTATTCATTAAGTAATAAAATATATGAAAAAACACACATGTCTTATGATAATAAAATTATTGAAATAGAGTTTAGCAGCCGACTCGAACCCACAGCTCATATAAAAAGAATGTTCTGAGTACATACTAGTTCAGAGTGTAGATCATCTTAACCACTAGGCCACGCTGTCAACTTGAAAGATTACATGAATTTATAAGATGTATTCATAATATATTGGAAAAATAACGGTAAATATCGTTTCAACCTTAGCAAATGAACTCGCCCAAAGGTCATATTTCGAAGGTCGTTGTACATCTATAATGCATATAGAGTAAATATAGATATTCTAAACACCATAAAAATATTCAGGATCATGCCAATTTTTTTTGAGCCGGTCGAAACGTTCGGGAAACACACTTTTTTTGTTACGCCTCTTCTAACTTGGAATGGTGACTGAAAAATGCCTCCTTAACCAGGCCTCAACAAATATTTTTAAAAGCACTGGTCCTGCAGTATAGACAAAGAAGAAAACCCCAAAATCTTACTTGTCCTGCTATATAAATAAAAAAGGAAAAAATTGAGCAGGACAAGCGGATAAGTGGATTTATTGAGGCCTGTTAACTCATGAGACTTAGTGTAATAAATTGTTTTAAACTTTATAGCACAACCTAGCATGGCTTTATGTGTTGTTTACAATATATTTTGTATGTTTGTTGGCGTATCATTTGTATCAACTCACCGAAAAAAATCGCGGCTCAGTTGGTCGTATGTTCATATAATCTACTACTATACCATTTTATGTTGAATAGTGAATTTGATTTTATCTAGTATTGATAAGCTAGGACGTTTTGAAGTAGTGTATTTTCCTTACTATAATGTACATGCTTTTGTTTGCGATAAATTATCTGTGAAGGATTTCAAAGGAAGTAAATTTAGCTATGAATTTTCAACATGATAGTGCATTGTGGGATTAATATTTGTTCTGTTATGTTTATATTTTAAAACTTGCGTTTATTTATTAGGGAATTTTAACGGTATTACCAGTATTTACTTTCATGAAATTTAGGATAAATAATCATTTTGATATGTGATAATTATGTGAAATCTCCTCGAATTTGAATGAAATTTATGATTTAATTTGTGATAAATCTGGCAAAAGGTCATTTTTTATAACTGAAAGTATGTGCGTTTTATAACTGTGCAAATGTACCATGAGTTATGAATTATTTTTTGGATTGTTTTCCTTAAATTTTTAATCTCTCATTTAATGCAGTGTATCAGCAGCTACTGCAGCCTTGTGGTAGAGCGTACACTTCGAGGGTCACAGGTCTCGACAGGTTTGATCCCAGGGTGTGACGTACCAAAGTCGTTTAAAATGGCATACTGTTGTATGAGATTAATGTTCAGCATATAGTTTGTGCCAGGTAACTGCAGGTTTGCATGGTGACTGGGTGTTCTCCATATGACTGAAAAATTGTTGACAAGTGAGACTTAAAACATCATTTAGATTTTCCTTCAGTCTCCTTCATTGTTGGTTGAAAACTATAGGTTAATGTTTAAGTTGCTTAAGCTACACATGTAAAAAATGACTAAAAGTTACCATTTGATTCGATCTCGTAAAAGACGGCTGTCTACAAGAGACAGTTTGGATGGAATGATGAATGGGAATTATGTACCAGTGTAAGTATTCGCTAATTCAGGTTGATTTATACCACAGAGTAATTGTTGTTCACGGAATCTGTGAGCCTTGCTTTAATACCTTGGTTACAAATCTAATATGATGTCCGATTATATTTTAACATGGCACTCATCATTGTTTTACCTGACGGCATGGCACCCAACATTGTTTTACCCGATGGCATGGCACCCAACATTGTTTAACCTGACGGCATGGCACCCAACAGTTAATGTCTAATTGATATTATCGTTTATAACATGGAACTCAACATTGATTATCTTTCACTAAGTCTTATAACTTTGCAAAACATATATATCAAAGTTCACTTAATCCTTGAACACCGGCACTGTCTATGTATAGTATAGTCAGATTTGTCTAACCTGTCGCTGGTGGCGTCTGCTTGACAGTTAGTGATGAGAACAGCCTATTTTACATACGGGTATATAAAGCCCGTACACATCCCTTTATTTTAAAATTGTAATTGTATGAGACATGAATTGCACGAAATTTACCATTTAATTTATAGCCACTATATATACTTTTTATTACTTGTGTTATAGTCCAGCGAATTTGACACGACTCTCGACCTTCTATTAGCATAATTTAACAGCCGATATATTGTCAATATTTATGATCCAGGTTGTTATATATGTTTTCATAAGCAGAAAGTACAAAATGTATCACGAAGACTCTCTAGATTTAATACCATCACTAATCTTAAGGACCGATTTTGCACGCGGAAATTTATATATTCAATGCAAGAACCTTGTAATATATTCATGCATAAAGGACAAGGATCATGTCAAATTTTCTGAGCATATAACTCATTGTATGACCTGGGGTGGTATTCACAAAGCATCTTAGCAGAAAACTTAGAAATTTCTCAAACCCTTAAAATTTTCTAAAGTGTATCAGCTAATCAAGAAAATCAAGACGATTAACATTTAACACAGTTTTGAAGCATTATGTAAACAGCTACAATAATCATTAAGAAAACATGGATTATTTCTCGAATTGCGGGATATATGAGCTGCATAAATTATTGACATAAGTCAAAATATTTAAGTTTTCACTTAAGATGCTTTGTGAATACCAGCCCAGGTCTGACACCTTCAACGATTAATGATGATTCAATGTCAAAGTACCAGTGTAACACGTTGAAAAATTCTACTTACATAGTGCATTGATCATTGCTTTCTGTTAGGCCGAACTTAAAATGTTCTTGGTTTCCCCATCCCGACCCTAGCAGATTTAGAATGGGTAGGTAGGTAGGGTAATTTTTATGCCCCCCTATCGATAGATGGGGGGCATATAGTGATTCACCTGTCCGTCCGTTCGTCCGTTCGTCCGTCCTGGTTAACCCAAATTGACCGTTTCTTCTAGCATTAATATGGCTTGCTACAAAGCTTTCATACTTGCATGGATGTTGTGTATGAACACTCTCCACACGCCAGTATCACCTAACCCCATTTTGACCTTCACCTTGACCTAATTTTGGACTTAGACCTATTTATGGACAAGGCTTCCACAGGGGGCATAAGCGTTTATTGAACGCAGTCTTGTTTTTTTCAACTGTTTCAGTATGATAGTTATTGGTTAAGACATACAAATAATGAAATTTAGAATTAACCCTAAGGTGAAAACCAACAATAATCAAATTTAAAATGAACTCTAAGGTGAAAACCAACAGTCTTAAATCTAATGGTAAGATTTAAGAAGCCAGTAAACAAAAACAATATTTTTCACTTCTAATTTTTAATAAAAAAAATATCATTTCAATTTGGGCAATAAAATATTTTGGGTAGGGCCCTTTTTAATCGGGTAGGTAGGGGATGGGGAAACAAACAATATTTTATTTTAGGCCTTACAAAGTCTTATTTTTATTGGCTTATCTGAGAGCATGTTTAGTAAGCCGGTCTTAGAAGAGATATGTATTTATATTAAGCTGTCACAGTCGTATATAGTCAATCATAAAAACATTCTGGAGATCATTCTTGGAAAACTAACATTGTGGAAGTATATATTGTTCTTGCTTGGTAAGATTTTCTTCCTGTACAGTGCTCCAAAAATAAGTACAATAAAAAAATTGAAGTGCCGAAAGCACTTAAGTTGTTTGAATGAATGCAGAGGAAGTATAATTAAATATGGTTTTGCTGTATTTTTCACAATCTTTAATTTTTCTAAAGATTTAATTGTAGATTTATTAGTATTGGAAGATATAGCATTCTGGCATGATCATATATTGATCTAGAAGTTTCGTTAGACTAGAAATCTTCCAAATGTGCCATTTTAAAAACAAATAATACCTTCATCTACAACGTTCACATGTATAATGGCTTGCCCTCAGCAGAACAAGGGAAATGATATACATGGTTTATAAATAGTAACAGTGAAATCGTTCTATTTATTGAAAGGGTGGTAACCTTACACAACAGCGACATTCATTTAGAAGCATGGTCTCAATTATCTAGCGAAAAAGCTCTGTAGTATGTATGCTGCCATTGATGAACTATATTGCATAACTGGTTACATCCTAATCGGTGTTACGCAATATTACTGGCTGACCGGTTTACTATTGTGAAGGTGTCGCTGCCTAACGGTGGCGTAGCGTAGGAAGAAAAGTAGTTTCATCAACTAAACTAGGAATGATTGTTGAAATGTGTGTATATAACTAAAGTTGTTCTAACGAACAACTAAAAACAGTATACAGTTGCAAAAATGATTCAATAGCTCTTTACCAGGCAGTCTCAATTATAGTAGCTAGTTTCTTAAACTTCAAATACTAACTGAGTTTAAAAAGACATAGAAGTAATGATGCAAATGTTCTGAATTAAAATAAACTATGTAATCCGAAAGCCTGAATGTTCCTTTTTATGACTAAGTTAATGTACTAGGGATTTCCCCGATGCAGGTTTCTTGCGTCACTGACACGATTTTTTCGGAAAATGTGTTAGAATTTACCAGAACTGGTTCACTTCTTTTCACGATTAGCGTATCATTATTGTATAATACATTGATTGAAATCACTCTTATTTTCCGCGTCAACAATATTTGTTCCGAATGTTAGCATCGCTTCGAGTGTGGGAGGTCTTGGGTTCGATCCCTGGCCGCGTCATACCAAAGACGAAATAAAAATGGTACCGGAAATTCCCTTGCTAGACGCTCAGCATAAAAGGGAAACTGGCTTCTCTTCTCTCATACCCTCGTGGCGATGGATAGCATCAGGAATGAGTCGTCGAGAGTGATTAATGTAAGTTGGAAAAACTTGTTTCACAATCGACCTTAAATAAATAAGTATAAACTAAGTTAGCATGCTTTATCATTATACAAATGTCAGAGATGATACAAATTAGCGAATAATAGCAATACTGTTGTTGACACATAGGTTTTGTACCCATCCAAAATTTGATTGGGCACCTCCAAACCACAAACCCTTTGGGTCCTGGAACCCCTAATGAAAATTCCTATGGAAAACCATGATGTATCCTCTTTTCCTATGGTTTCAGCCACTTAAGACTATCAACATCCTATGTTTGCCAAAATATGTTTTTGCAAGCTTGAAAAATGTTTAGAGTGTTATAGTTAGTTTTTATACGCCCGTTGAAACGGGACGTATTATGTGAACACCCTTGGCGGGCGGGCGTGCGTGCGGGCGGGCGGCGGCGTCCAGTAATTTGTCTGTACTCTAGCGCAAACAGTTTTCATCCGATCATCTTCAAACTTGCTGACAATGCTTATGAGCATAATATCTAGGCCAAGTTCGATTATAGGCCAAATCGACCTAGGCCTTATTGGGTTATGGTCCTTTAATTACCAAATAAGTATGAAATTGGCCTTGTCTGTACTCTAGCGCAAACAGTTTTCATCTAATCATCTTCAAACTTGCTGACAATACTTATGGGCGTAATATCTAGGCCAAGTTCGATTATAGGCCAAATCGGCCTAGGCCTTATTGGGTTATGGTCCTTTTATTACCAAATAAGTATGAAATTGGCCTTGTCTGTACTCTTACGCTAACAGTTTTCATCCAATCATCTTCAAACTTGCTGAAAATGCTTATGGGCCTAAAATCTAGGCTAAGTTTGATTATAGGCTAAATCGGCTTAGGCCTTATTGGGTTATGGTCCTTTAATTACCAAATAAGTATGAAATTGGCCTTGTCTGTACTCTTACGCTAAAAGTTTTCATCTGATCATCTTCAAACTTGCTGACAATGCTTATGGGCATAATATCTAGGCCAAGTTCGATTATAGGCCAAATCGGCTTAGGCCTTATTGGGTTATCGTCCTTTAATTACCGAATAAGTATGAAATTGGCCTTGTCTGTACTCTAGCGCAAACAGTTTTCATCCAATCATCTTCAAACTAGCTGACAATGCTTATGGGCATAATATCTAGGCCAAGTACGATTATAGGCCACATCGGCTTAGGCCTTATTGGGTTATGGTCCTTTTATTACCAAATAAGTATGAAATTGGCCTTGTCTGTACTCTTACGCTAACAGTTTTCATCCGATCATCTTCAAACTTGCTGACAATGCTTATTGGCATAATATCTAGGCCAAGTTCGATAATAGGCCTTATTGGGTTATGGTCCTTTAATGACCAAATAAGAAATTAATTACCAAATAAGTATGAAATTGGTTGTCTGTGCTCTAACGCAAACAGTTTTCATCCAATCGTCTTCAAACTTTGTGACAATGCTGATGGGCATAATATCTAGGCCAAGTTTGATTATAGGCCAAATCGGCCTTATTTGGTTATGATCCTATAATTACCAAAATAAATGTGAAATTGACCTTGTCTGTTCTCTAGTGCAAAGAGTTTTTATCTGAGTATCTTCAAACTTGGTGACAATGTTCATGGATATAATATCTAAGACAAGTTTAATTGTAGGCCAAATCAGCCTAGGCCTTCTTGGGTTATGGTCCTTTAATTAAAAAAAAAGTTGCATTGTTTTTTTCATTCACCATGCCCTGAGACTCACCATGCCCCAAGACGGGCGTATTTTGTGACATTTTGGCACTCTTGTTTATCTTATTATAACAAATTGACCAAATTATTTGGTCTGGGTAGTCTATTTGTAAAAATATAGCTATTTAACTGACCAGGGGTAGGTTTGTCTTAATTTTATAGTGTTTCCTATGGTTTCGGCCACTCTAGTTGAACGTCCAAGAAATTGTATTTTTTGAAGGATTCAAAGTGAAATATTTTTAGGTAATGTACATCAACATGTCAACTAATGTTTTACATAAATTTATTTACACCCAATGCCTGCAGAGAGTGAAGCACCCTGTTTTTTCAAGAGGCCCACAAAAAAAGTCACATTTTTTCTACTTTTTGTTACAAAATCACTTAAAACAGCTTAATTTCATAAAAATTGATTCATGAACAATATTGGGAAGTGTATCCTAGTTTTTTCATGCAATCCACACACTGGAGTAAAAAATTCCACTCTATATTTTTCAAAATAAGGGGGTGGCTGAAACCATAGGAAAGGATGAAACCATAGGAAAGAAGGATACCTTACAAGCTGGACAAAAAAACTTTATATTTTGCACCTAGGGTACCATCAACATATGCCAGTAGAAAAATGACACAATGTTTGACTGTAACATACAGTTGAGGGCTACATGGAAAATTTGAAAAAAATGAAAACGAAAAAACGAAACTTAACATGCTACAGAAGCACCACAGCATATACTACACCAGCCTGTCACACCCATCAATCAAACATAACTGTAGTAAGTACACTCAACCACTTTTCTAATTGGTCACTTTTTCAAACCCATAATACCTTTAACTGTGATCGAATTAATTGATGGTGAAAATGCAAAATTTAGCGCATGAATGACCACGCATACTTTGGCATGTGATTTTGATGTGTAATGATTTGAGTGTTAGGACTATTGCATAACATGTTTAGGTGCAACATATCGTCAAAAATTATGATCACAGTTAAACGTATTTAGGGTTTGAAAAGTGACCAATTAGAAAAGTGGTTGAGTGTTAAATAGCACACTTGAACAAATAAAAATACTTCAGTGCAAACTATTGTTAAAAACCAAACCATCATTGAATTGATATGAATCCCTTTGAGAAAAGTCATTCTCGTTCAGTATTCTTCACCTGTCTGGGAACTTGACTAATCACTGATGTATTAGGATGGAGAAAAGTATGTGTTATTGGTTCTTTACACCATTGATAAGTAAAAGTGTGTTATTGTACATTTCTAAGTATACCATGGTAAATGGAGTTTAGACACCAATGTTCGACTACCCTAATAGATTATGAAGTCACTATGTATGACTTCCTGCTTATGTGCTTGTTATCATGACATCTAATATTCCTATTATTATTTTGTAGGTCGGATAAAATGTCAAGAAGAAGATGTTCCAATGGGACACCAACAACATCATTCAAAACATCAAAATGGCCGACAAAATCGTCACATGACACCAAACATTCTAACCATACCCGGCTAATGATAGGTAGCTGCAGTTGTGTTCTTGCGGTGGCAATAATTGTTTACGAATTTCGGTATACATTTCTCAGTATTTTGGCGTATGTATCACTACAATTTGGGTTCGAGGAAAGATTGTCTGACACAAGTAATGGAGGATGGCGTTTGGCTGATGTGGAAATTGTACGTAACTATGACAGTAATATTTGTACAGTAGATAGAAGGTACGCTAACGATTTGGATGCAAAAGAATTTGAGAACAATTATCGACACAAGAGGCCATTAATCCTAAGATTTGAAAATGGTGCAAATGATTGGACAGATTCTGAAAAATGGAATGTTAAAAGTTTAAAGCAGGAGTATGGCGAGTGGTTTGTTATGTCAGGGAATGCACGAGAAATTGTTCGCTATGGAGGCACGGGATATGTACAAACTTCATTCTCACAGTATGTTGACAAACAAATGAATTCAAGGGATGTTATAGGTGAACCAATGTAAGTGATAGTGGTATTTAATATATGCTTACCTTCACTATCCGCTGCCCACTAGATACAGATAAAAAGCTGCGTATTTGGGTAATTACCCAATTAATTTTCTTAAAAACCCAATAGATTTTGAGAGGAGGGAGTAAGAAAAAGCAAAGACAATCTGAAATACCCAAATAGAAAATGATGTAAAAGTGAAAAATAGTTCATAAAAGATCATTTACCCTATGCTTTTTATTAAATACCCAAATAAAATTTGTCAAAACCCAAACACAATTTAAACTAGGAGGTAAATTACCCAATTGACTAAAACCTTAATTGAAAACGGAAAGAAAATGCAAAATAGCATGCAGCAGATTATGATATTTTGCATGATCACTTTTGTTTGTCATTTTGAAGAGCTAAGCTTTTTCTACTGCATGATGTAACTTATTTTTTTCTATCTCTTATAGAATTAAAAAAACTACTGTTTGAATGAGGCAGATCGGGTATTTTCTGATAAAATTGGAATTTCCATTAAAATGAGAGTAGGTCTAGCTCTTTGATGTTTATTGTTATATTCCTTGACTGATTTCAATAAATTAGGTATCATTTTAAAGCAGAATAATGAATGTATTGCATAAACTTAATAGTTTTTTCCTATGTGTATTAAAACAGGAGATATAAGGTATTAAGAACAAACGAGATTTCGCGAGATTTCAGAGAACTGCCGCGAGATATTGTGAGATTTAGTAGATTTTTCCAATCTGTGTATATTTAGGTCTTTGCCTTAGGAGAAGAATATTTGACGTTCATTATTATAGTCTGTTGTAATAAATGTTTATATGTTTATTGTAGGTATGTTTTTGACCGTGAATTTTACAATGATTCTAGTCTTCCATCCACACTTAAACCACCAAGTTATTTACAAATTAAGGTAAGTCATACACATTTCGGTAACCTTTCAATTCGATGACAGTAACTCAAGAACGCTAAGGTGCAAATGACCACGAGCGTTCAATAACTCTAGTTTCTATTAATACAATGTATTTCAATTGAATTTAAGACACATTGAGTGTCTTATTGTTCAAAAGCTTCTATCATTATTTCAGTTCGTTTTCAGACAATTATTGCTTCTTTTTTCCATGACAAACCGCTGGGTCAAACCCAATTTTGTAGTTTTTGATAATGGGTGAAATGTACTTGTAATTGAAAAGTCCTTGAAATATTGTTATGAAAGTTTTGTATGATTGTTACCGTGTATATTTCAATTAAACTTGCTTACAATTTATATTGCATCAATCTCATGTTCTAGGATGGTATAGATGACAGTATATTTTTTCTTGGAATGTCGGGTTCGGGTGTCAGTTTTCACAAGCATGCAGATGCTTGGAATGGGGTAATATTTGGACGAAAACGATGGTTTTTGTTTCCATTAGAGAAAACACCTCCTGGTGGTATGTATAGTTTTTGTCTAGTTGAAAGGTTTTTGGTATGTCTCTGTTAAATTGTTCAGTAATTGAGATTTACAGCATACTCCATCAGCTTCTTTTATCCAAGTTTCTCAGAATCATGATGTTGAATTATAAAATTCGGCCAATGACATCTTGTACACTCTGGTTGGTACAGGTAACTATTTAATTTTCAATACTAATATTGATACTAGTACTTGCTTTTTCAGCTTGGCAGGATCCAACATGGGCCTCCCCTGGAATTTCTATAAAATGTGGTTATCTTGAATATACAGTGCATATATATTTTACACAAGTTTGGCTCGTTTGTGAATTAGACTTACCGCACCGGCTTGGATAAGAACGTTTGTAAGTCCAAGTCTGAAGCTAAGTCCAAGTCTATATTATATATTGGTGAATAAGGACCCAGGACAATCCTCTGAGCAAATTACTGGTTGGACTTCTTTGAGAACAAAATGGCCGGTCGAATCCCATGAGAAAACATTATTGGTCAAAGCAAGGAAGATGAAATACATTGTCTATGTCAAACCAGGAACAGATCAGAACCTGATTTCATTTCATATGATCCGATGTATTTGAAGAAAAATGTGTTGTATGCTACTATATTGCATATGAGTATATTTGACTGTACGCATACATGTACATTTGGTAATCCTCTGATTGTAGGTGTGTATCCAGCATTTACTCAGAAAGAATGGTATAAGCAGATATACCCTCATATAAAACCAGAAGACAGAATGATAGAATGTATTCAAGAAGCGGGAGAAATTCTTTATTTGGTAAAAACATAAGGTTTAGCAATATTTATCTGCACATCCAAATATGCACCAGTGAATCCACCATACAGTTTCAAAGAACTGTAGCATCTCAGCACCTGAATGTTACGATGTAGTCACTCCTTGCCATATAGCGTGAATGGACATTCCATAGAGAACGAAGCAATTTGTTTGTTTGTGTTTAGTCTATTTCTCATAGACACATTTTATAGAATTTCAACGTTTCCTGTTAAACATATTGATAATAATTTAGGAATTGATGTATGACCTTTTGTCATCTGAAAATAGTATGGTTCCCGATACTGCATATACCAAACAGTACATATACCGAAAACCAGACTAACCTTCTGCTAAATACATAACATGTCGCTGATCCAGTTCAGACATACTACATGACTTTGTGTAGAATGTGACATTATTATACTTTCAGCCAGAAGGTTGGTACCACGGGACTATTAATTTGGGTGATACTGTTGCCATAGGTATACAGAAAAAAGTAGCCAACACACCAACAGAAAAGCTTTTCTACAAAGGTACATGTAGGTGTAGCACGGACAACTACTATATAACTATTCATTTGTATCGTCTTGTCTAAGGTTACGTTCATATCTTATCAATTGATGAATAAATGTTCTGGTCCCGGTACCCTCTCTGCTCGTTGCAACTGACTTGCACCGTAACGCTCTCTGTGTTTGCAATCAAAATGAGCAGAGAGGGTACCAGGGCCAGAACAGAGGGTGGACCGGTGCCTTGTCTAAACCAAAAGTAGGATGTATTTAAAGACATTTGATGAACGTTACCGTATTAAAAGCTTTTGGGGACATGATATGATCAACGGCTTTAAGTCTGAGGTACTTGATGTTTGCAATATTGAAGAAAAGTCACATTCAAGCTTTATGAACATGGCTGGGTGTTCATTCTATCAAGTACCCCCGGTCAATATTCCAGCTACATCTGATTTGATAAAATAAGATTAATGGAACAATAGAAAGACAACGGTTAATCATTGGGCGGGTTTCGTGGTCTATCGGTTGCTACGCGTAAACCTGTATTTTTGGACAAAAAAATGATTTTCTCATCTCACCTGTTGGCCGTCGTCCTTACATTTCATTGTTGTGCACAGAGAAAGACCCGTGCCAGCACCGAGAGGGGACCGATATATCATTTTGCACAGAGAGGGGACCAATATGGTTATACACCGTGTAATTGCAAAAACTTATAAACACATCATAAAAAATCAAGCACAGGACTGATTTTAAAATAATATTATGCCTCTCACGTAGATCACTGTTTTATAAACACCTCTTGTAAATTACAGAGGGGAAAGTGGCTCGGACTTTACGCAATAAGGATGAAACCGAAAGACGAAATATTATGCAGCAAAGACTTCACATTTTAGAAGAAATTTTACAAAAGCTTCCAGGTACCTATTTGTTCCAAAGTTGTTGTCCATGTATACATGTTACTATATCTATACCTTGATGAAGATATAGGCATGCGCACTGTGATACACAATTGTGTCTATTCATTTATGCTGTAACTTATTACATCAAAACCATCTGTTTATCATGTAGCTTTTTCCTGTGAAAGTACTATTGTGGTGTTAAAATGTGGAATTGCCGCATGACTGAATTTATGATGTTTTTATTGTGTTTCTAGATAATGCAGAAATTAATATGAAGGCCGGAGGTATAAACAAGGAGCTTGGAAATTTGATTGAAGCTGAAAAACTCACCAGTCGTGCCCTCGAGTTAGACAAATATTTTGTTGTAGCTATGTTAAATCTGGCTGGAATTGAGTACCAGGTAGGTGACAAGGTGTTAATTGTTTGCTTTACATGGTGTGGAGGAGTTACCTCGGAGCAGTCTGGATAAGATTTGATCAGATGTGTACAAAATTGGCAATTCGTTCAGAGATTGATTGCTTAGATTATAATTCTTTAATTTAGGGTTTATCGGTATCGGTAATTATTTATAGAAATATTGCAGATATGCTATTTGAATAAACAAAAAACTGATTAAAATGTTTGTTACTTGGGGAAGACTCATTTTACATTGTTATGATTTCGTCTATATATATATATATAATCCTCGGGGGCTTACGGGCTTACTTTGTTCACGGACCATGTTGAATTTTTGTGTGCATGAAAAACCAGTTATCGTACCCTATGACTCATCACAATTAGAAGATTATATTGAAAAATGTCTATTTTAGCTTTGTGCAAAATCAATGATAGGGTAATTGTTGTTCGGGTACTCAAATGTTATTTGTTTTCATTTAAAGTGATTCGCCAGTTTTGTTAGCTAACAATTACATCATGTCGAATGTCTGTTGATTGAAGGTTACAAGGTTCTATATGCTTGATCAAGTACATTATTTTACATAGTTTATACAATGCATTTTATGCCAATTGACTGTTCAGCACACTGAGTCTAAGGTAGACTATGCCCATCTGAACACTAACACACCAACACATTATTAAGTACTTGTCTAGCTCTCATAATATCATCTAAAAAGTACTTAATACCTTTTTGTTGTAGAATATGCAGATGTGCGTAGTACACCTTTAAACATGTTACATGTGTATTAGGTATTTACTTACGGTTAGCCTCGCGTTGTTTCGTGAAGTCAGGTCCAAGTTTCAGTGATCCTCCTATAACAGCATGGAAAACTTGCCAGTCTTAATCAGTGGTGTTGCTTAACATCCCACATACTAAAAATAACTGGAACCTGTCTGAGATAGAAATATGTCTGAACGGTAATCCTTACGTTAATTACTAACCAAGTTCGTGTGTACACAAAGAGTGCCTTCATTGGTTAGTCGTTATGCTTGTTGTCATCACTTGCCTCATTGTAAGTTACAAAGAATTGTTACGAGCCAGTCTCATAGAAAACCTGCTATTTCATCTTATTGATTCAATTGTTAGTAATTGACCCATATGGTGCTAAACCTTACCTTTAAATATTCTCATGAAATATGTTGAAATAACTTACTTCGTTACTACATATACGGGAACGACTTTTGGAAGCATACTTTGATAGAGAAAAACGAAGAGTTGGTTGTTTTAAACTGTAGTAACCTTGCACTAAATGGGAACATTTACGATTTTTATATAGATCTACAATTTATTAAGTAAACATAATTATAAAATGTGATACTGTTTTGAACCGTTAAATATTATGTCAATAATTGTAAAACACTGTATTTTTTAATGACCTACTTGTTACAATTACGTTGAATTACGTTTGCAGGACGTTTACAACGTCACACAGAAGATTCATAATAGAGTATCCACGAAAACAGCTGTAGCTTCCTTACAATTCAAGATATGCATTTTGCTTCTTTGTGGTCACTCTTTCCAATTATGGAACATCTCAAACTGATTTGTCAACAGAGTAGGTTTTCCTGGAGACTGGTTCTTATAGTTGTGGCTGTGATCAAATATTCGAAAAATTTAGTGCACTGTGTTAGCTCTAATTATATTTATAATGCAAAGTACAGTAAAGTTCCGCTGATAAGACCCGTTTAAAAGCTGGTCTTAATAACGAATTGGTCTTAATATCAGACCTTTTATGTTCTTAATGTAAGACTTTGGGACCTCAACATTGCAAACATCTGCATTTTTTTCAAAATAAAACAGTGGTCTTATTAGCGGAACGTCACTTTAACAAAAATGTTATATACTAATACTAACACCGCATGGTTCTTGTTCAGTTAGGCAAACACGAAAAAGCACTAGAACTTTACAATCAAGCAGAACAGATGGCTCCTAAACTTTGGGATGTGTATGCCCAGCATGGTGATTTCTTACTTAATACTCAACGGCCAAGTGAAGCTGCAGAAATATTCAAGAAGGTTTGTTACTCTGTTAGATAGATATAAGTATCAGATGAACTGTAATACTAGTATATCAATCGAAATAAATATTGGTTAATAGAAATCAGAACACACATAAACCATTCGTTACTGTTACAACTCAGAAGTTTTTTTGCGACATATAAGGCCACCAGCCCATACACATTACAATACATATATAAGCAATATACACAAATTACAAGGTAGCAGTGATTTTGTAACTGAGAAATAAACCAACGGGTTACCATAACAATAATGGGTGCCGATCTGATCCATGATCTTAAACCTTCCCTTACACTTCATTGTAAACTGTTGGAAACACTTGACAATGAAAATGGATCGTTTGGCATCAATCCATTCGTATGATTGTTGCATAACTTTAGTCCATGTCCGCAATTTTATTACTAAAAACCTCATAGCATGTTTTAGTATGGGGTTTGGCCGCTATTTAAATGTAGTTTAATTCTTAGTATGTATATATATATATGGAAATGGTATTTTTAAACTTGTATTAACTAACACATATGGATGTGGTAAATTCATACACTTTGAATTGGATGAACCGTATGAAGCAACAAGAAAGTCTGTGTTGTAATTGTAGTTGTACTTTTATTCTAGGGGACCCTCATTGAGCCTAATTCTCTTCCACTTTGGACCCAGCTGAGGTATTCTCAACTTATGGCAAATGACAAAGAAGGGGCAGACATATCACTGAAGGAAATCAATAGGATAAAAGAGATTCGATAGAGAATAATGGCGGATTGCTAGATATTGAATCTCGGGTGAAGATATGATATGAATTTTCTTTAACAAGTGACATTTAGTTGTTTAAATACTGTTGTTATCCCTTTTCTCCATACCCTACCTTTGTATTAATTCTTACAATCTTGTAATACATGTGAAGGAGTCTAATTGTATTTATTATATGCACCTTCTCTATACTCTATGACTGGAAATACAGCAAAATGCCAGAGTCACCTAAAAGATAATACCAATTTGGAAGACAGTACTCGGCAGAATCAGCAGTACAATTCGTGTGGACAATCATAAAATTTAATAACAAATGAAATGAACAACTACAAAAATACGAAGACCTAGTTGAAACTACCGACTCGGTCAAACACACCTGGAGTATGACAGCAAACAAGAACGAATCATTCAAGGACGACCACACCTCACATAGACAACCCATAATGGAACACGCAACAGAAACTTGCATTGACTCTTTCGATTGATTTCAATTGAAAATTTTATTGTTGTATTATGTGATATATTATTCACACAACTCAACAAAACGTTTTGTTATTAACAGTGTTGTGGTGCTTTTGGCCTAAGCACGGACTTAATCACACATGTGTGAGATATAATTCCATGGCCTAAGTAATATAGTGAACTTGGTGTTTATCACTTTGGAATACTGAAACAGTTCGTTTACTATCCTATATTGTGACAGATCATTGAAAATATTTTAGCTGATTGAAATCCAACATTTTAGGCAGTCTTAACAAATATTTCTTTTGACAATTTTGAGAATTAGAGGTTTGATTGGTGAAAATCAAAACTTATTAACTTGTAACTATCAAGTACAGTTTGAAAACAGAAAAATGTCAACTTGAAATTCAGTCTAAAAGTTTCAATCACCAAAACTTATGTTTAACTATTTCTTACTTTATAAGTGAAAGGATATTCAAGTTTAACCAAGTGGTATTCGTGTTTACTTAAACATTATGATTTGTGAGTTCTGACCGTCGAGATGCATGCAGATTTAACAAAACTGCCGTACTGAACTCACATTTGCTTTGGTCGTACGGTATTTACAGCCCATGTTTTGTGTTATATCATATCTGGTTATTACGATATGTTTTCATACTATGTAGTCATATAAACTCTCAGTCATTGTTTTCATTTTATCACGTGCCATTATATTTACTTGTATATTATGAATGAGTTTATTTTACAAAAATGAAAATTCCAAATAATTTTTGTTATTGAATTAAGAAATGTTTCATCGCATTTTGTAACCCATTCGATATGAAAAAATATTTAATGAAGTGTAGTACACGTATGCATAAAATTATGTTTATAAGTCATATACGATCATTATTACGTGCTATGGACTATACCAAATTCAATGGGCCTGTGATACCATAGTTGTAAATAAATGATAATACCCCTACAGAACTAAGTTTGGAGCTATATGGAAGTGAGCTTGTCGGTCGGTCTTTCCATCTGCCCGTTGGTCAGTCGGTCGGTCTGCTGGTTTCCGGACGATAACTTTAGTTAGGAATGAGATGTTGTGATGATACTGGATATATAGGTAGATTGTGTGAATATGCCGGTCAAATTCAAAAGTGGGGATGTTTGAGTCAAGGTCACTGTTAGTCTGTTACTAAAAATAGAATATCAATTTCCGCTCAATGACTTTTGTTAGGAATCAAAAACCCTGCTTGAAATCTGCTATAGTTTGTCTGAAGGTGTAATGTCATGTATCCAGTTGTATCTGATGTGGTTTATCAAATGTTTGACGTCGCGGTAGCGTAATAAAGCAATCATTTATTTTTGATAATACACTAGTGTAATAAAGCTTTGACGTGACGTCATTCAATGTATAGGCGACGTCGTCAAAGTTGCGCTTTAATTATAGTGAAAATAAGTAGCTATTTTATGTTTTGGCCGGAAAAAGGCTAACATGTGATAAAAAAAACATTACATTTGTGACTTTCCACATTGAATTTATTAAACTCGTTGAATAAAATCGATAAAATGCTCGGCAGAGACTTGCATTTTATTATTTTATTCAACTCGTTTAATAAATTCAATATGAAAAGATACTCATGTAATATCCTCTATTTCTGGGACAAGGTGGTCCTGTCGGTTTAAAGGTCGTCACCGTTTTGCGATCCATATATTTCTTTCTGTATAAATGTTTACTAGATAATTGGATATATGTGTTTACTAGATATTGGGATAAATGTACGATATTTTTCTCTTCAGTTACAGTATGTTTATGTAATTGTGGTGTTTACTTTCCTGTTTTACCCAATACTTCTATGTGTTCTTGCTAATTATGAATTGTATTAATCAGAATGATTTGAAACATATTTGTTTAATATGTCACCCTTTTATATATGAAAGTACTATAAAAAACGAACCTACCAGCACTGCTGGAGGTTAAGTGGACATCCATAAACCCATACAGTAAGCCCTTAGTATTGTTTTCCTCAGAACAGCCACACTTTCTAATAAGATTCCAAAGAAAATTCACCAACCTAACTGTTTAATAACATTCCAAAGAAACTCCAACCCATAGGCATTAAAATGTCATTGAAAGGGATATCCAACAACTTTCCCTTATAAAACATTCCAAAAGAATTTAAGAAATCCAAGTACCTATCATTATACACGCAGTAGCATCCAATTTAGGAAATCTAACAATTTAACTTTATCACAACATTCCAAAGGAAATCCAACATCATACCTTTTTAATAACATTCAAAAGAAAATCCATCTATCTAACATTATAATAACATTCCATTTACTATGATATCGAATATAACTTTACAATTTAATAACATTAAAAAAAGTATTATGTATTTGTGATTTTATTAGTGCAATATTTGAATGAGTTACAGCACGTATACCTGATACGTGTCATTGTGATATCGTTTGTCTGTCTCATTTAACGTAGTTTATTGTTTGCATTTCAACTTTACATGAAACTGTTTTAATCATGAATTTTATTGTTTTTTTTTTATTTCTTAGGATATGTTGTATATTATGTATGGGCACATTGTGCGATTATATTGTTGTTAGCTGTCTGTTTTTGTCGGTAACCATCTCCTCCAAATTCGGTACGGATTTGTCCAAACTCCCTGAAATAATCCTTCAAAGGCATTATTCCGAAAAGATTATGATTTGCATTTATGTCTACTTTGATCTGATTTTGAAATATTGTTTGCGTTTGTAAATTGTTAGATCTATAGTTTACTTTCTCCGATTGAAGAGTAACATTTTTCATTCTCAAGTTGAAGAGTTACATTTTTGTTTCATCCGGTTGAAGATTACAATTTTCCTCTTCCCGTTTAAGAGTTACCTTTTTGTCTCTTCCGATTGAAAAGTAACCTTTTCCTACTTCCGATTGAAGAGTTACATTTTACGCACCCGCTTAGGAGGCACTTAACAGTAGATTAGAGTCTCAGTGAACTGTCCGCTGTCTACAAAAAATTAGCTGTCCTTAAAATTACTTACAGCAACCTGAAGCAAATTAATACCATTTTCAGATTTGTATTAATTTACTTCGCATTGCAAAAAATTGTATCTTTCAATATATACATCATTTTTTGAAAACAGGCCCCATGGAAACGTTGGTTATCATCGATCGTAAAATGACGCTGAAAGCGGCCAATTTTGGAACTTTTCAGACTGCCACTGAAATTACTTTCCAATGCTTGGGTTATACGCTGCACAGATTATTGAAGCTCATCAATTAGGGAATCAAAATCCATTGAGATTTATAGCTGTACATCAGCACTTCTCATGAGTAAATTGGCAAAATTTAGACCGATCCTCGTTTCCGCGTCAAATCTCCATGTAAAGTCAGGGAAACACTGGTTTCGTATTTTCACTCATAATTTCCAAAAGCTTCTACCAGGGTCATTTGGATGCTTGTCAAAATTTTATAAAAACATCAAATTATTAAAACCAAGCCTCCAAGCAATTCTCAATAAATTATTTGTAGTCCAAACAAAATCTTTAAACATCTAGTATCTACTAAAATGCTCAATTTCTACCCGGCCAAAACATGCAGAGCTAGCTTACTGTTTAGTGCTACATTATACAACTGTTGTTTTTTGGAAAATAATGTGTCAAACTCGTGGAACGCAAATCTGAAATTTTAAATTGTATTTTAGCGCAAGGCATTGGAAAAAGATTAAATTAAGTGGTAAATGTGCATCTTGTTCATGAATTATTATGAATTGTGGAATTGATATTTTGTTTGATTTAGTTCTGTATAGAGTCCTCATAGAGTAACCTAGTCTGTCTATACACACCCTGGTACTGTTTTACTAACATTGCGTAAATGTCACGTAAGTTTACGCAAATATTTGTCACTTACGCAAATCCTTAAGTATGTTTTACTAAACGATCGCAAGTTGTTGCATACATTTACGTAAAAATATTGAATATTGAACGTAGACCGGGCCACAATATTATCAATATAACGGGAACTAGAGTGAATAAATAAACATAAAAGTTCGATAAGTTTTGATGATTAAACAGGTTTATATTACTAATCACGGTCTATATTATAACAACAAGTGACGGTCGAAAATCAACAGTGCGTGGCAAAAACTCCCCACTACGTTCATATTTGCTATTTACGCTTACTCCGACCTTGCGTAGAATTAAGCCAATACTTACGACAAAACATGAGAAAAAATATCTTAGTAAAACGCATTTGCGCAAATATTATCGACGTACGCAATATTTACGGAAAACTTAAGAGTTACGCTAGCGTAAATGCTTTGATAAAACAGTACCCCTATGTTTAATTAAAGGAGACAATTCTTCAGTTTTACTCTTTTTTATGAAATTAATTCCCTTTGCACCCTCAAACATAGGATCAAGCCCAAAATAAAATCTAGCTAAAATTGAAAACGAAATTATGATAATTGATAGAAAAAAATATATTATCTAGTCGGGTAGTCAGACTAAGAGTTACCCATTGCCTTTTAATCGAAAATAAATTGTCAAACAAAGTACCAGTTGACATGTTTAGCTTAAAATAAAATTGACAACTGAATACAGAGCTACCAGTATTATGAATTAAATGCAAATGTGATTCAGTTTTGCTTTTTATGTATTGATGAATGCCTCTTTTGTTTATTTTTGCCTTTATTTATGATTGCCATATTATGAAATTTTATTATATTTATTAATAAAAACCATGCTTTCACTATGAAACAACAAGACCAAAAAAAACCAAATACGTTGTTTTGCTATGATTTGTATTCAGGTTTTTTTCTATTTTGCATGTTTACTTTATTTCTCAATACACATGTGATTTATGAAAATCTTATTGTTTTCATTTTACGTCCAAACTGTGAACACTGCACACACGGCTATATATACGTGCACCTTTAAATCATTATACAAATAATAATAACGATTTTACTTATAGAGGAAACTTAGTTAGGCAATTGCTCAATTTTAACCGTGAGCCTCCTACTATTGAAACGATGATATATTATTTTATTATGCTCCCCGAAGAAATTCGGGGGAGCATATAGTCGCCGAAGTGTTCGTCCGTCCGCCCACTTTCTTGTCCGGGCTATTTCTCAAAAACCACTGCTGAGATTTTCACAAAACTTCATGAATAGCTTCACTACTAATGACGTTCCGGTTCGCTGATTATTCACACAGTTATGCCCTTTGGAAGATGTGCACTACATGTATATACTTTATTCTTGTCGGCGATATTTCTCATGTTGATTTTACCTGCATGATGTCTCATTCTTGTCCGCGCTATTTCTCAAGAACCACTGCTCCGATTTTAACAAAACGTCATGGATAGCTTCACTACCTAGTGGTGATGCGCATATGTCGTCACATTATGATTATGTATATTTTCGAACAACATGCACGTATCGGGTAGCTTCACGTACTTGTAAGTAGCCGTACACGACCACTTCGCAACCTACCTGTTGTCGTAAATTATATGAGCCAGTCTCCATGAAAACCTGCTATAATGACAAAAATATTTACTTTAAGATTTTCAATAGTATTACAGGATAATGTTAAAGAAGCAAATTGCAAAAGAAATTATGTTAATATCTTGAGTTTTAAGGAAGTTACAGCTGTTTTTGTAGAGTCCCTACTCGGAGCTTTTTGTGTGACGTCGCAAACGTCATTCAAACGTTATTCGACGTAACTGAAATAAGTATTTCATTATAACACCATTCGATCAATTCTTGACATAAACTGTTCAAAATAGTACCAACTTTTATAATTATGTTTCACTGTTCACAATATATATCAAAATCAAAATTATTTGCATTCAGAGAAAGGCTACTTCTGTTTTAAACAACTAAATCCTCGTTTTTCTCAATCGGAGTACTTTTCTAAAATTGGTCACTATAGCAACAAAGTATGTGTTTTCGACAAAGCTCATAGGGAAATTTAAAGCTAAGGTATAGTACTATATGGGTAAATTACTTAAAATAGAATCAATAGATATGTATATTTCCTTATTTTAGAGCTTTGTCAAAATCTTGTTACATACAGTAATTACATAATGTCATTATTGCAGGTTTTCCTGGACACTGGCTCATATATATAACGCAAGTTTTTTCGTGCAAGTAATGCATGATTGCATGGCGAGTCGAATATTTATGATACATATTTATGCACTCTAGTTACCTTCAGTATAAATTTAATTAAACAAAGCTGGTTACTATATACTTTTTGTAGCGTCGTTGTTATGAATAGATGACATTATTCAGGACTCAAAATGCCCGTTTTTGTGTAAATGTAAAATATCGAAAATTATTTCAATATCTTCTCATTCAATGATTAGACATGGTGCAATACAGATTGATATACTATAATGCTAGGGGAGCTGCTGAAGTGATAAGGTTGTTGTTTAAAGTTGCTGGTGTTGATTTTATAGATGAAAGGATAGAAATGGAAGACTGGCCAAGTAGAAAACATGGTACGTATTTAACTCGTTTAATCAGGTCAGTCACTTGTTTACATAAGCTTGTTTATATACACATTGTCGTTTCTCTTATAGTCCGCCTAGGATAATGTGATGTTTATAAACATGAATCGGTTTGGTCAACTGTGGCAAAATTGGTTTTACAATTCACTTAAATAAAGAGATAAGATCAGTCATGTACTCAAAGCATCATTGATAATCGTGCACATAATTTTAATCCACCTTTGTGGAATAAACCAAGTTTTCCCACCTTTCACATTATCCAGGGCGCACTATAATAATTTATGAATTTTACATATATTGTATAACTTGATTAAGGTGGTACGCGTGCCATTTACTAGTTTCTTATGATCGAATTGTCTCCGAAACAACTTGAAATGACAGATTGTATGTAATAAAATCAATTGAATTGTAATTCCACTCATGCAAGCTACATGTGTTGAAAATTTAACCAAGATCAAACGCGTATTGACCTAGGTATGGGTTAATATATATGTGAACACCTATAAGATTTGTTAAGTGTATAAGTTCAATACTAAACTGCAATACATTACCTGTTCAGACAATGGTTGTAGTATTTTCTGTACGCATAAAATAAACCGTAACTTTCACACTATCCTAACTGGACAGTAATAACGACTTTATTTATTGTGGATGACATATTTGGTTCTAGACCAAGTTTCAATATGGTCCACATCAGCATGGAATATATTCAGTATTTTACAGAAAAATTACAGAAAGACTCATTGAGTCTATAATAAAGAGGCAAACAAAACACAAACAAAACAGCATGGTGTTAAGGTAATGGTACAAAATATGATATTCAAAATGGATAATAGCATTGTAATGTTGTGAAACATGTAAATGTAACATTATATGACCAGATTACATTCACTGCAAATAGGATTTTTTTAATTGTTTAGGTGTATTTAAAGTACGTATCGGTTTTGGGATGGTATTCCAAAAGACTGGCCCTGAATAACTTAAGGACTTGCGGTAAAATTCCAGCCGTGGTTTAGGAATTGTAAGTTCAAAATTTTCAATTGATCTAAGCTGGTGATCTGACTGCTGGTAGTTTGCGTTAAATGTGAATGTTGAATGAAAATATTCTGGGCATATACTATTTAGTGATTTGTACATCAATATTGCCTTTTTATAACAAATTCTGTCTAAAAAGTCATCCACTTCAATTCTTTAAACAATTCTGCAGATGGTGCATCAAAGTCCTTATCAAGAATTAGTCTGGCTGCACGTTTGTGGAACTTAAGAACAGTTTCTAACAGTTCCCCAACTGCAGTTTCCCCAAACTGTACAGCAGTAATCAATATGGGACAATATACATAATATACGTAATATGCGTTGAAGAACATTTTCCTGGAGTGGAGGTTGAGGAAACGTTCGATTCTGAGGAGAAGATATAGATAACTATTACACTTATTAAGAGTTTGTTCAACCTGACACTTTCAGTTCAGATTCTGATCTACTGCACTCCGAAAGGTTTTTCAGATGCGGAGTATGTCAGTGGCTGTCCTTGCATTTGAATGTTGTGAGAATGTGTATGTGTGAGAATTTTTAGGTCATTGTTGGAAGCAGATACATGTATATACATTGCTTTAGTCTTGTAAATATTTTGAATCAGTATTTGTTTTGTATTTTTGTGGCAAGCAGGATCATGACTGACTTTCTGGTGACCTTGACTATAGGCCTTCAATGTTGAAAACAAACATTATCTATTTTTCAGAAATGCTTCAAGGAAAACTGCCAGTGCTTGACATCGATGGTAAACAGTACACACAGTGTAAAGCTATCACCCTCTATCTGGCCCGGGAATTCGGTAAATACGTATTTTTATTCCCCGTCGATGATATCGGTAGGTGGTGTTGAAATGTCGTTTTCAGTCCGTCCGCCCGTCCGTCCGCAGCTATTTCTCTGCAACTATCTGGTAGAATTTCATGAAACTAAAAAACTATGAACAGCCACGCCGTGATGATGACCGTCAAGATTTTTAGCTCATCTATAAATAACTGTTTGCCATGGCAACCGATTGGAAAAGTAAGAAACGCAAACTACTATTTAGTTGTTGGGTGTTATGGATAAATATGACCTTAGGATAACACTTCACCTAAGAATTTAGTGTTGACACTGTATAATTAGTCTTATAACGGCTAGGATGGGTCTGTTATTCTTGTAATCGTGTGGCCGGACAAACTGACATGTTGAAACATCTGTGTGATTTTGTGACATTTTTGTGTATTTCTGACTCATTTTAGACCCGAGAATCAAACGGATTTGTGCAATCATCCTTCTATCGAACTGCAAAAAGTTTCCCACAATATATTTGTTAAAGTGTGTGTACTGCGTTGAAAAAAAAGGTGACTATAACGCTGTCGATGTGTCCCTTTTTATGGATACTGATATAAGGCTAACATAAACATAAATTATTATGCGTCAATTCCCTGTGACACTAGTCAAGAAATATCCCCATTTACAGGTTAGCCAAAGTTTTTTAAGGACTACTTGAGTGTATCACCATTTGGCCCGCGAAGGCATTTGGTGGTTCTTTACCTTCTACAGGTATTTGGATGAAACATTCACAGATGTACCCTCATGAGATGCAATATCGCTTATTGTCATGGTTTTTAATTTCGGCTATTTTGACAGAATTATGTTCTTTTTTACATGTGTAGCTATAGAGAAACAATTTGTTTCTGATGGATAACTTACGTTTGAGATGAGATTTCACAATGAAACTTGCTGTGTAGGTAGTTTGTGTGCAGACAGCAGTGAGATGGGAAGTGAGGTCGGTGGGGTCACGGTTACCATTACTATAAATAGAAATAAAGCATTTATTCTCATTTTTTGTTTCTGATGGATAACTTAAGTTTGGGATGAGATATCCCAATGAAAGTTGCTGTGTTGGTAGGTATAGTGCAGACGCAACTTGTAATGGGAAGTGGGGCGGGTGGGGGGTCGAGGTCACCATTACTAAAATAGAAAAAGGCATTTATGCTATTTTTTTGTGAATATTGAGATAACATTATAAAACTTGCTAGCTTTGTAGGTAGCTTGTGTGAAAATACAACACTTGGGGTCAAGGTCACCGTTACTAAAAATAGAAAAAATGTTTTCACTCAATAACTTTTGTTAGGAAGGAGATCTACTTGTGAAACTTGCAGTGAATATAGCGGATGTGCTCACGTCACTTGCAATTGACAGGGGGCTGATGGAAGTCAAGGTCACAGTTACTTAAAATAGATAAATTGTTTTTGCTCAATAACTTTAGTAAGGAATGCGATATCATGATGAATCTTGCTATATAGGTAGTAGCTTTTGTGAAGGCATGGTTGACATGTGAACCGTATCACTTAGGCATACATCGCCATACAAGTAAAAATATTAGTACTTACCCTGAAATAGTGGCCGCGATAATGACAGCGTTTAGACCGTCCATATGATGAAAACGAAACAGAATACCAGTTTCATTTTATGTTACATTGTATCATTCATCTATCCATTGGTATTTCAGGACTGATGGGATGCTGCAACCTGGATGAATTTCGTGTTCACGAGCTACAAGAACTACTCGCTGACATGGTTCAAAAAGAGATGGTTAAGATCCACTTAGAACAAGATGAACAAAGAAAGGTATCATTTAATTGGCATTCTATCACGATCTGCGGATTAATCGTTTAAATATAGAGCGGACCTAACAATGTATTATTACCCCCATAAAACATACCTATCAAATTGGCTGTTTCTATTTACGCCCAGTATCACGTGACATATTTATGAATGAATGAACGTAAACTTTATAGTAAAATTTTCTACGAGTCACGATGACAAGGCGAGTTGCACGAGAATCCAGTGTTACAGCTATGGCGCATCTATTTTTAGAAACTCCAATATACTCTAGAAACCAAGTTTTATTAAAGCTTCTGATAATCAATTCATTTATATTTTTCATTTTATGAAATAGATACCATATACTCGTGTTATTAAATTGTTTCAATGTTTAAAATGTGGTATTTCCTTCAGAAAATTACGAAGGTCGTTTTCATTAACGAGGGGGTAATTGTACCAGCTAATAAGCCACTCAATTTCAGCGTGGAATTATGTTCAATGTCAAATGGGTGAAAATGGAATGCGCGCAGTTAAATAGTGCGGGATATTATCGTATTTAGAATCGAAATAAAAACTCTGTTCTTGTATAGTGTCGGTGAATAAAACACTGGCACTCGTTCGGATGCGGAAAATTAAATCACTCGTGCTACGCACTCGTGATTAAATTTTTCCGCATCCGAACTCATGCCCGTGTTTTATTCACCGACAATAAACGCGAACAGATTTTTACTTCTTAATTCTAACACAACCAGAATATTCACCTAATATATACACTTAACAAATCTTACAAGTTTGCATGTATAAATTTACCTATAGCTCGGTCAAAACCTGTTTGATCTTAATGAAATGTTCAACATATGTAGCTTGAATATGTGGAATTACAATTTAATTGATTTTATTACAATCTGATAACAATTTTCACAAACAGCATAAACAAATGGTGACATCAGTAAAGTGTTTTTCAGGTTTGTGATGTAGCTTTATGTCCTCTTTGCTGATCAAGTTTGTGTTTAAGTACTTATCACGGAGACAGAAATAAAGAACATAATGATAAGAATAAAGCCCGATTTAGGTTCATAATTACCCACTTTTTGCCTCAAAAAGGCAATTTGTGACGGGTTGCCTCCCATTGACCATAAAATTCAGAATATAGTTTTTTTAAAAAACAACCATGTTGATGAGTAAAAAATCGTATGATTTTGTGTGTTTTTAATTTAACGATATATCTAAAATTCCAATTGACCATACATAACATTAATTTGTACATACGCGTAAACTTAGAGAAAAATGTTTATTAATCCAACGTGTGTTATTAAATAGAAAGCTAGCATAATTTTATACACAACATTTCATGCATAAAAATGTTATACAGTAAAAACACGTGCACTCTTATAAGATTTGTTAAGTGTAACATGATAGTTGTCCACTTATGTGTCGATGTTTATAAGATGTGTTAAGTGTACACATAGAGGAACCAAGCTGTGCATTAATACCGTTAAAACACAGCTACTGCAAATAACTCAAAAGCGTTCCGGCGAAGAAAATCATGCAGCTGTTGAAGAAAGGCGGGTACAGTTAAGAGTCTTTCCATTTAAATCGATTATTGACTTTCCTATCCGAGACCGTGTTCATAACTATACATAACTCTTTGCCATGTTATTTTATTACAAAAAGCAACATATTTCAAATACTCGCATTCAACAAATTATATACGATGGTTACAAATAGTTTGCTTCACAATCAGGTAGATAGTCATGTACTTATAGGTTATAAACCACTAAATGCATTCGCGGACTCAAATAGTCCTTACAGAAACTTATGTTTGCCTGGAAATGGTGATATGCCTAGACAAAATGGAAGTAGAATCATCTTATTGAGTCTAAAGGTATTGTATACATGTAGTTGAATGAGTGAATGTGTTTCATCTTGAATATTGTGAGATTTTGGCAAAGCGAAAGTAGAGTAGGGTAAAACCCAGATTGGATCGGTCCGCGCGTCTGTAAAAAATTGTCTACTGCATTTGACGAACAAAATCTTTCTTATATTAAACATGACCCCCTGCTTTTCTTGTCTTATTGATAGCCGCCCAGGAGGCGGCTATCTTATGGAATACCAACCAAATTTCTCCCCTGGACGAGAAAGGACAAGTTACTGATAGTTATTAAAATGAATAAATTTGTTTGCGTGGATATTGAAGCTATTAATTGATACCTGTACAAACACATTTAAATTCTCATTGATCCCACCATAAATGACATTTTTTGGATGGATAATGTTCGTAATTAAAATAAAAAATGTTTCCGTATTAATAATTTAATTGCTGATCCCTTTTTGCGTAGACTAGCTGAGGTGTCTATTTTTTTCTACTACTGAACTGATCGCTAATTTTATCGATAGTTGTATTCGTTTACCAATGATGCTGATGTTTTCGCATGAAAACAATAATATGGAGTTTCATATAAATTTTCTTTTTTTATCAATTATAGATAATGAAAAGAAAAGAAATTGCTGAAATTTAAACATTAATTTGATAAAAAAAATGTTGAGTCGCCGGTATTAGTCTATTCATAAATTCTGTACTATAAATAGACTTGTTTAAAACGCGGTAAAACTACCGAATCTGCGGTCACAGAATGGGTAGTCTGGATTACCTCCCCTATCACTACTAAACAAATATAGAACGACAGGGAACCAGACTACAGAATGGGTTGGCCCGGGTACTTGCTTCCAAAAGTTTAACGGTAACATATCAGTATTTTAGCAATTATTGTGATATTGTGCTGTTTATTGTGATTATATAAGTAGTTTTCATATATTATGAACAATATCTTGATGATTTTAAAGTTGCTTGATTTGGCCGCACGTGCCCGCAGTTTGGCCGCGTTTTAAACATGACGGCGGAAGTAGATATATTGTTTTGATAAAACTTTACTTATTAAAAATAGCCGGGAATAAGTGAATACAAGACGCTAGTACTTGTTGAACAAGGAAAATCTTCTTTAATACTCATAACGAACGTAGTTATGCAATTTCATCAACATCCGATACAGACCTTGAAGTAAGTCACTGTCGTACTCGTACCGATTCGACCCAAAATGTTAAAAAATGTAAACAACTTTTGAACAATGTTATGCATCTATTGTGCATTGCTATTTCGTTTTGCACGCCAATTGTTTACATCAGTACGAGGCATCGTGTGCTACACTGTAACTGTACGAATTTAACACTATTGAAAACTGTTAAATAAATGATAAAATCTGAAATCTTATAAAAGTTCACTAACCAAAATGAATAAATATCACAGACTTATGACATTAGATTGATTCAGTCGAGCTGGGCAGTCTTGGATGAGCATCGTTAATCATATGCTTGTGAAATCCTTTTTAACAGTATGTTGTCGATTATCTTCCTTATCTGCATGATGGTCGGGCCAATTTTTTTTCTTACCCACATGATTGACAGTCATGCCAATTATTATTTTCCTTATGCGTCTGACAGTCGTCCCGATTACTTTGGTAATCCGAACGACAGTCGTACCAATTATTTTCCTTATGCGCATGATGCTCGTGCCAATTATTTTCATTATCCGCCGCACGACAGTCATACCAATTATTTTCCTTATGCGCATGATGGTCATGCCAATTATTTTCCTGATGCGCAAGACAGTTGTGCCAATAATTGAATTGTTTTCCTTATCCCCACGACAGTCTCGTAAATTATTTTCATTATTTGCACGATGATTATACTGATTAATTTTCTTATCCGCACGTCGGTTGTGCCGATTATTTTCCTTATCCGCACGACAGTTCAGCAAATAATTTTCCTTATCCACACGACGGTCAAAATGTTGTCAGTCCGAATGAATATTTGTCAGTATGAATGAATATTTGTCAGTTCGAAAAAAATATTAAAATGAAAATAGACCTAAAGTTGTACCTTTTAAAATTTTTAATTGCTTTATTGAGAGCTAAATAATTTAAAAATGCATGTTTAGCTTTTAACATATTTAATAAGTGATTGCCAAAGGACCTAATTTGTTGTTTACCTTTTTACAATAACCTGAATGAGCATAGCTATAAATTTAACCCCTGTAGAGCTGAAATACCTCAAAATGACAGCCAATATTTTCAGCTCCCAGAGACTGAGAGTGAAGTAGAAAAACCCTAGGTACAATGTAACTGCACCGTCATCGAATCCCAAGTCCGCATTTAAAATGCAGGAGGGCCTAATTGTGTATTTTTTATGCTCCCCGAAGGGTGAGCATATAGTCGCCGCTTTGTCTGCCCGTCTGTCCATCTGTCACACTTTTGTCCGGGCCATAACTTGAAGAGTATTAGAGATATTAATTTGAAACTTCTTAGGTGAATAGACCTCATTGAGGGGAAGTGCAGTGCACAAGAACCATAACTCTTGATTGCATATGTTTTTAGTTATTCCCCTTTGTAATTTTTCATACTTCATTCTTGTCCGGGCCATAACTTAAACAGTATTAGAGATATCAATTTGAAACTTTATCGGTGACTAGACCTCATTGAGGGGAAGTGCAGTGCACAAGAACCATAACTCTTGATTGCACACTTTTTGAGTTACTCCCCTTTCTATTTTTTTTCATACTTCATTCTTGTCCGGGCCATAACTTAATTAGTATTAGAGATATCAATTTGAAACTTCATAGGTGAATAGACCTCATTGATAGGAAGTGCAGTGTGAAAGAACCATAACCCTACAATATATATTTTTGAGTTATTTCCCTTTGTAATTTTTTATACTTAATTCTTCTCTGGGCCAGAACTCATACAGTATTAGAGATATCAATTTGAAACTTCATATGTGAATAGATCTCATTGAGAGGAAGTGCGGTGCACAAGAAACATAACTCTTTATTGTAAATTTTTGGAGTTATGGCCTTTTGTACTTTTATACTTACTTCTTGTCCAGGTCATAACTCCTTCATTATGGGAGGTATTGATTTGAAACTTTATAGGTGAATTAATCTCATTCAGGAGAAGTGCACCTTTATTGTTTTTTAATTATCTCCCTTTTTCATACAAATTAATGCTTGGCAGGCCTTCACTTGAACAGTATTGATGGCATTTGATTGAAACTCAACATAATGGTAGAGGAAGTGCGGTGTCAAAGAACCAAAATTCTACATTATTTTCTTTTTTTACCTGTATCTGTAATAAGTTATTTCCAATTTTGGGACAAACACTTGCTTCGGGAAGCATAATTCGGTTTTACCGATTCATTGTATTCTACATTTACTTTAATCCAATAAATATGTGGAACTATCAAGTACTTCAAATTTATTTTGAATTATGTTAATAATCTGGTGACATTGCAACACTGCACATCCAATTGGTCAAAGGAATGATGACTAGTTTCCAATACCAGTAAGCTATTTAGAATGGTCACATAATAATGTTTCAGTGATTTATAATGTGCTTGTAATTGTATATATGCGAGGGTTGCATGCTACATGTATTTACGTGTTTTTACTTCATATCGTGCAGCATGTATATATAAGAACGTTTTGCTCATCCATATAGAAATGCATTTGTAAACGAAATTGCTGTTAAACAATAAGTAGAAATTAAAAGATCTAGATCTGTTATACAATACCGTTACTTATACTCAATGAAAAGTTAGGTACCATCCTATCAATTGACTCTTATATTTAAAATTCACGTTACACTGTGTTAAAAGCCGAACACAACTATGTTTTGACCTTACTGAGAAGTCACAACTTTAACAATATTCAGATGCACACACTAGAAAACTTTTGTACCGATAGGTCATAATGTATACAAAATACAGAGATATATATAAGTGGTAACTTTTCAGTGACTCCCAGTTTATAATGTCAAATACCTGTGTATATTGGAATATTTCCTGCTCAATTTCATTCTATCTGAATGAAACGTTAGAGACTTCAGTCGTTTAGAATAATTTATAACACCGTTGCTTGATATAACAGTATTCATGCCATGTAAACCACAAAATTGCGGCTACTTTGATGCATTGCATCACAAATTTGTCTTGTTTTGTAGCTGGAACATACTGATTTTCAATGATATAGGTCTGTGAACTGGCCATAGATTTTAACATGATATAATCTAGGGCTGACAATTGTCACTTTACATTGAGCTAAAGATCAATTTTAATTAGTGGTTTGTGACCATAAATACTAGCGCATCATTTGTGCAGACGACAGGGTCTCTCACGATTGTCTGTTAGAATGTTTTAATCAGTCTGACTTAAAGTACAACTATGCCAAGTTAGGTGTTTTATACACCTTGTGAACATTGTTTATATGGTGTATTTCAAAAACATTTTAAAAGCATTATGCCCATGAGTTTACATACATGTACAATGTATATATAACACCGGGGGGGGGGGGTACATGTAATAATATGCTCACACTGCCTCACACACGCATACATCCGGCCCCGATCTCCCGAAGCATCTCAATCTGAGTCGAGATTATTCCCAAATACTGGTATGTGTCTTTGAGATAATTTCCATTGGAGGCCAGACTCCAAAAACGGATACATCGTTCTGAGTTTATTACCGTAAAATGTTTTGAGCGCCAGCTTAAGAATGATCTCAAATTTATACTCTTGACTTGAGCGAAATCTCAATTTGAGTTGATATTTCTACTTGAGATGCTTCGGGAGATCGGGGCCAGACATGCACGCATACACACACACACGAACCCATTAATGAATATTCACACATACTAGCCACACAAACAGGCATTTTTTGTATGATAATGAATAACCACAAGTTTTATTAGTTTTGCTGTTGTGTAGTACTTGATTACTTCAAAAAACTACATGAAGCGTTGGAGCATTTTTTTATTCAGGTCAAAAACCTTTGAAAGGAAGGTTCGACAGGAATGGTTCTTGATAATATGAGTCACAACTTAAGCCTAGTATATGATAATGAAAGAGACATGAGGTACCCGTAAGGTACTTTGTCACAAGAAGTAGTGCGCATGTTTGGTTAAAATGGTATCATTATATGACACCAATATCATGCAGACACAACCTGCAACCCATGGTAGAATATAGCCAATTCAGGAAAGAAACAAAGCTCTAATGAGGATACAAGGCTTGTGCAAGTTTTGTTAAAATCGAAACGACACATAAAAGCTATATTATGCATGCAAGACTAAACTTTTAGGGGTTGTAAATCTGGAAACCATGGTTCAAGAAAGCAACTTTAATCTTATGGGGATACAAGTTGCGTTTTAATCAATTTAAAAACAAAGCATGAATGAAACAACCAGTGTGCAGACAACACAATATTTAATGCTCACCCAGTGACGCGTATGGACGACGGACGAGGACCTTTTCATTAGTTTTGAGAAAAAAGTGAGATAAAATTTTAACATATCCGACAGGACAAGCAGCATTCAACATAAACTGCACAGCATGAAATGCGCACAAAAGGAAATAAAAGTACACGTGACAAATAGAGAATAATAGGTTAGTGCCGTGGATGAAAAAGTTTATCTGGCAAGGCGGAGGAATTTATCGGGTGAGCCGTAGGCGAATCCGATAATTTCCGTAGCCGAGCCGGATAAACTTTTACTTCATTCACGGCACTAACTATTATTCTATTTATCCAGTCGCTTAATCTGCTCAGTAAGGGAATCAAACTCGGGACTATATTGTCACTCTTTCATTAACTAGCGCGCAACGTCACGTTCTTTCCGTGACGTCATGATAAACAACGACGTCGGACATCTTGATAGACGTCATGTAGACGCAGGTAAGACAATGAAAATAACCGATCAACCACCAGCTCATTTAGGATAGGAAAACCTCACCCTTGGGCACGGAATTGCAACCGGCGACTCTAATATAAGAAGAAGTCCGTCAGATCACGTCGTAAGGTGACGGATTATCACTAGTCACATGACCAGGTGACCGATTATCGCTAAGTTTATCAGGCACCCCGTTAACAGGCAGATTTTGCCGGAAGTGACTGGATAAACATAAATATAAAGGTTGGACAGAACGTAATGATGAATGTACTGTACACATCGACAATACAATCGGGACACCTCGGACAATCTCTACGAATCATCTCTCGGGTGTAAATAGAACGTCGCCATTTTTCAACGTCTTTCGCCATGACGTCATCATGACAGATTTAAATAGTGCTTCAGTGGAATACACGCCTATCAAGCAAGCGTTGTGTAGCTGCGTGTTATGCTCAAGGAGTGTAATGAAATTGTATTGTTTAATCAATAAAACATCTTTTGATATTTCCGCTGCTGATAAGTTACGTTCTATTTTCTTCGGCCCATTTTCTTCTGCGTAGGATTTAAGAAAGAAAGTTGCTGGATTCATACGCTTGATACATCCGAGGTATTTTATCCCGTAAAAATGCCGTACGGACCGTTCCGATTGATCAACACTAGTCATATGAAGGCAGCAATGGCGTTTCATACAATAGCGTCATTCATTACGTTATGGAATATAGAACTTATGATATTCAATGTTACGAGGGTCATTCAGTATATAATGCAAACTATGAATTATATTTCAAACCCGACAGGATAATTAAACGAAATTTCGCATAATTAATATTTTAGTCATTTTCGTTTTGTTCAGAAATTTTACGGACCATGACGTCGATGACGTCATCATCGCGCGCCTTCCTTCGACGTCACTTAAAACAACATGGACGCGGTAACGTCACCTAACTAACGTGGTTTACAGAACAATCGAGTGCCGTCGAAACAAAAGTTCCCCAATTTATTATTGCCTTACCAGAGGCTTGTGTTAAAATGTCCTCTTTCATATTCCGAAGTGGTGAGACAATCAAATAAAAATAAGATCGGCAGAATTGTTATCAAAGAATACCAGCGTGAAGGGCAATTTATCTATGCAACGGTCCATTCTAAACAGCAAAACTTAGATAATTTTTTTAAGCAGACAGAATATTCACATGCTAAAAGAAAGTCAAGGAAAAGGGGAGTAGTTTTGACTCCATTCATTCGATTTGCGGAACAGGTCAACCATGTGCAAGGATTGCGCTCGGTGGGTGTCCACATTTTTGACGTCAGAACAGGCAGAACGTCGCGTCAAACACGTTACCGGCTTGCTTAAGCGCTTTATTGTGAAGGTAAAACGTTCTATTCATAATTTTAACTAAAGATGAGACGTATATACGTTCATATCAACCAGAAATAAGATGACTGCTACCGGGAGATTCGAAATTCTGATTTACATCACAATTAATAGGCCGCGGCCATGCAGTAAAGAGTGAATGTGCGCAGTTGCCTAGCAACGCGAATAGAAGGTCTGTCGAAATAATGAAAGTCAGTCATTGAATATACAGAAGGTTACTTTGAATGATTATGTCCATGTTTGAATGATAAATTCTGTAGATAAAAATGTATGTGTTAGTTTGCATTATTTATCACATGTTTGACGTCGCGGTAGCGTAAAAAAGCCATTATTTATTTTTGATAATACACTAGTGTAATAAAGCTATCACGCGACGTCATTCAAAAATAAGCGACGTCGTCAAAGTTGCGCGTTTATTATAGTGAAAAATAAGTAGCTATTTTATGTTTCGGTCGGAAAAGGCTAACATGTGATAAAAAGAACATTACATTTGTGACTTTCCACATTGAATTTATTAAACTCGTTGAAAAAAATTGATAAAATGCTGAGTTATTATTTTATTCATTTCGTTTAATAAATTCAATATGGAAAGACACTCGTGTAATATCCTCTATATATTGAATGACCCTCGTATTTACTTTCTTTCCATAACGTTTAAGTGCCATCAAAATGTCAGTGTACAGTGTTTTACATTGTATGATATATTGATGGAGTTTTAAACAGAACGTGCCACTTGAAATGATAATATCAGTAGTGAAAGCAATGACAAAAAGTTGAAAAAGTGCTTGCCCCGGGTATGCGTAACAATGGTTATGAAAAGGACCGGTTTACCTTTAATATCCATCAACAGGTTTTGAAAATATACCATCAAGTGGCCAGATAATTCCAAAAAGATTATATTAAGTCAGACAGGGAAGGCAGCACTCAACTTAACCAGCCGAGCACAGAAAACATTAAAAACACACAAAGCACAATGCCCAACTAAACAAGCGCAGATCCGCCCAAGTCCAAGCTGTCGAAAAGTACAATAAATTATAACTAGCTGAATGACCCAGTAGAAAAGATACAGCAACCAAAAGGCGGAATGCCTACGCTGAATTACCTAGTTACAACAGTAAAACTGCTGAACTACATAGTTATAGCAGCGTCTCTAAAGTTAAATAACAGTATTAAAACGTTGAAAGGCCCGTATAGTCGGATGGCCTACTAACTAGCTGAATGACACAGTTTCCACAGCAAAAGGACTATATTACCCGCTTTAGCTGTAAGAAATCTTAAAACGAAGAAGTGCCCAACACACTACCGACCAAGAAAATTAAACGCCCCTTGTCTCATAATTTAAAAACTGAATAGAAAAGATTCAGCAAACAAAAGGCAGAAAGCCCACGCTGAATGACCTAGTTACAACAGTAAAACTGCTGAACTACATAGTTTTAGCAGCCTTTAGTCTCAAAAGTTAAGTAACAGTATTAAAACGTTGAAAGGCCCGATTTCAGCAACAAAAAATCTGAAAACCTTAAAACGAGTGACCCAGTTTCAATAAGTAAAATGACGTAATTGACAAATCGAGATATGACGTAATGAACAAGTCATTAAGAATTGCAAGCAATACAGAAGTCCCCTACCGGTTTAAAGCTAACTCAGACAGCTTGTTCATATGTAAGCTGTCTACAACATGAATCGTCTACGTTATTATTGAACGTCCCTCGTATAACATATTGCTCTGTTACAATGTCATGGCAGCTTAGACGTTACTCTTGGACAAAGAGCTTTATTTATGATAAAACAAACAATGTCATCACTTATGTTTTACAGAGAGATTTGGCGATTGTTTTCAGTAACGAAAGCTTACCGAAGTATATGGACTTTCTTGAGATGCGTCTAAGAGAAAATAATGATGGAACGGGCTTTTATATAGGAACTAAGGTATATTTTGTTAGCTATTCGTATGGAGCAAGTCCCGATTTCCCCAAAAGCAACTCAAGCAGCACAATTCTCAACTGAAATGGAGCTTTTACTCAAATTTGAAATCTGAATTTGAGAAAAATCTGAAGTTGAAGCTTTATTATAATCAAAGATCATACACACCGTATTCTTTGTTGTAATGAACCCAGAACAATGTTTCGTTTTTGTACTACAAATTTGGAGTCCACTATTGAATGGAAATATTATATAACACTATTTGAGCAGAGATTTATTTCAGATTGAGATCCTTCGGGAGATCGGGTTTTGGTTAGATGGAGTCATTGACAGTTGAAAAATATTAATAATACGAACCTTAAAGGGAGCCAGACATATTGTGCCGAAGCCTGCCTGTGAAGTGACCAATACATGACTGTTAAGTTGTTAATATATCGACAGTGCAGATAAAAGGACCAATAATATACGTGTACATAGATAATCATATCTAACGGCAGAGGTCCATGAATCGGACACCCAAATCCCAGGACGATGTACATTAAGCCTATACGGTTAGTGGGTGGTGTTTTTGCAACACTACTTCTGCCTTGAACAAGTGTCAAATAAGTTTATAAACATTCATCATCTCGTAATTTATAATCATTTCTGCATTGATAGTCAAACGGTTTTGGCTACTCATGCAATGATTGTAACAAGATAATCAAAATGCCAAGACATTGGCTGACCTCTGTTGTGAGGAAGTTTAAATCCTAAGTAAATCTGGTTGGCTGCGGACAAGTCAGAACCTCTGTTCAACTGTGACCAAAGGAACTGTAAAATTGGCTTTATAAACTGCTTCGTAAAAATATGTTTTAGTAGCGCATTAATATTTTTTATAAGAATCCAAACAAAATGGAATTGTCAGATAACTTTGCGTATGTGTTATGTTAACAGTACTGCCAAATTTAAAACAAAATGTAGATGTGTGTCTTTAGAAAATTAATATACCAGTACATGTATTTAGAATCTTTCTTTCTCTGTTTCTGCTCTGACAGTTTCATGTTTGCTGGCCTTAATATCGTCGATCCAGTGCAACTCAAATGATCAAGAAAATTGTGTCCAGTCGTTGGCGCTGAATATAAAATGACCAAGTCGTTGACGATGCATATAAAATACCCAAGTCGCTGACGATCCATATAAACTAACCAAGTCACTGACGATGCATATAAACTAACCAAGTCACTGACGATGCATATAAACTAACCAAGTCACTGATGATGCATATAAAATGACTAAGTCACTGTCGATACAAATAAAATGACCAAGTCACTGACGATCCATATAAAATTACCAAGTCACTGACGATCCATATTAAATGACCAAGTCACTGACAATCCATATAAACTAACCAAGTCACTGACGATGCATATAAACTAACCAAGTCACTGACGACGCATATAAAATGACCAAGTCGCTGACGATCTATATAAAATGGCCAAGTCGTTGACGATGCATACAAAATGACCAAGTCGATGATGATCCATATAAAATTACCAAGTCACTGACGATGCATATAAAATGACCAAGTCGCTGACGATCTATATAAAATGGCCAAGTCGTTGACGATGCATACAAAATGACCAAGTCGATGATGATCCATATAAAATTACCAAGTCACTGACGATGCATATAAAATGACCAAGTCACTGACGATGCATATAAAATCACCAAGTCGTTGACGATGCATACAAAATGACCAAGTCGCTCGCGATGCATATACATGTACTGGTAAAATGACAAAGTTCTGTAAATTGATGACATTGCATGCATAATTACAAAATGATTGTTGTACATGTATCTATATTTAGATTGTACATGTATCTATATTTAGATTGCAATGGTCGGTTTATTTCTATTTTTAGATTACAGCGGCAGATGTTATCGTCTATTGTGCTATGTACATGGTGGATCATTTTCTCTATAAATTAGACGTTGATTCTAAATTATCCACTCGGCCTTTGCTGAAGGACCATTACGATCGGGTAGCAGCGGATCCAGCCATAACATCATGGACAGCTGAACGCCCAGTCACAGATATGTAAATCTGGATGTCTTAAAAAACAGTTATTGGCATTATGTATAATTCAATTAATAAGTTTTGAAAGCTCTGAAATAAAGAATGAAATCATCAATGATTAAATGGTAAGTAGAATCGATTACTACTACTAACAGTACCAATTGCTTTAAACTTCTCGATGTATGTGTTATGTTGAAATAACCCAATTCGTAACTTTGGGTGACGAATTTCTGGAAAGAGACCCTATTGAGAAAAAGGAGGGAGTGTTCTTACATTTTCTGTAAAAGCGAACAATTTTGTTCCTGTGTATCTGTTGGCGAATATATTTTGGAGGAACTGTTGGCGAATATAATTTGAAGGAAATGTTGGCGAATATAATTTGGAGGAACTGAACTGTGACTACTCATATTTGAAAAAAAAAGAACGACGGGTTTTGCCATGCTAGCTTAATACAATAGATATATGTCTTTTCAACCATGTATGAAAATGTATTAGGTGATATATACAGTAATCACTGTGTAATATATATGCAATATTGTGAGGGCTAAACCAACCATTTGGAGACGGTGTTGGTTTTGGTTTTTTAAGGCAAAATGCCCCTGTATTAGCATAAAAAGTATAATTTTGCATTTTTCATGTCCAGAGACAATTAGTAATATATAAGAATGGTTCTGCAAGTTCTGTTATTTGCAATATTGAAATGGTACCAAAGATTAAAACTCGCCCAACATAGTCAAAACTTACAATAGTCATGTACATTGGTTTCGCGTTACGTATGACGAATTCATCAGCCATAAGTGGTATGGAAACAAAGGTAGGAGTAAATTTTGCAAATTGGATTAATATCCATGAATTGGTTAGAATCTTCACTTTAACAATGGCATTTTCATCACCCCTCAAAAATCATTAGTCATTTTACAGCGCGTAGGAATTTATTCCTATAAATACATTCGCTCATAGAAATTTGACAATATACAAACTAACGGTATTAAAAAATCTATAATTATTGCCACTGAAATTTTTTCTGAAACTTGGTTGAAAATTTCGATTTTGATTGAGATTGGCTGGCACTCGTTCCGTGCTCGGATGAATTGGCAGTGTAGAAATAATTAAGTACATGGTTAAAATCATAGGGCATTAATAATTCAGATGTAAATGGAATACTGGTGGTAATACGAGCATCAAAGGCCATAATAAATTAATTCTTATATTAGTATCCAAACTTTGTCAGAAAATGGGACAAGGGGGAATTATACTTTTTACTTTGGGGGTTCCCCCCAAGTATTGTTAAATACCAACTTCAGAAATCACTACGATTTTATCAATGTAATTTCTCCACGACCAAAGCATCCGAGCAAAAAACGAGTTCCAGCTAAACTAAACTAAAATCATAGTTTTCAGTTATTTTTAAGAACATTTGTCCCTAGCAATTAAATTATTTTTTATTTATTTGTATTGCGAGAAATGTTGAAATGTTTCTTCTGAGAGTTACTGTTTTTGTGCGAAAAAATTCCTACGCGCTGTAAAATGACTAGTGGTTTTTGAGGGTTGATAAAAATGTCGCTGTTACAGTACCTGGTTAAGCAGACGAAATTTACACTGTTTGGTTTCATAACGGTTATATTACAGTTTAGCAACACCAGGGTAGCAATACCACGTGGCTTTTGGCTACAGTTACAAGTAGAAATTTGTAAACATCGGAACACAAATATAGACATAAGTATTTTATTTCTTCATCGATTTCTATAAAATATACGCCACGCTAAGGGGAAAAGTATTTGCTTTCCGTGAAATGTAAGATATTTTTCAGCAGTATTACCGATTTTTCCTTTACCCTGTGAAACCTACACGTTGCACGGTTTCACAAAGTATTGGACAAAACGGTACAGCCGCGGAAAAAGATTTTATATTTAACAGAAAGCAAATAGTTGTCCCCTTAGCGTGGCGTATATTTCATAGAAATCGATAAAGAAATAAAGTACTTATGGCTTTTTTATTTTCCAATGTTTACAAATTTCTTCTTGTAACTGTAGTCAAAAGTCACGTGGTATTGCTACACTGAACACACTCCAGCTATAATATATTTATTTTCACTATTTACTATATTTTGCATTGATAAATAGTATTGATCAACGTTTTATGCATTAAATTTACCTCAGATATTCGGCTTAATATTTTACATCTATCGTTAGAACAACCTTTTTCCAAGCGGTGTTGTTCGTACCATATTCGGTTCGTTTGTAGCTATAGTCAAACAGTATTTATGCATATTCATTTTGTTACCATTTACTGTTATTCTTAGTCTTTTTAATACTTTTTCTCAGCTAAAACTACGTATTTCAGCCCCCTTTATAGTTTTTAATGGTCGGATTGCCTAAATGGGTTCGTTAGATGAAATTTGAATGAGTCAGCTGTCATCGATATTTCTGAAAAGTTTTCACAATATTCACACTTATAAATCCAATACCATTTAAGGTAATTTTTAATACATTACCAAGATTTGCGTTATCCCCCAAGTAACAGTATTTGGATTATATTTTATTTTTGAAAACTGTTATACTCTCGTCTCTCGGGTAAGTTGTTGATTTGGACTGTATTTAGTAGCCAGAATGAATAACACGTATAGGTTATCGATCATATATTAGAATAATAAACAAATTAAGTACAAGTGAGCGAAGCGAACGCAGTACTTAATTCGTTTATTATTCTAATATGTGATCTATAACCGGCTTATAGTTTACCCGCCCACTTTTTGGTGTCATTTCCAATGTTTTTGTTTTCAAACAATAGCATGCCCATTGATGGAGTAATGAGGGTAAAATAAAGCAAGATTGTATGTACGAGGGATGATCAACAAATACGCGGGAAAATGCTTTGAAAAAACATTGACCAATACTTAAAATAATTGGTCATATAAAAGATTGACGTATTACGAATACACAATGTACATAACTATAAAACATTAAACTCAAGGTAATATTTTTTGAAAAAAACATTGAAACTGTAACGTAACTATGGGTACACTGGCCCAACGTCATCGCGGAGTTGGTACATATAACATACTCATTTGTGGCACAATTAATAATGTATAATGCAATAAACGACTCTCAAAAAATAGCTGCACAACTAGATGCACTTCATAGATATGTAAATCAAAAATATTTTTTCCTTTATAACTTGCATGTAAATTATACGAATTAGCTATTGGAGATTATTAGTATTGATTTCGTAATATGTTATTGACGTCGTATAGCCCATTTGCAAGTCGGCATTGATTTCACACGGCTACATATGATAGCATAATTATACCAAACATACACCTGTATTGTACATAGTTGTTGCATTGTGCAATATTGCCATTAGTATGTTATGACGTTTCAATCGCAGCAACACTACTACCGATTTATGTATCACACTCATTTTCTGACAACGACTTTAAATCAAATAGTTCTAAAACGGAATTTTGACATTAAAACTTGTTTTTGAAATCATGAATGTAATACTATATCATTACATATTCATAACCCGCCCTTTTGAAAATTAAAAACGCACGAATGATACGCCATCGTTTGCTTAGTTCAACGTTGAAACTATGAAAATTTGGGCCGAATAATGTCGAGTGATGTTGTCATACGAAACCGCATTCGTTCTGACTTTGGTTAATATTGATGATCAGCGATGAATCAACTTGAAATACATTTATCTTCATGTATAGAAAATTTCATCCACTTACAATGACAAATAAAGAAATTAGGTATTTTTCCTTGTATTTGTTGATCACCCCTCGTATATGAGCTGGTAATTGCTGAGAGGAATAACAGTGCAATTTAGAGAGAAGGCGGGTCTAGTTTTCCATATATGGAAACAGTCAAATTGTCCTAATAAATGGATTTACTTCATGAACCACTTACTAGATATTGTGCCCATTGCACTAATAAATGGATTAGAGGTCCAAAAATTTGAAAATTCCTGGCTTTTGATTGGACAAAGAAGTAGGGTAAACTATAATTCTGGCTACAAGTTCTTTTATTCGGTTAAACTTAAACTACAAGTTATTAGTTTTCCTTCGCGTTATGTTCTCAACGTTTATAAAACAAGTTATCCCCAGCCTAGCTATGTGTTAGTAAAAATAAATGAAGAAAAACTTTCTAGCGAGCACAGGGACGGTGTTCGTTCCCATGCCGACAGTCCACGCGGGAACTGCGTGAGTCCAAGAACGAACTACCACCCCTATAATAATGCTATGTTCGATAGTATTATTAAACTACAGACGATATGCATCATATTTCCTGGAAGTCTTATAATGGAACATGTCATTGACCCTTGTTCGAAAAGAAGCCCTACCCATTCCTCAGTTCGAAGACGAAGCATTATTTTTAATACGGTAGGTGTTAATACCCAATAGTTATACATCATATACTGAGCACCAGTGCAGTGGTCGATGCCCTAACGTTCCTATATGTACTTTTATATGTACTTTTCAAAACTTGCTGATGTCGCAAAATGACCATGTTTAACATTGTATGTACATAAGACCATATATCTTGATGAAAACTGTTAATGTCGGGCTTGGCGACTTTTCTTTACTTGTACTCAACTCCAGCCAACCGTTCCTTATAAGTAAGTATCTGTTAGAACTAAACTTGCAATTCAGCAAATTGACAAACAAGGTCGTTTAAGACCAATACCCGAAGAAAGCTGTTAGTGCAGATAGAGTCTAACGTATTGAAAAAGGTCGTCGTTTCCCCATACTTTAATATTTAAGAAAAACAACTAAAGGCGTTCGCGTTAGTTTCTTGTATACATCCCAATAACAGAATTTATTCAAACTTTATTAATGAACAGGGCTGGTATTTATAAAGCACATTAGTAGAAAACTAAGAATTTTCTTGAAATCTTGAAATTTCTTTAAGTGTTTTAGCTAAAAATATAAGCCAGAATATTAATTATCTACAAATATTTTTTGCATTTTGTAGAGAGCTACGATAATCATCCAGGAAGTATTGGCTATTCTTCAATTTACCGGAAATAAATACATCGCAAAGTTTTTTTTACTAAAGTTAAAATGTTTAAGTTTTCCACTAAGATGCTTTATCAATACCAGCCCTGAGTATCATGTTAGAAACAGAAAAATGCACAACATAACCTGAGGTCACCGAACTTGTTTCTGAGTTGTTGGTCCTTGAAACTAATGCACCAGTCAATATTTTGCCCGCCCGGGGGGGTGATGGGCGACCCTGGGAGAATTAGACATTTTCAAATTTTTCATGTCTTAATCCCCACACAGGAGACAATACTTACTGTCTAAATCTCCACCGTGGAGCATAGTTTTTCATCCGGTTACTTTAATAAAAATACAAATTAAAGTATTACTGTCTTCTTTCGCGGTGTCGAAATTCCCGGACCAAGACTATTCCCTGGGACTCGGAGTTGATAAGGTCGTCTAATTCCCGCCTGTCGGAAAGATTCGTCCGTCTACTTCCCCTGTATCCCCGCCGCCCCCGGGTAGGCTTAATATTGACTGGTGCATGAAGTAATACGGTGCTGTTCTTCAAATTTGCGCTTTCGAGTGCAGAAAACTCCTAAATGAGTGAGGTGAGATATCGCTGGCTTAGAATTAAAAGGTCGTAAGTACGACCTTATTTATAAGACTCATGCATATTTGAAATCAGCATCTCATGGCGCTTCTTATTAGACTATTTTCATGAAAATCGGAAGTTGACCAAAATGAAGTTTAAAAAGCTTGTTTTTCCATTTAAGTAAAGAGTAGTTTTCAGATAGTTTTTTCTTGTTTTCTCAAAATATTGATTTTGTACTTTGACAACCTTCTAAGTCTAAGCCAGTGATATGCTTGGATGTGATTTTTTCTGTTTTCTATTATGATACAGTGTTCATATACAAAGTTAAACAAATTCTATAATTTGGAATTGTTTTTGTTCTTCTTTTATCTCAGAAGGAACTGTCGCGAGCTCTCTTAAAGTAAAACACTTTACAATTCCCTTACAGTATAATGTTTATTTCTATTTCTAGTACAATGTAGTATCAATATCAATAGTATAATGTTGCATGCTAGAAACGTATACAAAATGTACAAAATAAAACAAAAAAAAGGGGAATAATGTTTTATATAATGAATTTTACATGCGTGACATTTGAGCAATGGTAAAGGGGTGTGAGGTATGACATAATACATGTATCAATACAAGGCAGTCATAATTATGTTGAAACCAGTTCTACTTCATAAAACGAAATTTTCTTTTTTCCATATGTTAGATTATTCAGAGAAAACAGACAAAAACGAAGCACAAGTACGACCTATAATAAATTAACATTTGTAGCATTTGAACAGTGTATAATTGCATTGTAGTAAGGTTCAAATGAACAATATACATTTGGTTCCTGTATAATGCAACCGTCGTTAAACGATAGAACACTAAGCTTTGTAAGAGTTTTATTTCTGTCGAGTTTGTATCGGCGATGAGTTCAAATACAGACTCTGGTGGAGAGCCTTTGTTGTTGGCGTACATTCTAGTGGGCATAAGTAAACTGGGGACCAGTTGAGAAGATAGCGAAATACAGATTCTGGTGGAAATCCTTTGTTGTTGGCGTACATTCTAGTGGGCATAAGTAAACTGGCTTGGGACCAGTTGAGAAGATAGCGAAATACAGATTCTGGTGGAGAGCCTTTGTTGTTGGCGTACATTCTAGTGGACATAACGGGCCGAAGGTAAGTATAAGAGTAAAGTAAATACAGAAGGCTAGATTTATTACCATATTAAATGGTGTTGGTTTGACGTGTTGTTCACATCGAGCAATCAGCACGTAGAATATTTATCCAACTGCTTAAAAACCGGAGAGTTCCATAGACTGCATGGAATATATTCATACCTTTGAGATTCCTTATGCGATACACGCAACATTGGTCAATCAGTGTTTGCCAAACTGGCACCTCTAGGTACCGGGTAAGGCAATGAAAGGCAATAAAAGGAAATCCTTTTAAAATAAAATAATTGAAATAAAGGTTAACATTTCTAGTTTACTTCAATAACTGGATAAATGTTGTGAGATGAGTGTAAGTAGGAGAAAATATCAATTGAAAATACCATGTTACGCTGAAAATGGTATAATTTGTACAGAACTCGAGCTCAAAATTAGTTACTTATTTCAAACGATTAGGGAAGCAAGAAGATCATATTCAATTTAAATAAAAACATATTGAGGTAAAGTACACAGATTGCAGATTATTTCAATAACTGGATAAATGTTGTCATATAACTTTTGATGACTGTTTATGCTTTAAAAACGTTACCGCTCTATATTTCAATAGGCGTAAAGTGACCGATAACGGCTAATCGAGTGTCTCGATAAGGTGTTAATAAGGGAGTCAATTACGCCAATAAGACAGCAAATTGGCTTACATTTCAGGGTATGACTATCATTTTGTGCTTACGTACAAATATATAATACCAACTAAATAAAGATGACCTAGAGTTTAAGACGCTCCCGAATTAGGCTGTTTGCATCGACATTCGTATTTATATGCAAGATCGCCTTATAAGCGATTCTATAGTGTATGTTTTAACAACTACACTACTCAAATTTTGATAAGGTTCAAGAAATCAATTATCATATTCGTCTTACCTTAACTGAACAAACCGCTTTTGAAAACGTGAAGACATTAATATATCATTATGCTGCTGCTAAATTTCGAAAATTGCATACGTTGCATTTGGTATGCATTGACATAGTCTGTTTCAAGGTAACTGATAAGCCCTATTGACATGGCAGTCTTTGTCCTTGTTCACAGATGCTTGAATGCAGCACTAACATTTTAGTGAGGATGGGCTTATATAATCAGCATAATATAGACATCGCATTTCACAATATTGCAGATGTAACATTATGTTTTATGAATATTCAATCACTCCATCTTATTCAATTTGCAAAATATTCACAAGGAAATTGGTTGATCCATATCAAATTTTGAGTAGTACACATAACGCACAGCATGAACATATAAAGTCAATCCCGAGTAAAAGGCTATTTGCGAACCAATAGTATTAGTAGTACAACTATTGCATAACTGGTCAAAGACCATCGAATTTATCCCTCATCAGAACATTGTCGATGATATTTAATCTGCCTACGTATTAACTAAGAGGGTGTTCAGCTGACTTACGAGGGTAAACTCGATTAACTAGATTTGCAGCAAAGCCAGTCGAGTTTCAGCCCTCGAGTGTACTCGAGTCAAACCCCGCTGCAAGGCTGAGTTGCTGTAGACAGGTGCCGCGGTCCGATTGCTTTCTGACGTCGCAATATACGGTCGTATATTTTTAATATTCGAACGGGAACCAGTCTAGAGTTGCTGTAGTTCCAATCGGGACACCTCGGACAATTTCTTACGCATCACGTATAAATGCCGTACGGACCGTTCCAATTGCTGTAGTATATTTGTTTACACTGTAGTTTTGACTCTTTTCGTTTTGCTGAAGTGCTCCAAGAGTTAGTTTATTCTTAGATTCTTACGTCACTAGAGTTAACTCGAGTAGGACAGCTGAACTCGCTCTAAGAGCACTGGAGATATATGCTGATCTTTCGAAACAGGATCGACTGTAGCTGGAATTGCGTTTAATTTACTTACGACACACATTTGTACTTGTTTTTAAATCAAATTCATCAAATCTATATTAGAATTAAATATGTGCTCACAAAATGAATTTGATCACGTGTTTTAATGTTGTTGTTTACAAATGAACGGTAAAACACGGTTCAATACTTAAAACAACATACATGTATAATTAATTAATTATGCATCAAACTCAAATCTAAAATACTACATTATCACAATTGTTTGTTTTAATAGATTCAGTGACAATAAAACGAGTCAACATGAAACAAATAACAATACAAAAAATCAAACAAACTGCCAATGTCCTGACTCGGGTGGTATTCACAAACTTAAGCATCTTAAGGGAAAACTTAAAAGTTCCTTAAATGTATCGGGTGAAAAGGAAAATCAAGAATATCAATGTTTAACATGGCTTAGAAGCATTATGTCAAGAGCTACAATAATCACGAAGAAAACATGGGTTATTCTTAGTTTCTCGGGAAATATATGCAGCTCATTAATTTTAACTGAAGTCAAACTATTTAAAGCTTCCTTTTAAGATGTTTTGTGAATTACCAGCCCTGATGCAACCAATTTAAGTTATAGATAGATACATGTAGCACGGAGGATCTTATTAAGTCGAGGGAGTAGTCGAGACGAAACAATTCATAAATAATTGCAATCAATACATAAGTCCCCTACCGGTTTCGGAAGCCATGACCTTTAAATTATTTTCAATGTTTCTGTTGCCATAGCAACCACAATTTTTGTCAGTATCCGAAAATATTTAGTCGTGCATTATCCCCTTATTGCCCCCTATCCACATACAAAGTTTTATACACGTAGCTTGTTTAAGTCATGATCCAGATTTTTTGACGAAAAGACGGACGGACGTACGACAAACATATAGTCCCCTCCGGTAGGGAACTAATAAGAAATCCGAGTGTTTGGTGGTATATTGGTATTAGTATCTATCTGCTTTGTATCATAGTTTAGGATGGTCGCGTGGTGTGTACTGTGGTAAAAGATACAAACAGTGTAAATAAGTTATCGCACGCTTTTCCTATGTAGTAATTCGGTCATCGCACCTTTTTCCAGCATAAAGTTGCCGTAATAAATTGTACTCTTTTCCTGTGCCGTAATGCGGTTATTGCACTTTTCCAGTGCAGTATTGCGGTTATTGCACTCTTTTCCAGTGCAGTATTGTGGTTATTGCACTCTTTTCCAGTGCGGTATTGTGGTTATTGCACTCTTTTCCAGTGCAGTATTTTGGATATTGCACTCTTTTCCAATGCAGTATTGTGGTTATTGCACTCTTTCCAGTGCAGTAAAAAGGAAACAATGACACAAAATCAACGTGCGTAAGTCAAACTACTGACCGAAATGTTTGTTCATACTTAAACAAAAATAATGACGCATGCGCATAATAAGTTAAACTGTTTCCGTTTTTGTTTTTGCGCTAAAAATCCGACTTTCAGCGGAAATAACCGAATAAAAAAATCCAAATACTTTTGCAACAAAGAACAGTCGATGCTCTCCGGCTGTTCTAAACAATTCGTTTCTAACTGATGTTCCAAAGTTGAATGTCATGCTCGTATTTGCATCGGTTTTCGTACACATTGTAGATATACAAGATGAGCGATTGTTTATCAATGTTGGTGATCAAACACGGATCTTGAATGACAATCTCCGGATGAGTTGGTGAATGACTGACGACAATTCATGCTGCAGAACAACTTTCCATTTTTAAGAAGAAATTGTTGATTGATAAGATTTTTAGCGCAGCAATGGCAACAGAAGCAATGTGGACACGCATGCCAGTGATATTCCCCGTGTGAAAGTCCCGGTGAATCTGCCGTGATTATTCTGCCACAGGTAGTGCACACCTGAATTTTGAAAAAAAACAACAATTATATGTATTTTTGAATGCGTCAAACTAGAGCTATCAAAATAAAAAAAAAGATATTGATAGTTATACACAATATGGCTTTTATTAAAAAACAGTGAAACTTTCGTTATCTCGAAATTTTCGAAACCGTGTAAATTACGTCGACGTAAAGAAAATTCGAGAAAATTTCAAGAGATTTTTATGTTCCTGTCGAAGTCAGGGTACGATATATTGTTGATGTCACCCCCACATTCCCACAAAAATCGCCCCTATCCGAACATTTTTTTTACCTACAAACGCTGCTTTATTGCAGGCGTTAACACTTTGAATCACATCATTATTATTGCAATGATGTTTTAAATAACTAGGAATTATTTTTAAATTATTTAAAGGCAATCGTTTTTGACCGCAGTGTGATCTAATTCTATTAATTTTCACAAGTTTAAAATCCTCAAAATAAGATATAAACATATGATATAAGAATACAGGTAAACATTCTATAGCCTGGTTCCCGTCCCGAAATCTTACTTTATATTAGATCCGTAAGATTTGGGACGGGAACCAGACTAAACATTCTATAGATATAATACACTGAGGGCAAGGTCTGAATCAAGTACTGAAACAATGCATTGAGGATAAAAAACGTGTATGTATGCTATTACATATTTTTTGTTTCAATCTTGAGAGAAAAGAAGAACTTGGGTCATGCATCACATATCATTATTAAACATGCACACACGATACTAATCAATACAAGCCTAAATATACGAGGGGCGTTCAATAAATAATGTCCATGTCCTTTGAATTTTTCTGTGACATTAATTATAATAATTAAACGATTACTGTCTGAAAGGTGTATGTTTTTATTCTTTATCTGAAAAATTACACAGCCTTTTGTCAACAAATATTGAACTTTTCACGAAATATTACGGAATGGTAAAAGGCTCCAGAAATGGAAAAAATAAAAAATATGTTTTCCAAATGTCAAAGAATTTTCTAATTTGTGACCAAAAACACATTATACATGTATATTGAACGCCCCTCGTATGTCTATTGTATGTACGCCACAACTCATTTATATGTATTAGGCAATAGGGGTATAATTATACTGTCTAACCCGTGTTTAACACCATCTGAGAACAAACATCATTATAGATAACATATTATTATTTGCTTTCAATGGATTATGGAGTTTTTTCAGTGAAAATAACAGTGAAAACAACAGTGAAATTACCAGTTTGTTATTTTCACTGTTTTGAAGCTGGTTCCAGTATCATGCAGAAAAAGAAACGTTACGTCAACGGCGCCGGGCTTTAAAATATGCGTTACGTCATCATGACGTCATAATTCTCATAAATCATAATTTTTCGACGTGATTTTTCCTATTAAGCCAATTACGGCACATATTTAAGAGGAATGGAGGCATATAATAAACCGAAAATTTGTTGATTTTTGGTGTAAGATCAATTTTATTTCACTCGTGATCACAGAATATTAAATTAACACTAGTGGCTATGCCACTCGTGAAAATATTGATTTTCTGTGATCACTCGGTGAAATAAAATTCGATCTTACACCAAAATCAACAAATATCCTCGATATATTCTCTGCAAAAACACACTACTACTAGAAACATTTCTGCAAAGACTACCTTCCAGAAAGCTGTGCTGAATGATATTCAGCCTGCTTTGGGAGACAAGCGGTCAACAACAAAACCCTTTCGCTATTCCAATGGCTGGTTTTTGATAGGTTAGACTGCACACACAAAAACACCAAAAAGCACAAGAATACGAACAGAATACGAACAAAATTGCTGGCTCTGAATGAAAGTGGCCCCGATCAAAATGACGTAGACTAGTGAAATAAATATACCAGATTTATACAGCGCCCTGTTCATGCGAACGCACGTTCAAAGGCACTTTAAATAATTGTGTTGCAGCCAAAAGGGCGCAGCTGCATCCTCTACCAGTGCAGATATAGCATGATCTGACCAGAGGGACAGACTGAGAGAAAGCCCCTGCAGGGAGAGAGAGACAGGCATGTCCGGCGCTGCAGAAGTGCGCCTAGCTCTTATTTCGAACAGACAGCCTGGTTCTTTAATGTGCCTGGTGTATAGCACCGATACACAACTTCCTGGTACTTCCAGATACTTTGCAGACCACACGGCCAGATATAGCGGGAAATATTATAAATATTTCAGAAATGTCAAGTTCCAATGCCAGGGATTGAACCCACGACCTCTGGATTGACATCCCAGTGCGTTACCACTGAGCTAAATCGGCAAGTAATGAGATATATGGCGACTTTTCATTGATTTTTGAAGATATTATTATTATTGTTCACGGTTTTGGGAGCTTGACATAAAACCTAGTTCCATTTTATAGGAATTTATGTTCAAATACGAAACTAAGAGCCGCACTAAAATTTTCTAAATAGCTATGCCACTTGTCTAAGGTAAAGAACCACCAAATGCCTACGCGGGCCAAATGGTGATACTCAAGTAGTCCTTAACAAACTTTGGCTTGCCGGTAAATGGGGATATTTCTTGACAAGTGTGATGAAATTGTAAATATGCATGTTATGTAGTGAAACTGGAAAATCTGGAATATCATTGATACCAAAGTGAAAGTAGAATAGGGTAAAACCCGGACTGAATCAGTCCGGACATGTGTAAAAAATTTTCTTAGAAGATACATGACCCCCCTTTTTTATTGTATTATTTGGAAGCTCAAAGGTACTTCTTTAAAATGATATATGTCTTCCTGCTGGCCATAGACTAAAAGATGTAAAAGATTTGGGCCTACTATTGTAACTTTACATTGAACTAAAGAGCAAATTTATTTGGTGGTTTCTAACCTCTAACTAGAATCAAAATAAAGCAAGTGAACCCCATCGTAATAACAATGACAGTAAAGCATGTATCTAAATTATAGACCACAGTATAGACACTTCAACAAAACATCTTAGCTAGGGGTCGTTACTGCTTAGAACTTTTTAAGTTCCCTACCCACTTTTTCATCATACAAAAAAAGTAAAAGGCAAAAATATGAACATTACATGTATGCGCATGGTAGGTAGTGCGATCCGCCTTAAAACGATTTAATTATGAACAACGTCACTTCCTGTCCCAAACACGTGCCAGGAGAGATCGCTGGATTGTTAACGGGTGAACTACCTGGAGGGCAATGCTTAGTTTATATCACATAAGAACCAAACCGATAAGATATATTGCACAGTTTTCTTGGAAAATGTAATCGTTAATTATTTATGTAAAACTGTCAATACGTGCTTGGTGTGCATTGGTCGTTGGGAAAACAGTTAAGTGCAGAAAATCTTAAATGGGCGTAGCCATTGGGTAAATGACCTGGGTGGTTCCAGTGCAGAAATTCTGCGAAGTACGCTTAACAACTGCATGTACCATAGTTAGCAACCAGACAGCAATTCTATGAAATAAGCTAAACAACTACCATATTTAGCAATGTACTTTTCCCATGATTGCTTAAAGCTTAGAACAGCGCAATAACACTCAGAGTTCTGGTTATATAACGGCACCTTCCTTCACCGAGAAGTTGCATGACCATAGAAACATCTTTCGCAAATAAGACTACATGTACTTTAATTGCTTTGAAATATTGCAGACATTTGCAGCTTCAACGATTTTCATTTTAGAACATGGTCCACCAAGTACTTAGACCATTTCGCTATTATGGACGAATGCTGTTTTTTTTAGTTTGATTGATGATATTAACATGAATAACTTGACCTATTCCTCTTTCTTTGGTAATTCAAGGGCCATACTTCCAAGAAGACATCGGCCGATTGGGCCTATAACTGAACTTGGCTAAAATATTATGCAAATAAATCTTGCCACCATGTTTGAAGACGATCAAATCACAAGTGTTTTAACTAGAGTACAGACGGGAAATTTCACATTTTTGCAATTCAATGACCACAATCGAAGTAGGCCTGGGCCGATTAAGCCTAAATCGAACTTGGCCTAGATAGTATATCCATAAACATTGTAACCAAGTCTGAAGACAATTGTATAACAATTTGGATGTTGCTCAAAAATGAAAAGTATTTCCGCCAGATAACTAATTTAAGAAACTTCAAGTACCTTTTTCCGTGTGAATATACGGTTTTGAGGACTCTGCATCTTGATTATTGCTTGATTGCTTATTTAAAAGAATATACACAATGAAAATGAGAATATTCTCTCTAGGTAAACCTGTGGCATTCGTCCTTAAGATCACAGTTTGGGCTGGTGTTGTTAATTCATTTCCAATGTTTTTGAGCACAGATACAATCCGTTTATTCAGGCCCCGATCTCTCAAAGCATCGCAAGTAGAAAACTCAACTCAAATCGAGATTTTGCTCAAATCAGAGTCTTAAATTGAGATAGATCTGAAGTTTGAGCTCTTAAAATTTTACTGCAATAAACTGAGAATGATGTTTATGTGTTGTGATGGCAATTTTGAGACCAGCTTCTCATGGAAATTACCCCTCAAGTTGAGATTCTTAGAGAGATTGCGTATAATTTTTAGTCTGGGATATAGCATCAATAGATTTGACAAACCAGTAGCCATGAAGGGAATTCGACAGCTATGTAACTCCATGGGTAAAAGTTAGACATTTTGAGGGGCCATGTATATCATGTGTATACAAACTGTGCAATATCATGATAATGTTTTTAAACGTTTTAAGTGGAGAAAGGGGCAGTAAAAACCAATACCTTATTCACTAAGCTACATAATACATACTACATACACACACTATCAATTAAATCATTGGAGACATTAAAAAGAGTAATTTCAATGTTTTCAAATCTTTCTCAAAAACATACGTTTTGGAGAGGGAAAAGCGGTCGAAAAGAAATTAAATCAATTGAAACAATATAACTTCAGGTGGGCATAGTGTACCGGTATATTTAAGCTGAGCAAGAGGTTAAATCTTATCTTTCTGAGATGCGGGACTAGTGTTAACATCGCTGGTTGCTCCAAACAAAAACAAAACAAATACAATATAAGGTAAGTATAACCACAGGGACTTAATTACATAATTTATAAATAAAAAATAAATGAAAATAAAAAAAAATTGGAAAAAAATTCAGTACTGTAGAGTCTGTATTAAAATACATAATTAATATATTTTAATACAGGCTGTAAAGAAGTGAAAAAAAATCAATTATACAAGTTCCTGTGGTATAACCAATTATTATATATATACATGTAGTTTCTTATTGTAGTGTTTTAAATAAAACAAAGAGAAGCGTACATACTATAGATTCGTAACAACATACAAAATTAGAATCAAGCATAACATTCTTTATCTACAACCTAAAAGAACAATACACATGCGCAGCTCCAGTGGGGTGGGACGAGGGTGGAAAGGGTTTAGAACCCTCGGAATCTTGGCAAAAATATGATTATGGTATTTTTATACGTGTATTTTTACACTTGTTTGTCAGGACTTAGAATCCGATCAAAAACAATCCTTTAATAAGAAAAATGACTGGTTGGACCCCTCCTCGAGAAAAAAATAGCTACTCGCCACCCTCCCTCCTCTGAGACAATTTCTAGACCACGCTTGATATTATCGTGCAACAATCCTAGAGCAGTTATGTCAGCTGTCGCCGAAAGCCTTACGAACTGTAGAGAAGGGATGCCCTTGACCCACATCTACCTATTGACGAGGAAAATAAAATTATCTCCCCTTTTTAAAAAAAAACAAAAAATAAAAAATAATAAAAAAAAGAACTGTAGAGATTGTAAACGAATCTTATATTCTGACAGCAGGAAATAGTTAAAGATTGAAGAAACGTATTGTTTTCAGAGAGCGATAGTCGAAAAGAGATTGTTGTTCAATAAAAGACCGCATGGCATAACTAGAGCGAGCCACTCAAAAGAAATTGCTGTTGAAAGAATGGCCGCTAGAATGAGGCTGTCTGTCGTATAAAAGAGGACCACTCAAGAGAGGTTGGTGTTTAAGACAGGACCTTCTAAAGAGTCTGCTCTCGAGCACAGACACTTGGGGTCTGGACCCTGCCCCCAGCTACGCACCTGGGTATATTTTAACATCAACATTGTATACCCAGACCCATACATTAATCACACAAACATTATTAAACGTATCCGGGACAAATAAAAAATATTCGTAAATGCCTCTCTAGCTAAATAAAGCAGTAGAGGACGTACGTAGATTTTTGTATTAATATCAAATACATTCAACAAATGTTTGTGTGAGTACTGAATGGGTCAGGATATTTAAATACATGTAGATATAAAAAAGATTTCCAGGCGCGTAGCGGGAGGGGGCGTGGTCCAGACCCCAAGTATCTGTGCTCTCGAGGAAAAGGTGACTTAAAAGAAGTACAGTAGTGGTTTAAGAGAAGGTAGCTCTACCGATACTCTATTGGTTAAGAGAGAACTGTTCCAGAGAGGCTGTTGTTTAAGAAAATGACACTCAAAATATTTTGTATAACAGAGGACCGTTCCAAAGAGGTTGCACTTCGTACAGATCTACAGCCTATTCATAAATTAAAACAAATTCCATGCGCGCATCCTGAGGGGGGTAGTGGTTCGGACCCCATGGCATTTTGTGGAAATCAGTGTTTTTTCTTGGTCAGACATTATATATTTACACACGTCTGGTATGTCTGACAAAGAAAAACCTCTACGAAAAAAAGCTGTTTGGACCCCCTCTGAGAAAAATTGCTGATTAGACCACTCTGAGAAAAAAAACAGCTACTTGGACCCCCCTCTGAGAAAAACAGCTGATTGGATCTCCTCTGAGAAAACGAAATTGTTGGAACGCCTGAAATAAGTCAGGATCTGCGCATGCATTCTATCTAGATACAAGAACACAAACACAACACATACCACATAGTGAAAAGTATGACCCAAGTAGCTCCTATATTTACACCGGGATGCCATTACGCTGAAGAATCTACAAAATGGCAGTTTTATCACAGAAGCTTGCATAATTGAAATAAAAAATGAAAATAAAAAATTTGAAAAAAAATCAGTAGATCTACAATGTATATCTATTAAAATATTTACTATTTTATTGATATTGGCTCTACAGTACCGAAGGCCTAGTGATTTTTTTTTCAAAATCTGTTTTTGAATTTTTTTTAATTATGCAAGTTTCTGTGGTTTTATGTAGCTGGATGTTTATACATTGTGTTGCTATGTTACAGACGTAATATTAATAAAAAAAGGGTTTCCATAACTGTAGCCACTCTAAATATAATATATCAAAGTTTTAAATTGTTCTCATATTTTGTTTGTGAGATCACCTTAACATTACCACGAGGGTTCTTATGAACGGATTTTCGATGTAGAATTTGTCGAGGACTGCTTTCCACAAAGCCCTTAGTTTTGATTGTCTCAACAAGTTTTTTTCTACAAGTCAGCCCTGCGTTCAATGAAAAATAACGTGACGCACGTTTCGTACCTGGTACGTACCAGGTACGAAACGTTTCGTACCGTTTGCCTACCAGGTACGAAACGTTTTGTACCTGATACGAAACGTGCGTCACGTGATTTTTCCTTGAACGCAGGGCAGGCCTTATGGTCGGAATGTTCAGAACAATTATACATAAATTAATTAAATATTCTAATTATTAACAAATCACTGCAAAATTCGCAAGGCCACAGGCTACGTAATTATTATTATCGTAATTCGGATTGAAATATCTCAAAAGAGCAAAATTCAACTTAGGGCTTTGTGAAAATCAACCAACCATTAAAGTTTGCGAATCTACAAAGTATTTTTTGAAAGAACCAGTGAAAACTTTTATTTCACAGTTACAGTTCTTGGTACTGTTTTATCAAAGCACTTACGGAAACAGTAAACTTACGTCCAAATTTAAATTCTTTATAATTATTTAACAAACACAATCTGTGATCAATGGATCTGCAATATTAACAATGATTCAGTTAATGAACTCTTACAAAACCATAACAGTCCGAAATTTGTTATTGTTAAAGCTATGTAAGGAATTTAAATTTGAACGTAAGTTTAAGATTCAGTAAGTGCTTTGATAAAACAGTACCCTGGACACTATCCATAAAAGTATGTAAAAAACTCTTATGTGGTGCTTGTAATTTCTGTAACATCATAACACCCTATTTCTTTAATACTTTAAGTACATTTTTCATAGGAATACTAACATCATGTACGAGGGATGATCAATGTATAACGAGAAAATGCTCATAATTTTGTTATGATCCGTTCGATTGAATATGTTTAGAAAAATAACATGTAATAACAAAGTTATAAGCATTTTCTCGTTATATATTGATCATCCCTCGTAGGCGTTCCGTAAAAAGCGCTCGACTCTCACATGGTGATACAATGAAGTAAAATGACTATACATTGTTGCATAATGGAGTTGTTCGTATTACTACGATGGGTTTTATATATACGGGGGTTGGTTAGACAAAACTGAAACTAGCTCAAAACCGTGTTTGATTACTGACACACCAGTTTGATGTTTTGAACAAAAGTTACAAACTCGCGAGAGCATTTGTATGTACAAATGTATACGTATTCAGGTACCAGGCACGTTGATTGGTCCAAGACATATAAAACGTCTTCTTTTAATTTCTAAAAAGCTCCTTTTTATATGTCATCAGTACCTTTCTTGTAAAATCGTCGTACCAAATAACTCGCATGGCACCTGTGAACTGGGGCGGTTTTCAATATTGATCTTACTTGACATAAGGATAAGGACAACCAATCAGAGCACACCATATTAAACTATTGGTCAGTAACAGGCGACATGACTGGCTATCCTTATTCTCCAATTAAATAAGATCAATATTGAATACCACCCCAGAAGTATTGATGGGCACAAAATAAAATATGATTTGTTTGCACTCCCGCTACCCACTCTCCAAAAGCACGTATTTCCGAAAAACATACAGAGGGATTAGAAAAAAATGTCGAAATTAGCAAAAGTCGTTTAATAAAAAGCACGCCTTCCCGAAAAACATACAGAGGGATTAGAAAAAAATGTCGACATTAGCAAAAGTCGTTTAATAAAAAGCACGCCTTCCCGAAAAACATACAGAGGGATTAGAAAAAAATGTCGACATTAGCGAAAGTCGTTTAATAAAATGCACGCGTTCCCGAAAAACATACAGAGGAATTAGAAAAAATAAGTTCGACATTAGCGAAAGTCGTTTAATAAAAAGCACGCCTTCCCGAAAAAAATACAGAGGAATTAGAGAAAAGAAGTTCGACATTAGCGAAAGTCGTTTAATAAAAAGCACGCCTTTCCGGAAAAAAATTACAGAGGAATTAGAAATGGTCGAAATTAGCGGAAGTCGTTTAATAAAAAACACGCCTTTCCAAAAAAAAAAAATACAGAGGAATCAGAAAAAAGAAGGTCACCATTAGCGAAAGTCGTTTAATCAAAAGCACGCCTTCCCGAAAAATTTCAGAGGAATTAGAAAAATGAAGTTCGAAATTAGCGGAAGTCGTTTAATAAAAAGCACCCCTTTCCGAAAAAAATACATATAGGAATTAGAAACGTTCGAAATTAGCGGAAGTCGTTTAATAAAAAACACGCCTTTCCGAAAAAAATACAGAGGAATCAGAAAAAAGAAGGTCACCATTAGCGAGAGTCGTTTAATAGAAAGCCCGCCTTTCCGAAAAAAAATACATCTAGGAGTTAGAAATATACTATATGTATGTATACATAGTTTTTCCTGTCTAACTTCCAAACACTAAATAACATTTGTCGCTGAAGGGGAAACAAACCGTATATTATTTTAATGCGATTGTCGACCACTAAGTCTACCCTACCTTACTGTAAAGCCTATCAAAGCACTGTACACAGTATGGATTATTTTGTTGAGCAATGTAACGCAGACCAGCGAGGGGTGTATCACAATACCAGCAACAGAAATGTTGTACATGCCAGCACTGATTCTCAGCTTGTGTGTATTCTCGGGCAAATATAATCTGAAATGGAAAAAAATGATTGAGCAAAAATAGACGAGGGGTGTCCCAAAATTACGTAGACTTTTGTCATAACATTTTTATTTAGGCATGTATTCTGTAATGGAGAGGGAATAAAAATGATTAAGCAAAAATAGACGAGGGATGTCACAAAATTACGTAGACTTTTGTCATAACATTTTTATTTAGGCATGTGTAAGTTATGACAAATGTTTACGTAATACTACGTTATTCTGGATAACTCTCGTAAACATGTATTAAAACCTCATGCATACGACAATCTTCTTTCAATGAACCCGACATCGTATAAAATATAGCTCAGGTCCAAACTATTTGGGTTATTTGCACCTAACAATACGTTATATAGAGCCAGGCATTAGCAAACAATGGCGTCCTCCTCACGGACAAACCACAACAACAACAACAGTTTCATGGATTTCTGAAGGGACGACACTTTCTAGGTAAGACACCTGATAACAGACTCTTAATAAAATTTCCAAAACTCGTTTAATATAAGTTTGTCATTCTGGTCACCTCGGCCTTTATGTATAGCAATAGACTTTATTTACCGGGGACAAACGTTAATGACCGAGCTTTCACGATTGATGAGTTTGTATCAATTGAATACTCGTGATAGAACATCTTTATTTAATGCTAACTGGTGAGATATGGAGTTCTATCAGTGAAATAAAACCTATATCAGTCACTGGTTATCACCTACAATGTGACTGATATAAGCTCCGCCCCCTCACAGGGACTACTTTAATTTACCAAAATCTCAACACTAAAATGTCTGTAACTTTTTTATTACTGAACGGAAACATGTCATGTGGGGGGTTTTATTCTTAGTTAGACCATTTCCTACAAGTTGGTGTATGATTTAATGCAAAATTCTCAAAAGAGTCGTTTTCACCTATTCACCATAATCCAAGATGGCGGATTTTGAAGTGAAAAATATGAATGGAATAACATATTCATACGTAGCCTAACCACAGTGGTAATTTGGCATAAATAGTACCAGTTTTGACACCATAAAAGCATTAAATAAATAGAATATGTGTTTGTTTTGATTGAATATGGTTAATATCTCATCTTGTAGTGATAAAATTTTAATATTTTCACTCGCGCTACGCGCTCTTGAAAATATTGAATTTTATCACTACACGATGAGATATAAACCATATTCAATCAAAACAAACAAATATCCTCTATTTATATACTCGTACAATGAACATAATCACTGTTAACATTGATATTCATTAATACATTCACTTTCTATATTACCTGTAACGAGACAGTAACAATACCTACGTAAACAAGTCATTAAGAATTGAAAGCAATACAAAAGTCCCCTACAGGTTTTAAGCCAATTTCAATCTGTTGTCATATCAACCACAATTGTTGTCGGAATCAAACTATATTTGAACGTGCATTATCCCCTATGACCTCTATCTACAAACCAAGTTTCATAAATATAAGTCAAACCTCGTCACACGCGGAACACCTTGGATACACAAGCTCGGCGTAATGGCGACCGCAATAAATATCCCCGCTTCTGAAGAAGTAGATGTTGTCCACCAACAATTCCTTGCACTTGGCGCACGTGAAACAACCCGTATGGAAACACGCCGAGGAACCCATTCTGTTTGTTATCATTGCAAATGATTTGGAATCCATTGTTAATTCACAACGATGACATCTCTACAATGTATACGCAGGGGATAGATAACACATTATTGAAGAGCTCCTGGTATACGTTATAAAATCACAATACAATCTCAGGGCTCCCATTTGACCATTTTTGGGTCCGAATATCGGACCCATCCCCCCCCCCCCCTAAATGAATATACATTTCCCCTTTTTGCTGTAAAAATCCCCCTTTTTTGAAAATAAAAGAGCCTTTGTAAATGCTGTTCAGCCATTGCTGTATCGTTGTTATAGCTTAAAGTTGGCTTTTTGTTCATTTGATATGTATTACTTTTATAATAGTATTGATATGTATAAAGAAAATATTCCCCTTTTTCTTCATAACGACGCGAAATTCCCCTACCTGACGGCCCCTGGCCCCAGTCCCAAAAGTGTAGTGAGAGCCCTGAATCTAAATAAATATGTTTAAGAAAACATTCTATATTTTAGTAACCCATGAACCCAAAGTGGGGTCTAACCGGTCAAAAAACAGGAACCGTGCGCATATTGTGCACGTTTGGTTAAAATCTAATCATGAATGATGTTACAATTGTTATAACGTGACACAACTTTAAACATAATTTTAAAAAAATCCAGTTATGTGTTGTTGTTGTTTTTAATCCAGTTATGTGTAGTATATTTGTCACGTTATAAAACTACATAGAGATGTATTTTCGGCCGCAATTGTATCACAATGTTTCTATAATTACGATCTACAAATGTAATTACGATTGTCACATTCTGATCACATTGCAATAGAGTTTATTTACCGGAGACAAACGGAAATGGCCGAGCTTTGACGAGTGCCAATGCGATCACAAAAAGGGTACGCAAGTTTTGGTTCTAACTTCTTCGGATGGACATAATATACATTGATCAGTGATTCTATATTTAACTTACCACCACAGTATTTTCAGGAATGGCGCCTACGTTTCCAATTCCCACCGATTTATTTTTCCGTTTTTCTGCGAATTTTTGAAATTTCTGTAATTCTTTGTCGGTCATACTATCACAGAACTTCGCGTGGAGATCATGAAGCGGAAGTTGTCGTTGAAGCTGTCGTCTGCGCAGTTGAGCAGCAAAAAGTTGTTTGTCTTTTGGTAACATTGATATATAAGTCTGCGACCTCTGAAAGAATAAATCAAACAGCTCAGTTGTCCACTAGTTTCTGGATCTGATGGGTCATTTTGATTTTGACTAAATTTTACCATTTTATAGGCAAATACACATGATTAAAAAATGGCCCTTTAAATCAAATTTTTGAGTGTCAAACTGAGGCTTTTTGGAAATTTCAAGGGTCAAAACTCCTACTCCTGAGTCAAATGGAACCCCTTACGAAGAATCACTTTTTAAAGATCAACTCTGAACATATTTTAAAATTTATTAAGATTCTAAAATAAGGATGGACGAAGAGTGATCACAAAAGCTTTGAAAGGTAACCTAAAAGCCAGATAAATTTCCAAGGTCGGTGCTTGTTAGGACAGGACAGAAAACCGTTCATTTTGAAGGCTACTTGTGAATCATCTTCGCAATAATTGATACATAAACGATACAATGACAAAGTAAAATCCGATTGGATGGAACCACTTCATTTATTCTGAAGACAAACACGAGTGGGTCAAGTAATTCCATTGACAACACAACTGTCATAATGTACGCTAATCTAAGGGATCTAACTCATTAAACCGCTCGTTCTTAGAGGCAGTAAAAGTTGCCTCCCTTGTTCAAGTATAGAAATTTTGCATGTTTCAGTTGACAAACAATTACTATCTAAATCAGTACTAGCATGTTAAATACCGGTATTTTAAGCAACCTGTGTGCATGGGTGAAAGTTAGAAATTCTGAGGAGAAAAACAAAAAGTTAAAAAAATGACAATTTACATAGGGAAAATAAAGAAAAACAGACGTTTTGGTACTTTCTAAAACCTGAAGTTCAGGCATATGTATGAACACTTTCACCCATGTGTATATAATCACGGTCACAAGTTGGCCATCAAATGCCACCTGTTCGTAAGATCATGTATGTGAATACAATTTTTATTAATGGCGCAACCGGTCATGTTGGTCGAGTCTGGATAGCGATTATAGTATTACTATCAGTGACGCAACCGGTCATGTTGGTCGAGTCTAGATAGCGATTATAGTATTACTGTCAGTGACGCAACCGGCCTTGTTGGTCGAGTCTAGATAGCGATTATAGTATTACTGTCAGTGACGCAACCGGTCATGTTGGTCGAGTCTAGATAGCGATTATAGTATTACTGTCAGTGACGCAACCGGTCATGTTGGTCGAGTCTAGATAGCGATTATAGTATTACTATCAGTGACGCAACCGGTCTTGTTGGTCGAGTCTAGATAGCGATTATAGTATTACTGTCAGTGACGCAACCGGTCATGTTGGTCGAGTCTAGATAGCGATTATAGTATTACTGTCAGTGACGCAACCGGTCATGTTGGTCGAGTCTAGATAGCGATTATAGTATTACTATCAGTGACGCAACCGGTCATGTTGGTCGAGTCTAGATAGCGATTATAGTATTACTATCAGTGACGCAACCGGTCTTGTTGGTCGAGTCTAGATAGCGATTATAGTATTACTGTCAGTGAAGGGTGGTTGCGAGTTCGATCCCAATGTCCTCGATATTCCGAAGCATCTCAAGTATAAACCCAATTATGAGATTTTGCTCAATATAGTCTGAGTTTGAGACATGCCTGGAACTGTTGGAACTGGGTCATTCAGCTAAGGCATTCAGCTTTTTGATTGCTGAAACTAATTCATTCTATTTTTCGACAGCTTGGACTTGGGCTGGTATTTTACTTGTTAAGTTTGGCATTGTGCCTTGTATGTGTTTTTATGTTTTCTGTGCTCGGCTAGTTAAGTTGAGTCCTGCCTTCCCTGTCTGACTTAATATTATCTTTTTGATACTTATGTTTACTATGATAGATCAACTCATCACATTGTTTCGGGGTTGTGGCCGGCCACATGCGATAAAAAGGGATCTTTTAGACATTATACGAATGAGCTTAGTGAGATGTTTCGGGAGAGCAACGGTCTGGACGAGCCATACAAGGCGTCCGTAAAATCACTGAAATGGCTCTGGTATAGCTTTGTTGTTTAGCGTTTTGTGTAGAAGGGTTGTTCCATGGCCTGGTCGGGCTGGAATCAGAATTATATGATTTTGTAGTCTCTTGTCTATATCATGACTGAAAATCTCATCTGTCTATATATCTTAATTAAAGGAGACAACTCATCAGTCTACTCTTTTTTTGAAAACCTCAAACGTAGATAAACAAGCCCAAAATAAAAAAAGCAAAAATGGAATATAAATTTATGATAATTGATTGACAAAATATTTACCTAGTCGGGTAGCCAGACTATTGAAATACTCTCGGTCGGACTTCAAAATCCAAATTCAAAACACCAGTTACTACTGTAACCAACTTCATTGTTCGTGTACATGTTATTACTGAATTACTGAATATGTACCGTTCGTGTATATGCAATTACTGAATTACTGAATCTGTACCGTTCGTGTACATGTAATTACTGAATTACTGAATCTGTACCGTTCGTGTACATGTAATTACTGAATTACCGAATCTGTACCATTCGTGTACATGTAATTACTGAATTACTGAATCTGTACCGTTCGTGTACACTTAATTACTGAATTACTGAATATGTACCGTTCGTGTACATGTAATTACTGAATTACTGAATATGTACCGTTCGTGTATAATTATGAAATTACTGAATTACTGAATATGTACCGTTCGTGTACATGCAATTACTAAATTACTGAATATGTACTGTTCGTGTATAATTATGAAATTACTGAATTACTGAATATGTACCGGTCGTGTACATGCAATTACTGAATAACTGAATATGTATCGGTCGTATACATGAAATTACTGAATTACTGATTTTTTACCGTTCGTGTACATGTAATTACTGAATTACTGAATATGTACCGGTCGTGTACATGTAATTACTGAATTACTGAATCTCTACCGGTCGTGTACTTAGAGGTTAAATGTAATTACTGAATAACTGAATATGTACCGGTCGTGTACATGTAATTACTGAATTACTGAATCTCTACCGGTCGTGTACTTAGAGGTTACATGTAATTACTGAATAACTGAATATGTACCGGTCGTGTACATGTAATTACTGAATTACTGAATCTCTACCGGTCGTGTACTTAGAGGTTAAATGTAATTACTGAATAACTGAATATGTACCGGTCGTGTACATGTAATTACTGAATCTGTGCGCCTTTCTAAGTATTTGATTATCTTTAACATACACAAGATTTAATTCTCGGACAAGAAGGCAGTAAAATCTACTTACAAAAATGTATATGTATATTATAAAACACTTTGAAAACACGTTGTAGTTTAACACAGGTATTATGTCGATATAGGAGGTATGGAAGGAAGCCAACAACATACAAACAATATCAACGTCTTGGTGTTTTTACAACAAGAACTTTGGCAGGATATAAAGATAAAAGTCTCATTTTATTCGATGGGAAAATCATTTGGAGGCTTATAGGTATTAGAACATTCTCGTAATAACAGCTTGCGAGAAAATGAATTTCTTTTATTTTTTCGTTGAACGATTGCTTTTGTTTTGTTTTCAGGAAACTACTACACATTACATTTTGTACTCGAATTATGCGGAGATTGCTTATTGTAGGTTGACCTATTTTAGACTAACGTTACTATAAAGTCATTATTGTTCCAGGGTAAATAAAATAAAATACATGTATAGGTTAGGAACCACCTAATAGATTTGTTCTTTAGTTCAATGTAAAGTGACAATGACCGGCCTCAAATTTCAACACGTTTTAGTCTATGGCCACCTGGCACACATATACCATCTTAAAGAAGTAAATTAAAGCTTCAAAATAATACAATAAAAGGGGGGGGGGGCATTTATCTTCTAAGAAATATTTTGCTCATCAAAGATACAGAAACAATTTTTCGCTATCCCGCGGATTGATCCCAGACCGGTTAACCGCTTCTCTACTTTCACTTTCATAATTAGGTCTAAATGTCAAAATGTTCACCACATCCAAAACATGTTCACAATGATTTTAAACTCATTTTCATGATTTCAAAGCAGAATTTTTAATGCATACCACCATTTCCAGTTAATCCAATGTTTCTCTCAGGAGTATTTGAGTTTACGTATTTAGTGGTTCCTTATTGAATGATTTCGTTGAACTGTTTAAACTGGTTCATTCAGCTAGGGGATTCAGCTTTTTGATTGCTGAAACTAATTCAATCTATTTTTCGACAGCTTGGACATGAGCGGATATTTTACTTGTTTAGTTGGACATTATGCCTTGTATGTGTTTTATGTTTTCTGTGCTCGGCTGGTTCAGTTGAGCATTGTGCCTTGTATGTTTTTAATGTTTTCTGTGCTTGGCTGGTTCAGTTGGGGATTGAGCCTTGTATAATTTTAATGTTTTCTGTGCTGCCTTTCCTGTCTGACTTAATATTATATTTTTGTTTTGTTTTCACGATTCTATGATACTCGAATTACACGGGGTTGTTCGTTATCTCGTATGTATCCATACTAAACTACTGTAAAGTCAGTAGTTTTAGACGGTCATATTTTTCGTTGGTTTTCGTTGTTTGTTTCGTGCTCGTATTTCTATGGTACTCGAATTACGCGGGTATTGTCGTTGATGTACGAATACATGAAAATAATTAACTATTTAAGATTTTTTAAACTAGGTCACAAGGTCAAAAAAGACTTATTAAAAGATCACGTGACTTACCAGATTTTCGGAAACTATTCTATGGATAACAAGATCATTTTCAGGAGTAACAATTTCTGTTTGCACCGCTGGATCATCGATGTTTAATTTATGTAACCTTGACGATAATTCTCTAGGGTTACTATGACAACCGTCAATCTGAAATTTCATTGGCTGCTTGTCTCTGTCGTCATCATCCGTAAGGTCGTGATCTTCCGGTCCACAACGGCAATGTTTGCAGATTTTTCTTAAATGAAAGACAATAAAATGGACAGAGGGCATTGGATCGCTTACTTGAGAAATGTTCACAATTTAAATTTAGAGATTATAGAAGGCGTTTCTATAATATAAGTTAAATGAAGACATTATAAGAAACTCGAACACAACCAACGGTGTCAGCTATATACACATTTAGGAAACCACGGTGCGCACAAACTGCCAATAAAACATAGCTAGTACGACTGAATAACTTCAAATTGCAAATATTAGCCTTCCGAGGAAAAATAGTGCTGTGGTTTATGCCTTGATGTGTTGTCAAATGCGGCATATTGGCTATGTTAGAATCGAAATACTAGTAATGAATATGTACCAGAGTTTTAACTATAATAAAGCAGTCACTTGTTCGGATGCGTACGCACTCGTGATTTAATTACTCGTAGTAACTCATGCCTATGCTTTATTCTATGATAAAACACAGACACATAACTATTCTTATTTCTTTAACGTATTTTATAAGTTACAAGACGGCCTTGTAGGAACTTCGTGCTCATGTGAACTACATTTTCTTCCACGATACTATAATCTAGCAGTATTGTGATTTACACTTCATATGTATTGTGTATAGCCAAACAATGTATTATTCTTCGTAATGTGGGTATTAAACGTCAATTTTATCGTGTTAGCGAAATTCAGTGGTTTCCTGACAAAACGACAACACATCATGGCACAGATCAACAACAATATACGAGGGGTGTTCCCCGGATGTATATTCAATATTTGATGTCTTTCGGCCGAGTTTAATATTGACGATCACAACAAAATTCTCTTCTAACAGTTTTAAAATTATCTTGACCAATGTTACTTGAATCATGATAGTCATTGGTAGGAAGTATGTTCACACCATACGTAGTTCAGGTGTTGTATTCAATATTGATCTTATTTAATTAGACAATAAGGATAGCCAATCATATTGCCTGTTAGTGAACAAGAGTTTAATACGGTGTGATCTGATTGGTTGTCCTCATCCTTAAGTCAAGTAAGATCAATATTGAATACCACACCAGGCGTAAAATTGATCAGGTGTGGTATTCAATATTGATCTTATTTAATTGGATAATAAGGATAGTCCAATCATATCGCCTGTTACTGATCGAAAGTTTAATATGGTGTTATCTGATTGGTTGTCCTTATCCTTAAGTCAAGTAAGATCAATATTGAATGCCACCCCAGGTGTGGTATTCAATATTGATCTTATTTAATTCGATAATAAGAATAGCCAACCATATTGCCTGTTACTGAACAAGAGTTAAATATGGTGTGATCTGATTGGTTGTCCTTAAGTCAAGTAAGATCAATATTGAATACCCCTCTGGCGTAAAATTGATCAGGTCATGACAAAGTTATCAGCATTCTCGCTTGGAATATACCAAACCTACCTTCAGTAATGAAGATCTAGACCGGGACATCTATCACCACACTTCAAACATCTTGGTTTATAGACTCTCGTACATGATCAATGGAATATACCAAACTTACCTCCAGTAATGAAGATCTAGACCGGGACACCTATCACCACACTTCAAACATCTTGATTTATCAGACTCTCGTACATGATCAATGGAATATACAAAACCTACCTCCAGTAATGAAGATCTAGACCGGGACACCTATCACCACACTTCAAACATCTTGGTTTATCAGACGCAACAATAGATTTCATTTCGCCACAACTCTGGAAATAATAAATGTATAAATTGAAAACAAATATTACAAGCTAGGATAAATCACAGGAACTTGCATTTATAATTTGAAAAAAAAAATGAAAAAAAAAATTGAAAAAAAATTTTTTTTCACTAGGCCTACTGTACTACTAAAATATAGACAGGAGTGCAATGCGATTGTATCCCACGATCTATATTTTAATAGTACAGTAGGCCTAGTGAAAAAAAAATCAATTTTTTTCAAATTATAAATGCAAGTTCCTGTGGATAAATACACTCATATGTTGCCTGACTCAGAGAGTGTGAAGTTTCTTCGAAATCCCACAAAAGGTTACGACATTAATAAAAAAAATATTCGACGGGCAATTACAACTATATTTTCATATTGCATTCTCCAGAAGAATACCTTGTAGGTCGAAATATTGAGCTAAAAGAGTGAACTATCTACAAATATAAAAGTGACCCCCTTTTAGGGATATTTTACAACAAGATGATAACAACTATGCTTAATACTTATCAGTCTTCGTTGAAATCGACTATTACGAGAAATAGACCGACAGACCAAAAGCGTGAGTGTAAACGACTCTCGCCAAATATTTTGTATCTAGGGTAAAAAATGTTATTCGTGTTTAGTGGTTTTATTTTATTTTCAATGTATCTAGGGTACAAATACTAGTATATTGGAATGTCTGTTGAAAAGAAATTGAACTACAGTCATCAAACTTTATAGGAATATTAGTCAACATGTGTTGTTATGCACCTTTATAATGTTTATTCGGATTCGACCAGTGTTAGCAGATTTATGCGCCTTCAAACGATGATGACATTCTGCTTGTGTCGCTCATAACTCAAACATTATCTAAGCAACCTTCGTCAAACTTCATAGGATTATTAGAAAGCATGTTTAATTGCGCACCTACGTATTTTTATATAGATTTGACTTGTATTCGAGTAAGGGCCCTTGTAATGAGTACTTGTGTCGAGCTTAACATATTTTTATTTGGATTTGACCAGTGTTAGTAGAGTTGTGGCCCTTAAAATGATGAAATGTTGCCGAGTTTAGTTGCTCATAGCTCTTTAAGTGTTAGAGATACAGTCGTCAGATTTTGTAGGGGACATCCGTGTCCAAAGGATGCGTTTGTAGTTGACAAATAGTGTTTGGCATGTCTGGATCCGACTATATACGAGTAGCTCTAACAGATCATAAACCATTGAATGCCTGGGTGGACAAAAATAGGACATTCCCTACAGCGATTGTGCTTGTGTGTAAATGGTTGTATACGTCTTGACAAGAGGAAACTGAAATATTTAAATCGATTTTAAAGACATTGTATAAATGTATATAATGTATTGAAATTGGTCCATCTTTAGTTTTCAAAGGAATTCGGCCTCAATACCATAGTAATAGGAGAGATCATGTTTGTATACAAAGGGATTCGTACCACCAGCTAGCTATTGGTGAGTGGCAGGTTTTTATTGTTCATTCATCCAATAGATTGCCGGTGGGCATTTTGCATATGAATACGGTGATTTCTCCTATAGTCGAATGTGGTAAAATCATCATGAGTTATGACCCTTGGTATGGTCCAATTGCAAGTGGGGGCATCCGTGTCCTTTGGACGTGGTATCGTTGAATTTGACTATAGAATCAGTCTGTGAAAACATGACTGTGTTAGAAAAGCAAACTATATCTTATATAATATTTTTATAAGACACCGTTTTTGTACAGTGCATTTTTTCTGAGATAAAAATTCACTTCATTAATAAAACCAGTATACGTCTGCCAGCTGGTCATAGACTTTATCATGACTTGTTACAGTCTGTGACTGACAACTGTCACTTTACAAATTGTGTTTATTAACCTTTATTAATCAGTCTTGACACCCGATACCTGTTGGTATAGATCGCTATTGTTTGATAACTAATTCCAGGAACATGGTTTTGTATTTTATTAAACTATATTAATCATCATCGACACCTCATTCCTGATGGTGTACACCGCCATTGTTTGGTAACTTAATCCAGAAACACGGCTTTAGATCATTTTGATCACTTCGGTATTTTGCATTGCAATAGATATTTACCGGAGACAAACGAAAATAGCCGAACTTTCACGATTGGGTCTTAGATTAAATGACTGTCATGTATGAGTAACAAATCGTCAGAACATGATGAAAACAAACAAATAATCACAGAATTAGACACCACTATCAGTGTGTAGGTAGCGTCGATGTTTTTGGCAAGACTTCTAACTCTGAATCATACACTGACGGAAAGCACACTTTTACACGTCAGTTGTAAACATGATAAAAATCCAAAGCTAGACTATGAATCATGACATGATTTCTCATGTTCTCAATTTCTAACGTTGGTTTAAAGGGGATGTTCGGATGTATAGCTACCCGACTTAGATAATACAAGTATTTTGTCAATTAATTATCTTATATTTATTTTCAATTTTAACTAGATTTTATTTTTTATTTTCGGCTTGAATACCTATGTTTCAGAGGACACAGAGGGAAATAATTTCACGAAAACAGAATAGACTGATGAGTTGTCTCCTTTAATCTAAGTTTAACATAGGGTCTGTATAGACAGACAACCGTATCAACCCATGTTTTAATTTTAAAATCTCTATTTAACTACGGTCCCTCTTTAGAATATAACCTACATTATGAGCCAATGAAAACGCCGAATTTTGGTGGTTAAATGAAAATTTAATCATTAAAATGTTCTCTTCACAGAATTGACGTTATGCGTTGGCGCAACTTTCTATCGGCCAATCAGTCTCAGAATGCAGAATGTTATATTCTAAGCCAGTTGGTTCTAACTATAACATAGAATAAACTGAATTATTACTACATTTGTAGTTTATATTCTTAAACGAAAAACTGCCGAGGAGCTTAACTAAAACAGTATGGACTTTTTAAACCTTTAAACATAAAAAAACTGGCGTGTAGTGGTTAAAACATAAGTAAAACATAATATTATGCTCCCAAACGAAGTGTAGCGAATGGCTAAAACATTTATCTTTTTAAAAAAAACATTTATAATTAAAATGATCCGTACATTTCAGTGGAATGTTACCCTACATTTTTTCTTAAGCATATAAACTAGTAATAACCATATACACGTAGTTTTTTAATCTCAATTTTAAGACAAGAAAAGAAACGGATGCATCCACTTTAATCAGTTCGTTAACATACTATAATGTAATATGACAGCGGTTGTATCGATGCTACATTCTGATATCATACTTGTAATGGGAAAACATGATTACGATGAAAGAACACCGTCATCTTTGATTGCAAGTTGCACGTTGCTTTAGACGTACTAGTGATTATTATGGTGGCTGATTTAGGCAATGTCGTATATGAGCTTTTTTGTCACAACAAAGAAATGTCAATGCGAAAAGGAGAAAATACGACAATCTTCGTGTATCGCATTTTCGTTTTGTTTTGGCGAAATAGCGGACATACGACAAAAGAAGGGCGACAATATCACACGAAACGTGTGTCGTGTTTTCGCATTTTTGCTTTGTGGTTTTAGCATTGTCGCCTTTTAGACATAACAGGATTATATGTACATTATACACTAGGGTACTGTTTTATCAAAGCACTTGCGGAAATCGCAAACTTACGTTCAAATTTTATTTCTCTGAAACACTTTAATAGCTACAAGTTGTGGTAAAAGACTATTTGATATTGATTATTATTGGGTCAACTAAGTCCAACAGCTAATATCTGTCCTCAATATGTAGGTTTTAAAGAATAATTAAGAATTTAAACTAGAACGTTATTTTAAGCTTTTCGTAAGTGCTTTGATAAAACAGTACCCTGATTTACATGTATAATTTATGAAACAATATGTATTAGTCAATGCAACAATGCGAAGATATGACATGACGTAAATCAGCCACCATAGATCAATTCCATTTTTAACACTAAAAAAATATGCGTCGTTTTATAATGCACCTTCGAGGGATGTTCAATAGATTCGCGGACATGGTTCATATTTTTAATACATGCCCTCAATATAACACAATTACAGAGTACTTGCCGGATCCTAAGTTAATAATGAACTAATCACAAACTATTAAAAGTATGCCGAATGTATATATAGAGTAATAGTAATTAACAGACATATAACAGTTTTTTCCATAATAAAGATAATTCGATAGTTTGACTTCTTAGGGGTCTTCTTAGTCTGGCTACCCGACTAGATAATATATTTTTTTCAATCAATTATCATAATTTTGTTTTCAATTTTAGCTAGATTTTATTTTGGGCTTGATTATACCTATGTTTGAGGGTCTTCTAAAAGGCAGTACATTTATACCTTTGGAGACGGTTTCTCGAAGCAGTGGTATGTGACGCTGTTCTTGAAACACTAGTACATTAGTAAACAGTGTCTTACGTTATATAATTATGTGGTGCATAATCACTGTCGTAAAAGAGAGATTGGTTGTTTTCAGTGAGATGTTTTGACTCTTTGGACTAACTTTAATGCATAACATATAATACCGGCTGGTGGAGTAATGTACGTGTGGACTGGCCATATATCTTACGAAGCCAATCGGATTTAAAGCATTCAATGCTTATATTTGTTTTAATTACAAGTTGTCTGCTGAAAATTCATATTTTATCCTTAAACTTTAAACTGTATAATATACAATTGTTGTTTTGTTTGCATGCATATATCTATTTCAAATTGTTTAAACAATGTCTTGAATCTGACTGTACAGCACTTTTGAACGTGATAAAAGTGCTATAAGTATGGTATAATAAATAAATAAAATTCAAGAAAAAAATTACTTTAAATCAAGTGAGGTGTTTTTTAAAGTCGCCAAGCGTATGATTAATATAATTGTTTAGTCTGAAAATACCACAGCGTATAAACCAAATCACTGTATGACTTATTGGGATACTACACAATTCAACTTGTATGACTTATTGAGAACAAAAGCATTCGTGATTTCCAATCACTGTATGACTTATTGGGATACTATACAATTCAACTTGTATGACTTATTGAGAACAAAATCATTCGTGATTTCCAATCACTATATGACTTATTGGAAGACTATATAATTCAACGTGTATGACTTATTGCGATAACCGGACGTTGACTCGTTTATACATGTTGTGAACACGCAAAGTGCCAAAACTTAATACATGATGACAGGTTTCAGTTTTATACGAACTATGTCTATCTGTATCTAGTTAATCCCGAGATACATTCAATACATCCAAGTACAAGTTCCAATCTATATGATAACGTTGCTCTTGCGATGAGAGAAAAATAGGTGGATGGTGATAAAGGTATAATTTATATACCAGATTTCAAGATATCTGGGAAAGATCGCGATTCGTTTATATACACACGTTCAATGGCGAGGTGCACATTTAAACAAGCATTGTTCGTTGGAATTTTCAATCACATCATATCGGCAATTTTCGAGCAAATTCGAATTTTTAGAGATTAACGCATAAGTTATATAGGCCTACCATAATTATTCCAAGATAGCAGGGGAAAATAAGCTATTCTTACTTTACACGTTCAATAGCAAGGTACACTTGCAGCACTCTGCATTCCATTTCCAATCGCATTATATCGGCTATTTTCGTATAAATTCGAAAAAAAAAATATCGCCAAAAGTGGTTACACTTATATAATAGATCAACCAAATTCCACGAAACCTAAGAAACGATTGTAATTCATAAAGATTATACATTCGATACAGTGGGGCACTTTGAGCAAACATTATTCGTCCCACTTCGATTATGATCAACATTTCCAATCGGAACATATCGGCGATTTCCGTACATATTCGGACATCAAAGCTGCAACCTCCGTACATATTCGGACAGCATATCGGCAATTTCCGTATATATTCGGTCATCATATCGGCAGTTTCAATAAATATTCGGTCATCAAATGAGCAATTTCCGTTCAGATTCGGACATCATATGCCAATTAGGCAATAGGTTTGGATTTGTAACCAATCGGCAATTTCCGTACAAGTTCGGATACTATATCGACTATTGCCGTGTAATAGTAAGTCCGGAATTTAACGAGGTGATCTTTCTAGCATCTGATTAGCTTCAATCTAAACGTGGAGGAAATTTAACAAGTTTATCGAGTGTTTGTATTGAGACGTAGCATCTGGTATCTATAGTTGAACACATTAAATTCTGGCAATTATTTGTTGATAACGTTTGCTTGTGTTGAACAACGTGCTCGTCTGGCAGAGTATTAGGTTTGTATAGACCTATCAATTAACGCAAGGTGAATCTTGCTACCGAATAAACAGATATACATCATTATAAGCGTACATATAATCGATAAGTCAGATGTCTAACAGCCCGTTTACAGTACCGCCCTAACATTCTTTCCAATTTATGTATCTAGAACTTACAAGTCAAATAGTGTCTGCTGGCAAATGATGTACCGACTTCATTTGACAGAGAATTGACAGAATCCTCGACCTTAACCAGTTTTGTGTAAATGTCGTAGGCGCTAGTTCACCCGGTGTCAGGATAACCTCTGTACAACAACCAGAATTTGTGTTTCCAAAAGGGTGTTGCTCGAAAGAGGAATGTGACAGGGTTGGGCCAAAAATAAAATTTTCCCGGCCACTTAGGGTGTTGGGTAGGTACGTAGGTGACATATGTTTTTGAAAAAAAAATATTGTCAATATTTTGTTTTGCCTATGCACATGTTGATTGATATTAATTGTGTATGGTGATCTGTGCCGGATATTGCCAGTTTAGATGTCCCAACAGACATTGTGTATAGTGACTGGTGAGAATGGGGCCGTCAATTTTTAAGAAAATCAAAAAAAGCAGAAGGTCAATAAAATATTTTGGGTAGGGGACTTTTTGCTCGGGTAGGTAGGGAAGGGGAAACAAACAATATTTTATTTTTGGCATAGTGTATATAATATTATGTATATGACTAAAATATTGTTGAACAGTGGGTCTTTCAACAATGTTTAGAATTTAGAGTGTCGTACAGAAAAATCACATTTAGTAGGCAGTGTATGTAGTTAGTACGTGTAGTTAGTACAATCATGTAGTTATTACATGTTGTTTATAGAAGTAGCAATGCAATCCCTGCTATTTAGATCCGGAAGTGGGAGTGGGTAGCGACAAGCTATTTTTCTCAGGGGAGGGGTCCCGATCGGACTGGTCCTCTTAGCCCCATTCAGCTAGGGCATTCAGCTTGTTGAAACGAGGTCATTCGACTGGGGTATTCAGCTTTTTTATTGTTGAAACTAGGTTATTCAGCTAAAACTATGGCATTCAGCTTTTTATAACTTTAACAGATTGGGGCTTCAGACAGCTAAAACTAGGTAGTTTAGCCTTTTTCTACTGAAACTAGGTCATTCAGCTTGGGTATTCAGCTTTTTGATTGCTGAAACTAGGTAATTCAGATTTTTGACAGCTGTGACTTGGGCAGTTCATTTTCTCGTTCAGTTATTGTGCCGTGTAATTGTGGTATGTGATGTTTTATGTTGTCTGTGCTCGGTTGGTTAAGTTGAATGTTGTCTTCCCTGTCCGACTTTCTTTTATCTTTTCACATGGGTGAAAGTTTGAAATTCTGAAAAACATGAAATCCTCAAAGATTGACAATGTATATAGGGAAACTAAAGAAAAACAGACTGTTGGTACTCTCAAAAACCTGAAGTTCAAGCATGCACCTGAAGTTTACTCATGTACCTAGTTCTAGCACTAATCTTGACATTTTGCTCCTGTAGTGGGATTCGAACCCGCACTAAACGGCGCCATCGCCTAGCGATACGAGGTACGAAAACATTAGAACACTGATGAAGTTTATAATAGAAAAATTGTTATTATAGACCTTTATGTATAATAAGCAAGACAATCGAACTTGTTGAACTAAAACAATAACACACGTTCGTAGATACATGTGTAGTGCGCGCATGCTCAGTGCGTTATAATACATAAAATTCTAACATAAAGGTATAGCGAACAGGTAGGTAGGTAGAAAATTCCAGATAAACTCAATAACATGTAAAATGTATAACTATGTTAGACATGTAATTCAAATGTCTGTACCAGACTGACATAATTGCAACATGTTCGAGATAAATACGTAATTATCTACCGTCTTAATGACGTGCTCGAACCGTACCCACAAAAACACCTGTTGTTCCGTGTTTCCGACCGAACTGAACTTTAAACCAATCGAAATTTACGTATAATAGTATAATAACATCAAAATGTTGTAAATACTTGTAACTTAATACGAACCATGTTGCTGGGCTCATAATCCATATTTGCTACAATAATCTGAGTATTTATTCACAAGTACATTCATCCAACAAAGCATTCTCTGTTCTAAAGCCAAGTGAGCTCAATTATCCTTGAAGTATCCACAATTTCTACAGCCACTGATGTAGTTATTCTTATTAATGCGCGCGGTCCGCTAAATGCGAAAAATATTTAACAAAAACAACTAACTGATCATTTTACTGATCTAAACGGTGATGTATCTGATAAACAAATGATACAATTTGCGAGGGGACGTTCACATCATGCATGCGTTTACAATTTAAAATGTCACAAAAGCATCTTTTAAAGAAATAAAGCGTGGTTAATTTAACAAATCAACGATAAATATTGGGAATGATGTTCACAAAATGTACACAGTGTTAGTATGAAACGAATGAACAAAAGTGAACTGATATTTTGTGATATATAAAACGTGGTAATGTCTAACAAATAAACCACAATATATAATTGTTCATGATAATCGCAAAATGAACAATGATACGGTGGATACCTCTGAATCGTTTATAAGATTTCGATTGACAGGGTACTGACAATACTGGTCAGTAACCCGAGACCCAGGGAACAAGTCATAGAACATAGTACCCGCTGTCATATAAATGAGTCATACACGGTTTCACTTTTTCAAATTGTTTCAGTTTGGACATAGGCGCATTGTACTTTGTGAGTAAAATGTATCTAATGGGTACATAGTGATTTCATTTCAAACTTACATTATACTTCCGATTTAAATTCATCACCAGAGAACGCTGACTCAGGACAATTACACAAGTTAAACTGAACAGTAAGAATGAAAAGCTTGTTCTTATGCACCAGTCATAGAAACGACACCTCTCTAGAGCGACACCAAATGCGAAACACAAAGTTTGGTTGATGTGCAGAGGTTGTTGCTCCTCTGGAACGAAATGATTGTGATGCTTAAGCGAAGTTTTTGCTCTATAGGGGGCTGCTCTGATGAGGTTGCAGTGTATGCTATATAGAGGGCTGCTCTGGATAGGTTGTAGTGTATGCTCTATAGAGGGCTGCTCTGGATAGGTTGCAGTGTATGCTATATAGAGGGCTGCTCTGGATAGGTTGCAGTGTATGCTCTATAGAGGGCTGCTCTGGAGAGGTTGCTGTGTGTGCTCTATAGAGGGCTGCTCTGGATAGGTTGCAGTGTATGCTATATAGAGGGCTGCTCTGGAGAGGTTGCTGTGTGTGCTCTATAGAGGGCTGCTGTGAAGAGGTTGCAGTTTATGGTCTATAGAGGGCTGCTCTGGAGAGGTTGCAGTGTATGCTCTATAGAGGGCTGCTCTGAAGAGGTTGCAGTGTATGCTCTATAGAGGGCTGCTCGGAGAGGTTGCGATACATGCTGTATAGAGGGCTGCTGTGAAGAGGTTGCAGTGTATGCTCTATAGAGGGCTGCTCGGAGAGGTTGCGATACATGCTCTATAGAGGGCTGCTGTGAAGAGGTTGCAGTGTATACTCTATAGAGGGCTTCTCTGGAGAGGTTGCAGTGCATGCTTTATACAGTAATTGGGTCGTCGTACAAAATAGTGTGGTTCCCGTCCCCAATTTTACAATTTGTGTAAAGATTGGGAACCAGACAACGAACAATAAAGATGTAGATGAACATCTTGACCATGCACACTTTTAATATGATCCTGTTATTAGGATATGTACGGTACTGGTCGAGAGGAGGCCAAACGTTCAAAGAGCAATAATCGAGTAAGTGTTAACACAATATATATCTGAACAGCTCTATGAAACTTGTACGTTTATTACAAAATGTAAATGGCCAGTACGTATAACAGACGTTTTCCTAGCTTAATAAATTTAATAACAGCCTGATACGTATCTAAACAAGCGTACATACCACCATGAAACTTGTAACGGTTTATTACAAGGCATACAAGCAGACATTTTCATAGCTGAACAAATTTAATCAACAATTTTCCCATCATTAAATTCTTGATATGCTAATGTTAATGCATGTTAGAACGAATGAAAATAATCATAGCGCATATTGTAGGAATGTATCAAGTATATATACGTAGATTTGAGTAAAAGTTTCACGCGGAGTTTTGTTCGTCAAGTCAATTAACTCCCACTCAACTACTTGATGTTAGAAAAATACATCTGAAAGTTTCTAGCATGCCTTGATGTTAGAAGATATGACGGAAAGTTTCAAGCATAACTTACATTGTCAGACGAATCCATTTTTAACGAAAACAAAAAAAATAAACCACAGTTTAACAACACAAAAACTCTAAAGCAAGGATTTCTGTTCCAAAATCATATCTTTCTATCACAGGAGCTGTTTCTATAGCAACGAAATTAAATATGTTTGATAAGCATAAAGAGATGAGAAGCGAGCGATTTCAAACATCGCCAGGCTAGCGTACACAGTATTTTTCACGCGAAACACTTCTGCGAGAAAAAAATGTGAAATACTTACAAAATTCTAAATGTTGTAGGAATGCCCAGAGGCTAATTTTTGGAAAGGATAGATAAAATAAATTCAACTCAGCAAGCGTTTGTAAATTTTTGTATAATTGGGCGTTGAAGCGTATAAAATTCCAATGGATGGAAAATACATTACAGACCTAGAACGCAGACGTATTTAATGGTAGACGTTTGTAGAAATAATTGAGTTATAGGGTTCTGCATGGTGTAGCGTCAGTATAGACGTGATGTTTTACTAAACTACATGTAATTCTTCATGAAAACTATTGTTGTTTTCGTATTATGCTAAATTACTGTATGTTATTCTTGTGCCTCAAGATTAGAGACAATATTATAGAGCTATAAAACACATGAAATGTTGGGATGACCCAGCGTTCGAGTGCATAATGCTCTTGACTACGGATCAAGTGGTCCCTGGTTCGAAACTTGAACGGGACATTTGAACATTTCTGAAAGTGTTTCAGTGTTTCCCACCAGACTAGAGATGAACTGGTTGGTTGCCCAGCCTCTGGAGTATCGGCGCTGTTAGTCGTGTTGTACACAGGTTGTGTTTTCTATGAACGCGATGAAACCTGTATTAGTCATGTGGAAGGACTTCTCCTCAAGCGGTCAATCGATAGCGCTCATTATTTTCTATATATAAATAAGAACGGACAATGTACGTTTTTCTTAATAACGCAACAACTAGACAAGCAGACTCTTAGGTGCAAAAAATTCCGTCATTCTTGGTCACTTTAATTCAGCAGCCAATAAGATTTAACCCAAACCGGTCAAACACTGCAACCAACTTTAAAATAAAAATATGCAACGAATCACCTTTTCTACTGGCCTAGCTGTTTTAGATTATAGATGCGTGGCAAGTTGATATGACCCCATGGCCCCCTCTACAACACAACAACAATCAAAATATATCTTTTTCAGATCTCTATAGGGTCATATCAACAAGCCAAGCACCTATGGTTTGGACAGGCTAGTCAGTATACACGGCGGTTTACAAACTAAGCATGTATAATAATTATGTACAATATCAATTATATCAACGACTGGCATTCGGACATGAACTTACAAATGTACATAAGTACACGCCAACAACACGCCAGAATAAACATGTTTGTTAATGGGAAACGTTGGAAAAGACACCACAATTACAAGTAACATAACAAGATGTAGCGTCATTTTGTACTTTCATTTCAACTGGAAGAAGATAATTGACGTCGTTATCACGCTTCGTGACATTCGAACATCTTGCTGTAGTTAAGTGAATAACAAATTATGATTTTCATATCAATTCCAGAATATTGGTATTAGTATCGTTGGAAAACGCTTTTCAAGATCTATATAATAAAAAGTTTTAGAACAATGTGACATTGTGGTGTTAAAGATAAACAATAAATTTACTGTGTAATTTTGTTCTATCCCTACGTTTACTGAGAGAGTGAGGTCAAACTTTTTAAAGTCGATTTTCTCAAAATGAACTTTTGTAGATTTAGAACATTCAGGAATTGAGGTGACGTAAATTTATCGACCGTGACTTACACATGTAAGTTCTAGCGGTATATTGCTTAAAGACAGCTTTGTAAAGACCTCATAATATCAATATAAAATCCATATCGATACGTCCGCTTCCAATGTGAGTGATCTCGGATGTGATCCCAGGCCGCCGGGTTTGATCCCAGGCCGCGACATGCCTAAGTAGTTAAAAAGGTACTTGTACAGGGTGTTTCATAATATCTGACCCCATTACAACTGAATGCCATGAGAAAATGCTTGATCTCATCTGATGTTGTTATATACCAATGGAAAACTAACATTTGGGAGTTTTATTCAATATATAAAATGACCATGTTACTATCGATGCAACCGGGGAATTTAAATTCTTGCAAAACGTCATTTTTCGATAAATGTCAAATTGACGTCCAAATTGAATATAACACTAGTACATGAACCTCCCTTGCTCAACGCTCATGAGCATAGTTAGTGCCAGGTAACGGCTGGTGTCAAGATAACATGCCTGTCATATTTATTTATTTTTTAAACCAAAGCACGCCGTTATACATGTATACATTGTTTGTCATGGTATATTGGTATCAAACTGATATAGATCTAGTGTGAATTCACTGATTGTAATAATTCACTAATGTTATTCGTACAAGAAGAACTCTGTCCAATAATTAATGTTCATGTTTTGCCATAACTGATGTGCTAATCACGGGAAAAGCCTATAATCTCGTAAAATCTCGTCAAATTCGTGAAGTTATTGAAAACTTACATTAATTACTAGAAATTGACATTAATGTTCTTTCGTCACGAATAGGAAGTTACAAGGTTCGGTTCATTATCGTAAACACATCAATACGGTAATGGGGTATTACTCGCAGTTCGTTGACGCATAGAATCGGACCGCAACATTAAGACCAAACGAAAAGTAACTTTCGTATTTCATGCAATAGGGGCCAGATCCATAGGTAACTGTATCATTAATAAAAAGTAAATCAAAATTTTTTTTAGGAAATTTATAACATCTAAGATAACATAAATTTTGTAAAAAGAAACTCTTTATCAATGTAACAGTCACCTGTGGTCAGATCATACAAAAGTCTGAATTGTTTGAAACTTTTGCCAACGTTTATCAGTATGGACAATAGAAAACCACAGGACTCTGATATTTTATCCCTCATTTTCTCTATATGATATAACTATGCTGGTCTGTAACGGGGTATCGGATAGTGCTTTTGGGGATAAAATGCCATGTTCCTGTGGTAAAAACTAAACGATTCGGAGTTGCGACATTCAAGTGAGTAACTCTTTTGAAATATGAAAAAAACGCTCAACTACTGGCAATGCCTATAAGGTTGAACCAGTGACATGACCTATTGGATACAAAACTGTTCATTCTTGTTTCAATTAAAATTTACTATTCACATTTTTTTTGTAAACTTTTTGCAGTTGTTCTATGCTATTTAATATTTTGCTGATCATCAGTATTTTGATGACCACGTGAACCTTAAAGTAAACGAATCAACGGTTCTAGACAATCGCCACTATACTTTCTTTATAAATATGCTATCATATATTTCCTATTTAAAATATAATTTAATGACCATCCCAATTTTATCACCCTTAAGCAAACGGTCCCACAAAATCAAAATGCACTAACTTTGCTAAGGACGAAAATTTAGATTTTCATAGTAAAAAATTTACTAAAAGTACAAAAAAAACAATCTCATTAAATCAGACCCTTTTTACGCTTCACTACTTTACGCCGCTGATATAACAGCGTAAAGGAATGTAGCAAATGTTAGGGTATGATTTTAAGGAGATTGACAAAAAACAATCCGTTCACTCGTTTTTGCAGTTCATTGATTAAGATATAAATCAACTTACCGGTCGATAAAACATTTGATTAGCTGCCATTGGTGAGTATAAATTCCGTGTTTGATTTCTCTCTCTGTTTATACGTAGTTCTCCAAGTTCATGGTCATAGAATCCTTTAGGATATTAACATTTCTGTATCAATACATAACAGCCGTATCCATTATACATGTGTGAATACATGTATACCTGTATGGTATAAAAAATGTATTTTACGGCTGTCAATAAAGATGTTTTATTTTAAGTAAACAATTGCGTTACAATACCATAACATCCAAATTATAATAGGGCATACAACAAGCCGATAGTAGTGTCTTTTTATTCCGTATACACATGATGGCATTTATCAAGATAAAACTTCCTAGATAAGAATCTGCAGTTTAATTATTCCCACTTGTAGCGAATTACAAACACTATAAGTACTAATACTCATAAATACTTGTCAATTTTAGCATAAACACTTTACATTCTCGGGCCAATGTTTAGTATACAATCAAAATATCGGAGACAGAAACTATCAACAATAAGAAACACTTTTCGACGTTATTTGTGACTGTATACATATTTATAGCCTCCATGGAATAAGTAGCCTGGCTTCTATATAGTCCCACATAACCAATCTACATAAACAACATAGTAATCGTTATAACGCGTTTTCATCACGTTTTGCACGTGCTTGTAATTTGGTGAAACTTGTTGACGCATGCGCGCGAGGCATACCGCAGCGTTTGTTTTGTTGTATGGAGAATGAGTTTATTCGGATCAGGTGTAGTACAGCTGTTGATAGGCATCAACAACAAAATGTTTTCTGACAATGGTGGGTAGGCTACAAACTCCCTCATAAATGTCGTCTATCTGTTTCCCGGGAAGATAAGAAAACCCATGAAAGGAACAGAAAATGAAAGGCACCATTGAATGCGGAAAAGATACGTATTATTTTAAGCTGCGTATTTGAAATCGTAGTTCTTAAGTATTTTTTCGAACAGTAACGATAATTCAGTATACCTAGGCACAGTTGGCTGGTACGAGTAGTTTCCCTTGAACCGACTTAATGTCCATTGTTTGTATATTTCTTTTTACTTCAGCTAATTCAAACATTAATTGAATGCAAGGTAAGGATTGCATTTTTTTTTACAAAATTAAAGGAATATAGTGTAGATATAACAACAAAAGCACTGAAAATGATGACAACATAACAATTGTATCACTTACAGGGCGTTTGTCATTAATTGACCATTGCTTGATAAATGGAATGGAACGTTCAATAGTTGAGTAAAACAGTGAACTAAATCAGACGTTAGTTGCGTTCATGAGTTTATGCCTTGTCCATAAAACTTGCTAGTCAGTCAAGGGTCATAATTCTGTTGAAATGTTGAATAGTGTAACATGACAGTGACAATGTAACTTGTGTTTATGATGGTAAACAAGAACGCCAAGTTTGAAAACAACGCCATGAAAGACTTTGAAAAATCAAAATATTTGAGTTTCAAAAAATTGTAAGCGATCACAAATGCTCATACTACCGGTATCACTAAGTGACAGATGAGTTGAACATAGTGATTCACGTACCGAAGATAGAGCGCTAAGCGTCTACTGAAGATACGTGAAAAAACGTGCAAAAATTACGAATGACGTAAAATTTAAAAACTCCGATATGCACGTGATTCACGTTCCGTTTGTTAAACACTCAATAGATCTATGAAAATTAAAATACGTGAAAACTGTGCAGAAATTACAATTGACGTCATAGAAAGATAATAAAAAGTCGGTCAGGGAAGTCAGCACTGAACAGAAACAGCTGAGCGCGAAGGGAACAAAAAGGGGACACACACAAAATACGATAATAATGCAGACGACAAGCATGCGTCACAATGCCAAAAACAAAACTGAACGGGAAAGAAAGATGGAACTAAATAGCGAAAAATCGATTGTGAACGAGAGCTACCACCCGTTCAGCATGCATCCCAGCAGCAGTGCCATGCTGAAACACGCCCGAACAAATCGAATAAAGCATGTGCTGTCGAAATACATACTTAGATATTTAATGTTATTATATAATTATGCGTAATTGAGCAAACCTTTCATTACGTATTAAATACTCGCCCCACTTTTTGCACATCCGACGTCACATAGAACGTGTACGTAACGAACATTGTGACGTCATCACGTTAACGTCGTATCTAAGAAACCGCACCGCACACGAAAGGTAGAACCGATTCAAGCTTTGAGAATATCTAATAGAATTAAAACTATTCAGCAAAATGTTTCGAGCAGCATAATGCAGGTAAGTGTTTATTTAGTTTATTTGACAAGAACGTTCGAATTTACGACGAGGAAATACAAATATGCATCAGATAACTAACAAGAATAGAATAATAATTAAAATTGAATGAGCGAATTCTTATGTTTCGGGTTAAAGAAGTCGGTAAAATGTGCCCGGGTTTGAATCCCGATAGAGGCATGGCTTTTCTTCTTCTCTATTTTCTAAACATTATTTCTTTCTTTCTTTCTTTTTAGTCGGACGAGTCAAGTTTACAGACTGTTCTTGACAGGAAGTACGGTCTCCCCGGGCCCCTTCTGATGGAAGGAAGATTTGTTATCATTGATGGAGGTCAAGGTACCAGTCTGGTTTGTCTGGGACTCGGATCTGAGTGTTTAGTGATGGCAGCTATTGTGTACTATGGTAGCACTATGGACTATGAACTACAATCTCTAGTACCATTAACTATGTTGTTGATATCTTACCGAAGTTCAAGCCACATACTTGAGGTAACTTGCTTATTTTATTTTATCATATTTCGTTAGTTATTGTTTTATCTATTTACAAACGTTTTAACATTAATTATATACTGTATAGAAGATATTCTACAACAGCATCGCTTTCAGTTACAGTGTAGCATGTCCATTTCGTGTACACCATCAAATGCATACTATGAATGCAAACATTTACGATTACATTCATTCATAACATCCTCACTGGAACATAAATTATGTATGAATTTGTAATTTATGGTGGCCGTCTTGGTGGCCATCTTGGAAAATGCTCAAGGGTGACAAGGTGGCATACAACAATTTCTGAGAGTGGACATCCTCTTGAACATGTTGGTACCAAACCTTTTCTTGTACATACGCCAAAGTTGGAAATCAGAAATTTTACAAAGAATGCCATCTCGGACATCATGGACAAGAATAAAATGGTTATTTTCACAATGTTATATGCGCTGAAGTAAAACAGTTCTTTGAATAAGAGATAAATGTTCTTACCAAAACTGCTATCACTTTTAAATCCCAATTAAATGATTCAATATACAAACAAAATATATATTCTAGTACAAAGGTAGAGCAAATTATCACATTTTCGGCTATTTTTGTACTTTTGCCTTGAAATGACCTTGACCTTGGTCTCATAGTGGTCAGTGTAGTATGCCCATTTGAAACATACCATCAAATGAATACAAAAGATTTAGCATTACATTTATTCATAACTTCCCCACTGAAACATAATATTGTGTATAAATTGGCAAGTTATGGCTGCCATCTTGGCGACTATCTTGGAAAATGCTCAAGGGTGACAAGATGTCATACAACAGATTCTAAGAGGGGGCATCCTCCTGAACATTTTTGTACCAAAACATTTTGTGCATACTCCAAAGTTAGGTTACCCCCTCTGGCACCTGGAATATAGCCTTTATTTGTCAGTCAGCTTTCTGTTGAAATATGAGTGCCTCCTCCCGCATTTGAACCCGGATCGCCAGATTAGACGGCAAGCGCGCTAACCACTGAGAAGTAGAACCCAATGTTTTCACCAACAACTACAGGTAGCATCTCTGAAATGATGTCAGTATCTAGACTATTTGTACTGTATGTTTATATAATGTATTGTCGTATTTCAGGTCAGGAACGACATTGGACATACACAGTTCTACCAATTGTGGGATTTGTTTACTTCAACCATAAACAAGGTCTATCAACTCAACACAGATGATGGTTGTGGATCGATGTCAATAGATCTAGTTGCGTCTACTACCGGTAATACTTCTGACTTAGGTATGGAATGGCAAAACGCGCATGACTTTTTTAAGGACGCAGAAATAGAAAGCTCGAATGAAACATATTCCGCTAAAGAAATCAGTCCGTCCGATTTGTGCAAAGAATGTCAACTAGTTCCGTCAACAAATAAATCAGACTTAGGTATGGAATGGCAAAACGCCCATGACTTTTTTAAGGACGCAGAAATGGAAAGCTCGATTGAAACATCTACCGCTAAAGAAATAATTCCGCTCAAAATGTCTGAAGAATGTCAATTAGATTCATCTAATTGTAGTCAAGATATAAAATATCCTAAATGGTTCCAACCTAGATACACATCGTCACCTAACATAAATCTTTGGACCGCAAACAGTCAGAATAAGTGTCAAATTGTACAGCCATTGCAAAAGTTTGAATTTGAATTTGAGTTTTATTCTATTGGATCGTCAGAAGGTAGTATTTGTACTCGTGCCAGCTCTATTACTCGGGATTGTGAGTTAGAGTCAACATCAGATTCCTCATCGGAAGAAAGTTCAACAACGGGGAAAAAAGCATCAAGGATTGTCCCAAGGTGCTTATCACCTACGCAAGAAAGTTCTTCATTGGATGCATTCGCATGTCTATCATCGTCGGAAGAAAGTACTTTGGACACATCAGAAGAGAGCATGTCTTACAGCGCGTATAATGCTCCGGATTATGAGGTCGATGAAGAGTTGGAGTTTGTGAAAAGGTTCACGTCTGAATGTGACATTGAAGAGAATGATGCATCAACAGAAGAAAGAATAAAGGAATGTAAAGTTTTAGAAGCTAGACCAAATAAGAAAATAGGAAAAAGACTGAAAAAATTCTTCAGAAGATATTTTCTGTGCTGTATCGGTAAAAAATAGAAACATGTTAAACAGGCATAAAACGTTGTTTGTAGTTTTCTTGTATTTTATACATCATGGGTCAAAATCCAGGGTATAGTTCAAGTAATGGTTAGCGTACATTGTCCTTTAAAATTAATATAATAGAAAATCGGACAGGGCAGGCAGCACTCAATTTACACTTCTGAGTGCAGAAAACATAAAAACACACATCACAATTACACTGTCCAAACACACAACGAAACGAGAAAGTGAACTTAACTATTAACAGCCCAAGTTTCAGCTGTCAAAAAGTCGAAAGTCCAAGTCAAAAACTGAAACCACCGAAAATCCAAGTTTTAGCCGCTAGTGCCAAAAACCCGAAAGAACTCGTTTCAGCTGTTAAAAAGCTAAAAGATTTAGTTTCAGTCCACATACCAAGTACTTCAATGACATGGCAAAATGCCCAACACACAACTGAACGAGAACCATTGAAAGTCCAAGTTTCAGATTTCAAAAGATAAAATACCTAGTTTAAAATAAGAACCAGTTTGAATGCAGTCCAGGGAAACTGGTAAGCAGAATCGGCCGCCGTACATAACTGAACAATTATTGAGAAACAGCTTACAGTCTAAATCAACATCAAACCAGATTCACGTAATACAATGTTCAAACCGTGAAATTAAAAAAAACGTGTTTCACGTGACGTTTGTTAAAGTCTAAACTTCAAAATCAAACTACGTGAAAAACATGCACAAATTATGAATGACGTCATGGAAAATCAAACGTGAAATTTTGATATATCGGAGTTGCACGTTTTTCACGTATTTACCCTACGTGAAAAACGTGCAGACGTCTGCTGGTAATTACATTGCGAGAAACAATTACACTATCCTGTTCCATAAGGTTGTCGTCTGTGGGAAAAGCATGAGGTTTGGTGTATTGTTAAACGTTTACCCCCTCCCCCATGCAGTGACATTTATCGCTGTCCGTACCATGGCGGAAGCACATTTGTCCAGTCCAAACTATACACAAGAGGGCCAAAAGGGGCCCTAGGTCGCTCACCTGTCGAACTTGACCTAGAGTTTGTTGAGATGATCATTGTGACCAAGTTTTATACAGATTAGGCCAATATTGTGACCTCTAGTGATTACACAAGGTTTTTCTATTATTTGACCTAATGACCTAGTTTTTGACCCCAGATAAACCAATATCGACCTTGACCTAAATTTTGTTGAGATGATCGTTGTGACCAAGTTTCGTAAAGATCAGGCCAAAACTGTGACCTCTAGTGTCTACACAAGCCAATTGTTGAAGGACGGACGGACGTTCCAACATTTGGGGTTTACGGGGCTTTTCCTTTGATCTTTATGTGTTTTTTTTCCACATATGTGGATTTCCTTCTTTATTTAACTAAAATTATGGACGGAATGAACCTCATAAACCATTGGATTTTGGCCCGGACGGACGGACGACGGACGGACGAACGGACGGACGACGGACGAAGAGTGATCACAAAAGCTCACTCTAAGTGACAGGTGAGCTAAAAATAGGCCACTGTGCCTTTTTAGTTCACCTGAGCACGAAGTGCTCAAGGTGAGCTATTGTGATCACTCACCGTCCGTCGTCCGTCCGTCCGTCCGTCCGTCCGTCCATCCACACTTTCAAATGACATCTCCTCTGAAACCGTTTGACCAATATTGATGAAATTTTGCCTGGATGTTCCTGACATAGGGGGGTTTAAAAAATTGCTCAAATAAAGTTGATCCATCTAGAACTCTGGTTGCCATGGCAACCAGGTAACAAAACCTTTAAATATCTTCTTCTAAGAAACCACAAGACATAGAGCTTAGATATTTAGCATGAAGCATTGCGTGGTGGACCTTTACCAAGATTGCTCAAATCATGACCCCCGGGTCAATATTGGCCCCGCCCCGGGGGTCCCTTAATTTTGTATAAGAGATATATAGAAAAAACTTTAAAAAATCTTCTTCTCTGGAACCACATAGCATAGAGCTTAGATATTTAGCATGTAGCATTGTCTAGTGGACTTCTACCAAGATTGCTCAAATTGTGACCCCCGGGTCAATATTGGCCCCACCCCTGACATCTCATAATTTTATATAAAAAATATGTAGAAAAACTTTAAAAAATCTTCTTCTCTGGAACCACAAGGCATAGAGCTTAGATATTTTGCTAGTAGCATTGTCTGGTGGACCTTTACCGAGATTGCTCAAACCATGACCCCTGGGTCAATATTGGCCCCACCCCGTGCCTCCCTTAATTTTACATAAGAGATACATAGAATTTTCTCTTGAACCGCTTGATGGATCTTCATAAAATTTGTTCTGTAGCATTCTAATAAGGTCCTTTCTCAAATTTAGGGCACTTGTCTTCTTTAAGAGGCTACAGTTTCATATATAAAAATATCATGAGCAAGGTGATTCAGGTGAGCAATTCAGGGCCATCACGGGCCTCTTGTTGTGAAATTGCATTTACTTTATGTGTGCCCTTCTGCAATTTCGTTGTTCAGCATATGGAATGTGGACAATAAATCTGTTTAGTACTATTTGTGGGTTGTCCCTGTGGGGTAAGGTCGTCCTTTGGACGTGTTCTTGTAGCTGTTTAGTACTATGTGTGGGTTGTCCTTGTGGTGTTAGGTCGTCCTTTAGACGTGTTCTTGTAGCTGTTTAGTACTATCTGTGGGTTGTCCTTGTGGTGTTAGGTCTTCCTTTAGACGTGTTCTTGTAGCTGTTTAGAAGTTCGTGCTCTGCTGTTTCTAATACGTTCTGCTTTCCATGTCCGATTATTATAATCTCTTGTTCACATTCAAGAGAGATAACTTCTAATGAACCAATTTTAATTAAAATCGGAACAGGCCATGTTGACCAAACTGAAGAAGAAAAAGCTCGTTTGCCATAAGTAAAGAGTAGTTTTCAACACATTCTTGTACTTACGACCTTCTTCCAAACCATCGAAATATTCTGTAAGTTGTACATGTACTACATGTGAAGATCTTCCCGGCATAAGGTTATAACTTATAACCCACATGTTCAGTCTCAAGTCACACTGTCAAGCCACACCATCAATCCCTGTTATCAACCTGTGTACTGTGTATATCTCACTAGGATATCAATTACACTGATAAATGATATCATTATCACCATGTTTGTATACATGTATATACACATAAGACCCCTATCATAAAATATTTAGTGAACAAAAACCAGAATGACATACATTTTATTAGTACATTCCATTGCTAGTTCAAGTACATTTTATAACTGTTTTTTTTTTGGCATTCAACATAGGCAGTCGTGTGTGGTCATCATTGCTTCCCCCATAATTGGCCAACTTCCTAGTAATCAATACAACACTATATAAATCATACAATCAATATATTTCAAAAACCACAGGCGCTCGATCATATCAATGCAAGTTTTTCACATTTTTTCTCATTGAACTTTGTTTAATTTACTTACTTATAATACGCTCGCTTAAACTTGACACAACCCCATCACAATTTGCCTTTGATGTATTACAGAGTATACGGAAATGTCCGATGTTTCACAATGGTAATAAAACACTTGAAAGTGTCAGGTTTCAGTTGTGATTCAGAAAACTATTACCAAGAGCATTTGTCCTAGAATAAACTTAACATTCGCACTTCAACGAGCATAAATACTATACTTTTCCACTCATGTTAATGAATGCAATGATGTTTCCTTATCAATTTTGAAAAAACTTTTCTTGGAAACTTGTAAAATGCTAATGTAACATCAACATGTAGGGAGTGCCTACAGCAACTCGAGTTAAACGTCGTGACACTACAATCTTTCAGTTATATATATATATCAGTAGATTCACCAAACCAATTTTCCTGGAATGTATCCCAACCAGTATCAATTCAAATAAATATACCAGTTTTAAATAGCGCCTTTTTTTCATGCGAACACAAGTTCTAATGCATTTTACATATAGTGTTGCAGTCACAAGAGCGCAGGTGCATCCTCTACCAGTGCAGATACAGCATGATCTGACCAGATGGACAGACTGAGAGAAGGCCCCTGAAGAGAAAGACAGACGTATGATATAGGCATGTCCGGCGCTGCAGAAGTGCGCCTAGCTCTTATATCGAATAGACAGTCTGGGTCTTTAATGTGTCCGGTGTATACCACCGATACACAGCTTCCTGGCACCTTTACCCAGACACTTTGCAGTACACGCGGTCAGATACAGCGGGGAAATGTTATAAATATTTCCGACAAGTCCAGTTACCATGCCGGGGATTGAACCCACGACCTCTGGATTGACAGCCCCGGTGCGTTACCACTGAACTACCCCCGCTATATAAGTTACCCTTCCACAAGGAACCAGCAACTTCCCTATATGTGGAGGAATATCAACATACAGCAACTCTGATTTAATCAATCTGAGTACCTATAAGGTCCAGCTCCCGAAGATCCTTAATCAACATTTTAGTCTCAGCTCAAACATCGCCACATGCATTATGGGATTATTTCCAAGGGAGAGGTTAGTCTCAAACCCTAGACTCCAATTTGAGCCTTGAGGCTCGTTTTCATTATTCTTTGTTGAGCTCAGGTTTTGATTTCAGATGCTTTATAATTCTTTGTTTGGCTGAGATTTTGATTTCAGATGCTTATGCTTTGAGACTTGTTTCATAATTCTTTGTTGAACTGAAATGTTGATTTCAGATGCCTTCAGTTTTGTTTTCATAATTCTTTATTGAGCTGAGAGTTTGAGTCCAGATGCTTTGACGCTTGTTTCATAATTCTTTGTTGAACTGAAATGTTGATTTCAGATGCCTTCAGTTTTGTTTTCATAATTCTTTGTTAAGCTAAGAATTTGATTCCAGATGTTTGAGACTTCTTTCTTAATTCTTTGTTCATTTTCAAGTTTGTCCTTGTGATATGTACTTGTAGTCTCATCTGTTGGAGAGTGTTGTTGTATTCTTTTTCGTACCATTCGTGCTCGGCTGTTTCTGTAGACACCTACCTTCCTTCAACCCGTCTGGTTGATGTAATATTTTTGGAGAAGGAAAGAACAACACTAAAATATTTGTTATTTTTATGTATTTGATCTTCAGATAGGTATATAAACATAAACAGCAATAACACACTATTAGTAAATCCATTAAACCTACTACAATATACCATAAAACCAGTTATGTTTGTGAGTGCCTAAAATTCACGAATAAAAATTGCTTAAATATTCAATTATTTTTTATTTCTGTAATAAAAATTGCTAAAATATTTTAATTATTTTTATCACTGTTAATGTCCAAACGACTGTATACTGCTGAGTGGAGAAAATTAAAATCACAAAGTTGGACAATGGTTAGGCACAAAATCGCAAACATTTATACCTGCAAAAAGAACAGGTTATACGGTACATGGTAGATCTTTTGATAGACATACAGTATATATAACAACTATCTAACAAACATATTACACGATCATATGGCACCAATCTGTCAAAATCTAGAAATACAATTCTAAAGGGACCAGTGCCAATCAAAAGTAACAAGTCCCTCAGGGGCATCGGTATCCCGAGACTTTGGGCATCGGTATCCCGAGACTTGGGGCATCGGTATCCCAAACTTGGGGCATCAGTATCCCGAGACTTTGGGCATCAGTATCCCGAGACTTGGGGCATCGGTATCCTGAGACTTGGGGCATCAGTATCCCGAGACTTGGGGCATCAGTATCCCAGACTTATCATATCACTAGTTTGAATCCCAGTAAAGGTGCAAACTAATCTTATATTTGGTGGTGAGTGTCCTCATAATCTCTGATACCATTTGTATCATTTCATTTATTTAAGACAATAATTCAAGAACAGGTTGACCCAAATAATAACCGCTGTATGACTCCTCCTATTAACGACAAAGTTAAACTTAGCACCTCAAGTAATTTGCACAGTTTTATGAATAATGTAAGCATATAATTAGCACATAATGACTCCATCAGTTAAGGACTACACTCAACTTTTCATTATTGGGTAGAATTTAGACATGTTTTACAGTTTTGTTGGTATTATCGGCATTTGAAATGCCTTTGACAATAATGAAATGTTGGTACATAATTAATCTGTGTCAATTGCTTTAATGCAGATATGTACATACAAGAAAATATAAATACTGTACAAAAGTTGCATGGTTAAAATGTTAGATGTTATAAATCCGAGTTAAAAGTTTTTAAAACCAAGTCCTCGATTGGTTGGTTCTGAAACACAGTCATAAAAGTTAACCAATGACGAGGCTGAAGTCTCTAAAATCAAAGTCACTGATTGGCAGGTTTTGACAGCAGTTTTAAACTGATCAATGATAATGCTGCTAGAAGCTCTCTCTAAAACCCAAGTCTCTAATTGGTTAGTTTAAACAGCAGTTTTAAATTGACCAATGACAAGACTGCTAGAAGCTCTCTCTAAACTTAGAATAGATAGATAACCAATGGATCAGAATGATTTGACAGTAAGACTTAAAATGAAGCAATAAACAAATAGAAGTAACATACTGCTAATGGAATGTATCCGAGTGAAAGCTATATACAAGCAATGCACATTAAGTTTGCTAAAATAAAAGACCACTATTACATTAAATTTCATTATGTTCAATGACAATAGTTACAATAATACAATATACATGTAAATTATTACTGCCACTGTTGCATATATACCGAATTTTCATGTTAGATATTTGGGGATGATTATAAACAAGCTATGACTGTGTTGTGATTAAGCAACCTGTTTTGCTTTCAATACAAAATGTGCTTTATAGATAATGTGCAGATCCAGATTTTTTTCTCCGAGAGGTGCAACCAGCAGTTTTACTCAGGAAAGGGTCTGACCAGATATTTTTTGTAGAGGGTTGTTCTATTTAGACTTTTATAAAATAACCACATTTTTTGCGAAAAAATACCGTTTGTATCCATGCATGATTGTTTGAAGGCTATATGAGTATATCAGATAACATTACATAAGTCACCCCAGCAGTATAAAACATAACAAGTGTGTACAACCTTAACAATAACTCTATATACATATTATATACATCAAACAGTAACAAGAGATGTTAATAAAATATGTATGCCCCACACAGCAAACTAGTATTCAAGTTCAAGGTCACAGTGACTTTGACCTTCTGATGTTAAAACTAATAGGTATCACCTTCAGGTGAAGAAAAATCAGCATAACAAGTTCAGGCTCTGAGACCCTAATTTTTATACCTATTGATCACAATTCACAAACAGTTTTACTGCCTAAAGGTCATGGTAACCTTGACCCTTGACAGCAAAATCAATAGGGGTCATCTACTAGCCAAGGCTAACCTGCATACCAAGGATTCTAGGAAGTTATCTTCTTTAATTTTTGACCAGAAACCATTTGGTCTGCGAATCAACAGACCGATCAAATGAGAGACTGACAGACATGTGCAAAGCAATTAATATACTCACTTCTTTAAATGAAAGTGGGGCTGGGGGTATAAATAGTGTTAAACAACTTCATATCAATGAACAACATAAAATTAGGTCTTAACTAAATACAGGTCAAACAGACATAGAACTAGAGGGAGGGGTAACAACATACAGTATTGTATATACATGTATTGTGGTCAAAGAGCTCAATATTGGGTGAATTGTGACACTCTTAATGGCATTATGTCAGCTAACCAAATGACATTATGTCAGCTAACCAATTGACGTTATGCAAACTATCAGCTAACCAATTGACATTAAACCAGATGTCAATCAAACATCTTTAAATCTATTTTAACAATAAATTATTATCACATGGTCCAATCCATTAGCTTGAAAGCTTTGCCAAACACCATAGACAAATAAAAAAGGGGGAGCGGTCTTGCTCTGGCGTAATGTCAATTGACAAGAGTCATAACGACTAATCTATATAGTATCTTAACAACATTGGGCTGCCTAACATTGCATGTAGTTTATACAAGAGTAATTGTTTTCAAACTAGACTAAGAGACATCAGCTTAGATGTATATTTTCAAGGAAGAATCTACTTCTAGTCATGGTATAATAATATACAGTAACTAATCTTAATCATACAAAACTAAAAACATGAATTTTAAAGACTTTTGTACAATTAATGTATGATATGATGTATTTACATATGATTGTAATATGGGATGAATTTTTCTGACCTATATGATTTTTTCTAACCTATATTAATGACAAAATATTGCATGTGTGACCCAATTGTCACCTTTATGAATTACAATTTTTACAGCTTCGTACAGTCCATCAAGATTAAGCACATAGAAACATCGGAAACCAACTAAAGGAATTCACTGTAACTTAAATGCTTTTAAAACATACCATATACTGGGAAATGTTACAGGTGTTTGAACTTTAAAAGACTATCTGATTTTCACAAAAGTCTTTGAATATTTCCATATGACTAGAATATAATTTAACATGTCCATGTGACTGTACAAATGAGCAATTCAAGCTTTTGTTGTTTTTGATTTTTCTAATTTCATGTTCTCACAAAAATCATGAAAATCAAGCACATGAGAATATAACCCAATATATGGTATACTCTTTCAAAAATAAATAGAATAATAATGTATGTACGAAAACCCAGCCCTTTAAAACCATGGCGATTTATAAGCACAAACTTGTGAAGTATTGCAGTGAAATCGAGAATATGGAATTAAAGTCAAATTGTGAACCCTTTTTAATAATTTCACTTCAATAGCTCAAAACTACAATGTATCTTCAAATTTTCATGATCCCAATTGGAAACTGAAAATTTTAATAGAAATGTCACCATCCTTCTAAATGTGGCAAAAACATCATTTGATCATAACCACATCTGTGATACAGGTATCTCACCTAGACATCAACTTGAACTTCATACCAAGCAATCATCAGATCGAAATTTTATGGTACAAAATTCAAGTTTTCTTCCATATTTTCACTGAATATTCAACACAATTATGACCTAGAATGCTAGATGGACAAATTTCAAGTTTTCATCCATATTTTTCACTGAATTCATACCCAGTCCAATTAAGACCTGGCTTTCAGCAGCCAGATTGGTTTGATCACGAAGTCACTGTTGTTTGATGAGACAATGTTGTGACTTTGGAGACCAGTCAATATAAACGACCAGTTGATAGGCTGATTTTGAACACAAATTTAAAATTGGCCAATGGCAAGGCTGGATTTTTAGACTGGTCTCCAATATCAAGAGAGTTCCATGTGGGTGGGGTAAAGTTTTGGTTTGTGGTTTGTCTCACAAACCGTAATCCATAGAGTCCTCATCTATTTTATCACATAACAGGTTTGATGATAGCATTGGGTCGGCGCACAATGAAGAACTTTCCATCAAATCATCAACTAGCGTTGGAAGAGTATCTGTTTGAAACACTTGCTGTAAACAGGAAGTTGTGGGCATGATGTGCTTCTCTTGTTTTACAGGTGATAAACGAACATTGGTGACTACATTAGGTTGGACTGGTCGGATCAGTGATTGCATATCCTCCATTCCATTGTTTAAACCTTGAGCTTTCATTAAAAGTTCAAGTTGCTGGAAATATAGAAAGAAACACATATAAGCATAATTTAAACAACTAACTAACAGTTACTGTACCAAATCTCGTTAAATTCACTCGGGATTGGAGCTCTGTAGAGAGCTCTGCTGGTCAATATCACGAAACGCTGCCATTTTTCTTGTTTTGATTCCAAATTTAACAAGTCATTGAAAATTGCAAGCAATACAGAAGTCCCCTACCGGTTTGAGGCCATTTTCAATGTTTCTGTTGCCATAGCAACCACAATTGTTGTCAGAATCTAAATATTTTTGACGTGCATAATCCCCTTATTGCCCCCTATCCACATACCAAGTTTCATAAACCTAGCATGGAAACTCTTTGAGTTATGTCAGGGGACTAATTATAGATTAAGTCGCTTTATGGTACATGTATCAATAATTTAGCATGTGTCACTTCACTCCGATACATGCAAAATAACACTGGGTTACCAACAAGTTCATCCCTAGTTGGGTATGAAACACTGAAGTGTTTCTGAAATTTCCAGTGCCCCTGCAAAGATTCGTACCAGGTACCTTTGGATTGGTAGTCGGGAATGTTAACCACTCGGCCTGAGTGCCACCCTAGTAGTGTAGTTGAATAGAAACAACAATATGCCCTTACTTGTATGCGTATCAACATTTTTCTGTTGTGGGTGTCGGTCATTCTTTGTTTCTCCTCCAACTGTTTCAAGCGTTCCTGATCACGTCGTAGCTTCCTGATGTAATCCACTGATGCTTTCAGTATCGATCCTTTGTTTTGTCTAAGATCACTGAAATAAATAACAATCACAATTTATGGTCAATACGTCCTATGTAAAAAATGTACAAGACATGGAAATTCCATGAAAACCAGATTTTCGTGGTAGCAAAGCATAATTTTTAATCTTTTTTTCTATTTTCAGTAACAGTGACCTTGACCCCAACGCCCCCCCCATTCAATCCCAAGCAAGGTTTTCAAATAAGCTACCTACACAGCAAGTTTCATCATGATATCTCAATCCTAACTGGAGATATAAATCGGAAACCAATTGTGGACGCCTGCCAAACTCATGCGGGTCATTTTGATAATTTTGTACAGGAATTTACAACATAAACACCAAAATACCCATACCTAAAATTTAGAGAAGAAATTTACCCCAGTACATTCAAATCTGTATCCTAACAGTGAAAATGTGATTATTTGGAAATTTTAGGGGTTGAAGCCTCAATTTAAGGGTCAAATGAAAACACTACACCTGAAAACTGATTCTTAGTGAAATCAGAGCCTCAAGAATGGAGAAGCACAGGGGTCCCACTAGCTTCTGAATCTGAAGGGTCATTTTGATACTTTTTACTGAATTTTACTAATTTATAGGCAAAATACAAATGTACCCGAGATTTTAAGACAATATGACCCTTCAAACCAAACTCTTAAGGGTCAAAATGTGGCTTTTTGGAAATGTCAAGGGTCAAAACCCCTACTCCAGAGTCCAAGGAACCCCTGAAGCATACTATGTAAGAAATAATAAAAGCTGTGTTTACTTACGGATCTATAGTTTTTGGCAGAAGTGTTCCAAGCTCCTTAATTCTATCGTTAATGTTGAATCTTCTCCGTCTTTCAACTGTAAATAAGCAATACAGAAGTCCTCTACTGGTTTTAGGCCATTTTAAATGTTTCTGTTGCCATAGCAACCACAATTTTTGGAATCTAAATATTTTTAGACGTGCATAATCCCCTTATTGCCCCCTATCCACATACCAAGTTTCATAAACCTAGCTTGGAAACTGTTTCAGTTATGTCAGGACTCAGAGTTTTTGATGGACAGACTGACAAACGGATGGCAAACCTATAGTCCCCTCCGGTCAAAAAACTATAGGGGACTAACAATCAACAAGTTCACAACTGGAGAGAAAATGGCCCTAGATTGTATATAAAAAGAAGTACTAGGCAAAATGTCAGCTGTAACAAAATATTCTGGACTGAATCCAAGGTATTATTTGTGATTTTTTTCATTTTCGCTAATATCGTCAATATATCCAGACATAAAAAACATTAATAAGCGTAGTCGCGAAATCAGGTGACAAAGGAGAAATCGGTGATTTCTAGTAGGTGTTTACTATCTGAGTTTGAAGAAATTCTTTGAATTGGTTCTTATAATAGGCATTCAATTGATTGAAACTTCCATGCTTTGAATTTTCCGAGGAATTTTATTAAAGAAATATTGTTTCTTATTTTGTTATAATATCAGATTATTGATTATGGATGAATGACATCGATCATCAGAATCGTCTAAACTGCTGCAAGCCACTAATCAATTGTATTCGATAATCAGTACATCACTAGTACATACTCATGTTATGATTGTCTTTCTTCTGTCGTTCCTTGGCCCACATCCTGGCATCGTCGTCATTGAGGAATGACGTAGGTGTCATTATTCTCTGACCAGGTAATACTGTAGGTGCAGACTGTGCGTTAGTCGCCTGACCAATCGGAGAAAATACGTAATCTGTACTGGCAGGATTCTGCAAGAAAAGGTTTAATATTTCATATAATTTTTCACATAAAAAATACAACATTATTTCTGCGTTTATTGTTTAAAAAGAGACTAAAATATAAGCTAATATGTTTGTTGTTTAAAGAGACTTACATAATTTTATCACGATAAAGTCCTTTGGCCCATGCACAAATATAAAATTCTACAGTAGAACTTTCATGCCACTAACAGTTTGGGTTGGAACACTAGAAACCTGGAACAGGTTCAGAATCTTTGATCCCGGCAAAATGAGGATTTACTGGTAAACAGTAGATGCCTCGAACATGTTGATTGCTCAAACTTTCCCAGTCCGAAGGTATTTTGAGGCATCCAAGTTTCACTGTACTTACGATACTGTAACGGTTGTTGGGTGCATAAAGGGAGGTAATTGGATAATTATGCACAAAGTAAACCCGTTAGGTTGTCATTAGAGTAGAATGGCATATATAAGGCCAACAAATCACCCTTAGTGGTGAGCTAGCTTTTCACTGATGGGATTTGTTGGTGTCAGTCCATCCGGCACGTTACAATACTATACACAGTATCAAGTGCATAATGTACAAACGAAAGGAATACACGTTTTTAACTTGCACACACAAATCAATTCAACATAAATATCCATAGAATCCCTTCCCCTTGATTTACTTTGAAATCAAACCTGCAGCTTGAAAAAGAGAATTTTGAAGTTCTTGATTTTCAAAGATGATAAAATACATTTCGCTGGCTTAGAATTAGAAGGTCATAAATACTACTTACGACCTTATAAGACACATGCATATTTGAAATCTCCATCTCAAGGTGCTTCTTGTGAGCTTATTTTCATGAAAATCGGAAGTGGTCATGTTGACCAAATTTAAGTTAAAAAGGTTGTTTTTCCATAAGTAAAGAGAAGTTTTCGGACAGTTTTTTCTCACAATTTTGTACTTATGACCTTCTAATTCTAAGCCAGCGATTTAAAGAGTGATAAAAGGTGACTACATACTGTGGATGATAATTTTTCAAGTTGAGACGTATCAATATCTCTGAGATCATCGTCGAGGTTCAAATCACATTCACGTAAGTCTGAGAGACCATTCAGCAAAAAGTCCATCTATAAATATAAACATGCATAATTAGTCAATTACTAACAGTATACAATCATTTCGATACATCATAAATGAAGGTCGCCATCAAGTGAAATTAAACATCACAATCTAGATAAAGAAATGTTGCAATCTAGATAACGAAATGTCCCAATCTGACAATTATCAAACGTCACAATCGAGATAATTAAAGTGATTTTTGGCAAAAACATTTGAGACTTAGAGTTAACAATAAATAGTACAAAATTAACAATTTTTAAAAAATATCTACAGTTGTTACTATGGTAACTTTTTCATTGGTAGAAAAAATTATTTAAGTACACAACCAATCTTTTTACTACCTTGACGCCGAGCACAAATCATTACTGGGTTCAAACACAACTTTAAAATATGGATAGCTTATTATTTCCAAGGCAATCATATGAACCAAGTGGCATGTCTGTCTGCAAGGCAACTAAGCAGTTTATAATTTTTAGAGCAAAATGAATTGATACAATCATTTACAAATTTAAGGATATAATCACTATACATAACTTACATCGGATATGCTAGTAGCATCACTCGTTACACTCATACCCACAGATAGTTCATTATCGGGATCGACCGGCGCACTTCCACTATGTGTGACCATATTTTGTATGATATCTCCGCCGGAAGATGCCAGAGGGAAGTTTGGCATGGACTGGGCACCAGCATGGTCGGCCTGAGATTGCTGGTACGAGTGTAGTTGGTGTTTCCGCTTTTCGTTGACATGAAATAAGGTTGGGTTCTCCAACTTTGTTTTAACCTACAAAATTCATACAATAATTATCTGAATTGTGTGAGTAATAAAATATGAACAGGTCACAATGTTAATGTGTTTATAAACACAGTACATCTATATAAAAAACAAAATTTAATATATACATGTACATTGAACAAGTTTTCATTAAGAAAAATACCCTTTTTATGAATTTATGAACAAGTCGCACGCTGCATTTTAAATTGCGTAATGATATATAAATATAATATTCAATACCAGTAATGGCTGGTTATTGAATAATTTATTCCCAATTATCTTACAAAACTGTATGTTAGTACTTGTCCATTTCCCTGAACCACACTGTTATAAACAGGCCACAGTTTTTTTATTGTTATGTTTAAAGGAGTTTAAAAAATGTTGCTGTCATGAGTAGAGAATGGACAAATAACAAGAGGCCCTTTTGGGGCCCTTAAGGTCACCCACACAATGGCAGGTGAACAACCGATGTTCCCTTTTTCCAATCCACCCTTTAGCAAACTAAACTTTAAAAAAATTCCTGTAAACTGAAAAATAACAAATTTGGCCTTAAAACAGCATCAGATTCTAATATTGATAGCTATATAAAAATTATATATAACTGGTATAGGAGGACAAAGATCAAGCAGTACTTGAGACATGAATGAATCATAGCCATTGTTTGAGTGGTTATAACAATAGTTGACAAGCGGTAAAGAATTCCACTTTCTAAGTGATTATTACATATCTTCATTAAAGTAATATGCACACCCTATTTTATCCACTTCTCTTGATGGCTTAACACCATTTTTTAAGAATCACATAATTTTATGAGAATAGAAAACATCTACCGTATTCCCTCGAATAAACGCCCCCGGGGGCAATGCTATTTGCAAAAGGGGGCGTTTAATTTGAGAGACTTTTTTAAAATCAATACATAATTTAAGTTATTTGAGGTTATTTTTAATTTTTTCAATTTCTTTCTTCAAAAATAGTGGGGGCAGCATTTATTTCAGGGAATACGGTATGTCACGGAAATACATTAGACGGAATGGCAACTCATTCGACCCCCACTATATTTCTTATATAGGCCGCCATACTGGAATGAAATATCGCGATCGGCTTACTTGTACGAGACTTAACGAGACTTGGCGAGATTCTCAAGTTGGCGCTATTTTTCCCCGCTAGCCGCCGCCATCTTGGATTATTTCATAAATTCAGCCTAATTTGTCAATGAGATATTTGTTTTCATTTAAAGCAACTCTTCGTCAAAATAAGCAAAGATGGGAATTTATTTGTTCCCTTATGTGTTTGGAAAGTTTTTGTATAGATAGTTTGGACGATTCATCTGTCAATTGTGACATAGACCACATTTTCTGTGACCTATCCTGATCGATAAATATTCAATCGACGGGTTTTGGATTGCTTCCGATATTTACTTTTTTAAACCCCTAAGGAAACTTATTTACGACTGTTTTTCTAATAAATCAATATTTTTTGTGATCTTTGGGGTGTCCTCTATTCGTTGAAAATGATCAAACCACTTAGTTTTGTGGTTTTGACACGAAAAAAAGATTTCTTTTGGATAAGTCATGTTCACAATTATCGTGCTTACCGAAGCGCGCAATGCATTATGGGTAGTCAGGTCATAACTAGGCTATTTTTAGACCTGCTTATCCGTTCTGTGTATATCCGTGGGTATGTGCTCATTTTAAGAAGCCTGCTAGCATTTTGTAACAATTCATTTGATTGGTCAATGGTATCCGGTACAGCCAATCAGAAAAGAGCATACATTCATAGATTGCTGCTTTAAGTGATTTATAAAATACAAACAGCATTGCCTGAAGTGTAGACAGTTTAACAATCATATAATGCACACAATGTGTATTACTACATTTAGCCTTTCATTTTCTCAACACGCAAATTTCTAGGAATTATTTTTTATAGAATGAATACAAGGAAACATATACATGTATAATCACACATCATCAACAATTGACCATGAAAATAGAAAAAGATCATGTTAAGTACTTGGTGCAAATCCAATCTTCGTAGATCTTAACATATATGATTTGAAATGAGATTTTACATACAATTGTGAACTATATAAATTTTATTACAATTTCTAAAATATTTTTTTTCATTATAATTTCCACTAGCACTGATTTGTATATAAACCCCAGATATTTGCTAGTACTATATTAGGCTGATCAGCACTATTTACGAGATTCAAAGCACTGTATCTTCCAACATAGAAAGATTTATTTCCGTGCAATTGAGGAAATATGCATTATCTTTCCATTGGAAATTATATTGTCCTTTTATTTTACTTTTGAAATGGGTCAATTTTTAGGACATGTAGAAGGTGTAAGAAAACCACCACCATGAAAAATACCGTAGTTCCCTGAGTATAAGTCGCGATCGTGTATTGGACGCAGGTAAAAAATGAGATTTATAAGAATGAAAGAAAATTTGTTTTGAAGGAAATCGGGCAAAAATTGTGGAAGTATACCAACCTGAAGAACTTGTCGTGGGACGACATCTGATGATAGAGATGACTGTGTTAGTGGTACATCAATGCCTTGTGTAGGTATATACGATGATTTTAATGATTGTGAATATTCTAGTTCTCGTTTCTTCTCCTCCTCCGCCTGCTGTCGCATCAACTGCTGCTTGAGATTTGTTCGCATTGGTAGTGATGCATGTTTTATCTCTGCCGTCTTCGGACTGAAAATAAATAGTACATGTAGTTGATTAATACTTTATAATACACACTTTATTAGGCCGACAATATTTATAATAATTACATGTATTATTTTCCTCCTCATTTGGTATGTGTGGGTCAAGGCATCTAATATAAAAGTTCTACTATAGATATGATGAAATGTTCAATCCCCTTTCTACATTTCAATTAAACATCATTTTATAATATTCTACATTTTTTTACAACACAACATTTTCATTTAAAGCACTTTAGTATGAATATGGTCAAACAGCCAGTTAGCCACAGCCACTTAGAAGCCACATGGCTGTCAAACGGTCACACAGAAGTCAAACAGCTGAAGAGCAGTCAACTAACAGCTACTCAGTTATTAAAATGCCAATCACATTTAAACATTGTATAACACATATTCATCTCACTTTTTGTCTTTCTGAATGATCCATGCTTTCGTTACCAACATAACTGCTTTCACCATGTGGCTATGTTAGAAATATTATCTAAATTTAGAACTAATGGTAAAACCCATCAAGCATTACACGTGTGTATTATTTATAAATACATGTGAGACACCAACAGTCATGTACATGTCACAGAATGCAATCCTTGTTTACGATAATTATATATCCAAATATTCCAACATCCCACAGCCTAGAACACAAATCAGCATCAGCATTCTCCAAACCAATCAACTCCTGGAAACATTTTTCAAAAATCTTTAATTCTAAACTACCATAGCAAACTTTTATTATAAAGTAATATATAATTAATTCAATTGACTTCCATTAATTAAAACAATGCATATGTTCATTACATAGAACGAGTCGAGGTTGGTGTACAATATTCAATGACCTCTGATTAGAGAGGAAAATTATACCATACATGGTCCATGTATCAAATATCAACCATCATTATCTTAAACACAAACTGGATTATCAGTGAATATGTATATCGAGATGGGACATGTCTACCGTTAAACACCATCCAATCCTATATACATACATCAACTCACAGTCTCTGTAGTGAGTCGTATGGATCACTGATCCACTTAAAGTGTTATTTAGAACCAACAAAGAAGTTCAACCTTGAAACTGGAGTGACTGTCTTATAACAAGAAACAGTATTCAAAGTTACTAAAACCTCAGACAGGGTCCTATTCTGATTAAAAAACACCAGTCCCTCAGATGACAAAACAATTTGAGTTTGAAATCAGATAGTAATTAACCGACAGTAATTAGTATGCCTAGACATATATAGATCCCTCGCAGTACATTTATTAATCATATCGTTAATGTACACCAAGATACAATGTAATATGTACACACTGTAAATGGGCATTAAATTTCATTGATTTTGGCAAGGATCTAAAATTATGTATTTTTCGATAGTTGATTTTGGTAAAACGCCTGATTGATGGGGTTATAAATTTGTGGGTTACAATACATGGAAGAGGATTACCCCTTGTCAAATAAGTCAGAGGTCTTTAGATCTACTTAATTCATGGAAATTACTAATTTTGTAGTCCAAGTTCGAAATCACGAAATCAATGAAAATTTAATCCCCACGAAAAAATAATTATTTTAAAGTATCTGATACAGTGAAACATTTATCTAGCAATGTAAGAGTGGGTGATATCGTCTAGTCTGATATCCATACAAGCCTGGTACATGTTGGCCTATTTTTGATATGGTATAGTACGGAGAATTTGACATGATTCTGATCTTTATGCATGAATATATTACAATGTTCTTGTGTTGAATATATCAATTTCCGCAAGCAAATAGTGCAATATCGGTCCTTTAGATTAGCGTTGGTATTACACATAGAGCTTCTTCGAGATACTTCCCGTTCATACAACCGAGGTTATTAATACACAATAAATCAGCTATTAAATTATGCTAATAGAAGGTCAGGAGTCGTGTCAAATTCTCTTGACTATAGATAACATTTAACATTGATTTCAGAGACCAGGATGCAGGCATACTTTCACCTGATAATTTCTACTCTATATTTGATATATTACTCTGGACTTCAGGAAAACTTGAAAACAAGTGATATGACAATTTATCTTTGTCCGCTTTATAATATATGACCTACTTAGTAATTAACTAATGAAATGCTTGTAAATAATTAATATATCTGGACTAAATAAATAATCAAATCTCAATTATAATTATTGTTCATATTAATATAAAGTTTACATTTCAAATTCATGTTTAAATGCATAAAAAAATAATATATGCATTATTGCATTTCTGTAACACAGAATATATAGTATTACATTCTATGTATGGCAATATAAGAAAGATGTGTACTTTCACTTTCCCTGACACAATAAGGGACGCAATTTTTCGGCGCTAAACCCGCATTTGGAAATGCGTGCATTATAGCATACCTGCCAAGTACTCCACTTTTTTTATAAATAAAATAACTGATTTTCCGTTTACTCAGGATTTCAGATAGTATTTTTTGGCTCTTTGTTGTTATTAGCAAATATATTACCAAATGAAACTGCCTGACACCATTTGAAGTGTCATTGTTTATCGTGATTTAATAAGTGTCAGATTTCTGTTACCACTCCACTTTTGGATTTTGGAAACTTGGCAGGTATGATTATAGGGACCCGCAAATGCAAGAATCTTTCATAAATAGTTCACTCTTTATCATTACACTGTTATGCTAGTTGTGCATTGTGTGATTGACCAGGCCCGGGTCTAAACTCGGGTTCAGTCTTTTATCAATTGAGAATATAATGTGAGCATATACAGTCCATTTAATTAGGTCTGTCACTTGTATACAAACATTGCAATATCATAACATTGTAGTTTTAATGTTTTAAACATTTTGATTGGAGAAAAAGGCAATTAAAACCCATACCTTATTCACTAAGCTACATACTAAAACACATAATATCTATTAAAATAAAACTTTAATAAGAGAAATTGCAATGTTTATGTACACAATGTTATGTAAACAAGTGACCGACCTAAATAATCCATTTATAACTCCAACGCGATAAATTGCAGTACAAAAACAAACACAATATTGCCTATATTTTTGTTATGTATTAAAATCAAGGACCGTAACGCTTACCATTGAAAGCATTCAAACATTTGGCACAACATATAAAGTTTTCATGCTCCTAAATATTCAGAAACGATAAATATAGCGGATTTTGTGTTTGTTTTTGTATTGCAATTTATCGCGCTAGAGTTATATACATAGTCCGCCCAGGATAATGTAATATTTACAAACATGAATCGGTTTGGTAAACTGTGGCAAAATTGGTTTTACAAATGACTTAAATAAACAGATAAGGTTAGTATTTACTGCAAACATCTCTGATAATTCTTGCACATAATTTTAATCCACCTTTGTGGAATATACCAAATTTTCTTGCCTTTAATATTATCCTGGGCGCACTATATTTAACTGTGTTATGATGCTTGATAGAGCGAGGCAATAATTTATGTAATTGGTAGTTTCATAATTTTGTGCTCCATTAATGTCAACCATGTACTTTACATTTAACGTGTTCAACTCCTATGTCACTCAATAAAGATCTACTGACATGACATACAATATTATAAAATATACATTAACTTGAGTTGTGTTACGTTTTATTTGTGAAATCTACAAGATAGTTTTCCATCAGCATCTTCATAACAAAAACAACTTACACACTCATCTATGTAACTTAACATAATGTCTGCTGTTTTAATATTTATATTAAACAACAAGTCACCAACAGATGTTGCTAGACAATTCAAGTGCATCAACAGTTATTATTTATAATAATGAATAATACATAATATCAATGAACATTTAGTATAGCTAATATTGATAGTGTTTGGTAACATATGCCCTACGTTCAAGGAAAGTAACCTGCAAACAAGTTTAACAATCACGGGTTTTTGTCGATATAATCCTTCGTTGTACGCTTTGTTTGCGACATACAATTTGAAAGTGCTAATTCACGTTTTTTCCGTTTTCAGTTCGAAATATGTACGTATGCACAGATTTTACTATTCACATTCTTTTGTTTGCCTCTGTCCGCCATTTTGTTTAATTAAACAAATACACGCACACCACCTCCGGATATGGTTAGCCAAACTTGGCGTATGTAACAAACATGTTTTTCAAACATACAGTTCAACGAATAACAGTGTGCGTACCAGGAGCGAAAGGTATGTCACATAATGTTTCCTTGAACGCAGGGCTGATCATTCCGTGGGCAAACCAACAGTTACCTAGAACTTTAATACTGCCGAGACTGTCATGCAACTGAAATATTTATGGCATATACCGGTACATGTACACCATTACCATTTTGGCCAATAATGTCAGTATGGCATGGCCATGGATTGAACCCGAGACCTCTCACACACAAAATGCTCTACCACTAAGCCTGGGATTGAACCCGAGACATCTCACACAAAATGCTTGACCACTAAGCATATGAGGCATACTCTACTTAGACCTGTAACCACCGAACATTATGTAAACTACTAGATAATTGACACATCGTTTGTAAAAAACAGATGGAGATGTCACAGCTGGCTTCAGGACATGAACTCCATATAAGTACCCATACTTCACTTATCACCATAATAACAAGTACAATGTAACATCAGTCAAATCTGTATGGCAAAAGTCGGCAATGGATTACAATATTTTTATTTTCCCTCTTTGTGAATAGAATTCCATGCAAATCTTTAAATCTGTGTAAATATACTTTCATAACAATAAAACCTACAGTATAATATATTGGAACTTTCAGCCACAAATTTATAAATCTGCGAAGTAAGTCTGTCACCGTAATGTGGGAAATAAAGATCAGGCGAATATAAAGTGGTTTATGTGAACTTGTGAAGTGGATCCTATCAACACAACACTTGACTTAAAGTGGATGTGTTTTATACGTCAGTACAAGTATCTGAGTACAGAAACCTCAATCACAGCTTGTGACACGTCATACACAGGCAATTTAATAATTAGCAATCATCATCCCAGTTTCAAAGCCTAAATCTCTATTATAATTTCACTATAAACAAAGAAGACAAATTCAGGATTCAAAAACCTGAAATCTGACACTGGGGGCAATTATCGTCAAGCCTGAATATCCAAGTTTCAAAGCCTAAAACTTGATCTATATATATCAATATAAACAAAGAAGAAAAATTCAGGATTCAAAAACCTGCAATCAGGCAGCACTAGTACTCACAGTAAGGCCTGAAAATACCAGCTAGGCCTGCTGGATACATGCGTAGCATAACCACACAGAAAAATGTTCACCGTGATTGAGGTTCTGTACTCAGATACATGTTTGTACCAGTATTTTATTTAAAATTTAATCATAAACCTTTTGGCATAACACCTTCATCAACATAAATACTTTTTTTAAGAGAAGAAAGTTTAATTAACAATTATAAGTCTATTACGGTATCTATTTCTTTATTGAGAAGTTAGAGCTGTCATCTATTTGGACTGTGTACCAGCATATCGATGATACCGATATACTGTCTGAAAGAAAATACTCATCAAAAGATCGATTCACACATATAGATGAAACAGTTCCAGACTCATCATTCATGATTCACTTATTTATTTGTTTATTTTAAGCACAGCACATTATGGTATGGCTAGATTATAAGTTTCAGCTTCCACTTAGAGCACCGCAAGATGGGCAACACGCTGAATGTTTTTATTCATTTACTACCAGAGATACAATATCATAAATTTCCTTCAAAGAAAAACATTAACTATACAATTGATTACTTCAAGTATTTAGACACGATTGTCCTTGAATATACCAAGAAAACAAATAAATACCCTGTCATTTAGCTTGCATGAACAAATATAGTAAAATCAGGGGTATCCATTCAATTCATGGAACAAAAATAAAATGGAGAAATGAAGAAATAGGATTCACGTTGAGAGTGACTCCAGCTCAAATTTTTATTTACATTGGTCAAATACAATAAGGAACTTAAACCAATTCATTATACTGATAAATCCTATTTAGTCCCTTATTCAACACGCAATGTCATATCTCAAAAAAAAAATATCACCCAAATACATCATATCGGGGAAATAATAACATTTTGTAATATAGTAGAGTTTACCTTTGCTCAGTCACATCGTTATTAATAGTATTCCAAGTATTTTCTTCCGTACTAGCAATTAAATTGGCAAAATCATTTACATTGATCGTTTCCCAATCAGAAAAAAACCTTGCCATTTTCCAAATCCTTCATATTTATTAAGTTTGAACCAAACTTATTCGCAACATTGAACAATGACAGCTATTTAAACATAATTTTTGCAAGACCTGATGCAACGTTTTGACTATTAGTAATTTATTACATGTATGTTGGGAATTCCAACTTCTTTCATAAAGTTTACAAATTATAACTAGTTCTTATGTTAGGAATCTGGAATTCCATATGATATGGAACCATTTTCTGGTGCATGCAATTGGGCTGATATTAGATTTTTTTTGTTTAGATTAATATGAGTTACCAAACCTACTTCCAGAGGCCCAACTTTTTTTAAGATTAAAGATAACAATAAGCCTAACCTACCCACCAGGCTTAATAATATTTCTGGGTCAGTTAACTCAAAACAAAGAACTTTCTAAAGGTCAACTTCAGAGCTCTGCGTTCTAAGGCAGTGACACTTGAGTTTTTTTATCCTAATAAGGAATTGTGATCTATCACATGGTATCCTTACAAGCTGAACCAGCATGCACTCTGGATTCCTACCATGAAACATTTATTTACGACATTTCTATTATTGGAGTTGCAGTTAATATTGTTCTCTGCGTTACATCGTATAGCCGAGAACCACAGTATGAGCCATTGTGGCCAAAACTGGTTTGGTCAACTTGCAGTGATTTTTTTCCTTCTTTGTTTGCTACCGGTAAACGGTACCTTCCCAATTTGAAAAAGGCTATAGTTTTCCCAAATTCGAAGGGAGAAATTCCCAATGAACATTTAAAAAAAAAAATTCAAAATCAGACATAAAATGGCAAAGTTATGAGCATTTTTGACAAGAGGTCAAACATAAAAGTTTACAGAAACCAGTAAAGAGTCACAAGTAATCTCTTTTTCTGTTTTATTTGGTCTTTCTACTTCTTGAAAATTCCCAATTTCGAGTTGTCACAACGCAAAAATTCCCAATCTGAACGGACCCGGACCCTTTCCCAAATAGGCGAAAAAAATCACTGTGGTCAAGTTTTGTTGGTATAAAAGGTGATGAAATCACCGGAGCGTTTACTTCTAGCGAGATATTCATTCGTGCAGTATCTAAAATTTGATATAAAGTATTATATCATAGATATATGCATGTTTAGGAAAAGTTGACCAAAAATGAACTAAAATCTGAAAAATTTTGTATCTTAATTTGATGATTTATTTTCACAATTTGAAAAGTTTCCGCGCCTAATTTTTCACAATTTTGAGAATTTTCACGCTAAATTTTCACAAAACTAAAGGGCTTGGGCCTCTTCACAATTCAGCAAAAAAAAGCCCTGTGTGTCAAGTATGGTGTTGAGACCAACAATTCTTCAATGAGTCTATTCTTCATATCCAACTATGGAGATGTTATAAAGCTATAAATATATACATGTAACAATTCCGTTTATCATAATTGCTGCCATGTCAACCAGAAACATTGAAAACAGGTAATTAAGAATTGCAAGCAATACCGAAGTCCCCTACCAGTTTGAAGCCATTTTCAATGTTTCTGTTGCCATAGCTACCACAATTTTTGTCAGAATCAAAATATCTTTAGACGTGCATAACCCCTCATTGCCCCCTATCCACATATCAAGTTTCATAAACCTAGCTTGAAAACTGTTTGAGTTATGGCAGGATCCAGATTTGGGCATATTTTCACTCTTTCTGTCGCCATAGCAACCACAATATTTGTCAAAATCAAAATATTTTTAGATGTGCATTATCCCCTTATTGTCCCCTATCCACATACCAAGTTTCATAAACCTAGCTTGGAAACTGTTTGAGTTATGTCAGGATCCAGATTTTTTGACGGACGGAATGACGGACAGACGGACGGAGGGCAAACCTATAGTCCCCTCCGGTAAAAAACCGGTAGGGGACTAATAATTTAAAGGGTCAGGCTTTATCGGAATAAAAAAATATTTAAATGTACATAATCTCCTAAATGGCAACTACCCAAATACAAAGTTTCATAACCCTAGCTGAAAAACTGTTAAGAGTTATGACAGGATTCAGATTTTAAGTATTTTCACTATATCCATATCCATAGCAATCACAATTTTCATTTGAATCACTAATTGTTTTAACAAACATATTAATCTCTTTATTGGTTCCTATCCACATACCAAGTTCCATAAACCTAGCTTGGAAACTGTTTGAGTTATGGCAGGACCAAGATTTATTGACGGACAGAGTGCAGGTACTTTAGCGTCGAAATAGTTTGACTAGGTGAAGTAGTGAATCTGTTATATATTTGTCATACCGTAAGTAGAGTAGGGTAAAACCAACATTGAATGAGTCTGCGAGTCTGTAAAAATTTGTCTACCGCTTTTGACAAACAAAATGTTTCTTATATTTAACATGACCCCCTGTTTTTATTCTCGATATGGACATTACAGGATAAAACCCATTTCTCCAGACTCTAAATTTCACGGTCAGGGGGGTAGCAAGCAATACGTCGTAAAGCGGGAGTGTATATATATTTTCTTTTTTCGACGTTTCAACAAGAAAAACGTATAAAACAATTAATGCACATTATCATTAAACATTTTTGTTATTAAACTATAGCAAGAATTATCCTAAAATATGCTTTATATTCAAAATATTGCATTTCATTCTACACTGCTGCTGCCGTAGCTCGATACCGATGATGAGAAAATATAAGCATTTTTCAAGTTAAACATATTATTTCGGCAAAAATGTTGTCAGCGAAGTCGTCAAATAGTGTTGCCATTGTGTTCAAGTAAGACTTTTTACAAATTAATATCATTTGGCTAAAAAAAATCATGATTATTAAAGCTGGTTGCACTATACGCTGTATGCAGGTGCTCCCCTTCGGAATATCTCCCACATTGCCGCTCAATTAATTCTGTAATCCCGGAAAATGGGTTTTAACCAGTAATGTTGATATGGCGAATGGTCTTTTTTTGCAGCTGAAACATACTCTTTCAAATGATATGTGTTTCAAGTGAAAATAGACTTTAACGTGATACAATGTGGGGCAGACAATTGTCACTTTACATTGAGCTAAAGTACAATTTTATTTGGCAGTGGCTAGCCGTCCGGTGCCGGACGACTAGACAGCGAAATTAGTCGTCCGGCATTAAAAATATAGCTAGAAGTAGTAAGGGAACATAGAGTGTTTCAATAACAGTATAATGAGGATGGGGAAAGTATGTGTATAATTATGACTTCATGCTGAAAAAAATGAAATTGTTGTGTTAGGTAATTGACAGTTTGGAATATCACTGGTTATAATTAAGCGTGAAAACAATGTTGCCGTTTATGAATCGAATCATGGTAGGCCCTATTGTATATTGCATTAAAAAATACAATTGTAAATTGTTTTGTTTTGTATATATGTGTCATTCAAACTGCGAATGAAAAATAATTAATTGCCATATTAGCGTTGCTTGTGTAACCTCGGCAAATTAACGTGCAAACTTAGTTTTCCAATATGGCGGACAATAGATCGGATAGTATATTCTTCGTCCCAGAATAGACGGAGATACACGACCGCTCACAAATTGGATGCAGATAAATGCACTACCATGTCTTGACGAATTCGTAGTTTATTACATGGTAGAAATATATGTGATACTTATATCACAAGAAAATAACTGAAATTCTGGATGCCTAATGCATAGAATGACAGTTACATAGCCAATGCCGGACGACTAATTTCGCTGTCTAGTCGTCCGGTGCCATAGTATAAACTGGCACGAATGAATGCGGAATCGCTGTCGGCATGAGATCTATATATAGTGCAAAAAATATCCAAGTTGATTGAAATGGTAATGCTGTGTTAAAGTGACATACAGTAGCATTATGCTATGCTCATTATGATAAGTAGTAGGTAATGGAGACGTAGAAGAAATGGTACATGTGTCACAAACAAAACTAATGTGGCAATTAATTATTTTTTATTCGCAGTTTTAATGACACATATATACAAAACAATACAATTGTACTTTTTATTTGTTTTCATTTTAAATACAACAACATCAACAATATACAATAGGACCTACCATGATAACATTTATAAACGGCAACATTGTTTTCACACTATTATATAACCAGTGACATTCCAAACTGCAATTACCTTACACAGCAATTAAATTTTTTCAACATAAAGTAAAATACTTTCATTATCCTCATAATACTGTAATTGAAACATTCTTTGTTCCCTTACTACTTCTAGCTCTATTTCTAATGCCATTTCTAATACACAGCTGCACCATTGCTATTTATCGCGCTTTATAAAACCCGACAGCGATTTCCGCATTCATTCGTGCCAGTTTATACCATTCCAATACGGCGGACAATATACGGAGATACACGGGAGGTCACAAAATGGTTGCAGATAAGGCATTGACATGTCTTCCCTATATTCGTAGTTTATTATAATCTTTATTATAAGGTAGATGCATAATGCGTAGAAATAGAATGACGGTTATCTAGCCAATGCATGTAGCGTTTGCGAGTAGTCCACAGACGGTTGACTAATTTCGCTGTCTAGTCGTCCGGTGGTTTCTGCAGCCCTATTGGATGTTCTGCATCATTGTTTTCTTATGCCTTTTCAGTAATTGATCATGACAAGCACTCTATATCGTTTAAATATATATCTAGCCACAATTTAAATCAATTAAACCTTATTTAATTGATTAGTCGACAAGTATTTGCATAAAAGAGAATGCACAAAATACGTGACGGTGTACCCATTCTTGACACCTAGTATGACGTCACAAAACAACACAACAATAACATTTCGCAACATATTTTACCTTTGAACGATCGTGTTGCTCTTTAGCTGATAATAATTTTTATCACCAATATTCTCTTCCATGCCGACAAGATCAGAAATATCATCGACAATTCCCGAATCAGCCATAATTTAAATAAATATGAACGAATATCGTTCCTAGTTTTGTCTTCTCCTCTCCAACAAAATCGTGACTACATTGCCGATTGTTGATTGGTTGAAAATAATCGGTCGCCAATTTCAACGATTTTCATTGGTCGGTTTGCAAGGCTAGGATCTATATTTAGAAATAACGTCATTACTGGAAAACCCACCGGTGTTAAGGTTAAATACATTTTAGCGTGATAATGATATTCGCCTTGTAAGATGGTCAAAGGGAGACAAATCTTACTTAAAAATAGACAAATCGCACCAATAAGTTACTTCCCAAATGTAAATAAAAAAATGTATTTTAGATCTTTGACTCTGCGCAGTCACTGTCTCGGTAAAAATTTGTGAAATGGCCAAAGTATGCACGTTTTTTTAGGAAATAAAGGTCAACTTTTAACCTAGAAAATGTTTATTTTGGCTACATTATTGTCCCATGGATACGGCCCTAGTCTAGCATTTAATAGGTGCCAACACTGAGACGCAGATATTCGTGAAGTTGGCAAGACATTGGACATTGAACATTGGACATTCAATATTTTGAATACATTTCTGGAGATAAACATTGAACATTCATTTTTATTTGTTTTAATGCACTTCTATCTGCGTGACATTGAACATGCAATGTTCTTGGTGTTACGTGTTCTATCCAAAGATCTTTAAATATCCATTTACGTAAATGCAGGTCTTTGTTCTATCAGCGCGACTTTGAACATTCAAATTTTGTATGTAGTTGTGAGTGATGGTCCGTATAGCAGTGAAACCATTCAGTATCTAGACTGGGTCAAAGATCATACACATTTCTTTTCAAAATGGTGGCTCCTATAGGCAATTTAGCTAAGTGTCTGCCAGTTCCATTCTCCCGTATTCTTTGACTGGGTTATATAAAATCGAAGATCATAATAAAGAATGATAAAATGACGTGATGAGGTGGGTGGGTCGAAGTACATTGTACATGACAACAATCTGCAGATCTATATAATGCACGAGAATTAAGTTTTTGCTCAGTGTTGGTTACGAAAAAGAAATCATAGTGGGTCGTCTTCTACCATTGACGATACAGGATCGCATGGAAGCAGCATAATGTTAACCTACTTTCGCATCCAATTCATGTAAACTATTCGTTAGTTATTTGGTTGTCGAGTGCGCTAACTTTAAACAACAAGTCATCAATGTTTTGAAGACTGAGCAGAATCCCAGTTTTCTTCAATAATGGGACACAACTCTGCAACGTGGTATTATATTGCCGTAGTACAATGTAACATAATCGCCTCCCTTTTCATTCACAGCAAAGAACAAACTTGGTTACGACGGGTAATGAATGACATTTGACCAAGCCAATCTTTGAGTTATCTAAGGTCCTGATTATTTAAATATTTCAAAATATTTTCGCCGTCAGATCAGCCAGTCATAGTAAAAGGTCACATGAAGGACGATGTCGCTCGAACAATATCGTCAGTATTTTGTGTCATAGTAAGGGGTCAGTTAATTTTTGTAACATAAGCGTAAACATTACTTAAGGCGATAAGTATACTGTCACTGTAGTTGACTCGGCAAGGTCACACAAGTATGTTGGGTGATTGAAACAGTTGGGATATTCTCAATACACCACGATGAAATCCTACAAGTCTGTACTGTCTACAGAGTACATGGAGCCCATTGACTGACTACAAGCGCTATCACGTATTGGGCGATTTTTTGAGATTACTACCCTTTTAATGAAGCACAGAAGGTGTGGATTGCCTCCATTGGTAAGCTTCAAAGCGCTTTTCTTACCAACTGACCCCATGTACTAATCTAATAACAGGATGGATTGTCAGCCGTCTTCGATCTAACCAACATGGTATATGGTTCACATACGCTTGGGGTCGGGACGGGCCATGGATGATCGACTAGCCCAATTCCTTAAACTTAACAATAACGATACCTTGGCTTATTGGGAATAGAGTGTAAATGAATAACCGTGATTATAATCATGGAACCCAGGAAGCAAGCTTAAGGATGTTTGAACATACGACTATGCTAGTCTGACTAGTATAATAATTATATATGTTGTTAATCAAGTTATACTTGCATGAATATTGAAGCTAAAATTTAAGACTTGCTGACATTATTTTGCACATGTACGTACATGTGTTACCCAGTGGGTAGAGCACTTGGTTCTCACGGACGAACCTTTTAACAATGCCGGGTGTTTGGAATACGCCAACTCTTTAATGAAAAAAGTACTGGTCATCAAAATATGAAATCTTTTAAAATCACTGCAAACATTTTGGAGAAAGTTTAAATAATAAATTCTGATACAAAATCGCAAATGAATGTCGAAATATGTTACGTTACTGCCAATATTTTACTTGGTACATTTACCCTGGTTACCCTGGTAAACACTCTTTCATAGTTATCTTATGTGTTTTTTTTTAAATTTTAATTATGCAAGACCTTCTGACAAAACAAACGTATCATACACTGTACTGATTCTTTGAAATATTAGCATCTTTGTTTACATTTAATTTCAACATCGTGATAAAACAAAGTCTTCTATATAACTCGTTTAATCAGGTCAGTCAAAGAATACGGGAAGATGATCTTTGGGTCAGTCGACTGTTTATACAGAGTATATAAACAATGAAATTTCTCTTATTAATTTGTAAATTTAACAAATATTGTATATATAAGCACAGGAACTTGCTAATTTAAAAAAATGAAAAAAAAATTGAAAACCAAATTAAGTAGATCTATGCCTATATTTTAATACAGGCTCTCAGTATTGAATTTTTTTTTCAATTTTTTTTTCCATTTTTTTCCTTTCTTTTAAAATTACAAAAATGTATGCAAGTTCCTGTGATATATATATATATATAAGTATATGGCTTGATGCATAAGGTATTGATTTTTAATCAATGAAAATGCTTTGTTATGATAATTATTATTGTTTGTATACAAGTGGCATACCTGAATAAACGGACTACACATATATTTAGAACAGACTCATGAGTTAACTTGTTATCATGCAACAGTCAGGCTGTTCTACTTTATTAACTACGTAATGTCATTCACATCGTATCAGCTGTTTGCTTGCGAAATGCTCTACTGGTATATGTGAACTAAAATGACCCATATTTATCGGGTATATAACCACTGCGCATGCGTCGAAATCATGTTTCATGAACTCGATAATATAACATTCCGATGAATCGTCGCAAATCCCAGTCAGAAAATCTGCAAATTAGTGTACTTGTCTGTATTTGCTCGAGGCGTTTTCGGAGATTTAACTGGTTTGTGCCCTGGGGTGTTTAATAAATTTGTGATATACAGTAAAACTGTATGAAGACCACCCCAACCACTTCAAGTACAGCGTCAAACCACACTGACCACCATTCAGAACATAGCTTCGAAGTCAAGCCTTTGCTCTCTATTCTTCAATCTTTATATCAAGATTATGCATGAATATATTACAAGGTTCCTGCGTTGAATACATAAATTTTTGCGAGCAAATCGTGCAATATTGGTCATTGGTATTACACATCGAACGTTTTCGTGATGCGTCCCGGTTATGAAAACATAGACAACATACAACCGGGGTTATAAATATAGACAACATATCAGCTGTAAAGTTATGCTAATAGAAGGTCGAGAGTCGTGTCAAATTCTCCGGACTATACCCGATATCAAGGTCAACAATTGTAATGTCCTTCGAATGTCCTTCATTTAATCATACGTCCCCCATGAAAATCGCGAATGACTTACTGTATGTCAGTATACTTAAAATACCTGTGTTACTAAAATCATTCTAGCCTCTATCAGACGAGATTTTTTATGACAAAACAACATTTTATAATGTGAATATTTTGCTTGTTACGACATATGATTATTTTGGACATAAAATATAGCGACGTTTGTCCTTGTCTGCAACGTTATGACTTTTTTGTCCTTAAACTGAGTGTGAAAACTGATATCTATGTTGTAAAGCGTCTGACTAGATTTCACGATATTTCTGACAAGTTTGTAGTACGATTTTTACTCCCAAAAATTGAAACGAATGCACGACTCAGTTACCAGTCTAATGTCAAAATCGCACACACCAAGAAGGGCCATTGTCACCGCAAGACTGATGCACGATTCTTGTACATCGGCCTCATGTGTTGCACCAACCCATACTGTACGGCGAAATCGCCTAGCAAAGTTAAGTACGAAAACATTTATTTAGACCACTCGGCTATTGTAACAACCCACAAAGGTATATATACATGCATATTCATTATTAATATCAATTATGTCCATTTATTCAGGCCTGTCACTTGTGTACAAACATTGCAACATCATAACCGTTCACGGTATTTGTATTGTTTTAAACATTATCATTTGAGAAAAAAACAGTGAAAACCAATACCTCATTCACTAAGCCACGTACTAATACACAATATACACACATTAAATTAACACAAGTTGCATTAATAAGATAATTTGCAATGTTTATGTTATAGTTAGAACATATTAAGTAAATTTTAATGATTAAAAAGGGCGGAGCGAGCGAAGCGAAGCGATGCCTTTTTAGTCATTAAAATTTACTTAATATGTTCTAACTAACTTAGAATATAACATTCTGCATTCTGATTGGCCGATAGAAATTAGCGCCAACGCAAGACGTCAAGTCTGTTAAGAGAAAATTTTAATGATTAAATTTTCATTTAACCGCGAGAATGCGGCGTTTTCATTGGCTCATAATGTAGGTTATATTCTAAAATATGTTATGTAAACAAGTGACTGACCTGATTAAACGAGTTATATACTGTCCGTTTAATCAGATCCGTCACTCAGTGTATACAAATATCATAGCATTGGAGTTTTATTGTTATAACATTTTGACTGGAAAAAAGGCAGCGAAAACCAATACCTTATTCACTTAGCTACATACTAATACACATAATGTCTATTTAAATAATACATTAGTAAGAGAATTTGCAATGTTTATATACAGCATGTTATATGTAAACAAGTGACTGACCTGTTTGAACTAGTTATACCTCGCACTATGAAAATGTGTTTGTATTTTACTATACATTTGTCATCATTAAATTTTGTCATACATGTATTTTACAATGACGAACATCAAAGTGCATTGACGGGGTACTGACACAAATAAAACGTGCACATGAAGGTTGCTCGTTCCACGTTGAAAGCCATTGGCCAATCAGACCGGAAAAACGATTGGTTACAGCCGTGACTCTTAGTATGAAAATCCATAGTGAAAACATTATTTTGAACGTGGAAATATTTTAGATTAAAGTAGCTTACGTAGTATTAAATTGTTTTGAAACGTTTATCAACATAAAAAATGACAAATTATAAGAATATTCATATTATATGTCAATGATTATGTATATTTACGTTATCAGGACCATGGCGGATAAGTTAATAAAGTGTCTATGTGTGCGATAATGCCAGTGTTAGAGGGTGAAACTATGCTAATAAGGATTAAGAGCGGACGATTGAGTCAACAGTTATGATAAATGGTCGAAATATATTAAATGCGTTCATAATTGTTTGCACAGAGCCACCCAATGTCTGGTACTTAGATTGAAGGTCGTATCCAGTGTTTTTCGATGGAATACATGTATACGAAAGAAATAAGGTTTTATTTAATCCTAAATGTCACTGGCTTAGAATAAGAAGGTCGTTAGGACTACTTACTATTTACGACCTGTTTACGACACTGTATTTGAAATCTGCATCACCAGGCGCTTCTTATGAACCCTTTTTTATGAAAATCGGAATAGGTCATGTTGACCTAACCAAATTTTAAAAAGCTTGTTTTTGCATAAGTAAATAGTAGTTTTCGAATAGTTCTTTCTTGTTTTCTCAAAATATTGAGTGTGTACTTACGACCTCCTAATTTAAAGCCGGGATGTGTAGTACACATTATTCCCCACAGTCAGGCACAGTTCAACATTTGTCAAAAACGTAAATAAATAAGTGCAAAAACCATGTTTGCAATTCATTCCACCCTCCCCATGTTGTTTTCACCTCCAATGTTTACAACAACAGCAATAAATGATAAAAGAAATCCTGGTTGGACCCGCCCCGCCCCCTTGAGAAAAATTGCTGGACCCGCGCAAGGATCAAATATAACATGTACAATGTCCGACATCCTAATATAATCTTATTACATTCCCGTCGCTATATAATCAATGAATAGGTAGATTTAGTCAGACTAATAAATAGATAATAAAAATACATAAACAACCATTTATATTTACACAATATACCATTTTAAAATTTCAATAATTTTAGAGATTAAGTTCATTCAATATACGTTCAGATCGAATTCCATAACTAGAACCAAACGACTTACTTAGAAGCAGCAACACACCAGCTATGGAATATGAACTTAACAAGACACCATATCAAGGGAGGTCATTCGTGATATTTGTACCAGAAAGCTGCACATCGATGTGCAGTGTCACGTGTTTAATCAGTCGGAGCATAAGGTACAGTAAAATCCCTCAAAACCGGAATCTCTGAAAACCGGAATCCCCATAAAATCGGACGATATTTTAGGTCCCATATTTATCAACTAAACTTAAAAAGCTTCAACAAAACCTGACTCCCAGAATTCAGGACTCCGGACGGTAAACATATTATTAGTTTGAACAAACTTTATGTTTAGGATTTTTTGCACCATCGCATACATGTACATTGTATATCAAACTACAGTATGAGCCTTTAAAACACAGTATGAGCCTTTAAAACACAGCATGAGCCTTTAAAACATTGTTTCATCGTGTATGTCAGCAAATACAATATACGTGTACGTAATACATGTACTGTGTAGACTTGTTTGTTAAGCTGGCTTATTTATTGATATTTTTTGACCACGTATTGTAAACGATTTATGGTTTCGTTTCAGTTTATGTAAACATAGTGCACACCATTACTACTACTCATGATGTCATTGATGACGTGCAAAATGCTATTGTCTGGGTATTTGAAGAAAAAGTAATAATGATAGTGAGAGTGAATCACCAGCCACAAGAGGATATATCCTGGTCAGGATAACCAATCAGTTTGATATTTAAGTTATTTCCACGAATCAAAACAAGCCAAAGAAACCGCATACATAAATTTCTCTTTGAAAAGTATTTTCGATAAGAAAACAAATACGCTATCAATTGATGCAGGCGAACCCCTCCCCTTGTAAATTTCCGTCAGACCGATCAAACATGGCTTATATTTTCATCGGTTGACGAATATCACCAAGGTGAGTTCATAACAACAGTGAATATGGCATAAAATATGTTGTCGTGATGCATACGTAATGCTGATTTGAAATTAATTGAGTCTGCTCTTATATAGTGCAAAGTTTCTATTGGTCGATAGTTTTCAAACTATGTTTTCAATGGCTGATAACATTAACGATTGCTTACAACCGATCTGAAGTATGAATCAACGAAATAAAGTGCAAAATGTATTGTAAACACAGAACTGCACATTAAATGCTAATCCATGTACCAGGTAAGGAGTTGAAGAGGATGGGTTGCGAAACAGAACGTAATCGAGAACATGTACATGTTAGTGAATACCATACCCAGAAATCTAAGCCATTTTGCTGGCTTGATTGCGAAATTGTCTCCCTTATTAACACCTTATCGAGACACTCGATCAGCCGTTATCGGTCACTTTACGCCTATTGAAATATAGAGTGGAGAAATCTTTAACACATCAAAAGTTATTTGTTTCACAATCGACCTAAAATAATTTAGTATAAACTTATTTCACACTCGACCAAAAATAATTTAGTATAAACTAAGATGATAAGCGCACTGAGTGTAAATTATTGGGTCACAATATCATAATACCATATCGCAAAATATTAACATGACTTTTTTCTCATGACATGCACATACATATGTCGTACACCAGACAGACATATTTTAAATACATAAATTTGTATTAATGAACTTACACTAGCTATGTTATTATCATGTTAAATGTGTTGAATATCGAATATTCTTTAATTGAAAAAAAAAGTTTAAAAAAAAAGATATGGACTATAGTATTCAGCAAAAATTAAATCATGCGTCTTAGTCAACACTGATTGTCTAAATTTTCATTCGGTGTGAGAAAAATACAGTGTTTTGCTCGCCGCTGTATTTAGAAAATGGTGAAAAACTACATCATATTCAACACAAGTATCTAATAATGTATATCACATCATGTAACGACAAATGTTACTGAAAAGTTCATACTTTAACGAGGGATGGTCAACAAAAAATCTTTAATCGTCATTTTCAGTCAGTAAAACTTTCGAAATACAAAACAATGTATGTAGATCTAGATAAATGTATTTCAAATAGATTCACAACTGAGCGTTAATATTTACCAAAATTTGAACGAACGCGGTTTCCTATGGTAACGTAAATCGAAGTCGACTTATGCCGCCCATATGTTCGTATTTTCCAACGTTGCTCGTAATAAACGACGACAGAGCATTTTTTTCCGCACAATTTATTGATCACCCCTTCTATAGTATAGACATTTGGCTGAGCATGACGCTTAAAAAATAGATTTTACTTTTAAAATAACAAATAAAAATACATATAAAATGACACAAATTAGAAATCTAGGATACTTGCACTGAAAATATTCATGTTTTCGCTAATTAACTTGCAGTTTGATAATTATCATGCATTTCAATAATTAACATGCATTTTCCTAATTAAAACAACTGTAAAATTTGTTATGCTACTTTAGTACTTATCTCTGAGTAGATCTAGTACAGTTATGCAATCATGTAGTGAATGGATCCCAGTCAGACTTTGGGACAACGTGTTTTCTTAAATAAAAGGCTATGTTCGGCATTTTTCAATTTCATGACATCTTGTAAATGAATTTTGTACGTATCTATACCTTAATGTTACATAGATTTGAGATGCATGTTTCATACTTACTAATCTCGCTTCATTGTAATGCTAAACGGTTTTTAACCTCACTATTACTATACAGCCAGCCTTCAAAGAAGCAAACTTTCGCTTTATACATATATGCTGCGCGTTACAAAGAAGAGCATTAAGCTTTTTGAAAGCTGGGACTTGGGCAGATCATTTTCTCGTTCGGTTATGTGTCGGGCATTGTGTCGTGTAATTGTGGTATGTGGTGATTTTGTGTGTTCTGTGCTCGGCTGGTTAGGTTGAGTACAGCCTTCCCTGTCCGACTTTCTATTATCTTTCTACCATGTCTACACATGTGGAGAACATTGCCACAGCCAATATCACGTGACAGAACATAACTTGCCCAACCTCGGAGTCGTACCCGGACGTTCCGGGTAACGATGTTGCCGTCCAACTATCTTCACTGAGTGAGCGAGTTGAACATAGTTATCACTTATTGCCATTTAATTTAATTGTCAATTGAGTTTCCTCGTAAAATAAAGTCTTTATTATTATTATTATTACTTAGGCCTAAAACAAATGTTTATTTGTGGTTATAAATACGTCACGAAATTAGGATAGGTCGATCGGTGAAAAAATAATGCCATTTTTACATTTTTTGCAATGAAAAGCGCAAAGACCTTTCCAAAAGCATAAAAATATCGAAATTATTGATTGTGTTGTCTTTTGAAACACTATAAAACATTTAAGGTCGCAGCAAATCTTTTGGGTAGGTCGGGAGACAGGAAAGAAACATAATCGGGCCTTACGCCAACCGTGAATTAATCAACGAAGGGGGTCGGTGCATTTATCTACTGAACAATATTTGTGTAACATATTAAAACTGGATTAAAGGGTTTTAATCTTTATAATCAAACAAACTGACGTAATATTATGATAATTTATACGCAATCTTGGCGTAAACAGTATACAATAAATGTTTCGTAAGCACAGTTTTCAAGTGGAAGGTTATATATTGAGAGATGGAGTTATGTGTTAAGGACTGGTACTTTAAATGATTTATATATCAGCACTGGCGTAATAAGTGCTATTAGATTCAAACTAACAATTAGTGTACACGTCTTATGTGATCGTAACAAGGTGAAATTTTCCACCAATCCTATGCAAATAACCATAATTGCCGAGGAGTCCCGAATGGATCATGCAAAAGCATCTGATTAGACAATAACTGTTCAAGTAGTGCAACTTTAAATTAAACCAATGAGAGGCTGCATGGTGAAACATGACTCAAACTGTGTCACAAGCGCCAATCAAACACCATGTTTGTTTTAAGAGCATTACATTGTATAAGGAATTTAAATTTGAGCGTAAGTTTAATGTTTTCGTAAGTGCTTTGATAAAACAGTTCCCAGGCTGGTGACCAAAAACCATCCACGAGTGCGTATATATATGGAACGCTTTTGCTGCCTTCATATGACTTTTGTCGATGTGTGCAGTACACTCATCATTACGTTCTGTCCAACCTTCTTTACGTTTGGTACATTCGTCAGTATGTGCAGCAGTAACAGCAATTCGTGCAGTAGTTACTGCATTTTGTACAGAAGTTACAGCATCATTAGAAAAGATGCGCTCGTCATATCTTCATGACCGATATTTTTCTGGGCGTTATCATAGATTCAATGATATTACTTAAACAAATATTTAAATATTGATAATGAAGTAGATTTAATCATGAACTACGTACAACACATACTGATTAAGATCAACTCTACAATAAACGCTTCGTATACATGTAAGTAAGATTGCGTCAATCGTTTGTCTCCGCCAAAGACCTAAATATACAAAAGGATGACAAACAAAAGCGTTCATGTAAAATATCAGCATCTGCTGCATGCCATTTTGCATTTTCTCCCCGTTTTTAATTAAGTGTCTAATCTGTGTATATTTGGTCTTTGTCTCCGGTAAATATACTATTGCAATAAATAAATACCGAGGAAATCAGAATGAATATTGCGTAAGCTGTTCATAAAACACCTGCCCCCATTCACCAAAAAACATCTTTCATATTGTCATGACGAGACAAGCGAGCTGGATCCAGTACAATGGACAACGTTTTGCAATGGGTTTCTGGTTCTACAAACATTATCTGTCCCTGTTTTTAGTTGTAAAAGTGTTATTAAGAATATATGAATATATGAAGTTCATTACTTCAGTAAGTGCTTTGATAAACATTGCCCTGTAACGCAAAAAGACTACGGAATTGTCAATGACGCCGATATAGTTTCGTTCGTTTGTCAATTGGGTGCTGATGGTAGAAAGTGGTTGTTGTCAAAGGTCAAACTGTCAAGGTCAACACAATGGACGTGTGATGCGGCTAAGTTTGTTAGGAAATTTATAATCACCATTGCTGCCTACGCCAAATTGAGCGTATGTTAGCCTAATCGAATGTGATTTCGGAAATGAGCATTAAGAAGTCGATTAAATGTTTGTGACATTTCGCTCTATTCCGGGTTCATTGACGCAAAAGCTGGCAGAATTCAATTTATACTGCCTGCTAAAAATGCCATGGAATAAGATAAAAAATCTGAGTCCCTACATGGTTATGCAAAGTCAGGAGTTTCACCAGCTTCTGAATCTGAAGGGTCATGTTGATACTTTTGACAATAATTTTACCATTTTATAGGCAAACTATCCAATTTTTTTAAGAGAAAATGACCATTCAAACCAAAACTTGAGGGTCGAAATGTGGCTTTTTTGGGGAATTTAAAGGGTCAAAACACCTACTCCCGAGTCAAATGAAACCCCTCAGAAAGCTGTATTAAGATCGAGCTCTTACAATCTTCAAAGTATCCAAACTACACACTAAAAACAAACCTATAATTATAGCACAAGTTTGAACTCCGTAGCTCAATGGTTAGCGCGCTTAATGTCCTCTAATCTAGCGACCCGGGTTCAAATCCGGGTGGAGGCACACATATATGCCTGCCATATTTCAGCCGAAAGCTGACTGGCAAATAAAGGCTATGCTCGGCATAAACAAAACAGAAATCCTGATTTACAAGGTCAAATACGTTTTTAGAACTTTGATATTTATTAAACAACAATTTCCTCCGATCGTTTCCAGGTCGTGAATAGCTGACCGTCTTCGTTGCTAGGGTTACGGTGTATACAACACCAAAACAACAACAATGATCTATCGAACAATTGCATGGGCATGGCAAAAACACATAAGCCATTTTATTTGACTGACTGACCTGAGGTCAACCGTGAATAAAGCTGTCTTAAACACATGGAATCCACAGACATACGAGATGTTGGTCGCAATATTTACCGGAGAAAAACGGAAATGGCCGAGCTTTCACGATACAGTTATAATCTACCAAATTACAGGACGACGTTGTAATCAGGCACCAAGCTTATTTCTCATTTATCTGATGCTACAAGAGATGCATATAGAACGATATTTGCCGATTATCTAAAACGGTGTGTATTTGTGTGTCCAAACGTTTATTTATGACGGTTGTCTATGTGGAATAGTGATTGTATGTCCGGGCTTTGAGTGTGGGAGGCTAATTAAGTTTGATTGGACATTTAGATTCGAAAACTCGTGAGAACACAATTGCTGCCTATGCCAAACTTAGCGTATGTAGATCGAATGTGACTTCAGAAATGAACATTAAGAAGTCGTCTAGGTGGAATAGTACATGTGGTTGTGTGTCCGGGCTTTGAGTGTGGGAGGCCCGGTGGCGTCATACCGAAACAAAATGGTATTGATGTTTCCATTGTTTGAGTGCGCAGCGTTAAACATCAGTAAATAGGTGTCCTTTCTCGTACCCTCATGGTGATAGATACAATGAGAAATGAGATGTCGAGAGTGATTAATATATATCAGTTAGAACTTGTTTCACAATCTAGTTAAATCTACCAAAACTAAATTACATTGTAGTATAGAAAGTCGTACACGGTGCGTTTCCTCATGATATACAAACTTCATTAATCTTGATTGTTTCGTTAAAGTCTCTTCGACAACATTTTAATCATACAAAGACTTCCTGTCATTGCGCCAATCTTAGACATATCATCCATGATACTATGTGCTGGTATTCACAAACATCTTTAAGGGAAAGCTTAAACTGTTTTGACTTAAGTTAAAATAGCTGATCCACTCAAGGAAATTTTAAGATTTTCAGAAAATTCTAAGAGTCTACTAAGATGCTTTATGAATACCACCACTGAGCAACAATTTAGAAAAGGTGTTATACCAGTGTGATTTTGGCGTGACTTTTGTACTTTAAGGCATGTGCTTTAACCAACCGCAATTGAGCAGTTACGTTTTTTCATGTATAACACTTATGTGAACGGATCAATCGGACGACGACACGAAAGGTCGAAATCTGCTCCATTGTCAGACAATGGCCTTTCTATGTACATTCGAAGACACGACACAAGAAGGGCCACACTGTGTCAAGAAGTTTTACCAACTGACACGAAAAGTGACTGGAATTGTCTCCGAAATTTCGTTAATTCACCTAGAATGTTTCGTGACTTTGTTCATTCACATCGAAAGCCGAGAGGCGGACACACGACAAATGAGCATTGTTTCGATCTGTCGTGTGTCATTAACATTTCATCTTGCTGACACGAAAATACGAAATGGCAAACATTATGTGGAACATTTCTGTAACTTGGTCGGTTTATTTCGACAAAGTAGCCTCCCTTGACAACGACGTATAGATGCAACGGAGGCACCATAGACAAACTATTATATAATCGGAACCTATTAAATCATTGATCAATATTAAATCAATGGATCGTTAACACTTATACATGTTTTTGTGTTGTATATACTAAACAATAACAATGTGTTATTATAAATTTTGCATTGTCTGATTGTGTTATTATGTTTATGGCTATAAAAACCAATTATTGGTTATTCATTTCTTTTGTCTTACAAGTTTCACAAACTCTCAATTCTCATAATAAGACCACTTGATGGCCACACTAAGAACTTATGAAACAATACATAATTATACTAGTATACTGTAATGACGTTACGCTCATTGTTGGCGTACATTGGCAATTTATAACATTTTTACACTTCAATATTGCATAAAAATCGTTTTAGAAATACGGTTGTTTATATTTTGATATCACAAGCAAGATAAAAGAATCGCCATGCTAGTAATGTGATCCGCATGTACGTTTAATTATTAGTATATATTAAATTAAACATAGAATGACGGAGAACGTCACAAAAACGTCATGTAAGATGTAACACAATTGACCAATGCGCAGTGTTTAGCAGCTCGGCAAATTCATATAAGTATCTTTATCCGCCCAAAAAGTAGATGCGGCGACGTGATGGCAACTCTATTTCGCGTTGTTTCATTTATGTGCCGTTCAAAACTTCCAGTAACAAACCTTGAGCGAAAAACATATTCAACTGAAAACGTAAGATTTAATTTCTTTCCGCGACAAGATTTGTTAAAACTTCAGTATTTTATATAACTTAAGTCGACTTTCTATAATCTTTATTTTGACAAAAAGTACATGCATCCTACTTTTGAATTGGGTATAATTTGTACGATTATGACTTTGAATTAGGCTTTTAATATAGGTATACTTTTTTCTAGCCACGATGTCACACGCATCAAAAAGTACACAAATTAAAATTGTGATGTTGCTATGCCTCAAAATATTTAAAGAAGTATGCATTTATTAAAACGACAGCGACTACAACCAAAAAGTACATATAATTGTCTGTATTTTGATATAAATAAGTCTTACATTCAACATAGCTTTAATTTTATTTATGAATTTTGGCAAATCTAGCCATAATGTCACACCCTTGAAATTAACGTAACGTCAACGTCTACGTGATCGGTAGAATCGTACCCGTTTTAATAAAAGAGTCGATGTACTGCAGATTTAAATGAAATTTTGTATGAATGAAGTATGAGCTGTGGGGTTTATGTAACTATGGTGTTTTAGTCTAAAATAGTAAGTTTAGCGGTATTAAAAGCGCAACTTGTCGGGACGTGGTTTTCGTAGTATTTTCTAAGTTACTTTCTCATTTTTGTACATGTATTTTAATATCTCGGCAAAATGTAAATCATCTACTTGTATGGAACGATACGCAGCGTATTATTGGTATATTCTATTGTATGTTTAATTAAAATGTACGACAGTAACGCATTAATTATCCCTCCGCCTCGCCATATGGCCGATTTAAAAACTGCCATACATATTGCGTAAAAATGCACTTATCAATCAAGCGGGTTGCTCAAAACCATTTTAATTTTACAACAATATTTTTTAAACCGATCGCGAAATATGTGACGAATAAAAATATGGGGTTTACGGCATAATTTAAGAAAAAATGTATTCGAAACACCCAAATAAGTCTTGTAACGTCAATAATCGTTAGAAACGTCAACAACGTCGGAATTGGTTACGCTAATGTACGCCAACATCGAGCGTAACGTCTAATACAATAACTCCGTACGTTTGCTATTTTATATTGGATTATTTCGACACTCGAACTTAAAACAATGCACACTCTTCCCAGAAAATCCGTGTAGTGGATTATATATGCGCACTATTATCAACTATCTATCTCAATGGTGTCCTATAAGTGGTCTCCAAAGAAAAGCCACTTAATTATACATACGCTGTACACTGTACAGTGCATTGTTACTCATATAAACGTACTTAATTAAGTATTCATTAGTACGAGTGATTAAAGTGCGATGGGCATTTTTGGTGCATACACTACTGTTATAAGTTATAGGTTAGTAATCAATAGTGCATACATGATTCATCCTCGATAGCTTGGTGATATAGTGTCCGCTTTGCGTGCGGGAGGCCCAAAGTTCGATCCCAGGCCGCGTCAGAGAAGAAATAATGGTAGGTTAGTAATCAATGCATACATGATTCATCCTCGATAGCTTGGTGGTAGAGCGTCCGCTTCGCGTGCGGGAGGCCCCAGGTTCGATCCCAGGCCGCATCAGAGCCGAAAAATGGTACCAGTAATTCCAGCGATCTAGAGATCCAAGCTCGATTCCAGGTCGCTGTTGGGTAATAAACGCTCCCTGAAAAATTGACAGCAATGTCGATTTTCGTTCACATGAGAAGTTGCTATTACCTAATGGAATGGTAAGTTTGTACTATTTTTGGGTGACACGGTGGCCGTAGGGATAGATAGTATTCTCGACTTCCAATCAAGAAGTAGGCTGGATCGAATCTCGACCGTGGCACTGGCAATTTCTGTTTATAAATTGGCAAGCGCATTTATAGTGTGATCCATTTTTAAAAGTCGAAGTAAGGTAAAAAGGATAATACCAAGTCGGACATGGAAACAGCAGAACACGAAAAGACACAACTGAAAAGAACAATGTAATTAACCATTAATTGAACTACCATAGATTTTGACCCATGATGTATAAAATACAAGAAAACTACAAACAACGTTCTATGCCTGTTTAACATGTTTATTTTTTACCGATACAGCACAGAAAATATCTTCTGAAGAATTTCTTCAGTCTTTTTCCTATTTTCTTATTTGGTCTAGCTTTTAAAACGTTACATTCCTTTATTCTTTCTTCTGTTGATGCATCATTCTCTTCAATGTCACATTCAGACGTGAATCTTTTCACAAACTCCAACTCTTCATCAACATCATAATCCTGGGCATTAAACATGATACCTTTATACCTGCTATAAGACATGCTCTCTTCTTCTGTGTCTTCTTCATCGTCGGAAGAGAGTACCTCTTCCGACGATGATAGACACGCGAATGCATCAAGTGAAGAACTTTCTTGCGTAGGCGATAAGCACCTTGGGACAATCCTTGATGATTTTTTTCCCGATGTTGATTTTTTTGATGCATCCAATGAGCTTTCTTCCGATGAGGAATCTGATGTTGACTCTAACTCACAATCCCGATTAATGGAGCTGGCACGAGTACAAATACTGCCTCCTAACGATCCAATAGAATGAAATTCAAATTCAAATTCAAACTTTTGCAATGGCTGTACAATTTGACACTTATTCTGACTGTTTGCGGTATAAAGACTTATATTTGGTGACGAGGTGTATCTAGGTTGGAACCATTTTGGATATTTACTTACATCTTGACAACATTGGCATTCTTCGGACATTTCGAGCGGTATTATTTCTTCAGTGGTAGATGTTTCATTCGAGCTTTCTATTTCTGCGTCCTTAAAAAAGTCATGAGCGTTTTGCCATTCCATACCTAAGTCTGATTTATTTGTTGACGGAACTAGTTGACATTCTTTGCACAAATCGGATGGAATTATTTCTTTAGCGGTAGATGTTTCATTCGAGCTTTCCATTTCTGCGTCCTTAAAAAAGTCATGTGCGTTTTGCCATTCCATACCTAAGTCTGATTTATTTGTTGACGGAACTAGTTGACATTCTTTGCGCAAATCGGATGGAATTATTTCTTTAGCGGTAGATGTTTCATTCGAGCTTTCTATTTCGGAGTCCTTAAAAAAGTCATATGCGTTTTGCCAATCCATACCTAAGTCAGAAGTATTACCAATAGTAGACGCAACTAGATCTATTGACATCGATCCACAACCATCATCTGTGTTGAGTTGATAGACCTTGTTTATGGTTGAAGTAAACAAATCCCAGGTTTCTGTTTTGTTTATACAGGAACACAACTGGAAGACCTGTGTATGTCCAATGTCGTTCCTGACCTGAAATACGACAATACATTATATAAACATACAGTACAACTAGTCTAGATACTGACATCATTTCAGAGATGCAACCTATTGTTGTTGTTGGTGAAAACATTGGGTTCTACTTCTTGCCTCCGTGGCTCAGTGGTTAGCGCGCTTGTCCTCTAATCTGGCGACCCGGGTTCAAATGCGGGTGGAGGCACTCATATGCCTGCCATATTTCAGCAGAAAGCTGACTGGCAAATTAAGGCTATGCTCGGCTTATCGTCGACTGCTAGATACTCAGCATTAAAGGAATAACTAGCATTTCTCTCACATACTCTTGTAGCAATATATCCTTTCCGCTACCATGATTTGGGGGGGGGGTAGTAGAAATTCATATGGACCCTATATCCCGTCCCTGAGACATGATTGACTTGCAGCACTGATAAAAACTCGATACATCCGGATGCTACACACCTGCCCGAAAGTAAAAGTAGAAAACATTGTCAACATTTTAACTAAAGGTCACCGGAAATGACGACGTGACAGTGACCCTTGCGCGAAAAACTTCTTTTTTTAGCTTGGTACGCCTAATTTTGGGCCCCTTTAGGGCATTGGTCCCGACCCCTTTGACAAGCCTTATATTCCTTCTAATGAAAAATAAAAAAAACTTGTTGGCGCTAAATGTTAATGCAATGCCACAGTGAATCGTACCGCAATGGCGGGTATGACCAGTAATTTCAGTTTTGGAAAACCTACGTTCAAAGCCGGCCTTCTTTAAAGGGGACCAGCGGGTCCAAAAACCTGTGCACGACCTTGGGCTGTAATATCCTTTATTCTGGGATGCATGTGTACCCATGACAGCAAAATTCCCGAATTTGGGCATTTAGGTCGTAAAATACGAAAGGCCGAAATGGCCCTCCCGGCCAGTCTGCATTAGTACGCAATGGTAGCGGAAAGTATATAATATATACCATCAGGTCCCGATCTCCCTGAGCGTCTCAATCTGAGTAAACGCTCATCTAAATATTTTTGTCAATTGAACTCAAAATTAGTATCACTAAACGGAAATGTTATTCTCGATTTATTCCAAGAATATAACTATTCTCTTTGGTTTATTACAGTAAAATTTCAGGAACTAAAGCTTCAGATTTATCTCTTATTCCGACTCCGATTTAAGTAAAATCTTAATTTTAGTTGAGATTAATACTTGAGATGCTTTGGGAGATCGGGGCCTGGAATAAGGTGTTGAAGGCGATTAATATAAGTTGTTCTCACAATAAATATATCTACAATTAGTATGAATAACAACAAAAAAGTACAAAAATACAATAACTGTGAGGTTAATAATACTAGTATTTGCAGCGGATTTTTTGTTTCAATATTTTAAATCCACGAATTTAAGAAACCACAAAATTACCATTTTACAAAAAAATCCACGACATTTAATACCCCCAAAAATAACTGATTTTAAAGTACAATAGTCCCATCATTGAGGAAAGTTAATGGTGTATCTGAAAGGGATGCTGTTGAATACAGTAAACTCCCTCAAAACCGGACTCTCTGAAAACCGGAATCCCCTTAAACTCGTATATTCTATTTATGATTAATGTTAAAATGTTTGTAAATAAATAAAACACTAAATAATGAAATATAATAAAATAAGTTAAGCAAGTTACCTCGAGTATGTGGCTTGAACTTCGGTAAGATATCAACACCATAGTTAATGGTACTAGATATTGTAGTTCATAGTCGATAGTACTACCATAGAAAACAATAGCTGCCATCACTAAACACTCTGATCCGAGTCCCAGACAAACCAGACTGGTACCTTGATCTCCGTCAATGATCACAAATCTTCCTTCCGCCAGAAGGGGCCCGGGAAGACCGTACTTCCTGTCAAGAACAGTCTGTAAACTTGGTTCGTCCGACTGGAAAAATAAATAAATAAATTAATTAATTAATTAATTAATAAATTAATACTTAATAAATTAAATAAATAAAGAAGGAAAGAAATAATGTTTAGCAAAAAGAGATGAAGAAAGCCAGGACTTGTCTCTATCGGGATTCGAACCCGGACACATTTTTCCCGACTTCTTTAATTAAACAGAAACATAAGAATTCGCTCTTTTAATTTTTATTCTATTAAATTTTTGTTAGTCAGATGCATATTTTCATTTTCTCGTCGTAAATTCGAACGTTCTTGTCAAATAAACTAAATAAACACTTACCTGCATTATGCTGCTCGAAACATTTTGCTGAATAGTTTTAATTCTACGTAATTCTCAAAGCTTGGATCTGTTCTACCTTTCGTGTGCGGTGCGGTTTCTTAGATACGACGTTAACGCCATGACGTCACAATGTTCGTGACGTGTGTCTTATGTGACGTCGGATGTCGCAAAATGTGGGGGCGAGCCATTTGTTCGCTCCATGGATGTCCTTTTCACACAGGTTTGACGGTATAGTCACGTCTATTTAAAATAATGGTTATCAGATATAAAAAAAATGATGAATTGTCAATTTTGATTGTAGGAGAGTAAGCATGTCAAGACGTGGATTCCATATTCAGTCTAAACGTTTCAGATTTGTTTTATATGCTAAAGTGGGTTCCATACATTTGACAGATACGTTTATGTAAGAATAACTGTTTTGTATAACAAAGTATAATACATAAATTTTCATTTGATAAACCCTTTCATTCAATGAAAGTGTTCTTAATGGGAAGATTTACTTTTCTCCTGTATAAAAGTGGGTTGTATTCTGCGCTAACAATTTTTAGTTCGGCAGACACACTCTGCATACTGAATGTTTTTATCTTTCTTATAACGAATTCTTCACAATAAAATATTCATTAGTACTTAAGGACGTGGACGAACATGATTCGATTTGTGTAGAGTAATTTCTTGATATCGAGAATTGTTTCTACGTCCATAGGCTCGATGGATGTTAAAAGCCAAACAGAAAACATCTCTGGAATAAAAGTGTCTCAGTTTGAAGAACTGTTCCCTATTCAAAGTTTAAACCCTCACCTAAAGTGCACGTCAATAATAAGATGTTGGGTTCATTTGCGCTGCTCAATTGCTCTTCTAAACTTCCGAATATTCAGACTATCTCAATAACGCAACCGACTTGTTTTAAACGGTCCCAATTGTGGACTTATTAGTGAGAATTTATTGCAAAAATTTCAAAGTAACAAAGTCTTAAAGCCCCACCAGGCTACCGTAGTTGGTTGAGCTGTACGTAGACTGACACTCAGTCAGGCGTACAATATAAACGAATCGCTGGCACAGTATGGTCCACCTTACTATATATAACAACATTGCTCGGGTACTAGATATATCCAACCACAGGAACTGGCATTTATAATTTGAAAAAAAAAATGAAAAAAAAATGAAAAAAAATTTTTTTTTCACTAGGCCTACTTTACTACTAAGATATTTTAATAATACAGTAGGCCTAGCGAAAAAAAAATTTTTTTTTCAAATTATAAATGCAAGTTCCTGTGATCCAACTAACGAAATAGAATGACCAATCGGCGCCTTCAGCTAAAATTCCATACGCTCCACACATACTCCGCTGTGGTTGGCATCGAATAACAGAACAAACGTTAGAAAGCATAGCCGCTGCATTAACACCATTGCCCCCACCCCTTGCCTTGTATTCAGCATAACAACATAATCATAGCGGACAAATACGATATTCAAACATCACACGTAAAGGGTAATAGTGTCCTTCAGAAAGAGATGATTAGACCAAAAGAGTATTATATTGTGTAACTAGTTATGACCAATATCATTTCCTCTTGTGTATACAAATATCTCGCCAACGGGTCAGTGTATGTATGGAAAATTATATAATATATTGGAACTAGATTAACTGATACAACTTAGTGTAAAATTAGTGTAAAATTGTGAAGTATTATACGGATTGTACACGATGTTATCATAGAATGAAATGCACGAAAAATGCAAGCTCAGCATAAAGTGGCCAAAGTCAAGATGACGAATACTTAGTTTTAAATGAAGTTTGGCTCTTGTACAATGACCAGTCATCGCTTGTTGACCCCTTGTTTTTGTATTTAACACTGAACAAACTCTATCAAGTGGCGATCGTTCCTATCGCCGGACAATTTTAGCCATGAAAAGCATTCAACAAACTACTCCAGGCCTAGATATATGACAGGGTATACGACACTTCTATCAGTGCAAGAAGGTGTAACCGTTGCATTTCAATGTACCATGAAACTTGCTTTACATTTTGTATTACAATTAATCGTGAAACTTCGGCTATTTCCGATTTCTTCGGAAAATAACCTATACTATGCATAAGGTCCAAGGTGATCATCGTGAAACATCGGCTTTTCCGATTTCTTCGGAAAATAAACTTTACTATGGATAAAATCCAAGGTGTTCATCGTGAAACGTCGGCTATTTCCGATTTCTTCGGAAAATAAACTTTACTTCGGATAAAGTCCAAGTAAAGGTGATCTTCGTGAAACATCGGTTATTTCCAATTTCTTCGGAAAATAAACTTTACTTTGCATAAAGTCCAAGTAAAGGTGATCTTCGTGAAACATCGGCTACTTCCGTTTTTCTTCGGTAAATCAACAATAACTATGTATGAACGCCGTGCATGGTGATCAGAATGACTTTATCAACGTCACACAACCAAGGACAATCACGTCTCTCTTGTTTTTATTTGTCCAAATTTTATCAGCTAGTATGAATTAGCGTTGATAATATATTGTTTCATCAAACGCTAACACTATTTGGTTGCACGGTGTGTCGTTAGGTGGTATTCAACAATTCATTCAAACTTTCTTTATTTTATTACGGAAGTTCAAGTTTATTGCGTCATCACAAACCATGTTTATGTTTACGTTTAAGTGTCAATTTTGTGCACAATCTTATCGCAGTCTCATTCTGTATTTTATAGGACCATCATTCAACCATTTCAGACTACAATATTACCTCACCAGCATCGAGTTACCATGGCAACAATTAAATAATGATATAACTATATTCAGTGCATGGGAGATACAAACAATTAGTCTGATTGTGACATATTTGCACAGGAGACATTACAATCGTGAAAGCTCGGATATTTCCGTTGGTCTCCGGTAAATATACGGCCATGCATTCTATAAAGGCCGAGTAGATCAGAATTAGCAGACATACTGGAATATTTTAGAAAAGTTTGCGTGTAAAAGTTTTGAACGTTTTTACCTGGATTATTAAGTACAGAGTTCCCCCCAAGTAATGTATCGTGTGATATTTACGCGGAGGTTTAATTTTAGCTATATTAGCGGTAAACATCGGTAGCACGAAATTGAAACTAATTGAAAATTTTACTTTGTAATAAACAAACTATTTTACCATGAGAGACCATCCATTACATACAATGTCCACGTTTATGAGAAACCAGGGATTATGATGAACTCGGAATTCCGGTTTTCGCAACAATGAGTACATGTTGAATTGTATATGATTGCAATAATGAGTACAGTGATGGAAAAACACCGGATGTTTCAATCACAATAATGAGTACACGTTGAATTGTATAGTATCACAAAAATGAGTACAGTGATTTTGTTTAGACACGGTGAATAATATAACGCATTTCTATGAAAACTGATAGCAAACTGAAACCAATGGTTTCTGGTGGCCACTTAGAAAATTGGTTCATTGTACTGCATGTCCCCTTGCCTGTGGTATTGACCTATGAGATATAGACCTGACACTCGAACATGGCCCACTTACACGCCATTCATACTTAGTGACTTTGTCACAGTTTCGCTAAATACTGTAAAATTATACATGTCCATGCGTAAAATGTCGTGGATAAATGAAAAGTATGTGAGGATGGCCCGACGCGCTTGTTAATTCACCGATTTGAAATGTTCAAAGTTGTAAAAAAATACTGACTGCAATTACTAAAATGTAATTTTATTTCAAACGAGGTAATAGTAGTACACGATTTTAATTACAAATGAGAAAATTGTACAAAAAAAACCAAGAGAAAACATTTAATTATTGTTTATGTTGTATGTGTTGTCAACAGATGGTGAATGAAACACGATGTTTAAAACGTTGAGCATCATATACATGGTTCATGTGGACAGAGAGTTGATGTGATGATTGCATACTTGTTCAAAGGCTTAATAAAGTACATGTAAACTGCTCTGCTCTGCTCTGCTCTGCTCTGCTCTGCTCTGCTCTGCTCTGCTCTGCTCTGCTCTGCTCTGCTCTGCTCTGCTCTGCTCAAATCTGCTCAAATCTGCTCAAATCTGCTCTGCTCTGCTCAAATCTGCTCTGCTCTGCTCAAATCTGCTCTGCTCAAATCTGCTCAAATCTGCTCTGCTCTGCTCAAATCTGTTCTGCTGAAATTGCTTGTCACCCATTATGCAAGAGTGGATAACGCTATTGACCTCTGATCGAGAGACCCCTCGTTTGATTCTCGTTAGGGGCACTAGACTCCATTTCCGTGTTTCGCACTCAATTAGAGATGAGCTGCTTGGTAACCTAGAGGGACTATCGCTGTGCTGTTTACCGAGGACTTCTATGAACCAAGGAATTCAATCGGAAAGAGCTAGGGTAGCGCACCCCGACCCCTTGTATCACTTCACACAGTTGTCTTAAATTAAGCTTTTTCAGAAAAGATAGCGAATATTCTCGAGTTAGCGTGTCATCAATAAAATACATTCACACATTGACTTCGGTCATAAAATGAGAAACATAATACAGCGTTAAGTGTGAGTGATTCATAAATTAAGGTCCCTGACCTAACATGTCTCTTATTAGTCAGAGAATACGGGATTTAAGTCATGTTCACGATTGGATGTTACATTGAAAATATAATAACATTTTTTTACATTGTTCAAAGACAAATCATTGACTCGTTTTAAACAATAAGGTCCATAGTCTGAGGCTAAAAATCCCACCTCTCTAATAGGTTAGTTCTGATCACGGAAGTAATATTGACCAATACATGTAGTAGTGTTGCATACTACCAACACCCCTCAAAATTGCTACCACTCCCCCTAAAATTGACCAATAGTATTGCTGCATACTGCCACCACCCCTCAAAATTGCTGCCACTCCCCCTAAAACTGATCCAATAGTATTGCATATTTAAATTGACCAATAGTGCAGCTGCATGCTGCCACTCCCCTTGGACGCCCTTAACTCTCAATAATTCCGCGGTACATGAATATGACCCCTTGTTTGAACTCGGGGGCGTTCAAGACTTCACCTCGATGACCTCGTTTTGTTAGTTAGTCGCCTGATGTTATTCAAGGTAAAGGACCACCATGTTCACATATAATAGGAATTTATTTTAATGATAAATCATAATATAAAATATGGTTGCACATTCAACTAATTTACTTCCAAACCTTCGACAAACAGCCTTCGACAAACAGCCTTCGACAAACAGCCTTCGACAAACAACCTTCGACAACCAACCTTCGACAACCAACCTTCGACAAACGACTTTCGATAAGCAACCTTCGACAAAAACAACCTTCGACAAACAACATTCGACAAAACACCTTTGACAAACAGTAAAACGACCAACGATCTCTACATTTGGTCAATTGTTGTCAAAGAAAAGTATATCTTAGCAATCGGGCTGATCAAAAACACTGACAACACACGAAATACATCAAGTTTTAGGCGAAGATGTGAATTATGTCACCATACTAAGCACCATACTAGTATTACCCCCTTGACTAGTTTCAAAACCCCATCCGAGATTCACCTCAACCCACACCTTAGGTCTGTGAACAATGACCTAGCCGACCTATGTATACATATTTAAATATGTATATATACGTGGGCTCGGTCAACATTCATGGACATGTGCCCCCACCCCACTTTAACAGCTAGCACTGAACTGGCAGACCTACCATGAAGCTATGAGATTAGTAAGCAAGTTGTGTTCACAGGGGAACTATACTTGAAGGGGATAGTGTATCATGAATAGCATACCCGGTATTTTTAAAACCCTAAACACTTCTCCAATGCGGCCCGAACCAAAGACATCCTCAGTTTACTAGTCCCTTAGGATTGTCTATACTACTTACACGACCTAATTATTTAACAAACTGGGACTTAATAATGTCGGACATTCCTCCGTTACAAAATAATATGATATGTAAGAGTGGTCTCCGACATCCAAGCTAGAGTACATAGATTACACGTTTATAGTAACAGGGCGATAACGTTTTGTCAACATGACGTCGACACTGGCGAAATATGTATAAGGGTAGATATTAGATAGTCATGAGTGAAATTGCAACATATGGATGATCAGAGATCCAAAATTACGAAGCTTTTATTGAGCTCAGTGCCAAAGACAACATGTGGGTAAGGGTTTGGCTATGTATCATCACTCCACTATGCCACTAGACAAATTCGCAACTTAAGCGAACGATGCTCACATTTGGGCACCTATACCCCTGTACCGGACATGCACGGTGCATGGCGTTATAATAAAGATTGCTTTCCGGAACGATACTATTGTTAGTTTACCTCATTTCATAATAATGAAGTGTCATAGTTGGGGTTTTCCTAGAGTCAGGTTTTCCTAGAGTCAGGTTTTCCTAGAGTCCGGTTTTCCTTGAGTCAGGTTTTCCTAGAGTCAGGTTATCCGAGAGGCCGGTTTTCCTAGAGTCAGGTTTTCCTAGAGTCCTAGAGTCAGGTTTTCCGAGAGTCCGGTTTTCCTAGAGTCCGGTTTTCCGAGAGTCAGGTTTTCTTAGAGTCCGGTTTTCCGAGAGTCCGGTTTTCCTAGAGTCCGGTTTTCCTAGAGTCCGGTTTTCCGAGAGTCAGGTTTTCCTGGAGTCAGGTTTTCCGAGAGTCAGGTTTTCCGAGAGTAAGGTTTTCCGAGAGTCAGGTTTTCCTAGAGTCAGGTTTTCCGAGAGTCAGGTTTTCCTAGAGTCAGGTTTTCCGAGAGTCAGGTTTTCCGAGAGTCAGGTTTTCCGAGAGTCAGGTTTTCCTAGAGTCAGGTTTTCCGAGAGTTTTATTATACTGTAACTTAGATTAAGGCATGAAAATGCTCAAATTCTGAGTTGTCTTATTTTTGTTTCTCTTCCTAAGATTATTAAGAAACTTCGCATTGATCATTTCACTACTATAGTGACACACGCAGTGAACGAAATTTTGACTTCATTGATTGCATTAGAACAAAATGACGACAAGTTTAGGTTCAGGGGATTTTAAGTCCGAATGTATGTGCATGTAATTTTTTTTACCGAGGAATTGGTGTTATAACGATACATTGACGGAGAGAGGTAGAATTGCCTCTCTGAAAGAATTAATTTTCAGGTCAATACACAGAAATATAGACATGATTATTCCCTACAGTGTATGTAACGTATAGCTCTGGTACATTATATAGTGTTCCTTGTTACTTAAATATAAGACAATGTATCGATAGTCGATACCATATTCAGTCATCCATCTCAGTCTAGTAATATTCCCTATGCATATTTATGAGACAAACAAACAACCCCACCCCCGCTATGCAAAACACTTGCGTCTTGTGCCATAATCGATCTGATCAATCAAGTAATGCCCCCCCCCCCCCCCCCCCCTCACACACACACACACACTATACCGAAAATAAAGCTTTCATTGACTACTATAGTATTTGTATTTGTTTTATCAGAGCGCAAAAATGTTAATTCTGGTACAATAATTTGTATAAGCCATATGGATCCATTGCTTACAAGCCGATATGTTTCCCTTCAGTCAATACATGTAGGGTATAGGAAAATCGAAAGCCTTGGATGCCACTTCTATCCGCTCGTCTCCTCCACTTTCTGGCTATTTAGTGTTTAGAGATTCCTGCGATTGAACGGGAAAATCAATGCCGCCTAGTATTGGATTGTCTCCTTCCCTATTTTAAGCTATATTGCAATTGTCAAGGTCAAAACTATCGTATGTACATATGCTTTAAGCTTTGTACAAAACGTTCGGACCGTTTTTGAATGGTGTACTGTTTATACTTATGTTATTATACATTGATAACCACTGTTAGATATCAATAACTAATTATTCAACCTCACACGAGGGGTATGACGGTATGCAAAGTAATGAAACGCTGAGAAAGTTGAATAAATTGAAACATATACTGACCTTTTAAGGACGCGTATCTTTTCAATACGTCCAGCTCTGCAAGTATTTAAACGATTATTAGTCAGTAACGATTTCTGATTATTAGGTTTGAGCAAACTTTTTAAAACAACTCCATTTTCACCAGTTCCAGCCTCACGTTTTCTGCGAACAACAATCACTGTTTCTGTGGGGTCGAAATTAAACTGAGCTTGGCTGTCCGTGTTTTCCTTTGGTATCTCTGGACTCATTGCCCCACGGTAGGGATCCGGTCCCTTTCCTAGACCCACGGGGCCCGTTAATAGGCTAGTCACAACCATACTGTTTACAAACAAAAGCCACTACTACAATAAAGACATGGTGATCAATTCAGCATCCACTTAAACGAGCAAACAAATACGCGAAGCACCAAATAATACTAGTAAATCCAATTGCGCAATCACAAGAGCTCGAACAAAGACACGTGTGTGTATAATCCACGGAACGTAACATCCACTAATTTATAAACGTCCCTATACCCACTTCATTATATCTTAAATATTAAGCACAAACTACAGTAGTTATCAATTTAGACTTCACTATTGAAGGATGTGCAAGCGAACTCTGAATACACTCGATGTGAAGTCAATTAATACCGCACTAACCATATCTATGTATGCCCTATATTAAAAGTCGCACATTTTGGTTGAGTAGTACGTTGCGATAACCGATACTAAGCATACCAACCCCGGTGCAGTTTGAAAGAATAGAAACTCTCCAAGTCCTAACACTATCTTCAACCCTTGAGATTGAGTTTATCAATATTGTTCGTACTAATAGAAGCCTGTGATAGCGCTGGTGATTTGAAAATTATCTGATAGCTCGAATATATATATACATAAAACACGAGCTATTATGTATATTTTAGTTTGCAAAAAACGTCATAACAAATGATAACATGCACCAACAAAAAATCATGAGTCCGTTCAAGCTATCAGTTTTTAGTATTGATAAAAATCATCAATTGTACGAATTATATGAGAGAGTGTAACCCGATACACAACGTACTGCCTCCAGTTTTACTATGAATCGATGCTGGCTCACGTTTAAAGCTCACTCGTCGTAATAAAAGCCTCCAAACTAGTACGAGAGAAGGTGTAGGGAAATAAAGTTATTAAAACATCGAGAAGTCGTAGTAATTATATGACAGTACGTAAAAATGAAACCGGACAAAGTTTGAACACAATAAACAAATACATCCACTTATAACATCTCGTTATGTAGTTTAATGTTTAACGTCCGCGTACAAATAGTATACAAATTAATGTACGTGTTAATAAGGATGTTGGAAATTCCTAGGTTCGAAGTGTGTATTCTTTGTATTATCAACTTTAATCGTTGATTAGGTAATGTATTTAAACCGCTTGTATATTATTTGTCTTGTTATCACGAGGGTCCAGCCTCGCGACTTCGAGTTCAGTTGTTGCCAAGTAGTGGGGTATTTTCGTTATCAAATGTCAGATGAACACAAGTGCTGATCAACCAAGTTAAGTTATGTTATGACAGAGTGTATCTAAAGCTAGGTGGATAGGTCCTCTATTTCAAACGACTTTAATTGTTATCTGATGTCACAATTACTAGATCATACAAATCGCAGCCGAAACGCAACCAAGATAGTCTTTGCTGCGACACGCCTTATAGTTGTAGTATAGTTATTCGCTTATCAACCCATTACTGGTGCGGTGCGGTGCGGTGCCGGTGCCGGTGCGGTGCGGTGCGGTGCGGTGCGGTGATAATTGCAATTTTGCGAAACCTTTTAGAGGGGTTGTTGTGGTAGCCGAGTGTGCTAATGCCTTGGTACTTTGCATTGCTAGGCGATAGCGTAGTGTGGTTTGGGTTCGAATCGCGTTATAGGTGTAAGCTATAGGTGAATTGCACCAAGGCCATCTTAACATTCATGTATACATGTACCAAGTCATAGGTACAGGGTGTCCCATTGTTTGATTATGCCGTCTCCCATAATCTGATTATGCCTGATTAAAGTCGGTGGTAGATTTCTAGCCTGATAACCCCATACCTTTCACTACTAAAACACAATTATATATAGGTACCCGATGACATTGACAGGGATCATGTCATTCATATGGTATGTCCTCTTGGGTCTTATTGTAGCCTGAATAGATTGATAAACAAGTTATCTTTTGTGTGCCTTGTGCAAAGACAAATTGTTCCATGTCCCACTGGTCAACAGTATTTCAGTCACTTTATCCTGGCACCGGGTGAACCAGCGGTTACCTGGAACTAATTCACTTAGTGTCAAGGGAACATGGTTTCAAATGATCTGAGTGTACCCTATAGTTTCAAATGATCTGAGTGCACCCTATAGTTTCAAATGATCTGAGTGTACCCTGTAGTTTCAAGTTATCTGAGTGTACCCTATAGTTTCAAGTTATCTGGGTGTACCCTATAGTTTCAAATGATCTGAGTGTACCCTGTAGTTTCAAATGATCTAAGTGTACCCTATAGTTTCAAATGATCTGAGTGTACCCTATAGTTTCAAATGATCTGAGTGTACCCTATAGTTTCAAATGATCTGAGTGTACCCTATAGTTTCAAATGATCTGAGTGTACCCTATATATAGAGAAGGTTGTGTAGCGGCCACGTTCAGCTGCATGTGGCCTCCGTAGCTCAGTGGTTAGTGCGCTTGTCGTCTAATCTGGCGACCCGGGTTCAAATCCGTGTGGAGGCACACATATGCCTGCCATATTTCAGCAGAAAGCTGACATGCAAATAAAGGCTTTGCTCGGCATGCATGGCCGCGGCACAACCTTCTCTCTATATAGGGTACACTCAGATCATTTGAAACCTTATGACAAGGGATATTCATTTGGATACCAGGACATTTATAACGACTTTGGTCAATTATAATCAAGAGGGTATTGATTGCTAATTGATTCCGGTAAAATTAGTTAAGTAAACAGTGGCTCTGTTCCTTATATGACTGAAAAAAATCTCATGAACTCCAATTATATGTATATAAAAGATCATTGAAGGAAGTAACCTTCATTTACAACATCGAAACTTGGTTTTTCTTACAAAAATATTGCATGGTAAACTGAAATTTCCTTAACCGCTTGATGGGGGAAATAAATAACTATTTAACAAATAAACTCGCCGTCATATGATATTTAAGCTGACTTGACATAAACCACTCAACATGATTAAGTTAAATTTAAAAAAAATGTATGCATTGTTTAATTTTTAGGCCAAATAAATAATGATCATAATAATTATGGTTTACATCCCTAACTTTCGGTGTCATTTTTTACACAGTTTCCCTTCCCGTTTGCGTTTACTTGAAATAATTAAATAAGCCAATTTTGTTGCACGCTCTGCATAATATAATGAATGTAGTTCCAGGTTGGAGGACCCGGTGTTAGAATAATGGAAACGACAGGTAGTCTCTATAGTGAGGGTCGTATCCAGGGACAAAAAGGACCGTGGCAAATATTGTCTAGGTTGCATTTTAGGCAATTCTTTCTTTAAAAAATAATCCTTATTTTGGTAACTTCTCAATCTTTTCACCGAGGGAAGTACATTGATGTGCATCTGTGTGGCTACGGGTCAGGCCCCGATCTCCTGAAGCATCTCAAGGAGAAATCTCAGCTCAAATTGAGATTTTCCTCAAATGGGAGTCTGATTTTGAAATAAATCTGAAGTTCGCTTTTATGAAATTTTCCTGTATTTAACTCAGAATAGTGTTTCTGATTTTGTGAGGCCAAATTTAAGTCCCGACTCCGATGGAAATCAACCCAAAGACACATGACAATATTGGACATGAGATTTAGCTCAAATTGAGATGTTTCGGGAGATCGGGGCCTGGTAGATTCGTTGAAATACTGCTATTATAAAAGCCTAATAATTTTTCATAATTTGCATGTACATTACTATAGCATTATGCTTATAATACGTTATTATATAAGGTACACGTAATCGTTGTTGTTTCATATAATTGTTTGTTTGTATGTATTTATTATGCTCTTCAATTCTTTCAGTGGGAGAAATAAAGACATCTTATCTTGTCTTATCTTACTATACATTGTTGTAGTGTAATTAATAAACAACGCTCAGTTCTTATAAAACTATTTCTTTCTTTTTTATTTCTGTTTAATTTCCCACTGCATTACAGTATTGCGATAGCATTGTTTTAGCAAACAAAACCAGTAGACAACAATAGAGACAAATATATAAGTACCAGTAGATTCTAATAACTTGGTTGAGTGTCGGATGAGTAAATTTAATATACCAAATAAAAGACAATTATAAAAACAATGCATGTAGGTCTACATGTAGTATGAGGTTAAATATGTTGTACTCAGTATGACCACCAACTTATGAAATACTCAGAGCCATTCAAGGAACAAGGGAAATGGCGACGTGTCACTTTAAGCAAGTGTACATCATCGATTTCCAGGACAGTATATAGTATATACACTTAACACATAGTAAATTTGTATCTCTTTGTCCGCCACTCCACTACCACTTAGGGCCGCGCAGTCTATTGTTTAACGTTTAGTCCTATTGTCCATTAATCGTATGTACAAACATCCTTAAGCTTGCTTCCTGAGATCATTATGTCATTCATTTACACTCTACTCCCAATCAGCAAATGTATCGTTAATGTTGAGGGTTTGAGCTTAAGGAATTGGATTAGTCGACTCTGACCAGCCCCGACCTTCAAAAGCATATATGGACCATGTATCAAGTTAGTTAGATCGAAGGCGGCTGACAATCCGTCCTGTCAGCAGATGAGCCGATGTGATCAGTTCACAAGAAAGCGCTTCGTAACTTTCCAATGGAGGCAATCCATATCTTCTAGATATATGTTTCATTAAACGGGAGGTAAAAGGGTGCTCTTAGTTAGATCGGGCGTCAGGTACTCTACAGACAGTACAATCATGAATATCGGCAAATTCATGTATGGAGAGGTTCAAACTTGACTATGTCAGGCACCCAACATTCTTGGTGTAACTTTCCAGACTATGGTGACAGTATGGTGCATACCAATCTTAAACGACCTGAAGGCGTTCACCTACCTGACGAAGAGTTGCTTAGACTGACTGTCATCCAAGATTCCCTTTGATATGCACGTATACATGTAAATGTTGAACAATTGTATTCGCCATATTTAGTCCAAATAGCTTCATGGTTTATATGAATAGCAGGTACAAATGACGTTCATATACAGAGTGCAAAAGAAAACATTGCATGTCATCATGACAAATCGAATTTATATGCATTGCAGACCGTGATGATGGTAAGAATGGCAAGTGGCGTGCACCCCCCCCCCCCCCGAGCAAATCCAGTACTACCGAAAACACGTGGCACAATCATCAATTCTATTCCTGGAAGAGATGTGTATTGACTGCATAGTAACCCGGGTACCCACTTGAAGAACTGGCACATTCCTTAATTACATGACGGGACATATTCTTGTTCGTCTTGAACGTACATAAATAACGAGAATAAATACTTATATCTACGATGTATCTGAAATATATTTCGTATTCAACCATATTATGACTGTTATAGTAAATTAAAGCACATTTGAACGTGCCATGGCATGATCGAATTATGAGCTAATATAAATGTTTCATACTTTCAGAGACTATAGATAACATCGATAATATATGTAATTTATAGTCTCTTTACTTTTTCATTATTTTAGCCATATTTTGGTGGTAATTGAACTTCGTCCATTAACAATGTTCGGTTAAATATTGTATGCCCAAATTATAAGTGTTCCGTGTACATGTATGTTGTCCATTTAGATCTATCATAAGGGCTTGGTTTAGTTATTGATTTATAGCAGGAGCTGTGCTATAAATAATTCAATCCCTGTTTATAACAAGGACAAGTATAGAAAACGATAGGCTCTGTTTATAATGCATATAACAATGTAACAATATATTAAATATCTTAAATGTTTCTTTCTTCATAGTACTATGTGCATACGTTTATAATAGGCCTACATGTTACAGTGCAGTACATGAATGTCTTTCTTCATATGATCAGCAGGTACTCTTTGAAATGATAATATAAAATTATATGAACAAATCAAAATTGTCATTCTAATTGTCTTCATTGTTTCCCGAACTAATTGTATATATTTTAATATGATTTAGTAACGTTAATATAGTTTCAGAGCATTATGTCTAAAGGTAAGGGAGCTAACCGTGGCGAGATATTTGACGTTTGACGAACGTTTGGATTTTAAAACAGACGCACTCGGAATACTACGGACAAAATCGCAGAAATGGATGAGGAACAAAACAAAACAGTATCTTTTGCATTTTCCAAAAAATCTGAGAAGAAAATTGTATCAAAAAGTCAAATTTCTGACAATGTTGACACAAAAGAAGAAACTGATTTCATATTATCTCTTGAAAATAAGACAGTTAAAAGGTAATATCAATTGTAATATGTTTTCGCGATACGTAATTAAATCGTTTTTCATCTGTACTGTCAATTTTTCTCATTCTCGATATCGACATTACCCAATAATACCCGTTTTTCCGGACCCGAAATTTCACGGTCAGGGGTTAGCGAGCAATAAGCGGTATAGCGGGAGTGTATATAATTATTCTTTTTTGAACGTTTAAACATTAAAAACATATAAAACAATTATTACACATTATCATTAAACATCTTTGTTTTTAAACTTTAGAAAGAATTATCCTAAAAAATGCTTTATATTCGAAATATTGCATTTTATTCTACACTGCCGCTTCTGTAGCTCGATACCGATGGCGAGAAAATATACGCATTTTTCAAGTTAAACATATTATTTTGGCAAAAAAATTGTCAGCGAGGTTGTAAAATGGTGTTGTCATTGTTTACTAGTAAGACTTTTTACAAATTCTTATCATTTGGCTTAAATAATCGCGATTATTGTACCTGGTTGCTCTATACGCTATAGGCATTTTCCCCCCTCACGTACATTCGGAATATCTCGCACATTGTCGCTCAATAAATTCCGTTATCCCGGAAAACGGATTTTAACCTGTAATGTCGATATGGTGAATGAGTCGACCATAATGATAAACATGATCCGCAATCAATAAGAGACATATAATGAACAGCGATAGAGGTTAGACTCACATCTTCTTAAATCAACAGGTACCCTGGTTGCACACAAACTAGGGCTAGGCTCTTGCCTAGCTGGAGCCTGTTGCCTGATTCAAGCCACTTTCAAATTTTGCGCTATCGAGCGTTTTTTTTAAGTCTATGCAACAACATGCTACAAGCGTTCAGTGCTTGTTGATAGCATACCGTTTCTTAACACTTTGCTAGGAGAGTGCTACTGAGTGCTTTCTTACATGCAATAGACTCATCGGTAGCATATAATTTTTCCGCAGTATCCACCTCGTCCGCTACGAAGCTCCTTTTGGAAGCAAGCCGTTTCCTAGCGTAGCGTTCATGTCCTTTGTCGTCTGTCTGGATAGGAAATCTCTGGAAAATAGGGTGATGCTTCCCTTAAGAGTTCCCATGTATATGGCCCAAGTTGTGTCTCTCAGATTTTTTCATTTTTAGCTCATCTGATATTTGAAAAAAAGATGAGTTATTGTCATCACTTGATCGGCGTTGCATGGTTAAGTTTTGTGTTTAGGTAAACTTTTTTCATAAACTATCAGTTATTGCTTTGAAACTTGCAACACTTGTTCACCATCAATACCTGAGCCTGTAAAGCAAGACCCATAACTCTTATCTGCATTTTGTAAGAATTATAGCCCCTTTTTGGACTTATAAAATAAAATGCCTTGGTTAAGTTTTGCGTTTAGGTCCATTTTTCTCCTAAACTATCAGAGTTGTTGCTTTGAAACTTTCAACACTTGTTCACCATCAATACCTGACCATGTCAAGCAGGACTCATAACTCTGATCTGCATTTTGCATGAGTTGTTGCCCCTTATTGGACTTAGAAAATTCCTTGGTTAAGTTTTGTGTTTAGGTCCACTTTTCTCATACACTATGTGGGCTATTGCTTTGAAACTTTCAACACTTGTTCACCATCAATACCTGACCATGTCAAGCAAGACCCATAACTCTGATCTGCATTTTACGTGAGTTATTGCCCCTTTTTGGACTTAGAAAATTCCTTGGTTAAGTTTTGTGTTTAGGTCCACTGTTCTCATACACTATGTGGGCTATTGCTTTGAAACTTTCAACACTTTTTCATGATCAATACCTGACCATGTCAAGCAAGACCTATAACTCTGATTAGCATTTTGCAAGATTTATTGCCCCTTTTTTTCACCATCAATACCTCACTTTTTTAAGCAAGACCAATAACACTGCCCTACTTTATGCAAGGGTAATGGGCCTTTTTTACAGTGATAATGATCAGATGAGCGTCTGCACCCGCAAGGCGGTGCTCTTGTTTACACTTGCATTTAAGTATCCTGGTTACCGCACTATTCCTTTGGTTACTTGCTGGTTACCTCTTGTTACTCTGTTACTTTAATAATTAGGCTTACTTTCCTTCTATCATGTCTATATTTAACTACGATACTCGTATATCTTAAGGATATTCAATAAATGTGTGTGCAATGTGCTGACGAGAGAATTGCTCAGGAAGAGATCAAATATGCATATATTGAAACTTGCGTGTCCATTTATGACAGCCAATTAAAAGTCAGTTAGACTACAAGAACAATTGATTATTGCCTGGGGCAGCATGCATGACTGGCAAACAAGCAGATTAACCAATTAAAGACTCTGATTAATTTAGCATCAATTAAATGTTACGATGAAAATAAATTGTCTTCCATTACGGAAGGGGTTTAAAGTCAGGTATACGGAATACCGTTAGGGCCATCATGGTTACACATTAAAATCCAGAGGGCGGCAATGCGATAGTATGATGGCAATACTATCGCATTGTCGCAATCGCACTATCGCGTTATCGTACTGTCGTCATCGTATTATCACATTGTCACCATCGTGCTATCCCGTTGTCACACTGTCGCCATCGTACTATCCCACTGTCGCCATCGTATTGTTGCACTATCGCATTGTCACCATCATATTGTCATATTGTCGCCATCGTACTATTGTGTTGTCGCATTGTCGCCATCATACTATCACATTGTCACCATTGTACTGTCGCATTGTCTTCTATCGCTTTCCGGTACACATGTGCACATCGTATTTTTTCCTAGATGGAGCCACTTTTAAAAATACTTTACAGTTCGACATATAGTTTGTCACAGATCGGGTTTTTATGGAATACCGTTAGGGCCATCGTGGTTACACATTAAAATCCAGAGGGAGACAACGCGATATTACGATGGCGACAATGCGATAGTATGATGGCGACAATGTGATAGTGCGACAATACGATGGCGACAGTGCGACAACGCGATAGTATGATGGCGACAATGCGATAATATGATAATGACAGTACGATACTTGCATGGATGTTGTATATGAACACTTTTCACACGTCTGTATCACCCAACCCCATTTGACCTTCACCTTAACCTAATTTTGGACTTACACTTATTGAAGGGCCAAATTCTTGGTTAACCCAAATTGGCCGTTTCTTTTAGCATTATTATGGATTGCTACGAAGCTTTCATACTTGCATGGATGTTGTATTTGAACATTCTCCACACACCTATATAACCTAACCTCATTTTGACCTTCACATTGACCTAATTTTGGACTTAGACTTATTAAGCGTCCAATTCTTGTTAACCCAAATTTCGTCTTACATCAAGGCGTTGTCTTCAAACTTGGGTCGACATACTTGTTTACCATCATAAGCCCCTTACATTGTCAAAGCCATGTAACCCTACCCAACATTTAACAGAATTATGGCCCCTGATTGACTTAGCTTTTTTTATGGACTATGCTTCCATGGGGGCACAAGCGTTTATTGAACGCTGTCTTGTTTTTAACTGATTTCATGACATTGCAATTATACGTTGACAAAAATCCATCTTGGAACAAAACTAAGATACTTCTTAAAAATCTCAGAATTTATTCAACAAGACAAAAAAAACATCGTTGAAGTTTTGTGATACAGCCCTGTTAATTACTTCAGTGTTAATTTCTTCAGTGTTAATTTGCTCCAGAAATACCAGTTTCAAATTATTTTTACATTTCATTTTTTTCAACTTTCAGTACGAAACCAAGGGAAGAAAAGAAGGAGATTATTATACCTTTAATCAAAACTAACAACTGGAAGACGAGACATGCAGAGAAAATGCAGGAACTTGACTCACAAGCTGTCAATGAAATAATGCAAGGTACTACTTTAACTCAATATTTTGCAAAATATTTTCGTCACGGCCGAACTTAAAATATTGTTTGTTTCCCCTTCCCGACCCAAGCAGATTTAGAGGGGGTATGTAGGTAGGTTAATTTTTTTTGGAATTGTTTCAGAATACAATGTAATAGTTATTGGTCAAAGCATATAAATAATCAAAGTTAGTAATAACTCTAAGGTAAAAACCAACAGTCTAAAATTTAAAATAGTTTAAATTTACTAGTAAGAAACTCAAGCCTTTATACATGTACAAAAAATAACATTTTCATTCCCATTTTTTTCATAAAAAATAATATTTCAATTTGGGCAATAAAATATTTTGGGTAGGGCCCTTTTTATTCCGGTAGGTATGGAAGGGGAAACAAACAATATTTTGTTTGGGCCCAATTTTAATATAGGATGACAACATCTGTAATGCTAAACCATGAATTCACCAAAAGCAAGTTTAAAAAATCACCAATATGTGGAAACTATTTAAGACAAATTTTGTTCTACATTTTCTGACCTACATGTAGTGCTGATCAATTTACCCCTTGACCTAGTGATGGCATATAACATTTCTTCTTGACCTAGATAGCAAATTAGATAACACTACAATCAGAATTTTGCCGAATGTATAGATCACTGAAGTTATCTTATATAAGTTATATAACACAATATAGAACTCTATTTATGAACAAAGAAATGTTGTTATTTATTTTTTAATAAACAGTTTAAACTTGCATGGTCGGTCCTTGAAACTGTCATTTATATCCCACTGTTTAAAGGGACTGCCTCACATATTGGTGTATTGCAAAAATGAAATAAAATTGTCAAATATTCGCATAATTTTGGTATAGTTGACTGTACGAGGGTTGTCTCAGTAAATCGTATACTTTGCTTATAACTTTCTTATGTGGCGTCACATGATCATGATTTTTTGTAAATACCTTTATATATTCAATCTTAATAGGAATTATGGGTGAAAAGTATATGGACATGTATATAACACGTAATATCTGTGATTGACCAGCCCCATGTATGCAAACGCGGCGCAACCCATAAAACGCGACATGTTTCGTAAAATGTAATTTCAATATACTTGTCATTCTCAAACTTTCAATTAATCATTGCTCATAATTTTTACGTTGGCATTTACGAATGTCTTTACAGTGTCATATCGGTATATTTGAAATAAAAATCATCATTTGTGTGAGAAATACACATGTTTGAATAACCGCACTAAGTATAGAAACGTGTGAGAATTGCGATGTCAGAAGAGGAAAACACCCATAGAAAAACAGTACAATGTATAGTTTTGTCCGACATGACGTCGAATTTATAGTTTAATATCATAAAATGCACTGAGAGTTATAAATCTATATGTATTGAACATGTGTGGATGAGTGACGAGGACGATTTAAAGATGTTTGGGTCATCAGCGGGCTATACGGTCCTCTTGTCTACTGTGCCAATGCACCACAGGTTTTCATTCTTCTCGCAGTTTAAGGTTTATGCTGGGGTCAGATATTTCCCGCGATGCGGGATGGTTGTGTTGGTTATACAGCTTTTTTATGGTTTATTAGAAAGTGCCTGGTCAGAAAAGGGTTCAATGCCATCGTATGTATATCGAATACAATGAACAATACTTTAAGGTGGAGAAAAAAATATTTTGCGGAATGACGTTCTTACCTCGACATCACTGTGCGCCGCACTTGCATACCATGTGTATTAATAATGGAAACAGAAAAATAATTGCACGACACATTTTCATGAAATTCCGGATACCTGATAAGAACATATTTATTAATCATAAGTGAAAATTTGAAACTAAACATTTGAATACATTTTGTGTAATAAGCAAAGTCCACGATTTACTGGGACAACCCTCGTATATCCCATAAACAACCATACTGACATCTAAAATAACTTGAGAAACTTCGACATGTTGTAGTTATCTAGTATTTTTACATAAAAAATTCTATAGGGTATTAATACCCTATAGAATTAATACCACTATTACCGGTACTTATATAGCCTGAAATTTGTTCGCTTTGATGAAAACAAATCGAAAAACGAACCAAATACCTCACTGATGTTTATGCTGTAGTTTGTTGATGTTACAGTTGGATCACAAGTTCATTACATAATTCACAAAGCATGTTGGAAAGAAACTTAGCGCTTTTTTTTCGAGAAAAAATACTCAGTGGGCGACATCGAGAGTGGTTAAAATTGCTTTTTTGCTCAAAATCTTTCATAAAGCAACCGTCAGTGGCTTTCTATTACATCAATACTTGGTAAGGTTGGAAAATCAAGATATACAAAACTTTTAGCCCAATCTGTGAGGCAGCACCTTTAATATAAAGGGATTACATGGTATTTGATAAGATATTATGGTAGATAAGTATGGGCATGTTTTTTGTCCGAATTTATTGCATAGCAAGGTGATCTTGATGATAACTGTATTGCGTCTTGCCTTTATTTCGCCTGTGCTGTGTTTTATGATAGACAAGCAGATAGCACCGGGATTCCTAATGTTTGCCTGAATATTTATGCTACCTAGCAAACCTGAACTGTAGATATACTTTGCACATAAACATTTATTTAATTTAAAGTAGAGTATATATTTCATTAAAAACCTTTTACATGTCTAATTTGATTCATCAAGTACAGAATCTGATATTTAAAACCATTGATATGATTGGCATGATGCAGGGGTTCCATTTGACTCGGGAGTAGGGGTTTTGATCCTCAAGATTTTGCCTATAAAATGGTCAAATTTTGTCAAAAGTATCAAAATGACCCTTCAAATTCACAGGGGTCCTACAATTCCGGAATAATCCATAATCCGGATTTGCTGCACTAGAAAGAATTAACTTTTCTGCAGAAAATGAAAGTTATTTGATGAAAAAAATTCAAAGAATTGACAAAGTTATGGTCATTTGAAGTTTCACAAGCTGAATTTTAACAATAGAATACGAGTTTTGGTGTAGGGATGTGTGCTTTCTGCACCTGGAATAGACTTACGACACATTTTCAGGATTGGGCATTGTACCTCAGTAGGACCCCTGAATTCATAAGCTAGTGCAGGGCCTCCTCTGGGTCTTTGGGTTTTGTAGCAATTTTTTTAGAAGAATGGAAAATAAGAGTCAAATTGCTTAAATTTTGCATCATTTTAACAAAATTCTTGTAGCCATATTCAAAAATTTGTAGCCACTTTTCTGAATTTGTAGCAATTGGCTACACTGGCGAATGGCAGCGGAGGCCCTGCTAGTGGAACAAACCCCTGATAGTGGTCAGGTTGATAATGCTCTGGCCTACAACTGAGAGGTGCTGAGATTTAGCCTTACCCACTCCACCTGTCCACCCCACCACCGCGCCACCACCACCACACCACCTATTTGATATTGAATTATGATTAGTGCATTATAACTGAATAATTATGTAGTAACAGTACAGTACAATATATGTATGTAAAACATTTTTCATCTCAATTAGTAAATCTAACAACTTCAGGGGTTCTCCCAGCTTCTGAATCTGAAGGGTCATTTTGATACGTTTGACTACCAATTATAAAGGCAAAATACCCAGGATTTTAAGAGAAAATGACCCTTGAAACCACAATCTTGAAGTTCAAATGTGGCTTTTTAGAATATTTAAGGGTCAAAACCCCTACTCCTGAGTCAAATGGAATCCCTTAACTTATTATATATAAAATCAGTGTATTTTCTGTACTTATAGATACAGCCAAACAATTAGATGATTGGCAAGGGCGTGGTGTAGATGATCATACAGATATGCAGATTCCATTACTGATGCAGAATAAAGTACCAGAAGGGTTCGAAACAGAGGAAAATTTTGATGTATCATTGAGACCTGAAATGGTATGTTGATTTGTGCATGTGATAAAAACTTTGACCAAGTCTCAGAAGTTACTTTCAGTGTAAACCGGGTCATAACATATTACAGTAAACCTTTTTTTTTTTGAGTTTGGTAAATTTTATTGTTATCAGTGATTTTTTTGCCTCTTTGGGAAAGGGTCCGGGTCCGTTCAGATTGGGAATTTTCGCGTCGTAACAACTTGAAATTGGGAATTTTCATGAAGCAGAAAGGCTAAATAAATCAGAAAAAGAGATAACATGTAACTGTTTACTGGTTTCTGACAACTTTTATGCTTGACCACTTGTCAAAAATGTTCATAACTTTGACATTTTATGTCTGATTTTGAATTTTTTAAATTGTTCATTGGGAATTTCTCTCTTCAAATTTGGGGAAATTATAGCCTTTTTCAAATTGGGAAGGTACCGTTTACTGGTAGCAAACAAAGAAGGAAAAAAATCACTGGTTATACATGTAGCTCTTAAAACAACTTACATACAAGTTCTAGGGCTTTTTTCAAGATTACAGTAAAATTTAGAAAGTGACATATGTTTATTAAGCGCACTTTTTCCAGAACAATGTAGTAATAAGTACATGTAGACAAAAGCATTGTTACAGAAATTCTATATCTGAGTTTATAACTTTGTTTCATCGATTATGTCTCCCATATACATGTACTATAGTGGAGGAGACATATGGATTTTGTGCTGAACGTCTGTCAGGATGTCCGTCACAGTTTGTCCACACTTTAAAAGTCAATTGTTCTCCTCAACTATTGGTCTGATTTCAATGAAACTTCACATTATTAGTAAACTTAGTACCAAGTCTTGTTGAATGTTCATATTGTCATGAATTTTATTTTGGATGGTTTTGTCGGAGTTATGGCCCTTTGTCGGAGATACAGGTTTTTTTATGTCAAAAACCATTCTAGTTATATCTGAGTTTAGTTGATAGTCGTGTTGCTTTTGGAATTGTCTATTTGATGAGGCTGCTTTCTGAGAATGGCTAATGATCTTTAATTTCAATATCTAAACTAAATTAACTAGTATAAACTAAATTTCACAAACATCCGTGTGTCTGCGTAGTTCAATGGTTAGCGCGCTTGCCGTCTTATCTGGGGACCCGGATTCAAATACAGGTGGAGGCACTCATATGCCTGCCATATTTCAGCAGATACTTGTAGGTGACTGGCAAATAAAGGATATGCTCGGCATACCAGTAAAATGCTTTTAAGTTCAATAAAACAGGGTACGGTAACATTGGTGATGGTGCCATAGGAAACTATGATAACCTTTCTTACTTTGATCTGTTACACAACAATTGTATTGCAAATCAATTTGAAATATTGTAAAACACTGTTAGTGTCGATACCTGTCTTGTTGGCCTAGTGGTAGAGCGTCAGCCTCGATGGCCTTATTATACATAACATGTCTACAAGTTTTGAAAAATTATACTGATATGACCATTTCTTTTATCAATTGTCATACTATACTGCTACTGTTGATATATTCGTACAGCCAGAAGACACTGACTATGAGGAAGTCCCTATTGAAGCATTTGGTATGGCCATGTTGAAAGGAATGGGATGGAAACCTGGACAAGGCATTGGCAAAAATAATAAGTAAGAATCCTCCGTCAAACACATCATTTGTGTCTTATTGTTGAAGTGGTCATTATGTCTTCCACTTATAGTGGGGGGAGTCATACTCATTTTGTGCTGGTCTTCTTTCTGTGTGGATGTCAGAAAGTTTGTCTGTGCTTGTTCTTTTTAACCACTGGTCCAATTTCAATGAAATTTCTTATTAATATTTTTAACAAACCTAGATGTACTTATCAAGTTATGGTCAGGAGTGTTAGGTATTTTGTAACAAATAAGTGAAAGGTTTCAAAATTAGGATATGTATTTCTACAGTCCGTCTAAAATTAATTGTGATATAGTCATATATTTATACTGGTAATATCAAATTAATTTGGTACTTTAGTACTTAAAAGTAACATTATGTTGTTTTCTTCCAGAAATTCAGTTGCTCCAGTGGAAGCAATCCTGCGTCCTAAGGGTATGGGACTTGGTGCCGATAGAAAACAGGCTCAAAATTTAAATGACTCGAAACAAAATAAAGGATCAAAGAAGGATGAAGATTCAGTACAGCTTACTATGCAGAAAGGCAGGTACTGTTTGGTAGAGAATGGACCTCATAGGGATTTATATGCTGTGGTATGTGCTTATGGTTTCTTCAGATTAGATGGGATTACCGGTACCCAAATATCAAACCAGAATGTTTGTTGTTGTGGTAAATGGACAATATAAATAATTTACAAGATCGTTGAGCATATTTTTGTAAAAATGGGAAGGGTTTTATTTTGAAATAAAGTCAGGGGTCCCATTATTCCAGAATTATCCAGAAATCCTTTTCTGCAGAAAATAAAAATTATTTGATGAAATATTCAGAGAATTGACAAAGTTATGGTCATTTGAAATTTCATAACCTGAATTTTAACAATAAAACAGTGTTTGAACTGAGTTTTGGTGGAGGAATGTGTGTTTATGGTACCCGAAGCAGACTTGCAACTCATTTTCGGGATTGGGTATTCTGGATTTGATTTTACTGTTAGACACTTTGTTGATGTTACAACCATCTTTTATTATGCCCCCATCTTTTATTAGTGGTTTGTTTTAGCCCCTCCCCATAAGGTGTACATGTAGATATTGCTTTGCACATGTCAGTCTGTTTGTCTAAGATATGTTCATCAAATTACTTTTATTTTCTGCAGAAACTTGCATTCTTGATAGTGCATCAAATTAGGATTCCCGGATTATAATATTCCGGAATTGTAGGACCTTGCTTTTGAGTATAGTACTGAGAATTTGACACGACTCTTGACCTTCTATTGGCATAATTTAACAGCTGATATATTGTCTATATTTATAACCCTGGTTGTATGTTTTCATAAGCGGGGTGTAATACCAACACAAATCTAAAGGACTGATATTGCACAATTTTCTCGCGGAAATCAGTATCAAGTTAAATTCTCCATACTATACATACATGTTTGCTGTACTCTATATTACAGATAGAGGGTTTAGATGAAGACAATGCTAGATTGATGATCAAGTTAACGGTCAGTGGTCAGATGGTTACAGTAAGTCAGTATAACACCAAACTGGTAACCAAGGAGGAATATAAACAATACTCAAAATATCTCAGTAAGTAACTACATGCATGGGTATAATTAATACCAATTTCAGTATTTTGAGAAATATGACTGTACTATGTAACTTACAAGAGAGGTCATGTTTGTATACAAAGGCATTCATACCACCAGCTAGCTATTGGTGAATGGCAGGTTTTTATTTTTCATTCATCCATTAATAGATTGACGGTGGGCATTTTGCATATGAATATGGTGATCTCTCCTATAAGGATTGTAAAAGAAAACATCTAATTCATTCAGTATGAATAATTCTTTAGTAAGTAAGTACATACAAGACTAGTGAGTTAATGTTTTAATACTGATTACTGTTATTTGCAAATAATTTGATAGTTTTCAATATCTTCTGTTATATCGTCTGTAGGGGGCCAGTTCGTTAAGGAGATAGTAGTGTATAGTAGTCTTATTTAACCTAAAAATTTCAACCTACCTCCGAGCTAAAACCAATGATACGAAGGGTCAGAACACACAGTTTGCCAGTCTTGATTTTGAAGCAATAAAAAATGTCAGGAAAGCACAGAATAAAGAAAGCGGGCTGAGAAGATGTGCTAGGATTACATTGATTTAGGTCTAAATATATAATGCTGAGCACAGCCTTTATTTGCCAGTCAGCTTTCTGCTGAATATGGCAGGCATATGAGTGCCTCCATCCGTAGTTGAACTCGTGTCGCCAGATTAAACAACAAGCACACTAACTATTGAGCTATGGAGGCACACATAATAATTATATAGTAAACTCAGAGCTACAGTTAAGCTGTGTATTGGGGTAATTACCCACTTAATTTTCTTAAAAACCCAATAGATTTTGAGAGGAGGGAGTAAGAAAAAGCAAAGACAATCTGAAATACCCAAATAGAGAATGATGTTATAGTGAAAAATAGTACATAAAAGATCATTTACCCTATGAGTTTTATAAAATACCCAATTAAAATTCTTCAAAACCCAAATAAAATTGAAAGTCGGGGGTAAAATACCCAATGGACTAAAACCTTATCTGTAGCTCTGGTAAACATTGTAAGGTACTTGAATGGATTAGTTAAGTGAAGCAAAGAATTTTACGTTAATGAAAAATATAATTATATATTAAATAAATTTACAGATAAAGGTGATGCAGACAGATATAAACATAAAGAAGAAAAGAAAAATAGGAAAGATGAAACAAATGGAAAGGATGATGAATCTCACAGACATAGAAAACATCGTAGAGATGATGTATCCGATGATGACTCGAGTAAATCTAGAATGGAGAAAAAACGAAGTAAATATTTATCTAAGGAAGATGACAGTCAACGATCTCATAAAAAACGAAAACATGATGACGATAGGTATTATTGTGTTATGTGTTTAGCTCACCTGTCACAAAGTGACAGAGTGAGCTTTTGTGATCACTCTTCATCCTTCCGTCGTCCATCCACAATTTGCTTGTGTAGACACTAGAGGTCACAATTTTGGCCTTATGTTTATGAAACTTGGTTACAATGATCATCTCAACAAAATCTAGGTCAAGTTCAATATTAGGTAATCTGGGGTCAAAAACTAGGTCACAAGGTCAAATCATGAAAAACCTTGTGTAGTCACTAGAGGTCACAATTTGACTTAATCTTTATGAAACTTGGTCACAATGAATATCTCAACAAAATCTAACTTAAGTTTGATATTAGGTCATCTGGGGTAAAAAACTAGGTCACATCGTAAAATCATAAAAAAACTTGCAATCGAGGCTGAATTTTCTTGAATCTTCTTCAGAAAATGTAAATTATTACTTAGGTCACCATAGGGGTATGCATGCATACTATGACAGGTGAGCGACCTAGGGCCCTCTTGTTTTTAGAGCTATTTTGTTTTATGAATGAAAGAATGACAAGGTTCCTATGTGGAATAATACAGAGTCAGTTCACCAGGAAATCATCAGGCTGAGAATCTCTCTACCAGTACATTTCAAAGTACTATTGAGGGCTAAAATCTTCTGCAGAAATCCACAATTTTAGGGCCTTCGTCTGAGATCTATGTTATACTTAAATGGTAGCTCAGGGCAAGGGGGAGCAACTGCATAATGATTGCATTTCTTTAGTTCAACTCAACAACAGAGATTGTATTGTGTCATCAGTAATATTATATCCGTTAAATGAGGTTATTTCGGCTTTGTTTATATAACGGAGCCTGTTTTTCAACAGAAAAATGTGTATTTGATATTATTAGTGTAAAATGATAAAAAAGAATCTAACACTCATTGTCAATTGATACAAACTAATATTTAACTTATTCATGAAAAATTATTAAGCTTGCCAAAGGCTTCTTTAAGAAATTTTCCAGAACTCGTTTAATACTAGTATAAATTTATATCAATTGATAACTCATCATAGATCCTCTATGTATACATCTGAAAACTTCAGAGATTAATATTTTAGTTATTTTATTCTACAGATCTTCCATGCATACATCCAGTTCCTACGCAGATTCTCAGAGGTCACAACCTTACTTATGGGTGATACCAAAGTTACGTGTTCGTCTTGTAGATAAACATTACAAGAAAGGCAAATATTATAAAGAAAAGGTAAATGACCACTATATGTTGTTGTTTTTGTTTGCATTCAATTAAGACAGTCTTATGTATGTGGCCATTCAGTATCATCCCTGCCTAATTGGCAATATTCTCTGGCTTCAAGTCTTTCATGACTATATGTACAGTCAAACCTGTCCATATATATATACAACCTGTACAAAATGGTTATAAAAGGTAAAGTTTATGTTTATTATAGTGTCACACATATTGAAAGGGCCAGCCAATTTGACTGATGAGACACCTATATTTTGTGCGCACAGTACCTCCCGAATCCCTTCTCATATTGCCGGGCACCTTGCAGAGATGGGCCTACGGTAACCATTCTTCAACAAGCTGGCGGCTCACCAACCGACCACACCAGTTCTAACTCAGCTTCGGCCGTTATATTTTGAGGCTACCCATAGCTGTACAACAAATCCAAGACAGAATTTGTCAACATTGGAAAACAAAAATAGCCAGAAGTATTTTATTTCTATACCGATTTCTATGCAACATACGTGACTCTAAGGGAAAATATGTAAGCTGTCAAGGAAATGTAAGATTCCTATCAGCAGATTTGCTGTGAAACCTTGGAACAAAGACGGCTTGAAACTGTAGTCCGACACTCTGAAGGTTTCACAGGGTGTTGGAAAAAACTGCCAAGCTGCTAAAAAAGATCCTATATTTCGTGGAAAGAATGTTATTTTTCCCTTAGACTGAGGAATGTTGAATAGAAATCGATGAAGAAATAAAATACTTATGGCTTGAATTTGTAGCCCAAAGTCAAGTGGTATTGCAACACTGTGTATAAATATATAAGTCAATAAGTTTTCAAAGTGGAAATATTTGTGATTTTCACAAATTTTCATATTTCTATAACAGGGTGAAAGTTTTCAAGCACAAGCCTGAACTTCAGGTTTTTGAGGGTACCAAAAGGTGTTTTTTTTTCTTTATTTTCCCTATGTAAATTGTCAATTTTTGAAGATTTCAGGTTTTTCAGAATTTCTAACTTTCACCCATGTAACAGTTCCTCTAGCAAAAAGAGAAATTTAACAACATGCTAAATGCCTGAAATCCTTAATTTGCTTAATTTTTCGGGCTGCTTAAATGTAATATCCTACACAGTAAAATGTGTTTTTTTACAATTATTGTACTTTTAACATTTAAAAATGTTGAATAAAGCATATGATATTTGATCGTTTATTATACAATATATTGTTACAGGTTGTGATTATAGATGTACCTGATAGAGATCATTGTGTATGTAAAACAGATCAAGGAAAAGTTTTAGAAGGTATGCTACCATATCACAATACTACTTGCAGTCTACATGGCTGTATGTATCAAAACAAGCAAGTACTGAGGCAAAAGGTTTCTTGGGTATCGGTATTTGGGGTGTTTTTCCACCAAAATCATGATTTCTCAAATTTTCATTGAGGCAAGTGTTTCAGTGTGATCACAAGGGTGGTATTCAATATTGATCTTACTTGACTTAACGATAATGACAACCCAATCAGATCACACCATAGTCAGTAACAGGTAATATGATTGCCTATCCTTATTCTCCCATTAAATAAGATCAATATTAAATACTGGTACTACCCCGATTTGAGAAAAATATTATTAGGTTTTGCTGAAAAAAAAAGTTCATTTCATGCATATGAAAAAGCTAGTTTTTGTTTTGACCTACTGGGTATTAATTTCAAATTAATGATGTAATAAATATTTGCATAAGAAAAAGTTTATCAGCTTTAATTGTGCCCCCGAACTTATTTGTTAGTGGGGCCATATAGCATTGGTGCTGTCTGTCTGTCTGTAAGTAACTCAAACCTTGTGTGTTGAACTCCTCACAAACTGTTTGGTGGAATTTCTTTAAACTTTCACAGATGAACAACCCCAATGTCTAGATGACCGTAATGGATGGAATTTTTGCTGCATCAACTTTTACCAGAGTTATGGCCCTTTGTTACTGTAATTTAAACCTGTTTCAATTTTCTTCTTACAGATATATCTCAGTCTATGATGGAAACAGTTGTACCAAAGTCAGATTTAGGTCACGTTTATATAGTATCAGGGAAATACAGAGGACAGGTAAACTTTCTGTGTTCATTATCCTTTCTTTCTTCGAAGTCAATCTGCGAATAATTTCAGTTTTCCTTACCAATTTTTGTAACAAATATTTTAGCTCCACCATTTGAAGAATATACCGGGTAATAACCTGTTGCAACTGGAAATCAAACCCGAATTACAAATCCAGCGCACTGGACTTAGTCATTTCTTTCAAACTGGTACTCTGTACACTTGTTCACTATCATGACCCAAGTCACTATACGTGAGTGGGTATCCAACATTTATTTTTGTTTTTGGATATATAATTACATTGGTTATACTTTTCTATTGTCAGCTTAGAATATTTAAACTTCACATTGTTTTCACAATTTTATTATAAAATTTTTAAATTGGCAAAAATATTGTATATTGCTTTGCACATGTCTGTAGGTCTGTCCGACCAAATCATTTCTGTTCAATAACTCAAGAACGCTTTGCCCTAGGATCTTCAAACTTTACATTGAGGTTGGTCATCAACAGTAGATGACCCCTACTAATTTTTAGGTCAGTAGGTCAAGTTCACTGTGACCTTTATCATTTCTGACTATTCAAATGGTTTCTGTTCAATAACTCAAGAACACTTAGCCCTAGAATCTGCAAACTTAACATAGAGGGTGGTCATCAACAGTAGATGAACCCTGTTGGTTTAGAGGTCAGTAGGTTAAGGTCACTGTGATCTTTACCATTTCTGACTAGTGGGCTGCCATAGGGGCATACGTGTTTTACAAACATCTCTTGTCCCAATAAAACTTTCCATGTCCTTATGATTTGTAATGAACGCTACCTTCCCTTTATGTTGAGTTGTACAAATGTACCGCCTCCTCGATAGCCTAGTGGTTGAGTGTTTGCTTCGAGTGCGGGAGGTCTCGGGTTCGATCCTTGGCCGCGTCATCCAAAGACGAAATAAAAATGGTACCAGAAATTCCCTTGCTAGACGCTCAGCATAAAAGGGAAACTGACTTCTCCTCTCATACCCTCGTGGCGATGGATAACATCAGGAATGAGGTGTCGAGAGTGATTAATATAAGTTGGAAAACCTTGTTTCACAATCGACCTTAAATAAGTTAGTATAAACTACAAATGTATATTATTATATTACAGCTTGCTCAGGTGTTGGAGAGAGACAGGAAGTCATGTAAAGCTATGTTACAGTTACTGAGTGATAGAGACAAAGTGCTAGAACAGGATTATGATTCTATATGTGAATATGTCGGTGATATAAATGAAGAATTTGATTACTAGACTAGTGACTACGAGAGATTTACTGATTTAATTCTATGAGAAATTTTATGATCACTAGAAACTGCAAGATATTTACCAATTGCTGGAAACTACAAGAGATTTACCATTTACTAGAAACTACAAGAGATTTACTGATGACTAGAAATTGTGAGAGATTTACCAATTACTAGAAACTGTGAGACATTTACCGATTACTAGAAATTGTGAGACATTTACCGATTACTAGAAATTGTGAGAGATTTACCAATTACTAGAAACTGTGAGAAATTTACCGATTACTAGAAATTGTGAGAGATTTACCGATTACTAGAAACTGGGAGAAATTTACCAATTTCTAGAAACTACAAGGGATTCAGATTATTAGAACTATTTCCTGATTTATGCAAACCAAGTGAGATATAAAATTTGCTGGATATAACTTAAGCCTTATAATTAAATAAACTGATTAAACACTGTACAGTTGACTGACTGCTTGTTATCAGTGTAAATTGAAAGAATATACGCATAAAAAATTTAAAGTTCTAAGCAAAAAAAAGCCAAGCATAGCCTTATTTGCCAGTCAGCTATCTCTATTTTGACTCATTTAGTAACTATTGTTTCACAAACTAATATAATTGTGGCCGTCTGATAAACAGATTATGAGATATTGAATAATTTAACCAAGCTTAATTTTGCAACAATTATGTAATGTATACTTATTTTTGGTGGGCACTGTACACGCTGGGTGTGTATATTTGCACGGCAGTCATAAGGTGATTGCTCCTCGCTAAGAGCAAAGTGATCTCAATTAGATGTTCTAGGCTGATTATTGTAGATTTGGACATATTCCAAAGGATCTCTATTTGAGCTAAATCTCATCTCACATATTGCCATTCATCTTTGAAGTAATTTCCATAGGCAGATGGACTCAAAATTGGCATCACAAAATAGACATTTTATTACAGTAAATGTCAAGATTACCAAATTCTGATGTATCTAAAATTCAGACTGATTTGAGGAAAATCTCAATTTGAGCTGAGATTTGGACTTGAGATGCTTCAGAATCGGGAGATCAGCCAGTATGGCACCATTAAAATTTCTTAGGGAGCGCATTTTTCAATTTTCATTCTATTCTTGTAAAATAAAAAATACAACAAAATATTTGTTCTTATTCTTTATTATTTCTTATGTATTGTATTTAATAATTGCCAGGGTATACCACAATGAATAAAAACCAACAACTCAAATTAAATTAGCCTACATATCTTTGTTTTTATGTTGTACAATTACACAAGTACATGTAGACTATTACAACCTTAAATAACTAGAAGGGTTTTTTGACACAATCTCCCACAAAGAGCTCTAACTCTGAAATTATTCATTCCACCTGCACTTTTTGACAAGGCATGTGGCTATTTCATAACCAGGCTTAATCATAATCATCCTTTTTCAGCTATTTCGTAACCATATTTTGGTTGATTCGTAACCGACCTCAAAAAAGCTTGAAATACAATTTCCTATTCATTCCGTAAATATTCACGAAATTATTAATACATTTTGAATATCAAATTATTTTAACACCTTTAAATCACATTTCTACGATGATATATTAAACAATATATATAATAAACTTATATTAATAAAAGCAATAAATCGGTGGTTACGAGATCTCCCGATACTTTATGGTTACGACTAAGCCTAGTTACGAAATGACCTGAAACCTTGACAATATGCACAACTAGATTTGCTACATGTACTTACTATTCATGTGAAATTTCACTGAAATCCAACCAGTGGTTACAGAAAGCAAGCAAAGACAAACTTTGACACACCCAGCATAAAATCAATATGTTCCTAAAAGCTTATGTTTACCAAAACTCGGTGAAACACTTCAAAACAATACTTTAACGATTTTAAAACAATTTGAAATTGATATACTAACAAAAAATATAAAATGACCCAATATTTTTATAATTACTGGTTAGCACTGGTACATTAAAATACTTATGAAAGCAAAACTAGTGATACAACTGAGATGGAGGAACCAGTCTAAAACAAGTAAATATGATTGGTTGATTCTGACCAATGGTTGCCCTTTATTTTAAGACTAATCTCCCAACTTGTATAACCCTGGATTCTAGGTACTGTTTTATCAAAGCACTTACGAAAATCTTAAACTTACGCTTGGATTTAAATTCTTTATAACTTCTTGATAGCTACAAATTGTGACAAAGAGTCGTTCGGTATTAATAACTATTAAGTCAATGAACCTCTACAAACAATATTTGTCCCCAATGTGTAGGTTTTAAAGAATAATTAAGAATTTAAATTTGAACGTAAATTTACGATTTCCGTAAGTGCTTTGATAAAACAGTACACAACATATGAATGCGGTAGTATTATATTAAAGCACAGGCTTTTGCTTTATAACCTGAATCTACTAAATGTCTCTCATAAAGGGCTGTAACTCTTATGACGACTATAATCCCAGCAATATTAATGGATAGTGAACTGTGAGCTAGATCCTATGTCGGCCTGATTGGTTGGAACTTGTTTCTGCATGTCATCTTTATTAGTTACACATTTGCTTCCAGTTTCATGCAGTTTGGCCATGGCATTAAAAAGTTAATGGGTGTTAAATGTTAATGGGTGGCTGAACTGCTGAAAGCAGCCCTCGAAAATTGGTAACTTTTTATGCACATTTCCATTTCTTTAATCCCCACACACTTCATAGCGGGATTTAAAATCATGTGACCTAAAATTCCTGACAAAATACACAACTAGGCTTGGTAACAAATATACATGAGAAGTTTCGTTGAAATCGACCTGTTGTTAAGTAGATCAAACTCAGGCAACTTGTGTAAATTCCAGCTGCAGCACGGATCAATATTTATGCCCCCATCTCTTTGATGAGGGGGTATATTGCTTTGCACCTGTCTGTCGGTCGGTCGTATCAAATAGTTTCCGTTCAATAACTCAAGAACACTTTGCTCTAGGATCTTCAAACTTTACATGGAAGTTGATCATCAACAGTACTGTACATGACCCCTATTGATTTTGAGGTCAAAGGTCACTGTGACCTTCACCATTTCTGACTATTCAAATTGTTTTCTTTCAATATCTCAAGAATGCTTTGCTCTAGAATCTTCAAACTTTACATGGAGGTTGGTCAACAACAGTAGATGATCCCTATTGATTTTAAGGTCACCATTTTTGACTATTGGGCTGCCATGGGGGCATACATGTTTTACAAACATCTCTAAGTTTCCCCTACTATAGTTCTGTGGGAGACAAAATAAAATATACACAGTGGGCTTAAACTATGGAACAGCACGGAGAACTTGACCTGATTCTCAATCTTCTATAAGCATAACTTAACAGCTGATAATTGTCTATATTTATAATCTCAGTTGTATGTTTTCATTAGCATAAAGTATCACAAAGAAGCTCGAGGTGTTGTACCAACACAAATCTAAAGGATCAATATTGCAAGATTTGCTTGCGGGAATTTATATATTCAAACCAAGAACCTTGTAATATATTCATGCATAACGGTCAGGATCACGTCTAATTCTTCGTGCGATACAAAATATTAAATAACAAGCATACAAAAGATCACAGATATATACGGGTGAAAATTTACCTCAAACAATGCCCAGGAGTTTTTATCATTCTACGATCATGCATTGAAATTGAATACCTTGGTACATGTTACTAGAGCTGTCGCCATTCGGCAGACTAATATACCCCCGCCGGCAAAGGGCCATAATTCTGCTAAAATTCATCGCAGCGCAAATTTCTTTCTTCATGCACATCTACATCTCTATGTTGAGGTTGTTCATCTGTGAAAGTTTGAGCGAAATCCTGCCAAAACTGTAGGAGTTGCGTCGACAAGAATGCATCTACGGACAGACAAGACAGACGGACAAGCTAAATCTAGTATACCCCCTTACAACTCGTTGTGCGGGGGTATAAATACATGTACAACACAAAGCTACAATATTTTATACTTCAACCAAATAACAGTAGATTTACAGTATAAACTGTGATAGAATACACGACAGGTAGACCGTATATACCATATTTGCCAAAGTATTGCACAGAGCTATGTAGTTGACTAGGAAAAATACGGTACTAGACTACATGGCAGGTATAATATACCGTATACAGTATATTTTGTACTAGAATATGATAAATGCATAAAATAAATAATACTTCCCTTATAGGGTATAATTATAGCGATTCAATATTTAAAGCCTAGGTCCCACTGAGGAATTCCTCATTGGCAATGTTCTCCCGATATCTTCTGATTCATTCCTATATCACAAATTGTCTCATGACTTCCCCGAAGCTTCCCCTAGACCATGATGGACCTGTACCCAACTTCCTTATAACTCATTCATTTCAATCGGGAGTATGTCGCCGAGGCAAAAAATGCTCAGAAAGATCTAGGCTTTACAGAATTGTTTATATTTAAAAGGGGTTAAACTGCTTCATGTCTGATAAAATCTTAACAAGAATGTCACATTAAATGCTCAATGCAGCTCACCTGGGAAAATGCAGATCTAGTGTTTTATAAATGTGTTGCATAAGAAAACAGTTCATGTACACTTAACAAATGTTAAGCTTGTATGTCACATTAGACCATGTGTGAATCAGCTGTTTTGGAATAAAAGTATGGTCTTCATATACCTTGATTCATGGGCGAAAGTTAAAAATTATCAAAATCTTGAAAGCTTATTCTCCATAATTATACAGAAATTATAGATGTTTCTCAGGATACTGAAATCGGTATTAATACTAAAACATTTCACCCATGTGAGAATTTTGATACACTGCTTCTTGTACCGTTGCCAAGGCAACCAGAAATCTTTAATTTCAATACTTTCAACAGAAATGTAGTATTATGTTTGATACAAATTTAGTGACAGGTTTTAAAGAAATTCCAGAAATTATTCATGAACAATTAGGACGACGGACAAATACAGATCACAATACCTCATCAATAAATCAATGATCGGTAAGCATAGAAAAGAAATGATAAAGCACAACCCCAATGGCCTATCACACATTCGTATAAAAACAAAATACTGTAAAATCATTAATTTTCACCAGGATTAAATTTCGATGATATGGGTAAAATGGTAATTTGGCAGTTTCTTAAATTTGTGGATTTAAAATATTGAAAGAATCATCCCTTGTTAAGTACATGTCTTTTTAAGCTCAATAATTTGATGGGATTTAATTTCGCCATTTCACTAATTCATCCATGAAATCAACGAAAATTAATCCACCTCTAATATTAATAATTTTACAGTATCCTAATGAATAAATAGAACTAAGACCATGTCGACTTCTGTTGACTAGAATATTCCATTTGTAAATCTTTTAAGTTTAATTCTAACATATTCACTTCATCCCATTTCTGTGCCTGTTTCGCTTGGGCAATATATCCTCGAATTATATCCATCTGTTGTAACATAGGATCGTCACTGACGCTTGTAACATTTTGCTCAGCCGGTTTCCAGCCTACACTTTTATTTCTAGCATGTTTCTGTGTACTAGACTGGGAACCAGAATCCTCCTTGCTCGGCGTTGAATGTTTATCCGCCTTTTTTCTCTCTTCTTCTTGAGCTTGAAGAGTGGCTTGTCGTTCTAAAGCTATCTCTTTCTGTATTTCAGCAGTACGCATTTTCTGTAGTTTATCGTATTGTTCTTCGGTGGGTAAGTTTTGTAATCCCATCATGTTTTCTTGCATGAAATTTGAGGCATAAACTCTGACAGATTTCTGAAGCAACGCTTGCTTTACAGACGGACCTTCCTCTCTATCATTCCCCAGTATTGAAATTCTTTTGCTGTATAAAATAATAACTATTTAAAACCACTTTAAATCTAACATAGGTTTCATAATCTCTTCTATAGAAGACCTTCACATAATGCCCTATCTTCTTTAAAAGTCCTACTGAGACATAATGCATAATAATCTAGTAAATGACCTGCAGCTGTTTTGGGAGGCATAAGTATACATGCCTTCACCAAAACTTTGTTCAAACATTCTATTGTCAAAATTCAGCTTATGAAATTTCAAATAACCATGAATTAACTCGGCAAATACTTTGATTTTTTCATCAAATAACATTCTTCCTGGTATCTAAGTTGAAGTATCTAACATATAAACTGATATGCATAATGTGTTAACTACCGGAATATGCCTTTGTAGAAAGAAGAACAGTTGGTCAAAAATAAAATATAATTGTCTATTACCCCTTCCCTACCTACCCGAGCAAAAAGTCCCATCCCCAAAATATTTGTTTGACCCTCAAACAAACAAAAATAATTGACAATGAAATAATGTTTTTTTACCTACCTACCAGGGCTCGACACTAACACTGGTCCGCTGGTCCGAGACCAGTGAAAATCCAGAAGAGCCAGTGAACATTCTGGAGGACCAGTAACTGTCCTATTTACAAATGTGCCGCGTTAACCCTGTCGGACCAGTGGCCAAAAAAGTTAGTGTCTAGGCTTGCCTACCTACCCAACCCCAATTGCCCAGGGTCAGGAAGGGGAAACAAACATTTTTTTATTTTTCAGCTTACCTTATTTGATCAATGTGTTCATATTTCTTAACTAACTCGCCACGTTTACGCTGTGCATCTCGTAAGCTGTAGGTAGACTCACCAGAACTAAAAATCAATCAATGTAATACAATCAATATAAGAGGTATGAATCAGACATTTTAAGTCAAGTCACAAACTTCAGTGCTTTGATTAGCTTCCAAACCTGAAGAGTAAAAAAAAATTCATGAGTCATCAAACTATTGAAAAAAGATTTGTATCAAATGTACTATACAGTGCCCACCAAAAATAAGTATACAGATGTTATTTGCCCACTTACTTGCCTGTAATAATAATACTTGCAGAACAGTGAAGCAACAATATATTTGAAGAAAAGAAATAGTTTTGTTTATTAAATGGAAAGGCCATACATTAATTGGTACCCTAGTTGCATAATCTAAAGTTACAAAGATCTTTGTCCCTCTTGAATGGTAACTTTGTCACAAAAAGATGGAAAATTCAGTTTTTTTAATCACATGGTTTTTTTAAGTTCCGAACATCTTCATCTTTATTTTTATAAACAGATATTGAATAATTTAACCATGTTCAATTTTGCAATAATTATTTACTGTATACTTAATTTTGGTGGGCACTGTATAGTAAATTTGTCAAAATTCAAAACTGGCACTTTTGTCAAATTCAAGAGTCAAAATGCAGTTCATATCTAGTGAAATGAAAGTCTTTAAATCTCTTGACTGGTTGACTCTGAGTTCAGAAAGACAAGAAGCTATTAAAGTGCCAGGAATTATATTGGAATTCATTTTTTAAGGTTCTGCGACATTTTTGTGACAACAAGAAGTTGTAATAATGTCAAATTGGTACTACATATTATTTTTGGCTTATTTCATAGGGTTATTAATAGAGGATCTTGCATGAGTGCTCATTACATACGCGTTTTATTAAACAAGTGGACAAAACAATATGACACGAGACTTTGCCTTATCACATAACCTTATTTTTCTAACAAAATGATAATGTATTCTGTATATATTTTAGCGGGACAATAAGCGCAATGTCTTGACGATGTTAGTATTATCCTGACGTCATGGGCCTATCGAAGTTAACAATTGGCTAACGTAACGTCAGGCTCATTTAAATATTTATTGCACTCACTGGAAGTGCCGAACGATATTTACGGCACTGCTGTACCGCGGGTTATGTGATAAAGTGTAATTGTAAACTATAAATGTAATTTATCAGTCTGAATTCTCTACATGTGGAGGAAAGAAAACTTAATGTACATACCACAAAGATTCGACCATAGGCAGGTAATTTTCTAAAAGCTTCTCACATTCTTCAATAAAAAACCTCATTTTCTGTAAGAAATGAATCATAGATCTATAACTATACGGTTACAAGCAGAGGGTTCCCCAAATCTTTTCTACAAGCTCATTGAAATAAGAAGGCCAACAGTTTATACTAATTTATTTAAGGTCGATTGTGAAACAAGTTTTTCCGACTTATATTAATCACTCTCGACACCTCATTCCTGATGTTATCCATCGCCACGAGGGTATGAGAGAAGAGAAGCCAGTTTCCCTTTATTATGCTGAGCGTCTAGCAAGGGAATTTCTGGTACCATTTTTATTAGCTCACCTGTCACAAAGTGACAGAGTGAGCTTTTGTGATCACTCTTCGTCCGTCGTCCGTCCGTCCGTCAACAATTGGCTTGTGTAGACACTAGAGGTCACAATTTTAGCCTAATCTTTATGAAACTTGGTCACAATGATCATCTCAACAAAATCTAGGCCAAGTTCGATATTGGGTCATCTGGGGTCAAAAACTAGGTCACTAGGTCAAATCATAGAAAAACCTTGTGTAGTCACTAGAGGTCACAATTTTGACTTAATCTTAATGAAACTTGGTCACAATAATTATCCTAACAAAACCTAGGTCAAGTTCAATATTGGGTCATCCGGGGTCAAAAACTAGGTCACAAGGTCAAATCATAGAAAAACCTTGTGTAGTCACTAGAGGTCACAATTTTGACTTAATCTTTATGAAACTTGGTCACAATGATCATCTCAACAAAATCTAGGCCAAATTCGATATTGGGTCATCTGGGGTCATAAACTAGGTCACAAGGTCAAATCATATAAAAACCTTGTGTAGTCACTAGATGTCACAATTTTGGTCTAATCTTTATGAAACTCGGTCACAATGATCATCTCAACAAAATCTAGATCAAGTTAGATATTGGGTCATCCGGGATCAAAAACTAGGTCACAAGGTCAAATAATAGAAAAACCTTGCGTAGTCACTAGAGGTCACAATTTTGGTCTAATCTTTATGAAACTTGGTCACAATGATCATCTCTACAAAATCTAGATAAAGTCCGATATTGGGTCATCCGGGGTCAAAAACTAGGTCACAAGGTCAAATAATAGAAAAACCTTGTGTAGTCACTAGAGGTCACAGTTTTGGCCTGATCTTTACGAAACTTGGTCACAATGATCATCTCAACAAAATCTAGGTCAAGTTCGATATTGGTTTATCTGGGGTCAAAATCAAGGTCATTAGGTCAAATCATATAAAAACCTTTTGTAGTTACTAGAGGTCACAATATTTGTCTAATCTGTATAAAACTTGGTCACAATGATCATCTCAACAAAATCTTGGTAAAGTTCGACAGGTGAGCGACCTAGGGCCCTTTGGGCCCTCTTGTTTTGTCTTTGGTATGACGCGGCCAGGGATCGAACCTGAGACCTCCCACCCTCGAAGCGAACGCTCAACCACTAGGCTATCGACTTTTAGACAAGGTAATAAAATGCACAAATCAGGGTTTCAGGTAAAACACAAGCAATGTGGATATCAAAGGATTCTACAACTTCCCTGACCGTGGGAACCCTGACTAAGTAAGTTCAATACACATAATCCTACCTCATACAGTAACACTATAGTTGCTTTAGTGTTTCTCTGTTCCATCTGTAGGTCTCGTCTTTCAAGTAATTTTCTACACTCGTCACATGAACGTATATGTGGATCACCTTCGGTACTAAACAATGAATTAAGGCTCGAGTTACTGCCAGATCTCTTCAAGAAACCAACGTCTTTAACACCATCAAAGTTATATGACGGATTTGTTAGCTTCTCTGAAAAAATCATACATCGATTTGATTCTCATGGTCTTCCTTTTTCATTAAGTTTTTGAACATCTTGAATTGAGGAGTGTATAAAATTAAAACCCAGTTACTTTTTAAATGTTTACAAGACTATTACAGTACAACCTCTGTAGAGCAAGACCCATTATGAGCTGCAAATATTGGCAGTTGTTTAGAGGTTGTTGGTCATTTATAGTAATATCGGGTTAGGGAAATATTGAAGGTGTTGTTATAGAGAGGGTATACTCTCATGACAGGGTGACATTGGGAAGTTAAGCAGTGGGAATTTCTAAATTGGGAAAACTTTTAGTACAACATTCAATGAACTATGTAAGAATCCCCACCATGATCACTTGACACAACTTTTTGCTATAATAATAACTGTGAAACAAATCTTATCCATATTTTCTTAATTATTAGGGTCATGTTTCAGAGTAATTTGGGAAAATAAAATAATAGTGCAGACAAACTTGTCTGTAAAGACCATCAATGGGAATAGCAAACTGTCAACACAAGTTTTGCGACATGTGGTTTCTCTTAACTGGTTACATATCTCATTGAAAATTGTATGATAGGATATCAAATTGGTGGTCTTTGCAGACAGGTTTTGTGGTATTTGCAGACAGGTTTTGTGGTCTTTGCAGACAGGTTTTGTGGTCTTTGCTGACAGGTTTTGTGGTCTTTGCTGACAGGTTTTGTGGTCTTTGCAGACAGGTTTTGTGGTATTTGCAGACAGGTTTTGTGGTCTTTGCAGACAGGTTTTGTGGTCTTTGCAGACAGGTTTTGTGGTCTTTGCTGACAGGTTTTGTGGTCTTTGCTGACAGGTGGTCTTTAATACAGGTTTTACTCTACAAGAATAAATACAAGGCAAGGAAATGTACATCAACTGATTTAACTAAGGAAAAAGGAGTGAACATGTGGAACAATGATGTTATATAGGGAAAATATGTTGTTATAATAATGTGACCATACCGGTTGTAGACACTTTATCTGGGGAAATATATAAACAACAATATAAATAATTAAACATGCGTATAAAAAACAATATCACTGACTTAACATGCATTTAAAATAATTTTCATTAAAGAAATGGGACATAATTCAGTAAGGAACAAAAGATATAGTGTCATAAAGAGTGAATGATTTTCTGGTAGCAATTCATACTATGACAGTTTTATCTAACACAGTGCATTATTCAACTATTTGAAGCAGTTTTGCATTTTGTTTCAACAATTTGAAGCACTGTTGTTTCAACAATTTGAAGCACTTTTGTTTCAACAATTTGAAACACTTTTGTTTTAACCATTTGATGCGCTTTTGTTTCAACAAAGCACTTTTGTTTCAACAAACCGAAGCACTTCTGTTTCAGAAGCACTTGAAAATGAAAAATCTGAAATCAGCTAACAGGACAACATAATATCCTAGTCAATAACTTACTTGCATAGGCATGTGTGAGGAAATGTGAACATCTGTCGCACATGATTCCACCACACAGGCGACAATGATGTCGCCGACGTGTCAGATTAAACGACCGTCCACAATAACGACAACTTTTAGCTTCACTATCAGGCATCCACATTACAACTGATTTCTCAAAGGCTACAAAATAATACAGTATGCATAGCGTAAAAGCGAAACTTTTTACAGTACAAATAGAGGATCTTCAATGAGTGCTCATTACATACGAGTTTTATTAAACGAGTGGACAAAATGATATGACACAAGGCTTTGCCAAGTGTTATATTGATTTTGTCGACAAGATTAACAAATCTCGTATGAAATGAGCATGAATGTAAGAGTCTATATATCACATAACCTTAGAAAATGCTCATTATTGTTTTAAAGGATGATGTCATTGCATATGTTTCAGCCAAAATGCAATGGTATAATGAGCATGACGTCATGGCGAAGTTGGTATTATCCTGACGTCATTAACGGTTCAATACTTGGATTGGCTAACGTCACGTCAAGCTAATTTAAATATTTATTGCACAGTCTGGGAGTGCCGAACGATGTTTACGGCATGGCTGTTTAGTGGTTCTTGAACAGTACCCAAGCCTTGAATTTGAAAGTTGGTATTATAGTCCAGAAGTATGACCAAAATCTTTGTACTTCCAATTAGCATTACAGGTGTAGCGGTCCTTTTTTCCCCCGGCCAGTTTTTCCCCGGGGGAACGGGAAAAAATGGACAGGGGGAAAATTTGGCCTGTTACATCGGTATTAACAGCTGATTTCTTGTCTATATTCAACTCTGGTTGTATGTTTTCATAAGCAGAAAGTCCCTGAGGTGTAATACAAACACATATCTAAAGAACCATATGTACCATATGCTCGCTTAAAATGATGTATTCAATGCAAGAACATTGTAATACTTTTTATCACATAACCTGCAGTCCAGGAGTGCCGTCAAGCCGTGCCGTAAATATCGTTCGGCATTCCCAGACTGTGCAATAAATATTTAAATTAGCTTGACACGACGTTAGCCAATCCATGCATTGATCCGTCAATGACGTCAGGATAATATCAATTTCGCCATGACGTTGCGCTCAATGTACCGCTGAATTTTGGCTGAAACATATGCAGCGTACATCATACTTTTGAAGAATAATGAAACTTTTCTAAGCTTATGTGATAAATAGAATCTTACATTCGTGCTCATTACATACGAGTTTTATCAAACTCGTCGACAAAAACAATATGACACTCTGCAAAGCCTCGTGTCATATTATTTTGTCCACTCGTTTAATAAAACTCGTATGTAATGAGAACTCATGCAAGATCCTCTTTGTATTTCAATTTTCATGTGTAAAGAATAGTATCAGGTAAATATCTCCTGACTATACGTACCGGTATATCAGAGAGCAGTCAGATTCAGTTTAAAATTTCAACCTATAGAACTGTACATGAATGATACACTGTGTAAAAGCTTACCCTTTCTTTTACCAGAATCTGTTGGTGCGTCATGACTTATGAGTTTGTCTAGACGAATTAAAAGTTTATTTGTTTCTACAACGTATCGGTCTACCCTTGCATCACGTACACCACGAAAAACATCCGTCCAACTGTGGGTTACACCTGAAAATAATCCTCAGCCATCAGTTTTATACATGCATACATCTTTTAAATATTGAGGCTACTGTAAAGAAGATTTTTATTGTCCGGGTAAACCCCGTTTTTACCTCGGATGACCCAGTTAATAATTTGGCTAATATGTTATAGAGAATGAATATTGTGATCAAGTGAGAAATATATGCAACCATACCGGGGCTCGAAACCGGGACCCTTCGCTTACAGGGCGACTGCTCTACTGACTGAGCTACCCGGCTGCCTACACAAGTTTCTCCCCTATTAGTATGGTAATCAAATTATATACACACTACTACAGTACACTAGAAATACATGCCCATTAGCAGATTATGTCGATTCCACATCATTTCCACTTCACAGGTTTTAAGCGGACATAAGCAAGAATGGTCAATTCATGAAAAACTTAAGTTTCACCTTTGACCTACAACAGTGAGCATCATGGACTTTGCATCTATAGCACTCCTTCTCATGAAGGTTAACATTATACCAAACATATGCAAGATCGGTCAATGCATGCCAAAGTTATGGTCCAGACAAAAACGAACAACGCAAGCCAGTGATTTTTTTTCGCTTCTTTGGAAAAGGGTCTGGGTCCGTTCAGATTGGGAATTTTTGCGTTGTGACAACTTGAAATTGGCAATTTTCACGAAGTAGAAAGGCCAAATAAAACATAAAAAGAGATTACTTGTGACTGTTTACTGGTTTCTATAAAGTTTTATGCTTAAACCTCTTGTCAAAAATGTTTATAACTTTGTCATTTTATGTCCGATTTTTTTTTTAAAATGTTCATTGGGAATTTCTCCCTTCAAATTTGGGAAAACTATATATATATATTATTATTATTTAAATTGGGAAGGTACCGCTTACCGGTAGCAAACAAAGACGGAAAAAATCACTGCAAGTACTTATGCATCATCATGCATGCATGTATACCGGTACATTAAAGTAGAAACTATGTATCTCTCAATGCAAGTTGGCTTGACAAAAATTCTTTGTAAGGCCAGAGTTTTTTAATTTTTTGTTACTCAGACATTTTTCAGAAAAAAGTCCACAGGAGGAGGGAATAAAATAAAAATAAAAACTCCCAAAATATATCATCCACAAGCTGTTGGTGGTAGAATAGTCAATGACGGTCCAATTTAAAGTAATCAACACTTAACAACTGTGTCAGTTTTCAAGAAAACAGACAATTTATCTTAAGACTAGTACACTGCAGTGAAACACTTATATAATAAAACTTATTATTAACAAAATAATGAAATACCAATACAAGGCTGGTCCATTTATTATCAAAACATTATATGCAATTTTTTTTTCCAGTTTTTTTTTTTTTAAAATGCCAAAAAATTGGGCAGGAGGGTCCGAGTAATGAAAAATAAAAGAACTCTGGCCTAAGTACAATACCTGTTTCCTGGTGCTGCCAATAATCTACATCGTATAAACTTGTAGCTTGTGAAATATTTACACTACTACTTCCTCTCTGCGTATCTTGTACATACACCTCTTCTTTGTCTCCCAGAAACTTCTTCTTAGCACGGTCAAACAGGCCTACACAAATATAACGTTTATAGTGATCATTCACTGTTTCAACAAACTGATTGTTATCTTAAAAGTTGTATACATGTACTACTTAAACTGTTAGGCCTAAAATAAAATATTGTTGGTTTCCACATCCCCTACCTACCCGATTAAAAAGGGCCCTACCCAAAATATTTTATTGCCCAAATTAAAATAATATTTTTTTTATTAAAAATTGGAAGTGAAAATTTTATTATTTTGTTTAATGGCTTCTTTCTTACGATTAAACTTAGGATTGTTGATTTTCACCTTTGAGTTAATTCTAAATTTCATTATTTTTATGCTTTAACCAATAACTATCATACTGAAACAATTAAAAAAAATATTTACCCTACCTACCTACTCATTCTAAATCTGCTAGGGTCGGGATGGGGAAACAAAGAATATTTTAAGTTCGGCCTTACGCAGTGGTAAGGAAATCAAAACATGTTAAAATCACGAAATGGCAAGTCTACTAGTCTTAGCACGGTCAAACAAATATAACATCTGGTAAGGAATTCGAAACATGACCAAATGGCATGTCTCCCAGTCAGGTGTATGCATGTAGTTGATTAATAGACTGAAGATATATTATCTTAATCACTTAAAATCATTATTCTACAATGCTTCCGAAATCACACAAGAAATACATCTGAATTTCGATTAAAATCCATTTGATGATTTAGTAACTTTACTAGGTTAAATGACAGTATCTTTATTATACAGGGGTGTCAACAGAGCCAAATCAAAAATCCTGAAAATCATATGCGGCTGACCATTTTGACAAACTTGAGGCCATCAACCATGTATAATTCAGTTTTTCAAACTTTTTATTGAAGAAAATCCTTCAGAGCAGATATAATTGACCATAACTTTGTCATTTCTTGAGATATTTTCATCAAATAACTTTTATTTTGGTCAGAAAGCATAGCTCTTCAAGGATAGACAAATCCGGAATTCCGGATAAATCCGGAAAGTTGACACCTCTGATTATATTAGTATTGTTATCAAAAGCATTGTTTTCCTCATACCTCTCAGTTGATTGAGTGTGGCTTTATCTTCATTACTGTGAGATTCCTCAAAATGTGCCTGTAACTGACTCACTGTGCCAAGATCTTTCATACACATCGGACAGAGAAATCCCTCCCGAATCTCCCCACTCTGACCGGACATATTGTGAACTTTATCTACAGCTGGAAGGGAAAATAACAAACATTTTAGCAATTACACGGTAACAGCCAAACTTGGTTACAAATCGGCCTGCATAGTGCATACTTTTTGGCTAATCAGACTGGACAACACAATTGGTCAATCATCATGGCTTTAATAGCAATATTCAAAGAGATAAATTTGTAGGTGACTGTCATGACCGGTCAATGTCTGCCAGACGACTGAAGACATGGTACGATTTTCGACTGAGCCAGTCAGGCACTCTTTGTGAAGTATTCAACACTAATTATCTACCCGCATATACATCTGTACAAAGAAATGATGCCTAACATAGGATACACAGATATATATTGTCTTGAGAACAGGTCATGGATTCGAGCCTAAAACCCGGGGTACATTTTAGGATTTCATCCTTGATTTACTTCACTCTGGGGTCATACTGAGGCATAATTCCCAATCCTGAAAATGAGTTGCAAGTCTGTTTCAAGTGTCATTACTCATTAGCACCCACCCCTACACCCAAATCAAAGTTCAACCATTGGTCTATTATTAAAATTCAGCTCAAGTAGTTTCAAATGACCATAACTTTGTCAATTCTTTGAATTTTGTCATCAAATAATTCTTATTTTCTTCAGAAAAGTCCATTCTTTCTAGTGTAGTGCAGCATATCCAGATTATTCTGGAATTGGGGATTGTACGACCCCTGTTCACTATTTCTGTCCAAACGTTTGGCTTCAAATGAAAAACTTGTCTGCCATTTCGTACTCAATTCGGTATAACGGGACCAGTGAAAATCCAGAAGGACAAGTGAAAATTCTGGAGGAACAGTAACTGTCCTATTTACAAATTGGGCGCTTTTGCCCTGTCGGACCAGTGGCCAAAATAGTTAGTGTCAAGGCCTGGGGTGTTTTCATCTGGGGTTGTTTTGACTTGATACCCTTAGATACACAGACACTTGGGGTCTGGACCCCCCCCCCAGCTACGCACCTGGATATATTTTTAACATCAGCATTGTAAACCCAGGCCCATACACTAATCACACAAACATTATTAAAAGTATCTGGGACAAATATAACATTTATGCCTCTAGCTTAAATCACGAAGTTGCTTAAATTATTATTTAAGCAGTAGAGGAATTACGTAGATTTTTGTATCAATATCAAATACATCCAACAAACATTTGTGTGATTACTGAATGAGTCTGGATATATAATAATAATAAATAAAAATATATTTCCAGGCGCGTAGCGGGAGGGGGCGTGGCCCGACTCCAAGTGTCTGTGCTTAGCCGTATTTCTGCAATAAAATCATCTAAAAAAAACATTGTGTTATAACAGTAGCAGACAAAGCGAAAATATTTATTGGCTACCAGTGAGGGCTCACCATTACAGTAGCGTGTAGACTAACAGCTGGACAGCACTGTTGTACTGCAAGGTGTTATTTAGTGTTACCGAAGCAGTCTGCAGCACAAAAAACGTGCTTGCCAAGAGAAGAAACTATCGGTATGGTGTCATTGCGTATAATAAGGAAAATGGCTAATTGCAATTTTAGTAGCCGTAGTGGTCTGATTAGACAATGGGTTCCAACCAAGGAATTTCAATTCCATTTATTTTCTTGGAGTGCAACAGGTCTATTATATCGTCCGATCTGTGTATAATACACAGATTTGTATATCATATACAGATTTGTGTGTCATTTGATACACAAATCGGGATATTGCATAAATATGCAATTGCAATAAATTGTTTAAAACTAAAAAGTCTCTGATGCATATCTTTGAATATGCACATATTTTAATAATCAGTCTTATTTTTTCTTTAAATATCTTGCTAAATGTGCCTGTTAGGAAAAAAGTAAAAACGCAAGAATCGCACTAATAGGCATAACAAATGATTACTGGCATGCGAGGTATTACCGGACAGAAATGGCATAAAAAGCTTCATGTCAAGTTAAAAATCGATTTTTACCCAGAATTTTTGGTGCTGACACATACCTGTGTTCAAGGCCTTCCTAAAAATAGAATTCCCGAAAAATGACGTCACCATAACATCCAAATTTAGGGGCCCAAACAGGGGCACTTTTTACGCTTTTTTCAACGACGTTCAGCAGGTATTACCGGACAGTCGGTTTCAACCATTTTTAACTTAAAATTTGGAAACTTATTATAGGAAATGATTTAAACAGGGTTCGTACTTCCTATTTATGCGAAAATATGTCACGATTTTCGTAATAACAACTCGTGACGCGCCATGTTTTCCCGCCAGGTGGCGTTCTGTGGTAGGTCAGATGCCGTAATATACCGTACATAACATACCGATCAAAAGTCGATTAAAACGATTAAAAATCAACTCAAAGTATTTCAGACTTATGGATAAGATCTTAAAAAGGGTTACTCAACTGATATCCGTTGACAAATTTCGTAATTAACAATATCCTGCTGAAATTAGAGCTGGTATAAATGGAAGAAATTAAATTTAAAAAAAAAAGATAAAAATTTTGACGCCGCGAGGAACCGATCGCGGGTCCTCTCGCTTCATAACCTAAGACGTTAACCACTCTGCTATTCACTCTTTACATAAAATGAAGCTAATTAATTTAACCGTATAAAATCAATGACGCACGCGCTCAGCTCGTGTTATTTTGCGCATGCGCACACGATGGTGATTTCCCCAAGCGCCGCTAACGTAAACACGCAGCCGCGTACGACATTTTGGATAAATAGACAATGTTTTGTTAATCTTGAATCTTTTTTTTCTTCTAGATTTATTCAAAACACGCTTCTGAGTGATTAGGTACAAATTTCAATACATAGCTCCAGAAAATAAGCGTCTAGGACCAGTTGTCCGGTCATTACTGCTGTCCGGTAATACCTCGCATGCCAGTATTGCGCTGAAACATGTGTTACATACACATGTATATAGTTCTGGATACCATAACTAAATGGTCTTTTATTTACACTGACGTGTCGGCCTTTTAGTTATGGAATTACCCTCTTCAATAATCAACTGTTTAAGCTTAACGCCTAAAATGCATGTTTATTGTTCAAAAATCGCCCAAAAACTATAATTTACGTTTAAATGTAATATTTTTCAAGTGTTTTGTCTTAAAACAGTCGATGTAACACCTACTGATAATCATATATTGCTTAAAGTTTATTTAATTCCGGGTTTGATCAGCTCCCGCGGCCATTTTGAATAATTAATTTATCGCAGGTGCGTGCGAGAGCCGTTTTCGAAAAATCCGTTATTTCTTGAAACATGGTCGAAAACGTCTTAAAATTAAACAAAACCTTTAGATATATAACTCCAACGCGATAAATTGCAGTACAAAAACAAACACAAAATCCGCTATATTTATCGTTTCTGAATATTTAGGAGCATGAAAACTTCACATGTTGTGCTAAATATGCGAATGCTTTCATTGGTAAGTGTTACGGTCCTTGATTTTAATCCATAACAAAAATATAGGCAGTATTGTGTTTGTTTTTGTACTGCAATTTATCGCGCTAGAGTTATACCTTTACATAAGAAACAAACACGTTATTTTTGCTATAAATCATGTAACTCCCATTTACACAAATAAATATTGCAATTTACGCAGCCGACAATCAAAACATTGATCACGTGGTTCGTTTCTGAACACTTTCGTTATAATCGCATTCAAATAAATGGCGATCGTAAACGAAAACAGTGAAATTGTACTGGTTTGAAACAATTGACGGAATTAATGGTATTTCTTGCAAAACATTTTGTTTTTGGGGGTATACTGATAGAATATGCTCCAATTGATAGGGTGTCAATGATTATTTAGTTCAAAACGTGCGTTTTGTCATAAAACGAACGCGACTCAAACTGAGACGTAGAGCTGTTAGGTTTCAAAGAACAAACGACTTTGACGATGAAATGGAATGATCATCGTCAAAGACCTTGGACTAACATGTATACTGTTTCTGCAACGAAATGCACTTTTTGCTCATTAAAAAAATATTCCCATTTTTCTTATGACATATCCCGATTTGTGTATCAAGGTATACACAGATCTGTATATGATATACAAATTGGGAGGATACACAAATCGGGCGATATAATAGACCTGTGCAACAGACTTGAGATGTCAAACACTAAAACAGGGACATGGTGACAGCTGAAAAAATCATAGTGAATGGATAATCAGTTACTTTGAACACTTTGAAACATCAATTAGGAAACAAAAGAAATCATCTTACATCTTTAAGAGAAAAGTTGCGTCTTGAAGCCTCTAATAACATCGTAAATTTATCAGAAAATTCGATAGGAGTTTTCACCGGAAATGTCAAATTTCATGTCGCTTGCGTAAAGGCAAAAACACCTGTTAAAGTTTTCTTTTGTCAAATATTCTCGATATGTATGTAACTATTAACGGACACTGACAAAATAATATTTTCTAATAAAAAAATAAAGAAACAAAGGTGACCCCCTTTTTTAATTATTTATAAATTTTCTAGAAAAGATACGGTTAGGTACGGAATATAGTCTAAACTCCATAGTTCGTTTAGAGTTACTCCCCTTTTATTTGTTGTTGACAAAATTTTTATTTGTAAAAATGTAAATTTAAAGATCAAAATTCGAGCATCTAAACATGGTTTTAAGGAAGTTAAATAGGCCAATCATTCCAAGATCCAATCATTTTATCAGCTTACTTCACAGATGGCGCTGCCGTCCCTCCTTAAATACGTCAAGATGTTTTTGTTCAGATGACAAAACTGAGTCTGAGAATCTGAAACTGTTCAAAGAGAAATTGTTCAAAAAACATTCAGTACCAGACGATGATGCAGGTGACAATTCAGATTTTTTATCTCATCGAAGTGGTCGAGTGGTAACGCACTTGCCTACTGATCGCGAGGTCCCTGGTTCGAATCTCGGTCGGGGCACTTGGTCATTTCTGGAATGCTTTTCAGTGTTTCCCACCCAACTAGAGACAAACTGGTTGAAAAACCAGAAGTAGCATGGTTACCAGCTTTCACGGATTGTCCGTGAAAGTGCCGGAATTGAGTGTCAAACCCGCGAGCCCCGGACGTTTCATGAAAAACACGGACTGGCATAAGTCTGCACAAAGACCTAAATATACACAGATTGGACACTTAATTGAAAACGGGGAGAAAATACAAAATGGCATGCAGCAGATGCTGATATCTGGCATGAACGCATTTGTTCGTCATCCTTTTTTAATGACCAATATCTCATTTTGAAGAGCTAGGTTTCTTCTACTGCATGATGTAACTTATTTTTTTCTATCTCTTATAGAATTCAAAAAAATATTGTTTGGATGAGGCAAATTGGGTATTTTCTGATAAAATTAGAATTTCCATTAAAATGAGAATAGGTCTGGGTCTTTGAGGTCTAATGTTTTATTTCTTGACTGATTTCAATAAATTAGGTTTCATTTTAAAGCAGAATAATTAATCTATTGAATAAACTTATTTGTTTTTTCCTATGTTCATGAAAACGGGAGATATAAGGAATTAAAAACAAACGAGATTTCGCGAGATTTCAGAAGACTGCCGCGAGATATTGCGAGATTTTGTAGATTTTTCCAATCTTTGTATATTTAGGTCTTTGGTCTGCATTTGTAAATTGTTTATCACTTTAAATCATTCAGAAAACAGCCGATGTCCAGCTGTTTCCAAAGATACAAGGTACAAGGCATGTGTTAATGATCCGTATCAGTAATTGATACCAATCAAGTGCAGCAGGTCAGTTCAACATCAGGCAATGGCGTGGGAATTTATTAAGTTTAGCTATTTACTGATCTATCAAGCGAAGGAATAAGGTCATCAATTGGTCATGCCAGCATGTTTCTTTATGAGTGTGACATTAACTGAAGCAATGTTGCATGTCTAATCATTAATTTCAGGTAAAACAGATTGCAAATTTCGCGCAAATCAGCAGCCATTATTTTAAGGAATGGTCTAAGCAATGTTGCATGTCTAATCATTAATTTCAGGTAAAACAGATTGCAAATTTCGCGCAAATCAGCAGCCATTATTTTAAGGAATGGTCTAAAGTCCTTATCCGGACCGAAAATACGTTCATGAGTCTAATAGGGTTTACCTCCCTTTGCACATCTGAAATCTCACGGATGAAAGTTAAAATATCACGGACAAAAATCGTAAATCTCCCTGATGGCTCATGAAACAAGTTGGAAAGCATGAAGTAGTCTCACTTGTATCGGTACTGTACACCAGGCACGTTAAAGAACCAAGAAATCTATTCAAAACGAGCTAGGGTAACGCAACGAAATGGTTTTAATAATTATAAAGCTTTCAGGATGGCATAGTGGTCGACTCACTTATAACTTACTTGGCCATGGATCAAGATGTCCCTGGCTCAATTATCAGCCCAAGCACTGGGTCATTTCTGAAATGCCTGTTGGTGTTTCCACTCAATTAGAGCATTTTAGGCATGCATATATGGTTTCAACTCGCTGTAAATTAGTGATTTGCCCTTGTCACTGAGAGTCTTAATATTGAGGTTGAACAAGACTGCGTTCAATAAACGCTTATGCCCCCTGTGGAAGCCTTGTCCATAAACAAGTCTAAGTCCAAAATTAGGTCAAGTTGAAGGTCAAAATGTCGTCAGGTGATACAGGTGTGTGGGGAGTGTTCATATACAACATCCATGCAAGTATAAAAGCTTTGTAGCAAGCCATATTAATGCTAGAAGAAACGGTCAATTTGGGTTAACCAGGACGGACGAACGAACGAACGGAAGGACGGACAGGTGCATCACTATATGCCTCCCGATCTATCGATACGGGGGCATAAAAATAATAATACAATGAATAGACAAAGAATTTAGATGGACTTTTCAATTGAGTCGGTTAAAAAATGATGAAACAGAACGGAGGAAGATAAACCTAATTTTAACTAATATTGTGTACATTATTTTGAGGTAGTCTTGTTATTAAAAACTTATTTAGGTAGTTGATAATCATACTCACATTCTTTTCAGTACAACGTCTGTTGAGAAAATTTCCTGATCCCAAACAAGTTGTTGATGACCTTTTCTCACCGTTCGTAAAGGTGGACAAGAGATTTGCTCCGAAAATTGATGTGAAGCGAAAATTCAATGATAAAGTTGTGAAGACAAGACTTGGAATTTGTTGGCCTGTTCTGACAGATGTTTGTGGAATCCACACAGATGAAGATACTTCATTGCAAAATGCTTACCTACAAGCATGTGACATGATTAGTGTAAAGTTGTTTTCTTGTAGATTCTTGTTATCTTTGACATCAGTGTCAATTTTCCTCCAGTTATGGAGAAGTTCCTGGTTCCTGGTGGAAGGGGAAGTCAGTACTGGTTAGAATACACTCCAGAAAAACTGGTTAGGAGAATCGGCCGTCATATATAACGGAAAAAATTGTTGAGACACAGCATTTACATATGTAACCAAAATAAACAGATTCTTGTTACCTATCACGTTTAAAACTGTCATGTTTATAAGTTTTATTGATGCTTTACAAATTTAAAATAGTAGATATCCCTATATAACCAAAATCATCTGGTTTAATTTCATATAAAGACCTATTATAATGTAAAGAATGAGTTATGGTCATTCAGGGGCGAAGTCAGGCAGTATCCTAGAAGCCCTAGCTTCTACATCTTTCATCAAGCATGCCTTCTCATAAAGTAAAACAGTATAATGTAAAAGAATCCGATCAAGTGATGACAATGTTTCATCTCCTTTTAGATCTAAAGACAAGATCCCTCCTTGAGTCTTAATTTGCCTCATCATTCAAATACTTTTGGCTACGCTGCTGTGCTGTGAAATACATATCATACATATTTACTTGATTATACCTGTTATTTACAGAAGATGGGTTTAGTGGAGATGTCAGAGAATGGAACCCATGTGTATACTTTCGATGGAGTAACCAAGATACTTGAAGATTTCGCTAGCAAACAGACTTACATTGGAAAAGAATCAAACAACTTTCGCATTTTAAATCTACTCTCGTATGATCAAGATGCTCTTGTAAAATGGACCTCAAGCATACAGGTTTGTCAATAAGCTTGTTTCCACTTAGTATTTCACCATAACTTCAAAGGGAGTTCTCTCCTGAACGTCATAGGGAAGTAACTGTTATAATCAGGCCTGGTATTTAGCAATCGTTCTCAGGCCTGAAAATCCAAGCTTCAAAGCCTGAAATTCTATTTTTCAATATAAGCATAGAAGGTATTTTCAGGATTCTAAAACCCGAAATCAGGCACAGGCCTGAAAAATACATGGCCTGATAATTCAGGCCTGTAGCAATGAAGAGGCAGCACACCCAGGCACTTGCCTCCATGAAAATTAAAGAAATGACAAAAGTTGCATGTTTTTAAAACAAACACCCAAAACGTACCCTAGAAAAGGTTTTTGGCGTTTTGCCAGTGCTCTGTCTCTGGATACAGCCCTGTATTTTATAGTTGATCCCTTGATTTTAAAATTTCCCTTACTTCAACAGGAAATAATTTATATGACATAGTTCTCTCCCTTGATTTTAAAATGTTTTCCTTTACCTCAGAGGAAAGAAACTCTGATACATTATAGGACCGGGACGATTACTCGGTTAATCGGATACAATTCGATTGCAAGGTGAAACCGGTTTCAATTTTGCAAAACCGCTAATCGTTCTAAAACAATACACATCCAACAATGCCAATAAATTGTATGTTACTGCATGCATACAGTATATCTTTGACAACAATATGCCTGAATGTATTGATGGACACCTAAACAAGAAAACTAGCTGGGTGTGTTTGGGTAACATGTGAAACATTAATCCTCATATGATCATATTAAACGTATGCTAATCTTATTTTGGTAACTAGTGTATACCTCGAAGGATAAAATAAATACCGTACACATGAATTCTGCTGCTGAAAGTACCTTGATATGGTCATTATGAATTAAAAAAACATTTTCAATATGGTGGCCGATTAACCAGTTCGATTTGATTCATACCAACCATTAACCGGTTTCAAAATACTGAAATCGTTCTGGTCCTAATACATTATACTTATCTCCCTTGATTTAAAAATGTTACTATTCACTTCAAAGGGAAGTAACTCTTATACTTCATAGTTCTCTCCCTTGGTTTTAAAATCTCCTTTACTTCAAAGAAAAGTAACCCAGTCTCTTGTGCTGTGTAGTTCTCTCCTTTGATTGAGGAAACTATTGTTTATACCGTTGAGTTTGGGCTTTATAAGAACATGGTCACTTGTTTAATCACTGTATAGAGTATTCAAATATGTTTCCAGGTTTTGTGGCCAGTAAGTTTTACGATAACATCAGCCTCATCAAGCATTGACTTGGCAAACTACCAGTCCAGTCTTAGATCTCTGATGAAACTGAAGGTCAGTGTGTCATTGCTTGTGATTTCTCCCCCTGCCCTCGTCTATCTTTATATACAATATAGCTCAGAGAATTTGACCTGATCCTGACCTTTTTGAATGAATATATTACAAGGTTCTTGCGTTGAATATATAAATTTTTGTGAGCAAATCGTGCAATATCGGTACTTTAGATTTGTGATACTTCCCGCTAATACAAACATACAACCGGGGTTATAAATATAGACAAGAGTCTGGTCAAATTCTCTGGACTATACCATATCTCAAAATGTTAAGATTTTCAGCTCAACTTTTCAAAGCATGAGTATTGTACTGCAGTCTGCGTTGGCATCTACTCTGGTTAAAGTATTTTGGCAAGCTATAATTCTAGGCTAATTTACCAAAAATATAACTTTTTCCAAAATTCAAGTAATCTTCAAGGACTGCTTGTCAGTTTCAAATTCACATACTTTTCAAGACCTGTGTGAACCGCCTTGTGGTAGAGGGCTCACTCTGTCGTTTCCTCATAGCAAAGACAAAATAATATTAAACTATTACAGCAGTAGAAAACAATTATGATCTACAGGACCAGTAAATTTATATTTTTCAAATAATATGAATTTTATGATTTCAGGCTTTAGGTTACCTAGACAATCGTAACTATTTGAAAAAAGCCGTTCTTTTAGGATTAGATCAGTACGATAGTGAGGGACAATTTATGAAACCCCGAAACTTGCTCGAACCAGATTATGAAGTTTTTGTGGATGCGTCAAAGTATGGATTCGGTGCATATTTAATAAGCAATGATGATGATGGAATCAAATGGTTGTCGGACAGCTGGCGAGAAGACAGGATAAAATTCTCGCCTCATGAAGATAACCATCTAGCCGAGTTTTACGCACTAGTAACAGCAATATACACATGGAAACACAAATTCATAGGGAAGAAGGTCTTGTGTTATTCAGACAATATGAATGCCGTGAACATTGTTAATCATGGGTACTATAGCCCTAGAATGTCACGCAGTCCAAAATCTTTATCGAAATTATTCTCACTGTTAGTGGATGTCTGTTACGGTAACAATATCACGCTAGTTGCGGATCATGTGAACAGGGCCAATAACGTGCCCGCTGACTTGTTGTCTAGATGTGATGTGGACGCATTTAAGAAGATGATACCAACAGCTCATGAAAATCCCAAAAAGTCCAAGAAATTGTGGTTTTGTAATTCCAAGGAAGATAAACCAAATGACGACAATGATGATAAGACGCCGAAATCGAAAACATGATTATTTTATTGTTAAGTTTTTATTTTTTTTGTTTATCAGATGGCTGGTCATCAATGATGTAATTCTTGTGTATTTAAAATATTAAGTTTGTATGGGGTTGTTTTATAGTACTAACTATAAGTCTTTCAATAAAACTTGTTTGAATTAAAGAATCCTATGTAATTTTTATCAAATGTTTTGAAAACTTCTATATATACATGTCAGGTTGACAAGACTAAATTCCATCTTAATTTTCAAGTTACAGCTGACACAACATTTTGGGATGGACAAACTCGCCCGTGTACCCTACCATAGGTGATCTTTTCATTGTTTAAGATCTGATCTTAGATCAGGAATGAATTCAATAGTTTTCAATTGTGTTAGGCCACACCTCCAACCATCTAAGGTAGCTTACATGTGTGCGGACAGACCAGGGTACTGTTTTATCAAAGCACTTATGAAAATCTTAAAGTTACGCTCAAATTTAAATTATTTATAATTGTTTAACAACTGCAAATATGGTACAGATATTGTTTTGTAGGAGATCATTAACTGAATCATTTTTATACGCCCGTTGAAAACGGGACGTATTATGTGAACACCCTTGGCGTGCGGGCGGGCGGGCAGCGGTGTCCAGTAATTTGTCTGTACTCTAACGCAAACAGTTTTCATCCGATCATCTTCAAACTTTGTGACAATGCTTATGGGCATAATATCTAGGCCAAGTTCGATTATAGGCCAAATCGGCCCAGGCCTTCTTGAGTTATGGTCCTTCATTTACCAAAAAAATGTGAAATTGGCCTTGTCTGTTCTCTAACGCAAACAGTTTTCATCCGATCATCTTCAAACTTTGTGACAATGCTTATGGGCATAATATCTAGGCCAAGTTTGATTATTGGCCTAGGCCTTATTTGGTTATGGTCCTACAATTACCAAAATAAATGTGAAATTGACCTTGTCTGTTCTTTAGTGCAAACAGTTTTCATCCGATCATCTTCAAACTTTGTGACAATGCTTATGGGCATAATATCTAGGCCAAGTTTGATTATCTGCCTAGGCCTTATTTGGTTATGGTCCTACAATTACCAAAATAAATGTGAAATTGACCTTGTCTGTTCTCTAGTGCAAAGAGTTTTCATCTGAGTATCTTCAAACTTTGTGACAATGCTTATGGGCATAATATCTAGGCCAAGTTCGATAATAGGCAAAATCGGCCTAGGCCTCATATGGTTTTGGTCCTACAATTACCAAAATAAATGTGAAATTGACCTTGTCTGTTCTTTAGTGCAATTAGTTTTCATCCGATCATCTTCTTTAGTGCAAACAGTTTTCATCCGATCATCTTCAAACTTTGTGACAATGCTTATGGGCATAATATCTAGGCCAAGTTTGATTATCGGCCTAGGCCTTATTTGGTAATGGTCCTACAATTACCAAAATAAATGTGAAATTGACCTTGTCTGTTCTTTAGTGCAAAGAGTTTTCGTCTGAGTATCTTCAAACTTTGTGACAATGCTTATGGGCATAATATCTAGGTCAAGTTTGATTATCAGCCTAGGCCTTATTTGGTTTTGGTCCTACAATTACCAAAATAAATGTGAAATTGACCTTGTCTGTTCTTTAGTGCAATAAGTTTTCATCCGATCATCTTCAAACTTTGTGACAATGCTTATGGGCATAATATCTAGGCCAAGTTTGATTATCAGCCTAGGCCTTATTTGGTTATGGTCCTATAATTACCAAAATAAATGTGAAATTGACCTTGTCTGTTCTCTAGTGCAAAGAGTTTTCATCTGAGTATCTTCAAACTTTGTGACAATGCTTATGGGCATAATATCTAGGCCAAGTTCGATAATAGGCAAAATCGGCCTAGGCCTCATATGGTTTTGGTCCTACAATTACCAAAATAAATGTGAAATTGACCTTGTCTGTTCTTTAGTGCAATTAGTTTTCATCCGATCATCTTCTTTAGTGCAAACAGTTTTCATCCGATCATCTTCAAACTTTGTGACAATGCTTATGGGCATAATATCTAGGCCAAGTTTGATTATCGGCCTAGGCCTTATTTGGTAATGGTCCTACAATTACCAAAATAAATGTGAAATTGACCTTGTCTGTTCTTTAGTGCAAAGAGTTTTCATCCGATCATCTTCAAACTTTGTGACAATGCTTATGGGCATAATATCTAGGCCAAGTTTGATTATCAGCCTAGGCCTTATTTGGTTATGGTCCTATAATTACCAAAATAAATGTGTAATTGACATTGTCTGTTCTCTAGTGCAAAGAGTTTTCGTCTGAGTATCTTCAAACTTAGTGACAATGTTCATGGGTATAATATCTAAGACAAGTTCAATTGTAGGCCAAATCAGCCCAGGCCTTCTTGGGTTATGGTCCTTTAATTAAAAAAAAATGTTGGATTGTTTTGTTTTTTTCATTCACCATGCCCTGAGACTCACCATGCCCCAAGACGGGCGTATTTTGTGACATTTTGGCACTCTTGTTGACATTGCATATCCCTTCACTACATTTTGTAACAGCTAAAGAATTATAAAGATTTAAAATTTTGACGTAAGTTAAAGATTTCCGTAAGTGCTTTGATAAAACAGTACCCAGGGCCTCTCTATATGCCCCCCCCCCAAATATTTAGTAGGGGCATAAAATATTTGCTTTTACCAGTCACAATGCAAGACAGCCAAAAAATTCACACAGGAACCCTTACTTGGCTCATTCAAGAAAGAAACCAAGATCTTATGGCTATACAAGTTTGTTTGTCTGTTTGGTTAAAGTCGAATCATAAATGATACCAATATCAAGCAAATGAGACCGAAAAAGTGGTTACTGGCCCTTTCAGGGGCCATAACTCTAGAGCCCTCTGTGGAAGGAAGAGTGATCACAAAATCTCACCTTGTCACTTAGTGACAGGTGAAAGTGACAGGTGAGCTAAAAAGAAGGGAGACAATCTATGTTCAAGTAAGATTTAATAAATGAGATTCTCTCTAGACACAGCAAGACAAATCATGGGAATACAAGATTAACTCAACAGTGAATAGTTGAACATAATACTTCTACCATATACCAACACAAATATGACGGGTATTCAAAAGGTTTTGAAACTGGCCCTATCAAATCAAGACTTAAGCATTGTCATAAATGATTCTTCCATTTTAGCTAAAAAAGGGAGCTTTATTGAATTTAAGCAAAGCATGGCAAGCATCTGCATAAATGTATGCAGTATGTATACAATATACACACAAAAATCTGAATCTCTTGTGACTTCTTTGTTAACACTACAGATGTTTGTAAAACACATATGCCCCCATGGCTGTCCAATAGTAGGAAATGGTAGTTAAAGGTCACAGTGACCTTGACCCAGGCTACAGACCTCAAAATCAATAGGAGTCATCTACTGTTGATGACCAACCAGCATGTAAAATTCGAGGATCCTAGGGTCAAGCATTATTGAGTCATTGAACGGAAACCATTTGGTATACCAAAGGACAAACAGACTGACAGACCGACATGTGCAAAGCAATGTACCACCTCAACAAAGATGGAAGGCGTAATAGTTAACAGCTTGCTGGGCATCACTCAAACTCTTTGCTGTACTATGTATCAGTGTTTGCATAGTATGACAAGAGCAGACTATACTGTGGCTTTCCGGTAAAGAATTAATCAGATGGAAAATTGTATTAAGCACTTGTAGCGAAATTCAAAAAATCCTCTGGATAAGTCTTATTCCCTCAAAGTCGGGAGATTTTTATTGGTCAATCTGACAGGGAAAAAACAAATCACCATGCACCTACAACTGTCTCGGTCAATTGCAAACAAACAAAGAATCCATGAGTCTTATTTTATAGAGCCAGTCTCAGAACAATTTGAACAACCCTCATATTACCATACACAGAATGTATCTTAAGTAAAGACAATCTTAAAACAGGATGAAATTTTACAACAGAATTCAAAATAAAGCCATGAAAGTCACACACAAAAATATACTCATTTTAAAACTAAATAAGGAATGAAACAGAAAAGGAATCATACAACATTGAGGCAAGGTCTGACAAGTTGTACCGTATATGCTTGCTTGTAAGGCACCCTGGGCCCTTTTCATATTAGAAATATCTTAACTTAGATTCAACTTTATCATATTTAAGGCTCAGTGCAAAACAATAGTTTTGCACCAAGCCCTTGATATGCTATGTTGAGTAAACAGAGGAAACCTTGCACATTCAGGCAGTCATGTGAACAAGAATTATCATAAGTAACTATTTTAATTTTATGAAAATTCATGGGTTAATTTAGTATGCACTCAATAGTCTACTACGGAAAAGTCTGATTTTAGCTAAGATATGTCCCTCTGTGAAACTGACACCTGGATTATAAGAGGTACAATGGACCGGCAAATTGGATTTTCGCGTAGACCCTTGATCAGCCAGGTGACCATATAAGGAGGTATATACAAATATATACAGTATATCAAATGGTCAGCAGGAACAAAATACTGAGCACAAAATTATACTGGTATCAAGATACAGTACTATACTTTATCAAATAAGCAAAACTTAAGTCAAATACTGAAAAGCAAGAATTTCGCGCATTTTAATTCCACAGAGTTTGCAAGTGGTAGAATTTCATGAAATTAAGTTGCCGCAAAAGTGCTAAAAACATTAATATGGTCATTGCGGGAAACTTAAAATTGCGAAAATGTGTAGACGTGAATATGCAGACGATCAGCAAAATTCGAAAGTTAGTATTCGCGAAAGTAAATTGGTTTACAGCAGTTCATCATTATAATCTCAATTTTCTTTCTCTGTACAGAAAAACCTATAGTAAAGACCACCTGCAAAATATGTCTATAAATGACAAAACCTGTTTTCAAGAGACCATTATAAAGATAATTTAGGAATTAATGCAATTATATGGCCTTTAGTTATCTGGTTGAAAAATTAAGTCAGAAGAAGCATGTTGCTATGTTGGAAGAAAAAAACGTGTGTATAACAATATTGCTATAACAAGAGCTTACAGTAAGCATTCAAAATAAATTTAATTATATAAGTGAAGATAGAATTGCATAAAATTTAATATTTTGGCAATTATAAGTAAATAAATAGCCATATACATAGTTAATATTAGTTTATCATTAAAAGCTAAAATATGAATTGCACAACACAGAATTATATAATACAATATGTAACATGTTATTATGCACAGTAAACAAGGTTATTAGCACACCAACCATGTCTCTCAGCCATGCACCCTCTCCTCATGTACCTTGCTCCCTTTCACCCTATGTGCCCTCTCTCGATCCTTCACTTCATGTACCTCACTCCCTCCCTCACCCTACATAGTAGTCATACCCCCTCATCTCCTCACCCCTCGCTCCCTAACACTATGTACAGGCCTAGACACTAAACTATTTTGGCCACTGGTCCGACAGGGCATAAGCCCCTAATTTGTAAATAGGACAGTTACTGGTCCTTCTGGATTTTTACTGGTCTCGAACCAGCGGACCAGTGTTAGTGTCGAGCCCTGATGTACTCTCTTTCCTTGCTCCCGCACTCTCCCTACATTATCTCCCTCTTCCCCCTCCTCATTCACCCCTTTCTCACTCCATATGAATAACTTTGTTTTCATACTTTCCATACTGAGTTAACATCAGACTCTTCTTAACATCGAAGACTTGATAAAGCTGAGTTAGTTGTTTGGCTAAGTATGGCCATCGATTTGATAAAGTTTTAAACCAATAATTTTTGTTCAAAATGCATTCATTGCAACTACAACAAATAAACATACAGTGATTAAACATTAAAGGTCCATGACATGTGTCATTAAATGACGAACAAACATTTAGTTACATTTTAACATAATAACTGAAAAAACATATATTTTTGGAAGGCATTAAGTTTCGTGAATTTACACAGAAGTTAACTATCTCATACAATACTGTCTGGTTACAATTTTACCAATTTAACATACCGTAAAATCATCAATGTTCTTGGGCTTCTAATGTTTTAAATCAGCTGCGAGCAATTGTTCGAACCAAAGAAACTGCCATTTAACCAAAATCCAGGAAATTGAATCCCCATGAAAATTAATGAGTTTACAGTATTGCCCGGTAGACATGGTCATACTACTGGTTTACCCAGCAGTTATCAGATGGAAGGCTAAGTTATACATACACTGTTTATCCTAATATATGGCATATAAAAACAAGCACATAAATGTGCATCACTATTGCACAAAAATATTCAATAAGAAACTAAGTAAACAAAGATTTTCAAACAAGGCACATTACTCTTCTGTAACGCTGGCTCAGTAGACCCTTACAACCAGGTTCACATCTTAATATGCTGATAAACGTTCCTATAAACTTCAACTACTATAATTGAATACTGATAAAGATGCAAGTGCCACCGCCCACCTACATGAACTAGTCAATGCCCATCTGCTACCCAACGCCCAATTGCTAGCCGACGCCCATCTACTAGTCGAAGCTCAATAGATAGCAGATGCCCACTGGCAAACCAACACCCACAAAACTAGCCTACCATGTTCTCCAATCTTATAACCATTCTTTCATACTAACACTTGGTTAAAAACTATAAATCAACTAAAACTAATTCTTAAGCTTTCATATACAAAAATATGTAATGGTTTTGGTCAAAGTCTTGTACCGGTTAGTGTTTTGGTCATCTGACACATCGTGTCACATATAAGCTTCTAAAAATACATGTAGCACATTTTCAGACTCAAGTAATTCAAAGCTGAAAAATATTGTAAGTTGTCAAATTCAGTTGCTTAATTATATAGAACACTGACTAGGTACATACAAAACATTATTTTGATAATGTTTTTTATCACATGACTTTCCTTGTATCCGTGTTAGTATAATGAGTATGTATATTCTTATACTACACAAGTGTAGTATAACGCTAGTGTAGTATAACGTTAAAGTGAAGTCACTTTCTGTTCTAAATGACGTCAACATATACCGTAAATGACGTTATTTTTAGCATCGTTTACATAACAGAGTTCTTTTTTCAGCAGAAAGATGTGTAATTGGTGTCATATGATAAAAAGAATCTAACACTCGTTGTCAATTGATACAAACTTATATTAAACTCGTTTAGGAAATATTATTAAGCTCAATAGAGGCTTGCTCAATAAAATTTTCTGAACTTGTTTAATATAAGTTTTTATTATTTGCTTTCAATGGATTACGGAGATTTTTCAGTGAAAATAACAGTGAAAATAACAGTGAAATTACCACTTTGTTATTTTCACTGTTTTAGAAGCTGGTTCCAGTATCGTTCAGAAAAAGAAACGTAACGTCAACGGCGCCGGGCTTTAAAATGTACGTTACGTCATCATGACGTCACAATTGTCACGTCGTGACGTTCCAATTTCGACGTGATTTTTCCAATTAAGCCAATTACGGTACACTTTTAAGAGAAATTAAAGCATATAATAAACAGAAAATTTGTTGATTTTTGGTGAAAGAACAATTTTATTTCACTCGTGATCACATAAAATTATATTTTCACTCGTGGCTACGCCACTCGTGAAAATATTGATTTTCTGTGATCACTCGATGAAATAAAATACGATCTTACACCCAAATCAACAAATATCCTCTATATATCAATTGACAACTTGTGATAATAATAATAAATTATAACAATTATTGCGTTTAGCAATAATTTAATAAGTATTCTAAGACTACATGCATCTCCCTCATACTACAGCAGGTTATATAGAGAATAATAGGTTAGTGCCGTGGATGAAAAAGTTTATCTGGCAAGGCGGAGGAATTTATCAGGTGAGCCGTAGGCGAATCCAATAATTTCCGTAGCCGAGCCGGATAAACTTTTACTTCATTCACGGCACTAACCTATTATTCTATTTATCCATTCGCTTAATCTGCTCAGTAATGGGATCAAACTCGGGACTATATTGTCACTCTTTCATTTACAAGCGTGCAACGTCACGTTCATTCCGTGACGTCATGATAAACAACGACGTCAGACATCTTTATAGACGTCATGTAGACGCAGGTAAGTCGAAGAAAATAACCGATCAACCACCAGCTCATTTAGAATAGGAAAACCTCACCCTCAATCACGGAATTGCAACCGGTGACTCTCACATAAGAAGAAGTCCGTCAGACTATGTGGTAAGGTGAGGGATTATCACTAGTCACATGACCAGGTGACCGATTATCGCTAAGTTTATCAGGCATCCCGTTAACAGGCAGATTTTGCCGGAAGTGACTGGATAAAATATTTAAATAAGCCTTCAATATTGGCTTCTAGCTACATACAGGACATAGTTGGTGTGTTCACCGATTGTGTTTGTTCATATTGAAATTACCACTAACATAACGATACACATACATGGACAAACTTCGATACATAACATAGCACTAAGGCCAGAGTTTTTTAATTTTTTGTTACTCGGACATTTTTCAGAAAAAATCAACTATCCGACAAAGTGCCATAACTCTGGCAAAAACATCGGACCTTACATTCACTATTTGTCGGAGACATATTAATACTTCAACAATCAGGCTTAAAGCTGTAATACAGAATACTGAAAGCTGACTACTTCATTTAAAACATTCCTTAGAATTTGATTATCGATAAGAGGTAAAGATAACATCACATACCTAACAATTTAATACAAATTTCATTATGGAAATGTTTAAACTTGAAAATTACAAATATAGTATATGAACAGCAATAAACGTACATACCGGTACATGTAGAATAATATGTAAAATTGTAATAAAAAATATTTAAATGGACTTTTAAGTTCTACTTTCAAAGGGGCGTAACTCCGAATACACATCAAAATATGAAATATTTCAAAATAACTGTAAAAAAATTTAAGAGTCAGTGCATTGAAAATACTAAGAGAATGACTATTTGCAGCAGTTTTTAAGTATTTCATATTTTGATGGTCAGTGGGAGGTCAGCCACTTTAAGAATAGATATACATACATTGTATATCATAATTACAAACACCAAATCCAATATGGTTCATAACATGTGATTCAAATTCAATAAAATATTTGGGTACAACATCAACAGGTTTTATAATATAACTGTATATATTTTCTAAGCAAAAAAGTGAAAATTGCTATGTGAGACATAATTCAAAGTCTAGCAGAGTCTGAGACGACGGGCATTTCTGGTTAACACTTAACAGCAATAAGTCACTAAAGTTTGAATCCAATGTTTAAGTGTACAGTTTATGATCCGGCTTCTTGTTCCTGACCGAGTCCTTCCAGTATAATACCCATTGGTGTTCTCTTCAAACCTACATACTCTAGCTTGTTGGTAACTTTATTCTTTATACTTCTCATTCTTAACGAGGCATGAATCAGTATTACTGAAAGAAAGTAAGTTACTTGCATGATTTCTAGGAGTAACATTTACAGGCCTCAATAAATCCACTTGTCCGCTTGTCCTGAACAATATCTTCCTTCTTTATTTATATAGCAGGACAAGTAAGATTGTGGGTGTTTTTCTTTGTCTATATTGCAGGACGAGTGCTTTTAAAAATATTTGTTGAGGCCTGATTTACCATGGAATACTCAATAACAATGGATTATTATTCTATAATTTCACAGAATCAAAGTTAGACAGAGTGAAATATAGAGCTACACCACTCGTGAAAATATTGCACCAGTTGCTCACTCGGTGAAATAATGTTTGATCTTACACCAAATAATGCAAGTACCATCTATTTAATTACTAATAACATGATTTATGATTATTATTACAGTATTATGCAGCAACTTTAACATGTCATCCTTGAATATCCGTGCTTATCAGTTGTCCAATCAGAGTTGTTATTTTAACTAATCAAAACATTCTTACGGTACAATAACGAAAAGACACAAGGATTAAATAGTGACAAGTCAATAGTGCTCGACTATATATTATAAATCACCTGATAAGTGCAAACAAAGAACACTTGCATAATACCTGTCAGCAAGAGCCTACAATTATTTCATCTCCCATAAATCAGGCCATTTCCAATAATATTTAACTCTTTAAAAGTTTAAGAGAGACAATCTAGTCAACTAAACCACATTTTGCTGTTCCCATGGGTGACCTTTACAGGCAAGCAAGGTCATTTAAAGTCAGCTGAGCGGATGCATACCGAATTTCAAAGAAGACTCTTAAATGGATCTAACCTTTACTTTTCAGTGAGCGTAAAACCACCTGTCCAGCCAGCTTGATTAATTAACAATATAAAATAGATCTTTAAAGGCAAGCAAGATCATTTAAAGTCAGCTGAGTGGATGCATGACTGAATTACAAAGAAGACTCTAAATTGGACGTTCACCTTTACTTTTCAGTGAGCTGAAAACCAGCTGTCCAGCCAGCTTGATTAACTCATTTATTAACAATATAAAATACTTACATAAAAGTGGAAATGCGATACCAAACATGAAGACGATCACAGCTCCACACATGTATACTAACAAATACCCAGCTAGAAGAATGAGTACTACGCTGACAATAGGGTGATCACGTTTAAACCTTCTGGCTTTCCACCTGGAACTTGTGCAATACACAAATCCACCAAATGCAACAGATATCGCAATAAATCCACACACCATTTTTACTGGGTGGATGATCCTGCAATGTATAAATTCTTTATATATGTATATTTAATAAAATTATGTATATTAAATAATTCAATGATATTTTCGACATAGTGAGATAGATAAAATGTCAAGCCAATGTGCTGTGGTTGCCATCAGCACCAAGTGTAACATCCGACTTGCAACTCAATGATTGGGGTCTAGTATGTATAGTCAGCGCCAACGGACGCAGGTCTGAAAGTACTTAAATTGGTTCTTTTTATGTGACTAAACATTGTGTTTTAACCATACTCATGGCAACTACTTTGCTAAATAATAAAATTTTAAAACTACTGATATTCTTAATATTTATGAGCCGTATTTCCCCTATTTACAAATTAAAGCCCCAGTGCATAACTTTTTCAAAATGTTTGAACACAGTTTACACGGGCCAGCGCTACATAGTGTTTCAATGTGAGGTAATCCATGCCTTCTATATCTAATTGAATGGGAGGTAACTGAATAAAGGCGCTCAATTAAAATAAAACGGTTGCGCTTTTTTGCATTGCGATTCATTAAGTTTTCTGGTTTTAATCTGTCAGAGAAGAGAATGTCATGTCCATATTTATTTTTAATCAATGTAATATTTACTAATTTAGTCAACCATGAATTGAATGCATGCCATGGATACAATCTGATTAAATTAATTAATGACCACTAGCTGGCTGGTCATTTTATTCTAGATCAAAGGGTCTGCAGGGTAATTCTAGATGTTCATGCTGAGGTGTTACTTTACTCTGACCAGAGTAAATTTTTGCCAAGATTCCCTAGAATGCATTAGCCAATTGGCGCCTTGCTTTCAGAATTCTGAAAGCGATTTGATTCTATTTTTAAAAGCGGTATTTATCATGAACACAATCACATGCATCTTACGCACCTACTTCGTTCTGACCTGGGTCTTTATGGATTGCAATATTTACCGGAGACAAATGAAAATGGCCAAGCTTTCACTATTGATAATCAGCAGTGCGTACTATAATATCAAATTATCTGTACTAGTCAGTGCTACTACAATTTACAAATTCTACAATGACCGAATTAATCAGGATTACTCCAAAAAAGCGGACTATTCCGATTTCTGAAGATACATACTCGTATAGCGTCGTTATCAGATCTACCCCTAAGGAAGATCAAGTACTTTAGTCAGATTGGTCAAAGGGCTTTTAAATCTTTGGATTGGTCATGGATACTGACTGATCATATATATTATCGACAGTGAACCAGTATTAATAAAATCGTATATATTGTGTCATAAGAAGATATCTGATCACCCCATCAAACAATTAAATAATATACCTATTTTCTCACTGTAATGATTACATGTAAGTTAGTAACTTACATTTTAACTGTCAATTCTTCAAGTCAAACTTTAATCTTTAACCATCATGCCCTAATTTAATGGGATTAAATGGTGATAACCATTGACATCATTATGTAATATCTGACTGACCTTCTTTAATCAACCTAAACACACTTAATTTCTTATCAGTTTCAAAAATCACACCTTCACCATCAGTTGGTCCTGTTGAGTGCTTGATTAGTCATGCCTGGGGGGCTATACAATATATACACAGGATGTCATCTAGAATGTCCAATATACAGGTCACTACCAGTATGATAGATGCCGAAAGATTTAGTCAGTCCAAAGAAATAGATCAGTGGTGTATTAAATCAATAGTTGTAGGGGCCGAAAACAATCGATATACGATAAAAACGTAGCTAGCCAGCCAGCTGGGGGGGCCAAGGCCCCCTGGCCCCCTACCTGAATACGTGCCTGACTTTAATCTAGCAAATTCCAAAGGTAAATTAGAGAAACAATCAAGATTTGATTTTAAAAAATGTGTCCGAATATTTACTATCCGAATACTTACCCAATTAACAGAAAAACAATGAGTGCTGTCAGAAAATAATTTGTCTGATAATACAGCAGATTGTTCAGAACTCTATTTGCCCATTTTTCGGGATCCTTGATGTTTGGGATCTGGAATCTTGCTGATTCCAACATGAAATCGCCAATAGCTCGAAGAGGTGCAAGTTGAACGTCAGCCATTTTGGAAGTTTAGGCGAATTTCCGGAATACGTCACTACGTTTATTCTGCTAATTGTCGGTAATGAGTCATACATTTAACGATTGCATGTATTAAATCGTTTTTGTATAATTTATCCTTTTGTTTTCAATAACTTTTTATCCGCTTTTACTTTATGTATTCTTGTTACTAGATATATTTTAGCCGAATTTTCAGTACGATAATTCATGGGTACGAATTGACAAAGTTTACTAGGTCGCTTACAACAAATATAAAACGAAAGTAAGTGATCAATTTTTGTCGGGTGAGTAATAAACATGAAGTTATAGAACTTCTACTTGAGTTGATCTATTAATCGTTGTTTTTAACTTACTGACATTGATTTAAATATTTTTATAAACAATAATCTAAAGTATTGATAGTCAACTTCATAAATTATCATGAACTGATTTTAAATTTATATTTTTAACTTCTAGAACCTGCTTCTGTTGCCTAACCAAGCCGTTTACAAATTGCGCTATCGAGCACTTTCCTACGTCTATGCAATGACACACTTCCAGCGAGCAGTGCTCGGCGATAGCATATCGTTTCTTAACACTTTGCTAGGCAAGCGCTTTCTTGTGCAACAGACCGCTTCGGTGATAGCGCTTTGCTACGCAACTGTCTGCTATCTGCAAGTGCTCGCCGTTAGCATATAAAGTTCTCGTTTTGTCTGCTGCGTAGCGCTTTAAGCAAGCCGTTTCCTAGCATAGCGCTACCGAGCGCTCGGTAGCAGTTTGGTTAGGCAACAGGCTCCAGGAGTCTACTTGGAAAGAGCTACTGGTATCGCACCTGGGTTTCTTTTATCCCACAACTGTCTCGATCTTCCCTCTAAGACAGCTAGTTCACTGTTCAATCTGGTAGGGAAGAAACAAATAAACATACAGGCACTTGCGACTGTCTCAGTCAAACGCAAATATACGAACAAGCAAACAACATTAACAGTCTCAATAAATGTTCAGAGACAGTCCAGAGCTTCAAAAGAGCTCTCCAGCAGTGTGATTAACAAAGTGCTAATTACACGCATCTCTCTTCCGCTGTGTATATTCAGAAAGGTCCAGATCCAGAATGTGACTCACAGTCTCTGTTTCAATTATATGATGGTAGAGTGTGCGCCTGGATATCATATTGTCGTAGTGGTAACTAGACCCTCTGACTTGATGGCCTAGAGATAGAGTATATATCCACCTCGATTGCCTCGATGGCCCAATATTACAAAGTCTGTTTTGAGTGACTGGGGGCCTGTTCGGAACGCTGTTCCGCACATTCCGGACAGTGGAACACACTTACGAACAAATCGGAACACTGTTCGGAACATGTTCTTTCTGTGCCCGCCACAGAGGTGGTGCAGCCAGAACAGTCACGTGATTAATGCAAGAACAATGGTCGCTTGTGTCATAAAATAGAATATAATAAATTTATTTTCCAATTATGGGGCATTGCGGGCAAACAGTCACATTCAAATATATCGTTAAGCATTTTTTTCTCCAATATTACGGCTGCAACTACAATTTTGGTCGTCTTAAACATTTTACTTTCTGTTCCGTTTTGTTCGTAAGGTGTTTGGAGTAGAACATTCGGCACACTGTGCGAACAGTTCCGTTTTGTTCGTAAGTTGTTCGGAGTAGAACATCCCGCACAGTGTGCGGAACAGACGCTACGAACATGCCCTGTATGTTAGGTACAGACAGTGCTCATTTCATACCAAGGCAAGGGTGACTGCAAAATATTTAGTGTTTGTACGTTCTAATGCTTAATTGAAATAAGTTAAGGTAAAAAGGGTGACCATGGTTGTGCCAGAACTTAATTTTACCAATAAACAGTTGACTGGTCAAGTGGTTGGTTCACTGGATTTGTAACATTGCAATTTGGGTTTGACAATACTCATTACAACAGTGGTGATTTTCCTCCTGGCACCTGTTGAGAAGTTGGTGGTTGCTTGTGGAGGGGTATTAAAAGTAATTACTGTGTCAAGGATACAGTCCAGGCAAACTGGTTAGGTAAATTGTCAGCCATATTTAACTGAAAAATTGTTGAGAAATAACTTGCATGTTAAACCCGAATAACATATTAACCAACAAACACTTCAATATTCAAGACATTTGTTATTTTTCAGCTTTGATAGAGTTACTGTGAAACCATGAGTTCAGACTGGCCAGGACGTTGGTGCCATGTGCAGAAGTTCATTGAAAGAACTGGACCTTTTGCTCATCCAGATTTCGAGCCAAGTAGTGAAGTATGTTTATGATCTATTGGTACAATACTGTATGTCAGTTATTATTCACACTATTTTATTTTGGCTATTTTTTTCGAATAAGAGTTTCTTGTAAATTCACAAATCCTTGTAAATATACATGTACTTTAATTCATATCTTATATTGTAATTTGACTCATAAAAACCAGGAGCTGTTCTATATCATTATCAAAGCCCTGTAAAAACCTATCAAGGAACTTTTTACTGCAAATTCATAAATCTGCAAAATAAGTCTGTTACTGGAATAAAGATTGTACAAATATGAAAGGATTCACATTGTACATAGTTTCTGTTGGTTTGCCTGTGTTTAATAATCTACATGTGCGGATCTAGCAATTTTTCTACACTTTTGTTGCCTACACTTTGATTGCGTAATGAATTTACTGAAATGAACATTAGTTTTCTGTTTCTATGTATAAGTATGTGTATTTTCAGGCTTTAGGATTCCTACAAGAAACATGTAAACTGTTGATTATAGGAGCGGGTGGACTAGGATGTGAACTCCTTAAAGATCTGGTGAGTGTTGGAATCCTAATGAATTACAGTCAAACTTGTACATAAAGACCATTTGTAGGCATAGCTAACAGTGTTATTTGTTGACAGGTGACCTCTTTAAGAATTGCCTGCTGAGAGATGTAATTGAAGGTCTTGGGTGACAGGTTTTGTAATAGTGGCGTATGTTTGTAGCTGATCTTAAAAACAGGTTTCGATAGCCTAGTGGTTGAGTGTTCGCTTCGAGTAGGGGAGGTCTCGGCTTGGATCCCTGGCCGCGTCATACCAAAGACAAAATAAAAATGGTACCAGAAATTCCCTTGCTAGACACTCAGCATTAAGGGAAACAAGCTTCTCTTTCTCTCATACCTTTGTGGCGGTGGATAAAATCAGGAATGAGGTGTCGAGAGTGAATAATATAAGTTGGAAAAACTTGTTCCACAATCGACCTTAAATAAATTAGTATAAACTAAACACAGGTTTGGCTGTAACTTCATTGTCTGTTTCAATATGAACATTGAATGCCATATTATTATGTAAGGCTTCTTCCTGAACTTGGGTCGTATAAATTTCCAGGGATGTCGTCAGCGATACGGACATATGCACATGCGTAACATTAATTTGAAGAGTAGAAATATAAATATGGCCAAAATGGCATTAAAGTCCCAAATTTCCACATTCACGTGGACCATAACCACCAACTTCAAGGCTTGTGAGCGTAACATCAATTCTACGTCTCTGATTTCCAGTTGTATTAAAGTTCCTTTCTGAGACTGTTACCAATCTAACAGGAAATTATAGGGACCTGGGTCATTGTTCATATACAATATTTGTTTGGGAGGGAGTGAGGGAGCGAGGAATTGAATGTTAGGAATCCATTTTATGATACATTGCACAATATAATTGTTATTTGTACTTATTGTAGGCTTTGCTTGGATTCAAGAATATTGATATAATTGACATGGACACAATAGATGTATCAAACCTTAACAGACAATTCTTATTCAGGTAAGGCTATATGTAATAGCAGTCTGTGTTTAACCCTTGACTCAATGGATATGCAATTTTACTCCATCCATCCATTCAGCTATAGATCTAATATATCCTTTCACCATGTACATTGTAAATACATTTTGATGTGTGCATAAACTTTGCAAACAGTGAAACCCAAATGGTTAAGACAACCACATTGAGAGCAGCAGTTTGAAAATTAGAATCTCAGTAAGGGTTCAAACTAGCGTGGCCAGTACAGTATTCTTCTTAGTATTACCGCAGGAACTTGCATAATTAAAAAAAAAATTGAAAAAAAATTTCAGTAGATCTTTTAAAATATATAGAGGATATTTGTTGATTTTGGTGTAAGATCTAATTTTATTTCACCGAGGGATCACAGAAATTCAATATTTTCACGAGTGGTGTAATTTTCTGTCATCAAGAGTGAAATAAAATTGATCTTACACCAAAAATCAACAAATTTTCTGTTTATTATATGCTTAAAATGTGCCGTAATTGGAAAAAATCACGTCGAAATTGGAACGTCACGACGTGAGAATTATGACATCATGATGACGTAACGCATATTTGAAAGCCCGACTGATGTAACGCATATTTCAAAGCCTGGTTCCCGTTGACGTTACGTTTCTTTATCTGCAGGATACTGGAATTAGCTTCAAAACAGTGAAAATAACAAAGTGGTAATTTCACTGTTATTTTCATTGTAATTTTCACAGTACTTGATCTTCCTTACAAGCATAGAGGGTTTGAGGATATGATTTTAATCAGATTGTAAGATCTGTAATTTCAGGGCAAAAGATGTTGGACGACCAAAGGCTGACGTAGCTGCAGATTTTATCAACACACGTATTCCAGGAGCAAATGTCTCACCGTATCCTAACTAGCAGTTACTTACATATGCCTTCTCATCAATGTGTCGTTGAGCAGATACATTTTTTTGTATCTTAATTGAGGCATTAATTATATTGAATTGTGTATGATTAAAATTTGTTATATACAAATGTCACTTTTTCTATGTTGAAAAATCACAAATGTCACCTTTTCTTTGTAGAAAAATCTTCAATTCAAGTTAACTGAAAGGCAATGATTATAAAGCAATTATAATGTTTTTTTTAATTATAAAACAATTTTAATATTCTTTTAGATCACTACTTGTACATATAATGTGAAATTATGCAAAATTTCTCAAATTCATTTAAACACCGGTAAGAAAGCAGAATTCTCCATTTTGGTAAAGAATGTACATGTATAGCTTAATTATGCAAGAGATAAACCTTTTTTTGCATAGTTGCACAGTGAATAAATGATTAATTTTGTTATTCACATTTAATATAAATAATCAATGAAAATATAATGCTAAATTTTATTCAATAAGCTGTATATTAATCATATTAAAATCAAAGTGATTAATTGTATTCGTACAAGAGACAGCACTGTATTTAAAACTTTGCTTCTTGGTTGTACTAATATTTGTTTGTACCTTAACTATATATCAAGTCATTACGCAAAGATTCAAGATTATGATGAATCATTTTATAGTGGTAAGTATGGAAAATATTATTCCTATAACTAATTTTGTTCCATTGATATTGAAGTGACTTATGATTCAGGGATCCTACAGTTCCGGAATAATCTGGAAATCCGGATTGGCTGCATAATAGAAAGAGCACAAAGTCATTTTTCTGCAGAAAATGAAAGTTACTTGATGAAAAAATTCAAGTTTTGACAAAGTTATGGTCATTTGAAATTTCATAAGCATAATTCTATCAGAAGAACAATGTGTGTGTGTGAACTGAGATTTGGTGTAGGGGGATGTGCTTTTCCATTCATTTTCCGGATTGGGCAATAAGCCTCGGTAGAACCCCTGATGATTTAGGTTTATTTCAAACATCCTGAGTGTGCAAATTTTTATCATTTCATAAACACTTCAATTATTGAAATAGTGCAGATGCATGCATTTACAATTGTAACAAAATCAACTCTGCAATTTAGAACTAACATAGCCTGTTATTTAGACCAATTTGCTTTAGCAGAACTTCAATGTATTTAATAAAACTTTAAAATAAACAAGAATAAATTGAATTAAAAATTGTAAACCTTGAACATTAAGTGCCGTTTTGCCCCAAATAGTTGTTAATATTCAAGCTGTTCTTCTGAGAGATAAAGTCAATGCTTAAGTAACCACCTCCTCGATAGCCTAGTGGTTGAGTGTTCGCTTCGAGTGCGGAAGGTCACGGGTTTGATCCCTGGCCGCATCATACCAAAGAATAAATTAAAATGGTACCAGAAATTCCCTTGCTATACGCTCAGCATGACAGGGAAACTGGCTTCTCTTCTCTCATACCCTCCTGGCGATGGATAACATCAGGAATGAGGTGTCGAGTGTGAATCGACCTTAAATAAATTAGTATAAAGTCAATGTTTGAGTAACATTTATGTATTTTGATTATATTCAGATTTCCATATAGTTGTGTGTGGTCTAGATTCAATAGTTGCTAGGCGATGGATCAACGGGATGTTGGTAAGGTTTTAATACTGACTATTTTACTTTTAATAGATAAATCATTTTATAGAAATATCACATAGATATGACGTCACATGGTATGACATCACTGTATAGAATATGATATCACATGATATGTGGCTTATGTATTTTTGATCACTTGGTGAAAGAAATCACAGTATTACACAGATTTCTAGTATTTACCAAATTTCAAGAAAATTATGTGCACAAATCTACACATTTTTAGCTCGACTATTTGAAGAATAAGTAGAGCTATTTTACTACCGTTCACGGTGGGTGTTGGTGTTGGTGTCCTCTCATGTTTAAGTTGTTTTGGCTGATATACCTATGGATGTACACCAATGAAACTTGGTTTACAGACAGCTTATGTTAAGAGGAAGCTTTAGATGGAAAGTGGGGCCTGTGTGGTCAAGATCACTGTTACTAAAATAGAAAATCAGTTTCTGCTCAATAACTTTAGTTAGGTGTAAAAAAATTATAATGATAAAACTTGCTGTAATAGTAGTCTGTATAAGAGGGGCCGCAGGGTTCAAGGTCACTGTTGCTAAAAATAGAAAATCAATTTATACTCTATAACTTTAGTTGGGAATGAGGTATTGTGACTAAAAATTGGACTGTTGGGGTCAAGGTCATGCACTGTTATTAAAATCTGAAAATCAGTTTTTGCTCAATAACTTCACTTAGGAATGAGACAGTCCGACTCGGACATTGTGATGAATGATGAAAATTTTTGTATAGGCAGCTTATGTGAAGACCCTGAGCACTGACGAATAAAATCAGGGCTGACAGGGCCTATTGCTATTATAAATAGAAAATCAGTTTCTGACAATGCGCCAAAGTCCAGCGTGGCGCTTGTCTTGCAGCTCTCTTGTAACAGTAATGGATGGATATTTGTTTTAGGTGAGTATGTTGCAATATGAAGGTGAAGAGTTGAAACAGGAGAGTATAGTACCGATGGTAGACGGTGGTACCGAGGGATTTAAAGGCAATGCTAGAGTTATACTACCAGGAATGTCAGCATGTATTGAATGTACCCTAGATCTGTATCCACCTCAGGTAAGATTACTCAAATTCATTAATTTGATCCATTTATTAAATTCTATTTTCATAATTGAATGGTTCAATGTGGTATTTAGTTTATACTAATTTATTTAAGGTCGATTGTGAAACAAGTTTTTCAAACTTATATTAATCACTCTTGACACCTCATTCCTGATGTTATCCATCGCCACGAGGGTATGAGAGAAGAGAGGCCAGTTTCCCTTTTATGCTGAGCTTTAGCAAGGGAATTTCTAGTACCATTTTATTTTGTCTTTGGTATGACACGGCCAGAGATCGAACTGTGACCTCCCGCACTCGAATGAATGCTCAACTACTAGGCTAGAATGTGGTATTTGTTGACAGTTGGTCTCTCTTAGTAGTCTACAGTCAGGTCTTGATATAACGACACCCGATATAGTGGCAAATTCATATACTGACATCAAATTATGGGGACAAATGTTTTAAAACACTCATTGTACCAATTCAGTTTACTGACGTATTGGTTACAACGACATTATGTTCAGGAACAACTGGCGTCTGTATATCTAGATCTGACTGTACTTGCAATTCAATGATCGGGAGTCAATCTATAGTCAGTTGAATGAACGCATGTCTGAAAATTGACTTTAACCTGCTTCTTTTTTAGCTATTAATATCTTTGAACATGATATAATAGGAGATAAAATTGGTGGCCTTTCCAGACGGGTTTTGTAATAGTGGTCTTTGTTTGCAGGTGGACTTTAAGATTAATTTGATTTAATTCAGGGTTATATTAACATTCTGTATTGAAGTCTTTTGCTTTAAGCAGCCACATGTAATTATCCCTCAATTAGCTTATTTTAATAATTTAACAAGGGTTTGACAGTTGCAAGGGTGTGATTGGGCATATGCCTGACCTTAAGGTTTTTGAGCGCACCAAAAAGTATTTTCTTTTTATGCCCCCCTATCGATAGATGGGGAGGCATATAGTGATTCACCTGTCCGTCCGTTTGTTCGTCCGTCCGTCCGTTCGTCCTGGTTAACCCAAATTGACCGTTTCTTCTAGCATTAATATGGCTTGCTACAAAGCTTTCATACTTGCATGGATGTTGTGTATGAACACTCTCCACATGCCTGTATCACCTAACCCCATTTTGACCTTCACCTTGACCTAATTTTGGACTTAGACTTATTTATGGACAAGGCTTCCACAGGGGGCATAAGCGTTTAGTGAACACAGTCTTGTTATGTTCTGTAAATAAATTGCCACATTTTCAGATTTCCAGAATTTCTAACTTTAACCAATGCTGTTGCATACTCACATTTGTATACTCTGTATTAATTTTGGAATGTTTGTTTCGCTGTAGGTAAACTTTCCACTATGTACTATCGCACATACGCCGAGGCTACCAGAACACTGTATAGAATATGTTAGAATATTACTGTGGCCTAAAGAGGATCCATTTGGAGGTACATACTGTTTAATAATATATTTCTGCATCTTATTGTTTATTTTCAAATATTTATGGCAGCCATTTTACCAAACCAGATTTCCTGGGCTGTTTCCTAACCTGAATACTAACTTACCCTTCCACAAGGAACCAGCAACTTCTCCGCTTATGGAGGAAAATTGACATTAATGTCAAAATTTCATGGAAGGGTATGCCCGCGAAAGACCGCAGCCGACTGGAGCCTAGATTGGCCAAAGATAGGTCAGAGCTAGCCCTGGGATTGGCCATCAAACCTAGATTGTCAGGTTACAAGTTAGAAAAAATTGAGCAAGCAAAGCAAGCTAGAAGAAAATGGATTGTTTATTTGAACAGCATGTATCAGAAGTTATTTTGCGTGCATAGCGAGCAAGGAAAAATGCATATTATAGCTTTTCACCTAGAAAAAAGACAAATTTCAGGGGGGGGGGGGGGGGCTACGCCAAGGCTCAGAACATTACTGTAGAGTGTAATCATGTATATTTACAGAGGGAGTTCCTATAGATGGAGATGAACCGAAGCATATACAGTGGATTATGGATAAATCCCTAGAGAGAGCTAATGAATTTAATATACCTGGAATAACGTATAGGTTAACACAAGGTATGTTGTTTCAAAATGATGTTTAGCACAACTTTTTAGCCGTATGTTGTTTCACCCAGCAATTAATTTAAGAATTTATCAGCTCAATATTCAAGCCCTTTTGAGCTCTTGAGAACCAGTCTTGAGACTCCTTACTATAGTGGTCTTAATATTAAGATCAAACAAAGAACAAAATGGTGAAATACAAGTATTACAAGTATTCCCTGATCGGAACCATCTTTCAAAATTTCAGATCGCATATTCATAATTAAATCTTTATTCATCGCAAAATAACCTTTTATGGTATGTCCAGGTTTTAGATACGTCAGGTTGTGAACATGAATAACTCGACCAAATGTTTTCCGACCAATAACTTAAAAAACGGTTGGGTCTAGGATCTTCATTCTTTATAGAAAGGTTTGTTACCATTAGTAGATGACCATAAATTTTGACGAACAACATTTGGGCTGTCATGGGGCATACATTATCCATAAATATTTCATGTTTTGTTTAATATTGTAGGTGTTGTTAAAAGAATTATACCAGCAGTAGCATCTACTAATGCTGTAATAGCAGGTAAATTGTTTTATAGCTTGCATGTATGTAATTAAACACCTACGAAAAATATGATTTTACACTACATTGTATGTTTTAAAATAATTGTTTTGTTTTGCAACAGTTACTGATGTATGATAAGTATAGCTAGAGTAACTCTAGCCTTATCAATAAACAAACATCGATAATAAAAACACTACACTATCGACAGACCGCTTGTTTACAGTGTAGATTGAAAGATTATATGCATTAAAAGTGATTATGCACAAGTTTGAGCAAAAACGGACATCAAAAATGCATTTATAGTCCAGTCAGGATAAAAATCCAGTGACGCAGCGGTCGAGTCCATTATAACAGTGTAAAACTAATTATAAAGGCTTATACTGTACCAACAACTTTAATTCCAATGCTAAACTAACAAACTAAACTTAGCTTTACCTGTTTAGACAATGGTTGTGATTTTTTGCGTACACATAAACTGCAACGTCACTGTCACAATATCCTAATTGGACTATAGTTTTCAATTTTATTTGTAAACAAAGGCTAGAGTTATCATTGACAGACTATAAGAATGAATGTTGTGGTAATCAGTATTGATATTTTATGATTTACAGCTGCTTGTGCAACAGAAGTATTCAAGTTAGCTACAAGGTATGTAAATACTATAAAATATATGAGTTACAATATAATCTCTGTAGAGCACCTGACACCCTTAGGAACCTGCAAATATTTGGCATTGTTTTAGAGGTTGTTGCTTTACAGACTGAGGTTAAATTCATAATAAATATCAGCTTAGGTAAGTTTTGAAGGTGTGGTTATAGAGAAGTTGTTAGTCACCTACCGGTTTTTGACCAGAGGAGACTATAGGTTTGCCCTCCGTCCATCCGTCAGTCGAAAAATCTGATCCTGACATAACTCAAAACAGTTTCCAAGCTAGGTTTATGAAACTTGGTATGTGGATAGGGGGCAATAAGGGGATAATTCTTAATTACTTGTTGTTCTACAGAGTGCTGCTTTGGAGAGGTTGTACTGTACATTCATTTGCTATTTTGTTAAATTAATATAAGAATGTTGTTTTCGTTCGATCATTAGCTGAGTTACTTCAAATTTATTTTAAACAATTTACTCAATTTGTATAGAGCTTTATTCCAGTTTTACAGTGTGTTGTTATTACATCTTAATGCAAAGTTTTCTTACAGAAGGAAATCCAATGTTTCTATGTCACATAAATCACTCTTTTCGTTGTAAGTTATACAAATTGCTGGCTTACAAATAGAAGGTTGTAAGGACCTTATAAGACTCATGTATATTTGAAATCAGCATCACACGTCGCTTCTTATGAGCCTATTTTCATGAAAATCGGAATTGATCATATTGACCCAACCGAAGTTGAAAAAGCTTGTTTTTCCATATTAAGGAAAGAGTAGTTTTCAGACAGTTTTTTCTTATTTTCTCAAAATATCGATTTTGTACATACAACCTTCTCATTCTAAGCCAGCGATATGCATGTTTACATGACCACCTAAATAGCCTTGTGGTTGAGAGCAGGAGCTCTGTGGCTGCATTATACCAGACGAAATAAAATGGTACAAGTATTTCCCTTTGCTTGACACTTAGCATTAAAAAGGGAAAACTAGCTTCTCTTCTTTAATATGTCAGGGCAATGGATACCATCAGAAATGAGGTGTTGAGAGTGATTAGGTAAAGTTGTAGAACTTTTTCACAAATGACCTAAAATATAAGCATAAATTTGCATTGACCAATGTTGTCAGTTCATCTCTAGTTGGATGGGAATCACTTGTCATGCAAGATTGTTAATGCAAATTTACGCTCATATGTTAGGTCATTACTGTAATTTAAATTATATACATATTAAGTACTTTCAACCTTCCTGTATTAACTAAGTATTTTGTTCTTTTAATTCAGCTGCAGTATACCATTAAACAATTACATGAATTTTAATGACACAGAAGGAATATATACCTACACATTTGAGGCAGAAAGAAAGGTAAGATCAATGGGCAGTCGTGGTATATCTTTTTCAAAATCATTTCCAATTCATCTCATATTCAATAACATTTTATAAGATATAGTGTAGAAGTATAAAGGTTGCCAGTGGATAACCTTCTTGACTGCCAATTAAGAGGTTCAATTCTCAGAAGGGGCACTTGGGTTATTTTTGAAAAACCTATCAGTGATTCCCATCCAACTAGAGATGAACTGGTTGGTAACCCAGAGGTAGTTTCACAAGTATCAGTGCTTCACATTAAAGAACATCAACCAAATAAAAGTGAGTTCACGCCCATACTGACGTTTTTCTGGAAAAGCCTGTAGCACCTGTCAGTTTGCCTGGTGCCAGTAGACCAAATAGTTTCTGTTCAAGATTTGACAAATAGTTTGGTCTTGTATGCTCAAACTTTGTATACATTTGATGACTTTGAGGTTGTAAGGTGATATGATACAAAGGATTACCTGTATTTGGCTGCCATGGAGGTGTACAACTTTGGTTTTTCACTGGTCAGCTGCTGAAAGTACCTTGATATAGTCGTCAGGAAAGGAAATGCCATTTCCAATATGGCGGCCGTTTAATCGGTTAGATACGATTTCATGATTAACCAGTTTAAGAATTTTGATATCATCCGTCCTAATCAAATACTTGTAGAAATAAAGCTTATTTATTTTGTCAACCATCTATTTTATGTGTGCAAGACTCAGTGCAGCAATACCACTGGACTTTTGGCTACAGGTCCAAGACAAAATTTGCTTCACTTCAAAAACAAAATAGCCATAAGAATTTCATAGACTGAAATCGATTAAGAAATAAAATACTTGTGGCTATTTTTGTTTTCGAAATGGAGCAAATTTCGTCTTGGACCTGTAGCCCAAAGTCACACGGTATTGCTACATTGAGACTGTAAGTGCATGTAACATATTGCTGTTTTGTTCTATACAGGAGGATTGTATGGCTTGTAGTAAGATACCGAAGTCTCTGACATTCTCCGAGTCAGATAAACTACAAGATATCATTTCATACCTTCAGGAGAGCGCAGAGTAGTAAGTTGCCGAATTTTATAGTCCAGTCAAATTAACCTTTTCCGGGACCTTTATACATGAATATATTACAAATCATGCCTTATTGGTCATTTAGATCATAATTCATTTTCATAGTTCTCTCCGCTTATGATTACAAAGGAAAACATTAAATTATAGACAATAAATCAACTGATAATTTATTCTAACAGAAGATGGTTCTAGGGCCAGGTTAATTTGTTGGCGCTATACTGGCCCCCATCTCCCGAAGCATCTCAATTCTTAATTGAGATTTTGCACAAATCAGAGGCTAATTTTAGATAGATTTAGATTGAAATTTTACTGTAATCAACTCAGAATAATGTTTCTGTTTTGTGATGTCAAATTTGAGTCCAGCCTCCAATGGAAATTAACTCAAAGACACATGGCAATATTTGAGATGAGATTTAGCTCGGATTGAGATGTTTCAGGAGATAGTGAGGCTGTATCAGTATACTAGGCTTGGCACTCAACATGGCAACATTTTCATAACCCAGCATTACTCACCATTTGACATATTGGTATACCCTAACCTGCAGTGCCATAATTCTGACAAAACTTACTTATAAGTGTCCTTCCTTTATGCATATCAGGATCTACATGGGGTTGGGTTGTTCTTTTATATCCTTCCAAAACTGTATGACAATATGAGTCGATAAGAATGTGTCTACAGACAGATTAGCCAAATCCAGTATACCCCTTACAACGTGTTGCTTGCTGGTTTAAAAACAATTAATTGATCCATGACTTACTTTATGTTGTATTTTTGTCCTATTTTAACATTCTAAAACAAGCTTATACATCCAGGTTAAACCAAGTAACTACACTTGTAAAAACAAATCATTAAGAATTGCAAGCAATACAGAAGTCCCCTACCGGTTTGACGCCATTTTTAATGTTTCTGTTGCCATAGCAACGGCAATTTTTGTCAGAATCAAAATATTTTTAGACGTGCATTATTCCCTTATTGCCCCCTATCAAGTTTCATAAACCTAGCTTGGAAACTGAGTTATGGCAGGATCCAGATTTGGGCATATTTTCACTCTTTCTGTCGCCATAGCAACCACAGTTTATGTCAGAATCAAAATATTTTTTGAACTGCATAATCCACTTATTGCCCCCTATCCACATACCAAGTTTTATAAAGTGAAACCTAGCTTGGAAAATGTTTCAGTTATATCAGGATCCAGATTTTTTGACGGACGTAGGGCAAACCTGTAGTCCCCTCCGGTCAAAAATTGGTAGGGGACTAATAAGCTGCCAGTAATGTGTTACTAAATGTATCATAAACTGTTACTGTTTGTATCAGTATATTGAATTTTGCTTTACTTTTAGTCAAATGAAGTCTCCTGGTTTGACAACGAATGTAGGGGGTAAGAATAAAACTCTATATATGCCTACCATCAAATCTATAGAAGAGAAAACAAGAGAAAACTTGAAGAAAACTCTAGGTGGTAAGTTCAATTGTAATCGTAGAATTAGGTAGGGGTGACTATTGAGTCCAATTTTGACTATTGCAATACTATTGCTATTGCTGAAAGTACTTTTGTATTGATGGAAACTATTGCAATACTATTGCAATAGTTATCGCCAAGATTTGAAAACCAGAGATTAACTTGTAAATGCAAATTTGCACTGTGTAAGATATCACTTTGTTGTACAACATACAAATCTACTATTTGTGGAAATGATTTAAAAATGATTTGACTGAAATAGATTAATGAAATGAAGGCAATATTGGTCCATCGTGGCTGTTTTGATGAGTGTGGTTATTTACAATTAGTTTTTTTTTAACGAAAACGGAAGTTGTTTTAAATTAATAATAAACTTTATTTATAAAATGAAACTATAGTAAGTATCGATAGTTGAGCTAACTATCGGCGATAGTTATTGGAGCGAGACTTTTACTATCGATCCATACCATCGGGACACTCGGAATCGCAATGCATCGATATTTCGATGCATCGGCCCACCCCTAGAATTAGGTGGCTCATGCACTTGCCCTGACATGAGTTCAAAGTTTTTATGAGGTTTAATACTTTTTATGCCCCCGTATCAATAGATTGGGAGGCTAATAGTGATTCACCTGTCCGTTCGTTCGTCCTGGTTAACCCAAATTGACCATTTCTTTTAGCATTATTGTGGCTTGTTACAAAGCTTCCATACTTGCATGGATATTGTATATGAACACTCTCCACACGCCTGTTTCATATGACCCCATTTTGACCTTCACCTTGATCTAATTTTGGACTTATTGAAGGGCCAAATTCTTGGTTTACCCAAATTGACCGTTTCTTCTAGCATTAATATGGCGTGCTACAAAGCTTTCGTACTTGCATAGATGTTGTATATGAACACTCTCCACACGCCTGTATCCCCTACCTTATTTTGACCTTCACCTTGACCTAATTTTGGACTTAAGACTTATTTAGCGTCCAATTCTTGGTTAATCCAAATTGACCGTTTCATCTTACATCATGTGCCTTCAAACTTGGCATACTTGTTTACCATCATAAGCCCTTTACATTATCAAAGCCATGTAACACTATCCAACATTTTAACAGAATTAGGGCCCCTGATTGACTTATTTTTTATGGATCAGGCTTCCATGGGGGCGTAAGCGTTTATTGAACGCAGTTTTGTTAAACTATGAATGCTACTGCAATATAGTTAACAATTATTAGTAAACGGTATTAGACAGTTATTATACAGAGTTATTAGACCATGTTCATCTAGAGATTTCCTAATTAAAGTTGGAATGCAAGTAAGCATTACACATTAACTATACTACTCAAACTTTGATTAGGGTCAAGAAATCAATATTTATTTTTCACTAGATGCAGGGATAGTATGTTAAGTGCAGTGTAAAGTTACTTCCTGGTTGGCTCTATTTCATGTTTCTGTGACTGCATAAAATTTGTTATTTTGTATTTTATACTAATTTGTTTAAGGTTGATTGTGAAACACGTTTTTTCATGTCATCCATGCCACCAGGGTATGAATTAAATTTAATACATATGTTGACTAGTATGTTGTGTTGATTTTCATTTTCAGAGTTAGGATTCGTGCATGGACAAGAATTATATGTAGCTGACCCTACAACCCCCATGACCTTGACATTCAAATTGAGCGTAGGATCAAACATGGAATAATTATGACTACGAGATAGATCAAGCAGTGAAGCCCTTTAACGACAGATAGCTTGAGCAGTGAAGCATGTTAACCTCATTTCAACTTCGATACAAAAATGATATTGTGCTTTAGTTCCTTATTGTTTGGTGTTCATTTATTGTGAGAATAAGGCTATATAAACAAATCTGACAATTAAACTATATTAAATTTTAATGATGACAATAGATCAAGAGTCCGGAGATTTTAACAGTATCCCGTTAAAACTGTCTTGCATACTTTTAACAGAAACTATTTAGTCCACATTTAACTTCAGCTTTTTGTAAACACAAGCAGGAAGTATTACTAATTTGAGATATTAAGCATAAGGGTACTGTTATATCAAAGCGCTTACAGAAACCTTAAACTTACGCTAAAAATTAAATTCCTTATCAAACTTTTACAAATATAAATAAGGAATAGATATGGTTTGTGGGAGTTAATTAACTAATAACCATTGTTACTATCACAGATCCCTTCACCAAAAGTTTAAGTTTTTAAAAAATTATAATTTAAATTTTGGCGTAAGTTTAAGAATTTCTGATAAAACAGTACCAAGGTGTACTACAAACACTAATCAACAGACACTGTAAAATCATTAATATTTGTGGGTTATGTATTTCTTTGATTTCCTGGATGACCTCGAGCACGAAATTGAAATTAAATCCCCTTTGAATATGTAAAGTTGACTGCGGCTACCATACTTGCTTAAAGTTCAGTCAGGTATAAAACTAGGGGTCCGTAGCCCAAGCAAAGCGCTACTGAGCGCCTTTATTCAGTTACCTCCCGTTCAATTATATATAGAAGGCAAGGATTACCTCCCATGGAAAGCGCTAGCACATGTTAAGGGTCTCTAGGTTTTTAGGAAGTTTACTTGAATATTTCAACATGTACGGTAATAGAATTAGTATTGTATTTGTTTGATGCTTGAATAATTTCTGATAATCATATTGCTTTGCACATGACGGTCGGTCGACCAAATTCTGTTTAATCACTCGGAACCCTATGTCCTAGGATCTTCAAACTTTACATTGCGGTTAGTCAGCATCCATAGATATAGTGTGTCCATGATAATCAGAAACGCGGGAAAATTTGGTATATTCCCCAAAGGTGGATTAATCTGATGTGCATGATTTATCAGTGATGTTTTTAGAACAATGTCTGTTTACTTAAGTAATTTGTAAAACCAATTATGCAACAGTTGACCAAACTGATTCATGTTTGTAAACATCACATTAATGATTATACTGGACACACTATAACCCCTATATATTTTGAGGTCAGTAGGTCAAGGTGACCTTTAACATTAAGGACTATTTGGCTGCAATGAGGGCATACATGTTTTACAAACATCTCTTCGTTTCTTTGAATTTTGACATTGTCATTCTCCTGAAATCCAAAATCCTTGAAATTACTTCCCCACAAAATGTTATTTTCCACAAAATCCACAATTTACTTGCTGAAATATTCTGCACAAGACATTTTAATATTTAATGCATAAATATCTGTTCAGGTTAATATTTTCCAACGATGAAGAAATAGGGAATATTAATTAATTTCTATCCGAAGTTACCATTCTTCACGTGAAACAATTTCTTAACAAGTAATTGAGAATTGCAAGCAATACAGAAGTCCCCTACCGGTTTGAAGCCATTTTCAATGTTTCTGTTGCCATAGCAACCACAATTTTTGTCAGAATCAAAATATTTTAGACATGCATAGTCCCCTTATTGTCCTCTATCCACATACCAGGTTTCATAAACCTAGCTTAAAAACTGTTTGAGTTATAGAAGGATCCAGATTGGGCATATTTTCACTCTTTCTGTTTCCATGGCAACCACAAATTTTGTCAGAATCAAAATATTTTAGACATGCATAGTCCCCTTATTGTCCTCTATCCACATACCAAGTTTCATAAACCTAGCTTGGAAACTATTTGAGTTATGTCAGGATCCAGTTTTTTGAACGAACGGATGGAGGGCAAACCCGGTCAAAACACGGTAGGGGACTAAATTATATTTACTGTAAATCATTATTTTTTGACGGAGTTGAATTTTCGTGGATTACGTAGTTGAACTCTACCCCAAAATATAATCCCCACGACTAATTGACCTCTCAAAGTCAGACATTGGTTAACCCTTTCATGTTTTGTAATCCACAAATTTACGCATTTTTATCAAAAACCACGAAGTTTAATACCCACGAAAATATGTGATTTTACAGTAACTCCCAAACCTGTCACGTATCAATTGCAGTGTACCTAACGATACTTTAGTTACAATATTTGCCTCAATTCTTTGTGATAATGTGTTTTGTATTGTATTTATACAACATGTAATTAATGTGAACTGTACTATGAAAATGTATATTAAAGATCCGTTTTAATATTCCTTCATTTGTATCGAGTTATTCAATTTTAACTTAATAATGACAACTTCTCCACAAGTAGATGACATAACGGTATTGATTGTTGCACAACAATGCTCCACAAATGCATGACATGATGATAACAAATTTCACAGAACACTCCTCCACAAGCAGATGACATGAAGATACATGTAGCCAATGTCACAGAACACTCCTCCACAAGTGAATGACATGAAGATACATGTAGCCAATGTCACCGAACACTCCTCCACAAGCAGATGACATGAAGATACATGTAGCCAATGTCACAGAACACTCCTCCACAAGTGGATGACATGAAGATACAGGTAGCCAATGTCACAAAACAATCCTCCACAAGTGGATGACATGAAGATACATGTAGCCAATGTCACAAAACAATCCTTCACAAGTGGATGACATGAAGATAAATGTAGCCAATGTCATAAAACAATCCTTCACAAGTGGATGACATGAAGATACATGTAGCCAATGTCACAAAACAATCCTTCACAAGTGGATGACATGAAGATACATGTAGCCAATGTCACAGAACACTCCTCCACAAGTGGATGACATGAAGATACATGAAGCCAATGTCACAGAACACTCCTCCACAAGCAGATGACATGAAGATACATGAAGCCAATGTCACAGAACACTCCTCCACAAGCAGATGACATGAAGATACATGTAACCAATGTCACAGAACACTCCTTCACAAGTGGATGACATTAAGATACATGTAGCCAATGTCACAAAACAATCCTCCACAAGCAGATGACATGAAGATACATGTAGCAAATGTCACAGAACACTCCTCCACAAGTGGATGGCATGAAGATACATGTAGCCAATGTCACAGAACACTCCTCCACAAGTGGATGGCATGAAGATAAGCAATGTCACAGAAGAATGTAACCTGTCCAACAGTGTAAGGTGCCAGGCCAAAGTCTAGCTTCATCATCTCCGCCTAGACTAGACTAGTATTGATAACCTTAGGGACATATGATGCAGTTTAGGGCACAGGTAACAGTATCATTAATAAAGAGTAAACAAATAAATATCTTAGATAACATAAATTTTTTAAATATTGTTTTCTCTTTATGAATGATAGTTACCTGTGGTTCAGCGTAAAACAATTCCCAATATTAGAATTTCTTCAAGCTTAGCATTATTATGTCTATTATGTTGTCTATCAGAAAAAGTAACATGTTAGCAACAGAAAAATGCAAAAACAACAATCTTAACCAAAATATTTGTTCAGAAGTTGTAAGCCTCTGAATTTGCAAATAACCTTGTGCGATCGTTTATAATTTTTCTCTTTCAATTACAAAGTTTGAACAATTTCTATCGGAAATGGTTTGCCCAGTCTGTCATCCCAGAAACTGCATTTAATGCCAATAGTTTGAAATACCCACATGGTATGGCCACACTGCAGCAATTATATTGCATAAGGTAAGAAGACACTAGATGAGTCTCTATGCTGAAACCTCTATTGTGCCTGAACCATATTTTCAGCAATTGCTTGAAAATGAGATAACTATCACCCAGCATTCAGTGAGAAGCACGACTGATCTAACAAGACTTGACTACCAAAACACGAACTAGATGATTATAATACGCTGGATTCCATGTGAATTTCAACCTCAAACCTGCAAAAGTGCACATTAGTCCGGATATACAGCAACTAAGTCACCTAACTAGTTGTCCTGGACAGTATCCTTACCAGTAATAACAAGGCCGTCCACATGGAACCAGTAACTTTGTCCACATTTTTGTCAATTTTCATAGAAAGGTATGACCAGCCGCAACCAGAGATCAAATCCAGCTTGTCTGGTTACATATCTTGCCCACGAGCCGAAGCTTCCTGGTTCCACAATATGTAACACAGTGCACGCTAGATTTAAACATGCAGACCACACCAACAATTTACTACATCTCAGGCCAAGCATCTTGAAACAATTACAAAAGACAATAGATACTTTGTACAGGGTTTTATTTCGTCATAGTAGTACACAGTTTATGACCTTGGTCGTTCCTTCTTTCCCCTGAACAGAGCCCACAATGATACGTTGGCGACTTTGACAATCTTGAAACGTACACCGGGAATATCACCGACAGCGTGACCCTTTCTTCCGAATCCAGCCACTAAAACCTCGTCGTTTTCCTGAAAAACAAATTATCCAACATTGTACATGATGAATATATAGGCTTTAAAGTGACCTTAATATGTTAACGCATCCCTAGCAAAATGTTGACTAGTACACGAAATTGACAAGTGCAAAATGTTTGAGACTTAGTGCTAACTGATTGAGCCAAGATTTGCATTGATTCCAAAGTGTTCTAAACCCATTTAGATGTTTTGCATACATGTCATACAGACTTCAGATATTAAAATCTTGTCGCACCGAATGATCAATTTGTTGAACTTTCCGGAAGTTTGGTTGTATGATGCATACAAGGTCAGATTGTAGGTGCCACAAGTGACATTGGTGCTTCCAATGAGTAATCACCAACCACTAAGGAATCTAAGGATTAAAAATTCAATTTTGTATAAGTCAAAATGGCATGTTACAAATTGATTAACGATATACCATGGGCATCAGAAAAATATTTGTTTAAATTTGTCTAATCTTTTTGTGACCACATTCGCTCAAAGATCCGTAATTAGAACGAGTATGATAAAACAGCAGCTGAAAGTAATGATGCACTATCAATTAGATATTTTCAGCCGCAAATTTTATCACAAGTTTCTCATTACCATTGTTTTAGCCGATATGACCTGGGATTTCGACTACAAAAAGGATTAAAGAGTTTTTTGTCAATTGTTCAGATGTGCATAAAATATCTTTAATTATAAACAACTGAGTTTATTTATTTGGGTTAATGCTGTTTCTCAATAATTTTGTCAATGAATTGGTATTTACATACATGTCAACCAAACCACATAACTAGTTTTTAAGCTAACTGACATGTGGAGGAAAATCAATATTTTTTTCAAATTTTTATTGACAGGTATCAGGATAGCAATACCATGTGGCTTTTGGCTACAATTACAAGTAGAAATTTGTAAACATCGGTACAAAAATATAGCCATAAGTATTTTATTTCTTCATCTATTTCTATAAAATATATACCACGCTAAGGGGAATAGTATTTGCTTTCCGTAAAATATAAGATATTTTTCAGCAGTTTTACCGATTTTTCCTTTACCCTGTGAAACCTACTTGTTCCACAAGGCAATGGACAAAACGGCACAGCCGCGGAATTTTTTTTTATATATCACGGAAAGCAAATAATTGTCCTCTTAGCGTCGCGTATATTTCATAGAAATCGATGAAGAAATAAAATACTTATGGCTTTTTTAATTTCCAATGTTTACAAATGTCTTCTTGTAACTGTAGTCAAAAGTCACGTGGTATTGCTACACTGGGCATGACCTACTGTCCAATTAAAATGCCATTCCAACCAGTTCAACATTCTGATTCAATACTTACTTCAATGTAATTTAAACAACCATCATTAGGTACAAAAGCTGTGATTTTCTTTCCGTTTTTGATCAGCTGTACTCTCACACATTTCCTGATAGCGGAGTTAGGCTGCTTAGCTTCAACACCACTGAAGAAAACAAAAACATTCAAAGATTACATTGTAAGCAAATTATGACAATATGTATAAATTTAGCCAACAAATAATGAAACATGATTTTGTTTCAATTTTAGCAACAAACTAATTGATAGTATTGTCAGAGTACTAAGTAAAATACAGACTTAAATTAGTGATCAACAAATATGCGAAAAAGGACAGTTACATCTTTCTTAGTCATCGTACGATTGTAAATTTTTCTAAACTAGTAGATAAATTTATTTCAAATTGAATAACCAGTCTTCTATGTGACTTTGCGACTGGTGAGCAAAAAATACTTACACTTTTTCAAGAACAATTCCCTTGGCGTGAGATGATCCCTGGAAGGGTTTTACCCATCTTGATGGCAAGTGAGCCTTTTTGTAAGATTTATCGTGCCATCTCTGATCACGACGATGGTTGACAAACTTACGGGCAGTACGAATTCCGTGAGGCTTACCTGAAAAAGTAAGTATAACATATAGCAAGTTTCTCAACTTAACTTACACAACATATTTAATTTATTGATTGGATTCCAATATCCAGACGGTAAGACCTAGGACACATTGTTAAACAACGCTGCAAAGCGCAAACAAAACAGTGAAAGCACTTTGCAGCCGAACAAAGCAGTAATTTTTAATCATTAGCTTTAGCACTCGCCTAATCATCCAAAGTTGCGTAAAACTTAAGAAGTTTGCGGTATCATGCTATCCGCAAATGCTCGCTGCCAGTCCCTGGAGCCCAATACATATTCCACTTTGTTTGCTGCTATTTAGCAGCATGTCCGCAGTTTCTTTGTGGCTGACGCTATAGGTTGTCAAACTTTATGTTTGAGCAACAGGAGACGATGATCATGATGATGAGTCTAGTGAAGTTGAAATAATTTTAAACACACTATTTTGACTATATTTTGACTAAGTCAATCGACAATGACATCCTTTGGTATTGATTTCATTCAGTCAAATGCATCACACGACGGAGTAAAATGAGAATGTAGTAAAAGTTAAAATATTTGATGGGGCATAATATGTAGTGAACTAAATTCAAGGAACTATTTTTGAACAAACGAGAAATTCAGATGTCTGTTTGAAACAGATCCATTTTGTGAATAAGTGAGAAAAAGAAGACTAGCAAATGTACTTTAATATTGAAGACTAATACACTGACGACTTTTTGGCATAGATCAGATAAGGACATGTAGCTTTAAATGCGTATACAACAGCATTTTTATAACACCACGTGTGGGCACAACTTACCCATGGCTTCGGAGCAAATGAAAAGACCGCTTCCGGTGTGATTTCGCGAGACTTCAAGTTTAAAGGCCACCTCATTCCGTTCAGGTCCGTGAAAATACGAATACATGTACGATCTTTTTCATTTCGTTCATGAGCTATGAAGAGAAATTCCAAAAAGAAACTAGATTTATGTTTAATTTTATAAAACTTGTAGTTTGCAAAATACTTTATAAGTAGTAAATAAGTTGAGATCTATATTTATTTGTGTGTTGCGTATTAACGTGCGTGGTATTTTTACGCGCAATATAGTACGTCTTGCGCGAACTTTATCCAATCAAATTTCAATTAACGGAAAGTACATTGATTAGCGTAAAGTTGGTTTAGTTCTGCTAGATTGCTATTCTTCCTATTTTGTCAAAAATACACGTCTTCTAAAAAAGAGATGAATAAATTATATACATACTCTAGAATTTACCCCGATTTTGAAATACAACCATACCTAACATTTGGTTTATCAAAAAATGTCACAAAGGAATTAACAAAATTGAGAATAACATGATATATTAATCGAAAGAGGGCGGTATCTAAGGCCTAAACTTCCAAAGGAACTGAGAATTTGTAATGATTGTAATAATATAGAAAACGAAGAACATTTTGTACTACATTGTACAAAATTTACAGAAAGAAGGCGTGTGCTTCTCTTGTTTTACAATATCACTGGATCTATTATCGATAATATCGAACCAGAATCAGAATCAGAATTTTTTAACCATTCTTAGACAGCTTCTTAATCCAATCAACCCCGGAGAATGCAAACAAATTTGTAATTTCATTTAAAAAAACATGGTGACCAGATCATTACTAGGTGTTTTAGTGTTTCAATAATGTTTCATGTTTCACTAATGTTCTATATTACTTTGAATGTTTTACTACATTGTATATTATATTGTATTGTTATATGTATTATCCCATAGCATGAATTGTCTCGGCAATACCCAGCTATGTATGGCAGACACTATTTCATGTGGTCTTCTGAATAAACATATTCTTCTTCTTCACATACCGATATTTGAAAAGAAGATTCAGCTGACTATTGATTTATTTTGGAAAAATATCTAAAATATGTGTTTGGATCTTTGTTTTGGACGTTCTGCACAACTAAATTCAGTTCATTAGGCATATTGCGTAATCAAATGATCTTTGGCGTAATAAAGTATGTTTTGTATTTTTTGAATGTAAGTGCTGTTTTGAGTTTATATTTAAAGTAATTATTGTTTCATATTTAAACTATTAATGTCATTATATATCTATGTGTAACATATTTTGAATCTACATGCATTCTATGAAGCATGAGGCCACATAAACTTTTCTATTTTTTTTCTTTATCTTGAATTCTGAGTACTCTTATGGAATGCCCACGTTCGTCCTGCACGTCCGTATGAAGTTCGCTCTGTCCTACACCAATGCTTGTGAACGTCATGCACGTTGAATGTTACAATTTAACCGGAAACATTCCAAAACAGCATGTTAGACAAATTAGTCAACTTAAAAGCTTACCGAGTCACATGCATGTAATGGCATGTACTGTAGAGTCACATTTCTTGCGCAGACACTCGTCTTTTATTAATAGTGTATTGTCCAAGTACAAAGTATCAGAGTCCGGTTGTCGATACAACGAAAATGGTCCAGCTTGTGTTTTACTCGCCGCAAGTAAATTTATTGAAATGATCAATTGAAATGTTTATTATGACAATGCATACAAGTATAAAATCATCATCAAACTTATTTACACACTAATGTTTATAAATTGAAGTTGAATGGTATTCGGACGCCTAAAATCGGTAATTCGTTATTAACACTCAATGTTTCTAACACCTGTGATAAACGACCATTCCGTTAAGCGATCGTTTTCAGACCTTCCCAATGGTGGTCGCTTAATACAAGTTAGACTGTACTTGTTATTGCTCATGTCAGACTATGTAACTACGTAAGAGACTTCACATATTGCAACTACTGATAAAATATGCATGTCCATAGCAATATGAATAAGTCTATGCACTGCTCATGGGGTTAGATAAATTGTTGTGCTCGACAGTTTTAAATAAATGGACTATAATAATATACAATAAACTAAAAACGTTCATGCTGTTTTATACCAGCAGGTGAAACAGCATACTTCTAAATAAGAGAACAAACATCTCTAGAAACTAGCGTTGCAATCATGAACATTTCAGGACACTGTTTTATACATACAGTTCACTCGGCGTAAGTATTTATACATACGGTGGCATGTAAAGTGTCGAGGTTAACCTATTCCAGTTACTATGAATACCTTAAGTAAGCTATACTATCAATGATTCCATACTGAAACCTTTCCAACCCTGCTGGAAAACTGGATATACAAAGCAAAATCGAATCTTTATTCTTTATTTCAGTCTCAATCACATAATAGTATATACAAATACAATCTTACCAACCCTGCAGGAAAACTGGAGACTAATAAATATTAACAACAAAAGTACAAATTAGAAATGCACCTATATATGCATACACATATTGTAAATATTAATCATATTCAAGTGTACAATATCTGTGTTGGTCATCTTTCTTTTCCAAATGTTGTATCACAGACAGCACCTAGTGTGAAGCATAATTTAAATACACTATAAAAATTAGAATTACTGCTTGAAGTTTTTATCACAATTATTTTCCTCAGTTGATATAGGAGTCTTTTCAATGTTTCTTTCGAGGGAAGAAAATAAATTGTCAAGTCAACAATAGAACATATTATAAGAAATGAAAACACTATTAATAACACTACATTTGGAAGGTTAGAAACTGGTGTAAAAAGAAGAGCTGCTCGATTCTGCACAGGAGACTACAGACAGGCTTGCAGCGTTACATCCATGACGAAGGACCTTGCCTGGGTCTCACTAGAAGCTCGTCGCCAATTAACACACCAATGCTACCACGATACATGTACAAATTCATCAACAACCTAGTGGTCATCCAAGTTCAGCAGAAGCAAGATACTCATCCTAGAAGGAGGACACGTATACAAGAGACCACGAAAACCGATTATGGTACCATTTGCCAGTGTCAACGCCTACAGATACCCGTTCTTCTCTTCTGGCATCCGCGTCTGGAACAAACTACCAGATGTGATCATCACCACCATATCACTGGAAGTCTTTAAGGCTACTGTGGGTGCGCCAATGATCAGCATATTTTAACCCTGTTTTAACCAACTTTCACTGCGTTTTTCCCTTGTGCATTTGTATAATCCACCATGGGCGACAATGCTCCAGAGAAGCGATGCACAGTAATTTGTAGAAGAAGATTTTGTTTCATTATTTTGCCCGAGATCGCAAAAGTATGTTGGACAAATTTATATGTCTCACGCCTGAAGTCACTTTTCGCTTCTTTACATTACTTTTCGCATTTTACGCACACGATAAATACCGAGGATTCCGACCATTGATCATGTGACAAGCGACTTTGTAAACAAACAAAGCAAAACTACTTCATTTTGCAAAATGTCTCTGAAGTTCGCGTATCTCGTATTAATTTCCGCAATTTCTTTTGCGGCTGCTATAAGATATGATCCTACTTGGGAAAGTATCGATTCACGACCGTTGCCAGGATGGTATGACGAATCTAAATTAGGGCTTTTTGTACATTGGGGAGTCTTTTCAGTTCCAAGTTTTTCTTCAGAGTGGTTTTGGCAAAACTGGAAGCAATCTAAATTGCCTGGAATTGAAGCTTTTATGGCAGATAACTACAAACCAGACTTTACATATGCTGACTTCGCAAAACAGTTCACGACTGAATTCTTCAATGCAGAACAATGGGCATCGATATTTAAATCTTCTGGAGCAAAGTATGTAAAAGTTTTATATCATATGTGCATATTATATAAATGATAAAGTTGTAGTGTTCTGTTTTATGACATTCATGTATTCATTCAAAGTTATAAGCAGACTAGGAGTAATCAAATGCAGTAATTGTAATCACCTGTAATTATTTATTAATTACAAGTATACTTCTTCGGGTCCTACTTCTTCTTCCATTAATTGGGTAGAAATTCTTCCGAAGTGTTTGGGGATAATTTTTGATCATATGTATTTGATTACTACTGCAAATCTGATTAATTGTAATTAAACAATTACCAGGCCAGTAATCACGCAATCATTACAATTACTTGCTAAATTACACAAATAGTAACATGTAAATGATAAGTCAAATTGAATCAATTTAGTCTCAAATTTAATTAGGCAGTGGCGAGCCGTCCGGCTAGGTTCCCTAGCCATTGCACGTAGCGTTTGCTAGTCGTCCAATGCCGGACAACTAGTTTCGCTGTCTAGTCGTCCGGTGCCAGACCGCTAGCCACTGCCTTTAATTAAATTATGACATAAGTTAACTAAACTAGTGGATGACAAATTATCTATTGTATGACTTGTCACCTGACAGGTAAAGGTGCAGAACATTGTTTTTCACACCTGTTGTGAAAAATGACACTTGAAACACCATTGATACTGACATTAGATGTTTGCATATAGGATAAAACATCAGTAGCGGTTGTATATGGGATTATAACTCCGAGCAAAGACCTAAATATACAAAGATTGGAAAATCTACCAAATCTCACAATATCTTGCGGCAGTCTTCTGAAATCTCACGAAATCTCGTTTGTTATTAATACCTTATATCTCCTGTTTTAATATACATAGGAAAAAACTAATTAGTTTATGCAATAGATTTATTATTCTGCTTTAAAATGATACCTAATTTATTGAGATCAGCCAAGGAATAAAACAATATACCTCAAAGAGCCAGACCTACTATCATTTTAATGGAAATTCCAATTTTATCATAAAATAGTTCAAAATACCCAATTTGCCTCATTCAAACAATAATTTTTTGAATTCTACAAGAGATAGAAAAAAATAACTAACATCATGTAGTAGAAGAAACTTAGCTCTTCAAAATGAGATATTGTTCATTAAAAAAGGATGACAAACAAAAGCGTGCATGCAAAATATCCGAGTCTGCTGCATGCTATTTTGCATTTTCTCTCCGTTTTCAATTAAGTGTCTAATCTGTGTATTTTTAGGTCTTTGCTCCGAGTGAAACAAGGATTATATTCCTTTATACAACCACTGTGAGCAACTTCTATCTGGCTTAGACCATAGATAAAAAATCTTTGTTTATCAGGTACACTTTTTCATAAAACCAACCAGTACATAGTGTATAATAATAATATAATAATAATAATATAATAATAATAACGACTTTATTTATAGTGGATGACATATTTTGTTCTAGACCAATTTTCAATATGGTCCACATCAACATGGGATATATACAATCATTTAGTGATTTACAGGAATACATGATAATTATGAGCAAAAGAAAAACATAGCAGTTTTCTTTCAGTCTTTGATACCTGCATGGGCCCACATTCACAAAGCTAGCATCTTAGATATTATCTAACGATATTTTCTTAGACAATGTATGTCATAATTTATGTGTCACATGTAACAAGGTTTAAGAACCGGCATTTAGTTTTCAAACTTCAATGCTATAATATATTTTATAAAAATCATATAGATTTAAATTAATAAGACTTTAATTACTAACTTCACCAAAATGCACTTTATAGCCTCAAGCTAAAAGTCAGACTCTTATTAGATGAGGTCTGTTATTTTAAATATTTATTATCCATAATTTACTCATGGCAACATAATGTCTACTGATAAGAATCTTAAAGCAGACCAAGTATTGTTTCTAGAAACTGCCCATGGTCAAATATATTGTTTACATCTACGTTTAAATTAATTGGTGTTAGCTTATAGTCATCTGGTTACAAATACTTAATTATCTGGTTACAAGAAATTACAGTTACATATCGTTTTAAAGTTATATATAATAGAAGTTATCATCATTGGAACTGTTGAATACATGTAAAGAAATAAATGAAGAAAACTTAAATGGGACTTGCCGTTGTAACATTATAACATGGTTATAATATTGTTGAAAGAATCAACATTGGAGAACTATTTCATACACATTGGAGAACTACTTGATACACATTGGAGATGCTCATACAACAAAGTACATCTACCATTACTGATGTACTATAGCAAACTTCACAACATTAGCTAAACATTAGAGAACACTGCACGACTGGAGGTTTGGGACCCAACAACGAGGTTATGGGTGGCGATCGACTAAGACACACTGAGCGAGTTTCCCCACACAAAGCACCCCAGTCGACGCCTCCGCCCAACCTCCGGTCACACATATATAAATGTTTCCAGTTATAACATCTGTAAATAAATTGAAATGGTAACAAGAATTGCCTACAAAAAAATAGCATTAAGAATGTCCCACAATTTAGCATTTGAAGAGTTGCCTTCAATTATATGTTTTGCAATTTTTTATTGAAAGTAGTCATGTATACATGTAATCAATTACGGAGAGAAATCATTAGTAATCCAAAGTAATTGTAATCAGCAAAATTTGAATGTAATGTAATCGATTACTGGTCCATGTAATCAGCCCCAAGTCTGGTTATAAGTGATAAAAAGTTGACAAGGTATAACTCCAACGCGATAAATTGCAGTACAAAAACAAACACATCATTGCCTATATTTGTATTATGGATTAAAATCAAGGCCCGTAACACTTACCAATGGAAGCATTCACACATTTAGCGCAACATGTAAAGTTTTCATGCTCCTAAATATTCAGAAACAATAAATATAGCGGATTTTGTGTTTGTTTTTGTATTGCAATTTATCGCGTTGGAGTTATACAACCTTTTGCAAGTAATAAAGTGATATCAATTTGTATTTTATAATGAAATAAATCAGATTGTCATTTAATAATCTATCAAACTTCCCTGCGCTTGTAGAGCATAGACATATGGGGTTGTGTGTTACACTGTTACAAGTCTATACAGTAATGCAGCTAAAGTAGGTACGAAAACTATACTCCTGACAATAATCATACTGTAGTACTTACTGGGACTTACAAAAATGTAAATTAATGGATTTTATTTAGTTAATTCTTTTAAGTTCGATACAATATTTTTTTATATATATTTTAATTGTCAATTAAAACAGTGTTGGGATTTATGAATAACCACACATATTTTGTTGGTCATTTATAGGTACATTGTATTTGTGAGTAAACATCATGAAGGTTATTCAAACTATCCGTCAAAATACTCATTCAGTTGGAACTCACAGGATGTTGGACCGAATAGAGATATTGTCGGTAAGTCAGGATGATCTGTATTGTTAATTTGTCTAGAATTAGGGGTTCCTGGTTTGTTCCATTTGCTTTGGGATAAGTGGTTTTGACCCTCGAAATTTCCAAAAAGCTGCACTTTGACCTTTAAAATTTTGGTTTGAATGGTCATTTTCTCGTAAAATCATGGATATTTTGTCTATAAAATAGAAAAAAATTGTCGAAAGTATAAAAAAGACCCTTCAGATTCAGAAGCTAGTGGAACCCCTGATATTGTCTAGACATAAATGTAATATACTATAGACCTGTATAATTGCAGTCAACCCCGTCAGGCGTCTGCTGAAATCAATCACGGAAACAGCAAAGTATGGTCTTAAATTTATGAATAAATAACTCTGACTCTTCTATCAAATTTTGGAGCATATGCTCTTCATCGGGAATTTTTAATTACATCTACTTATATTTAGGTGACATCCATCTTGTATATTATCATATCGATTATTTGGATGTCATCTAAATATAAGTAGATGTAATTAAACATTCCTGATGAAGAGCATGTGCTCGAAAATTTGATATACGAGTCAGAGTTATTTATTCATTAATACTATTCTTTCCTATTGAGAGACAATACAAACTTTATAATTATGGTCTTAAACTTTGTTGAAAGGTGGTCTCTCTTAACAATTTAAATGTTATTAAAATTGGTCTGATGGTAGTCATGGTACTTTTATGTTTATTGGTGGTTTTTGTAGACAGGTTTTGTAATATTGATTATTGGTCTTAAAGACTCTTCGTGCGTAGGTGATCTGTCTCTCAATGGATTGAATATCAAATCAGTGTAGCAATACCACGTGACTTTTGACTACAGTTACAAGAAGAAATGTGTAAACATTGGAAAATAAAATAGCCATAAGTATTTTATTTCTTCATCGATTTCTATGAAATATACGCCACGCTAAGGGGACAATTAATTGCTTTCCATGAAATATAAAATCTTATACAGCGGCTGTGCCGTTTTGTCCACTACCTTGTGAAACCGTGGAACTAGTAGGTTTCACAGGGTAATTGAAAAATCGGTAAAGCTGCTGAAAAAGATCTTATATTGCACGGAAAGATAATTCTTTTCCCCTTAGCGTGGCGTATATTTTATAGAAATCGATGAAGAAATTAAATACTTATGGCTATATTTGTGTTCCAATGTTTACAAATTTCTACTTGTAACTGTAGCAAAAAGTCACGTGGTATTGCTACCCTGCAAATGCTGATAATATTTTTTTTATGTTTTAAGTATAATTGTGTACATGTATAGCACAGAGAATTTGACATGATCCTGACCTTTATGCATGAATATATTACAAGGTTCTTGCGCTGAATATATAAATTTCCGCGAGCAAATCATGCAATATCGGTCCTCTAGATTTGTGTTGATATATTACACCTCGAGCGTCCCGTGATACTTCCCGCCTATGAAAACATACGACCGGGTTAAAAATATAGACATTATATCAGCTGTTAAATTACGCTACTTGAAGGTCGAGAGTTGTGTCAAATTCTCTGGACTATATATAATCAGCGATATAAATAACATGTTATTCTTGTTGCTGACATTATCTTCCTTGTAGGTATACAATGCTTTATAATTATTTGTTCCTGCTTTCATTCATTCACACTTTTATTGCAACATATCTTAACACTTCTTTGTTCATAAAATGATACAAAGAAATAAGCTGGTGAATGTGTATGGTTGGGGCTTTTTAGTAGGTAGGTCAAGAAAACTGTAAGGAATAATTGATGCTTTTATGTCATAGAAGCTAGTTTGGATTCATAATCTCAAATCAATTTATTATTGTCTAAAAACCGAAATATTTCCTTGGAAAGGTTCCAAATCATAGTAGTGCCCTCTGCCGTATAGGAGTTAAGAAAAACACTGTTTCTAACTTTCTATACATTTATATATGGGTACATGAAATGATGTTATTTTCCAGGTGAGTTAGCCGAGGCTATCCGCAGTAATACAGACTTACATTTTGGACTGTATCATTCTCAGTATGAATGGTTTAACCCACTCTTCTTACAAGATAAAGCCAACAATCTCACCACACAGGATTTCGTCAATGTAAGTATCATGTACATGTGGTACCCAGCTCTGTTTGTTAGACATTCAAGCATGTGTTGACAAATTTTGTTTACATAATTTGAACCATGGTTATGAAACTGAATTTTAATGCAGCCTTGCATAGACCGAGTTCAAATTCAACCAATCAGACGCTTGGATCTTGGTTTGTAAACAGAATCACATGTTAGTCACAAGTTTGTACTGGAATATCGGATACTCAGCTGATAATATTCATAATCATGATTAAATTAAAAGTTATATAAAAATTAACGGTCATCATTTTTGTTTGTTTATGTGGTTAGTGGCTAAGTGTACTCTGTCCACTTAGTCTGGTCAAGATTAGGAATCCGAGTACATTACCCTTTTGACCTTTGTGATATCGGTTATAATCTATTTACAGTATTATTACTTTCATTTGTGTACATTTATATCTTGCAACAAGATTAAATGATAATATTTTGGTACATCTGCACTATCTTTTACTAAGTACATTGTAGCTGTGTACTTATATAAACAGTACTTTACAGCAGCACTTTGAAATTATAGAACATCATATTAATTAATGAGACTAAATTTAATGGTCACTTACCACATTTAATTATCTAAATTTAATGGTCACTCACCACATTTAATTATCTTTCTTAGTTGAACACCATTACTGCAATGTGACGTATAATGGCCAATGGCTACTGTCAGGAATGAGATGTCATATCAGCGAGTGATTGATAATAAAATTATTTAGTCTTAATTGACCAGCTTGATCTGAACTATATATATTACAAATGACAGTACATGTATTTATCAATATAATTAATTAAATAATGTGACCGTCTTAGACAGGGTTTTCATTATTAATATTGAAAACAACCAACCGGGCCAGGACCCTTTCTATATTTTTTTCACCCCCCCCCCTCCCAACCAATCAAAAGACACAAACAGTGTTTTCTGTTGGCTATTGGTTTATAATGAAAGCCCTGATTAGAGGCCTAACTTAAAGGGAACGAAACGGTGGCTGAGTGGTTAACGCTCTTGAATGCCGATCCAGAGGTCCCTTGTTCGAATCTTGGTTAGGGCAATGGAAATGTTAGAAACTCGATCTTCAGTGTTTTCCACCCAACTAGAGATGAATTGGTTGGAAATCCAGAGGTAGTCTCTTCTGTGTCGGTGCTATACACCAGGCACATTAAAGTACCATGGAGTCTATTCCAAAAGAACTAGGGCAGCCCGTCTGGATTCCTTGTATCGCACAAAGTTTCTGTCTCTTCCCTCAAATCCAGAAGTCTATTTCAAATTAGGCAGGGATAAAACTGAATGGCCACCGACTGTCTCAGTCAAACGCTGCTGTGAGAGGTTCATCATCTGGGAATTTGAATTTTCTGCAGATTCTTTACTTACAAAAATGTACACAATAAAGTACTTATTTTCTAAATTGAAAGAAAATTTCAGAGAAAATATGTAATTAAACAGAGAAATCATTTTTATTAGATTGTAACAGGTACTGAAAAGTAGACATTTTCTCTAATAAAGAATCTCTATGTATTGTTGGCTGATCTGGCAATGAAAAAACTAATGACCTTGCACTGTCTTAGTCAACCGTAAATGACAACAGCTCTGCTTTCATGGGTGCATGTTTTCAGGTATATACCTGATTTCAGGTTTTTAGTGTTCCAAGAAGACTGTTTTTCTTTGTATTACTATATAAATTGACATGTTTTCAGAATTTCAGGTTTTTCATAATTTTTAACTAGCACCCATGTACTTTTATGTTGTTATATGTTGCTTGTTTGATTGTGTTACAGTTTAAGACATTACCAGAATGGTATGAGATTGTCAACAAGTACAAACCAGATATTGTATGGTCGGACGGTGATTGGGAAGGTACTGATACATACTGGAAGGCCAAGGACTTTATTGCCTGGTTATACAATGATAGGTAACATACATTTACATCCTTAACAAGTAATCCCTTTAACAAAATTTATATATTTAGTATAAAAAATAATAATAATAAAAAATGTATTATTTTAAAAATGTGTAAATTTATTTAATTTAATCTATCTGGTAAAATTGTTGAATACATGCATTAAACTTGATTAGCTCATAAAAAGTCCAACAATTGAATAATCTTACTACACCAGAAAACATTAATCTGCTTTATTTAGGGATATACATGTAATATAAAAGTCAGTAAAATATGACACAGTTTACTGTTTGAAAATTTAAAGTTTGAGCTCGAAATTGCGTTGATGATGGAAAAGGCTTTATAATCATGGGGCCTGGCTGTGATCTCCTGAAACATCGCAATCTGACCTAAATCTTATCTCAAATACTGCCATGTGTCGTTTCGATAATTTCCATGGGAGGCTCGACTCAAAATTTGCATCAGAAAACATTATTCTTAGTTCATTACAGTAAAATTTAAAGAACTCAAACTTCAGATTCATCTCTAATTCAGACTTTAATTTAAGCAAAATCTCAATTTGAGATAAGATTTCTCTTTGAGATGCTTCGGGACATCGAGGCCTGGTTCAAGCCTCAGTCAGCCAGCATATTCTATCACCCTATGACACATGGAAAATGATATAATTGAACTGCTAGATAGTAAGTGTTGATTTGTTTTCAGTCCCGTAAAAGACAAGGTTGTGATCAATGACAGATGGGGATTGGATATTGGTTGTAGACATGGTGGTTTCTATACATGTGGAGATAGATTTAATCCAGGTATATACTGTCAGTTCTTCATACAACCAGACCTGGTGTTTTTCAGGCTTGTGCCTGAATTCAGGTTTTTGAATCCTGAATTTTCTTTCTTTGTCTACGTTGAAAAGCTTCAGGCTTTGAAAGAGGGATTTTCAGGCTTGAGAATTATTGCGAATCATCAGACCCGAACAATAACACCCGATATACTGACATTTTCATATACTGACATCATTTTCATGGGGACAAAATAAAAGCTATAGAGAGTATGTGCCGGTAGACAAAAATGAAAGTAGAAACATAAGTCTTCGGGCACTAGCGAAATTTTTTTTTCCGCTATATTCAATTTTAACGAATTGGTTTGGACGTGAATAAGGTGAAATTTAGGTATGCACAAAAAAACCAATATACGTTACATGTATTGACATTTGTTACAAAGACCTTTTGCTTGAGAACAAATAGCGTCGTTTTATCAGGACATGACTAACATGCATAACCTAAAAATACACCTATACTTGTGCTCTGCTTAGCAGTTTTGTTTACTTGTTTGCTGCGTTTAGTGTACAGTAGGATAACTGTCGCTTGTCCTTTAGGCAGGGCCTACATATAATTTTGCCGAGTGCAGTATAGTATATATCCTTTGGTCTACTCATCAAAATGACTCTTATTATGTACACCCCTGCTTATGCTGTTCTCAGTTTGGAGAGTTTGAAGGGCATGATACAGCAAAATCTCAATAATACGATTCACCATTGGGACCTTTGAAGACAGATCTCATTATTTAAATGCCGAGCAAAGCCTTCATTTGCTAGTCAGCTTTCTTCTGAAATAAATTAAAATATGACAGGCATATGAGTGCCTCCACCCGTAGTTGAACCTGGGTCGCCAGATTAGACGGCGAGCGTGCTAACCATTGAGCTACGGAGGTACATATTATTGAGTTGGTCTAAATATTGAGATTAAAAAAAAAAGAGCAAACAATGAAAATGGATCTGAAATTTGTGGTCTTATTATTGTAATGTACTTATTATTGAGGACGCCTTTAGGTGAAATTATATCTTATTATGTAATAAGCACAAGAATTTAGACAATGTGGCTTGCAAATATTTCTGCACTTGTCTCAAACATTCGGAACACCCCTCGTAAAATGTATTTCATTGACAACTGGTATAATGTCAATTATGTATTTTATGTATATGTATTTCCGAATACAAAAATCAGTATTTGAATATTCGAAATTCATATTCGAATATATTTGTATATTCTATTTCCGAAGTCAGTGTATTCTTCACTTTTTTACATCCCTAATAAACTAAAGTTCCATTTCCGTTCTTACGTGCAGTTACGGTAGACTTAACTCGATATTGGTTTCTGAACTGTTGATATAATCTGGCGGTCCGGGTTAAACTACAGGTGGAGGCTCTCATATGCCTGCCTAATTTCAGCAGAAAACTGACTGGCAAATAAAGGCTATGCTTGGCATTTTTTTATACACTTAACAAGGTTGTGGCAGTAATAAAAACGTGAATTGACATGTTTTTGTATTCTACCTAGGACACCTGTTCAAGCACAAATGGGAGAATGCTATGACTATAGATAAATATTCCTGGGGATACAGAAGGAATGCCAGACTCTCAGACTATCTTACCATGAACCAACTCATTGAAACTTTTGTGAAAACTGTCAGGTATGTATATGCTAGTGACATGAATGTGCATTGTTAATGCTAGTTAAGGATATTAAGCATTGACACAGTGACACTGAGATCATGGGCACATGGTTTCAAAAATATGCATGGTAGCTTGCTATGTTCATTGTATTTGGTAAGGGAGCTTCCAAACGCCTGGTTGAATACCCGCTTAGATGTGAGATGTTTCTGTAGATTTTGCTGAAACCTTTATACATGGATTTTGCTCTAATCTTTATACATGGATATACTTTTATTAGTCCCCTACCGTTTTTTTGACCGGAGGGGACTATAGGTTTGCAGTCAGTCAGTCAGTCAGTCAGTCAGTCAGTCAGTCAGTCAGTCAGTCAGTCAGTCAGTCAGTCAGTCAGTCAGTCAGTCAGTCAGTCAGTCAGTCAGTCAGTCAGTCAGTCAGTCAGTCAGTCAGTCAGTCAGTCAGTCAGTCAGTCAGTCAGTCAGTCAGTCAGTCAGACCAAAATTGTTTATGATCAGTTCCTACTAAAGAATGATGCTCAAACTTTGTATGTGTATGGAATGTTTGGTCTTGACCAGTAGATGTCCCTTATTGATTTTAAGGTTAAAAGGTCCCTGTGATCATAAGCAATTATGACTATTTGGCTTCCATGGGAGGTGTACAGTACAGCCTCTATAGAGCAACATCTGTTGTGAAATAAAATTGTGGCTGTTCAACAAAGGTTATTGCTCTGAAGAGGTAAAATTGAGAGTAAACAGTTACTTCTGAAACAAAGTTGATTATGTTGCTAAAGAGAGGTTGTTGCTCTACTGTAGATTGATTCGCTATGTAGAGGTTGCTCTGTACATGTACATGTTTTACAAATATCTTTTATTTCTATATAGTTGTGGAGGAAACATGTTACTGAATGTCGGACCACGTTCAGATGGTATCATTGATCCACTGATGCAGGAGAGACTCGGTCAGATGGGAGACTGGATGTCAGTTAATGGTGAAGCTATCTACGCTACCAGACCTTGGACATACCAGAATGATACAGTTAACCCAGATGTGTGGTATGGCTTTTTTTTTTTCGGCTTTAACGCCGTTTCTTAATTAACAATTTTCAGTTATATACAGGCCTGGTATTTTTCAGACTTGTGTCTGATTTCTGGTTTTTGAATCCTGAATTGTCCTTCTTTCTTTATATTAAAAGGTTGAATTTCTGGCTTTGAAACAGGGATTTTCAGGTTTGAGAATAATTGCTATTTACTAGGCCTGTATATTCCATGGCCAATTCACGTAACATGTCTTTCTGGACTGTATCCAAACCAGTACTAACTTTCCATTCCACAAAGAACCAGAAACTTCACCACAGGTGAAGAAAATTAAATAGATATTGTTGTCAAATTGTCATGAAAGGGTACATAATGTGCCGTTACAGAAATTGAACTCAGGTTGCGATTTTCCCTTTCCATTCACCCAACCACGGCCACAGTTGTTTGTTGTGGTTAAGATGTAGCTCATTTCACATGGTCCGTGTTGTCACATATTTGTTCTCCCTAACACTACCATACTTTCAGTACTCAATTTATTGGACGCAGGTAAGAAGCGAAAGATTCAAAGAAAGAGGACAATAGGGTCCGCTATGTGTAGATTTGAGTGAAATGCAAACTGCTGTGATTGATTTTTTTGTTACCACGGCAACCTGTTTAGCACTATTTCCTTAATTGTTTTTACTTTGAAAATGTGTCAAATCACCTGGCATCAACTTATTAAAAACCTAAACAGACTATTTATCATAATCTGGATACTGAAATTCTTCGAAATCAAAGGTTCTGAACATATGTAACAGGCCCATACTCTTCTGAAACTAGGTTGTTGAATTAACAATGTCTGACCAAATCATTCTTGTTCACCCGAGTATTCTTCACCTGTGATATCACACATAGTCTGGGAACTTGACTAACCACTGATGTATGAGAATTGACCAAATCCAATTGTTTCAAATTGATCGTAACATTCTTGGTTAAGGTTTACTTTCTTGTTTCAGGTACACAAATAAAACCACCAATGGAGTCACAGTGGTTTATGCTATATCACTAAAATGGCCGAGCAACGGTACCGTATATCTGGCGTCACCGATGCCCTCAGTATCAACCACAGTTGTCTCCCTTCTTGGATATGAAGGCAAGCTGAGCTGGTCTCCTAGCGCTACAAAGGGGATGGATATTACTCTACCAAACCTTACAGGGGACAATTTACCGTGTCAGTGGGGCTGGACATTCAAACTTGAAGGCTTGATCAATCAAAAGGAGAAGAACCCTCTGAGAATGCCAAAGTTTAATGTTAACAAACCAGCACATCCACATTACTGGCCGGAAGTTACCTATACCTAATCAATGAGAGAATGAGGCTAGAACAGAATAATATTGTGCTTCTGGTGACCCTATCTACTGTAACATAGTTTTTTAACCTACCCTAAAACTGTTTTATATGGCATTTTGCTGGAAGCCACTGCAGATTGTTGATTTTCCAGTAACAGGGGTGTCAATTTTCCTGATATATCTTGAATTCCGGATTTATCATTCCTGAAAGAGTAATGGCGTCTGACCAAAATAAAAGTTACTTGATGAAAATATCTCAAGAAATGGCAAAGTTATGGTAAATTTAATCTTCTCTGAAGGATGTTCTTTAATACAAACTGAATTAATTATGGAAACAATGTCATTTGAAGGCCTCTTGTTTGTCAAAAATGGTTGGCTGCATACGATTTTCCTGATTTTGAATTTGGCCCTGTTGACACCCCTGAAGATAAATAGCAGAATTTAAAAAATAAAAACCTACCCTATATTGTTTTAAATTTGTTACCAGAACTACATTATTCATTTGTTTTGGTCTGACATTCAGTACAAACCTCTATACTGTTTGTTTCTATTTTCGCAGTATAGTTGAGAACTTTTGACCTGTCGCTAATTAATCCTCAAGTGTTTTCGTTATTGTACCGTTAGAATGTTTGGATTAGTTAAAATATCAACTCTGATTGGACTACGGGTAAGCACGAATATTCATGGATGACATGTTAAAAGTACTAGGCAATACTTCTGATTTCTTGGTATCATTGGAATTTTTATGACAAAAAATTCTGACTTGAAAATTCATGTACCGGGTACTGCAATACAAATTGATTTTTGATGAGGCTAATTACATAAATCAGTAAAATACACCTCGAAATTTGAAGTATTAACTGCAAAATAGAAATGAGCAGTATACAGAATTTGACAGAATTTGCCTTAGACATTAGCAAAGTCCTTGACCATCACTTGTTAATCACCGGTTTGTATTTTCAATAAAAAAATTCTGACGTTTATAACAACAGACAGTGGTCACATGGTCTACGAAGACCATGCCTAAGTTAATCAGTCTCGGGTAAATTCTGTCAAACAAGGATTAGATATTATAGGATTATTTCTTGTTTATAGAATGTTTTGTTAATTGTTGTTTGATAAACACAACAAAGCTCAAAATAAATCAATCTGGAGACCACTAATTCAGATTGATACAGTACAAATCTACGCGCTATTCATATCTTTTGTACCAGTAGTAAATACTTTTCTATTTCTGTGAATGTTAAGTTCATGTTTTGCTGCAATTTTGATTATAACATAATTTTGTAGTTTATCTATTTATCTATCTGTCTCGGAAAACAACATTAAATTTTGTACACTTTTAATGCTTTTATTATTTATATGTGCAATATTATTATACTACAAGACTAAACTAGACAAAAATGTACTTAGAAGTAATTGATGATTCTGGTCAGGGATATTATTATCAGAACAGCCCTGTTGTGGCTTATCAGTATGGTTGGAAATAAAGCTTAAATTCAAGCATTACAAAGCATACCAGTAGTAATAAGTAGGATTTTTGGACAACATTTTTTTTCAAACAAAGTTGACAAAATACATGTAGCAATCTGTACATACATGAGCACAAAGCCTTCATGAAGATAAGCTATTATTTTGTAAAATTGTGACATTATTTTAATGTTAATAAAATTTGTTATTTACTTGTACATTCCATTTAATATCTGATTCATTTTAATGTGTGCTTGACTTTTTTAACCAATCAGCAGGCTTGATTTCCATTGACTTGTCCTTGAAGAATGATTAAAATGTAAAAGAAGCATTTCTTTAGCAAGAAGTTATATAAAGCCACTTAGTTTGTGCATGTATGCCACGCTAAATCAATGCAAAGGGTATGGTTTGTTAAAGAAGTAGAGCAAATACTGAGTCATTTATTAGAGTTAATCAAACATTTTCTTCATGAAAAGTACCCCTGGTCACTACCCTAGGCTCATTCTTGCTTAGGCTACTTATGCACCTATCAATGTTTTCCCCCAGGAGGGGGGCGGCGGCTGACCCAGGGGAGTTTGACATTTTTACTTTTCCAAAGTCTAAATTCCCACCCTAGAGCAAGGGCTATTTGTCAAAATCCCCTCACTGGGAGATGCTTTACATATCCCCGGGATCAAAATTTCGGCTAAAGTCAAAATTTCCCTGGACTCGGGAACCTTTCTGTCTGTCAAATTCCCACGTATCGGGAACAGCCTTCCGTCAAAAGTCCCGTGTATGCCCGCCGCTCCCCCCCTGGGGGAAAACATTGATAGGTGCATTACTCACGAAGAAAATGTTTAATAACCTCTAACCTATATGCAGTGTTGACGGCTGATAATGTCTTTTGATAGATTTACCATTATATTTGATAACTATATTTAATGTTTATCATTTATCTGTTATTTGAGCTGAACATGAAAATAGAGCATATAACTATACTTAATGAGTATCATTTATCTGTTATTTGAGCTGAACACAAAAAAAGAGCCCTTCATACTGCGCATTGTGAAAAAAAATTAGTAAACATCAAAATATATAAAATTTAGGTTTTGATTTGTTTTTTGAAACAAAATTTTTCAACATGTATATAAGACTCGAAGTTAGTTTTACACTTATCTTATTAAGGTAAAGTTTAATTAAGAGCTACATGTATATTAATATAAAAGCTTCAAATTTCCTTAAAGATCCAAAATTGAATGAGTATCCATTTCTCATATGACAGCTCATTTAATTGAATGCAAGTGTAGTGATTGTTGTATTATTGGATGTGTGTGTGTGTTTTGTTTGTATTTTCATATCTGTTTGAAATCCATTAAACGTAATAAACATTCACAGTTAATATTGTTTGAATTTTGTTTTATCCATAAACATGAGACACTCATCCTCATACATCAGTGGTTAGTCAATATCACAGGTAACGAATACTCAGATGAAAGAGAATGGAGACACTATCACGTACATGTACTGACTCAGTAGCCTCAGTGGTCCCATTTGACTCTGGAGTAGGGGTTGTGACCCTTGAAATTTCCATAAGGCCTCATTTTTACCCTAAAGATATGGGTTTAAACGGTTATTTAAGGGTATTTTGCCTATAGAATGGTAAAGTCAAAAGTATTGAAATGACCCTTCAGATTCAGAAGCTTGTTGAACTCCTCCTGAGGTGGTAAAAAAATAAGTTTTGTTGAGTAGTACATTTAGTTTTCAAAACAACATAGAAAGAAAATTGATTGAGGGGATTTTACTTTCGTGTATAGAATTTACCATTGAAATCAACAAAACTTTTTCACCCTAATAAAACATTGTTTAATATACATGGTAACTATGTTATGGTGATGTATGGTCTGAGATCATTTTGGAATCAATGTATGTGCTACTTTTGCATCAATAGCTATAGTCAAGATTGATATACTTTATGTTTTACCTCTCTAATCTTAAGTTACCAAAATATTGTCTTAACCAATGTTCCTGGAATTAATTATAAACCAACTTACTAATGTGCTTGACAACTTCTCCAGAGTGTAATAATAATAATAACAACTTTATTGTGGATTACATATTTGACAGTAATATCAATTTTCAATATGGTCCACTGAAGTGTAGCTATAGGGTTGTGTGCTATTTGCATCCAAAACAAACTTCAGGGCCATATCCAGAGACAAAAAGCACTCGGGCAAATATTTCTTAGGGTCTATTTTGAGGCATTTTTTCTTCAAAAACAGGCTCATTTTGGTAATTTCTCAAATTTTCACTGTGGCAGACACCTTGGTGGGCCTCAGCATAGCTACAGGCCTGAACTTGTATCTTATTTTCAGGATATGGTGTTAATTATGCTCAGTAATACCCCTGTACAGTATGTTACATGTATCAACAACCTGTTAACAGGCGCAACCAACCAGATGACAACAATCATTTGTTTCCTCAAACATGATCCTGAATACATTGTACAGTACAACCTCTGGTGTAACACTATTCCTAGGGAACTGCAAATAGTAACAGTTGTTTAGAGGCTGTTGCTCTACAGAGGTTCAATTCATTGTTAATATTGGCTATCAGAAAGTTTGAAGGTGTAGTTATATAGAGATTGTTGCTATACAGAGGGACTCTTTGGAGGGACTGTACTGTACTGTCCAACCTGTGTATAAGATCACCTGCAAACAAAGACCACTATTACAAAACCTGTCCGTAATTAGACTACCAATTTTATCTCCCATTAGACCATTACCATATCCTGTTCAAAGACCATGTTTTGCTGTTACCATGTGTGGTCTTTAAGAACAGGACCGGTGTTTACAGAAATTAGCAAATTGTCTTTGGACCCCATAGATGACTTATAACTCAAAGTTCTGAAGGATATAACAACATTATTACATATAATACAGTAAGTATACTATATAACTACTTAAGTAAAGTGGAATGAAAGATAAATTCAGTAAGATAAATACAGTAAAACCTCGATGCCTAGAACAGATTTTCGGCAAACAGCTTTGCTGCGAACACCCTAGAATACTTTAAAAACCTCAAACTGGTTTTTTGGTCAAGGCAATATAGATACCTGCGTTCCAGTCTGCGGCCTAGGTTTTTATTTAAGAACTATAATATATGATGAGTTCACAAATGTGAAATTCAATATAATTTCAAAATGCATTGTACATATGATTCATAAATTGACATGATATTGTTTATTCAGTCTATCAGGTAAATCTGGGTTCAAACTATTTTACTAGTCGGAAGGCAGTTTGAGGCATCAAAGTTCTACTGTAGGCGTATACTTATATATTGAATGTCTAATCTGTCGCAATCAGTCCAGGGATACATCAGAGAGCTGATAGATACTAAAACCAGGTGGCCAATTGTTGAGGTCTATATACTTTTTCAGCGTTAGCTGTCTAGCTTGATATTTGACCTACTTTAAAAACCAATGAAATGTTTGTAAACATAATAGAAGAAACGATTTTATTTATGTCCATTGGTCAGAATATGCTATACTCATCACAAAAGATGTCGCGAAAAAAGTTACATTTCTGTTAAACTTGAAACCAAAGGTACGGAAGATACCCACAGAGATCTGTTATTCGCGTTTCTCTAAGTGTGTAGTGTATTTCTTATTAATTCTATTTTTAACTCACGGTTTGACCTTAATGTGACCCGGGTCAAGTATAGATTGGATTTATAATAGTAATTCAGCGCTTGAAAATTAAGTATCGGAATTAGCTATATTGGTAGCGCGTTAGTCTACACCATTTCATTTTGTGAGCAGAGGGCCTCGAGTTCAAATCCTACATCAGCCTATTTTTTCTGATTTTCTTTTTCCTATTTTGTTTTTGTCTATAATTTCAACGTTAATTTGAGGTATTTTAAGTCCACTGTCTACAGTTTTTCCAGACACAATGCGCGCTAAATATTAAAGTCTGAGTTAAGTTTGGAATCACTATATATCGATATAATTGCCGGATATAACGGACCGCAGAATCTAGACTAATACCTATACCTATATTATTATTCTTTTTTTATTTACTGACAAACAATTAACATTGATAAATATATAAATTCTAGTTTGATTAGTGTTTTCAATTTCAACGATATGAAATAACGTCCGCATCTTTATTGAAAACAAGTACACATATCTGCTATCTTAACGCTGTTTATCTTTTTAAAAAGATATTTCTTGTTTATTAATTCCATGATCATATTTTAAATGTCAATCCATGGGATATGGTTCAGATAGTTTATACTAAGTTATTTAAGGTCTATTGTGAAACAAGTTTTTCCAACTTATATTAATCACTCTCGACACCTCATTCCTGATGTTATCCATCGCCACGAGGGTATGAGAGATAGATTCAGATAGATCTAGATAAATAAAATTATTAATATTAATTATTATGGACAGATGGCCAACATTTTATTAATTACATTTAGTGATGCATTACCTAAAATATACAAGTGCCCTGATAAATTTAGTGTAGTGATGCCTTTCGCAGTTTGTTTCAGTTCTAAAAATAGGTAAGCACGAGTAGTTAATGAGGAAAAGTTGAGACAAAATACTGACAAAATGACTTCGAGAATAATGTAGAAGTTTATCAGACATTGACTTTAATTGATTTCCAGTCTTGCATTACGTTCAGATTGGTTTTTATTGCTGACAAACGATCAAAACACATGCATGTGCATTTGTTTACATTTGAACAGCTGATGACCCAGGTTGTCATTAGTGACCTTTGACCCGCAAATGTGCAAGTGTATTTCTACATTGGCGACTTTTAAAACAGATTTTCTTAAATGATGTTTTGCAAATGCTTGCATTTATCCTACTAAAAAGATCGAATGATCGTTAAATGATTGCAAAATTCTAGGTAGAAAAGATTTCAGGAGGAGTTTATTTTGTCACGTGATATCCGACGTCAGCACGAATTTACTGACATTCGCCATATTTGTTGTTGTTTTTATAAGTCGAGTAACATTTCAAGAAATTTGCGTTGAAGACGAACGGAATATGTCGTCTCCAAGTCCAGGGAAGCGCCGGATGGATACGGATGTCGTTAAACTGTATCCTTTTATGTTTACCTCAGTATAAACCAAAAATCGCGAGCATTTAATCCGCAGTATGCCCTTTATGTTGTGGACTGGGTTCATTTCCTAACAAACTGCGCGATAACATAATTGCTCATTTTCCAAGTCTGTTACTATGCTACGTATTCTTGATATACTCAGTGGAACACATTTGCATGCAGTTCAACATTCTTATTGACCATGTGATTCTGAATCACTACTGATGCATTATTTAATAAACCATTAACAAATTTCTTAGTTTGCTAGCAGTGACCAATATTGATGATTAATTTCCAACTCAACAGACAACAGCTAGGCTTCTTCAAGATGTTCATATTGTAAGTGCAATGGCAGATCTATTTTCATTCAAAGTTATGTGAAAGTCATTGAGAAAGTGTTAATTGGCAACATTTAATGGAAACATATTGCAATAACATTACCAAAATTGTGTGCATTTAAGTCAATTAAAAACAGACCAGTGCTTTTATTTTGATAAATTATAAATATATTTATTAACACAAGCAATGATCTCATACTAAATAATTTCTAATTGAGTACAAAGTAAAGGAGTAAGTGGAACCACACGACTAAACAACGGAGGTGTTTATCATTTTATTATACCGACGTTTCGGCTTAACACTTAAGCCTTCATCAGGGTTTATAAATAATTTCTAGACAATCACCGAATAAAAGCCAATTAGCCAAAACTGAAGTATGGCTATGATTAAAATTTTATCAATGAAACTCTAATCAACGCCATGCTAATAGATTAATTCTTAGAATTGATACAAGATGAGGACTGTTCACAGTTTGTCAACTTCCCAACCAGTTTCGACTGCACGCTTGAAATCTTCGCAAGAAACTGACAGCAACCATACAGCCTTCTTTATAACCTGTTTTATAATTAGTGTCTGTAATCACGGCATTGTCCTCATTATTCCCTCCAGAAATAAAATGGTACCCAAACTAATATATCCATGGAATAAGCCGAGGTAGGTGATCGTACCTTGTGGCTGACTGAATTCTCAGCTCACTTGACCTCCACACGGTTCAGCCACTCCTGTCAACAGTCTATGGGCAACTTTGAGGCAGGATTCATAATTTTTGTATATCAGCCATGAACAAGTTTGTACTGCCATGGTCATCACAATTATAGTCGAGTCTGATATTATAGAAACATCTGAAGGTTGTCATGTAAGAAGAAAAGAGCTTACAGAAAAGCAAGAAGATTCCACAGTTGTTAGAGTAATGGAGGAAAGACAAATGCACAGTCAGAGCGATCGATATAAAGAAAGAATGCAATAAGCCTACACCAAATATGTCGCAGACCTAGTCATGCTCTGATGACACTTCCATGAATCTTAATTCAGAGATTATACTGAATAATCAATTCTCATCTGTCTTCACTACTGAGGATGACACCACTCTCCCAGATGTAAGCGAGTCCCCACCCTGATGCCCCTCCTGTACAGATTCTCATAAAGGGCAGCTTGAATGATGACACGTCAGCCCCTACCAACAAGGTTTCAGGAAAACCGGGCCTCTACAGGGTCTGAAACCCTAATGTTCAAGTAGATATCTAGCTTTCTCAGACAACATATTTAGCAAGTGCTCCTTAATGATAAGTCATCTTGATCAGCACCCATCACAAACAAAATCAGGGCTGGGTGTTAGTGCCCCTCCTGCTGCTCAAGATCTACATCAATGATATACCAGCCAAGGTCAACTCTACATGACTAGAAAATTAACAGATGAAGCATAAATAATGCCAGTATAAATCTATCAGAACCATTGCAGACTCCATGGCTCTCCATAAAATGGGTGAAAACCTGGGTGTCAGATGGAGTTTATTGCAGATAAGCGTAGACTTATCTGAATCAGTAAAAAGAAAAACAACATGTATGCAAGTGGACTTCCACACTCATGATCAAGAACTGAAGACTGCAAAGAAATGTCAATACTGTGGGGACAATGGTGAATGCTCTTTGATGATCCTCGAGGAAAGCCCACATCAGTATCTCTCAGTACCAATTACTCTCTGATGATTTTTCGTGGAATGCCTACACCAATTTCTCTCAGGAGTCATTACCAACAACTCTCTCAGCCAAAACTTACCATCTTGCCCAGAACACTGAAAACAGCCTATAAAAGTCCAGAATTATCAAAGAGTGTATATTTAAATTCATTAAATTAGCTGTGGTTTAGTTTATCAGATCTATATATAGGTTAAAGGACATATTTTGAGGATAACGACACTGGACTGTTATTTATGCATAAAGTAGTTAATTATGTTATAAATTCTGACATAATGAATTAATTAGTTGGAAATAGACAAGTGTGTAGCATTGTGATAAATAATAACTTGTTAATTCAATTTTTGGTATATCGTGAGATATAAAGCTTTTACATTGTATGTTAAATTTGAGAACTTCAGGTGACAAATATTTTATTATATGCAAAAGGAATTGTTGCATAGTAATCACTTTTACTATTGAAGTGCTATGTTTTATATTGTTATAAACATAGTTGTGATAAACCAATTTACTATGAAACGCCTTCCTTTGATTACAACCCGCTTCCCACAGATATTGTTTTATCAATTTCCCCTCGTTTTCTCAATGTGGTTTTGATTTGAAAATTGGTCACCATGGCAACAAAGAAAGTTATTTCATCTTAATTCATAAGAAATCTAAGAGGTAGTATTATATTTTCCAATTACATAAAATTGAATCAATAGACACATGTCAAATTTTCTTATTTCAGAGCTTTTCTAAACCTTATTAATTTTACATATGAGCCAGTCTCCAGGAAAACCTGCTATTTTGACAAAAATATTGACTTAAGATTTTCCATAGTATTACAGGATAATGTTAAATAAGCAAATTGCAAAAGAAATTATGTTAATATCTTGAGTTTTAAGGACGTTACCGCTGTTTTTGTAGAGTCCCTATTCGTAGCTTTTTGTGTGACGTTGCAAACGTCATTCAAACGTTATTCGACGTAACTGAAATAAGTATTGCATTATTACACCATTTGATCAATTCTTGACATAAACTGTTCAAAATAGTACCAAATTCTATAATTATGTTTCACTTTTCAAAATATATATCAAAATCGAAATTGTTTGTATTCAGAGAAAGGCTACCTCTGTTTTAAACTACTTAATCCTTGTTTTTCTCAATCGGAGTACTTTTCTGAAATTGGTCACCATTGCAACAAAGTATGTGTTTTTGACATAATTCATAGGAAAATTTAAAGCTAAGGTACAGTACTATATTGGTCAATTACTTAAAATAGAATCAATAGTATAATATTAGCTCATATTTTCCAACTTGGGTTTAAGGAATCATAAACTACAACACTGTGCTCTAACTACTAAGCTCTGAAGTGATAGCAGACTACCTTTAGTTGGAGGAGCTTATCAGTAGATTAATAGCTGTAATGCTTCAAATAGATATGTATTATCCTTATTTTAGAGCTTTATCAAAATCTTGTTACATATAATTATATAGTAATTACATAATGTCATTATAGCAGGTTTTCCAAGAGACTGGCTCATATATAGTTTCTGTATTTACATATAGGTTATGATTATAAATAATGACAATAAGCCCTGGTCTAGTTTTTCTGGAGGACTGTCCATAATTTAGACTCACACTTGTAAGTCTTACTCTTTTATAATATGTATTCAGGGGTCCTACAATTCGGGAATAAACTAGAAATCCAGATTTGCTTCACCAGAATTTAGAAAGAATGAAGTTTTCTGTAGAAAATAAAAGTTATTTCAGGTGAAAATATCCAAAACATTGACTATGTTATGGTCATTTGGAGTTCCATAAGCTGAATTTTAACAATAAACAATGTTTGAAACCTTAGGAGTTTGGTGTAGGGATGTGTGCTAATGGCACCTGGTCGGGAACAGACTTGTGTCTTATTTTCAGGATTGGGCATAATGCCTCAGTAGCTCTAGGATCCCTGAATTGTATAGAAATCAGTTTTATCACATAACCCGCGGTCCAGCAGTGCCGTAAAGCCGTGCTGTAAATATCGTTTGGCACTCCCAGAGTGTGCAATAAATATTTAAATTAGCCTGACGCGACGTAAGCCAATCCATGCATTGATTGACACATGACGTCAGGATAATACCAACGTCCCCATAACGTTGCGTTTGTTGTACTGCTTAATTTTGGCTGAAACATATACAGCGTATATCATCATTTTGAACAATAATGCGCGTTCTCTTAGGTTATGTGATAAATAGAATCTTACATTCGTGCTCATTACATACGAGTTTTATTAAACTTGTCGACAAAAACAATATGACACTCGGCAAAGCCTCATGTCATATTATTTTGTCCACTCGTTTAATAAAACTCGTATGTAATGAGCACTCATGCAAGATCCTCTATGTAAGATATGGTACTAGTACATGTATATACATTGCTGGCTTAGAATGAGAAGGTCCTAAGTACAAAATCAATATTTTGAGAAAACAAGAAAATCAAAGCGCTGAAGGCACAGAATTTGTTTGGGTTTGAATAATGAAAATGTAAAAAATCTTCAGTCCTCAATAACATGGCAATTCTCTTTTGTAACGTGCCGGACAGATAGACACTGAAAAAATCCCGTCGGTGAATAATAATAATAATAATGTCTAAAAACGGATCAGTTTTAAGTTTTGAATGGGGCAATCTAAATTAAAGTTTTAAAATTGCCTATGTTTAGTGTTTTTTGAGCATTTGGGACTAAATTTCTTAATTCAGTTGTAACCCCAGCGCTTTCAGACAAAGTCGGAGGGAGTGTAGTGATTCTGGGATTCCGGTCTGTGTACAGTACAGCTGGGTACAGGTTTTATCAAGTCTGAAATGCCATGTTATTCGGTCAGTGGAGTGGTGGCTCTCTTCTAGTTTGGCTGTTGGACAGTGCGGTTGTGTGTTAAAGCGCAGAATAGGCAATAGACAGTAATTAGAGACTGATAGACTAGTGTAGAGTATGTTCTCTTCACACGTGACACAATCGGTTCAATGCAATATTCATGAATCTCTGACCATTAGAGGGTGTTATTGCAAACTTTAACAAGAGCCACGTTCACATGGCCAACCCAGCATAAATGTTTTTACTAATGGGTGTTTAATCAAACTTCAAAGGGAGATAATTCCAAAACTGGGCCATATAGAGTTATGGTTCTTAATCTTAGTCATTGCACTTCTCCTAGTTGCCATCTATTCACCAACCAAGTTTCAAGTCAATACCTCAAATAGTTATAGTCTTACAGAGTTATGCTCTGGATGAAATACTATTAAAAGTTAAACAAGAGGAGATAATTTAAAAACTGGGTATTCTAGAGTAATGGTTCTTGGTAACTGCACTTCTCCTAGTTGCCATCTATTCATATATTAAGTTTAAAGTCAATATCACAAATAGTATTAGAGTTATGCTCTGGACAAAAATCTATTAAAAAATTAAACAAGGGCAGATAATTTCAAAAGTGAACCATATAGAGTTATGATTCTCTTTCGCTACACTTCTCGTGTCAAGTTTCAAATCAATATATCAATATCTTAAATAATTTTCAAGTTATGCCTGGACAAAATATCGGACAGAAGGACGGACACATACAATTACTATTATCCCTTCGCCTTTTGCGGGGAATAATAATTATGCATGCAAAACATTGAACGATAATATGAACTAGGGCGCGGCCTTTAACGGAGAAGTTTTATGAATATTAATTAATTTAGATTATATGTATCTACTATGTATGTGCAGCGTACATAAAGAAACCAGGGATTTTTCTGTTCATTTTGGGAAGGATCCTTAGTCTCTACATTTTGGGAAAAATATTGGTGTATTCCTGATTATGGAAAAAAAGTAGGGTATAACTTTTTTGGGAAAACTGCATGATTTTAAAGACATTTTCAATCAGGAAGGGGCCTTTAATAGGCCTCTGTTATATATTAATGCGAAAAACCCCTGAAAACATGTATGCATATTAACTACATGTATTGAACGGTTAACAGGAATCAAAGCGCTGAAATCCCTGAGGTTGTTCGATTGAATGCCATTCTGATCACCTCGGCCATAACATTGCGCAATATTTACCGGAGACAAACGGAAATGTTCGATCTTTCATGATTAGAATAAATAAGAATGCATGCAGAGAAAGTACAAGTGAAACAGTTTTCTGAGGCCAGATAATTAACTAGAAATGCTTAGGATGTGTTTTTCTGCAGTTAGGATGCTGATCGAATTTATACCGGTCACCGGGTGCACGTTTAAATTCATTAGTCAGAATAATTAGCCAAATAATTCAGATACGTGTAAAATCAGATACTACGGACAGGCGCATAAGCCTTGAAAGTTGGTTCTTATGGTTAGGGGTCCTCAGGATTGTGAAATTTGGGACTTTTATGCCTTTTTTGCCATATTATATTTCTGCTGTACAAATTAATGTTACTCATGTGCATACGTCCGTATTGCTGGCTACGCCACTGACTGATTAATCAAACCTAATAAACTATTATGTAACAGTTCATAAAGAGTAGTGCTCAATATTACAGATTTTCAACGTGTCATAGAGTAACTAGAGAACTATTTTGCCGGTTTACATGCTTCCTTTGCATCGGCGAAAGATATGCAAATTTGCAATTGCTGGCTGACCGGTTTACTTTCCTTAATGTGGCACTGTCCATTTGTGGCATAGAAAAGAAGTTTCAGGCAGTAAAAATGGGTTGCAATTGTTGATATGTATTAAAACTAGTTGTTCTTTGAACAACTTAAAACATATTATATATATTGGTACAAATGTACCGGAAAGTTACCGTTTTTAGTCACAATATTTGTGACAAATACCGCGTGGAATATTATTGACATTTTGACACTGTGACTATACAACACTCAAACAATGGAATGAAACTAATACAATATGTGGGAATGTTAATAATGTAACATGGTTTGAAAAGTATGTTGTTGGACCAGGGCTCAAACCCAGAATCATCTGCTTAGAAAAGGCGAATGCTCAACTGAGCCTGCTATCTGGACACAGCTTTCTTCCTTCAATATCAATAATTGAATTCTAAACTGGCAGGCAGGGAATTTCTAAACTTTTTGGTATTATGATTTCACCTTAATGAAGCTAGTAACAAATGATTTCAAACATTTATAATTATGGTTTTTATATTTGAAATTACACATGTATTGTTCTTGTCTGTGAATACTTGTCTGTCTTGATCAGTCACTTGATTCAGTGGATACACCAGAGGCGTTGCGACTTGGGCGGCAGCCCAATATTTCGCGAGTAAAGGCAAAACTTTATAAAAATATGCATGAGAATTTAAAATTTTGTAGCTGAAATATTGGCTACCAATTGGAGCGGCAAAACGACGAATAAGGGTCAGTGGTTTCTAAAGACATGCATTCAATGCCATGCATCGAAGGGTAGCGTTCGATAACGATACTCGTCAATGCAGTCGGTACATAAGTGAAGGATGCATTTGAAATATCTTATATTTGAATTGTATTTACAACAGCACCAAATGAATGTAATTCAGCAACTATATGCCTATAAGGCATAACTATTTGGTAATAATGATACCAAAAAATGACTAACATACACGGACGATCCAAAAATTCATCCAACGGAATACATATTGAAAGAACTGGAAATAGCCCCATTTACGCTCTGATTTCATAAAATTTCCTCATAAAAACGGAGGGGATACCGTCCAATATTCGGCAACCTGCGAAGAGCCTGTACACACCTAGTCCAAACCATGGGACCTAACTTGTAAAGACTGTTGGACCTATTATCACCTAACGTAATGAAACGTTTAGTTTAGAAACATTTGGTCTCGGTTGGGACTACACACCTCAAGTTGGTTTGACTAGGCAAGATGCCATGTTGGCCATTGACAATTTGCTTACAGAGCGAATACTGTATCGACTGAGCTATCAAGCCACTTGTTTAACATATTGGACGCATACAGTTTAAGTAAATAAGTTTACACTACTGCGGCTCAGTTCAAAAAAGCTACAACTGAATGAGACGGCAAGCTTGTCAAGCTAGCCACCTACACAAGTTTTCCCTTAAATCCTATACACAGTACTACTATAATCTCAAAAAGATTGCTATCAAAAGCACAATACAGACATAACATTGTCAAAGAGTCATTTTGCATTTTTTTGGGGTCGAATAGTTGCGGGTACGACATGTTATTTGTACTTACGAAACCTCTGACAGTCACACACGGCATCGGGTGTTGATTTTATAGTATAAGTACTTTAATTGTGAGTGATAAAGATGATTTTTCTTGCTTACCAAGTACTAGCGTCGTGTAATCGGAAAAAAAATCTCCTATAAAATTTCTTTACTCGCAGCAACAAAATGGCGACAGTTTTTATTACGTATAAATGCCGGTCGGACCGTTCAGATTAGGAACGAAGATGAAACTCATACGCGCTATTTTTAATTAGACATACAGTTTATAGATAACTTGGATAACACAAATACTTGAAACGTTTTAAGAATATTGTATGGGTTTTTTTCATAATCACTTTTTTTCAATTAAAAAATAGCATTGAAAAACGAACTACTTTTTACGTTCGTAGTACTTCGGGGAAAATTTTAACCGCCGTGGCTTCATACGCTTAGAATCACTGCGCATTATAATTTTAATTTATTCATATTCTATTATTTATTTACCTTCTTTGAAATTTAACAACCTTGTTATGAGATTCAAATCATCATCATAGTTAACTCATATGAGAAAATATATTTTGATCACACAAAAGGCACATATATGGAACTACTTTGTCTTTAATTGAATTTTCTGGACTACTTTCGCTCAGATATTAAGGACTCGCGTTTGAGATTGACTTCTGTATTTGTTTGGGAAACCCAAACAAATAAAAATTGTCTGAAAACTACTCTTAACTTATGGAGAAACAAGCTTTTTCAACTTTAGTTTGGTCAGCATAACCACTTCCAATTTTCCTGAAAATATGCTCATTAGAAGCGCCTTGTGGTGCAAATTTTAAGTATGCATGAGTCTTATAAGGTTGTAAGTAGCACTTTTGACCTTCTCATTCTAAGCCAGCGATATGTTCTCATATTTTCTATATTTATCCCTAACTACATGCCAGTATTGAGAGCAAACATGAAGTAACCATTCTTGGAGGATTGAATGAATTTATTGTTAAGTTTTATGGACCAGCAGGAAGTAAGTTCTCTTTTATTGTTTAATAACTTTGATGTTTGATTAACACCAGCCCTGTAGGCTGTATACAACTTAATTACCAAGGTATATTATTCTCGTGTCCACAATTTTAGTCTGTATAGTGTACCATGGCAACCTACTACTTTGAAGTATAATGAGGCCAGGGGCGCGTTCGTAACGCTGTTCAGCACATCCCGGACAGTGGAACACACTTACGAACAAACCGGAACACTGTTCGGAACATGTTCTTTCTGTGCCTGCCACAGAGGTGGTGCAGCCAGAACAGTCACATGATTACAGCAAGAACAATGGTCGCTTGTGTCATAAAATCGAATATAATAAATTTATTTTCCAATTATGGGCCATTGCAGGCAAACTGTCACATTTAAATATATCCACATGCATATTTCTTCCTCCAATATTACGGCTGCAATTACAAGGTTAGTCATCTTAAACATTTGACTTTCTGTTCCGTTTTGTTTGTAAGGTGTTTGGAGTAGAACATTCGGCACACTGTACAGGACAGTTCCGTTTTGTTCATAAGTTGTTCGGAGTAGAACATCCCGCACAGTGTGCGGAACAGACGTTACGAACATACCCCAGCAATTCAATTATTGTAATTTCTTTTTTGGTCTAGCAGATAGTTGTTAGAACCAGACTGAACATGTTACATTATCTGTCATTTGTCGCTGCCTTAATGGACAACTGTTACATTTTAGTGAATTTATTTCAGCACCTTATGAAGGGGGAGTGTGGAAAGTGCGTGTAGATCTTCCCGAGAAATATCCGTTCAAATCTCCATCAATTGGTTTCATGAACAGAATCTTTCATCCCAACATAGATGAAGTGTAACTATACTTACTTATATAAATTCATACAATCATAGATCTATATTTAATGAAAACTATCAATTGTTTATTATTAATATTAATTAATCAGGGGTCCTATTATTCCGGATTAATCCGGAATTCTGGATTGGCTGCAATGGAAAGAATGAACTTTTCTGCAGAAAATAAAAGTTATTTGATAAAAAAATACCAAGTATTGACTGAGTTATGGTCATTTGAAATTTTTTAGCTAAATTTTGACAATAGAACTATGTTTGAAACTGAGTTTTGGTGTAGATATGTGTGGTTATGGCATTCGAAACAGACTTGCGTCTTATATTCAGGATTGGGCATTATGCCTCAGTAGAACCCCTGATTAATGTACTGACTTATAATATAAAGACACTTCTAATTAATGCCGATTCAGTCTTAAGCAGCTTTTCAAGCCTTCAGCCTTTCAAGCCTTCAAGGGTATATCAAATGATTATATTATTGCTAAAGGATAGTTTCATACAGGTGCATGTTATATTAAAATGATATTTACATGTTCATGGACGAAATGGTTCTGGCTGCTAAAGGCAGATGGCAGCATAGTACAGGTGACCTCTAGGTAAAACTGTTTACACACTGTAATATATACTACTCAGAATTTGATAAGGGCCAAGAAATTTTCCATTTGAATATTTTGCAAATTGAATAAGATTGACCGGTAGAGTTTTCAAAAACATAATGCTACATCTGCAAAATTGTAAACCAATAAATATTACTTTGAAATTTAATGTCCAAGTGCTGATAAGCCCAACCCCATTACAATTTTTGTGCTGCATTCAAGCCTCTGGAGTAACAGAATGCGGTCATTTTCTTGGCATTTTGGGTCTTACACGATATGGTAATAAAAACGGGATAAAAATTTCAATATTAATCTAGCCACTTTGGTCTCCGCCAATAGGGCTTATCAGTTACCTAGAAAACGACCTCATTTAGGCAATGCGTATCAAATGCAAGACATCAAGCTTTGAACTTCAGAAGCAGATAAGATGATATTTTATTAATTGCACAATGTTTTTTTCATCGGTGTTGTACCTTTAACGTGAGACGGAGATCAAACTCAATTTCTTCGCCCTTGACAAAGTTTGAGTAGTATATATCAATGTCATGAATCATGATAATTAAGTGCTGTTGAACCTGTGCTATATACATTGTAGTTGTCACTGGTCACTAATCCACAGCTACATGTATCTGCATAATACTTACGTCACAAATCACTCAAATGATGTCCGTGTGTCCCATGTGTCCCCGATGTCTAGGCATCGTGCGTACACCAGCTGAGTAATGTAGCAATACATTATGAAAAGAGAAAAAAATTGCTCCTGTCTATGATCAGAAGGCGATTGAATTGCATTTGTGAACTATGTATTAAGCAGTCATGTATGCTGCAGTTTTGGGGAAAAATCCCAATAATAGAAATTTTCAGACTTTGTTTAATTATGAAGACTGTATCAGTCTGTATCATGTTAGAAACAAAATCATATGTCACCATGCTAGCTCAGGATATTTATGTAACTGAATATTTACTTGTACATGTATATATATTTGTAGCCACCATTCTTGTATTGTTAGCCAGAAACCTTTCACTACAATATAAAATCATTGTCACTGACTAGAGTATGGCACAAATAATTATTTTCATTTCTCAGTAGTTATTGATAAAACTCGACATCTACATCCAGTATAGCAATGTCTGTCTTTGATCAAGGTGTTGTGCGATTGTCTGTTCTGTGTTTTAATTATGTCTCTCTTCACGCTGAAGGTTAAAGAAGCAGTCCCATTCATTCATTTAAAATTTATTTGTTCATTCATTCATTCATTCATTTATTCATTCATCTGTCCATTCATTCATTCATTCATTCATTCATTCATTCATTCATTCATTCATTCATTCATTCATTCAATCAATCATTCAATCAATCAATCAATCATATCTTCATTCATTCATATCTTCATTCATTCAACATTCATTTGTTTGTTTGTTTGTTCGTTCGTTCACTATTGTATGATATTTGACAATGTTTGAAGCCCATACAGTCAGACTGATCACTCAATATTCACTGTGTTGCTTACTACATACAGTCTCATTATGTCTCTCTCATTAAGGCCACAAATAAAATACTGTTTGTTTCCCCCTCCTGCTTCTCATTCCAACCTGAATTTTTTTAATAATAAAAATCAGCAAAAAATATTTTGAACAATATTGTCAAGTCGTTCAGTATTACTTTAGTCCGTAAAAAGTAAAAATTATGCTCAACAAATATATATGTATAGTTTTAAAATGTATAACAATATTTTCCCTACCTACCTACCCAGCCCAAAAATGATATATGGTCGCTGGAAGGAAAACAAACAATATTTTATCTTACATGTAGTCAGCTGCCTGAGACCTCATTGAGAATACTACTGTAAATCATTATTTTTCAAGGGAGTTAAATTTTCGTTGATTTCCTTGTTGAACTCGACCATGAAATCTAATCCCCACGATTTATTAACCTTTCAAATTCAGACATGGGTTTACCCTTTCATGTCCTGGGTACTGTTTTACTAACATTGCGTAAATGTCGCGTTAGTTTACGCATATATTTGTCACTTACGCAAATCCTTAAGTGTGTTTTACTAAACGATCGCAAGTTGTTGCATACATTTACGTTAAAATATTGAATATTGAACGTAGACCGGGCCACAATATTGCCAATATAACGGGAACCAGAGTGAATAAATATACATAAAAGTTCGATAAGTTTTGATTATTAAACATGTTTATATTACTAATCACGGTCTATAACAGCAAGTGACGGTCGAAAATCAACAGTGCATGGCAAAAACTCCTCACTACGTTCATATTTGCTATTTACGCTTACTCCGACCTTGCGTAGAATTACGCCAATACTTACGACAAAACATGAGAAAAAATATCTTAGTAAAACGCATTTGCGCAAATATTATCGACGTACGCAATATTTACGGAAAACTTAGAGTTACGCTAGCGTAAATGCTTTGATAAAACAGTACCCTGTAATCCACAAATTTAGGACCCCACGAAAACGCATTTTTATCAAAATCCACAAAATTTGATAACCACGAAAATATGTGATTTTACAGTATTATAGGATACTGTTTGAAACACCACCAATTAGACTGATCACTCATTATGTATCCAGGTCCTAACTTCATAGATACATCATCATTACTACTTACATGTATTTGTGTTGTATTTGTAGGTCAGGAACTGTATGTTTGGATGTACTATATACATGTATTTGCAGTGTTCAATCTAGCCCACCATGACAGGGGGCCATTCGGGCCCATAGACTATACAACAGGGGGCCATTGGGGAAATGGGGGGCCCTTAAAATAATAAAAAAACATTCCAGTATTCATACTTCATGTAAATTATAAAAGTTTACCAGGGTTGAAAAGCACTCATACATGTACATGCATATGCTTAGCTAATCCTAATAATACCAACTAAATTCAAAATCACTAAAAATGAAATGAAATTCTCCTTGAGCAGTTTGTTCAATCTGTCAACAGACATGAATATATCTTTGAGTTTATGAATATTGATGAGAATAAAGCATCCATACTTTAGATCTAAGAACTGCCATGCCCGTGGCCGTGATTTGTAAAAGTGAAACATCGGCGCTAAAACGATTTTTTCGGCCAAATTACAGACATCATTTGACATAATTGGGACTTGCAGACGTTCTTCTTGCAATATCATTTTGATTTCTTCCTCATTTTTTTATAATTTAACCGATATCGGCGTAAAATTACTTGGAGATGTTTCAATCATGCTTCAATGACTGGAGGCTGACATCATTACCATAGCAACGGACACCTGTCTGAAGAGTTACTGAATGGAGCTAAAGAACAACAAGTAACGAAAAGATAATGTAGCAAAAAGACATCAAATTTCTGTGAGCGCGCCGACCTGGCCCAAAGCAACATCTAAAGTGCGCCATTTCATTTTTTTGGGGGTCAATGGCGCAATGGCGCGGCCTAGATTGAACACTGGTATTTGTGTTATATTTGTAGGTCAGGAACTGTATGTTTGGATGTACTATATACATGTATTTGTGTTATATTTGTAGGTCAGGAACTGTATGTTTGGATGTACTATATACATGTATTTGTGTTATATTTGTAGGTCAGGAACTGTATGTTTGGATGTACTATATACATGTATTTGTGTTGTATTTGTAGATCAGGAACTGTATGTTTGGATGTACTATATACATGTATTTGTGTTATATTTGTAGGTCAGGAACTGTATGTTTGGATGTACTATATACATGTATTTGTGTTATATTTGTAGGTCAGGAACTGTATGTTTGGATGTACTATATACATGTATTTGTGTTATATTTGTAGGTCAGGAACTGTATGTTTGGATGTACTATATACATGTATTTGTGTTGTATTTGTAGGTCAGGAACTGTATGTTTGGATGTCATCAATCAGGCCTGGACAGCTCTTTATGGTAACATCATTATTTGCATTCCAAATTTGGTGATTGAAGCCCTTAGGCCCAGAATTAAGGGATCTTTGGGGCTGTGCTTTTTATTGCATGACAGACTGATTGCCTCGTAAAAAAGATATTTAATTTTAAATTATTGGAACATCTCCAAAAGACTATGGATACTATAATTTATCTCATATTCTGAATTTAGATTGTTAAGTATTTAATTTCATTATCAAGTTTATCCACGAAATCATTGATAGCTAATCCACTGTAAGTATTAAAGCTACTATAGTACTGTGAATTTAATTATGACACCCCTATATAATACAATCATTATAACAAAGACCTATCCATTACAAAGATTGACACATAATCTAAATCATGCAAAGTCACGCGGCAGATTGACAAGATCTCGCAAAATCACTTGCTCTTTTTGAAAATTGAAGTTTTCTGCTGAAAATGAAAGTTATTTGATAATAAAAATACCAATTATTTGAATTTCATATATTGAACTGTAACAATTGGACAATATTTGAACAGGAGGGATGTGTCCTAATGGCACCCAAAACAGACTTGCGTCTTATTTTTAGGATAGGGCATTATACCTCAGTAGAACCCCTCCATTACGGAGGTTTGCTGTACTTTTATTTTGGTATTATTCTTTTCTTTCAGATCTCTCTAATATATTTGAGTCATTTTTGCCACAATTGCTAAGTTATCCAAATCCTATAGATCCACTTAATGGTGATGCTGCAGCTATGTACCTACATAAACCAGAAGATTACAAGAAAAAAGTCACAGGTATGCTTTCTCATCTAGAAGTATTAGTCAATAGGCAACATCAAACAGGGGCCCTACAATTCTGAAATAATCCGGAAATTGGGATTTGCTTCGTTTGAAGAATTGATCTTTTCAGCTTGTTTTCAGGATTGGGCTCTATGCCTCAGTAGGACCCCTGATCAAACTCAGTTATCGTTCCAGGGATCCTACAGTTCCGGAATAATCCGGAATTGCTGCAATAAAAAAATTAAATTTTTCTGCAGAAAGTAAAAGTTATTTGATGAAAAAATACCAATAATAATTGACTGCGTTTTGGTCATTTAAAATTTCATATCCTGAATTTTGACAATAGGACAATGTTTTGGTGTAGGGGTGTGTGCTAATGGCACTCGAAACAGACATATGGGAAATTTTCAGGATTAGGCATTATAAATGCCTCAGTGGAACCCCTGTAGTTCTAAATTGGTAATTCTACCACTTATTCAATTACGCTCTAGTTCTTTCAGAATATTTAAAGAAACATTATCTAAGCTTTTGAATTAAAAAAATTAAACATTATACATTTGTAATTTTATTTCTTCTTTGCAAATTTTTCATTTATTCAGTTGAGGCCCGTGCACATGGAAGACTGGGAAACCGAATATGTCAGCCTCGTTAAATAAAGGCGTTACTTACATACTTTACTTACTTACTTACTTACTAGTATAATGCTCTCATTGTTTCAGAATATGTAAAGAAATATGCAACAGAAGAAGCTATACGTGAACAAGAACATCAGGATTCATCGAGTGAGAGTTCTATGAGTAGCTTTTCAGATGACGAAGTTCAAGATATGGAGCTTTAACATATGGCCCCCGCATTATTGTTGTTAAATCATGTCATTGCATTCTGTACCTACCATTATAACATGTAATATATTTTTACTCTATAATTCATCAGCTTTGTGCTTTAGTTTAATGTCGTATAGAAACCAAATGGAATGTTTTTTCCGAGCTTGACCTTAAAAAAATCTTTTTTTTGAGTAACCTGACCCGTAGGGTTTCAGGTCGGTAAAAAAAAGTGTTTACATACATTCATGGTGAAAAAATGTAAATGTCTCCTGAACAGTCAAACAGAAGTTGAACCGCTGGAATTTTTGTGAGTAAACAGTGTAATTCCAAATAGAGAATTTATTAAGGTCAGTCCTAGTTCCAAGTCATTATGCCATAACAAATTTTGAATCTGAGATTTTTACAGGAACAATTTTTTTCATTGCTTGGCTTCTATACCTGTTTATTATTGTTACTGCAATGGTATTAATTGTCAATTATCGTTGTTTCTTTGTCCAGTTCTGTTTGTTTCAAAATTTACCATAGTTTTCAAATAATATACTTAATATTTCTCATGTCCCTAACCCCATCTTTGAGAAGGGCTATTGCTTTGCACATGTTGGTTGGTTTGTCTGTTGATCAAATGGTTTCTTTTCAATAACTCAAGAGTGCTTGTTTATATGCTCCTCAAACTTCACATGGCATTTGGTCTGCAACAGTAGATGACCCCTATTCATTTTGAAGTCAGTTAGTTGAAGGTCAAGGTCACTGTGACCTTGAACTTGAGTGGATTGACCAAATGGTTTCTGTTCAATAATTCAAGGATGGCTGAGGCCAGGAGCTTTATTCAAACTTTATAGGGAGGTTAATCACTGTCAATAGCTGACCACTGTTGATTTTAAGGTCAGTAGGTCAATTGTCAAGGTCACCATGACTATTTGGCAGTCATTGGGGCATACATGTTTTACAAACATCTGTTGATTTGTTAAAATCTACTTGATTTTCAGACAGTGCTATAAAGATAGTATTCTTACTGATAGTATTGTTATGATAGTTGAGGTACATGTAGATGGGTATGATTAGTTACAATATAAAGTCTGGTAATATATAGTACACATTGCCTAATTGGTGTTTTTGAAATTGTACATTCAGTATGCCTGTTATGTTGTTGTCGACAGCTTCTTGTATCTACAGACTGTCTGACGCGAGTTTTGTACATTATTTATACCCTGCCCATAGCCTATTATATCTATATTATACATGATTTTATTCTTGGGCTGTTTACACATTTTGTGGTTTAAATTTCATACTAGAAAGTCTATTTAGTTCGGGGTGTCTTCCAACAAGATTTTGAGTTGGTACTTGTTGAAACTTCGTTTATCAAATCTGTTATTGTCACTGATTTGTCAGACATGTTCACTCACAAAGTCTGGAATAGGTTGGTACAGATATGACCATTTATATGACACCCTAGTCCTAGTTTATATGTTTCCAATGCAACTTCTTTATGATATTTACAGTGCAGAGATATTAATGTGATCCTATTACCTTCTATTAGCTTAAGTTAAGGACTGATTTATTGTCTTTATTTCACCCCAGTTGTATGTTTTCTTGAGCAGGAATTATTATGAGCATGCCGAGCATAACCTTGATTTGGGCAGTCAGATTCTGCTGAAATATGGCAGGCATATGTGTGCCTCCACCCGTATTTGGACCCGGGTCACCAAATTAGACAGCGAGCGCGCTAACCACTGAGCTACAGTGCACAAGTCATAATACAAACACCGATCAAGAGGATAAGTAATGTATGATTTACTTGCAGAACTTTAATACTAGTACTCACCGTACTTACCTTCAGTTGTAATTTATTTATGCTAAAAGGTCAAGATCAGGTCAATATCTCAGCACTATACCTCCTGATATATACTTGTAACTATGTTTAGTGTTCGTAACATTTATTTGATCGGCAGTTTTTGTGCTACTAATGAAAGTACTAAGTAATAGTTAGAACATATAAAGTGAATTTTTAATGATTAAAAAGGGCAGAGCAATCGAAGCGAAGTGAGTCCTTTTTAGTAATTAAAAATTTACTTAATATGTTCTTACAGGCTTAGAATATAATAGCCTGCATTTTGATTGGCCGATAGAAATTTGCACCAAAAATGACGTCACATCTGTTGAGAGCAAACTTTTTAATTTTTCATTTAACCACCAAAAATCGGCAATTTCATTGGCTCAAAATGTAGGTTATATTCTAAGTTCAAGTAAATTGTATGTTATTGGTTATCAAATGATGCAATAAAGCTTGACTTGTTTGTCTACAATTTAACAAAAATGATTATTTAATAGGCAGTTCATCAGGTTTTCTCATTTTAAACTTTCAGTAAGATTTCTGTTTCTCATTCAATCATATTATTAAATGACATTCCTAAATCAAAATAGTTTCAGTACTTAGTGCATAGATATGAGATTTAGTTAAGGACAAGAACTTAATGTTTAAGATATACAATTGATAACATTTTTCATTTCGCAAATTTGTAAGCATTTACGAAAATAGATCTTTGTAGTAGACTGTTACATCCCAATCCACCACCTTTATATTAGTATTGGCTGCTAAATATATTGTGTTATATTTTACGAAATGTGCTTTCCCCCAATATCTGTCAGTTGATGTCTTTTTCATATATTGGACTGGTTGGGTATTGTTGGTAAATGTGCTGGTGTTAAAGCTACTTGATTCTTTTTGTAAATCATCCTAAATGGCAGCCGACTGATCTATGACGGGTGTTTTTGGGTTATCCTCAATGATTTCTACATAACAACCTTTTGATAAGGCTTTAATTGTGCCTGCTTTCCATTATAATTTTGAAAAAAAAATCGTTTTATAGATGATTTGATCAGAAAATCATCATTCATAAAGGCCATCAAAAGTGCTTGTGTGCTTAAGGGTTGGGACAACAGAAATTTTCTTAAAGACTGACAATTTTGAAATCCAAATTTCATGTGCTGACAGCTGAATTCTCTCCCTTGGGTTAACTTTGGTGTTTTTTTGTTGCTATTTTGTTTAAATACAGGTAGCTCTAATATCGCATGTTTTGGATCTGAGGTTAGAATCTGAAATTGAAGACCAGTCTGCAAACCCAAGCGGCTGATTGGTGGAATCATAGAACAAATTTGAAATCAACCAATAAGACGGTGGCATTCATAGACTGGTCTCCAAACTTATAATCTTAGATTAGACGCTGCTATTGCATATGATATTGTTATGTTTTATTACAGAGACAAAGTTGTTGACTAGCCTTGTGAAAAGGTTTTTATGCCCCCTCTTGTCCTTGAAGACATGGGGATATCTGGCTTTGCACATGTCAGTCGGTAGACTGAACCTTGTCTGATTGATTAAAAGATATACACATCCCTAGCAATAGAGCTCACAGATTGGTTGATACAGACACACCTCAATCTGTAGAGCTCACTGATTGGTCGATATGGACACATCCCTAGCCATAGAGCTCACAGATTGGTTGATACAGACACACCTCCTGGCCAGTCTGTGAACCAAACCATGTCTGATTCATAACCAAAGAATGCTTGAGTTTACATTCCTCAAACTTTGTATGGAGTTTGTCATGACCTGTTGACGAAATCTATAGTTTGTGAGCTCAGAAGGTGAAAGGTCAAGGTGACTTATCAGCTACCTGGGGGCATATATTTTTATGACCACCTCATGTTTTATATTTAGAATATAACAATGTATCTATGGTATGTAAGTACTGCAGAAATGTTGACGTTTCTATGACAACAGGTTGTGCTAGCTTTGTACACAATGACAGTAATCAGTTCGCTTTACCTCCCTTGTTACTTCATGTATTGTATACTAATAGTTACATCATTTATTTCATCATATAAGTTTTGTGTGAAACTAGTCGCATTTGATGACATTATTGGCTCTCTAAAGCGTAATTATGTCTCCAAAATACTGTAGTTGGGTAGACATACTTATTTTGTGCAGGATGTCTGTCTGGATAGATGAATTATACAATGTATGTCTGTGCTTGTTCTCCTTATATTGACCATTTCTCGGATTTTAATGAAACTTCACATGCATGGTTGGTACCAAAAAGATCATTATAAGTCAGACAGGGAAGGCAGCACTCAACTTAACCAGCTGAGCACAGAAAACATTAATAACACACAAGGCACAATGATCAACTGAACCAACCGAGCACAGAAAACATAAAACACATATAAGGCAAAAAGATTATATTAAGTCAGACAGGGAAGGCAGCACTCAAGTTAACCAGCCGAGCACAGAAAACATTAAAAACACACAAAGCACAATACCCAACTGAAAACGGCCTAGCTATTAATTTTGTCAGGAGTTCAAATGACTTTTGCTGGAGTAATGGCCCTTTGTGGGAGACATACTTTTTGGTGTCAAAAGCTATTCTAGTTCGCAAACTGCTATTTCTGTTGTAGATATCCGTTGATTTTTAGGGTACTGTGTATAATTGGTTTATATATTGTTTGTTTCATGTTAAGTATTTTGGAAGCATTAGCATAGAGATTATGTCATGTTATTATGATCACAAACTGCTACTGTGTAATACTTTTAAGAACACTGCCTGTTTCACACACATGTGAATGCTACAAAACTGATGGAACAATATTCATTTGTAAAAACAAACCTCAAAAAAATAGTCATGTGACTGAATGAGATGATGATAGTGTATTGTGCAGTATATGCACTAAATTTCATTTCCCATTTTTCATCTGCACCTACGCCATTATGCCAAACAATTGTGTCTTCTAATACTGGTAGGTTAGGCCTAATAAAATGCTTGTTTCCCGTAATATGTCCAAAAAAGTAGGAAGGCTGGAACACAATATTTTTACATAAAGAAAGAGCAAAAAGAATTAAGAGTAGCGAAAATATTGATTTTTTTTTAAACATTTAGGATTGTGGCAGGTTTTTAGGGTAGGTTGGTACACCAGAAACAAACTTATTTTTAGCCCTTCTGGTGTTATAATCAAAGCATATGACTGAGTGTTTCTCTTGAATGTACCCAATTTGCATTAAAACACTTAAAAGTATTATTCCATCTGAGCAAATCATTCACCTAAATATTGAGCTTAAATGTATTTTATCTGGTTGCCACAGTTTAGCACAAACCAGTTGTAATTAATTGACAGACCCATTAATGCATTATTGCATCCATTGGAATTAGATATTCCCATTCATTAATCTGTATGGTTGTCTCAAATTTGCATCAATAGGTACAGCATATTATTGGCCATACTTCCAATAGATAAACCATTTTATTGGCCATCCATCAATAGGTACAACATGCTACTGACCATCCAACAATAGGTACAACACGTGCTTTTTGGCCATTTATCAATAGATACAGTATGTTACCAGCCATCCATCAATAGGTACAACATGCTTTTGGCCATTTATCAATAGATACAGTATGTTACCAGCCATCCATCAATAGGTACAACATGCTTTTGGCCATTTATCAATAGATACAGTATGTTACCAGCCATCCATCAATAGGTACAACATGCTTTTGGCCATTTATCAATAGATACAGTATGTTACCAGCCATCCATCAATAGGTATAACTTGTTTATAACCAATCTTCCAATAGGTCCAGCATGCTGCGGGTCTTTAACTGGCCATCTATCAATAAGTACAGCATTTTGCTAGTCTGCCCTCAATAGGTATAATCAATATACTATAACTTATTGATAGCCAATCTTCCAATAGGTTAAACATGTTACTGGCCTATCCACAATAGTTACAGCATTTTACTGTTATTTGCCAATAAATACAGAATATAGCAAACAGCCCGTTAATAGGTACCGCATTTATCAGCTATCGGACAATAGGTACAGCATGTTACAATACTGGCGATCGTCCAATATTTACAGAATATTACTGGTCATCCATTGATAGGTACAGAATGTCTTATATACCGGTTAGCTTATTGACTTCATCCTATTGTGAAGTCAAGGCAAACATGTTAGGCCCGATTAAAATGTTCTTAACTACTTTGCATTGTTTATTTATGTAAATATTGTTTTTCTTAATCTTGTTTATTTTTTCTCTTATGTATTAATCTGATATTGTTTTATATGTATTGTTGATTGTAAATATGCAAATCCAAATTTTATCATATAAATGTAGAGAATACATTTAGTATTTTACATTTTAGTTGAGCATTTAATGTCATTACTTTTGTTATGAATGTTTTTTTTTATGTATTCGTGTGTGCGTGCTAGAGGAATGTATGATTGGAATGGGATTGTATGTAGTATTGCTGAGTCATTGAATGGTATCTGACTATGTCTTGTTATGGATCAAGGTATTGTGCAGCATTCATGACTTCTAGCAAGGTTGTGATTCTACCTCCTTTATGAGAAACTCATCATTTTGGTCTTAAAGTCTTCGAAACAAAAGGAATCAAATTCAGTCTGACCTGCTCAAAAATGTTTTTGCAATGGTGATGGGGTTGGGTAGTGTATTTCCTCCTTTATGCTCTTTGTAGCATTCAGGACTTAAGTTTAAGGCAATTTACTTGTCTTTATTCAACAAATTTTCATCATCTTCTAATTAAGTTGGCATATTATTTTGAAGCAAAATCAGAAATTTCAAAACCTTTTGTTTGTTGATATGTTCTGGTGTGGTATTCACAAAACGTCTTAAGTTAAGGGAAAACTTTGAATATTCTTAAAATCTTAACATTTCCTTAAGTGTATCAGCTAAGCAGGAAAATCAAGATTATCAATATTGACATAGTTTTTAAGCATTATATAAGGAGCTACAATAATCACAAAGAAAACATTGGTTATTCTACGTTTCTTGCGAAATATGTGCAGCTTAATTTTCTTAATTTCAGTTTAAATATTAAAGGTTCCCCTTAAGGTGCTTTGTGAATACCACCAAGGCTCGAAAGACTCCATTCAAATTTGAGACTGAGATATAAAGACAATATTAAAAAGAACTATAATACTGTACTCAGGCATGTATCCTTTCAGATACATTATGATTGTAATATAACGGTATCATAAGTTAAAAAAAGTAGTTTACATTTCCATGACTTGTTGTGAGAAAATTTGTGCATCTTGATAAGGCGATATGAGTTGATAAAGGTCACTTCAAACAAGATTCTAGACATTGTTTTGGTATGTTTATAGCTGAGCCTGTTCACTTTCTTCTATCAGATCACTCAAACAGAGGACTTAGCAGTTACCCCCCTTATAATGTTAGAAAATAAACTTATGTCTCTGTTTGCATACTTGTTTACAAAATAGGCTTCAACAATTAAAAGTGAATTATGCCACTCAACAACTTATGAAGTATGGCATACAACAATTTGTGTAGTATGCCATTAGACAACTTGTGAAGTATGGCATTCGACAATTTGTGAAGTGTGGCATACGACAATTTGTGAAGTGTGACATACGACAATTTGTGAAGTATGCCATTCGACAATTTGTGAAGTATGGCTTACAACAATTTGTGAAGTATGTCATTAGACAATTTGTGAACTATGCCATTTGACAATTTGTGAAGTATGTCATTAGACAATTTGTGAAGTATGACATTCGACAATTTGTGAAATATGACATTTGACACTGTGTGTAGATGTATGCTAGGGTATGTGTTGATGGATGATATATCGTCCTGCATGGTTGAAGTAAGACAGGATGTAAGAAAGAAAGTTGTTTGTTTTATTTGTATACCTTATCTAGATTGAACTGATATTTATGTATTGTATAAGAACAATAAAAATAATTCAAAATAACCACAGGGCGGTTTTCTTTCTTCTCCAGTCTTTAGTCAGTTTCACTATGGTTGTCCAATTAGTCGTGAATGTAAAGTGTGGGTTTCAATATCAGTCATCTGTGAATGCACTTGAGACTTTAAGCTATGTATAAATCAGCAGCACAAACAGTCTTAGTTGCCATATGGAAATAATTCTGTGTGCATCAAGACGTTTTTGGATCTGAAAGACGTATGCCCAGAGCATGTAAGTAAGTCACTTACTTTTGCCCGTACACATTCATGTCTGCATTGTGGTCATAAACCAGTAAATGCATACGCAGTGCAAAAAACGGGTACACTCAAATAGTCCTTACAGAACCTACTGTTTGCCTGGAAATGGTGATATGCCTTGACAAAATTGAACTAGAATCATCTTATTGAGTTTAAAGGTAATGTATACATGTAGTTGAATGAGTGAATGTGTTTCATCATGAATATTTTGAGATTTTGGCATATTTGACAAAGCGAAAGTAGAGTAGGGTAAAACCCACATTGGATCAGTCCGCGCGTCTGTAAAAATTTGTCTACCTCCTTTGACGAACAAACTCTCATATTAAACATGACCCCCTGCTTTTTTGGTCTTATTTTGTAGCTGAAACATATTGCTTTACAATGATATAGGTCTGTCAACTGGCCATAAACTTTAACATGATATAATCTGGGGCTGACAATTGTCACTTTTACATTGAGCTAAAGAACAATTTCATTTAGTGGTTTGTGACCTTGTTAAAACAACAACAACATACTAGTATAGCTATGTTATATGCTCGCCATTTGTGTCAGACTAAGTGATTCTTGGATATGGTATCTTTAAGTTTACAAATCTATGTTACACGCTGGCAAAATGATAATTCCAAATGGGACACGAAAATTACACAAAAGCGGATTTTATCTATTATTGACATAAATCACAACACATATTTAAAACCAAATCTTTGCATCAACAGTTATACGCTACCATAGCAACACATGAATGCTTTCGCGGATTAACACTGAATTTTTTCAGTAAAACTTGTTACATTATTGTTGATTGTTATTGTGTTTCTTTATTTAAAATTTCAGAAATATGGCACCATGTTGTCTAATATCTTATCGACAACTGGGTGAAATTTCAAGGTAGAATTCAGTATATTCGTCATGTTATAAATATATGAGTTACTGTTGTCATATCATAATTAACGTAAAAATGACGTCACAAGATTTCATTTACAGTCGCAAAAATTTGCAATTCTGTGTAAAGATAGGAAAAACCCAAACGCAGACCGAAGAAATGTTGGAGAAATCAAGCATTAGACCTTCTGTATCACGACCACTTGTTTTTAAATGTCATACACCCTTTTAAGAAGGTCTGGATGATGTGACAGACAATGAAGTAAGAGGTAAAAACCTGACGTTGACTGAATTGGTGCTTGCGTTGGTCAGAATCGACTAACCGTGACATTAATGGAAAAATATGATCTTGCAGAGCTGGTTACGGTACGATTCGGTAAATTTTGACAGGGCAATTACAAATGCATAAAGTAAGAGTATAATGGCTTTGGGAAAATAAAGCACAGTTGATTAACAGTGTTAAAAACTTCATGAAATGATATAAGCTTAAAGGTGACATCGTACGTCATTTTTGAGCTGCCCCGCGATTCATAACCATACCCTCTTACAGACGATGTATTTAAATTACTTAAGTTCATATCCAAATGAAATTTGGTGTACATGTGCAATAAGTATCAATATTACGTGGTATACAGATTCGTAACTTTAAGTATAACGGTTTTTGAATTAGAGCAAAAGTCCACGTAATTCTGGATCACCCCTCGTACATCGTGTTTCTTTGTAGCTGCTCAGCGGGTGACCTCTACTTGTACTCAGTGCCTCATCGTTTTCGTGTGTAACGTTCGTGTGATGTTGTGTCTGTTGCGTGCACAGCCCATAGTTTCCTATTTTAGCATAACATTGGCTTGTAATTGGATCAATTATGTCTGTTTGTCTCCCAGTGAGTAGGAGTTATAAAGTCTGTTGCCAATTTCACACCTTTTATTGTCCACAATTTATTGGGAATATAACATGTAAGATATACATTGACACCAGTCAAAACATCGACACAACTATTGCACTTTTAAATGTTTGAAACTACTGTCTTCATTAACTACGGAATCCTGTTAATGCCATTTTACATATCGTGTATCGTCCTCAAAGGGCGAGACACGAGAATTGCACGAGGCAAGAAACGAGACACGAGAATGAATTAGACGCGATATTTGAAACGTGACACGAGAATTAAGCGAGGCAAGAAACGAGAATTAAAAATTGAATTCTTGCGTTTTTAATCTCGCCCTAGACCCACAACTCTTGCAAGGTAATATCTAATATCGTGTAATTCTCGCGTATCGTATCGTGCCTCGCAGTTGATTCTCGTGTCTCGTTTCAAATATTGCGCGATATTTACACGATAGCATTGTCGTATCCGCGTTAAACCCCTTTCACAATTGCCGTATGAATTTCTTCGTCGCACGACGCTTGCGAATCTACATCGAAATGTACCGACTTGCGTCTGGAAAGGATAATTGTGTGCCTCGTGTTGAATTCTCGTGTCTCGTTTAATTATCGTGTCTCGTCCTTGGAAGTCGAGACACGAGATTAGGGGGCGATATTTGAAACGAGGCACGAGAATAAGCTGCGAGACACGATACGATACACGAGAATTCCATTAACTTGTAAAAGTTGTGGGTCTAGGGCAAGATTTAAAATTCAATTTTTAATTCTCGTGTCGCGTTTCTTGCCTTGCGCAATTCAAGTGTCTCGTTTCAAATATCGCGTCGGATTCTCGTGTCTTGTTTCTTGCCTCGCGCAATACTCGTGTCTCGCCCTTGGAGCGCGATACACGGTATTTTAAAATGGCACTAACAGGTTCCGTTATTAACTGCTCGGATCCGATGGGTGAATTTTAGAGCAAATATACAACTATTTCCCGAAAATTCGTCTGATGTGCGGAGTAGATGGGTTCCGGAATGGAGGGGTAACATTTCATTAAAACATGAAGGAAAATTTTCGGGACAAACCAATTCGCCCGGATTAGAGATCTTTCTGTATTTCCCTTGCTCAAATTATACCAAAAATATAACGATATCACTATACTGTCATATACACATACATTGCAACTTGTCTAGGAACATTCTTTGGGAAACACACACTTTGTTGGTTGTTGCTCTTGAGATGTATAGTTTATAGTAAATGGTTACATCTGGAAAAAAAATGATTTTGTTGCTCTGGAGAGGTTGTTACTCAATAGAGGACCCTCTTGAAACACATAAAACGTGAAACAATCCGTCTCTATCCCGACCCGAATGTGCACACCACTCTTTCTTTGTACACAAGGCTAGCATAGTCGTTTAGCACTGACATTAAGAAAACACAGGCATATAAAATAAACTTTAAGACTAATTTTCAACAGGTACACCCCTTATATGGCTGAACACATTTGATCTGTCGCTAATTATTCCGCGTGTGATTTCGTTATTGCAACGTAAGCATACTTTGATTAGTTATAATAACCACTCTGATTGGACAACGGATAAGCACGGATATTCGAGGATTCCATGTTAAATGTGCTTAGCTATACGTTCGTTCATTTATAACAACGGGAACTGTCATCAAATTCCTAGTCGGCTATGCATCTAACTGTAAGAAAGTGACATCATGGGGATCGTCAACTATAAGTTTCCAAATCAAAATCCACACCCAAATCCATTTTGAACCAGCAAATACTTTAAAGACTTGAATGGCCGTTGGTGATTTTAATAATATCAACCCAAGTAATACAGTTTATTATTTGCTTTCAATGGATTATGGAGATTTTTCAGTGAAATAAACAGTGAAAATAACAGTGAAATTACCACTTTGTTATTTTCACTGTTTTAGAAGCTGGTTCCAGTATCATGCAGAAAAAGAAACGTAAAGTCAACGGCGCCGGGCTTTAAAATATGCGTTACGTCATCATGACGTCATAATTATCACGTCGTGACGTTCTAATTTCGACTTGATTTTTCCAATTAAGCCAATTACGGCACATATTTAAGAGGAATTGAGGCATATAATAAACAGAAAATTTGTTGATTTTTGGTGTAAGATCAATTTTATTTCACTCGTGATCACAGAAAATAACATTTTCACTCGTGGCTACGCCACTCGTGAAAATATTGATTTTCTGTGATCACTCGGTGAAATAAAATTCTATCTTACACCAAAATCAACAAATATCCTCTATGTAAACCCAATAAAGGGGTAAAGCCACGAAGGGTAAAAAATGGCCCCATGTCCAAATCCTGTGAAAATGATAAATTTATACCATCAGTTGAAGTATTTTACAAAAACGGTATTTTTTAAGATTTTTTTGAAACTTTTACCATGGTAACTGGTATAATATTCGCCAAAAAATGGAAAAAAGCTTCTATTTCCAAAATAATGAATTGAAATGTAAGTGCGCATCCATAGAGTGATATTAAGAATTGAAACTTATCTTTATTACGAATTTGGTTGCCATGGTAACAGTTTTCAAAAAATGCCCAAAATGCACATTTATGACTCCAAATTAAATAAAATGACGTTTATGTTAAAGTGGGTGGGGTTCAGTGGAGTATATCAAAACAGCAAGGCGTATTTTTTGTAAGTTTTTTATGTATCATTGAAGTACAATGTCTAATGATTGTGTACAGCATATAAAACATTGTGCAATAAGTACTAAATGTATTGAGAATATGGCTAAAAGCGGGGTGAATGTCATGCCTTCATGGCTCTATGACGAGAGGAAATAACGTTGAAGCGGTACCTAAAATCTTAAAATTTAATATGGGCACAGCTCTCGACCATCATGAATTGTGCTGTGAACAATGTATTATAAAGTACAATTTCACGTTTTAGTCCTCTGATTTTGGTCGAGGACTGTGCCCATATTAAAAAAATCACTTATACTGGTATAATATGGACAAAAATGCCATTTTTGTGAAAAATTGCCAAACGTGGATACCAATTAGTGGACAGGTGACAGGTAAAAATCAAATTTGATGAAAAATGCTTCCCTATGCAAACGGATAAAGCTATCCACATTACAAAAATATACAAATGACACATAATAACATACTTTGATAATTTAATAATTTTTAGGCCAATTCAGACCTTTCGTGGATCTACTCCAAAGTTTACAAAAATACTGTGAATGCTAGAGTCGAATATGATTATGTGATATACTTACCTTGGTCCATACCTTGGTCATTCATTTCTATAATTACATTTCTACAATCAAAAGCACACCATTAAAATACTTACTTGTTTAATGCGCATGAATAACGAAACATATACAGGGTGTTAAAAAAGTTCATTCTCCATGTTTGAGTTTCAATATTTCATTTTTCTGACCTCAGAAGACTGTAAATTTTTCAGGTTGAAATTCTGAGGTTTCTACCATTGTTCTTATCTCTCTGGCACCAATGAAGCTATTAGCGTAAGAAATTAAAATGGTCTTCTGTGTACATAGCTCAAATAAAACTTTATATGAATTTAAATTTTGAGAACGAACTTTTTTAACACCCTGTACAAATATTAGTCAGTCACGTGGTCTAAGTCGTATAGACATCTCGTATCGCTGGTTACGAGAATGCTTTAGATAGCGAGCGCCTAAATCTCATAACCAGCAATACTCGTTGCATATCCAATATATACACTGCCCACCAAAAATAAGTATACAGTTGTTATTTGCCCACTTACTTCCCTGTAATAGTACTATTTGCAGAACAATGAAGTAACAATATATTTGAAGAAAAGGAATATTTTTGTTGATTAAATGGAAAGGTCATACATTAATTGGTACCCTAGGTGCAAAATCTAACGTTTCTTTGTCCCTTTTGAAGGGTAACTTTGTCACACAATGAAGGAAAATTCAGCCTTTTTGATCACATGGTTATTTTAGTTCCAAACATCTTTATCTTTATTTCTATCTCTATTTTGACTCATTAAGTAACTGTAGTTTCAGAAACCAGTATAATTGTGACTGTCTGATAAACAGATGTTGAATAATTTAATCAAGTTTAATTAATTTTGCAACAATTTTTTACTCGATACTTATTTTTGTTGGGCACTGTATGTATATACAAAATCATCTTATCTCATTATCCGTCATTTTCTAAGGGACCACTTTCACACACAGCTAGCAATTTGTACACTGTTGTTTTATGTACCTTTTGTTGTCTCCTGTTTCAGTTGAATGCTGCCTTCCCTGTCCGATATGTTTTTAAACTTTTTACGCCATATATATTACAAATAAACATATCTTGTAATGTGTTGAATCAATCGACGCTCCAGACACATGTGACGTGTGATGTTCCATGACTTTGCGTGTTATCATTCATTACTAATGGTGTCATCCAACGTTGTCAACAAATCACTGTTTTGTGTCTGAAACTGACATCACGTGTGATGTCTTCCCGTGTAGTACATTTTCTATATACGCTGGTTTCAGTGATTTGCACATTTTTAAATACGACCTAATAACCACGACGTGTCAGGAAGATCAGGGGTACAAATTACAGAATGTATTGCATTTATTAGAATTAGTTTTCTTCCTGCATCGAAACAATATTGCAATAACTTCCACAATACGTATATCCAAATAATATATGCTTGCAGTGGAAGTATAAATCACTACTGGTTAAAACTAATGACATGCATAATGCTGTATTTTGCACTACATCTGACATCACCGTTGTTTCACAATGTCGACTTTCCTCCACACACGCAATTATTTAGAATTTAGGTACATTATCACCATGCTACTGATATTATTATACTTAATTTCAACAATGTCCAAATATAAGACGCTCTTCGAAATAGTTATGCCCCATTTCTATCGTTTCTGATCTGATCGATCCTGATTTTTCTAACAGGATTTTTCCATTTATTCCGTTCGTTCAATAGACCTATCACCTCGATAACTACCGAGTATGTTATGGTTTTACTATTTTCGATTGTCCGACCCATTTTAATCATAGGCACACGGTTTCAAATTATCTTAATGTACTATCTAAGTATACCATATACTCTCTCTATATAAAGGGTATACTCAGATAGTGAGTACATTTATAACCACGTACCTATGATTTTAATTGCAGAAATGCATCCAGCAGTTTTGGAGAGTTGATGACGACCTAAACTTTTTACGCCATTTATATTACAAATAAACATGTCTGGTAATGTGTTAAACCTATCGACACTCCAGATACATGTGACGTGTGATGTTCCATGACTTTCAGCGTTATCATTCATTACTAATACTGTATACAAAGTTGTCCACAAATCACTGTTTTGTGCTATGAAACTCACAACAAATGGGTTGTATTGTCGTGTAGTATCTGAACATGCTGGTTTCAGTGATTTACACATTTTCAAATAAGGTCTAATGACCACGACCTGTCAGGAAGATCAGGGGTACCAATTACAGAATGTGTTGAATTTATAAGAAAGAATCAGAATTCGTTTTCTTCCTGCATCGAAACAATATTGCAATAACTTCCGCAATACGTATATCGAAATATTTCCTTGCAGTGGAAGTATAAATCACTACTGGTTAAAACTACTGACATGCACACTATGCTGTATGTTGCACTACATCTGGTATCACCGTTGTTTCACAATGTCGAATTTCCTCCACACGCGGACATTATTTAGACATAAGGTACATCATCAGAATGGTATTGATATTATTATACATAGCTCCAAAAATGTCCAAATATATGACGCTCTTCGAAAAAGTTATGCCCCATTTCTACATTTTCTGACAAATCCTGATTTTCAAATTGGATTGTTTCCATTTATACTGTTCGTTCGATATCACCCCCATCACTACCGAGTATGTTATAACTCAGATAGTTCATTAAGATAATTCAGAGAATTGTTAATATGAACCACTCATGGTTCACACTGGTTTTGTGCCATTAATTTCAAAATGGCTGACATGAATACCTGAGTAATGTGGGGAAAAACTTGTTTGTTTATTTTTAAAAAGGCTCTAGCCGAAACGTTAATAAATAAAGGGCATAAACCATGAGAGTATGTTATAGTTTTACTATTTTTTTACGATTGTCCGACGCATTTTAATCATAGGCACATTATTTCAAATTATCTTAATGAACTATCTGAGTGTAACCTATACTCCCTTTATTGGGTATATACTCAAGATAACTGCACTCAGATAATATGAAACCATGTACCTATGATTTTAATTACACAAGTGTATCAAGTAGCTTTGGAGAGTTGATGGGAAGTAGGAATGTTGGGATAGAACTTTTACCCATTATCGATAGGCACTGGATTTGCATTAGTACAAATAAAAATAAATGAGAATCATGAATAAATAATGACATCTCTTGATGGCTTTATTTAGTGTTTTCATTCTAAATATAGCTGTATGACAAACCATATTGATGGAGATATAGTTTCTGTTACGGTTAAGGCGCCCACCCATGCAGCTAGCGCTGTTTGTCTAATGGGTTCAATCCCAAAGTTGGTCATTTTAATACAATAAACGAAACGTCATACAATCAGGAGAGGGAAAATTGTCTCGTTGTTTTAACACAAAGTCTAGGATTTGTTTGTGCGAATGCTGCTTAATGTACATGTTTGTAAATCCAATGAGTGCATTTGATCACAAAACATGTACATTTGTATTTATAACATTTTTTAGATACGATATTTCGTCTTTCAGTTTAATCAAAGGTACACTCTTTGTCCATGTCGCGGCGCGTAGCTGCCAAATGACAAGGCGGAATATCGTAGCATTACGATACCATGTCTTAGCATTGCAACGCCATGTCTTGGGAAATTGGGTTCCATTTCGTAGTAATTCAACGCCACGTCGTAACATTTTGACGCCACGTCGTAGCATTGTTTGAGGCCCATATGGAAGATTGCATTATAACTCACTATTGGTACACCATGTCTAAGTAGACTTTTGAGGCCATGCCGTAGCCTTGGGACGCATGTGTCGTAGAATTGACCATAATTGCTTCTTATAACATAATGAGCGTACGTTTATAATTAATTATATATATATAAATATAGAATGCATCATTCGGTGTTCTCATTTTTGAGAGGCGATAGCCTCTCTATACTGCCATTGCCCATTTCTTAATGCAACCTGAACCGCCTTTAGGCTGCAATCGTGAAAGCTCGGCCATTTCCGTTTGTCTCCCGCAAATAAACCCTGTGTCTAACTGTAGTTATACACCAATATGATTCGCCTGGGTTATAAGTCCCAGCTACGTTCGCGTGAAAGTAGCAAATTATGTATCCGTCAATAAGATGGTTATTTTATCTTTCCCGAACAGTGTTCTTATTTTTATGATCATACGAAGACATATAATAAAAGAAATAACCCATATCTTTAAATATTATTCATAATTTATATTTCCCAAGCACGTGTTAAAAATATCAACAAACATGACCCATATTTAATTTTCGGGTAAGCGGGTTTGTTTACAAAATATACTACTTGACTTTCGGATCATTTCAAGTTAAATTATCGCCTGGCACACATGTGATTAACCGTTGCGTGGAATTTTGTAGTGCGTATTTACTGGTATAATATATCAATATAGATCTATATATTTGTGTGAACATGTGTTGGCATAATGTGTACTGAAGACCGGGGGCTGCCATTTTCTAATCATGTGACTGAAAATAGTTCCAATATGGCGCCTTGTTATGTCAGAGGTCTATTGGAATGCATAAAGGCCGAGGTGATCAGAATGCTTTAGGCTGCTATGTGAATCCGCATTCAAATAGTTCCAGAAACTGTCAACATTCCCAATACTGCTTCATATGTTTCTCCAAATTTTTAAACTGATTTAATTCAATCAGCAACATTTGTTTATTCTAAGATCAACAATTATTGTAAAACTGTTCGTTAAATCGATATTTTTGCAGAAAGTCACTACGCCGGGACGATACCGAACTTGTTTCGTAATATGAAAATGACGTGTTCATCAAATGTCCCGGCTGTATAGTTATTTTTAGAAACTTCAGTACATGGTCACGTGATGGTTTTATCAATCGTATACCGTCTGCAAAGTACTGTTATGCAATCATATGGTGTCGCTATACAAGCAGCTTTCTAGAGATGCCTCACGCTGTAAGGGAAGTGATTACAAGACGGTACTGTAGAATCTGATAAATAGGCGCGTAGTATTAGTTTAATGCCACTTTTGATATACGCATTCAATACATGTATTACATAATTATAGTCACATATGCCTAGTTTGACATTCAAGACAAGATCGGCAGTAAGAAAACGAACATCAAACGTGTAAAGTCGGTTTAAGCTTTAGTAGCAGCAACCAGATCGCCTCTCACCAGCACTCTCAGTGCTTTGATCAAATAACGTGTGGGTGTAAGTATGTCATTTCAGAACAAATATATTTCACTTAACGTACGCTTTGAAAATGGAAATTCAATTACTATGACAAATATGGCATTCGTCTAAATCGGCAATATGATAACCCACTATTAACAATTAAAGTGTATAATGGCGGAACTGTTCCTATATAAATGAAAACGTAATTTGACAGATTCCAGAAGGCAGCAATTCACTTTTTATTCCCATTGGCTGGCTGAGAGCTGGAGAGAACATGTTTTATCGGTAAATATTAAATACGCTAATGACATTGACACATACAGCGAGGTGTCGTATTGTAAACTTGCCGATGCTGCTGTTAAAATAGGAATGAAAGAGTTCACTAACAATATTGGGGCTTTATTACGTTTGCTTCGAAGTAAATCCAGTGGCTTTAGTGTCATTGCGCTAATCAGTATTTTTAATATATGTTTGCCGAATGCAATCTTGTCACACTGTGTAAACCAGAGGTCTTACGAATCCGGAATAATCTGGATCTACTGCAATAGAAAAATGAACGTTTTTGCAGAAAATAAAAGTTATTATATTTGATGAAAAATTTCAAAGTGAACAAAGTTATGGTTATTTGATTTTTTTCTGATTTATTACTAGTAACGGGCCACAGTATCCTACCACCAAACCCGTCATTGCTTTGTACAAATCATACTGTCAACACATACACACACACTTATTTATTGTCGTATAACAATACAACATATTATTCTGAACAAGTTTAACAATTTTAACTGCTCTTTTCCCCATACATACACGTACAAATCTCGGCATATTAGGACCACTTTATTTACATACATTTAAATATACGTATACCATGCCCATTCGAGTTTTTGTTTTAATTTTATTTAACACTTCCCTTTTCGTCATCAAATACTCATTCAAAACATGTTTATCATACTTGACAAAGAAAAGAAGAAAGAAAGAATGAGGGAGAGAAAGGAGAGGGAAAAAGAGAAAATTGGAGGCGTTGGATGAAAGTTACATTTGTAAACATTGCATGACAATATAGAATAATCAGAACAACATAATATCAAGTCACATGTTTTGTACCTGCTGAGCAAGAAGAGAATTGTAAGTTTGGAAGTATGTACACTGATAGATAATTGTCTATCCAATATATATTTTAGTTTTTAACAAGTCCAATATTGGATTCCTTAGTAAGATGCTTTTCTCGGCGGAGGAAAACCTGTTAGGTGCAGTTGAACACGGTCGACACATACATCGCTTAGGTAGTGTGATTGAGCCTACAGCAAGCTTATATATATTCTTATAAACATCATGCGGACATCTGATACCGAAAAGTTTCCGTTTTCTTCCAACATACTGACAACATTCACATTTGGTTTCAAGTTTATGTGGATTGTTTGACGACGTAGTTGTGTACGATGCGCACTTTCCGCTACATGCGCGCGCATTGATGCGCACTGGCAAACAGTTTTCAACTCTGATCTTCATTTGAACGTGTCTCACTGAACAGTTTGATGATGCCTCTAAGGGGGCATTCTGGCTCCTTGATTCCACAAGCATCGCAGTGAGTAACAGCAGTAACGATATATGCATCCACATCTCCACCTGAAAGTAAGCCATATACTTAAGATGCTAATTTAACAAACTCAGTACTTCAACATGTTTACAATCGTTAATTATAGTATTAATAAATATACATTATAATTGATTTAATAACGATATATAATGCCCCATCACACCGAAAAGGACTCCCTTCGGCTAACCATAACAAGGAGGCACAGTCGTATGAATATAGCTTTCCGGAGCTGTATTCGTACGATTGTGGCTTTCCGGAGCTGTATTTGTACGATTGTGACATTCCGGAGCTGAGTTCGTACGATTGTGGCTTTCCGGAGCTGTATTCGTACGATTGTGTCTCCTTACAATAATTATGTAGTTGTATTCGTACAAAAGCGTGTTTCCGTTCAAATACAGCTCCTTTTCAAAAAGTATATGTCATTCTAAACAAGAAATATCTTTGAAAAAGATAAACAGCACCAAGAAAAACGTGATTAACAGATCTCTGTGTATATCAGCCGTATATTTCGTTTACAAGTTTAACAGAAATGTATTGTTTTCGCGTTATCTTTTGTGATGAGTATAGCATATTCTGACCAACCGGGCCTTAACATTTATTTCTCCTATTTTTTTTGCAACATTTCATTTGTTTTTTAAAGTGGCCAAAAGCAGGTCAAATATCAATCTACACAGCTAACGCTGAAAAAATAATTTTAGAATGGCATGTAATATTAGACTTTCTTGCAAACTTTATTCATTCGCATTGCAAGCCTCCGAGGAGGATTGCCTATATTGTTGACAAATGTCCGTACCAACTACTGTTTGCTGTAAGAAAATGCTGTGATAGCTTTATAACATATACGTCCTTCACACCGGCTTCAGGTCCTTGGCGACTTTAAGCTTAAACTATAATGAAAAGGAAGGCAGTACACAACAGCACAACTGAAAGGCACAAAATGGAACACGACAACCCCAAAAAACAAAAACAACACAACACAGACCTCAGTGTTTAAAATTAAATTTGGTCTAGGTTGCAAAAATGCACTGAGCAACTGCACTGGAACCAATGCATGGCATGCCCCCTTCCCTTTCTACATAGGAGCGCTAACCGTTCGAATACAACTTCAGAGGAGTTGTACGCAAAGAGCGCCATATTCGTTGTGACAATATACCATTTTTAACATATCGGTATTTTCGCTACATTCGCTCAGAATAGTGTTTTCCGCTTATAAGACGATACAAAAATGGGCCTTAATTACTACAAGTTTAGCGAATCAGTCTCATTTGCGAACCATTTTTGTTCTAATTGTATTACTTTGGATTTTGCAATTTAAAATATCAGCATGAACATAAATTAGTATGCCTTGGTTAATACCCCATGCCGTTCCATTGAATTTGCTGGTTTGGTCTATTGGATGTGCAATAGATTTATATATGGTAAACAATTACGACCATAATAAGCTTGCTTCTAAACTTCTAATAAGCTTCTGCATAATGCGTAAAACTGATACATGTCCGATGTTGTAGAATAATTATTATTACTTATTGCCTTGCTTCGAGTAACTGATTATTATTTATGGTCAATAAAAAGGACCTTCAAATAAATGTCGAAATTATGAAACAATTGTAACAGAAGTAAGCATTTTGTGTATATTTAACCTTATATTGGTGTTTAATTAAAAGTTACAAGCATAGCTTGTATCGACCATGATTGTTTAGCATATATATGCGATTTATTTGTGTTTCCCCTACTAACTTACCTTATCAATAAGTTATTATTTTCTATAGCAACAGTGTAGATCATATGCAATTAGTATTTAGTATTTTCATAACATATTGTAAATAGTGGATACCATATGAATGTCTTTTCATATTGAATTAGTACAGTCTAACTTGTACTAGCGACCACGCGTATTAAGCGACCTTTGTCTTAAACGACCGGTTTCAATTCCTCCCGACCATAGTTGCTCTATTTGTCTACTGTACTAAGCGACTTTTGTCTAACGAGACCAGCGACCACTGTTTAAGAACAAAATTGATTGGTAAAATTGCATTAAGCGACCAAAAAATTATGTGTAAATCACTGGTCGTCTGAAGTGAAAGGTTGTTAATTACTTTAAACCTCATCTTAAATCATTGTCTGTTCACACTTCGGAGTTTGTCTTTTGTTAACTGGGCCCCAATTAACAGCATTGATAATCACCATTGTGTCCATAGGACATGTCATTCAGATGATTTTAATCCGATTACACACATTATTACGGATTAATTTGTGTATATGTTGCTGCAATCAGCTTGTTGTCACCGTCCATTTAGATTTGGCTAAAACCCGGTCTATTTCATTTTTTTTCTTCGAGTGCAACAACAAAAATAACGTGCAAGCAAAACTGACTTACATTAATAGCGGACTATACGTTGGGCGAAGCCCAACGGATAAGATCCGGTTTATGGTAACACCTGTGCACGTGGTTTGGTCAGAGTTTGAATTCACTAATGGATCTAAAAATTTGTGTTAAAATCCCGCACTGAAGCAAAGATACTAGAAAATGGCTGCCAATAGAATAACAAAACAATTTAAAATGCGATATTCGGCAGCTCATAAATTTTCTTTTATTTTTTAATGATGTTTAAAAATATTCCAAAAACTAGCGTAGGCCCCTGTCTAGAAAAGAAAAGATAATAATTATCAGTCTTCCATGGTTGCTGTGCAACCAATCTTTTATTTGGGGAGGGCTATTTCCTAAATGTTTTGAAAAAATGAGTTGAATAACTTGATAAAATGCAAAGCTATGTCGAGATCGCAGAGTAAAATGTATTAGAAAACAATCGACATACCGACAGATTAGCACACTAAGACAATCATGTACAGTAAAAACTCCCTAATCCGAAATCCTCCACAATCCGAAAAATTTTCAAGGTCCCAATTTTTTTCCTTCTATATTCTTATATAAGGGTACATGAAAAAACTCCGCAATCCGAAACCTCTCCAATCCGAAATCCTCCTCAATCCGAACTAAGATTTCAGTCCGGAATTGATATTTTGTTCATAAATTGAACTCCGTTATCCGAAATTCAAAAATATGTTCCGGACTGTATATTAATTTGTCAAATATATCAACAGAGTGCACCATAATTGACTGGTGACAATACACTCCATTGTTACTGTTTGTATCATAAAAGTTGACACTTTGTAAACAACCTATTGTCTATTGATGTAGAATGACCCCTTATTATCTAGCAACTTAATTGAAAAGTATGGTACATTACTTTTAACACCTTTACACAACTAACATGTTATTTTCTATACATGGACTCATCTTGTATTGTAAGTGGTCTTGATGAAACAGTGGGTTTATATTTAATAAATTTGAGAATTAAAAAGTACTTTTGTCAATATTTAAGTTGATGTAACAAAAGTATGCCATACAAGAGAGTTTTTCATTTTGAGTGGTGTTAATAATATACATGTATAAGAATTAATTACTGTTCAACGTATAACACAATGTAATTGGGAAAAGGCAATTGGTTTTGAATGTTAAATAATTTGATCACAAACTGATTTTAGTATAATATTTTTCTTATTAATTATGGCCAGAGAAATACAGCTCAATGATATATAGGAATACATGTATACTACAGGTACTGTGGTTTTCAATACATATACTAGTAGATTATTTTGGTAACACACCGAAATAATAAAAACCTCAATCCGAAATCCTCTCTAATCCGAACTTTTTGGGCAGTCTGGAGGGAGTTCGGATTAGGGAGTTTCTACTGTATATTAAAAAAACATACATACATAAATAAATGTATTAAAAACAACGTGAATTTTACGTTCAACGATTTTATATACGTCTAGATGTTAAAAACATCGTTGGGCGACCAGAAACAATAAACTTGGACATTCAACTGCAATCAAAAAGATAATGAAAAATCGAACAGGGAAGGCAGCATTCATCACAAATAGCCGAGCACAAAAGGCACAGAACGAAACACTAAATAAAACAAAGAAGAAAAAACCCAGATCACAAGCAAACGTCAAAATGCCCAACACAAAACCGAATAAGATAATGAAACTAAACCGCTAGCTGTGATCAGACTCCTGAAAACATCTGCTTTTACTGTCATTCACTACTCAGAGACAATCAGTGTACAAAATGCATATGCTTTTGTCTTACATTGTAGCATGACTCCTACAATGGGCTTTTATTGAGCGGTTGCACATTTAGAAATATGCACCTTCGTGGACCAGGGGTAGTATTCAATATTTTTCTTATTTAAATGGAGAATAAGGATGGCCAATCATATCGCCCGCTACTGACCAAGAGTTAAACAGTGGGATAAGGGATGTTTAATTTTCTTGGTCGGTAGTGTGTTGGACACTTCTTCGTATTCAGATTTCTGACAGCTAATACTAGGCATTATAGTCCCTTTGCTGTGGAAACTAGGTCATTAAGCTAGTTATAATTTATTATACTTTTCGACAGCTTGGACTTGGGCGGATCTGCACTTGTTTAGTTGGGCATTGTGTCTTTATGTGTCTTATTTTTCCTGTGCTCGGTTGGTACAGTGGGATATTGTGCTTTGTGTGTTTTTAATGTTTTCTGTGCTCGGCTGGTTAAGTTGAGTGCTGCCTTCCCTGTCTGACTTAATATTATCTTTTTTAATATGATGTGATCTGATTGATTGTCATTTTCTTAAAGTCATGTTAGATCAATATTAAATACCACCCCTGGAAAAAAACATTTGCATTTGTGTTTGGTACAAGATATTATTAAACCTTATACATGTACTAATCAGGAACACAGGCAACTGTATCATAGATAAAGATTGTTTACTGAAATTGATGAAATACATTTTAGAAAAGATATACCAGTTTTACAAAAAAAAAAATTCTTTTCATTTTTGTATTCAAAATCAATGATACAGTTACCTTTACTAGGGAATTAAAATGTATCAATAAAGCAAAAACAAAAGACGAAACACAAACACTCTAAAATGTTGGGGTACATTTTATTAAAGAGGTTATATCTAGGGGTGACTATCGAGTCCATTTTTGACTATTGCAATACTATTGCTATTGCTGAAAGTACTATTGCGATACTATTGTATTGCATGAAACTATTGCGATTCTATTGCAATAGTTATTGTCAAGATTTCAAAAACCAGAGATTAACTTGTAAATGCAAATTTGCACTGTTTAATATATCACTTTGTTCTAAAACATACTAATCTACTATTTGTTGTAATGATTTAAAATGAATTGGACTGAAAAAGATTAACATAATTTAACTAAATGCTGCATTGTTTTCAGTACTGGTGCGTGGGATTATTTAAAATTAGTTTTTTAACGAGAACGACAGATGATTTAAATTAATAATAAACTATATTTATGAAAAGGAAACTATCGTAACTATCGATATTTGAGCTAACTATCGGCGATAGTTATTGGATCGAGACTTTTACTATCGATCCATACTATCGGGACACTTGGAATCGCAATGCATCGATATTTCGATGTATCGGCCCACCCCTAATTATATCCCTATTAGACGTTATGCATGATTAAACACTATTTGCTTTCTTAAGTACAAAATCAATATTTTGAGAAAACAAGAAAAAACTGTCTGAAAACTTCTATTTACTTATGGAAAAACAAACATTTTGAACTTCAGTTAGGTCAACATGACCCCTTCCGAATTTCATGAAAATAGCCCCATAAAAAGCGCATTGAGATGCAAATTTCAAATATACACGAGTCTTATAAGTTCGTAAGTACTAATTCTAAGCCAGCGATGTGTACCTTACTTTGTTGTCTTACTTACTTACTTGTCCATTTATCAGTTTGGTCATAAGGTATACGTATTTTTAATATACACTTACTCATTGTACTAGGCTAAACACATTTGAAAAACACATGACAAAACTGGCTGAAATTATGCCTTATATACCAGAAAGGTCTTAACTTGGACTTTTTGAGATATAAGCACAACTTTTTCAGATATATGCTCATCGTAAAGTGTCCTTATCAATGCAATGTTAATTAAGTACATGTTTCAAAGCAGACCAAGAGCATTTGAAAGACAACAACGAAAGTGGTCATCCGAAATCACCAACAACCAAACAGAACATTCAATTTGATAAAAAGGTGGATATTCGCCTCGACGCTTCAATATTGACCGTTGGACAGTTAGCTACTAGTACATGCTTCAGTTTTTTCCATGTTAACTTCATGCGGAAGCTAATTCTCTTAGTTAACATACTTTGTACCCTTTTGATAATGTGCTCATTACGTGTTTTTACCAAGACCCCGTCTTACTTAAATGCCAAGAAAATATTAAAGTTTTAAAACCAGCACTTTTAAAATAAGTTTTACGAGGTGTAAGAAAGGATGAAACACACGCTCACTATTATACTAACCAAGAATGAAGTAGAAATATCATATATGCGCTACCAGAAATTCTTAAAAGCCCTTAATTGTAAATCACACATAGTCAGTGACAAAATTGTGCATTTATTTACCCGCCATGTCCTGATCGCAAATACCTGAATCAATGGGCAAATATGTAACAAGTAGGTGCTACAGATATTCTGTGCAGGAAAAACTTCAAAAATAATTAATAAAGCGACGAATTGTTATTGAAATGGAACATATATACCTTTCACATGAAAATGCCTCTTTGCGCTATGCATCTACTGTTATATCATTTTTGAGCAAATTCACATGACTATGCTCGATCAACAAGTATATTCTTAAGTTATAGTCCCATACCAATAGCTTTAAGTTCCTAGCCTTAAATCGCAGACGACAAAACATATTTTTTATCTTGAATTCAAAAGTTAAAATAGTACGCAATATGTAAAGGCGAGTTCATTGAAGGTTTTCTTTGAGTTTCATAGCAAATGGTATTGTCAATAAAAAGTTAGAGAGTCAGTTGCATTGATTTTCGAACCCCCAACGTATATATAATTGAATAAATGTTCATAGAATTGAAAAGAATCCTTTATTCAAATTTAAAGTATGTGTACTTAGTAATATCATCTAGTGTATTTAAACACACTTAACCCAATGATTCATTGTCAAACGTTTAACAAAAACAAATACTACTCTAATCACAGAATGCTATTTTTAAAATTATTAGAAATGCAACTTCTTAGATATGTGCACTTATTTCATGAAAATTCACTTCTAACAAATTGAAAAAAATATGTACATGTACTCACTCAGTTGAAGTTTTCAATTTGTTCGCACAAATGGTATCCTTCAATACTGATCCGAAGCTTATGTAGATTGAATCTCCAATTGCAGATTGGTTCCATGCGATGTGACGGGGCGACGTGGAGACATCTGTATCTGTCGTTGTTTTATCAGAAATCGGATAACTTCATTGTTTGAACGATAAATCAGCTACTGGGACACAAATCGTGTTTTTAACTGAAATTGATAAACTACAATATTTTAATGTAAACATTTTATATCACATTACTACTTCCCTCTCCGGCGATCCTCAGAAATTGTATCCAGACTGTTGAACTGAAGACATAGAACTGTCTATATTTGCTTTTTAATTGTGACTATACTTTTGATTGTCTTAGAGTCAGCGATTCAATAAGTTGTTCGCGATTGTAGTAATTACCACTACAATGAATGTCTTGAGTCACTGAGTCAATACGTTGTTTACTATTTCTCTTCTAAGTATTTTACTAAAGATGTTTAGAATTATAGATTGATCAGCTACATGTATTTACATTTTGATCTGTAATTATGATAATATTTTCAATTTGCAATTAAACATGCCATATGACCAATACTCGTGATTGTTCAGTAAAAGTGCGTCCACTGTGAGTGATGGGATTCGTCATACCAAAGGCGAGACAATTGTATCCGTGTTTCCAAGAATTAACACTTGGCAGAACAAGGACAATCTGTCTTCTCTTTTCTCACACGCTCATCTGGCGATGTATAACACCAATAGTAATGTGCCGAGAGTGATTGATATAAGTTGTAGAAAATGTTTCACAATCGACCTAAAATAAATAAGTACGAACTAAGAATGGCATACACCTTCTGACAAAAATACACAGTATTCCTAAAAGTAAGTCAGCGTCATGTAGGAGATGATTTTATTGAGATTGAGAAATATATATCAAGTGGCCACGCTGTTTAAAGGTACTCGTCATTGAAACTAGAGATTGTAGGTTCGATTCCTGGTATGAATCTTATAGTTCTACACTAGTCGGGATAGAATACTGTCCGTTAAATAAAGGTCCACATGTGCATACATGGATGGTGCATGGCATTGTTCAACGTACCGGGAGCGCAAGTCAAATTGATAATATATAAATATGTAATACATACCATTATTACATTTTAACAGACAAATACAGCATGTACAAGTCTCGTAAAGACGAAACATAATTTAGTCGGTTTCAACTTCAGAAAATATCAATAGTCATTTTGTAGTTACTAATTTGTGATATAAATCTTAATCTATAGTTAGTAGGTAGACAGGTAAATATTATTGAATAAACAAAAACTACATACATTGCGACTGTTTAAGTAACTACTGTATTCCTAAAACCCCAATGTCTATGTTTAAGTACACACACCAGATAGTTACATTGCTAAGTATCTAACTGTTTGTTCTCTCTTCTTATGGCAATTAGTTGTAAACGTTAGACCTTTAAAAACTGGTGATCCTAAAATAAATCATCAGTTTCTTAGTGAACAACCAGAGAAGGAGTCATATGTACGAGAAGAGCATAATTTGATATAAACAAATGTGTTTAAACCATATCTAGTAGATATCAGAATTATATTGTCACATATCGTCACTTATGTTTTTCGTTTACATAGCCTTACCGCTCCATCACTTTTGAAGAGGTTGCTTGAATACACACACCTCAACTTTTCAAAACTACTTTAAACTTTATTTTGAAGTTACGCACCAATGCTTTTAAAACTTCCGTATTCGAAACAAGCCATTAATGCAAATCTTTCCATAATTACTACAGAGGACAACTGGGTAGAATACAATTTAGGGAAGTACACAGCGACTAGTGTTAATTGATTGGAGTTATTAACATAGTTTGAACAGTTGGAAATTAAAGTATGGATCATACTCTTGATTATTTTTGGTTATGATAAAGGTGAGAGAATATATTAAATTTACCTGCGAGTAAACTACTTTTCTCTGATACTTTACATTGTAAGTTACAATGCATCGACTTGATGTGATTACATTAATAAAGTGTACAGGCGGTACAAGTGCTTATTCATTTACGTTGATTGTAAAACAAGTGTTTCGAATTATACCAATTACTCTCAACTCGGTGTTTCTGATGGTACCCATCGCCACGGGGTTTTGAGAGAAGAAGAAAAACTTGGTTCCTATTAATGTTGTATGCTAATTTACAAGCAAGGGGAAATATGTATTTACATACACCCATTAAAAGTTTTAAGTACACCAACACTGTAAATGGCGATATATGTAAATAGTCTATACATATCATTTTGTTTTTAGCTTAAAATATTACACAATATAGAACTACAAACGTATGATATTTGGTTTATTTTAAAACTATTATCTACGATACGGAGATATAAAAAGACCGTGCTGGAGTCATAGCACATGCATGTCGATCGGTCGTTTGGTAGATCAAATGTTTTCCGATCAATGACCCTAGCACGGCCAGACCAAGGACCAACAGATTTTATATGGAGGTTGATAATTCATCAGTAGATGACCCCATTGATTTGAGGTCACTAGGTTAAAATGTCAAAATATTCCATAATATTCGAATGCGCAACGGTTTCTGATCCACAACGTAAAATCGTAAAACTTTACAGAGAGGTTGCTGAACATCAGCAGGGGACTCCCGCAAATTTGTAGGTCAATTGGTCAAAGGTCAAGGTCGTGATGACCTTAAGCATACATGACCTTTCGGCTGTCATGAGGCATGCGTGTTTTACAAACATCTCTTGTTCGTTCTGTAACAGAAATTCTTCTGATTGTTGGGGTTTTGGTATTGCTGGATAATGAACATTTCGATACATTGTACAATAAACATTGTTGTGCACGTGCATTTGTCTGAATTTGGAGTTTTCACGGTTCACGGCTTACACCAAGCCAAATACAAATATCCAATTATCGGATATTGTTGTTATACTACTCGTTTGATCACAAGCAAAATAATGAATACGCTATCTTGTATAATAAAAAAGATACAAGTGTAACCACTCGGTGTACTTATAACTTTTAATAAGTGTATTAACTATTTGATTGTTATAGAACTAATGTGCTAATGTTCCAAATGATCAAATTTATCACACATACATTCCATTCCGCGTGACCGGAGACCGACACATATAAAACATGTAAGAGTGCAAATCTGACCAGTTTGTTCGAAACATAATATATTGTATTATTTGATGATAAATATATATGCGACTGTATTTCAGAACAGATGGCAAAATGATATCAGTGGGTGTGTTGTGTGTCCTTCTGCCTTTACTTCCAGTTACTTTAGGTAAGTTATAGAATCTACATAAAACTGTTATCGAATATATAAGTTCTTTCTACATTTATCTTAGACTCGATAACTTTGTATTTAGTTAACGTGAAGTAATTGCAGTATCTGTGATAAACTCAATACATGTATTGTTTATTATGCTTTCAGCTGCAAATTGCCAAATTGCCAACTGCGTAGTGTGTAATGGTAACTCGGTATGTGATTCATGCAATGATGGCTATTATTTGGAATCTGGAGCATGTACACGATGTCCTTTACAGTGTACACAGTGTACTGACCATGTAGGATGTGAGTCATGTATTGATGGTTATTATTTGGTATCTCCAAGAACCTGTTCACAATGTCCTTCACAATGTGCGCAATGTACTGACGTTTTAGGATGCGAGTCATGTAATGATGGGTATTTTTTGGAATCTGGAAAGTGTACACGATGTCCTTTACTATGCTCACGGTGTTCTTACAGTTCACAATGTACGTCTTGTGTAAGAACACACTGGAATCCTGGTACACTGTGTAACAAACCATGTTCTAATAATTGCTCTAGAGGTGGCTGTGATGATAAAGGATACTGCCATGAATGTAAAGAGGGAACATTTGGTCAAAACTGTGAACATGACTGTGCTATTTGTAGAAACGGGGAATGTGATCTGAAGCAATGTACGGAGGGATGCAAAGATGGTTACTTACAGTACAGTACAGGATCAGGATATGCAGATTGTTATCAATGTCCTACAAATTGTGCAGAATGTTCTAATACAACATACTGTACCCGGTGTACACCAACATTTTACAGATCTCCTTATCATAATCCAACAACTGGTAGAACATCTATGTGGTGCAATCAATGCGATGAAGACTGTGTACAATGCACATCCATTGACCAATGTCCACAGTGGTGTCATACTGACTGTATCAAACAAGGATGTGAGGCTACAGGGAGTTGTGTGACTGCAACATCGAAGCCACATTCAAGTAAGTCAATGATATAATAGCGATGTAAATTAATTGTATTGTATATCATTGTTCAAATCGTATGTGTGGATCCCTCATTCATACCGTATTGGTCAAACGGAAAACTAGTTCAAGTCATCGTCAAATCATTTTTCGGATAAGTGTATTGAAATACAATGTTAGTCATATGTGGCTATTCACTCACACATTCTTTTTCTTTTAAATTATTTGAACACAACCATGTCTTAAATTCAAATTTGTATTTTTGTTTCCATGTACATCATTTAACATGCATAATATAATGCAGAGATTACTTATGCTGTACTACAGCTTCTAGTACCAAACCAAGTACTACTACTGTTACTACTACTACTAAGAAGGTAACAAACCAACCTACAGGTGGTATTCAAACATCAGCACCTACAAACGCCTCCGAAACAGTCGCACAACCAAAGCCAACATCATCAAAAGACACAACTACGAAGAGCAATGAAGAGACAGTAACAGACGAAAATACAGCAGACGACAACTCTACGGTGATTATTGGAGCTGCAGTAGGCGGAGGAGCGTTTCTCGTGATTGTCGTGGTACTCATAGTATGCTTCATTAAACGCAGGTATGTTTGTATTTATATATCAGGATGGATTATATAGAAAACACGCGTAGGGATGGCAGAGTTTCTTTATTTAATGGAATTAATTAATTAGAAAATAATTTGTTTGCATAGTAACATCAAATCAAGCCATTCAACACTTTAGGTTATTGTCTTAACCATTGGTGCACTGTTGTAATTTCCTTCACACCTTTATACCTTAGAATGTATCCTAGAATGACAGTACCGTTCTAGTCTTGAATACTGCTCATGTTAACATAGCCATGATAATATTTGCGAGTGCCCTACTTACCAAGTACTAGTAGTTTGGGATTTGGGGACTCTTATTGAGGATGACAAGAATGACAACCACCACATGAACAGTTCATGCATCGTTCGTACAGATAACTAAATGGATATGTCCATTGCCGCTAATAACAGCACATTGAGACAAATTTAAGTAATCAGAGGAAAGGAACAAGAAAGAACTTGAAAATAAAATTGTACAAACTATTAGTGTTATGCAAATTAGAAAAGCTTCAGTACATTTGTATTTGTCTTATGAAATTCATTTTATAGATCAAACAAGAATTCCGAGAATCACGTGGATGGAAATGGTAACGACCAAGTCAATGTTGAAGCAGGTAAAACGCATTACAATATGCCATTAGTTGTACATGTACAACATGTATAAAATATTATTGAGCCTATAATACTGTCACTACGAGTGCATTACCTCAATCATATACACATACGTACATGTCTAATGTTGACATTTTGCCCATTACTCTTTGATTCAATGCTTACACACAGTTATATTTAGATCTTCCTAGATTTCAGCATTTTAACTTTAATTTACAATCTTTTAAACCGGGTTCGGATGAAAGCCCAGTGTCAACAATGTACTACATAGTAAACTTGTACACGTAATTGTACACTTGTAACTGGTATATACGTTTGGTGTTTTGTTTTAAATTATCATATAAAAATAGATTATCCAGTATACGCCAAGCCAACCAAACCAAGTACAACTCCCGAAGAACCGACACAGGATTATCTGTATGCCGTACCAAACAAAGCAAAGAAGCCAAGTAGACACACGAAGAGTGAAATAGAGGAACCACGAAAGCTTGCATACAGTAATGTAATGGTTGACTTGGACATGGAACGTGTACAGGAAACAAATGTTGATGCAGTCCAACTTGAAGATGTTGAAGATGACAGGCTTACACATGCTATTGATATGGGTAACTTTCAAATTATGCTTTATGAATGGCCGCTAGTGTTCGACGGCTGTAAAAACTACCCAGTTCTTTACTATAGTGTAGTGATCATTCATAGTGATCATTCACGAAATTCAAAGTCCGAAGTATATCATTCATTGCAGAATGAGTATAAAGGCTTGTTTGAAATATCATTTTTTCAGGATATGGATGGTTAGTTATATGTCTGGGTGGATAAGCGCTGCTGCCAATTGCATGTGACTTTGGATTGCCCGTGCGCTACAGTATCTATAAATCCTTATTTATTAAGTGAACTCTTTCAATTCCATTTCCGAGTATTTCTTATGACTTTCACAACTTACAATAATAATATGTGTCACCATTTGTAACATTGTAACGAAAGACATACAGCGATACATATACAGCATTAACAGTTGATGATAATTTGGGGAGGAAAAACACTCGGTAGTAACAGCAGAGCACACAGATGCACATCACAAATGTTACAAGATAAACGAGAAGACACAAAACACACAAAAAGGAACACATACAAATAACATGATCATTTTATGCTCTATTGTTTCCGTCGAGTGCTGCCTTCCCTGTCCGAGTTGTCATCATATTTTTCTTATGAGAATCCAAGTCTGCATTTGGAGCAAGATCACTATACAAAATTAAATTACATACCATTTTAAAATTTCGAAGTAGCATTATACTAACTTTCAAGAGCCCATACTACCAACATTAAATAATGAAGAAAACCACAAGTTACCATTTGTTTAGAAATATACCAGCTTGAATCTCCTTTACAGGTACTAACATACCAACATCAGATACGTATTATAACATGGAAGGTCTAGTACGTAGTCAAGTAAAAGTGACACAACTACTAGAGTATGTCAAGAAGAAATCGGACTTTGAAAGTGAATTCAAGGTAATGACAAATAAAAGTACTAAATACAACAGCTATTACATAATTAATACTATTATCTGATACTATATTCAAGTATTTGTCTACCTATATTTACGACCATTCTTGCAGCATTGCTGATGTTAAGTGTTAAATTATTCGATACCAAATATAATAATAATCATACCTGGAAGCACTCATCAGCAACAGCAGCACACGAAATACTACACCGATACCGCCTCAGACATTCCAACGAAACCGGAGCAAGTGCCAGAAGACAAGGGACAATACCAGACTAAAATGATGACCACACACTTCAAGTCTTGATACTTCTGCTTTATCAACAAACATAATGCAAAGTTTTTCGTAGTACCTACCTACCTAATCCTCTTCAGGTTGGTTTGCACTTAAGGCCATCACCAAAGAACGCCAATGTTTTCTATCTGCAGCTAGTCTCTCAAAAACATTCTCCGTAGTACTTCTCTGGTATTGTTGCAGTACTTATTGCACGTGTTAGGGTTTTTTCTACAACATTAACTCGTACATTTATAGAAACTGTTGAAAGGATTACAAAGAAGTTGTGATGAAGCTCTTAAACCTGATAATAGGAAGAAGAACCGATACAATGGCATCTATGCATGTACGTATGTTGTCTTCATAGTTTTGTTGCCAATGTCCGATTTTGAATGAATATTACTGTTAGTGACAGTTAGTATATTTATGAGAACGACTAACAAAATACAAATATTACCATCGCCAGGATCATCAATTTCTATCTGGTAAAGAATTGTATATGATTTTGTTAAAGTTTCTTCTTGAATATCTTCCTTTTGTAAATCATTTCAATAGACATTTTACACGCTATACTGTGCCTTGCTAAACTATTGTTAATGCATCAAAAGGACATTGTAACTACCTATTGAAATGGGCATTTAAAGTATAAACAGGAAGTTTTGATGTACAATATATACGTACATAAACGTACTACCTATAATTGGCAATACTTTGCATGAAATGCAAAATACCGATATGCACCTGCGCAGCTTGAAATAGATACTCCATTACCTTCCGTAAGGGAAAAGGAAGTTTTGAATATCAGTTTAATCTGATTGTCCGTGTTCACATTCTCATTATGAAATACTTTTGCTATCATTTCTAAAGGCAAGGCAACTGGTACAGTGTTAGATCCGATTACAAGTGTTCTTTTTGATGTGTAATTTGAATGATGTGTTTGTTTATTCTGCAGACGATGCAACAAGAGTTGTCCTGAACAGCGAGTCATATATCAACGCAAACTATATTGATGTGAGTAATAATTGCATAAACAATCAATTCTTTGCCGCTTACCACCTAAATTAAACAACCACCTGTCATTGTCATAAGCAGCCAACCGCTTTTAACAAACATTGGCCATTTTCATATTTGATTCATCTTTATCAAAAAGTTACCAAATTTTAACATCCGGATTTGATACCTTTTTGATTGGCTACCTTAGACAAATTATATTGCACCATTATATTTGCTTTACTGAAATACAAGTGACATCCACATTTGTTGCCTACTCAACCAGTATGAAATAGAAATACCTTTCTTTGTATTACAATGTACGTTCATTGTGCAATCTACGAAGCTTAACAGATGTGTGCTTTATATATTGAATGTAAACATAATATTGGTATTCAAAATAACTAAATGTTAACATGCACATTCATAAACCAAGACGAGAGATCGTATAGACCACGTTTGTGCAATGAATGATTGTGATCAGTCAAACCGTATGCATAGAAGTTTAAAATTACACACTAAATAGAGCCCGTCTTCTCTGTTTGATACTCGGTGAATCTAAATGAATTAATTTCTATCATATCTAATAAGCGCTTTGTGTTTCCAGCCAGTTTGAGAACCTCAACTACATCATTAACATGAGTTAAACTCATCACATCATATGCATGGTAAACAATACAAATATATTGTATACCATTGTTATATTACAGGGACACAACCACACACGCGCATATATCGCTTCACTTGGTGAGTTATGTTCACTTTGCTATTGAATGGTTATATGATACTGCTTTGTTAACGTATAAATGTCTCAATATTACATTAGTTTGAATACTGCAATACTGAAGCATCTTGACACGTAACCATCATGTACTGGAACTACGACCCTGCGCACGTACTATAACCACCGTGCATAACAATGGACGAACTCGAGTCAACCAGATGCTGTTCGCAAAAGGAATGATGTAGTCTTGAAATTTTTAGCTTTACATGTATGTTAAATTCCTTTAGCTGAGATATGAATATTTTCTAAACATGATAATGTCATGGATGGCCTTCGATTAAAACATAATTTATACTGATTATGTTATATTATTGAGTCGAGAAATGGCTAGTATACGTCTTTGTATTCCGTTGCTTCACCACACTATTCGGACACGTGTTTGCATTTTGTGTTTTAATAATCTATTGTTATTGCATTACACATATATCAATTACTATTATTGTGCGAATATGTATGCTAGTTATGTTTGAATGAATGTATTACATGTGTATATGTGTTGATAATTCGCTCTTTGTGCTCAATATTCCGACCTACAAGGTCTTACTCAATATTTCGCACCTTCTTCAAACCTTTTGTAATTTGTAAAGACTTTCTCTGTTAGGACCGACTGCGGACACGATGAATAAGTATGCTACATTCTGGGAAATGGTCTGGCAGGAAGATGTGGAGGCAATTGTTATGTTGACCAATCTGAGAGAGGGAGAAGTGAGTACTCTAAAAACATTGATCAATAAGTTAAATATTGATATCAAAACATCTAAGCCCTTTATAATGACATTGTGAGAAAATAAAGCAATGAGGATAACAAGCGAATATACCTTGATGAATAGAGTCAGTCACATATGATGTCATGATAGGAAAAGTGTGTATGAATGACGGTATTGTATGCGTGTAAGAGTAAGCAAAATTTAATAGAGGGTTTCGTTTTTCGTTGATTTGCATTTTCATATTCAAATAGTATTAGACCAAACTTTTGTATTAAACAGAAAATGAAATGTGAACAGTACTGGCCGGACCAGGGTATGGCAAAAACATGCGGGAAATATACCATTCTTTGTGTCGCCGAGAAAATGTTCGCCGAGTTTGTTGTACGAGAATTTGTGATTCAGGATGATGAAGTAAGATTTTGATTGTTTTGTTACATTTGAAGTGTGGACTTTAAACAGTCAGTGTGTTATATGTTGAATACGTTTGAGAAAAATCATTTTTTGGGTTTGAAATGTCTCAGAAAGGGACAACTGTTTTTGTATTCATTATGTCTCAGTAATTTTCAAAGAGAAATGCATGTATTTTCCATTTAACAAATACAATTTAGAAAATCGATTGTTATAACATCAATTGATTCTGAATGAATAACTTGACTCTTGGTTGTGTGGTTAAGCTGGTATGCGACCAGTAGGACGTCAGATTCATTGTGTCCCATGCTTCTCAAAGCTAGTTTATTCATTGTAATGGAAGTTTACAGGGATTGCTTGTGATGATAATTATGGTCCTTGTTTAAAAGTTTTGAACTTCAAAGTTTAATGTTTGTTTTTAGTATTCTGCCAAACATAATGTAGTACAATATCACTACACAGCGTGGCCTGATAGATATGTTCCTGACTCGGTAGTCTCGCTTGTTGCATTCAGAGACAAAGTGGAACAACGACAAAGAAAGACAACGTCACCAATGATAGTTCACTGCAGGTATTTATTACTTCAATTGTTTGTGTAAGAGATACTAGTTCGTTCAACATACCATATAAATTGTTAAGGTTGAATATTCGTTATCGTAGTATATTCAGAAATTACTAATAATGTCGTCCAAAATGGACTGGAAAACAGATAATTGTCACTATTGGTGTAAAACCGTAAATGTAAACGGTGTATGTATCATTGTGTTTGTTTCAGTGCTGGTATAGGACGGACAGGCACTTATATAGCACTCGACACTCTGATCAAACAAGGACGAGAGGAGGAGTATGTGGACCTTTTTGGTTGTGCAATTGGTCTCCGTGGTCAGAGGGTCAACATGATTCAAAATGAAGTAACTTACCTTAAAATTCCTTACTTTTGTCTGTGGTTTTCTTTCGTTCTTCCTAATGGTCTGTTTAGATGTGTGTATCTTAGGTATCGGAATCACATAGGAAAGAACATTTCTCGTGCATTTCATGTCCTACTCTTTTATTCTTTTATATCTTAATATGAAAACAGTCTTCAAAATAATTACTAGAAAACAATTGTTTTCGGATTTTTGCAATCGATCTCTTTTTTAAAAATAAAAACCGCCGCCAATACATTTAAGCGTTTACGTGTAAATAATTGACTTTTATTTCGACAGGTCCAGTATGAGTATCTACACCAATGTGTGCTTTATGCATTGATTTGTGACACCGAACCTGTCCATGAATCAACAATACATCGCAAGGTTACTGAAGAAAGGATTGCCGCACAGTACAAAGTAAGTATGTGACAAATATGGTGGGACTGTAGGTGCCGTGTTAATTGTAAATTAATGCAATGCCTCAGCACTAGCAATACTCTAGTAATCAAATATTAAACGTTATATACGTTTTAGGTATCTATAAGTTGTAGAAACCATTGATAACACACAACCAACACACTGTTCCGTAACAGAAGTTTGAGCTTGGGCTAATCAATGAGTTAGTAGGCCATTTAATGAGTGCGCAGTCAACTCTATATTTCAAATGCACCGTTCATGTTTGATAAATTTGTATGTAAGCAATATTATGATGATATTCTACTCATATGTTACAGGCAATGATTGCCCTGGATTCTGTGATCGGCAGAGAATCGTTGAGATCGACTGGACGTCATGCAAGAAAGGAAAACAGGACAGGTTCGGACATACCAGGTAACTCTTCTCTGATGAATTTAGTGGCTTACTGTATAACAAAATACTATACATACAATACAAAAGAAACTCATTTAGATAATATTAAATCAGACATGTGGAAACCCAAAAAATCCACACACAGTTTCACATGCTAAAATATCTATGTAAAGATATACTGTTTAAGTTAGAAGACATTGACTCCAGCAAGATACGCGACCAAACAGTCACCAACTTGTCAATCTATAAATAGTGATAATAATGTTTTCGTTGAAAAGGTTTGCTGACTACTGTTGTTATATGAAATAATAATTGTTTTACTAATGCAATAAATGAATCAATAATTCACAATGCTTCGAATATTATACAATCGCTAAAATTCGTTTGCAACACATTCTCATACATATCGCATACTATTTGACATGATAGGTTTATGGTCCGATGGAATTGTGACTCATATTGTCTGTAATCATGTTTCAGATGACCGCTACCGTGTTCAGCTGACATCATCAAATAATAGCTACATCAACGCTGTGTTTATAAACGTAAGATTTGTATTACATCTAAGCTATCACGTTTATTGTAGATTAAATATATCTTTATTTTGATTCAAATGCCGTGATCTGCACAAATATTTTCGAATAGCATCATTATCAACGTTTGTGTATCATGTGTGTTCATGAGCACTTTCATTTATATCATTATTTTGATTGTGTCTTTTTAATTCGAATAATGAATATTTTTTCAAGATTTAATTGCTATACGGGTTTCAAAATTGTCATTCTTCAAAATAACTTGTGTGATAACACTATTATTTCATACTAGTAGTTACACTAATATTTTATGAGTATTAGCATCATCATGATATTCTTTCAGGGTTACGTTCGAAGAAACCAATATATTGCTGCACAAACTCCAATGCCTTCCACGTTACCAGATTTCATATCCTTGGCTTATCATAAAAAGGTCCAATGCATTGTTAGTTTAGATGACGAAAACGCATCAGACAAGGTTAAGTCAATTTTTGATTGGTGTATACATATTATACTGTGTATATGTTTTGAAAAGTATTCCGTACGGTGAGATGAAGAGAGTCGTGCAAGTTTTGAGCCTGAAATGTCTGCAAAAGCTTATTAATATTGGCATACGGACCATATACCACCATTTAATACATGGATAGGACGGCTAACCAATGACATGATCTGTTTTTAAAGAACTTGCATATTTGCATATTGTGGAAATCTGAACTTCATTATTATGTATATACATGTATTCAATCGAATAGACAGAAATATTAAAGACCACTACATCCCTTTTTCTAAATTTTTCTTTTTCATAAATTTGGAACGGCTGCATTAGATCTAAATAAATAAATGATGAATATTGATATCGATAGTTTTCTGCGCAGTCATTTAATATATACATTGTATATACATTTGTGTGTTGTACCAGTATTTATTTCAATTTATTTAAGCATGATAATTCGGTAGCTTTGAACAAAAATGTCGTAATTGCTACTCTACGACCTTAAAACCAATACATATTTCAAATCTGCATTACAAGCCACTGCTATGAGCATATTTTCATGAAAATCGAAACAGGTCATGTTAAACAAGCTTGTTTTCCATAAGTAAAGAGCAGTTTTCAGACAGTTTTTTCGTGTTTTCTCAAAATAGCGTTTTTGTACTAACGACCTTCTCATTCTAAGCTATCGAATTAATTTAGAATTATCTCTATACAGACCGTGGGACATTACCTTCCACAAGATAACAAGATGTGTACGTTCGGGAAGTATACACTGCTATGTACGGGAAGTAACAATACAGAGGAATATATTGTACGGGAACTGAAGTTATCACTCGCTGGAACGGTATGACCGACATAGTTGTCTTAAACTGATAATATCACACGCCTTTACTTGATATATATATTGTAGTTGGTGATCCTTTGGACCGAATATTCAAATATTTGATCTGTATAGCTTTGACAAAATTATTTAATAAAGGGGTGTTTAATTGCAATTGAAATGTTGTATAAGATGCCATAATACTAAAAAAATGCATAAACATTAAGTCTAAGATTATCAAAACTGTATTCATAGTGGTCGTAATACACCAACTAGCAAGTGTAATCGATTTTTCTTGTTAAACGTCTATTGAATTTTGACGAACAACGTGCTTAATCATTTGTTTCATTAAAACTTATTTGTTACCAGTAAACAGAAAGGACCAAGCGCATTCGGTGTTCTTTCGTATTTATAATGAGGCGTTGCACTTTGTGATTGCCATGGCAACAGCAATGTTGTGAAGTCACGGATACTTCTTATATTCTCAGTTTGTTTATTTTTCAGCCATCATTCGAAGACCTGAACATACGCCATTTCCAATTCCATGGTTGGAAGTCTAAGGATGTTGTACCACATGACAAAAAAGCTTTCCTGAAGCTGATTGTGGAGGTCAACAAAAACATGGACAAACGAAAATCAGATTGTCCTATAATTGTTCAATGTCTGTGAGTATCTAAGAAACACATGCAATTGTGATTCTGCTGTTTTGCAACCATCATTTCTTCAAGTGTCACACATATTTTTTTCTCTTCTCCGGATATATTTTCAGCAGAATTGTTTACATTTGGTTTCCTTCAAAAGAGCATGGTGACCTTTTAAAACGAATTACCGCGAGCACTTTTTAGACTTCGAGTAGAAAACGTGAACTTTCTTTAATTGACTATGACTTCTGACTTGCCGTAACTGTATCGGATTACCTCCAAGTATCCCGATTGTAATGATATCAAGTTATTTTACAGCGAGAATGTCATTTCGTACACACTATTTATAGTAATACACACGAAAATAGCATGACGTTAAAAATTAATGCAAAACATGTAATACAACCAAACATTTGATGGTGTTTACCAAAATCATACAGCCAATGCGTCTTAATGAATCATACTTTTAAAAGTCCAACTTAATAAAATTAGACATGTGTTTCTTTTCGGCATACAGGGAAGGCAGCAAACAACTTAACTAGCCGAGCACAGAAAACATAAATAAATCATGAATGCTAGTAAACTACCATTTATAATTTATACAAACATGTTATACATTTTTTGTCTTAAGCACTGGTGCCGAGAGAGCGGGGATGTTTTGTGCGGTTTCTACAATGTTGGAACTTCTAGTTGTTGACAAACAGTTGATTGGAATCCATTCAATCAGTCATGTACGAGACAGAAGGCATTTAGCTATACACAAACAGGCAAGTACTATAATATGTCTCCAAGATACTTGACCCGCCCAATAATAAGACAACTCTTTGAGCCTATGGACATTATTTTTCGTATTGGGTTGGTCTTAATATTGAAGCTTAATGAAGCACAAACGAGTGACAATGGACTTGAAAATGGGTGTGTTAATTTTGGAGTGGTCTTATTATTGAAATGAGCTGTGTTGTTTTACTGTTTTGTAGGGCGGTCTTTGTATGTCAAGTAAACCGACGTAGGCTCTAACCAATTATGGATTCTGATTTCCATGATTGGAAGTCGCTGAAGAATTGTTGTGAGACTAAAGAAATTAGAGGTTTCTGTTGTCAACTCAAACAGAATGGGGCTTCGAAATTAAATTGTTAAAAGTTTGATGATTCTATAGCTCTGTTTAGTGTTATTGTTTGACTAAATACGCCTATCAAAAAATAACACATTCGGATGCACTCTAATAGAATGATACGACTGTTGTTTTTCAGGAGATGTTCAAGTTTTGTTACGACTGTGTGAAAGTGATGATTGATCTATCAGACAAAGATCCATACTATAACTTAGTATCACTAGCTCGACAGTAGACTGTTGTCAGAGTGGACATACATACTACATATTATGTTGATAACGGAGCTTCATCAATCTATTTTTTTACCATTAAGTGTCCCCTTATGTTTGGTGTTGGGAATCGCCAAGCATCGTCTGACCATATCATGTAACTTTTCTTATGAAGCTTGTGAATTTTAATAGTATCGTTTTGTTAGTCGCTTGTATAAGTTTGATATCGTTCTTTCTTCTGATTTCAAAATGCGTTTACCCAGAGGACCTTTGATGGGAAGTGTCTAACTATTCATATGAAACTTATACTACAGTCTACATGTACAATGTAGTTTATGCGCAACAAATTGTTGGAGTTAACCTATGGGAAAATGAAACTGCTATTATGCCATAATGCCGTATATATATAGTAATTCAACTCTGTGTACTTACTGTACATTGTTTATGTGTTTTATGAGCTTGGTTGCTACTAAAAGATAATTATAAATCGTAAAGGAAAAGCATCAATCGAAAGAAACAGCAGATCGACACAACCATAAAAATGATCAGTTAGATGAAAAGGAACAGGAAGAAAACACTACTCAGCACTCTGACAGCCAAACTCCTTACAGCAATTGAAACTGATCCAGCTAAATGCTATTTTAAAAGTTAACATACATTCAGCGTAGCACAAGGGAGATCACTGCCTGCTGCACTAATCATTTAAACATATCCGAAGTAAAAACCAGTTAACAATTTCGAACCATAAGGACAACTAAGCATTACAGGGATGACACAAAAGGTTTAGTGACAAAACTACTTTTAAAATTAACTTTGTAACATTTACTATAAAGTGGGCAATACAAACATAAGCAGCATTAAATTCAAAGTGTGTACTAGTAATTGCTGATAAATGGTCTTAATACTTGTGTTTGTCATTTGAGAGAGTTCCTGCTTAAAGTGATTGTGTGCATTGCCTTCTGTATTTACTTCATTGATCTTTATATACTTACATTACAATGCATTTAACTATCATCAACTTTTAGAAAGTCTCGTTGAATGATAGAATTTTGAAACTTTACTCGAGGACTTTAAATATTGGAATTAGTTTAAACAATATTTATTTGTTTATAAACACATACTAACCATTCATTTACACATATAAAGGATTGAGTAGAAAGCTAAGCTTATTTATAAACTAGTTCCTTTTTTGCAATTACTAGTAAGTAGTAACCAAATGTACCATGCTTTATCCCATGTTATTATGTACAGTTTATCATGCGTTAATATTAATGCTACTAATTTGTGTTTATGTGCGATTTGAATACCTTTATATTGTAACATACTTATTATTTGTTGACTGTTTTATATCTATTGAATTTTACGCCGTTTTCCAACTGTTTTATATATATTGTATTTTACGCCGTTTTCCAACATTTACAGAATGTACTATAATACTGATGTTAGACTTCTTCGGTTCTTCTGGAATGAATTATCAACTCGTACTAACTTTCACATGTATAGGACATGACCTTAACCATTGTCACAGATGTATAGGACATGACCACAACCATTGTCACAGATGTATAGGACATGACCAAAACCATTGCAACGAAAAACCATATCCTTCTATACCCGGGTAGCATTATATTTGTTAATTCAAAAAGAGGATAGAATTTCAACACACGGGAAAGTAATAATATACATTGTATGTCAATTTCAAAAATGCATTATCAAAGTCGTTGGTGTCAGTTCCATACATTTTATTATGATTTGAAACTACATGTGTACCTTAAAACCGCATATAAAGACCACCATCTCATCAGTAATACCTCTTTTAGATCATTCTTTTCTTCATGTTTCTTTATTCAAATTCGTTAATGATCAGGTCCCAAACATGCTTTTACTATTGAGCTTTTTTTTAAGTTTAGTTGAACTCTTTGTACATTTTATTGACTTTTTATAGAATTTACTGAAAACTGTTGTACTAATTGATGCTTTTTTTAATAAAGTATTATGCACAAAAAGTGTTTATGTTTTTATAAGTAACCCTCATAAATATTATAATCCAGCAATTAATCCCAGTGACATTTGTATTAGAGTGCTTGATCTAAGTAATCCGTCATAATGTCCCACCCGAAACAATTTCAACAATGACTAAAGAAATGGAGAAGTGTTTGTTACATTGAAATCTTAGACAATATATACTCGTACCATCTTAAACGGCGATCATTGGATGTTTAAAGGTAAGTCAGATTCTACACCTCATTCAATTTGTTTAACACTTATTTATTTCAAGTCATTTAGCTAACACCGACTTACTGGAATCTATTATTACTAACCATTTGATTAACACTGTTTAATTAGAGTTTAAGACAATGTGTTCTTTCATGCAATTTGCTTTGGAATCTAGGACAATGTGTTCTTTCATGCCATTTGCTTTGGAATCTAAGTCAATGTGTTCTTTCATGCCATTTGCTTTGGAATCTAAGACAATGTGTTCTTTCTTGTCATTTGCTTAACGAGGGTTTATTTCAATCGGAAATAATGTGTTCCTTCTTGTTATTCGCTTAAAACTGATTTATTGGAATTGAAGACAATGTGTTCCTTTTTTGTCATTTGTTTAACGCGGGTTTATTGGAATCCTTCTTGTGATTTTGTTAAATGATTATATTAAGTCAAATAGGGAAGGCAGCACTCAACTTAACCAGCCGAGCACAGAAAACATTAAAACACACAAAACACAATGCCCAACTGAAAACACGGCATCCCGTCCCGAAAGTATGCCGCCTCAGTTAGTCAAACTAAAATGGAACGAAAGCCAAGCGACGAGAAAATAACAACTGGGCATTACTCACCACAACGACAATCTACAACACATATATAGTGTACATGCTATTGTAAAGATACGAATCAGCCTTGTGCTGGACAACGAAATGCTATAGTAGCAGAATGACACATACAAAATGAACAAAGTTTAACAAAAAGGTACAATGGCGAAATATTTTTGTATTTCTACTATAAGTGGACAATACATACATAGAGGAACACTGGTTTATTGGAATGTTAGACAATGAGTTCCTTCTTGTGATTTTGTTTTATTGGAATCTAATGTGCTCTTTCTTGCTTGTTTATTTGGTTAATACGGGTTCATTGGAATCTAAGCTAATGTGTTCAATTAAGTAATTTGGTTAACACAGATATATTGCAATCTAAATCAATGTGTTCCTTCTAGTCATTTGATTAACACTGGTGTATTAGAATCTAAGACAATGCGTTCTTTCTTGTCACTTGGTTAACACTCGTGTAGTTGAATCAAAGACAATGCGTTCTTTCCTGTTAGTCATTTGGTTAAAACTGGTTTATTGGAAATTAATTTGGTATCTAAAACTTTCTTTTCATGCTAATTACTTGTTCTCCAGTGGTTTATAAAAACATACTATAAGCATTTTTGTGATAGTTTTATATTTTGTTTATATTTGATATGGTTACACTGAAATTCATATACTCTATAGGCACTGTCTACCTACCACCAGCAAATATTCGTACATATTTCTACGCTCGTAAATACTCCTCAGCGATGGAAGAATTGCAATTGTCGATATTGTGCGATTTGGTGTCAGTGGTCAGATAGTCAATATATGATTCAAAATGTAGTAATTTACTTTTCTCGTGTAGTCAGGGTTACATATCAAGTACTGTTTTATTATAATTTACATTCATCTTTATCATCATTTGTATATCGTCTGTATCAGTATGGGAACATGCTCCTAGTGACAGTTTCTCCTTCTTTCATAGTGTGTGAACAAAAAAAGGTTGGTAAAATCAATAATATTATGGACATTATCTTTGTACGCGTTAACTATCGTTTATGTTCTAAACAGCAATAATTTGAAGCGCTTGTTGGTTGGAATTTGTACCTTAAAGACATAAGAATATTCTCCAAATTTGATGATAACATGTTAATTGTTTAACGTTCCGATTTGAATTATATTTCCACAGAACCAATATAAGTTTCTACACAATTGTGTGCTGTATGCATTGATTGGTGACACCGAACCTGACAAGGAGGCAGCTAGACATGATCATGATACAGAAGAATGGCTAATTATGCACAGATTTCGAAGTCCACAGTGTGTCTTTCATTGCGGAGTGAATATATAGGCTTGCTTGAAATATCCATTTTTGGCGATGTGGATGGTTCGTTCTATGTCAGACTCTTGCGTGGATGGTTATGCGCTGTCGTAGTTTCTGTGTGGCTTTGGCTTGTCTATGCGCTACAGTATTTACCGCATATAATGTTGCTTTGTGGGTTTACCTTTTGATGTGCGTTCGGCCCTATATTGTTTACAGTGTCCGAATTTCTTGTTCCGATTATGTTTGACTGACTACATTGTAAGGCTGTCGGAGTAGGACGTCTTGATTGTGAAGCTGCTCAATTACATTTGATTCTTGTTCATTTTATGTTTTTCCTTGTGATTTGTGTTTGTAATCTATGATTGTATGCGTGTTCTTGTCGTGCCTTTAGTTAGTGATCAGCGTTCTGTTGAGTACTGCCTTGTCCGATTTTATATTATCTTTCGGCTAGTACCGACCTCCAACTCAATCTAGTTTCTAGTGTCCGTGCTTCCGTGTTAGCCATGGAAAGAATGTATTGCAAACAAATATAATAACAACAATCTTGATGATAAAATTTAATGCCCACAATAGTATTACAGACTTATAAACAACTTCAATGGAATTGCATTGACTAAAACTATTGTGTACACACCTTCCGTGCACATGTTTAATATTTAACAGAATTAAAAGCATTTAGCGAACACACTGTCATTTCCAAACAGTTAAACATATTTTGAGTACTCATTATTCCAAGATAAAATTTCAAAAAACAACTGTAGACAGTAATTACTATTTAATTATATAATTGCCTTTTAGAAAATGACAAACGAATATTACCCAAACACTATAGTAATGCATATTATTGTACATGTAGTAGATATAGACTTGCCTGATAAGCATATGTTAATAGATTTAATTAAAGTGGCATATAATGGCCATGTTGACTTGAACTCTAACGGGTCACGCTGTTAGAGTTGAACACGCTTTAAGGAAGGCAACAACCGAGGGCATGGATTCACGATTTATTTATCAAACCGTATATCAATTTACTGTAACAAACTACCGAGATAAATATGTCGTACACCGTCATAAGATCGAGTACGCTCTAGGTACTCGAGTTGAAACATATCGGGATGACGTACGCTCCAAGTACCCCGTAATAAGACCAAGTACGGTCTAGGTACTCGAGTTGAAACATATCGGGACGTACGCTCCAAGTACCCCGTAATAAGACCGAGTACGCTCCAGGTACTCGAGTTGAAACATATCGGGACGTACGCTCCAAGTACCCCGTAATAAGATCGAGTACGCTCCAGGTACTCGATATGAAAACTCTATCTGGACGTACACTCCAGGTACCCCGTAATAAGACCAGGTACGCTCGATGTACCGTATAAAAATCATGTCTACAGTAAATATGTATTTTAACCAAATGTGACTTATCTAAACAAATGAGACCTTTTAAGATATGCCAGTTTTTTATTTGAGACAACGCTCGGACAAGTCTTAAATGCTCATAAAAAACTACAGTCAGATGACTGAATTTTGTAACCACAGGGACCTCAGCCACCACTGGTAACTCAGTAGAGACCGAGAGAAACCCCATGGAAATGCAAAATATATTTTGTATTGAGTCAGTGTTAATAAACACATAGATATGCCCTCGGTTGCCTCCAAGCGACAGAATTTTCCGCCACGGAATGAAGAATAATATAATTTTGACATCTTTATTTTATTATTTTCATTTCCCCCAAAATTCTTATATAAAGATATAAATTGCCTTCGCGAATGACAGCAATTTAGAAATCCAGACCAGCGGTGGACAAGTGAATGTCGTCATCGCGAAACAACCACACTGTCTAAATGTCGATATTAACCGTTGTATGATAGCTACATTGCGTTTGACCAATCTTGTTTAATCGTTACGTTTTTAAACAGGCGTGTTCGCCCCGGTAACTCTAGGACGTACACCAACCCATATTAATTTTAAACAACGGAAGGCTTTGCGAACGTACTTAACTGCCTGTAAGTAACGTGAAAATGCAACGGGAGACGTTAATTAGCTCTCTCCCCTTAGTACTCTCGAAAACAAAATTTGTCCTATCTGCGGATCACTCTGCTTTTATCCCTGCTTTGTAAGTTATGCGTGGTAGAAGTTAGGCTAAAATATAAGCGAACATTGGCACACGTGTCGTCTCATTCCATACGACTGATAAGCCCTATGCAGCATAGTGGTAAGACTAATATAAAGGCGTTTCCTTTCAATTCTATTCTTATATTGTGTGAAACTAAAATTGCCAATAAGGTACTGAATGCAACACAAAAATTTGATTGAGGTCAGGATTATAAACGCTTTAAGAAGGTACGCGCGCCTTTTATCTAAAGATCAAACATTTCTCATCATCCAAAAATGACAGAAAATCATCCCACGTCACGAGTCCCGTTATCGAGACACAGCTTTCAAACGACCTATCGTTGTAATACATTAATACTATCTAATTCTTACATTTATGACACCAACATATTCTTTCTTCTTTTTTCTTTTTTTTAAAGTGTTAGGTATTCTATTCCTGTCTAATCAAAGAATTATGTCTTATATGGTAATTTGCATGAATAAACTTGGTTTGCATTTTGGAATGTAATGCAACATGTATAATAATTTTGAAAAATTCAAGTAAAACCATCGTTTAGGCAACGCCCGGTCATTTAGCGCTATTTATGTCTATTTCTCAATTATCCTTGTGAAAACCTAATTTACCTTTTTTCACAGTAAGACATTGTCGCGCCAACCGAAAGAAACGTTCGGGCACCTTACTTTTCACGGTTCGGATTCATTTGGTTTTAATGCAGACGGTGGCAAAATGTTCCAATAAACCCGTGGAAAATACTAGAAAGCTGTATCGACGGAAACATTCATTCTCAACTCCCATATTTGAAAATATGGATCAAACGAATTGGCTGATGGCAGACGAAACTTGCTTAAAACTAAAGATCCAGAATGATATAAGTTGCTGTGAGCCAAATTTGATCGATGATCCCACCGATTAAAAATTGATGCATCGGTCTAAACTACCCGAGCGTTTTGTTAACATCGCAGCTAACGGAGAATCTGCGATCCGTGATGATTTCTTTTTGTATAGTACCTAACATCAGCCCTACGTTCAAGGAAAGTAATCTGCAAACATGTTTAACAATCACGGGTTTTTGTCGATATAATCCTATATCAATATATATATAAATCCTCGCGAGTTCTCGTTAGTAAAAGAGATACTATGTTTGGTATACAAAACCTTCGTGCCACCAGCTGGCTATTGGTGATTGTCCATTCATCCAACAGATTGTCAGTCGGCATTTTGAATGAATATGGTTGATCTCCCCTATAAATCGATTATTTAGGTCGGTCACTTGTTCACATAACGCTGTGTACAAAAACATTGTAATTGCTCTGATTTATGTCTTATTTAATATATATTATGTTTATTAGCGGTATACCTTAGTGAATAATGTAATTGTTTTTACTGCCCTTTTCTCAAATTAAAATGTTTGAAACAGTAAAAATACAATGCTATTATACTGCAATGCATGCATACAAGTGACATATCTGATCAAACGGACTATACGATGAGAATGTTTTGATAAGTTAAATAACAACTCTGATATGACAACGTATCCGCACGGACATTTAAGGATTCCGTGTTAAATTATCTTAGTTGTAGGACAATAATATCGCGAGATTGTCTGGCCGACACTAAATTCTGAAAAGTGTGCCCCACGATGTTCAGTATAAATAAACCAAAAGCCGTGAGTAATATCTAATACTGTACAACGGATATTATTTGTGTTAATCTATGATACTATTCGCTAATAGAGTTCCTCGGAACCACCTCCAGTCTTTACTAGCGCACTTGCACACTAAACTTAAAATAATGTCCGAACTGCAAACTCACTTGACCACCTGGTATCAGCGCTGTCGGAAAAAAGTATGTGATCCTAGAAACCATCGATACCCTACACTCCGAATATTCTCTACTATGTGGATGTTAAACGTGCCTTCCAGTACCGAGACATGTAATTCTGGTTTACCTACCAGTTTTACTCAAATGTTCGAAACACTAAATACCGGCCGATATCCACCCATCCGCCGTGCCGACAATTCATGAGCGCGCGTAAATAATACACTCGATGTTACCACCGAAATTTGAGAAATATAATTCACGCAAATCTAATGTGATTTACGATAGTATTCGTGACAAGGATTAAATGTATATACGAACAACCACGCATTACCGCAAAGATGTTTTTGACTTCGTTAAAACAACACACCCAATTATACCCGACGTATAAATGGATTATTTAGGTCGGTCACTTGTTTACCTAAAATTATGAACATAAACATTGCAATTTCTCTTACGAAAGTATTATTTCAATATATATTATATGTATAAGTATGCACCTTAATGAATAAGGTATTGGTTTTCACTGCCTTCTTCTCCAATTAAAATGTTTAAAACATTAAAACTTCAATGTTATTATATTGCATTGCTTGCATACAAGTGATAGACCAAATCAAACGGACAGTATAGGCACGGATTATTCATTGTTGCCGACAATCAGCGACTGTTTATCATAATATATAACTCTATAACTCCAACGCGATAAATTGCAGTACAAAAACAAACACAAATTGCCATTATTTTTGTTATGGATTAAAATCAAGGACCGTAACACTAACCAATGAAAGCATTCAAACAGTTGGCACAACATATTAAGTTTTCATGCTCCTAAATATTCAGAAACGATAAATATAACGGATTTGTGTTTGTTTTTGTACTGCAATTTATCGCGTTGGAGTTATAGCGCGATAAATTGCAATACAAAAACAAACACAAAATCCGCTATATTCATCGTTTCTTAATATTTAGGATCATGAAAACTTTATATGTTGTGTCAAATGCGTGAATGCTTTCATTGGTAAATGTTACGGTCCTTGATTTTAATCCATAACAAAAATATAGGCAATATTGTGTTTGTTTTTGTACTGCAATTTATCGCGTTGGAGTTAACAAACTCTTTTAAGACAATAAATACAAAGTACTAGTGTGTAACTAAATAACTAGATTATGCATATTTTTGTTATATGAACATATTCGAATATAGGTATACTAAATAAACACGTTGATTGTTTCAGTGGTGATAGACACCCCAACATAAAAGCATGCCTCTCCTTTTCAAAAGGCGAGTCCGTGTTTAGATGACCAAAGTTAAATGATTTATATACCTATACAGTGTCATGTTCCACATGATTTCTGCGTTTGTTTTGAAAAGAGACATAGAAGGCACCTGTGAACTTATACTCAAAAGCAACCCGTGACGGTTCACGACCTTCAGTCAACATTCTTCTACTATTCAAACCTGTTTAACATCTTTAATCATAGGCATACAATACACAATTGTATTTTAGATATATATACAATACTGCCTGGTTTCCACCTTTATTCATTTTATGAGAAGAACAGTATTGACGTATTCGCCCTGACGCATTTTCTGTTTAAAACAGACGGTACATGTAAAAACCGAGTATAAACCAAATCACTGTACTCATTATGATACCATACAACTGAACGTGTACTCATTATTGTAATTGAAACATCCGGTGATTTTCCATCACTGTACTCATTATTGCCATACTATACAATTCAACGTGTACTCATTATTGCGATAACCGGCAGTTGACTCGTTTATACACTGTGGTAAAGTTATGTTGTCTGAGCGACCCGTGTCAGCTCGTGCACGCCATGCACTATATAACAACATTTTGAGCTTCATTACATGTAAACATAAGCACTTGTTTGCCTTAAAGGTAGACATGTACCACTATATGACAGCAACCTTTCGTCAACATTTTCAAGGGGCTTGGTCTGAGCAACACCAGCGTAGACGACGTACTATTTAAATAATGAGCCTCAAAGGAACCAGTATTGGTGTACTGCTAACACCAAGTTTAACATGCTCTTGTCTAGCATGAAATGAAATTCCCAAATTATTTCATCAAATTCAATAATATTATTACCTCAACTAGGCTCGGTTCCGTCGTCTAACGCTGGACTCGTTCTCTGTGACCCACGCCATATGTCCCATTTCCTCATTTGACACTAACCGGGATACTACGGTTAATACAAGATATTTTAGTCAGCTCAAATAATAATGCAACTTTCACCGTTGATGTCGGACAAACAAGTGGTCATATACGTGGCAGAACTTGTGATATTCACGCTCGGTGAATATCGGAGTCACGCGAGAGTTACCATGACAACAACATAGCGTCGACTTGTAGCAATTGACGGGCCGTGTGTATACACCCGGCAACCACGTGAATTTTCCCGTAATAAATTAGATTAATTCATAGGTGAATTAATCGTCATTATGTCTGAATTTCAGATTTTGAAATAAATACACTTTGTCGCTAAGACAGTGTTTCAAAACCAGCAGCAGATTGTTTGCACCAAATGTTCAGGACATTCAAAAGTTCGCCCGTTAACGAATGTTTATTTGGTCTTGAGTGTGTTTTTGTTTTACAAAATACTTGTTTCGTCCGATTTTTCTAATACATTTACTCTGCCTTTTTAGTGGATTTGTCTTCAGATTGGTATGCATGCTTGATATTTTGAACGGAATTGTAAAGTTATAAGTGATAAACGAAATACTTCTAGAATATTCATTTTTATTTTTGAAAAGAAATAGCCATTCTCGTATCACACTAACCATTGTCATCCTTTAATGCCAGAAATACTGCAACCATGTAGGGCCTTTGGAAAGTGACATCATGTACGAATAATGAACTGTAGAAAAGTTTTGAACAAACTTTTTAAGTATCTTGTATACGATTTATATCGTTTATTCGCTTATTTCGCGGGCTAAAAAATTCGTTAAATATAAATCAACAAAATATTGGAGGCCGCGTTCAACACCGAATACAAATTTCTGCGAAAATATATCAATACACTACTCCATGTCGATCTCGTAGATAAATACATTCAGTTTTCATAATTAGTTCATTACCACTCATAATGTTTGAATCATCAGCCATTCTGATTGCCAAAGTTCTTATAAGTCGATAGAAGAAACAAGAGGTGACATCAAAATACTTGAAATCTTATCAGATGTTTATAAAATACATTTATACCAGATGGATATGCAAAATATGATTGTCATATATGAACGCCCTATAGACCATATTATAAGCTATATTCTTAATTTCACTCATTTATAAATATCTCATATTAACGGCTTATCAGATTTACCAATCAGAATAGCGGGCTTATATTCAAAACAAGCGAGCTATACATCGTAAAATTCAAAGATTTTAAAAATTATGTATAGCCCGTTTGCCGCGAAAAAATCGTCTAAATCTTGAATGATTAATAATCTATTCATCAGATGTTGATAAAAATTTACGTAGACTCATAATTACATTCTACCTACTCCCATTTTAAATTTCATAATTTCTAATTACTTATTTAAACAAGTTTATTCTTTATTGTATATTGATATTACTTGCATTTGAACACTTTAACGCTGGGAGGATATCTGGTATTCCATTGATGATTAACTGTCCTTTTATTAACTGTTATAATCCGTGATCAGCGAGATTAACATTGCTGTGATGAAAGCGAAATTCATGAGGCCCATATAAGTCGATTTATTTAGGTATATCGCTTGTGTGTAAACAGATTATGTATAAAACATGTAATATCACGGAAAAGCAGTGAAAAGCAAACCCTTATTTACTAAGCTACAAAAGCTATGTATATACTTATACATGGACATACACGTACATAATAATGTTAAATTAAGAAATTAATAACAGCATTGTAATGTTTATGTGCGCAATGACATGTAGTCTTATGACTGAACCAGTTGTAATGCGGCATTTTCAGGCCATTTTTGTGTGTAAGTTTTTGAGGACATTTTGTAAATATATTTAGTGTTTTGTATTCTTTAAATTGATATTTTGTACAATTAGAAAGAGAAAGAAAATAGGAAATGAACAGTAAAGTATGAAACAAAGAAGGATAGAATCAGATAGAGTATCACGCTGACAACATCTGATAATTCTACTTGAAATATTTTTATCACCTTTTACAGACTTTACAATTATGCAAATTCTTCTGCAGGCTTAACGATTAGATTATCAGGGTACTAAGTTGTATCTGGCAATTTTATTAGATACCTATATGTAATATAGATATGACTGATGACACGATTATTGTATATTCCGAATTAACAAATCGATTAAGTACAGATCTTACGTCACATAGGAACGCGGTCTGTTTAGGTAAAGCAGATGTCCGAAAGTTTACGCCCACATTTATGATTGGTTGATAATAACTTGCATAAACTGTATGAAATGATTTGATTGGCTAACACAGAAGACACACACACTGTAGTCGACGTTCTGTAGAGATTTTGGAGGTATTCGAACTTGGCTCTCCAAGCTGAACGTATCAATGGTATTCCATTAGAATTCAATTACGCAGTTAAAATTATATTTGTTTGGATTTTACCAACACTGACTATATCTTGTTCTTATATTATTGTTGATTGTGGACTTGTGAGAATTCTCACGCGCAAAATACAAAGTTTGGAAATCCGAACAGTCGTTAGTTCTACTTTATTCCAACAACAGTAAATGCCGGAAAACCGTGCATAACACAGTCCTAAATAATTGAGTAATATACATCTACCCAAACCTTTAAGATGTCTGAAATCGACATTCATGAACACGTTTGAAGAATGCCTAATATTAAGCTGCCAAAATCGTTAAAGACTCTGTAAAATCCGTGTTTTTATAGTTCGAGAAGGAGGCTGCTTTACGAAAATATGATACACATGGGCAGTACAGGGCTGGTATTCACAAAGCTTCTTAGATAAAAATATATCTTAAATATCCTATAAATTGCTTAGTTATGATAAAATTTGTCTTAAGTTTAATTTATTTCTAAGTCGCTATTCACAACATATCTTAAACTTAAGATCTTCTTAAATAGCCACTTTTCGTCATAAATATCCATTTTCAACTAAGAAATGTGCCTATATTTAAGATACGTACATAGGTATCTTACTATTTAAGAAATTTCTAAGATGAAAATAGGAGTTTTTTAAGCTTGGAAATCATCAAGCAATGGGTAACAATGAAGAACCGCCCTAATATACGTATTGAATCATTCTTTTAGACCAAAAAACTTAGCAATTTATCAAAACGTCATCCAAACGCCCAGTTCAAGGGAAATAACCCGGTGTCGCATCCGCCTAAATCGAAAGTAGAAGGTTAGGTGGAAACTCCGGACACAGGTTTTCGGAATTCGGGATTATTGATGCATACTTGTTTAATCATGTATAGTCTCAAATATCCACATTTTGCATTTATAACACACAGTTAATCAGAAAAAGATATGTTGCTAAATTCACCGTGCATTATATGTAATTTACAAAGTGTAAACAAGTATATAAGGATAATCACGCCACAATAATAGCTGGCTAACACAAAGTAGGCCTATAGTAGATCTATAACACTAATGTTTTATTACGCATTTTAAAACGCAATAGCTTTCGTTGCATTATATAATCAAACATGTCAATTTTGTCAGCAAACACTTATACCTTGTCACATTTATGCTACGAGATATACACGAGCTGACGTTTGCAAACTAGTAAGCCTACGACGTCCATAAGCCAATGTGGATATGGTAGACTACCGATCATTTTACAGTTTTCTTAATTCGTATATCAGTGAAAATGTTTCACCGAACTCCCGAGTTGTACACGTATTTGCGCGGATTTCGAAGTCGGGAACATCTCATACGGGTCTCATACCGACATCAAACAATTAAGCTAAGTATGATATCCGTACGGATTTGAACACTAATAGGCTTGTCGATGCTCGCATGCCTTATCGAAAATTACTCACACGGACACTGTGATCATAGGAGTGTCTTGCAAGTGCTAAATACGAACCTAAAAGCTCCGGACCGGTTCCGCACACTTTGGCTGTGTTATTGTTCGAAGGCGCGGTGGTGACTTCATAGTTCATGCTTCATGCTTCACAGTTCGAACTGCATGTCTAATATTGCTGTATGGTTCTTATGTTAAATGTAAACACCCGTACATAGTTCACCTTTCATATTTCATACTCCAAAGTTCATACTCCAAGTTCACACTCCACAGTTCATACTCCACAGTTCACACTCCATAGTTCGCACTCCACAGTTCACACTCCACAGTTCATACTCCACATTTCACACTCCACGCTCCACAGTTCGCACTTAATAGTTCACAGTCCTTATTTCATTGTTCACATTGCACACTTTATAGTTCACACTTCATAGCTCACAGTTTACACTTCATTGGCAAAACTTAAAAGTTCCTTTATTCATCGTCTGTTTAAAGTTTGATTTTAATTACTTGTACTGTATAATTACATTTTTGATAATGATAAATATATCAATAATATGTGTACACATGTATATAGGTGCATAGCCCTAGGCTTAATGGGTATATCATCGGAAAATAAAGTTATTATTATTATTATTTATGATTTGTAATATCGTTGTGAATATTTATTAGTCTCTTATAATTCTGTATTACAATGGTCACATAATAATGTTTCTGTGATTCATAATGTGATTGATAGACATACATGGTCACATGAGTTGCCACAATTTAATACAAGTGCCATACAAGGCTGAAATAGAAATTTTGATGACATTGTTGATGGCATCATTGGTTTTGTAGATACATTGCTTATATTCTTACATGTTTTTTTTTCTGGCAGTTTTCATAAGTTTTCACAATACACTAGATGAAGTTTATGATAACGTTTACAGTATTGAACCAGGAAGCGGAACGTGTGATGGACGAACGATGGACGTGCGATGGTCGTGCGATTGTCGCATGTCATACGCACGGCATTCTTGCGGACATTCATTATCGTACGACAATCGCACGACGCACGTACGACGTTTGCACGACACTCGTAAAAATATGGCGTTCGACAACTGTTCATCGTAGGGATGCTGTGTGTCAACGCAGAGCCGTCGTGCGTCCGATGTACGAATATTGTGACCGCACCACAAAATTACAATTTCAAGACATATGCCGATGAATTTCGATGTAGATTCGGAAGCGTCGGGAGATGAAGAAATTCCTACGACAATTGTGAAAGGGAGTTAAACTTTTGTAGAGAGTTATGACTGTCTCACCTATACCTTATACAGCTTAAAATACTCGCAAAACGGCTTTAACCTCTTCCTTCTAGGTACTTGTTCCTTACATTAACAGTGACATTTAAGAAGAGATCCCACATAGGATGTATGTAAAAAATTACAACTATTATACTGGCTGACATCTACAATACAACTGCATATAGCACGTGTACATTATATAAGAAATCAGAACAGTGATTCATTATTCGTCTCTCTGAGTGGAGGCGGTGGGCGACCCAGGGGAAATTAGACATTTTCGATTTTTTATGTATAAATCCCCACCCTGGAGACAATGCTCACTGTCTAAATCCCCACCGTGGGCTATAGTTTTTCATCCAGGTACTTTAATAAAAACACGTATAAAAGTAGGCCTATCGATGTCGCCTTTCGTGATGTCAACATTCCCGGACCAAAGTCTGTTTCACGGGACTCTGAGTCTATAAGATTATCAAATTTCCGACTGTCGGGAAGATCCCCCGGGGCGGGCATAATATTGACTGGTGCATAAGTAACTTTGTAAGATATCGACTAACATTTTTCTCAGTGGGCCTATCAGCTACTATTTTTCTTAGAGCGGTGCCGTAATTACACTGACAAGATATATACAAGATACACATGATAACAACATGTTTTGCCAAAATTCCACGGGGGTTCGGAACCCTCCGGATCCACGCATGACTTCAGTAAAAACAAACTACATGTATTCTATACACACAACTCTTCAAACACGTAATTCAAACAGAATGTACTGTACGTGAATATAATTTAGAAATTATTATTTATAATAGACACCCGGTTTTACATTACACAAATTAATATTCATGAAACCCAACTAATTTTTTTATATACATGCATGATTTCAAATGATAATAAAAGCGGTTCGAAAATGATCGAGGACTAATCCCTCCCTTGGAAGGAGTCCTCATTTCCGTTACTATTTTTAGAGCGAGAAAATCCCGTTTTACATAGCAACCACTTTAAAATATTTCTTAGATTTAGGATAATATTTTAGCTAAGATATTTCTAAGATGCTTCTTGAATACAACTTAAGACAAAAATAAATTTTATTCTTAGCTAAAATAATTTCTTATCAGATAAGAAAATCTTACGAAAATATCTAAGAAGCTTTGTGAATACCAGCCCAGATGTACAGACGGGCCTCGTATATGCTATATTAAATAGGTTACAAATACGTAAATATACCGTTAGACGTGTCACGCGACCATAAAATTGGCCGTGTGTGTATCGAGTCTTCTAACATGAAGTTTCATTGTAAACTACAAATATTTTACATAGAACTTATGAACAAAACTTTTTTCACACATGTCCGATGATGCTTAAATTCAATTGTACATTAGGTAGATACATTTCATTTACTCGTGCAAAATTTCATACTTGTAGGTGCAGTCAATACTGAGAAATCTTCATTTTAGACGATTTTGTTCGCCGCAAACGGACTATAGTCACTTTAATAATAGTTGACACAATGATATTTGTCTCAGTCTCCGACAATAACACGTAAAGTTTGTGAGTCAATGTTTAAATCTAAGATACTACCACTAATAAAATTCAAGATTTGTCCGTAAATTGTTTCCATAAATCAACACACTATCTAACATTGCACGTAGGTTTGACATATTAAGCATACTTGCAACTGTAAGCATGTAAATCCATGGTAAATTTTCAAATGGTAAAATAATTATAAACATATCACATGCATGTATTCCTTTATATTATATATCATAGGGTTCCAACTCTGTTAAAGATACTTGGATGTCAGTCGAGTCTCTATTAGAGTCGCGAGTAGAATGACATGTCTGTTGGTCCAAGCGGCTTCCAACTCTTCGTTAGAGTCGAATAAACACTCGACAGGCATCCGATCACTTTTGACAGAGATGGGACCTTGTGAGATAAAACCATATACAATTATGAAAATTATGAATACTTATCAATATATCATTTCATTATCCGAAACAGGATCACTTTGAATAAATACATGTTCACTATTATACAACATAATCAATATAGTGTCGTTTCTTATCCATTTTAATGATGACTTTTGACAGTCATCCCCCAGTTTGCAGTACGCATAAACTAATACTTATTTATATTTATATTTATACACCGAGGTCCATTATTTTTTCGGACGACAGTCCTAACATGAAATCCGTGCGTAACAGTACTACAAAGATCTGCCACAAGTGTTGCACTATTTGTTTCCATAGGAATACCGATAATCCTATTTACTCAATTTATTACATGTCATCCGACAAGCCATTTGACAGTTATTCTGTCAGGCAGTAATTTGCGCTATAATTTACTATGTACAGCTTATCCAAGCTCCACGACACACGATACTACGTATATCCTTCCAACAGTAACTCCGCTCCTAGAAGCATTTTTGGTACCGCCCAATGTGAGCGTTCACCTTTTGTCCAATGCCATAATCTAAGCTTAAGCATTACAGACTAAAAACAAATACCCGCGTCTCCAATAAAAATACATATTGCTTTTCTTAAAATGGCAAATCTTCTTCACGGTATTTTATTATTCAGTTTGTGTACATTGGAACACCTTGCCGAGTACATTTTCTGTTTCTTCTCGCATCGTTTCCGTCTCTTTTCTCTCTTGTTCAAACATTTGTTCAAGTTCTTCTCTTGTCTCTTTTTACATTTACGTAAGCGATTAGATTTACGCGAGCACTGTTTTGAGATCCGGTTTTGTTTTGGCTTACATCTTTTATTTTAACACATCTCTTACTAATTTCATCACGAAGTCTATCACACTTCTTCTTTTTCGCCTCATCCTTTTTCCTCCTCTTCTCTTGTTTTTCACCAATACTGTATCGTCGATTTCTATACATATAATGTTAGATCTAATGCACTTATTATTGAAGACTTCGTGATTATGCACATGTGAATAAGACTTTTGACATGACACATATTGTAGTTCATACAAACATAAATTTGCTGTGACATCATTATTATGTGTGTATTTGTTAGCTTATGCTGTGACATCATTACTTATGTAAGAGTGCAATTGTTAGCTTATACCATTCTCAAACTGCAAATCAGCGTCACCCTCCATAGACTCATCGAAATGGACGTCGACGCAAGTAGTATGTGTTCTGTGAACAATTGGCACACTTGCTAAACATTTTAGAAGCTGACCTCTGAACTACGACACCTGCACAACATTGACACAATCATAGACTAAAGGTACCCAACTTATCTCCTTTCCATTTAACACAATATAACAAGTCAATTTCATTAAAATTTGGTCCATTGCTTTACGCTTCAATAGCGTATTAAAGAAGGAAGCGTAATACGGACTTGATGTTAATGAAATTGGAATTTCATTGTGGATTGGTATAATTCCGCTACCTGGGTAAATGAATGGAACCACCGAAAAATCATTTTCCTGCACAAACCAGCCCCTCTGTTAAAATGTAAGTTCACAAATTGTAAAAATGGGTCAAGTCTAAACTCTAACCAAAGGTGCTATCTCAAAGCTGAATATATACCCAACATGTACAGTGTAGAATGGCTAAAAAGGGATCATTGACTGAAAGGCCTGTTTCTTGTTCGTCTATTATAGGACTCCAACATTTTGCTAAGAAGGAGTCCTGGGACTCCTACTTCAAAATCCTACCGAGAACCCTGTCTATATGTGTAACTGTATAACGATGTATCGCCGATGCTTGTCTTCCTATATATTGGAATCATCGATATGCCTTGGGTCGTATCAATGACAGCTCTAGTCGTCATTCAAGAAAACGCTAAAAACACACTTTTCTTAAAACCATATTCTGGCTCATTATCATTTTGATTCCTTAGGGGTCTCCTAAAAGGTAGTAAAGTTATAACTGCAGATACGGTTTGTCACTGACCATATCAACATTACAGGATAAAACCCGTTTTCCAGTATAACAGAATTAATTTAACAGCAATGTGCGAGAAATTCTGAATCTAATACTTTTTGACAGGGGGGTGGCTGCATTAAGCGAATAGAGCAACTAGGTACAATAATCGCGATTATTTTTGCAAAAAAGGAAGATTATGTGAAGTCTATATAGTTACATTGTGACTCACTGAACTTATGTAATGCTTAACTTTTACTCCGGCACTTGGGGTAATGTGCGTGTGGACTGGCCATACGGCTTACAAAGACGCATCGCCATCAACAGCCATTTCTCTGTAACTTGCATGTAGAATTTCATGGAACTTAATCAAAATAAATATGAACAACTATACAGTACTTTGATGATGCCTGTCAGGTGTTTTTCTTTGACAGTCATTTACCTTGATTTATTAAATATTTCTGTCTGTCCTTCCGTCTGCAGCCATTTTTCTACTAACTGGTACATTTTTAAGCAACTTAAAATAAAAAAGTCATGATGCCCGTCAAGTTTGTTTAAGTTGGTCAATTTTCCTTAAGAGTTATTACCCTTGATTTACAGTATAATTCACTCTGACCGTCCATTCGCATTCCTTTCTTTGTAACTAGCTTGTAGAATTTCATGAAACATAAAATGAATATGAGCACCCAATTACTGTGATGATGACTGTCAAGTTATCATTATTGGTAAATTTTCCTTAGAGTTATTGCCCTTGATTTGTTGAAAAATGTCATCCGCCAGTCCATTTGCATTCAGTTCTTTGTAATTAGCTGGAAGAATTTCATGTAACTTAAAATGAATATGAACACACATTCTGTGTGTCAATTTTCTTGAGTTTTCACCCTTGATTTATTGAAGAATTACCTCCGCCCGTCCTTTCCTAGTCAGTTCTTTGTAACTAGCCGGTAAAATTACATGAAACTTAAAACGAAAATGAATGCTCACACTAAGATGATGCCAGTCAAGTTTTGTTATTGGACAATTTTCTTTAGAGTTATTGCCCTTGATTTAATGAATAATTCACTCTGCCCGTCCATTCACATTCATTTCTTTGTAGATAGCTGGCTTCTGGTATGATTTCATGGAACTTAAAATGAATAGGAACGCTCATACTGTGATGATGTCCGTCAAGTTTTTAACTCACCTGAGCACTCGTGAACATGTTTTACCTAATCTACATGAAACTTGGTCACAATGTTTGTCGCTTTGCAATCTAGGTAAAGTGCGTAACTGGGTCATCTGGGGTCAAAAACTATGTCACATCAAATTAAAACCTTGTTTACGCTCTAGTAGTGATGGGACATCGGTTGCAAATCATAATCGATCATCAGCTAGAATCGACTGGCACTTCCAATGCGATTTTCCCGATTAATAATCGGCAGAACAGGGACTGAATATGCAGTGTACTAATGCATGTTTTCCTACTTCCCAAGTCGCGAAAAAAGGTGACAAAGGGAAAAACAATGATTTTCGGTAGACGTTTTACTATCTGAGTTTGAACAAATTCTTTGAATTGGTTCTAACAGGCATCCAATTGGTTCAAACTTCCATGCTTTGAAATTTTCCTAGCAATTTTTGATTAAGTAAGTCTTGTTTTACATTTTGTTATATTTATCCGATGATCGATTATGGATGAATGACATCGATCATCGGAATCGGCTGACTTCTGCACACCACTAATCGAAGTTATCCGATAATCGGAACATCACTACGCTCTAGAGGTCACATTTTTTATGTTATATTAATGACACTTGGCCACAATGTGTAGCTTTACGAAATCTAGGTATCTGGGTAACTGGGTCTCCTGGCGTCAAAAACTAGGTCACAAGGTCACATCAAAGAAAAACCTTGTTAGCACTCTAGAGGTCACATTTTTACCTAATCTATATGAAACTTGGACACAATGTTTGTCGCTTTGAAATCTAAGTCAAGTGTGCAACTGGGTCATCTTGGGTCAAAAACTAGGTCACATCAATTTTAAACCTTGTTTACGCTCTAGAGGTCACATTTTTTATGTTATATTATTGACACTTGGCCACAATGTGTAGCTTTATGAAATCTAGGTCTCGTTCGTAACTAGGTCATCTGGGTCAAAAACTAGGTCACCAGGTCACTGATTCTGCCTAAACTGCTGGTCATATGGTGAGCGCTTTAGAGCCAATGGTCCTCTTGTTGTATTAGTCAATTTTCCTTGAGTTATTAAAATTCTATCTGAATTTCATGAAATGTAGAATAAATACAAACTGTATGAACAACCATACTGTGAAGATGCCCCTCACTAATAACTGTAATGAGTTATTTTGATATAGTATCTACTATCAATGGATGATTGAATCCCCTTTAGGCAATGCCTTAGTTCATATTAACAAGGACAGACTCCTGTGTATGGCATCAATGGGCATGATTCTGTAGTAATCTATAATGATAGTCGATATAAATTATGTACATTTAGAATACCGTTATGTTAATATAAGAAGTTTTTATACATGATGCGGAGATATTAACTTGATCATCTTGTCTCCTAGTCGATTATTTAGCACAATTATCAGCTGTTTCCTTGTCTATCTCTGTCTTTATTTGAGCGTTACGTTTTTTGGAGACACTCGATATCTAAAAGACCAGAGTGGTGACAATTAATAATTTACTGCTTCGCAAGAACCTAGAAATAAATTGGTCTGAATCATGTTAATATCTTCGCACAATACACAATGCAGTTAATGTGCCCGGTGTATAGCACCGATACACAGCTTCCTGACACTTCCAGATACTTTGCAGACCACACGGTCGGATAAAGCGGGAAATATTATAAATACTTCAGAAATGTCAAGTGATGCCAGGGATTGAACCAACGACCTCTGGATTGACAGTCCAGTGCGTTACCACTGAGCTAAATCCGCTTATATGACTATGCTTGATCAACAAGTACATTCTTAAATCATTGTCCCATACCACTAGTTTTAAGTTCCTAGCCTTCAATCGAAGACGACAAAACATACTTTTTTATCTACATTTTAAAAGTTAAAATAATTTGTGCAATGTGTAAAGTCGAGTCCATTGCATGTTTTCAGTGAGTTTTATTGCAAATGATTTTGTCAATAAAAGTTAGAGAGTCAGTTGCATTTATTTTCGAACACCCCTCGTATATATACTTGAATAATTTTTCATAGCATTGAACAAAATGCTTTATGAAAAATTTAAGTATAGGTACTTAGTAATATTGTCTAGTGTATTTAAACTTACTTAACCAAATGGTTCATTGCTAAACGTTAAACAAAAAATAATAATAATACTCTAATTACAGCTATACTTAAAATTATAAGAAATGCAACTTCTTGGATATGTGCAATTATTTCATGAAAATTTACTTCTAACAAATTAAAAAAAATATGTAGATGCACTAACTCAGCTGAAATTTGCGATTTGTTCGTACAAATGGTATCCTTAAATACTGATCCGAAGCGTATGTAGATTGTATCCCAATTGCAGATTGGTTCCATGCGATGTGACGGGGCGACGTGTAGACTTCTATATATGTCGTTGTTTTATCAGAAATTGGATAAATCAGCTACTGGGACACAAATCGTCTTTTTAACTGAAATTGCTGAACTACAATATTTTAATGTAAACATTTTGTATCACATTACTACTTTCCTCCCCGGCGATCCTCAGAAATTGTATCGAGACTGTCGGACTGAAGACATAGAACTGTCTGTATTTGCTTGTTAATAGTGACTATACTTTTGATTGTCTTAGAGTCAGTAGTAAAACACTACAATGAATGTCTTGAGTCAGTGAGTCAATAAATTGTTCACTATTTCTTCACTGATTATTTTACTAAAGGTGTTAATAATATAAATTGATCAACTATTTATATTCGGTTCTCTGATTGTTCATGTTTTAAAGTTTCAGTCCAAAAATGCCTATTACTAAGTGCAGTAGTAGTGCTTCTGCTTTAAGAACAGAAAGTCCGGGATTCGCTTCGTGGTGCGTAATGACCAAAGGTGAGAAAAAATAGTACACGTGTTTCCATTGCTTGGCGCTAACCATATATTGAATAGAAAACTGTCACATCTTTTCTAAGACCCTCATATGGCGATGGATAGCACCAGTAATAATGTGTTGAGAATGATTGATACAAGTTGAAGAAAATGTATTAATGTACCTAAAATAAGTACAAACTAATTTTAGGTACATTAATACATTTTCTTCAACTAATCAGTGAAGAAATAGTGAACAATTTATTGACTCACTGACTCAAGACATTCATTGTAGTGTTTTACTACAATAGCGAACACCTTATTGCCTCGCTGACTCTAAGACAATCAAAAGTATAGTTACAATTAAAAAGTAAATATAGACAGTTCTACGTCTTCAGTTCGACAGTCTGGATACAATTTCCGGGGAGGAAAGTAGTAATGTGATATAAAATGTTTACATTAAAATATTGTAGTTCAGCAATTTCAGTTAAAAAGATGATTTGTGTCCCAGTAGCTGATTTATCGTTTAAACAATGAAGTTATCCGATTTCTGATAAAACAACGACAGCTATAGATGTCTACACGTCACCCCGTCACATCGCATGGAACCAATCTGCAATTGGATACAATCTACATACGCTTCGGATCAGTATTGAAGGATACAATTTTTGCGAACAATCGCAAATTTCAGCTGAGTGAGTACATCTACATATTTTTTACACCGTCTGACAAAAATACACACTAATCCTAAAAGCATACCAGCGTCATGTAGAAGATGATTTTATTGAGATTAACAAATATATATCAAGTGGCCGCGCGTTGTTTAAATGTATCCGTCATTGGAACTAGAGATTGATGGTTCGATTCCTGGTATGAATCTTTTAGTTCTACACTAGTCGGGATAGAACATTGTCAGTTAAATAAGATTCTTATGTATATGCCTGCATGGTGCATGGCATTGTTCATCGTACCAGGAGCGCAAGTCAAATTGATTAACCTTTAACTTCAACTTTATCATTGTACAGTTGATAGGTAGACAAGAAGTGCATACATTAAATATACAATAATATATAAATATGTAATACATACTATAATTACATTTTAACAGACAAATACACCATGTACAAGTCTCGTAAACACGAAACATAATTTAGTCGCTTTCAACTTTAGAAAATATCAATAGGCATTTCATAGTTACTAATTTGTGATATAAATCTTAATCTATAGTTAGTAGTTAGACTGGTAAATATTATTGAATAAACATAAACTACAAACATTGCGATTGTCTCATTTAATATTTCTAAAATACTAGTATAATGTCTACGTCTAAGTGCAAAACAACAGATAGTAACATTGCTACGTTTCTAACTGTTTCTTCTTTTGTTATGACCATTAGCAGTGGGCATTAGACCTTTAAAAGCTGGTAATCCTAAAATAAATCATCATTTTACTCTTTGAACAACCAGATAATGAGTCAGATGTATAATTTGATATAAACAAATGTGTTTAAACCATATATAGTAGATATCAGAAATACGAGGGGTGATCCAGAATTACGTGGACTTTTGCTCTAGAAAGTTTATTTTAGGTCAGATCGGTATGAAAGTTACACACAAGCGACTTTTATCTATTATTGACATAAAACGCAACACATATATGAAAACAATTCTTTGCATCAACAGTTATACGTTACCATGGCAACACATAAATGCTTTCGCGGATCAACACTGATATTTTCAGTAAAACGTGTTACGTTATTGCTGATTGTTACTGTGTTTCTTCATGTAGAAATTTAGAAATATGGTATCATGTTGTCTAATCTTGCATCGACAACTGAGTGAAATTTCAATGTAAAATTCGGTGTATTCGTCATATTATGAATATATTTAACTGTTGTCATATCATAATTAACGTCAATATTGACGTTACAAAATTTCATTTGCACTCGCATAACCATATAATTCTTTGTACAGCTAGGCAAAACCCTAACGCAGACGAAAGAAATGTTGGAGAAATCAAGTATTAGACATATTGTATCACAGCCACTTGTTTTTAAATGGCATAAGCGTTTTAAAGAATGCCTGGATATTGTGAAGGCCATGCGGGTACAGGTATAAACCTGACGTTGACTGGATCGGTGCTTACAATGGTCAGAATCAACCATTCGTGACATTAGTGGAAAAATAGTATCTTGCGGGGCTGGTAACGGTACAGTTAGGTACATATTGATTAGACGATTAATTATGCATACAATAAGAGCATATTGGGTTAGGGAAAATAAAGAACAGTTGATTAACAGTGTTCAAAAGCATCATTAAATGATAGGCGTGAAGGCGACGTCGTATGTCATTTCTGAGCTGCCCCGCGATTCATAACCATACCCTCTTACAGACGCTGTAATTACGTTATTTATTATAATATCAACATGAAATTTGGTATACTTGTGCAGGAAGTATTATTTTCAGAGTGTGCACAGATTTGTATATGTAAGTAAAACGGTTTTTGAATTAGAGCAAACGTCCACGTAATTCTGGATCACCCCTCGTATATTGTCACATATCGTCACTTATGTTTCTCGTTTATATAGCCTTACCGTTCCATCACTTTTGAAAAGGTTATTTAAGCCGTTTGAATACACACACCTCAACTTTTCAATACAACTTTAAACTTTATTTTGAAGTTACGCACTAATGCTTTTAGAACTTCCGTATTCAAAACAAGTCATTAATGCAAATATTTTCCTTATTTACTACAGAAGACAACTGGGTAGAATCTACGATCTAGGGAAGTACACAGCGACTAGTGTTAACTGATTGGAGATTACATAGTTTTAACAGATGGAATATTAAAGTATTGATCATACTGTTGATTATTTCTGGTTATGATAAAGGTGAGTGAATATATTAAATTGACCTGCGAGTAAAATACTTTTCTCTGATACTTTATATTGTAAGTAACGCTGCATTATTAACTTGGTGTTATAACATTTATAAAGGTTACATGCGGTGCAAGTACTTATTTATTTACGTTGTTGTAAAACAAGTGCTACGACTTATACCAATCCTACTCGACACCGTGTTTCTGGTGGTACCCATCGCCACGAGGTTATAAGAGAAGAGAAACTCGGTTCCCATTTTCGGGTTGAGTCAGTAATCCGGAGACAAAAAGATAATATTAAGTCAGACAGGGAAGGCAGCACTCAGCTTAATCAGCCAAGCACAGAAAACACATATTTGACATATGCTGCTTCCTGAAGGTTATACATATCTATTTTTTGCGTTGTAAGCTAAATACATGTACTAGTATGTACGTACGCATAAAATTGGTCATGCACTGTTATGTAATGTACTTTGTATGTATACTATCTATCTATGTATATATATGAATGTAAAATTGTGTACGCATTGAAAACATTGTCCAATGTATATATAAATGAACTGTTATTACATGTACAATGTATCTGTAACACCTAGTTAAACTGTTGCAATGTAATTCAAACTAAGAATGCATGACAAAGGGTGTTATTATGTTAACTCTATGTTGGTATGCAACAAATATGCTGATGTTAATGATCCTAATGATCACTTTTATCACACAAACATTCCAATGGAATCAACTTGACATTAAAGTTTGGTGACTGTCTCGTATCACGACCCACATGACCGAAGACCGAAACTTATCATACATGTACAACTATACTTTTACCTGGTCGCATGTAAGAGTACAAATCTGACCCGTTTGTTCGAAACACTTATCATTTGATGATAGATATATATGTAACTATATTTCAGAAAGGATGACAAAATGACGTCATTGGGTGTTTTGTTTGTCCTTCTGCCATTACTTCCATTTAATTTAGGTAAGTTATGCATTCAATTGTTCTTTGATATATTTCTTTAGAATCTTTACTTTTTTCTTAGAATCGATAACTGTGATAAACTCAATAAATGGATTGTTTATTATGTTTTCAGCTGTAACATGCCACATTGACAATTGTGCACAGTGTAACGGTAACTCTGCATGTAATACATGCAATGATGGTTATTATTTGGAAACTGATATGTGTAAAAAATGTCCTGCACAATGCTCGCAGTGTACAAATTTGTCACACTGTAAATCTTGTGTGAAGGAATACTGGAATCCTCGAGCACAGTGCACATCTCCGTGTTTATCATTATGCGGTAGAAATGGCTGCGATGATGATGGGAATTGTATAGTATGTGAACAACTAAACAAATATGGTCCAAAATGTGAAAGGGATTGTTCTCTATGTCGTAACGAGGAGTGTGAACTGAAGAAATGTACATATGGGTGCAAAGATGGTTACTTACAAAGCGATACAGGTTCAGGATATTCAGACTGTTACCCTTGTTCTAACAATTGTACAACATGTTCCAACACAACGTATTGTACTGAATGTGAGCAAGGATTTTATGGTATCTATGCTCGTAATTCGTTTGGTAGAGGTAGCATGTGGTGTAATCAATGTCAGGCGACCTGTACACAATGTACACCCCCAGATCAATGTCCACAGTGGTGTGATACTGAATGTATTAAAAAGGGATGTGAGGCTACAGGGAGTTGTGTGACTACACCATCGAAGCCACCTACAAGTAAGTCAATGGTGTAATAGATGAATATTAATTGTATTGCATATCATTGTTCAAACCGTATGTGTGGATCCCTTATTCCTACCGAATTGGTCAAACGGAACACTAAGTCAAGTCATTATCAAATCATTTTCGGATATATGTATTGAAATACAACATAAGTCATACGTGGCTGTTCATTCCCACAATTTGTTTCTTCCAAATAATTTGAACACCACGTCTTAGATTCAAATTTGTATATTTCTTTTCCATGTACATCATTTAACATGCATATTATAATGCAGAGATTACTTATGCTGTACTACAGCTTCTAGTACCCAAACAAGTACTACTACTACAACTACTGCTACTACTACTACTAAGAAGGATACACACCAACTTACAGGTGGTATTCAAACATCAGCACCTACAGATGCCTCCGAAACAGTCGCACAACCAAAGTCAACAGAATCAAAATACACGACTACCATGAGCAATGAAGATACAGTAACTGACAAAAGAACAACAGACGACAACTCTACGGTTATTAGTGGAGCTGCAGTAGGCGGAGGATCGTTTCTCGTGATTGTCGTGGTACTCATAATATGCTTCATTAAACGCAGGTTTGTTTGTATTTATATATCAGAATAGATTTTATAGAAAACACGCGTAGGGATGGCAGAGTTTCTTGATTTAATAGAATTAATAAATTTGAAAATAATTTGTTTGCATAATATCATCTTATCAAGCAATTGAACACTTTCAGTCATTGTCTTAACAGCAATTGTTGATACGCTGTTGTCATTTTGTTCACGCCTATGCATCCTAGAATGTATCATAGAATTACCATGCCGTTCGTTTCTTTGATACCACTTATGATAACATAGCTATGTTAATATTTGGGAGTGTCATACTTACCAAGTGCTAGTAGTTTAGAATTTGGATTCTTATTGAGAATGACAGGAATGTCAATCACCACCTGAACATTGTATGCATCGTATAGATAACGAAATGGATATGTCCACTACAGTTAATACCAGCAAATTGAACGGCATTTAAATAATCAGAGGAAAGGAACAAGAAACTTGAAGAGGTAGGGCTATTTGACAAATATACTTGGTAATCAACTTATACAAACTATTAGTTTTTTTCAAATTAGAAACGTACGTTGCAGTGCATTTGTATTTGTCTAATGAAATTCATTTTTATAGATCAAACAAGAATGCCGAGAATCACGTGGATGGAAATGCTAACGACCAAATCAATGTTGAAGCAGGTAAAAAGCTTTACAATACGCCATCAGTTGTACTTATAAAATATTATTGAGCCTGTAATAATGTCACTACAAGTGCATTACCTCAATCATACACATATATGTCTAATTCTGAAGTTCTGTCCATTATGTTTTTATTCAATGCTTACACACAGTTATATTTAGATCGTTCCTATATTACGAGAATTCAGTATTTAACTTTTACAATCTTTTAAACCGGGCTCGGATGAAAGCCCAGTGTCAAAAATGTTCTACATAGTAAACTTGTACACGTAATTGTACACTCATAAACTGGTATATACGTTTGAATTTTTGTTTTAAATTATAATATAAAAACAGATTATCCAGTGTACGCCAAGCCAAACAAACCGAACAGTACACCAGAAGAACCGCCACAGGACTATCTGTACGCCGTACCAAACAAAGCAAGGAAGCCTAGCAGACACACGAAGAGTGAGATAGAGGAACCACGACAAATTGCATACAGTAATGTAATGGTTGACCTGGACATGGAACGTGTACAGGAAACAAATGTTGATGCAGTCCAACTTGAAGATGTTGAAGACGATAGGCTTACACATGATATTGATATGGGTAACTTACAAATTATTCTTCATACAAGACCCGTTAGCTCGGCTTACAATGCTCTAATTAAGAAGAAGCATTCGATTCCGATTACAATTCCAAATCTTCATTATGATTAGTATTTGTAAATGTTTACATCATACACTTCTTTGATGAATCCTTTTGTACCATTCGGTGTGTTTTACCATTTTAACGGTTTATTATGTATTGCCCAAATAAGATATACATACACCATTTTAACATTTTTAACAGATGATAAAAATGTACTTAAACTATTATAAAAGGGAATGCAACAACAGTAACAACCGAACGCAAGGAAGCATTTCACAACGGCAACAATTGAAACTAAAACGCACAAATACACAAACAGACACAAGTCAATCATACTCCTAGCGCGACATGCCAACGCATGTTAGCAATCGGAGCAAGATCATTTTACAGGCATAATTATATATAAGCATTACTGAATTTCAAGTGCACATCCAACAGTCACAAGTAACCATTTGATTAGCAATATACTATATTGAAACATTATTACAGGTACTAATATACCAACATCAGATACGTATTACAACATGGAAGGTCTCGTACGTAGTCAAGTCAAGGTGACACAACTACTCGAGTATGTCAAGAAGAAAACGGACTTTGAAAGTGAATTCAAGGTAATGACAAATAAAAGTACTAAATGCAACAGCTATTACCTTATTAGAACTAGTATCTGATACAATGTTCATGTATTTGTTGATATTTTCAAATAATTATGACTATCTTCGCTGATGTTAAGTGTTTAATTATGCGATACAAAGTATAATAATAATCGGACAGGGAGGGAAGCACTCGTAACGAAATACTGAACAGCTACAACAACACGAAATCCCACACCGCACCGACACTGTCTAAGTCATTCAAACAAAACCGGAGCAACAGACAGAGGACAAAAAGACAAGAAATGACCAAGAGACAAGTCTTAAAACTTCTGCTTTATCAACAAAATAATTAAAAGTTGTCTATATTACTTCTCTGGCATTGTTGCAGTACTTATTACACTTGTGTAGGTTCTTTTTACCAGATTACTCGTACATTTCGTACATTCATAGAAACTGTTGAAAGGATTACAAAGAAGTTGTGATGAAGCTCTCAAACCTGATAACAGGAAGAAGAACCGATACAATGGCATCTATGCATGTAAGTAGGTCGTCTTCATAGTTTTGTTTCCAATGTCCGATTTTCAATGACCATTCATGTTAGAGTCTGGTAGTACATTTATGCCAAAGACAAACAAAACATAAGTACTGGTTCGCCAGGGTAATGAATTTCATCAATTTGTATCTGGTATAGAATTGTATATGATATTGTTCAAGTTTCTTCTTGAATATTTTCCTTTTTGCAAATCATTTCAATGGTTATTTTACACGTTCTACTGTGCCTTGCTACTCTATTGTTAATGCATCAAAAGGACGTTATAACTATCTATTGAAATGGGCATTTAAAGTATAAACAGGAAGTTTTGATACACAATATATACGTACATATACGTGCTACCTATATTTCGCAATACTTTGCATGAAATACTAAAAAGTACAAGCGCACGTGACGTTCGTGGTTATAACAACCTTGAAATATATACCCCACTACTTTCCGTAAGGGAAAAGAAAGTTTTGAATGGCAGTTAAATTTAATTGTCAGTGTTCGCATTCATTATGAAATACTTTTTCAATCATTTGTAAAGGCAAGGCAACTGATACATTGCTAGATCTGAGTACAAGATTTCGTGTTGATGTGTAATTTGATTGATGTTTTTGTTTACTCTGCAGACGATGCAACAAGAGTTGTCCTAAACAGCGCGTCATATATCAACGCAAACTATATTGATGTAAGTAATACTTGCATAAACAACCCGTCCTTTGTCAGTTCCCACTAAATTAAACGACCACTTGTCATTGTCATAGGCAACAAACCACCTTTAAAGTTGGCAATTGACATATTTGATAATCTCTATTTAACTGTCACCTTATTTAAACAGCCGGATTTGATACAAACCTTGATTGGCTACCTTCGACAGATTATATTGCACTATGATATTTGCTTTATTGAAATACAAGTGACACACACATTTGTTGCCTACACAACCAGCATGAAATAGAAATACCCTTTTTAAATTACAATGTACGTTCATTGTGTAATCTAGCTTAACAGATAGAAGCTAATACATTGTACGTAATGTTATATCTAATTGAGAAAACATAATATGAGTATTCAAAATAACTAAATGTTAACATGCACATTACTATTCATAAAGCAGTACGTAAGATCGTATCGACCAAGTTTGTACACTGAATGATTGCAATCAATCAAAACGTGTATAGAAGTTTAAAATTACACACTGAATAGAGCCCGTCTTCTCTGTTTGATACTCGGACAATCTAAATTAATTCATTTCTATCATTTTTAATAAATTAAGCGCTTTGTGTTACGAGTGAGTTTGAAAACTTGAACTACATCATTAAAATGAGTTAAAATCCTTACACCATATGTATGGTAATCAATTCAAATATACCATTGTTATATTACAGGGACATAACCAGTCACGCGCATACATCGCTTCACTTGGTGAGTTATGTTCCCTTTGCTATTGAATGGTTATATGAGACTGCTCTGTTTTAGTATAAATGTCTCAATATTACATTAGTTTAAGTACTGCAATACTGTATCATCTTGACACATAACCATCAAGTACTGGAACTACGACCCTGAGCACATACTAATACACGTGCATGTCAATGTCTGAACTCGAGTCAGCCAGATGCTGCTCGCAAAAGAAAATATATAACCACTTGTGTATTAAAAGCAGTTAGTTATATGTTTAATTCCTTTAGCTGAAATACTAGTATTTTCTAAACATGATTATGTCATGTATGGCCTTCCATTAAAATATAATTTATATTCATTATGTTAAACATGTATTATTGATTCGAGAAATGGCTAGTATACGTCTTTGTATTCCTTTGCAACACCATACTCTTCGGACACGTGTTTGAATTTTGTGTTCTAATAATCTATTGTTATTACATTATCAATTATGTAATTGTTTGAATATGTATGCTGGTTATATTTGAATAAATGTATTACATGCAGTTCATCTTCAAACCTTCTGCAAACGTTTTGTAATTTATAAAGACTTTCTTTGTTAGGACCAACTGTGGACACGATGAATAAGTATGCTACATTCTGGGAAATGGTCTGGCAGGAAGATGTGGAGGCTATTGTTATGTTGACCAATCTGAGAGAGGGAGAAGTGAGTACTCTAAAAACATTGATCAATAAGTTAAATATTGATATCAAAACATCTAAGCCATTTATAATTTACATTATGCTAACTGTTGTTGAACGTGATATTGACAAATATGATGAGAAAATCAAGCAGTGAGGATAACACAGATGCTGATGGATAAAATGTGCAGGAATGACGGTATTGTATGCGTCGCGTCTAAGAGTGAGCAAAATTTAACCGTGGGTTTCGTTATACGTGGATTTGAATTTTCATTTTCAAATATGATTAGTCCAAACATTTGTATTAAACAGAAGATGAAATGTGAACAGTATTGGCCGGACCAGGGTATGGCAAAAACATGCGGGAAATATACCATTCTTTGTGTCGCCGAGAAAATGTTCGCCGAATTTGTTGTACGAGAATTTGTGATTCAGGATAATGACGTAAGATTTTGATTGTTTTCTTACATGTATGATACCAAAGAACCTTGTCATTTCATTGGAAGTGTGGAATTTTAAACATCACGGTCAGTTTGTTATATATGGAATACGTTTGAGAGAGTTCATTCTTTGCGGTTGAAACGTTCAAGAAAGAGAGCTGTTTTGTATTCACTAATACACTATGTTTCATGTCTCTGTCATTTTCATAGAGAAATGCATGTATTGTCCATTTAACAAATATAATCTAAAAATTTGATTGATATTACATACGTATTTCAATTGATTTTGGGTGAATAGATTGACTCTGGGTTGTGCGGTTAGGCTGGTATGCGACCAGGTGGACATCAAATGCATTGTTTCCCATGATTCCTCAGAGTTAGTTTATTCATTGAAATGGAAGTTTACATGGATTTCTTGTAATAATTATTGTCCTTGTTTAAAATTATTGAAGTTTGTTTTTAGTATTCTGACAAACACAATGTGGTACAATATCACTACACAGCGTGGCCTGATAGATTTGTTCCTGACTCGGTGGTCTCGCTTGTTGCATTCAGAGACAAAGTAGAACAACGACAAAGAAAAACAACATCACCGATGATAGTTCACTGCAGGTATTTCTTGATTCAATTTTTTGTCGAAGTGATACATTAAACCATGTTGTAAAGATTGATACTCCTTATCAGAAAATGTTGCGAAATTAATATTAACGTCATCTAAACTATCCGAGCACGAACAATGTCCTTTCTTTGACAAAAGATATACTTTAAGAGACATATAACTAGTATGTTTCAGTCATCGTCGCTCACTGTTGTGGTTGTACGAACCATGTAGTCTCCCAATATATCACTTAAAAGTATCAGTACTCTTGAATACATGAATACAAACATATGCGAATTTTGGTGATTTAAGATAACAATCTAGTTATCTGACACGACAAGAATGTAGGCTGTGTCACGTTTTGTCTTCGTTTGGATTATTTCAGTGCTGGTATAGGACGGACTGGTACTTATATAGCACTCGACATTCTGGTCAAACAAGGCAGAGACGAGGAGTATGTGGACCTGTTTGGTTGTGCTATTGGCCTCCGTGGTCAGAGAGTCAATCTGATTCAAAATGAAGTAATTTACCTTTATATTCCTTACTTTAGTCAGTGATTTTCTTTCATTCTTCCCCATGATCTGTTTTAGATGAGCATAGCTTAGGTATGGGCATCACATAGGAAAGAGCGTTTCTCGTGCATTTCGTCTGACACTCTTTTATTATTTTATTGTTCGAAATGAAAACAGTCTGTATACGTAATACATGCAGTTACTAGAAACAGTTGTTTTCTGATTCTCCACCTTTTGCAATTGGTCTCTTGTTTTTAAAAAAACCCACCGCCAATCCATTAAGCCATTACGTGTAAATTTATTTCGACAGGTACAGTATGAATATCTACACCAGTGTGTGCTTTATGCATTGAATTGTGACACGGAACCTGTCCAAGAATCAGCAATACATCGCCAGGTTACTGAAGAAAGGATCGCTGCACAGTACAAAGTAAGTGTAACACGTATTTCGGGACTGTAGGTGTCGTGTATTTATAAATTTATTTATGAAATGTTGTGTCAAAAATATGATATAATTAGGTTTTATATCATTCATATGTTGCAAACATAACTTATATACACGAATTGAAAACAAATATTCATAACATTAAATCGTTCATTTGTTCTATAAACGTATAATGTTTAGTTAGGTATTCGGTGAGTAATTCCACCACATCCACTGAATAAGTGTGCAGTGACCCCTACACGTTTCAAATGCTCATTTGATTGGTAATAAGTTTGTGTATAATATCCGGATAATATTCTACTGTTATGTCAAAGGCAATGATGGCCCTGGATTCTGTGATCGGCAGAGAATCGTTGAGATCGACTAGACGTCATGCAAGAAAGGAAAACAGGACAGGTTCGGACATACCAGGTAACTCTTGTTTATTTGATGTATGTAGATACTTACTGTATACCACGTATATTTTACGTACACTCCAACAGAAACTCATTAAGATGATATATTAAAAAGAAATGTGGAAAAATAAAACATTAGATGCACAGTTAAGTGACAGCTTCACATGCTAATAAATATCCATGTAATGAGATACTGTTGGAGGACGTTGACACCAACCAGCTACCCGACCAACCAGTCATCTATAAATATTGGTTACTTTTTTTCGTTGAAAAGGTTGGCTGACAACTGTTGCCATATGAAATAATAATTGTTTTGCTCATGCTACAAATAAATCAATACTATACAATATTTCAAATATAATTGTTTAAACTTGTTTGCAACAGCTTCATACTATAAGACATTATCAGTTTATGGACTCATATTGTCTGTAATCATGTTTCAGATGACCGGTACCGTGTTCAGCTGACATCATCAAATAATAGTTACATCAACGCTGTGTATATACACGTAAGAGTTTTATGACACCTAAGTTTTAATGTTTATTGTAGATTATAAAATTAATATCTTTATTTTGATTCAAATGCTGTGATCGGCATAAATATTTCCGAATACCATCATTTTCTATGTTTTTGTATCATGTGTGTTCATTAGCACTATCATGTGTATCATTATTTTGATTGTGTATTTTTAATCCAAAGTATGACTCTTATTTCAAGACATAGTTGCTACACGTGTTTCAAAAATTGTCATTATTCAATGACATTATTCTCCTGTGATAACACTATTACGTCATATTTACACTAATATTTCAGGAGTGTTATTAGTATCACCATGATATTCTTTCAGGGTTACGTTCGACGAAACCAATATATTGCTGCACAAACTCCAATGCCTTCCACTTTACAAGGTTTCATATCCATGGCTTATCATAAAAAGGTTCAATGCATTGTTAGTTTTGATGATGAAAACGCATCGGACAAGGTAAGTCTTTTTTCATAGGTGTATACATATTATATGGTGTACTAGTATATGTTTTGAAAAGTTGATAGTATTTTGTTGAGCCTGCAATGTCTACAGAAGCTTATTGATATTGGCCTTCGGCCCATACCACCATAATGCATGTATAAAAAAGATTATATTAAGTCAGACAGGGAAGGCAGCACTCAACTTAACCAACCGAGCACGGAAAACACTAAAAACACACAAAGCACAATGAACAACTGAAAACACGACTAACCAATGATATGACCCAATTTTAAAAGAACTTGCTAATTTGCTCATTATAGACTTGTGCACTTCATACAACAGGTTACTGTATCATTGATAACGAATAAAAACATGTTTTTTATCCCCCGCCAAAGGCGAAGGGATATAGTAATAGTATGCGTCCATCCTTTCGTCAGTCCGTCCGTCCCATATCCCAAACTATTTGAGGTATTGACTTTAAACTTGGTATGTAAATAGATGGCAACTAGGAGAACTGCAGTGACCAAGAACCATAACTCCATATGTCCCAGTTTCGAAATTATCTACCCTTCTTTAATTTTAAAATATTTTTTGTCCAAAGCATTACTCTCAAACTATTTGAGGTATTGACTTGAAACTTGGTAGGTGAATAGCCAGCAACTAGGAGAAGTGCAGCGACCAAGAAGCATAACTCTATATGGCCCTGTTTTAAAATTATCTCCCTTTGTTTAAATTTGAAATAGTTTTGACATATTCCTGAGGGTCGTGGGTTCAAATCCCACTGCGACCATAATTTTTAATTTATTTAATTTTTTAAGTGTTAATGTAATATTTTGTATCTAAATCATGCATTTATACTGTTTTAATAAAAATTAGGTTGGAAACTTGTTTCAAAAATATTTTGTTTTGATTATAGGAATTTATACATTTTTAAAGCATGAAATATGGTGGGTGTGTGTGATACAAAATGTTATATCTTGATAATTTCAAGGTGAACCTGTATTTGATTCGGTCTAAGTATGTACATAACTGTATAAAGAAAATGTTTGGGTAATTAATAGTGATATATGCCCATTGATTGGAGTTTTATTAAGGAATTTAGACATTATATATTTTGTAGAATGAAAAATTTTACAACTATGTTGGTAATTTATATGAACATTACTATCTTAAATCCATCTTCTGCTTGTTATTGATTTTGTTTTTATTGATATAACTATTAGGCACATGTGAAATTTTTTCATTTTAAAAATTAATTAAATTTGGTGATTTTATAAACATTTTTGTCAGTATAGTCCTCTTGTAATTATGGGGGTGATCAACCAAAACATTTTCCCTTCTTTTGAACTCTGCCTGGTTCTATTTCATTAATTAACTCCTTATTTATTTTCCCTAACATCTCCTCCCTTCTTTTTGTATCTAGTCCTGTTTTTATTTAACGCCCATTAGTGGCAATCATATACGGCGGTGGATGGCCATGTGATCATGGCTCTTGTCTATTATGAAATTTATGTTTCTAAGATATTATAAATTTTATAAAAAATATTTACTCTTTATTAATGATTCAGTTACCTGTTCTTCATACATGTTCAATCTTATACACAGAAATTTAAATGAACTTACAGAACGTATCAACACTACGTCCTGAATTAATTATTTTTATAAATTTTGAACGGCTGCATTAGTAACTCAATTAATAACGGATGCATATTGATAGATATAGTTTTCTACCCGCTCATATACTAAATATGCATTTGTTTTGTACCATTATTAATTTCAAATTATGTATGAATAATAATTCACTCGCTTAGAATGAGAAGGTCGTAAGTAGCATAAGACCCATACACATTTGAAATCTACATCACGAGGCGCTTCTTCATGTTGACCAAATTTTGGTTGAAAAAGCTTGTAGTAAAGAGCAGTTTTCAAACAGTTTTTTTCTTGTTTTCTCAAAATAGCGTTTTTGTACTTACACCCTTCTCATTCTAAGCCAGCGAATAAATTTAGAAATATCTCTATACAGACCGTGGGACATTACCTTCCACAAGATAACAAGATATGTACGTTCGGGAAGTATACACTGCTATGTACGGGAAGTAACAATACAGAGGATTATATTGTACGGGATCTGAAGTTATCACTCGCTGGCACGGTATGACCGACATAGTTGTCTTAAACTGATAAAATCACACGCCTTTACTCGATATAATTATGTATAGTAATTAATAACCCTTTGGACAGAATATTCGCATTTGTGATTTGTATAGCTTTGACAAAATGATTCAATGAAGGGATGTTCAATTGTAATTGAAATATTGTATGGAATTATACTAGGAGCATGCATGAACATTATATGAATATCTACCCGAAGTATCAAAACTGTAAATCACCAAACTGACAGTGTAGGAGATCTGTCTTGCAAAGAGCCTCTTGAATTCCGGAGAACAATGTGCTGAAACAGTTGGTTCTTTAAAACATGTTCCCTTCTAGTAAACTGAAACAAACAAAAATCAAATCGGGATTCTTTCGTGTTATTTATGTGCGTTCGGTAGTTGTAATTGCGGTGGCAACACAGTTGTGAAGTCAACGATACTTTTCTATCGTTCGATATTTTATTTGGTAGTTTATTTTTCAGCCATCATTTGAAGACCTGAACATACGTTATTTCCAATTCCATGGTTGGAAAACTAAGTATGTTATACCACATGGCAAAAAAGCGTTCCTTAAGCTGATTGTTGAGGTCAACAAAAACTTGGACAAACGAAAATCAGATTGTCCTGTACTTGTTCAATGTCTGTGAGTATCTTAGAACCATGTTATTGTGTGACTGCTGTGTTGTAACCAACTAGATTAACCTTTCTTTAAGTAAAACACGTATTTATTTCTGTTGTTCCCGGAGATATTTCTGCAGAATTTTTTACATTTGGTTACCTTCAAAAGAGCATGTACGTAATTTGATGACCTTTTCAAACGGTTACCACTTCGAGTAGAAAACGTGATATTTATGTAAATGACTACGACTTCTGACTTGCTGTAATGGTATCGGATTAAACCATTATCTCCAATTATCCCGACTGTAATGATATAAAGTAAATTTACAGCGAGAATGTCATTTCATACACATTATTGATAGCAATGCATAGGAAAATAGCGTGGCGTTCAAAATGGATGCAAAGCATGAAATACAACCTAACCTTTGGTGATGTTTTCACAATCATACAACTTAACAAATACAGTAGCGCACAGACAATCCAAAGCCACACAGAAACGACGGCAGCGCCTAGCCATCCACGCAAGAGTCGGACATAGAACGGACCATCCACATCCCCAAAAATGGATATTTCAAGCAAGCCTATATACTCACTCCGCAATGAATGACACACTGTGGACTTCGAATTTTGTGCATAATTAGCCATAAAGGGAGGTAATTATAAATGATAACTACACTGAAGTGAAGTACGGGGCGACTTTTTACAGCCGCCACACAACACTTAACACATGCTGTAGTGATAAGTAAATATAGTAGCGCACAGACAATCCAAAGCCACACAGAAACGACGGCAGCGCCTAGCAATCCACGCAAGAGTCGGATATAGAACGAACCATCCACATCCCCAAAATGGATATTTCAAGCAAGCCTATATACTCACTCCGCAATGAATGACACACTGTGGACTTCGAATTTTGTGCATGATTAGCCATAAAGGGAGGTAATTATAAATGATAACTACACACAAGCCGAGCACAGAAAACATTAATAAAGAATGAATAAACTACCATTTACAATTTATACAAACATGTTATACATTTTTGTGTTTTAAGCACTGGTGCCGAGAGAGCGGGGATGTTTTGTGCGGTTTCTACAATGTTGGAATTTCTAGTTGTTGACAAACAGCTGATTGGAATCCATGCTATCAGTCATGTACGAGACAGAAGGCATTTAGCTATACACAATGAGGCAAGTACAATAAAATGTCTCCAAGATACTGGACCAGCCTCATAATAAGACAACCATTTGAGTACATGAAAACTGCGTCACTTTATGGATTGGTCATAATATTAGGGCTGTAGCAATGGCGATTTGAAAATAACTACACTAACAAATGTTAAGATTATTTTATTAATGAAATGGGATATGTGTTTTTACTGTTTAATAGGGTGGTGGTTGCTTGTAAGCTAAAACCAATGTAAAGCTGGGTTCACACTATGAACGTTTGTACCAGCGTTTATCAGCATTTCATAAGTCGGAAAAATGAGCCCAAACGTCGGTGAAATTACGTTCGCAAGGAGGAATATTTTGGCAATCGGAACGATCCGTACGGCATTTATCGCTACTAACGTTACGCCAGATAAATATTTCCGTAGAAATGGCCGAGTAGTTCAGAGTGATATTTTGGTTTACACTACAAGCGTTGTGTATCTGGCGCACGCAAACTTTTGCAAACGTTGTCCTGCGCTTGACTGCGTTTGGCAGCGATTACCTGCGCTTAACAACGTTTGCCAGCGTTGTAGCTATTTTCTATTAAAGCATGTGAACGTTTGCCAGCGCAGTTTAGCGTATGTGTAGCGGTCCCTAACTTAGTCCGACTTAGACGAAAGAGGTGTCAAACGCAAGGATCCGTTGAACAAAGTTTACCTAAGTTACTGTAACGTTATGGAAAGTTCGTCTGCGCTAACCACTTGCGTTGCTATCGCGTTCATTGCGTCTGATACCCGTTGGCCTGCGTTGGACAAACATTCATTTGCGCTGGGGAAAGTTTGCCTACGCCATCGCTTGCGTTACTACCGCGCTCATTGCGCTGGATACCCGTTGGCCTTCGCTAGATAAACGTTCAACAAAATTCATTATCACCACCAGCGTTTCAGCAGACTTTTGCCAACGAAGTTTAACTTAAGCAAACTTTAATCCACTTAATTCAGCGTTCAGGAACGTTTATAAACGGAGCACAACTTACATCAGCGTTTATTTCCAAACGTCGACAAAGTTTTTGCATGTTAAAATGTTTCAACGAATACAACGTTCTTCGGCGTTTACCAGCGATCTGATGTCCCTTCCAATCTGATGGTGGTCGAAAAAAATTGGTTAAAACTTTGATCATTCCATAGATGTCTTGAGAGTACATTTTTATCGCACGGCTAAAACAAACTTTATAAAATGAGCCATAATACATACTGGCATACACTATGATATGATAATGATGACTGTTGTATTTCAGGAGATGTTCAAGTTTTGTTACGACTGTGTGAAAGTGATGATTGATTTATCAGACAAAGATCCATACTATAACTTAGTATCACTAGCTCGACAATAGATTGTTCACATATTACACTTGTACATTGTTTACATTATTTTACGTCAAAGACCGTCTTACCATATCATGTAACTTTTCTTATGAAGCTTGTGAGTTCTAATGTAAGTGACTGTTGACGACTTAATATTATCTTTTTGTTAATCGCTTGTATAAGCTTGATGTCGTTCTTTCTCCTGATTTCAACATACAATTACCAAGAGGACCTTTGATGGAAGCGTCTAACTAGCCTGTATATTCATATGAAACTTATACTACAGTACATGTATAAATGTACAGTGTAGTTTGTGCGCAACGAATTGTTGGAGTTAACCTATGGGAAAATGAAACTGCTATTATGCAATAATGCCGTATATAGTAATTCAACTCTGTGTACTTACTGTACATTGTTTATGTGTTTTATGAGCATGGTTGTTACAAAAGATAATTATAAATCGGAAAGGAAAACATCAATCGAAAGAAACAGCAGATCGAAACAAGCATAAAAGTGATCAGTTAGATGAAAAGGAACAGGAAGAAAACACTACTCAGCACTCCGACAGTCAAACTCCTTACAGCAATTGAAACTGATCCAGCTAAATGCTATTTTAAAAGTTAACATACATTCAGCGAGTCACAAGGGAGATCACTGCGTAGGAGTAAGTACGACTGCCTCCTGCACTAATCATTATAACATATCCGAAGTAAAAACCAGTTAACAATAATGAACCATATAGACAACTAAGCATTACAAGGATGACAAAAAGGCTCAGTGACAAAATACATTAGCTTACATAAGGTATAAAGTGGCCAATACAAGCATAAGACATACGATTGAATGTATAGCCGCATTAAATTCAAAGTGTGTACTAGTAATTGCTGACAAGTGGTCTTCGTAGTTGTATGTGTCATTTGAGAGAGTTCCTGCTTAAAGTGAATGTTTGCATTGCCTTCTGTATTCATTCCATTGATGTTTATATACTTACATTACATGCATCAGAACTATTATCAACTGTTAGAAAATCTAGTTGAATACTAGTAATAGTAATGTTAAAACTTTACTCGAGGATTTAAAGATTGCAATTAGTTTAAACAATATTTATTTGTTTATAAACACATAATAAACATTCATTTACACATATTTAGGATTGAGTAGAAAGCTAAGCTTATTTATAAACTAGTTCTTTTTTTGCAATTGAGTAGTAACCAAATGTACTATGTTTTTTCCCATGTTATTATGAACAGTTTATCATGCGTTAATATTAAGGCTACTAATTTGTGTTTATGTGTGATTTGGATACCTTTATATTGTAACATACTTATTATTTGTTGACTGTTTTATATCTATTGAATTTTTCGCCGTTTTCCAACTGTTTTATATCTATTTCATTTTACGCCGTTTTCCAACATTTACATAATGTACTATAATACTGATGTTAGACTTCATCGGTTCTTCAGGAATGAATTATCAAATCGTACTACTTTTCACATGTATAGGACATGACCACAACCATTGTCACAGATGTATAGGACATGACCACAACCATTGTCACAGATGTATAGGAAATGACCACAACCATTGCAACGAAAAACCATATCATTCTATACTCGGGTAGCATTATATTTGTAATTTCAAAAAGGGGATGGAATTTCAACACACAGGAAAGTAATAATATACGCATTGTATGTCAATTTCAAAAATGCATCATCAAAGTCGTTGGTTTCAGTTCCATACATTTTTTATTATGATCTGAAACTACATGTGTACCTTAAAACCGCATATAAAGACCACCATCTCATCAGTAATACCCCTTTTAGATCATTCTTTTCTTCATGATAAGGTCCCAAACATGCTTTTACTATTGAGCTTTTTTGTAAGTTTAGTTTAACTCTTTGTACATTTTATTAACTTTTTATAGAATTTACTCAAAACTGTTGTACTAATTGATGCTTTTTTTAATAAAGTATTATGCATATAAAGTGTTTATGTTTTTATAAGTAACCCTCATAAATATTATAATCCAGCAATTAATCCCAGTGACATTTGTAGTAGAGTGCTTGATCTAAGTAATCCGTCATAATGTCCAACCCGAAACAAATTCAACAATGACTAAAGAAATGGAGAAGTGTTTGTTACATTGAAATCTTAGACAATATAAACTCGTACCATCTTAAAGGGCGGTCAATGGATGTTTAAAGGTAAGTCAGAGTCTACACCTCATTCAATTTGTTTAACACTTATTTATTTCAAGTTTCAAGCTAACACCGACTTACTTGAATCTAAGAAAATGTGTACCTTTTAGTCATTCCACTACCACTGGTTTATTATCATCTAAGACCGAGACAACATTTTGCTTCTTGTCATTTTGATCGGAGTCTAAGACAATGTGTTCCTTCTGGTCAAATGGTTATCACCGGTTAATTGGAGTTTAGGACACTGTGTTCTTTTTTGTCATATGCTTAACACTTGTTCATTGGAATCGAAGACAACGTATTCTTACTAACCATTTCCTTAACACGGTTTAATTAGAGTTTAAGACACTGTGTTCTTTCATGCCATTTGCTTAGCACAGGCATATTGGAATCTAAGACACTGTGTTCTTTCTTGCAATTTGTTAAACACTGGCTTACTGGAATCTAAGACAATGTTTTCTTTCTTGCCATTTGCTTAACGCTGACTAACTGGAATCTAAGACAATGTTTTCTTACTTGCCATTTGCATAACACTGGCTTACTGGAATCTACGACAATGTTTTTTTTCTTGCCATTTGCTTAACACTGGTTTACTGGAATCTAAGACAATGTTTTCTTTCTTGCCATTTGCTTAACACTGGCTTACTGGAATCTAAGACAATGTTTTCTTTCTTGCCATTTGCTTAACACTGGCTTACTGGAATCTAAGACAATGTTTTCTTTCTTGCCATTTGCTTAACACTGGCTTACTGGAATCTAAGACAATGTTTTCTTTCTTGCCATTTGCTTGATCAACAAGTATATTTTTAAATCATAGTCCCATACCACTAGTTTTAAGTTCCTAGCCTTCAATCGAAGACGACAAAACATACTTTTTATCTTGATTTTAAAAGTTAAAATAATTTGTGCAATGTGTAAAGTCGAGTCCATTGCATGTTTTCAGTGAGTTTTATTGCATATGATTTTGTCAATAAAAATTAGAGAGTCAGTTGCATTAATTTTTGAACACCCCTCGTATATATAATTGAATAATTTTCCATAGCATTGAACAAAATGCTTCATAAAAGTTTTAAGTATGTGTACTAAGTAATATTGTCTAGTGTATTTAAACTTACTTAACCAAATGCTATACGTTTAACAAAAAAAATAATACTCTAATTACAGCTATTTCTAAAATTATTAGAAATGCAACTTCTTGGATATGTGCAATTATTTCATGACAATTTACTTCTAACACATTTAAAAAAATATGTAGATGTACTCACTCAGCTGAAATTGGCGATTTGTTCGCAAATATGGTATCCTTCAATACTGATCCGAAGCGTATGTAGATTGTATCGCAATTGCAGATTGGTTCCATGCGATGTGACGGGGTGACGTGTAGACATCTATAGCTGTCGTTGTTTTATCAGAAATCGGATAACTTCATTATTTAAACGATAAATCAGCTACTGGGACACAAATCGTCTTTTTTACTGAAATTGCTGAACTACAATATTTTAATGTGAACATTTTATATCACATTACTACTTCCCTCTCCGGCGATCCTCAGAAATTGTATCCAGACTGTCGAACTGAAGACATAGAACTGTCTATATTTGCTTTTTAATTGTGACTATACTTTTGATTGTCTTAGAGTCAGCGAGTCAATAAGTTGTTCGCGATTGTAGTAATTAACACTACAATGAATGTCTTGAGTCAGTGAGTCAATACGTTGTTTACTATTCTCTTCTAAGTATTTTACTAAAGACGTTTAGAATTATAGATTGATCAACTACATGTATTTACATTTGGGTCTCTAATTATTATAATATTTCCAATTTGCAGTCAAACATGCCACATGACCAATACTCGTGATTGTTCAGTAATGGTGGGTCCACTGTGAGTGCAGGTGTGTCGGGATTCGTCATACCAAAGACGAGAAAATGGCACCCATGTTTCCACCACAGATTGTCACGTGGCATAACAAGGGATATCTGTCTTCTCATTTCGTAGACGCTCATATGGCAATATAACATCAGTAAAAATGTGCCGAGAGTTATTAATACAAGTTGAAGACAATGTTTTTATGCACCTAAAATTAGTAAGAACTACAAATGACATACACCGTCTGACAAAAACACACGCTCATCCTAAAAGTAAACCAGCGTCATGTAGGAGATGATTTTATTGAGATTGACAAATATATATCAAGTGGCCGCGCGTTGTTTTAGGGTATCCGTCACTGGAACTAGATATTGTAGGTGCGATTCCTGGTATGAATCTTATAGTTCTACACTAGTCGGGATAGAATAGTGTCTGTTAAATAAGACTGTGCATACCTGTATGGTGCATGGCATTGTTCAACGTACCGTATATTGTTCAATCTCGCTACTTGTTCGACACCTTTATAAGTTACATAAATTTTTATCTTTTTACAAGAGCCTTATTTTGTATTTGAAACTTTTATACTAAAACGATACACGTAATAAGGTATGTAGATACATGTATATTCATTTGCTATGTTTACATTCTTTATCTATCAAGTTGTACGTTGTATCTTTTCAATTATTTTTTTAACTACAGTACAATATTCATACAATTGTTAAAATACATTCACTGCAACATAAAATAATATCATGTGAAGTATCGATTCGTTAAAGCAGTAGTATAATATGAGACTTTATAATATAGATCCGAAATTTATAAAACAACACAATTATAGTGTGAGGTTAGAACCTACAATAAGATAGAAACTTGTAAGAAGTGCGCGTATCCACTACACTACAGCGCCATTGATGTATGGGATGCGCTTTGAACACAATTTGTTATGGAACCCATTTAAAGTTTACCTACCAGACGAGTTTATGTTTATAACGATTTTCGTTTGACTTTGAACGCACTATACATACATTGCGACTGTCTAAGTAAGTACTGTATTTCTAAAAACATAATGTATATGTTTAGTACACACACCATATAGTTACATTGCTACGTTTCAAACTGTTTTTTTCTCTTCTTATGGCAATTAGTTGTGGGTATTAGACCATTTAAAACTGGCGATCATTAATTAAATCATCATTTTACTTTGTGAACAATGAGATAAGGAGTTATATGTACGAGTATTAAATACAACTTTAAACTTTAGTTTGAAGTTACGCACCAATGCTTTTAGAACTTCCGTATTCGAAACAAGTCATTAATGCAAATCCTTCAATATTTACTACAGAGGACAACTGGGTAGAATACGATATAGGGAAGTACACAGCGACTAGTGTTAATCGATTGGAGTTAAAATAGTTTGAACAGTTGGAATATTAAAGTATGGATCACACTCTTGATTATTATTGGTTATAATATTGGTGAGTGAATATAATATGAACTAAGGCATTGCCTAAAAAGGTGATTCATTCATCCAAAGATAATAAATTAATAAAATTATTAATGAGTAGGTATTGTAAAAAGAGAAAATTAGTTGCTTTTCATTTGCTTCAACCAAAGCAAATTTTATGAATTAATATCCCCTGCCTTATGGGTAATCAGTAAAATTAAGCAATAAAAGACATTGACGAGCATCATCACAGTACGAGTGTACATATTTATTTTAAGTTTCATGTATTCTACCAGTTGATCATTGCCAGGGGACAAAAAAATCAGTAAGCCAAGGGCAATAACGCCAAGGAAAATGACCAGTAAGGACGAATGTGAATGTCTCTTCCAACAGGGTTTTCTCAATTTTCAGTATTATTACTATAAATTATAACAAACAAAAATTACAATTAAAACATAAGTTTTGAGTTATTGATAAGCAAGGGGGACAACTCAGTTCCAAAAATACTGAAATCAGACTCAAACTCATAAAAAATAACCAGAAAAAAATAACGTAACGTCAACGGCGCCGGGCTTTAAAATATGCGTTACGTCATCATGGCGTCATAATTCTCACATCGTGACGTTCTAATTTCGGCGTGATTTTTCCAATTAAGTCAATTACGGCACATATTTAATAGGAATTGAGGCATATAATAAACAGATCATTTGTTGATTTTTGGTGTACGCCACTCGTGAAAATATTGATTTTCTGTGACCACTTGGTGAAATAAAATTCGATCTTACACCAAAATCAACTTATATCCTCTATTTAATTCTGCTGCTGAAAGTACCTGGATATATTGGTCCTTATGAAAGAAAACACCACTTTAAATATGGCGGCCAATTAACCGGTTCGATTCGATTTCATACCATAGATTAACCGAGTTCAAAATATTGAAATTGTCCCGGTCCTAATTCTGATACACATTAGTATTAATACGAGTTATGTGTGTAACGTCATTTATAATGTCATGAATAAAACGTTGCGTCATTTTATGCGTTGTGATCTAAAAAAACAATATTTAAGTGTTGGTCTGTTTTTTTATATTTTGTTATACTGAGCAAAAGTTTTAAATGTCACGCTATGTTTTTTTATTTTATTTAAGTTATTTTCTTTCAGTCAACTCTCGTTATCTCCAACTCGCTAATATCGAATTTTCCGTTACGTCGAAGTTTCTTTAAAGTCTCCACTGTTTCCTTTCTTTGCCTATATATGACATCTGGCCACCTATCTAGAAGTTTGTGTAGAAGTTTTTCGTTATGTCGAATTTTGTTTTTGGTCCCGATAATCTAACTGGCACTTAAGGAGGTATGAGCTGCCTTGTGCGCATGCGCGAAATTTCAAAATCGTATTAGATAAGAACAAACATGAATTTTAGTTTCAATGATCGCATATGCATGTTAATTAATGAAAATAAACATGATATTATCGCACAAATTAGATATTTTTAACTTTTTATTTTTTGCATGTATGAAAAAGTGGGTGGGGATCGGCAAAATTGTGAATAATATTGGTTCACAATAAGTCCCTACAATTGTTCAAATGCACATGCTTATATATAATATGTAGTGCATGGTTTAGTTATAAGAGGTAGCCACATTTTGAAATATTTTTAATAAAAAATTATTTCATTACAATATGCAAATTACTTTTTTATGCACAGCTCCCAAAAAAGGCTGGTGACCCCTATTTTTTATTTGACTAAACTGGTGTTCTATGTGATACTAAACTTAGGGCCAATTCTAAATCATTTTCGATCGTTAGATATTTTTTGACGTTCGTTTGAAATCGTTTGAAAATCACACTTTTTTGCAAGTGGGTGGGGTAACTATTTATCATGTTCAAATACTGAATTTGTTCACCAGGCAGCTGGACTTGTGACTAATGTCAATAGGAATGACCACTGAACACACAAAATATCATGCATTGCTTAAAAGTGGTTTCATTTAGTAATAATCTTAAAAAGAACATAATGGTGCCATAAATGCAGGAAATAGATAAAATGACCAAAATGCAATGGTAGGTCATTAGAAAGCCATGTATATCGAAAACGAGCCTGGTGACATATCATTTTTATGATTTCAATGTTGTTCTAGAAGACTGTTCTGTCATTTTAAGACGTTTCAAGGAAAATTCGATCGTTAGATTAAAGGCGCGCGTACCTCCTTAAAATCTATTGTTCAATTCAAACTTTGGCGCCAAATGCTTTCACGCCTCACCTGTATGCATTCTTCGATTTACCCGTAAGTTTTACAACTTCCATTGTTAATCAATTAAGTGTGTGCATCAATTTGCGCAAACATATCTCATGCAGCTTCGAGATGCGACCAAACATTTGAAATAAAAACAATTGAAAATACGGGGCAATCCTGAACACGATAAACCCCATTTTAAGCTGTACCGTGACTTCGACTGCAAAAGTGGTTCTCTAACTTATTTTGAATTTCAAATAGTTTAATCTGTATGTTGCATTAACCAAACATTAAAGCTAGTTACTGAAGTCACGTCAGAAAGCCAAACATGCAAACGTATGTTCGCGGAATTTCCTTAAAAATACGAGGAAATCCCGGACACGATAAAACCCGTGTAATCAGGTACCGTGACTTGGAACGGAACAAAATGGCTTTCAAATTATCGAATATCTCGAATTTTCGTTATGTCAAAATGATTTTCCTGGTCCTGAAAAATTGGAGATAACGAGAGTTGACTGATGAAAACAACAAACAGACTTTTAACAATGTTTTCAGAATATGCGCAGAAATATGCTTACAAACAACAGTGGTATTCATCCTTAAAGCATTATTTCAGGGTTCGCACAAATATTTTGACACAAAATTCCTGATATTTCCCTGACCGAACACCAGCCTTCGGTTCAATGAAACATTATGTGACGTACGTTTCAAACCTGGTACGCGCTTGTTATTCGTTGAAAGGTATGTTTAAAAAAACATGTTTGTCACGAACGCCAAGTTTGGTTAACCATATTCAGAGGTGGTGTGCGTGTATTGGTGGAATTAAACAAAGTTATACTATTATTTTATCAATGTTTTCTTGGTATTTGCCCATCTTGGAAGCCGTGACTCATATCTTAAACTGGTGTGAAGTAAGTTTGTTTACGCGACTTCGCCACAAAGTGTCCAGTCATTATTTTGAAATACAAATGCATAAATTGATAATCAGATGCTATAAATTATAATAGGCTTTATAACGTTTACACATGTTTTTCATGTTTAAAGTATAACAAATGCAGAGTCGCTCACTGGCCTCAGGAGCGTTGGTGCCCTCGCTATTTTTGAGCGTCAAAACTCACACAACGATCATTATCACACCTGTGCTCACTTGGCCGCCACACTGTCTTGTGCTACTGATCACTTTCTTACGAACTGACCGCTTTGGTAGCGCTTTGCTGTTCAACCGCCCACTGACAGCATACACTTTTTTCGCTTTGTCCCCTTGAAAGCGCTTAATTCTTTTGAAGCAAGCGGGCGAGCGCTCGGTAACCGTTTCAGCGTTTGGTTAGGAAACGGGCTCCTTTCTGCAGTCTGGTTCATATACCATGGGACTGTGGCCTTGCAAATCAACGTTGATTATCAAAATGTTACTTGAAAACATATAAAGTACTTAATGCTATGGCAGGTCCATATCCAAAGACAAAAGTGGTATATGCTATATCTTGAGCATTTCTTTCCACCAAAAACAGCGCACATTTGGATCAATTCTCATATTATCTGCGTAGCTACGGATATGTAATCTATTGAAAACAGTAGTGGACAGTTGTCCTACAATATTAGTAACATGATCATCCAGTACAGGATCATTGTTGATGATTGACAGTTACAATAAATTGTTGACAATTTGTTTGGGTACGAACTGTTTTGGTCCGAACTCGTTTATGTTGAAAAGTGGCATCGGAAGTTGAATTCATTGTATGCCTACGTTAATAATGTGTATCAAATACCATTTTCCTTGTTTTAAACAAGTACTTGGATCGTGAACTCAGTTATTGACTTGATTTTTGGCTTTCCTCTTCTCGACCTGTCTACATTCAAGATGGCGGCCAAACTACTTCCTTAGCAACCGCATTTTTATCTCCCTTTCCATTAATGTTTTCTATAGACTGGGCTGTTTGATAATCTTACGGATTCATTTTAAAAATTCATAAAAACATAATAAATAATTTATGAGCAACATTTTTTTTAAATTAAATGATTTTTAAATCATTTTGTATTCCATATTCACATCTTCAAGGTACCGAACAATTACACTAGTTACGAATAGAATTACACACACATTTGAAGCATTAGGGTTGACCAAAATTCGGCTAGGCTAAAAACTCGCCCGACACGTGATGCCGTTATGGTGATGAACAGACGACGCTTAAATCTGTGTTTATGATGGTGTCCATCGCAATGAAGTTATGAGCGAAGAATAGAAACTCGGTTTCCATTTATTTTGTATGCTAATTTACAAGAAAGCATTCTCGTTCACCGGAGTATTCTTCGTCCGAGATAGTCTGGGAACTTGACTAACCACTGATTTATGAGGATGCAAGAAAGAAGAAACAAGTATAAGTCTGTTTCATTTTCGATTTGATGTTGCCACTAACACTATGATGCTGCCCTTATTGACAATAACAAAGGGGAGAACCGTTTGGGACTCATTACATATTATTAACACATGTTATTATGACATGTAGATATACACACATCTCATATGCCATTAAGTGCAATGTAATATTATAACCCCCGTTGATTTTGAGGTCACTTGGTTCAAACGTCTAAATATCCGTGACCTTCGAATGCGCAACGGTTTCTGAATGGTGAGTCCTAAGATCGTAAAACTTTACAGAGAGGTTGCTGATCATCATCAGGGGACTCCCGCTAATTTGTAGGTCAATGGGTCAAATGCCAAGGTCGATATGACCTTAAGCATACTGACCGTTCGGCTGTCATGAGGCATGCATGTTTTACAAACATGTTCTTCTGTAATAGGAATTCTCAAGATGTTTGGGTTTTGGTATTGCGCTGAAACAATGTGTAATCAACATTTCAAGACATTTTACAATAAACATTGTTGTGCACGTGCATGTTTCTGAATTTGGAGTCCTCTCGGTTCACTGCTAACACCAAGCCAAATATAAATATCCAATTATTCGATATTGTTGTTATACTACTCGTATGAATACATGCATACTAATGAATAAGCTATATTGTATACAAAAACAGTGTAACAAGTTGGTTTACTTATAACTTTTAATAAGTGTATTAACTCTTTGGTTGTTGTGGAACCAATATGCTAATGTTCCAAATGGTCACTTTTATCACACATACAGTCCAATGGAACCGACTTTACATTTACAGAATCACGTCCCACGTGACCGAAAAATGAAATTAATAAAACATGTATTTTTATCTGATCGCATGTAGGAGTGCAAATCTGACCAGTTGGTTCGAAACATGTTTTATTTTATGATAAATATATATGCGACTGTATTTCAGAACGGGTGACAAAATGATGTCAGTTGGTATGTTGTGTGTCCTTCTGCCTTTACTTCCAGTTACTTTATGTAAGTTATAGAATCTACATAAACCTGTTCTCGGATATACTTCATTCTACATTTTTATTAGAATCGATAACTTTGTATTTACTTAAAGTAAAGTAGTTGCATTATATGTTATATACTAAATATATATACTGTTTATTATGCTTTCAGCTGCAAACTGCCAAATTACCAACTGCGCAGTGTGTAACGGTAACTCGCAATGTGATTCATGCAATGAGGGTTATTTTTTGGAAGGTGGTGTTTGCATACAATGTCCTTTACAATGCTCACAGTGTACTCCTAATACATCCGTGTGTCAATCTTGTGTGAGGTAAAACTGGAATCCTGGAGCGCAGTTTACATCTCTGTGTTCTACTGGTTGCGATATAAATGGCTGTAAGGATGACGGGAATTGTTACAGCTGTGATCAGAGAAGATATGGTCCAAGATGTGATCGGGATTGTACTCGATGTAGAAACGGGAAATGTGAACTGGAGAGATGTACGCATGGATGTAAAGATTGCTACTTACTACATGATTTAGGTTCCGGATATTCAGACTGTTACCCTTGTCCTAACTATTGTGCAACATGTTTCAACATTTCATACTGTACTAACTGTGAACAGGGATTTTACGGATATTATTATCGTAATCCATTAACTGGTAGAGGAAGTATGTGGTGTAGTCCATGCCAGGAGGAATGTACACAATGTACACCCGAAGATCAATGTCCACAGTGGTGTAAACCTGAATGCATTAAACAAGGATGTGAGGCAACAAGGAGTTGTGCAACTGCAACGTCGAAGCCACATAGAAGTAAGTCAATAATGTAATAGCGATGAATATTAATTGTAATGTATTTAATTTTTCAAACCGTATGTGTTGATCCTTCATTCCTACCGTATTGGTCAAACGGAAAACTAAGTTAAGTCATTATCAAATCATTTTCGGATAATTGTATTAAAATTCAATGTTAGTCATAAGTGGCTATTCACTCACACATTCTGTTACAATTTAATTATGTGAACACCATGTCTTAAATTCAAATTTGTATCTTTTGTTTCCATGTACGTCATTTAACATGCATAATAGAATGTAGAGATTACTTATGCTGTTATACAGCTTCTAGTACCAAAACAAATACTACTACAACTACTGCTACTACTACTACTAAGAAGGTAACAAACCAACCTACAGGTGGTATTCAAACATCAGCACCTACAAACGCCACCGAAACAGTCGCACAACCAAAGCCAACATCATCAAAAGACACGACTTCGAAGAGCAATAAAGAGAGAGTAACAGACGAAAATACAGCAGACGATAACTCTACGGTGATTATTGGAGCTGCAGTAGGCGGAGGAGCGTTTCTCGTGATTGTCGTGGTACTCATAATATGCTTCATTAAACGCTGGTATGTTTGCATTTATATATCAGGATAGATTATATAGAAAACACGCGTAGGGATGGCAGAGTTTCTTTATTGAATGGAATTAATAAATTTGAAAATAATTTGTTTGCATAATAACATCAAATCAAGCCATTCAACACGTTAGGTCATTGTCTTAACCATTGATGCACTGTTGTCATTTCCTTCACACCTTTATATCTTAGAATGTATCCTAGAATGACAGTGCCGTTCTAGTCTTGAATACCGCTCATGTTATAACATAGCCATGGTAATATTTGCGAGTGCCATACTTACCAAGTACTAGTAGTTTGGGATTGGGGGACTCTTATTGAGAATGACAAGAATGACAACCACCACCTGAACAGTTCATGCATCGTTCGTACAGATAACTAAATGGATATGTCCATTGCCGCTTATAACAGCAAATTGAGACAAATTTAAGTAATCAGAGGAAAGGAACAAGAACGAACTTGAAAATCAAATTTTACAAAATATTAGTGTTATGCAAATTAGAAACGCTGCAGTGGTTTGTATTTGTCTTATGAAATTTATTCTTATAGATCCAACAAGAATGCCGAGAATCACGTTGATGGAAATGCTAATGACCAAGTCAATGTTGAAGCAGGTAAAAAGCTTTACAATATGCCATTAGTTGTACTTATAAAATATTATTGAGCCTATAATACTGTCACTCCGAGTTCATTACCTCAATTATACACATAAATGTCTAATGCTGAAGTTCTGTCCATTATGTTTTTATTCAATGCTTACACACAGTTATATTTAGATCGTTCCTAGATTACGAGAATTCAGTATTATAACTTTTACAATATTTTAAACCGGGTTCAGATGAAAGCCCAGTGTCAATAATGAACTACATATATAAGTAAACATGTGCAAGTAATTGTACACTCATAAATTGATATATACGTTAGAATTTTTGTTTCAAATCATAAAATAAAAACAGATTATCCAGTGTACGCCAAGCCAAACAAACCGAACAGCCTCCCCGAAGAACCGACACAGGACTATCTGTATGCAGTACCAAACAAAGCAAGGAAGCCTAGTAGACACACGAAGAGTGAGATAGAGGAACCACGAAAAATTGCATACAGTAATGTAATGGTTGACCTGGACATGGAACGTGTACAGGAAACAAATGTTGATGCAGTCCAATTGAAAGATGTTGAAGACGATAGGCTTACCCATGATATTGATATGGGTAACATTCAAATTATTCTTCATACAAGACCGCTAGCTCGGCTTACAATGTTCTAGTTAAGAAGAAGCATTCGATTCCAATTAAAAATCTTCATTATAATTAGTATTTGTTCATTTTTACCTCTTACAATTCTGTGATGGATCCTTTTTTACCATAAGGTGTGTTTTACCAATTTTAACTGTTAAATTATTTATTGCCCAAATAAGATATACATACATCATTTTAACATTTGTAACAGGTGATAAAAATCTACTTTAACTATTATAAAAGGGAATGCAACAACAGTAACAGCCGAAAGCAAGGAATCATTTCACAACGGCAACAATTGAAACTAAAACGCAAAAATACACAAACAGACACAAGTCAATCATACTCCTAGTGCGACATGACAACGCATGTTAGCAATCGGAGCAAGATCATTTTACAGACATAAGTATATATAAGCATTATTGAATTTTAAGTGCACATCCAACATTCACAAGTTACCATTTGATTAGAAATATACTAGCCTGAAACATTATTACAGGTACTACCATACCAACATCAGATACGTACTATAACATGGAAGGTCTCATACGTAGTCAAGTCAAAGTGTCACAACTACTAGAGTATGTCGAGAAGAAAACGGACTTTGAAAGTGAATTCAAGGTAATGACAAATGAAAAGTACTAATTGCAACAGTTATTACATAATTGATAAAAGTATCTGATGAAATTTCCATGTATTTGCATACATTTTCAAATGTTACGACTATATTTAAGACCATTCTTGCATCATTACTGATATATAATATTGTAATAATCGGAAAGGGAATGAAGCACTCATCAGCAACAGCAGAACACGAAATACTTAACAGCTGCAAAAACACGAAATACTTAACAGCTGCAAAAACACGAAATCTCACAACGATACTGCATCAGTCGTTTAAACTAAACCGGAGCAAGAGCCAGAAGACAAGAGGACAAGACCAGACTAAAATGATGACCACACACCGCAAGTCCTGCTACTTCTCCTTTATAAAAAAAAATAATTCAAAGTTGTCCATAGTACTAATCTGGTATTGTTGCAGTACTTATTGCACTTGTGTGGGTTCTTTTTGCAAGATTGATTCATACATTTATAGAAACTGTTGAAAGGATTACAAAGAAGTTGTGATGAAGCGCTCAAACCGGACAATAGGAAGAAGAATCGATATAATGGTATCTATGCATGTAAGTATGTCGTCTTCATAGTTTTGTTTCCAACGTCCGATTTTGAATGACAATTTATGTTTGGGTCAGTCAGTACATTTAATTCAAAGACAACAAAACATAAACATTGCCTTCACCACGGTCAGGAATTTTCAGTGTATATGGTATAGAATCGTATACTGTATGACTTAGTTAAAGTTTCTTCTCGAATATTTTCTTTTTGCAAATCATTTCAATAGACATTGTTAATGCATCAAAAGGACATTATAACTACCTATTGAAATTGGCATTTAAAGTATAAACAGGAAGTTTTGATGTAAACTATATACGTACATATGCGTGCTACCTATATTTGGCAATACTTTGCACGAAATGCAAAATACCGTTATGCACCAGCGTACCTTGAAATAGATACTCCACTACCTTCCGTAAGGGAAAAAGAAGTTTTGAATGTCAGTTTAATCTAATCGTCCGTGTTCACATTCAATATGAAATACTTTTACTATCATTTGTAAAGCAAGTCAACTGGTACAATGCTAGATCCGAGTACAATATTTCGTGTTTATGTGTAATTTGAATGATGTGTTGGTTTACTCTGCAGACGATGCAACAAGAGTTGTCCTAAACAGCGAGTCATATATCAACGCAAATCGTATTGATGTGAGTAATACTTGCATAAACAGTCCGTCCTTTGTCAGTTCCCACTAAATTAAGCAACCACTGGTCATTGTCATAAGCAACAAACCGCCATTTAAGTTGGGCAATGTCTTATTTGATAATCTTTATTTAACTGTCACCCAATTTAAACAGCCGAATTGATGCAAACTTTGATTTGCTACCTTAGACAAATCATATTGCATCATTATATTTGCTTTACTGAAATACAAGTGATACCCACATTTGTTGCCTACTCAACCAGTATGAAATAGACATACCCTATTTAAATTACAATGTTCGTTCATTGTGTAATGTAACTTAACAAATAGAAGCTAATACATTTTGCGTAATGTTATATTTAATTGAGAACACGTAATATTGGTATTTAAAATAACTAAATGTTAACATGCACATTACTATTCATAAAGCAGTACGTAAGATCGTATCGACCAAGTTTGTACACTGAATGATTGCGATCAGTCAAACCGGAAGATTATAATTACATACTATACTAATAGAGCGCTTTGTGTATCCATCCAATTAAGAACTTCAACTACACAATTAACGTGAGTTAAAACCATTAAACCACCCCACGTGAGTGGTTTTCATAAATATATCATGTGTTATATTACAGGGACACAACCAGTCACGTGCATATATCGCTTCACTTGGTGAGTTATGCCCCCTTGTCATTGTATGATTATAGGGGACTTTTCTGTTTTATATATTCCATTACTGTATCATTCTGACACATAACCATCAAATACTGGAACTACCACCCTGAAAACATAAGATTAAGGAATTAAATTAAAACAAAACAAAACGTACATGTCAATGCTGAACTCGAGTTAGCCAGATGTTTTTCGCAAAAGGAATGATGTAGTCCCTTATGTATTAAAATCAGTTAGTTATATGTTTAATTCCTTTAGCTGTTTAAACATGATTATGTCTTGGATGGCCTACCATTATAATGTATATTGATTATGTTATATTATTAAGTCGAGAAATTGCTAGTATACGTCTTTGTATTTCTTTTGCTTCACCATACTGTTCGGACACGTATTTGAATTTTGTGTTCATTAGTCTGTTGTTATTGTATTACCAGTACATTGTATATCAATTATAGTAACTGTTATTGTTCGAATATGTATGGTGGTTATTTGAATCAATGTATTACATGTAGTTTATCTTCAAACCGTTTGTAATTTGTGAAGTTTTTCTCTGTTAGGACCGACTGCGGACACGATGAATAAGTATGCTACATTCTGGGAAATGGTCTGGCAGGAAGATGTGGAGGCTATTGTTATGTTGACCAATCTGAGAGAGGGAGAAGTGAGTACTCTAAAAACATTGAACAATAAGTTAAATATTGATATCAAAATATCTAAGCCATTTATAATTTACATTATGCTAACTGGTTATTAAACATGATATTGACATGATATGGTGGGAAAATTAAGCAGTGAGGATAACAAGCGAATATATGCTGATGAATAAAGTCAGTCATATATGATGCCATGATAGGAAACGTGTGCAGTCATGACGGTATTGTATGCGTTTAAGAGTAAGCAACATTTAATCGTGGGTTTCGCTATTCGTGAATTTGAATTTTCAAATATGATTAGTCCAAACTTTTGTTTTAAACAGAAGATGAAATGTGAACAGTATTGGCCGGACCTGGGTATGGCAAAAACATGCGGGAAATATACCATTCTTTGTGTCGCCGAGAAAATGTTCGCCGAGTTTGTTGTACGAGAATTTGTGATTCAGGATAATGACGTAAGATTTTGATTGTTTTGTTACACGTATGCTACTAAGAACCTAGTCTTGTACATTTGAAGTGTGTAATTTTAAAGATCATAGTAAGTATAGTTTATGTCATTATTTGGGGTTGAAACGTTCGAGAAAGAGACAGCTGTTTTGTGTTCATTATGCCTCAGTCCTCTTAATAGCGAAATGCATGTATTTTCCATTTAACAAATACAATTTAGAAATTCGATTGTTTTAACATCAATTGATTTTGGATGAATAACTTGACTCTTGGTTGTGTGGTTAAGCTGGTATGCGACAAGTAGGACGTCAAATTCATTGTGTCCCATGCTCTCAAAGCTAGTTTATTCATTGTAATGGAAGTTTATAGGGATTGCTTGTGATGATAATTATGGTCCTTTTTAAAAGTTTTGGAACTTCAAAGTTTAATGATTGTTTTTAGTATTCTGACAAACATAATGTGGTACAATACCACTACACAGCGTGGCCTGATAGATATGTTCCTGACTCGGTGGTCTCGCTTGTTGCATTCAGAGACAAAGTGGAACAACGACAAAGAAAGACAACGTCACCAATGATAGTTCACTGCAGGTATTTATTACTTCAATTGTTTGTGTAAGAGATACAAGTACGTTCAACATACCATATAAAATTGTTAAGGTTGAATATTCTTTATCGTAGTATATTCAGAAATTACTAATAAAGTCGTCCAAAATGGACTGGAAAACATAGATAATTGTCACCATTGGTGTAAAACCGTAAATGTAAACGGTGTATGTATCATTGTGTTTGTTTCAGTGCTGGTATAGGACGGACAGGCACTTATATAGCACTCGACACTCTGATCAAACAAGGACGAGAGGAAGAGTATGTGGACCTGTTTGGTTGTGCAATTGGTCTCCGTGGTCAGAGGGTCAACATGATTCAAAATGAAGTAACTTACCTTAAAATTCCTTACTTTTGTCTGTGGTTTTCTTTCATATTTCCTAATGGTCTGTTTAGATGTGTATATCTTAGGTATCGGAATCACATAGGAAAGAACATTTCTCGCGCATTTCATGTCCTACTCTTTCATTCTTTTATATTTTAAAATGAAAACAGTCTATATAATAATTACTAGAAAACAATGGTTTACGGACTCGCCACCTTTTTGCAATATATCTCTTTTTTTTAAATAGCACTGCCAATACATTTAAGCGATTACGTGTAAATCGTTGACTTTTATTTGGACAGGTCCAGTATGTGTATCTACACCAGTGTGTGCTTTATGCATTGATTTGTGACACAGAACCTGTCCATGAATCAGCAATACATCGCCAGGTTACTGAAGAAAGGATCACCGCACAGTACAACGTAAGTGTAACACGTATTGCGGGACTGTAGATGTCGTGCATTTATATATGTTATGTCAAAAAATATGATATAATTAGGTTTTATATCATTCATATGTTGCAAACATAACTTATATACACGAATTGAAAACAAATATTCATAACATTAAATTGTTCATTTGTTCTATAAACGTATGTTTAGTTAGGTAATTCGGTGAGTAATTCCACCACATCCGCTGAATAAGCTTGCAGTGACTCCTACACGTTTCAAATGCTCATATGATTGGTAATAAGTTGTATATAATATACGGATAATATTCTACTGTTATGTCACAGGCAATGATGGCCCTGGATTCTGTGATCGGCAGAGAATCGTTGAGATCGACTGGACGTCATACAAGAAAGGAAAACAGGACAGGTTCGGACATACCAGGTAACTATTGTTTATCTGGTGTATGTAGATGCTTACTGTATAACACGTATATTTTACGTACACTCCAAACTAAACTCCAAACGAAACTAATTAAATGATATATTAAAAAGAAATGTGGAAAAATAAAACATTAGATGTACAGTTAAGTGACAGCTTCATATGCTAATAAATATCCATGTAATGAGATACTGTTGGAGGACGTTGACACCAACCAGCTAACCGACCAACCAGTCATCTATAAATATTGGTTACTTTTTTCGTTGAAAAGGTTTGCTGACAACTGTTGTCATATGAAATAATAATTGTTTTGCTCATGCTACAAATAAATCAATACTATACAATATTTATGATTGTTTGCAACAGCTTCATACTATAAGACATTATTAGTTTATGGACTCATATTGTCTGTAATCATGTTTCAGATGACCGGTACCGTGTTCAGCTGACATTATCAAATAATAGTTACATCAACGCTGTGTATATCAACGTAAGAGTTTTATGACACCTTAGTTTTAATGTTTATTGTAGATTATAAAATTAATATCTTTATTTTGATTCAAATGCTGTGATCTGCATAAATATTTCCGAATAGCATCATTTTCTATGTTTGTGTATCATGTGTGTTCATTAGCACTATCATTGTGTATCATTATGTTGATTGTGTCTTTTTAATCCAAAGTATGACTCTTATATCAAGACATAGTTGCTACACGTGTTTCAAAATTGTCCTTATTCAAATTTACTCCTGTGATAACACTATTACGTCAAATTTACACTAATATTTCAGGAGTGTTATTAGTATCACCATGATATTCTTTCAGGGTTACGTTCGAAGAAACCAATATATTGCTGCACAAACTCCAATGCCTTCCACTTTACAAGATTTCATATCCATGGCTTATCATAAAAGGGTTCAATGCATTGTTAGTTTGGATGATGAATACGCATCGGACAAGGTAAGTCTTTTTTGATAGGTGTAGATATTTGTACATATTATATGGTGTACTAGTATTTGTTTTGAAAAGTTGATAGTATTTTGTTGAGCCTGCAATATCTACAGAAGCTTATTGATATTGGCCTTCGGCCCATACCACCATAATGCACGTATAAAATAGATTATATTAAGTCAGACAGGGAAGGCAGCACTCAACTTAAATAGCCGAGCAAGAAAACACTAAAACACACAAAGCACAATGCCCAATAACCAATGATATGACCCAATTTAAAAAGAACTTGCTAATTTGCCCATTGTAGACTTGTGAACTTCATACAACAGGTTACTGTATCATTGATAACGGATAAAAACATGTTTTTTATCCCCCGCCGAAGGCGAAGGGATATAGTAATAGTATGCGTCCGTCCTTCCGTCCGTCCGTACGTCCGTCCCATATCCCAAACTATTTGAGGTATTGACTTGAAACTTGGTATGTAAATAGATGGCAACTAGGAGAACTGCAGTGACCAAGAACAATAACTCCATATGTTCCAGTTTTGAAATTATCTACCCTTCTTTTAATTTTAAAATACTTTTTTGTCCAGAGCATAACTCTAAAACTATTTGAGGTACTGACTTGAAACTTGGTAGGTGAATAGACAGCAACTAGGCGAAGTGCAGTGACCAAGAAGCATAACTCTATATGGCCCAGTTTTGAAATTATATTATATCACTTTGTTTAAATTTGAAATAATTTTGACATATCCTGAGGGTTGTGGGTTCAAATCCCACTGCGACCATAATTTTTTTTTTTTTTTAAAGTCTTAATGTAATATTTTGTATCTCAATCATGCATTTATACTGTTTTGATAAAGATTATGGTGGAAATTTGTTTCAAAAATATTTTGTTTTGATTATAGGAATTTATACATTGTTAAAGCATGAAATATGGTGGGTGGGTGTCATACAAAATATTATATCTTGATAATTTCAAGGTGAGCCTGTATTTTATTCGGTCTAAGTATGTACATAACTGTAGACCATATTGAAAATTGGTATAACACCAAATATGTTATCTACTATAAATAAAGTCGTTACTTACTTACCTACTTACTATAAAGAAAATGTTTGGGTAATTAATAGTGCTATTTGCCCATTGATTGGAGTTTTATTAAGGAATTTAGACATTATATATTTTATAGAATGAAAACATTTTACAACTATGTTGGTAATATATATAAACATTACTATCTTTATTCCATCTTCTGCTTGTTATTGGTTTTGTTTTTATTGATATAACTACTAGGCACATGGAAATTATTTCATTTTAAAAATTAATTAAATTTGATGATTTTATAAACATTTTTGTCAGAATAGTCCTCACATTTTTTCGACAACTTGCAATTATGGGGGTGATCAACCAAAACATTTTCCCTTCTATAGAACTCTGCCTGGTTGTATTTCATTAATTAACTCTTTATTTATTTTCCCTAACATTTCCTCCCTTCTTTTTATATCTAGTCCTGTTTCTATTTAACGCTCATTAGTGGCAATCATATACGGCGGTGGATGGCCATGTGATCATGGCTCTTGTCTATTATAAAATTTATGTTTCTAAGATATTATAAATTTTATAAAAAATATTTACTCTTTATTAATGATTCAGTTACCTGCGCTTCATACATGTTCAATCTTATACACATAAATTTAAATGAACTTACAGAACGTATCAACACTACATCCTGTTTTCTGAATTAATATTTTTATAAATTTTGAACGGCTGCATTAGTAACTCAATTAATAACGGATGCATATTGATAGAAAAAGTTTTCTACCCGCTCATATACTAACTATGCATTTGTTTTGTACCAGTATTAATTTCAAATTATGTATGAATAATAATTCACTGGCTTAGAATGAGAAGGTCGTAAGTAGCATAAGACCCATACACATTTGAAATCTACATCACAAGGCGCTTCTTCATGTTGACCAAATTTTGGTTGAAAAAGCTTGTAGTAAAGAGCAGTTTTCAAACAGTTTTTTTCTTGTTTTCTCAAAATAGCGTTTTTGTACTTACACCCTTCTCATTCTAAGCCAGCGAATAAATTTAGAATTATCTCTATACAGACCGTGGGACATTACCTTCCACAAGATAACAAGATATGTACGTTCGGGAAGTATACACTGCTATGTACGGGAAGTAACAATACAGAGGATTATATTGTACGGGATCTGAAGTTATCACTCGCTGGCACGGTATGACCGACATAGTTGTCTTAAACTGATAAAATCACACGCCTTTACTCGATATAATTATGTATAGTAATTAATAACCCTTTGGACAGAATATTCGCATTTGTGATTTGTATAGCTTTGACAAAATGATTCAATGAAGGGATGTTCAATTGTAATTGAAATATTGTATGGAATTATACTAGGAGCATGCATGAACATTATATGAATATCTACCCGAAGTATCAAAACTGTAAATCACCAAACTGACAGTGTAGGAGATCTGTCTTGCAAAGAGCCTCTTGAATTCCGAAGAACAATGTGCTGAAACAGTTGGTTCTTTTAAACATGTTCCCTTCTAGTAAACTGAAACAAACAAAAATCAAATCGGGATTCTTTCGTGTTATTTATGAGCGTTCGGTAGTTGTAATTGCGGTGGCAACACAGTTGTGAAGTAAACGATACTTTTCTATCGTTCGATATTTTATTTGGTAGTTTATTTTTCAGCCATCATTTGAAGACCTGAACATACGTTATTTCCAATTTCATGGTTGGAAAACTAAGGATGTTGTACCACATGGCAAAAAAGCGTTCCTTAAGCTGATTGTTGAGGTCAACAAAAACTTAGACAAACGAAAATCAGATTGTCCTGTACTTGTTCAATGTCTGTGAGTAACTTAGAACCATGTTATTGTGTGACTGCTGTGTTGTAACCAACTAGATTAACCTTTCTTTAAGTAAAACACGTATTTATTTCTGTTGTTCCCGGAGATATTTCTGCAGATTTTTTTACATTTGGTTACCTTCAAAGGAGCATGTACGTAATTTGATGACCTTTTCAAACGGTTACCACTTCGAGTAGAAAACGTGATATTTATGTAAATGACTACGACTTCTGACTTGCTGTAATGGTATCGGATTAAACCATTACCTCCAATTATCCCGACTGTAATGATATAAATAAATTTACAGCGAGAATGTCATTTCATACACATTATTGATAGCAATGCATAGGGAAATAGCGTGGCGTTCAAAATGGATGCAAAACATGAAATACAACCTAACCTTTGGTGATGTCACCACAATCATACAACTTAACAAATATAGTAGCGCACAGACAATCCAAAGCCACACAGAAACGACGGCAGCGCCTAGCCATCCACGCAAGAGTCGGACATAGAACGGACCATCCACATCCCCAAAAATGGATATTTCAAGCAAGCCTATATACTTACTCCGCAATGAATGACACACTGTGGACTTCGAATTTTGTGCATAATTAGCCATAAAGGGAGGTAATTATAAATGATAACTACACTGAAGTGAAGTACGGGGCGACTTTTTACAGCCGCCACACAGCACTTAACACATGCTGTAGTGATAAGTAAATACAGTAGCGCACAGACAATCCAAAGCCACACAGAAACGACGGCAGCGCCTAGCAATCCACGCAAGAGTCGGATATAGAACGAACCATCAACATCCCCAAAAATGGATATTTCAAGCAAGCCTATATACTCACTCCGCAATGAATGACACACTGTGGACTTCGAATTTTGTGCATGATTAGCCATAAAGGGAGGTAATTATAAATGATAACTACACACAAGCCGAGCACAGAAAACATTAATAAAGAATGAATAAACTACCATTTACAATTTATACAAACATGTTATACATTTTTTTGTTTTAAGCACTGGTGCCGAGAGAGCGGGGATGTTTTGTGCGGTTTCTACAATGTTGGAATTTCTAGTTGTTGACAAACAGCTGATTGGAATCCATGCTATCAGTCATGTACGAGACAGAAGGCATTTAGCTATACACAAACAGGCAAGTACAATACAATGTCTCCAAGATACTGGACCAGACGTCGGTGAAATTACGTTCGCAAGGAGGAATATTTTGGCAATCGGAACGGTCCGTACGGCATTTATTGCTACTAACGTTACGCCTGATAAATATTTCCGTAGAATTGGCCGAGTAGTTCCGAGTGATATTTTGGTTTACACTACGAGCGTTGTGTATCTGGCGCACGCAAACTTTTGCAAACGTTGTCCTGCGTTTGGCAGCGATTACCTGCGCTTAACAACGTTTGCCAGCGTTGTAGCTATTTTCTATTAAAGCATGTGAACGTTTGCCAGCGCAGTTTAGCTTATGTGTAGCTGTCCCTAACTTAGTCCGACTTAGACGAAAGAGGTGTCAAACGCAAGGATCCGTTGAACAAAGTTTACCTAAGTTACTGTAACGTTATGGAAAGTTCGTCTGCGCTAACCACTTGCGTTGCTATCGCGTTCATTGCGTCTGATACCCGTTGGCCTGCGATGGACAAACATTCATTTGCGCTGGGGAAAGTTTGCCTACGCCATCGCTTGCGTTACTACCGCGCTCATTGCGCTGGATACCCGTTGGCCTCCGCTAGATAAACGTTCAACTAAATTCATTATCACCACCAGCGTTTCAGCAGACTTTTTCCAACGAAGTTTAACTTAAGCAAACTTTAATCAACTTAATTCAGCGTTCAGGAACGTTTATAAACGGAGCACAACTTACATCAGCGTTTATTTCCAAACGTCGACAAAGTTTTTGCATGTTAAAATGTTTCAACGAATACAACGTTCTTCGGCGTTTACCAGCGATCTGATGTCCCTTCCAATCTGATGGTGGTCGAATAAAATTGGTTAAAACTTTGATCATTCCATAGATCTCTTGAGAGTACATTTTTATCGCACGGCTAAAACAAACTTTATAAAATGAGCCATAATACATACTGGCATACACTATGATATGATAATGATGACTGTTGTATTTCAGGAGATGTTCAAGTTTTGTTACGACTGTGTGAAAGTGATGATTGATTTATCAGACAAAGATCCATACTATAACTTAGTGTCACTAGCTCGACAATAGATTGTTCACAGATGTCGACATACTACATTTGTACATTATTTTACATAGTTTAATACATAAAGTAGCTTCATAAATCTAGTTTCATATAAAAAAGCGTCCCCTTATGTTTGGTGGGAGTCGCCTTTTGGGGGATCAAGACACATACACCGTCTGACCATATCATGTAACTTATCTTATGAAGCTTGTGAGTGACTGTTGACGACTTAATATTATCGTTTTGTTAATCGCTTGTATAAGCTTGATGTCGTTCTTTCTCCTGATTTCAACATACAATTACCCAGAGGACCTTTAATGGGAAGCGTCTAACTAGCCTGCATATTCATATGAAACTTATACTATAGTATATAATAAATTATGTACAATGTAGCTCGTGCGCAACGAATTGTTAGAGTTAACTTATGGGAAAATGAAACTGCTATTATGCCATAATCTACAGTAACTCAACTCTGTGTACTTACTGTACATTGTTTATGTGTTTTATGAGCATGGTTGTTACAAAAGATAATTATAAATTGGAAAGGAAAACATCAATCGAAAGAAACAGCAGATCGAAACAAGCATAAAAGTGATCAGTTAGATGAAAAGGAACAGGAAGAAAACACTATTCAGCACTCCGACAGCCAAACTCCTTACGGCAATTGAAACTGATCCAGCTAAATGCTATTTTAAAAGTTAACATACATTCAGCGAGGCACAAGGGAGATCACTGCGTAGGAGTAAGTACGACTGCCTGCTGCACTAATCATTATAACATATTCGAAGTAAAAACCAGTTAACAATAATGAACCATATAGACAACTAAGCATTACAGGGATGACAAAAAGGCTCAGTGACAAAAATTAGCTTACATAAGGTATAAAGTGGCCAATACAAGCATAAGACATACGATTGACTGTAGAGCCGCATTAAATTCAAAGTGTGTACTAGTAATTGCTGACAAGTGGTCTTCGTAGTTGTATGTGTCATTTGAGAGAGTTCCTGCTTAAAGTGATTGTTTGCGATGCCTTCTGTATTCATTCCATTGATGTTTATATACTTACATTACATGCATCAGAACTATTATCAACTGTTAGAAAATCTAGTTGAATACTAGTAATAGAATGTTAAAACTTTACTCGAGGACTTTAAAGATTGCAATTAGTTTAAACAATATTTATTTGTTTATAAACACATAATAAACATTCATTTACACATATCTAGGATTGAGTAGAAAGCTAAGCTTATTTATAAACTAGTTCTTTTTTTGCAATTGAGTAGTAACAAAATGTACTATGTTTTTTCCCATGTTATTATGTACAGTTTATCATGCGTTAATATTAAGGCTACTAATTTGTGTTTATGTGTGATTTGGATACCTTTATATTGTAACATACTTATTTTTTGTTGACTGTTTTCTATCTATTGAATTTTACGCCGTGTTCCAACTGTTTTATATCTATTTCATTTTACGCCGTTTTCCAACATTTACATAATGTACTATAATACTGATGTTAGACTTCATCGGTTCTTCTGGAATGAATTATCAAATCGTACTACTTTTCACATGTATAGGACATGACCACAACCATTGTCACAGATGTATAGGACATGACCACAAACATTGTCACAGATGTATAGGAAATGACCACAACCATTGCAACCATATCATTCTATACTCGGGTAGCATTATATTTGTAATTTCAAAAAGGGGATGGAATTTCAACACACAGGAAAGTAATAATATACGCATTGTATGTCAATTTCAAAAATGCATCATCAAAGTCGTTGGTTTCAGTTCCATACATTTTTTATTATGATTTGAAACTACATGTGTACCTTAAAACCGCATATAAAGTCCACCATCTTCATGTTTCTTTATTTAAAGTCGTTAACGATAAGGTCCCAAACATGCTTTTACTATTGAGCTTTTTTGTAAGTTTAGTTGAACTCTTTGTACATTTTATTAACTTTTTATAGAATTTACTCAAAACTGTTGTACTAATTGATGCTTTTTTTAATAAAGTATTATGCATATAAAGTGTTTATGTTTTTATAAGTAACCCTCATAAATATTATAATCCAGCAATTAATCCCAGTGACATTTGTAGTAGAGTGCTTGATCTAAGTAATCCGTCATAATGTCCAACCCGAAACAAATTCAACAATGACTAATGAAATGGAGAAGTGTTTGTTACATTGAAATCTTAGACAATATAAACTCGTACCATCTTAAAGGGCGGTCAATGGATGTTTAACGGTAAGTCAGAGTCTACACCTCATTCAATTTGTTTAACACTTATTTATTTCAAGTCATTTAGCTAACACCGACTTACTTGAATCTAAGAAAATGTGTACCTTTTAGTCATTCCACTACCACTGGTTTATTATCATCTAAGACCGAGACAACATTTTGCTTCTTGTCATTTTGATCGGAGTCTAAGACAATGTGTTCCTTCTGGTCATATGGTTATCACCGGTTAATTGGAGTTTAAGACACTGTGTTCTTTTTTGTCATATGCTTAACACTAGTGTATTGGAATCGAAGACAACGTATTCTTACTAACCATTTCCTTAACACGTTTTAATTAGAGTTTAAGACACTGTGTTCTTTCATGCCATTTGCTTAACACAGGCATATTGGAATCTAAGACACTGTGTTCTTTCTTGCAATTTGCTTAACACTGGCTTACTGGAATCTAAGACACTGTTTTCTTTCTTGCCATTTGTTAAACACTGGCTTACTGGAATCTAAGACAATGTTTTCTTTCTTGCCATTTGCTTAACGCTGACTAACTGGAATCTAAGACAATGTTTTCTTACTTGCCATTTGCATAACGCTGGCTTACTGGAATCTACGACAATGTTTTCTTTCTTGCCATTTGCTTAACACTGGCTTACTGGAATCTAAGACAATGTTTTCTTTCTTGCCATTTGCTTAACACTGGCTTACTGGAATCTAAGACAATGTTTTCTTTCTTGCCATTTGCTTAACACTGGCTTACTGGAATCTAAGACAATGTTTTCTTTCTTGCCATTTGCTTGATCAACAAGTATATTTTTAAATCATAGTCCCATACCACTAGTTTTAAGTTCCTAGCCTTCAATCGAAGACGACAAAACATACTTTTTATCTTGATTTTAAAAGTTAAAATAATTTGTGCAATGTGTAAAGTCGAGTCCATTGCATGTTTTCAGTGAGTTTTATTGCAGATGATTTTGTCAATAAAAATTAGAGAGTCAGTTGCATTAATTTTTGAACACCCCTCGTATATATAATTGAATAATTTTCCATAGCATTGAACAAAATGCTTCATAAAAGTTTTAAGTATGTGTACTTAGTAATATTGTCTAGTGTATTTAAACTTACTTAACCAGATGCTATACGTTTAACAAAAAAAATAATACTCTAATTACAGCTATTTCTAAAATTATTAGATATGCAACTTCTTGGAAATGTGCAATTATTTCATGATAATTTACTTCTAACACATTTAAAAAAATATGTAGATGTACTCACTCAGCTGAAATTGGCGATTTGTTCGCAAAAATGGTATCCTTCAATACTGATCCGAAGCGTATGTAGATTGTATCGCAATTGCAGATTGTTTCCATGCGATGTGACGGGGTGACGTGTAGACATCTATAGCTGTCGTTGTTTTATCAGAAATCGGATAACTTCATTATTTAAACGATAAATCAGCTACTGGGACACAAATCGTCTTTTTTACTGAAATTGCTGAACTACAATATTTTAATGTGAACATTTTATATCACATTACTACTTCCCTCTCCGGCGATCCTCAGAAATTGTATCCAGACTGTCGAACTGAAGACATAGAACTGTCTATATTTGCTTTTTAATTGTGACTATACTTTTGATTGTCTTAGAGTCAGCGAGTCAATAAGTTGTTCGCGATTGTAGTAATTACCACTACAATGAATGTCTTGAGTCAGTGAGTCAATACGTTGTCTACTGTTTCTCTTCTAAGTGTTTTACTCAAGATGTTTTGAATTATAGATTGATCAACTCCATGTATTTACATTTGGGTCTCTAATTATGATAATATTTTCAATTTGCAGTCAAACATGCCATATGACCAATACTCGTAATTGTTCAGTAATAGTGCGTCCACTGTGGGTGCAGGAGTGTCGGGATTCGTCATACCAAAGACGAGAAAATGGCACCCATGTTTCCACAGATTGACAATTGGCATAACAAGGGATATCTGTCTTCTCATTTCGCAGACGCTCATATGGCGATATAACATCAGTAAAAATGTGCCGAGAGTTATTAATACAAGTTGAAGACAATGTTTTTATGCACCTAAAATTAGTAAGAACTACAAATGACATACACCGTCTGACAAAAACACACGCTCATCCTAAAAGTAAACCAGCGTCATGTAGGAGATGATTTTATTGAGATTGACACACACAGCGTATAAACGACTGTATGTAAAGTAGGATGTTGTAATTGGATTTAGATGGTTGGAGTAAAAAACACAACAAGATTGGTTGACTAATTTGAAATACTAAGCTATATACGAAAACATAATGACAAGTTGTACATATTTATTATAACGAGTAACATTCCTACCGTTTGCATACACTTCATTCCGAAATGTTTGCTCATGTTACATAAAGTCATTGAACATCGTTTGACTTTTTGTGAGAAAAATGTACTCTGGCTACTTTTAAACATCATTTACATGGTGATTGGGGGCGTTTCGTTTCAATAATTGTACATATTATAACAGATATAACACTAACATATAATTTGCATGTTTTCAAATATGTTCAAACTGTGTTTTTATTGCGATAGAGGTGAAAAACAAACCGGCTATGTTGTGTCGCTACTGTATGTTTACTGCATTGATTATATATGTTTATTGCGATTATTAAAACTTAATGTGTACGACTTATTGCAATCTTTTATCGCGATTTGAGTCAAACTTTCAGGTACAACGCACGAAAGCAAGTGCTTATACTGCACATTTTCACCAGAAAACGTCGGTACCTGCATTATACATTACACTGAAGTCCATGAAAAGCTCAATTCGAAAATCAAAATTTTGCATTACAATTCTGAAACAAGTCAAATAGTCCCTGCGAGCAAATGATGTACCGACTTCATTTGACAGAGGATTGACAGGATCCTCGACCTTCTATCTGCATAATTCAACAGCTGATGTGTATAAAATTAAGCATGAAAATCTCATGTATAACAAACCAAATTGCAAGACACTTAATTGCATATTATGACTCCCTTGTTCTATACAATATTTATATGCTTATAAATAAAACCTCGTATATCAGTTCATTAAAAGGTATTATCATAAGACATGTTTTCAGTGTTCAACAATATCAAAGATCAAACCAATTTCGATAATTCCATGACAATTGACTGGGAAGCGCTGTGCTTATGCAGCTGCAGTCACCTGCTGTTTAGATCCATGGTCTCAATATTGCCTAGCGCTCACTGAAATTTCGGACAGTTCTGATTTCTTCGGTACATAAACTCTTGCAACGCGACAAAGACCGAAGATATCCGCATGGAATAATGGAACTAGTCTGGTTCACGACATTCGTACAAAATGCATTTTTTGTTTGTTTTTGAAATCGTAAACCATCGAGAACAGGTCACGTGCCCCTCCATGGGGTTTTTACTTTATGCTATCCAATAAACCTGCTCGCTCAAGGCTCGCAGGTAATCAAATTATCGTTTTAAATTCAACAGTAGAAGCATAGAGTCTACACTAAACCACCTTAAGCAATGGATGGATTTAAAAGAATAATTTAGAAAGAAAACAATTAATAAAAGCTCCGCGAGTCGCATGTGTCGCCTGACGACATGCACATTTGTCATGGAAAACTATCCAGTATTGGGCTACATATTAGACTCACAAGAGTTCTCTAGTCATCTGAACTAAAAACGACAAAGTTATGCTCTGGACAAAAAAACGTCCAGATAAAATCAATCAAAAGGATATCATTCAAACACTACACAAGGTAGAGTAATGATTCTTGCACACTGCACTTTATGTCACAGCAAGAAACATGCATACACATTTTGGAGTCATTCATACTTATGGTGACAAAGTTATGCCCCGGACAAGAAATGCTTATAAAATCAATCAAAGGGAAATAATTCAAAAATGGCACAAGGTAGAGTTACGGTTCTTGTGTACTGCACTTGGACTTTCGGTAAGAAACATGCATACCAAGTTTCAAGTCTTTCAACCTAATGGTGACAAAGTTATTCTCCGGACAAGAAATACTCTAATTAAATCAATATAAGGGAAATATTTCAAAAACGATGCAAGGCAGAGTTATGGTTCTTGCGCACTGCACCTTGGCTTATTGCAGGAAACATGCATACAAAATCTTGAGTCATTTGAACTCTAGGTGACAAAGTTATGCTCCGGACAAGAAATGCTCTTATAAAATCAATCAAAGGAAAATAATTCAAAAACGATACAGGGTAGAGTTATGGTTCTTGCGCACTGCACTTCGGCTTATTGCAAGAAACATGCATACTAAATCTTAAGTCATTTGAACCTAAGGTGACAAAGTTATGCTCCGGACAAGCAATTTGTGACGCCGCCGCCGCCGCAGCCGACGCCAAAGTAACACCTATATTTCGCCTTTTCAGGCGACACAAAAACCAGCCGCCTGTTTACTTGGTAAAAAGCCAGAAACTATGGTTTGTGTTAAAGTTTCGTCGCCTAGCAACTGGTAACCAAAGCAACTGTAGCTTTCGTAAGTTTTCTCGTAGGTTTTAGGTTATCACAAATGGATAAAACTTTCCAATCGATATATTTTTTTTGTTTCTAAACACTTTAAAACTGCAATACATTACAAGCTATATAATTGAACATGGAAAACAAATTCAATATGGACGTCACTTTGACATTTATCGGGAAAAAAATAATTTTCAGGAATCTTAATTCCTTGGTTGCATTTAAAGTAACATAGTCATGCTATATATTCAATAAAACTTTGAAATGTAAGCTTTCCTTTGGTAAATGAAATTGTCACGTGTGGTCAAGCATTAAGTCATGACATTCGGTTGTAATGGGGACATATATTATGGAGGAATACCATATACATTACACACAAAACCGATACGGGTCAATGCCATCAAATGACATTCTTACAGCGTATACGATTAATTAAATAAATGTTAATAGAGAAGTAAATATCGCCGGCTTACAACAATAACAACCTTATAAGACCCTTGCTCATTCGAAATCAGCACCACTTGGCGCATCTTATGAACCTATTTTTGTGAAACTTGGTACTGGTCATGTTGACCAGACCGAAGTTAAAAATACTTTTTCTCTGAATGGCTTTTTGTAGTTACGACCTTTATAAAATAAAAATTATTCTAAGCCATAGATATGGATAATTGGCACATCAAGGTTGTTTCATAACACGGCTCAATAAAAAGTAATCTTGGGTGTGTTGCTTACAGTTTCACAATCGATACATAAATATAAATTTCGTTTTGAAAAAGATTAGGTACAATATTTAGGAAGTATTTGACCAAATAATTTACTGAAACACACTGAAGAGTCCTAAGAAACAACGCAAATTACTGCATTTCAATCACAATAAACATACATCTCTATCACAATAAACATACAAATCATTTTTTCTAAATTATCAGTAAACATACAGTAAGGAGACAACATAGCTGTATTACCTTTGGCCTCTATGTCAGTAAAAACACAGTTTGAAAATATTTGAAAACACGCAAATTATATGTTAATGTTATATCTGTTATAATGTGTACAATTAATAAACTGAAATGTGCCCGATCATGATATAAGTGATGTGTAAAAGTAGTCGGTGTATGTTTTTCTCACAAAAATCGAACGATGTTCATTAATTTTTGATAATATGGCAAACATTTGGCAATAAAGTATATGCGAACGCTAGGAAAGTTAATCGTAATAATAAAGATGTACAACTTGTCATTATGTTTTTGTATATAACCTTAGTATTTTACATTATTCTACTAACTTTGTTGTGTTTTTTACTCCAATCATTTAACTCCAATCACGACATCCTAGTTTGACATACAGTCGTTTATACGCTGTGACACATATATATCAAGTGGCCGCGCGTTGTTTAAAGGTATCCGTCACTGGAACTAGAGATTGTAGGTTCGATTCCTGGTATGAATGTTATAGTTCTACACTAGTCGGGATAGAATAGTGTCTGTTAGATAAGACTGTGCATACCTGTGTGGTGCATGACATTGTTCACCGTACCGTATTTTGTTCAATCTCGCTACTTGTTAGGCACCTTTATAAGTTACATAAATTTTAAAGTTTTTATCTGTTTACAAGTGCCTTATTTTGTATGTGTAACTTATATACTAAAACGATACACGTAGTAGGGTATGTAGATGTATTTATGTGCTATGTTTTATTCTTTATCTATCAAGTTGTATGTTGTATCTTTTCAATTATGTTTTCAACTACAGTACAATATTCATACAATTATTAAAATATATTCACTGCAACATAAAAGCAGTATTATAATATGAGACTTTATAACATAGATTCGAAATTTAAAAAAAAAACAATTAAAGTGTGAGGTTAGAACCTACAACTCATGATAAAATAGAAATTTATAGGAAGTGTGCATATCCACTAAACTACAGCGCCTTTAACGTATGGGATGCGCTTTGAACACAATTTGTTATCGAACCAATTTAAAGTTTACCTGCCAGACGAGTTTATGTTTATAACGATTCTTGTTTGACTTTGAACGCACTATACATACATTGCGACTGTCTAAGTAAGTACTGTATTTCTAAAAACATAATGTGTATGTTTAGTACACACACCATATAGTTACATTGCTACGTTTCAAACTGTTTTTTCTCTTCTTATGGCAATTAGTTGTGGGTATTAGACCTTTAAAAACTGGTGATCTTTAATTAAACCATCATTTTACTTTGTGAACAATGAGAGAAGGAGTTATATGTACGAGTATTAAATACAACTTTAAACTTTATTTTGAAGTTACGCGCCAATGCTTTTAGAACTTCCGTATTCGAAACAAGTCATTAATGCAAATCCTTCCATATTTACTACAGAGGACAACCGGGTAGAATACGATATAGGGAAGTACACAGCGACTAGTGTTAATTGATTGGAGTTAAAATAGTTTGAACAGTTGGAATATTAAAGTATGGATTATACTCTTGATTATTATTGGTTATGATATTGGTGAGTGAATATAATATGAACTAAGGCATTGCCTAAAAAAGGTGTACATATTTATTTTAAGTTTCATGAATTCTACCAGTTGATCATTGCCAGGGGACAAAAAAATCAGTAAGTCAAGGGCAATAACTTCAAGGAAAATGACCATTAATGACGAATGTGAATGTCTTTTCCAACAGGTTATAGTTTTTGTTTATTCTGATTATTCCGGGACGATAACTCGGTTAATCTGATATGATTCGATTGCAAGGTGAAACCGGTTTCAATTTTGCAAAACCGCTAATCAACACACACCCTACAATGCCATTAAATCTTATTTTGGTATTGTATACCTCGAATGATAAAATAAACACACATTATTATTTGCTTCCAATGGATTATGGAGATTTTTCAGTGAAAATAACAGTGAAATTACCACTTTGTTATTTTCACTGTTTAGAAGCTGGTTCCAGTATCATGCAGAAAAGGAAACGTAACGTCAACGGCGCCGGGCTTTAAAATATGCGTTACGTCATCATGACGTCATAATTCTCACATCGTGACGTTCTAATTACGGCGTGATTTTTCCAATTAAGCCAATTACGGCACATATTTAATAGGAATTAAGGCATATTATAAACAGAAAATTTGTTGATTTTTGATGTAAGATCAATTTTATTTCACTCGTGATACCAAGAGATTAAATTTTCACTCGGATACGCCACTCGTGAAAATATTTATTTTCTTTGATCACTCGGTGAAATAAAATTCGATCTTACACCAAAATCAACTTATATCCTCTATCTAATTCTGCTGCTGAAAGTACCTGGATATATTGGTCCTTATAAAAGAAAACACCATTTTCAATATGGCGGCCAATTAACCGGTTCGATTCGATTTCATGCCATAGATTAACCGAGTTCAAAATATTGAAATCGTCCCGGTCCTAATTCTGATACACATTAGTATTAATACGAGTTATGTGTGTAACGTCATTTAAAATGTCTTGAATAAAACGTTACGTCATTTTATGCGTTGTGATCTAAAACAAACACTATTTAAGTGTTGGTCTGTTTTTTTATATTTTGTTATACTGAGCAAAAGTTATAAATGTCACGCTATGTTTTTTATTTTTAAGTTATTTTTATACAGTCAGCTCTCGTTATGTCCAACTCGCTTATATCGAATTTTCCGTTACGTCGAAGTTTCTTTAAAGATTCCACTGTTTCCTTTCTTTGCCTATATATGACATCTGGCCACCTATCTAGAAGTTTGTATAGAAGTTTTTCGTTATGTCGAATTTTGTTTTTGGTCCCGATAATCTAACTGGCACTTAAAATGTATTGTTCAATTCAAACTTTAGCGCCAAATGTTTTCACGCCTCACCTGTATGCATTCTTCGAGATGCACTGGCAGCTTCGAGATGCGACCAAACATTAGAAATAAAAACAATTGAAAATACGGGGCAATCCTGGACACGATAAACCCCCTTTAACCTGTACTGACTTCGACAGCAAAAGTGGTTCTCTAACTTATTTCGAATTTCAAATATTTTAATCTGTATGTTGCATTAACCAAACATTAAAGCTAGTAACTGAAGTCACGTCAGAAAGCCAAACATGCAAACTTATGTTCGCGGAATTTGCTTAAAAATACGAGGAAATCCCGAACACGATAAAACCCGTGTAATCAGGTGCTGTGACTTGGAACGGAACAAAATGGCTTTCAAACTTATCGAATATCTCGAATTTTCGTTATGTCAAAATGATTTTCCTGGTCCTGAAAAAATCGAGATAACGAGAGTTGACTGATGACAACAACAAACAGACTTTTAACAATGTTTTCAGAATATGCGCAGAAATATGCTTACAAACAATTGTGGTATTCATCCTTAAAGCACTATTTCAGGGTTACGCACAAATATTTTGACACAAAATTTCCTGATATTTCCCTGACCAAACAACGCCTTGCGTTCAAGGAAACATTATGTGACGTACGTTTCACGCCTGGTACGCGCTTGGTATTCGTTGAACGGTATGTTTAAAAAAACAAGTTTGTCACGAACGCCAAGTTTGGTTAATCATATCTAGAGGTGGTGTGCGTGTATTGTTGGAATTAAACAAAGTTATATTATTATTTTATCAATGTTTTCTTGGTATTTGCCCATCTTGGAAGCCGAGACTCATATCTTAAACTGGTGTGAAGTAAGTTTGTTTACGCGACTTCGCCACAAAGTGTCCAGCCATTATTTTGAAATACAAATGCATAAATTGATAATCAGATGCTATTAATTATAATAGGCTTTATACACATGTTTTTCATGTTTAAAGTATAACAAATGCAGAGTCGCTCACTGGCCTCAGGAGCGTTGGTGCCCTCGCTATTTTTGAGCGTCAAAACTCACACAACGATCATCATCACACCTGTGGTCACTTGGCCGCCACACTGTCCAGTGCTACTGATCACTTTCTTGCGAACTGACCGCTTTTGTAGCGCTTTGCTGTTCAACCGTCTGCTATCCACGACCGCTCACTGACAGCATACACTTTTTTCGCTTTGTCCCCTTGATAGCGCTTAATTCGTTTGAAGCAAGCGGGCGAGCGCTCGGTAGCCGTTTCAGCGTTTGGTTAGGAAACGGGCTCCTTTCTGCAGTCTGGTTCATATACCATGGGACTGTGGCCTTGCAAATCAACGTTGATTATCAAAATGTTACTTGAAAACATATAAAGTACTAAATGCTATGGCAGGTCCATATCCAAAGACAAAAGTGGTATATGCTATATCTTGGGCATTTCTTTCCTTCAAAAAACAGCGCACATTTGGGTCAATTCTCATATTATCTGCGTAGCTACGGATATGTAATCTATTGAAAACAGTAGTGGACAGTTGTCCTACAATATTAGTAACATGATCATCCAGTACAGGATCATTGTTGATGATTGACAGTTACAATAAATTGTTGACAATTTGTTTGGGTACGAACTGTTTTGGTCCGAACTCGTTTATGTTGAAAAGCGGCATCGGAAGTTGAGTTCATTGTATGCCTACGTTAATAATGTGTATCAAATACCATTTTCCTTGTTTTAAACAAGTACTTCGATCGTGAACTCAGTTATTGACTTGATTTTTGGCTTTCTACTTCTCGACTTGTCTACATTCAAGATGGCGGCCAAACTACTTCCTTAGCAACCGCATTTTTATCTCCATTTCCATTAATGTTTTCTATAGACTGGACTGTTTGATAATCTTACGGATTCATTTTAAAAATCATAAAAACATAATAAATAATTTATGAGCAACATTGTTTTTAAATTAAATGATTTTCAAATCATTTTGTATTCCATATTCACATCTTCAAGGTACCGAACAAGTACACTAGTTACGAATAGAATTACACACACATTTTAAAGCATTAGGGTTGACCAAAATTCGGCTAGGCTAAAAACTCGCCCGACACGTGATGCCGTTATGGTGATGAACAGACGACGCTTAAATCTGTGTTTATGATGGTGTCCATCGCAATGAAGTTATGAGCGAAGAATAGAAACTCGGTTTCCATTTATTTTGTATGCTAATTTACAAGAAAGCATTCTCGTTCACCGGAGTATTCTTCGTCCGAGATAGTCTGGGAACTTGACTAACCACTGATTTATGAGGATGCAAGAAAGGAGAAACATGTATAAGTCTGTTTCATTTTCGGTTTCATGTTGCCACTTATACTATGATACTGCCCTTATTGACAATAGCAAAGGGGAGAACCGTTTGGGACTCATTACATATTATTAACACATGTTATTATCACATGTAGATATACACACATCTCATATGCCATTAAGTGAAATGTAATATTATAACCCCCGTTGATTTTGAGGTCACTTGGTTCAAACGTCTAAATATCCGTGACCTTCGAATACGCAACGGCTTCTGAACAGTGAATCCTAAGATCGTAAAACTTTACAGAGAGGTTGCTGATCATCATCAGGGGACTCCCGCTAATTTGTAGGTCAATGGGTCAAATGTCAAGGTCGATATGACCTTCAGCATACTGATCGTTCGGCTGTCATGAGGCATGCATGTTTTACAAACATGTTCTTGTTAGTCTGTAATTCTGAAGATTTTTTGGGTTTTGGTTTTGCGCTGGACAATGTGTAATCAACATTTCAAGACATTTTACAATAAACATTGTTGTGCACGTGCATGTTTCTGAATTTGAGTCCTCTCGGTTCACTGCTAACACCAAGCCAAATATAAATATCCAATGATCGGATATTGTTGTTATACTACTTGTATAACACATGCATAATAATGAATAAGCTATCTGGTATACAAAAACAGTGTAACAAGTTGGTGTACTTATAACTTTTAATAAGTGTATTAACTCTTTGGTTGTTGTGGAACCAATATGCCCATGTTCCAAATGATCACTTTTATCACACAAACAGTCCAATGGAACCGACTATACATCTACCGAATCACGTCCCACGTGACCGAAAAATGAAACTAATAAAACATGTATTTTTATCTGATAGCATGTAGGAGTGCAAATCTGACCAGTTGGTTCGAAACATGTTTATTTGATGATAAATATATATGCGACTGTATTTCAGAACGGGTGACAAAATGATGTCAGTTGTTGTGTTGTGTGTCCTTCTGCCTTTACTTCCAGTTACTTTAGGTAAGTTAAAGAATCTACATAAAACTGTTCTCGGATATACTTCATTCTACATTTTTATTAGAATCGATAACTTTGTATTTACTTAAAGTAAAGTAGTTGCAATATATGTGATAAACTAAATATATATACTGTGTATTATGCTTTCAGCTGCAAACTGCCAAATTGCCAACTGCGCAGTGTGTAACGGTAACTCACAATGTGATTCATGCAATGAGGGTTTTTTTTTGGAAGGTGGTGTTTGCATACAATGTCCTTTACAATGCTCACAGTGTACTCATACATCCGTGTGTCAATCTTGTGTGAAGGGATACTGGAATCTTGGAACACAGTGTACATTTCCGTGTTCTACTGGTTGCGATAGATATGGCTGTAAGGATGACGGGAATTGTTACAGCTGTGATCTGGGAAGATATGGTCCAAGATGTGATCGGGATTGTACTCGATGTAGAAACGGGGAATGTGATCTGGAGAAATGTACGCATGGGTGTAAAGATGGTTACTTACAACATGATTCGGGTTCCGGATATTCAAACTGTTTTGCTTGTCCTAACTATTGTACAACATGTTCCAACACATCATACTGTACTGAATGTGAGCAAGGATTTTACGCAATCTATTTTCGTATTACAATGACCGGTAGAGGTGGCACGTGGTGTAATCAATGCCAGGAGGAATGTACACAATGTACACCCACAGATCAATGTCCAGAGTGGTGTGCTACTGAATGTATCAAACAAGGATGTGAGGCTACAGGAAGTTGTGAACCAGCACCATCGACTCCACCTACAAGTAAGTCAATAATGTAATAACGATGCTTATTAATTGTATTGTATATCATTGTTCAAACCGTGTGTGTGAATCATTAATTCCTACCGTATTGGTCAAACGGAAAACCAAGTCAAGTCATCATCAAACCATTTTCGGATAAGTGTATTAAAAACAACGTTAGTCATATGTAGTCCTTTCAAATTATTTGAACACCATGTCTGATATTCAAATTTTGTATATTTCGTTTCCATGTACATTATTTTACATGCATGTTATAATGTAGAGATTACTTATGCTGTAATACAGCTTCTAGTACCAAGACAAATACTACTACTACCACTTCTGTTACTACTACCACTAAGAAGGTAACAAACCAACTTACAGGGGATGATCAAACATCAGCACATACAAACGCACAGGAAACAACCAAACAACCACTATCAATAACACCCATAGACACGACTACGAAGAACAATGAAGATACTGTAACAGACAAAAGTAAAGCAGACGACAACTCTACGGTGATTATTGGAGCTGCGGTAGGCGGAGGAGTGTTTGTCGTGATTGTCGTGGTACTCATTATATGCTTCATTAAAAGAAGGTAGGTCATATGCTTATATTTATACATCTGAATTCATTTTATAGAACAAGCATTGGGTTACAGTTTCTCTATTAAGTGGAATTAATCAATTTGAAAAAAATGTTTGCATAATATTATCAAAGCAAGTCATTGAACACTTTCGGTCATTGTCTTAATAACAATTGTTGATACATTGTTGTCAATTTTCACGCCTTTATATCCTAGAATGTATCCTGGAATGACATTGGCGTTCGTTTCTTTGATACCACTTATGTTAACAAAATCATTTTAATATTTGCGAGTGGCATACTTACCAAGTACTAGTAGTTTGGGATTGGGGTATTCTCATTTAGAAAGACAAGAATGACAACCACCACCTGAACAGTTCATGCATCGTTCGTACAGATAACTAAATGGATATGTCCATTGCCGCTAATAACTGCACATTGAGACAAATTTAAGTAATCAGAGGAAAGGAACAAGAAAGAACTTGAAAATCAAATTGTACAAACTATTAGTGTTATGCAAATTAGAAACGTTGCAGTACATTTGTATTTGTCTTATGAAATTCATTTTTATAGATCAAACAAGAATGCCGAGAATCACGTGGATGGAAATGCTAACGACCAAATCAATTTTGAAGCAGGTAAAAAGCTTTACAATATGCCATTAGTTGTACTTATAAAATATTATTGAGCCTATAATACTGTCACTACGAGTGCATTACCTCAATCATACACATGGATGTCTAATGCTGAAGTTCTGTCCATTACGTTTTAATTCAATGCTTACACACAGTTATATTTAGATCGTTCCTAGATTACGAGAATTCAGTATTTTAACTTTTACAATCTTTTAAACCGGGCTCGGATGAAAGCCCAGTGTCAAAAATGTACTACATAGTAAACTTGTACACGTAATTGTACACTCATAAACTGGTATATACGTTTGAATTTTTGTTTTAAATTATAAAATAAAAAATAGATTATCCAGTGTACGCCAAGCCAAACAAACCGAACAGCCTTTCCGAAGAACCGCCACAGGACTATCTGTACGCCGTACCAAACAAAGCAAGGAAGCCAAGTAGACACACGAAGAGTGAGATAGAGGAACCACGACAAATTGCATACAGTAATGTGATGGTTGACTTGGACATGGAACGTGTACAGGAAACTAACGTTGATGCAGTCCAACTTGAAGATGTTGAAGACGATAGGCTTACCCATGATATTGATATGGGTAACATTCAAATTATTCTTCATATAAGACCACTAGCTCGGCTTATAATGTTCTAGTTAAGAAGAAGCATTCGATTCCAATTAAAAATCTTCATTATAATTAGTATTTGTTCATTTTTACCTCTTACAATTCTGTGATGGATCCTTTTTTTACCATAAGGTGTGTTTTACCAATTTTAACTGTTAAATTATTTATTGCCCAAATAAGATATACATACATCATTTTAACATTTGTAACAGGTGATAAAAATCTACTTTAACTATTATAAAAGGGAATGCAACAACAGTAACAACCGAAAGCAAGGAAGAATTTCACAACGGCAACAATTGAAACTAAAACGCACAAAAACACAAACAGACACAAGTCAATCATACTCCTAGTGCGACATGACAACGCATGTTTGCAATCGGAGCAAGATCATTTTACAGACATAAGTATATATAAGCATTACTGAATTTCAAGTGCACATCCAACAGTCTCAAGTAACCATTTGATTAGAAATATACTAGCCTGACACATTATTACAGGTACTACCATACCAACATCAGATACGTACTATAACATGGAAGGTCTAGTACGTAGTCAAGTCAAAGTGTCACAACTACTGGAGTATGTCGAGAAGAAAACGGACTTTGAAAGTGAATTCAAGGTAATGACAAATGAAAAGTACTAATTGCAACAGTTATTACATAATTGGTAAAAGTACCTGATGAAATTTCCATGTATTTGCATACATTTTCAAATGTTACGACTATATTTAAGACCATTCTTGCATCATTACTGATGAATATTGTAATAATCGGAAAGGGAATGAAGCACTCATCAGCAACAGCAGAACACGAAATACTTAACAGCTGCAAAAACACGAAATCTCACAACGATACCGCATCAGTCATTTAAACTAAACCGGAGCAAGAGCCAGAAGACAAGAGGAAAAGACCAGACTAAAATGAAGACCACACACCACAAGTCCTGCTACTTCTCCTTTATAAAAAAATAATTCAAAGTTGTCCATAGTACTAATCTGGTATTGTTGCAGTACTTATTGCACTTGTGTGGGTTCTTTTTACAAGATTGATTCATACATTTATAGAAACTGTTGAAAGGATTACAAAGAAGTTGTGATGAAGCGCTCAAACCGGACAATAGGAAGAAGAACCGATATAATGGCATCTATGCATGTAAGTATGTCGTCTTCATAGTTTTGTTTCCAACGTCCGATTTTGAATGACAATTCATGTTTGGGTCAGTCAGTACATTTAATTCAAAGACAACAAAACATAAACATTGCCTTCACCACGGTCAGGAATGTCCAGTGTATATGGTATAGAATCGTATACTGTATGACTTAGTTAAAGTTTCTTCTCGAATATTTTCTTTTTGCAAATCATTTCAATAGACATTTTACACGTTATACTGTGCTTTGCAACGCTATTGTTAATGCACCAAAAGGACATTATAACTACCTTTTGAAATTGGCATTTAAAGTATAAACAGGAAGTTTTGATGTAAACTATATACGTACATATGCCTGCTACCTATATTTGGCAATACTTTGCATGAAATGCAAAATACCGTTATGCACCAGCGTACCTTGAAATAGATACTCCACTCCCTTCCGTAAGGGAAAAAGAAGTTTTGAATGTCAGTTTAATCTAATCGTCCGTGTTCACATTCAATATGAAATACTTTTACTATCATTTGTAAAGCAAAGCAACTGGTACAATGCTAGATCCGAGTACAATATTTCGTGTTTATGTGTAATTTGAATGATGTGTTGGTTTACTCTGCAGACGATGCAACAAGAGTTGTCCTAAACAGCGAGTCATATATCAACGCAAATCATATTGATGTGAGTAATACTTGCATAAACAGTCCGTCCTTTGTCAGTTCCCACTAAATTAAGCAACCACTTGTCATTGTCATAAGCAACAAACCGCCATTTAATGTGGGCAATGTCTTATTTGATAATCTTTATTTAACTGTCACCCAATTTAAACAGCCGAATTGATGCAAACTTTGATTTGCTACCTTAGACAAAGCATATTGCACCATTATATTTGCTTTACTGAAATACAAGTGATACCCACATTTGTTGCCTACTCAACCAGTATGAAAAAGACATACCCTATTTAAATTACAATGTTCGTTCATTGTGTAATGTAACTTAACAAAAAGAAGCTAATACATTTTGCGTAATGTTATATTTAATTGAGAACACGTAATATTGGTATTTAAAATAACTAAATGTTAACATGCACATTACTATTCATAAAGCAGTACGTAAGATCGTATCGACCAAGTTTGTACACTAAATGATTGCGATCAGTCAAACCGGAAGATTATAATTACATACTATACTAATAGAGCGCTTTGTGTATCCATCCAATTAAGAACTTCAACTACACAATTAACGTGAGTTAAAACCATTAAACCACCCCACGTGAGTGGTTTACATAAATATATCATGTGTTATATTACAGGGACACAACCAGTCACGTGCATATATCGCTTCACTTGGTGAGTTATGCCCCCTTGTCATTGTATGACTTTTCTGTTTTATATATTCCATTACTGTATCATTCTGACACATAACCATCAAATACTGGAACTACCACCCTGAAAACATAAGATTAAGGAATTAAATTAAAACAAAACAAAACGTACATGTCAATGCTGAACTCGAGTTAGCCAGATGTTTTTCGCAAAAGGAATGATGTAGTCCCTTATGTATTAAAATTAGTTAGTAATATGTTTAATTCCTTTAGCTGTTTAAACATGATTATGTCTTGGATGGCCTACCATTATAATGTACATTTGTATATTGATTATGTTATATTATTAAGTCGAGAAATTGCTAGTATACGTCTTTGTTTTTCTTTTGCTTCACCATACTGTTCGGACACGTATTTGAATTTTGTGTTCATTAGTCTGTTGTTATTGTATTACCAGTACATTGTATATTAATTATAGTAACTGTTATTGTTCGAATATGTATGGTGGTTATTTGAATCAATGAATTACATGTAGTTTATCTTCAAACCGTTTGTAATTTGTGAAGTTTTTCTCTGTTAGGACCGACTGCGGACACGATGAATAAGTATGCTACATTCTGGGAAATGGTCTGGCAGGAAGATGTGGAGGCTATTGTTATGTTGACCAATCTGAGAGAGGGAGAAGTGAGTACTCTAAAAACATTGAACAATAAGTTAAATATTGATATCAAAATATCTAAGCCATTTATAATTTACATTATGCTAACTGGTTATTAAACATGATATTGACATGATATGGTGGGAAAATTAAGCAGTGAGGATAACAAGCGAATATATGCTGATGAATAAAGTCAGTCATACATGATGCCATGATAGGAAACGTGTGCAGTCATGACGGTATTGTATGCGTTTAAGAGTAAGCAACATTTAATCGTGGGTTTCGCTATTCGTGAATTTGAATTTTCAAATATGATTAGTCCAAACTTTTGTTTTAAACAGAAGATGAAATGTGAACAGTATTGGCCGGACCAGGGTATGGCAAAAACATGCGGGGAATATACCATTCTTTGTGTCGCCGAGAAAATGTTCGCCGAGTTTGTTGTACGAGAATTTGTGATTCAGGATAATGACGTAAGATTTTGATTGTTTTGTTACACGTATGCTACTAAGAACCTAGTCTTGTACATTTGAAGTGTGTAATTTTAAAGATCATAGTAAGTATAGTTTATGTCATTATTTGGGGTTGAAACGTTCGAGAAAGAGACAGCTGTTTTGTGTTCATTATGCCTCAGTCGTCTTAATAGCGAAATGCATGTATTTTCCATTTAACAAATAAAATTTAGAAATTCGATTGTTTTAACAACAATTGATTTTGGCTGAATAACTTGACTCTTGGTTGTGTGGTTAAGCTGGTATGCGACAAGTAGGACGTCAAATTCATTGTGTCACATGCTCTCAAAGCTAGTTTATTCATTGTAATGGAAGTTTATAGGGATTGCTTGTGATGATAATTATGGTCCTTATTTAAAGGTTTTGGAACTTCAAAGTTTAATGTTTGTTTTTAGTATTCTGACAAACATAATGTGGTACAATATCACTACACAGCGTGGCCTGATAGATATGTTCCTGACTCGGTGGTTTCGCTTGTTGCATTCAGAGACAAAGTGGAACAACGACAAAGAAAAACAACATCACCGATGATAGTTCACTGCAGGTATTTCTTGATTCAATTTTTTGTCGAAGTGATACATTAAACCATGTTGTGAAGATTAACATTGATACTACTTCTCAGAAAATGCTGCGAATTTAATATTAACGTCATCTAAACTACCCGAGCACGAACAATGTCCTTTCTTTGGCAAAAGGTATACTTTAAGAGACATATTACTAGTATATTTCAATCATCGTCGGGCACTGCTGTGGTTGTACAAATCATGTAGTCTCCCAATATATCACTTAAAAGTATCAGTACTTTTAAATACACGAATAAAACATATGCGATGGGTGAATTAAGATAACAATATAGTCATTTGACACGACAAGTATGTAGGTTGTGTTACGTTAAGTCTTCTTTTGGATTATTTCAGTGCTGGTATTGGCCGGACTGGTACCTATATAGCACTTGACATTCTGATCAAACAAGGCAGAGATGAGGAGTATGTGGACCTGTTTGGTTGTGCGATTGGTCTCCGTGGTCAGAGAGTCAACATGATTCAAAATGAAGTAACTTACCTTTATATTCCTTACTTTAGTCAGTGATTTTCTTTCATTCTTCCCCATGATCTGTTTTAGATATGCATAGCTTAGGTATCGGCATCACATAGGAAAGAGCGTTTCTCGTGCATTTCATCTGATACTTTTTTATTATTTTATAGTTCAAAATGAAAACAGTCTGAATACGTAATACATGTAGTTACTAGCAACAGTTGTTTTCTGGTTCTCCACCTTTTGCAATTGGTCTCTTTTTTAAAAAAAAAACCCACCGCCAATACATTTAAGCCATTACGTGTAAATCGTTGACTTTTATTTCGACAGGTCCAGTATGAGTATCTACACCAGTGTGTGCTTTATGCATTGAATTGTGACACGGAACCTGTCAAAGAATCAGCAATACATCGCCAGGTTACTGAAGAAAGGATCGCTGCACAGTACAAAGTAAGTGTAACACGTATTGCGGGACTGTAGGTGTCGTGTATTTATAAATTTATTTATGAAATGTTATGTAAAAAAATATGATATAATTAGGTTTTATATCATTCATATGTTGCAAACATAGCTTATATACACGAATTGAAAACAAATATTCATAACATTAAATCGTTCATTTGTTCTATAAACGTATAATGTTTAGTTAGGTAATTCGGTGAGTAATTCCACCACATCCACTGAATAAGTGTGCAGTGACTCTTACACGTTTCAAATGCTCATTTGATTGGTAATAAGTTTGTATATAATATCCGGATAATATTCTACTGTTATGTCACAGGCAATAATGGCCCTGGATTCTGTGGTCGGCAGAGAATCGTTGAGATCAACTGGACGACATACAAGAAAGGAAAACAGAACAGGTTCGGACATACCAGGTAACTCTTGTTTATTTGATGTATGTAGATACTTACTGTATACCACGTATATTTTACGTACACTGCAAAAGAAACTCATTAAGATGATATATTAAAAAGAAATGTGGAAAAATAAAACATTAGATGCACAGTTAAGTGACAGCTTCACATGCTAATAAATATCCACGTAATGAGATACTGTTGGAGGACGTTGACACCAACCAGCTACCCGACCAACCAGTCATCTATAAATATTCGTTACCATTTTTCGTTGAAAAGGTTGGATGACAACTGTTGTCATATGAAATAATAATTGTTTTGCTCATGCTATAAATGAATCAATACTATACAATATTTCAAATATAATTGTTTAAACTTGTTTGCAACATCTTCATACTATAAGACATTATCAGTTTATGGGCTCATATTGTCTGTAATCATGTTTCAGATGACCGGTACCGTGTTCAGATGACATCATCAAATAATAGTTACATCAACGCTGTGTATATCAACGTAAGAGTTTTATGACACCTTAGTTTTAATGTTTATTGTAGATTATAAAATTAATATGTTTATGTTGATTCAAATGCTGTAATCTGCATAAATGTTTCCGAATAGCATCATTTTCTATGTTTGTGTATCATGTGTGTTCATTAGCACTATCATTGTGTATCATTATTTTGATTGTGTCTTTTTAATCCAAAGTATGACTCTTATTTCAAGACATAGTTGCTACACGTGTTTCAAAATTGTCATTATTCAAATTTACTCCTGTGATAACACTATTGCGTCATATTTACACTAATATTTCAGGAGTGTTATTAGTATCACCATGATATTCTTTCAGGGTTACGTTCGGAGAAACCAATATATTGCTGCACAAACTCCAATGCCTTCCACTTTACAAGATTTCATATTCATGGCTTATCATAAAAATGTTCAATGCATTGTTAGTTTGGATGATGAAAACGCATCGGACAAGGTAAGTCTTTTTTGATAGGTGTATACATATTATATGGTTTGAAAAGTTGATAGTATTTTGTTGAGCCTGCAATGTCTACAGAAGCTTATTGATATTGGCCTTCGGCCATACCACCATAATGCATGTATAATTTTTTTTATATTAAGTCAGACAGGGAAGGCAGCACTCAACTTAATCAGCCGAGCACAGAAAACACTAAAAACACACAAAGCACAATGCCCAACTGAAAACACGACTAACCAATGACATGACCCAATTTTAAAAGAACTCGCTAATTTGCACATTGTAGACTTGTAAACTTCATACAACAGGTTACTGTATCATTGATAACGGATAAAAACATGTTTTTTATCCCCCGCCGAAGGCGAAGGGATATAGTAATAGTATGTGTCCGTCCTTCCGTCCGTCCGTCCCATATCTTGTCCAGAGCAGAACTCTAAAACTATTTGAGGTACTGACTTAAAACTTGGTAGGTGAATAGACAGCAAATAGGAGAAGTGCAGTGACCAAGAAGCATAACTAAGCTCTATATGGCCCAGTTTTGAAATTATCTCCTTTTGTTTAAATTTGAAATAATTGTGACATATTCCTGAGGGTCGTGGGTTCAAATCCCACTGCGACCATAACTTTTTTTAAGTGTAAATGTAATATTTTGAATCTAAATCATGCATTTATACTGTTTTAATAAATATTATGGTGTAATTCTTTTTCAAAAATATTTTGTTTTGATTATAGGAATTCATACATTGTTTAAGCATGAACTATGGTGGGTGTGTGTCATACAAAATGTTATATCTTGTTAATTTCAAGGTGAACCGGTATTTTATTCGGTCTAAGTATGTACATAACTGTATAAAGAAAATGTTTGGGTAATTAATAGTGATATATGCATATTGATTGGAGTTTTATTAAGGAATTTAGACATTATATATTTTGTAGAATGAACAATTTTTACAACTATGTTGGTAATATATATGAACATTACTATATTAAATCCATCTTCTGCTTGTTATTGATTTTGTTTTTATTGATATAACTATTAGGCACATGGGAAATTATTTCATCTTAAAAATTAATTAAATTTGATGGTTTTATAAACATTTTTGTCAGTATAGTCCTCACATCTTTTCGACAAATTGCAATTATGGGGGTGATCAACCAAAACATTTTCCCTTCTGTTGAACTCTGCCTGGTTCTATTTCATTAATTAACCCCTTATTTATTTTCCCTAACATCTCCTCCCTTCTTTTCATATCTAGTCCTGTTTCTATTTAACGCCCATTAGTGGCAATCGTATACGGCGGGGGATGGCCATGTGATCATGGCTCTTGTCTATTATAAAATTTATGTTTCTAAGATATTATAAATTTTACAAAAAATATTTACTCTATATCAATGATTCAGTTACCTGTGCTTCATACATGTTCAATCTTATACACTGAAATTTAAATGAACTTACAGAACGTATCAACACTACATCCTGTTTTCTGAATTATTATTTTTTTAAATTTTGAACGGCTACATTAGTAACACAATTAATAACGGATGTATATTGATAGATATAGTTTTCTACCCGCTCATATACTAAATATGCATTTGTTTTGTACCAGTATTAATTTCAAATTGTGTATGAATAATAATTCCCTGGCTTAGAATGAGAAGGTCGTAAGTAGCATAAGACCCATACACATTTGAAATCTACATCACAAGGCGCTTCTTCGGAACAGGTAATGTTGACCAAATTTTGGTTGAAAAAAGAGCAGTTTTCAAACAGTTTTGTAGCGTTTTGTACTTTCACCCTTCTCATTCTTAGCCAGCGAATTAATTTATTAATTATCTCTATACAGACCGTGGGACATTACCTTCCACAAGATAACAAGATGTGTACGTTCGGGACGTATACACTGCTATGTACGGGAAGTAACAATACAGAGGAATATATTGTACGGGATCTGAAGTTATCACTCGCTGGAACGGTATGACCGATATAGTTGTCTTAAACTGATAAAATCACACGCCTTCACTCGATATAATTATGTATATTAATTAATAACACTTTGGACCGAATATTCGCATTTTTGATCTGTATAGCTTTGACAAAATGATTCAATGAAGGGATGTTCAATTGTAATTGAAATATTGTATGGAATTATACTAGGAGCATGCATGAACATTATATGAATATTTACCCGAAGTATCAAAACTGTAAATCACCAAACTGACAGTGTAGGAGATTTGTCTTGCCAAGAGCCTCTTGAATTCTGAAGAACAATGTGCTGAAACAGTTGGTTCTTTAAAACATGTTCCCTTCTAGTAAACTGAAACAAACAAAAACAATTCGGGATTCATTCGTGTTATTTATGAGCGTTCGGTAGAAGTTGTAATTGCGGTGGCAACACAGTTGTGAAGTCAACGATACTTTTCTATCGTTCGATATTTTATTTGGTAGTTTATTTTTGCAGCCATCATTTGAAGACATGAACATACGTTATTTCCAATTCCATGGTTGGAAAACTAAGGATGTTGTACCACATGACAAAAAAGCGTTCCTTAAGCTGATTGTTGAGGTCAACAAAAACTTGGACAAACGAAAATCAGATTGTCCTGTACTTGTTCAATGTCTGTGAGTATCTTAGAACCATGTTATTGTGATACTGTTGTGTTGTAACCAACTAGATTAACATTTCCTTAAGTAAAACACGTATTTATTTCTGTTCCCGGAGATATTTTCTGAAGAATTGTTTACATTTGGTCATCTTCAAAAGAGCATGTCATTTGGTGACCTTTTAAAACGGTTACCACTTCGAGTAGAAAACGTGATATTTATGTAAATGACTACGACTTCTGACTTGCTGTAATGGTATCGGATTAAACCATTACCTCCAATTATCCCGATTGTAATGATATAAAGTTGTTCTACCGCGAGAATGTCATTTCATACACATTATTGATAGCAATGCATAGGTAAATAGCGTGGCGTTCAAAATGAATGCAAAACATGAAATACAATCTAACCTTTGGTGATGTCACCACAATCATACAACCAATGCGTCTAAATGAATCATACTTTTAAAAGTCCAACTTAATGAAATTAGACATATGATTCTTTTCGACATACAGGGAAGGCAGAACTCAACTTAACCATGCGAGCACAGAAAACATAAAAAAAGCATGAATAAAGTACCATTTACAATTGATACAAACTTGTTATACATTTTTTGTTTTAAGCACTGGTGCCGAGAGAGCGGGGATGTTTTGTGCGGTTTCTTCAATGTTGGAACTTTTAGTTGTTGACAAGCAGTTGATCGGAATCCATTCAATCAGTCATGTACGGAACAGAAGGCATTTAGCTATACACAAACAGGCAAGTACAATAAAATGTCTCCAAGATACTGGACCAGCCCAATAATAAGACAATCTTTTGAGTCCATGAAAACTGCGTGTCTTTATGGATAAATTCGTAATATTCAGGCTAAAGGACAGTCAATTTGAAAATAACCACACTTACAAATGGACTTAAAATAAATGTTGAGATGGCTTTATTATTGCAACGGGATGTGTTGTTTTACGGTATAATAGGGTGATGGTTGCTTGTCAGCTAAAATCGGCGTTAGCTCGAACCAATTAGGGATTCTGGTACTTACGAGTAACTGATAAGAAGTCCATAAATAATTATATGTACTTTGTGATTAGATATATTTGGTATTTCTGATGTCCATTCCTATCTGATGACGGTCGACGAAATAAAATGGTTAAAACTTTGATCATTCCATAGATCTCTTGAGAGTACATTATTCTCGTACAAACTATATCAAATAAGCCATAATACATTACTGACATACACTACGATATGATAATGACATGACTGTTGTTTTTCAGGAGATGTTCAAGTTTTGTTACGACTGTGTGAAAGTGATGATTGATTTATCGGACAAAGATCCATACTATAACTTAGTATCACTAGCTCGTCAGTAGAATTTTGACAGATGGGACCGACAGACGACATTTGTACATTTTTTTACTTTCTTTTATTATGTTAACAACGCAGCTTCATAGATCTTGTTTAACACTAAAAAGTGCCCCCTTATGTTGGTGGGAGTCGCCGCATGGGGGACCAAGACGCTGAGCATTGTCTGGCAATATCATGTAACTTATCTTATGAGGCTTGTAAATTCTAATGATAGTAACTGTTATAAGTTTGATATAGTTATTTCTCCTTATTTCATTGTGATATGTCGTAATCATATTCATATGAAACTATAGTATACATATACATGCACAGTGTAGTTTGTGCGTAACGGATTGTTGGAGTTAACCTGTAGAAAAATGAAACTGCTATTATTCCATTATCTTCAGTAATTCAACTACGTGTACATTGTATGCTCAGATTCAGTGACAAAATAAGTTACCTTTGTAACATAAAGTATAAAGTGGACAATATAAACGTAAGACACAACATTGAATGTAGAGCTGCATTATATACAAAGTGCGTACTAGTGATTGCTGATAAAAGGTCATCATAGTTGTGTTTGTCAATTGAGAGAGTTCCTGCTTAATGTGATTGTTTGCAATGCCTTCTGTATTTACTTCAATGATCTTAATATACTTACTTACATGCATCAGAACTATTATTAACTTTTAGAAAATTTTGTTGAATAATAGAATGTTAAAACTTTACTCGAGGACTTTAAAGATTGCAATTAGTTTAAACAATATTTATTTGTTTATAAACACATACTAAACATTCATTTACACATATCAAGGATTGAGTAGAAAGATAAGCTTATTTATAAACTAGTTCATTTTTTGCAATTAAGTAGTAACCAAATGTACCATGCTTTATCCCATGTTATTATGTACAGTTTATCATGCGTTAATATTAAGGCTACTAATTTGTGTTTATGTGTGATTTAGATACCTTTATATTGTGACATACGTATTATTTGTTGACTGTTATAAATCTATTGTATTTTACGCCGTTTTCCAACATTTCCAGAATTACTATAATACTGATGTTAGACTCCATCGGTTCTTCTGGAATGAATTATCAACTCGTACTAACTTTCACAGACAACCGACATCTCCACATGTATAGGAAATGACCTCAACCATTGCCACAGGTGTATAGGACATGACCACAACCATTGCAACGAAAAACCATATCCTTCTATACCCGGGTAGCATTTTATTTGTAATTTCAAACACACAGGAAAGTAATAATATACATTGTATGTCAGTTTCAAAAATGCATCATCAAAGTCGTTGGTTTCAGTTATATACATTTTATTGTGATTTGAAACTATATGTGTACCTTAAAACCGCATATAAAGACCACCATCTCATCAGTAATACCATTTTAGGTCATTCTTTTCTTCATGTTTCTTTATTTAAAGTCGTTAATGATAAGGTTCCAAACATGCTTTTACTATTGAGCTTTCATTGTAGCTTAACTTGAAGTCTTTGTACATTTTATTAACTTTTTATAGAATTTACTCAAAGCTGTTCATGCTTATTGATGCTTTTTTCATTAAAGTATTATGCAGACAAAGTGTTTATGTTTTTATAAGTATCCCTCATAAATATTGGAATCCAGCAATTAGTCCCAGTAACTCTGTATTAGAGTGTTAAATCTTAGTAACCCGTCATAATGCCCCAAGCTTGCACGAGTGACATTTTCTCTTTGCAATTAATAGTTTCTGTTCTAAACAGCAATAACGCGCTTGTTGGTAAGAATTTATATCTTTTAAACAGAAGAATGATCTACAAACTTGATAATAACGTATAAATCGTTTTACATTCTAATTTAGATAAATATTCTCACAGAACCAATTTGAGTATCTACACAATTGTGTGGTGTATGCATTGACTGGTGACACCGAACCTGACAAGGAGGCAGTTAGACATGGTCAAGATACGGAGAAAAGGATTATCGCATAGGTTGTTGCTTTGTGTGTTTACCTTGTGATGTGCGTTCGGCCCCATATTGTTTACAGTGTCTGAATTTCTTATTCCGATTATGTTTGACTGACTAAGTACTGTTCCAGGCTGTCGGAGTAGGACGTCTTGATTGTGAAGTTATTCAGATTCATTATTTTTTGTTGATTTTTATATTTATGTTTACCCTTGTGACTGGTGTTTATTATCGATGATTTTGTGCGTGTTCTTGTTGTGCCTTTAGTTCTCTGTATTCCGTTAAGTACTGCTTTGCTCGATTTAATATTATCGTTCGGCTGTTATCAACCTCCAACTCGAGCTAGTTTCCAGTGTCCGTGCTTCCGTGTTAGCCATGGAAAGAATGTATTGCAAATAAATATAATAACAACAATCTTGATGATAAAAATTTAATGCCCACAATAGTATTACAGACTTATAAACAATTTCAATGGAATTGCATTGACTAAAACTATTGTGTACACACCTTCCGTGCACATGTTTAATATTTAACGGAATTAAACGCATTTAGCTAACACACTGTCATTACCAAACAGTTAAACATATTTTGAGTACTCATTATGTCTGAATTTCAGATTTTGAAATAAATACATTTTGTCGCTAAGACAGTGTTTCAAAACCAGCAGCAGATTGTTTGCACCAAATGTTCAGGACATTCCAAAAGTTCGCCCACAAAAGGACAACGTTAACGAATGTTTATTTGGTCTTGTGTGCGTTTTTGTTTTCAAAATACTTGTTGAATATTTCGTCCTATTTTTCTAATACATTTACCCTGCCTTTTTAGTAGATTTGTCTTCATATTGGTATGCATGCTTGATATTTTGAAAGGCATTGTAAAGTTATAAGTAATATACGATATATTTCTAGAAACATTAATTTTATTTTTGAAAAGAAATATTCATTCTCGTATCACACTGACCATTGTCTTCCTATAATGCCAAAAATACTGCAACCATGATGGGCCTTTGGAAAGTGCCCTCGTGTACGAGTAATTAACTGTGGAAAAGTTGTGAACAAACTTTTTAAGTATCTTGTATACGATTTATATCGTTTATTCGCTTATTTCGCGGTCTCAAAAAATCGTAAAATATAAATCAACAAAATATTGGAGGCCGCGTATAACACCGAATACAAATTTGCAAAAAATATATCAATACACTACTCCATGTCGATCTCGTACATAAATACATTCAGTTTTCATAATTAGTTCATAACCACTCATAATGTTTGAATCATCAGCCATTCTGATTGCCAAAGTTCTTATAAGTTGATAGAAGAAACAAGAGGTGACATCAAAATACTAGAAATGTTATCATTTATACAAGATGGATATGAAAAATATGATTGTCATATATGAACGCCCTATAGACTATATTATAAGCTATATTCTTAATTTCATTCATTTATAAATATCTCATATTAACGGCTTATCAGATTTACCAATCAGAATAGCGGGCTTATATTCAAAACAAGCGAGCTATACATCGTAAAATTCAAAGATTCTGAAAATTATGTAGTCACTTTAATAATAGTTGACACAATGATATTTGTCTCATTCTCCGACAATAACACGTAAAGTTTGTGAGTCAATTTTTAAATCTAAGATATTACCACTAATAAAATTCATGATTAGTCCGTAAATTGTTTCCATAAATCAACACACTATCTAACATTGCACGTAGGTTTGACATGTTAAGCATACTTGCAACTGTAAGCATATAAATACATGGTAAATTTTCAAATGGTAAAATAATTATAATCATATCACATGCATGTATTCCTTTATTTTATATATCATAGGGTTCCAACTCTGTTAAAGATACTTGGATGTCAGTCGAGTCTCTATTATAGTCGCGAGTAGAATGACATGTCTGTTGGTCCAAGCGGCTTCCAACTCTTCGTTAGAGTCGAATAAACACTCGACAGGGATCCGATCACTTTTGACAGAGATGGGACATTGTGAGATAAAACCATACACAATTATGAAAATTATGAATACTTATCAATATATCATTTCATTATCCGAAACAGGATCACTTTGAATAAATACATGTTCACTATTATACAACATAATTTTCATAGTGTCGTTTCATATCCATCTTAATGGTGGCTTTTGACAGTCATCCCCCAGTTTGCAGTACGCATAAACTAATACTAATTGTTTATACACCGAGGTCCATTATTTTTCGGACGACAGTCCTAACATGAAATCCATGCTTAACAGTACTACAAAGATCTGCCATAAGTGTTGCACTATTTGTTTCTATAGGAATACCGATAATCCTATTTACTCAATTTATTGTCTCTCATCCGACAAGCCATTTGACAGTTATTCTGTCAGGCAGTAATTTGCGCTATAATTAAATATGTACAGCTTATCCAAGCTCCACGACACACCCGTCCATCAGTAACTCCGCTCCTAGAAGCATTTTTGGTAACGCCCACTGTGAGCGTTCACATTTGTCCAATGCCATAATCTAAGCTTAAGCATTACAGACTAAAAACAAATACCCGCGTCTCCAATAAAAATACATATTGCTTTTCTTAAAATGGCAAATCTTCTTCACGGTATTTTATTATTCAGTTTGTGTACATTGGAACACCTTGCCGAGTGCATTTTCTGTTTCTTCTCGCATCGTTTCCGTCTCTTTTCTCTCTTATTCAAACATTTGTTCAAGTTCTTCTTTTTACATTTACGTAAGCGATTAGATTTACGCGAGCACTATTTTGAGATCCGGTTTTGTTTTGGCTTACATCTTTTTATTTTAACACATCTCTTACTAATTTCATCACGAAGTCTATCACACTTCTTCTTTTTCGCCTCATCCTTTTTCCTCCTCTTCTCTTGTTTTTCACCAATTCTGTATCGTCGATTTCTAAATACTAAACCGTAAAGAAAATGAAACGGTATGTATTACAATAAGTCAATTACAACCCAAAGAATATAAGCACAAAGTCCAATCTTTGTCAAAAAAGAATTGTATGCCTGCTTAACCAGTGTGATGACTCAACATGTATCCAATTATTTTAGTGACCCTCACATACACTCATCATGCATCCAGTTCTCGTGTGACAGAGATTGGACTCCATGACGAGGAAACAATCGCATATGTGTCATTAAACAGGGGGCATCTTATAAGAATAACAATTCACAATATCTAACATACTTGTACATTGTGTATCAACTTCATTATTCGGACTAAAGGCGCAACCACGTTAAGCGATATCCAAAATTTAACTTGCCTTCAATATGGTTCAGAGATTGGTAATACTAATATAACTCGGAAGTTATAAAACCAGTATTCGCTTTCATTTATATCACAAATCGTACATATACATTCATAGGAAAAGCATAGCCTAAAGTAAAACTTAAAACACAACCAATTACTGCAAGCGCATGTAACATCATTTTAAGCGACTTGGTGACAACTTAAGCCCATTAGCAAATTATGACGATGCTTCAAGTGAACCAGCAGAGTGTGACTGTCCCTGGCTAGTGCCCTAAGAAGTCGTGTTGTGGTTTTGTGGTATTGCAAATATATTACAGTGGATTTATACACCATGTTTATGTTTTAAATAGTTAACCTTTCTCGCATTGTATGCCTCGGTACCCAGCTTTACATCTACACTCATTGGTCCCACACACAATCCTCAATTCTGACATGGAATCACACAATGACCTGAAATAACACACAAGAATATCACTCGCAAACTGAAAAAACCTAGGTCGCATTTTATTTTGAGTAGTATTTTCACACCTTGTAAATAATCAAATTGAAAATGAATGTGTTGTCATTATCACGAAGTACACTAAGGTCTGTCGTCACCTCAGCAGCATAACGACCTATTTATCTTGCGCGATCAAAGTTTTGTAATTCGAGATTTTAGGCCACTTTTCGTAATAACAATGGCGAGAAAGTACATTTTGTCAGAGTGTATCTTAATCCTCGGCTGAAATAGGAACATCAAGAAACTAACCGTAAGGGGTGTGGTTTGACCAGTTTCTTGGTTCCAAATGGTAACATTACCGGAAGTTCATAATGTTCTGATCATAAACGACATTGATGAACATCAACCATACATATAATGTTAGATCTAATGCACTTATTTTTGAAGACTGAGTGATTATGCACATGTGAATAAGACTTTTGACATGACACATATCGTAGTTCATACAAACATAAATTTGCTGTGACATCATTATTTTGTGTGTATTTGTTAGCTTATGCTGTGACATCATTACTTATGTAAGAGTGCAATTGTTAGCTTATACCATTTTCAAACTGCAAATCAGCATCACCCTCCATTGACTCATCGAAATGGACGTCGACGCAAGTCGTAAGTGTTCTGCGAACAACTGGCACACTTGCTAAACATTTTAGAAGCTGACCTCTGAACTACGACACCTGTACAACATTGACACAATCATAGACTAAAGGTACCCAACTTATCTCCTTTTCATTTAACACAACATAACATGTCAATTTCATTAAAATATGCTCCATTGCTTTACGCTTCAATAGCGTATTAAAGAAGTAAAGCGTAATACGGAATTGATGTTAATGAAATTGGAATTTCATTGTGGATGGGTATATTTGTGGAGGAAAAGTTTATATAAACTCACTAAATTCACATGCAGCTCCGTAGAATCCGGTACCGCACAAACATATACCAGACTTCTGTGATACTACAGGTACGCAGCGACCGCCATTTTGACAAGGTTTTGAACATAGGGCTGAAAATGGTTCTGAAGAATGTAGTCGAAATATTAGGTAGTGAGTAATACAGTCTACATTCACATGTATCTATACATTCAAGCATGTGTGTGAAGATCACCCTTTAGAGAAACAAACTTCGTTTGAACGCAATACGCTAATTAGTATAATATTTTTTCTAAAGCAACGTTCTCTAAAGAATTTTGTAATTTTATTGCATGGTGACGTTACGTCATTATTGTAGTTTGTATATCATTACATGAAGAAACCATTTGAGCGAAACGTTGGAAATTAATGAGTATACTTTAAATGTAATTCGTGTTTGGTGATGTTATTTTATTTTTGAAAATTTTATTGCGAATTTTTCGCGGTATGTGTTTATACTCTCACGTGCAATGTGCTTATTTGAGATACAAAATTATCGAATGGTTTTGCTCAATTATAAAGTTTGCAAAATAATCGACTCACGAAATAGATTCAGGAAATAATGGATCTTGGCCTGTAATAAAATCGCTAAATAAGAATATTTAATAAATTCGCGAAACACCGCGAAAAGACATGGTCTCGAATAAATCCTTGTTTACTGTAATGCTACAAGGTTTGGTTTTCTGAAACAAGTTAATATAGATGACGACGTGAATATGAGGTGGTCTTCAGCAACAGATTGACTATATATATACACATATACGGAATACATACGCTTCTACAAGTATTAATATTTATAACAAATATAACGACTGATCTATTTACAATATTATATTGTTATTAAAGAAACAAAATCATAACCCACGACATACGAAAATATGCATTCTGAATTTTGGAAAACAATTATTGACAAGTCTACACAAGCCAACTTGCAATGTGCATAGCAGCAAATCGGGCCCCAACATTACTAGAAATAAGGTAAGTTCTATTATAAATTAATTAATCATGCAGACTTTCTGTAAAGTAACTTAAATGTCGTGCGTCGTGTGAACAGGAAATAATATGTGTCATTAAAGGGACCCAGCTTCTACCATGTGGCCACTACTACCGCCATGAACCAATCACTACCACATGGCAATCACTGTCACGTGTCACCCAGTACCACATCAACCCATATGCACGTGGTTTCAAATGTTTTGAGTCGAACATATCTTACACTGAGTAACACAAGAGTTGTCTCCCTTTCTGCATTTTTACGCGCTTTCTCCACATGTTTGCAATATTCTCTAAGGAGACAAAAAACGAAGGGAAACAACTCATAGAAAGATAATAACAAGGACAGACTCCTGTGTATAGCATTGATGGGAATGATTCTGTAGTAATCTATAATGGTAGTCTATATAAATTATGTACATTTAGAATACAGTTATGTTAATATAAGAAGTTTTTATACATGATGCGAGGATATTAACTTGATCACTTGTCTACTAGTCGATTATTTAGCGCAATTTATCAGATGTTGCCTTGTCTATCTCTAACTTTATTTGAGCGTTACGTTTTTTGGAGACACTCGATATGTACTATAGACACACATATCTAAAAGAACCGAGTGGTGACAATTAATAATTTACTGCTTCGCAAGAACCTTGAAATAAATTGGTCTGAATCATGTTAATATCTTCGCACTATACACAATGCAGTTAATGTGCCCGGTGTATAGCACCGATACACAGCTTCTTGGTACTTCCAGATACTTTGCAGACCACATGGTCAGATATAGCGGGAAATATTAAAAATATTTCAGAAATGTCAAGCGATGCCAGGGATTGAACCTTCGACCTCTGGATTGATAGTCGAATGCATTACTACTGAGCTTAATCCGCTTATATGAATATGCTTGATCAACAAGTATATTCTTAAATCATAGTCCCATTCCACAAGTTTTAAGTTCCTAGCCTTCAATCGAAGACGACAAAACATACTTTTTATCTTGATTTTAAAAGTTAAAAATAATTTGTGCAATGTGTAAAGGCGAGACCATTGCATGTTTTCAGTGAGTTTTATTGCAGATGATTCTGTCGATAAAAGGTAGAGAGTCAGTTGCATTTATTTCCGAACACCCCTCGTATATATAATTGAATAATTTTTCACAGCATTGAAAAAAATGATTTATAAAATGTTTAAGTACGTGTACTTAGTAATATTGTCTAGTGTATTTAAACTTACTTAACCAAATGGTTCATTGCTAAATGTTTAACAAAACATAATAATAATACTTTAAAATGATAAGAAATGAAACTTCTTGGAAATGTGCAATTATTTCATGAAAATTCACTTCTAACAAATTAAAAAAAATATGTACATGTACTCACTCAGCTGAAATTTGCGATTTGTTCGCACAAATGGTATCCTTCAATACTGATCCGAAGCGTATGCAGATTGTATCCCAATTGCAGATTGGTTCCATGCGATGTGACGGGGCGACGTGTAGACATCTATAGCTGTCGTTGTTTTATCAGAAATCGGATAACTTCATTGTTTAAAAGATAAATCAGCTACTGGGACACAAATCGTCTTTTTAACCGAAATTGCTGAACTACAATATTTTAATGTAAACATTTTATATCAAATTACTACTTTCCTACCCGGCGATCCTCAGAAATTGTATCCAGACTGTCGAACTGAAGACATAGAACTGTCTATATTTGCTTTTTAATAGTGATTATACTTTTGATTGTCTTAGAGTCAGCGAGTCAATAAGTTGTTCGCGATTGTAGTTAAACACTACAATGAATGTCTTGAGTCAGTGAGTCAATAAATTATTCACTATTTCTTCACTGGTTATTTTACTAAAAAGGTGTTAAAAATTGATCAACTATTTATATTTGGTTCTCTGATTGTTCATGTTTTAAAGTTTCAGTCCAAAAATGCCTATTACATGTACTAAGTTCAGTGGTAGTGCTTCTGCTTTAAGTACAGAAAGTCGGTGGTGTGTAATGACCACAGTTTAGAAAAAATAGTACCCTTGTTTCCAGTGCTTGGCGCTAAGCATATAAATGGAAAACTATCATATCTTTTCTCATCACCTCATACATGTATGGCGATGAATAGCATCAGTAATAATATGTTGAGAATTATTAATACAAGGTGTAAAAAGTGTTTCTCAATGGACCTAACATTAGAACGAACTAAGAATGACATACACCGTCTGACAAAAATACACACTAATCCTAAAAGTAAACCAGCGTCATGTAGAATATGATTATATTGAGATTGACAAATATATATCAAGTGGGCACGCGTTGTTTAAATGTATCCGTCATTGGAACTAGAGATTGTAGGTTCGTATCCTGGTATAAATCTTATAGTTCTATACTAGTCGGGATAGAACATTGTCAGTTAAATAAAATTCTCATGTGCATACCTGTTTGGTGCATGGCATTGTTCAACGTACTGTATTTTGTTCAATCTCGCTACTGGTTCTACGCCTTTATAAGTTACATACATTTTAAAGTTTTTATCTTTTTACAAGTACCTTATTTTGTATTTGTAACTTATATACTAAAACGTAAACGTAGTAAGGTGTGTATATATACTTATGTGCTATGTTTTCATTCTTTATCTATCAAGTTTATCTTTTCAATTATTTTTTTATAATTATACAATTATTAAAATATATTCACTGCAACATAAAAACATATCATTTGAAGTATCGATTCGTTAAAGCAGAGTAGTATAATATCAGACTTTATAACATAGATTCGAAAGTTATAAAAAATACAATTAAAGTGTGAGGTTAGAACCTACAACTCAGGATAAAATAGAAACTTGCAGGAAATGTGCGTATCCACTAAATTACAGCGCCTTTGATGTATGGGATGCGCTTTGAACACAATTTGTTATCGAACCCATTTAAAGTTTACCTGCCAGACGAGTTTATGTTTATAACGATTTCCGTTTGACTTTGAACTCACTATACATACATTGCGACTGTCTAAGTAAATACTGTATTTCTAAAAACATAATGTCTTTGTTTAAGTGCACACAACAGATAGTTGCATTGCTACGTTTCTAACTGTTTTTTTTCTCTTCTTATGGCAATAAGTTGTAAACATTAGACTTTTAAATAGTGGTTATCCTAAAATAAATCCTCACTTTACTTTTTGAACAACCAGAAAAGGAGTCATATGTACAAGTTGATATAAATAAATGTGTTTAAGCCATATAGTAGATATCAGAATTATATTGTCACATATCGTCACTTATGTTTTTCTCGTTTACATAGCCTTACCGCTCCATCACTTTTGAAAAGGTTATTTAAGCCGTTTGAATACACACACCTCAACTTTTAAATACAACTTTAAACTTCATTTTGAAGTTACGCACCAATGCTTTTAGAACTTCCGTATTAGAAACAAGTCATTAATGCAAATCTTTTCCATATTTACTACAGAGAACAACTGGGTAGAATACGACCGAGGGAAGTATATAGCGGCTAATGTTAATTGGTTGGTATTAACATAGTTTGGACGGTTGGAATATTAAAGTTTGGAACATACTCTTAATTATTATTGGTAATGATAAAGGTGAGTGAATATATTAAATTGCCATGGGGGGTAAAATACGTTTCTCAGATACTTTACATTGTAAGTTACAATGCACATTTAACTTGATGTAATTTCATTGATGAATTGTGCAAGCGGTGCAAGTACTTATGCATTTACGTTGATTGTAAAACAAGAGCTACGACTTATACCAATCACTCTCAACACTGTGTTTCTGATGGTGATCGTTGCCATGACGTTATGAGTGAAGAAGAGAAACTCGGTTTCCATTTATTTTTTATTCTTCCTGATAAGCAAGGGGAAAGTTAAAGTGTATATGTCTGTTTAATTTTCGGTTTGATGTTGCCATTCGGAGGAAGGCTCACAATCCTACACACAGAGCAACCGTACTGACAGCAGTAAACAGGAGAACTTTTGAGACGCATTATACATTATTGGCTAGTATTACATGTAGGTATACACACGTCTCATATTCCATTTAGTGTAATGTAATACTAACGTAGCTGCAATACACAGTTGAAATGCTGAAATGTCATACATGGAATAACAATGTAAGATCGAAACTAATAAAACATGAAATTTTATCTGAGCGCATGTATGAGTGCAAATCTAACCCATTAGTACGAAACATATTATTTGATAATAAATATACATGTATATGCGGCTGTATTTCAGAACGGATGGCAATATGCTGTCGGGGAGTGTGTTGTTTGTCCTTCTGTCATTACTTCCAGTTAATGCTGGTAAGTTATTCATAAACATGTTCTTTGATATATTTCATTAGCTTTAGAATCAAAACATTTTCCTAGATTCAATAACTTTGTAATTACTTAATGTCATTGCAATATACTTGATCAACTCAATAAATAGATTGTTGACTATGTTTTCAGCTGTAACATGTCAAATTGACAACTGTGCACTGTGCAATGGTAACTCGGTATGTGATTCTTGCAATGATGGTTATTATTTGGAGTCTGGTACATGTACACAGTGCCCTATACAATGCTCAAAGTGTTTACACAAGTTACATTGTCTGTCGTGCGTGTCGGCATATTGGAATCCTGGAAACTTGTGTAAATCTAAGTGTTCTGATAATGGTTGCTCGAGAAGTGTATGCGAGGATAATGGAAATTGTTACGAATGTAATCCGGGAAAATACGGCCCAAGATGTGATCGGGACTGTACACTTTGTAGAAACGGGGAATGTGATCTGACAAAATGCACTAACGGATGTATAAATGGTTACTTACAAATAGATTCAGGATCGGGATATTCAAATTGCCACCCTTGTCCTGACAATTGCATTAAATGTTCCAACGGAACATACTGTACTCGGTGTGAACAAGGATATTACAGAGATTTTTATCGCGTGACAAGTGGTAGAGGTAATAAGGTGTGTATTGGATGTCAGGCGACCTGTACACAATGTACATCCATCGACCAATGCCCAGAGTGGTGTCATATTGATTGTATCAAACAAGGATGTGATGCATCAGGTAGTTGTACTACACCATCGACGTTACATACAAGTGAGTAAATAATGTTATAGCAATACATACATATTAACTACAGAGATATTTGCTCGTACTATATTTGTAGAGATTACAGTTCTTTTGCCAGCGTACCGAGCGCAAAAAATGCACAATTATTGTTGTTTTTAGCTACAATAAAGTACAAATTACCCTTGCTTCGACGATTATAGGGGGCGTACATCCTCTTCCGTCCCTCTAAAGCCGCCCTTTTATATTATACACAGTGAGGGGAATCTCGTCACTAAAACGGTACTTTACACACGGACATATATAGCGGAAATATAGATACAGATACATAACATTGTTAATTTCTTGTACAAAGACACGGCTCATTCCAGCCCTATTCATTAGTTCTGTACAGTTTCGAATCAAGCAGTCTCTCTGTAACATGTGACTTCGATCTTGTCATTTTTGTGAAAGAATAAATAACAAAGAACATTTAGGCAACTGAAAGCAAGTCCAATCAAACACAATTACTAAGCCAAAGTAAATTCGACGATGCAGACACAATTATTTCATTCACTCTTTATGCCCTAGAATGCTCAGGTTTAAAGCGACCCGTGTATCAGTGTTGTGCCGTGTAAAGTACCATTTCAATAATTTTTCATTTTTGCAGAAATTTCATTAAATCACCAATAAAGTATGTTACAAGTCACTGTCTTTCAACGTCAAGCGTTTTCCGAGTACAATAAAGCACAAACGCCTGCACATAGTGTAGTCTATTGCCTTTAAACCCGGTTTATGCGTAGTTTATTTAGGGATATTGACAAAATATACCTCAGAAACCAGGAGCGTACCGAAATGACATATACAAAACTAAAAAGAGTGTTAAATTTTGCATAGCCTTTATAATATAACACGTGAAATGACTGAGGAGTACTTACCAAGAGTCAAAAAACTATTTGAGAATGACTGTAAACAGTAAATGGTAATTATCTGCATCCATTTTGATGGTAGTAAACAAAAATAATATAAGTAATTAGATGGGGATGAAGGGGCGCATTAAAATGAAAAAATAACTAGACCAAAATATACACCAAGTCCTAATTCCAAAAATCTATATCTGCATAATGAACGGACCAAAAATGGTACTCATACCGCGGACGAATCAGATAAGGGATGAATTACGAATGCGAAGAAAGTATCTAGCTCCAAGAGAATTTGACGAACACAGAAAATGTATGACATTTGATTAATGATTTAAGTTTCAGAGCTTAAATTGAAACCTAGCCATATTTATTAGTAAATTATATAAAGATACGAGACTAAGGGCAGAAATAGCACACAACAAAAATATCAGGCGAGGTAACGCAAAAAAGGACACATGAGAAAAAAGACACAGATATTACCAAACGTAAACACAAAAAAACTAGCAACTCCTAAAACACATTCGCGTAAAAGTGTATTAAATACATTGTTATAACATATTGATGGATAATCTACAACATTATTTTAGTCTTACATATTGTTATTCACTCGCACATTCTGGTTATAAATTGAACACAATGTCTGTATATTCAAATGTGTATATTTCGTTTCCATGTACTTCATTTAACATGCATACTATAATGTAGATATTACATATGCTGTAATACAGTTCCTAGTATCAAAACAAGTACTACTACTACTGTTGCTACTACTGCTAAGAAGGATACAAACCAAATTACAGGGAATACTCAAACAGCAGCACGTACAAATGCCAAGGAAACAACAACACCTAAAGACACGACTACGAAGAATAATGAGTATAGAGTAACAGACAAAAATACAGCAGACGACAACACTGCGGTGATTATTGGAGCTGCGGTAGGCGGAGGAGTGTTTCTCGTGATTGTCGTGGTACTCATCATTTGCTTCATTAAACGCAGGTGTGTTTGTATTTATATATCAGAATATATTTAAAAAGAAACACGCATAGGGATGGTTTCCTTATTTAATGGAATTAGAATATAATAATTTGAAAATAATTTGTTTGCATATTAACATAAAATCAAGCCATTCAACACTTTAGGTCATTGTCTTAACCATTGATGCACTGTTGTCATTTCCTTCACACCTTTATATCTTAGAATGTATCTTAGAATGACAGTGCCGTTCTAGTCTTGAATACCGCTCATGTTAACATAGCCATGATAATATTTGCGAGTGCCATACTTACCAAGTACTAGTAGTTTGGGATTGGGGGACTCTTATTGAGAATGACAAGAATGACAACCACCACCTGAACAGTTCATGCATCGTTCGTACAGATAACTAAATGGATATGTCCATTGCCGCTAATAACAGCAAATTGAGACCAATTTAAGTAATCAGAGGAAAGGAACAGGAAAGAACTTGAAAATCAAATTTTACAAAATATTAGTGTTATGCAAATTAGAAACGCTGCTGTACATTTGTATTTGTCTTATGAAATTCATTTTTATAGATCCAACAAGAATGCCGAGAATCACGTGGATGGAAATGCTAACGACCAAGTCAATGTTGAAGCAGGTAAAAAGCTTTACAATATTCCATTAGTTGTACTTATAAAATATTATTGAGCCTAAAATACTAAGTGCATTACATCAATCATATTCAAATACATTTTTAATGTTGAAGTTTTGTCCATTACTCTTTGTATCTATGCTTACATACGGTTATATTTAGACCGTTCCAAGATTAAGAATATGCAGTATCTTCACTTTAACTATCATTTAAACTGGGTTCGGATATTAAACATGTAATTGTACACTCATAAATTGATATATTCGTTTGAATTTCCTTTTAAATTATAATATAAAAATAGATTATCCAGTATACGCCAAGCCAAACAAACCAAGTACAACTCCCGAAGAACCGACACAGGATTATCTGTACGCCGTACCAAACAAAGCAAGGAAGCCAAGTAGACACACGAAGAGTGAGATAGAGGAACCACGAAAGATTGCATACAGTAATGTAATGGTTGACTTGGGCATGGAACGTGTACAGGAAACAAACGTTGATGCAGTCCAACTTGAAGATGTTGAAAATGATAGGCTTACACATGATATTGATATGGGTAACATTCAAATTATGTTTCATACAAGACCGTTAGCTCGGCTTACAATGCTCTAATTAAGAAGAAGCATTTGATTCCAATTCCGAATCTTCATTATGATTAGTGTTTGTAAATTTTCTGTGATGAATACTTTTTTATCATTCGGTGTGTTTTACCATTTTAACTGTTTATTATTTATTGCAAATATTTTGAATGATATCCCGAGAACATAAATCGCTTCAGCCCAAATCAGATACATGTAGTTATATACACACCGTTATATCATTTGTAACAGATGACAAAAATCTACTTAAAATATTACAAAAGGGAATGTCACGGCAGTAACAGCCGAACGCAAGGAAGCATTTCACCACGGTAACAAGAGAAACTAAAACGCTCAAATACACAAACAAACACAAGTCAAGCATACTCCTAGTGCGACATGACAACGCATTTTAGCAATCGGAGCAAGATCATTTTATAGACATAAGTATATATACATTTAAGCATTACTGAATTTCAAGTGCACATCCAACATTCACAAGTTACCATTTGATTAGAAATATACTAGCTTGAAACATTATTGCAGGTACTAACATACCAACATCAGATACGTATTACAACATGGAAAGTCTCATACGTAGTCAAGTCAAAGTGTCACAACTACTGGAGTATGTCAAGAAGAAAACGGACTTTGAAAGTGAATTCAAGGTAATGACAAATAAAAAGTACTTAATGCAACAGCTATTACATAATTAGTACCAGTATCTGATACTATGTTCATGTATTTGTCTACATTTTCAAATATTTACGACTATTCATGCAGCATTACTGATGTTTAACTGTGCGATACAAACTGTAATAATAATAGGACACGGAAGGAAGCACTCACCAGGAACAGCAGAACAGCTGCAAAAACACATAATCCCAGACCGACACCCCCTCATTCATTCAAACAAAACCTGAGCAAGAGCCAGAAGACAAGAACAGAGCAAAAGGACGACCACACACAACGAGTTCTGATACGTCTGCTTTATTAACAACATAAGTTATTCAGAGTACTTCTCTTCTATTGTTGGAGTACCTATTGCACTTGTTAGGGTTCTTTTTTACAAGATTAATTTACTCGCACTTTTATAGAAACTGCTGAAAGGATTACAGAGAAGTTGTGATGAAGCTCTCAAACCTGATAACAGGAAGAAGAACCGATACAATGGCATCTATGCATGTACGTATGTCATCTACATAGTTTTGTTGCCAACGTCCGATTTTGAACGACAATTCATGTTTGGATTAGTCAGTACATTTATACCAAAGACAAACAAAACATAAGTACTGGTTCGCCAGTGTAATGAATCTCATCAATTTGTATCTGGTATAGAATTGTATATGATCTTGTCAAAGTTTCTTCTTGAATATTTTCCTTTTGCAAATCATTTCAATGGTTATTTTACACTTTTTACTGTGCCTTGCTACGCTATTGTTAATGCATCAAAAGGACGTTATAACTATCTATTGAAATGGGCATTTAAAGTACAAACAGGAAGTTTTGATACACAATATATACGTACATATACGTACTCTATATTTGGCAATACTTTGCATGAAATACTGATATGTACAAGCGCACGTGACGTTCGTGGTTATAACAACCTTGAAATATATACGCCACTACTTTCCGTAAGGGAAAAGGAAGTTTTGAATGGCAGTTAAATTTAATCGTCCGTGTTCGCATTCATTATGAAATACATTTTCAATCATTTGTAAAGGCAAGGCAACTGATACATTGCTAGATCTGAGTACAAGATTTCGTGTTTATGTGTAATTTGATTGATGTGTTTGTTTACTCTGCAGACGATGCAACAAGAGTTGTCCTTAACAGCGAGTCATATATCAACGCAAACTATATTGATGTGAGTAATATTTGCATAAACAGCCCGTCCTTTGTCAGTTCCCACTAAATTAAACAACCACTTATCATTGTCATAAGCAAAAAACCGCCTTTTAAGTTGGCCATTGTCATATTTGATAATCTTCATTTAACTGTCACCTTATTTAAACAGCCGGATTTGATACAAACCTTGATTGGCTACCTTAGACAGATTATATTGCACTATGATATTTGCTTTATTGAAATACAAGTGACGCCCACATTTGTTGCCTACTCAACCAGTATGAAATAGAAATACCTTTCTTTGTATTACAATGTACGTTCATTGTGCAATCTACGAAGCTTAACAGATGTGTGCTTTATATATTGAATGTAAACATAATATTGGTATTCAAAATAACTAAATGTTAACATGCACATTCATAAACCAAGGCGAGAGGTGGTATAGACTACGTTTGTGCAATGAATGATTGTGATCAGTCAAACCGTAGGCCTAGAAGTTTAAAATTACACACTGAATAGAGCCCGTCTTCTCGGTTTGATACTCGGTGAATCTAAATGAATTCATTTCTATCATATCTAATAAGCGCTTTGTGTTTCCAGCCAGTTTGAGAACCTCAACTACATCATTAACATGAGCTAAACTCATCACATCATATGCATGGTAAACAATACAAATATATTGTATACCATTGTTATATTACAGGGACACAACCAGACACGCGCATATATCGCTTCACTTGGTGAGTTATGTTCCCTTTGCTATTGAATGGTTATATGATACTGCTCTGTTAACGTATAAATGTCTCAATATTACATTAGTTTGAATACTGCAATACTGAATCATCTTGACACGTAACCATCATGTACTGGAACTACGACCCTGCGCACGTACTATAATCACCGTACATATCAATGGACGAACTCGAGTCAACCAGATGCTGTTCGCAAAAGGAATGATGTAGTCTTGAAATTTTTAGCTTTACATGTATGTTAAATTCCTTTAGCTGAGATATGAATATTTTCTAAACATGTTAATGTCATGGATGGCCTTCGATTAAAACATAATTTATACTGATTATGTTATATTATTGAGTCGAGAAATGGCTAGTATACGTCTTTGTATTCCGTTGCTTCATCACACTATTCGGACACGTGTTTGCATTTTGTGTTTTAATAATCTATTGTTATTGCATTACACATATATCAATTACTATTATTGTGCGAATATGTATGCTAGTTATGTTTGAATGAATGTATTACATGTATATATTTGTTGATAATTCGCTCTTTGTGCTCAATATTCCGACCTACAAGGTCTTACTCAATATTTCGCACCTTCTTCAAACCTTTTGTAATTTGTAAAGACTTTCTCTGTTAGGACCGACTGCGGACACGATGAATAAGTATGCTACATTCTGGGAAATGGTCTGGCAGGAAGATGTGGAGGCAATTGTTATGTTGACCAATCTGAGAGAGGGAGAAGTGAGTACTCTAAAAACATTGATCAATGAGTTAAATATTGATATCAAAACATCTAAGCCCTTTATAATGACATTGTGAGAAAATAAAGCAATGAGGATAACAAGCGAATATACCTTGATGAATAGAGTCAGTCACACATGATGCCATGATAGGAAAAGTGTGTATGAATGACGGTATTGTATGCGTGTAAGAGTAAGCAAAATTTAATAGAGGGTTTCGTTTTTCGTTGATTTGCATTTTCATATTCAAATATTATTAGACCAAACTTTTGTATTAAACAGAAAATGAAATGTGAACAGTACTGGCCGGACCAGGGTATGGCAAAAACATGCGGGAAATATACCATTCTTTGTGTCGCCGAGAAAATGTTCGCCGAGTTTGTTGTACGAGAATTTGTGATTCAGGATGATGAAGTAAGATTTTGATTGTTTTGTTACATTTGAAGTGTGGACTATAAACAGTCAGTGTGTTATATGTTGAATACGTTTGAGAAAAATCATTCTTTGGGTTTGAAATGTCTCAGAAAGGGACAACTGTTTTTGTATTCATTATGTCTCAGTAATTTTCAAAGAGAAATGCATGTATTTTCCATTTAACAAATACAATTTAGAAAATCGATTGTTATAACATCAATTGATTCTGGATGAATAACTTGACTCTTGGTTGTGTGGTTAAGCTGGTATGCGACCAGTAGGACGTCAAATTCATTGTGTCCCATGCTTCTCAAAGCTAGTTTATTTATTGTAGTGGAAGTTTACAGGGATTGCTTGTGATGATAATTATGGTCCTTGTTTAAAAGTTTTGGAACTTCAAAGTTTAATGTTTGTTTTTAGTATTCTGACAAACATAATGTGGTACAATATCACTACACAGCGTGGCCTGATAGATATGTTCCGGACTCGGTGGTCTCGCTTGTTGCATTCAGAGACAAAGTGGAACAACGACAAAGAAAGACAACGTCACCAATGATAGTTCACTGCAGGTATTTATTACTTCAATTGTTTGTGTAAGAGATACTAGTACGTTCAACATACCATATAAAATTGTTAAGGTTGAATATTCTTTATCGTAGTATATTCAGAAATTACTAATAAAGTCGTCCAAAATGGACTGGAAAACATAGACAATTGTCACTATTGGTGTAAAACCGTACATGTAAACGGTGTATGTATCATTGTGTTTGTTTCAGTGCTGGTATAGGACGGACAGGCACTTATATAGCACTCGACACTCTGATCAAACAAGGACGAGAGGAGGAGTATGTGGACCTGTTTGGTTGTGCAATTGGTCTCCGTGGTCAGAGGGTCAACATGATTCAAAATGAAGTAACTTACTTCAAATTCCTTACTTTGTCTGTGGTTTTCTTTCGTTCTTTCTAATGGTCTGTTTAGATGTGTATATCTTAGGTATCGGCATCACATAGGAAAGAACATTTCTCGTGAATGTCATGTCCTACTCTTTCATTCTTTTATATTTTAGAATGAAAACCGTCTTCAAAATAATGGTTTTCGGACTCGCCCCCTGTTTGCAATAGATCTCTTTTTTTTAAAAAAAACCCACCGCCAATACATTTATGCCATTACGTGTAAATCGTTGACTTTTATTTTGACAGGTCCAGTATGAGTATCTACACCAGTGTGTGCTTTATGCATTGATTTGTGACACAGAACCTGTCCATGAATCAGCAATACATCGCCAGGTTACTGAAGAAAGGATCGCCGCACAGTACAAAGTAAGTATGTAACACGTAACGCGTATTGCGGGACAGCAGGTGTCGTGTATTTATAAATTGCATTAATAAAATATATGTTTTATTATGTCTTTGTTATTTATATTTTGCAAACATAACTTTTTCACGAATTGAAACCAAATATTTATAACATTAAATCGGTCATTTGTTCTATAAACAGAGACTGTTTAGTTGGGTAATTCAATGCGTAAGGAGGTCATCCACGCCCTCCGCTCTATAAGTATGCATTGACCCCTACTCTATGAGTTTCAAATGCCCACTTAATTAGTCATAATACTGTTTGTAATATCCGGATAATATTCTGCTGTTATGTAACAGGCAATGATTGTCCTGGATTCATTGATCGGAAGAGTATCGTTGAGATCCACTGGACGTCATGCAAGAAAGGAAAACAGGACAGGTTCGGATATACCAGGTAACTCTTGCTTATCTGATGAATTTAGGGGCTTACTGTATATCACAATACTATACATACAATACAAAAGAAACTCATTATTGTGGAAACTCCAAAATGAAATCCCTAGATGCACAGTTTCACATGCTAAAGAGATAATGTTGGAGAAGACGTTGCCACCAGCCAGATACGCGACCAACTAGTCACCAACTTATCCATCTATCAATAGTGATAACATTTTTCGTTGAAAAGGTTGGCTGACTACTGTTGCTATATGAAATAATAATTGTTTTGCTAATGCAATAAATGAATCAATATCATGCAAGGTTTCGAATATAATTGCTTAAACTCGTTTGGAACACATTCATACTATTATACAACATAGGTTGGAATTGTGACCCATATTGTCTGTAATCATGTTTCAGATGACCGGTACCGTGTTCAGCTGACATCATCAAATAATAGTTACATCAACGCTGTGTATATACACGTAAGAGTTTTATGACACCCAAGTTTTATTGTGTATTGTAGATTATAAAATTAATATCTTTATTTTGATTCAAATGCTGTGATCTGCATAAATATTTCCGAATAGCATCATTATCAATGTTTGTGTATCATTTGTTTCATTATTTCGATTGTGTCTTTTTAATCCGAAGTATGACTCTTATTTCAAGATATAGTTGCTACACGTGTTTCAAAATTGTCTTTATTCAAAATCACTCCTGTGATAACATTTCTTAGTTACACTAATATTTCAGCAGTATTTTTATCACCATGATTTTCTTTCAGAGTTACGTTCGAAGAAACCAATATATTGCTGCACAAACCCCAATGCCTTCTACTTTACTAGATTTCATATCCATGGCTTATCATGAAAAGGTCCAATGCATTGTTAGTTTAGATGACGAAAACGCATCAGACAAGGTAAAGTTATTTTTGATTGATGCATACATATTATATTACGTATATGTTTTGAAAAGATGTTAGTATTTCGCACAGTGAGAGGAAGAGAGTCGTGCAAGTTTTGAGCCTGCATTGTCTGCAAAAGCTTATTGATATTGGCATATGGGCCATACAATCATAAAACATGTATTGAACGACTAACCAATGAGATGAAATTTAAAAGAACTTGCTAATTTGAACATTGTTGAATTGGAAACTTCATACATTTTAGTCTAATACAAAAATACGAGTATGAATGAACATACAGAACGTATCAACACTACATCCTCTTTTCTGATTATTTTTATAAACTATGAACGGCTGCATTAGTAACTCAATAAATAACGGATGCATATTGATATATATAGTTTGCATTTGTTTTGTACCAGTATTAATTTCAAATTATGTATGAATAATAATTCACTGGCTTGATAGATATAGTTTGCATTTGTTTTGTACCAGTATTAATTTCAAATTATGTATGAATAATAATTCACTGGCTTGATAGATATAGTTTGCATTTGTTTTGTACCAGTATCAATTTCAAATTATGTATGAATAATAATTCACTGGCTTAGAATGAGATGGTCGTAAGTAGCACAGTTAGACCCATACACATTTGAAATCTACATCACAAGGCGCTTCTTCGGAACAGGTCATGTTGACCACATTTTGGTTGAAAAAGCTTGTAGTAAAGAGCAGTTTTCAAACAGTTTTTTTTTTCTCAAAATAGCGTTTTTGTACATACACCCTTCTCTTTCTAAGCCAGCGAATTAATTTAGAATTATCTCTATACAGACCGTGGGACATTACCTTCCACAAGATAACAAGGTGTGTACGTTCGGGAAGTATACACTGCTATGTATTGGAAGTAACAATACAGAGGAATATATTGTACGGGATCTGAAGTTATCACTCGCTGGAACGGTATGACCGACATAGATGTCTTAAACTGATAAACATACACGCCCTTTCTCCATATATCTATAGCAGTTGATGATCTTTTTGAGCAAATATATTATCTGCATAGCTTTGACACAATGATTCAATGAAGGGGTCTTTAATTGCAATTGAAATGTGTAGAGATGGCATAATACTAAAAGATACATAAACATTAAGTCTAAGATTATCAAAACTGTATTCATAGTGGTCGTAAAACACCACCTTGAAAGTGTAATAGATTTTTCTTGTTCAGCGTCTATTTGATTTTAACGAACAGTGTGCTTAAACATTTGGTTCATTAAAACTTATTAGTCCCCAACCGGTTTTTGACCGGAGGGGACAATAGGTTTGCCGTCCGTCCGTCAACGTCCGGGCCAACATCCAATGGTTTATGAGGTTCATTCCGTCCATAATTTTAGTTAAATAAAGAAGGAAATCGGTTTATGTGGAAAAAACCACATAAAGATCAAAGGAAAAGCCCCGCAAACCCCAAAGGTTGGAACGTCCGTCCGTCCGTCCGTCCGTCCGTCCGTCCGTCCGTCAGTCAGTCAGTCAGTCAGTCAGTCCGTCCGTCCGTCCGTCCGTCAAAAAATCTGGATCCTGACATAACTCAAACAGTTTCCGAGCTAGGTTTATGCAACTTGGTATGTGGATAGGGGGCAATAAGGGAATAATGCACGTTCAAAAATATTTCGAGTGTGGTAAAATTGTGGTTGCTATGGCAACAGAAACATTGAAAAGGGCTTAAAACCGGTAGGGGACTTAATAACTTGTTTCTTACCAGTAAACAGAAAGGACCAAACGCATTCGGTTTTCTTTAGTATTTAGTATTACGAGCGTTGAACTTTGTGATTACCATGGCAACAGCACTGTTGAGAAGTCACGGATACTTATATCTAATATATATTCTCAGTTTGTTTATTTTTCAGCCATCGTTCGAAGACCTGAACATACGCTATTTCCAATTCCATGGTTGGAAGTCTAAGGATGTTGTACCACATGACAAAAAAGCTTTCCTGAAGCTGATTGTTGAGGTCAACAAAAACGTGGACAAGCGAAAACCAGATTGTCCTATAATTGTTCAATGTCTGTGAGTATCTAAGAAACACATACAATTGTGATTCTGCTGTTTTCCAACCAACATTCTTCAAGTGTCACACATATGTTTTTCTCTTCTCCGGATATATTTTCAGCAGAACTATTTACATTTGGTTTCCTTTAAAAGAGCATGGTGACCTTTTAAAACGAATTACCGCGAGCACTTTTTACACTTCGACTAGAAAACGTGAACTTCCTTTAATTGACTATGACCTCTGACTTGCCGTAACGGTACCGGATTAACCCATTACCTCCATGTATCCCGATTGTAACGATATTAAGTTATTTTACAGCGAGAATGTCATTTCGTACACATTATTGATAGTAGAATCTAATACATACGAAAATAGCATGACGTTCAAAATGAATGCAAAACATGAAATACAACCAAACATTTTATGGTGTTAACCAAAATCATACAACCAATGCGTCTAAATGAATCATACTTTTAAAAGTCCAACTTAATAAAATTAGACATGTGTTTCTTTTCGGCATACAGGGAAGGCAGCAAACAACTTAACTAGCCGAGCACAGAAAACATAAATAAATCATGAATGCTAGTAAACTACCATTTATAATTTATACAAACATGTTATACATTTTTTGTCTTAAGCACTGGTGCCGAGAGAGCGGGGATGTTTTGTGCGGTTTCTACAATGTTGGAACTTCTAGTTGTTGACAAACAGTTGATTGGAATCCATTCAATCAGTCATGTACGAGACAGAAGGCATTTAGCTATACACAAACAGGCAAGTACTATAATATGTCTCCAAGATATTATTGGCATTATTTTTCGTATTGGTTTGGTCTTAATATTGAAGCTTAATGAAGCACAAACGAATGACAATGAAAAATGGGTGTGTTAATTTTGGGGTGGTTTTACTATTGAAATGAGCTGTGTTGTTTTACTGTTGTGTAGGGCGGTCTTTGTATGTCACGTAAACCGACGTAAGCTCCAACCAATTATGGATTCTGATTTACATGATTGGAAGTCGCTGAAGAATTGTTGTGAGACTACAGAAATTAGAGGTTTCTGTTGTCAAGTCAAACAGAATGGGGATTCGAAATTAAATTGTTAAAAGTTTGATGATTCTATAGCTCTGTTTAGTGTTATTGTTTGACTAAATACGCCTATCATAAAATAAAACAAAATCATTTACACATTCGGATGCACTCTAATAGAATGATACAACTGTTGTATTTCAGGAGATGTTCAAGTTTTGTTACGACTGTGTGAAAGTGTTGATTGATCTATCAGACAAAGATCCATACTATAACTTAGTATCACTAGCTCGACAGTAGACTGTTGACAGAGTGGACATACATACTACATTTGTATATTATTTTACATTGTTTTATTATGTTGATTACGTAGCTTCATAAATCTAGTTTTTACCATTAAGTTTCCCCTTATGTTGGGTGTTGGGAATCGCCAAGCATCGTCTGACCATATCATGTAACTTTTCTTATGAAGCTTGTGAATTTTAATGAAAGTGCCTGTTATCGACCTTATATTATTTTTTTGTTAGTCGCTTGTATAATTTTTATATCGTTCTTTCTCCTGATTTCAAAATACATTTACCCAGAGGACCTTTGATGGGAGCATCTAACTAGCCTACATATTCATATGAAACTTATACTACAGTCTACATGTACAGTGTAATTTGTGCGAACTAATTGTTAGAGTTAACCTATGGGAAAATGAAACTGCTATTATGCCATAATCTACAGTAATTCAACTCTGTGTACTTACTGTCGTTATTTGTGTGTTTTATGAGCTTGGTTGTTACAAAAAGTTAATTATGAATCGGAAAGGAAAACATCAATCGAAAGAAACAGCAGATCGAAACAAGCATAAAAGTGATCAGTAAGATGAAAAGGAACAGGAAGAAAACACTACTCAGCACTCCGACGACAGCCAAACTCCTTACAGCAATTGAAACAGATCCAGCTAAATGCTATTTTAAAAGTTAACATACATTCAGCGAGGCACAAGGGAGATCACTGCGTAGGAGTAAGTACGACTGCCTGCTGCACTAGTCATTCAAGCATATCCGAAGTAAAAACCAGTTAAAAATAACGAACAATAAGGACCACTAAGCATTTCAGGGATGACAAAAAGGCTCAGTGACAAAAATACATTAGCTTACATTAGGTATAAAGTGGACAATACAAGCATAAGACATACGATTGACTGTAGAGCTGCATTGAATTCAGCGTGCGTACTAGTAATTGCTGACAAATGGTCTTCATAGTTGTATGTGTCATTTGAGAGAGTTCCTGCTTAAAGTGATTGTTTGCAATGCCTTCTGTATTTACTTCATTGATGTTTATATACTTACATTACATGCATCAGAGCTATTATCAACTTTTAGAAAATCTCGCTGTATAATAGAATGTTGAAACTTTACTCGAGGACTTTTAAGATTGCAATTAGTTTAAACAATATGTATTTGTTTGTAAACACATAATAAACATTCATTTACACATATCAAGGATTGAGTAGAAAGCTAAGCTTATTTATAAACTAGTTCCTTTTTTGCAATTGAGTAGTAACCAAATGTACTATGCTTTTTCCCATGTTATTATGTACAGTTTATAATGCGTTAATATTAAGGCTACTAATTTGTGTTTATGTGTGATTTGGATACCTTTTTATTGTAACATACTTATTATTTGTTGACTGTCATATATCTATTGTATTTTACGCCGTTTTCCAACTATTTTATATATATTGTATTTTACGCCGTTTTCCAACATTTCCAGAATTATTATAATACTGATGTTAGACTTCATCGGTTGTTCTAGAATGAATTATCAACTCGTACTAACTTTCACAGACAACCGACATCTCCACATGTATAGGACTTGACCACAACCATTGTCACAGATGTATAGGACATGACCACAACCATTGCAACGAAAAACCATATCCTTCTATACACGGGTAGCATTATATTTGTAATTTCAAAAAGGGGATGGAATTTCAACACACAGGAAAGTAATAATATACATTGTCAATTTCAAAACTGCATCATCAAAGTCGTTGGTTTCAGTTCCATACATTTTATTATGATTTGAAACTACATGTGTACCTTAGAACCGCATATACAGACCACCATCTCATCAGTAATACCACTTTCAGGTCATTCTTTTCTTCATGTTTCTTTATTTAAAGTCGTTAATGATAAGGTCCTAAACATGCTTTTACTATTGAGCTTTCATTGTAGTTTAACTTGAATTATTTGTACATTTCATTAACTTTTTATAGAATTTACTCAAAACTGTTCATGCTTATTAACGCATTTTCATTAAAGTATTATGCATAAAAAGTATTTATGTTTTATAAGTAACCCTTATAAATATTAGAATCCAGCAATAAGTCCCAGTAACTCTGTATTATAGTGTTTAATCTTAGTAACCCGTCATAGTGCCCCAAGCTTGCACGAGTGACATTTTTCCTTTGCAATTAATAGTTTCTGTTCTAAACAGCGATAACGCGCTTGTTGGTAAGAATTTATATCTTTTAAACATAAGAATGATCTACAAACTTGACGATAACGTGTAAATAATTTTACATTCTAATTTAGATTAATATTCTCAAAGAACCAATATGAGTATATACACATTTGTGTGCTGTACGCATTGACTGGTGACACCGAACCTGACAAGGAGGCAGTTGATACTGAGAAAAGGATTACCGCATAGGTTGTTGCTTTGTGGGTTTACCTTGTGATGTGCGTTCGGCCCTATATTGTTTACAGTGTCCGTATTTCTTGTTCCGATTATATTTGACTGACTACATTGTAAGGCTGTCGGAGAAGGATGTTTTGATTGTGAAGCTGTTCAATTTCATTTGATTCTGTTAATTTTATGTTTATCCTCGTAACTTTTGTTTGTGTAACTATGATTTTATTTGTGTTCGTGTTGAGCCTTTAGTTAGTGCTCTGCTTTCTGTTGAGTGCTGTCCTGTCCGATTTAATATTATCGTTCGGCTAGTACCGACCTCCAGCTCGATCTAGTTTCCAGTATCCGTGCTTCCGTGTTAGCCATGGAAAGAATGTATTGCAAATAAATATAATAACAACAATCTTGATGATAAAAATTTAATGCCCACAATAGTATTACAGACTTATAAACAATTTCAATGGAATTGCATTGACTAAAACTATTGTGTACACACCTTCCGTGCACATGTTTAATATTTAACAGAATTAAAAGCATTTAGCGAACACACTGTCATTTCCAAACAGTTAAACATATTTTGAGTACTCGTTATGTCTGAATTTCAGATTTTTAAATAAATACAGTTTGTCGCTAAGACAGTGTTTCAAAAACCAGCAGCAGATTGTTTGCACCAAATTTTAAGGACATTCCAAAAGTTCGCCCACAAAAGAACAACGTTAACGAATATTTATTTGGTTTTGTGTGTGTTTTTGTTTTACAAAATACTTGTTGAATATTTCGTCCTATTTTTCTAATACATTTACTCTGCATTTTTAGTGGATTTGTCTTCAGAGGGGTATGCATGCTTGATATTTTGAAAGGCATTGTAAAGTTATAAGTAATATACGATATATTTCTAGAAACATTCATTTTTATTTTTGAAAATGAATAGCCATTCTCGTATCACGCTAACCATTGTATTTCTTTAATCCCAGAAATACTGCAACCATGGTGGGCCTTTGGAAAGTGACCTCATGTACGAATAATGAACTGTGGAAAAGTTTTGAACAAACTTTTTAAGTATCTTGTATACGATTTATATCGTTTATTCGCTTATTTCTCGGGCTCAAAAAATCGTGAAATATAAATCAACAAAATATTGGAGGCCGCGTTTTACACCGAATACAAATTTCTGCGAAAATATATCAATACACTACTCCATGTCGATCTCGTACATAAAACATTCAGTTTTCATAATTAGTTCATAACCACTCATAATGTTTGAATCGTCAGCCATTCTGATTGCCAAAGTTCTTATAAGTCGATAGAAGAAACAAGAGGTGACATCAAAATACTAGAAGTCTTATCAGGGGTTTATAAAATACATTTATACAAGATGGATATGAAAAATATGATTGTCATATATGAACGCCCTATAGACTATATTATAAGCTATATTCTTAATTTCACTCATTTATAAATATCTCATATTAACGGCTTATCAGATTTACCAATCAGAATAGCGGGCTTATATTCAAAACAAGCGAGCTATACATCGTAAAATTCAAAGATTCTGAAAATTATGTAGTGACTTAATAATAGTTGACACAATGATATTTGTCTCATTCTCCGACAATAACACGTAAAGATTGTGAGTCATTGTTTAAATCTAAGATACTACAACTAATAAAATTCAAGATTTGTCCGTAAATTGTTTCCATAAATCTACACACTATCTAACATTGCACGTAGGTTTGACATATTAAGCATACTTGCAACTGTAAGCATATAAATACATGGTAAATTTTCAAATGGTAAAATAATTATAATCATATCACATGCATGTATTCCTTAATATTATATATCATAGGGTTCCAACTCTGTTAAAGATACTTGGATGTCAGTCGAGTCTCTATTAGAGTCGCGAGTAGAATGACATGTCTGTTGGTCCAAGCGGCTTCCAACTCTTCGTTAGAGTCGAATAAACACTCGACAGGCATCCGATCACTTTTGACAGAGATGGGACCTTGTGAGATAAAACCATACGCAATTATGAAAATTATGAATACTTATCAATATATCATTTCATTATCCGAAACAGGATCACTTTGAATAAATACATGTTCACTATTATACAACATAATTAATATAGTGTCGTTTCATATCCATCTTAATGATGGCTTTTGACAGCCATCCCCCCAGTTTGCAGTACGTATAATCTAATACTTATTATTTATACACCGAGGTCCATTATTTTTCGGACGACAGTTCTAACATGAAATCCGTGCGTAACAGTACTACAAAGATCTGCCAAAAGTGTTGCACTATTTGTTTCCATAGGAATACCGATAATCCTATTTACTCAATTTATTGTCTCTCATCCGACAAGCCATTTGACAGTTATTCTGTCAGGCAGTAATTTGCGCTATAATTTACTATGTACAGCTTATCCAAGCTCCACGACACACGATACTACGTATATCCTTCCATCAGTAACTCCGCTCCTAGAAGCATTTTTGGTACCGCCCACTGTGAGCGTTCACCTTTTGTCCAATGCCATAATCTAAGCTTAAGCATTACATACTAAAAACAAATACCCGCGTCTCCAATAAAAATACATATTGCTTTTCTTAAAATGGCAAATCTTCTTCACGGTATTTTATTATTCAGTTTGTGTACATTGGAACATCTTGACGAGTACATTTTCTGTTTCTTCTCGCATCGTTTCCGTCTCTTTTCTCTCTTATTCAAACATTTGTTCAAGTTCTTCTCTTGTCTCTTTTTACATTTACGTAAGCGATTAGATTTACGCGAGCACTGTTTTGAGATCCGGTTTTGTTTTGGCTTACATCTTTTTATTTTAACACATCTCTTACTGATTTCATCACGAAGTCTATCACACTTCTTCTTTTTCGCCTCATCCTTTTTCCTCCTCTTTTCTTGTTTTTCACCAATACTGTATCGTCTATTTCTAAATACTAAACCGTAAAGAAAATGAAATGGTATGTATTACTATAAGTCAATTACTACCCAAAGAATAAAAGCACAAAGTCCAATCTTTGTCAAACAAGAATTGTATGCGTGCTTAACAAATGTGATGACTCAACATGCATCCAATTATTTTAGTGACCCTCATATACACTCATCATGCATCCAGTTCTCGTGTGACAGAGATTGGACTATATGACGAGGAAACAATCGCATATGTGTCATTAAACAGGGGGCATCTTCTAAGAATAACAATTCACAATATCTAACATACTTGTACATTGTGTATCAACTTCATTATTCGGAACAAAGGCGCAACCACGTTAAGCGATATCCAAAATTTAACTTGCCTTCAATATGGTAATATAACTCGGAAGTTATAAAACCAATATTCGCTTTCATTTATATCACAAATCGTACATATACATTCATAGGAAAAGCATAGCCTAAAGTAAAACTTAAAACACAACATATTACTGCGAGCGCATGTAACATCATTTTAAGCGTCTTCGTGAAAAACCTAAGCCCATTAGCAAATTCTGACGATGTTTCAAGTGAACCAGCAGAGTGTGACTGTCCCTGGCTAGTGCCCTAAGAAGTCGTGTTGTGGTATTGCAAATATATTACAGTGGATTTATACACCATGTTTATCGTAATAATGACATGTTTTAAATAGTTAACCTTTCTCGCATTGTATGCCTCGGTATCCGGCTTTACATCTACACTCATTGGTTCCCACACACAATCCTCCATTCTGACATGGAATCACACAGTGGCCTGAAATAACACACAGAAATATCACTCGCAAACTGAAAAAAACCTAGGTCGCATTTTATTTTGAGTAATATTTTCACACCTTGTAAATAATCAAATTGAAAATGAATGTGTTGTCATTATCACGAAGTACACTAAGGTCTGTCGTCACCTCAGCAGCATTTATCTTGCGCAATCAAAGTTTTGTAATTCGAGATTTTAGGCCACTTTTCGTAAGAACAATGGCGAGAAAGTACATTTTGTCAGAGTATATCTTAATCCTCGGCTGAAATAGGAACATGAAGGAACTAACCAAATGGGGTGTGGTTTGACCAGTTCCTTGGTTCCAAATGGTAGCCTTGTCGGAAGCTCATAATGTTCTGATCATAAACGACATTGATGGACATCAACCATACAAATAATGTTAGATCTAATGCACTTACTATTGAAGACTTCGTGAATATGCACATGTGAATAAGACTTTTGACATGACACATATTGTAGTTGATACAAACATAAATTTGCTGTGACATCATTATTTTGTGTGTATTTGTTAGCTTATGCTGTGACATCATTACTTATGTAAGAGTGCAATTGTTAGTTTATACCATTCTCAAACTGCAAATCAGCGTCACCCTCCATAGACTCGTCGAAATGGACGTCGACGCAAGTAGTAAGTGTTCTGCGAACAATTGGCACACTTGCTAAACATTTTAGAAGCTGACCTCTGAACTACGACACCTGCACAACATTGACACAATCATAGACTAAAGGTACCCAACTTATCTCCTTTTCATTTAACACAACATAACAAGTCAATTTCATTAAAATTTGCTCAATTGCTTTACGCTTCAAGAGCGTATTAAAGAAGTGAAGCGTAATACGGACTTGATGTTAATGAAATTGGAATTTCATTGTGGATATAATTTGTGAAGGTAAAGTTGATATAAACTCACTAAATTCACATGCAGCTCCGTAGAATCCGGTACCGCACCAACATATACCAGACTTCTGTGATACTACAGGTACGCAGCGACCGCCATTTTGACAAGGTTTTGAACATAGGGCTGAAAATGGTTCTGAAGAATGTAGTCGAAATATTAGGTAGTGAGTAATACAGTCTACATTCACGTGTATCTATACAGTCAAGCCTGTGTGTGAAGATCACCCTTAGAGAAGCAAACTTCGTTTGAATGCAATACGTTAATTTGTATAATATTTTTCTAAAGCAGCGTTCTCTAAAGAATTTTTGTAATTTTATTGCATGGTGACCATACGTCATTACTGTAGTTTGTATATTATTACATGAAGAAGCCTTTTGAGCGAAACGTTGTAAATTTATGAATATACTCTAAATGTTATTCGTGTTTGGTGGTTTTATTTCATTTTTGATATTTTATTGGGAACGCAGTATGTGTTTATACTCTCACGTGCAATGTACTTATTTGAGATACAAATTTATCGAATGGTTTTGTTCAATTATAAATTCGCAAAATAATCGACTCACGAAATAGGTTAAGGAAATAATAGAATAGCAAAAAAAAACCGCTAAACGAAAATGTAATTTAATAAATTTGCAGAAAACCGCGAAAAGACAACGCGAATAAAACCTTGTTTACTGTACTGCTATACAAGGTCACAAGTTATTTAGTTAGCATCGTGATTATGAGGTAGTCTTCAGCAACAGATTGACTATATAACCTTGTTTACTGTACTGCTATACAAGGTCACAAGTTATTTAGTTAGCATCGTGATTATGAGGTAGTATTCAGCAACAGATTGACTATATATATACACATATACTGAATATATACGCTACTACATGTACTAATATGTATAACTAATATATAACGACTGAACTATTTACAATATAATAGTGTTATTAAAGAAAATAAATCATAGCCTACGTCATACGAAAATGTGCATTCTGAATTTTGGAAAACATTTATTGACAAGTCTACACAAGGCAAATTGCAATCTGCATAACAGCAAATCGAGCCCCAGTATTACTAGAAATAAGGTAAGCCTATTTATTATTAATTAATCATGCAGGTTTCTGTATCATAACTTAAAGGTCGTGCGTCGTGTGAACAGGAAACAATATGTGCCTTTTAGGGACCCAGCCACTGCCAAGTGGCAACCACTATCGCCATGTACCTATCACTACCACATGTCAATCACTGTCACGTGTTAGCCAGTACCACATCAAACCATATGCACATGGTTTCAAATGTTTTGAGTGAAACTTATCTGAGTGTACCCTATATAGAGAGAAGGTTGTGCAGCGTCCATGTTTAGCCGCAAATGATATGACGTCACAGAAACTGGTATCCGTATTTGCTGTGACAACTGTAGGAAAACTGGGTACCAGCTTTCAAAACGTCATATCCGTTGCGGCTAAACATTACCGCTGCACAACCTTCTCTCTATATAGGGTACACTCAGATAATTGTGACCCAGATAATTTGAAACCATGTGCCTATGCATCAACCATGTTATCAAACGTCATGCAGTATGCATACAATTAATTTATCCAACTTAGAACATAACGTTGCACGAACATTGCCATATAATATTGAGAAGTGGATGTTTGGTAACATGCCAAAACCGGTGTTCAATGTAAAGTTTATATAAAAAGAAACGCATGTTATATATATAAGTCTGACTTATTCTGAGAAATGGGAAATGATGAAAAAAAAACATCTCAAGCAAATGTTTATGTCTTGAGGTACATGTATTGGTTATGTTCTCGTTGTGAATTCAGCAACATTGAACTAATAAAGGCGCACACTCGTGAAATACATAAATACGTTGCGTTTCTTTTTGTATGTACTTTAACATAGTGTTACTCGTAACTCAAGCACAGTTTGTATAACGTGGTCAAGACTTACACAATACAAATACAAACATACTAAGATCTTCATTACAATAGTCTTTGATATGAGTTATATACATAGATTTGTTTCAAAACTGCATTAACTGGATTACAACATTATAGCACAATGCGTTCATCGATAAAACAAGCGTCTGGGAAGTGTCAAATGCCAAGATATATTTTTATATGGTGAAATACAAAGAAACATGCAGGATGGAACATTGTTTTAAAAATGTTATCTTTATATTATCAATTAGAGGTCTGTGCCACAAGTGGCTATATATTTTTTATATTTTTTTTATCAATTGTTAAATATTAATACAGCCACCAATGGAATTTGTAAGTTTTCGAAGCAGTACAGTTGAAATAAGGCTGCTAGTTGAACTAACCAGTTTTCTGGGAATAAGGGCTGTGTGCACACCTAACAGCAGCCAAATGAATAAGGACATACCCGCCTTGAAATAGTTATTCTAATCCTGTTGCAATGGTATATGTTTAAACAGAAATAATACAGTAAGTGCGAAGTGTTATGAGTACGATTATAATATTTGTGTACGAAATGCGCCATAGTAACACAAGAGTTGTCTCCCTTGTTGCTTTTTACGAGCTTTTTCCAAATGTTTACCAAATTCTCTAAGGAGACATAAAACGAAAGGAAACAACTCGAAGAAAGATAATAACGATGACAGAATCCTGTGTATAGCTCCAATTGGCATGATTCTGTAGTAATCTATAATGGTAGTCTATATAAATTATGCACATTTAGAATACAGTTATGTTAATATAAGAAGTTTATATATACATGATGCGGAGATACTAACGTAATCATCTTGTCTACTAGTCAATTATTTAGCACAACTTATCAGCTGCTTTATTGTCTATGTCTGTCTTGATTTGAGCGTTACGTTTTATGGTGACACCCGAGATGTACTACAGACACATATCTAAAAGACCGACTGGTGACAATTGATAATTAATTGCATCACAAAAACCTTGTAACAAATTGGTGCATGGATCACGTTAATATCTCCGCACTATACAAAATGCAGTTAAATACAAATGAAATATTGAACACTCCAAAATCACTGCGGCATAGTCATATCATTGTTAAAATTTTGAGGAAACGTTCTGGCAACGTAAAAGAATCAAGAAATGACGTCTTAAAACTAAGTTTAAAAAATGGCATGACAAATTCATATGTGTCATTTCTGACCATCGTTAAAGATAGTTTTGTCGGGACAAAATGGCGTTCGAACAGACATTTGAATCTTTACCACACTAATCAAATGCTCGCATCAGTTACTTCCCCTTAATATTCTGTTCTTATTAGCTAAGAGTGTTCAAGTTTTCATAATATGGTGAGTTAAGTACACTGACACGAGAATCAGATAATGTGCATCGACAGTATCCACCCACACTGTCACCTATCATGATAGACCAAACCCGGCCAATTTATCAGATTATTGCCCGTACAGTACTTTTTTATAAACAAAATGTAATCATATTTTTACTTCGGGCTTAAAGTCTTTACTATGCAGAATTTTAATCGCTGGGACATTACCCAGTCACACTAACATGACATTGGGGACTGACCAATCCTAGAAGTGCTCCTATATACGTTTGGCACAAAACAAGAACCGAGCTCTACCAGTGACATTTTAATGACGTTGGTCGGCATGACCTCTGCTACCGAGATACACACATGGGGAAGACGGTCCAGTAATTAGGAAGTTTAGATTGGGTTCAAAAAACAGCCAAAAAATGTTTTATTATTAAGATGGCCCAATTTCTTGATTAAGAAAAGTATAAACATTAGCACGGGAATCATGTTATACAGTAAAGTCCCGCCAATGAGACAGTCAAAATGCTAGTCTTAATAACGATTCGTAATTAGTAGTAGACCTTGAAGGTTCAAAAATTGATATTTTCGATTTTTACAAAGTGGATAAATCGGCTTGATTTATACATACCGGTACCTAAAGTGATCTTATCAGCGGAACTTCATTATAACTCGTTGTATATATAATTCTGGTGTCAATGAGTGAATACATGTATTACAATTTTTATGAATTATATAATATTAACGTGAGGACGGTAGCAAACCTGCGGTAAGCGTATTCTGTGCATGCATGCAATTGTCGCATCTGTTACCTTTCTCGCAACGACTGCCAAAAAAGCCATCCAAACATAGGCACATGTCTGGGGAAATACATGTACCGTTGTTCTTACATTTAGGGTTACACATATCTGAAATGATAATTATATTATAATGATGATAATTGTATGATAAGTGTGATAATTTTATGAAAATAATGATGCTGTGATATGATACTTTTATTATAATGAATGATAATTTTATTATAATGATGATAATTTTATTATAATGATGATAATTCTATGATAGTTATGATAATTTTATGAAAATAATGATGCTTGTATGGTAATATTTGCTATTTTATGATAATGACTATAATTATATTATGATGATAGGTATACTTTTATTATGTCAATACTGACAAATGTATGACAATAATTGCAATTCTTAAATCCTAATTGTAATTTTATGATGATAACTATGATGATTTTATTAAAATGATAATATTTCAATAATATTAATTACAATGATAATAATATCCATTCAATAACACTGAATGAAATGCCAATTCAATAACAATATAATGTAATAATGACAATTATACGATAATGATAATCATATAATATTTATGATCCCTGAATGATCTACGAATCTTCTATTAATCCCTATTTCGCGAACTAATACCAATACTTATTAATTAATGATTGATCTCTTATAAGTGTAATAATCAACCATAATAATTATATTTTCTTATAAAAAAAGTGTAACCGCGATTTTACGAAATCCAACTTTCGTTTTTAAGAGATTCAATATTAAGAGCAATACTTTAGGAGCTTGCGAAGTCACAAGTCTTGGTATGCCAGCAAGTTTGAAAAAGTTACCGAGTGCGTTCATCTAAACTGTTCTAGTACATAAACCAATATATTACGAGTACCCTGTTAAAAATGTTCATGTTCCCCTGACATTTATGATCACCTAAATTTTACACCGTTCTTTATCAATCTACCCCATCAACAACTTAAATATATTTTGAACCTACATCATCATCATTCGAAGTTTTATCGACTTGCCTCAGACTCAATATTTCTCCACGTTCAGGACCATACGGAATATATCACTCAAGAAGCCACGATTACTATCATTAAATGTTCTTGAAAGAAAAACTAGAAACGCCGATATTTACGAATCGTTAAGCCGACATCTTGCAAAACATAGGGCGTATCGATTTTAATTTTTATGTAAAATAAATAAATTGGAAATGTTCACTGAAGACCGATCTCGTCTTATCTCGTATTATCTCGTGTTTATATCTCAGACGCACCCATACATCATTAAAGGTTCTCTACCGGAATTAACACTTCTCAAACACCTTTAGACTTTCGAAGCAAAATAAGTTAAAAACAACGTTTTCTGTGACCATAATGATTATGTGGTCAATAGTTTGTAAAACATGACTTTATAAGAGAGATCAGATTTTCATATGCAAAATGCCCACCAGCAATCTATTGGATGAATGAACAATAGAAACCTGCCATTCACCAATAGCTAGCTGGTGGTATGAATGTATTCAAACATGATCTTTCCTATTGATTGACCGCCTCAAGAGTTGTAAAAGCAATCGTTCCTAATTCTTAATATCTAACAGGCTTTGATTAATTGTAATGTAACTATGACAAAGCTTTTATTTTTCGTAAACATTTAAGAAAATTTTAAACTCGAAAATATATTTTGGACGATGAATACTCAGTTCGCTTTTATCAAAGATGGATTTGTGTCTATGTCTTCCGCTACGAAAACAGATTTTCCAAAATGAAAATTTGTGATTTTTTCCCTTTCTAAATGAAAACCCTTTGTCTAACAAAAATCATTTAAAACAAATCCAAGACAATTTGTGAAAACATGTTCTGAGACAATTCTGGGCATGCACCTTTAGCTGTAATATGTGATTTATCAAAGTCTTAAGTACTTATGAAAATATTACCAATCACATTTCATCAACATCGGTAATAACGCAAAGATTGGTAATTACCACAAAGAGAGTTATTACACCTAAGTATAGCTCACCACAGGTAATGACAAATCTAAATGATTTGTCATGTGGAATGCAGAGATAAGAAAGGTTGTTGGAACTGGTTTCACACAACAAATGACGGGTACAAGACGTTTACGTCAGCGTATCGTGTTGTGTTATAGGTTCTAACGCCATTAAAGTGCATACTTTCATTTATATACCCCGATTAATTGCACTTAACATTTTTTCTGACAAACTTACTTGCCCTGCCATAAAATACGGCCCGATTTCTTTACATTAGTCTGAGATGAAAGGGGATTAATCAAAGCCAAATGTAACCAAACAACAGTACTTGGATTAAAACCCGAAAACCCAAACCTCCCAAGCCACTAGACCAACTTCAGCTAATTAGATTGGTTATATGGTATTGCAATGACATCTTATTATATTTATGGAGTAGAAGTAGTTTAAATGACCCATTCCTTAAGGATGTCCGAGTGGTTTGATTAGAAACTCAACCAAGGAGAAAATCTGTAGAGTAGAAATGTATATGCTGAAAACGATCGAGCATCCTAAAGTTGAAAAGGAACACTTTTACTCAATTGCGATTGCAATAATTTAATATTACGATGAGGTTACGGCATAAAATGTCATGTATCACTGATATTTATTAAATGTATTATTTTTTTGATTGGTATAAAATACGTCAATTTAAGTGCACACACTTCCTGACCTGTCTAGTAAACCTGTCAAAATAACATTTATCGTTCCATGCTGTGTTTCGTCATGACGTAGTCTCTTAAACAGATGTTTAACGTAAATGAGAGATGAAGCTGTTACTTGCATTTGAACTTTTTCTAATAATATAATTTATTAAAACTTTGTATTTAAACATAAAATTTAGGTTGAACAGAGTATTTCAGAAACTAATCTTATAAGTGTGCATGTATATATTGCCCAATACGTCAATACGTATTTGATCTTGGGGAAGTTTGTAACATATATACAGCTAAGATAATATGGAAAGAGAATTCAATTAGTTGTATAACACTCTGATCACAAATCTTCCAAACAGAACGAACAAATGATGAAAGCAACAAAAGTTAATGTTGTAAATTTTGTGCCGTGTGTCCTTCGGACGTTTGTCAAGTTGTTAATACAGCTGTGTACTTGTTTTGCTGATAAAGTTAATGTGCTTATCAAGCAGAAAGAAATAAAGAAAACAATGATCAAATTAAAGCCCAATTTAGGTTTTGAAACACCGACTTTTCCTCATTAGATCGAAATTATCAACGGATTACCTCCCCTTGACCATAAAATGACCATACTCCATCAAGTCGTCAATTTTACGTACATGTTCCTTTTTTGTAGTGTCATGGTTCAACGAACCGTTCATTTTGTTGAAAAAGGCCCATAATTTCAATGTTTAGATAGTAAATAGCAAATACAGAAACTTTCGTGCAGAAATATTAATTAAGAAAAAAAGTTAAACGGCACTCTTTAACGATTTGTAAAGTAGTAGATCATCATGCTCATTTAGTATATTACCTATTCAACCGTAGATACTCCCTGGGCCAGCATGGTGACCTATGATTGTTATGCAAAGATCTGTATTTAGCATGATGCTTTATCCATGTACAAAAGTTAAACACATTCTATTTATGAGAAATACTTGCCCCAAATATGCAGCACATGTCCTCAAGATAAAAAGGCATGCTAGTTATGTGCTAGATCTAGTAAAAAACATATTTTACCGAAAGTTAATGTATTTCTGGACCAGCACGAAACAACAACCAGTCACTGACTTCATCCACAGAAAAAGTGGAGATGGAATGGCCACACTATGGACATTTACTTGGGGAAGTTAAGGATGTCATTGGGAGAAGCCAAATCGAAGACCACAGACCGTACTCGATGGACAGCTGTAGTGAAGGCCCTATGCTCCAATGGGAGTGAAGAGGACTAAGGATAAGGAAGGATGAAATGTATTTCCCCGGACCTGGCGATATTACAAAGTATACTTACCTATTTCACAGAATTGCCCGTGGTACCCCTGTGGACATTCACATTCACCATTCGAATTACAGCGTCCATTGTTCTGACACGGCATCTTACATAAATTTGTTGTCTCTGAAAAAAGTGACATTATATTATTTGTGTCTGCGTTTTGCATAATCGTGTCATAATAATGTGGTTATTGCGATGACGTGGTGTTTTGCTGCGTACTGTGATGTATTACACATTATGAGAAGAAATACGTTCTTTTATCACGTAGCAGACGAACAATGATTAATAGAGCTGGTGCAGGTAATCAAACTCTGGATTAATAGACATCTACCAGAATAAATCTTCCAAGACAATGCATGCAGTTTCAGAAAACCTAACATCTTCACATGTCCAATTAGTGCGTAATGAACACGTCTAACAGCTTGCATATTCCGGCTGCCACATTAAATTAAGCAAGGCATTAAATGCTAGTTAGCAGCGTGAACTATATCACATAAGTTGGGTAACATTAAATGTTTTGGTAAACAAACTTTTGAACATTTTATTTATCGAATTGGGTTTGGACACATTATGATACTTAAACAAGTGTAAAGGTTGTTGTGTTCATAAAGGGAGGTAATTGGATAATTATGCACAAAGTAAACCTTGTAGGTTGTCATTAGAACAGAATGGCATATATAAGGCAAACAAATCACCTGTGGTAAGCTAGCTTTTCACTGATGGAATGTGTTGGTGTCCGGCACGTTACAAATGGTGGCAGCGGTGGGATGAAGTCAACTGCCGGACCGGAGTTGCCTTACCCATGTGTTTCCCAGGCCAAATCTCGGGACGAGATTTCTCGGAGGGGAAGTAATGTAACGGTTGTTGGGTGCATAAAGGGAGGTAATTGGATAATTATGCACAAAGTAAACCTTGTAGGTTGTCATTAGAATAGAATGGCATATATAAGGCCAACAAATCACCCTCAGTGGTGAGCTAGCTTTTCACTGATGGAATGTGTTGGTGTCCGACACGTTACAAATGGTGGCAGCGATGGGATGAAGTCAACTGCCGGACCGGAGTTGCCTTACCCATGTGTTTCCCAGGCCAAATCTCGGGACGAGATTTCTCGGAGGGGAAGTAATGTAACGGTTGTTGGGTGCAAGGGAGGTAATTGGATAATTATGCACAAAGTAAACCTTGTAGGTTGTCATTAGAGTAGAATGGCATATAAGGCCAACGAATCACCCTCAGTGTTAAGCTAGCTTTTCACTGATGGGATTTGTTGGTGTAAGTCCGTCCGGCACGTTACACAAGTTGTTTAACTGTGATCCTCTAAGCTGGAAAATGAGCTGTGTCATAACGGTATACGTAACGATATTATCCACAGCTTACCCAGATTTACTTGGTGCCTTTTTTCGTGAGTTCATTTTTGGAACGTTTCGTTCCCTGTTTCTTCTGTTGCGTGATGTCCCTAGTTTCGTAGTTGAATGTAAATTACTAGAAACAGGAGCTAGATCTGACCGTCGCCGTCATTTTCACCGGAGCCACTTTCATACAGAGCTGTTTACACAGTTCTTTTTAGCTGTTCGAGCGCTGCTGTTTCTATTTAAAGGTGCCTTCCCAGTCCGATTTGTTGGCTTATCGGCTAAACTTTCTCGCTTGAGCATATTACATTTTAAACCAGGCTAACAAAGACGATATTAAATACAGTAGCGCACAGACAATCCAAAGCCACACAGAAACGACGGCAGCGCCTAGCCATCCACGCAAGAGTCAGACATAGAACAAACCATCCACATCCCCAAAAATGGATATTTCAAGCAAGCCTATATACTCACTCCGCAATGAATGACACACTGTGGACTTCGAATTTTGTGCATAATTAGCCATAAAGGGAGGTAATTATAAATGATAACTACAATGAAGTGAAGTACGGGGCGACTTTTTACAGCCGCCACACAGCACTTAACACCTGCTGTAGTGATAAGTAAATACAGTAAGGGCTTACCAAATTTTTCACATCTTTTCTTCAATTCTAATTCAATCTCCATTGCTTGACCGTGTTGATGAGGGATAATTTCTAACCCTAAAACAAAATGTGCCACACCCTCGTCCTTACCCGTGCATGGAATTGAAACTTGGAATACTGAAAAATAAACGAAAATGAAGACAATAACAAAAGTCAAATCCTTTACTAGATAACAGCCCGTCCGCAGCGTCGGCAGCCTCATATAGTAAAGCGTCACAGTGTCCGACATTACGAAATCTTTACAGTTTTCTGTATCCCTACTCTCCAATCGCATCGCACGAAACTACACGTAAATAGAACGATATAGTGAAATCAAAGCGCTGTGTGGAGTGTACTTTATCCCTTGCTTGGATCTCCAACTGGTAACAGCTAGTTCGCACAGGGTCAGGATAATGCGACATATGACTGAAACACGGTTGACCAGTGACACTATCAAAAAAAAATAACAACCAATCCAAACCAAGGCGTTATAATGGTATAAAGGGGAACAATCGATTTCAACACAAGTGTTTATAAATCAAGGGACAGTACTCTTAAAATCACAGCATGTACGTATTTACGCCACTTTTTCCAACCCTATCGGCCATATACACCAAACAGTGGAGCTTATCAGTTTATTGAAATACGAAAGGTTTAAAGTCAAGAGAATTCGGACAATCTTGATAATGTTGCTCTAAATACAAAAAAAAAACATACAAAACACGACAATGTAGGTAAAAATAAAACTATGATTTATTAGTTGCACATACCTGTCTAACTAAGTTTTTTCTCTATGTTTATTAAAACTAAATTATATTTTTTATTTTAATTATATTATTAGCACTATTATACACATCTTCCCACATTAAGTATAATTCATAAACTATAAAACATGGAGAATAAAAGAAAGTCAGCGTTTGCAATAATCCAAAATAAAACATTTTATTAAATAATTTTCATATTTCATGAGCGTCTAAGTTAACGGAAGCATGCCACATGATGACTATTAACCAAGCTTAATGGTGCTTCTGAACGGATATAGCCTAAGTTTTGTTGTTGTTTCAATGCAGAATTTCAGGACCATATGTTACTGTCATGTTTTTCTTTTTCATGGTCACCATATGTTTGTTGTTGTTTTTTATCGTTGACACGTTGTTCTCGTGGGTGTTTCTGTTGCTTATTATGTTGTTGTTTTAACACGATATCGTTTTGTTGCTTTCACTATTGTTGTCATGGCGTTTCGAGTTATTGTGAGAACCTTGTTGTTGCCATTTTGTTTCTACTGACATCATTGGGACAGCTGTCATTTATTCGTTGCTGAAGTCATGGTTGCTTGCCATGGTGTTTGGATGCTGTTTCTGTCGATTTTATCAATGTTGCACTTGTACACGGATGCCACTCTTGTTGTTGTTGCTTTGGTGTCTTCTAAACTGTTGCCATTTGGTTTCTCATTCTTGTGACAGTTTATTCAATGTTGTTATCAGCATTTTGTTGCTTTTGTGTCTTCTAAATTGTGGCCGTTCGGTTTCTCATTCTTGTGACAGTTTATTCAATGTTGTTATCAGCGTTTTGTTGCTTTTGTGTCTTTTAAACTATTGCTATGCGGTTTCTCATTCTTGTGACAGTTTATTCAATGTTGTTGTCAGCGTTTTGTTGTTTTGTGCTTTTGTCTCTTCTAAGCTATTGCTATGCGGTTTCTTATTCTTGTGGCAGTTTATTCAAATGTTGTTGTAAGTGTTTTGTTGCTTTTGTCTCTTCTAAAATAGTGTCATGCCGTTTATCATTCCTGTGGCAGTTAATTCAATGTTGTTGTCAGTGTTTTGTTGCTTTTGTCTCTTCTAAAATAGTGTCATGCCGTTTATCATTCCTGTGGCAGTTAATTCAATGTTGTTGTCAGCGTTTTGTTGCTTTTGTCACTTCTAAACTGTTGCTATGCTGTTTTTCATTCTTGTGGCGCTTTATTTAAATGTTGTTGTCAGCGTTTTGTTGCTTTTGTCTCTTCTAGAATGTTGCCATGCGGTTACCCGTGCTTGTGGCAGTTTATTCATAGTTGTTACTCTCCAGTTATTGTTGTCATCTTTGATACTGCTGTCATAATTGTTGTTGCTGAGTGCATGGTTGCATTGGTGTTCTTTAAATACTATAATTACGGTTAAGTCATATTGTAGAATTATTTTACTTTGCACGTGTAAAACCCCTTTATCCAATGATATTGATTATGACGTAATTACGTAACCATATACTAGTACTAGCAATTTATTTTAATTCCGTTAATTTATCGTCTCGACAGATAATCAACAATCAAACGTCTTGATGTTGAAAGAATGACGTCATATTTGTTAGAATTTCTTATATGCCGATTATATACAATAAGTATAAGCTACGTATAGAAACAAAAGAATATCTGTACTTAGGGGGCTTAGAAAATCTTCAGCTATCTTAGTTAGAAGAAAACTAAGAATATACCAAGATCAGCAGGAAAGACTTGGGATTAAAACCAGAAATCGTCATTATCATTTACAACCTCTAGGTTAATTAAGTTTTATATTATGAAATATCATGTCGATCATTAAGGTAATAGACCGGCTTATTTCTTCCCTCGCTAATTCGTGATGATATTTTGGCAGGTAAATCTGGTTTCGATAGATTTACTGTTGAGCGGTTTCTTGAAACTGCCAATCACGATCCTGATAAGTTCATTTCTTGTCTAGACCGGTTGTTTACAGCGCACCACGTCACTAATCAGTAATTTTGTCTTTCTGTCTAGTCGAGTATATATCGTAACCGTCTTTCGATTGTTCCGTATCAAGCATCTTTAGACAGAACCGGTTTGTGATAAAAACCAGTAAGCGAACGTTCAGGCGTGGTTGCAAATCAATACAATTTTATTTGATAAGACAACATTTTTAAAATTGTAGAAAAGCTTGAACAAGCGTGTGAAATATTTAATTATGCAGTTTGCAGCGCGAGATTATCTGTTGTTATCTTATACTGTTTTAATTAAGACTAGTTGTTATTTATACGTGTTGGATCCAAGTAAAAGTAAGACAACATGTTCCATTGATGGCGGTACTGACGAGTTATTGAAAATGCCTGTAGGTATAAACGCAATGAACATGGTCTTATTGCAAGCATTAAGCATATTTCTCACATTACAGACACATGTAACTGTATCATTGATTAAGAGAGAAAAAAATATGTAAAATTTATATAAATTTTTACAATTATTTTTTATATTTTTTTACTCTTAATCAATGACACAGTTACCTGTTATTAAAGATACGAACATTCAAATCCATAAGCTACATATCATACAGTGCGGACATACCACGTGATATGTGACGTATGCTTTTGCTAAGAACGCAAGTAAAAATTTGTTAACAATAAGTTCAAAACAACTGTAAGTATTCTATTCTTTGCCCGATTGTAACAAGGCATCCCCGACGCTGAAGCCGTGAACGAGTACTTTTCATGCACCTTAATATGTTTCAACAAAAGATCGCACTTTTTGCCAGAAACTTATTCAACCGCATGGGTAGCAATTGAGTCTGTTTCGGACAAAAACATATTTCACAAACATTTCAAGTTGCAGGGATAGTACTCATTCTCGACTTGAGCGTCAAATTGTTCAAAACATACAATACTTACGGTTGTTATTAACTTTTTGCTAACAGAATTTTACTTGCGTTCTTAGCCAGTAACATGTCACACACCAAGTGGTATGTACACATTAATGTTGTCGAACGAAAGGGATTTGTCCTAGACAGGGTTTTTACTAAACATGATGTGCCCAAATGTTGTCTTTCTGAACAGTTGCCCACCTTTGGCATGTCATTATGATATTATAAATGAATTAGGAATATACAGGTATTTAATTAGAGCAACGTGTTTGAAGAATATTATGTTGCTCCTGGTATCATTTATTGTTATTACATAGTTATGTACATTTGTATTTACAAACCTTGTATAGCCCAGAGAATTTGACACGATCCTCGACCTTCTATTAGACTACTTTAACAGCTGATATATTGTCATTAAACATAACCCCGGTTGAATGCTTTTATAAGACGGGTGTATCACGAAGACGCTCTATGTGTAATACTAACACACATCTAAAATACCGGTTGCACGATTTGCTTGCGGAAATTTATATATACATCGCAAGAACCTTGTAGTAGATTCATGCATAAAGGTCAGGATCAAGTAAAATTCTCCGTGCCATTTTTTAAAACATTTTCTTTCCAATTCAAACAAGGTGTAAAACTTTCGGAACTCGGTATACTTGTGTATTTGCTGGTACCAAGTGAACTTTCATGTAGCTCATTCATATCAGACTGTCAATATACAAGATTTACTATATGGTTTAAAACATTCAAGCCGAAAAACATCAAAAAGATTCTTGTGTACAGATGCAAATTAGGCGAACAGATTTAATAACCTGGAATAATTAAAACTAGTCCAAATTATTTCGGTCTTTGTTCACGACTTGATTTAACAAATATTTTAATACCGGTATGCAAACATGAATGACTTGATGTTACCAGTCTGTGTACAAATCAAATTTAATCATGAGTTTTATTGTAAATTCAGGATTAGACAAAATTTATTAAGATTTCTTTTCCCCACCTCTTTGATGTTAAAATATAAAGCCATGGATTAAATCTGGATTCGGTTTTTATAGCAGTTTCATTTAGCGTTTTATTTCTATTGAGTCGGTACCTGTAATGAAAACGATGCCTAACTGTAAATTACGATATAATTGATTGGAGAAATAAATCAGAATTCATTTTCAAATAATCTTTACGTTCGTATAAAACATGGTATATTTCGTTGCATATCGTAGAAGATCGAAACTAAATCTTCAAACCTTCTAAAATAGTTGTCATAATCGTAACATTGGCGCTTATGTCTAACTTTCGCATAGATCGTAGATCTTGATTCTTATGAAGTTCTGCATGAAACTGAAAGGTTCACTTTAGAGGTTCAATTTACCAGGCGCATATCTCTCAAAGCATTTCAAGTAGACTTGAATCTCAGCTCAAATTGAGATTTCGCTCAAACCAGAGCTGTACTGTATAAAGTAATAAACTCAGAATAATGTTTATGTTTTGCGATGCCAATTTTGAGTTCAGCCTTCTATGGAAAATTAACATGAAATGACAATATTTGAGATGAGATATAGAGATTTACCTCAGATTAAGATGCTTTGAGATATCCTTGCCGCTACCATAGCGTACTAATGCAGACTCACCGGGATGGCCATTTCGGTCTTCCGTAGTTTTCGACCTAAATGACCAAATTCGGGAAATTTGCTCTCATGGGTACACAGGCATCCCAGACTACATGATATTACGGGCCCAGGGTCGTGCACAGATTTTTGGGACCGCTAGACCCCTTTAAAGAGGGCTTTGAACGTAGATTTTACAAAACTGAAATTACTGGTCCTACCCGCCATTGCGGTACGATTCCCTGTGGAATTGCATTAACATTTAGCGCCAAAAAGTTTTTATTTTTCTATAGCAGGAATAAAAGGCTAGACAAAGGGGTCAGGACCAATGCCCTAAAGGGGCCAAAAAGTAGGCCTGTCAAGCTAAAAAAAAAAAAAGTTTTTCGCGCAAGGGTCACCGTCACATCGTCATTTCCGGTGACCTTTAGTCGAAATATTGACATTTTTTTCTACTTTCGGTTTGAGGTAGGTGTGTAGCATCCGGATGTATCGAGTTTTTATCAGTGCTGCAAGTCAATAGTGTCTCAGGGACGGGGTATAGGGACCATATGAATTTCTCATAACCCCCCAAAAATTCGTGGTAGCGGAAAGGATATCGGGGCCTGATAGTCATCAAAATAGGAGCTATATTAAAAACGCATCGTATGATTTGAAGACTGCTTAAATTCTACGACATGCCAGCAAGATGGTGTGTCGCACGATTTTAAACAATTTTGACAATTTAGGTCTGTCTTTTGAGTTAAGCATGATTAATAAGGGTTTTATAATAATGTGACCAAGTTGCAGCTAGTATGTGTTCCTTAAAGTCTCGTAGCCGAAGTTTCAGTTTCAGTTTCAGTTTATTCTATAATTGCAAAGTCCTGCAAACTTCAGGAAACATAAGCATAACACATTTACAGTAGCAATTTAGCTGTCACAGTGACACTGGGTAAACGACATAAAACAGCGTTTTGGAATATTTGAAGTCACAAAAAATGAAATAATTCTTATAATCAAAGAGAAAATTTATTTTAAGTTTGAAATATTAAAGTTTTTCATTACACAAGAGCATTTTGAAATGATAAAATTGAAATGTTATATTTTTATTTCACTAACCTTGTGTGGCTAATCAGTTAAAAACGAAAGCGAAAGTAGATTAGTAAACACTTACTTTTTGGTCCTTTAGGTATGATACCCGAGGCAGGAATGCTCAGAAGTGGATTGTATAATATCGTCTTATTCTTCGACTGTAGGTCGTCAAAAAAGTAAGTATACTGAAACAGAAAGGAACAAGAGATAAAATATTACTAAAAAGGTGACGTATATAAATTAACTTATTTGGTTCTATGCGATTCTATCCGACAGCGCATTCCAAGATCGCATGGCGCATTGGAAGAAATACTGTGTCCGGTATTATGTCCCGATCCATGGGGCGATATACTTATCCCGATTTCAACACTTGGGTATTGCATCTCTTGAGTTGCTACTTCAAACATGTCAATTTGAATGCTGTTACGTAAGTGAATTTCATGGGTTACATACGTAAATATGGTTTGTTTTTCGAAGTGATTTTACGATCCAAAGAACATGTAACGTACCCCCATCCCTCCCCTACAAAACACCCTCGCAAACGATTTAACAACATTTAACTTACAGCAGTTTATAATAAAATAAATATTCTGACAGAAAACTGTATCTCAGCAACTGTCAGTTTCGACATATAAATTGTTTCCAACTGATACGTCATAGACTTGCGTTTTTCCTTAAAGGGGATGCAGCGGTAGTTTTAGCAAATTCAGTTTAATTTCCTTAAAATTGTGTTTTGATTGCATATTTCAAATACTAATATAGTGTTTACTCTTATCACAAATTGCGTTCTAACCAGTAATCGCGACTATTTTTCATGTTCAATTAAAGATCCGTACATTTTTTAGCGATATATTCTTATGCATTTGAGTATGTGCTATACTATATATACAACTTTATTTCCTCGAAATTGTTGAAGAGTTACAATCGTGGTACATACAAGAAAAAAGAGTACATACAATAATACAAACATACAGTTTTAAATTTCAAACAATTTCACATAACGGCAGTTACAACTATCTCTCTCTTACTCATTCGTTGACACCCGCAACAAATTACAAGCAATGACACGTTTAATTACAAATTATTCAAGTTATGACGTCATAAAAGAGTATTTACTAAAAATACTCGAAATTTTAAGACATGAACAAATACCGATGCAACCTCTTTAATGCTTTTCTTCACGAGATGTGATAAACCATAATAATTTATTATGAGTGATGAAAACTCATCTTACTAGATTAATCTAAGAATTTATTAGAGTAGGGAGAAATGGGGAATGGATGCAATGAAACACGGCGATATCAGAGGATTTCAGGAGGCAATCAATTTCATTTTATTACAATACTCCGCAAACGGTATATTATATTAATACATGCGTCCATTAACTTTGCACTTAGCTAAAGGAATTGCGGTCAGAGCGAGTGGTGTGCGTTTTTGTACAACCGTGAAAATGTCAGAATTTTGTATTTCTGTAAATCATACATGGCCCACAGCTACAGGTGTTTGCCACTAATATCCCAAGGCGTGTATCATAAAAGCTGCTTTATTATTCGCTTAAAACGAAATATGTGCCTACAATGTTTTTATTTTGAAAATTCATCCCGCTTTTGAGCAACTAGTTCGCGCTAACCGTGAACAAGATTTTATCATCTTTGATTGCAAGTTCTATTGAACAAGTTATAGAAACGTATAATGCCAGTGAAAGTCGCGTTTAATTAATAGTGTGTTATCCTAAGTTACCAGTTTTCGAGAGAGTCTTTCAGCAATTCAGCCGTTCAGTCACCATTTGGGTCTAAAATACCAATACCAATTGGCAAAAATAAAATTAATAAATTCACTACATGTATTTAATATTTCTAATTATTTTAACAAGAGCGTCGTTAACTCTACTATTATGACATAATGTAACGCAATTAGTTTGACATTAACGATTGTTTCAGCAACATGTATTCGTGCGACTTCGGCAATTTCCGCCAGTCAACAAATATCAGGGGGTTACAATTTGGCGGAACGGGCCGATGTTCTCCGAATGAGATAAAACGGTTCAATACATGTACATAATTACCCTAAAAATAAAACGAATCCAATGACTCAGTGGCATAATATAACATAATAATCATACTATTTGTTTTATTGCCAACATCCCCTGATATTGGCATTGAGTATAGTTGGAGCAAATTACTCATAAAACAAACAAATTAGTGTCGGAACAATAAATATACATTGTATACTATTGAATTGGTTACGTGACCACATGCGTAAATAAACACGTGTTCCACGTGCTCTAAATAATCGGCTGATGTGTAATGAGCGGCACAGCGTCTTATATGATCACCAATTTATTTCTAATCTACTTTGAACATTTTTTTGGTACAGCCCTACTGACTCACGTGCGTTTCTGGTTCCAGTGATGCTTTAAAAGTATTCCTTATCAAGAATTGTATTACAGACATTCATTGCGTCGGGATCAGCCATTGTCATAGAGTCGGTATCAGGCATTGTCATAGAGGCGGGATCAGGCATTGTCATGAGAGTCGGGATCAGGTATTGTCATAGAGTCGGGATCTGGCATTGTCATAGAGGCGGGATCAGACATTGTCATGAGAGTCGGGATCAGGCATTGTCATAGAGGCGGGGTCAGGCATTGTCATAGGGGCGAGAACAGGCATTGTCATAGAGTCTGGACCAGGCATTGTCATATACAAGTAGTCGGGATCAGGCATTGTCATAGAGTCGGGTTATGGCATTGAGTCGGGATCAGGCATTTTCAAATTCACTACACATTCTGAACGTTTATGGACTTAAAATGACGAATACAGAAATAAGATCTTGTCCGGGTATCTATTGATCACACATCGTACTTTTCATTGCATGATTAAAGCGTTTACAATACTGTCAATTGTTGTTAACGTGCACTGGTTCTTGAATGAATCATAACACTTATTCCGAGTATTTATTGGTCAACCCTCATTATATACAGCTCATTTAATGATAATTCGTTATCACAGAGTAAAGGTCTTACTATCAGTTGTATAATAAGTGCACTGTTTCTTGTATGAATCACAACATACATATTCAAACGTATCTGGTATTGATAAAAAATAACAACCAATGACTCATACATATACAATTGTTTCTTTTCATTTCATTACGTTTCCTTAATTAAACCAGTTATAGGGTTACTAGTACCAGGAAGAAACATTCCCCGGACAATAGTGCTCTTGAAACAATAAAAAAGAAATAATATAAATAATGATTGATAATCTATAAGTATACGTTGTCTTACAGAGACTGTGAATTTCCAGCTAACCGTTTGTGAATCTAACTTTGTTATTATAAGTCTAAACAATATAAATTATATGGCTCAGATAACCCCATCTACCCTTGGGACGATCGCAAACGTTTAATGATTTCTACTGGACACAGTTTGTTCTTAAAATATTTTTGTTTTGTTTTACGTGGCTTGAAATAACGAACTAAGCCTCTGTCAAACTAATCTAATAACAAATTGTTCTTACCGAACATTTTCAGTCAACTTTTTTAAAGAAAAATAAACTGAACAACGCATATTTTTATTTTATCTCAACCACACAGTGAGTCAATTATAGATTTTTGTATTTGTTTTCGAAATTGACAAAATCATCCTTAATAAGAACAATGAAGAAACAATTAATAAAGACAAATGTAAATCGTATATGAACCCTATCCGGTGAAGCCTAGCACTGAAGTGACCGCGACTGCGCCACCGAACAACGTCACCACCGACATTTTAGTAATCAATAGATAATGATAATATAATGAATTGGTTTAGATAAATGTAGGAATACAAAAATGCCTGCATTGTGCATGTACGCGTATTATTTGATGTTTTAACTGTTTGAAATGAGTTTTATAAATAGAAAAAGGTATTTAACGGCAAAAAGCACAGACAATTCAAAGCGCTACAGAACCGGTGGCAGCGCCTATCCACCCACACAAAATATATTTAACATAAATATAACAATGCGACAGAAATGAACAACAAATTATAATTTTAAATTCACGAGAGGTTTAAGAGGTCATGACTTTATGATATTTGGCAATAACGCACTAAGTGTTGTGATATCTTCAAACGACTTCAAAGTTTGTTTGTATTATTTACGGAAAAACACTGAATACTATTTTGCTAATCTTTACATTTAGGACGATTTCATGACGCGTGTTATTGTTTATAAGTTTAATGTTTATGTATTAGTTACGGGTTAAAACCTAGGCCCATGACAAAATGAAGACCATAATTATTATGTAGTAAGAAAATAAATTTTCTATTTTTTACACCACCACTAAAATTTATGTTTATTATGGTTTGTGTGTGACTATAGTATTTATTTTCATTGATACGTAAATAATTATAACTAAGTTATACTTGTACGGTTGTATGTGGGATGCCCTCGACCTACATCTACCCATAGACGAGGAAAATAATATTACCCCCAACCCCACCCAAAACCAATGAATTACGTATAAGAAAATAAAACGTAAAAAACAGTTCATTTCGTCGCCCTTTAACTACCGGTATAAAATTGAAATAATTGAAGTAGCGACATGTGCACTTCGAGTGCTGGATGTCCCTAGTTCGATCCGTGACCGCGCCATACCATTGACAAAACGAAATTGGTGGTCGTCAGTAATTTGCTCGTTACATGCCCAGCTTATAAGGGAAAGCTGGCCCCAGGATCACAAAAAACTTAGGTCCTGGGGCCTGGATCCTTGCGGCGACGGATAACATCATGAATGAGGTGTCTAGAGTGAGAGTAAAATAAGAGCTAATACAGTGTTTCACCGATATTTTCTATACATATCTCTAAATCATGATTCTTTCAGCATATTATGAGAAGTGGCGAAACGCCATTTGTGTATCGGTGCTATACACCGGGCACATTAATGAGCCAGGCTGTCTATTCGAAAAGAAGAGCTAGGCGCACTTCTGCAGGACCGGACATGCCTGTAACTTATGTCTCCCTCTCCCTCCAGGGGCATTCTCTTAGTCTGTCCCTCTGGTCAGATCATGTTGTGTCTGCACTAGTAGAGGATGCACCTGCGCCCTTGTGGCTGCAACACTATAATGTAAAGTGCCCTTGAATGTGTGTTCGCATGAAAAAGGCGCTATATAAATCTGGTATATTTTTATTTTTATTTATTTGATAGCGATGTGATTTGTTTACTATTGACTATCTGCCCTTCATTAAAAAAAGTACGAATGTTTTGGCAATACTGTGGCACCCTCCCCAAAAAATGATAATACAATGTAGTATTTATTTAAGTACACAGTGAATCAAGTAATGCACTGATTATGATATGATCGCATTGTAACCTAGGTATACAAGATAGAGAGGGCCTCTCCCTGGAATGTTGTCTGTGCTTTCTGACTAACACACCGGTGTATTTTGGTCAGCAAAGTCGATCTAACAAGATAACAGACAGTGTTAGAATAAATCCAGTCAGACAATGACATACAATTTCCGACAAGGAAACGAACAATAATAGCAAAATACTGCTACGCTACCGAGCAGAAACAACAGCATTCAAGAGGAACAAATTATCCCTCGTAACCAATAACAACAAAGTCAGAGCATGCCAGGAAAATAGAGAACCTTACCTCTCAATTAAAAGCACAATCACACAACAAACTAATTACCGGGTTAATGAATAGTTTAAACAAAACACCGAGTAATGGTATATTGTAAATCACTTATTTTCATGGGTATTGAATTTTGTGGATTTTTTGGTAAAATGTAGTTTCGTGGTGTCACAATATCGTGAATTGCAAAATGTTGTAGAGGAAACCCTTAACCACTATTTCGGTGGTAGATTAATCGTGGGGATTAGATTTCGTGGTGGAGTTCTTCCGCGAAATCAACGAAACTTTAACCCCCACAAACAATAATTATTTTTCAGTACATATTACATACACTTGTTCACGTACAATGATAGATTTTATTACAAACAGGTTGTCGATTATAGCCATTACAGAAACACTTCTAACTTTTTCTCGTATTATTTTCCACAATCCAATTTATTATATAGCTAATTATCGACATTTGTTCGTTTGTACCAAAGAGACAAATGTGGAAACAAGTGTTTAATTGCTAATTGTTAACAAGAATAGGGAGATACATGTTCTTGCTTTGCGCCGAATTTTTCATAATCCTGTAGATGCAAATACGTTCTGTTCTTTTTGAGCGTAACAATATAACAATACAACAGTCTGAAGAATGAATGGGTTACGTGTTTTAGAAGATCTACTAGATAAACCCGCGCATATCCATGTTTTAGAAGATCTACTAGATAAACCGGCGCAGATCCATGTTTTAGAAGATCTACTAGATAAACCGGCGCAGATCCATGTTTTAGAAGATCTACTAGATAAACCGGCGCAGATCCATGTTTTAGAAGATCTACTAGATAAACCGGTGCAGATCCATGTTTTAGAAGATCTACTAGATAAACCGGCGCAGATCCATGTTTTTGAAGATCTACTAGATAAACCGGCGCAGATCCATGTTTTAGAAGATCCACTAGATAAACCGGCGTAGATCCATGTTTTAGCAGATCTACTAGATAAACCGGTATAGATCCATGTTTTAGAAGATCTACTAGATAAACCGGCGCAGATCCATGTTTTAGAAGATCTACTAGATAAACCGGCGCAGATCCATGTTTTAGAAGATCTACTAGATAAACCGGCGCAGATCCATGTTTTAGAAGATCTACTAGATAAACCGGCGCAGATCCATGTTTTAGAAGATCTACTAGATAAACCGGCGCAGATCCATGTTTTAGAAGATCTACTAGATAAACCGGCGCAGATCCATGTTTTAGAAGATCCACTAGATAAACCGGCGCAGATCCATGTTTTAGAAGATCTACTAGATAAACCGGTACAGATCCATGTTTTAGAAGATCTACTAGATAAACCGGCGCAGATCCATGTTTTAGAAGATCTACTAGACAAACCGGTGCAGATCCATGTTTTAGAACATCTACTAGATAAACCGGCGCAGATCCATGTTTTAGAAGATCTACTAGATAAACCGGCGCAGATCCATGTTTTAGAAGATCTACTAGATAAACCGGCGCAGATCCATGTTTTAGAAGATCTACTAGATAAACCGGTGCAGATCCATGTTTTAGAAGATCTACTAGATAAACCGGCGCAGATCCATGTTTTTGAAGATCTACTAGATAAACCGGCGCAGATCCATGTTTTAGAAGATCCACTAGATAAACCGGCGTAGATCCATGTTTTAGCAGATCTACTAGATAAACCGGTACAGATCCATGTTTTAGAAGATCTACTAGATAAACCGGCGCAGATCCATGTTTTAGAAGATCTACTAGATAAACCGGCGCAGATCCATGTTTTAGAAGATCTACTAGATAAACCGGCGCAGATCCATGTTTTAGAAGATCTACTAGATAAACCGGCGCAGATCCATGTTTTAGAAGATCTACTAGATAAACCGGCGCAGATCCATGTTTTAGAAGATCCACTAGATAAACCGGCGCAGATCCATGTTTTAGAAGATCTACTAGATAAACCGGTACAGATCCATGTTTTAGAAGATCTACTAGATAAACCGGCGCAGATCCATGTTTTAGAAGATCTACTAGACAAACCGGTGCAGATCCATGTTTTAGAACATCTACTAGATAAACCGGTGCAGATCCATGTTTTAGAAGATATACTAGACAAACCGGTGCAGATCCATGTTTTAGAAGATCTACTAGGCAAACCGGTGCAGATCCAGTTCCTCGTAAAACATATAACTCCATTATTCGTCAGACTTTTGCGTTGTCACATTGTGACGCTCAACGGAAAAACGGAACGTATAAATTTGCATGAACAAGATTATGATAAATCGGCGCAAATCTAGAACATGTATCCTTCATTCAAACTTTTGCGTTTTAATATTATGGCGCTAACGAACGTATACTTGTAACGTATTTTAAACACAATGATGCTAAACGGTGCAAATCTGGAACATCTACTCTCCATTCCGACGTTTGAGTGGTTGCCGAGCCGAGCAGATCCTTTATTTGCCAGTCAGCTTCCTGCTGAAATATGGCAGGCATATGAGTGCCTCCACCCGTATTTGAACCCGGGTCGGCAGATTAGACGACAAGCGCGCTAACCATTGAACTACAGAGGCCCATATAATTGTGACGCTCAAAAAGAACAGAACGTTTTAGGATCAACAAGCTAATGATAAACCAGCGCAAATCTGGAACATTTATCGCCTCTTTTCCGACTGGTTGTATTTTGTGTTGTTGTATTTTGTGATACGTGCTTATAGTAAACACGTTAATTAACTAAACCATCTTCAGTGCAAGACAACACTGAAAATTGATCTGTTTCGTCACCCTTCATTTAAAATGTTTTACATAAATCATTACAATCAGAACAGATCTTGGTCAGGCTTGTACAATGCACATAACCGTGTGTACATTTTAGTGAATACTATGCCCATTTCTGATCATTCGGTTGAACAAAGTGACATACATTTCAACATAGTTCTAACACTTCTTTGGTTACTGTCTTATCAAAGCACATACGCAACTTTTAAAATAACGCACACATTTAATTCTTTAACTGGAAAAATGGTTCAGTCCCAAATTTCCCCAATTTGTAGTTGCTAGTTTCTTTTTAACATAGTGTATTACCTAAATAAAATGTACGTTCATACAAATATATGTATACATGAAAGAAATGATGTCCGTTCCAAGAACGTATACATGTACAATGTATATATTTGTATGAAAGTATGGAGTTTTAATTACTCATTTCGTTTTTTTTTATTTTTGATATAATATACATGTATATATTTGATATACATGGGTAAATGGTCGAGCCACAAGTTCCAAAACTTAGTTACGACTCTCCGCTTGTGGAGTTGTTAAAAAATTGTAGGAATATTATTGTGTCCGTAGCTATAGGACTTTTGTCAGTGTTTTGATATAACAGTACAGTATAATGTGCGTATCGCCTTAAAACATGCGCGTATTAAAGGTAAAGTAGCAAAACGATGGCATGCCTGAAAAAATAAGCAATATATCCATCATGTAATGATCTTGTGACTATAGTTTGGGAAAGACAAAGTAGCGTGAGATGTGTCAGTAGAATTGTTTTAAACTTCATTGCGCATGCGTCGTTCACGTTCCATTTAAATTAATGTTTAGTTACAGTTTGATAGCTAAACAGTACATACGTTATATAAAGACGGATAGAAATGCTCAAAAGCAATCCATCTTAACCAAATAACTTATATTATTTTAAAACGATATATCATAATATAGTTTGTTGATCGGTAAAACGGTGCCGAGCCTTGAAAGAATTTTTACAAAAACCTATCGACAAAAACACAATCTTTTCATGCACAATTTGTTAAGTTAATCGTAATAAATGTCGGAAATAATTGTCTAGAACAAAAGCTATGAAAGTAGACAGGAAGTAAGACTTTCGATGGATATAACAAAGCGTGACATAGAACGTGAATTAGTCACGTGTCGACGCCGTAGACAATATATAAATAAAAGATGGCGTAGAACTGACACAGACTATAATTACAGATGCCAATCCCGTCTACAAGTCCTCTCCCAAGAGTGTTAGTCTGCTAAACAAGATTTGGTCTGCGTGTAGAACTTCATAAATTGGAAAATATACTAGATTATGAATAACAAAGAGGATTGAGCTATGAGTTATTCTATGTGATATAGTAAATAAAATACGACCATCGGTTAAGTTGTCTACACAGTATGGAACGCAGATATAAACACGATCGGCTGACCCCCGCTCTCTGTTGTCTACATTTAACGCTTCACTTCATAGTGATGCATTTTAACATATTCAAATAAATACGTTTGCACATACTTTTTCTTCTAAAAACAAGAAGGTGCTTGTTAATATAGCGACTTTAATTGTTCGTTCTTTGAAACTTGGACAGGAAAGGCTGTCAATGATCGCTGCTTCTTAGGATCTTAATACTCTTAATGACATGTTTGATGTATAATACTTAATTATATATGTATGTATGTAATGCCGTAAGTAGTAAGACTCATGCGTATTTGAAATCAGCATCTCAAGACGCTTCTCATTAGCCTATTTTCGTGAAAATAGGAAGTGGTCATGTTGATCGAAATGAAGTTTAGAAAGCTTGTTTTTTCATAAGTAAAGAGTATTTTTCAGACAGTTTTTAATGTTTTTCATAATATTAATTGTTTACTTACGACCTTCTAATTCTAAGCCAGAGATATAGGTATAAATAGGTGTCAAACGTACTCTATAAACAACAGTTTCTACTGCGCAATAGCTTAACTTAACTACAGACTCTGAAGACGCCAAGATAAAAGTCGGTCATAATTCCGTATGTTCAAGTAATAAGAGTCACGTGATAATATATTTCCTGCGCATGCGCGTGGATGAACAATCTTAGAACTGTTATTTGATGTTATCGGGGAGTAGGGACATCAGAGGAGAGATATGTAGGCAGGGGGAAGGCACCATCCTAATTTCCAACGGTTTATGAAGGCATTCTGTGGTATGACCCTCCCGCCATTTGATCTTATAATGTTTTATTATATGTGTAATGATTTCGCACTAATTGATTAAAACTATTAGGTGACATAAATATGCCTAAAATGTATGTCATTAAACAAATATCTGCTTTTGTTTCTAAAGGCTGCTAATGATGTATGTCTTGCTCGGCAACTTGGGGGCAACAAAAGGGGCAAAAGGGTCCTGGGCTCAAACTGTTTTACACCAATCTCGTATACATTCTGCTTTGTTTTATAACACTTTCCCGTGTGAATAAGGTCATTATAGATCCATTAAATAATATAATGTTGCTTATAAGAAGATTCCATTTTATCTTTCAAACGGCTAGTGGGTAATAATTCATGCACCAAGATTGCATATCCTGACACATGGGGTGTTAGTGAGCTTAATCCAAAGGTGCACATGGCGCTGTTTAGTTCGGCTTTGTCTTTCAAGTACTTATTACAATATTTCAGTTTGAAAATATTGGCGTTTGTCTTGTGATTTACCCATTCTGAAAATATTGCAGATATACAGAAATAAATAGCAAAGATAAATTGCAGAAATGAAGATGAGTTTAAGGTAGCCCCATATAATTATCAGTGGGTGGGGAATTTACGTACATGTATACATTCAATTTTATACTCACAGCAAAACGTATTATTTTTGAACACAGGTTAGCACACCACGGTGAAGTTTATATTTCAAATTAGAGTGCTTGTACAGACGAATGGAAATCAATTCGATACAACATAAAGCTAGGCGTTTAAAAAATTGATTCATACCCCACCCATTACAGATCTACTGCACTACATTAATGCCTTATTAGTTATTTTGAAAATCGAAATATTTGAAGATATGTGGCATGCGTCATAATTATGCGCACTGCTTGCCCTTTTTACTTTGGATAAAGCAGCAGACGTGTTATATTGGCTTGCGTTTGTTTTCGAAAAGTGCTGTTTTACTTACTTATTTTAATCGTTTCCGAACACTTTGTTGCGTCTGAGCAAGTAACGAAACGAAGTGTTTGAAATTGTAGCCGTATTGAACCAACAAAAAGCAAAAAGGATCTGGTATTCTTTCGCGCTGTTTGAACCTCCTTTGGGTTTAATTAATTGTCTTGGCGTTGTTTTACGGTAATCATCGCTTAAATGATAAATACAGACAAGCCGCAACTGCACCGTAAAAACACTGACTACTGTCGCAAAGACACAAATAACCACATAATTAAAATACTCTCTAAGCCTTTCTCCTCTGTTATTAGCAGGTGTTTAACATCTTTGATCGCAAACTAACATTCTCATTCATTGAATAGTGTCGAAACAATTTCAGAGTATGAAAATAATTTTCTGTTACTATTTAAGTGTTTTCTTATCCTTTCTAGTTAATGAATATTACAGAAACTTCATGGGAAGTGTATTTTACAATGGTATTACAATTTGTGCAAACAAAAACACCGTGCAAAAAATTCTCCCGCCATATGTATTGTTAAGGTTGTTGAAACGCATCTTTCAAACTGTGTGTAGCAGAGATTTTCAATACCATTAATTTCATAATTAGGAGATTTGGGCGTCTTGTCTATATAGCTAACTTACATGCCTGCATGCATCGACGTGGTTAAATTGATTTCCATCCGTGCTTAGTATCATTTGATTACATGCATTTATTAAGATATGCGAGCTTATTGCCTGTTCCGACATTTTAAACAGGCCTACCATCGGTCCACATATAACAACATAACATTTCTGACTGTCATACTAAACACTTAGATTTGTGCTTTCTGTCCATTTTTCCATCATCATCAGCAGACTACCAAGTAACATAACCCAGACGATCGGCTAATCCCAGTCTCAGAACTACACTGACACGTTGGGCGTCAAAGTAGACCCATTTCAGTGGTATTGACATGTCACATCCAGGATTATGTTTGGCAAGCAAGACGATTTGTACTTTAATTTTCTTGGCCAAATCGGTTTGCACAGTCACTATGTCCAACTATAATGATTTAATTTGATGAGCTCTATCTTGAAATGTACATGCTCCGATTTGGAGATAATTATAAAAATATGACTTTCGTCACAATTTGTTTCCAAAAGATTGCAATGGTGGAAAAAAACTAAGAATTCATGATACTCCATCTCCAACCAACTATTCAAAACTTCCAACAGAACGTTGTTGATTTAATAAGGTTAGCGTAAAACCTCAATAAAAAGACCCCTCTGAAGTCCCTTAAAACTTGTCCTCTTATAGAGTTGGTCCTAATAATGAACTAAAAAGTACAGGTCCAAACAGTACAAAATTAATGAACTAAAATTAAGTTCCAACTTTTGAAGTTGTTTTATTATTGAGATGTCCTTTAAATGAGATTTTACTGGATTTCCTCGTGTATACATGTAATTATTGGTGTGTAGTGACTTCGTGTATTGTTACAAACTTATTAGAAAGTGACGTAAAACGCATTATTCGTGTACGTGTCTCTTTCGGTGTACTCCAGCGAACCAATGTGAACACACTTTAAAAACATGAATTAACATTTATTTTATGTCACAAATTTAATGCCATACTTCTATATATCATAAAGATAAATAAAATAGACACTTATAATGCTATTATATATGCATTTATGTTATCTAGCCTAATATAAATAGTTGTTTTCAACCATTCTTCCCTTTGTTCTTAAAACGTCATTTTTATACAATTTTATTCGTATTTTGATAAAAGTCAATTTTGTATCATGTTTGATTGGATTGCTCATTAACCAAAACTTGTTCAACTTTGAAAAACACCTGTTCGGATAAATTTCTAAGTACATTTGTACGAATAAAATATGATTCTATGATTTGTTTTACTTATCTCTACAATATAGTTCTACAAAATCTGCTCATTGTATTGGGTAGATATATACATCGTATAGTGTTCGTAATGTCGAAATACAGAATCTTCTACGATAACTTAAGCGGAGAATACTTGAACTTGGAGCTCACTTCAGTCCCCGTCGGATGCGTTTGTTTCCAACAATCTCAATTTCAATTGTAGGTAAAGATAATTGAATCCGATATAAGTTGTGTTTTACATCTAGAGTGTTCTTCTATTTGCCAGAAACAGATATAAATATATTCTGATAATATACATCATTTGGTTTTTGTAAAGAGCCGTTTCATTGGCCAATTTTAACACAACGCTCAAAGTCAACCAAGTAAAACGCGATTTTGCCAACGAATCAAAACGCGGCTTTGGAGTCCGGTCTTTGAAAACGGCATTTTCATTAGCAAGATTTAATACAGTGTTTAGCGCCAACAAATCAAAACGTAGATTTGGAGTCCATTCTTTGTAATCAGCTTTACTATTTGACAATTTTCAACAAAACGCTTGCAACCGCCCATCAAAACGCGGGGTTCGAGAAAAGTATTTGCAAACAGCTTTGTCATTGACAAATTTTAAAGCAATGCTTAAAGCCAACCAATCTAAGCGTAGCTTTGGAATTCAGTTTTGGTAAACAGCCTCCTCATTGGCCAATTTGACACTCAAAGCCAACCAAAACGCGGCTATGGGGACTTCCAGTATATAAAAGCCGCATTAAAATTGGCCAATAAGCCTCAAACCAAAACACGGCTATCGAGACAGCATAACCATGTGTCTGTTTGATGTTTAGACCCCTATCTTATTATAGCGTACACGGAATACGTACGAACGCGAATTAAGCAATGAAAAAAAAATCGCATTAGGTAGCACGTATAATGAGCTACACAAAGATACATGATGACTGGGACAGTCCTTTACAAAGCATCGTGGTTTCACCTAAACGACAGAGACCGGCTTGAAATATGTTAACCAGCTCAGTCGATGACAACGGTCATTTATCTGTCTCATTTACATTTTTTAAACACAGTTTTTCCATTGGTCAATTTGAAATTATGATATCATAATTAACCAGTCAGAGACCGGAATTCTGGATTAACTTCATTTATCCAACAGGTTGATACAATTGATGATTTGGATATGATTAACGGACCGGACAACTGGGTTTTAGCCCATACCGGAAGTGATGCCACAAAAGAACAAACTATAATGTTTCGCACGTACATAACAACATTCCTGAGACATCAAATAATTCAATCTATCCATAAACTTCATAAAATGTAAATCATATCATCATGAATATGGACAGAATTGGGGAAAACGATGAACTAACTACCACAAGTTTGCTAGATGCGTAACATACATATCTGTTCAAATAGGATACAAACGAATAAATGTAATTGACAATTTACAGCGTTTTAAGATAAAATAAACAGAAATAATGGTGTACGCACACTGAGCTATGGAAGGGTACGGGGGTACTTACACGCCGGGAAACCTCTATGAATGTTCTGATATGATGCAAGATAGACGAGTCTCAGCACACGAATTCCATGTTGAAGGCCGGAAAAAAATTATCGAACATTTAGCGGATAGGATATAATTCACTGTGTCAATATATACTTTATCAAGAAGCAGAGATACCCCATGGACCACCTGTTTTTCATTCTGCTTGAGTAAGCAGTTCTCGTGCACCGACTTTGCAATAATAAACCCGATGTATTGGTTCGCACGTTTGAATGTTTTGTTGTGCTTTCGTAGTTCAATGGTTAGCGCGCTTGACGTCTAATCTGGCGATCCGGGTTCAAATACGGGTGGAGGCACTCATATGCCTGCCATATTTCAGCAGAAAGCTGACTGGCTAACAAAAGTTATGCTCGGCTTGGCATGTTAATTAAGGTAGCACTGTGATCCAGCTCTGTAGAATGTTATATTCGGAAATTTAGCACACTGTTGACCGGAATGTTTACAATGAGGCAACCTATTACTCACAATCAAAATAATGTTTATAAGAATCTATAATTATGGCGGCTCATTTTTATAGACAAATGCTGATTCCGTAATTCCTGATTCTCGTTTCATTATTTATTGCAGCAAATTAATAAGTTTTTGTATTGTGTCTATGATATACACTCCTTACGTAAGAAGCCCTTTTTATATCGATAAAAACGGATTAAGGGAGCGCAGAATGCACGCATGACAACAGTATGCAATCAATCCTCCGTCGTTATAAATTACAAAAATGTAAAATAAAAATCACGGGAAATGAACAAACTTATGACATCATAAAACGGTCTTGTTAATTAAAGAAACTGGACCAAACAACACAATGGAAACATCTCTGCATCATATCGATCTCCCTTTATTTGAAACAACATAAAGTTGATCGTCAGGGATATACATCTATATAAACAGAACTGGTGTAAGCATGGCTGTACCAGATCTACCTGTGCAGAAAAAGACGCAAAAGGAATAGATTGAAGTATCATTGGATCAAGATACGAAAGAGTGTGCCGGAAAAATAGTGCAGTTGGCACATATTTTTAAAAAATGCACCACAAAAAAGGACATTGACACATTATATAATGCGCCGCAAAAATAGTACTTTGGCACATCGAATAATACGCCGCAAAATTAATATGTCGCAATAATGAAACTGCGCAAGTATATTGTCTGGTTTATTTGTGTGATCGTTTATATTGTTATACTTCTTTATCTCAAAGAGCAGACTCTATATTCAACTGTAGAGAATGACATCACGTGGCTCCGATGACGTTATTGTCTGGACATTATTATAGGTAAACAGGAATTATTCCATCTCTGAAAAACCGTACCCAGTAAACTTTGGGATGCATAATTGTTTTCATACGTTAATAGACGAATACTTAACATTTGCCAAGTTTCCAAATAATTTTGAACTGAAACTGCATATCTGACGCTGATGAAAACATGGAAAGCGAAAATGGCATATTGTCTGAAATTTGAAACTTGAGCTATTTATATAAGTAAGAAAGTTCATTTCTGAAACGTCGCTAGGGCAACATCACCGTCAATAATAGCATTTCTACTTGTTTTGAAAAAATAAAATTTATTTCGAGTTATTTCGAAGATAAATATTATAGTATCTTCACAGAGAATTCAAGTCTGGCGAATTTAATCAACAAATGAAACGAAAAGAAAGAAATCTAACCCAACGATGTTTTTTTCTAATATCACAAAGTAATGCACAAACAACGAAAGACGCTAGCCAAAACATCGTATGTCAAGAAATGAAACAAAAAGTAAACAAACTAGCCGAAAGATACTTTTACTAATGCCAGCAAGAGCACGAAAGGTGCAAAAGAACAATATGCATTATACAGATCACTGGCTCTGTATGAAAGTGGCCTCGGTCAAAATGATAAATAATGAGATATGAAAGATGGTGGCACCAACACCAGTATAGCAATACCACGTGGCTTTTTGCTACAGTTACAAGTAGAAATTTGTAAACATTGGAAAATAAAAAAGCCATAAGTATTTTATTTTTTCATCGATTTCTATGAAATATACGCCACGCTAAGGGAACAATTATTTGCTTTCCATGAAATATAAAATCTTTTTTCCGCGGCAGTGCCGTTTTGTCCATTATCTTGTGAAACTGTGGAACGTGTAGGTTTCACAGGGTAATGGACAAATCGGTAAAACTGCTGAAAAAATATTATATTTCACGGAAAGCAAATACTTTTCCCCTTAGCGTGGCGTATATTTTATAGAAATCGATGAAGAAATAAAATACTTATGGCTATATTTGTGTTCAAATGTTTACAAATTTCTACTTGTAACTGTAGCCAAAAGCCACGTGGTATTGCTACCCTGAACACTTCATGTCAAGAAAAGACAGAAAACTAACCGAAATATACTTTTATTAATATTGTCAGGTACCGTATAAGCTACGAAAGTCAAAGCTTTGCGTGTTGTTGTAGACCGGTTACCATCAGACAATGAGTCCGGGGACCAGGGTAATAACATTGCAGCATCCAAACACGTCATAAACATGTCTCCTAGCATCGTTTTGTATTATCTAACACGTCATTGAATGCTGTATGGTTATATCACTTCATTGCGTTCTCTCGTACACTTATCGAGTAGACAATTACTGAACACAAAATAAACAAACAGTTTTCTTTGTAGAGTGTTTAGACTTTAATAGATAGCAATTTATCTGGTTTGATTAGGGTAATATTGTTTTTGAGGAATTTCTCTGTTTACGATCATTTCTCTCGGCATACATCTAGTGTTTAGGCGATTACACATGTCAATGACGAACCGACTAGAATAGTCTAGCATACAGTTACGTTTGAGAAAACCGAACAGGGTTTTTAAACTTGTGTCATGGTATTTTGAGAGAGCCGATTATCGTTTTCGAACTGGTACCGTACTCGGAGAGAACCGAACACGTTTTCACACTTGTACGGCATTTTGAGAGAACCGAACATCGTTTTTAAATTTGTACGGTATCTGATAAAATCAAACATCGTTTTCACAATTGTACGGTATTTTGAGAGGACTGAATACAGTTTTCACCCTTGTACGGTATTTTGAGAGGACCGAATACAGTTTTCACCCTTGTACGGTATTTTGAGAGGACTGAATACAGTTTTCACCCTTGTACGGTATTTTGAGAGGACCGAATACAGTTTTCACCCTTGTACGGTATTTTGAGAGGACTGAATACAGTTTTCACCCTTGAACGGTATTTTAAGAGGACTGAATACAGTTTTCACCCTTGTACGGTATTTTGAGAGGACCGAATACAGTTTTCACCCTTGTACGGTATTTTGAGAGGACCGAATACGTTTTTAAATTTGGACGGTATGCTGAGAGAACCTAACACGTATAGCGTATTACAAAAGCACTTTTTATTATTTTATTGAATCTTAATATTTTCTGACGACAATGACCTTATGACTAGCTGATGTCCGACATGCCTCCGGCTTAATTAGCCAAAAGGTACGCTAATGGACCATCAGGTGGCGATTGAACTGGTTTCCTGGCCCCAGTTGTGCCGGGTGGTTGTGGTCTCTGTTGTTTTTGTGTTTTCTCTGCTAGGCTATTTAAGTTGAGTGCTGCATACCCTGTCCTATTCTTAGTATCTTTTAAATCGGATAAAAGTAGACGAGTTCGAATAAACGTGACATTTATAATTACATGCAATTAAAAAAGAAAGTTTTCAATTTAAAACCATAAGTACCGTAAATATTTTGGCCGATGTTACAGTTGTTGTTGAATACGTTACATGTTGTGTGGATGTCTGTAGTTGTCGCACGTGTTTGTGAATATTAATTTTGTTGTTTCTAGATGTATACATATACCAAACACATAAATCGAATCGATGTATATTGAAAAATCACTTATTTTCGTGGGAATACAATTTCGTGCATTTTGTAAAATGTCATTTTCGCAGGGTTGATAATTCATAAATATATTTTATCACATGTTTGACGTCGCGGTAGCGTAATAAAGCCATTATTTATTTTGATAATACACTAGTGTAATAAAGCGTTGACGTGACGTCATTCAATGTATAGGCGACGTCGTCAAAGTTGCGCATTTATTATAGCGAAAACAAGTAGATATTTTATGTTCCGGCCAGAAAAGGCTAACATGTGATAAAAAGAACATTACATTTGTGTCTTTCCACATTGAATTTATTAAACTCGTGGAATAAAATCGATAAAATGCTCGACAGAGCCTCGCATTTTATTATTTATTCAACTCGTTTAATAAATTCAATATGAAAAGACACTCATGTAATATCCTCTATATAAAACATGGATGGGTAAACTCTGTATTTGGGGGCCAATTCTTCGTGGAGATTAAATTTCATGGTTGAGCTTAACAACGAAATCAAGGAAATTTCAACCACCACGAAAAGGATTTTACAGTATACATGTACAACATTCAAATCATGACAATATAAGTGAATGACAATTTGCAGTTATGTTTTCATGATGTAAACTTTTAGAAACGTATGATTGATGGGGTCGTCGCTAGTAAAGATATATGCCGATTTTACAATTTTCATTTTAAAATCTTTGGGTTTGATTTGAGCTCATTGAGGGTGATTAAAACACGGCTTTTATTAAGCACTAGTAATGAGTTCAATTACATTCTTAACAATGCTTGTGTCACAAAAACACGCACGCGTCTAGACTTTCTGAAAGTTCTTATAAACAAATCAACATCATTAGTGAAGTCTTGTTGAATTACCCCGTCAATATTAGAACTTTATTGCCTCTTCAGTCAACGCCTTAACGGCTCCTCCTTCCATTCAAAATAAACATTGGTCTATAAAAATAAACACTGTGTTTACTTAAAGTGGATGATTTAAAGAAATGCGCATGGAATTGAGCAGCACAATTTAGAAGTTTACGTAATTTTACCGTTTACGTGTACTTGCACTTCAGGACATGCAGACGGACAATGTTAACGCTAAAATGAGGCCGTTATGTAAAGTCGATGCACATCAGCCTGCCGGCAGTCGTACACCTGTCTACGATCACCTTTTGAGTCACCTTTCTGAGAAATCGCTGGCGTTTCGTGCAACGCCTGTGTCACATCGGTCGCACGATTATTTGGTCGGACGATTCATTACTCTCAAAGGTAGAGTTAGAATAACATTCAGGTCGCAGACATATTGTTACGATGTCGTACGATGCTCGCATGAGTGCCGTGCGCGTCGCATGAATATATAATAGTAGAAATTTTGCTGCAATGGTAAATTGGCTATTGTGAAAAGAATCCTTATACATTATTGGACAAATACATTCAGAAGATGTATGTCTGGCTCTAAAATATCGTGCGATGTTAATAACTCGCTAGAATCCACAAGTTTCAGAACCCTTTTCTTGCGGCCTGGTCACAGCTCATATGGGCCTCATACGATATTTAGAGGATGGTCAGTACGGGCATCTCAGATAAATCATGCGGAGTTAAAAAAAATCTGCATGTACAGACATCGTACGATACTCTTATGAGCTTCTCCTGTGTGGTTTTCGATTAGATGATCCTATAGTAAGGTGAGTTTTGTGTTGCGCATGCGTATATAAAATGTAATCGAACATGTCGAGTTAGGGTCGAGTTGTTTACGGCAAGTTGTAAAGTTAACAGTTACTCAAACTATCAATACATGTATAAAATTACAATATCATATATATAATTATTCCTGTGGGCATGTTTCCTAAAAATATACTTATTCATAATGAAATATAACTAAAAAACATCAAGTTTTTACAGTTGTTTTCACAACTCATACGAGTAGTTATAACGCACCGGTTACTCGATGATTTCCCGTGATCAATATCTAGACCTTTGACATCCAATCTAGAGTTACATCCGGGGTGTTCGATTTGCCATCGAAACCCACCCTGATTTTTATGTAATGCTGGACAGCTTATAAATATACCGCTGGCTTAGAATTAGAAGGTCGTAAGAACTTAAACTCATCCATATTTGAAATCTGAATCTCAAGGCGCTTCTTATGAGCCCATTTTCTTGATCATCGTAAGTGGTCGTATTGACCAAACTGAAGTTTAAAAAGCTTGTTGACGGTTTTTCTTGTTTTCTCAAAATAATGATTTTGTACTTACGACCTTCTAATTCTAAGCCAGCGAAATATGTTACAAGAAAACCAATCAATCATAGTAACCGACTAATACAACTAAGTAGTATGAACATAAATTAACAGATACCGATCAGAAAGGTTAATATGCTATGTTTCCAAAATATAGACAAACCGATAACCGCTTTCCAATTGTAAGCATAATACAAGAAAGTTGAGATATTTTTTCAATAAATTCTTTTGGAAAAAGTTCTTAATTTAGTGAGATCTCGAGTCTTAAAGATAAGACACTATAGACGGTGTATAGTTTATATGCCAATTTACACGATTCGTCTAGGACGGCATGTTCTAGTCGGAAACAAACATACTTTGTGGTTGAGTTTTTGGCAAAGTGTGAAACTTGTAAATTGGTAAGTTTGCACCGTGGTTTATATCAAAATAATCCCAAGTGGAGTTGGTTAGCTACATATACACTGCCCACCAAAAATAAGTATACATATACTATTTGCCCATTTACTTGTCTGTAATAATATAATTTGCAGAACAGTGAAGCAACAATATATTTGAAGAAAAGGAATATTTTTGTTTTGTTAAATGGAAAGGCCATACATTAATTGGTACCCTAGGTGCAAAATATAAAGTTTCTTTGTCACGCTTGGATGGTAACTTTGTCACAAAAAGATGGAAAATTCAGCCTTTTTGACCACATGGTTATTTTAGTTCCAAACGTCTTCATCTTTATTTCTATCTCTATTTTGACTAATTTAGTAACTGCAGTTTCAGAAACTAGTATAATTGTGACCGTCTGTTAAACAGATATTGAATAATCTAACCAAGTTTAATTTTGCAACAAATATTTACTGTATACTTATTTTTGGTGGGCACTGTATTATGGTACAGGGTAAAATTCCTCAAAAATCATCTATACTCGCAGTATGTGGTAACAGCCACTCGTTGATTGAACAACCAGTGAAACAGGTATCTATCTTTAAGTTAATGCTCAGTAACCGAAATCTTGATAATTTTTTCGGCAATAAATGCTCCATTTATTTCACTGTTATAGTTGATATACGATCAATAAGGACTTGTCTAGTTTTCCATACTTATACTAAAACTTTAACATTAACGTAATCTCGACCATTAATAAACGTACTTCTATTATGTTAATGTTGATAGTTTAGCACCACCGTGAGTTATGTTCACGTTAGATGTCACACATTATATAAACATTATAGTTCAATTATTTGGGGGGAAATCAGAGAGTAAAAGAGGTAAATATAAAGACAGATTTTACACGTCAAAATCTAAATTACACAATAAAAACGATTAATAGATCTGTATCATTGTTCGAAATCTCGGAAGTAGATTAATGCTATGAAAGAGGTAACTAAGTACCGGTAAAAGTTTATGAAAGTTTTCTTCAAATATTAGCCAAATTGAAAATTAAAATTCTACTTGCGCGTATGAACAAATATGTTGTTTGTCTTTTGTATGCGGCGGAGTAACGTAGGGGAAATGCAGCGGTTGCACATCTCTTTCCTTCTTCCCGGTAAAGTACAGAGCCCACTCTGAAACATCGACACACTTAGTGACTATACATAAGGTAGTTGTGAAGCGAGTTCAATGTGTGCAGGACATAGACGTTAAAGTTGCCGAACTCAAGATAATCATCAAAATATGAAATAATGTGATACTACTACATATGGCTTGATTTGTTAAAAATCCATTATCATTAAAGGTAAAAATTGCGATCCCCCAGAAGCACTGCTTTCATTACTTTGATTAAGTAATAGAAATTTAATTCTGTTTAAAACGCTACCACTTTTTACTAGAATGTCATGTTGATCTTCTGACATTATCACTTCTGACTGTTAGTATTATCATTGTATACTAGTGAGGATAATTTAGCGTGATCCTCGACCTTCTATTGGCTTAATATTTATCTTTATTTACAACCCCGATAGTATGTTTTCATAAGTGGGGAGTATCACGAAGACGCTTGAGGTGAAATATAAACCCAAATCTAAAGGACCGATATTGCACGGTTTGCTCGCGGAAATTCATAGATTCAACGCATTAACTTTGTAATATGTTCAAGTGGGGAGTATCACGAAGACGCTCGAGGTGAAATATAAACACAAATCTAAAGGACCGATATTGCACGGTTTGCTCGCGGAAATTCATAGATTCAACGCATTAACTTTGTAATATGTTCATGCATAAATGTCAGGAGCAGGCCAAATTCTCCATACTATATACTACAATTCTTAGAATCATTGGCAGTTGACCCATGATGAACGAAATTCTGTTAGGAGGTTCCCGCCAATACCAGATTAAAATACCTTACTCAATCAATTAATTAGCAGATACCTCGATATACTCAGCAAATAATAGCGGAACATGTACTTTCATCATAAACACCTAATTCTAACACGATCTGCGGATTAATCCATTAAATATAGAGAAGACCTGGCCATGTATTATTACCCCCATAACACATGGTATCAAATTGGCTGTTAGTATTTACGCCCCGTATCACGTGACATATTTATGAATGAATGAACGTAAAATTTATAGTAAATCTTCAACGAAACGCGATGACAAGGCAAGATGCACGGGTATCCAGTGTTACAGCTATGACGCATCTATTTTTAGAAACTCCAATATAATCTCGAAACTAAGTTTCATAAAAACTTCTGATAATCGATTCATTTATATTTTTCATTTCATTAAATAGCTACCCTATACTCGTGTTATTAAAATTGTTTCAATGTTTAAAACGTGTTATTTCCTTCAGAAAATTACGAAGGTCGTTTTCATTAATTAGGGGGGTAATTGTACCAGCTCATAAGCCACTCAATTTCAGCGTGGAATTATGTTAAATGTCAAATGGGTGAAAATGGAATGCGCGCAGTAAAATAGTGCGGTATATTATCGTATTTAGAATCGAAATAAAAACTCTGTTCTTGTATTTTGTCGGTGAATAAAACACGGGCACTCGTTCGGATCCGAACTCCTGCCCATGTTTTATTCACCGACAAAATACGCGAACAGATTTTTATTTCTTAAATAATATTCATATAATATTAAGAATTCTGATAGTAACATGTACAACGTACCAACATTTAAAATAGATAAAACTCCTTTCGAATGCCTAGTTGCATTGAAATATACGAGTAGTAGATGCGTTGCTATGTTATGAAACACGCCTGATGGTAGGGGGGAGGGGGCGTTTTTCACCGGACACCATCTCAATGTGATACGTAATGCACCTTTTCAATGCAAACTTACTATTTCATATTCTCTGAATCAGTACCAGGCCGTTTTCAGAGACGACATTGATCCGAAGAAATGGTATATCTAAAGTATAAAAGACTTGCTAATTTTAGTAATTTCTCAAATATTCAGCGAGGTTGTTAGTTTGCGTTTGTCTGAGACATTTTTTTAAATAATTCACTATCAGTACTATATGTTAATATTTCCTGAGGAAAACCTTTTATTGTAGTCCAGCAATGTACAGTGTGAAGGTCGAAAGCACGGCCATATATCATCACGTAGGTCGCGAAATTATATGATTTGTTCAAATTACACAATTAATTAGCGAATCATTGCAGAGCGCTGACACAAGGGGATTAGTTTTGTGAAATAAAATAGTTTATAATCGCGAGAGGCGAGACATAATGACTTATCATGTTATTTTCAATGTAATATTTTCGGTAACTAATAGCGACAACGTGTACAAGAGAAAATGTGGTTGTCATCAAATCGAATGACGTCACAAACTTCGAATATGAATCATGCGTATCCATCTATGATGTGAACACTAGTATTCGTAGATGAAATGTTCCCTTTTAAACTATCAATCCGCAAGCTCTTCAGTTAGAAGGTACCAGTATTTTATTGCTCTTCAGTTAGGAGGTACCAGTATTTTATTGCTCTTCAGTTAGGAGGTACCAGTATTTTATTGCTCTTCAGGTAGGAAGTACCAGTATTTTATTGCTCTTCAGTTAGGAGGTACCAGTATTTTATTGCTCTTGAGTAAAAAGGTACCAGTATTTTATTGCTCTTCAGTTTGAAGGTACCAGTATTTTATTTACCTAGCACCGTAGGGCTTGTGCAAAGAACTTCAAACGTGGGGAAGAGGGTTTGAGGGCACAAGTCATATCAAAAGACTTGGTTCAAAAGTAAGCTGTTGGTTGTCGAGTGCCACTTTAAGCCGTTCGGCCACCCTTTGGCATTTTAACTTCCCCTTGTCATCTGGCACCCTAAGGAAACTTGCATTCGAGGAGCTTTTTATGCAGCCAATATTGAGCTACGGCACCCAGGAATATGTAACATATTCAAACATCGCCCTCACAGGTATGGTGTGTTATATACATGTATGTGTGGTGTTAGTATGTACGCATGGCATACAAATTACACATACCATGTATATTTCATAAATATGTTTTATTATTTCCATGTAAACCCTTTTAATATTTGGGTATGTTATATATGACACTTGTTCCCGTTTGGTATGTCCTCCAATGTCATCGGCGCCTTCTATCCCTAACATTTTAATGACGGGAAGCCTGTGCGGATATTCAATATTGATCTTATATAATTTAAAAATAAGGACAGCTAATCATATCGCCTGTTACTGACCAAGAGTTTAATATGGTGTGATCTAATTGGCTGTCGTTATCCTTAAGTCAAGTAAGATCAATATTAAATACCACCCCTGGCAGGACTTGTAAACGTAGCCATCCAAGTGCAACTTTGTTCGCAATTTTAAAAGGATGTACCAAACCTTGCTTCCCGGTAGTAATGCACGTACTGATTTGACGACTCATCTGTACGTTTACACATACTTGTATAATTGAAACAATGATTTATTACAAACCTATAGTGCGTTCAAAGTCAAATGAGAACAGTTATAAATATAAACTCGCCCGTCAGGTAAACTTTATATGGGGTCGATATCAAATAGTGTGCAATACTCAATCCATATATCAAAGGCGCGGTAGTTTAGTGGATAAACCCTCACTCTCTTCAAGTTTCTATTTTATTCTGAGTTGTAGGTTCGATCCTCACTTAGGTCAACTTTTTATTGCATGAGTCCATGTTATAAAGTCTATATTATTCTGCTGTTTTAAATTTTTTTAATTAATTATACTTCAAAGTGATCAAAGTTCCATGTTGTAGTGAATATATTAATATATTGTATGAGTGTAGTACTGTATATAAAAATAAAATAATTGAAATATGACCTGATAAAGAATGAAGAAATAACACAAAAATTAATCTACGTCAATTGCATACCTTACTTCGTGTATGGCATTATATTAGTTACAAATAAAAAGTAAGGTACTTGTAAAAAGATATAAAAAAAACTTAAAAAGTTAAGTAACTTGGTTGGGTGTCGAACCAGTGACGAGATTGAACAAAATTACTTGCATAATAGCGGCATGCTTACCCACTCAACTAACGAGACGATGTGAAAACTGGTTTTCAAGTCTTATACTATTGATTGAAGGTATCTATTGTATTATATGAAACATAAGCCTCCCCTATTCTTTTGAATGGGACAGTTCCCTCATTAGTATTACTTATTGAACCGACAGTACTTTCCGAACAATCAATCATATGGTAGTATGTACATATGTAAATACATGTACGTTGTATGTTATGTTATGTAAGTTGCTGATGTTTAAATTCTAAAAACTGTTTTGAACTTTGAACTGGCGTAATAATTTGAATTTTTAATACGACCAAATTTAAATAGTTTCATTGGTTTTACTAGGTTTACTTTTAGCTAGTATATGCAATGCGTTCTTTAAAATTAATTAAAGAAAATATGTATATAGAGATTAAATTCATTGACCAATGCTCTTGATGCACATTTTTCTGTTTATCTAGAAGGCTAAAATGGCAAGACTTTGTAGATGAATCAGCTATGAAAAGTTTGCTAATATCTTCAGCGTCCCATTTTGAAACTTTACCCCTGGTTTTGAACCAATTTTCATCTACCACCGAGTTGGATATATCGTCTCTTATTGATACTCCTGTGGGTTACTGTATGTATTACATTGTATAAAGGTACGACCCAACAGACAGACGTTTTGTGTATGTTATGACGTCGTAGTAATATATCTAAGTGATTCGGTGAATTTAGGTAATGAACACATTCGGGTGTCGATTGAAATACGAAGATGATTCGACAGGCGATAATGTTCAGACGTTACCTGTGAGAGATGAACAACTCAACAGACACATTCAAGGCTACAAGTGTATCTCAATTTTAGCACGATCTATAAACAAACTTTGAACAGAAATTCGTGGATTACATTTTAAATTTGTTTTGGCGAAATAATATATTGTCAATTAACTGTGTTATGACTTACTACATATGTACTAGACTGTCTAGCTCTTCTGGAAAAATATAATTGTACTCACATGTCTGTGCCTATAGTCTGCGATATATTCGATATATTATGTTTTTATTGTACTGTTGAATTGTAATACATGTAATAGTATTGTAAATATGTTATTGTGTATGGGGTTGATGCCTACAAATCACAATTAAATGTTGCGTTGTTTTTGTTAATAAATAAAGACGGTGGTGTGATGATGAAATTGGGAGCGGTGGCCTGGAGGTAGGACGCGCGCTATAAGATCTAGATGTCCCGGGTTTAATTACCGTCTGTGTCACTGGTTAATTTCTCTGAGAAAAAATAACACAGAATGCTCCACCCAACCAAAGTGTGAAATGGTAATGTGAGGGTGTTGTCTGTCCAATTTCAATAGTCCGGGGCACCGTATCTCGATGTTAAAAATCAAGAAGGCTCGAACGCAAGTTTCCTTAGGGAGCCCAATTACCTGGGAAGTTAAAGGTCAAAATGTGACTGAACGGTTGAATTACTAAAAGCGGCACTCAAAACTTGTAACTTCACTTTTTATGAAATTAATGATGTTGCTGTTGTTTGTGGTGATGATAAAGATCTTATTGTTGTTGTTGTTGCTGTTACTGTTGCTGTTGTTGATGATGATGATGCTGATGTTGATAACGTCGATGGTGATAATGATATTAATGTTGTTGGTGGTTGTGGTGGTTGCGGTGGTAAGGATGGTGTTTGCTGCTCCTTTCTGAAGTAGTTCTTTATTGTATTCTTATATAATTATGTCGAAAATCACTGTGTCCCCTGGAGATTTTTTAGATGTGAATACACGTATTCTCTCGATAACGTATGATGTAGTCAGATTTTTGTCTCAGTCCGCACTTTGAATCAAACGTTTACATTCACCAATCAAATTACTAATATACATTTTAATTATCATTTATTATTGACCAATAACCACTGTGTAATTTATAAGCAAATCCCATTTGAAATAAGAAAGCCTGTTAAGGCCTGAAAAATGATCTTGCACAAAGCATGTATATCGTACACTCAAGTCATTATGAATGACTTTTTGTTTACATCTTACGTTAATGCGTATCATTTTCTTTCGTGGCCAACATTTATTATAAAAACTTGATTATGCGCACGCTTTTCGTGTAGACTGGAAGTCGTTGGTCGGTGACAGCCAAATTCTTGTTTTCACTTCTATTTATTAAGGTTCGTCGATATATTATTATTAGATATGCTTTATTACAATTAATTCAAAATCAACTTCATTTTTCAAGAGATAAAATGACCCGGACAGTCGTAAACAAAAATAAATTCTATTTTTAGAACAGGGTGGACGTTAAAACCCATTCTTAGAGATACTGCACGTATTTCTGTGGTGAAATGTTTGCAACACAACGATTGTAATAAAATGGTATTAATCTATAAATTCATAACTGCAGATAATGGAAAAAATTGTAGTATGCTTTAAAATAGGCCTACGTCGAATTTCTGCAGATGGAAGTCGCAGATGGAAACCACTATCTGTTGAAACAGCATTTTTTGCTGTTTTCGAAATGATAAGAAATTAAACATCGTAACGTAATCTTTACGGTTGGTAAAACATCCGTTTGTTTTTCTAAATTCTTTAAATAACAACCATGTGATTATCTAATTATAGAATTGTTTAAATTCAGCAGCTGAAATTGTCTATTTTTAGAAAATAACCTCAAGTGCAGTAAAAACCTTCATAAAAAGTCCATTATAAAATTAAGAGCAAGGAAACACATCCATTTTTATTAACATGCTCTTTCTTCAGTTTAAATATTAAGATCGACTAAAAAGTAGACACTCACGTCCGGACCTCACAAAGCATCTCAAAGACAAGACTCGTCTCAAAAATGAGATTTTGACTCATATCAGAGTCCGAGTTTGTGAGACTGAATCTCATATTGAAGCGGTTGAAAGTTTTCTGTAGTACATACTTCGCCTGTAACAAGTCTATAATATATTTGCGAAAATAATTAAGTAAACATGTTCTGACCATTGGGCTTGTTTTGCGTATATCCTTTCCGCTACCACGATTTTTTGGGGGGTTATGAGAAATTCATATGGTCCCTATACACCGTCCCTGAGACACTATTGACTTGCAGCACTGATAAAAACTCGATACACCCGGATGCTACACACCTACCCTAAACCGAAAGTAGAAAAAAGTGTTAATATTTCGACTAAAGGTCACCGGAAATGACGATGTGACGGTGACCCTTGCGCGAATAACTTCTACGTTCAAAGCCCTCTTTAAAGGGGTCTAGCGGGCCCAAAAACCTGTGCACGACCCTGGGCCCGTAATATCCTGTAGTCTGGGATGCCTGTGTACCCATGACAGCAATATCCCGAATTTGGGCATTTAGGTCGAAAACTACGGAAGACCGAAATGGCCATCTCAGCGAGTCTGCATAAGTACGCTATGGTAGCGGAAAGGATATGACGTCATAAAAGATTACGTAATACCCCTACACAGCTTTAATAATTCTATAATGTTTGAACTCACTTTTTCGTCTCCAGCTTCCCACGTTAGGTTAACTGTGTCAACATCAGGGGGCAGTTCTGGTAAACTTGGGATCAAATCAGAACCATTCACCACAAATTGTATTGTCCCCTTTTCTATGATGAAAAAATCTAATCCGAATGCTGAAATAGAAATGCGTAAATATTACATCTGTGAAAAAAATATCAGGAAAAGTATTTATATTGGCCACATGTTTTTAAAAAAAAGATTATAACACGTCGGACAAAGAACGTAGCATTCAAGGGAATCAGCACAAAACACGGAAGGCACACAATGGAACGCACGAAAAGAAAATTCACGGATTAAAAATCACACAGACAAACACAATATAAAAAATAAAAACGAAACTGATCAGGTACCAAATCACGACAACCTACTACGATAGCATGCCGCCTCAGTCAATCAAACATTAGCGGAATAAGAGTCTTTGAGACAACCCAACTTGAGCGTAAGACTTGATTAGCTCCTTAACATGCAGCAAATGAAATATACTTAGTTTAATTAACAGAAAGGTAATGTTCTTCACTCTTTAAGACTATCCATTTAATACTGAAGTTTCACTTATTAAAATTTACTGTTGAAAAAGTTGGTGTTTTATCAGGGAATCCAGACCACGAACGGGCCTGGATAGTTTCTAAAAATGTGTTCTCGTAATTGCTTGTATGAACATCACAACAAATGAAATAAATTAAATGTTTATTATATGTGTATAACAGAGTATACGTCATTGTTGTGGTGCTGTTTCATTCATGGTTAAAATTTTGATTTATCTACATGTTTTGTGTCACTCAACTCAAGTTCATGATAACATACACGGAGTATTTATATCAAACATGATCGTGATATGACATATTACCGAACATACAAGTAAAAATTATATTACATAAAGAAGACACGCCTAATTTGGTGGTTTAAGTATTGTTTAAAACGACATAGCACGCATTTGTTTGCAATCAGAAGTCTTACGTGTATGCACCAGTCAATTTTATGCCCGCCCGGGGGAGCGGCGGGATACAGGGGGAATTGGACAGACGAATCTTCCCGACAGACGTGAATTAGACAACCTTATCGACTCCGAGACCCGGGGAATAGACTTTGTTCTGGGAATTTCGACACCCCGAAAGGCGACAGTGATACTTTTATTTGTGTTTTTATTTAAAGTACCCGGATGAATAACTATGCCCCACGGTGGGGATATAGACAGTAAGCATTGTCTCCAGGGTGGAGATTTAGACATCAAAATTGTGAAAATGTCTAATTCCCCCTGGGTTGCCCCCCCCCCCGGGCGGGCAAAATGTTGACTGGTGCATTAGTTGTAAACGAAATGCGGATCTACATTGTATTTTAATTAAGCATCCAATTGAAAGTTCTAATTTACGTGACGTCATTAACTATGACTTCATAACTACAACGGACTGGTCCTCGGCGCTCCAGAACAGACTACAATACAAAGGATCAGCATCATCATGTACAATGTATGTAGATATACCTATATCAACGATAAAACGAATTATGTATTTTGAATGTAGTTAACAAAATAATTATTTATGGTGAGCCGTTTCAAGAAAATACACATGCACTAAAGTCATTTAAAAATTCAATGATTTCGCAAAATCATTTCGTTTGTTATTAATTAATTTCAAATACTAAGTTTTAATTCAACAGCCCTCTTACCTCCAGGTTCACCTACTAGCTATAGGGGTTTCATACATTATGAAATAGAACAAATATAACTTTACCATGCTCATATTAACAGGGACCTCCGGATTGATAGCCGACAGCGTAAACCACTCGACCACCGCACCACCCTGTGGCTATAGGGATTAGATACATTATGAAATAGAACAAATATAACTTTACCATGCTTAAATTAACAGGGATCTCCGGATTGATAGCCGACAGCGTAAACCACTCGACCACCGCGCCATCCTGTGGCTATAGGGATTTGATAGATTATTAAATAGAACAAAGACCTTTTTATGGTCATATTAATTATTATAATTTATAATTGTACCATAAAACAAGCAAGAGTATAAATGGTACAATATACCCACCACTGTGACAGGACATAAGTCATACACGCCATTCTAAAAGGAATTTAAATAAATTATTATTAATTCGTTGTCCGATCCGGTATTTGGCATTATTTGTTTCGTAAAAAATGGAATAATTCACCTGTGACTTGTACAAAAACACTGTAAAATATATCGTACAAGGTTTTAAATATTTTAATTGAAATAAAAAACACTGAAAACCAATAAAAAGCTGAATGAGGCTGGGTGATAATGGACCCTGTTTTGGGCATCAGATATGCGAACTTAAGGGCCAAACAGGTTGTGTCTTTCATTTTTCTGAAGGCCAATATACTGAATATCATTTTATAAAAGCTTGGTGCTTTATACACCTTGTAAAAATATGACCATTTGTTGGTTCTTACAAACCTGAGTATAATACTCTATGTGTGAGTGCGAATGTTTATTATTGCTGATGCCGAGCGTAGCCTTTATTTGCCAGTCAGCTTTCCGCTGAAATATGGCAGGCATATGAGTGCCTCCACCCGAAATTGTACCAAGGTCGCCAGATTAGATGGCAAGCGCGCTAACAATTGAGCTACGGGTGTACATATAATTGTGGGGCTCAAAAAGACCAGAACCCAATTAGCACCAACAAATAATGATACACCGGTGCAAATCTGGAACATCTACTGTCCATCCTGACTTTTGCGTTGTTGCAGAGCCGAACATAGCCTTTATTTGCCAGTCAGCTTTCTGCTGAAATATGGCAGGCATATGAGTGCCTCCACCCGTTTTTTAACCCAGGTCGTCAGATTAGACAACAAGCGTTCTAACCACTGAGCTATGAAGATAAATGATGCATGCTAACTACAAAACATTTTAATGACAATGATTTCCAGAAAGAAAGAATCTGTGTTATTTCTCTGTTGTGTATGTGCATGTGTGCGGCTCGGGGTAAATTAAATTACATGGCTGTGTGTGCATGTGTGCGGCTCAGTGTTTGAAGAATGCAACATGTTGTAAGTAATTTAACAGATCAATAATTTCTCCCTCACAGGTTGCAGACAGGCAGAGAATATCGCACAGAGATATAATGTTTTGTACAATCAGCTCAAGGTATTTGATTCCATTATGAGCATTTGAGTAACTAGTGTGGTAGCAATGTCGGTGTGTTGTTTTGGGTATTTTAAAAACGACTCACGAGTATGACGATTAGTAGTTCCGCCAGGTGGCACTGAAAGCTCGGTCATAGCATACTAGTAGTCGCTGATGGAAAGACTGTATTTCAATAAAATGTATTTACTGATGTGATGGCAATGTATGTGTATTGCTTTGGGTAATTTAGAAACGACGCACGAGTATGACGATTAGAATTTCCGCAAGGTGGCGATGAAAGCACAATCATGGCACACTAGTAGTCACTGATGGAAAGACTATTTCATAAAAAAGTATTTGGTGTGGTGGCAATGTATGTGTTTTGTTTTGGGGGTAATTTAGAAACGACTCACGGATATGACGATTAGAGTTTCCGCCAGGTGGCGATGAAACCATTGTCATAGCATAGTCACTGACGGAAATACTATAGTTCATTAAAATGTATTAACCTGTGTGGTGGCAGTGCATGTGTGTTGTTTTGGGTAATTTAGAAACGACTCTCGAGCATGACAATTAGAATTTCCGCCAGGTGGCGATGAAAGTACGGGCATTGCATAGTAGTAGTCGCTGATGGAAAGACTGTATTTCAATAAAATGTATTTACTGATGTGATGGCAATGTATGTGTCTTGGTTTGGGTAATTTAGAAACAACTCACGAGTATGACGATTAGAATTTCCGCCAGGTCGCCATGAAAGCACAGTCATAGCATTCTAGTAGTCACTGATGGAAAGACTAATTCATTAAAACGTATATACTGATGTGGTTGCAATGTACATTTTGTATGTGTGTTGTTTTGGGTAATTTAGAAACGACGCACGAGTATGACAATTAGAATTTCCGCCAGGTGGCGCTGAAAGCACGATCATAGCATAGTCACTGGTGGAGAGACTATTTCATTAAAATGTATTAACTGATGTGGTGGCAATGTACATTTTGTATGTGTGTTGTTTAGGGAAATTTAGAAACGACGCACGAGTATGACAATTAGAATTTCCACCAGGTGGCGCTGAAAGCACGGTCATAGCACTGGTGGAAAGACTATTTCATTAAAATGTATTAACTGGTTAGTGGCAATGTATATGTGTTGTTCAAGTTGGATAATTTAGGAGAGATTTGTTTTCAAGAAAGTTGCTCTAGAGCTGCCGTCAGTTGACGGTGAAATTATGGTCATAGCACTGTCGCTGTTGACTGTAATAGTTCATCAAGACGACATTAGCAACATGTTTTTATCAAATGCATTGGTTTCTAAAATATCGAAAATGTAATTAATTTGCAAAGCAATAAACTGTTCAAGCCACATTCTACAGCTTAATGTTAGCCTTTTTACAAAACAAGTGTTTGTCTTATATATACTTGATATATGAAGATGATAACAAACCGGGTATTGGAGGGAATTCTCAACCGAAACAGCAAAGAACGGCATAAAAAAGAAGACACAAATAACGATACACGTATATACATACAAGTCCCGAGGAATATCACAAAATGAAATGAACAGCTACACCAACTCGGCAACCTACTCCGACAGCTTGCCGCCTCAGCCAGTCAAACATAACAGAAGAAAGAGCCATCAATCAAGACAACATCCCAAGGACGACCACACATCACAAGGTCAGCCTAAAAAGCAATCCTCAACAAAACGATATACATGTCTTTCTTTAGTAAACGAAACTATAAAACCTTATGCTGTATTCCAAAGCGGCAATAAAGAGCACAGTTTAACATAAAGTCACAGTGACCAAAATCTCTGTAAAATCTCAATATTCCTGACTGTAAATATGTGTTTGTCTTATATATATGTATTATACATGTCTATAAAAGAGTATCGTTTCTTAAACGTTGGGTACATGTCACCGTTCATCCAGAGACTTTAGACATCATATAAAATATAGTCTCTGGTTCGTCCAAGCTAAAACTTATTAACAGCATCGTCGTAGACCATCTTACAACACGGGACCTGGATGCTTGGAAAACCATAATACGAGTATTTCTCAAAGATATGTGCTTTAGTCGAAGTTGTTTCAATCATTATAGAAAAGCAACAATTTCCCTGTAAAAATTGATCAGCCGTTTAAACGTTCATCTGTTACATAGGTATTGGAGTATTTACCTAGCTTGTATCTTCGTCTGTTTGATCGCTGATTGCATTGGCATTTCTGATACCCTACTGTGTTACTGCTGATAACACATGATAAGGCATGTAGTCGGAAAATTATGGGTACACACTTTATTAAGAGTATTAGAAATAATTTACGAGAATTTTTATTTAGTAAATAGATATTGAACATTGTGTAGATGATAAAAATGAGGTTTTTTTATCGGTATTCAAGACAGAAATAAATCTCCAACAGTCAAGAGTTCCACAAGATTTCACAAGACATAATCTGATGTATGAATCTATTTTATTTTGATAGATTAATGTATAACTTATGTACATATATCCAGTTATAATAAAGGTGTTCTTGTCTGCGTCTATCACGCTGCAATCTAAAATACCGCCTCCTCGATAGCCTAGTGGTAGAGCGCCCGCTTCGAGTGCGGGAGGTCCCGGGTTCAATCCCAGCCCCCGTCCTACCAAAGACGAAATAAAAATGCTACCAGTAATTCCCTTGCTTGACTCTCATCATGAAAGGGAATCTGACGTCTCTTCTCCCATATTCTCGTGGCGATGGATAACATCAGAAAGGAGGTGTAGAGTGTAATTAATATAAGTTAAAAAGCTCAGGAAAATTCTGTTTTAAACATTCTTCAAACCACTTGCAATTGCACTTCATATTTTGATATTGTACGATATAGTAACCACAGTTTGTGTTCGGTTAAATAAAAGTATACCACGTTTTGTCGAATTATCAAGTAAGTGAGTACGTCTTATTAAGCGAATATTTATTATAATTGCATGCTTCAATCAAGCGCTATGGCGATCGTCAGGGTATTAAATGAACGACCCTCGTACATCATATTTTGATATTGTATTTCATATTTTGATATCGTATTTCATATTTGGATATATCGTATTGTACTTCATATTGTAATGTTGTTCTTCATAATTATGTTGATAATCTACATCATACACTTGTAGATTTATGTTCCACCTTAAATGCTGTTTCTGAAAACTAAATATAGCTCGTTACTACTCGTACGAATGCCAATCGTGACACTTCGGCCAGGTCCGTTTGTCTCCGGTAAGTGTACTATTGCAACGCATAAAGGCCGAGGTTATCAGAGTGGTATATATACTTTTACAAACAAGTTAAATCAGAATCAATTAAAGTTTATTTCACTTAGGGTCCCTCCCCTCTCCTTTTTTCTAAGAACACTACAAATCAAACGACCAAATTTAGCTGACTCATTAAATTTGTGTTATTTATTTTAGAATGGAGATACCAGTTAATTGAAAGGGAATAATAGCTGACACTAAACGTTCTATTAGCGTACGTTTGTGGATTGTATAATTAATGATAATAATAACTCGAAAGTTATAATTATAGTCACAGCAGGTACAAGTATGGTCAGGGGAGCACTTTTGTGTGCTTTCGTTGCCTCCAACGTTGAAGAGCGTATATAATTAAATCAGCATAATTCATGAATGACGGAATTTGAAAAAAGTCCCACACGCGTTAACGGAAACAGAATGTAGATTTTGTTAGAAAATAGTCGACATACTGAAATATAAGTAAAATACTGAAGTGGCAATATCCTTTGCGCTGCAATAGCGTATTGGCGGGTGTGGTCATTTCGGGCTTCCATTGTTTACGACCTAAATGTGTCACAGTAATGGATAAACATGCATCCCAGACTAAAATAGTATGTGGTCGAGGTAGTGCACATGGTATTGGGCTCACTGTCATGGTTTTAAGATGGATTTGAACGTAGTTTATGTTTTCCAAAACAGAAAATACTGGTTATACCACAAGTAGCGATCTCGGTCCCTATTGAATTGCGTTTAATGTTTTGCGCTTTTTTATTTTTCTATAGACGGAAAATAAGGCTAGACAAATGTATGCCCTCAGTACGTCCAAAATTAATAGTTATTCACGCAAGGGTCAATGCCACATCGTCATTTCCGGTGATCTTTAGTCGCAATATTGACATACCTACTTTCACTTTGGTCGGGTATGAAGCATCAAATTGTTCGCGTTTATCTCTCAGTGCTGCACTGCAAGTCATTAAAGTCTCAAGGACGGAATGTAGGGGACCGTGTGAATTTGAAGAAGGACCTAAAAAGGACCTGATGTTCCTAAGGATACAGGAGACATTGTAGCATAATGGTTCGATGACTAAGCATAATAGAGACTGTACGCTTCCTTTCAAAACTACACGTGGGTTCAAGATGTATTTACATAAATTTGAAGCTAAGTGCCAACAGAAAATAACATTGGAAGAATATGAACGCAGACTACATACTTTGTTACGTTTACTTTGCCAAACTCTAAATACATGACGTATGATCTGATTTACAATTTACACGTTAATTTGCGGCAATAAATGTTCGTTCCTTGACTTCTGTGAGCAGGATACTGTTTTATCAAAGCACTTACGGAAATCTTAAACTTACGTCCAAATTTAAATTCTTTATATATCATCAACGGCTGCACATAGTTGTAAAGGGTTGTTCAATATTAAGTTTTTCTCAGTCAACGAACCCCTGCAAACAATATCTAAGCACAGGGTGTAGATTTAAACAAATAATTTAAAAATTCAAATTTGAACGTAAGTTAAGAATTTCCGTAAGTGCTTTGATAAAACAGTACCCAGGTCCGTAGCAATGCTGAAAAATTACCCAATAAGCATGTTTTTTGAAAAAACAAAAATCCCTCAAATAAACCCAAAAAAAAGATTTGCCTCTGTCTTTTTGCGTCTCTGGATACGGCCCTGATGAGTGTACTCTGACTGAACATACCGTTAACAGAACTAGCCTTCGGAGTACATAGTTCAAGACACACCTACATAGAACTCTTAATATTGACCCGACTGACTTAATTTCTCTCCTCATGGCTTTAACTTCACCAACAATAAGAGTAAAACTAGTCATATTTTCGTGTGGGCGCCGTACCGCAAATACACATGTTTAAGGATAGCCCTAACGAAGGGTTAAATTTTATTAGTGTATCAAAAGGCAAAAGTACATAATTCATCATTTGAAAGATTCGACATGAAATACGTGTAGTAATATAATTTATTACATATACACGAATATGATACTAAATTTACAAATACAAAATTGTTCTTGTATTTTCAAGTGACGTTCATTTACTTTCAACGAATTTTACATTTCTTGATGAAATAAAATATTACGATATGATGTACATGTGTACACTTTTTATTTTATTTTATTAGTTTTTATTTGACTTTAAAGGTGCTGAACGCAGTTGAAATGAGATAGTTCATTAAAGGTGTTGAACACGGTACAACATCAGAAGATGAAATATTTCAAAATCACTGAAAATCATTCAAGGATTCAGCTATGTATTGATTTAAATTGTCATGTTTAGATGATTGTTTGCATATTTCGTAGGTAAACCTGTATATTGCTTATAAAAAAATAAAAATGTTAAACACAAAAAAGGAAATCAATAATTATTTTAAAAATGTGTTTTAAAAAATTCTGATTGAAACATACATGATGTCATTTTGTATCCTATATATTTATATCACAATATGTGATGTTAGGTGGAAGACCTGCTTCAGTAAGCACGTTTTGGTAAATTTACTGGAATTGCGCAATATGTACTGACAACATAACACTAAATCATGTATTATTTATATTGTATTAATTCTTAGAAACATTTGCAAAATATTTTATTTTTAATGAGAGTTTTAAAATCAAGAGTTGGGGACTTTGACGTCACAAACAAGTGTAGGACCAAATTCCCACCGGACAACCTACCACTCCTAAATTATATATAAGTGGACAAAAAGGGGGAGAGGGGCACAACAAGGACTAGGTAGGTAGTTAGGTAGGACAAAATCCCAGTGGTTAGTTTTACCTGGTGGACAAAATCCACATCCTTGATTTTTTGACGATTGACGGAAAATCATAGTCGCTACTTCTATAATATAATATGATATAAATGTAACAACATTTACAATTGTATATCCTTAAATGGTCTATAACTTAACAGACTTGAAAGCATTTATTCATAGGCTTCCAGGGTATCAAAGCACTTACCGAAATAGCAAACGTACGTTCTAATTTAAATTCTTTATAATTAACAACTATGAAGTGCGGAAAATGGATCTGCAATATAATATTGCAAATGTTTTCTCTAAAATATAAAAGTGTACTGATATTCTTTTATCATAGCACTTACGGAAAACTTAAACTTACACTTAAATTTAAAGGCCTTATACTGCTTTAACTACTAAAGTTTGGACTGGTAAGGTTTTGTAGTAGTTCACATCTGAATCATTGTTAAAATTGCAACTCCATTTACAATCATTTCTAGTCGTTTAAGATTAATAAACCATTTTTGGACGTAAGTTTATGATTTCCGTAAGTGCTTTGATAAAACAGTACCCAGATGAATATAATACATGAACAAATCAGTTTGATCAGTTCTTCTATGTAGGTATATGATGAACACGAAGTATAATATACACATGGATATGTCTAGTAAATCATTATATCTCATCTTGATGCGCGCCACAGCACGTGGCATACTTGAAACGAGCAACTTGCAGGTTCCGGATATATATAAGTACGGTACATGAAGGGTTTTATCGTCTTACTTGTTATCAGATAACTCCAATTATTTGAAATTAACTTTGTAATTTAGGGAGAATTTCGCGACTGTTCAAGACATACAAACAGACTTGTGTTCACCGCGTGTTTCCCTTTTCGGGTCTTATGAATTTATGGACATATTAGGGATCTCTTTTAAGGGTCATTTGCAGTTGTCATTTCCGTTGTTAAAGCTACAATGTGAACATTAGACCATCCCAAAGATAACACACACCACGATTTTCCCCTTTTCGAGTCTTATGAATTTATGGACATGATAGAGATCTCTTTTAGGGGTTCGTTGCAGTTGTCCTTTTCCTTGTAAAAGCAACACTGTTAACATTAGACCACTTCAATGATATGACACCGTCTCACTTAAAAACAAAACGTTCATGTTTGTTTCACTGTTAAGCTCTGTTACAACCCGTTTTGTAATAATTATTACAATTTGCAACTTTATTACAAAACGTGTTGTAATAAAGCTCCACATTCAACCTCCGGAATAAGACCAGTCCCCGATCTCTCGACGCATCTCAAGTAGAAATCTCATCTCAAATTGAGATTTTGCTCAAATTCGAGTCTGAATTTGAGATAAATATGGAGTTCGAGCTCTTTCAATTTCACTGTAATAAACTAAGAATAATGTTTTCTGTTTTGTGATGCGAATTTTGAGTCTAGCCTCCGATGGGAATTATCTAAACGACACATGGCAATATTTGAGATGAGATTTCGCTCAGATTGAGATGTTTCGGGAGTCCCCTATAATTAAAAAGCTTTTTTCATGGTCAACTAAATTTGAGCACGAAACTTGCTTTTAAACATGAAATTATCTTTACTCCATCAAGATATAATACACTACTTTATATATGGGTATCCATCTAATTTGAAAGTTTAAGCAAAGCACAAAAATATTTTATGTCAGAAAGTTTGAGCACCGAATTGTGTTAAGCATGAACAAAGTTTTCTAATCATGGGGCGAGTTAAGTAATTAAGAGTTGTAGAATTTTCTAATTAAAGTTTTATTGTTTATTTAAACATTTAATTTGAGTTTTTATATTCAGATGTTGTTCTATTGTTTTGCTTTAATAACAGACACAATGAATTAGAATCAGGAGGTCGTAAGTACAAAATCAATATTTTAAGAAAGAAGAAAAAATGTCTGAAAACTACTTAAATTACTTATGGAAATACAAGCTTTTTAAACTTCAATTTGGTGAACATAACCACTTCGGATTTTCATGAAAATAGGCTCATAAGAAGCGCCTTGAAATGAAGATTTCAAATACGCATGAGTCTTAAAAGGTCGTAAGTAGTACTTACGACCTTCTAATTCTAAGCCAGCGATATGTGCTATTCCATTAAGCAAAGGAATTATAGTAAAATAATCACATAATTATGATTTATATACTAAAGTGCTTCTTCAAACAAGGTCACGAAGAGGTGAAGTGATGTTTACAAAAATAAAACCCTACCAAATACTTTGCCAAGTTTGTGAAATTAAATAAAACTTAGTGGTAAAGAATAATTCGAATACATTGTACCTATTAAATGTATTCATTTGTTTAATAAACAGTATACATATTGAATAATATAAGTAACATTTTTAGATCAGAGCGTGAAGTAGACACTCTTGACGTAAACACGCAACATTCTTACTATTTTGTAGTGAATTACCAATATATAGAGGAAATTTGTTGATTTTGGTGTAAGATCGTATTTTATTTCACCGAGTGATCACAGAAAATCAATATTTTCAAGAGTGGCGTAGCCACGAGTGAAAATATAATTTTATGTGATCACGAGTGAAATAAAATTGATCTTTCACCAAAAATCAACAAATTTTCTGTTTATTATATGCTTCAATTTCTCTTAAAAGGGTACCGTAATTGGCCTAATTGGAAAAATCACGTCGAAATTGGAACGTCACGACGTGACAATGATGACGTCATGATGACGTAACGTACATTTTAAAGCCCGGCGTCGTTGACGTTACGTTTCTTTTTCTGAACGATACTGGAACCAGCTTCTAAAACAGTGAAAATAACCAAGTGGTAATTTCACTGTTATTTTCACTGTTATTTTCACTGAAAAATCGCCGTAATCCATTGAAAGCAAATAATAAACAAGTATTGTCATAAAACCAATGAATAATTTCACTATAATTATAAGTTTTAATAGTAAATGTAATTGATAAGTTCAAACGTTTTTGTCTAAATCGACGAACTATTTAAATGTCAAATAGCATTTACCCTGAATACAAAAGACTTTCCTACTTCAAGTAAAATTAGAACATTCAATCGTTCTATGAGAAAATCAATAAATCTTAGTTCATTCATTAAACTTTATTTTATTCCCATCGCAAACTTGCGACTTTACCTTTGTATTATAACATAAAATTATCCAACAAAATATAATGGTCTCTAAAACTCGACGTGTAGAACAAAAAATGCTTAGTATGGTTTAAAAAAATACCATCTTTTCATAAAATACCAAGTAAAAGTATAATTTCAGGCATGCGTCCGTGCTACCGACTGCATCTCACCCCCATCCCGACCTTACCCATTGTTCAAGAGAAACAGTCATTTTCGTTTCATTTTAATGTCTTAGGTTAAAAGCGTTTCAATAAACAGTTTATAGTCATAACAGACATAGTTATACACGATATGTAAAAAAAAGAAAACATGCGTTTCTTATCGTATGATTTAAACACACAATCAAATCCGCACACTTGCTTAGTTAGAAATTTTGCAAAAATACACAGATTTCTTGAAGTTAGTACTTATCGCCAAAAAATCTACAAAAAAGATCGATACATTTGATAAGTATATATAAGCAATATCATTCTGTGTATTGTATTAAGTCTAGTAAAGATAAAGATTATCATCACGGAGCATATATAATGAAATAGGAAAACACAAGATAAAATACACGGCCAGAAAATATGTAATGAAATAAAAGAAGATAAAAACACGGTCTCTGTCAATGCTATCGATACAAGACAGGCAACGTGTCTGATAAAACATTTACTTTTTATATAATTATTATACTGCGTTTGGGCTGTAAAAACGTGTGTTTGTTAATTTGAACGTTAAATCTTTAGCAGTTTTATGTATTCAAATATGCACTAGATATTTCAAAAATTAGTTTAAATTTTATAAATTTCTAGTATTTACTTCTAGTTTAATATTCATTAATATAATTAATATTCATAAATAAAATTAATATTCATTAATATAATTAATATTCACTCATACAATAAATATTCATAAATATAATTAATATTCAGTAATATAACTAATATTCAGTAATATAATATTCATTAATACACGGTTAATATTCATGAATATTATTAACATTAATTATTATACGATTTATTAATTCATCTTATAATACTCATTATTTAATTAGGTCTTATTTAATTACTATTAATCCTGGTTTGATAGTTATACCAACAATTATGTTTTTATGTAGAATAACCAAAGAAAATGTAATTCATCATTAAATGTACAGCATCAACAACACCGGTCATCATCATCATCATCATCATCATCTAACTCTCATGATGACGTACCACTAATGACACGTCACTTGTTACATCATAATTATTCCATGATCACAATAGCTAGATTTTCCGAAATTTGTATTTCCAGTATATCGCTAACGATCGCACTTTATATCAACATCATCAACAGCAACAACAGCAACATTATCAACATGAGCAAACATTAATGACGTAACACACATGACTTGAAAATTAGTATTGCTGTCAAATATGTAATCCACAATAAATAAAGTCGTTATTTTTATTATGACATGTCACTTATTACGTCACAATTAAGTTAAGAATTACAAGTACCCCCATATATTCTCAGGCAACAATAAAAAATAAACATCAATATATTTGAAATTATATAAAATTATATAACTAGTATATTGCCTACTTTTTGAGATAGCCTTGACCTGGTGTTCATCGATCCACATAGATAATTTTCGGCCCCTTGCTGTGCAGGTTGACATCATTAACACTATGATTAGTAACGTCAAAAACGTCTTGTAAGGTGCAACCATTGTTCTTAAATTCCCATTAATTATTTCATCGACGACGCGATTACGTTTGATCCAAGTCCATATTTTTACTGTATAACACGTTGTTCCCTCCAAGTTGTAGATTTTCCGTTATTCCACTCATAAATTCACCAGTTTCTAGTCGCAATACGAAACATAGGATCTATATATTTTCATAGCGCGGATGCATATTCTTTATATACCGGTTTTCCACAGGATTTCGTCCGCGTACCGTCCACTCCGTTCTATATTACTCCATGCAATAATCACAGTACGCACCGCACACCAACACATTTGCGTCGAACTTTGCTTAACTCGAAATCATTACATCTAATATTAAGCCAGAATATTTTTATAATTAACAAGTGGCCGAAGCGGTATTAATCATTAATAATTGACTACAGATTGTGTCTGGTGAATTCAAACACACATACACTAATATATCCGCGCCGTTAACCTTTATCACTTTAAATCCGTAGCACTTTGTTACTGTAATCGAATAAATATAAATATAAATCCCATTTTAAATAAAATCAAACTCGGCGTTTCAAAATTACTAAACATCGCATATCGTCCGGTTATTAAATTAGAGAAAAATAGATACAAAACACTAACAAACTATGACCAATTGAATTGGTAAACACGGTCGATAGACTCCAATAATTGAAGGGCAAAAACTTGAATCTTAACTTCTCTCATAAACTTGTTAACCCGTCTTCAATTTCAGACACTTTCAATCCGTTTAAGTATTATTTTTTCAGTTTTCACTAAGTCACTCAGAGGTCTCTCTACTCGATAGGCAATTCATCAATGATTCGTACAGTTTTGTGGAGAGAGTATGTTATGGGAGCAAAGTGGAGCCGTTCGCAAACAGACAATCATTCAGGTATAACAGTCTGCCTCGCAGAAAATTTTTAAACCAACCCATGTATCGACGGTAATTTAGAACCAGAGAGTCAAAATCACCGACCGACAACTTACTCGTGAAATTGAACTAATTTTCCACCGTATTCTGCATTTACCGCACACAACAGATTGTCGAATTCCTTCCGCGTTATTTTGATAGCAAAATGCTCCATTAAATTTTCCTATAACAATTATTTTCTCTTGCCTGTACTCAATATGTGCCCTCCTCATTTTTCACAATATTCTATCAGAAGCCTCTGCGTCTTGTTTTCAAAACATACATAATTATTCAAGCTATTTACCTACGCGCTAAGAATGTTACTCTTTAAAAAAACATCCATCTACTGCGAATGTATGAAGACCCACGATGAATTCATTGAGAAAACGCGGCCGCGAAATCGGTGGAAAAATGTTACTATGCGTTACGTTGTTTTTAGTAATTAAAAACATTAGAGATATAATTCATTACACATTATTACGACATTTAATTCATGCGTTATTAACTCATAAAATGTCGCCACCACATTCATCACAAACTGATTTTACTCTAATGACTTGAAACATAAAAGTCTACAGTCGTAATAATTGCATCCTCTTTTAAATTCATATAAAGCATTCTAGGGTATTCCGTGCTCCATAAATGTTAATCTATTCGAGTTATTGCCATATGTCACGTGGACCACGTGAACCACGTTACGCGCCATAATAATGATGATGTCATTACGCCTACTGTCGTCTGGCGTGAAACGCTTGATATTCCGCCATTTTTTAAATAAATGTAATTTACATATTAGGGAAATATTGTTGGTCTAAATCAAGCGGTTCATTTTAATGTTTTTAATAACGCAATACGCGAAACCGGTGTTTTATATGGTAACAAAAGGACAGAACTTTTTAACAACAAAAAATGACGCCATTTTGGACAAGTCGCGACTATTAAATAGCCATAAAATAAAGCGACGCGTTGAAACGTGAAATGCACTTTTTTAAAATATTGAGAAAAAAAGTAAAGATTTACGATTTATACTTGCTACTGGCTGTGTGTTGAATAGAATATAAACCTTTTTTATTGTACAGAGAGATTTCAATCATCAAGTTTATTTGATTGATTGGTGAACAAAGTATTAAAGCGTTAGACTAATGTACACAATATCCTATCCAATGTCATTTAACATGCTTTATTGTTTCACATTGATGTTAAGGTTTTTTTGTCATATCATAATGAACCCGAGAGACAGACGAAAGAATATGAAGGAATTTGAAGTGTCACTGAGAATAAAATATTTAAATGGAATTTCAATCTTGAGTAGGTATGTATGTCCTAGGATTGTAAACAGTCGTCTGCAGATAATTTGTTGCAAAACTATGTGTACAGTTTAGTAACGGTGAAGAGCCTATAGGTAAAATTAGGAACCGCATACTCGAGTCTCACGTGCATCACCGGTGCTGATGATTGAGTGCATACACGATAAAAACCAACACAAAACCGTACTAGCAAAATTCCGGGCTAAGTTAATATTTAAAGACGAAAAAACATACGACCATGGTTGATATTGACTTTAATTGGCGTATAAAATTCTAAGTGCTTGCTATTAAAGCCCATTTTCATTGAATAATTTTATTTTATTTGAGCCAATAAAGTTTAGTTACATTTCGAGTTAATACGATATACACTTTATTGTTCATGTTCAATATTGTTCAACCAGACAACAATAAACAATCCTTTATTATCATTTACATGCTATTAGAATGCGTTTATTCGGAATACAATTTATTGACTGGAGTTGTCGTTCGATTTTTAAATTATGAATCTCAGTGCAAACTAATTGTCCTAAACAGCTGTATTTCAAAACGATACTTGACTTGATATTTGATTTATTATAAATCCGTCTTTGTTTACGTAAACACATAACGTCACGTACGTTATATATGTAATAGTTTATGTTGTATATATGTAGATTTTATTTATGATTTTGGAAAATACATACTATATACTTATAACAAGTTTGCTTTTAACATTTAACGATAACAATAACAATCACAAATCATACGTATGATATTGATAGAATGTACGAGGGGCATTTTTTAAGTTCCAGGAAAAGATAAATATAATTTTCGACGTTTACTTAAAGTATATGATATTTTGCAGAGCGACGAAGATTTGTGTTCGCAATATATTCTTAAATTTTCATACCATTCTATAGTAGGGTGCCGTTCTTATTGTGTCCATGGTAACGTCAGGAAGAGCTACTTGGGGTAAATTTGACGTCACGTCTAAGAAACGCCCCTCGTACTAATGTGTACCATGCTGATCACCTCGGCCTTTATGCATTGCAATATACCTCTGACATAACAAGGCGCCATATTGAACTATTTTCAGTCACATGATTAGAACATTTATTTACCGGAGACAAACGGAAATGGCCGAGCTTTCACGATTGTAATGTGTACATGTACATACTAACACAGATTAAGGAAGCAAAGGGCGCAAAGAACGTAATGAAGCGAAAGGGATCTAGCTATTTCAAATGAAGAAAGCTCCAAAAACTGTAACATTTTGATCGGAACCGCTGCATGGTTGTGTCCTCAGCAAAGTGATTTAGATGTTTTTTTGAACATCAGGTTATTTAATGTTTTATCGCTTTCTAGCATCAGACAGGACAGTATTACAGTCGTTTTTAAATCACTGATTAAGCTTCTTTGATTGGAACTCAGCACTTTATGACCAGTGGTTAGAGAGTCCGTCAGTTCGTCTCAGGGACGGTAACTTGTTGGTTAAATCCCAGGCATTGACATACCGAATTCGTTAAAATAATATTGTCGAGAATAGAACGCAGTGGTAGAGTTTACTATTACGGTGTAAAACCAATTATAAAGATTTATCCAGGCATCAATAATTTCAATGCATAACTAAAATACTATATTCGCTTTACCTATTGAGACACTGTTTGTAATATTTTGTGCACGCATAAAATAAAACGAAACTCTCACATTATCCTTACTGAGCAACACAGGTAGTGATATAACGCTCAAATCATGAGCGTTCTGTGTATAAGAGTAGTTCTTGTCAAGATAATACGACTGCGCATGCGTAAACTTCCATCCCAGGACCCAAACACTGTCGATGGAACTATTTAAACTTTAGCAAACAGTGCTTTGAAACGTTGATAGTTCTGTTCAAATTTTAATGGCAAAATTGGCACGTGTGTGCCTGTGGTCATAAACAACAATTGCCACTGCATAATAAATAAACAAACGAATAAATAAATAAACCTGGAACAGAAAAACGAAAGGAACAAATTACATTTAGACAATGGACGTATCTAAACCAGCTGCATACTATATGCAACATAATTGCAGTACTTTAATGGCGGATGGGTCACGTGCTATCAAAATGGCGGCCAAGATGGCGGCGACCAAATTGATCCATAATAACTTAACCGAGCATTGAAATGTTCTAGCAATAATAAATGTCAGAATATTCTAATATATAAACAGAACAACAGGTAGCAGAATTGTGTATGATAAAGTGTTGTGATCCAAATCTGTATATAATACTACAGGTGTAGAAACGCTTCTGTCAGTTAATGATTCATGATAATTTACGGTATATTCTGCGCAACTTATCCCCCATAACGACACGATGGTGTTTTCTTAATTAATAGAATAATAGATGGTAGTTTCTGACTACGTTGTTTAATGTCTCGGCTTGTCTTCGTAATGTTGGTTTTACTCCATAGTCTATGTCTGTTAGATTGAAAGATTGAAAGATATACTAGGGAATCTATCCGTTAATAACGGTGAACGACATACGTTGTACGTTGCCCGACAGTAGGTGAGTGCATCATCAAACGATAAATTCACAAGTGTGCACAGTTTGCCACGTTAAATTTAATAAAGATGTCTATCTTTTATATATTTATACACTGGAATATCGCAGCGTAGATGAATGTTGTTGCCTGCCTCTCTCTGCTATAAAAGTGATCTTCATTTTCCTAGAGATTCGTGCTATGATTTTCTCAAGCAGTAAATTGTAATATAAACTAAACTTACAGTAAAGATGAACTATACTAAAACAAATTGGTGGCGGAACTAATAGCAACATAAGGAATGCACAGATTGCAATGAGTTAGTAAAATGGATGTATTATGTTGCAGTGAGAGTAATATATTTATGCTTAGATTCATTGCTTAATTTTAATTAAAATCGTGACGAAAGACTGCTGCCCTTTCTGTTGGTTGTATATCTGTACGAGTTCAGGAACACGGTCGTATGCAGTAACTTGCACATTATATGCCTTGTCGGTTGGCGTGTGAAAAACTGCAAATTCAGTTATTCACGATGTATCCGAGATGGACGATTTTGATAATTTCTTGATCGTAGGTTCGAGCACTTTCATTTGATTGGATGGTATTTAGGTTCTGTCTCGATTGTATGTGTTGAAATATTTAAATACTTTCAGGTGAATGTTTCGTGCCACTGTGGTCCGTGTGCAGATTTTTGGGGAATGACCTGTACTGGTGTTCACAAATCGTCTTAAGCGAAAACTTAAAAAATATTGACTTATGTTAAACAATTGAGCTGCACACTTTTCCCAAAAAACAAAGCATTACCCATGTTTTTTTGTGAGTATTGTAGCTCATTACATAATATTTCTAAACTATGTAAACATTATGATCTCGAATTTCCACTCAAGGAAATTTTAAGATTTTAGCTGATACACTAAGTCTTAATGAAATTTTAAGATTTTAGCTGATACACTAAGTCTTAATGAAATTTTAAGATTTTAGCTGATACACTAAGTCTTAATGAAATTTTAAGATTTTAGCTGATACACTAAGTCTTAATGAAATTTTAAGATTTTAGCTGATACACTAAGTCTTAATGAAATTTTAAGATTTTAGCTGATACACTAAGTCTTAATGAAATTTTAAGATTTTAGGGAAGGTCTAAGTTTTCTATTTAGATGTTTTATGCATACATCCCCTGCCTTGATAAAGTTTTTTGACGGTACAAGATGGACACCAGCCTCTAACGGCAGCAGATTGAAGATTCGACCACATTATCTACCAATGTCAACAGTAATTTCTGATCTCTTAGTCTGAAGAGTCTGTTTTATGACAATGGCTTAGTAAATTGTTTGTACAAATCATATTTTATTACCAAGCTAGGTACTAATAATGTAACATGTAACTCTACAAACGGAAAAGTAACACATTTTGAGTTTTAATTTAAATAATTTCCAAAATAATTATCTACGTACAATGGAAGTATTCGTTAATGCACTGCTACAAACCATTCCTTTCCACAAGTCTGTTTGGTAACTAACTATGAATAATTAAAATGTGTGGGTGAGTTTATGAATTGCGCATGCGCCTTGATAAAACAGTATGTTGGTGGTTTTCGTCTGATGAGTTGCATAAAAACGCGATATCAAATACAAGTTGACCCTGAGCATTGTTTGACCCTATGTTTATAAGAAGATCTCGATATACGTATATTTATCTCGTTCTAATCATCTGGATGGTGTTCTATGATAATTACTGTCTATACACTCATCAAAGGATCGGTTTATTGGTTGATTACTAATGAACATAAAATATATTAATCATATCCATCCCGGAGTGCCCATCTTGTTGTGGTAAACATAGCTAACATCTAGCGACAGATAGAGTCAACATCAAGCGACAGACAGAGAATAACATTAAGGAGAGTCAACATCTAGGGACTAGCACAGTCAACATCTAGGGACAAGCAGATAGAGCATCTGGTGACAAATAGATTCAACATCATTCTAGCGACAGACAGAGAATAACATTAAGCAGAGTCAACATCTAGCGACAAGCAGAATGAGTATCTGGTGACAAGCAAATCTAACTTAAGAATAGTCGACATTCGGCTACAAACAGAGTCAAATCTAGCGACAAACAAAGCTAACATCTGGCGTCAAGCAGAGCCAGCGACAGGCGGAGTCAGCAGCGAACGAGAAACAGAATGAACATCTAGTGACAAGCTGTGTCAGAATTTGCCTACAAGCAATGTCAACATATTGTTAAAACCCAGCGGCAATCCGTGTTAACCTCTAGCGGTTAGCAGACCAAATATCTAGCGGCTAACATACCCAACATCTAGCGGTAAGCTGAATCAACATAGGTCAGATTATCGGGTGAGGCAAAGACCTAAATATACAGTATATTTAGATCGTTGGGTGAGGACAGTGGCCACGGTCGCGTCATCCACCTTTAGAGAAAGTTACAGTTAAGAGTTAATTAGTACAGGCTGAAAATTTATTCAAGGAAAACTTTTAAAACAACTGTCTTTCTTGTAAGTTACTGCGTCACTCCCACTTACACGTTGTTTGATTTATATGCTTCTATTTATCCTCGCCACCGGAAATCCATATGGGCGAGGTCTACAGAAGAGGTTAGTCACTTTAGTTTTTGGGGGAATAGTGCATGATACAGAAGATGTCCAAGTTCCTGAAGCATCCCTGGTTCTTTACGTGCCGATGTAAAGCATCATACACGGGACCTCGCTTAACGTCTTGTTCGAAAGACTGTTAGTAATTTTAGTTATGTTGGGTGGAAAACAATGAAAAGTATTTCTTTTTTTGACCGTCTGTAGGAGGGATCGAACCCACAACCTTCGGATCAGTAGTCAGTAGCTCTAACCACAGAATAACTTATAAGTTGTTAAAGACGCCGCTAGATATATACGCCTTTAAAATAGCATGTGGGAGTTAAATAGGTTACACATAACGGCTTCAAAACATTCACTCACGGTGTGCTCGATTTCTACATGATCCGAATCGACATTTAATTCCAATTAATCAAGTAGGCCGGAACCTGGAACATGTTCCGTCTTGGATGGATGGCGACGCCGGCTGATAAATACGCCGGTGTGGCGTTTTGTTAGGGATTTTACATCGTAGAAATTAACGAGAACCGTTTGTGTATAGTTTCATTAACTTCAAACCAGACATTGAAAATAATGATTTGAGACAATAAAATTGTTGAGTCGAAACGGTCTGTTTACAGTTAACCTGCGCAACCTTCACTTATGAAATGTTCAAACTGAAAAAAGTCCGAGGTCAAAAAGTTTTGCGGTTTCTCTATGATATAATTATGCTATTTTTATCCAACCATCTAACCTTTATGAAATTATGTTTTTAGCATAATACAATATTTGATTTAACGTCTAGAAGTACTTATTTTGAAAAATGCTGGAATAAAAGTTTATTTAAACTTATTGAATCAACCGCTACATTAAATTGCTACAATCAGTTCTTCAAACAAAATTAAACTCCTGCTCGTAAATAATTCAAATAAGGCATTCAAGTTTTCACTTTAAGTGCTTAACGTTTTTGAAATTGAATAGTCCATTAAAGGAGCTGAACTCAAGATCATCATCAAAATATACACTTTTGTAAAATAGAGCATTGCAAAATTAATACTTTGAATAAAAATATTAAAAATAAAATAATGAATGAAACAGCTTTAGAACATTTCAATATTTTTGTGAAATTTATTTTCTTTGCTATGTTATGGTAATCGTTTCAATGAAAACAATCTTTGAAAAAATGGTTTCTTTTGAGAAAATTTGTCAAATGTAAAAAAAAATAAGTGACATTTGCCAAGGAGGCAATATTGACCTTCCGAGACTCTACTACCACCATTTTTCCAAGAAGTTCTATATTAGGGGTCACTACTTTACATAGAAGACACCCTCCCACTAAGTGCTGCTTTATATATTTTCCGTTGAGTTCCCATTGACATTTTGCAAGCTACATGGTGATATAGCCCGGACTCGTTGAATAGCCACATAATATTAACATTTAGATGCACTTGCATGTTTAAAAGACTATTTAGTTCCGCGCCTTAAAGGCAGCGGATTTTATTTGTTCAATTTGTTGTTCATACGACTGCTACATATTCTACGTCGCATCTTTGTTTAGCAAGATTGTAAATAAATTATTCAATATACAAAAAAATGTATTTCAAAAGTACACATATACAGAGTGTTTCAAAAGTTCATTCACACTATTTAAATTGATATAAATGTGATCTAAATTAGATACACAATGCTAGTATAATTATGTACATGTACATGAATATTGATATCATGATCACGAACTTCATTGAATGACGGACAAAGTATAACCGTGAACGTTGGAACAGTTTCTTTTATTTTCTTTCATGTAAGAATAAAAACATAATGCATAATGAAATTTAAAACATTTTTTTCACACCCTGTATTTTAGTGTAAACCGCTTCTTTCCTCGCACTTAAGAAGTATTTTGAGTACACTTGAAATTTAAATATAACATGTAGTATCTAATACAAGACTTTCGACTGTTCTGTTAGAACGCCCCTTAACTTTCAACTTGCTCCATTCATCACTTGAACAGTTAGTAAATTATAGCCTAACAAAAGTAAAGAGCGCCTATCTAATACAGAGCATATCTCTAATCTAAATAAAACTAAAGAGCGTCTGTATGATACAGAGCATCTCTAAAAATGTTTATTCAACGGGAACAAAATTTGTCAACTTTAAATGTTGTTATTGTTCATCAAATCTAAACCATCCTTTTAGTTATAATCATTTTAAGTGAAAATTAGCACACGGACTTTGAAAGAACCATCTCATGCAAAGTGGTAATTATATTTGCGACATCAATTTGAACTTATTAGAATTATTGTTAGACGGTTCTCATGGGGCGTAATGGCGACTGTTTTGTCAAAAATTGAGCCATTCATCTAAGTTCCCACGAACAAGTTTGAAAATATTAGCTCAATTTTCGCCCCTACTTTAATGAGGAAATGACTAGAACGATTGCATTGTTGATTTGGCGATCGTGCGAGAGATACACACGTATTTATGTATCTCGTTGTTCAAACGTTTAAAACTTAACCACTCAGTAGAACGTTCGGGGTACTTAGTTTGTTAAAAGTAAGACCACGCGTGAACTATGACACTTGCTGTTACGATAAAGTATGTATTATAACATGCAACATCAATAATTATAATTGTCATCAGTATAATAGCAACTCATAGGTGGCCGTATCATTCCGTTTGCCATTTTAAGTAAATAGAGATAGCGATAACCATACTCTTCTTGAGCGACAATTTCCAACAGAGGGACCTTCTCGGTACAGGCCGAAAAAGAAGCGACATCAACAAACACAGCATCCCTTCGTAGGTTGTAGTCGAGATTGGAATAGAAAAGTATAGTTATACTAGTATTGCAAAACACAATTAAGATATTATGGTTATTTTAGTTGCCAAGTTATTCTGTTCGAAAAGTAATGCTCTGCTCGGTAGAGTCCATACAACGATACGGACATAGGTAACTATAGAGGACAACGAAATCAACATTTTCTAGTCAGTAGAGTCCATTCAACGATCGAGAGGACAACGAGATTAAAGAACCAGCTTTCCATAGTTGTCCTAACTTTGAGGGAATTTGCCTTGTCCTAGAATAGCTGCTTTGTTTGAACAAGCAGTGTGACATGTCAGAGAACCTTCCTAATCACCTATCCAAGTTGTTAACACATCTATGCTAAGTAACCCAAACCTAGTCCTTTCCTTTAAGTACTGAGTAGTTCATATATTCCAAACATAAGAAGGAAACGAAACGTAAATTTTATTAATCGTATATGAACCCTCACCCGGTTTGAGTGGGTTTAGAACCCACGACCCCAACGGCGATATGTCAGCGCCTATCACTGAAGTGACTTTTGGAATTGTTTCGGTGGCCCAGTCGGTATGGTCATGGTCACTTCAGTGATAGGCTCTCTCACCGTTGGGGTCGTGGGTTCGAATACCATTCACACCAGGGGAGGGTTCATATACGATTTTTAAATAGTTTATGGTTAGCTACTGCCCCAGGCATTCATAAAAGCCAAGTGGCGTGTCTGTCTGCGAGACAAATAAGTAGTTAAAATTATCAGAGAAAATTAAATTTTATTTGTTTATTCAGACTTTGTATAGCTGTGTAAGACCATTAGGCCTATGTGCCCATGTTGTCACTCTGACGTCTCATAAACATATCAAATAATAATAACGTATTTTTGCGTCATGCAAGGGGATATATTAGTAGCGTTTTAACGACTTTGTCATGACGCGGTCTGGGATCATACCCAATACCTTTAGCACTCGAAACGGACGCTAGATACATATGGATGACGACATGCTCAAAACTATTAAGATAACATTTCTCGTATAAGATTCAATTTTAAATCTTGATATATTTTAGACCATGTATATCAGTGTTAGCCCTCGGTGTTAATTCCAATATACAACATCCATTCATATCACTTCGTTACATCACTCTGTTTCGTAAAATTGACAAATCGTCCATTTAGTGTTATCGCTCAAAACGAAGCATTTTACGAAGCACCTTTATTGTTTCCGTGTGCATGTGTATATTGCTAAATGCGCAATTTGTTTCTGCGTTTAGTGACATAATTTTGAATTTTCTAGGCTGTGTATTGCGAAAGTAATCGTAGAATATCGTTGCGATTTTTGCCGTTTTCGAGTGTGCCTCACCTTTTGACGTTACGTCTATACATGCGTTTACATTTTTCTTTAAAGCTGAAACCGCGAAATGATAGTTTATTTGACGTATTTTAAAGTATTTGTCCCCGTATCATGTTAACCAAGACACTTAGCACCTTGTATAACGTAGCGTACAGTGATGTAACCAAGCACTTCACGTTTCATGGTTGAATGACAAGTGAATGTTACTGTACCTTACATGTGACAATGACGAACACGTGACAAATACGTCACACTGTATAAGTACCTAACGTTCTTGCCATTGCTTTATCGCTCTTCGCCCCCCCCCCCCCCCCCCCCCTCTGGAGTACACACTCTTCAGCACTTTGATTTCAACGTTACGAATATGCAAGTATCGGACGATGTTAAAGGAGAATATCACATGGACTAAGCTCCAGAAGATTTTTAGTCATTTCAGATAAGTACATGGTTCCACAAACATACCTGTGGTGGTATGCAGTATTGATCTTATTTAGTTGGAGAATAAAGATAGCCAATCATATCGCCTGTAACTGGCCAAGAGTTTAATATGATGTGATCTGATTGGTTGTCCGTATCCTTAAGTAAGATCAATATTGAATGCCAACCCTGGTGCTTATACTTCTTGTTGCTGATGTTACAGCATCGTGTATACATGTGACCACGACATAAAGGCTTTTATTAAATTCACGATCGAGCTTGGCATTGCCCTAGCGACTCCTGGTTTAACAGTCCATGGCAAATGTGAAGAATAATGCAGTCAACCTTTAAGTTTTCATTTTTGACCAAGAAACATTTATAAAGCATTACTACTAAAGAACTGCACCATACCCTTTCTGTGGCGTTTCTAACCACCGAAATCCACTCATGTTGTTAAAAGTCTATATAACAGAGTGGTTTGGTTCGTTTTATGCGTTTCATGATTTATGCTTTTCAATGATGATTAAGTCATGATTTTTGCAGTACATTATATATTATCAGTAAAGTGTCTGTGTTGTAAGTATAGGTTACGAATGATGCTCTTACTGCACTTGTATTTCTACTCAACCTATTAATGATAAGATAATCATGTGGAACAGCTAGTCAACCATAGCAACTTAATTGTAATTCTGCCCAACCAATAAATTATAATTTGATAATCTTGTGGCGCGACCAGTCGCACATACCGACTTGTATTTCTACCCAGTCTATGCATTATGCGATAATCTTGTGGCGCGACCGTTCAACCATAGCGACTTTTATCTCAAGTTTTTCTACGCAACATATATAAGATACCATAATCTTAGGGCACGGCTAGTCAGTCATACCGACTTTTATTTATACCCAACTTGTGAACGATAAGATAATATTGGGGCACGGCTCGTCAACAAAACCGACCTGTTGTAAACAAAACGATAATCTTACGGCACGGCTAGTCAACCATACTGAGTTGTATTTCAGCCCAACCTATAAACGGCATGACAATCTTATGGCACAGCCAGTCATCCATACTAGCATTCCTATCTCCAAGTGAGATCCCCGGAGATACTCGAACAAGTTACAGTAATAGTGTGGCACGGCTAGTTAACCATACTGAGTTGTATTTCTGCCCAACCTATAAACATTATGGCAATCTTATGGCACGGACAGTCATCCATACTAGCATTCCTATCTCCGAGTGCGATCCCCGGAGATACACGAACGAAGTTACAGTAAAACAAATCCCAGTTACGGAAACACCCAGAATTGATAAATATCATCGTAAAAAAGATAATCTTTGAACCAGAAAAAATACTTTGATACAATTCAGAATACAATACAAAGTTTGTCTCTAAGTAAAAACAAGATACACCAAACAACGACCATTTCTTACTCAATGTCAAGTCTAATCGCCAAAAAAACACAAACTATAAATTATCGAATATATTGACGGCGATCAAAATAGTTTAAAATCCATGTACATACGTTCAACCTTAAAACCTCCGCGTTTGATGTTTAGAAGTTGAAGCGTTCTTGAGTGGTCATTTGAAATTTGAATGGAGGTTTAACGTCTCTTAAATTCCATCAAAGCTCCGATCAAATAAAATCAAAGGTTTCGAGAGGCCTGCTTGTTTTCATATGGATTTTAGGAGTCTTTTGTGAATTGTTTAAGTAAATATACACTAAATGTTGGGTAAACAATGACAGCGATGTGTTAGAATATATCTGAAAATACTGGGCTCTAACTTAGCGGTGTTTTTCTGATAGGTATGCATGGGTTGTCGTTCGTGGAGGATTCATATTCAAATTGGGGAACAAAGCATTTAGCATTTGAGAGTCCATATTGTTTCACCTTAGAGTATCAGTAATAATTTAGTGAAGGCAACATACTTAAGAATAACTAATATTTTCTATGCGATCTTTGGTAGGAATTCAAATTTCGTATATAACGTACAAACATAATTCGTTTTGCAATTCCACTCAAATGTCATAGCAATTTTCGGTTTAGAGGAATTATTTTATGTTTTTAACTCAGAAGTCGCCTTTAAGATTGCGAAAAAGGTTAAGTTATGCAAAGAAGCCTTTAAAATTTCAAACAAAAGTTACGGTATTCACAGTAGCCTTTAATATCACGAACAAAAGTAACTTTATCCAGAGTACTAATTATAATACAAAAATGTATGTAGCCTTTAAAATTATGTTGAAAGTTTACGTTATCCAGCCTTTTAATTTAATTATTACAATTATTAAACAATAGGTCTAAACGTCCTTTTGTCTTATATAACACGTGTACCAACGGTCATTTAGAAGTTCATTGATTGGTTGAATTATAGAATGTTAGTAACGTTGCATTTGTTTCCTTTTCACGTCGGTAACCTAGCAACAATATTACGTTATAGCGACGCACCTGGTGGTACGTTATACTGTATTACAGTGTACTGTATATTTTCATATTTTCCTCGATTGATATTATGGATAGTCGGGAAATATATTACCGTAGATACCTGTGCATTCACAAAAAGAATATATTAAGTCAGACAGGGTAGGCAGCACTCATCTTATCCAGCCGAGCACAGAAAACATTAAAAACACACGAAGCACGATGCCCAACTGAACCAACCGAGCACAGGAAACATAAAACACATACAAGGCACAATGCCCAACTAAACAAGCAATGATCCGCCCGAATCCTAGCTGTCGAAAAGTATAATAAATCAATAGTTTTAGCCACCAAAAAACAAATCATATCGTTCTAGGGGTTACAAAAGAAAATATAGTGTTCACTCCCACTTCCTTGATTTTCAAGGGATCGAACTCTTTTACTAAATTGTGTTTCCCTTGATTTCAAATTTGATTTAAAATTAGTCAAACGCGATAATTCCTCTGATTCCAAGGGAAGTAACTCTTGTATTTTTCTCCCCTGATTTCAATGAGCAGTAACTATTACTGACTTAGAATTAGCCTATCATAGTGTGTTCCGTTGGTTTCAAAGGGAAACTACTTTTACTGACTTATTCAATCTTACTCTTGCACTACTGAGTTATCTCCCTTGATATCGAATAAGAAGTTTCTCTTACTGACTACGAATTAATCAAACATAGTTCCTTACCGTGATTTCCAAGGGAAGTAACTCTCGTACTTCAGAAATTTTCTCCCGTGATTTCAAAGTAAAGCAGCTTAGTGACTTTATTTTAGTTCCTTGTTACATACATGATCATACATGTAACCCATTACCATTTATTTTCTGTCATTTATCTTCAAGGACAAATCAAAACAATGTTGATTACTAACATACCTGTCATTACTTCGAATTGTGTGAATAATTACCGGTAACGGAATTTCGATCCGAGTACAGCTTTCCGGCAATCCAATATTAAAGGTAATTATAACCTCTTCTAAAGTTAACACGATATGACATACATGTAAAAAAGAACAATAAATACCGGGGATCTTATTTGCAACTAGGCCTTCAATAAATAAAAAGTACATTATAATAAAAAAAAACAGCCAAATATATAAGTATATGCCTATTTGCACTATAAGAAATACGCTGTACATGTATACCCGAAGAGATAAAATACTCAAAGATAGTGTGGCTAAAAGTATGATATTGAGTATCGGTTAGGAGTACCAAGAACACCCTTAGAGGTACCATACATAGATGTTGATGTATGCAACTCAAGCTAAGCAATGCCAGCAACTACTAAATATTACTTTACCACTTTTCCTTGAACAAATAGTTACCTCACCAACTAAAAACAACATAATACACAAGCAGCCTTCTCGACCTAGTCTTCATCAACAATAGTACATTGGTAAACAAGTCTGAAACTCCTCCTGGTATTGGTGACCATGATGCCGTGTCCATAGAAACCAGCCCGTACCCTATGAAGATCAGGAAAACACAATGAAGAACAACCTTGATGGAACATTCACCGAAGAGTCTAAAAATCGTAATATAAATGATACATGGTTACTATTTGAAAACAAACTGAAAGAACTCATGAACATTCACATACCCTCAAAACAACTACCGGGAAATAAGACCAACAAGGATAAACAAAACAGTGACATCAAACTTGAAGAAACTGTACGCAAGACAGAAACATCTGGGAAACAGAAATTCAGAACTACATGTATCTACGAAGGGGCCAGAAGCAAGACACAGAAACAGAAGGCCCCATAGAACACCAAACAGGTGATACTGATCAGCAGTTAAATACTAGTAAACAAAAAATCTGTAATTACATCAAAAATTGCTGCTTATTTAATTGTTGTGTTATTTCATAATATGCTGGAAGTCTGTGTTAGAATTTGTTTACGTCAAAATTGTAAGTCTATGATTGGGTCCAAAATTGGAAATAAAACATTATCTTATCTTATCTTACCTACACTTGTTTATGTTTGTACATTAAAAATTAATGACATTAAGGTTGACACAATTACACAGGGTGTGAGGTAAACACAAGTTTATGGCTGAAATACTTTCGCGTACGTTCAAGCTGATGCACGCACGCACGCACGCACGCACGCACGCACGCACGCACGCACGCACGCACGCACGCACGCACGCACGCACGCACGCACGCACGCACGCACGCACGCACGCACACACGCACACACACACACACGTTGAGTTCTGCCACCACTCCCTTGTAGTTTGTGCTAGTACGCTGCGATGACACTTGACACTAATGGTAGGATTGATTCAGGCTGTAGTGTTAAAGTTTAAGTCAAAATAGGCTATTATCCACTCTTCTCTTCATCGATTGACATCATAAGCTTCCATTGCTATAGTTAGCGCTGTGTACAATGCAAAAACAGATAGTCGACCTTGGTTTTAAAAACGTGCATGTTGAATTTCAATCAGGACGTACATGTTTGTATGTTAATATATTAATGTATATACAAATATCGAGTATATTTTTGAAGTAGTTTGCGTTGCACATCATTAGCATATCAATAGTCACGTATATGACACAACACGTCGTTGTAAAGCAAAAAAAGAGATGTATTGGATGCTTACAGTTTACCTGCACACTTCCTAGTGTATATTTGGTATAATATTACGCTTCGAATTCCCCCCTAAATGCATCTTCTTTAAAAAATTTGTTGTCAAACGGTGCATTTTAAATTTTCTCTTATGTACGTGAATACTAAGCTACATAATTTCAAATTGAATACGGGATTATAGCAGTTCACGATGTCATTAGTGATTTTAATCACCCTATTGTCCTTACTGCCAGGGTATTCAGGTAAATATAATTAGGTGTTGGATATTATGTTTTACACTTAGTGTTACATCTAAAAAGATTAGATTTTGAATAGACTTGTTCGTCCATGAAATGATTCTGCAAATTCAATTGTACGCGATCAGTTATTAAAAAGTGTGAATAGCAATATACTTAATGCAATTAATACACTTTGAAGACCGTCAACATGCTGCTTATATTAGAAATCATGCTGTATAAAGAGTAATGTTTGTTATGTTATCAACAGCTAATGCTGAAAGTATTCATGCTTTAATAAAACATACATTATATAACAAGTTTTCACAATAACACATCGTGTGTTATAATTATGTCCTTTCTTTACGTCTAGTAAATAAAATAAATATATGTAATCATATTATGTTTTCAGCTGCAAATTGTCTTATTGACAACTGTGCACAGTGCAATGGTAACATAGTATGTGATTTATGTAATGATGGTTATTATTTGGAATCTGTTACATGTACACGATGTCCTTTACAGTGTACACGGTGTACTCATACGTCCGTATGTCAATCTTGTGTGAGGGGATACTGGAATCCTGGAGCACGGTGTACATCTCAGTGTTTTACTGGTTGCGATAGAAGTGGGTGTGATGATACCACTGGGAATTGTTATGGATGTAATCCGGGAAAATATGGTCCAAGATGTGATCGGGATTGTACTATATGTAGAAATGGGGAATGTAATCTGATGAAATGTACTGATGGATGTAAAGATGGTTACCTACTCCATGATTCAGGTTCAGGATATTCAGATTGTTACCCTTGTCCTAACAATTGTACAACATGTTCCAATACGACGTATTGTACTGAATGTGAACAAGGATTTTACAGACAGTATTATCGTAATCCAACAACTGGTAGAGTTAGCATGTGGTGTAATCAATGTCAGGTGGACTGTACACAATGTACAACACCAGATCAATGTCCACCGTGGTGTAAACCTGAATGTATCAAACAAGGATGTGAGGCAACAGGAAGTTGTGTGACTACATCATCGACTCCACATACAAGTAAGTCAGTATTTACATCATATCGCGATACAGGTGGCAATTCCACTATGCATTTATAATGTACCCATTGAGTTATGAGCACAATGCATCACAGAGTACATCAAACTATACGATGCTGATCATTCTGTCAATATTCTAGTGCCTTCGATTCTAGAAGGGAATGAATAACTCTTATTTGCCGAAGATTATAATTTTAGAGACGTGTAATACAACAGCTACTGTAATGCATTTAAATGAGTCATGTTACATACTAGAATATCATAGGTGATGTGCTTTGTATGGTTTTATGTTTTCTTTGCTCGGCTGGATAAGTTGAGTGCTGCCTTCCCTGTCCGACTTAATTTTATCTTTTTGCTATTCATACCTTGGTGGATAACAATACAAAATGTACTAAGTTTAAAACCTTTGTAACTTTGTAAGATCCGTCAAATTTGCAACGTGATATGCGGATATTTATGAATGTTACACAGTACTAGTATAATTATCATCGTAGTTGCATACGTAACCGGTGACAGTATAGTTTAATACCATTTTCGTAAAGAATAGTGAAAATCATTATTTTTCGAGGGGTTGACAATTCGTTGATTTTGTTGTTTAACTTGACCACGAAATCTACATCCCAAGATGAATGGACCTCTCATATACAGAAGATGAGTTCATCCTTCCATGTTTTGTAATCCACGACAGTTCGACCCCAGCAAAAATGCATTCATAAAAATCCACGAAATTTAATACCCACGAAAATATGTGATTTTACAGTATATCATAAAAGAATGGTCAAAACTTGTACTGCTACAGTACTGCTACAACTGTCTGTGGCGTACAGTACTGACGAGTTCCGTCCCAACAGAATTACTGATGCATAATAATACATGGCCATGGACATAATCCGTGCATATCAAAATGTGTGGTACATTTTAACTTTCTCCATTTGAGTAAATAATATGTTTTCTTTCTTAAAGCATCGTCAAAGGGATCAACAACAACTACAAATCACAAAGGTACGTTACAACTTGCATATGAACGACAAACCGTTATCTATTCACCGGTATATCACGCAACACAGCGATCTATTTGCATTCTAACACGTGTAATTTGTACAAATTTAAACTGACTATTTTGTTTGCGAAGTTGGTGAGTTATTTATCATGTTGCTATAGACAACTTCCGCTGTTCAAAGAATCGTAACGTACGCTCCTGGATTTTTAAGCTTTACTATTATCTTTATTTGTCGCCAAACTGATGCTTATTTAACGCCAACGTCCAATTACGTATTCCACGTTTACGCATATGAATTGATACATGCAATAACATGTTGCTAGAATATAAATATTATCGAATAAATAAACAGAAACGCTGCGAAAAGAAAATTACGCAAAACGTCGCGCTCTACGGCGACGTCACAACTCATGACGTCATGAAATAAACAAGACGTAAATTTCATTGATAAAAATCGCGAATTATACACGGGAGATAAATTAAACAGCCGAAATTCTACCGTTATATACCGTTTATTAGATAATGCTACAGCTCTATACGTTTACATTGAGCAAAGTACAGCCAGTGTTAGAATTATTACATGTGTATTATATTATTAGTATTATTATATTTATATACCGGTAGCAATTTCATCATGTAATTGCACGTTTAACGGTCATAATAAATACATGGTGGTTAAACGATTTGAAGTAGCTGTAAGCATGCAAGCATTATAAAACATATAAATCATACAGTTTAGGGATCCAAAACATGAATTGTCAGCATACAAATTAAAACAAATATAAACATACAATGTTTCAAATCCGCTTGGTTGCGTAAGCTGTATGGCAAGTCCACATGTGAGTTAGTCCACCAGTCGGTGTTATATGCAAAGTATTTCGTTAGTTCACTTAGTTGACGCATCTCATTTAAAAAGAATCTCTCATTTCAATGACACGGAAAATATATCAACTATTATTTTCAACACTCACATAGCAATTTTATACATGTTCATCATTTAGATTTGCAATCTATGACAAAAAATGGCTCATTTTATTATGTTTGTTGTATTTGAGTGTCGAGTGTAGATTGTAATTCCAGGCGCAGATTTGAGTTAACATAATGTTTGCCTTTTTTAAGCAGCACCAACGAACCCAATAAGTTTTGATACGACAGACGTTACTCCAACAACTATACAACACCTAGGTTCGTAACACAATGTTAATACAGCTGAGAATGAGAAGGTCGTAACTGGTACTTACGACCTTATAAGACTCATGTATGTTTGAAATCTGCATCTTAAAGCCCTTCTTGTGAGCATATTTTTACAAAAATCAGAACTGGTTATGTTGACCAAATGAAGTTGAAAAAGGTCGTTTTTTTCATACGTAAAGAGTAGTTTTCAGACAGTGTTTTCTTGTTTTCTCAACATAACGTTTTGTACTTACGACCTTCTCATTACAAGCCAGCGATTTGACCTGATGAAAAATTGTTTAAGATGGACTGGTGTAATTTTCAAAAATATAATGTTACATCTGCAACATTGTAAACCAATACATATTGGTTCAAACTACATGTATTGTCTATGCGCCGAAAACCCAGCTGAACTAAAATGTTCATGGTGTTTTCAAGCCTCTATGATAACAGAATGATGTCCGGTTGTTTTGGCCTATTTTGGTATTTCGCAAATTTAAAGGAGAATAGAACAGGGACTCAAAAACAATGTTATTCTTGTCACTTTGGTCTCTGCCAATAGGGCTTAACAGCTGCCTGGACAAAAAAGCCAATGCATCCCAAATGAATCACATGAATTTTCGGACTTTTAGCAGCGGATTAGATATGCACACTGTTTACTTACTCAGGTTTGTTCAGCTAACATACGGGCATGGATATTAATTGTTGACCCTTTTCAAAATTTCAGTAGTATAATTGGATATATATATGCTCTGCAAATTGCTAAAAGGAAAAGTAATACTACTGTGTTGTTACATTTCTCCATTTCTCTTTGTCTTTGTTTAAGCCTAAGAATTAGCGTTATGATATTGGAATGTCTTATATATTTTTAAGACATTTATGTAACCTTTCACTTTGGTTTACAGTTTGTCCGGATGAATGCTCAGAAGGTTGTGATGTCCATGGTAAATGTCTTGACACAACAACAAGATACAGTGATTCTGATGGTTCCGCTTGTAAATGTACTGAAAATAATTACCACCAAGGACTTGGTCATGGAATTGCGACTGGGATCGGTATTGCTGTTGCTGTAGGAACACTGATTGGCATTGTCGTATACCTACGTCGACGGTGATTATCTCGTTTATACATTATACCTCATTGTGTTAATATATCTCCTCACTATCCATATCGTCATGATAATTCTAATAGTTTTGTGTCATTCGTACCCTGCTGTTTCTGAATGATGCCCATAGTTTGTAGTTCAATATAAATTTTTGGATATGGTGCTATACTAGAACAAATAGGGCAAAAACAGTCAACCATAACAATTTGCACACTTGAATTATCGGTAAGTCATCAGGTCTCACAAGTTATCACATTTTCACCGAGACTAATATCATGCATGGCTGGCAGTTTTGTACACTGTTTTTGTGTGCCTTGGATGCTTTGCTGTTCCGGTTGGATCCTTTCTTCTCTGTCTGATTGTTACCATCGTTTTTCTAACATTCTGCGAAATAAATAATGTTTCATAAAACGAATTGCTTTCATAGAATATGCCATGCTAAGTCGTCCACAGACTCACAAGAAAAGCACGTGTATGTTAATACCCAAGAGCATATCAGTACCCAGCCTGTGTCAACTGAAAGACCGGAATATGATGATGTCCAGGCAAACTCAGAGATTCGGGTCACGACGTCAGAACAAGACGTTGATGCGTACAGAGAATATACCAGCATAGGCGAGAGACAGCCAGAACACCACTACAGCGGTATGCATACAATTATTTATTAGTTATATATATACATGAAAATTAACATTAATAGATAATATACAACATTGATAATAAAATGAAAACCGATTTAGCTAAAATTCTGAATAAAATACCGTTTTTTGACTTGCTCCGAGAAATACTGATCTCGGTGTTTGTGTTTGGTGCGTTTTAAACACACAGTGTTTATTACATTTCAGATTTGCAGACAAATTAATATGACGGATAATGAGAACTGAGCATACGTACACCAGTGGAAAACGATAATCGTAAATCCGAAAGTGAAACATTTTAACCAATATAGATTCTAAATATTTCTATTTCAACTCGGTTAATATTCTAGATATTGTTTTACGTATTTTTTTTATATTTTCCCATGATTGCGTTTTGTATTGGATGCATTTTGCATTTTAAGATTATTTTTTTCAAATTATATCTAATTATATCTATATATGTGTATGTGCTTGTATTCAGTTTGTGTTTATATATTGATTGTTAATGTTGTTGTATTTTGCTATAACTTTTGTTTCAAAACGAAAATTTTATCTCCATCAAACATAGACAAGTGTCATGTGCCGTTTGTTTGTCATTGTGTAATTGTATGGACACAATTATATGTCCCTTATGTGACATTCCGTGTAGTTTTAGTGATTTCAATATCTCTATGTCCAAGTTCGATTAGTCAAGAGAGTTGTATACCTGCCAATGGTATTGGCATGAAGAGTATGTAATACATTTACTTGCAAAATAGTGTTATCAACAGTGACAACTTCACCTGGATACGTGACCAATGTATAATTGCGAATATTTGACTTTGTTATTAATATGAGCCAGTCTCCAAGAAAACCTGCTATAATGACATTATGTAATTACTATATGTAACAAGATTTTGATAAAGCTCTAAAATAAGGAAAAATACATATCTATTGATTCTATTTTAAGTAATTGACCCATATAGTACTATATCTTAGCTTTAAATTTTTTTATGAATTATGTCGAAAACACATACTTCGTTGCTATGGTGACCAATTTCAGAAAAGTACTCCGATTGAGAAAAACGAGGACTTAGTTGTTTAAGACAGAAGTAGCCTTTCTCTGAATGCAAACAATTTCGATTTTGATTTATATTTTGAAAAGTGAAACATTATTATAGAATTTGGTACTATTTTGAACAGTTTATGTCAAGAATTGATCAAATGGTGTAATATTGAAATACTTATTTCAGTTACTTCGAATAACGTTCGAATGACGTTTGCGACGTCACACAAAAAGCTCCGAATAGGGACTCTACAAAAACAGCTGTAACTTCCTTAAAACTCAAGATATTAACATAATTTCTTTTGCAATTTGCTTATAAAACATTATCCTGTAATACTATCGAAAATCTTAAAGTCAATATCTTTGTCAAAATAGCAGGTTTTCCTGGAGACTGGCTCATATATTTTGACGTCTTAGTGTACTATTGCTTTCGTAATAATAGCGATGTTTTCTTGATCTGTACCATGTCATATCATATCTGAGCATATCATTGGCGAACATAGGTTTGATCAATTTCAAGTGAGTTGTTGCCCTATGATTTTTAATACTTATAAATTTATTTTGTCCGAGCTATTCATTATTAACCATTGGTCGTATTTCATTAAAACGTTGCATAATAGGTCAGTACAACATCTAGTTGTGCATATTGTCGGCGCACATTTGTTGTCTCGATTTTATGGGAGTTATGACCCTTTGTTTTCTGCACTTATAAATGTTGTCTGCACTATTTCTCTGTAATTATTGGTTGGATTCAAACGAAACCTTCTCATCAATACCAATGCGAGTTTTGAATATCGGTTGCACTCGATGGTCAGATCAGATTGCGGGGAGTTATTGTTCTTTCATATTTTCACTTATAAATTAATTTGTATGCGCTATTGCTTATGGTCGTGCTGTCTATACTAAGTCACTGTTTCAAGCAGTATATGGGAGTATTCATCACATTCAGTGATATGTCTTGTTCTATCTGTACCCAAAAAAGCAAATAACTATATGTAGATAAAAAGGTAAAACTAACAGTAAATATGTAATGTTTTCGTGTGTACTTTATATATGTGTGTGCTTATTTGTTTGCTATCCCTATTTTCGATAATGTGTATATTACTTTGAACATGACGGATTGTTTACAGTTGTTGTCCAATAATTACAACTCTACAATTTAATGATATAGCCTCCGGTTAAGAATGTTCTATATTCTAATCACTTCCCAACCTTATGCAGCCTTGTTATAATATCATTTGTTTCACCATTCTATCCACACTAATTAAAATAATAAATATTTGTAATAATGTTAAATAATTACAAATACTAGTATGTGATGCATTTGTATGTATTTGTTCATGTGCTTTTAAATTGTTTAGCCTAGTATTCAGAGCAACGCAATAAAATACCACACATACAGTATATTTTTGTTATATTCCACAAACATAATCAGCTTAGCAATCTCATTCAAATGATCTACTTGACGTATACGCGACACTACTAGCTGGGAACTAAGATTTCTTTAGTTCGAGTTGCTGCTTTAAAAGGATTTTTTTAAAGATTAATGTGTAAATCAAACAATGGTGTGATTATGACGGCGCTTTAGAAAATGAAAAAAAAAACAAGAAAAAATCGAACAGGGAAGGTTGCACCCATCCCAAGCAGACGATGACACACTTTAGCACGATGATATTGTACTACTTAAAATGTGATATGTGTCGATGAATTAGATACCAGTGCATGTAGGTTTAAATTAAACAAAATGACTTTTAATATGTTGAAGTATTTTACGCTGCACATCGTCTTTTTATTTGTTTTAACTTACATGCCTCCTTGTATAAACTGAACATTTTAAAGCAAATAATGAACTCTTTATATTCATAGGTTTTACCTGTTACTTGATTTATGAGTCCACAACAAGTATTATACTCAAACTTTTCATCACATTCAAACATTTTCGAATCTACAATTTCTATTATTGTGACATTTCTGGCCTGAGTAGTACGCCTATAATGATGTACATATAATATTGGATTATCACAGTTCATGATGAGACTGTTGACGTTAGTCATCTTGCTGTCTTTACTGCCAGTTTATTCAGGTAAATATAAGTATTGACGTTCTTTTACTTTTGGAGAAATTTCTTCTTCTTTAATCGACTATGTGATTTAATCGAGATTTTACAAGACTCTAAAGCTGATATAACTGTGTCAGAACATTTCTTGGGGTAATCGTCTCCTTCAGTGATAGAGCTTAAGTGATGCCTTTCCACATGCCCGTCAAGTTTAACTTCCGGCATTGAAAATTAAGTAAAATATACAAGAGTGTATTGTTGTTCTAGAAAGGCAACCATTTACTTTACATAAAATGAGCTTGTTCTCCCTTGAAGAAATGGTTCAAATCTGTAATATAATGTAGCAAAATAAAGAATTGTACGACCTTATTATCTATGTGCAACTTAAACGTGTTATGCGATGTCATTTAACGTTACTCTTTTAGTTACATATTTTCGTTGCTGGTGCTAAAAATTATGTTGCATGTATCATCGATATTATATAACGATTTGTTCTTTGCGTCTCATCGAAAGTTAATCTATGTGTTACATTTCCACATCTGATAAAAAGACAATCGTATACCAATTTCTAGTTACGAAACGTATTTAAACTTATGTCACTAAACTGTAGTTACATACAAATAGAGTGTGTATGTTCTTGTTTTACTTTTAGTTGTAGAACCAATACATGTAACCCCATTGCTTTCAGCTGAAACATGCCAAATCAACAACTGTGCCGTTTGTGATGGCAACTCGGTAGTATGTGATTCATGCCATGTTGGTTATTATTTGGAATCTGGAAATTGTACACAATGCCCTTCACAATGCTCTCGGTGTTCTGACTATTCCGGGCGCGAGTCATGCAATGATGGTTATTATTTGGAATCTGGAAATTGTACACAATGTCCTTCACAATGCTCACGGTGTTCTGACTATTCCGGGTGCGAGTCATGCAATGTTGGTTATTATTTGGAATCTGGAAATTGTACACGGTGTCCTTCAAAATGCTCGCTGTGTACTCATGCGTCTGTATGTCAATCATACGTGGCTTCATACTGGAATCCTGGAGCAAGATGTATATTTCCGTGCTCGTCTGATTGCACTAGCAATGGCTGTGATGATAACGGGGATTGTTATGAAAGTAAACCGGGAAAATTTGGTCCTATGTGTAATCAGGATTGTGCTCGGTGTATTAAAGGTGAATGTAATCTGAAGAAATGTATACATGGATGCAGAGAGGGTCACCTACAATACGATGCAGGATCGGGGTTTTCAGAGTGTTTACCTTGTCCCTCGAATTGTATTACCTGTTCCACTTCACTATATTTTACTCGGTGTCAACAAGGATTTTTCGGGCAATATGATCGAGGGAATAAACGGTGTTATCCATGCAATGAAGAATGTACACAATGTACTTCCATCGATCAGTGTCCACTATGTAGTAATGAATGTATCAACCAAGGATGTGGTATATCAGGTAGTTGTACTACACCATCGACGTCACATACAAGTAAGATAGTATTTATATCGCTGGCTTAGAATTAGAAGGTAATATAAGACTCTGCATCGCAATGCGCTTCTAATGAGCCTACTTTCATGAAAATCGGAAGTGGTCATGATGACCAAACTGAAGTTTAAAAAGCTTATTTTTCCATAATGCTAAGGTCACATTTGCCCTACGAGCTCCGTACGAGTTGATTATGGCAAACTCGCACGGCGGCCGTACGGAGGCCGTACAGATACCGAATGCTCGTGAGAACATCGTATGGATTTTCTTAACTCGTACGAGCATCGTACGGATATCGTTCGAGTGCATCTCTATAGATCAAATTAAAAAATGACGAAATGAGTTATTAAAACTCCATAATTTAATTAAATACGTGGGTAGATCCAAAAGTAATGTCACTGCCCCCATTGTGTGCTTGTTTATGGGCGCAGGTTCATGAAAACGATATCAAAATGTACAGTAATTCATTTCTGATTTACATGAAACGTGCTGCGGCATTTGATTATCATAAGTGAACCATATAAACATTCAAAATATGTCAATGACGTCATGTCGCCGCACATGAAAATAACGGTACGTTTTCATAATCATATTAATTTTCTTTCATACATTATATTTAAACATAAATCGCCAAATCAGACGACAATTGTCTGACGTAACCTTACAACTGTCTGCTGTCTGCTGAAATTTCAGTGGCATCACTCAATTGTGAAACTCGCAATATACGATCAACAGACTGATTACTAAGCGAAAACAATGCAGATTTGTACCAAAATGACGCTGCGCGCAGTGATGCATTTTTTTATTAAAGTAAGCTTAGGAACTTTATGATATACACGGCGACGACACAGGCTCGTATACATGTAGTATAAGCTTTTTAGGGATGACCTTCATCGAATCAATGTCAACAGATGGCCGGAAGACTGGTATGCGGTAGCTACGATAAGAACACCCAGTTTGTTTCTGACGCCGTAAATGTATGTCGACGTTTCAATAATGCGACCATTGTTTATAGAGTTAGATTTTACTTGTGGGACTATCCAGATGACACTAAGAAATAATTTTAACATGCCGATAGCGAGTGCCGGCTGGATTCAACACCTTTAAAGGACGAATAGATGACTGCATGAATTCAGGAGTCTAAGAAGAATACATGGGATGAAAGTTTCAGGAGGAGTTAGTGCCACGGAAGTAACGTCATTATGACGTCGTTGACGTCTGGCTAGCGGCGATGTCCGTTAGTATGCATAATGTATATGCTAATATCTCAATAACTGTTCAGAGCATTTTCATGAAACTTTGCTATCATATTTCAAATAGATTCATGTAACTTTGTGTACAATTTTGTGGTTTTTCTTACATTGTGGACGATTAAATAGAATCAGTGACATTTATTTTGGATCTCCCCACGTATATATATATAGCGGGTCTTTCACGTCTTGTCAATTGAGATAAACTTATTTGAAACGAGTTTTGGAAATTTGTTAAGCGAGCCTCTGTATCAATTGTATCGATTGACAACGAGTATTAGATTATGAGTCAGCAATATTTTGTTTTTTAAAGCACCTTCAATACGACTTGATACAACTAAAGTAACTCTAACAACAACAAATCGCGAAGTTATGTCACAATATGTGACTATAATTATTTTGTTCCATGTTTATTTCGGAGCTAAAACAGCAGAGTGTAGTAATACGAGGGTTGTTCAAATTGGAATGCATCTAAGCACATAAAACATTATCCTTGATAGATTCTAATGAAACAAGCCTTTGATCCCATTGCAGTATTCATCTCCGATATGTATGCGAAGTTTCATTCAGTTATTCATTTTTTTAAATGCGATTTTGTTATCATTCCTAGGTACACTATGCATATACTGGACATGAGCCAAACTGAGATCTTAACGTACCTGATATTTTTTCTGACAATGCGATTTAAGAGTCGTTTGAAACAAATAAAGATCACAAGGGACAATGCTTGACAAATAAGGATGGTCGGAAAGCTCAAAAAAATTCACGCTTCTCAAAACGCCGCGTTAATGGCTGCTGCAGGTGGAGGCAAATTGCTCTGCAATAGCATGTCATCCTTTAAATATTTGGCTTGATAGCGATTGTCGGAGTATTGCTTCAATTTCTGAAGGAATTTACCTTTGTTAAGCTTGGCATTTACTCATTCTCCGTTTTATACACCAAATGTAATGGTAAAACTTGGTTTAAATGGAAAAAAGTGTACATTTCTACGGGCGTCCATGGTACGTTTTGCAATGCATACTTTTGTTATGTCTTTGCTGGCCCATATTTGTTTATGGATCTGTCGCATTGGTGACAAAATGAACCCATGTCTAGTTTGTAGTCATTACATTTGCAAATGGTCGACTTTTGTTATATAGAAACTTGTTTTTGCTATTTTTTGACAGTTTGCAAGGGCATATGTGCTTGCGTCTCAAAGCAGATAGGGGTACCCAAACTATACTTATCGTCCTAATTTTTGTAATATACTTGATAATTGTATGAATCGCTCCTAATGATGTCCCAACACATTGAGCTATATGCCTAACTGTAAATACTTCACCAGATTTCAAAAGAATATTTGATTTTCTCAACCCTTTTCTAGTATGTTGCGGTATTCTGATTGCGTGCATGGGGTTCATTTCCAAATATAATTACACCACTTTTGAATTTCTTAAACTATCAAAAACTTGATGAATATGACATTACATGACACCATTTTACCATACAAGTTATTTTAAATATTGTATTTGCTCCTGCATTAAGAAAACAACGATTATTAAATGAGACCGAATTTGGTCAGAAAAAAATGACAATTTCCCAATTATTTTAGCATTAGTATACACGAGTAGACAGTGTTAAATGGCGTATTGTTACAGCTACACCGAACGGATTTTCAAATGTGAGGTATCAATATAAAGCTAATACAATGATCTTTAATATACAGATCATTAATTTTAAACATTCATTGATACAAAATAGATATAGCATCACTTGCATTCCAATTTGAACAACCCTCGTATGTCATGGCTAAATCATTCGCAGTATTTTAGATGTCTTTGTATGAATGCTACTCGAAAGATGCTTTTAAATAACCGAATACGTTCAGTTACACTCAGATTATAGTTCACCATGAATGCCGCAACATTTGCTTCCCATAATTGCATTACTGGCCCGAGAATTTGACTAATTATGCATATGATATGAATGGTCGTTGATTAATACGGGCATATCAGATCTTTTGAAAAACTTTCACCGCCATGCTTTGAGTTAACACTATGTTCGTCTTTTTAAAGCAGCACCAACCACCCCATTAAGACTTAGTACCACAAACGTTATTCAAACAACCATACATCACAAAGGTAAGTTACAAATCGTCACTAGAATTATTTATACAGCAATATTGGTTTGGATTTAATGTAACAAAGTGTAGAAATATGGACCTGACAGCCATATGTTAAGTGTTCTTGTATTGTATGTGAAAGAATATAATTCTAAAGTTACAGGCGACGACGCTCTGTTAGCTTACACTGACTCGTATAACACGATGGTTTCATTTGCGATCATATTTTCTTTTGCTACAGATGCTTGTATTAGCGATTATGCTTTCGTTTGTGACATTATTTCATTTGTTGCAGGCTGTTTACTTCGTCATTTCTACCATCTGCTCTATGATGAAGGCGTATGCTTCCATGCTCTCGTGTTCGATAATGCGGAATGCATTAAGTTTTAAGGTTTTCAGGCAATAGCGTGCAATAAATGGTGTGCTATCTTGTTGACACATTGTTCCATTTCTCTGTGTGGGTTATGATAAAAACGTGTATAATGTGTACATTCTGCCTAATTCAATTTCAAATTGGTTTACAACTTTACAGCATGTCCGGATGAATGTACATGTACGGACGGTTGTGATGTCCATGGCACGTGTCTTGACACAACAACAAGATACAGTAAATCAAATGGTTCATCTTGTAAATGTACTAAACATAATTACTACGAAGGATTTGGCCATGGAATTGCGACTCGATTCGGTATTGTCGTTGCTGTTGGAGCATTGATTGGTATTGTCGTTTATCTACGTTGAAGGTGATAACATTGTGAATGCCTCTTTCTGTAAATATTACTTCTCAAAATTACTTTATCTTCTTAATGATTTCTGTTATTTTTAAGACTTTCTTGCCCTGATGTTTCAGTTGAATGTTGTCTTTATTAGTTTCGTATTACAACATAAATTACCTGATGGTTCTAGGTCTCAATTTAGGCTCCAAAACCGTCACCATTATAATTTTCAAACTTAAATAATAAATAATCAATCTTTTGGACTTTGACCACTTTCATACGCCCAGAGCTAGCAGTTTGTTTCCTGAGGTTTGTGCCCTTCATGTTCCGCTGCAGAAATAATTATTTAGATGGTTTTGATGTAAGAAGTTTGGTGTATGTTATCATTGTATAATATTTGATATGTGACCCTTGATTTATATTTGAATTGATGAATGGTTTGTAACATTGTATTTTGTATTTCTCTATAACTGTTTCCAAAGCAGGTGTTCTATCTGTACATCTAATGTGTTGGTCGTGTAGCATTTATATGACGTTTTGTAAATGTACGTAAATAATTACTTGTGCATCATATGACATTCCGTGTTAGACATTTTATTCCTTGGTAAATATTTCTTTTAGCCATTCGTTTGCGCTTCAATGTATGATTTGAATATACGGACGTTTGTCTCACGTCTTGGATAACTGTGGTTATCATATAGTATATTAAGCAATGATTTCCTGAAGCGGATTTGAATATGTATATGTTCCTCTTGTTGCAATTGCATACGCTATGTGAGGCTTATAACTGCCACTGCCCAGAACTGTTTGCTGGAAGAGAATGTAGTGTTAGGACTCGTCGCAACTTCACCATAAAACATTCTTACTTTTTCTTTTATATTGATTTACAATATACCGTAATAAATTTGTAATGTTAATAAACATTCTTCGTACACTAATGTGCACACTTATTTACAATGTTCATGTCTAATCTTGTTATACATTGAACGAAGTTGTCGATATTTACATTATAACAACGATTTACATTGTTTAAATCACATTTGTCAAACATGATGGAGGGGGTTAGGTCCAGCATAAGTTTCCACTGCGTTAGTTAGTGCTCGAGTTCAGGAAAAGTTGGTCGACCTTGGGTAAACTTGAATGTCGATTATCGATCAGGAAGTACAAGTTCGTATAATCACACATCGAGTTTAAGGTTTGAAGTATTTAGCGTTGCACAACGTTGTTTTTATCATTAGCATTTCAACAATATAGTTTATGAACCAAAACATTTTCTCGCGCTAATAAAGAAATACTGAAATGTTTATATTCTTAAACTTTAACTGTTTACTTCCTGTTAAAATGTTATATAATATTTCGTTTAAAAAAACCAAACTCATCTTTTGCAGTCAATCGAAACTCTCATTTTATTTCATAATCTCTAATTTACGTGAATACTTTGGCTTTAACTTTGGTTGTAAAATATGGGATTATAACAGTTCATGATGATACTTGTGATTTTAATCACCTTGCTGTCTTTACTACATGTACCAGGTTATTCATGTAAATATACTGTGTTATCTACTACGTATCACGCTTAAAGTCACTCATAACTCAATATGTTTCAAAATATTCAAATTTGAATATACAATGTACGTATTCGTCAGTGACAAAAAATCGTATTTGTAAGTCAATTCGTGTAATAAGGTATGAAATAGGTATAAACAGTAATTAATTCATTTCGAAGACCGTTCATGTCATATTAGAAAATATGTTGTGTATATAGAGTAGTGTTATTTATTATGTCGCATTAGCAGTAAATATTCAATTTACAAATACATGATAGTACTCATGCTTTTAATGAAGTGTAAATTATTCAGCAATGTATTTAGAGCAACTTACTGAATTTATTCACCCGTGTTGCTTTACTTCCAGTTTATAATTATAATACGCTTTCAGCTGAAACTTGTCAAATTGACAACTGTGCACAGTGTAATGGTATCTCGGTATGTGATTCATGCAATGACGGTTACTATTTGGAATTTGATAAATGTGCACGATGTCCTATACAATGCTCACAGTGTATTCATGCGTCCGTGTGTCAATCTTGTGTGAAGGAATACTGGAATCCTGGAGTACAGTGTACATCTCCGTGTTCTACTGGTTGCTATAGAGACGGTTGTGACGATAATGGAGATTGTAATGAATGTTATCTAAGGAAATATGGTCCAAGATGTGATCAAGATTGTACTCTATGTAGAAATGGTGAATGTGATCTGTATAAATGTACACATGGATGTAAAGATGGTTACTTACTATCGGATACTGGGTCAGGTTATTCAGACTGTTACCCTTGTTCTGACAATTGCATAACATGTTCCAACACGACGTATTGTACTGAATGTGAACAAGGATTTTACGCAAACTATTATCGTAATCCATCAACTGGTAGAGGTTTTATGTCGTGTATTCAATGTGAAGCGGAATGTACACAATGTACACCCCCGGATCAATGTCCACAGTGGTGTAAATCTGAATGTATCAAACGAGGATGCGAGCCAACAGGAATTTGTGTGACTACACCATCCACTTCACATACAAGTTAGTCAGTAGATATAGTATATAGTAATGTATGTGATAGATCAATTATGTCATGTACCATGTATAAAGTACACATTGATTTATATACACACTGTATCGTAATTATTCGATTGCTGCTGTGCCTTCTACCTTAGTAGGTATAGTACCGGGGTATTATGTAATTACATGTCCGATGCATTTTAAATGTATGTTTAACTATATACTCAAACGCAGTTACATGTAAATCACGTACGCCATATTTAAGTTGACTACGCCTTTGTAGAGTACAATCATAATGAATAACTGTATGGTAAAGTACTTTGTAAACCGGTATCAAAACCACAGTTGCATTATACAACAAATGTCATCTGCTTCCGATGCATGCGTGCACTGCTGACTAAAGTCGGCATTTTGTTAATCATGCATATGATACAGGGTATTGGACAAACTCCGAGAATATCTGAAATTTGATAAACTTCTTGTAAGTAAACATAATTTGAGTAAATTATATGTTTTCCCTTTTAAAGCTACTTTACCAAAGAGATCAACAAGACTAAATACAAGAGAAGTTACCCAAACAACTGCAAATCACACAGGTAGACTTGTCACTATAACTGTTTGTACCATTAATATAAGCAGAGTGCAGCAATATGTATCAGAGGATTCTAAATATTCGGCAATGTGTTTGGTATTCTTGTGTTCCACACGATCATATTTGTGAAAGAAAAAGTTTATATACTGACGAATGCTCTTCTATACCAGGTGTGTGGACATTAACACACGAGCTTGCACCTGCAGCTAACAAATACCAAAAACTATCACTTTATTGTATTTAATGAACATTTTGGCACGAAAAACTGCTTATTTAATTTCTTTTCACTGTAGAAAGTGTGCATTATTTGTCTCAATTATTATTACAAGCGACTAAAATGTTATCAGATACTTTGAATAATCATTCAAGACGATGTTTTGCCGATGGCATTTTAGTTTCAAATGTAATTTTCTACAAATTGCTGGAAAATGTGTACTGTCTTTTTGTTGAAAGCCTTTAAAAGTTATGAATAACCTGCCCCAAATACATTCGTACATGGTTTTAGATTTTCGTAACTATGCTTTTGATTGAGACATAAACTATTATGGTAACTTTCAATTTGGTTTACAGAATGTCCAAGTGAATGCATGAACGATTGCGATGCCAATGGAAAGTGTCTTGATATAACAACAACAAGCTATACAACATTTGGTGGTTCGTCTGGTTTAAACACAGAAAATAATTACTACGAAGGATTTGGTCATGGGATTCGAACTGGAATCGGTATAATTGTCGCCGTAGGAGCATTGATTGGCTTCATTGTTTTCCTCACTCGAAGGTAATCACTTTCCTGTATAAGACATCAATAAATAAAATAATTGTTTTAAATCCTTTCATTTTAATGGATTTGAGCGTTCTATTTAATGAAACAATTTGTATATACATTTGTAGAACGAAGTGCTTTCACACTATGTGTCGCACCAAGTCGTCAACAGACATCCGAGAACAGCACGAATATGTTAATACACAACTGCATACAAGTATCCAGTCTGCATCGAATGACAGACGAGAATATGATGATGTCGAAGCCAACGCTGGAATTCGTGTCACGGCGTTAGAACAAGGAGTTGATGCAGACAGAGAATATACCAGTATAGGCGAGAAACTACCTGAACACCACTACAGCGGTATTAAAGACACAATACATGTATTTCGTTTGATATAATACATTGATATTAAAATCAGTTAATATTAGTACATGTATAACTCTTAAAATAATATAATGAAAACTGACTTTAATTAATTAAAAATATTGGAAATGATAGGATATATTGTTGAGGCCGTTGTAAATGACTTGCTCCAAGCAATACTGATTCCGGTGTTTGGCTGCATACTAAAGACGTGTATTTATATACATGTGTATTTCAGATTTGCAGAGAAATTAAGATGATAGGAAGTGAGTAATGTCCTTACAGTCAAAACTGGAAAACGATATCCCATAAGTCTCGCTCAGAATGCGTCCATTAAAATGGATTGTAGAAATAAGTGTTCGTATACATGTGAAAGATGATAATGTCAAATCGACATAATTTTGCAACACGTTAAGACGTTTGATATGGGCGTTTGATTTTCTTCCGTATTTTGTACCACGTACATATCGACATGATGTCATTTAATTTTATTCTGGTATTTTCCTGTGACTGTCTTTATCAGGAGTGTCTCTGTAGAAAATGCTGAAAATTGATACGCCTGTTGATGAAGTGGTCGGCAAATATGCTGATGATTTTGAATTTTGGTGTTACATATATTTATATGTATACATGTACTTCTGTCATTTAATTACATAGCTGATGTAACGTTTGTTACTGTTGTATCATTTTGCTATCAACCTCACTAAAACTGAAACTCTATGTTCATCAACTATAGACAAGTGCCCTGTGGCATTTATTTGCCTTTGTGTAATTGTATGTACCTGTATAATGTATTGCTCATAAAAATGATATGCCTGAGTGTTTAGTGTATGATCATGTGCACTTCCGTGTTCGATATTTCATTCAATTCGTTCAGTGATTCGTTTTCAATTGAATTAATGGGCTGTAGCAACTGTAAGTGTACATTTGTCCCAACTACATACTCACATAGTCAAATATTAGGTTTGCGGTTAGCAAAATGATACAAAATGAATATAGACCTTACAATGTTTAAACCCGTTCTCTTATCATTGAACACACGCATATTCAGTTGAAAACATTCGTAGACGATTTCTATGATCATTCTTTATCAGAAAATTCCTGACTGTTTATATCATCTCCCATTTCTATCTTCACATTCTCGAGAAAAAGAGGTTTGAAAATGGGCATGGTTCATAATATATTTCCCGTCACGTGCTAGTATGGTTTAGTCCGGTCAGACAAATGTAGAATAATCAATTAATCACCAAACTTAATTCGGAGACATTTCGCTACTTTGTTTGGGAAATGCTGGTACTTTGTTCGCGTGGTTCGTACTTGTTTTCCAAGAGAACACTTATATATGCATTAAATTGTGCGAAACCATTTCCTCGACATCTAATTATTATCAAATTGTCCTACATTTAAGTACACGATGTCAACATTGTCTGACGTGCTGAATCTGTTGATATGACGTATTAAAGAATGGTGTTAGAAGTTTAAAAAATAGTACAAAGTATGTTTAAAGGAATGGTGCAATTATCTTTTTTTCAAAACTAGAGACAGGACACATAAGACTAATTAAGTTGACGGTATGTTAAACTCCATATTCAATATTTTAAACCGGGCCGTATTTGTTATGTAAAGAGTTAGCAATAATAAATAGTTTTACCAGGGTACGAGTACTTCCTAATTGTGTAATATAATAGTTTGTTTTATACAGTCCCCCAAATATAGTACATATTTTTTGTAGCTAATCTATTAAATGAACACTCTCTCGTGTAGCAATAGATCAGAAAAAACATAATTACACTACGTATCAAAATTGGCGTATATAATTGAATGCTATACCTATAATTATAGACATGTATATATAGAACATCAAGGTCAAGAAATTAGCTGAAACATGTACATATGTTCGTCGCCAAAATAACTTGTCGATTGAATACAGAAACCAAGCACTAAGTAATACAAAAGTACATAAAAATACAGACAAGACTTAGTATGCAGAGTATTTATTATAAACACGTATCGGATTATAACTGCGTATGATGATACTGGTGACGCTAATTAATTTGCAGATTTTACTTCCAGTTTATTCAGGTAAATATGTTTATTGTATTGTCATTTCCTTTAATTTCAACCGAACATGGTTCAATATACTGATTCGAACGTATAGTTTTACTGATTGACTATGATACTGATCTAGATGATTGTCCATTATTTAAACCAGAACAAGCCGCTGATAGCTCGTTTGCGACGTAATCTGTCACGTGACTCCACTCTTGGTGTCCCCATTATAGTAGCATTTAGATATGATATGGACTCAAACTAAGTTGATCTTTTACAGAACGTCGACAGTTAGATGGAATCACATGTCCATGTAAAGTGCCCTAGTCCACCTATAGGACACGTATTGAGAGACTTGTAGACGTATTTTATATCAATTGATTATTTAAGTAAACTAAAAGTGAGAATAAGAAAATGTCGACAATCATCACGTTTTAAAGAAATGCCACCGAAAGTGGACAAGGCATAAACATGTTAGGTCTCATTTTCGATTTGCTACTAGTTAATAAATCCAATAAATACTGGCAAACACATTTCTCTTTCAGCTGCAAATTGTCCAATTTCCAACTGTGCACAATGTAATGGTAATACGGTATGTGATTCGTGCAATGATGGTTATTATTTGGAAGTTGGCAATTGTACACGATGCCCTTCACAATGCTCACAGTGTACTTACAGTTCACAATGTATGTCTTGTGTGACGTCATACTGGAATCCTGCAGGACGGTGTGACTCTCCGTGTTCTACTCGTTGCTGGAATAGTGCTTGCGAGGATACCGACGGACGTTGTTATAAATGTAAAGACAGTAGCTATGGAGCAGGGTGTGATCAGGATTGTGTGCTGTGTCGTAACGAAGAATGTGACCGAAAGCAATGCACACACGGATGCATGGATGGTTATATACAATACAGTGCAGGACTAGATTTTTCAACTTGTGCTCAATGTCCAACATATTGTATAAAATGTTCTAATACATCGTTCTGTACTCAGTGTGAACATGGATTTTATGGACAATATCATCGCCTTGCGTATGGTAGAGGTATTATGTGGTGTTATCCTTGCCAGGGGAGCTGTACTCAATGTACGTCGATTGGTCAATGTCCAGACTGTAATATTGAGTGCATAAAACAAGGATGTGGGATATCAGAAAATTGTATGACCACGCCCTGGACGCCAGGTAAAAGCAAGTCATTTTGCATTACTATTATACCTCCATATAATTCATAAGCAACCTAGACGTTTTGATTGGCCGAGAATACACCAAGTGTTATGCGACGTTTTGAATGTTACCCTTATAATGGCTGACTGGAGGGTAACATTTTCAATCACTCTTATTATCATTCATCATTAATTTAGACGTTGTGGTGATTTAGAGAAACAATGTGATCAGGTAAATTAAGAACACCTTGATCGATGCGAGGATCGAATGCGACACTGTTTGTTATTAGTTTGCACCAGTCCTGTACATACTTGTGGAAAGATTCGAACTTATACCAAAATAGAAAGGGCATTACCTCCCTTAAAATCGATTCCACCCACGTGCACCCACGATTTGCACAACTAGACTTGGTACTTATGAATCACGCAAACTTACCTTGAAAATCCGACCAGAAATAGCGCGGAAGAAATTTGCACTGACCCATTGACCATCAGACCAACCGATCTACCTCAAGCACGATTGGAGTGTAATGAACTTCATACAGACATGGTAGTAGCGATGTTTTAATTTCGACAATCGAAGACTTCAATTGTTTGCAACAATTGATGCGTTCATGTTTGACGGTGCTAAATGCTATCAGTCTATTTCTACGCCTGTTGTACTCGTATGTTTGTGAAACATCTAGAAGAAATAGTTTCGCGTTTTTGTTTTTTAATTCAGCCATGATTGTCAACCTGTAAAATATCATACTATTTTTCTCCTTAGATGTCTTTAAAACTAGGTTATTGGAATCAACACTTACTGTATGAATTGTAATTGTCAACGTTGGTTTAAAGCATGTCCAGTAGAATGCATGGAAGGTTGTGACAACCATGTACTCTGCCTTAATACAACAACAACGACTAATAAACCTGATGGCTCACTTGACCAAAGTACAGATAATAATTACAGCAATGTGTTTGGTCATGGAATAGCAACTGGAAGCGGTATTGTCGTTAGTGCGGGAGCATTGATTGGCATTGTTGTGTTCGTCTGTCGCAGGTATTCATCTCGTTAATATGTAGACATTGAGCCGACTGAAATTATTACTTCTCACTCTCATTACTTCTCACTCGTTATCGTCCTGGTAATTTCCGTGTCTTCTTCTATTTAATACAGTTCATTTAACTTGTAGAGCAAAATGCTTCCACAAGTTGGACAATGCGAAGTCATCCGCAGACACACAAGAACAACACGTGTATGGAAGTTCTGAAGAGCAGTCCGTATCCAGACCGGAATATGATTATGTTGAAACACACTCAGAAATTTATGTCGCGATGTCAGAAGAGGCGGTTGATATGGAGGGAGAATATGTCAGTTTAGGAGAGAGACAACCCGAACAGCGTTACAGAGGTAGGCATTAAATTTATAATCATTTTATTTTGTTTGTAACCAGAATTGATATAATAAGATTTGCTGATGCGACAGATGTGTGGTTTACTCCAGGCAAATATGAGTCCGATGTTCGTATTTGGGTAAAGCTTTTTACTAAACACATACTATACACATGAATGTATTATTATATTTCAGATTTACAGACACATTAACATGATAGAAAGACGTAAATGATCGGGAAACAATAATCAATATGTTAAACATAAATCGAGACCATTAAAATTGATTAAATGGTTGAAGAAATGCGTGTCCATGTGTTCCAACTTCAGGCAACTGTTTGAACGCACCTATATGTTGAATAAAGTCACATGAGCTGTGTATGATTGTCATTTGTCACTAGATGTCAATGTTTACTGCATTGTTCCATGCTGATGTCCTTATCAATGTCCAATGATCGGAAGCCTGTACCAATTGATGATCAAGAAAACACCACGAATGGTGAACCTATACAACAAGGCAAACTGCATACAATGAAGAACAAGCTTGATGATTACGTTCACCGTAGAAATCGTAACATTAATTATACATGCTTACTATTTGAAAACAAACTGAACGAACTCATAAACATTCACATACCCTCAAAACAACTATCGGGAAACAAGACCAACAAACCCTGGATAAACAGGGAGATATTACTTGAAGACACGGTATACAAGACAGAAAATTCTGGGAAACAAAAAGACAGAAATATTTACGAAGAGGCCAGAAGCAAGACACAGAAAATAGAAAGCCTAATAGAGCACCAAACAGGTGATACTGATATACTAGTACAAAAATAATCTGGAATTACATCAAATCCCTAATGAAAGACAATTTCTATTGTATCTTTGGTTAGAGTTTCTATTAGATTGAGATTGTCTCCCTTAGATAAGTTTTAAGTCAATGGGAGACAGGCCAAGTACCTATCAAGCTCCTAGATTGTAAAAAAACTTTGAATAACCTTTCATCTTTTTCTGCATTAAATAGTACATGGATTTTAATTTGGATTGACTTCCTTTGACACAAAAGTTCCAACAGCTATTCTTGCTACTTTTATTGTTTCTTATATCACGAATTCCACACATATGGATTTGATTATTTTTCTCATGTATGCATGTACTTGTCAGTATTACATGATTGCGTTGTCATGACCATAACCCAACCGGACATACTTATATATGAACCAGTGATCTTTCTATCATCATTTGCTGTTTATTTGGTTTGTGTTGTTTAATAATATGCCAGATGCTTAAGTATGTGTTAGAAATTAGCTTTAGGTTGTTGTTCTCTTATTTTCTTAGTTGTAATTAATGTTAGCTTATACATATTTTGAAGCTTTAGGCCATGTTTATGTCAAAATTGCATGCCCATATGTGGGTCCAAAATTGGAAATAAAACATTATCTTATCCAGCTTATCTTAAATACCTACACTTGTTTATGCTTGTACATTAAATTGAATGACATTAAAGTTTCCCCTTGACTGTTAGAAATAAATGGTTAAACATGAGTTATTTCCCCTCGACTATGACAGGAACGTATATGTTTCTGACTATATGGAATGACTGTTGGGAGTAGTTATTTCCCAAAGCAGCGAGTTATAATGTTAGAATGATTTTCCCCAAACATTATATAGTAAGAATAGCAAATCATGTTTCATGCTCTTTATTACTTTGTTAAGCGAACATTATCCCGCTTAAGTTTAGCTGAATATCGAACACACGAGTTTTGTCCGCAGTTGACGCTTTTATACAAGGTGTAAGGTAGGTGATGTTCGTCCATCTAGTAGTCGAGGTTGACCATGACTCCATCTAGTTAATTGAATGTGCTTTGTGTGTCCGGATATGACTTGTTAGGACTATCCGGGCACGGAAATACCTCCCATATGTTGGACACATGCGTTATATGCAGTTTGCAGTACTAGTTTGCGTAACGCACTCTTCCTCGTGTCCATCCCAATGCGTTCTGCCTCCGAGAGTCTAGCTCCTTAAGCGATACTTGAGCGCTAGGTAGTGCGAACTCTGGCTAGTACTTCCCAGGTGTTGGTGTGGATGCTGAATGACTTAAGTGAGGCCTCGAACATGTCTTTGTATCTTTTCCGCTTACATCCTATTGTTCTTGAGCCATTCTGTAATTCACCGCACAGGAGCTGCTTGAGAATTATTTCGTCTGTCATGCGAACGATATGGCATGTCCAGCGAACCTGTGACTGTTGCATGATGACATACACAGAAGTGAGGTTAGTACGTACGTGACATCATGTCTGTGTCTGGAATCTTGTCTTGTCACCTTTTGTTGAGTAGTCTGAGTATGCCGGTCATGTGAAAATGATTTAGTTTCCTTGCGTGTGTAGCATACACTGTCCACGTCGCATACATACAAGAGAGCTGTCAGGACCCCTTTCTTGCTGTCTATGTGTTAGGTAAACACTAGGTGCTAGCTGGAATACTTTCTCGTGTACTCAAGCTGATGAGGTCGTACACACACACATTGCGTTCTGTCGATACTTCCATATATTTGTAACTAGTACGCGTCGATGGGATGGTGTATGACCATTGACACCAAGGGTAGCATTGATTCAGTATGTTGTGGAATGGTGGAATGATTTAGATCAGCATAGACTATTATACACTCTCCTCTCCATCGGCTGACATCATAAACTTCCATAGCTATAGTTAACGGTACAGTCCAGAAACAGTTAGTCGATCTCGGTTTTAAAAAGATATGTATGTTGATTTTGAATCAGGAAATACATGCTTGTATGTTAATATACAAATATCAAATTTTTAATATGTCGAACGATGTCAAGCTGCACAGCGATTTTTTCCATTTGCATTTAAATAGTTAAGTATATAAACCAAAACGTTTTGTCAAGCAAAAACAATGTATGTACTAAAAACTTTACCCGTTTACTTCCTGGTGTATTTGTATATTTCAATTTAAACATTCCCGTATTCATTTTCTCTCACAGTCGTGCTAAACCTTCTACATGTTCTCTTATTTACGTGAATACTACGGCTATAGTTTTGAAAATATAATATGAAGTTATCACAGTTCATGACGAATAGGGTGACGCTAATCATCTTACTGACTTTACTGCCAGACGAGTATTCAGGTAAGTGTTCACATCTTACTCCACTCCAAACATTTAAAAAGATTCAAATTTGACTAAACTTGTCCGTCCGTGAACAAATCGTTAAATTCACGTGATCAGTAAATAACAAATAAACATGAATGCAATTACTAGTAATACGCTGTGTTAAAACAATTGTGGTTCATACATTTGTGTATTAGAAATCGTCCTGTATAAAGAGCAATGCTTGTTATTTTGTCCCATCGACGGTGAATGATATTAGTATTCTTGCTTTTAATAAAACACACATTATAAAGCAACGTTTTCAGAATAACTGGCTTAGTTATTTCACAGCATGTGTTTTAATTATGTCATTCATTCTTTACATCTAGTTAATAAAAATCAATAAATGTACTCATATTATGTTTTCAGCTGAAACTTGTCAAATTGACAACTGTACACAGTGTAATGGTAACTCAGGGTGTGATTCATGCAATGATGGTTATTATTTGGAAGCTGGTACATGTGCACGATGTCATATACGATGCTCACTGTGTACTCATACGTCCGTATGTCAATCTTGTAATAGGGCATACTGGAATATCGAAGCAGGGTGTAACATTCAGTGTTCTACTGATTGTGATAGAAGTGGCTGTCATGATACCACAGGGAATTGTTATGCATGTGAACCTGGGAAATATGGTCCAAGATGTGCTCGGGATTGTGCTCTATGTAGAAACGGGGAATGTGATCTGTATAAATGTACACATGGATGTAAAGATGGCTATGTACAATCGGATACAGGATCAGGATATTCAGACTGTTACTCTTGTCCTAACAATTGTACAACGTGTTCCAACACGACGTATTGTACTGAATGTGAACAAGGATTTTACGGATATTATTATCGTAATCCAACAACTGGTAGACGTAATATGTGGTGTTATCAATGTCAGACGGCCTGTACACAATGTACACCCACAGATCAATGTCAAGAGTGGTGTAATACTGAATGTATCAAACAAGGATGTGAGGCAACAGGGAGTTGTGTGACTACACCATCCACTCCACATACAAGTAAGTCAGTATTTATGTAATATCGCTATACAGTTGGTAGTTCAACTCATAGGCACATGGTTTCAAATTGTCTGACTGGAACATATTTGAGTATACCATATATAGAGACTATTGACTTAGATAATTTTAAACCATGTGCCTATGGTTCACTATGCCTTGTATAATGTACCCTTGAGCTATGAACATTATTGCAAGAGAGTACACCAAACTATACGGTGCTAATCATTCTGTTCATAGTCTAGTGTCTTCGATCCTAGAAGTATGGAAGCCCTGTAGGGCACTTTTGTCTTATGACTTATAACTTGTGACTTGTGGAGGCCCCAGAGGGCACTTTTGACTTGTGACTTATGACTTGTGACTTATAACTTGTGACTTAGGAGTTGTGACCAAACAAACTATAAATATATTTGTATGCTTTATCTTTCTTTACGTCCAACAATAACGTGGATAAAAATGGATGATTCGTGAATCGGATTTTTATATTTAGCAAGACAGGTAAGTCAGTTTAAGTTGCATTATTAAAATAAAAACGAATTTACTATCATTCTTCTACATAAGAGTTAGGTTTAAAATTCTTCTTTATCGATATGTTATTGCATACAAAGTTAGTGTTGACGTTGCTATAATATATTTCCCACGTTTAGATAGATTATAATTGTATAATTTTAGCGTCACTATCGTGACGAAACTTTTGGTTAAGAGAGGTGAATAGAATGGCCAGTGTAATTAAAATGTTTGTTTGTTTTTGCAGGTGGAGATAAAATGAAAATCTGCTTTTATTGTCATGGAATCCTCAAAATATCTCTTGTGGAATATTGCATAAAAGCTGTGAAGAACACCACTACTGCAGTGGACAGAAATGCATATACTTACAATAAACCCGCTCAAGTTGAGCATAAATATCATTGTCTCGTTATGAACCTATATACTCAAATGGATGTTATGGTTGATATAGTCGACAGTGAAATACAAACCCATCTGGACTGAGTGGCATAAAATAGGAAAGTTTATAATATAGGATCCCTAAGACCCTGTACCATGCTAGAGTACAACTTTGATGATATACATGTACTCCAATTGATTTTGAGATGTTGGAAAGGCATGTGTTTAATTCCAAACAGTGTGACATGTTGTTAGTCGGTTTTGTTATGGTGAGCCACTTTAGTATAAGTTCATGTATATGTTGCTCTAATAATTTTGACATGTTGGTCTAATGCTTCATTTATTCGTATAGCAACCCACTAATATGGCTATAACGTCAAGTGTATTTCTGCATGTCAATTAAGATTTCGATTGTGACTTGTGACTTGTGACTTATGACTTATGACTTATGACTTGTAACTTGTGACTTGTAACTTGTGACTTGTGACTTATGACTTGTGACTTGTGACTTGTGACTTGTAACTTGTGACTTGTGACTTGTAACTTGCGACTTGTGACTAGTGACTTGTAACTTGTGACTTGTGACTTGTGACTTGTGACTTGTGACTTGTGACTTGTGACTAGTGACTTGTCACTTGTGACTAGTGACTTGTGACTTGTGACTTGTGACTTATAACTTGAGACTTGAAACTTGTAACTAGTGACTTATGACGTGTAAAATGTGAAATACACACTATCTTTGATAAACTTATAGACAGCAAAATGTATCATAACAAGTGTCGTTATTATAAATGTTGTAATTAAATATGACAGAGTTTGTTATCCGTCGTTTGTTATCAATAAGCCCAAATCATGGAATGATATTAAATCATGGAATTGACAATGTTTTGGGTCTTAATTGCTTTATTTTGTATACGAAGCTAACACAAATACAGTATTATGTTGCAAAGGATGAACGGTAGACAAACACACATTTGAAAATGACAACTTTGAGTCTGCTGCATTACATGTATTTCAAATCATGACAGAATAGTGTATTATTTTTATAGATGTTTGACTATGAAATCAAACCTATACGGATAATATAAAGCTATCTAGAAAAGCTTAGTTCATAGGCGCGATAAATAACAATGTATTGATATCCACAACTTGGAATTTGTTTGCAAAACCTTAAAATGTTCTACTTCACCATTATGGTACAACACAATCACATACAAAATCTTTTCTAGCCCATAGTGTCACACAATTGCCAAATTTACATTTGAGCCGGTTGCTTTGCTGGATATAAAGACAATGCAGGTAAATAGGTATGCACCGCGACATCATTTGTGGAACCAAACGCACCGAACATACACACACAGCACGGACATTCCAGTTTCTTCACCTGGAAAAATGTAGAAGAACATATAATTATTACTACTTTAACAAAACTTAAAATCTATATGTATAATCCGAACTATCTGTCTCAAATGAGACGCACAAATGATAGCGAAAAGGAAGCAAACCATTATACTATGTATGCACATGTACAGGTATAATACCATGTGACATTATGCTATTACATGAACGGTATTCTAGTTAATGGTGTTAACAATTTAGAATAACGGTTCGATGCCTTCAACAATGACGATTTCAATCAAATAAAACTAATACCGACTTACCTGACTCACTATAGACTATTATCAGGTAATTCCGATTCAGACAGCATCCTTCACCATCCATGATGCCCAAGGAAGTGTGCGCAGATTTATTAGTAGAATGTAAGTCACAAGTCATAAGTCACAAGTCATTAGTCACAAGTTCTAAGTCACAAGTCACAAGTCACAAAACCTAAGTCAATAGTGCCATCCAGGGCTTCCATATAGAAGGGAATGAATAACCCTAATTTGCCGAAGAACATTATTATAGAGATCTGTACTACATCAGCTACACATAAAGCAGTTGAGTCATGTTGCATACTAGAATAGCATATGTGATGTGCTTTGTATGTTTTTATGTTTTATGTGCTCGGAGTTTTTAAGTTTTGTGCCGCCTTCCCTACTTATATTTTTGATATTCATACCCTGGTGAATTACAATACTAATACAAAACCTTTGTAACGCATCATTAATTAGGCAAAGATCCGTCAACAATGCAGCGTGATCTGTGGATATTTATGAATGTTACACAGTGCTAGTATAATTATCATCGTAGTTGCATACGTAACCGGTGACAGTATAGTTTAATACCATTTTTGTAAAGAATACGTTTTTCGAGGGTTTGACATTTCGTTGATTTCGTTGTTTAACTTGACCACGAAATCTAAATCCCAATGTTAATGGACCTCTCATATACAGAAGATGGGTTTACCCTTACATGTTTAGTAATCCACGAAATTGCTACACAACAAAATGCATTTATAAAAATCCACGAAATTTAATACCCACGAAACTATGTGATTTTACAGTATATCATAAAAGAATGGTCAAAACTTGTACTGCTACAATACTGCTACAACTATCTGTGGCGTACAGTACTGACGTGTATTGTCCCAACAGGAATACTGATGAATAATTATACATGGCCATGGACTTATTCCGTGCATATCGATATGTTTAGTACATATTTACTGTCTTCATTTGAGCAAATAATATGTTTTTCTATCTTAAAGCATCTTCGAAGAGGTCAACAACAACTACAAAACACAAAGGTACGTTACAACTTGTCGTTATTATCATTTTACCTATTTTTTTTTTCGAACTAATTTAGCATAGTGCAGTAATATGTATCCAGCAGTCCTAGCTGAATTTTCTGAAATATCTTAGTTTTTCTATTGCAAACGTCTTTTTATTATTTTTATTATTATATTATCATTATTATATTATTATTAGTATTATTATTATTATTATATTTATATACCGGTAGCACTTTCATCATGTAATTACACGTTCAACGGTCATAATAAATGCATGATGGTTAACGATTTGATGTACATGTAAGCATGCATGCATTATGAAACATATATACAGTTTAGGGATCAAAAACATGAATTGTCAGCAGACAAGTTAAAACAAATATAAACATAAACTGTTTCAAATCCGCTTGGTTGTGTAAGCTGTATGGCAAGTCCAATGCGCAATACTATGTTAAAATATTACGTTAGTTTAATTAGTTGACGCATATCACTGAAAAAGAATCTCTCATTGAAAATTGCACAGAAAATATACCAAATTTTTCTTTTCAGCACTCACATATCAGTTTTATACATTTTCCTCATTTAAATTAGCAATCTATGATAAATAATTGGCTCATTTTATTATATTTTCGAATTTGAGTGTTGAGTGTAGGTTGGAATTCAATGCGAATATATTTTAAAAAATGTTCACTGCCTTGATTTGAGTTAACGCTATGTCTGCCTTTTTTAAGCAGCACCAACGAACCCAATAAGTTATGATACGACAGAAGTCACTACAACTACTATACAAAACCTAGGTACGTAACACAATGTTAATATAGCTAAGAACATTTGACCTGACGAATAATTTGAAAAATTGTATATGATGGACTGGTGTAATTTTCAAAAACATAATGGTATAAAAGAATAAAGATTGCTTCAAACTTTATTGTCTAAGCGCCGATAACACAGACTCAGCTAAAATGTGCATGCTGCATTCAAGCCTCTATGATAACAGAATTGTTTTGGCCCATTGGGTCTTACACAAAAGGAGAATAAAAAAGGGACACAAATCCATGTTATTCTTGTCACTTTGGTTTCTGCTAATAGCTGCCTGGACAAAGACGACAATGGGTCCCAAATGAATCACATGCATTTCAGATGCCAGATGTGCACAAAGATTTCTTAATCGGGTGTGTTCAGACGAACATTGATATTCATTAAAATTCGAGTAGTGTAATTGGATATATATTTGCTGTGCAAATTGCTAAAAGGTAGCGTTATTCTATCTTGATGGTACATTTATTTCTCCGTTATTTGGTTTGTCTTGGACGAAGCTTGTAAAATAAGGACAGTCTGCACCATCCTTCAGTATCATTAACGTTATAATCTTGGAATGTCTTATCGTTACATGTATATTATTAAGACATTTATGTAACCTTTCAACTTTGGCTTACAGGATGTCCAGGTGAATGCTCAGAAGGTTGTGATGTCCATGGTAAATGTCTTCATACATTAACAAGAGACAATTACTACGATGTATTTGGTCATGGAATTGCGACTGGGATTGGTATTTCTGTTGCTGTAGGAGTACTGATTGGCATTGTCGTTTACCTACATCGACGGTGATTACCTCGTTTATACATTTTACATGAACCTTATTCTGTACATATATCTTCTCACTATTTGTTCATTGTCATGATGGATTCAAACATCATCAAGTCTCACTATTCATCATTTTCACCGTGACCACTAGCATGCAGAGCTGGCAGTTTTGGGCACTGTTCTTTTGTGTGCATTTGATGATATGCTGTATCTTTTGAATGCTGCCTCCCCTGTCCGATTTGTTAATATCTTTGACCTTATATCTTGAAAAATAAAACATGTTTCATATAACGAATTGCTTTCATAGAATATGCCATGCTCAGTCGTCCCCTGACTCACGAGAAAAGCACGTTTATGTTAATACCGAAGAGCATACCAGTACCCAGTCTGTATCGACTGATAGACCGGACTATGATGATGTCGAGGCAAACTCAGATATTCGTGTCACGATGTCAGAACAAGACGTTGATGCAGACAGAGAATATACCAGTATAGGCGAGAGACAACTTGAACATCACTACAGTGGTATACATAAAATTATTGTATTAGTCATATCTATACATGTACATTAACATTAATAGATAATATACAACTTTGAAAATGAAATGAAAACCGACTAAAACCGAGCTAAATTTCTAAAATAAAATGAAATACCGTTATTTTACTTGATCTAAGTAATACTGATCTCGGTGTTCGTGTTTGGCGCGTTTTAAACACACAGTGCTTATTACATTTCAGATTTGCAGACAAATTAACATGACAGGAAGTGAGAACTGAGCATACGTACACCAGTGGAAAACGATAATCGTTATTCAGAAAGTGAAACATTTTAACCAATATCCGTTATAAATATTTCTAATTCAATTAGGAAAATATTTATAGACATATTTGTATTTGTTTAATATTTTCCCGTGATTACGTTTTGTATTAGATGCATTTTGCATTTTCAAATAATCTTTTTCAGATTTTATCTATATATGTGCATGTGCTTGTATTAGTTAGTATATTAATTGTAACTGTTGCATTTGTGTTTTATTATAATATTTGTTTTTCAAAACGAAAGTTTTATCTTCATCAACCATGCAGTTTGTTTGTCTGTGTGTAATTGTATAGGCACAATTATATGTGCCGCATGTGCCATTTAGTGCAGTTTCGCTAGTAAACAGTGGAGTGCCCCAGACCAGCGTCCTTGGCCTTATCATGTTATAAATGACCTCACTACCAAATTGTTTCGAAGACCAGGCGTTTTGCAGATGACTGTGTGGTGTATCGGCAGATAAACACTGCTGCAGGCACTAACATCCTACAAGGGGATCTTACAACACTGACAGAGTGGGAGAAGAAATTCGGTGTGTCTTTTCACTTGGCAAGGTGCAGCATACTAAGGATCCATAATAAGAAAACCACAATCGTGTCAGGCTACGTACTGAATGGTGCCACTCTAGCCACAGACAGTGAGTCCCAAGTACCTTTATGTCAATATGACTGGCAATCTCAACTTGAACACACATTATGACAAGACCGTGAAAAAGGCAAACAGTACGTTTGGTTTCTAGCGCCGAAACCGTCGAATATCAAAGGAAGCAGTGAAGTCTAACGCCTACTACTCGCTAGTCAGTCCACAGCTTGAGAACTGCGCATCAATATGGAATCCCCATACACCGAACCATATTTGCCAGGTAGAAATAGTGCAGACAAGAGCTGCAAGGTTCGCAATCAACCTTTACCATAATACCAGCAGCGTTATTGACATTATAAGCTATCTAGACTGGGTGACACTGGAGAGTAGAAAGAAGAAGGCACAGTTGACCTAATTCTACAAAGTTGTCAATTGGACATTCCTGTATTCCAGCATCTCTCACCGGCTACATCATCTACTAGAACCAGACTTTTCCATTCCAAGTAATACTGCCAACCTTTAGTCAATACATCATGCTACTCTAACTCCTTCTTTCCGAGAACCACATCATCATAGAACAATTGTCGGCATTAATCGTGGACGCACCCGACTAGACATCTTTCAAGCGACCAGGGTCAGCTGTAAGTATATCATCGATACTTCAAAGGGATGTGTCGGTTGTGGCTACCATAACCGGAAAGGTCTTGGTTTAGGAAGACGAAAACGCAACTGCCGAACACTATCATACACTTACTCTTAACTTTGATCTATCACACGTATCTTCTTACTTTTCTTTCTGTTCACAACGTTTTCCTTATTGAGAAACCATTCGTCGCGGAAGGTCAAGTGTGACCGCGTCGATGTACAATGTAGATGTAGACTACAAGTATAGGAGCACAGTGCAAATAAAATACACATTACTCATGTACTAAACAGTTGCATGTTTTTATTGTATCTTTGGTTAGAGTTTCCATTTTATTTAGATTGTCTCCCTTAGATAAGTTTTAAATAAAAGAGAGACAAGCCAAGTCACTTATCAAGCTTTTTGCGTTCAATAGTACGGATTTTAATTTGGATTGTCTCCTTATGACACATAAGTTCATCGGTGGCTATTCTTGCTCCTTTTGTTGTTATTTCTTCTATAAAGAATTCCACACAAGCCATACGAATTTGATTATTTGGCTCATGTATGCATATACTTATCTGTATTACATGATTCCGTTGTCATGACCATGACCCGACCGGACATACCTGTATGCTAAATAGTATTTTTTCTATCATTATTTGCTATTTGTTTGATTGTTGTAAAAGGTGATTCCCAACTCTTAAATTTTTCTGTACAAGAGGTATCAAACACCTGATTTTTATGAAGTACACACTCATGATAGTGATTGAGCCCATGCTCTTTTGCATTAGCTAGTCTATATATTCTTACGAAATGAATGCAAAGGAACCTTCCTATAAAGTAGTCGGGATGCTTGCTAAACATATATTTAAACTTGGATAAGTTTTTGTGTGGGCGCGTTGATTACGTTTCACATACGTTGTAGCTAGAATTCGCGAGTGTTGGTGTTTCAACTTTTGGAATAAATGGCACATAAAATTTCAGCTATAGTTTTATTCTGCAAGCTTATTATAGTATAATATAGTAATAACTATACAGTAAATTCGCGATTTCAAGACATGAGAACATGCTGACACATCAATTTTAAGTTTTTCACACTATTTCATCATGGTAGTCAGACGTTTTCAATACGTCTTATGTACACCGATTTCTAAACTTCCGGTCGACTGAAGAGTTTGGAATTACCTTAATAATATGATAGATGCTTAAATCGTTGTTAGAATTTAGCTTTAGGTTGGTGTTCTCCTTTTTTCTTAGTTGTAGTTTATTTTAGCGACTAAATGTACATATTTTGAAATTTGAGACCAGGTTTATGTCAAAATTGGAAATACAATATTATCTTGTCTTGTCTTGTATATAGATAAAAACGTTTGTCATGCAAAAACACGAGTTTTGTCACGCAAAACAATGTATGTATTCAAAACTTTACCTGTTTACTTGCTGGTGTATTTGTATACGAAAATGTATTTCAATTTAAACATTCGCATATTCATCTTCTCTCACAGTCGCTCTAAACCTACTACATTTTCTCTTATTTATGTGAATACTACAGCTATACTTTTGGAAATGTAATATGGGGTCATTACAGTTCATGACGAATAGGGTGACGCTGATCACTTTACTGCCAGACGAGTATTCGGGTAGTTTTTTTCTTCACTTTATACTCCCAACGTGCCTTTTTTCTTAGTTGTAGTTAATGTTAGCTAATACATATTTTGAAACTTTAGGCCATGTTTATGTAAAAATTGTATGCCCATATGTGGGTGCACAATTGTAAATAAAACATTATCTTATCTATCTTATCCTACCTACAATTGTTTATGCTTGTATATTAAAAATTAATGACATTAAGGTTTCCCCCGTGACTTTTAGAAATAAATGATGAAACATGAGTTATTTTCCCTCGACTATGACAGGAACGGACATATTTCTATGAGAAATGACTGTAGGGAGTAGTTATCTCCCAAAGCAGCGAGTTATATTGTTATAATGATTGGTAGAGTAAGAATATCAAATCATGTTTCATGTGCTTTATTACTGTGTTACGCTAGCATTTAGGACCGGGAATATTTCAATATTTGGAACCGGTTAATCGTTGGTATGAAATCGAATCGAACCGATTAATCAGCCGCCATATTGAAATTGGTGTTTTTTTTCATGGCAACCATGCAGATCATGTTTCATCTGCTTTATTAATTCATTACGCTAACATTGTCTCCCTTTAGTTTAGCTGAATATCAAACACACAAGTTGGGTCCGCGGTTAACGCAATTATATACATTTGTAATAGGTAGTAACGTAAACACAAGGTGATGCTGAAATACTTTCTCGTAAACTCAAGCTGATGCGGTCGTACACACACATAGCGTACTGTCATAACTTCCATATATTTGGTGCTAGTACGCGTCGATGGGATGGTGTATGTCACTTGACACTAATAGTAGCCTGCATGCAGGCTGCGGTTGAATGATGTTGATCAAAATAGGCTGTTATTCACTCTCCTCTCCATCTGACAGACTGACAACATAATCTCCCATGGCTATAGCTATCGCAGTGTACATTGCAAAAACAGTTGGTCGACCTTGGTTTAAAAAATGTGCATGTTTATTTACAATCAGGAAATACATGTTTGTTCAAGAAAACAAATATAAAACTCAAAAGAGCACTTACATTCAAAACTGTCCAATTTTTGTGCACACTCACAGACACTATTAGCAAACATATTCCCAATACAACACAATGTTTTACTAGTTTAAACTAACCTTCAGGTGCTCGGGATAAAGTATGTTGTAGTATGAAAGTGCTGTTTTGAGTTGTATAGTAATGAGTGTTTCATATTTAAACTAGTAATGTCATTATTACCTGCGAGCCTTGAGCGAGCAGGTATATCGGATTGCATAAAGTAAAAAGTCCATGGAGGGGCACGTGACCTGTTCTCGATGCTTTACGATTTCAAAAAAAAATCCAAAAAAGAAGCATTTTGTAAGAATGTTCTGAACCAGACTAATTCAATTATTCCATGCGGATAACATCGGTCTTTGTTGCATTGCAATAGTTTATTTACCGAAGAAATCAGAACTGTCAAAAATTTCAGTGAGCGCTAGGCAATAATGAGACCATGGATCTAAACAGCAGGTGACTGCAGCTGCAGAAGCACAGCGCTTCCTGAATATTGTTTTTCGTACTCAACACAATTCGTACCCGGCACTTCGCTCCGTAAAATAATATTTGGATTTTTTAGGATCAGCGGGTAAAATTAGTGCTGGTTGTTTCCCTTGATAAAATTAACAACATATACAGTTTATTTTGGTCTCCAGAGTCATACAAGGAGAATTACCATTCAGTATGAATGTCTATTCAGAGACTTAAAATTCTAAATGTCTCTTGTCTAGTGTCATGGAATTATCGGAATTGGCTTATGACCTTTGATATTGTTGAACACTCAAAACATGTCGTATGATAATACCTCTTAATGAACTGATACGAGGTTTTATTTATAAGCATATCAATAATATGAACTAAGGCATGGCCTTTAACGGAGATTTTTTCTTTCTTAATTAATAAATTAATGTAGATTGTATGTATCTATGTATGTACAGTTTACATAAAGAATCATGTATACATCTTAATTAATAAATAAATGTAGATTGTATGTATCTATGTATGTACAGTTTACATAAAGAAACATGTATGCATTTTAACTACAGTCATGTAATTAAGGGTTAACAGGAATCAAAGAGCTGAAAGACCTGTGGTTGTTCAAATGTATGTAATTCTGATCACCCCGGCTTTATGCATTGCAATATTTAGTAGACAAACTGAGATGGCCGTACTTTCACGATTAGAATTAATGCATGCAGGGAAAGAACAAATCAAATTATGCCACATTATTATTATTGCATTGGCAATAAACATTTTATATGTTTACATCAAATAAAATATTGAAGTTGAATAGTTTTCTGCAGCCAGAAAATTTACTGGTATTGCTTAGGATGTGTTTTTTTGCAGTTAGGATGCTGAGCAAAAAGATAACATTAAGTCGGACAGGGATGGCTACACTCTACTTAATCAGTCGAGCACCGAAATCATAAAAATATACAAGGCACAATGCCCAACACCCAGCCGAGCGAGAAAAATGATCCGCCCAAATCCCAGCTGTCAAAAATCTGAATGAAACAGTTTCAGCAATCAAAAGGCTGAATGCCCACTCAGAAAGACCTAGTTTCAAATGTAAAACGGCGGAAAGATACAATAATAAATAAACACCGAAAGCCCCGGCCGGATGACCTAGTTTCAACAAGCAACAAGCCTTAGTCGAGTGTCACCAAGAATGACCTAGCTCCAATAAGCTTAACAGCCCAAGCTGAATGACCCAATTTAAACAACCCAATTTAATCAATTAGTATGCCAAAATGAGCAACAACGCTACATGACCATTCCGGTGTATGTTTAAATTTATTAGTCAGAATAATAAGCCAAATAATCAGAAATGTGTAATATTGAATACTACGACAGGGGCGTAGCCAGACTTGACTTGACTCATAAGCCTTGAAGTTGGTGGTTATGGTTGGGGGTCCTCACGATTCGTGAAAGTTTGAGACTTATATTTATATTTAATGTTACGCACGTGCGTACATCAGTAACATAACCGACTATATATAACAGTTTATACCGAATAGTACATGGTATCATCTACGGGAACGTTAATAATGAAACAATGTTAAAAAAGTATGTAGTCGGACCAGGGCTCAAACCTGGAACCATTTGCTATATATTAAGAAGGTTCAATGCTCTACTGAGTGAGCTAAGTGGATTACTACAAAGTTCTCTTCCTTATCAGTAATTAAATCCTATACTAGCTCCAGGCATCCTACAGACAGACACTTTTAGCATATTTTTCAGGGAAATTCTTAACTCTCATTTAAATGAAGCTTGTAACAAATAAATTTTTCCAAACATTTTAAAATCAAAGTTAAACCCCTTTCACAATTGTCATACGACGAGTCTTAGATGTAAATTTGAGGAATATCCTATGTCCGTCGTACAACAAACTTAAGAAATTTTGTCGCGTTTGACACCATCGGACCACAAAATGCATTTTTATAATTAAATTGATCATGCATACATGTATTTCAGTTTAATACTAGCATTTAGCAAGTTCCTATTTGCATATATTTATTATTATTTGAAAATAAAGAGTTTGGTTGGACGTTTTGATTAATTATACCCAGCTGCTGAAACTTATTTTTTAAACCAGCTAATAGTTTGACAATGCTTTTATCGTACGACGGACGTGCTACAACTGTTCATCTTAAGGCTTTCGCGCGTCAATTGTTATGACCTGCGACCATCGCATGACCATCATACGTCTGTCTGTCTTGTGGCGGACGCACGATAGTTCCCAAAAATGCATCGTTGAGCTGTCGCACCCTTTCCAGGCACAAATTGGTACATTTCCATGTAGACCCATAAGCCTCGTGCAACGAAAACATTCCTACGACAATTGTGAAAGGGGTTTTAATCATGGCTCCTATATATTTTGAAATTACGCATGTTTATCCGGTAATGTCGATAAGGTGAATATGAATTGGAATAAGTAGATCATAACTTTGCCGATGCAGTCTTCAAATTTCACTTTTCATGGCAGACATTTTGGTGGAACAGTTGTCGAGTGATAAGCGCTCTCAACTTAGTACCGATCCAGAGGTCCCTGGTTTGAATCTCTGCCGGGGCACGGGAAATTCCTACCAAACTAAATCGGCACTGATGACGAAGCCCGACTCACCAACCTCCACTTCTGAAAACCATGCACAAAACAATTGTGGTTTTAACAATGTTATTGTGAAGGCATACACACATCATGTTGGTTAGACTATAGGCAAGATGCTAACAGAGCGAACACTTTACCAACTGAGCTATCCAGGCATTAGTCAAACGTATTGGACGCATACAGTATACACTGTAGCGGCTCAGTTTGAAAACTGGTCAAGCTGGCCAAATACATTTCTCCCCTATCAGTAATTTAATCCTGTACACAGTACTACAATTATCTCATAAACATTGCTATCCAAAGCACAATACACATGATACAGACGGAACATTGTCAAACAGTCATTTTACATTTTGTTTTGGTACAAACTAATGAAACTTGGACGAATAATTTCGGTCGTAGGTACGAATAGGAACGGCTGTTGGAGCATTGAGACCATGGATTATTGAGACCAGAAAATTTCTGGAGTATTGAGACCAGATTTCTGGAGTATTGAGACCAGATTTCTGGAGCATTGAGACCAGACTATGGAGTATTGAGACCACATATTTAATGTAGTTATTTGACTATTGAGACCAATATACTGTTAATGGTTAAAACTTATCAACAGTTTAATGAAATATTACGACAAACCATTTTAACTGTTTTTTTTCTTCTTAATATGTAACAATTATACAACAGCAGTCTATCAATTTGACTTATTTGTATATATGTAAATGAGATAGAAATAAAGAATAAATAATATAATCCAATTATGGGTGACACATCATTATAGACAACATTTTAATGAACAGAAAAGTCCTCCGGAATGACATTAATCCTTATCATTTTAATCCCAATATCATACTTTAAACTTGGACTTAACATCAATATTGATGACACAATTAACAATTAAACAAATCTCATGATGATACATATTGAAAAAAATGTAAGTTTTAAACAAAATCCGCTGGATTGAATTTGGCATTCAACCGCCCCCGCAATTAACCATTTTTAGTTTATGTAAATCCAATTTGTAGTTCAGCAGTGGTAATATTCATGTCTTAATTTAATTAATTACATTATATTAGAATTATTAAAACTCAATGTTATTTGGAAGTAAGATCATAGTATTATAGTAGTTTACTAGTTACATAATATTATTTGCTATTTAAATTAAAAATAATTCTAAATAGACTAGTTATATTTTGTAACTTACATTTATTTGATAAATCGACATAAGCAATGTCTTCGACAATTTACAACATAAGTCGCAAAGGTACATGTATAAGCAACATATTTCGGCTTTAAGTACGTTTGTCGCTAAAATTGACTATACTCCCTAGACTATCGACAGTATAAAGATAGTATTGTTAGTGTATAATCAATTTGATTTGTGAGTTGTAACACAAAGTTTTTTTTAAAAAATAATAATTCAACCAAATTAATCGAATTTATGAAGTGTAAAATCACCGAAGAACATTTTGAGCAAGTTAGTTTTAGCGCTGAATGTTGATTATATTCAGATTGATAATTGGAATTATTAGTCAATATAATATCAATGCTTTCATGATCTGATATGTCAGTTTATTCATCTATTAATCACCTCTCTATAGCAACAGCTTGTATTAGTACAGTACAACATCTTTAGACATTACTATAATTTCCTCTTTTGAACACATCCTCTAAATAACGACCAATATTTGCAGCTCACAAAGGGTGTTGCTCAAAAAAGGTTCTATTGTGTAATCAATATAATTATTTAACAATCTGTTAACAAATGTATAATTTTCAGCAGACAATTAATTAAAAAATCAAAGTATGCTGTATAATGTACAACAGATAATCCAATCAATTTGTATAATGGGTTGTAAAAGGATTATCGATAATCCCATTAAGTTGTATAATTGATAGGTAAATGCCTATCACTGGTATTATTATAGGTGTTAATAGGAATGTGATAATTTAATTAGGACTGTGAAATATCTTGTTTACCATGGTTAGTGTAAAAATTAGGTTGTATTTAAACCAATATTATTATTTCAGAGCTACAGATAAGCTGCGTATTGGGGTAATTACCCAATTAATTTTCTTAAAAACCCAATAGATTTTATGAGGAGGGAGTAAGAAAAAGCAAATAGAAAATGATGTTATAGTGATAAATAGTACATAAAAGACTAATTACCCAATTAGTTTTATTAAATACCCAATTAAAATTTGTCAAAACACAAATAAATTTGAAACTTGGGGGTAAAATACCCAATGGCCTAAAACCTTATCTGTTGCCCTGATTATTTATATTGACATAATTCAAAGTATATATATATATATTTAGATAGTTTCACCTTAATTTGATACAAATTACAAATAATTTAAAATCTGTCTGTTAATGAGAATTAGGGCTGGGTAATACTGATTACCAGAAATATATTTATTAGTGGCTGCATGGTCTCAGACTATGTTATATTACAATCTCTTACACAGTACTTGATATCACTTGCAGATTTATTCATAACAAATGCAATAAATAGAAAATATAATTATATATGTGTGTCTTGTGTCAATAGTCCAGCAATCACACGACTATATGATAGGCACACGACTATAAAGTTTATAAACAACATGTGCATACTGGTATATGGTCCCAAACGAAAAAAAATGGGAAACAAAACACTGAAACAAAACACTAACAAAATACTATGTTTTGTTGATGTTTTATTAGTGTAGCAAATGACATGCAAATGAGCTAACAAAATACTAACAAAACACTAACAAAACACTGCTAACAAAATACCAACAAAACACTGATTTGCATATGAAGGGAATAAGTTTAACAAAACACTAACAAAACACTGTATGTTTTGTTAGTGTTCCATTATTTTTCTTAAAGAAAACACTAACAAAACATAGCTAACAAAATACTAACAAAATATAATATGCAAATGAGTTAACAAAATACTAACAAAACACTGCATCAAAATACCAACAAAACATAAACAAAACACTAACAAAATACTGTATATTTTGATAGCGTTTCATAATATAATCTGCAGAAAAGCACTTAAAACATTACACCGCATATACATACATTCGGGAATTTAAGGTTCTTTTATTTTTAAACATAACTATTAAATATTATTTGAGATTTGACAAATACATGTGGCAAAATGTGGTCGTAGGCAAGCATTTCATATATCACCAAAAAATACTGTAAACTGTATCAATATACTCAAACAAAATATGTCCACCGTCATTTTGAAACTAAAATTTAGTCATTGTCCGTTTCACATGGGAATTCCTTCCATCAAATGGTGAATGCATCATTTCCATGATCAGCTCCAATTTGTCTCTCATCAGTTTACTGACTGTAGCTAATGGTGAATCAAACAAGTCCAGAACAGCAACTGTAAAATAAGAGTTAAATGTAATTAGGGAAAGCTGGAGGAAGAGGTAAAATAATTTCAGTGTACTGGAGGGCTTGACAAATATAAAAGCTGGTCGCTCAATATAATGACCAGTTACTTGGTCAAATAAAGATGTGACAATAAACATTATTCTAAATTGTTTACAAGTTTGATTAAAATAATACTTGAAAAATGTACATGCTGCAGAACATGGCTACGGAGATTTGTCAACCTGTGGAATGCATTGTTTACCAGCTGAACAACAAGATAATACCAGTTGATAATTATATATAAGCATAATTCCAGGAAATTGTTACGGGTATGTTGCATCTGTGACTCTGTTTGTAGTATGTACGTATTCCATTAGGCCTAAATGATCAAAGAACAGACTTTACACAAAAATAATAGAATTTATAGCATACCGTTTGAGGTACTTTTAACTGTGTGGTGCTGGTTTCTGAACTAGAAAATTTGAAGAAGTAACTGTTATGGGACATTCGAAACATCTCTAATTTCCTTTGGTAATTCCCAGGTGTGTGAAGATTAAAAAGCCAAATCCCCAGTCTGAAGTTTATTCTTGGTTTTAGCATTCCATGTTATACCACACTTATTCGTTATTGTGTCTTTTGTGATTTATTTCACTGAACCTGCAGAAACTCCAATGTTAACCTGAAATATTAAAAAAAGTATGTTGTCTTTCATTTATTTTATGTTGGCTATTAATAAAAGTAAATAGTGTGGTGCATGCACATACCATATATATCTTAATTATGAAAGATACAAACATTTACCGAATATGAATGCATATCAAAGACAATTTAATTGATTCATCATGTCAACAGACGTGCATGCTAATTATCACCTTGCTCATCTTTAATTTTGCATTTATTGACCATTGAGTCTGGACGATGTGTATACATTTTATTGAAACAAAAAGGGAAATTCAGATAAAAATCCAGCGCAATGTATGCTAATTGCATGCACTAGAGGCATTAGTCGAGAATATAATGAATACATATTTAAACAGAAAAAGTGCTGGGATTAACTGTATTCTTAGGACAAAATAAAAGAATATACACATGTGCAATGCATCAATCATGTTTGCAGAAGCTTAATTATGATTATATTAAGGTTTATAGACAAACACTAGAATTATAACTCTATCTTAATAAAATAAACATTGTACCTGCTTGTTGATTCAGTCCAATTGCTAAACATCCTGTCAAATTATTCACATATAAATGTCCACAAAATAAAAACACTGACTTGCTGCTTAAAAATAGCCCGTACACACAGAGATTCAAATTTCAAATTTGTGTGTGTACAGACCAGTCCATTAGCCAATGGAATCGCTGCTTTGTAGAGATAACATTTTTATTACCCAGTGACCTCAGAAACTCACCAGTCTGCAACATAGTATTTTGTTAGTGTTTTGTTTCTCTTTTTTTCGTTTGGGTATACACAGTTTGACCTGACAAGCAGGGGATCATAATAAATATTATCTGCACATCATTTAATGCTATTGAGTTCCATGGTTTTATGATATGCAGGTAAAATGCACAAACAGCTTAGTGCTTCCAGAATGATCTAACAGATTTAGCATACTGTATTAAAATTGGTTTAATGAAATATAATCAGTAGTTCTGAAATACTCCAATATTTTGTTTTTACTCCCATTTTTTAGACCTGGGGATATTAAACTATTCACATGCAGGTGATTGATGTCTTATAAACCAGTGTTAATTATTTTTTAAGAACCATTTTCAATTTCTTAATGATTGATCTTGTAGTTTTATCCCCAAAGAATAAATAGTTATTCAATACATAAATTATAGTTCAACTGGTATTTTAGTTTTAGTAAGTGCACTTGTTCTGATTATCATTCATATATACTTAGAACTATAAGTTTTTAAAAGTATCTTTGAACCCAAGTACTATGAAACATTAACAAGTCACATGCATGTGAGATATAAGTATAATGAAATATCAATAAAATATTATTTTTTAACCTAAAGACAATGCGACACCATAAAAACACTATCATCATTTGGTTAAGTCCAATGCATTATCAACAAAACATACTGTTTTGTACCTAAGTTCAATGCAATACCATCAAAACACTATCCTCATTTTTATAAGTCCAATGAAACATCAACAAAACATAGTATGAATAAGTTGAAGAGTAATGAAACACTAACAAAACACTGTTTTCAATCTTCTAAGTGTAATGAAACATCAACAGAACACTGTCGACTTAACAAAACACTAACAAAATACTAAATGCCTGAAATCCGGATAGTACAGTATTAGTATTTTGTTATATGCTGCACTAACAAAACACTTTAACAAATTATAAAACTATGTTTTGTTAGTGGTTTGTTAGTGTTTTGTTAGTATTTTGTTGATTTTTTTTTTCATTTGGGGTATTATAACAATTTGGTTATCATTAAAATGTACTTTGTAAATGGAATCAACAGTAAACCACTTTAAATAATTTAATATCAAGCTTGCTCTTTCAGGCCTGCCATAATAAAATCATGCAAAAGCCTGAGATTCTAGCAAACATTGAATTAAAGCGCGCAATGCTGGCAAATTCAATATTTTGCGCTTAGCTCGCGAACCGCTTAGTTCAAGCCGCTTAGCGCGCAAACTGCCTAGTTCAAGCCGCTTAGCGCGCAAACCGCCTAATTCAAATCGCTTAGCAGGCGAACCGCCTATTATATAGGCCCTCCAAGATCAAAAACTACTTCATTTAATTTGATAAAGCCATGCAAGTAGTTGTTCTGTAATATTTAGGTCTTAGAATAAATACCAAGGGAGAATTAGAGCTCTACATTTCTTGGTAGCCTTGTTCAGAGACTCATATAAATCTATAAGTCTCTGCCTTGTCTAAGCAAATTTAAAAAAAAAGATATTTCCTCAATTCTAATAAATTAATTTGCAAAAATATTTAACTCATGTTGATCAAATATCGACAAGTATTTCAATAATTTTCGATTACATATACAATTTAGCTTAAAAATCAAATTAATAATATAAAAATTCAGAAAAAATATCTGTAAAGTCTGTAAAAGACCGACTTTAAAATCATCTATGTCAAAAAGTCGTTTTATATATTGAAAATGAAAGCGTTCAAGTGAGACAGATCTAGTATATTCACGGATAATGTATTTCCGTGGTATATTAAATCTGAATCACATTTGGGGAACAATGGGAGGTGGTAAATTTTATGACATCCGCTTCCTGTTAATTGCTTTATCACCAATTACCGACTGTCAATATACACTATGAACCATGTACGCTACGATTTTATGAAAACGGTATACACTGTGGAGAACTATGTATGCTTTGATTTTCTCAAGATTGCCGGTAAATTGGACCTCAAAGCCGGTGAGCCTGTAGTCGCATCAGATTGCCGGTAATTATTACCGGCTCAATGCCTGAGAAATGGCAGGCCTGCTCTTTATAGCAAATTCACATAATATAGATATCACAATTGATTAGTTTTTCTGATCTCAAATTCAACAAACGAATGAACAAAAACCAATAATATGCACTTTAAACTCTAGAATATCACATATTTAATACAACATAACGTTTTATTAATGCCAAATGCAACAAATTGGAAAAATATTTATCTGGTCTCAATACTCCAGAAATCTGGTCTCAATACTCCAGGTGTCTGGTCTCAATACTCCAGAAATCTGGTCTCAATGATCTTGTCTCAATGATCCATGGTCTCAATCATCCGGTATTCATAGGAACGGGTACGACAGGAATTTGTAGAAAGTTGTACTTACCAAACCTTTAATAACAACATACGTCATCGGATGTTGATTTTATTGTATAAGTATGCTAATTGCGAGTATTAAAGACGATTTTCCTTGCTTAACAAGTACTTACATCGTGTAATCGATGGTCGGCGTCTCAGACGAATGCAATCACGTAGAATGTTGAGTTACTTCCCCTGTTACCTGGCTATCGCTCCGGACCCGGGATTATTTATTTATTTTGTATAGCGTAATTTGAAATCTGCAGATGTTCAGAAAACCTAAAAAATATAGAAGTTCAGCTACGAATTGTCAGTTTTCAACTAATTTGAGATTACAATAATGGTTGAATCCTCGTACCAATCATAACTACTCTCGTACGTCACTGCGGATCTTCGATGAGACCGGAAATCCATACCTTTTCAGCTATTAGTGGGGCGAAACTTCGGCCGATGACGGAAAGACCCGAGTAGTTACGATTGCCGGGAAGACAATTGGTACGGCCTCTACGACATTTATAGGCTGCTGATTTAGGAAAAAAAGCCAAACTCAGACGTCTCGGAGATGTTTTTTAAAAACCTTCGGTTTTGAAAAAAATCTCCTATTATATGGAACAAGGGAGTCATAATATGCAATTAAGTGTCTTTAAATTGGTTTGTTATATATATGTGTGTAACATATTTTGAATCTAGGTGCATTTTATGAAGCATGCGGACCATTTAAACTTTTCCTTTGTTTCTGGGCTGGTATTTTCTAGCCAATTGAAATACCTTAAACGAAACAGACACATCGGAATTGCATAGTTTTTGCGTTTAAATTTTCTGCCATATATGACTTGTTTTTCATATACAATGTACCAGTTTTTATGAAAGTTTTTATTATCCGTTTTAAAAAGAAAACTGATGGTATTCACGCGCCGTCAAAACAAAAAAACACCAGATCATTGTTGCGTACTAGTATATTTCGGATAATCATATAGGCCCGCAAATAGCCTAGCAGAGATCCACAGTTTAAATTGCGCCTTTTTTCGGGATATTTCGGACAGTATCCTGATGATTGGTGCAAGAAGTTGCGATTGGTGCATGGTCATTCTCATGGTCATTTACAATGATCATTTCTGCGCCATAGAATGATAAAATTCTAATATCAAGTTATAATCATGTTGAACTATGTTTAGCTGTACAACATTTTTGTCAATTAGCATTTTAAAGTTGTGTAATATATAAACAAAAACTTATTGAGCAAGCAAATAAAGAAATGTATGCATTCAAAACTTTAGGCGTTTACTTCCTGGTGTGTTTGTATATTTCAATTTAATCATTCCCAAATTCATATTCTCTCACAGTCATTTGAAAACTTATATCGTTTTTCTTATTTGCGTGAGTAGTATGGTTGTACTGGAACTTGAATACGGGATTATAACACGATGTCACTGGTGATTTTAATCACCCTTCTGTCTTTACTGCCAGTGTATTCAGGTAAATACAATTAATGTATTGGATATTATGTGTTACATTTGGAGTCGCGTCTAAAAAGGTTCAATTTTGAAAAGACTCGTCCGTCCATGAAATAATTCTTCGAATTCGCGTGATCAGCTACTAAAACATTTGAATATTAATTAGGGCCCCGCAAATTTTTTTTTGCGTGTCCTATAGTAATCACCCTGTCCGTCCGTCCGTCCGTCCACATTTTTCAAGTTTTTTCTTAATATCTTGAAAACCATTATAGGTATTGACTTCAAACTTCCAACATAAGCTCACAACAACAGTACGCTATTTTATGGCAAGTTATATAACTCTCGCTACAATATTAGAAGAGTTATGGCCCTTTGTAAAATTCAAATTTTTATCTATTTTCAGCTTTTTTTCTTGATAACTTGAAAACCATTAAAGATACCAACTTGAGATTTTAAACATAAACTCACAACAACAAAACACTATTTTATGACAAGTTACATTACTCTAATATTGGAAGAATTATGACCCTTTGTTAAATTCAAATTTACTCATTTTTCATCTTTTTTCTTCGTAACTTCACAACGATAATAGATATTCAAATGAAACTTGCTATAATTATTGCCAGTGATAATACGCTTATCTTTAGCAAAGGGCAACAACTCTAGCTTTGATAAATTTTGACTTATGCCCCTTTTCAGCTTCAAAAACTATAACATTGGTCAAAGTTAAAAACTGGTTCAAGATATTCAAATGAAACTTGCTATACTTACTTCTATTGACTACGACAATAAGTACATGTATGTGGAGCAAAAACAATATACACATTTTTAGCAAAGGGCGACAACACTTTAAAACTTTAATAATTTTTGACTGATTCCCCTTAACACTTGCACACAAAACAAACATATTAATGTAGTTCTGTTTTGTGTTTTTCCATCTTGCAAACAATATTGGCCGATCAGGAACAGGGCAATGTCAATGAAACCAATGTCATGATTTCATGAATTCAGTGTGCAATTTTACTCTGTCAAAGATATTTCCAAACTTTATAAAAGTCAAAGTTCATCATGGTTTCTATGTAGGAAATTAAACCTGCGCTTGTCAAACAACTTTAATTGAATTTTAGAAGGGAGTGACTTTATTTCAGGCATCAACACATGAATGTTTGAGATATGACTTTGTTAATGTGTCTGGGTACAGAAACTTATAGCGCTGATAATTATGCAACCCCACTATACTTCTACACTCCTCCCCTCCCCCCTCTTACGACATGCTACCACGGGGCCCTGTTCACGACAGTGATAATTCCAGTTGACTTAATATAATACATTTTGAAGACCATTATATTAAATTGCTGCTCATAATTAGATGAAATCGTGTTGTATTGAGAACAATCTCATCAACAGTAAGTGAATGATGATACTTACTTACTGGCGTTCGCTACTGGTAGATTGTATAGACATAACGATATTACATGACGTCATGGTTTGTTAAGGGAGTGCCAATGTTGTTGTTGTTGTTGTTGCCTAACATCTCTGATTTCAACTCCCTAGGTTTTCTGTCGGGGTTACCTCACCCTTAGCCTTTGCCGATCCAACGACGAACCACAAGACAGTGGTTTCCTACTTAGCCCAGTAGGCGGGGAACCTTATATCCCTGGGAACACAGGGGCCATTTTACCCCTGACTGGGAGAGTGAATAGTATTCATGCTTTTAATAAAATAAAAATTATATAGCAACGTTTTCAGAATAACTCGGTTAATCGGATTAAGCTCAATGGTAACGCTCTAGGCTGTCAATCCAGAGATCGTGGGTTCAATCCCTGACATCGGAACTCGACATTTCTGAAATATTTATTATATTTTCCGCTATATCTGGCCGTGTGGTCTGCAAAGTATCTGGAAGTATCAGAAAGCTGTGTATCGGTGCTTTACACCGGACACATTAAAGAACCAGGCTAGTCGACATAAGAGCTAAGCGCACTTCTGCAGCGCCGGACATGCCTGTATCTAATGTCTCTCTCTCCCTTCAGGGTTTTATCTCAGTCTGTCCCTCTGATCAGATCACGCTATATCTGCACTGGCAGAGGATGCACCTGTGCACTTGTGGCTGCAACACAATAATGTAAAGTGCCTTTGTAAAGTTCGCATGAACATGGCGCTATATAAATCTGGTATATTTATTTTATTTTCATAATTATGTCCTTTTTTAATTATAGCTCTAGATAATAAAATCAATCAATGTAATCATATTATGTTTCAGCTGCAAATTGTCAAATTGCTAACTGTGCACAGTGTGATGGTTTCTCGGTATGTGAATCATGCAATGATGGTTATTATTTGGAATCTAGTGTATGTAAACGATGTCCTTTAACATGTTCACAGTGTACTCATACGTCCGTATGTCAATCTTGTGTGAGGGAATCCTGGAATCTAGGAGCACAGTGTAAATTTCAGTGTTCTACTGGTTGCGATAGAAATGGCTGTGATGATGATGGGAATTGTTATGGATGTGATCTGGGAAAATATGGTCCAAGATGTTCTCGGGATTGTGCTCTATGTAAGAACGGGGAATGTGATTTGAACAAATGTACAAATGGTTGCAAAGATGGCTACTTACAACACGATACAGGTTCAGGATATTCAGATTGTTACCCTTGTCCTGACAAGTGTATAACATGTTCCAACACATCATACTGTACTCAGTGTGAACAAGGATTTTATGGACAGTATAATCTTAATCCAACAAATGGTAGAGGTAGCATGAGTTGTATTCAATGCCAGGCAGACTGTACACAATGTACACCCCCAGATCAATGTCCACAGTGGTGTGATCCTGAATGTATCAAACAAGGATGTGAGGCAACAGGGGGGTGTGTGACTACATCATCGACTTCACATACAAGTAAGTCAGTAGCTACATAATATCGCTTTACAGGTGGTAGGTCAACTATGCCTTGTATAATGTACTCATTGAGCTATGAGCACAATGCATCACAGAGTACATCAAACTATACGCTGCTGATTATTCCGTCAATAGTCTAAGGTCTTCGATTCTAGAAGGGAATGAATTAGTACCATTATTTGCCGTAGTTTATTATTTTAGAGATCTGTACTACACCAGCTACATGTAAAGCGTTTAAATGATTCATGTACATACTCGTATATCATAGGTGATGTGCTTTGTATGGTTTTATGTTTTCTCTCCTCGGCCTCTTTAAGTTGAGTGCTGCCTTCCCTGTCCGACTTAATATTATCTTTTTGCTATTTATACCCTGGTGAATTACAATACAAATAAAAAAAACCTTTGTAACGCAACCTTTATTAAGTAAAGATCCGTCAACAATGCAACGTGATATGCGGATATTTATAAATGTTACACAGTACTAGTATACTTATCATCGTAGTTGCATACATAATCGATGACAGTACAGTTTAACGCCATTTTCGTTAAGAATATTGAAAATCGTTATTTTTTGAGGGGTTGACATAATAAAGGACCTCTCATATACAGAAGATGGGTTTACCCTTCCATGTTTTTAATCCACGAAATTCCGTTCCAACAAAATGCATTGATAAAAATCAACGAAATTTAATACCCACGAAAATATGTGATTTTACAGTATATAATAAAAGAATGGTCAAAACTTGTACTGCTACTGCTAAAGTTATATGTGGCGTACATACAGACTAGTTTCGTTCATATAGGATTACTAATGCATAATTAAACATGGCCGTCGACATATTCCGTGCATATCAAAATGTTTGGTACATTTTTACTGTCTTCATTTTAGCAAATAATATGTTTTTCCTTCTTAAAGCATCGTCAAAGGGGTCAACAACAACTACAAATCATAAAGGTACGTTACAACTTGTCGTTATAATGGTTATGCCCAATTCTAATTTCGAACTAAGATAGCATAGAGCAGTAATATGTATCTAGCAGTCCTAGCTGAATCTTCTGACATATCTTAGGTAGTTTTTTCTATTGCAAACGTCTTTTTATTATTATTATTATTATTATTATTATATTATTATTATTATTATTATTATATTATTATTATTATATTTTTATACCAGTAGCACTTGCATCATGTTATTACACGTTCAAAAGTCATAAATAAGACATGATGGCTAAACGATTTGAAGTAGCTGTAAGCATGCAAGCATTATGAAACGTATAAATTATACAGTTAACAGTTTGGGGATCAAAAACATGAATTATGAGCAGACACATTAAAACAAATATAAACATAAAATGTTTCAAATCCGCTTTGTTTTGAAAGCTGTATGACCAGTCCACATTACTCCACCAGTCGGTCTTATATGTTAAGTATTTCGTTAGTTCAGTTAGTTGAATGCATCTCATTGAAAAAGAAGCTCTCATTACAATGGCACGGAAAATATATCAACTATTATTTTCAACACTCACATAGCAATTTTATACATGTTCATCATTTAGATTTGAAATCTAGGACAAATAATGGCTCATTATATAATATATTTTATCTGCGTGTTAAGTGCTGATTGTAGGTTCTAATTCCATGCGCAAATGTTTTTAAAAAATGTGCACTGCCTTGATTTGAGTTAACACTATGTTTGCCTTTTTTAAGCAGCACAAACGGACCCTATAAGTTTTGATACGACAGAAGTCACTACAACAACTATACAACACCTAGGTACGTAACACAATGTTAACACAGCTAATACTTTGGCCTGATGAATAATTTGAAAAATTGTATAAGATGGACTGGTGTGGTTTTTTTAAAACCATAACAGTACAAAATATTACAGATTGTTTCAAACTCTACTAAAGAATTCATGCTGCATTCAATCATCTATGATAGCAAAATTGCTTTGGCCTTTTACACAAAAAGAGAATAGAAAAGGGACACACAATCCATGTTGTTCTTGTCACTTTGGCTTCTGCTAATAGCTGCGTGGACAAAGACGCCAATGCGTCCCAAATGAATCACAAGAATTTCATACATTTAGCAGCAGATTAGATGTGTACACTGTTTTCTTAATCGGGTCTGTTCAGACGAACATTGATATTTATTAAAATTCGAGTAGTATAATTGGATAATTGAGCCGCGATCTGAGAAAAGAGCCCTTAACAACATTGACATGAAATTGAGTAAATGCAGTTTAAAGTGACGTCATTATTTTCTTTGCATTTCAGTACAAGGCAAAAAATACACACAAATGTGCAAATTGCTAAAAGGAAGCGCCATGCTATCTTGATGGTACATTTCTCCATTTCTCTTTGGTTCGTCTTGGATGAAGCCTGTAAAATTAGGACATCCTACATCTTACAATATCATTAACGTTATGACATATTGGAATGTCTTAAACATGTATATTATTTAGACTTTTATGTAACCTTTCAACTTTGCTTTGCAGTTTGCCCGGGTATATGCTCGGAAGGTTGTGATGTCCATGGTGAATGCCTAGACACAACAAGAGACAATGAATCTACTGAAAATAATTACTTAGACGCATTTGGTCATGGAATTGCGACTGGGATCGGTATTGCTGTTGCTGTAGGAGCACTGATTGGTATTGTCGTATACCTACGTCGACGGTGATTATCTCGTTTATACATTATACCTCATTCTGTAAATATATTGTCACTATTCATTCATCGTCATGATAAATTCTAATCATTTTGTGTCATTTGTGGCCTGCTGTTTTTGTTGATTGATGCCCATAGTTTCGTATTTCAATATCAATTACCAGGAAATTGTGCTCCAGTAGAACTGATTTTAGGGTCAAACATTGTCAACCATAACCATTTTCACACTAGAATTATTAGTCAGAAGTCAACAAATCTCACTATTCCTGATTTTCATCATGATCCGTTCTTTTGCATGCCTTGGATGCTTTGATGTTTCCGTTAAATGCTTCCTTCCTTGTTACTATCTTCTTTCTAATATTCTGTGAAATTAATAATGTTTCATTTAACGAATTGCTTTCATAGAATGTGCCATGCTGAGTCGTCCACACACTCACGAGAAGAGCACGTGTATGTTAATACCCAAGAGCATACCAATACGCAGCCTGTCTCGACTGATAGACCAGACTATGATGATGTTGAGGCAGAGATACGTGTCACGATGTCAGAACAAGACGTTGATGCAGACAGAGAATATACCAGCATAGGCGAGAGACAACCTGAACACCACTACAGTGGTATGCGTACAATTATTGCATTAGTCATATGCATGGCAATTAACATTAATATAGATAATATACAACTATGATAATGAAATGAAAACCGACTTAGCTAAAATTCTAAATGAAATAGCGTTATTTGACTTGCTCGATGAAATACTGATCTCGGTGTTCGTGTTTGGTACGTTTTAAACACGAAGTGCTTATTACATTTCAGATTTGCAGACAAATTAACATGACGGAAAGTGAGAAATGAGCATACGTACACCAATGGAAAACGATAATCGTTAATCCGAAAGTGAAACATTTAACCAATATACATTCTAAATATTTCTATTTCAATAAGAAAATTTTCTAGATACATTTTAACATATTATTTATGTTTGCCCGTGATTGCGTTTTGTATTCATATAATCTTTTTCAAATTCTATCTAAATGTATATATGTGCACGTGCTTGTATTTTGTATTTATATATATTGATTGTAACTGTTGTATTTGTATTTTACTATGATATTTGTTTCCAAACGAAATGTGTATCTTCATTAACCATTGACAATCGTCATGTGCAGTTTGTTTGTCCGTGTGTAATTGTATATGCACAACTACATGTGCCGCATGTGACATTTCGTGTAGTTTTGTTAGTGATTAGTGGAGTGCCCCATACCAACGTCCTCGCCCTGACCATGTTCCTGACATTTATTAATGATCTCCCCAACAGGTTGTTTCGAAGACAAGGCTTTTTGCAGATGACTGTGTTTTCTATCGACAGATAAACACTGCTGCAGGCATCAACATCATACAAGGGGATCTAACAAAACTGTCAGTGTGGGAGAAAAAAATGTCTTTACATCTGGAAAAGAACAGCATACTAAGGTTCCATAAAGAGAAAAGCCCAATCGTGTCAAGCTACGCTCAACAGGGTGCCACTCTAGACACAGATAGCGAGTCCCAAGTACCTTGATGTCAAAATGGCTGGAAATCTCAACTGGAACACACATTATCACGAGACCGTGAAGAAGGCCAACAGTACGCTTGGTTTCCTGCGCCGAAACCTTCGAATATCAAACAAAGCAGTGAAGTCTGACGCCTACTACTCGCTAGTAAGACCACAGTTTGAGAACTGCGCATCAATGTGGAATCCCCATATAACGAACCATATTTACCAGGCAGAAATAGTGCAGACAAGAGCTGCAAGGTCGCAATCAACTGCTACCATAATCCCAGCAGCGTCATCGACCTTATAAGCTTTCTAGACTGGGAGACACTGGAGAGTAGAAGAAAGAAGGCACAGTTGACCTTATTCTACAAGATATATTATTGTCAATTGGATATTCCTGTATTCCAGCATCTATCCCCGGCCACATCATCTACTAGAACCAGACTTTTCCATTCCAAGAAATACTGCCAACCTTCAGTCAATACATTATGCTACACTGACTCCTTCTTCCGAGAACCACATCATAATGGAACTAATTGCCGGCAGTAATCGTGGAGGCCCCCGACTTGACTTCTTTCGAGCGGGTATTGTCAACCATTCATATTCAAACGGCCCGGGTCAGCTGTAAGTATATCATCTGTTATTCCAAGGGTTGTGTCGGCCGTGGCTACTACAACCGGAAAGGTCTTCGATGAGGAAGACGAAAACGCAGTTGCCCATCAACATCGTATATTTACTATTAACTTTGATATATCTTATGTTTCTTCTTACTTTTCTTTCTGCTCACAACGTTTTCTTTATTCAGAAACCATTCGTCGCGAAAGGGTCAAATGTGACCGCGTCGATGTATAATGTAGATGAAGACTACACGTGTAGGAGCACAGTGCAAATAAAACACACATTACTCATATTCTAAAAAGTTGCATGGTTTGCTATCAAATATTTTTATCTTTGGTTAGAATTTTTATTTTTTTAGATTCTCTCCCTTTTAATTTTAAGTCAATGTGAGACAACAAGCCAAGTAAGTAATCAAGCTCCTGAATTGTAAAATAACTTTGGATAACCTTTCTTATTTCTGCGTTCAATAGTACGGATCTTAATTTGGATTGTCTGCGTTTGACACATAAGTTCCAACGGCTATTCTTGCTTCTTTGATTGTTTCTTATATGAATAATTCCACACAAGACGTACGAATTCGATTATTTTGCTCATCTATGCATGTACTTATCTGTATTACATGATTCCGTTGTCATGACCATGACCAGACCGGACATACCTATATGCTAAATTCTATTTTTTCTATCATTATTTGCTGCTTATTTAGTTGTTTTGTTGTTTAATAATATGCTAGATGCTTAAGTCTGTGTTAGAATTTAGCTTTAGGTTGTTGTTCTCTTTTTTTAGTTGTTGTTTATGTTAGCTAATACATGTCAAAATTGCATTTCCAAAATTGGAAATAAAACATTATTTTACCTATCTTATCTTACCTTGAATTGTTTATGCTTGTACATTATAAATTAATGACATTAAAGTTGACACAATTACACAGGGTGTAAGGTAAACACAAGTCGATTGCTGAAATACATTCTCGTACATTGAAGCTGATGCGGTCGTACACACACACACACGCACGCACGCACGCAAGCACGCACCCTCACACACGCACGCACACCCTCGCACACGTTGAGTTCTGTCACCACTTCCTTGTATTTTGTGCTAGTACGCAGCGATGACACTTGACACTAATGGTATGATTGATTCAGGCTGTGGTTGAAAAATTTAGATCGAAATAGGATATTATCCACTCTTCTGGTCATCGACTGACATCATAAGCTTCCATTGCTATAGTTAACACTGTGTACAGTGCAAAAACAGGTTTTAAAAACGTGCATGTTGACTTTCAATTAGGAAGTGCATGTTTGTATGTTAATATTCAAATATCGAGTATATTTTGAAGTAGTTTGCGTTGCACATCATTATAGCATATTAGCATATCAATAGTCATGTATATGTACCGAAACGTAAAATAAAGAAATGTATTGTATTATTACAGTTTACCTGCTCACTTCCTGGTGTATATGTGGTATTATATTACTCTTCAAAATCCCCCAAAATGTATTTTCTTTCGCAGTCAAATAATAAAATTTTAATTTTCTCTTATTTACGTGAATACTAAGCTACTGCATTTCAAATTGTATACGGGATTATAGCAGTTTACGATGTCACTGGTGATTTTAATCTACCTGCTGTCTTTACTGCCAGTGTTTTCAGGTAAATGTAATCAATGTGTTGTCTAGTATGTTTTACATTTCGAGTCACGTCAAAAATATTGAATTTTGAATTGACTTGGTCGTCCCTGAGATAATTCTTAAAAGTCAAATTCACGTGATCAGTAATTCAAAACAATATGATTATCGTTAGACTTTTTACATTTAACGACCGTTACATTGCTGCTCATATTAGAAAGCATATTGTATTGAGAGCAATGTTTGTCATCAACCGTGAATGGTGATTATTCATACTTTTGATAAAAAATACATTATATAGCAATGCTTTCAGAATTATTTCACAGCGTGTGTTTTATTATGTCCTTCTTTAATAAAATCATTCAATGTAATCATATTATGTTTTCAGCTGCAACTTGTCAAATTCCAAACTATGTACAGTGTGGTCGTAACTCGGTATGTGATTCATGAAATGATGGTTATTATGTGGAATCTGGTGCATGTGAACGATGTCCTATACAGTGCTCACAGTGTACCCATACGTCCGTATGTCAAACTTGTGTGTTGGAATACTGGAACCCTGGAGCGGGGTGTACAACTCCTTGTCCGACTGATTGCTCAAAAAAATTCTGTAATGATCAGGGGTATTGTTATGGATGTAATCCGGGTAAATATGGTTCAAGATGTCAGCAGGATTGTGCTCTATGTAAAAACGGGGAATGTGATCTGTATAAATGTATACATGGATGTAAAGGTGGCTACTTACTATCGGGTACAGGGTCAGGATATTCATACTGTTACCCTTGTTCTGACAATTGTAGAACGTGTTCCAATACGACGTATTGTACTGAATGTGAGCAAGGATTTTACGGAAACTATTATCGTTCTCCACCACCAAGTGATAGAGGTACTATGACCTGTGTACAATGCTGGGACACATCATGTACACAATGTACATCCATCGACCAATGTCCACACTGTAATACGGGGTGTATCAAACAAGCATGTGATACATCAGGTAGTTGTGTAACTACCTCACCGACGCCACTTAAGTCTACAAGTACGTTAGTCGTTTTATAATACCATTAATTTTATTATCGTACATATGCAAATTGTACAAAGCTAAATGCAAATAATTTGATTATGTTATGTTTCATACAATAGCATACGTGAGGAAATTGTAATGTGATATAAGCGTATTAATAAATGTATATCTACATAGGTACACCACTGTTGATAGTATCGTTTTATTAGTTTAGTACAAAACGGAACTTCATTAAAATCCCACTTTTCTAGTAAAACGATAAACAACAATACTGCCAACTGTGACATACACTGCTGACACAGGGAAGTACCTATTTGATAAACATTGTACAGCATACATGTGGTAGATACATATAATATTTGAAATTGTGGCAAATGTTGGTTGCTCTACCTGTTTTGCAAAAACACTACATTTGCCTTTTAAAGCACCTGCAAAGAGTTCAACTGTTACAACACAATATCAAACAGAAGTTACTCAAACAACTACAAATCACATAGGTATGTTACAACTGGTTTCTGCAATTACTTATAATTCATTTGGAATTACTAAATTATTGTGCAACATTTCCTCGGCACTTCTAAATAATCGGCATTGAACGCGACCCGACACGTGACGGTAAATGATCAAAGAACCCGCGATCAGGAAGTCTTCCGAATACCCGTATGAACCGACTATTTTGGATTGTCAGATAAATATAGTTATGTGATTTAACTTTAAAGTTGAATTTATAGGGTCGTTTGAACATAAGAAACCAATAACAATGTCCATAATATAGTAAGCTGCGTGTAATCTCAGTAATGATACCAACTAGTAGTATATATTATTTAATTGCATATTTTAACATATATTTGCATATATATTTAACCATAACAATAAAAAGGAACAGTAAACACGATACCACATAATCATTATGTACAATGCTTAGATTTGCTGAAATATAGCAACCAAGTGACAGTGAAAGCTTTTGGAAAAAATGTCAAAACCTAGTAGTGTATGTGAGGATTGCTGTTATATTATGAAACAGCAACCAGTCTGATAGTAACCATGGTAAATAACAAGTTTCTGATAGAATGAATATGCTATATTGGTGCTACGTTTCTCAGTCTACGTTATGGTTAAACGCCTGTAAAATGTGTACAATCTGACTCCAACGTTTATGGCATTAGAACTGAACTCTATTTATGACATGTACTGTAACTTTCATCACTGGTTTACAGAATGTCCACATGAATGCATGGACGATTGCGATGCCCATGGAAAGTGTCTTGATACAACAACAAGCTATAGTTCATCTGTTGGTTCATCTGGTTTAAACACAGAAAATAATTACTACGAAGGATTTGGTCATGGGATTGGAACTGGAATCGGTATAATTGTTGCTGTTGGAGCATTGATTGGCATTGTCGTTTTCCTCAGTCGAAGGTAGTTACCTCGTTAATATAAAACGCCAATCGGTAAATGTAATTATTGTAAGCGTAGTGACGACGGGTTTTCAGTTTAATACAGCGGTCTCGCGAGATACGGCATTATACAAGCAACTCTAGGTAATACGGCCCGGCGGATCTACACACTTTAGTGACATTCCGTATTTATCTTTCAGAACGAATTGCTTTTACACAATGTGTCGCACCAAGTCGTCCACAGACTCCCGAGAACAGCAACAGCACGAATATGTTAATACACAACTGCATCCAAGTACCCAGCCTGCATCGAGTGGTAGAACGGAAGATATTGAAGCAAACCCAGTCATTCGTGTGACGATGCCAGAAGACACACTTGATGCGGACAGGGAATATACCAGTTTAGGTGAAAGACAATCCGATAACCACTACAGTGGTATGCATGAAATTTATTTCATTATATCTCATATATACACATGGGAACTAAAATTGATAAATAACGTAAAATTAGTAAATACTGTAATTAACTTTGACTTTAACTAATTGAAATTCCAAAATGAAAAGGAATACTCTTGTGGTCGTTATAATACTTGCTCCTAGCAATACTGATTCCTGTGATTGGCCATCCTCATACATCAGTGGTTAGTCAAGTTTCGGACGAAGAATACTCTGGTGAACGAGAATGGTGATTGGCTAGAGCTGCACATTAAATACAACGTACATGTCTCATATATTTCAGATTTACAGATACATGATCAGGACGGAAAGTGAGTAATGATCACAAAACGTAACTGGAAAACGATAATCCTGAATGTTCGCTTAGAATGCGTCTGTTAAACTGTTTAAAAGATTATAGAAATACATTTGTACATTCGTATACAAGTAAAAGATGTTACTAGTAATGCCAACTTGATGCAATTGTGGCACAACGTCTAGACGTTAAATATAGACGTATGGATTTTATACTAGGCGTATTTCACTGCGACTGTCGTGATCAAAATTATCCCAGTGGTAGATACTGAAAATTGTAACCAATATGCTCTGTACATAGCACCTTGGTTTATATAAAACAAGAATTGTTTTACCTGTTGGTGCAATGCTCGCTAAATATGCGGATGATAAGGAATAAGACAATTTGGTGTAACATATTTATATATATGCTCGTATTATTTATATGCTTGTATATTAATATATTAAAAAACGGAAATTCTGTCTTCATCAACCATAGACAAGTTACCTGTGACATTTATTTAATCTTGTGTAATTGTATGCACTTGTATAATATATTGTTCATAATTTGATATTCCTGAGTGATTAAGCTCTAAATTATGATCAGGTGAACTTTCGTGTTCGACATTTCATTCATGCCCAAATTATTTATGATTAAATTGTGATATGTTTAATCTCTGTACAGGAAGTAGCTGTTAATCAGTTTATCTACGGTCTGGCCGAGGTGATAAACGTTTTCTTAGGCCATTTTAAATTGTCCATTAGTACTCATTTTTTATTTCAGTTTTTTATAATCTTCATTTTTAATCCTTTTTTACTATGAAGATTAACAGCTGCTCCTTGGTTTTACATGTGTAACAATTCATTGTTAATAGTTTATAACTTCTCTATTAAGAGAAGGGTTATAATATGCTTTTTATACAGTCTAATTTCTATATAAGTACATAGGGTAACAATTGTGTTGCTCTTTCACATAGTCTCTTATAATTATTGTTATAATGGCTTTGTGCATGTTTTATTGTAATTGTATACTTATTCATCTGTATTGTATGTCAGTTGTACAAAGATGAGACGTAAATAAATAAATTCATTTCTTTCAGCAATTCGTTTTTGAGTGTATCTCAACAATACTTTGTTCAATTTAAGGTTTGTGCTTAGCAATATGATACATACATTTGGAAGAATTCTCCTCAAGCGGCTAATCGATAGCGCTCATTTTTCTATATAGAAATAAGAAGGGACAATATAGTTTTTTCTTAATAACGAAATAACTAGACAAGCAATCTCTTAGGTGCAAAAAGATCTGTAATCTTTAATGCCTTACACATTATGTGATATTAATTTCATGTATCTTAATAAATATTTAGATCGCCTATTTTGAAGATAGTTTATACCACTTTGCTAGTGAGTTGTTCCTTCTTTGTCTATATATAATCTGAGCGTATGACCAAACATGGGTATCTTTAACCTGGATTTCAAATAATTTAACTCAAAGTCAACCCTTAGGTGCAAATGGATCATTACAGATATTAAAATTGTCTTTTAAATGATATATATTTCGTTATTTTAAGATAAAATTAAGATCGCCTGTTGAAAGGTTCTTTTTGACTTAAAATTGCAATTTTTGTCATTCTTAACAGTTGTTGTTGTTGTAGTAGCTGGACAGACGATCGCTCTATCGCGTGTATATCGGTTATCGCCTGTTTCATACTGTTACTGTTTTATTACAACAACAACACGTAACACACTTTATATAAGTGGTTAATTGGGCTGTATCAATATGAGCAGTTGTATTTTTCACTTTGATTTTATGTACAAAATTAAACAATTTTCTTAGAAATTACATACGTGTAGTAAACGAATGGAAATACTTGCCTCAAACCCAACTGATACTATAAATAATCAGTTTTATGATTTAATCAGTAGAAAAACCATGAACGTCTAAGGCGTGAATACAGAATCATCAAAAGTGGCTAAAAAAGGCATCATTCGTCAAAAATGTAAAACTAAATAATATGAATCATATCAATTAGGAAACAGCTAATATCCCAATTTTACTGTTTTATTGAAATTCCTTTTAATTCTTTTAATTATTAAATTGCGTATGACAATAACCTAGTAATTTCATAAAGAACAAACCTAATCTTAATATTTGTTAAAACGTGGCAACATCAGACTTCAAAAACTTCAAACCAATTGATAAGTTTCAGATATTAATATATAATTTATACATGTATATTTAATTTCTATTAAACACATAATCTATATAACTGAAGTTAACTAACAGTTTCATCGACCAATGTAGGTTTATTACCCCCATAAAACTGACACGCGCTAAACAAACACCGGATTAAACAATCCCTTGTATCGAATATGTAACGCATAGCTACAGATTGTTGTTTTATCATCATAAATCATCGATTTTAATCTCTTTATTTTGTATTTATTTGTCATATTATAAGCATTGTATTATAGTTTCATGCAAATTTAATTTCCGTTATATATATTTATGTCACAATTAGTCAGGTACTGAGGGTTAATTCCCAAACAAAAACACTTAAAAACTGAAACACAATTTAAAATGACAAGTATTTCATCTTGCAAGAGTTTATTTTTTAGATTTATGCTATTTGCGCATTATCACAAGTTACATGTAAACATATACATGAACGGGTCAATATGATATTTTAAGTGTACATAAGTGGAATATTTACAAATTTCGATTTCTTAGCTCAGTCTTGTAGTGTTATTTGCGTAAATATTGACGCAATGTAATTCATGTGATGCTAAATATGAGTTTTATTACGTTAAATGTCTCTTATGATTCAATAAAATATGAGTGGAAAGTCTGGATCAACAGGTTTGAGGTTATAGCAGAGCGCCAGAACTGGGATGACGAGCAGAGGCTTGATAATTTGCTGCCTAAACTACAGGGTAGTGCCGGAGAATTCGTGTTCACACAGCTTAAACGCGACACATTAAGAGATAATAGAGACCTTGTATGTGAAATTAATAGTAGGTATAGGATAATTGAAACACCAAGAACATTCGCAGCTCAAAGCAAGAGAGACCAGAAAGCAAAGGGGACAGCTGAGGAATATGCGACAACACTGAAGTGTTTATATGACAAGGCTCACAACAGACGAGATAATAGAACAAGGAAAGAAGATCTGGTGCGTAGATTCTTGGATGGTCTGAAAGATGAAGAGGTGCGATGGGAAGTTGAGTATGTCAAGGAACCAGAAGATATTGATGAAGCGGTGTACCACGTAGTTAATTATATCCAGACAAGAAGGCGGCACATGTACAAAACACCTGTCAGAAGAACACAGGATCAAGAGATGCAGTCTAGTGATGAAGAGCAGGAAAGTTGCAGTGAAGAAGAAGTAGTTGAGCATGCTTACAGAATACCAACTAAGAGTTACCATGGAAATAATAAGTCAAATAATAAAAGGTCACCACAGAATGATAGATCAGTGAAAGTTGTTAAAACCGACACAAGTGCAACAAACTCAACCAGTAAAGAAAATGAAATATTACAACAGGTTCTACAAAAATTAATTGAACTAACGAAAGAAAAACAGTCACCCCAAAGTTCACAGAACAGTCAAAACCCTCCGAAAAGAGTGATAAGGTGTTATTCTTGCAATCAAGAAAGTCATATAGCTAGGAACTGCCCCTTTAAGACACAGACATCACCACAGTATGGTGAGGTTAACAACAACACTGTACGAAGGGTCACAGTAAAGGACAGATAGAGTCAGGGAATGACAAAATCAGGTGCGTATCAAGTAATACCGAGGGAGTCAGCTCAAAACCTGCGATCTACAGGACGTGAGGTACGACAGCGATATGAAATGATGTTCGGAAGCAGATTAAGTGCAGGGAATCAAGATGTCACCTCTTACAGAGAAAACACGAATATTTCAGTCAGTAAGTATTCTGCAGGAGATGTAGTATGGTATGTATCTGGAGATAGAAAGGTGGGATCGGCACCGAAGCTGGAAAGAACATATGATGGCCCATTCCTAGTGAAGAGCAGTATATCTGATGTGAACTTCCTCCTACAGCTGGACAACAAGGGAAGAGACAGACTGGTGCATCACAATAAGCTTAAGCTTTATGAAGGAACTCAAGTCCCACGGTGGATCCAGCTAGCGCAGCGAAAACTAAAGAAACAGCAAAAAAATCTGACGAAACTGTGATATATGATCACAGCGTACTGTGTACTGTTATTGTTATTACTGTTTTACTATGTATTATCATAATTGTTTGTATTAGACGTTATTTTGTTGCTGTTTTATGTGATGCAACAACTTTGGATGTGAAGAGGAGTTGTCGGACAGTGTATGTCCAGCATCACATTATGTATATACACGTGTATTGTATTTATAAGTATTTAATGATGCACTATATTATGGAAGTGTCTTCCATGTGTTGTGCATGTTTTGTTGTGTTCTAGCAGAAGGATCAAGTCACGTGAAGACGGGTAAAAGAAGAGGTCAGTGAGCAGACGTTGAAAGGAGCTGAACGGATTATATTTTGTTTAACTTGATTTTATGTTTTAGATGATGAGAAGTGAAGGATTGACCATTAGTAAGGTCGGGCGTGAGAAGGTATGACCAGTGAGGTGAAAGCAGATAGAAGAGAATATGAGAAGGAAGTGAGAAGGTTTGAGCTTTAGAGCTGACAGGCGTTTATATTTTTAAGAAGTCTAGTGACTGATGATGCAGAAAATGGCGACTCCGTGGACCCGTCGAAAATGAGGGGATCTTCATTGTCGTAGTATGTCTTATTCCAGATATCGGAGTGCAGACCAAGTGCAGAACACTAATTTAATTATATAAAGGAATTATATGTGCAGTACTTTCAGTCAAGAATTACTGACTGAATGATGATGACCGCTTATACTTCGTCTATGGACATTGCTCCAGCAGCCCCAGGAGTGTACCTCCACCAATTCCTTGGTTTCCCGTTTCAACATGTACAAACTTTGTCAGAGGAACCGTGGAAGGTGAGACAGAACAGATTGCTGAACAGTGTAAGAATAAACGCGAAAGATAGGAAAGGGAAACAGAAACAGATGACTTTTACTGATGAGAGAAGGAGTCTGAAGGACAGTGGGAAAAAACAACAGATACAGATGACTTTTACTGATGAGAGGAGTCTGAAGGACAGTGGGAAAAAAACAACAGAAACAGATGACTTTTACTGATGAGAGGAGTCTGAAGGACAGTGGAAAAAAACAACAGAAACAGATGACTTTCGCCAAGTAAAGAGAACAGGAGCAGACGACTAGTAGATAGGATAGGATTAGAGACCGCCGTGTAGTCCGACGATAAGAATATGATATCCTTCTTCAAATGGCTGCGTTAGTGCTTAAGTTTAGTTTGTTGTTGTTTCCTCCGAAGTTTTAACATTTTTAATTGGTATAGTATTTTCACTAAAACCTTCTTAATTAACCTTAAACATTTTATTAGATTTTCATATTTGGACTCTTGGATATCTTAAAAAGTTTTAAGTACAGTTATTTGTAGAATAGATTTTATTGGAACACTGTCAGATTTATGAGAATTTTGTTCTCTTTGTTAAGTAGTGTTTTGTCCTTTGACTGGTTGTCTGAATTACATGTTAAGTAGATTTTAAATAGGAGAGTTCTAAGTACTGATAAGTTATAAAACTTTAACTGAGTAACACGATGTATTTGGCCTTGTCACTGTTGATGTTATGTATTAACTCAATAATTATTTATTTATTGTTAATTTTTAAGGAAGGATGCACATACCCTGTCTGCTGGTGGTCGAATTAATTTTTACTGTACGTAAACTGAAAGTCAGTAATTGTAAGGTTATTAATGCATTTCATATTAGTTAATGTTGTTGTTATATTGTGCATTTATAGTGTATATTGTGCTATGTAATAGAGGCACTCTAGTCCGTATCGAGATCATCCTTAATACTTGAGTGTTTTTAAATTGAATGTATTGATCTCAGAATTGTATTGTTGATATGATCTCAGAATTTTATGGTTAATTATATGATCTCAGAATGTTATTGTTAGTAGGATCTCAGGATTTTTATTGTTAGTGAGATCTGAGAATTTTATTGTTAAAATGATCATTTACTGAAGGTGCTATTATTATGTATGTAATTCATGAATTAGTCCAGTCTGACGGTCATAGATGCTATAGATATTTATCTATTTTTCATTTGTTCTACTCCTTCATTGTCAAGAGTAATTTTATCTTTATTTAAGGAATGATCTTTTGTTAATGTGCTATTAGATGTCAATTTTAATGATTTTTGGCTATTAAGGTAGAACGGCATGTTAATGTGATACGAGATATCAGTATTCATTTTTGTTGTTGCTAAGGTAGTATGACATGTTGATGTGATGTGAGATTCCATTATTCTATTATTGTTATTAAGGTAGTACCACATGTTGATGTTTAAGGTAGCATACCACTATTTTAGTACTTGTAAGTATCCTTGAGATATCAGTCTTTAAAGTTTTATTGTCACAGATTATCTTTATTTTCTTTTGTTAAAGGAGGACCTTTAAGCTTTAAGGAGGGGGTAATGTAATGCCCTAGATTCGTCATACTTTATGTACATGTATGTTTGTTTACGTTTAGACCCGGCTATTTTTCCCCGTTTATTTATTAAAGTACAAACTGGCAAGCTTTGTAATTACGATCCTTACGATCTTTGATACATTTCCACTTAATCTGAATTACTTATTTACCTGAACTCTACGTAATAAACCCGAGATCTGTGATTATATCTGTTGTAAATAAACATGTGTCGAGTACTTCCGCCATTATTGTTTCACCGGAAGTTGTATTTTTAACCTAGTAAAGTGGTTTGCGGGTAGTTGACATTAGAGACATCCGAGTATTTTCTCAGCGTCCGTTCTGTTTAACCTCATATTTTGATTGAATCTACACATTGGAAACCGAGAACTATGTAAGGATCTACTATCTTATTTATTGTATTTAACGTTTGTGTATTAGTTTTAACCTGTTTCATTCATTTTTAAAGAGTAAATCTTGTTTCTTTGCGCGCATCTGAGTTGGTGCGCTCATGGGGCGCTATTGGTGCGCTACGTGAATTCATTCGACATTGTGCGTTTTTACATTGTTAAGCGCACATCTGTTTTGGTGCGCTATGGTGCGCTTGGTGCGCTATATAAGACCAGGTCTGCACAGACTCTGGGACTCTGTATTATTTTACTATAGGTGCGAGACTTGTTTTTCATATTTTTCTTTCACTTAAATTCTAGCAATTTAGGCTCAATTCTTTTACATTATTTGGTTATTAAGGATACATTTGAATAGTTATTGCTTTAATAAGGTATTTTATGCTGGTATTGTAGACTACATGGTGCAAATACTTAGGATATTTATGAGATGTTTTGAAAGTATTTTAGAGATTTATGCCATTGTTAATTCACATATTCATCTGCATTGCATATTTATTTGTTACTTATTACTGTTATATATTGTTTAGTTACAATATATAGAAGAGTTTGATAATCTGCACATATTAAATCGTAGAGACTGGAATTTATACTTTGTCGTTTTTTACTTTAATTATTCTTAACCAGAGTCCATTTTATTTTATTGTTACTTGTCCGTGCAACAGCACACGCTACCAATATATTGTCGGTAGACAATAAGAAAACCGCTAGCACGTGACAATATCATCGCCTTGCGTATGGTAGAGGTGTTTTGTGGTGTTATCCATGCCAGGGGAGCTGTACTCGATGTATGTCGATTGATCAATGTCCAGACTGTAGTACTGAGTGCATAAAACAAGGATGTGGGGTATCAGATAGTTGTAAGACTACGTCCTGGACGCCAGGTAAAAGTAAGTCACTTTGCATTACTATTATACCTCCATATTATTCATAAGCAACCTAGACGTTTTGATTCGCCGATAATACACCAAGTGTTACGCGACGTTTTGTATGTTACCCTTATAATGGCTGACTGAATGGTAACATTTTCAATCACTCGTATTATAATTCTTGAGAAATTCAGACGTTGTGGTGGTTTAGAGAAAACCATGTGACCGGATAAATAAAGAACACCTTGATCGATGCGAGGAATGCGACACTGTTTGTAGTTAGTTTGCACCAGTCCTGTATAGACGTGTAGAAGGATTCGAACATATACAAAAAAACAAAGGGCATTAACTCCCTTAAAATCGATTCGATCCATGTTCACACACGATTTGCACAACTAGACTTGGTACTTATGAGTCACGCAAAATTACCTTGAAAATCCGACCAATGGTTACACAGAAATAGCGCGGACGAAATTTGCACTGACCAATGACCATCAGACCAACCGATCTACCTCAAGCACATTTGGGGTGTAATGAACTTCATACAGACATGTTAGTAGCGATGTTTTAATTTGCGACAATCGAAGACTGCAATTGTTTGCAAAATTGATGCGTTCATGTTCGACAGTGCTAAATGCTATCAATCAATTTCTACGCCTGTTGTACTCGTATGTATGTGAAGCATCTAGAAGAAATAGTTTCGCGTTTTTTGTTTTAACAATCCTAATGTAAATCTGTAAAATATCATACTATCTGTCTCATTCGATGTCTTTAATAAGAATATTGGAATCTAAACATATTGTATGGAATGTAATTGTCAACTTTGATTTACAGCATGTCCAGTCGAATGCATGGAAGGTTGTGACAAGTATGGACTCTGCCATAATACAACAACAACGACTAATAAACCTGATGGCTCACTTGATCAGGGTACAGATAATAATTACAGCAAAGTGTTTGGTCATGGAATAGCAACTGGAGGTGGTATTGTCGTTAGTGCGGGAGCATTGATTGGCATCGGTGTTTACATCCGTCGCAGATATTCGTCTCGTTACTGTTTAGACATTGTAATGAGCAGTCTGAAATTATAACTTATCAATCTTTATCTTCATGGCAATGTCCGTGTTTTCTTATATACAGTTCATTTAAATTGTAGAGCAAAATGCTTCCACAAAATGGACAATGTCAAGTCCTCCGCAGACACACAAGAACAGCACGTGTATGAAAATTCTCAAGAGCAGTCCGTATCCAGACCGGAATATGTTTATGTTGAAACAAACTCAGAAATTTATGTCGCGATGTCAGAAGAAGTTGTTGATATTGAGGGAGAATATGTCAGATTAGGAGAGAGACAACCCGAACAGCATTACAGAGGTAGGCATTAAATTTATAATAATTTTATATTTGTGTAACCAGAATTTATATGATTAGATTTGCTGATGCGACAGATATGTGGTTTACTCCAGGAAAATATGAGCCCGATGTACGTATTTGGGTCAAGCTTCTTACTAAACACATACTATACACATGTACACAGTGTATAAACGAGTTAACTTCTGGTAATCGCAATAAGGAGTACACGTTGAATTGTATAATATTGCAATAAGACGTACAGTGATAGGAAATCACCGGATGTTTCAATCACAATAATTAATACAGGTTGAATTATATAGTATCCCAACAAGCCGTACAGTGATTTGGTTAATACACGGTGATGTATGTATTATTATATTTCAGATTTACAGACACATTTACATGATAGAAAGACGTAAATAATCGGGAAACGATAATCAATATGTTAAACATAAACCGAGATCATGAAACTTGATTAAATGGTTGAAGAAATACGTGCCCATGTGATCCAACTTAAGGCAACTGTTTGAACGCACGTAAACATTGAATAAAGTCACATGAGCTTTGTATGATTGTCAGTTGTCACTAGATGTCAATGTTTACTGTATTTTTCCATGCTGATGTCTTTATCAATGTCCAATGACCCGAAGCCTGTACCAATTGAAGATCAAGAAATCATCACGAAAGGTGAACCTATACAACAAGACAAACTGCATACAATGATGAGCAATCTTGATGATTACGTTCACCGTAAAGTCTAGAAATCGTAACATAAATGATACATGGTTACTATTTGAAAACAAACTGAAAGAATTCATGAACATTCACATACCCTCAAAACAACTACCGGGAAACAAGACCAACAAACCCTGGATAAACAGTGAGATCAAACTTGAAGAAACTGTACACAAGACAGAAAAACCTGGGAAACAAAAAGACAGAAATATCTACGAAGAGGCCAGGGCTGGTATTCACAAAGCATCTTAGTAGAAAACTTAGATTTTTCTTAAAAACACCAAAATTTCTAAAGTATGTCAGCCTAACATGACAATCGCGATTATTGATTTTTTGCATAGGTTTAAATCATTATGTAAAGAGCTACTATAATCACTAAGAAAACATGGGTTAATCTTCAATTTGTTCACGATATATGCAATACTAATTTTTAACTTAAGTCAAAATATTTAAGTTTTCAACTAAGATGCTTTGTGAATACCAGCCCAGAAGCAAGACACAGAAAAGAGAAGGCATAATAGAGCACCAAACAGATGATACTGATATACTAGTACACAAAAAAATCTGGAATTACATCAAATCCTTAAAAGAAAGACAATTTCTATTGTATCTTTAGTTAGAGTTTCTATTTTATTGAGATTGTCTCCCTTAGATAAATTTTAAGTCAATAGGAGACAAGCCAAGAACTATCAAGCTCCTAGACTGTAAAAAAACTTTGAATAACCTTTCATCTTTATGTTGCATTAAATAGTATATGGATTTTAATTTGGATTGACTTCCTTTGACAAACAAGTTCCAACGGCTATTCTTGCTACTTTTATTGTTTCTTATATGAAGAATTCCACACAAGACGTACGAATTTGATTTTTTTGCTCATGTATGCATGTACTTATTTGTATTACATGATTGCGTTGTCAAGACCATGACCCGACCGGACATACCTATATGTGAACTAGTAATTTTTCGTCATTATTTGCTGCTTATTTGGTTGTTGTGTTGTTTAATAATATGCTAGATGCTTAAGTTTGTGTTAGAATTTAGCTTTAGGTTGATGTTCACTTTTTTCTAAGTTGTAGTTAATGTTAGCTAATACATATTTTGAAGCTTTAGGCCATGTTTATGTCAAAATTGCATGCCCACATGTGGGTCCAAAATTGGATATAAAACATCATCTTATCTATCTTATCTTATTTACAATTGTTTATGCTTGTACATTAAAAATTAATGACACTAAAGTTTTTCCTGTGACTTTTAGAAATAAATAATGAAACATGAGTTATTCCCCCTCAACTATGACAAGATCCTTTATGTTCCTGCTTATGAGAAATGACTGTTGGGAATGGTTATTTCCAAAAGCAGCGAGTTATACTGTTAGAATCATTTTCCCATTCATGATAAACATGTAGTAAGAATATCAAATCATATGTCATGTTCTTAATTACTTTGTTACGTCAACATTATCCCGCTTAAGTTTAGCTGAATATCAAACACACGAGTTTGGTCCTCAGTTGACGATTTTACACAAGGTGTAAGATAGGTGTGTTCGTCCATCGAGTAGTCGAAGATGACCATGCCTTCATCTAGTTAATTAAGTGTGTTCTGTGTGTCCGGAGATGACTTGTTAGGACTATCCCGACACGAAAATACCTCCCATATGTTGGACACATGCGTTCTGTGCTGTTTGTTGTTGAAGTACTTGCTGCCGTCATCTTGCGTAACGCACGCTTCCTCGTGTCCATCCCAATGCGTTCTGCCTCCGAGAGTCTAGCTCCTTTAGCGATACTTGAGCGCTAGGTAGTGCGATCTTTGGCTAGTTCTTCCCAGGTGTTGGTGTGAATGCTGAATGGCTTTAGTTAGGCATCGAACGTGTCTTTGTATCTTTTCCGCTTACCTCCTGTGATTCATGAGCTTCTTCGGAATATTTCGTCTGTCATGCGAACGATATGGCCTGTCCAGCGAACATGTGACTGTTGCAGGATGACAGACACAGCAGTGAGGTTAGTACGTACGTGACAACACTTCTGTGTCTGGAATCCTTTCTTGCCACTTTATGGTGAGCAGTCTGCGGATGCAGGTCATGTGAAAATGATTTAGTTTCCTTGCGTGTCTAGCATACACTGTCCACGTCGCATGCACACAAGAGAGCTGTCAGAACCCTTTCTTGGTGTCTAGGTAAACACTAGGTGATAGCTGGAATACTTTCTCGCGTACTTAAGCTGATGAGGTCGTACACACACATTGCGTTCTGTCACCACATCCATATATTTGTAACTAGTACGAGACGATGGGATGTTGTATGACCATTGCCACCAAGGGTAGCATTGATTCAGTATGTTGTGGAATGTTAGAATGATTTAGATCGGCATAGACTATTATACACTCTCCTCTCCATCGACTGACATCATAAGCTTCCATTGCTATAGTTAACGGTACCGTCCAGACACAGTTGGTCGATCTCGGTTTTAAAATGATATGCATGTTGATTTTGAATCAGGAAATACATGTTTGTATGTTAATATACAAATATCGAGTTTTAATATGTCGAACGATGTTAAACTGCACAGCGATTCTTTATCCATTTGCATTAAAACAGTTAAGTATATAAACCAAAACGTTTTGTCAAGCAAAAAACTGTATGTATTCAAAACTTTACCCGTTTACTTCCTGATGTATTTGTATATTTCAATTTAAACATTTCTGAATTCATCTTCTCTCACAGTCGTTCTAAACCTGATTTATGTTAACATATTTACGTTAATACTACGGATTACTTTTGGAAATATAATATGGGGTCATCACGGTTCATGACAAATAGGTGGATGCTTATTACCCTACTGACTTTAGTGCCGGACGAGTATTCGGGTAGGTTTTTTCATTTCTTACTCCAAACGTTCCAAAAGATTCAAAATGAATAAACTTTTCCTCCTGTGAAAAATTTCGTACAGGTCAAATTCACGTGATCAGTAATAAACAAATTAATACATTTGTATCAATGCAATGAATACATATTGTTTATCGTTAAATTGCTGCTCGTATTAGAATCATGCTGTATAAAGATCAATGCTTTTTATAGTGTCTCATCCATAGTAAATGATGAAAGTATTCATGATTTTTATACAATATACATTATATAACAAAACTTATTTTGGTTTAATACATAACATGTACATATAGCCAGAACAATTACATGTATAATAATAATGTGAAGAATGCAAATTAATAATAACAGAGTTGTATGAACAGTTTGTTTGTATTGGTAAATAGTGACATTACATGTACATAGCACTTTTTTAAGAATAACTGGCTTATTTATTTCACAGCGTATGTTATAGGTATGTCCTTATTTCTTTACATCTATTTAATAGAATCAATCTATGTAATCATATCATGTTTTCAGCTGCAGTTTGTCAGATTGCTTACTGTACAGTGTGCAATGGTAACGCAGTATGTGATTCATGCAACGATGGTTACTATTTGGAATCTGGTGCATGTTCACAATGTCCTATACAATGCTCACGATGTACTCATTCGTCACTATGTCAATCTTGTGTGAAGGAATTCTGGCATACTGGAACACAGTGTACATTAACGTGTTCTGCTGGTTGCGATAGAAATGGCTGTGATGATGATGGGAATTGTCACGGATGTGATCTGGGAAAATATGGTTCAAGATGTGATCGGGATTGTACTCTATGTAGAAACGAGGAATGTGATCTGCAAAAATGTACGCATGGTTGCAAAGATGGTTACATACAATACGATACAGAATCAGGATATTCAAATTGTTTAAAATGTAATGACAATTGTATAACATGTTCCAACACGACGTATTGTACTGATTGTGAGCAAGGATTTTACGGATTGTTCCATCGCGTGGAAAGTGGTAGAGGTAATATGGTGTGCATCCAATGTCAGGTGGAATGTACACAATGTTCAACCATTGATCAATGTCCACAGTGGTGTAATACTGAATGTATCAAACAAGGATGTGATGATACAGGGAGTTGTGTGACTGCACCATCGACGAGACCTACATGTAAGTCAATGATGTAATAGTGATGCATACTAATTGTATTGTATATAATTGTTAAAACCGTGTATGACTTCCTAATTAGTCGCACATTGGGCTATTCACACACACACAAACACATTCTGGTTTCTTCCATTGAATTAAATGATACATACGCCTATTCAAATGTGTTACTTTTTATGTGCATGATAATTATAATGTAGATGAGATAATTAATTTAGTAATACAGCTTCTAGTACCAAACAAATATTTCAACTTTAACTTCAACTGCTGCTACTTCTAAGAAGGTAACACACTAAATTACAGGGGATATTCAAACCCCAGCACCTACAAACGCCTCCGAAACAATGACACAACCAAAGTCAAAGACACCTACACCATCGACTCCACTTACAAGTAAGTAATATCTATAAAATATCGCTATATAGCCTATTACAGGTGGTATTTCCACTCATAGGCACATGGTTTCAGATTGTCTGAATCAAAATTATCTGAGTGTACCCTATACAGAGACTATACACTGACATAATTTTGACTCAAATAATTTGAAATCATGTGCCTACGGTTCCACTATGTCTTCTATAATGTACCCATTGAGCAATGAACACAGTGCAACACAGAGTACAATCAGTACATCAAACAGTACGGTGCTCATCATTCTGTCAATACTATATAGTGTTGTCGATCTAGAAGGGAATGAATAACTCTAATTTGCCGAATAATTTTATTTTATAGATCTGTAATACAACAGCTTCACATAAAGCATTTGAATTAGCCATGTTGCATACTAGAATATCATTTGTGATTTTGCTACTCATACCTTCGCGAATAACAATACTAATGAAAAAACCTTTGTAAAGCATCAGTAATTAGATAAAGATTTGTCACACAATGCAACGTGATATGCGGGTATTTATGAATGCTTCATAGTATTAGTATTATTACCATCTGTAGTTGCATACATTATGTAATACAGGTGACATTATAGTGTGTTACCACTTTAGTTAAGAAATAATAAATATGTACCTGTGTTTTATTTTAGAATAAAGCACAGTCACGAGTTCGGATGCGTTGTTATTAAATCACGTAGCGCGAGTGATTTAATGTACGTATCCGAACAAGTGACTACTCATTATTACTTTATTATAGATAAAACACAGGTACATATTCATTCTTTCGATTCCAATATAGCCAATATTCCACATTTGACAACATACCAATACATTATCAGCTGTACTATTTTCTTCCTCGAAAGGTTATTTGCAGTGTGAAATTATTCAGCTGTAGCTGTGTTTTATTGGTAGTTCGTGCACACCATGATTTCCTCTATGTATGAAGCTGAAACCGCTGGTTGTGTTAGAATCAAGAATATGGCATAATTATATATAAAACAATGGTTAAAATTGATACTGCTGCAACTATCGGCGGCGTACATACAGATTAGTTTCAGGCCAATAGGAATACTTACTTATGCAGGAGTATACATTACAGTGGACATATCCCGTGCATATCGAAATGTTTGGTACTTTTTACTGTCTTCATTTGAGTAAATAATATGTTTGCCTTTTAAAAGTAGCTTGAAATGGGTCAACAAGACTTGATACTACTAAAGTTACTACATGTACAACAGCCACAAATCACAAAGATACGTTACAACTTGTCGTTTTGCCCAATTCTAATTTGGAACTAACATAGCATAGTGCAGTAATATTCATCTAGAAGTCATAGCTGAATCTTTGGCGATATTTCATGTTATTTTGTAATTGCAAACGATTTTTTATGGCTCATTATATCATATTTTTTAATTGGAGTGTAGGTTGTAATTCCGGGCGCAGATATTTAAAAAAATGTTCACTGCCTCGATTTGAGTTAACACTATGTTTGCCTATTTAAGCAACACCAACGGTGCCAATAAGTTTGGATACGACAGAAGTTACTCCAACAACTATACAACACCTAGGTATATATATTTATGTCACACACTGTTAATATATCTGAGAACATTTGGTCTGTTGAATAATGTGAAAAATTGTATAAGATGAACAGGTGTTATTTTCAAAAACATAATGTTACATATGCATCCTTGTAAACAAATACAGATGCCTTAAAACTTTATTTTCTAAGCGAAGATAACACCAACTCCACTAAAATGTGCATGCTGTATTCAAGTTTCTATGATAACAGAATGGTGTCCGTTAACGGCAGTTTTGGCCTATGGGTACCGGTATTACACAAAAGGAGAATAGAAAAGGGACACATGAATCTTGTTATTCTTGTCACCATGATCTATGCCAATAGGGCTTATCAGCTGTCTGGACAAAGACGCCAATGCATCCCAAATGAATCACATGATATTCCGACATTTAACACCAGATTAAATGTGCACACCGTTTTCTTAATTGGGTTTGTTCAGCTAACATAAGAGGGACATGGATATTAATGTATGGGCCCTTATCAAAATTCGAATAATATAATGATATTTGCTCTGCAAATTGCTAAAAGGAAAAGTTATTCTATTTTGCTGGCACATTTCTGCATTTCTCTTTGTTAGACTTGGATGAAGACTGTCAAATAAGGACAGCATGCATCGTACAATATCATAAACGTTATGGCATATTGGAAAGTCTTATACATGTATATTATTTAGACATTAATGTAACCTTTCAACTTTGGTTTACCGTATGTCCGGATGAATGCATAGAAGGTTGTAATGTCCATGGAAAATGTCTTGACACAACAACAAGATACAGTGAATCTGATTGTTTATCGTGTAAATGTACTGAAACTAATTACTTTGAAGCATTTGGTCATGGAATTGCGACTGGGATCGGTATTGCTGTTGCTGTAGGAGCACTGATTGGCATTGTCGTTTACCTACGTCGACGGTGATTATCTCGTTTATATATTATACCACATTCTGTAAATTTATCTTATAACTTATCGCTTATCGTCGAAATAAATTCGTATCTGTTTTTTGTCATTTGTGTCCTGCTGTTTATGTTGGGTAAAGCCCATATTTCCGTGTTTCAATATAAATTCCCAGGAAATTGTGCTAGAGTAGAATTAATTTAAAGGTCAAAGGCAATCAACCATAACAATTTTCACACTTGGATTATCAGTCGAAAGTCATCAAGTCTCACAAGTCATCACATTTTCACCGTGACTAATATCATGCAGGGCTGTCAGTTTTATACAGTGTTTTTTTGCGTGCCTTTAACTCTTTGCTGTCTTTGCCTTCTCTGTCTGATTGTTACCATCGTTTTTCTAACATTCTGCAAAATAAATCATGTTTCATAAAACTAATTGCTTTCATAGAATGTGTCATGCTAAGTCGTCCACAGACTCACAAGAAAAGCACGTGTACGTTAATACCCAAGAGCATACCAGTACGCAGCCTGAATCGACTGATAGACCAGACTATGATGATGTTGAGGCAAACTCAGATATTTGTGTCACGATGTCAGAACAAGACGTTGATGCAGACAGAGAATATACTAGCATAGGCGAGAGACAACATGAACACCACTACAGCGGTATGCATAAAATTATCATATCTGTAAATGGATCTTAACATTAATGTATATTATTCAACTTCTATAATGAAATGAAAACTGACTTCGCTTCAATCCTGAAATAAAAAGAAAAAACAAGTGTACCCTTATTTGACTTGCTCCAAGTAATTCTCATATCGGTGTTCTTGTTTGGTGTGCGTTTTAAACACACAATCCGTATTACATTTCAGATTTGCAGACAAATTAACATGACGGGAAGTGAGAACTGTGCATACGTATACCAGTGGAAAACGATAACCGTTAATCAGACAGTGAAATAGTTTAACCAATATAGATTCTAAATATTTCTATTTCAACTCGGTTAATATTCTAGATATTTTTATTATATTTTCCAGTCATTGCGTTTTGTATTGGATGCATTTTGAATTTTAGGATTATCTTGTTCAAATTCTCTATTTATAAATGTGCATGTGCTTGTATTCATTTTGTATCTATATATTGATTGTAAATGTTGTTGTATTTTGCTGTAATATTTGTTTCAAAACGAAAATGGTATCTCCATCAACATCAACCATAGACAAGTGTCATGTGCCGTTTGTTTGTCATTGTATGGACACAATTATATGTTCCTCATGTGACAATATCTCTATGTCCAAGTTCGATGAGTCAAGAGAGCCGCATAATTGCCAGTGTTATTGCCAGGATGAACATGTAATACTTTTAGTTACAAAATAGTGTTATCAACAGTGGCAACTTCACCTGGATACGTGACAATTGTATAATTGGGAATATTTGACAATGTTATTAATATATTTTACGTCTTAGTGTATTATGGCTTTCATAATAATAGCGATATTATCCTGATCTGCACACTGTCTAGTTGTGCATATCGTTGGCGGACATAATTTGGATCAATTTTAAGGGAGTTATTGCCCTATGATTTTTTATACTTATACATTTATTTTGTCCGAGCTATTCATCATTAACATAGGGCGTATTTCATCAACACGTTGAATAACTGATCAGTACTACATCTAGTTGTGCGTATCGTCGGCGCACATTTGCTGGCTCGATTTTAGGAGAGTTATGACCCTTTGTTTTCTGCACTTATAACTTTTACAGGCTCATCAGTACCAAGGCGAATTTTGAATATCGGTGGCACTCGATGGTCAGATCAGATTGCGGGGAGTAATTGTTCTTTCATATCTTCATCTATAAATGACTTTGTATGCGCCATTGCTTATGATTGCAGCTGTCAACCATAGTTTGCAAGACTCATCAATTCTAAAGCTAGAATAGACATGTATGCATATCATCATTATTTAGACGTCTCATACTAAGTCACTGTATCCAGCAGTATCTGGGAGTATTTATCATATTCTGTTATATGTCTTGTTCTATCTGTACCCAAAAATAGCAAATAACTATATGTAGATAAAAAGTAAATAGTAAATATGTAATGTTTTCGTGTGTACCTAATTTATGTGTGTGCTTATTTGTTTGCTTTCCCCATTTTCGATAATGTGTATGTTACTTTGACCCGGACGGATTTTTTGCAGTTGTTGTCCAATAATTACAACTCTACAATTAAATGATATAGCCTCCGCTTAAGATTGTTATATATTTTAATCAATTTCCAACCTTATGCAGCCTTGTTATAATATCTTTTTTTTTTCACCATTCTACCCTAACTTAACCTAATTAAAATAATAAATATTTGTGATATTGTAAAATAATTACAAATACTAGTAAGTGATGCATTTGTATGTATGTGTTCATGTGCTTTTAAATTGTTTAACCTTGTATTCAGAGCAACGCAATAAAATACCACACATACTGTCTATTTTTGTTATATTCCACAAACATAAGCAGCTAAGTAATCTCATTAAAATGATCTACTTAACGTATACGCGACACTACGAGCTTGGAGCTAAGAGTTCTTATTTATTCTTTATCTATTATACCATATTTTATAGCACTTTTATCATGTAATTACACGTTCAAAGGTGCTGTACAATTACAAATATATACACATACATACACATACACACACATACACCCATACACCCATATATACATACATACACACATACATATAAATGTTTATATACACACATATACATATTACATACACACACACGCATACACATATATATATTAAAGTTTAAGGATAAAATATGAATTTTCAGCGGACAACTTGTAATTAAAACATAATAATACTTCTATTTCATATAAATATAAATGTGCAACAATATATGCAGAGAAAGTGTATGTATATGTAAACATAATACAAATGACTCAAAGAAAAACCCTCCCTCAATTACCCCCTAAAAATGGGTGTTTAAAGAGCAACGTCACATACCACTGCCACGAGAAACTGACTCCAAAGGAATAGTGATACTTCCTTTAAGGAGACAGGGGACCCCCAATGAAAAAGGAGATTTTCTGACGAAAAGGAAATTCCTCAAATTACTGACAGTGACACCGCTGGTGTTTGATCACAATTCAAGACTTATTTCCGGTGCGCAGTGCGCCGGGTCCATCGTATGGCCACTCCCGGGTATGTTATGCTTTAAAGTTAGTCCAATGAGTCAACACATCTCACTGAAAACCAACAATCTCTCTTGTACGACGAGATTATGCACCACATATACAACTTAATAGACTGTTTACAACAATACTAGTGTTTCAAGAACAGCGTCACATACCACTGCTACGAGAAACCGTCTCCAAGGGATAAATGTACTACCTTTTTCTTTAGTTTGAGTTGCTGCTTTAATAGATTTTTTAAGATTAATGTGTAAATCAAACAATGATGTGATTATGACGGCGCTTTAGAAAATGAAAAAGAGAAAATCGAACAGGGAAGGCAACACTAAACCCAACCAGACGATGACACACTTTGGCACGATGATATTATACTACTCAAAATTTGATATGGGTCAATGAATCAGAACCAATGTCAGTACGTGCATGTTAGTTTAAATTGAACAAAACGACTTTTAATATGTTAAAGTATTTTACGCTGCACAACGTCTTTTTATTTGTTTTAACTTACATGCCTCCTTGTATAAACTGAACTTTTTTAAAGCAAATAATGAACTCTTTATATTCATAGGTTTTACCTGTTACTTGATTTTTGAGTCCACAACATGTATTATACTATAAACTTCCATCAAATTCAAACATTTTCGAATCTACAATTTCTATTATTGTGACATATCTAGCCTGACTAGTACGCCTATAATGATGTACATATAATATTGGATTATCACAGTTATAAGCCTATAATGATGTACATATAATATTGGATTATCACAGTTCATGATGAGACTGTTGACGTTAGTCATCTTGCTGTCTTTACTGCCAGTTTATTCAGGTAAATATAACTATTGACTTTCTTTTACTTTTGGAGACATTTCTTCTTCTTTAATCAACTATGTGATTTAATCGAGACTTTACAAGACTCTAAAGCTGATATAACTGTGTCAGGACATTTCTTGGGGTAATCGTCTCCTTCAGTGATAGAGCTTTTAAGTGATGCCTTTCCACTTGACCGTCATGTTTAACTCCCGGCATTGAAAATTAAGTAAAATATACAAGAGTGTATTGTTGTTCTAGAAAGGCACCAATTTACTTTACATAAAATGAGCTTGTTCTCCCTTGAAGAAATGGTTCAAATCTGGACTCACGTGATGTAATATAATGTAGCAAAATAAAGTATTGTACGACCTTATTATCTATGTGCAACTTAAACGTTCTGATTGGCCGAGAGCATACCACGTGTTATGCGATGTCATTTAACGTTACTCCTTTAGTTACATATTTTCGTTGCTGGTGCTAAAAATTATGTTGCATGTATCATCGATATTATATAACGATTTGTTCTTTGCCTCTTATCGAAAGTTTATCTATGTGTTACATTTCCACATCTGATAAAAAGACAATCTGATACCAATTTGTAGTTACGTAACGTATTTAAACTTAGGTTACTAAACGGTAGTTACATACAAATACAGAGTGTGTATGTTCTTGTTAAACTTTTAGTTGTAGAACCTATACATGTTACCCCATTGTTTTCAGCTGAAACATGCCAAATCAACAACTCTGCCCTTTGTGATGGTAACTCGGTAATATGCGATTTATGCAATGATGGTTATTTCTTGGAATCTGGAAATTGTACACAATGTCCTATACAATGCTCACGGTGTTCTGACTATTCCGGGTGCGAGTCATGCAATGATGGTTATTACTTGGAATCTGGAAATTGTACACGCTGTCGTGCACAATGCTCGCAGTGTACTTATGCGTTCGTATGTACATCGTGCGTAGCTTCATACTGGAATCCTGGAGAAAGATGTATATTTCCGTGCTCGTCTGATTGCTCCAGCAATGGCTGTGATGATAACGGGGATTGTTATGAATGTATATCGGGTCTTTCACGTGTTGTCAATTGAGATAAACTTATTTGAAACGAGTTTTGGAAATTTTGTTAAGCGAGCCTCTGTATCAATTGTATCAATTGACAACGAGTATTAGATTATGAGTCAGCAATATGTTTGTTTTTTAAAGCACCTTCAACACGATTTGATACAACTAAAGTTAATTTAACAACAACAAAGCGCGAAGGTATGTCACAACATGTCACTATGATTATTTTGTTCCATGTTTATTTCGGAGCTAAAACAGCAGAGTGTAGTAATATGTCATGGCTAAATCATTCGCAATATTTTAGATGTATTTGTATGAATGCAACTCGAAAGATGCTTTTAAATTTCCATTGAGATTATAAACACCAAGTTGCAGACGTCGACGCTCTGTTAGCTTACACTCGTATAGCACGATGGTTTCATTTGCGATCATATTCTCTTTTGCTACAGATGCTTGCATTAGCGATTATGCTTTCGTTTGTGACATTATTTCATTTGTTGCAGGCTGTTTACTTCGTCATTTCTACCATCTGCTCTATGATGAAGGCGTATGCTTCCATGCTCTCGTGTTCGACAATGCGGACTGTATTAAGTTTTAAGGTTTTCTGGCAATAGCGTGCAAGAAATGTTGTGCTATTGTTCCATTCCTCTGTGTGGGTTATGATAAAATAACGTGTATAATGTGTGCAATCTGCCCAATACAATTTCAAATTGGTTTACAACTTTACAGCATGTCGGGATGAATACACGGACGGTTGTGATGTACATGGCACGTGTCTTGACACAACAACAAGATACAGTGAATCCAATGGTTCATCTTGTAAATGTACTAAACATAATTACTACGAAGGAATTGCGACTGGATTCGGTATTGTCGTTGCTGATGGAGCATTGGTTGGTATTGTCGTTTATCTACGTCGACGGTGATAATATTGTGAATACATGTACCTCTTTCTGTAAATATTACTTCTCAAAATTACTTTGTCTTCTTAAAGATTTTTGTTCTTTTTAAGACTTTCTTGCCCTGATGTTTCAGTTGAATGTTGTCTTTATTAGCTTCGTATTACAACATTAATAACCTGACAATGGTTCTAGGTCTCAATTTAGGCTCCAATACACACAGAGCTAGCGTTTGTACACTGATGTTTGTGCCCTTCATGTTCTACTGCTGTTTCTGTTGTATGTTGCCTTCCACGTCCGATTTGTTATTTTTGTTTTGCTCATGCATTATTTAATTCAACATGTTATAATTATATAACGAATTGCTTTAACAGAATACGCACTGCTAAGTCGTCTACGGACTCGCAAGAACAGCATGTGTATGTTAACACTCAGGTACGGCCTGCGTCGAGTGAAAGACACGCATAATTATGATGATGTTGAAGGAAACACAGATTTTCGTGTCACGATGTCAGAACAAGAAGTTGATAATAACAGAGAATATATCAATTTAGGCGAGAGACAACCCGAACACCACTATAGTGATAGTGGTATGGATGAAATCTATTTCATATTTCATTTGTCATGCATGTATGTTACATTTCTTATAATATATAATTATGTTACATGGAATAAGTGTAATTAATACATTACATAGGAATAATGTGTAATCCCTGATACATGTAACACATATTCTCTGTTATTTATTCATGGAAATTGAAATGCATGTCTTGTTATAACTGTTATAATGAAATGAAACGAAAACCGACTTTAAGTTAGTTACAATTCTGATTATGTAAATGTTATATGACTTACTCCAAAAAAATAATTATTCCGTTTTCATGCTGTGCCAAAGCTGTAAAACTAACCATGAAGTATTATATATTTCAGATTTACTGACAAATTAACATGACGGTAAGAACTGGCCATACAGACACCAGCGGACAACAATAACCATTACATCATCACTGTGCACATTACAATTAGAAAGATTCTAGAGATCTTGTGTGAAAGATAATAATGCCAACATAACACAATTTTCAGACTGTTGGTTAAATGAAACATTATAATCAAGACGCTCAATAATTATTCAGAAGACGTTGATGTAACAAAGTTGACGTGTGACATTCTTGTATATATACTTTATAGGTGCCCTTTGATTTCAGTTTGAATTGATGTATTGGTTGTAACTGATGTATTTTTGTATTTTGCTATAACTGTTTCCGAAGCTGTTTTTCTATCTACATCAACTATGCGTGTCTTGCACCATTTAATTGTCTGTTTGTAGTTGTACGTACATAATTACACGTGCATCATGTGACATTCCGTGCTCGACATTTCATCTTTTTTATATATTTCTTTTGGCCATTCGTTTGCGCTTCAATGTATGATTTGAATATACAGACGTTTGCCTCTTGTCTTAGATAACTGTTAAAGTTCAAGCAATGATTTCCTACAATTCGAGTATACCGTAATATATTTGTATTATGTGAATAAAATGTCTTAGTACATTTATTTAATGTGCACAATTATATACAATGTTCATGTCTAATCTTGTTTTATATTGAACGAAGTTGTCGATATTTACATTGTAACAGCGATTTACATTGTTTGGATCGCATTTGTCAAACATGATCGAGCGGGTTAGGTTCAGCATAAGCTTCCACTGCGTTAGTGGTGTCACATCGGTGAAAGTACTTCCGGGTCGTAGTATGCTAAAATAGTTCCTTTCAAAACGTTAATTCTGTTCTGTTCAAGTACTGTTTGACTTAGGAAACTGCAGATTGTTGACCAAAATTCCTGTATATATTTCAAATATGGACTAACAGCTAACAGTCTTTAATTGATCTTTTTCAGGATTACTACACCCTGTCGGAGGGCTGGAAATGTGTGGGTGCTTCGGCCAAATCAGCTGTTGTGTATTGGAAAATAGCATAGTCTACCTGGGAGACTTGAAATAGCAGGATAACAACATAATCAACCTACCCTTTTCTGTGACTAATTTTGGAGGACAGTGTATGTATTCTATGGAAACGGCCACAGGAAATCATTCGGAAAATCAGTGTGACTCAGGGGGAGACATGAAAATGAGTTATTTTGCATAGAAATGATAGGTGTGACACCTATATGATGCGAAAGTGAAAGTAGAAGATCTTCTGTTGCAAACCTATTTATTGACTTTTTGGCTTCAAATAGTGTGCACATGTGACTAACTTGTATATCTAAAAGAAAGTTGACAGGTAATTCAAATTTAAATTTTATTCAAATTTAAAAAACAAAACATTAAAATATGACCTTTTGTCCTAGTTTGATGAATAGATTTTGCACCAGCAATGCATTTGGGTCTACTTATTGTTGTTAAGTTTATTGTGCTTAGAGATTGCAGAAAATGTTAGTTTTATTTTGTATTTTTACACAAAATTAAATTTTTTAAATGTTTTAAATTTTAACAATCATTAATAGGAATGGAGATTTTTTATAAAAAAATTGCTTTAGAATGGGGCGCGTGTCATTTGGACAGGGTATAGTGTCCAGAGTTATGGCCAGTTCATGTGCCGGGACCCCAGAGACCCATTAGAAGCCGGGTTTCAAACCAAAACCGCATCACACCGGAAGGCGGCACTCAACATAAACAGGCAATTTCACTCTGTTTCGGCTAGCATCAAGCCATCGTCAGCAGCACTGCTTTGTACTGGACAGAGTGGTTGTCGATCCTGTCTTATTGTGAATCGGTAAGTGTGTTTGTGTCTGGGAGCCACTTTGTCATGCCTGTCCAATTAATTTTTTTGCAGGCATAGGTATGTATGTTGTCGTCCAAAACACCCTTCTCATAGTCAGTTGTCGCGAACACAGAATCGCGTAAACTTCTGTGGTCATACTCCATCCTGGCTCTCAGGGCTCGTCGTCTATTTCTGTACTTTGGTGTAACCTTGTACTTTTTGTGGTAGTTTGCCTTGGTAGCGATATGATTTAGACGTTGCTGTGCCCATACAGAAAGTGCTGTACCGGACACATGCCAGAGCTTCTTTTTCACGGCTACATCGACGCTGTTGTTTGAGCGAAGTACTTGCGCAGACAAGCGACCCTTGAATGTTCGTGCGTAGCTTACGTGCTTGCTGATTGTAGCCACAGTGGCCCTGTTGAAAGACTCGCACCCCTGGGTTGAGGTTCTGGAGCTGACACTGTAAACTGCTGCTTCACTCAGTCTCATCTGCAATACACCATCCATTTGCCACTTATCTTGTTCATTCATTCGTAGGTACTTGAACTTGGCCAGACTCAGGACATCTGATTTGTACCACCAGCACCCAATTCCCACATCAGAACAGACAAGTGAATCTTCAGGACAGAAACTGCAGTTGCCCGCATAGCATTCAATGGTTGCTGCCCGAATAGCCGGTAAGTTTTTCATCATTTTAGTGATGTCACCTTTGCCCATTCGAGCACGTTCACCAATCACAGCGTTGCAACGCAGTTTCACGTCTCTTGCCAGGATAGCTTGTGCTGCTTGTCGGTCCATTTTTGTGGTGAGTGGAATCATGGTGCTGGAGAACTGGGTGCTCTTGCACTTTTTCTCCTGTCTAGTCGCAATGTGGTTTGGGTCTGCTTGTCCCGTCACATTGTAGTCCATGTTGTGGGCTGTGTAATAGTCCTGTATTCCAAGGTAAGCCCTTGCGTCACCGTCAGTCGTTAATGTGCGGACGACATATCCACCAGACGATAAATCCTCCGCTATTTTGTAGGCCATCTTTCGTTCTGAGTGCGGCATGAGGTACGGCATATCGGCAGTACAGCCGTCATGATCTCCAGGACAGTTGACATCTAGGCGCTGGTTCCTAATATCCGCCCCTTTCTTGCACAGCTTATTCTCAATAGCTGTGGCAATGATGTATTTGTTGGTGGTGTGATTTTCCATGGCCACAGCATATGCTTGAGAGGAGCTCAGGCCAGGTTTGTATGACGAAGTCATGCGGGGTCGATTGTATCTAGCATCTGTAGACAGATCTAGCTGTGAAGGGTCCTTTGTACCGTGCTGTCTGTTGTGTTTTTCAACCAATTTCCGCTTTTCAGCCATATCTTGCTTATTGAGGCTGGTGATGCTATCACTGACTTCCTTTGTCAGGTCCTGCAGATGGCTTGAAGAAAGGAAAGGTAAGTCCAGCTGTGTGAACAGACACTCTGCCCTAGAAATTCCCATCGGTGTATCGAGAAGAGCCATGGCCAGGTAAGTGTTGATCGCAGCTCTTGTCGTTCCAGCGATCTCTGTGTATGTTTTCATTTCTGGCGAGGTAAATCCACAGCCGGTACATTTGAATTGCAACTTACTTCCTAAACCATACTTGGTTTCTTTGTCTATGTCCCAGTGCACTCTTGTGCACTTTGTTTTACCATGTTCAGCTGAAAGAGTGTTAAGTAGATCCAGTAACTTTCGCATGCTGATTATACGATTGCCTAGGTTTTCATTTACCTTACCGTTTTCAGGTCGCGGCCGCAAGTCATATCCTTCCTCGCGGATCCCAATGGGCGTAGAAGGCTCATCATGTACAAGTTGCAGTGCTGTCTCAGTCTGACTCCCATGTGCTTGTTGATCCGAAGGTACAGATTTCATCTTTCCTTGTCCATAGGTGTGACAAGGTTTGAAGAAGCAGCCTGCCACCTTGCGCTTTCTGTCGCCTTTTGGCATTGTGTTTGATTGGTTAGTTTTAGTACGGAGACAAGTGAAATGAACCACTGACATTTGTACAATCACAGGAACTTGCATTTATAAGTACGGCTGTCACCGAGTTTTAACCATAGTATCATTCACCTCGGAGCAGACGCTCAATGGAGTCGACGCCAAATCAAAACTCCACAAATATTGGCTTTAAAAGCCGATATTAGACGATTATCGGTACCGATCGGTTGAGGTGCGGATGTATTCTGTATTGTTATTAGCCCCTTTAACTGACTAGATCTTTTAACTGTCAAGTTGGTATAGACAAAATATTTGTATTAGAATAGTTCGTGGGATACAATCGCATTGCACTCCTGTCTATATTTTAGTAGTAAAGTAGGCCTAGTTTTTTTCAAATTATAAATGCAAGTTCCTGTGGTACATTGCTAGAATACTGGCATCCATACTGTATATCAACCATACTGTTCTTGCTAAGCCTCTGAACAGTGGCCATTTTAAGCAGGATCTTGCAAGGGAGATTAGCCATTCTGCTCGCTTAGTCTGTTTGCATAGTTAGTCTGCTAGCTTAATCTGTTTACAGTACACTGGCAGGTATTTGTTGTGATGAAATGGTAATTAGTGGTGTTCCAGGAAGTCTTTTAGAGACTTATGGTTAATAAAAATTACATTTTGCTTTATAATGTAGGCATAAAGAGAGTAAATGATAGGCTGAAGGGTGTCATTTTATGAAGAAAATGCACAATTTCCAGAGTTATCTCCCCTTTATACTAGTTTCTGATGTCAGCTGTGATTGCCTTTATCTATTGAAAGCAACAACAAACATTAGGAAGTGCTGTAAAGTGTATTGTAACAAAATCCATTGGGTAAATAGTTCCTTTCAAAACGTTAATTCTGTACTTAGTAAACTGCAGATTTTTGACCAAAATTCCTGTATACGAGGGGTGTTCCATTTGTATTGTCACTGTCCTTTGCATTTTTCTATGGCAATATTTAGAAGGATTCTACGATGACTGTCTAAAAGGTGCGTGTTTCTATTCTGTATCTGGAAAATTACATAGCCTTTCGTCAACAATTAAGTAATTTATTGAACTTAGAAGAGGGTATCCTCGAGTACACTGGCCTATTGTTAATTTAAAGCTAAATTTGTGTCATCTTTGCAGTAGTTGTTTAGAAAGGTAAATGTCAGTATTCTTTAAACTGCAACATTAGATACGATAACTGAACCCTTATACTTCCATTAGAACTTTAAATCAAAATGAAATTATTTGTTGTCTACGAGTAAGACGGTCAAAACAAGGGATATCACTCTAATTTATACCAAATGATGCTTGTTGTTTCACGCACCGATAACTTCATATCAATTGTACTTTGATGGCAAATTCTTCCTAAAAATCAATGTTGATGGTCAATGGCTTACATACCTGTATGATATGTCAAATTCCAATCAATTAAACTAATCGAATATTTTCATTGAAAAGTAGCATGCTTTTTTGACTAATTTTGACACTTATTTTCGCGACTTTGAAATGCTCTTATTTTGTTAAAAATGGCAATCAAGTACAGCAAATCATGTTTTTATCGAAGGAATTTACAATATTTACGGTATGATAGTTGTGGAATAAGAATATTTCCCGAAAGGAAGTTTTAATCGACAGTTATTCGAACAAAGTCGCAGTGTCTATTACTAGTCCTTTGAAAAGACATCAGAAACAACATTCCGGTAATTAAATTTTATTGATTTTTTCACGAAATATCGCGGAAATCTTGATGGTTCTAGAAATGTATAAAGATTTTAAGATATCAACGAATTTTTTTATTTGTGACCCAAGTGACAATACATACGGAACACCCTCGTATACTAGTATTTCAAATATGGACTTTCTGTCAACAGCTAACAATCTTTAATTGATCTTTTTCAGGATTACTACACCCTGTCGGAGGGCTGGAAATGTGTGGGTGCGTCGGCCAAATCAGCTGGTGTGTATTGGAAAATAGCATAGTCTACCTGGGAGACTTGAAATAGCAGGAAAACAACATAATCAACCTACCTTTTTCTGTGACTAATTTTGGAGGACAGTGTATGTATTCTATGGAAACGGCCACAGGAAATCATTGCTGGCAGTTAAGGCAAATGAATTGCCCGATGCTGGCCCAGTACCGGCCTATTTCTGGCAGATATGGCAATTCAATGGCACGGCGCTGGCCCAGTACCGGCCCATTGCTGGCAGATAACGGGTAATCAATGGCTCATTGTCGGCAGATATGGCAAATCAATGGCACGGCGCTGGCCCAGTACCGTCCCATGGCTGGCAGATAACGGGTAATCAATGGCTCATTGTCGGAGATATGGCAAATCAATGGCACGGCGCTGGCCCAGTACCGGCCCATTGCTGGCAGATAATGGGTAATCAATGATCCATTGCTGGCAGATCCGATGAATCAATGGCTGGATGCTGGCCCACTGCTGGCAGATGTTGGGAATCAATGGCTCAACGCAGGACAAGTTCTGGTACATACATCGGAGCGTCAATAGCACAAAAGCTGGCAGTTATCTGTAATGCTTTACAAATCGGATATTATACATGTATTTTTTGTTTTGTTTTTACAGAACAATTCACATTTTCTCTCTGTTGTTGATCTCTCTCTCAGTTTCTGCTTCTCTCGGGGCTTCAGCCTTCCTCTGCTGTCTCTGTTTCCGCCCACCGTCTCTATCAGGCACATTTCAAAACCACTCTTCCCTTTTTCGTAATGATGTTTCTATTATAGCTTCTTTGGTTCCACCAACGACCCCTGTTGGTAATAAAAAATAAACAAAACAAGTCATTACGAATTGCCAGCAATACAGAAGTCCCCTACCTGTTTGAAGCCATAACCCTTTAAATAATGTACAATGTTTCTGTTGCCAAGGATGTCAACCACAATTTGTGTCCGGATAAAAATATTTAGACGTATATAATCCCCTTATTGCCCCCTATCCACCAAATGACATACCAAGTTTCATTAACCTAGCTTGGAAACTGTTTTAGTTATGTCAGGATTAAGTTTTTTTACGGACAGACAGATGGACAGACAATACTTAAGGCAATTGTTTTTGTAGGATTCAGCAAAAATAGAAATATCTATAAAGTTCAACAAATGAAATTGAATGTAGAAGTCACACACAGGACAAATGGGTAAACACCTTTCATATTAATTACAAAACTTTACCATATAAACAGAACGTACCAGTTTTTTACATGATTGCATGAGTTTTTAATTAGGTTATATGAAATGTATACCCACAATTAATATATTATCTACACATGCAGTACGTATGTAAATACTCTGATTTAAATTGCTTTTTATATGCTGAAAGAAAGCGGTTTGTATTAAATATTTACTTACGTTTTGTCGTGATCTCAATGTATTCCTACACTAGCACTCACAGGAAAGCTTCATATACAAATGTTTGTCTGGGTTGATCGCAAAATGACCCCACTGGAGAGAGGCGAATTTTATTTATCTTGAAATTTATTGCTCAGTTACCATGGATACGATCTTCTGGGAGGGTTTATTATTGGATACATGTGTTTATAATTTGGATAAACACTGCCACTAACCAACAATTTGAGAAGTTATAGAAATCTTATACTCACGTGTACATTAATTGGTATTGCAGTACACATGAGATTATAAAACTTTTTTATGCAACTTACCACGAAGTGTTTAAAATAAAAAAAGACAATTTTGCTTCACAATGAAATACGTTAGTATGACAAACATAATAACTTTGCATGATAATTTTTAATTATGTTATTAATTATTCAATATTAATAATTGTTTTTCATGTAATTCATGATGGACTAAAAATTGAATAATTAAACACGATAAAATAGTATTACCTGTGGATAAGTTACAATCATGGACATAATCAGTTTAAATTAAAACAGTTTAAAATATAATATAACATGCATTTTTAAAATATATACCAAAAAATATGTGACAAACATAACTTTTATTATGGTATTTATTTTTAGAAATTCACCCATTTCATGTGGAACAAACATTTTAAACTGAATAATTAACTATAAACGTACTGTACTGGCCCAGTACTGGCCCAGTAAAGTGATGCCAGCAGCGAGTTAGATATGATCGGCAAATAAATCTACAATGATATGCAGCATCGGGCCAGTACCAATCTCATTAAAATCAGACCCTGACATTTAGCTATGCTGTTAGGATCTGACTACACTCTGTAGCAGGTCATGTTTAAATGACCTCTCTCCCACGCAGTGAGTCAGTCAGTTTGTAGCCACTAGTCTAGTTAGACTTGCACCAGTCCTAGTGATTAATTTTGCTTAGACCAAAATACATCTACATCTGCATCAAACATCCGACTTTTACAGGGTGGCGATGTCAGAGCAAACACTTATTAACGAAATAAGTATGTTACAAGTGTTAAACGTGTAAAAGATACAAAATGAGTATGTTACAGTTAAACTAGTACGTGCAATTACATTTTGATGGTTTGAATATGCAAAGGAGACAACTCATCCAAAGAAACAATGATCTTACTTGAGCTAAATCCCTTTTTATGTTCAGTAGAAATTAAGAAATAGCTAAAAGTTACAGAAAATTGCAAGAGAATAATTGTCACCAGTGATAGTTAAATACTATGCACAAGAACATATCAATACAAACATAAAAGCTGGAGCAAATCTAGCCACCTGTACACTTTCAGATTTGTGAAAGTAAAATTTTGATTGGATGATTGAAAGGTCACTTGGACATGACCCCGTATGGAGTACCTTCAGATCCTATATATCAGTGTAAAGTAGTGAAGCCTTATATGGATTTAGTTTAAATGAGATTGGGGCCAGTACTGGCCCAGTAGCGGAATGCCGATGCCGATCGTTCGCCGATCGTTCGCCGATAGTACGATCATATGCCAGTATCGGGCCAGTACCGTAGTGCTGACTGGGTAGTGCTCCAGTTCAGGAACAGTTGGTCGACCTTGGGTAAACTTGCATGTTGATTATCGATCAGGAAGTACAAGTTCGTATAATCATATATCGAGTTTAAGGTTTGAAGTTTTTAGCGTTGCACAACGTTTTTGTTTAAATTATCCGTTTCAATAACATAGTTTACGAACCAAAACATTTTATCACGCTAATAAAGAAAGACTGAAATATTTGTATTCTTAAACTTAAATGGTTTACTTCCTGTTAATATGTGAAATCAGATATACACTCACGGACTTTAAAAACTCCTCACCTAATTCAAAGCCCAATATCGCTCAAAGTATTAATGGTATTGCAATATAAGTTTGCATGTGCATTAACTGAATTTTCCAACGTGTAAATCAGTTTAGTTTGTAATAAAATGTTGTCCCTGGTAATCCTGCAAGCGCACTCGCCCTAAGCATAAGTGTGGGACTTTCAATACCGGCTAATGTTGCAATTTATCCTAATATGCGGGATCTCATTCGTCTACAAAGTCCCAAAACGAACCTCTTGGCAGATTTTCACAATAGTTTCTACGCGTGTTCAAATTCAACAATAACCTGTCATTTTGTTTAAACAAGCATAAATAAAGTCAATAACAAAAGAATGTTCACAAATTTCACAGACATTCAAAATCATCAAGTTTTAAGTTTTATTACTAAAATTGGCAAATTCAAAATCCAATCCTTTTAAACATGTTTAAATGCGGTAGGTTAGGGGGTGTGTCAAAGTAAATCAGCATTCTGAAAACTTGCAGATGCTTAAATAAAAGGTCAGAAACTATTAACAAGTGTATTCGATGAATTAGTGTGCCTACACCATCTCACAAATATGAACACATTAAGAGTATAATGCCTCCCATAGCCTCTATTGAAAATCCCACACTTTTACCTAAGGTGAGTGCGCTTGCAGGATGCCTAGAAAATAATGAGACAAAATTTTATTACAAACTAAACTGATTTACACGTTGGAAAGATCAAATATTACACATGTAAAATAATATTGCAATAACATAAATACTTTGAGCGATATTGGACTTTGAATTAGGTGGGGCGTTTTTAAAGTCTTTGAGTGTATATTTCGCTTCAAAAATCCCCAAATGCATCATCTTTAGCAGTCAATCGAAACACTCATTACTTATTTCATTTCATTTTCCCTTATTTACGTCAATACTGCGGCTATAACTTTGTAAAAAGAATATAGGATTATAACAGTTCATGATGATACTAGTGGTTTTAATTACCTTGCTGTCTTTACTGACATTTCATTCAGGTAAATATACTATGTTGTCTACTACGTTGTACGCTTAAAGTCACTCATAACTCGATATGTTTCAACCTATTCAATTTGAATATACATGTATAATTAACGTATGCGTCAGTGACAAAAATCGTATTTGTAAGTCAATTCATGTAATCGGGTATTAAAGGGATATAACTAGTAATGCAATTAATACATTTTGAAGACCGTTCGTGTCATATTATTTGTGTATATAGAGTATTGTTTTTTTTGTCTCATCAGTAGTAAATGTTGAATTTTCAAATACATGATACTCATGCTTTTAGCAAAATGTAAATTATAGAGCAATGTGTTCAGAACAACTCGCTATATTGCTTCACCCATATTGCTTTATTTCCAGTTAATTACCATAATATTACGCTTTCAGCTGAAACTTGTCCAACTAATAACTGCGCAGAGTGTAAAGGCAACTCGGTATGTGATTCATGCGATGATGGTTATTATTTGGAAGCTGGTGCATGTACACAATGTCCTATACAATGCTTACAATGTACTCATAGTTTAATATGTCAGTCGTGTGTGAAGTCATACTGGAATCCTGGAAGACAGTGTACATCTCCTTGTCCGGCTGATTGCTCAAGAGGTGACTGTGATGATGATGGGAATTGTTATGAATGTGAACTGGGAAAATACGGTCCAGATTGTGATCGTGATTGTACTCTGTGTCGAAACGAGGAATGTGATCTGTATAAATGTACACAAGGATGTAAAGATGGTTTCTTACAATGGGATACAGGGTCTGGTTATTCAGATTGTTACTCTTGTTCAGACAATTGTATAACATGTTCAAACACGACGTATTGTACTGAATGTGATCAAGGATTTTACACAAACTATTTTCGCAATCCAACAACTGGTAGAGGTAACATGTGGTGTATGCAATGCCATGAGGAGTGTACACGGTGTACATCCATCGACCAATGCCCAGAGTGGTGTCATATTGATTGTATCAAACAAGGATGTGATGTATCAGGAATTTGTGCAACTACGCCCTCGACGTCACATACAAGTAAGTGAATGATATAATAGGGTTGCATATTAATTATATTGTATAGAATTGTTAAAACCGAGTACAACTCCCATTTTAGTCCCGGACAGGGCTATTCACACACACACTCTGGTTTCTTCCATTGAATCGAACGCTATGTTTGTTTATTCAAATGTGTTTATCTCTTTTCTATGTACATTATTTTATGTGCATGATAGTTATAATGTAGATGAGATAATAATATAATGCTTTATCATTTGCTTTCAATGGATTATGGAGATTTTTCAGTGAAAATAACGGTGAAAATAACAGTGAAATTATCACTTTGCTATTTTCACAGTTTTTGAAGCTGGTTCCAGTATCATGCAGAAAAAGAAACATAATGTCAACGGCACCAGGCTTTAAAATATACGTTACGTCATAATTATCACGTCGTGACGTTCTAATTTCGACGCGATTTTTCCAAATACGCCAATTACGGCACATATTTAAGAGGAATTGAGGCATATATTAAATATAAAATTTGTTGATTTTTGGTGTATGATCAATTTTATTTCACTCGTGATCACAGAAAATTGAATTTTCACTCGAGATCACTTGGTGAAATAAAATTCGATCTTACACCAAAATCATCAAATATTCTCTGTGTAATACCAAACCAAGTACTTCGACTACTGCTACTACTACTACTAAGAAGGTTACACACTCACTTACAGGGGATATCCAAACACCAGCACATACAAACGCCCCCGAAACAATGACACAACCAAAGTCAACAACACCTACACCATCGACTCCACATACAAGTAAGTAATATTTATATAATATTGCTATACAGGTGGTAGTTCCACTCATAGGCCCATGGTTTCAAATTGTGTGAATCGAAATTATCTGAGTGTACCCTACATCATTAGGATACCTCCTCCTCGATAGCCTAGTGGTTGGGCGTTCGCTTCTAGTGCGGGAGGTCTCGGGTTCAATCCCTGACCGCGTCATACCAAAGACGAAATAAAAATGGTACTAGAAATTCCCTTGATAGACGCTCAGCATAAAAGGGAAACTGGCTTCTCCTCTCTCATACCCTCGTGGGGATGGATAACATCAGGAATGAGGTGTCGAGAGTGATTAATATAAGTTGGAAAATCCTGTTTCACAATCGAACTTAAATAAATTAGTATAAACTATATATAGGATACACTCGGATAATTTTGACTCACATGATTTGAAACAATGTACATGTACCTTAGGTACCCATTGAGCTATGAACACAGTGCAACACAGAGTACAATCAGTACATCATACAATATGGTGCGGTGCTGATCATTCTGTCAATATACTAGTGTTGTCGATCTTAGATGGGAATGAATAACTCTAATATGCCACAGAATTATATTTGTTATACAAGCTATATGTAAAGCATTTCATTGAGTCATGTTGCATTATAGAATATCATAGGTGATTTTGCTATTTATGCCTTTGCGGATTACAATTATAATTTAAAAAGGGGTATGCAGCAGTTTGATACGACAGGAGATATTCCAACAACTATACACCACCTAGGTATGTTACACATTGTTAATATAGTTCAGAACATTTGACCTGATGAAAAATGGTATGAGATGTACCGTTGTCATTTTCCAAAACATAATTTTACATCTGCAACCTTGTAAACGAATACAGATTGCTATAAACTTCTGCCATAAAGTCTAAGCTCCGAAAACCCAACTTCACCCAAATGTATTCAAGCCTCTATGTTAACTGAATGATGTCCGGTTGTTTTGGCATATTGGGCCTTACACAAAAGGAGAATAGAAAAGGGACACACGAATCATGTTATTCTCGTCACTTTGGTCTCTGCAAATAGGGTTTATCAGCTGCCTGGACAAAGACGCTAATGCATTCAAAATGAATCACATGAATGTCCGACATTTAACAGCAGATTAGATGTACGCACCGTTTTCTTAATCGGGTTTGTTCTGCTAACATAAGACGGATATGGATATTAATTTCTTGACCCTTATCAAAATTCGAGTAGTATAATTAGATATATATGTGCTCTGCAAATAGCTAAAACGAAAAGTTATTCTATCTTGATGGTACATTTCTGCACTAAATGTTCTCTTTGTTAGACTTGGATGAAGCCTGCATGCATCGTACAATATCATAAACGTTATGACATATTGGGATGTCTTATACATGTATATTATTTAGACATTAATGTAACCTTACAGCATGTCCCGATGAATGCACAGAAGGTTGTGATGTCCATGGAAAATGTCTTGACACAACAACAAGAAACAGTGAATCTGATGAGCCATCTTGTAAATGTACTGACACTAAATATTACGAAGCATTTGGTCATGGAATTGCGACTGGGATCAGCATTGCTGTTGCTGTAGGAGCACTGATTGGCATTGTCGTTTATCTACGTACACGGTGAATATTCCGTTTATAATACTTTATAAGTAATTCTGTAAATAAATATGCTCTCTATTCGCTTATCGTCATGATAAATTCAAATCTTTTTCTGCCATTTGTGTCTTGATGTTTCTGTTAAGTGAAGCCCTTGGTTTCGTTTTCAATATTAATTACCAGGAAATTATGCTAAAGTTTTTAGGATAAAAAAAGAGTCAACCATAATTTCAATTTCACACTTGAATTATTAATCGAAATTCATCAAGTCTCATTATTCATCATTTTCTCCGTGACCACTATCAAGCAGGGCTGGCAGTTTTTGCACACTGTTCTTTCGTGTGTCTTTGGTTCTTTGCTGTTTCCGTTGAATGCTGCCTACCCTGTCCGATTTATAACTTTCTTTTCCTAGTGTCCTGTTAAATTAAACTGGTTTCATATAACGAATTGCTTTCATAGAATATGCCATGCTAAGCCGTCCACAGACTCACGAGAAAAGCACGTGTATGTTAATACCCAAGAGCGTAACAATACCCAGCCTGTATCCACTGATAGACCGGACTATGATAATGTTGAGGCAAACTCAGAGATTCGTGTTACGATGTCAGAACAAGACGTTGATGCAGACAGAGAATATACCAGTATAGGCGAGAGACAGCCTGAACATCACTATAGCGGTATGCATAAAATTATTTTATTTCATATCTATACAATAAGTCATGGAAATTAACATTAATATAGATATTATACAACTTTCATAATGTAATGTAAACAGACGTTCTTGCATGCAGACAGAGTATATACCAGTATAGCGAGAGACAACCTGAACCCCACTACAGTGGTATGCATAAAATTATTATATTAGTCATATAAATACATGGAAATTAACATTAATAAATATATTATACAACTTTTATAATGAAATAAAACCCGACTTAGCTAAATTTCTAGAATGAAAGGAAATACCGTTATTTGACTTGCTACAAGAAATTCTGATCTCGTGTTTTTGGTGCGTTTTAAACACACAGTGTTTATTACATTTCAGATTTGCAGGCAAATTAACATGACGGAAAGTGAGAACTGTGCATACGTATACCAGTGGAAAACGATAATCGTTAATCAGACAGTGAAACATTTTAACCGAAAAAGATTCTCAATATTTCTATTTCAACTCGGTTAATATTCTAGATATTGTTTTACGTATTTTTTACGATATTGCGTTTTGTATTGGATGCATTTTGCATTTTAAGATTATTTTTTTCAAATAATATCTATATATGTGTATGTGCTTGTATTCAGTTTGTGTTTATATATTGATTGTTAATGTTGTTGTATTTTACTATAATATTTGATTCAAAACGAAAATTGTATCTCCATCAACCATAGGCAAGTGACATGTACCGTTTGTTTGTCATTGTGTCATTGTATGGACACAATTAAATGTTCCTCATGTGACATTCCGAATATTTTTGTAATTTCAATATCTCTATCTCCCAATTCTATGAGTCAAGAGAGCCGCATAATTGCCAGTGCTATTGCCAGAATGAACATGTTATACTTTTACATAGGTTGGATCAATTATTAAGGGAGTTATTGCCCTTTGATTTTATACTTATAAATTTATTTTGTCCGAGCTATTCATCAGTAACCATCGGTCGTATTTCATCAAAACGTTGCATAACTGATCAGTACTACATCTAGTTGTGCAATATTGTCGGCGCACATTTGTTGGATCGATTGTATGGGAGTTATGACCCTTCGTCTTCTGCTCTTTATTATTGGTCGGATTCCAACGAAACTTTTAAAGGCTCATCAGTACCAAGGCGAATTTTGAATATCAGTGGCACTCGATGGTCAGACCGGATTCGGGGAGTTATTGTTCTTTCATATTTTCACTTATAAGTGACTTTGTATGCGCTATTGCTTACGATTGCAGCTGTCAACCATATTTTGCAAGCCTCTTCAATTACATAGCTAGAATAGACATGTATGAATATCGTCATTATTTAGACGTCTTATAAATACTTAGTCACTGTGTCAAGCAGTGTCTGGGAGTATTCATCACATTCATTGATATGTCTTGTTCTATCTGTACCCAAAAATAGCAAATAACTATATGTAGATAAAAAGGTAAAACTAACAGTAAATATGTAATGTTTTCGTGTGTACTTTATATATGTGTGTGCTTATTTGTTTGCTATCCCTATTTTCGATAATGTGTATATTACTTCCAACATGACGTATTTTACAATTAAATGATATAGCCTCCGATTAAGAATGTTCTATATTCTAATTAATTCCCCAACCTAATGCAGCCTTGTTATAATATCATTTGTTTCACCATTCTACCAACACTAATTGAAATAATAAATATTTGTAATAATGTAAAATACTTACAAATACTAGTATCTGATGCATTTGTATGTATATGTTCATTATGCTTTTAAATTGTTTAACCTTGTATTCAGAGCAACGCAATAAAATACCACACATACTGTCTATTTTTGTTATATTCCACAATTATAAGAAGCTTAGCAATCTCATTAAAATGATCTACTTGACGTATACGCGACACAACGAGTTGGGAACTAAGAGTACTTAGTTTCGAGTTGCTGCTTTAATAGAAAAAAATAAGATTAATGTTTTATTCAAACAATGCTGTGATTATGACGGCGCTTTAGAAAATGAAAAAGAAAACACACACCAGAAAATCGAACAGGGAACCCAAGCAGACGATGACACACTTTGGCACGATGATATTATACTACTCAAAATTTGATATGGGTCAATGAATCAGAACCATTGACGGTACGTGCATGTATGTTTAAATTAAACAAAACGACTTTTAATATTTTGAAGTATTTTACGCTGCACAACGTCTTTTTATTTGTTTTAACTTACATGCCTCCTTGTATAAACTGAACTTTTTTAAAGCAAATAATGAACTCTTTATATTCATAGGTTTTACCTGTTACTTGATTTATGAGTCCACAACATGTATTATACTCAAAACTTTCATCAAATTCAAACATCTACAATTTCTATTATTGTGACATATCTGGCCTGAGTAGTACGCCTATAATGATGTACATATAATATTGGATTATCACAGTAATAAGCCTGTAATGATGTACATATAATATTGGATTATCACAGTAATAAGCCTATACTGATGTACATATACTATTGGATTATCACAGTTCATGATGAGACTGTTGACGTTAGTCATCTTGCTGTATTCACTGCCAGTTTATTCAGGTAAATATAAGTATTGACGTTCTTTTACTTTTGGAGAAATTTCTTCTTCTTTAATCAACTATGTGATTTAATCGAGACTTAACAAGACTCTAAAGCTATGTCAGGACATTTCTTGGGGTAATCGTCTCCTTCAGTGATAGAGCTTAAGTGATGCCTTTCCACATGACCGTCATGTTTAACTTCTGGCATGGAAAATTAAGTAAAATATGCAAGGGTGTATTGTTGTTCTGGAAAGGCAACCATTTTGGTTATTATTTGGAATCTGGAAATTGTACATAATGCCCTTCACAATGCTCTCGGTGTTCTGACTATTCCGGGTGCGAGTCATGCAATGATGGTTATTATTTGGAATCTGGAAATTGTACACAATGTCCTTCACAATGCTCACGGTGTTCTGACTATTCCGGGTGCGAGTCATGCAATGTTGGTTATTATTTGGAATCTGGAAATTGTACACAATGCCCTTCACAATGCTCACGGTGTTCTGACTATTCCGGGTGCGAGTCATGCAATGTTGGTTACTATTTGGAATCTGGAAATTGTACACAATGTCCTTCAAAATGCTCGCTGTGTACTCATGCGACCGATGTCAATCGTGCGTGGCTGCATACTGGAATCCTGGAGCAAGATGTATATTTCCGTGCTCGCCTGATTGCTACAGCAATGACTGTGATGATAACGGGGATTGTTATGAATGTAAACCGGGAAAATTTGGTCCTATGTGTAATCAGGATCATTTACAATACGATGCAGGATCGGGGTTTTCAGAGTGTTTACTTTGTCCCTCGAATTGTATTACCTGTTCCACTTCACTATACTGTACTCGGTGTCAACAAGGATTTTTTGGGCAATATGATCGAGGGAATAAACGGTGTTATCCATGCAATGAAGAATGTACACAATGTACTTCCATCGATCATTGTCCACTATGTAGTACCGAATGTATCAACCAAGGATGTGGTACATCTGGTAGTTGTACTACACCATCGACGTCACATACAAGTAAGTTAGTATTTATATCGCTGGCTTAGAATTAGAAGGTAATATAAGACTCATGCATGTTTGTAATCTGCATCTCAATGCGCTTCTAATGAGCATACTTTCATGAAAATCGGAAGTGGTCATGATGACCAAACTGAAGTTTAAAAAGCTTATTTTTCCATAATGCTAAGGTCACATTTGCCCTACGAGCTCCGTACGAGTTGATTATGGGAAACTCGCACGGAGGCCGTACGGATACCGAATGCGCGTGCGAACATCGTATGGATTTTCTTAACTCGTTCGCGCATCGTACGGATATCGTTCGGGTGCATCTCTATAGATCAAAAATAAAAAATGACGAAATGAGTAATTAAAACTCCATAATTTAATTAAATATATATATATAGCGGGTCTTTCACGTGTTGTCAATTGAGATAAACTTATTTGATACGAGTTTTGGAAATTTTGTTAAGCGAGCCTCTGTATTGTATCAATTGACAACGAGTATTAGATTATGAGTCAGCAATATGTTTGTTTTTAAAGCACCTTCAACAAGACTTGATACAACTAAAGTAACTCTAACAACAACAAATCGCGAAGGTATGTCACAACATGTCACTATGATTATTTTGTTCCATGTTTATTTCGGAGCTAAAACAGCAGAGTGTAGAAATATGTCATGGCTAAATCATTCGCAATATTTTAGATGTATAGTATGAATGCAACTCGAAAGATTCTTTTAAATAACAGAAGACGTTCAGTTCCATTGAGATTATAAACACCAAGTTGCAGACGTCGACGCTATGTTAGCTTACACTCGTATAACACGATGGTTTCATTTGCGATCATATTCTCTTTCGCTACAGATGCTTGCATTAGCGATTATGCTTTCGTTTGTGACATTATTTCATTTGTTGCAGGCTGTTTACTTCGTCATTTCTACCATCTGCTCTATGATGAAGGCGTATGCTTCCATGCTCTCGTGTTCGACAATGCGGAATGCATTAAGTTTTAAGGTTTTCTGGCAATAGCGTGCAAGAAGTGTTGTGCTATCTTGTTGATACATTGTTCCATTCCTCTGTGTGGGTTATGATAAAAAAACGTGTATAATATGTACATTCTGCCTAATACAATTACAACAACAAGACACTGTGAATCCAATGGTTCATCTTGTAAATGGACTAAACATAATTACTACGAAGGATTTGGTCATTGAATTGCGACTGGAATCGGTAGTGTCGTTGCTGTTGGAGCATTGATTGGTATTGTCGTTTATCTACGTCGAAGGTGATAACCTTGTGAATACCTCTTTATGTAAATAATACTTCTCAAATTTACTTTATCTTCTTAATCATGTCTGTTATTTTTAAGACTTTCTTGCCCTGCTGTTTCAGTTGACTGTTGTCTATATTGGTTTCGTACTGCAAAATAAATTACCTAAAAAGGTTCTAGGTCTCAATTTAGGCTCCAAAACCGCAAACCATTATAATTTTCAAACTTAAATAATCAATCAATGATCAATCTTTTGGACTTTTAATACGCACAGAGCTAGCGTTTGTACACTGATGTTTGTGTCCTTCATGTTCTGCTGCTGTTTCTGTTGTATGTTGCCTTCCCTGTCCGATTGGTTATTTTTGTTTTGCTCATGCATTATTTAATTCAACATGTTATAATTATATAACGTATTGCTTTAACAGAATACGCAATGCTAAGTCGTCTACTTACCCGCAAGAACAGCATGTGTATGTTAACACGCAGGAGCAGTCTGTGTCGAGTGAAAGACAGGAAAATGATGATGTTGAAGCTAACACAGTAAGTCGTGTCACAACGTCAGAACAAGAAGTTGTTACAAATAGAGAATATATCACTTTAGGCGAGAGACAACCCGAACACAACTACAGTGGTATGGATTTTTTTTTCATATATCATATATCATTTATCATACATGTATGTTACATTTGTCATTATATATATGTTACATGAAATAAGTGTAATCACTAAGTTTCCTACGAATAATGTGTAATCCCTGATAACACATATTCCTTGTTATTCATTCATAGAAATTGAAATGCATGTCTTGTTATAACTGTTATAATGAAATGAAACGAAAACCGACTATAAGTTAGTTACAATTCTGATTATGTGACTGTTATATGACTTACTCCAAGAAAATAATGATTCCGTTTTCATGCTGTGCCAAAGCTGTAAACAAAACATGAAGTATTATATATTTCAGATTTACAGACAAATTAGCATGACGGTAAGAACTGGCCATACAGACACCAGTGGACAACAATAACCATTACATCATCACTGTGCACATTACAATTGACCAGAAAGATTCTAGAGATCTTGTGTGAAAGATAATAATGTCAACATAACTCAATTGTCAGGCTGTTGATTAAATGAAACATTATAACCAACACGTTCGCTAAATAAGCATTCAGAAGACGTTGATGTAATAAAGTTGACTTGTGATACTTTTGTATATAATTTATACGTGTCCTTTGATTTCAGTGTGAATTGATGTGTTGGTTGTAACTGTTGTATTGTTGTATTTGTTGTTGTTTCTAAAGCTTAAACTCAGAAGTTGTCGATATTTACATCATAACAGCGAGCTTCATTGTTCGAATCGCATTTGACAAACAGGATCGAGGGGGTTAGGTCCAAAAAGGCTAGTAAACACTCTCCTCTCAACCTATTGACAGCATAAGTTTCCACTGATTTAGTTAGTGCTCCAGTTCAGGAACAGTTGGTCGACCTTGGGTAAACTTGCATGTTGATTATCAAACAGGAAGTACATGTTCGTATAATCATATATCGAGTTTAAGGTTTGAAGTTTTTAGCGTTGGACAACATTTTTTTATAAACTAGCGTTTCAATAACATAGTTTATGAACCAAAACATTTTGTCACGCTAATAAAGAAAGACTGAAATAGTTGTATCCTTAAACTTTAAATGTTTACTTCCTGGTGAATATGTGATATAATATTTCGCTTCAAAAAAAACAAATTCATCTTCTTTTGAAACACTCATTATTTATTACATTTCATTTTCTCTAATTTACGTGAATACTTCGGTTATAACTTTTATATGAAATATGGGATTATAACAGTTTAAGATGATACTTGTGATTTTAATCACCTTGCTGTCTTTACTGACATTTTATTCAGGTAAATATACTGTGTCTACTACGATGTACGCTTAAAGTCACTCATAACTCGATATGTTTCAAAATATTCAAATTTGAATATACAATGTACGTATTCGTCCGTGACAAAAATTTGACTTGTAAGTCAATTCATGTGATCGGGTATTAAAACATGTAGATATAAATAGTAATACAAAAATGTACAATTAATTCATTTCGAAGATCGTTCATATCATATTAGAAAATATGTTGTGTATATAGAGTATTGTTTTTTATTTTGTCGCATCAGCAGTAAATATTGAATTTACAAATACATGATAGTACGCATGCTTTTACTAAACTGTAAATTGTAGAGCAGTGTATTCAGAGCAACTCGCTAAATTTATTCACCCATATTGTTTTACGTCCAGTTAATAACCATATAAGTTACGCTTTCAGCTGAAAATTGTCAAACTGCTAACTGTGCACAGTGTAATGGTAGCTCGGAATGCGATTCATGTAATGATGGTTACTATTTGGAAGCTGGTGCGTGTAAACGATGTCCTTTACAATGCTCACAGTGTATTCATGCGTCCGTGTGTCAATCTTGTGTGAAGGAATACTGGAATCCTGGAGTACAGTGTACATCTCCGTGTTCTATTGGTTGCGATAGAGACGGTTGTGACGATAATGGATATTGTAATGAATGTTATCTAAGGAAATATGGTCCAAGATGTGATCAAGATTGTACTCTATGTAGAAATGGTGAATGTGATCTGTATAAATGTACACAAGGATGTAAAGATGGTTACTTACTATCGGATACTGGGTCAGGTTATTCAGACTGTTATCCTTGTCCTAACAATTGTACAACATGTTCCAACACGACGTATTGTACTGAATGTGAGCAAGGATTTTACGCAAGTTATTATCGTACTCCTCCAACAACTGGTAGAGGTTTCATGTCGTGTATTCAATGTGAAGCGGAATGTACACAATGTACACCCCCGGATCAATGTCCACAGTGGTGTAAATCTGAATGTATCAAACGAGGATGCGAGCCAACAGGAATTTGTGTGACTACACCATCCACTTCACATACAAGTAAGTCAGTAGATATAGTATATAGTAATGTATGTGATAGATCAATTATGTCATGTACCATGTATAAAGTGCACATTGATTTATATACACAATGTATCGTAATTATTCGATTGCTGCTGTGACTTCTACCTTAGTAGGTATAGTACCGGGGTTTTATGTAATTACATGTCCGATGCATTTTAAATGTATGTTTAACTATATACTCAAACGCAGTTACATGTAAATCACGTACGCCATATTTAAGTTGACTACGCCTTTGTAGATTACAATCATAATAAATAACTGTATGGTAAAGTACTTTGTAAACCGGTATCAAAACCACAGTTGCATTATACAACAAATGCCATCTGCTTCCGATGCATGCGTGCACTGCTGACTAAAGTCGTCCATTTGTTAATCATGCATATGATACAGGGTATTGGACAAACTCCGAGAATATCTGAAATTTGATAAACTTCTATTAAGTAAACATAATTTGAGTAGATTATATGTTTTCCCTTTTAAAGCTACTTTACTAAAGAGATCAACAAGACTAAATACAAGAGAAGTTACCCAAACAACTGCAAATCACACAGGTAGACTTGTCACTATAACTGTTTGTACCATTAATATAAGCAGAGTGCAGCAATATGTATCAGAGGATTCTAAATATTCGGCAGTGTGTTTGGTATTCTTGTGTTCCACACGATCATATTTGTGAAAGAAAAAGTTTATATACTGACGAATGCTCTTCTATACCAGGTGTGTGGACATTAACACACGAGCTTGCACCTGCAGCTAACAAATACCAAAAACTATCACTTTATTGTATTTAATGAACATTTTGGCACGAAAAACTGTTTATTTAATTTCTTTTCACTGTAGAAAGTGTGCATTATTTGTCTCAATTATTATTACAAGCGACTAAAATGTTATCAGATACTTTGAATAATCATTCAAGACGATGTTTTGCCGATGGCATTTTAGTTTCAAATGTAATTTTCTACAAATTGCTGGAAAATGTGTACTGTCTTTTTGTTGAAAGCCTTTAAAAGTTATGAATAACCTGCCCCAAATATATTCGTACATGGTTTTAGATTTTCGTAACTATGCTTTTGATTGAGGCATAAACTATTATGGTAACTTTCAATTTGGTTTACAGCATGTCCAAGTGAATGCATGAACGATTGCGATGCCCATGGAAAGTGTCTTGATATAACAACAACAAGCTATACAACATTTGGTAGTTCGTCTGGTTTAAACACAGAAAATAATTACTACGAAGGATTTGGTCATGGGATTGGAACTGGAATCGGTATAATTGTCGCCGTAGGAGCATTGATTGGCTTCATTGTTTTCCTCACTCGAAGGTAATCACTTTCCTGTATAAGACATCAATAAATAAAATAACTGTTTTAAATCCTGTCATTTTAATGGATTTGAGCGTTCTATTTAATGAAACAATTTGTATATACATTTGTAGAACGAAGTGCTTTCACACTATGTGTCGCACCAAGTCGTCAACAGACACCCGAGAACAGCACGAATATGTTAATACACAACTGCATGCCAGTACTCAGTCTGCATCGAATGACAGACGAGAATATGATGATGTCGAAGCCAACGCTGGAATTCGTGTCACGGCGTTAGAACCAGACGTTGATGCAGATAGAGAATATACCAGTATAGGCGAGAGAAAACCTGAACATCACTACAGTGGTATGCAAGACATGTATTTCGTTAGATATAATACATTGAAATTAAAATCAGTTAATATTTAATATTACATGTGTATAACTAATAAAAAATAAATAAAATAATGCAATGAAAACTGACTTTAATTAATTTAAAATATTGAAAATGATAGGAAATATTGTTGTTGCCGATATAAATGACAATACTGATTCCGGTGTTTGGCTGCATACTAAAGACGTGTATTTATATATTTCAGATTTGCAGAGAAATTAAGATGATAGGAAGTGAGTAATGTCCTTACAGGCACAACTGGAAAACGATAATCCATAAGTCTCGCTCAGAATGCGTCCATTAAAATGATTGACTGTAGAAAAAAGTATTTGTATACAAGTGAAAGATGATGTCAACTCGACATAATTTTGCAACACGTCAAGATGTTAAATATTGGCGTTTGATTTTCTTACGTATTTTGTACCACGTGCATATCAACATGATGCCATTTAATTTTATTCTCGTATATTCCCTGTGACTGTCTTTATCACGAGTGTTTCTGTAGAAAATGCTGATTATTTTGAATTTTACTTGTGTCATTTGATTACATAACTGATGTAATGTTTGTTTCTGTTGTATCTGTTTGCTTTCAACCTCACTAAAACTGAAACTATATATTCTTCAACCATAGACAAGTGTCCTGGGACTTTTATTTGCCTTTGTGTAATTGTATGTACCTATATAATATATTGCTCATAAAAATGATATGCCTGAGTGTTTAGGCTCTAAAGTATGATCATGTGCACTTCCGTGTTAGATATTTCAATCATTTCGTTCAGTGATTCGTTTTCAATTGAATTAATGAGCTGTAGCAAATGTAAGCGCTCATTTGTCCCAACTACATGTCAAATATTAGGTTTGCGCTTAGGAAAATGATACAAAATTCAAACCATGAATATAGTCCTTATAATGTTTAAACCCGTTATCTCATCATTGAACGCACGTGTATTTAGTTGAAAATATTCGTAGACGATTTCTATGCTCATTCTTTATCAGAAAATTCCTGACTGGGTATATCATCTCCCAATTCTATGTTCACATTCTCGAGAAAAATGGGTTTGAAAATGAACATGGTTAATTATATATTTCCCGTCACGTGCTAGTATGGTTTTGTCCGGTCAGACAAATGTAGAATACTCGAATAATCACCAAACTTAATTCGGAGACATTTCGCTACTTTGTTTGTGAAATGCTGGTACTTTGTTCGCGTGATTCGTACTTGTTTTCCGAGAGAAAACTATTCGAAGCATTAAATTGTGCGAAACCATTTCCCCGACAACTTAGTATTATTAAATTGTCCTACATTAAAGTACACGTCGATGCAAACCTTGTCTGACGTGCTGAATCTGATTGTATGACGTATCTATGAATTGTGTCAGAAGTTTAAAAGATAGTACGCAGTCTAAATATTGGAATGGTACAATTATCGTTAAAAGTAGAGATAGGACACATAAGACTAATTAAGTTGACGGTATGTTAAAATTCACAAACAAATTCAATAGTATAAAGCAGGTCGTATTTCTTATGTAAAGAGTTGGCAATAATAAATAGTTTTACTTGTATAATTCCTAATTATGTAATATGAGAGTTGGTTTTTATACATTCCCCCAAATACAGTACATGTACATACTTTTTGTAACCAGTCGATTAACTGAACACTTCCTCGTGTAGCGAAAGATCAGACAAAACATAATTACACAATGGACCAAAATGTACGTATATAATTGAATGATATGCCTATAATTATGGACATGTGTATGGAACAACAAGGTCAAAAAATTGACTACATGAAAATACAGAAAAGTATGCATGATATTTTAATTATACACACATATCGGATTATAACTGTGTATGATGATACTGGTGACGCTAATTATATTGCTGATTTTACTTCCAGTTTATTCAGGTAAATATGAATATTGTCTTGTCATTTCCTTTAATTTTAGAGATACTTCTAAAATACTTTTCAAAATCGAACATGATTCAATATACTGATTGGAACGTATATTTTTACTGATTGACTATGATACTGACCTAGATGACTGTCCGTCATTTAAACCAGGACAAGCCGCTGGTAGCTCGTTTGCGATGTAATCTGTCACTTGACTATACTCTTTGCGTCCCCATTATAGCAGCATTTAGCTCTGATATGGGCTCAAGCTATGTATGACAATACAATACAACAATACAACATTTATTTCGTCAAGACTACATGAGTAACAACATACATATATGGGTAAGCGTAGTACCATACCATACCATACCATACCATATTAAATATTTTTCATAGCAACTTATTTGTAGTTCAGTATAACAGACGTTTAACATATCAGTAAAAGTGGGGTTCAATATTAAGATTTGTGCATAGCTATATAATATTAAGATGATTTTCCGAATTAAAGAAATTCATATGTATTTATATATGCAGATCGTTACTAAAGAAGTTACATAGCTTTTTTACTGTTTAGTATTAGGAAAAAAGTATTGATAAATTTGCATGGTAGCGTTTCTGGTGTAGAATATATGGAATTGCATAGCAACATACGTGGTACAGTAGTGGAAACAGTATTGCAATATTATGGAAATTGAGTATTAGCGTATAATATCATCATATTTGGTACAGTATTAAAATTAGACAATTTCCACAATCCTCACATTTTAAAAAAATGCCACCGAAAATTGATAATGCATAAAAAATTTTTTAGGTCTCATTTTTAGTATACTACTATAATCAATGCAATCATGTAGTTAATAAATGCAATAAATACTGGCAAACACGTTACACTTTCAGCTGCAAATTGTCCAATTCCCAACTGTACACAGTGTAATGGTAACACAGTATGTGATTCGTGCAATAATGGTTATTATTTGGAATTTGGCAATTGTACACGATGTCCTTCACAATGCTCACAGTGTACTTACAGTTCACAATGCATTTCTTGTGTGACGTCATACTGGAATCCTGCGGGACGGTGTGACTCTCCGTGTTCTACTCGTTGCTGGAATAGTGCTTGCGAGGATGCCGACGGACGTTGTTATAAATGTAAAGAAGGCAGATATGGAGCAGGGTGTGATCAAGATTGTGCGCTGTGTCGTAACGGAAAATGTGACCAAATGCAATGCACACACGCATGGACAGATGGCTTTATACAATACAATGCAGGATTAGATTTTTCAACTTGTGCTCAATGCCCGTCATATTGTATAAATTGTTCTAATACATCGTTCTGTACACAGTGTGAACAAGGATTTTATGGACAATACCGTCGCCCTGCGTATGGTAGAGGTGTTATGTGGTGTTATCCATGCCAGGAGAGCTGTACTCAATGTTCATCGATTGACCAATGTCCAGACTGTAATATTGAGTGCATAAAACAAGGCTGTGGGATATCAGAAAATTGTATGACCACGCCCTGGACGCCAGGTAAAAGTAAGTCAATTTGCATTACTATTAAACATCCATATAATTCATAATCATCCTAGACTTATTGATTGGCCAAGAATATACCAAGTGTTATGCGACGTTTTGAATGTTACCCTTATAATGGTTGACTGGAGGGTAACATTTTCAATCACTCTTATTATCATTCATCAGAAATTCAGACGTTGTGGTGATTTAAAGAAAACCATGTGACCAGGTAAATTAAGAACACCTTGATCTATGCGAGGAATGCGACACTGTTTGTTATTAATTTGCACCTGTACATATTTGTGGTAGGATTCGTTCCTATGCCAAAAAACAAAGGGCAGTAACTCCCTTAAAATCTATTCGACCGACGTGCACCCACGATTTGCACAACTAGACTTGGTACTGATGAGTCACGAAAATTACGTTGAAAATTCTATCAATGGTGAAACAGTTATAGCACCGACAAAATTTAAACGGACCATCATTCCATCAGACTTACCTATCTATCTCCAGCATGTCTCGAATATAGCCCCAATATACACTTAACCGATTTAGAAACGCAACTATTTTGGGGGTCGGTATTTTTTTGTATTAATTATTATTTAAATTTTATTGGAGTATAAACCAATAAATGGGACGCTAGTCTTATGCCTGGTACGATTTTCTACGAAAAAATATTTCAATTTAGCCCATTACGTCAGAGTGGCGTCATTTTCATTATTTACACGTGACGTGTGAGCAAAACCACTGGGCGTGGCGATTTGACTGACAATTTATAGAAAAACGATATCCCAACAAAAAAACATAAACTCAAATTTTGAAGTGCGTTGTATACGGTGCCACGCTTTCAGGATACATAACATCCTGGCGCCATCGACTTGCTTTAAGCAGTTATGTGACGTTTTATCATGACAAAGTAGATTAACTATCGTCTGTTGACGATATTTAGACTTACATAGTGTTTTCAAGAGGCAGTTTCCACCTTCGATTGTCTGCGTCAGGTATGCCGACGATACAAGCGCGTAAACATGATGGCACCAAACGAATGTTTTCTTTAAAGACCCCACTTCCGGTCTAAGATATTTTTTGTTATACCTACAATTTGAAGGCAATGATGCGTACGATTAAGTAATTTTGCTAAAATATACATTCCGTAACATTTTGAGTAATGTTTACTATGGCCCATGTTGAAAATCGCTTCATTTTGTCTGTCTTCTTATTTATCTTGACATATTCCATTATCCACTTCCGGTTACGGGTTTGATATGCCATAGACATAAGAAATGTACATTCTTAACCATTGAAACAATGCAGCCTATGCTAGATGAGCAAAAACTTGCTGACAGCTCATGTTGAGGTTGTGGAGCTCATTGCATTTTTACTCGTGAAACAAAATTTAAAGGCAGATACAATTGGCCATCAAGAAGTGCATCATCAAGCAGAAACTTCTGAACGTTTGGATTGATACGTGTTTTCCTCATAGATGTGTGGAACAACATCCTACAACACTTTATTTTCCCGCCAATGAGGCAAAGACGCCTGATTTTAATAGCAAGTTGCAGCTTATAAATACATCATTAATTTTGCGAACTTGACATTGTCGATCAGTACATTTCGTGGTTTGGTTTTGTGACCATCTAAACCTTGATTACAATGAAATTTGCACATCTATGACTTCATGTATTGATTTCATTACATGTAAAATTTCAATAGAATTGAAGCACATTAACTGACTTAAATTTATCAAAAACCCACTGTTGCGTTTTTAAATCGGTTAAGTGTACTTCGCAGCTAGCGGTGTAATAAACTTAATGTAGACGTGGTAATAGTATTCTTCGTCCGAAACATACTCTGGTTCAATACGGTCAAATCCTAGCGTAGTGAACGAAAATCAACCAATCAAATCCATTTCATTCATTTATATTTATAGCAATAACGACGGGTGTTTCCCTGTCATCGTCCAATCAAAATCGAGCTTCAACAAACAAAATATTCAAATTTATCGTTCGGAAAATCTATCGAAGAAAAAAAAACGCAATGTCTTTGTATCGATTATAAGATATTATTCAGAATAATAAAACAACTATAAAACATAATGGCACAAGAAAATGATTATCTATTATAGTACCTTAACATCCGAATCAGCTAGGCACGGAACATTTTCACTAATGGCGAGGGCGAATGAGTTCCGAGGGCACCTCATCGTTGTTTACAAATTGTTTTACTCCCGTTTTAGAAGTTCACGGACACAGTCTCAGTTTTTCTTTTATTATTCAATTAGATCTAATGTCTGCGGGTTATTGTAATCGTCGTTTGCATGTTTGACACAGCTATATAGATCAATTTCGATTCACGACTTCACACCCATGGACACTCGTCGTCTAAAACCTTGGACTCTGATTTCATATCACGATATATCTAACCGCTCGTACAGTACTCTCTGTATGTATATTTAATAACGGCTGCTTTTTAAACTATATTTAATTTAAGATGTACTTTATCCAATTAAGTTCGGTAATATTTAAATCCCATAACCCGATCCTTGTTTACATTTTCTCACGAGTTTGTTTATAAAATTCCCGCGTAGAGTAACGAGCGTTCTGATTGGACGATAGACGGAATCACCAGATATCTACGAAATGAGCTATTTTTAGGTTTGCGCTCGGAATGACGGGTATTGAATCAGGGGGTAGTCTGGGAACTTGACTGACCACTGATGTATGAGGATGGGTAATAGCGATGTTGCTATAATATTTTATTTGCGACAGCCAGCTACATATACTAGTAGGATGGTTACGATTTTTTGTTAGCTCACCTGTCACTTTTTGACAGGGTGGGCTGTTGTGGTCGCTCTTAATCCATTGTCCGCCCGTCCGCCTTCCGTTCACAATTTCTTGTGAACACACTAGATGCCACACATATTGCCCAATCGTCACGAAACTTCTATGTCTCTATGAAATATAGGTGAAGATTGAAACAGGGCCATGTGGAGTCAAAAACTAGGTCACTATATGTCAAATCTTAGAAAAAAAGCTTGTAAACACATTGGAGGACGCAATTATGGTCCAATTTTCATTAAACTTTGTTAGAATATTTGTCTCTATGAAATCTATATTAAGTTCGAAACAAGGTGACTAGGTCAAACCCCTATTAGAAAAAGCTTGTGAACACATTAAGAGGACATAATTATGGCACAATCTACATGAAACATTTTAGACTGGTTATCTCCATGAAATTTTGGTCAAGTTCGAAACTGTGTGATGTGGGGTAAACAACACGATCACTAAGTCAAATCTTCGAATAAGCATGTTAGCGCTTCAGAGGCCACGATTACTACCCGATCTTCATGAAACTTTGTTAGAATGTGTGTCTCTATAAAATTTAGGCCAATCTTAAACAGTACATGCGATACTATTATCAATCAGATGAACTTCTTGAAGCGATTTGGAACAGTCTTGGTCTATTTGCTGCATTTGGTATGAAGCCAAAGCAATGGTTTACATATGAGCGATATAGGGTCATCATGGCCCTCTTGTTTTAATATTCCTAATACTTATTCAGGAATGATTGTAAACCTGTAAAATGTATAATATCTGTTTCCTTCGATGTGTTTATGTAGGATATTGGAATCTATACTTTTTGTAGTAATGTAATTTTCAACTTTGGTTTACAGCATGTCCAGTCGAATGCATGGAAGGTTGTGACATCCATTGACACTGTCTTCATACAGCAACAACGACTAGTATACCTGATGACCCATTTGACAAGGGTACCGATACTAATGATTATAGCAAAGTGTTAGGCCAGGGAATAGCAACTGGGGGTGGTATTTTCGTTGCTGTAGGAGCATTGATTGGCATTGGTGTTTACATCTGTCGCAGGTATTCATCTCGTTAATGTTTAGACATTGAGCCGTCTGAAATTATTACTTACTGTAAACCGCTTTACTTTCGCGTTTTGCCTATCGTCGGCATATTCGCGTCTACAAAGTTTCGCGTATTTTAGTCTCCCGCGAACTCCGCGAAACGTAAGTCGCATAGTGACAAATTTACTTTTGTTACAATCTATCACATACCTACTTTCACGTACTGTACAGTATATAATTGCCGCTTAATCAATGTTCTCATCGTTGGTTAAGCCTTTGTCCCTTTGTTAAGTCCTGTCAAACATTGATTGTTTTGTCCATTTTATTAATACAAAAGAATTGACAACTTATCATTACTGCGTTTAACTTCCCGTATTATATGTATTTAATGACCCAGTAAGTATGCAGCAACTGTGATATTATTTTGAATGAATTAATTTTCTTCAAAAGCATAGTTTTACACTAAAAAGAACGTTTCTTACTTGAAGTGGAAATCCCGTTTTTCAGACTTAGTACAGCCTTGTAAATCTCGCGCACAAACACTATGAATTTCGTTCAAAACGAGAAACTTTCGCGTATTTCATGTTCTGAACACTTTCGCGGCTACTAACCTACGCGAATTTCTACCACTCGCGAACTCCGCAAACGTAAATCGCTCGAAATAGTTTCTAGGTTTACAATATCACTCTCATTACTTCTCACTCTTTATCTTCCTAGTAGCTTCCGTGTCTTCTTCTATTTAATACAGTTCATTTAACTTGTAGAGCAAAATGCTCCCACATATTTGACAATGCTAAGTCCTCCGCAGACACACAAGAACAGCACGTGTATGAAAATTCTGAAGAGCACTCCGTATCCAGACCGGAATATGATTATGTTGAAACAAACTCAGAAATTTATGTTGCGATGTCAGAAGAGGCAGTTGATATTGAGGGAGAATATGTCAGTTTAGGAGAGAGACAACCCGAACAGCTTTACAGAGGTAGGCATTAAATTTAATATGAACTAAGGCATTGCCTAAAGGGGATTCAATCATCCATTGATACTATATCAAAATAACTCATTACAGTTATTAGTGAGGGGCATCTTCACAGTATGGTTGTTCATACAGTTTGTATTTATTCTACATTTCATGAAATTCAGATAGAATTTTAATAACTCAAGGAAAATTGACTAATACAACAAGAGGACCATTGGCTCTAAAGCGCTCACCATATGACCAGCAGTTTAGGCAGATTCAGTGACCTGGTGACCTAGTTTTTGACCCCAGATGACCTAGTTACGAACTAGACCTAGATTTCATAAAGCTACACGTTGTGGCCAAGTGTCATTAATATAACATAAAAAATGTGACCTCTAGAGCGTAAACAAGGTTTAAAATTGATGTGACCTAGTTTTTGACCCAAGATGACCCAGTTACACACTTGACTTAGATTTCAAAGCGACAAACATTGTGTCCAAGTTTCATATAGATTAGGTAAAAATGTGACCTCTAGAGTGCTAACAAGGTTTTTCTTTGATGTGACATTGTGACCTAGTTTTTGACGCCAGGAGACCCAGTTACCCAGATACCTAGATTTCATAAAGCTACACATTGTGGCCAAGTGTCATTAATATAACATAAAAAATGTGACCTCTAGAGCGTAGTGATGTACCGATTATCGGATAACATCGATTAGTAGTGTGCAGAAGTCAGCCGATTCCGATGATCGATGTCATTCATCCATAATCGATCATCGGATAAATATAACAAAATGTTAAACAAGACTTATTTAATCAAAAATTCAAAGGAAAATTCAAAGCATGGAAGTTTGAATCAATTGGATGCCTGTTAGAACCAATTCAAAGAATTTGTTCAAACTCAGATAGTAAAACGTCATTGTTTTTCCCTTTGTCACCTTTTTTCGCGACTTGGGAAGTAGGAAAACATGCATTAGTACACTGCATATTCAGTCCCTGTTCTGCCGATTATTAATCGGGAAAATCGCATTGGAAGTGCCAGTCGATTCTAGCTGATGATCGATTATGATTTGCAACCGATGTCCCATCACTACTAGAGCGTAAACAAGGTTTTAATTTGATGTGACATAGTTTTTGACCCCAGATGACCCAGTTACGCACTTTGCCTAGATTGCAAAGCGACAAACTTTGTGACCAAGTTTCATGTAGATTAGGTAAAACATGTTCACGAGTGCTCAGGTGAGCTAAAAACTTGACGGACATCATCACAGTATGAGCGTTCCTATTCATTTTAAGTTTCATGAAATCATACCAGCAGCCAGCTATTTACAAAGAAATGAATGTGAATGGACGGGCAGAGTGAATTATTCATTAAATCAAGGGCAATAACTCTAAAGAAAATTGTCAATAACAAAACTTGACTGGCATCATCTTAGTGTGAGCATTCATTTTCGTTTTAAGTTTTATGTAATTTTACCGGCTAGTTACAAAGAAATGACTAGGAAAGGACGGGCGGAGGTAATTCTTCAATAAATCAAGGGTGACAACTCAAGAAAATTGACACACAGAATGTGTGTTCATATTCATTTTAAGTTACATGAAATTCTTCCAGCTAATTACAAAGAACTGAATGCAAATGGACTGGCGGATGAAATTTTTCAACAAATCAAGGGCAATAACTCTAAGGAAAATTTACCAATAATGATAACTTGACAGTCATCATCACAGTAATTGGGTGCTCATGTTCATTTTATGTTTCATGAAATTCTACAAGGTGGTTACAAAGAAAGGAATGCGAATGGACGGTCAGAGTGAATTATACTGTAAATCAAGGGTAATAACTCTTAAGGAAAATTGACCAACTTAAACAAACTTGACGGGCATCATGACTTTTTTATTTTATGTTGCTTAAAAATGTACCAGTTAGTAGAAAAATGGCTGCAGACGGAAGGACAGACAGAAATATTTAATAAATCAAGGCAAATGACTGCCAAAGGAAAAACACCTGACAGGCATCATCAAAGTACTGAATAGTTGTTCATATTTATTTTGATTAAGTTCCATGAAATTCTACATGCAAGTTACAGAGAAATGGCTGTTGATGGCGATGCGTCTTTGTAAGCCGTATGGCCAGTCCACACGCACATTACCCCAAGTGCCGGAGTAAAAGTTAAGCATTACATAAGTTCAGTGAGTCACAATGTAACTATATAGACTTCACATAATCTTCCTTTTTTGCAAAAAAAATCGCGATTATTGTACCTAGTTGCTCTATTCGCTTAATGCAGCCACCCCCTGTCAAAAAGTATTATATTCAGAATTTCTCGCACATTGCTGTTAAATTAATTCTGTTATACTGGAAAACGGGTTTTATCCTGTAATGTTGATATGGTCAGTGACAAACCGTATCTGCAGTTATAACTGAACTACCTTTTAGGAGACCCCTAAGGAATCAAAATGATAATGAGCCAGAACAGTGTGTTTTTAGCGTTTTTTTGAATGACGACTAGAGCTGTCATTGATACGACCCAAGGCATATCGATGATTCCAATATATAGGAAGACAAGCATCGGCGATACATCGTTATACAGTTACACATATAGACCGGGTTCTCGGTAGGATTTTGAAGTAGGAGTCCCAGGACTCCTTCTTAGCAAAATGTTGGAGTCCTATAATAGACGAACAAGAAACAGGCCTTTCAGTCAATGATCCCTTTTTAGCCATTCTACACTGTACATGTTGGGTATATATTCAGCTTTGAGATAGCACCTTTGGTTAGAGTTTAGACATTTTTACAATTTGTGAACTTACATTTTAACAGAGGGACTGTTTTGTGCAGGAAAAGGAGGATTTTCGGTGGTTCCATTCATTTACCCAGGTAGCGGTTCTCGATATCGACATTACTCGGTAATTAAAACCCAATTTTCCGGATCCGGAATTTCACGGTCAGGGGGTTAGCGAGCAATATAGCGGAAGTGTATATTTTTTCTTTTTCAACGTTTAAACATAAAAAACATATAAAACAATTATTGCACATTATCATTAAACATCTTAATTTTATAAACTTTAGCAAGAATTATCTGAAAAAATGTTCAATATTTGAATATTGCATTTTATTCTACACTGTCGCTTTCGAAGCTTGATACCGATGGTGAGAAAATATACGCATTTTTCAAGTTAAACATATTATTGAGGCAAAAATATTGTCAGCGAGGTCGTAAAATAATGTTGTCAATGTGTTCAAGTAAGATTTTATTCAAATTCTTATCTTTTGGCTAAAATAATCGCGATTTTTGTACCTAGTTGCTCTATACGCTATATCAGTTTCCCCCCTGACGTACATTCAGAATATCTCGAACATTATCGCTCAATTAATTCCGTAATCCCAGACAACGGGTTTTAACCAGTAATGTCGATATGGTGAATATTCTAAAATGTGAATCGATAATCGATTGGTTAAAAATATTGTTGATACTGCTTAGGTCAATGACAGCTCTTATGATGGCATCACACCGGAGGTCACATGGCAGCTACATACTGTAATGGACAGTCACAGCAGAGCGACAGATGAATACCGATCAACACGACAGAAACTTTGTTAAACGCGGGTCAACCAACACAGACCTTAACTGGATCTGAGGGTTCTTTGAAGGGTCTTGGGACATCTGTCACTTCTCCGGTCTTTTTTTTCCAAAACAAATTTCTTATAAATAATCATAAAAGCACTCATGAAAAGTTACATTGTATTTTGGTCAATTCTCATATTTTTTCACGGAGATCTGTATTGACAAACCAGCAGTAGACAGTTGTGATCAATTAACATGGTCATCTAACACAGAATGATTGTTGATAATTAATTCACAATAAATGGTTGGTTGGTTGGTTGATAGTTTGTTGTTGACAATTTGGATACGAACAAATTTGGATACGCTTCGTTTATCAAACTTTATGATGCAAATTAGCATCGAAAATTGATTTCTTTGTTTACCTACGCCAATTATGTGTATAAAAGACAGTTTTCCTTGTTTAAAACAAGTACTTTAATCGTATAAGCAGTCATTTTAACGATTGTAGGCTGTACTTACTTGACGGCAGTCGAATGAAACAGCATCGGGACAGTCTAAAATGCTAACCGACCGCCTTTATCTCGCGCGCTAGCATTCTTACCTCCCCTATCGCGTTTAATGTTGTGTTATCTCAAGGAACATTTTTAAACATCATTAGAAAATAAAGGATAATTTAATAACAACAAAAATATTTTTTTAATGAGTTTGCCAATTCCATTCACGTCTTCAGAGTACCCCGAAAAAACACTTCCTGTACACACAAATCTCAATCGGACAGGGGTGACCAAATTTCGGATGGGTTAAAAACTCGCAACACGTACAATGCCGTCCCTATAATCATTTTATTATTTTGTAACCAGAATTGATATAATAAGAATTGCTGATGCGACAGACATGTGATTTACTCCAGGCAAATATGAGTCCGATGTTCGTATTCGGGTCAAACTTCTAACTAAACACATACTATACACATGTATGTGTTATTATATTTCAGATTTACAGACAAATTAATATTGAAGGAAGAAAGAAATACACAAGTGGGAAACGATAATCAATATGTTAAACATAAACACAGACAAGTAAAATTGATTAAATGGTTGAAGAAATTCCTGTCCATGTGATCCAACTTAAGGCAACTGTTGAACGCATCTAAACATTGAATAAAGCCACATGAGCTGTGTATGATTGTCATTTGTCATTAGATGTCAATGTTTAATGCATGTTTCCATGCTGATGTCTTTATCAATGTCCAATGACCCAAAGCATATACCAATTGAAGACAAAGAAAACACCACGAATGGTGAACCTATACAACAAGGTAAACTGCATACAATGAATTGCAATCTTGATGATTACGTTCACAGTAGAGTCTAGAAATCGTTACATCAATGATACATGGTTACTTTTTGAAAACAAACTGAAAGAACTCATGAACATTCACATACCCTCAAAACAACTATCGGGAAACAAGACCAACAAACCCTTGATAAACAAGACAGTGAGATCAAACTTGAAGAAACTGTACACAAGACAGAAAAACCTGGTAAACAAAACGACAGAAACATCTACGAAGAGGCCAGAAGCAAGACACAGAAAATAGAAGGCACCAAAGCAGTCAATGGGAGACAAGCCAAGTAACTATCAAGCTCCTGAATTATAAACACACTTTGAATAACGTTTCAACTTTTTTCTGCGTTCAATATTACGGTTTTTAATTTGGATTGTCTCCTTTCGACACACTTGCTACTTTAATTATTAATTCCACACAAGCCATACGAATTTGATTAATTTGCTCATGTATGCATATACTTATCTGTATTACATGATTATGTTGTTTTATAATATGATAGATGCTGATGTCTGTTTTAGACTTTAGCTTTAGGCTGGTGTTCTCTTTTTTTAGTTGTAGTTTATGTTAGCTTATACATGTACATATTTTGAAACTTTAGACCATGTTCATGTCAAAATTGTATGCCCATATGTTGGTCCAAAATTGGAAATAAAACATTATCTTATCTATGTTATCTTTAAATACCTACACGTGTTTATGTTTGTATATTTAAATTTAATGACATTAAAGTTTCCCCTTGACTGTTAGAAATAAATGATGAAACATGAGTAATTTCCCCTCGACTATGACTGGAACGTATTTGTTTCTTTGAGAAATATAGGAAGGGAGTAGTTATTTCCCAAAGCAGCGAGTTATATTGTTAGATTGATTGATATAGTAAGAATATCAAATCATGTTTCGTGTGCTTTATTACTGCGTTACGCTGGCATTTAGGACTGGTACGATCGCTAGCATTTAGGACCATGACGATTTCAATATTCGGAAACCGGTTAATCGTTGGTATGAAATCGAATCGAACCGGTTAATCGGCCGCCATATTACAGATAATGTTTCATGTGTTTTATTACTTCATTACGTTAACATTATCCTCCTTCAGTTTAGCTGAATATCGAACACACAAGTTGGGTCCGCGGTTGACGCAATTATATATGGTGCAAGGTAAACACAAGTTGATAGCTGAAATACTTTCTCGTACACTCAAGCTGATGCAGGCGTATACACACATACCGTACTGACAACATTTCCATGTATTTGGTGCTAGTACGGGGTGATGACACTTGGCACTAATGGTAGCATTGCTTCAGGCTGTGGTGAAATAGTTTAGTTTAAAATAGGTTATGAAATGCATTTTTCAACGTCTTACCCCCAAAATAGCTTAAGGTTTTTTAATATCTTCATCGCAAGTATCCCAGCGATTATTTACCAAATATAATTGCTAATGACGTTACAGTCCACCGATTCCGAAAATTCGCACTTTTCCATGTGCTTTTTAACGTTTTACCCCAAAAATTACTCCTTTGGCATAAATGCACGGCACTAAAATTTTGCAGTCTTTCACTGCAACTTAATAACTACATATAAATGTGATTTATTACAAAATATAATTATAAATAACAATGTAGTTCAACGATTCCAAAAATTCGCAGTTTCGTTTATATTTTGGAACTTTTACCCCAATTTTCTCAAAATGCTCAAGGGTGACACAATGTCACCCGTCAGAAATTCCATTCGAAAGGTCTTGTCTACCGAAATCTGCAAAGAAAAAAACTTTATACTCCAATGCAAGGTTCGGTCAAATTTCGGGGATTTCGGGCCGGACTACTATGATACACTGACATCATAGGCTTCCACTGCTATAGTTAACGCATGTTGCTTTTCAATCAGGAAATACATGTTTGTATGCTAAAATTCAAATACCAAGTTTTAATATGTAAAACTATGCTAAGTTGTACAGCAATATTTTTAAATTAGCATTTTATAAGTTTTGTATATAAACTAAAATTATTAGTCTAGCAAAAACAACTGATGTATTCAAAACTTTACCCGTTTACTTCCCGGTGTAGATTCTATTTGTATATTTCAATTTAAACATTCCCGTATTCATCTTTTCTCACAGTCGTTTTAAACCTACTACATTTTCTCTTATTTATGTGAATACTTCAGCTGTACTTTTGGAAATATAATATGGGGTCATTACAGTTCATGACGAAATGGGTGACGCTAATCACCCTACTCACTTTACTGCCAGACGAGTATTCGGGTAGGTTTTTTTTCACTTTTTACTCCAAACGTTTCAAATTTGAACGCACGTGTCCTGATGTGAATAATTTCGTGCAGAACATATTCACGTGATCAGTAATAAACAAACTAATATGAATGCAATTTATACATATTGTTGACCGCTAAATTGCTGCTGAAGTTATCATGCTGTATAGAGAGCGATGCTTGTTAGTTTGTCTCATGCACAGTGAATAGTGAGAAAGGTAGTCATGCTTTCAATAATTTATCGATTGTATGGCAATGTAACCAGAATAACTCGCTTAATTTTTTCACAGCGTGTGTTACGTGTAAAATTTTGTTCTTCTTTCTTCTAGTTAATAATATAGTAAATGTTTTTACATTACTCTTTCAGCTGAAATTTGTCAGATTGCTAACTGCGCAGTGTGTAATGGTAACTCGCAATGTGATTCATGCGATGATAGTTATTATTTGGAAGCTGTGGCATGTGCACGATGTCCTTTACAATGTTCACTTTGTACTCATTCGTCTTTGTGTCAATCTTGTGTGAAAGAATACTGGAAGCCAGGATCGCGATGTACCCAACGGTGTTCTACTACGTGCAATAGATATGGTTGTGATGACAATGGGAATTGTTATGACTGTAATCTGGGAAAATACGGTCGAACATGTGAACAGGATTGTGCTCTATGTAGAAACGAGGAATGTGATCTGAAGAAATGTACACATGGTTGCATAGATGGTTACATACAATACGATACAGAATCAGGATATTCATATTGTTACCTTTGTCCTGGCAACTGTATTAAGTGCTCCAACACTTCATACTGTACTGAATGTGAACAAGGATTTTATGGATATTATTATCGTCTTTCTCCACCAAGTAATAGAGGTACTATGCGTTGTCAACAATGCTCGGATACATCATGTACACAATGTACATCCATCGACCAATGTCCATACTGTAGTACGGAGTGTATTAAACAAGGATGTGTTTACACAACTACCTCACCGACGTCACGTAGGCCTACAAGTACGTTAGTCGTTATTTAATATGATTAATTTTATTATCGTACATATGCAAATTGTACAAAGCAAAATGTAAATAATTTGATTATGTTATGTTTCATACAATAGCATACGTGAGGAAATTGTAATGTGATATAAGAGTATTAGTGAATGTAAACTTAAATTTGTCCATCTACACAGGTACACCACTGTTGATAGTATCGTTTTATTAGTTCAGTACAAAACACAACTTCGTTGAAATCCCACGTCTAGTAAAACGATAAAAATCAATACTACCTACTGTGACATATTCTGCTGACACAGGGATATAAACATTGTACAGCATACATGTGGTAGATACATATAATATTTGAAAGTGTGGTAAATGTTGGTTGCTCTACCTGTTTTGCAAAAACACTACATTTGCCTTTTAAAGCACCTGCAAAGAGTTCAAGTGTTACCTTACAAGATCAAACAGAAGTTACTCCAACAACTACACATCACACAGGTATGTTACAACTGGTTGCTGCAATTAATTATAATTCATTTGGAATTACTAAATTGTTGTGCAACATTTCCTCGGCACTTCTATATAATCGGCATTGAACGCGACCCGACACGTGACGGTAAATGATCAAACAGATCAGATAAATATTGTTATGTGATTTAACTTTAAAGTTTAAATTTATAGGGTCGTTTGAACAAACCAACAACAATGTCCATAATATAGTAAGCTGCGTGTAATCTCAGTAATGATACCAACTAGTAGTATATATTATTTAATTGTATATTTTAACATATATTTGCATATATTTTTAACCATAACAATAAAAAGGAACAGTAAACGTAATCATTATGTACAATGCTTAAATTTGCTGAAATATAGCAACCAAGTGACAGTGAAAGTTTTTGGAAAAAATGTCAAAACCTAGTAGTGTATGTGAGGATTGCAGTTATATTATGAAACAGTAACCAGAGTAACAAAGGTAAATAACAAGTTTCTGATAGAATGGATATGGTATCTTGTTGTCACGTTTCTCAGTCTACATTATGGTTAAACGCCTGTAAAATGTGTACAATCTGACTACAACGAAACGTTTATTGTATTAGAACTGAACGCTATTTATGACATGTACTGTAACTTTCAACACTGGTTTACAGTATGTCAAAGTGAATGCATGGACGATTGCGATGTACATGGAAAGTGTCTTCATACAACAACAAGATATAGTTCATCTGTAGGTTCATCTGGTTTGAACACAGAAAAGAATTACTTCGAAGGATTTGGTCATGGGATTGGAACTGGAATCGGTATAATTGTTGCTGTAGGAGCATTGATCGCCATTGTCGTTTACATCAGTCGAAGGTAGTTACCTCGTTAATATAAAACACCAATCGGTAAATGTAATTATTGTAAGCGTAGTGACGACGGGCTTTCAGTTTAATACAGCGGTCTCGCGAGATACGGCATTACACAAACAACTCGAGGTAATACGGCCCGGCGGATCTACACACTTCAGTGACTTTCCGTATTTATCTTTCAGAACGAATTGCTTTCACACAATGTGTCGCACCATGTCGTCCACAGACTCCAGAGAACAGCAACAGCACGAATATGTTAATACACAACTGCATCCAAGTAACCAGCCTGCATCGAGTGGTAGAAAGGACGATATTGAAGCAAACCCAGTCATTCGTGTGGCGATGCCAGAAGACGCACTTGATGCGGACAGAGAATATACCAGTTTAGGTGAAAGACAATCCGATAACCACTACAGTGGTATGCATGAAATTTATTTCATTTTATCTCATATATACACATGGGAACTAAAATTGGTAAATAATGTAAAATTAGTTAATACTGTAATGAACTTTGACTTTAACTAATTGAAATTCCAAAATGAAAAGAAATACTCTTGTGGTCGTTATAATACTTGCTCCTAGCAATACTGATTTCTGTGATTGGCCATCCTCATACATCAGTGGTTAGTCAAGTTTCGGACAAAGAATACTCTGGTGAACGAGAATGGTGATTGGCTAGAGCTGCACATTAAATACAACGTACATGTCTCATATATTTCAGATTTACAGATACAGTAAACTCCCTCAAAACCGGACTCCCTCAAAACCGGAATCCCCAATAAATCGGACGATTTCCTAGGTCCCGTATTTTCTTCTTATAAAGTTAACTAAAAAGCCCCCGCAATACCGGACTCTCATAATTCTTGATTCCGGACGGCATTTTCAGTCCGCTGACAAGATTTTAAACGATAATTACTTGCGGAATACCGGACGCGTATATTTGTCTCACCTGACGGAAAACTTAACCCCTACAATTTTCTTGTCTAAAATGTCACTTTGTTAATTGTTAGTTAAAGAACGTGTCATAACAAAAGTTGCGATTAACAAGTCTAGTTTTTAATGTTTACTTTTAAACGGTCTCGCGTGTAATTTGCACAGGCGTGAAAAATACTTTGTGAAATTCGCCGCGATGAAATTAAATAATTGCCTAATTACGAACGTAATAAGAAAACGGTCCTTCCATTTGATGTTTTGTTCTTGATGTAGGTATTGCAACAAACATTTACTGGAACAAAGGATCGTTTAGCACATCAAAATGTTGTAATTACGACAAACACTGCACTAAATCGTATTTAATTAATATGTCTCCAATTAGCTCACACTTGCATTTCGGGATTTGTAAGATTGCACTGTCTATGTCATTGGATAGTTTTGATGGCCAATGAAAAAATTAGCAATTTGAGTACTCATCGATGTTAGAATTGAAATATTTGCAGCTCCCTTAATGGTGATGCTCTTCAAAGGTTGCACTGTACATGTAACGTAAACATGTATCATGAAACACACAGTATATTCCCTATGATAACATATCAAAGTGTACATGATACAGAACTCCCTTAAAACCGGACCTCCCACAAAACCGGACTTTCGAACCTGTCCGGACAGGGTCCGGTTTTGAGGGAGTTTACTGTACATGATCAGGACGGAAAGTGAGTAATGATCACAAAACGTAACTGGAAAACGATTATCCTGAATGTTCGCTTAGAATGCGTCTGTTAAACTGTTTAAAAGATTGTAGAAATACATTTGTACATTCGTATACAAGTGAAAGATGTTACTAGTAATGCCAACTTGATGCAATTGTGGCACAACGTCTAGACGTTAAATATAGACGTATGGATTTTATACTAGGCGTATTTCACTGCGACTATCGTGATCAAACTTATCCCAGTGGTTGATACTGAATATTGTAACCAATATGCCCTGTACATAGCAACTTGGTTCATATAAAACAAGAATTGTATAACCTGTTGGTGCAATGCTCGCTAAATATGCGGATGATAAGGAATAAGACAATTTGGTGTAACATATTTATATATATGCTCGTATTATTTATATGATTGTATATTAATACATTATATGTACATGTGTTATTTGATTGCAGAATTAATGTGATGATTGTGACTGTTGTATTTTGTATTTTGCAGTTAACCTTTCCAAAAACGGAAATTCTATCTTCATCAATCATAGACAAGTTCAATGTGACATTTATTTGACCTTGTGTAATTGTATGCACTTGTATAATATATTGTTCATAATTTGATATCCCTGAGTGTTTAAGCTCTAAAGTATGATCATGTGCACGTCCGTGTTCGATATTTCATTCTAACATAGCACGTGAGATTTGCCTTCTTTGCGTATATTGAGCTTACCATATTTTAATACTGCGATAAAATATAGCTGATTGACGACGTCATGTTTGACGTCATATAGTATGACAAATGACGTAACGGTGACGGTAACGTTCCTAGGAAAGAAAGTAGTTTGACGTCAACCTGTCTTGTTGTGCTATAAATGGTAAAGTATTGGCGATGTTAGAATCGAAATAATAGTCTCTTATAATTTTTGTTAGAATTCCTTTGTGCATTTTTTTATTGTAATTGTATACTTATTCATCTGTATTGTATGTCAGTTGTACAAAGATGAGACGTATATAAATAAATTCATTTCGTTCAGCAATTCGTTTTTGAGTGTATCCCAACAACACTTTGTTCAATTTAAGGTTTGTGCTTAGCAATATGATACAGAATATTAAACCATGAATATAGTCCTAATGTTTAAGTTGAACGCACGTGTATTTAGTTGAAAACATTCGTAGACGAGTTCTATGCTCATTCTCTATCAGAAAATTCCTGACTGTTTATATATCGTCGCCTAATTATTCTTCACATTTTCGAGAAAATAGGCTTGAAGATTTGTATGGTTAATTATTTCTTTCCCGTCATGTCAGAATAAAACAATAGTTAATAGTGAGTGTGTGCGAACATTCTACTTGAATGTGGGTCATTATGGTTTAGTCCGGTCAGACAAAGTAAAATAATCACCAAACTTTATTCAGAGGCATTTCGCTAATTTGTTTGTAATGCTGAATACTTTCTTCGCGTGGGTTTGTTGGTACTTGTTTGCAAAGAGATCAATATTTGAGCCTTTAAATTGTGCGAGACAATTTCCTCGACAACTTATTATTATTAAATTGTCCGACAGTAAATTACACACTTAACACCGATGACAACATTGTCTGACGCACTGAATCTGTCGATATGACGTATTTATGAATGGTGTCAGAAGTTTAAAAATAGTACAAAGTCTGATTAATGGAAATTATCTTTTTTTCAAAACTAGAGACAGGACACATAAGACTAATTAAGTTGACGGTATGTTAAACTTCATATTCAATAGTTTAAACCGGGCCGTATTTGTTATGTAAAGAGATAGCAATAATAAATAGTTTTACCAGGGTACGAGTACTTCCTAATTATGTAATATAATAGTTTGTTTTATACAGTCCCCCAAATATAGTACATACTTGTTGTAGCTAATCAATTAAATGAACACTTTCTCGTCTAGCAAAAGTTCAGCCAAAACATAATTACACAATGTACCAAACAAAATTCACGTATATAATTGAATGATATGCCTATAATTATAGACATGTATATATAGAACATCAAGGTCAAGAAATTAGCTGAAATACGTTCGTCGCCAAAATAACTTGCCGATTGAATACAGAAATCAAGCACAAAGTAATACATAAGTACAAGTACATGAAAATACAGACAAGACTTAGTTTGCATGATACTTATTATAAACACATATTGGATTATAATTTATAACTGTGTATGATGATACTGGTGACGCTAATTAAATTGCTGATTTTACTTCCAGTTTATTCAGGTAAACATGTTTATTGTGTTGTCATTTCCTTTAATTTTAACCGAACATGGTTCAATATACTGATTCGAACGTATATTTTTACTGATTGACTATGATACTGATCTAGACGATTGTCAATTATTTCAACCAGAATAAGCCGCTGATAGCTCTTTTGCGACGTAATCTGTCACGTGACTCCACTCTTGGTGTCCCCAGTATAGTAGCATTTAGATCTGATATGGACTCTAACTAAGTTGATCTTTTATAGAATGTCGACAGTTAGGTGGCTTCACATGTCCATGAAAAGTGCCCTCGTCCACCTATAGGATACGTATTGAGAGACTTGTGGACGTATATTATATCAATTGATTATTGAAGTAAACTAAAAGTGAGAATAAGAAAAAGTCGACATTCATCACGTTTTAAAGAAATGCCACCGAAAATTGACAAGGCATAAACATGTTAGGTCTCATTTTCGATTTGCTACTAGTTAATAAATCCAATAAATACTGGCAAACACATTTCTCTTTCAGCTGCAAACTGTCCAATTCCCAACTGTGCACAGTGTAATGGTAATACGGTATGTGATTCGTGCAATGATGGTTATTATTTGGAAGTTGGCAATTGTACACAATGCCCTTCACAATGCTCACAGTGTACTTACAGTTCACAATGTATGTCTTGTGTGACGACATACTGGAATCCTGCAGGACGATGTGACTCTCTGTGTTCTACTCTTTGCTGGAATAGTTCTTGCGAGGACGCCGACGGACGTTGTTATAAATGCAAAGAAGGCAGATACGGCGCATGGTGTGATCAGAATTGTGCGTTGTGTCGTAACGGACAATGTGACCGAAAGCAATGCACACGCGGGTGCATGGATGGTTATATACAATACAATGCAGGATTAGATTTTTCAACTTGTGCTCAATGTCCCACATATTGTATAAAATGTTCTAATACGTCGTTCTGTACTCAGTGTGAACATGGATTTTATGGCCAATACCATCGCCTTGCGTATGGTAGGGGTGTTATGTGGTGTTATCCATGCCAGGAGAGCTGTACTCAATGTTCATCGATTGATCAATGTCCAAACTGTAATATTGAGTGCATAAAACAAGGATGTGGGGTATCAGAAAATTGTATGACCACGCCCTGGACGCCAGGTAAAAGTAAGTCATTTTGCATTACTATTATGCCTCCATATTATTCATAAGCAACCAAGACGTTTTGATTGGCCGATAATACACCAAGTGTTAACCTTATAATGGCTGACTGGCGGGTAACATTTTCAATCACTCTTATTATCATTCATCAGAAATTCAGACGTTGTGGTGATTTAGAGAAAACCATGTGACCAGGTAAATTAAGAACACCTTGATATATGCGAGGAATGCGACACTGTTATTAGTTTGCACCTGTACATATTTTAGGGCGCTTTTGTTAGAAATATCCGGTTTCAGTTTGGGATTTAGGTTTGGTTAAACTTTGGACAGTAAACTTAAATTGGTTTCGATTTAAACTGAGTGGCGAAGAAACGGGTAGTTTAAAGAAACACTTTAATCTCCAAGGCGACAGAAAAGAGCTTTACTATGGTCTTGATATATTAACAGGAACATACGCGTATAAAGATAAAAAAGAATGAATTTGTTATATCTTTTCTTTTGTTATTCCTTTATTATGCTGTGATATTTAGAAATTTGGTTGAAATATTGATTACTTAGATGGTATATAATTGGAATTGCTCCCTTTACGTTACATTAAAACATTGTCAATTCGTAATTATAGCGTAGAAATCTGATCATAGCTAATCAGATCAGATAGGAAATTTTGTACAAAGAGATTCAGTAATGGTGAACATGGTCGGCCATTTTCCCGCTCTCAACTGCATGTTATTTCGGAAGCATCAAACCGATCAAACCGCCTCTGGTGGTAGTTTGGAAGGTTTGCCAAACCGGTTCGAGATTTTTTTTTAAAAATGGAAAAACTTGTTTCCGTTTCAAACCAGTTTTACTGAACGAACGGACGGTTAGACAAACCAGTTGGAAACCAAACCAGGTTTGTTGCAAACAAAAGCCCTTAGTAGGATTCGTTCCTATGCCGAAAAAACAAAGAACAGTAACTCCCTTAAATCGATTCGACCGACGTGCACCCACGATTTGCACAACTAGACTTGGTACTGATGAGTCACGAAAATAACGTTGAAAATTCTATCAATGGTGAAACAGAAATAGCGCGGACAAAATTTACACGGACCATCATTCCATCAGACTTACCTATCTATCTCCAACATGTCTCCAATATAGCCCCAATATACCTCGTAGCTGGAGGTGTTATAAACTTAATGTAGACGTGGTAGTAGCGATGTTGCTGGAATATTTTAAGTTGCGACAGCCAGCTACATATACAAGTAGGATGGTTACACTTTTTTTGTTAGCTCACATGTCACTTTTTGACAAGGTGAGCTGTTGTGGTCGCTCTTTATCCATTGTCCGTCCGTCCGTCCGTCGTCCGTCCACAATTTCTTGTGAACAAACTAGATGCCACACATATTGCCCAATCGTCACGAAACTTCTGTGTCTCTATGAAATCTAGGTCACGTTTGAAACAGGGCCATGTGGAGTCAAAAACAAGGTCACTATATGTCAAATCTTAGAAAAAAAGCTTGTTAACACATTGGAGGACACAATTATGGTCCAATCTTCATTAAACTTTGTTAGAATATTTGTCTCTATGAAATCTATATCAAGTTCGAAACTAGGTGACTAGGTCAAATATTAGAAAAAGCTTGTGAACATTGTGTCATGTGGGGGTAAAAAACATGATCACTAGGTCAGACCTTAGAAAAGGCTTGTGAACGCATAAGAGGCCACAATTATTATCAGATATTCATGAAACTTTGTTAGAATGTGTGTCTCTATAAAATCTAGGCAAATCTTAAACAGTACATGCACTACTATTATCTATCAGATGAACTTATTTGAGCGATTTGGAACAGTCTATTTGCTTCATTTGGTATGTAGCAAAAGCAATGTTTCTCAGATGAGCGATATATGGTCATCATGGCCCTCTTGTTTTAATATTCCTAATACTAATTCAGTAATGATAATTGTAAACCTGTAAATTATACATGTACATGTATACACTCTGTGTCCTTTGATGTCTCAATTTAGAACATTGGAAAGTATTACTTTATTTATTGTATGAATTATATTCTTACTATACAGCATGTCCAGTCGAATGCATGGAAGGTTGTGACGTCCATGGACGCTGTTTTCATACAACAACAACAACGACGACTATTATACCTGATGGCTCACTTGACCAGAGTACAGCTAATAATAACAGCAAAGTATTTGGTCAGGGAATAGCAACTGGAGGCGGTATAGTCGTTGCAGTAGGAGCATTGATTGGCATTGTTGTGTTCGTCAGTCGCAGGTATCCGTCTCGTTAATGTTAAAATTAGTCTAAAATTATTACTTGTCAATCTTTATCTTCCTGGCAATGTCCGTGTTTTCTTCTATTTAATACAGTTCATTTGACTTGTAGAGCAAGATGCTTCCACAAGTTGGACAATGTCAAGTCATCCCCAGACACACAAGATCAACACGTGTATGAAAATTCTCAAGAGCAGTCCATATCCAGACCGGAATATGATTATGTTGAAACAAACTCAGAAATTTATGTCGCGATGTCAGAAGAGGCGGTTGATATTGAGGGAGAATATGTCAGTTTAGGAGAGAGACAACCCGAACAGCGTTACAGAGGTAGGCAAGAAATATATAATCATTTATTGTTTTGTAACAAGAATTGATATAATAAGAATTGCTGATGCGACAGATATGTGGTGTACTCCAGACAAATATGAGTTCGATGTTCGTATTTGGGTCAGGCTTCTTACTAAATACTAACTATACACATGTATATTATATTTCAGATTTACAGACAAATTAACATGGAAGAAAGACATGCACAAGTCGGAAAGGATCATCATTATGTTAAACATAAACCGAGACAATTAAAATTGATTAAATGGTTGAAGAAATACGTATCCATGTGATCCAACTGAAGGCGACTGTTGAACGCATCTAAACATTGAATATAGTCACATGAGCTGTGTATAATTGTAATTTTTCACTAGATGTCAATGTTTACTGCATTTATCCATGCTGCTGACTTTATCAATGTCCAATGACCCGATGCCCGTTGGGGAAAACTGGCAGTGGTCAATATGCTTATGATCATCGACGTTTTTTGGTGTGTTTTATAAAAGTTGATATTATTATTTCTCTGTAATTACATATTATGTGGAACGTACCTGTTGTTATTTCTTTCTTTATCAAAACAATATATGTGAGTTTGTCTTTACCAGTTGTCTTTATGTAATTGTATAAACATGTGTACATACAAGTATAGCAGTTAAGTTAGAAATACAACAAGGAACAGCTGTAGATGTACCATACAAGGATATAGTATACACATGTATAAGTGATATAGGCCATAGTTCTTTGATGTTTCGTTACTCAGACCCTTCTCTCCCGTATTTTGCCATTTTAAAATATACAATTGAAAACCTAAAATCGCAAATGATTTATTATGTCAATTTGTTTGTGGTAATGTATTTGTTTATTATTTCATTGTTTTGCCAGTGTTCTGGAATAGTGCTTGTTTAATTTTGTTCTCACTTTCCACTGTACCAATTAAAGGTAAGTGAACCACTTCTAAAACATGACAGATATCTATTTTTTGTAAATTATAAATACATTTCTGAAGAATCTTTTTATCAATGATACAGATATCTGTTCAATATATACTGTACTTGCCATAAGAGTTTGCTATGTGTGCATGAGAACTAACTGTAGCAATGAATTATTGTGAATTGGTTTATATTGGAACGTCATTGACCGGTCCACCATCAACAGTGTGGTAGCTTTATTTTGCTAGTTTTTATATTTATTCGAAAAGTCAGAGTAACAAAATGAATTAAAAACAACTCTGGCCTTGTATATCTTTCTGACTTTCCATATTTTCTCTTTCTAGTATATTGGATTGTTATGTTATATCATGTTATGGTATGCTTACGAAAATGTACAAATACAGGAGAAATATTTAAATAAAAACCTGACTTAACAATTATACGGCTAAATGTCCAACACACAAGTGAACGAAAAAACGGACCTTACCCGCTGAAAGGCCAAGTTTTAGCTGTCAAAAAGCCGAAAGACATATTTGCAGGTGTAAAAAGTAGAATGACCTTGTTTCAGGTATTAAAAGCTGAAAGACATAGTTTCAGCTATAAAAAAATTAAATAACCTAGCTTCTGATACAAAAAATCATGGGAAAAACATAGTTTCAGCTATACAAAAGGTTGAATGACATATAAAAAAGCTTAAACAATTCTGACTCATGGACTGCAGAAAACATAGCACTATCTACTATTGTTTCTTAAGTTGACTTCTACTCTGTGACGTGTAGAAATGAAGGATGAAAACACAATTTTCTTCCCTTTCACCATAAGAAATGACAAAGATAGTTGTTTCCCTTTGACTTCATGTCTCATTGAACATTAGGAATTAATGACATTTTCCCTTGGCATTTGTTTTGTTAATGTTAGAGAGCCTATATTTCCTTTAACTTACACATGCTAGTATGGTAAGTTATCTAAGTTGTGCACAATGTCTTTTTAGCGCTGTATGTCCATAAACCGAACATGTTATTAAATACAACTGTTTATGTCAATTAATGCCGCGATCATATGCATGACTTTGTCTGCTGTTTTTCGTTTTAAACATTCACCACATTCACCCCCCCCCCTTCACGGTCAAGCGATAAACTGTTCATTTTGTCTTATAGATAAACATAATATTAACGCGAATCGTGTGTCTATCACTTTTGTACATATGATATTAGATTATCACTGTTCATTATGGCACTGGTGACGTTAATTGCTCTAATGACTTTACTTCCAGATAATTCAGGTAATAACGTTAGTATTACATGTTTTGTTTCGTCGAACTTTCCTTTAGACTTGGTTCCATTTCTCATCCGACAAAGTTCAAAATATTTACTTTCTTATATACATTAAAATGGAATAGGTTTGTCCATCCTTACTTTCTTATATACATTAAAATGGAATAGGTTTATTAATCCTTTGCCATTGCGTCTCATCGGCAATTGATGTTAACTTCGCAGATTTAATTGTTATGAAAAGTATTCGTATTATCAGTAAACTATAGATTAACGAACAATTTGTTTAGAACAACTCGTAAACAAAGATTGTTAAATACTATTATGTGCATTTTCCTTTACTTCTACTTAGTAATTCAAACAATGTGACCCTAAATATTACGCTTTCAGCTGAAACTTGTCAAACTGACAACGGTGTAGTGTGTAATGGTAACTCGGTATGTGAGTCATGCAATGATGGTTATTACTTGGAATCTGGAAATTGGTTGCTATAGAAGTGGATGTAATGATATTGGATATCGTAATGAATGTGAACACGGAAAATATGGTCCAATTTGTGATCGGGATTGTACTCTATGTAGAAACGAGGAATGTGATCTGATGAAATGTACGCATGGATGCAAAGACGGATATACGCAATATGTTACAGGGCCAGAATATTCAGATTGTTACCCTTGTCCTGAGAGTTGCAACACATGTTCCAAATAAACATAATGTACTGAATGTGAACAAGGATTTTACGCAAGTTATTTCCGTATTCCAACAACTGGTAAAGGTAATATGTGATGGGACCGGTGCCCGGTGGACTGTACACAATGTACATCCATCGACCAATGCCCAGAGTGGTGTCATATTGAATGTATCAAACAAAGATGTAATGTATCAGGAAGTTGTGTAACTACACCATCGACGTCACATACAAGTTAGTAATATTTATATATTCATAGTTACGAAAGAGAGATCAATTATGCCGTGTATAAAGTTTGTAAATGTAACTTATCTAATTCCGTCTATGGCAGCGGTTGTTCAATTTAATACAAAATGTTAGGTTGTAGAACGAATTGCTATTACACAATGTGTCGTAATAAGTCTTCCATTGACTCACGAGAGCAGCACGTGTATGTTAATACTCGAGAGCATGCTAGTACCCAATCTGCATCGAGTGGTAGACCGGATGATATTGAAGCAAACTCAGTTATTCATGTCACGATGTCAGAACAAGACGTTGATGCCGACAGAGTATATACCAGTATAAGCGAGAGACAACTTGAACACCACTACAGTGGTATGTATTTTATTGCCATTCTACCCACTTCAGGATAATTTGTAATTTGTTAATTTTATCAATGTTTATGTATATCAAAAGACATTTACCTCGCCGAAGATAACTCTAGCCTCATCAATAAACATTGATTATATGAATACTGCACGGTTGATTGACGCTGATAGTGCACTAGATTGAACAAAAATGGACATCGAGAATGCATTTTTGTTTGTAAACAAAGGCTTGTGTTATCATCGGCGGACTAATGAGAAGGTGACAAAGTTAATATTCTATTATATATTATGACTTGTTTCAAGCTACTATCTTTCCGTGTTTTCGTGTTTGGTCAAAATTGCATAGACTACTACACACATAAGCTGTACGTCGTATATATTTCAGATTTGCATACAAAAAGACAGTGAGAGTTGACCATGGAAATGTCAATGAGTAATGTAAATATAAACAAAAGTGAAAAAAACGCAAAACATATCAGTTGATTGTAAGGATGGTAGAAATACGTTTTTTCTGTTAAAGGTGCTGCCTCACAGATCGGGCTTAAATTTGTGTATGACGTAATTTTCCTACCTAACCAAGTATGTATAATAGAAAGCCACTGGTGGTTGCTTTATGAAAGATTTATGGCATATAGGCAATTTAAATCACTCTTTATATTTGGCACTCAGTATTTTTCTGTTTGAAAATATCGCACAGTTTCCTTCCAAAATGTTTTGTGAATTAGGTAATTCACACATGATCGAACTGTAACTTCAACAAACTAAAGCCGAAACATCTGTGAGGTATTCGGTTCGTTTCGCAATTCGTTTTCATCGAATGAAAACAAATTTCAGGCAATTTAAGTGATAGTAGTGCTAATTCTATAGGGTATTAATACCCTATAGAATTTTGGGTATAAAATGCTAAACTACTACAAAATGTCGATGTTTCCCAAGTTATTTTTATGTCAATGTGGTTGTTTATGGCATATACAGGAAACTATACCAAAATTACATGAATATTTGACAATTTCATTTTATTTTTGCAATACACCAATACGTGAGGCAGTCCCTTTAAAGGTTATCCTGTCAACAGGATACATTGGTTTCCGACATGTATAAATTTATTCGTTGGACTGTTTATACATGTATGCATACACGTAATTTGTGTGTTAAATAAAAACTACATACAGGGTGTTTCATCATATCTGACCCCATTACAACCGAATGCCATGAGAAAATGCTTGATCTCATCTGATGTTTCATTACCTGCGAGCCTTGAGCGAGCAGGTATATTGGATAGCATAAAGTAAAAAGTCCATGGAGGGGCACGTGACCTGTTCTCGATGGTTTACGATTTCAAAAAAATCCAAAAAAAAGAACCAGACTAATTCCATTATTCCATGCGGATAACATCGTTCTTTGTCGCATTGCAATAGTTTATTTACCGAAGAAATCAGAACTGTCCGAAATTTCAGTGAGCAATAGGCAATATTGAGACCATGGATCTAAACAGCAGGTGACTGCAGCTGCATAAGCACAGCGCTTCCCAGTCACAGCGCTTCCCAGTCAATTGTCATGGAATTATCGGAATTGGTTTATGATCTTTGATATTGTTGAACACTGAAAACATGTCTTATGATAATACCTTTTAATGAACTGATACGAGGTTTTATTTGTAAGCATATAAATATTATATGGAACAAGGGAGTCATAATATGCAATTAAGTGTCTTGAAAATTGGTTCGTTATACATGAGATTATTTAACAATTTCTTGAATGTTGAACATTCAGCGTAATTCTTAAGGAAAAGACAACTCTGTCCATAGTGATTTTTGTACCTGTGTTTTTGTACGAGTTGTTTCCCTTTACACCAGAAAAATCGATAAACATCTCCAGTGATCAGTATATATAAATCGATAGAATGTATGGTCCTATTGTTTAACTAGATCGATATACAGTGACCAGACAGGATTAGACTGATAAGGGGCAATAAAACAATTAAGGTATTACCCTTCTGCGGATTTTTATTTCCCGGTCACAAATATAAATACTGTACTGACTAAACTTTATAAGTTTAAAAAGATAAATTTCGTATGTCAAATTATCGTGCATATAGTTTTCCCAATTTGAAAGTTCTTTAACAACTACAAGTTACGACATTGGAATATATAATATTAATAATGAATCAGTTAATTAACTCTTACATGCCATATGCCTTGTATGTCCGCAGTTTGTAGTTGGTAGCACACTATTTTGATAAATCATTACGCTGCTGATGGAGTTACACATTTTAATCAACGCACTATGTAGAAACCTGCTAAAGCTAGGCATTGAAACCGTTTTACTGTTGGAACTATCGCGACGGGCCATTCAACTAGGCCATTCAGCTTTTTTATTGCTGAAACTAATTCATTCTGCTTTACGGCAGCTTGAACTTAGTCGGATCTGTTACTTGTTTAGTTGGGCATTGTGTCTTGTATGTGTTTATGTTTTCTGTGCTCGGCTGGTTACGTTGAATGCTGTCTTCCCAGTCTGACTTAATATCGTTATTATCTTTTCTTAATAAAAACAAGAATTGTAATATGTTTTGTTAGTTGCTACTACGCTTGCTAAATATTCCGATGATTCTGATTATGACAGTTTGATGTTTTCGTATCTGTTTATTTATTTTGTATGTGTCTTTCTTTTGCATTTTGCATTGTTATATTGACTGTTAGTGTTGTACTTATATGTATTATATGTTCCCAGAAACCGGAGTGTCTTGGTTTGCATACAACAAAATTGCGTTTATCACTTGTAAAACCAACTATTACCGAAAAGTCAAAGAAGATTTTCACTTAAAAAATTACTCCATATCGCGCGCTTCGATATTTCGTTTATCGATTTAAATAAAAGTATGTCAGCCTTTTATTGACGACAACGATATTTAGTTATTCTTGAAATATTTTTTTAAAAAACTAGCTGGATATTTCGTAACCTTTTACAGGGTTTTCATTATTTGACTTGGGTATTAAAATGATACCAATTTGATTGCTATTCGAGATACTTCAGTTCCAGGGTATGCCCCTTTAATTCCCCCCACCCCCTGTGGAATATGTGCCTCATGTGACATTCCGTGGTCGATATTTCCATCATTTAATAATTTTTGTTCAGCAATTCCGGAGCGTTTTGCTGAAACAGAGTGTCCAACAATGTTATTTCTAATGGCAATATTCCCACGGTTTCTTTGACGTTCTTGACTGCCCTTTATTACATTCATTTTACTATCCTTATATTATACAGTCCGTCTATAATTCCATTCCAAATTATAATTCTTCTATGCAATGACATGCTAACAGCGAGACGTGGTGCTCGCTGATATACGGTTTCTCAGCACTTTTAAGTCCGCTACTAAGACGAACACGACAAGCTAGTCATAAAAGGAGACCCTACGTTTCATCGTATGTTTCAATAGTTTGACTATCGGTCTGCTTACATCTTCTTCATCTTCTTCTTCCGAGTAAACTTCATCCATCGTATGTTTCAAATATCACTGAATATTGTCAACGGCGCTATTGTTACGTCCTTAGAATACTTGTTAGAATGGTATGAGCTTTCAAACTTGAAGAACGGTCTGTGTGAAGACAGTGGATAGTTAATGATATATACTTAAATACATAAAATGTATGCACACAATATGACCGAGCTTGTCAAGCGGTACCACACAAAAACAGATGTATGGTTGATTCTTAGAAACACTTGAGATTCTTTTTAATAATGCATTTGCTGTTGTAAACGTTAAATTGACATGACCTGCACCGTCAACGGCGTCAAGCAAGTAAGCTATCAGTGTGTGTAAATGAAATTTTATAGAATTGTCAATTTAACCATAGCAGTTGATCCATTTTACTGATATTCGCTGTATTGTACGCCAGTGCATTAATGTATGCTGTTGTAGAGAACGTGAATTTTGATATTTGGTTGTGGTGTTTTAGTTTATGATATACATGTGTCTACGAACATTGGATTACAACCGTGATTTGGCGGACTCAGTTGTGACGTCATCATGATGCGATGGATTAGGCGGCCCTATTGACACTTCCTGGCTTCGGCTGTATTATTATTCTTTTGTTTGGGTTGCGTAAGAGCGAAAAACGAAAGTTGAAGTGTGTTTTGAATGTGTATGATGTCAAGTTATTTTCGGCAAATAATAAATGATGACTTTGCAAGGTAAGGCACATTTAACGCAGCAATATTTAGAGCCAACCATAAAATTAATGATCAACATTTCATTAGTAGGCCTAACTAGATCTAGCTACAGTCGGTGCCAAATTAAAGTTCACAAAGTGCAAATTTCATTCAAATTTTGAAAGGTTTTATGTATTTAAAATTGCATGGCAGGATATTTAGAAATCAGCCAAGTTAGAATGTGACATCATATGCTAGAATAATCTAATAGTGATTTGATTTAAATCAGAAATATGTTTTATGTATAACGTTTCTGCTTTCTGGGCAATTTTAGAATGGCAATGAAAATCCTTGACCTATGGAATAAGTTGAGTTGCCATGGTTACAAATATTCAGAATTGTGTTGATTTATGATGCAGAATCATAAAAGAATGATTGCCATTCATTGATATCTAGTTCATTTGTTAAGAGGTTAATTTGTTAAATGGCAAGATTTTAAATTTGAAAGTAGTTCAACGCGAAATATGGTTCCCATTGACTCCCATGTAAATTTTGTCATTTTATTGTTAAAAAATGTCGAAACAAAATTTAAAAGCTTGCTATTTTCATCTTAGAAATCGGATTTTCTTCAAATTAACTTTATTGAAAGTTACAATCTTTAGTTGTTAAAAACAAAATTAATTTAGAAATGTTACTTGGTTTGTGTTACTATGACAACACTGACCATCAAGTGGACTAATGGTAGATTTTAGTGGTGTTCTAGAATTGCTTAGCAACCGAGAATGTGCAACATAGATAAGTAACATGCATTACAGTTCTGTCAGTTCATAGTAAGGGTTAAATTACCTCTGTTGTACTGTTTTAGCGGAGTAAATTTACCAAATATTTTTGTTAATTTTGTATTTTGTGAACTTTAATTTAATCTTCCATTGAGCCCAACCCTTTTGGGGGTTTATACTCCTCATTACCAAGGACAATATTGTCTAACTCAGAAAAACGATAGATAAATCCTGCAACAACAAATTAAGTATTTGTAGCGTTTATCTCCCTTTGTTCCGTTTCGCCCGGGTGGATTTCAAGACGAGTTTTTAGGTAGAACTACTTCCATGGGCAGATAATTCAAGGTTTGTTTTGGTTGCATAAGAGCGAAATACGAACGTTGGAGCGGATTTTTATTGTGTATGTTATTATTTTCGTTATTGGTTAAATAACTAAATTACTCATATGAACAAATGCACGGCATCCAGCGGGGATTTCCCATCAAGTTTTTGGATAATCTGATCGAGGGAAAAATGACTAAGGAATTTGTTAGTCAAACCATTTCGACGCAAATTATCTATACAGGGATGCCCGTAGTGGCTGGACCGTCAGAAGTTTTTGTATAATCTGATCGAGGGAAAAATGACTAAGGAATTTGTTAGTCAAACCATTTCAACGCAATCTATACACGGATGCCCGTAGTGGCTGGACCGTCAGAATTTTAAGCAGCCACTTGCAGACAGCTTATCTGTCTAAGGAATTTGTTTGCTCCACGGAGAATATAGATCTAGCCTATGGCTGCCAGACAGCACTATAGAAGACCGGCTAACAAATACTTAGAAAAGTGTGTTTCCGATATAGGAGAGTCAGACGGTTGCACTGATATGCCCTATAAATAGTTATTACAGTTTTACACCCGTCTATTATTTGCTATCTATATTTCAATTCAACATATTCACAAGTTGGCGCGCTATGCCGTGCGATGACGTCGCATTAACGTGTGATGACGTCGCGTTAAATGATATGACGTCGCCATATTGTTTTTTTACGTTGGATTTAATAAGATATGTATTTTTTCAATAATGTTCAGGGTTTGAATCAGGCTTATATGCCAAAACGTTATTAAAAGAGTGGAAATGTATTTATATCGTGGTGGTATGGGTTGTGGCACGGTATTAGAAATGGCGCACCTGAGATTAGTGGTCTTTTCTTGAGTTTATTTTTGGAAGGATGTATGGTTTTGGTCTGTAATGCAAATAAACAATGTTCAAAGTAAAATTTGGTGCTTTTAGAACTCGAAAGGTATGCTGTACCCATATTTGTTGTTATTTTCTTATGTCACTTTATTCCTCAAATATCGTAATCCCACAAATTTGTAAAATGAAATTTTAACTTCAAATTTTTTTTGTAAAGAGCACTGGCATCCATGTTAACACCATGTAACATGATTAAAATGTCCTACACACTGTCAAACACAGGAAATGTAGTCCAGAAGGATGTAACTTTCTTATTAAGAAAAACTGAAAAAACTAGTCAAAATCTGAAATAATATGTTTTGAAAATTTTGTTAATATTAACTGTCATTGATATTTTCGGCATTCCCAAGTCATGTTGGTGACAGATCAGACTATGCAAATACCATGAATGATTCTTACATGACAGTAATAGATGATTTAACACTTGTTTGAACATCTTCAAGTTGTCTTGGTGACTCAAAAAGTATAATGGCAATTAGTAACCAGTGCAATTCTGTCTCGATACTAATTATTGATTTATTATCTAAGAAGTAAACAAAGTAAGCTAACTATTATATAAAAATGGACTATATAGCCATAAAATAAAATTGGAAACAACTACATCATGAATCCTTTTATTTTTTTACCACTAGGGACCTACAGGATAGGTGCGCCATTTCATATCAGCAGACTTGACATAATAAGCTGAGCGTGTCTTTCATTGTAATAGTCATACAACATGCATTGATGGAATTGACTATTGATATTTAGTGTCAACATGTTCCCATTGAATTGCCCTATCATTGCTCAATCACTTTAACTATGAATGTTTTATATTTATAACAAAATAATGACGTAAACTGTTAAGTGCGCCATTTCCAATACCACAGGGATATTTCATATTGGAAAAAATAAATTAAACAAGATTGGTTTTGCGTCGAATGGTTTCCATTAGACCTCAATGTTATGCGGAAGGGTAGCCGATCCGAGTTTGCTAGTTTTGGGATCATTTTTCAATAAAACTGGGCAGAGCTTAGACAGATAAGCTGTCTCCTACTGCGTTTAAATTCATCCTCACATTGTAAGGCTTCCTGAAGATGCTGAGTGAATGCCAATAAATTCTCATCCCCCCAACTGTTGCCGATGGCTTTCCGATTACCCCCGAAGCACTCCTGAACTAGACCTTCGGCATCCAAATTTTAAAATTTTGATGCCAAAGATTTTTCGGTCTTAAAGCATATATATTATGACTTGAAGCATATAAGAATGACACGGAATGTGCGAAGACATGCCAAACCATCCTGATTTTGCAATTTCTGCGTCCAGAACCTATAGCTAGTAGAGAGCATGCAACAACAAACAAGCAATTGAAATTTTAAAAAAAAGTTTTCCCTGTGATAATTTCATGCCTTAATGGTATTCATAATTTAGATATGTAGGTCTGTCCGTACCGGGCTTTATCATGTATAATATACCCTCATGGCAATGGATAACTTCAGGAATGAGGTGTCGAGAATGATCAATAAAAGTCAGAAAAACTTGTTTCACAATCTAACTTATTAAATAAATAAAATTAAATAATTATAAACATCATGTTTATAAATTTCTGATTTTACAAGTTTTGTTGATCAAGAGAAATAGAGAAAAATTGAATGTTTATTTTCTATTTTATCTTATCTGTAATACAACCTCTGACAACTCCCTGAGGGCTCTTTCTCTGGTCTCTTAATGTTTCTTCAGTGTCACTGTGACATCTCAATGAAATTTTATCTCATGACTAAACTATTTATCCTATCAAGTGTATTTAAGATGTTTGCTTGTAATCGATTCAGACTGTGCTTGGTCAGTCCCTGTCTGATTGACCAAGGCCTTAGGGTCCCAAACATTGATTTTTTATTGCTATTTTTGGGGCCGAATACAGGCACCTTCCCCTAGCAAATTAACCTCCATTTTTCCCAAAAAGTCATAATTTTTAGCTCCACTATTCGTAGAATAAGGCGAGCTATTGCAGTCACCCGAGCGTCGGCGTAACACTTTTGTTAAAGCTTAGGTACAGGTTTTTTAACCTCTTATATTCTCTAAGTCCTTTGAGATATTGCTTTCATACTTCGCATAATTGTTTGCCACCATGACCCTAACCCATATGCAGGAGTAGGTAACTCTATCAGGCATTTTGTTGAAATTGTGCCCCCTTTTTCTACTTAGTGCAAATGTTAAAGTTTAGGTACAGGTTTTTTAACCTCTAATATTTTCAAAGTGCATTCATACTTGTTCACCATCATGACCCCAACCCCTACACAGGGGTGGTTAACTCTATCAAGCATTTTGTTGAAATTATGCCCCCTTTTGGACTTAGAAATGCAAATGCTAAAGTTTAGGTCAGATTTTTTAACCTTTAGTATGTTCAAAGTGCATCGATATGTTGCTTTGATACTTTGCATACTTCATGACCAAGAGGACCTACACATGAGTAGGTAATGGTCCTGCATAATTTGTCCAAATTATCCCCCTTTTTTACTTAGAAGCCCCAACCTCAACACAGCAGAGAGTAATGCTGCTGTTATGAAGCATTTTGTTTTGAATATATAATGATTGTACTATCCCAGCATGGCGCTGCAAATAGTGGAGTGTGCTGTTCATGGACAGCTCATGTTTCCCAAAAAAATGCATATTTTCCCCCTTTTCAGTTTTGTTCTCGCTGGTTTAAAAGCAACTAACGGTATGGCTGTTATAAAGTCATAACAACAGATTTTCAAAACTTACAAAAGTCATTGCTACATATGACTTGAGTATAATCAGTAGAAAATAGCAAAATATGAACATTTTAACCAAACGAATCTTTTTTAATAATTCCCAATTTCGCAAATTGTTGCGCTAAAATTTCCCAATTTTATGGGCACAGGCTGTTTCATTTTGTTCAAGAAAAATCACTGACTAAGGGACAGTTGTCTGATACAAGGAGTCCATGTGCGACACCCTAGCTCTTTCCAAGTAGTTTCCTTGGTTTCTTTTACATGCCATTTGTACAGCACAAATGTATGTAACACTATACCCCTGAGTCTATGGGTTTTTTCCTAACATTTGGAAAGGGGCTTTACCATTAATCAGAGGAAAAAAACATTATGTCTTTTTGTTAATCAAGGGGAACTGATTTTATAATTATATAGGTAACTTTATTTTAGGGTAACACTGCATGATTTTGAAGAATTTTTTCAGGGAAGTGTATATTAGGACCTTAAAACAGCCCCTACTATTTAACAAAAAGACTAAGTCAATGATCAGTTTGTCTTTAGTACTCCTGGGTGGGAAGCACTGATAAGCGTTTCTGAAATTTCCTTCTGCTCAATTGTACTCACTACTGAGGTAACAATTTGACCAGAAACTTGGTCACATTGATCACTTTAATGAATCTCCATGTAGGTCAAGTTCGATATTGGTTCAATTAACTTAAATAAAAAAGATCACTAGTTTAAATCCATCCATTGCTAAACTGGTCCGTTTAGACCCACATGACCTCCATTAACTTTTGTGTCTTTACTTGTCATACGTACTACATAACTGCAAAACTATTTAACAATATTTAGCTTTAAGATCTTGCGATACCTTGATATTACAAGGCTGCAGGCCTAGACACTAACTATTTTGGCCACTGGTCCGACAGGGCAAAAGCGCCCAATTTGTAAATAGGACAGTTACTGGTCCTCAAGAATTTTCACTGGTCCTTCTGGATTTTCACTGGTCTCGGACCAGTGTTAGTGTCGAGCCCAGCAAGGTTACATTTTTTTTAAATGCATGAATAATTTTTTCTTGTACATTGAAAATCATGAATTTTAAATGTTCAAAACATCAGAACCAACAACCAACCACTTTTACATAATTTGCATAATTGTCAAGCCCCCACTGAGTTTATATAGTGCATGAGTGTGTAACACTTAAAGTACAGTCTTTGGGTACAGGCGCACTAAGCAGTTGCGTAAGCAAAAAATATGTGTTTGACATATATTATAAAATGTTTCGTAACATTGTCAAATATTGATGTACCGCAGATGAGGTGTGTATAGTTGTATAAGTGATATTCTTCTATATAAAAAGGATTTTGTAACACCCGATGAATGGGTGTGTTTATCACGTGGTCAAATCTTAGGTTTAAGGGTATTTAAAGCATGTACTTAAGGTCAATCTAGGTATTGTGGTATTTTTATGTGTTTGTGCTATTTTTAGACATTTGTTTCCCGGCTTATATGGGTATTGTAATTTAAGCCATATATGTATAGAGATAAATGCCGGGTACCGGTAACTATACAGGTGATCAATATAGGGTATAATATAGTACATACCTGTCTGAAAACGTGACCTACAGCTACATACATGTACACTGGTATTTATTGGATATATCTACCATGGTACGTATACAGTATTTAATATAACTTGGAGTATACTGGGTATTGGGTGTAGCTATTTGTCGTCATTTAGCAATCATTTATTGTCATTTTCCAGGTAACCGTGTGCACTATCCAGCATTAATCTACTAATTATATTGTACTTAACCTGGCATGCTACATGCTATGCATTATACAGACGACCTAAGTGCTTGTTATAGCTTTGCAAGATAAAACTTTCATTTGATCCATTGCAGTTTATAAGGTAGAACGGATACTTCCTGGGAATTTTATCGCTAGAATAATTTATAATACTCAATATCATGCATTGATGAATAATTTTCTGTACTTGCAGTTTAAAAGCTAGGACTCTTGTCAGACCATTGGATTGGTTCCAAGTTTACACAATCAGGATTGGTTCCAGGTTTTCACAATCAGGATTGGTTCCAGGTTACACAGTCAGAATCAGTTGTTTTCTGTGAAACAAGGAGACGGGTTGGATATTTGTTCCTTACACTATAAAATGAAACAACTTTCATTATAAGGTAAGGTTGAAGTTTATTGATGTTAATGTAATGTTTACTCTAGGATTCATCAGATATTTATTCATCGAGCTACAGTGCAGTGAGGATATTGTGAGCGTGACGTTGTCGCTTATGTGTACACAAAATATTACAACCATTGTCGGAACAGGTAGAGCGAATATATGTTTAGCATTGAAATTATAGCTGCCTGTATAAGCTTTTTTAATTGGGGTTACATTGTTATAGTGGACTTGACCGCTGTGTCACTCTATACTTACCCTAACTGGACTATAAAAAATGAAACTGCTTACATTTTAAGGTAAGGTTTAAGTTAACTGATTTTACATGAGTTTGTTTTTACCCTATTCATCAATCGGTTGCCACTTATATACACAGATTTGACAGTATGTTTAGTCTTTTTAACATACATTGATGGCTGCTTGAGACAGATGACTGCATAATTCTGGTGACCACTAACACAGGCTTTTTCCTGCGAGCCTTGAGCGAGCAGGTATATTGGATAGCATAAAGTAAAAAGTCCATGGAGGGGCACGTGACCTGTTTTCGATGGTTTACGATTTCAAAAAAAAATCCAAAAAAAGATGCATTTTGTAAGAATGTCGTGAACCAGACTAATTCTATTATTCCATGCGGATAACATCGGTTATTGTCGCATTGCAATAGTTTATTTACCTAAGAAATCAGAACTGTCCAAAATTTCAGTGAGCGCTAGGCAATATTGAGACCATGGATCTAAACAGCAGGTGACTGCAGCTGCATAAGCACAGCGCTTCCCAGTCTGAAGTACATCCCGTAGAGAACACATTGTTCTTGAACGAAAATAGGTTAGTTCTATGGTTAATGTGTCAGAATTATTTTTTGGATTTTTTTAGGATCAGCGGGTAAAATTAGTGCTGGTTGTTTCCCTTGATAAAATTAACAACATATACAGTTTCTTTTGGTCTCCAGGGTCATATAGGGAGAATTACCATTCAGAGTTAATGTCTATTCAGAGATTAAAATTCTAAATGTCTCTTGTCTATTGTACTTTTTTTGAGACAGGTGACTGCATAATTCTGGTGACCGCTAACACAGGTTTTACTATATTTGAGACAGGGTACTGCATAATTCAGGCGTACACCAACACAGGTTTCACTACATGTATATTTGAGACAGATGACTGCATAATTCAGGTGACCACTAACCCAGTGTTTACTATATTTGAGACAAGTGACTGCTTAATTCAGGTGACCACTAACACAGGTTTTACTATTTTTGAGACAGGTGACTGCATAATTCTGGTGACCACTAACACAGGTTTTACTATATTTAAGACAGATGACTGCATTATTCAGGCGACCACTAACACAGGTTTTACTATTTGAGACAGGGTACTGCATAATTCAGGCGTACACCAACACAGGTTTCACTATATTTAAGACAGATGACTGCATTATTCAGGCGACCACTAACACAGGTTTTACTATTTGAGACAGGGTACTGCATAATTCAGGCGTACACCAACACAGGTTTCACTATATTTGAGACAGGTGACTGCATAATTCAGGCGACCACTAACACAGGTTTTACTATATTTGAGACAAGTGATTGCTTAATTCAGGTGACTGTTAACACAGGTTTCTCTATATTTCCTGATTGCTTAATTCTGGTGACCACTAACATGTTTTACTATTATAATAATATATTGCATTTCAATGAAATACACTTAGACTATCTATAGGTATTCAATTTCAAATATGATTTCACGTAATAATCATACTCATTATTGTATCATTGTGATTGTTCTATAAAACTAGATCATGGATTACATAATTTATCTTTCAATCATAATACTAGTTCATATGATCTGATAGTGGTCAGATAGATCAGGTCAGTCATGAGATACTGAAGAGATGAGTGACATGCTTATTGGTATGTGTGATAATCTAGATTACCGGTAATTCTATTACTAGTACATCAACATTTATATAATTATAATATTATAACTGAATATTAGGTCTAACTATCGAGGGCAGTGAGTTATGGATTTATGAATAAGGCTGGCTTTAATAAAAAAAAATTTAAAGTTACCTTACCTTAATGGCATACTCGTGATAAACCCAAGCTGCTTATTTTTGGGGGCAATTCAGGACACATATACCTTTTTCAATGCAAAAACAAAGGTTTACATAATTATTTTATTTCTTTGGAAACTTTCACCATTAAAGGTTTACATAATTATTTTATTTTTTACCAAGATTTAAGGGATTTTATTTTTTTAAACACTTATACGATGGTTTATGTAATTATTTTATTTTTTGAACGCGCATACGGAGGTTTACATCATTATTTTATTCCTCGAAAATACATGTTTAGCATTGTTATTCATATTATGCTTGATATTTATTTTTTTGCTGAAATGTCAACAAAATGATAGAAAATGCATGGGAATAGTATATCTTTAACATGTTAATGTATTGAAACATGTAATTTCCTTTGTGATGGTATGATAAAAAAGATGATGTGTTTATCTTTACTGTTCATCAGTGTTGTATTTTATATATATATATGTCCGGTAAAAGCCTTAAGGGGCGAAACAGGAAGTTAAAGCTTTGATTTACATACCAGTGTTATTGTATCAGTGTGACGAATCAATACATTATACAGCTTAAGCCTTTTACTGGACAATATAAAACATCGATTACAGAATAGTCCAGAGGTGGACTAGTGGTCTAGTAATAAGGGCTACTGTCTGCTGATCTGAAGGGTGTGGGTTCGATCCCTACTCCAGACGGTCAAAAAGTGAAATGCTTTTCAGTGTTTCCCACCTAACATAACTAAACTTACTAACAGTCTTTCGGACGAGACGTTAAGCGAGGTCCCGTGTATGATGCTTTACATCAGCACGTAAAAGAACCAGGGATGCTTCTGGAACTGGAGCATCTTCTGTATCATGCACTATCCCCCAAACACTAAAGTGACTAGCCTCTTCTGGGGGGCCTCGCCCATATGGATTATCCGGTGGCGAGGATAAATAAAAGCAAAATAAACCAAGTCCAGAGAATTTGACACGACTCTCGGCCTTCAATAAGCATAATTTAACAGCAGCTGCTGATATATTGTCTATATTTATAACCCGACTGTATGTTTTCATAAGCGGTGAGTATCACGAAGACGCTCGAGGTAGAATACCAACACAAATCTAAAGAAAAGATATTGCACGATTTGCTCGCGGAAATTTATATATTCAACGCAAGTACCTTGTAAGCGGAAATTTATATATTCAACGCAAGTACCTTGTAATATATTCATGCATCAAGGTCAGGATCAGGTCAAATTCTCTGTGCTATACTACGACAGTTATACCACTGTTATATTGAGGACGGGAATCAGACTATAACCTGCTCCACAAAACAGCTCAGTCGTAAAGGCCCATTATGAACGAAGTGTTCTGTGTTTGTTCAGGAGTTATCTGTCCTTAAATATGCAGATTTAGTCGACCCATGTTATACACTTGAAAGTTCTGTACTAGACGGGATGAACAATTATTTTTATTAATTTTTCCCCCTGAGTACTTAGGTACTGATTTTACTATTCAATTGTCCAACCTTTGAACGAGTACTTAAGTACTCCGGTAATCATTGCCCTCCCTTAAGCTTGTTTACAGTGTAGCAATACCACGTGGCTTTTGACTACAGTTACAAGTAGAAATTTGTAAACATTGAAACACAAATATAGCCATAAGTATTTTATTTCTTCATCGATTTGTATAAAATATACGCCACGCTAAGAGGAAAAGCATTTGCTTTGCATGAAATATAAGATCTTTTTCAGGAGTATTACTGATTTTTCCATTACCCTGTGAAACCTACACGTTCCACGGTTTCACAAGGTAATGGACAAAACGGCACTTCTGCTGAAAAAGATTTTATATTTCATGGAAAGCAAATAATTGTCTCCTTAGCGTGGTGTATATTTAATAGAAATCGATGAAGAAACAAAATATTTATGACTATTTTATTTTCCAATGTTTATAAATTTCTTCTTGTAACTGTAGTCAAAAGTCACGTGGTATTGCTACACTGATTTAAAGCATGATCTGGGCTGTGTAAGACATAATGATTCACAATACAAGTCAAGGAGTTAGTAAAACTATGTAAGTTATAAATTGTGAAATGTTATCTAAGATGTAAGTACATGATTGTGACCTTACTATATATGACATTATTTTTTTCTGCTTTAATGTATGCCTCCTTTGACAACTTAATTATTTGTAGGCTATGTATATTAATTTTTCCCCCCCAAGTACTCAGGTACTGATTTTACTATTCAATTGTCCAACCTTTGAACGAGTACTTAAGCACTCCGGTAATCATTGCCCTCCCTTAAGCTTGTTTAAAGCATGATGTGGGTGGTTTAAGACATAATGATTCACAATACAAGTCAAGGAGTTAGTAAAACTATGTAAGTTATAAATTGTGAAATGTTATCTAAGATATAAGTACATGATTGTGACCTTACTATATATGACATTATTTTTTTCTGCTTTGATGTATGCCTCCTTTGGTAATGAAAGACAACTTATTAATTGTTTGTAGGCTTTGTACATGTATTGTATATTAATTAATAAGCATGCTGATCAATGTCTTTTATAGTTAGTACCGGTACTTCCATTTTGTCCTCGGTACTTGTGTTTATCAAAAAATATATCTTTTGAGTTTTAATTTTCCTTCCTGTGATTTATGTTGCCAATTTGGGATACTGGGTTCCTACCAAGCCTCGGCAGATTTAATTTGGAAAACTCACATTATTTTTGTCTGCATTGATGTCATATAGAACTTTATTCGCACTTGTTCTCCTTAATCACTGGTTAGATTATTTCAAGGAAACTTCACATGAGTAGTTCATGGCAATAATCCTGCCCTAGTGTATTTAATGAATAATTACGTGACACACGTTTCGTACAAGGTTCATAACAGGTACGAAACGTTTCGTAACAGGTACGAAACGTGCATCACATGATTCTTCTTTGAACGATTGGCTGATACACCGCTTCTCAGTCGTATCAGAGAATAGTACTGTTTTCTCCGACAGAACTGCGAAGAGGTGTATCAGTATTGAGTACCATGTTACTAAGTTATTTATATTCAAGCGCAGGCCTAGACACTAACTATTTTGGCCACTGGTCCGACAGGGCAAAGAGCCCAATTTGTAAATAGGACAGTTACTGGTCCTTCAGAATTTTCACTGGTCCTTCTGGATTTTCACTGGTCTCGGACCAGTGTTAGTGTCGAGCCCTGAAGCGCTTGTTGTGCATTATTTCAGGAATTTTAGTCGAAAGAATTATAATTGCCTTCAGGCGTTATGGCCCTTTGCGGTTGACATCCCTTTTTGTGTCAAAAACACTTTGGTATTGTTAACTATTACCGTTTAAATTATTTTCAACAAATTCACCAAGTCTTGCTGTTACAATAGTGGGATACAATATTTATTAGTTTTAATATGGGTTTATTAAAGTACAAGTACCTGATTATACTATACAAACAATAAAGATAAGGCCAGTATCATGGATTATGTTCATGGTCCATGCATGCATTACTTGTGCTTTCGTTCTTTATCAGCTCGTGAACACTGTACGAGCCCTAAGACATTAACTTTTTTTGCCACTTGCAAAAAAATGCGAGTTCTATTGAACGAACTTGCTTCTTAATTTTAGTGTAAGATTAAATTTTATTTTATTCAAGTGATCAAAGAAAATCAATATTTTCAACAGTGGTGCAGACACTTGTGAAAATTTTATATTCTGTGATCAAGAGTGAAACAAAATGATCTTGCACCATTACAATCAACAAATTTTCTGTTTATTATATGCTTCAATGTCTCCTAAATTGGTACAGTAATTGGCTTAATTAGAAAATCACGTTGAAATTGGAAAGTCATGCATGCAAATGTTCATCTAGCTTGTAATTTAATGTTTTCTTTTTATTGTGTATTTTCAGAAACTGACTATCTAGGATATTGAACAGACTGATTTTACAAATATTGTCAAGAACTCGGGGACACGATGTCGAGTGCGGGGGGACAGTTCCTCCTCCTTCTGTGGAAGAACTTTAAGTTACAAGGTCGTAAGAAGGTCGTGACGGCTTTCGAGATCATTCTGCCATTATTTTTTGCATTGTTGTTGTTGTTGATTCGATTATTATCCGAATCAAGATATGTTGACACTGATTCGAAATGGGATAAAGTGTATCCGGACCTGGCGGGGAAGAATTTGAGCAAGACGATGATCTACTACACACCTAGCAACACATTTACTGATGATATAGTACAAAGTATCATCGACTCTGGCTCAACGAAATTGCAAAATAGTAAGTTTATTTTATTTGTGGCCTCCGTAGTTCAATGGTTGGCGCGCTTGCCGTCTAATCTGGCGACCCGGGTTCAAAACCGGGTAGAGGCACACATATAATAATTATATGCCTGCCATATTTCAGCGGAAAAATGACTGGCAAATAAAGGCTATGCTCGGCATTCAAAAAAAAAAAGTTTATTTTATTTATCATTATGTGGCTGCACAGGCCCTCATCCAACTGAACTTCATTGTTTGTTTCAGTGATTTTTTTCCTTCTTTATTAGGGTCCGGTAAATGGACCCTTTCCCAATTGCAAATAGGCTATAATTTTCCCAAATTTGAATGGAGAAATTCCCAATAAACAATTTAAAAAAATAATTTTCAAAATCAAACATAAAATGATTAAGTTATGAACGAAACCAGTAAACATTCACACATAACCTCCTATTCTGTTTTATTTGGCCTTTCTGCTTCAAGGAATTTCCCATTTTCAAGTTGTCAAGACGCGAAAATTCCAAATCTAAACGGACCCGGACCCTTTCCCAAAGAGGCACAAAAAATCACTGTGTTTGGTGTAGTAGTATCTTCGGATAGGGTGTTACTTCTGTTAATGCGTGAGGTCAACTTAAAAATGGCCGATTTGTCCTCTGCAGTGTTTTTTCTTGAAGAAAATTAAGCGGCCTGTGCCTTTAAAATTGGGAAATTTTAGCGCGACAATTCGCGAAATTGGGAATTATTAAAAAAGTTTGTTTGGGTTAAAAGCTGTCATATTTTGTATTTTCTACTGATAATACACTAGTCATATGGGCAACGACCTTTAGAAGTTAGAAAATATATTGTTTTGACTTTAAAACAGCTACATGACTGTAAAAACTATACTGTTGTTGTTTGAAACCTGCGAGCACAAAAGGGGGAAAATTATGCATACTTTTTGGGAAAAAATCATGATTTTTTGGGAAAAATGGAGGTTATTTTGCTAAGGGAAGGTGCCTGTATTCGGCCCCAAAAATAGCCCTAAAAATCACTGCTCTGTCAATGAACTTAGCTGTTTTGGAAGGGGGGAATAGTGTTGTCTTAATAGATTTTTTTTTAATACTCTATTCTTTGAGTGAGAGAATTTTCAATAGCCCTTTGCATACCTAGTTTACAGTATGGATTATACTCAATGTTAGCTGTTTGTACATTAAGTTTAACCATTTTACTCCATACAACAATTCACTTAAAGGGGCATGTCCAGGAACTTAAGTGTCTCGAATAGCAATAAAAAAAATTGGTATCATTTTAATACCTAGAAGTCAAATAATGAAAACCCTGTAAAAAAAAAAGTTACTAAATATCCTGCTTGTTTTTAATAAAAAATATTTCAAGAATAATTAAATATCCTTGTCGTCAACAAAAGGCTGACAGCCTTTTATTCAAATCAATATACAAAATATCGAAGCGCGCATTAAAGAGTAAATTTTTAAGTCAAATTCTTCTTTGACTTTTCATTAATAGTTGGTTTTACAAAAGATAAACGCAATTTTGTTGTATGCAAACCAATACTCTCCAGTTTCTGGGCATGCCCCTTTAATGTCAATTGGCAAAGTTTTATATTTTCTTCATAATATAATGAATTGCAGTTCTAAATATAATTTGCTAATTACTGAAATTTAATCGCATGCAATTATATATTTATAAGCTAGTTTGAAGTCAATTCTGCTCAACAGTCCGTGTTACCTAAATGATGATTCAGTAACTTGTTAATGGTATGATAATGTCATACTTAGGTTGGTGAATAATAAAGAAATATATATAGGAAGTTGGTGTTAGATTACTGTTTACATTATCCTAGACGTCTCCCAACCCTATCTCAGGTATCAGTACAATAAATGTATAATCTTTGCTGCGATGTTTATACATCATAAAATTTTATAGTTTATGTATTTGTCTTGTGAGGCTAATAAATTCATTGCCATAGATACAGACAGGTATAACTGTAAGGAAAGTATAAATAGCTGAAGTAGCGTGCTATGAAACGTGACATAAATTATTTTATTTCAAAAGCATTTCATACAGCTCTTTATATAATTAACTGTTTTTATCTGAGTTACTATGTAAGGCAAATATTTATTTTTTATAATAAAATATTATTTGTTCTGCTTTAAGCATACCTGTCATATTAAAAAGGGGTTGACCTTAAAATTATCATTTTGGACCTGGCCACAATAATCTCCCGAAGCATCTCAAGTAGAAACCTCAGCTCAAATTGAGATTTTGCTAAAAACTGAGTCTAAATTAGAGGTGAATGAGAATTTCAAGCTCTTGATATTTTATTGTTAAACTCACTGTTTTGTGATGCCAATTTTAAGCCCAGTCTCCTGAGGAAATTAACATAAAGACAAATGACAATATTTGAGATGAGATTGAGCTCAAATTGAGATCCTTTGAGAGATCCGGCCTGGCATAATACTGTACAGCTCTGTGATGGTCATCAACTTTGAATTCTTTGTTGCCCTTCCAACCTTTTGGTGACCCGATCATAAATAGCAGCTCTATGTCTATATAGTTCAATAAATGTAAAATTTATAATGATTTATCACATGGTGCGAAAACAAATATAGGCATAACCTGCAGACACTGAGGTCAACCAGCTTTTGACCTCTGGTGATTTGAGGTGAGAATATGTGGACATCGGGTGCACCTTGATGACCTGTTGTGTAAATATTGAAACCCTGCTGAATCCAAAGGTGTTGACTCAGTAACAGGTCCATATTTTGGGCATCATTTACACATAACTAGGAATGTAAATAAGGGCCATGGCCCCACTACAGACGCTTTTGGCAGAAACCTCACTTTTATTAGACAAATCTGAACCGTTAAACTGTTGGTCACTGAGTAGAACTTTCACAGAAGTACATGACTTTGTATGATCATGAGAATTCAACACCTATAGGTAAATATTGACTTCAAAGAGGTGAAATGGTCACTTGACTATAGTTCAATATTGTTTAATTAACACATTTCATATATTATTGATATCTACATTAATTTGTTATACTGGTACATGTCCCGTTAAACTTTGTTAGCGAGTGTGATATATGCCTTGGACAAATCATTAATTTTGTAAAAATGGCCCCAAATGTTTTTGTTTGAAATGAATCCATATAGACACGAAACACATATTTCATCTTTCCACTATACTTGCCTTCTTCAGATTACAAATACATGTATATTACATGAATAAAATTCCCTCTTTAAAATACAAGGTTCATACAGGCCTTGAAAAGTCCTTGAATTTGGTTTCAACCTTGAAAAGTCCTTGAATTTGGTTTCAACCTTGATAAGTACTTGAATTTAGTGGTACCTTGAAAAAATGTCAAAATGGTACTTGAATTTTACTAAACATTCTTGAAATCAGGCAAATAGCCTTGATAATCCATACAATCTTATTGATGTTGTCAAGATGGCACATTTAATAGGTGCGTAAAAAAGAAGTAGAAAAACGCCTTTTTTATAATAATATAATTTTTTTAAGGTCAGGGAAAAGTCAGGGAATTTTGAAATTAGTCAGGGAAATCTGAAAATTGAACAAAAGTCAGGGAATAGTCAGGGAATTTTTTATTTTAGCTGTCAAAAAATGCCAATTGTAAAAGCTAAAACTAAGAAAAAAATCTTCGCTCACTATGCTCGCTCAGGGTAATTCTAAATTATAATAACTTATTCAACAATCACCAGCCCTAGAACTGCTAACTTAAACTTTTTTGTTCCATATAAAGCTATTATGACCTCCTTTTCTCTATTTTTATCGTCATATTTTACCCCAACAAAAAGGTGCTTTGGTGGGCGATTGCTCTAAAAAGTCAGGGAAAACTGCTCTGTGGTCAGGGAAAAGTCGGGGAATTTTGTGTCTGAATACTTGTGGGAACCCTGAAAAAAGTTATTATGCTACAGTTATCAAACTTCAAATGAATATTAGTCTACTCTGTGTAGTTGCCCATTTACTTATTTTGATCTGAATTAGTAGTTTTGGCCCATGAATTGATGAAATTTAGCTTACGTTGCTTATATATTGGAGCTACAATTTTCAAACTTATTGTATCTCTTATTCTTTTTTATTCCATTTCAGAAACTAGCTTCGCTTCTGAGGCGGCTTTATTGGACAATTGGAATACATATGACAACAAAGACCTTTGGGCAGCGGTTGTTTTTACATCGGACACAACCTCGAATCCTCCATCCAACTTAGAATACAAGCTGCGTGTAGCATTACGTAAAGGCTCGGAAGACGAAGATAGATGGCGTACAGCCAACACTTACCAATTCTTCTCCACATTTGGTCCACGAAATAACGACTCCACTGGTGGAGAACCATGTAGGTGTACATGTATACAACAGTGAAGTTCTGCTAATAAGACCAGTCATAAAGGTGGTCTTAATAGCGAATCGGTCTTATTAGCGGATCTTTTTTGTTCTAAATTTAATATTTTGGGACCTTAAACTAGCAAAAATCTGCATGATTTCAAAATAATCAAAGTGGTCTTATTAGCGGAACTTTACTGTTCTTTTAAAGTCAGTAATATAGCGGGTATTAATTTTTGCGGATTTTGGTAAAATGGTAATTTGGTGAATTCTAAAATTCATAGATTTAAAGAATTGAAAGAATTGTTTCATATTTTTAGGTCAATTTATCAAGGGGATTTAATTTTATTTCGAAAGTAATAAAAAAAATAATCCACTGCAATTATTAATAATTTTACAGTAAACACTAAACTGTCTTGTACAGAGCCATACCGAAATTTACCCGTCCTACTGTGAATCGTGTGGAGCTAACTTTCTAGCTTTGTCATGTAACGCAATGTTCAAGTCACATCCTTGTTGCTACAACAAGATAATCATTTCCCGTGGCATATCACACTAAACACTGTAATGTCATTTTCTGCTATTATAGTAGTGTGTGTGGCGCCAATATTCATGGAATTTTTTCACGTTTGTTCCAACTCTCGAATTCCATTATCATTTATTTATCTAATTAATACAAGTTCAGTAGACAGTGAAATGAACAGTGTGGTGGATTGGCTCTATTGATGTCAATACTGTTGTACACATCCAGACAGATCACAAACATTGCAAGGCTCCTGTAGGATGTTTGTATAGTACCCAGAATTTGACTTGACCCTTGACATTTTATTAGCATAATTTAACAGCTAATGTATTGTCTATACTTATAAGGGCGGTTGTATGTCTTCTTTAGCAAGAAATATCACAAAGATGTTCAAGGTGTATTACCAACACAAATCTGAAGGACCGATATCGCACGATTTGCTCGCGGAAATTTATTTATTCAAAAGCAAGAAACTTGTTATATAATCATGCATAAAAGTCAGGATCAGGTCAAATTCTACGTACTAAAGCAACACAAAAATGATGGATATGTCGAGAAACAGGAATGAACCTTGCTTATATTTCGTACCCAGGCATAGGACGGTCTTACAGCACTCGCATAAAACATGTCAAGCAATTTCCCCAAACAATTGCTTTAAAATTATGATTGCTACAAGTGTATGATCTTCACAAGGCGGATGTGACCTAGGCTTAAAAAATTATATTATTTAAAAATGTTAATTATCGCTTCTTTCATTTCACAGATTATTTTGAGACTGGGTTTCTGGCCTTGCAGTACTTTATCAACAAAGCTTTTATTGAGAAACATAGTGGCGGTGCCTTAACCAATATGGACGTAGCTATACAAAAAATGATCTACCCACCCTACCTTGACGACGTCTTAGCAACAGTTCTACAATCCAACTTACCATTGTTTCTCGTTCTTAGTTTCATCCTCAACGTTTTGCAAATTGCCAAAAATATAGCTTATGAGAAAGAGAACAAACTAAAGGTACGTAAACACATATTATCAGGGGTCCTTAAATTCCAGAATAATCTGGATTTGCTGCACTAGAAGTATGTACTTTTCTGCAGAAAATAAAAGTCATTTGATGAAAAATACCAAGTACTGACTGAGTTATGGTCATTTAAAATTCCATATGCTGAATTTTAACAATTGAACAGTATTTGAAACAGAGTTTTGGTGTAAGGATGTGTCCTAATGACACCCAAAAATGATGTGCGTCTTATTTTCAGGATTGGGCATTATTATATAAAAATAAAAAATATCCTGCCGCAGTAAAACCTCTGTAGAATAGATGTAATATTGTAATATGTTAGATACATTTCTATGCTCTACTAGATTTAATGGACTTTTTGTAGAAAATTAAAGTTGTTTGATGAAAAAAATGAAAAAGAACTATTGACTTGAGTTACTGGTATATAGTCATTTTAAATTTCATCATAAGTTGAATTTGTACAATGGAACAAGGTTTAGTGTAGGAATGTGTGCTTTTGCCATCCGAAACAGACTTGCATCTTATTTTCAGGATTTGGCATATTTTGCCTCAGTTGGAACTCTGCATAACCAACAGACCGCTTGTAGTGCTCACTCTTTTATATGGTGCATGGGTATATGTTTTCAGTATTTTTTCCTCTGTAAATTGATAATTATTTAGGATTTCGTGATCTTCAAAATTTTTAATTTACCCATTTCATGACGCTATGAAGATGATTGGATTTTTTTCTGAACATATGGATTTTGAATGTGCCAAAATTGTCCATATTCTTTAATTTTCTTCTGTTAATTGATCATTATTAAGGATTTCAGGATTTTTATTTTTTTTAACTTTTACCTATTTCAGGAGGCTATGAAGATGATGGGACTGAGTACGTCCATGTACTGGCTGTCATGGTTCGTGAAAAGTCTGATTTATCTGCTCATTGTCTGCATCATGTATACCCTCATCTTCAGTATCTCGCTAGGGGACAAGGGCAAGGTGATCAACTATACACATCCAACACTATTCTTCGTCTTTCTTCTTCTCTACGTGATCGCTACCATCGCTTTCTGTTTCATGATCAGCACTTTCTTCAAGAAAGGTAACATATTAGTTTTATAGTTCAAATATTTTCTAATATTTTCTAATGGCTGAATAATATATGTAATATACAGAATACCGTAGAACTTTGATGTCTCACACAGTTTGCCTCGAAAACTCTTGGAACCTTGAACAGGTTCCTCAGAAGCTTGGACAGGTTCCTCAGAAGCTAGAACAGGTTCCTCAGAAACTTGAACAGGTTCCTCAGAAACTTGAACAGGTTCCTCAGAAGCTTGAACAGGTTCCTCAGAAACTTGAACAGGTTCCTCAGAAGCTTGAACAGGTTCCTCAGAAACTTGAACAGGTTCCTCAGAAACTTGAACAGGTTCCTCAGAAACTTGAACAGGTTCCTCAGAAGCTTGAACAGGTTCCTCAGAAACTTGAACAGGTTCCTCCTCAGAAACTTGAACAGGTTCCTCAGAAGCTTGAACAGGTTCCTCAGAAACTTGAACAGGTTCCTCCTCAGAAACTTGAACAGGTTCCTCAGAACCTTGAACAGGTTCCTCCTCAGAAACTTGAACAGGTTCCTCAGAAGCTTGAACAGGTTCCTCAGTCCAGGCAAAATGCTGATGTACTAGTATACAGTAGATGGCTCAAACTAATTTCCTAGTTCAAAGCCAGCTGGAGGCTTTAAAGTTCTGCTGTATTTATTTTATAAACACGAGAGGTAATCTATTAGCATAATCTTACAGTTGACTTCTTGTCAAAAATATATACCATGCACAAACCTTGCAATACATTCTTGAGTGAGTGTATTGCTTTGCTCAAGTTGGTAGGACCGTCGGTCAGTAGACCAAATGGTTTCTGTTCGATAACTCAAGAAGGCTTTGCCCTAGTATCTTCAAACTTTACATGGAGGTTGGTCATTAATCTCAGATGGCCTCTATTGTTTTTTAGGTCAGTTGGTCAAAGTCACTGTGACCTTTGCCATTTCTGACTGTTGGGCTGCCATTGGGGCATACATGTTTTACAAACATCTCTTGCCATGCATAAAGTTTTAGGGCCTTGTTCACAGTATTGATAGTTTAATAATAATTAAAAAAGAATATCAGTAATCTATTGTTGTCTGTATGTATATTTTTGTTTATGATTAAAAACTTCATTTTTTATTTTCAGCAAACTCGGCAGCATTTGCTGCAGGAATTCTGTTCTTCTTGACATACTTTCCGTACTTTTTCCTGAACGGCCAGTATGAGACAATGAGCCAGTCGGAGAAGATGTCGGCATGTCTACTACATAATGTCGGCATGGCCTTTGGTGTCAATACCATGCTTATACTTGAAGGAACAGGTAAGTCCTAATTACCATTACCCAAAAGTTGCATACAGGTGTCCGGCTAATTCTGAAACATTCTGACATATATGTTTAACTGAAACTGAAATGTCTTGCACCTTCTTATGTTTTATTTATTTTAACAATGGCATAATGTTTAAAATAGGTGCAAAGATGTGTGCTAATGGCACCAGGGTAGTGTTTTATCAAATCACTTACACAAATCGTAAACTTACAATCAAATTTAAATTCTTTATAATTTATTTACAAATATAAAGTGTAGTAAATGGAGCTGTAATACTAATAATGATTCAGTAAAGGAACTCCTACAAACAATATTCATCATCAATTTGCAATTGTTAATGAATTATAAAGAATTTAAATTTGATCGTAACTTTAAGATTTTCGTAAGTGCTTTGATAAAACAGTACTCAGGAACAGACTTGAATCTTATTTCAGTATTGGACAATGGCTATTCTGCTTCAGAGAACCCCTGTTAGAACATAGTGTAATGTGACTAACAATGTTTTAACCTAAACTTATATTCTTGTTTGTCTAGCTTAGCTGAAATTTAATATCAATTTAAATTTTAAAACAGCCTGTATTTATATGAATTTCAGGGGACGGTGCCCAATGGAACAATTTCTACAAGCCGGGTACCATAGATGACAATTTCTCCATGTTAGACGCAATGATCATGTTGATGGTGGATACCATTATCTATATGTTGATAGCTTGGTACATGGATAATGTTAACCCTGGTGATGCCGGTGTCGCACAACCTCTATACTTTCCCTTCATGGTAAGTTCTCCAGTGATTTTTTTTGCATCTTTGGGAAAGGGTCCGGGTCCGTTCAGATTGGGAATTTTTGCGTCGTGACAACTTGAAATTGGGAATTTTCATGAAGCAGAAAGGCAAAATAAAACAGAAAAAGAGATTACATGTGACTGTTTACAGGTTTCTGTAAACTTTTATGCTTGACCTCTTGTCAAAAATGTTCATAACCTTGTCATTTTATGTCCGATTTTGAAAAAGAAAATTTTCTAAATGTTCATTGGGAATTTCTCCCTTCAAATTTGGGGAAATTATAGCTTTTTTCAAATTAGGCAGGTACCGTTTTACCGGTAGCAAACAAAGGAAAAAAATCACTGTTCACATTTATAAGGTACTGTTGGAATGCCCTCCGACCATTCGTTCCAAATGACGAGGAAAATAGAGTGTATTATAATGAATTTCTTCTTGAAAGAATTTCTTCACAATGAAGGTGCATTTTCCATTAGGCCCGAGTATTGAAAGGTATATTGCAATAAACAGGTCTGATATTGTGATATATTGCAATATTTTGGTTCGATATTGTGATATATTGCAATATTTTGGTTTGATATTGTGATGTATTGCAATATTAATGTTTGATATGGATGGGTGATATTGCAATACATTTTGTATTTAGGTACGACATTGTAATATTAAGGTCTAATATCATGATATATTGCAATATTTTGGTTTGATATTGTGATGTATTGCAATATTTATGATTTATTCGACTTCTCAAATTACGCAAAAAAACTGGCATACTAGGTCTAATATTGTATTGTGATATGTTGCAATATTCTGGTCTAATATTCTGATGTATTGCAATATTTTGGTTTGAATATTGTGATACGTTGCGATATATTGGAGATATTAATCAATTACAAAGCCATTGATTTAATTGCTTTAATTATGTAAAATAGCTCAAACTAAAACAAATAATATCATAACATAAATCATTGTTTGGTGACTGGAGTATTTAACAAAAAACAACTCTGAATAAAACTAATACTCATGGGTAAAATACCTATATTTAGCTTTACTTTTTGAAGAAAAAAAGTCGAACTATTGTCGTGACAGGATCGTGTGTGTGTGCGTTGGTTAAGTTTATTGTCAGAGTCATTTTCTCTGTCAATAACTCAAAGACTATCAAAGGTATCAACTTGAAACTTGACATAGTTGGTAACCATCACAAGGAGAGTCCATACTGACAAGGCTGATAACTCTGTGACCAATATTTATGGAGTTATCTGCCTTGTTTGGACTTAGTACATTGAAATAGTGGCAAATTTTTCACATAAACTGAATTTTACACTATCAAAACTTTCAACTTGAATGTCAGTACACGTGTGGAATATGATGAACTACATCTACTGACAAGAGAAAACAACTCTATACAGCATTTTATAAGAGTTATTCCCCTTTTCTGACTTTGCTTCTTTACACAAAAACGTCAATTACTCAAAGACTATCAAAGGTATTAACTTGAAACTTAACATAGTTATTTACCATCAAAAAGGATTCCAAACTGACAAGACCTATATTTTTGAGTTACTTGCCTTTGTTACTCTTAGAATATTGACTCACAGGTGAGCAAGGTTGCTATCAAGTACAAGAAAGTCGAGCGTCCAGCACTTGTAGGCGGTGCTCTTGTTTAATTGACTGAAACCTTGTATTGGGTTTCATTTCACCATTGAATTAATCATTTGTCCCCTGAAATTTCCACACAGCACATTTTGACTAAAAGGATTTTATCTTATTAACTATTTTAGCTAGAAAATTGTAAACATTAAATCCAGTACAAACTGGTCAAAATGTCTGTTGAAAATCATCCCCAAGAGAAATCCCCTACTTATCTGTCACTGTATCTACTATGTATGTTGTGTTTTTTATTAAGAAGTACTTTTTCATTGATTTTGAACATATTTTCCTCTATGAAAACTGAAATAATTGTATTGAAATAACGACCAAAATAGATATTGCTTTCATACGCATTTAATCATATTACTATTTTTAGAAATCATGTTACTATTTTTAGAAATCACGTTACTATTTTTAGAAATCATGTTACTATTTTTAGAAATCATTTTGGTGTGGAAAGAATCAGGTTTTTACACTTTGTTTTATTTATCAATTAATTGTGTTTTCTGTTTAAACATCTGCTGTGCTGTTGCTCCTGCCTTTGTAGATTTTGTAGAAAACTACTTGACTAGACTAAGCAATTTTTTAAAGGGACTTAAGTCATTTCAGGGCTTTTTTTCGCTGAATTGTGAAGAGGCCCAAGCCCTTTTGTTTTGTGAAAATTTAGCGCGAAAATTCTCAAAATTGTGAAAAAGTAGGCGCGGAAACTTTTCAAATTGTGAAAAACTTAACGCGATAAATCATCAAATTATGTTACAAAATTTTTCAGATGTTCATTTTTTGTCAACTTTTCCCAAACATGCATGTATCTATGATATATTACTTTATATCAAGTCCTGTATAGCAATATATGACTGTTATCTGTGATTTGTTTGTTAGGTGCATTGTGAAGTTGATTTTACAAAAACCATGATGCAAATTCTAATTGTGAATTAAGGGGCCTTTTAGGTTTGTGAAAGGGGCCTATAGCAAATTGTGAAGGGGCCTAATATAGGCCCCTCGTATATAGTGAAAAAAAACCTGCATTTCTCAGCACATGAAACTCTTTCCTTGCACACCAGTCACACTCAAATCTCATCCTTCAATGCTCAGTAAATGTTGACACCTGGGTAACATGAAGTGATGTCTGAATTACTCAGTAGTTTTTTCTTCCTGAGTAATCAAGTTCAATCAGTTTTGCTTGGTTTGTTCTTTTAGCTTTTTTTCCTTCTTGTTTATATTGAAAAAAAACAGATTTTCATGCTTTGAGACTGCCAGAGAATGATAGCTAATTACTAGGCCGGTTCTATTGTGACATTAATTACTAGGCCTGTTCTATTGTGACGTTAATTTCTAGGCTAGTTCTATTGTGACATTAATTACTAGGCCTGTTCTATTGTGACATTAATTACTAGGCTAGTTCTATTGTGACATTAATTACTAGGCTAGTTCTATTGTGACATTAATTACTAGGCCGGTTCTATTGTGACATTAATTACTAGGCTAGTTCTATTGTGACATTAATTACTAGGCTAGTTCTATTGTGACATTAATTACTAGGCCTGTTCTATTGTGACATTAATTACTAGGCTAGTTATATTGTGACGTTAATTACTAGGCCGGTTCTATTGTGACGTTAATTACTAGGCCGGTTCTATTGTGACATTAATTACTAGGCCGGTTCTATTGTGACGCTGAATAGATACAGTAAAACCAATATTTAAAGACTTCCCTTTAAAATGGACAGCTTTAAAAAAAGTTGTATTTGTTGACAAGTGGCCTCACTTAACAGATAAAATATCATTGAAATGGTCTGATGGTAGATAAAGTTGGTGGTCGTTGCAGACAGAAAACCGTTGTTCAGACTCCCCCACCCCTCCCCCTGAGAATAATTGCTGGATCTGCGCTTTCATGGTGGGCTGTATGACATGTTGTCAGTGAGGGTTCATATACAATTTTTTAATATTTAATGGATAGCTACTGTCTCAGGCATTCATAAAAGCCAAGTGGGGTGTCTGTCTGCGAGGCAAATAAGTAGTTAAAATTATCAAAGAAAAAGGTTTGGAGGCTTTAATAGTTTGCTTAATTTTTACTTTGAACCCTTGTCTTCTTATACTGCATGTATACATAGTATTGTTTTTTTTACTGCATTAATACACATGTATAGGTACTTAGCTCTGGTACATAGTATTGTTTAATACTATAAAACAGGTGTAGTAGAAAATCTGTGTGTTCCTTTTCAATATTCTATATTCAGTAGTTACATTTTCTACTTTTTGCATGCATTTTTGTATTATTTTATTAAAGTTATCGGAGTTTGCACTGTAGAATCATAAAGAAAATAGATCTCACTGAGATCTTTTTACCAGGCGTCCAGTGTGTTCACACACGTCTTTAAATATCTAATGGCAGATTGTGTGCACTACTGTCCCTGACCAGGGGTCCTCTAGTTTCGGAAGCTGAAGGGTCATTTTGATATTTTTGACTACATTTTACCATTTTATAGACAAAATAACAATGCTTTTAAGAGAAATTGACCCTTCAAACCAAAATCGTGAGGGTCATAATGTGGCTGTTTGGAAATTTCAAGGGCCAAAACCCCTACTCCTGAGTCAAATTGAACCCCTGCGGACATTATGAAATAAGCCAAGAAGATAATAGGGTAACACTCAACTTTAACAATCAAGCACAAAAAACATCACATACCACAATTACATAGCACAATGCCTAACACATAACTAAACGAGAAAATGAACTTCACCGCCAAAAGCCCATTAAATCTCGTTTGCTGCTGTCTAAAGGCTGAAAGACCTCAAGTTTCAGTTACAAACAAAGCTGTGTTTCTGACTAGACTTAAATTAATATACGATTTTCAAAAAGTTAAAATTTATGACATATTTTATTTGCTTTAATTTTAAAATCTTTTAAATCTGACCTTGCTGAAGGCTTACATTTTCAAGTGTATACTCATTGAACTGGGCAAATAACTGAGATATGGGGTTTAACTCGAATACACGAGCAAATCAACTTTGCAAAATAAATCAAGCATATGTTCTATATCCTGAACTGGATCAATATAATATGTTTGCGATGGTATTAATTCTTTCACGAATTATTGATGATTCTACCCAGTGTTTCCATGTATAGAATACTTGTATTTACATATGTGAAAATAACATTGGAAAACAGCAGTGCAAATAGCGATCATGTGGGGGTATATATTTTAAACAAACAATGTCTGTTAATTTAAAAATTGAATAAAAGGTTGTCTGAGAGTTTAAGCCAGTTGGTGAATTAGTGACCTCATGTATTTTAAATGTGACTTGTATATCTTATTCAGTGACTTTAGTGCTTATTTAAGGGTACTGGTATATCTCCCTTGCTCGACACTTGGCAAGTTACATAGTTCCAGGTAACTACTGGTTCACCTGTTGTCTGTCTATACATATACCCTATGTTTAATTAAAGGAGACAACTCTTCAGTCTACTCTTTTTTCCTGAAATTAATTCCCTTTGCACCCTCAAACATAGATAATCAAGCCCAAAATAAAATCTACCAAAAAATTGAAAATGAAATTATGATAATTGATGATATTATCTAGTCGGTAGCCAGACTAGTTCACCTAGTGTCATGATATAAACAATAATGCGACTGGTTAGTCTCCATGTGACTGAATCATGGTTGACCAATGTGACTAAAAAACAAGACTGCGTTCAATAAACGCTTATGCCCCCTGTGGAAGCCTTGTCTATAAATAAGTCCAAAATTAGGTCAAGGTGAAGGTCAAAATGGGGTTAGGTGATACAGGTGTGTGAAGAGTGTTCATATACAACATCCATGCAAGTATGAAAGCTTTGTAGCAAGCCATATTAATGCTAGAAGAAACGGTCAATTTGGGTTAACCAGGACGGACGGACGGATGAACAGGTGAATCACTATATGCCTCCCGATCTATCGATACGGGGGCATAAAAACAATATTTATTAAAAAACAACATTTTAAAAAATAACAACAAACTGAGTTTAAATATTCACAATTATAGAATTGATAAAATGCCTCTCCTCTGATGTGCAAGAACCTCCATTCTAGTATAGAATGTCATTGTAGTAAAGAATACTGCACACTTAAGCATTGTGCTAATAAAATGACTTTGTTTTCTGCGACCTTACTTAACCTTGTTTTCTGTGATCTTACTTAACCTGTTAGTACATGATTGTATCTGTTATGTTTCTGAACTGTATTTATGACAAGACGTATCAAAGCCATGTAAAGCCTATGTCGAACTGAGCATTTTTTGCCTCTGTGATGTACTCCTGATTGAAATTGATGAGCTATCAGGACATCGGGGACAGGTTCCTCGTTGTCTAGGGGAAGCTTCGGGTCATGAGGGTCATGTGACCGTTTGTGATATCGGAAGGAATTGCGATGAATCGGGTGGTATTGGAAGAAATCGGGAGAACATCGCCAATGTGGAATTCCTCATTGGGACCTAGGCTTAAAAGACAGTTATTAAGCCTTTCTGCGAAGAACGTCTGTAAACAAAGACTACTATTACAATACCTGTCCGCAAAGACCAACATATGTTTATCTCCCAGTTGACCATTTTCAATGATGCTTATCCATTAAGAGTCACCACCAGTCCTGTTCAAATGAGTAGTGTTTATATTTAACCTCTTAAGAGAAACAATCTGTCAACAAAGACCACTTACTCCAGTGGCGATGGGTGGTCTTTATTTACAGGTTTGACCATACTAACATTTCTTTTCCCTTTTTCTCACTGCTTGTCTGGTTTGAATAATTATATAGGCTCACGTGTGTTTTAGCTATAGATATCCTGATTTTATTCCTGGAAACCTCATTACAGCCAATTATAAATTAATCAACTTATTTACATTCAAATTGGTATCTGGCGAGGGAAGGGACTTTAAATCATAAATTGATCACCTTATTTGCTTTCAAATTAGTGTCTGGCAAGGTTAGGAGACTTTAAATCATAAATTGATCACCTTGTTTGATTTCAAATTGTTGTCTGGCGAGGTTAGGGGACTTTAAACCATAAATTGATCACCTTGTTTGCTTTCAAATTGGTGTCTTGCGGAGGGAGGAAAGGTTGGTGTAGAGGTGACATAAGCTCAGTGGTTAGGGCGCTTGTCGTCTAATATGGCGAACCTGTTCAAATACGGATGGAGATGTGTAGGAAACCACAGTGACTCTGTGTTTATAGCTGAACTTCTTCTTTATTTATATGGATGTAGAACAAGTTTGTTTTTTTGGCCTCAAAGTTTGCACATTGCTTTATTAGATCAAAGTCATTATTATGACATTCTTTGTAGAAATCTGTACTGATCCTGTATGTTGCAAAGAAATCTGTTTGGGAACTGTTTGCTGAAATCTGGATTACTAGATCTCTTGGTTTGTAGATATATAATGTAGAATAATTATATGATATATATGCTTTCAAGTTAAGTCAGGTATAAGACTCCCTCAGGGTTTTGGGAAGTATACTTGCATATATCTACTTGTTATAAAAGAATTATTATATTTGTTTGATTTTTGAATGATTTCTGATAATTTGTGTGAATTTTGATTGAGCCATTTTTCATGAAATTCGAAATCCGTGAAATTGCATCCCCACAAAATGTTATTTTCACCAAAACCCCGAATGTTGTCCCATTGATATTAAATGATTTACAATCGTCCAATTTCTTGAATTTTGTGTTTTGTCGTTTTAGCCGTCTTTCTGGTGCGGATCCAAGGTGGCAGATTCAGATTACAAATCAGACTGTGATGGTACCAATCAGAGCGAGCAGTTTGAGCGTGATCCTAGGGGCTCTAAAGTTGGCATCAGTATAAGGCATCTAAGTAAGGTAAGGATATGATGTCATAGTCGTAATACAGTCATGTATGATGTCATAGTGGTAATAGATGTATGATGTCATAGTTGTAATACATGTGTGATGTCATAGCTGTTATACATGTGTGATGTCATAGTTGTTATACATGACCATGATGTCATAATCAGCTGTTTGATACTGCAGGGCAGGTATCAAAATACTAACACTTTTAAATTAATTTACTGTGTTCTCCAAGTTAACTGCATGTGACGTCGCAAACATCATTCAATCATCATTTGACGTTACCGTAACAAATATTGCATATATAAGTAGTTTTTGATAAATTCTTGACATGACCTTTGAAAATAGTATCATGTCTTAGAATTGTGTGCTTAACAAATTAACTGCATCTGATTTCATCAGTTTGTGATTTGGTTTTGTCTTTCACATAATGTACATCATTGTCAGACAGGTCATATATACATGTAACTAATTTATAACTATATATTATATACAAAGAAGAAACGGCAACGCGCGTGGATATAATATATAATTGTATAATCCAGAAAAATTGCAATGAAAAATTAGCTGCTCTCGTTGGTATATACATGAGGTATATACATGTACTGTGAATATCATACATGTTCTGTGAATATTATACATGTTCTGTGAATATTATACATGTTCTGTGAATATTAGTTATTAACCGCGTTTTCACTTCTACTGAATTGATCTGTATAGAAATTTGAACTATCTGTGAAGTTTCCATGGTAATAAGTTGTTGTTGTTGTAACTCTGTGATTCTGCTGACAAAGCACAAAATAACTGAGAAAACGCAAACGTCAGCATATCGGGGTTATTAATTAACATGAAATATTACCTGGTTCGTAAATGGGTTCTGGTATATTGGGAATATATATTAATAGAACAGGTCTGTATTAAGATCAGTCGGGAACCTGCAGCTAATTACCCTGGCATATGTGGTTACTCAACAATGTACGCACAATTGTTATTTCAGTATGTATATACAGTCAACTCTCGTTATCTCGAACTCGCTTATATCGAATTTTCCGTTATGTCGAAGTTTTTTTCAAGTCCCGATTTTTCTCCTTCTTTGTCTATATGAAATCTCAAGACCCATCTCGAAGTTTCGGCTCGAATTCGGCTCGAATTTTTCGTTATGTCGAATTATTTTTTGGTCCCGATTAACCAATTTGCACTTTAAATCTATTGTTTATCTCGAAGTTGGGTCGAAGTCTGATCGTATTCGACTAGCGTCGAATGTTTTTCACACTTCGCCAGTCTGAAATCTTCGATTTACCTGTAATTTTCGCGCCTTGCATTGTTGAACAAATATTTGTTTGCAAAAATTTGCGCAAACATGTCATAAAGCTTCGGGTTAGTACTAACATCAATAAACATGTCATCTCGAACAATTGTTTGTAAAAATAATAATTAAAATAAAATGCTTTTTCTCAAGGAGAAATACAGGTACATAAATATCACAACAAGCAATCTCACGAATATGTCGTTTTTACGACCGTAACAATATGGCGGCCTAAAATGACAGAAACTGGAAAACTTGCAACTTCGATGCCGAAAATTCTATCTCGAATTTTCGTTATGTCGAAGTAATTTCCCTGGTCCCGTGAAATTCGAGATAACGAGAGTTGACTGTATATATAAAGGATCAATCACACATTGTCAATTGATAAAAACTTATATTAAATGAGTTCTGGAAATTATATTAAACGAACCTCTGGCTATTTGACCTTATCAGATTTCCTGGAAGTAATTTTCAGTTAGGCCAAGTTTTTAAATTTTTTGTTACTGAGACTTTGGTGAGCGAAATGTCCAGAGTAGGTTGGAAAAAAATAAAAACTCCCAAAATATAGCTACCGTGTTGTTTGTGATAGACTTTGAAGTCAATGACGGTCCGATTTAAAGCAATTAATCCACAGCAGTGGTAGTTATCAAGAAAACAGCCAATTTATCTTAAAACTATAATAAATTGCACAGGTAACTGTACCATTGATAAGAATTAACTTTCATTTTATTTAAAGTTCGGTAAAAGTTTTTTTCAATGATACATAATATGCAATTTTAGATTTTCAATTTTTTAATTTTTTGAAAATGACAAAAAATCAGACTGGAGTGTCACTGTCTGTCACGAAAAATCAAAGAACTTTTGTCTTTAAGTACTAATCTGCTCTTCGACATGCAACTGACAAACTTCTCTCCAACCTTCGGTTCAATATTCTCTATTTTCCCTTACATTTGTCGTGTAAATATTAATTACAGGAATTCCGAGGCAGTGTGTTGTGCAAGAGGGACAAAGTAAGGAAACCACGCACTTAATTATGTAGAAAGAAATGATTATTTCATTCATCTTTTTAATTTAGTTTTTCTTGCTGTCACCCCCACCCATTTAATTTCAGTCTTCACATTTACAGATTTGTTTGGATTTTTGTGTCATTTTTTAGATGGTTTTCACTGTGAAACCATTATGTTTATACACATATTTATGTTGTACCTATAGAGCTATGTTGTAGACTTATGTGTTAGATGTTGTTGTTGTTTTTATGCCTCCGTATCGATAGATTGGGAGGCATATAGTGATCGGTCTGTCCGAGGTTAACCCAAATTGACTTTCGTCCTACATCAATATGGCTTGCTACAAAGCTTTCATACTTGCATGCATGTTGTATTGGAACAGTCTCTACACACCTATATCACCTGACCTCATTTTGAGCTTCACATTGACATAATTTTGGACTTATGCTTATTGAAGAGCCAAATTCATGGTTAACCCAAAATGACCGTTTCGTTATATCGGGCACAACTGCTGCGTCACTATATTTTTACCCTAACTTTTACCATACTTTTAGCTTGTCGGCGTTAATGCTATCCTTGTAAGCAAACAAAGATTTTAAATTTTATTTGAAGAGAATGTGGGGGAGAGACGGCTTGTTTCATATATAGTTTGTATCATTATAAATAGCTTGAAAAATCAGCTTTTACAAGTAAAAAATCAGAAACATATATCAGAAATTTGTCAATACGTTACTGTAAACCTAGAAATTATTTAGCGGGACAGTGCTTATAAAAACATTAAATTAAATATGGTCATTGAAGGAAACTTAAATATGCGATCAGCAAAGCGCGAGCTAGAGTTAGTATTCGCGAAAGTAAATTGGTTTACAGAATATTAATATTCGTTGTTTGTATACTAGAGACTATATTTCAGTATAGTGTAGAGATATTAACATGATCCTCAACCTTCTATTAGCATAATGTAATGGCTGATATCTTGTCTTATGTTTATAACCACGGAAACCGTTGTATGTTTTCGTAATTAAGCAGGAAGTTTTATTAAGACGCTAGAGGTGTCACTAAAAAACAAATAAAATGGATCGATATTGCATGATTTGCTCTTGGAATTGAAATTATTCAATGCTAGAACCTAATATTTATTATGCCCCCCCCCCCCCACTTCTTCTCCTTGATGAGGGGGTATATTGCTTTGCACATGTTGGTTCATCGGTCTATCTGTCGGTGGACCAAATTATTTCCGTTCATTAACTCAAGAATGCTTTGCCTTAGGATCTTCAAGCTTTACATGGAGGTTGGTCATCAACAGAAGATGCCCCCTATTGATTTTGAGGTCAGTAGGTCAAAGGTCAAGGTCACTGTGACCTTAACCTTTTCTGATTATTGGGCTGTCATGGGGGCATACATGTTACAAACATCTCTTGTATTTTCATGCATAAAGGTTAGGATCAGGTTAATACCTCTGCACTGTATTGTCCTTATTAAGCTGTTAAAGATGTTTTATTAAATCAAAATATTAAGAATTTCCCCTCGGCTTTCCTTTATATTTGTTACTTTTATTTCATTTCATGTATTTGTGCTTCAGGGATTTTAAATATTCTCTACATTTCTATGCAAAACATATTTTCCCAGCTTTTCCCGGAATTTTACAATTCATTTGATTTTTGATGATACCACACATTTGATGAGATCACATGATCACATTTTCCCATATTCAATAATTACCCATCCGCCTCTTTGACATTTCCTTGATTGCTATATTTGTTATTTACATTAGGTAAGCGATTCCGTTACCTTGGAAACCTGTTAGTAATTGTTCTTGCAAAATTGTATCATCACTATCGTTGATTAATTTTGCTTAGTCGATAATATGTTATTGTTGTATAAATGTCACGAACTCACCTGACAGAAAGTGAGTTCATGATATACATTGTTACCTGAAATCAATATTTGGTCATTTCACAATACTGCCTCTTCATTTTGTAGTTAAATAAGGACTTCGCTATATGAGATATAGTTCAGAGAATTGGACAAGATTTTTGACCTTATATTAGCATAATTTAACAGCTGGTATACTGTCTATATTTATAACCCTGGTTGTATGTTTTTATAAACGGAATAGATCACAAAGACACTCGAGGTGTAAGACAAACACAAAATTTTAATCTAAAGGGCGGATATTGCGCAATTTGTTCGCGAAAATTTATATATTCAATGCTGTCACCTTATAATAAATTCATGCATAAAGGTCAGGATCAGGTCAAATTCTCTGTGATTTTAATAACGCTGAATTATTAGTTCTCCTGAAAATTGATGCATCATGAACCCTTAATATTAAGTGCCCTGAATAACAAGTGCCCTGCTGTTTCTGTTCAGTGGTGCTCAGTGGACCCTTTCTAATCCCTAAGTTTCGTATTTCAACATAATTGACTAGAAGATGGCCCTAGATCAGATTTTTAACCTCCAAAATTGTCAACTATAATAATTTTCAAACTTCAAATATTAGGAATATAGTTTGAGCCAGGTAAACTGTTTGAGGCATCGATCTACTGAATACACTGCCCACCAAAAATAAGTATACATATGTTATTTGCCTACTCACTTGCCTGTAATAATGCTAGTTGCAGAACAGTGAAATAACAATATATTTGAAGAAAAGGAATATTTTTGTTTTTTAAATGGGAAGGCCATACATTAATTGGTATCCTAGGTGCATAATCTAAAGTTTCTTTGTCCCTCTTGAATGGTAACTTTGTCACAAATAGATGGAAAATTCAGCCTTTTTTATCACATGGTTATTTTAGTTCCGAACATCTTCATCTTTATTTCTTTCTCTATTTTGACTCATTTAGTAAATGTAGTTTCAGAAACTAGTAAAATTGTGACCGTCTGATAAACAAATATTGAATAATTTAACGAAGTTTAATTTTGCAACAATTATTTACTGTATACTTATTTTTGATGGGCACTGTATATTAGAGTACATATTTAACCGAGACCAAAGCGTTTTGTAGAACATTCAAGACATAATGGTTTGCAGCATAGAAGTTCAACTTGGTATGCTAATATACCTTTGATTGCTTGTGAAACTAGTAATCACTTTTGACACCTCATTTCTGATGATATTGATCTTTATTCGCAGAGTTTCAAGTCAAAGGTTGCAGTGAAGGACACGACCTTGAATATGTTTGAAGGTCAGATAACGTCGTTGCTAGGTCACAATGGGGCCGGGAAAACAACAACTATATCTATGTTAACAGGTAAGTACGATATTAAAGGTTAAAGGTTAAACAAATAAATATGACGCCATAGTAATTAACTTAAAGGTGCCATAATAATCCAGATGATGATAAAAATCTCATCTTTCTATTATTCAGTATGTAGGAAAGGTCAATTCTCAAATAGGTCAAGGTCATTGTGTAACGTCAATTTCAAAATATTCATTGCTGTGTACTATTATTGACCTACTCCTTTAAGAGGTAAAGATCATGGTGTCAGGTAAAAGGTAACATATTTACTGGTAATGTGACGTTCCATAGTTGACACATAAGAATAGGTCAATATTCAATATTCAAGGTCAAGGCCATTGCACAAAAGGTCAAATAATAATATTTACTGATTGTATGATGTTCCAAGGTCAATATTCTGATACTAGGTCAAGGCCATTGCACAAAAGGTCAAAGTAATAATATCTACTGGTGGTGTGATGTTCCAAGATCAACACAGTCATATGGAAAGGTCTATTTTCAAATACTACTTGAGATTATTCCACACAAGGTCATGAAAGTCAAGGTCAGTTAAATGTTTTCTGCAATATTTTACAGGATTTCTGGAACCTTCTGGAGGTACTGCCGTCATCAATGGATATGATATCCGTACTGATATTACAAATGTACGTAAAACTCTGGGTCTGTGTCCACAACATAACATCCTGTTTGACCTGCTCACTGTGGAGGAACATTTACGATTCTTTGCCAAGGTAAGATAACTCTTGTGACAGTGTTTCTTTTTTATACCCCCGCACAACGAGTTGTAGGGGGGTATACTGGATTCAGCTTGTCTGTCTGTCTGTAGACACATTCTTGTGGACGCAACACCTCCTACAGCTTTTGCAGCATTTCCTTCAAACTTTAACAGATGAACAACCTCAACATGTAGATGTGCATAAAGGAAAGAATTTATCGCCCTTTGTACTTTTATGGACGATACAATATATAGTGAACAGTTCTTGCAATGGTTTTTGCCATGCGGGGGGTATATTAGTCTGCCGAATGGCGACAGTTCTAGTTACTTTTGGGGGAAAGGAGTTTGGGCCCATAGGAGAGGGAACTCAGAGCGCTGAAAAGCTGAAAGAGCAATTTTCACTTATTGTTAAAAAATTAAAATTCTCCTTAAATGTCAAGTTTGATTGTTATCGGTGGTATTTTAAGCATTGGAGGTCAAAACAAACTGTTTCAATCCATTCTGCATTCATTTATCAACACAATTCACTTTATTTATATGGGAAAAAATAGGCAAGACTCCAAAGGGAAAATTGAGAAATCTTTGGGGGAAAATGTATACTCTGCAGAGGGGGGAAAGGGGCCTAATATCTCAATATATTCTAGCGAAAAAACACTGTGATTTTCTAAACTGAAGCCAGAAGTTAAATAGAGAATAATAGGTTAGTGCCGTGGATGAAAAAGTTTATCTGGCAAGGCGGAGGAATTTATGGGGTGAGCCGTAGGCGAATCCGATAATTTCCGTAGCTGAGCCGGATAAACTTTTACTTCATTCAGTATTTCAGATAGAGCACTCTTTTCCATAGCAACCATGGTAACAAAAGAAAGAGCACTCTTTTCCATAGCAACCATGGTAACAAATGAATAATAGAGAAGAAGTCAACTGCTAATTATCCTGTGATGCATTTGCCTAAGTTCAATACCATTTTAAACTCGCCATAACACTTTTTAATTTGATATTATTGTAATCACTTATGTAACTTTCTAAGGAATGAAGATAACTATTCTCTTGTTTTTTATTCCCCAATTTAGTTGAAGGGATGCCCTAGTGAGAACGTAGACAGTGAGATCAATAAAATGGTTGAAGTTCTCGGCCTACAACAGAAACGTGACGCTCTGTCATCTACCTTGTCCGGTGGACAGAAACGCAAGCTGTCTGTCGGTATTGCTCTCATTGCTGACTCCAAGGTATAGTGATTGTTTATTTTGTTTTTCTATGAAGATCAGTCAATAGGACAAAGTACAAGGTTTACTTTGCTTAAGTGTGCCCTTCATTAGAACAAAGGTCTGGTTTAAGATGTCAGCTCGGTCATCTTGACATTATCACCATCTCTGTGTTACATGCCATCTGTTATATTCAGTGTAATACGGCGCCATATTTGACCCACTCTGGTACCCATTTATTCACCTGGGTGAAGTTGAACATTGTAACACTCAGTGCGATAGGGGGCCATATTTGACCCTCTGGTACCCATTTATTTACCTGGGTGAAGTTGAACATTGTTACACTCAGTGCGATAGAGGGCCATGTTTCACCCGCACTGGTACCCATTCATTCACCTTGGTGAAGTTGAGCATTGTTGGTATTCCTGCTCAGATAAATATAGTGGTGGCCTAGATGGTGATCGAACCCTGGAACCTCTGGATCCCAAGATGGACAACATACCTCTCAACTAGCGCTCCTTGCAGTGATTAAAAATAATAAGAAAGACCAGTTCTGTCAGGTCCCATTGAGGTGTTAGGCCTGAATTGAAATATTGGTTGTGTCTTCTCCCACTATCTACATTGGTACACATTAAATTGAAGTCCTTTAGTAAAAAATATGTAAAAATAAAATTTTACATGTCATACCTACTCATTGGTAGAGGAAGGAAAAACAAACAATATAATATTTTATAATAAAAAAAAAAAAAAAAAAAAATCAATTTATAATAAAAAATAATAAATATTTTTTTATTTTAATATTTTACCTATTATCATAATTATGCTGTATAATCTGTTTGTCATTTATATAGATTGTGATTTTGGACGAGCCAACATCTGGTATGGACCCTGCTGCTCGGCGTCAAACCTGGGAAATCCTGCAGAATTACCGTGAAGGTCGTACAATCATCCTTACCACACATTTCATGGATGAAGCAGACATTCTTGGAGACAGAATCGCTATAATGGCCGATGGTGTTGTAAAATGCTGCGGAACGTCTATGTTTCTGAAAAAATTATACGGTAATTATGATTATGATTCTTGCTTGATGGCAAGATCTTCGTTTATTTTGTAACCAAAATTTTATTTGGCTGAAAAATATATTTCACTTTCGGTAAAAACCTTACTTAGTGGTTGTTGTCAAAATCGTACTTTGTTAAAAGATCACACTTATTTGCAAATAATGATTTCATGAACAAATATGTCAGATTTAAATTAATTTTTTTTTTTAAAAATTGATAACTTTAGCAAAATTGAAAAAGTCGAACTCATGTTATCTAGGTAATAGGTACCTAATTTCTTACTTACGTTATCCAGGTGCTGGGTACCAAAATTCTTACTTATGTCATCTATGTGCTGGGTACCAAAATTCTAACTCATGTTTTCTAGGTGCTGGTTACCAAAATTCTTACTTAGGTCATCTAGGTGCCGGGTACCAACATTCTTACTTAGGTCATCTAGGTACTGGGTACCAAAATTCTTACTTAGGTCATCTAGGTGCTGAGTACCAAAATTCTTTCTTATGTTATCTAGGTGCTGGGTACCAAATTCAAACTTACATTATCTAGATGCTGGGTACCAAAATTCTAACTTATATTGTCTAGGTGCCGGGTACCATTTGGTCATTGTGAAAAGCAAGTCATGTGACACAGATCGTCTGACTAAACTTGTGCAGTCTCACATACCGTCAGCATACATCGAGAGTCAAATTAGCGCGGAAATCTCGTACCTTCTTCCCTTCAACGAATCCAAGAAGTTCATGAACCTGTTCAACGATATTGAAGCACAGATGTCGAGTCTTGGTGTCAACAGTTTTGGAACATCAGCAACCACTATGGAAGAGGTTTTTCTGAAGTAGGTTTCTTTAAAACACATATCTGTTTCTAAAGAACAGGGTTCCCACGGTCATTGAAAAGTCAGGAAAAGCATGATTTTTTTCAAAGTCAGATAATTTTAGAATTAGTCAGGGAAATCTGCAAATTGAGCTAAAATCTGGGAATTTTTCATTATAGCTGTCGATAAGTGTCTTTTCCTATGTAGAAAATACCAAGGACTGAAAAAAATCCTGGCTCGCTGTGCTCGCTCAGGATAATTATAAATTATAATAATTTTATGTCAATCATCAGCCCTAAAACTGCTTCCTTAAGCTTTTTGGTTCCTTATAAAGCAAATATAGCCTCCTTTTCTCTATTTTTATTGCGGTATTTTACTCTCACGAAAAGATGCTGAGGTGCCCCTTTGCTCGAAAAAGTCAGGGAAAATTGCTCTGTGGTCAGGGAAAAATCAAGGAAGTCAGGGAATTTTGTTGTGAATATTTGTGGAAACCCTGAAGAATTTTATTTCTTGCTCTGATATTTGGCACTTAAGCTTGAATTTCTTGATATTGTCTTTGTTTGATTTCTGTTAGTCAATATGGGTAAGGGGAAGTAATTACGTATCCTTCATCCATGGTAGGTAGTCCAATTTATTAGAGTGACACAAATATTGCTGTTATACTTCCATAAATTTGCTTTATTAGTATTTGTTGCTTGATTAACTCAGACGGAGATGTCAATATTCCGGATTTATCTGGAATGCCGGATTTATCTGGAATTCTTGATTTATCTATTCTTAAAGAGCTATGATTTCTGACCAAAATAAACGTTATTTGATAATAATATCTAGAGAAATGGCAAAGTTATGGTCAATTTAATCAGTTCTGAAGGATTTTATTCAATATTTACTGAGTTAAATACAAAGACAATGTGGATAAAGGCAAAATTATTGACTGTATAGGATTTTTAGAGTTTTCCCTGCCAAGGGTAAATGTAGAACATCATGACGCTGTATCCAATAAATTTCAATTTGAAGAAAAAACATGCCTTGGAAAACATCCCACTATCAGAGCTACAGATAAGCTGCGTATTGGGGTAATTACCCAATTAATTTTCTTAGAAACCCAATTGATTTTGAGAGGAGGGAGTAAGAAAAAGCAAAGACGATCTGAAATATCCACATAGAAAAAGATATTATAGTAAAAAAGAGTACATAAAAGATCATTTACCCTACTATGAGTTTTATTAAATACCCAATTAGAATTTGTCAAAACCAAAAAAAGAAATCAAAACTCGGGGGTAAAATATCCAATGGACTAAAACCTTATCTGTTGCCTTGCCACTATGGATTTCCTCTTACCCCTTAAACTGCCATTAGTGATTACAACTACATAGTTACAATGTCCTTTTCAATATGTCTGCTAACATGCCACATAATGTGATGCTGAAAATTAATTCTTAATTTTATACAAAAGTCATGTTTCATTTCACATTGAGTCTGAAATTAATAAAAATCTGACCCCTTTTCAGGGTCGGAGAAGGGTCTGGAGAAGATGACGAAGAAATACCGGCGGCACAGAATGGCATTGTCAATAAGAACTTTGGGAGCACAGATTTAGAAAAATTGCCGAAACTGGCATTTGAAAACAACCCCGAACAAAACGGTTATACCCCTGTACATGAAAAACAAATGTTACCACCAATTGGACATTCTGAGAAAATTCCCGTCATCGATGGAGTCAGTAACGGTGCAACAAACGCTGCTTTCCGTGCTGAGGACACTACTGTACAACTGACGACAATAAACGACGGAAATTTCATCAGTATGTTTAAACTTCTTTATTGTTGAACCACTAAAGTGAACATTTGATATTTTATTCGTTCTTTTGAATCTGTGTTGTTGGTAGCATTGCAATGCATTGCTATTTTAGCTATTACCAGTTTTTGAAGCTTGAAGAATTGCATTCTAAAAGTAGTAACAAATGATATCGGCCCTATCACACAAATATTAAGTAAATTAGTTCTAGTCTGAATAAAAGAGTTCTCATCATTGAGAGGTTTCTACGCTGGTCAATATCATACTCATAATTGAGACCTTATTATTGGGACTCTATTTATTGGGACCTTATTTTTGGGACTCTATTTATTGGGACCTTATTATTGGGACTCTTATTTATTTGGACCTTATTATTGGGACTCTATTTATTGGGACCTTATTATTGGGATTCTATTTATTGGGACCTTATTATTGGGACTCTATTTATTTGGACCTTATTATTGGGACTCTATTTATTGGGACCTTACTATTGGGACTCTATTTATTGGGACCTTATTATTGGGACTCTATTTATTGGAACTTGATATTTTCAGGTTACAATGAAGGCATCAAGAAGAATACTGGCATGACTCTGGCTTTCCAACAGTTTTATGGCATGTTTGTTAAGAAATTTATCCATGCACGACGTAACTTGGCAGTCGCTGCCGCTCAGCTCCTACTCCCTGTTATATTTACTATAATGGCATTGTCAGTGGAAAAAGCTATACCTAAAACTGGAGACGAACCCGCCCTGGCCCTTAATCTTGCAGCATTCAGTGAACATGTAATCGGATACACCAATGGAACAGCAGCAGACGCTACAACTACCAGTCTGGCAGATTACTATCAGGATCAGTTTAGCGGTTCAAGGGTTTTCGTTGACCCATCAACTTACTCTACCATGGATGATTATTACAAGATGGTCCAGGACGATGTTGGAATTGCTACATTTGACAGGTACAGTTAAACAACAATAATAAAATATCTGCGATCATTGACAGGTGCCACAGTGGGCGATTGGGTAGCGCTCTCGACTACCAATATCAGGGGTGTCAATTTTCCGGATTTATCCGGAATTCCGGATTTATCTATCCTGAAGGAGCTATGATTTCTGACCAATATAAAAGTTATTTGATGAAAATATCTCAAGAATTGGCAAAGTTATGATTGATTTAATCTTCACTGAAGGATTTTATTCAATACAAACTGAGTTAAATATGGAAACAATGTGGTTGAAGGCCTTTTGTTTGGCGAAAATGGCTGGCTGCGTTTGATTTTCAGGATTTTTAATTTGACACTGTTGACAGCCCTGCAATATGGAGGTCCCTGGTTTGAATCTTGACTGGGGCACTGACAGTTTTAGAATCACTGCCCATTGTTTTCCATCCAACAAGAGATGAACTGGTTAGAAACCCAGAGGTAGTCTTGCATGTAACTGTGCTGTACACCGGACATGTTAAAAAACCAAGTAGTCTATTCGGAAAGAGCTTGGGTAGTGCACCTGGATTCCTTGTACCAACAACAACCCACTTAAGTCTTAGAATGTGTCAATCGATTGCAAACAACAACATTGAAAACTAGTTTTCTTTTTAGTAGATCTTAATTGAATAAAGAAATAAACTATGAAAATCGACTTCGGAAAAATGGTGCCTGTGTTGGTAAATACTAGTAGATTTTTGTTAATATTCATTTCAATGCCTCAGAAATGTATCACATGACACTCTGAGATGTATCCCATTACATATTGAAATGTATCACATGACACACTGAGATGTATCACATGTCTTTTGAAACTTAAATTTTGAGATTTTAAATTTGCTTGTTTTTTTCAGACGATACATTATTGGTGGTGACTTCGATACTTCTGGTGCTAACACTGAGGCAACAGCAATGTATAATGGTCAGCCCTATCATAGCATCGCTATAAGTCTAGATTATTTAATGAACGGCATATTAAAAAAAGCGACAACAGATAGCGGAAAATTTATCAAAACAACCAACCACCCGTTACCAAAGAAGGCTACAGACAGTGCAAGAAGGCAATTCTTTGCAAATAATGGCACAGCATTCACGATCGCTATCTCCGTACTGTTTGGCATGGCATTCATGGCCACCAGTTTCATCATTTTCCTCATTAAAGAGAAAGCAGTCGGAGCCAAACATCTACAAGTAGTTAGCGGTGTGGGACCGTTTGCTTACTGGCTGTCGACATTTATATGGGATCTTATCAATTACCTGATACCAATCCTCCTTATACTGGTCGTGTTTGCAGCATTCCAGACTGAAGCTTACGTCAACGACAACAGGCTTGGCATCGTCTTCTTGATCTTCATGCTGTATGGTTTCTCGGTTCTACCGTTTGTGTATCTGATGCACTACATGTTCAGGGTACCAGCTACTGGAATGGTTGTTGTCTCCATGATCAATCTACTGTCAGGTTAGTACACATTACTCAATGGCTCACAGGGAAGACTGAGCTTGCCCAACTGTGTTGCCTCTTAAAATAAAGTCGTTATTATTATTATTATGTTAGCACGCTTGTCGTTTAACTTGAAGACCCAGGTTCAAATACGGTTTGAGGTGCTCATATGCCTGCCATATTACAGCAGAAAGCTGACTGGCTTATAGTCCTTACTATAGAGTTAACATATGAGTTAATACTGGGTCACAAATAACCCTGATACCCAACCATGTTCATGTATCGGGGGCCCTTAGCTAAGATTTGACATCAGATCAAGTATTATACAAGTAATTTTATTACAAGAATACCATGATCTTCCATGTGAGAACAATTGACGGAACAATGTTCTCCAATACGTTTGATAACAAATGAGTTTTGTGATATTGACAGAACATTACAGAAAGTCAGAGTTTTGTGATATTGACAGAACATTACAGAAAGTCAGAGTTTTGTGATATTGACAGAACATTACAGAAAGTCAGAGTTTTGTGATATTGACAGAACAGAAAGTCAGAGTTTTGTAATATTGACAGAACAGAAAGTCAGAGTTTTGTGATATTGACAGAACAGAAAGTCAAAGTTTTGTGATAATGACAGAACAGAAAGTCAGAGTTTTGTGATAATGACAGAACAGAAAGTCAGAGTTTTGTAATATTGACAGAACAGAAAGTCAGAGTTTTGTGATATTGACAGAACAGAAAGTCAGAGTTTTGTGATAATGACAGTACAGAGCAGTACAGAAAGTCAGAGTTTTGTAATAGTGACAGAACAGAAAGTCAGAGTTTTGTAATATTGACCTGACAGAACAGTACAAAAAGTCAAGAGTTTTGTGATATTGACTGTATAGAAAGTCAAGAGTTTTGTATAAATGTTTAACAGTGATATTTAATCTTATATTTCAGGATTAGTATTTTTGCTTGCTACCTATACGTTAAGTATACCACAGCTTGGCACAGAAGATATCAGTAAAGCACTGGAATGGGTGTTCATTATCTTCCTACCAAACTACGACCTTGGTCTGGCTTTGATGGACATGTACTCTAATTCCGGAAATCTCGATTATTGTGAAGGATACAACTATAAGACCGTCTGTAAAACGCTAGCGATGTTTAATCAGACGAATCCTTGCTGTGGCCCAGGTTTGTTTGTATTTAGTGACTTGTTATGTCTCCCTCATCCCACCTAACATACAGCGAGGGAGACATTTTGATTTTGTGCTGGACGTCTGGATGTCAAAAATATTTTCTGCGCTTGTTTTCCTTAACCACTGGTCGGATTTCAATGAAACTTTGCATGAATACTTTGTACCAAGCCTAGTTGTGCACATTGTCAGGGAGGCATACTAGTCAGTGTCCTGTCCACCAATTGTAAATGTTAACCAAAACTTTCAAGTTTTTTTAAACTTGAATATTTTCAAAGTCCATCTAGGCATTGCTTTCAAACTTATCATTTGTGTTAACCTTCATATTAAACACCTTACAATGTCAGCCTTCATAAACATGTTACAATGTCAACCTTCATAAACACATTACAATGTCAACCTTCATAAACACATTACAATGTCAACCTTCACAAACACCTTACAATGTCAACCTTCATAAACACCTTACAATGTCAACCTTCATAAACACCTTACAATGTCAATCTTCATAAACAAGTTACAATGTCAACCTTCATAAACACCTTACAATGTCAACCTTCATAAACACCTTACAATATCAATCTTCATAAACAAGTTACAATGTCAACCTTCATAAACACCTTACAATATCAACCTTCATATACACCTTACAATGTTAACGCCATTAACACTTATATATCCAACATTGCAACATAGTTATGGCCTATGATGGACTAGGCTTCAGGTAGTTATATAGACAAGGCTTCCACCGGGGCTTAAGTGTTTATTGAACACAGTCTTGTTTAAACAAAATGAAATATTTCTATTGTAGACAACTGTCCTACGGATTTCTGCTTTTCGTTCTACGAGAATTTCCTGAGTTGGGAGAAGCCAGGAGTTGGACGTGAATGTCTGTTTATGTTACTACAAGGAATCTGCTACTTCTCGATCGTTCTCATGATTGAAGCCGGCATTTTTAGAAAGATCACAAACTTGTGCAGTAGTAAAAGACCGGTAACGGTGGGCTCGACAACCAACTTGCGTGAAGGGGACAAAGAGGATGACGATGTAGCGGAGGAAAAGAAACGTATAATTCAAGAACCAATGGATTCTCTTATGCAGTCTGACTCTCTGATTTTGAAGGTAAATATTATATGCATTAATGTGACTCTCTGATTTAGAAGGTAATGTACCTAAGCGTTACTGTAACTCTCTGATTTTGAAGGTAAATAAGAATAACTGTGACTCTCTGATTTTGAAGGTAAATTGTGAATGTACCTAAGCATTACTGGGACTCTCTAATTTGGAAGGTTGCAACATGAAATTCTGAGAACTGCCAATTCTTTGCACATAGATTGATATACAGTCAACTCTCGTTATCTCGAACTCGCTTATATCGAATTTTCCGTTATGTCGAAGTTTTTCTCAAGTCCCGATTTTTCTCCTTCTTTGTCTATATGAAATCTCGAGACCCATCTCGAAGTTTCGGCTCGAATTCGGCTCGAATTTTTCGTTATGTCGAATTATTTTTTGGTCCCGATTAACCAATTTGCACTTTAAATCTATTGTTCATCTCGAAGTCGGGTCGAAGTCTGATCGTATTCGACTAGCGTCGAATGTTTTTCACACTTCGCCAGTCTGAAATCTTCGATTTACCTGTAATTTTCGCGCCTTCCATTGTTGAACAAATATTTGTTTGCAACAATTTGCGCAAACATGTCATAAAGGTTACGTACTAACATCAATAAACATGTCATCTCGAACAATTGTTTGTAAAAATAATAATTAAAATAAAATGCATTTTCTCGAGGAGGAATACATGTACATAAATATCACAACAAGCAATTCTCACGAATATGTCGTTCTTACGACCGTAACAATATGGCGGCGTAAAATGACAGAAACTGGAAAACTTGCAACTTTGATGCCGAAAATTCTATCTCGAATTTTCGTTATGTCGAAGTAATTTCCACGGTCCCGTGAAATTCGAGATAACGAGAGTTGACTGTACTTCTATCTCTAGATTACATACATTTTGTAACAATTTAAGTTTTGTGAATGAGCTTTTTAAACACCCTGTATTTTGTATGGTATAAAACCATAGCATACATTTTTGATCACCTGTAAAATTTATATGTAAAAAGATAACATAAATTTTACATTTAAGTTTTGTGAATGAGCTTTTTGAACACCCTGTATTTTGTATGGTATATAACCATAGCATACATGTTTGATCACCTGTAAATATTTACAATGCAATTCTTTTTGCAGAATGTCAGTAAGGTATATGGTAGTGGGTTCCATGCAGTAAAAGGTGTATCTATTGGTGTACCTGCTCATGAATGCTTCGGATTACTCGGACAAAATGGTGCGGGGAAAACAACAACCTTCAAGATGATGACCGGAGATGAAGGGCTGACTACAGGAAATGCTTACCTGAACCGACATTCTGTAAAGGGAGATATTAAACAGGTAAGGCCAAAAGAAGTTAAAATCACAGTTCTGTTGACCCGAACTACCGTACTTCTTTGTCTCTGCCAGAAATGTGTTCATGGCATTTTCAAGTACATGCAGGGATGTCAATATTCCTGATTAATTCGGATTTCAGGATTTATACATCCAGAAAGAGCTATGCTTTCTGACCAAAATAAAAGTTATTTGATGAAAATATCTCAAGTAATGGCAAATTTATGGTGAATTTTATCTGCTCTGAAGGATTTCATTCCATAAAATTAGTTAAATATGGAAATATATTGTGGTTGAATGCCTCTTGTTTGGCAAAAATGGTTGACCGCATATGATTTTGCTACATTTTAGCTCACCTGCCACAAAGTGGCAAGGTGAGCTTTTGTGATTGTTTTTTGTCCGTCGTCCATCCGTCCGTTAGACTTTTCACCGTTAACACTCTAGCACTTTCAATTTTGCTTTGATCTTCATCAAACTTGGTCAGTAGTTGAACCTCAATGAAATCTAGGTCAAGTTCGAAGTTGGGTCATGTGGGGTCTAAAACTAGGCCAATAGGTCAAATAATAGGAAAACCATGTTAACACTCTGGTGGTCACATTTTTGCTTTGATCTTCATCAAACTTGGTCAGTAATTGTACCTAAATGAAATATAGGTCAAGTTCGAAGTTGGGTCATGTGGGGTCAAAAACTAGGTCAAATAATAGGAAAACCTTGTTAACACTCTGGAGGTCACATTTTTGCTTTGATCTTCATGAAGTTTGGTCCAAATGTTTATCTTAATAACCTTAATGTCAAGTTTGAAGTTGGGTCATGTGGGGTCAAAAACTAGGTCAAAAGGTCAAATAATAGAAAAACCTTGTTAACACTCTGGTGGCCACATTTTTGCTTCAATCTTCATGAAGTTTTGTCAAAATGTTAATCTTGGTAACCTTAAGGTCAAGTTCGAAGTTGAGTCATGTGGGGTCAAAAACTAGGTCAAAAGGTCAAATAATAGGAAAACCTTATTACACTCTTGAGGCCACGTTTTTGCTTTATTCTTCATCAACTTTGGTCAAAATGTTTATCTTGATGACCTTAAGGTCAAGATCAAAGTTTGATCATGTTTAGCAGGTGAGCGCCCAAGGATCTATGATCCTCTTGTTAATTTGGCTCTGTTGACACCCCTGTACATAAATAAATGACTACTGTGACTCTGAGCATCTGATAACTCAAGCATTAATTTTATCATTATGTCAGTTGATTCTAAGAGACTTACTTCACGATTTTGTAATGACGAGCCCAAATTTTAGTCCTTGAAAATGGGGGGGAAAATACTTTATTCTTTTAGGGAAGTTCTTTGTGAACCATGTACACAATTGGTATTGTGTAGAGATATTGATGTGATCCCTAACCTTCATGCATGATCCTATATTTTACAAGGTTCTTGCATTTGAATAACCACCAGCATATAGTGCATTATCGATCCTTAATTTCTGTGTTTGTATTAGATCTCGAACGTCTGTGATTCTTCTATCTTACGAAAACATACAACTGTTGTTTATTATGGTTGTTAATATAGACAATACATCAGCTGTTATGCTAATATAAGGTTGAGGATCATGTTAAAACTTCTGCACTATATTAGAGGGTCAGGTTAAAATCTCTACTATATTAGAGGATCAGGTTAAAATCTCTGCACTATATTAGAGGATCAGGTTAAAATCTCTGCACTATATTAGAGGATCAGGTTAAAATCTCTGAACTATATTAGAGGGACAGGTTGAAATCTCTGCACTATATTTGAGGGACTGGTTAAAATCTCTGCACTTTATTAGAGGATCAGGTTAAAATCTCTGCACTATATTAGAGGGACAGGTTAAAATCTCTGTACTATATTAGAGGGACAGGTTAAAATCTCTGCACTATATTAGAGGGACAGGTTAAAATCTCTGTACTATATTAGAGGAACATGTTTAAATCTCTTTACTATATTAGAGGATCAGGTTAAAATCTCTGTACTATATTAGAGGAACAGGTTAAAATCTCTGCACTATATTATCACCTCTTTCTTGTTCAGGTTCAGCAGAATCTTGGGTATTGTCCACAATTTGATGCATTGATTGACCAGATGACGGGACGGGAGACGCTGTATATGTACGCACGTCTACGAGGTATTTCTGAAGATCAAATCAAAACTATCGTAGATGACATCATAGACACTTTGATGCTGAAGAAACATGTGGATAAAGAAACAGGATTCTACAGGTTAGTGTACTGCTGGTACCCACTCATAAGAGGTACTTGCTTATTAGACGTACCTGCTTATGAGATGTACACATTTCTATGTCATTTGCATCCCTGGGAATAAACAGGGCAGACCTGGTTTACCCCCTCGGGGATGAAGAGGCCTCATCAATTTGATCCACCGCCAGGCCTCTGCAAGTTCTGGGCGGAGAATAAAACTGACCATTGTACCAAGGTAGTATAAGAATATGTTTATTATACCCCCGCACAACGAGTTGTAAGGGGGGTATACTGGATTCAGCTTGTCCGTCTGTCTGTCCGTAGACGCATTCTTGTGGACGCAACTTCTCCTACAGTTTTGGCAGGATTTCGCTCAAACTTTCAAAGATGAACAACCTCAACATATAGATGTGCATGAAGAAAGGAATTTGCGCTGCGATGAATTTTGGCAGAATTATGGCTCTTTGCCGGCGGGGGTATATTAGTCTGCCGAATGGCAACAGCTCTAGTTTGTATCAGTCATCTTGACTTTTGGCACTGATAAATGTTCTTAAATTATTTGGACTGATTCAATCACTACATGCTACCAAGCCTGTTGTGCATATTGTAAGGAATTTTAGGATGGATTGGTGGAGTTAAGGACCTTTATTCGAGACTTACCTTTTCTGTGACAAAACCCCATTCTTAGTTGGAAAATAATGTGACTGACCCTTAGTTACGCTATTTGGATGGAAATTCATCGATATTTGTAATATTAAAATGCAGTGCTCTAGATTCACCTTTCTTAGGGCCAAAATACAACCCAATTCCCTTGCCCAAAAGTATGAATCTCCTTAAAATGTTATAGCATGTAGATCTATATCCCAATCATCAAAATGCTTACTAAATAAACATATTTATTAAATGGAAACTGCACCATTTAAAACAGGCTATATCTATGACGAAAATTAAGCAAAAATAAAACCAATTTCAAAATTTATTATTATTATTATTAAAACTAAACAGTATCACTATTATATTCTGTAAAATCCCCTCGGCCCTCCAACAACGCAAAATGAAATTCCCTCTACCAATGGCCCCAGTCCCCAAATTAGATATAATGCCCTTAAATGCATCTGAATTACCCATGTTGTACTTTGTACCTGGGATAAAATAAAGTTTTGTTCTGTTCTAAATGGAGAATAACAATAACATTGAAATGATTTTCCCTCTACCAGTGGCCCCAGTCCCTCAAATTAGAGAGAAAGCCCTTCATAGCATCTGAATGGAGAATAATGGATATATTGAAATGAATTTCCATCTACCAATAATGGCCCATGTGCCCCAAATTAGAGAGAAAGCCCTTCATAGCATCTGAATGGAGAATAATGGATACATTGAAATGATTTTCTCTCTACCAGTGGCCCCAGTCCCTCAAATTAGAGAGAAAGCCCTTCATAGCATCTGAATGGAGAATAATGGATACATTGAAATGATTTTCCCTCTACCAGTGGCCCCAGTGTCCCACATTAGAGAGAAAGCCCTTCATAGCATCTAAATGGAGAATAATGGATATATTGAAATGAATTTCCATCTACCAATAATGGCCCATGTGCCCCAAATTAGAGAGAAAGCCCTTCATAGCATCTGAATGGAGAATAATGGATGCATTGAAATGAATTTCCCTCTTCCACTGGCCCAGTCCCCAAAAATAGAGAGAAAGCCCTTAAATGCATCTGAATTACCCATATTGTACTTTCTACCTGGGATAAAATAAAGTTTTGTTCTGTTCTGTTTCGTTCTGTTCTGACTGGAGAATATCGGATACATTGCAATGTGTGTCATCATGGAGTAGAGGGTTAATAAATTCACCATATTTTTCAGTGGTGGAAACAAGAGAAAGTTGAGTACAGCTATCGCACTTATCGGTGATCCTCCGTTTATCTTCCTTGATGAACCTACCACAGGTATGGATCCTGGAGCTCGTAGACAACTATGGAATGTGCTATCTGCCGTACGTGCTAGTGGGCGTACACTTATACTCACATCACACAGGTATGTAGGCTATTGTATGAGGGACGTTCAAAAATAAACGGGACTATTGTCATTAAACCTATGTAGGCTATTATAATTTTATGAGGGACGTTCAAAAATAATAAGGAATATGTCATTAAACCTATGTAGGCTATTGTATTAGGAACGTTCAAAAATTAACAGGACAAGTGTTATTAAACCTGCAGTGTTAAATTGTACAAATCAAAATATACAGTTTTACAGTTTATTTTCAAGATTTCAAGATTTAGGCCATTGGCCCATGAATCACATATATATACAAACAAGTTGTAAAGCATTTCACAATATATGTACATATTAATACAAATGGTATTGTATTGCGCGAGATTATTTACTGGAGACCCACAAAAGCTACATGTTTTCCGTTGTATCTTGTTGTTTTAACAGTTTAAAATATCCTAACAATTTAATTACGGAAAAGCACGACCGTACTAACGGAAAATAGTGGGTATCCGGTAAACAATCCCGCACCATACTACAAGTTATAATAATAAACATGATTGATACGTTCCGGTCAGCATAATAATCAATAAGATAATAATAACATCGTATAACAAGGATAGAGACATAGAATAAATTGGTATTTTCATTAGCAGTATATGTTTGGAGAAAGGTTAATTAAAAATACAAATCAAAATATATATCATTCTACAGAAAGCGGAATCCATTTTCTATAAACGCACTATGAATAAATGCACAGTCCAAGAGTTAAATGGGTCTAAATAGAGTCTCATGGTTATTTTAATGGTTGATCATTATGCCTCAGTAAGACCCTTAAATAGGTTAATATTGCAATTTTTAGCTCACCTGCCACAAAGTGGCAAGGTGAGCTTTTGTGATTGTTTTTTGTCTGTCGTCCGTCTGTTAGCTTTTTCACCGTTAACACTCTAGCACTCTCAAGTTTGCTTTGTTATTCATCAAACTAGGTCAGTAGTTGTATGTCAATGAAATATAGGTCAAGTCCGAGGTTGGGTCATGAGGGGTCAAAAACTAGGTCAAAAGGTCAAATAATAGGAAAACCTTGTTAACACTCTGGAGGCCACTTTTTTGTTTTTATTTTCATCAACTTTGGTCAAAATGTTTATCTTGATGACCTTAGGGTCAAGTTCGAAATTTGACCATGTTTAGCAGGTGAGTGCCCCAGGATCTATGATCCTCTCGTTTATGTTTCGTATTGTTTATTTTTCAGTATGGAGGAATGTGATGCGTTATGTACGAGAATTGTTATTATGGTAAATGGTAAATTTGTGTGTCTGGGAAGTCCGCAGCATTTGAAGAACAAATTCGGCCATGGTTACACACTATTCTGTAGAATGGGGATCGACGAAAAGATTGGATTTGTGTCGGGCAGTCAGGCGCTCATGGATTTTGTGAAAAACAGATTTGCGAATACGGAAATATTTGATAATAACCAAGGTTATGTACATTTCCGTATACCAGACGAGAGCGCTAAATTAGGTGAGATATTCGATACTATGGAGAAAGCCAAGTCAGAGTATCACGTGGACGACTACTCCGTTCATCAAACGACATTAGAGCAAGTGTTTCTCACTTTCACACAAAACCAAATCCCGCCGAAAGAAGAGACTAAAAAAGGAATGTGTTTTGGTTGTATTTGTTGTGGTAAAATTTGAACAATTTAACGAATATTTTACCACATAGACAGCACACTGTGTACTCAGCTCCACTGTGTACAATTACAAGTCTGTGTACTTTACAAACATTGTATATTCTTTTCCACTGTGTACAATTACAAGTCTGTGTACTTTACAAACATTGTATATTCTTTTCCACTGTGTACAATTACAAGTCTGTGTACTTTACAAACATTGTATATTATTTTTTCCACTGTGTACAATTACAAGTCTGTGTACTTTACAAACATTGTATATTCTTTTCCACTGTGTACAATTACAAGTCTGTGTACTTTACAAACATTGTATATTCTTTTCCACTGTGTACAATTACAAGTCTGTACACTTTACAAACATTGTCTTCTCCTTTCCACTGTGTACAATTACAAGTCTGTGTACTTTACAAACATTGTATATTCTTTTCCACTGTGTACAATTACAAGTCTGTGTACTTTACAAACATTGTATATTCTTTTCCACTGTGTACAATTACAAGTCTGTGTACTTTACAAACATTGTATATTCTTTTCCACTGTGTACAATTACAAGTCTGTACACTTTACAAACATTGTCTTCTCCTTTCCACTGTGTACAATTAACAAACTAGTACACTAAAATACATACATTGTGTACAAGTTTTAATTTTGTTTCAAGTTTCAAAGTTGATTGCATTAAATAGGCTTCTGGCCCATACACAATATAACATATACATTTGATGTATCATACATATATATGCATATAAACAAGGATCAGTCACATTTATGCATAAATATTTAGAAGTATCAAACACTCAATTCAAGCAATCAAACTTAGACTTGTACAGTACAGTACTCAACTCCACTGTGTACAATTATAACAAACATGTACACTAAATACAAACAGTGTGCCCATTTCCAATTCCACTGTGTACAATTACAAACACTAATATACAAACTTTGTGTATTGTACTCAATTCCACTGTGTACAATTAAAACCATTTACACAGAAATACAAACACTGTGTATAGTACTCAATTCCATTGTGTACAAGTTTAACATATACAAATGTACACCCAAACACACTCATTGTGTACTTAACTCCACTGTGTATCATAATTTCATTTATTTATTTAATCAAGTACTACTATTAATCATTTTATATTCATGTGAACCTCTAATTCACAGGGGTGTCAATATTCCTGATTAATCTGGAATTCCGGATTTATCCATCCAGAAAGAGCTATGATTTCTGACCGAAATAAAAGTTATTTGTTGAAAATATGTCAAGAAATGGCAAAAATATGGCCAATTTAATCTTCCCTGATGGATTTTTACTGAGTTAAATATGGAAACAATGTGGATGAAGGCCTCTTGTTTGACAAAAATGGTCAGCTGCGTACGATTTTCCTGATTTTTAATTTGACTTTGTCTGAATTCATTAGAGATTTATTTTGTGCTAGATGGATGGATGTCACAGTTTTGTTTGTCCATGCTGGTCTTCTCATGAATTCAAGTTAACACCAAGTCTAGTTGACAATGTGCATTTTGTCAGGAATATTTTATCTGATGAATTTTACTAGAGTTATGGCCATCTGTAGGGAAACATATGGTTTTGTATCAAAGACCTTTCCAGTTTAATTCTAGCAACGTCTTTATTTTCATAGCATTACAATTGTTGTCATAATATTATTACTTAAACTTAATATGGATCTTGATCCCTGTGATTAAATGGCACCATGTTTATAATTATTTTGTACTAAACCATAGTTTCATGGTATATACAGGGTGTTAAAAAAATTTGTTCTCAATGTTTAAGCTTCAGTAGTTTCATTTTCCTGTAGTCAAAAGAATGTACAATTTTTAGTTTAAATTCCAGGGTTCTACTGTTGTTCTTATTTTTCGAGAATCAAATAGCGCTATTTGTGTATGAAATTGAAATTGGACACTGTGTACATGGCTCAGATAAAATTAAGTATGAATTTTAATTTGGAGAACCAACTTTTTTAACACCCTGTATAAGTTGCGTTATTGTTATATGTATTTATATGTTTTATTTATCATTGTGACATCACATTTCTTTAAAATTATACCAATATTTACATAGATTATTAATTTTGACCATATTCTACACAGCAACATTATGGTATGTTGCCCCGATGAAATCCCTTGACTTCTATGTTATTTATCAGTTTGCATAGGGAGTTGGTTTGCAGTGGGTGAATAGATAGGGAATATTTGTAAAAACAAAAATAGGGGCAGGAGAAGGTGGGACTCATTTACATGGGTAGCTATCGTGAATGAGGTTAAGCCAAACTTACTTAAATCCAACAGATGCATCAAAATGCATTTGTATGGAGTATAGTAGATGCATAAAAATGTGCTTCTTGGAGTTTGTTGTATTTGGCTGATACAGTTCTTACCCTGCCGGATAACCTCCAATTTTGAGAGAAATTGATGGAGTAAAGGGCCTTATATTATATCTTACTGGACTAGCACCCAATGTGGCATAGAGGCTGAGAGTTCAACATGAACATATCATACTTACATTTTTAGCTCACCTGTCACAAAGTGACAGAGTGATCTATTGTGATCACTTTTCGTCCGTCGTCCGTCCGTCCGTCAACAATTGGCTTGCGTAGACACTAGAGGTCACAATTTTAGCCTAATCCTTATGAAACTTGGTCACAATGATCATCTCAACAAAATCCAGGCCAAGTTCGATATTGGGTCATCTGGGGTCAAAATCTAGGTCAAATTATAGAAAAACCTTGTGTAGTCACTAGAGGTCACAATTTTGGCCTAATCTTCATGAAACTTGGCACAATGATCATCTCAACAAAATCTAGGTCAAGTTTGATATTGGGTCATTCGGGGTCAAAAACTAGGTCACAAGGTCAAATCATAGAAAAACCTTGTGTAGTTACTAGAGGTCACAGTTTAAGCATAATCTTTACGAAACTTGGTCACAATGATCAACACAACAAAATGTAGGTCAAGTTCGATATTGGGTCATCTGGGGTCAAAAACTAGGTCACAAGGTCAAATCATAGAAAAACCTTGCGTAGTCACTAGAGGTCACAATATTGGCCTAATCTGTATAAAACTTGGTCACAATGACCATCTCAACAAAATCTAGGTCAAGTTCGACAGGTGAGCGACCTAGGGCCCTTTGGGCCCTCTTGTTATTTATATTCATTTTTCTTGCCATGTGTTTTATATTGTACAGAGTTTATGTGTATAGCTGTGTTTTGTTTTAACTTGTTTTGTGATCTTACTCATTACATCAGTACGCAGGTACCAGGCGTATGGAACAGTCCCAAAATAATAATTTTAAGTAATATCAAGAATTATTGATTTTCTGTTTAAATTTATCCAACATGCGTAGATTTATCAAATTGACACAAAAATTGGATTTACCCATCATACATTGTTTTGTGTCAGATACCCATTTAATACATTGTCAAGTATTGCAACGTTTTGTGGTCCTGTTTCTAAAAGTAGTCTGCATTTCGTTTAATGAAATCTTCTGTCCGAATTAATGTTTTATGCCCTTTTTGATACAAAATACTTTGTGGTCAATTGATAACAATAGTAATGGATTGGTCACAAATATAGCAAGAAAAAATCCAATGTGTTACTATACCATGCAGGGGTGTCAATCTTCCTGATTTATCCAGAATTCCGGTTTATCATTCTTGAATGAAAGAGCAATGGCTTCTGACCAAAATAAAAGTTTTTGATGAAAACCCTCAAGAAATGGCAAAGTTATGGTAAATTTAATCTGCTCTGTAGGATTTTCTTTAACGCAAACTTAGTTAATTAATGAAACAATGTGGTTCGGTTGCATACTATTTTCAGGATTTTAATTTGGCCCTGTTGACACCCCTGTTTATGATATGTTGGTGTATTTCATAGGTAACCATGACAACATATTTGTTCTTCTGTCTCTTATTATTTACTGTTGAGTTCTATTTCATCTTTCTAATCATCAAATCATTTGATATATATATATGTCAAAAAGTTGTCACACTTGATAAAAACAGTTATAAAACTGGGGAAACATTATTTAAGTCTAAGCCAAGACTTGGTCTCGGTGTTTATTTTACATAATAAAAATGCATAATGACAATGAATTAACGATTTACGTATATGCTACTTTTATATGCATATTTTCCAACATGACTTGTGCAATGTCTATGTAGGTTTTACATAATTTATTATGATTAGTGATATATTAAAATTCTTATTTATGCTTTGCATATTTTTGCTTTAAATCTATACTCGCAGGCGAAAGAAACAACGCACTTGGTTTAGGTATCATCCTTTAAAATATGAGGCACACATTGTTTTATGACTTTTGATAGTCAAAATTTAATCAAAATATGAACTTTCATTTCCGGTTTGGCCTTTTGGCTATAAAACACTCATAATGATTTTCAAGTCAAGTCTGGAGTTACATATATCTTTTGCCTGCCAGTATAGAAGTATGTGCTTTATGAATTGTTTTTTTCGAAATTGTTAGATTTTTAATAGAATCTGATGTTAATTTCTATGACTTACATTCAGGATTCTGTAGAGATTACATTCCATAATTAGTTATGCGTGGCTCATTAAGGGCTGTGTGGTCGTGGTCTATCATGCCATAATTGCTTTAAACTTGGAATCTATTCAGTGATACTTCCTCCTTTATGGGGAAATATTGTCTCCACTACATGATTGTCTATAGATTACTGTAAAATCATTATTTTTCGAGGAAGTTGAATTTTCGTTCATTTCATTGTTGAACTCGACCACAAAATCAAATCCCCACGTTTACTCAACATCTTAAATTCAGATATGGGTTTACCCTTTCATGTACTGTAATCCACAAATTTATGACCCCAAGAAAATGCAATTTTTATAGATCAAAATCAACGAAATTTAATATCCACAAAAATATGTGATTTTACAGTTTATCTCTTACATTCCTAAGTATTTATTTTTCGTGTTGTTAAAGTTGTTGTCTGTTTTTTCATAAAGGCCTAAAATGTGTTAGTTTACAGTATTTTGACATCCTCTATAAATTCGCGACCGCCCCATCTTTTTATAGCTTTTTCAAACAAATTTCAACTTTATTAAATACTTTTAAAAAGCCGTTGTTCATGTTAAAAGAAATCCAAGGAATATTCTGACAAATCCAATTGTTTTGTCACATTGCATAATAAATATTTTTTGCTTCATCATTGATGCATATAGTTGTTTATTTATAGTTTGTTTACCGATACATATGCGACGAAATATTTTGAGATTTAAAAAAAAGTAGCAGAGGGACACAAAGATGAAGCAAATGGATTTTTACACTGATTAATTTAAGGTCAATTGAGAAAGCAAGTTCTTTACAACTCATATTAAATACTCCAAATACCTCATTCCGTGGCCATCACCACGAGGATAGGAAAATCTCAAGTTGAATCCAGGGGTGGTTTTCAATATTGATGTTACTTGACTTAAGGATAAGGACAACCAATCACATCAGACCATATTAAACTCTTGGTCAGTAACAGGCGATATGATTGGCTATCCTTATTCTCCAATTAAATAAGATCAATATTGAATACCATCCCAGGGCAACTATTGTTCTGATATGTAATTGTTTTTAAATGTTTATTTCTGAAATTCAAAATGGATACAAGGATACTATATCATACTCTGTGACATCTTATATTTTCTGATCTTTTCTTATGTATTGTTAATGCAAATATTTTGTGCTTCAGAGCTAGTTTCAAACTTAAGCAAATGTGATAGTCTGTAATTTCTTCTTACAGTTTAACTTTTCAAATTCTTATGTACAATGTTTTTCCAAATTAGTTGCACTTATCTTTTTTATCTTTTTTTGTACATCTCAGGTCATGTTTTTGCAATGACAATACTTTCCACATTTTCTTGTCAATTTTTGTTTTGACTTTTGTGAATGTTAGACATTGTGTTATATTCAGATTGTTAGTTTGGTTGACGATATTTCTTGCATCTCTGCATGGGTACAAGAGTGTTTTTGTTGTTCTAAATGATAGTACAAGTATATTTATATCACCGTTTATGCCCTAGAAGCATGGGTACTAGAGGAATTTACATCAGTGTTTTCGTTGTTGTAAATGGTAGCACAGTATATTTATATTACAGTTTTCATCCTAGTATTGCACGCGGCTGTATTGGACGCGCGGTCACACCGGCAAAAAATGGGTCAGATGCAAAGTTACAAAAATGACAAAATAATTTCAATTTGGCTGTTCCAGATTAACCCATCAGAGACTTTCGAAAAGGTCTAAAGCTTTGTCAAGGTAGAATATGATTCTGGGTTGATAAAGCGCCGGCAATACTTGGAAGAAAAATGGTATTCATTTGTACACTGTATAACTTTCACATAATTTCCACGGTGCCTTTGTGCAACATATCTCTCGCATTAAACATTTGTTTTTGTTTGTTCAATGTTGAATAAACTGGATCTTTATCAAATCCACTGAACACTTTGTTTCTGTTATTATTGTGTGATTGTTTCCGCCTTGATGGCGAAGGAGTCGAGTGTGATAGGTCTTTGGCTCGATCCTAAAACCGCAACTTACGCAAGGTTGTTAAAATTTTTACTGGTACTGGTGTCAGGATAATGTGACTGGGTAGTCTCCCCTTGCTTGACTCTGAGCAAAGTTAATTCCAGGTAACTGCTGGCTTGCCTGGTGTCAGGATAATGTGACTGGGTAGTCTCCCCTTGCTTGAAGCTCAACAAAGTTGGTTCCAGGTAACTGCTGGTTTGCCTGGTGTCAGGATAATGTGACTGGGTAGTCTCCCCTTGCTTGACTCTGAGCAAAGTTAATTCCAGGTAACTGCTGGCTTGCCTGGTGTCAGGATAATGTGACTGGGTAGTCTCCCTTGCTTGACTCTGAGCAAAGTCAATTCCAAGTAACTGCTGGTTTGCCTGGTGTCAGGATAATGTGACTGGGTAGTCTCCCTTGCTTGACTCTGAGCAAAGTTAATTCCAGGTAACTGCTGGCTTGCCTGGTGTCAGGATAATGTGACTGGGTAGTCTCCCTTGCTTGACTCTGAGCAAAGTTAGTTCCAGGTAACTGCTGGTTTGCCTGGTGTCAGGATAATGTGACTGGGTAGTCTCCCTTGCTTGACTCTGAGCAAAGTTAGTTCCAGGTAACTGCTGGTTTGCCTGGTGTCAGGATAATGTGACTGGGTAGTCTCCCCTTGCTTGACTCTGAGCAAAGTTAGTTCCAGGTAACTGCTGGTTTGTCTGGTGTCAGAATAATGTTGACCAGCGACACTAAAAATTACATATGAGGGGCGTTTTAAAGTTCAAGGAAAAGTGCTCTATGATATATAATACTTCAACTTTGGCATTTAAATAGAACACTTCATGATACGCCGTACGTACTGCAATATGAATCTAACTCTTGAGTCAGTATCATACATAATGGCACTGCTACAATAGTAACATCAAAAAAGGCTCCCGGCACAGTGTTTTAGCTAACTATACGTTGTTAAAATGTTATGAATACATCTCAGTCAGTGAAATGCCACAATAACAACGATGTTTTTTACTTTCAAAATATGCATCGCTTGAAGGGTTACACTTTTGCGGGGTCCCTTTGCAAAGCGTTAAAGCACCACAAAACCAAGCGGAAACGTTTCACACAAATGCTCATGTCTGATTTACAGCAGGCTGTTCCTTTCTGTGATCATCTGCAGAAGCAGCAGCACTACCGCGGGCTGTCTGGAACTGTTTATTTAATTCATATACAGTAAAACCTCGTTATCTCGAGGACCCATCGGGACAAGCCAAATGCTCGAGTTAAGCCAGGTGCTCGAAATATCCGAAGTCAATGATGAATTATTGTTATGACTAATTGTAGCTGTGTTTATATGAAATTTGCTCGAATTAGGCCGGTTGCTCGAATAATCGCTGCTCGTATTATCGAGGTTTTACTGTACATGTGTCCTACTTAGTGACATGCAACCTTCTTCACATTCAGCGGTTATCATTTCTTATGTTTCAAATCTAGATTTTCCTGCCAAACGACAAACACAGATCAAATTTCAATGATTTTCTGACATTTTGACAGGTTCTTTTAAAACGGCGCCAACAATATGATTGCAGGAATAAAGTGGACAAAATGGTGTTATGCTGCCCCACTCGAAAGTTTTGTGTAGTCTATTTTGTTATTAATTATTTGGCAGCTGTTATGTATGGAAAAAATGTCGATTTCTACAATGCAACGTCAAATTTTGTACCTGGTGACCTTCCTAACTTTACCATAGATACAATTAGGACGACACCTTACTATGAAGTATTGATCCATTGAGAACAAACTGCAATAACAATTAGCAAAAAAAACATTTAGCAAAAAGTTGCCAACAAAGTCATATCTCGCTGGATAATTTCCAATGATTACATATGTGCGATTCATGGATGTGAACACAGTTAATAATACGGAACTGGAAGTCACATCATATCACTAAATTAAAAAAAGGAAACAAAGGGACCTATAGAAACTACCCAGTTTATATAGTTTTATCCATATTTGGCTTTCAACTCGTATTGGTCATTTTCGGGCAACAGTCAGATGCGTCCCTGCATACTAATGGCGTGCACTAAAATTATCATCTTCCATACGATTTCTTACAATGTTTTTGCTTAAATATGGTGAATATGAGTACCTAGTGTATAAACAATCGATTGTATGACAAAGCCTGACAATTATTGTGCACTTGTATAAGACGAATACTTAGTAAGCATTTAGTGACGTCAAGACATCACGCATGAACGATCAAACCTACGGTCTTCCATTGAATCACAATGTTTGCCTTAGATGTATAGCATAATGTTCCATAGTGCAAACAATTACACATGAACGGCTGTGTTTTGCCTTTGCCTTCGACAATACATGAGAATTGTAAATGCTCAAGATTCTCTAATATTCGGTCCGTTTCGTCATTGTTAAATGCAATGAAAGCAAAAATCAAATGTTGAAGACTGATTTATCTCTATGAAGACTACTTAACTGTGTGAAGAGCTGTGTTACTTTAGTAAAATATTTTCGCGTTTTTCTCTCGCCGTAAGTGAGCGGCTCACTATCATACCATGCTACCACAGATAAAGGACTAAAAGCAATGTACGATAGACAATTGAACTCAGCTGAATGTTATTGTTTTTGAACAACACGTGTGTAAGATATCACAAAAAATGTTACCCTGTATTTCTTTTTCGTTTCAGTATAGATGTGCATTAATTGTACATGTATATCCGTTATATTTGCCATTAGAATTTCACCTGGTGATAAATTCCACCTTCAGGTTGAATGATTTATGTATACCAGACATGTTTTAAGGCCTTCGTAAAACAATTGATACATTGAACACTAATTATACTTCCCAGAGGTTATTGCTGCTGGTAGCTTACTTGGTAACACTTCAACATATGTCAATATACACATGCATAAAATTCAGCTTTATCAATTAATCATATGGTTACAATGACACCACAGGTACAAAAAGATCATGTGATCCAACAACTTGCACTCCATATCGTCCTACTACCAATATGCCAGTAACCAACGCATTATCCAGTCAAGCAACCACACTCCATATGGTCAAGCAACCACACTCCATATGGTCAATCAACCATATTACATATGGTTCAGCAACCACACTCCATATGGTCAAGCAACCACACTCCATATGGTTCAGCAACCACACTCCATATGGTCAAGCAACCACACTCGATATAGTCAAGCAACCACACTCCATATGGTTCAGCAACCACACTCCATATGGTCAAGCAACCACACTCCATATGGTTCAGCAACCACACTCCATATGGTCAAGCAACCACCCTCCATATGGTTCAGCAACCACACTATATATGGTCAAGCAACCACACTCCATATGGTTCAGCAACCAATGCATTATGCAGTCAAGCAACCAACACCCCATATGGTCCAGCAACCGCACTCCATATGGTTCAGTAACCAACGCATTATACAGTCAAGTAACCAACACTTCATATGGTTCAGTAACCAACGCATTATACAGTCCAGTAACCAACACCCCATATGGTTCAGTAACCAACGCGTTATACAGTCTGGCAACCAACACTTCATATGGTTCAGCAACCATCACTCCATATGGTTTAGTAACCAACAATCCATATGGTTTAGTAACCAACGCATTATACAGTCAAGCAACCAACACTCCATATGGTTCAGCAACCAACACTTCATATGGTTCAGCAACCAACACTCCATATGGTTCAGTAACCAACACTCCATATGGTTCAGTAACCAAGGCATTACACAGTCAAGCAAACAACACTCCATATGGTTCAGCAACCAACCCCCGATATGGTTCAGCTACCAAAGCAAAGTTTTAAAAATAAAAAAGTAAATGTACATGTCAAGATCACAATGTTCAGGACCAAGGCATTGTCGAGTGTACCCTAATAATGAAATTATAATACCCTTTCAACGATATATTACCGGTAGGCTTACTACTTACTTATTCGCGTTTCCTGTACGATTTATTTCAATAGGTTGGTATGTTTTCTATTTAAGAAATAAAAATCTGTTCACATATTTTGTCGGTGAATAAAACACGGGCAGGAATTCGGATGCCGAAAAATTATACCAAGAGTGCGTACCAAGAGTGATTTAATTTTCCGCATCCGAACAAGTGCCCGTGTTTATTCACCGACAAAATACAAGAACAGATTTTTATTTATTTATTTATTTATTTATTATTAATTTATTTCAGAATTGATTATCAGAAGTTTTTATGAAACTAAGTTTCGAGAGTATTCTGGAGTTTTTAAAATAGATGCGTCATAGCTGAAACACTGGATACTCGTGCAACTCGCATTGTTTGTGACTGGTTGAAGTTTTTACTATAAAGTTACGTTCATTCATTCATAAATATGTCACGTGATACGGGGCGTAAATATTAACAGCCAATTTGACAGGTATGTTTTATTGCGGTAATAATACTTGCACTGGTTTGCTCTATGCGTATATGGATTAATCTGCAGCTCGTGTTAGAATCAAGCTTATTGTTTGAACATGTGTGTGCAGAATCGTCTGTATTCGTCGCAAGCACATGTTGAATGATAGTCTTATTGTTAACTACGATTCATTAGACTAGTTAATACCCTTAAACTAAAACGATTGAACATTTGTCAAACTTTATATGCAGTGTCAGATGTCACCTCACCCTGTAGATACAGTTACAAGATATATACTGGTACATGTACACACGCCACGAGCAGCACTATCAATTTCACTAACCATCTCATTCAACTTGTTTGCCTGTGGCTGTTACCATTAGATATATAATCACCGTAGAAATCCGACTCCTCACTTCAAACCCTAGTAGTTCAAACGGATCACTTGGAAACATGAATGCTTATACTGCAGTGTTGATGTTTGGTTTGGTTGCCTGTGCTGTAAGCACGACTGTGGACATAGATAAAACAGGAGATGTGGCAAAGAAAATGGTCAATGTTGCTGTAGCTGGCCTCGGTAGCGACTATAAACTTGGGCTACCACCGGCAATCATATCTGCCAAGATGGAAAAGGTAAGATTCGTAGCTTTTTCGATAATCCACATACATATGCATCTTTGATAACGTATCTTTATATATGATTCCAACCCAACCAGCAGCTGTACCCTTGTACACATCTAGGAAAGGAAGGTGTGCTTGATTTAATGTTAACTCACAGGTAAACCAACTAATGTTATATGGCATTCCGATGAAGAAATTGGTGCGACCGTTATAATCTAGTTTTTATCTGGTGACAGTGACGTAACCGTTTATGTGTACACAGAAGATTACAACCATTGTCTGAATAGGTAGTGTGAATATAGTTTGTTAGTTTAGCATTAAAATTATGGCTGTCTGTTTAAGCCTTTATAATTGTTCAAAGTTCATGTACATAATGCCATTCATTGCAAGGTGAGTATATGTTGGTATGGGGGATATGGATGGTTCGTTCTATGTCTGACTCTTGCGTAGTTGGCTAGGCGCTGTCGTCGTTTCTGTATAGCTTTGGATTGTCTGTGTGCTACAGTATTCAAACGTGTACTTATATTTTAAGCCAGTGTTTCTTCGCGAGAGTATGTTGTTTATCACTGCCATCGCCCGATTCGATATGACGTGCGTTTTTCAATATTATGCTTGTTTTTTGTCAATAAAGACAAACTCGTAGGTCGATCATGTTAAAATAACCAATGGCCAAACAACAATATCATAAAAAGTACCTTACAATACATCAGCGTATTTCACCATCATCAACATAATTTTCTAGCAAAAAGTGACCAAAAACCATTTATTGTTTTTGTGTTTCAAGACTGGTATTATTTTATATATCATAATGAAACTACAAAAATATATTGTACGATGTATTAACTTTCATGCATTTTTCAGCTCGCCGTGGGACAATTTTATACCGTGGTGTTCAAGACAGTGCGGAAAAGTGCTTCGGGTGTAAGTTAAACATAATATTCTATCTACTCCCTAACACAGGTCGCTGTATCATTGAGTGTAGAAATAAAAATAAAAAAAATTGTAAAATTAATATAGAATCTATGAATATATAAATTTTACAAAATATTTGTTTTCTCTTTATCATTGATACAGTAACCTGTGCTTCCTAACTGCATTATATTTCATATTCTAACAAAAAGCGGTTTCAGCTATATACACATAGAGGAAACAAAGGTGTGTAACACAGCTACGGCAAATAACTTTAACAGCGTTCCGATGAAGAAAATAGTACAGCTGTTACGAGTATGTATTTGTGTGCTGTCAAATATAGAATATTGGCTATGTTAGAATCGAAATAATGACTATTTACCTGTAATTTATCTATAACAAAGAACAGTCACTTGTTCGCATGTGTACTATATATCACCCGTGCTACGCACTTACTTAATTACTACGCACCCGAACCCGTGACTGTGCATTATTCTACGATAAAACACAAGTACATAGCTCTATATTCATTATTTCTTACTTTTGTACGTGCACTGTGTCTGTTGGTTAATGGTAAATACAATCTTATGTGGTGCTTGACCATATGGTCCAAGTGGTTTATACGCTTGCTCAACTAGTTCAGGCGTTTATCCAGGTGACCTCGTGTTCGAAGCGCTTGAACACGTTGTCTATGTGTTTATCCAAGTGGTATAGGCGCTTGAACACGTTGTCTATCTGTTTATCCAAGTGGTCTAGGCGCTCAAACACGTTGTCTATGTGTTTATCCAAGTGGTATAGGCGCTTGAACACGTTGTCTATGTGTTTATCCAAGTGGTCTAGGCGCTTAAACACGTTGTCTATGTGTTTATCCAAGTGTTCAAAGCGCTTAAACACGTTGTCTATGTGTTTATTCAAGTGGTCTAGGCGCTTAAACACGTTGTCTATGTGTTTATCCAAGTGGTCTAGGCGCTTAAACACGTTGTCTATGTGTTTATTCAAGTGGTCTAGGCGCTTAAACACGTTGTCCTAAGTGTTTATCTGGCTCGTCTAGACGCTTAAACACGTTGTCTATGTGTTACTCCAGGTGGTCTAGGCTTTTGCCTGCTAAACAGCAAACAAGTGAGTACAATAAAGCAGCATTTTGTACATGTATCCCGGACGGGTGTTCTCATTACTAAGCCAATGATTTGTTTTGGAATAAAGCTTAGTTATACCCGTGCCATAAACATGGCAATACCTAGCGTCGCAAATCCCAAAATTGTTGGATTCTTAATACATTGTTATATAACAATAACGATTGATTAATACGTGGCCTTATCAATATGGAACTGCCTGGTTAATATCATCACAAATGGTTTTTTACAGCGATTTTCCCTTCTTTTTTGCTACAAGTAAACGGTACCATCCCAATTTGAAAAAGGCTATACTTTTTCCAAAATTTGAGGGGAGAAATTCCTAATGAAGATTTAAAAATAGGACATAAAATGACAAAGGCATGAACAATTTGACAAGATGTCAAGCATAAAAGTTTACAGAAACCAGTAAACAGTCACATGTAATTTTTTTACTGTTTTATTTGGCCTTTCTGCTTCATGTAAATTCCCAATTTCAAGTTGGACGACGCGAAAATTCCCAATCTAAACGAACCCTGATCCTTTCCCAAAGAAACAAAAACAATCACCACTGGGTTATAACCTGTTGGCGCTCAGCGTATAAAGATAATTCCTGGTTGACCAAGGATCATAATGTAGTGACAGGAATGACTCCACATCACTGGGAGGGGTGGGGGGGCTAGAAATCATACTTTCATGTAATTTAGTTTCCAATATTTGAAAAAATATATTAGTCTATTATTTTCATCATTACAGGCAAACCAAAGAAGGAAATGTACCGGCGTTATTTACCAGAAGATCACCGATCAATATCTTGAACTGGAAGAATTCCATTGTGTCATGCAAGGAAAGGCACCTCGTTTACTGTAATTGATAGCACCGAATATAAATTATCGGATGAAAATTACAACCGTCAGTTCTGATTGAATAAAGAACTGTACGTTATAAAGTTGTATTTTGCTTATTTATCTTGTCTCCCCTTCATTAGTATGAAGCACATGGTATTGAGTTAAAATAGACCTTAGTAACCCTCATATTGTGTATCTAAACTACTGTTACCTATTTTCTCCGTTTAAAATTTGGTACACATGAATCATGCAAACACGTGTTCAACGGGTACGATTTAAAATGTTTTTAAGCTTCATTCTTGGCTGTTGTGCAAAAGTGTGGCCATCGTAGCTCAATGGTTAGCGCGCTTGCCGTCTTATCTAGCGACTCGGGTTCAAAACCGGGTGGAGGCACACACATATATGCCTGCCATATTTCAGCGGAAAGCTGACTGGCAAATAAAGGGCGATTCTTAGACCTAGAACAATCCATATGTCGAGCATACGCATGTCATTTACAAATTATTTCACCAACAATACACCATCCATTTAAATAATGAATGACCCTCATTTGTTACAATTAAGAAAGCAATAAAAACAATCGAAATACAAGAAACACGTAAATGTATACTGAAATCCATATATTCTTGTACCATACAAAATAAAACAATCAAATAACAATAGTTAAACAATGCGCAAACTTGAAATCAACAAGACTATTTTACATACTAATTAAGTGAATATATATAAATACGTACATGTAAATAATGCGGTATTTTACCTGTCAAATTAAACAGTACCATACAGTACGAGGGGATTTCTGAAAGTTCTGATAACTGTGTGATAACTTTACATTGGTGGTCAGAATATTTAAAAGTGAATATTTTTTGAAAGATACAACCTTCCTACACCGAAAATATATCATCAAATTAATATCAGATGGCCCTTGGAAGGGTTAACATTATTGTCAATTGGTTCCATAATTTCAATCAGATTTGTTTGGAATTTACACATATCTTGTAGTATATACATGTGTATCTTATGCCAAATGAAAATTGTTGTTCTGACAGCGCCAATGACTTAGGATGAAAAAGACCACGACCCAAATGTTAATGAAAATAGCCATTTTACCGGAAATAAGCAATTTACGTGTTATTGCATTGTTCTGTTGGACGTGTACATGAAAATATAAAACGTGTGACCATTTTGTACATACATAATTATGCTATGTTTATTCCTACTAAATACGAATTCTGAAATATTCATAATTTCATCTATACAGCAGATTAAGAATATGACCCAAACCATGTATTGTTTGAATATCAAAAAATAAACATTCTCAGAGATAAAATGATACTATTGCTATGAATGTCTCGCCAAAAAATTGATCTTTGTCCACTTTAAAAAATTCTGACCAACCGATGTAAAGTTATCACTTGAGGTTATCAGAACTTTCAGAATGCCCGTCGTAGCTGCACACTACAAAACTCTTCCTCACCTTTCTGACGAAGACTTATCTTTACACGCGTATAAACCAGATCACTGTACGACTGATTGGGATACTATACAAGCCAACTTGTATGACTTTTTGTGATTGAAACATTCGATAATTTCCTATCACTGTACGACTTATTGCAACATGCACTTATAATTCAACATGCACTCCTAATTGCGATAACTGGAAGTTGACTCGTTTATACATTGTGCTATAATGTGCAGCTATAAAAAATTAAACTGTGTACTTATGTATATTTTGACAGGTTAAAAACTGCATTATTCTATACTACATTAACATACCATTTTCAAAATTATAGCGAGGGTTGATAAGCAAGAAATCTGAACAAAAATAATATCAACTAAGACGCAAACATGTGTATATAAAAGATCGTCACCTACACTTTTATAGCAGTGGCCAAGTGCAAGAAAATAATTATGTACATGTTTCATGCTTGCATTTGTTTTATGTTGAACAACTTAATTATCAACCCTCGAAATAGTTTAGGTATCTTCACAGGGTATAGACGCATATTATTCTTATGTGTGTGCGAACGCCTTATATCTCATACTCATATTTGTATAATAGATATAAGGCGGTCGCACACACATAAAACAAAAATTATATAAGGAGTATAAAAATTAAATATTTATTATATACATATGTAACAACAACTTGACTAGAATGGTAAACGACTAGATCTACGCTCATACATTGCGCACTTTGTTCTAAAAGCATTAATATAAAGTTGCACTAATGATCTGCGATCGGTTTCTAAAAAACAGATTGGTTTGGAATGTCAAAAAAGGTCCAACATTGACGAAGCATAAACATAACTACACATACGACGCACCATATGTCTTATTAAATAGCAATGGATCACAGTATGGTATCATTTACAGTTTAAAGCTTGTTGTTCAAATTGCATGAAAATACACAAATTCAATTGCAAAAAAAGATATCTCACAAAATTCTTTAAAATGTTTAACCACCCATCTGGCGCAATTGAAAGAGTGATCATGGTTTACCTGGCCATGTTGTTGTGTTACGTTGTCTTAAACTGGCACCCACTTGAATATTAAAAATATACAATTTTGGAAAGTAAAATTGTATCCGACGACCAGTTTCCTATAGACTACGGTCATGGCAACCATATAAATAATATGAGAAGATGTCAGGGAAAAATAAATTCCAGGAAAAAGTAGTAAGTCAACAAGGGGCTGTGTGTACCTTAATGGTACATGTACAAATACCAAACAATTATTCTAATGTCTAATTAATAAACTATGCCTGTCGACATCACTTAATGATTTAATAATGTATACAATATATAACAATGAATACGACAAAAAAGGGTAGATAACTCATATACTACTCAACACCTGACATGGGTCAACGAACCAACACATGTACCCATGTCCGTTAAACATTCACTTAACAAAGTTTACTTTGATATTGTGTAAGTATCCAAAAATTAGTTTACAAACTGCTTAAATTTCTAAAAAAAACAATTGGTATGCTTTGGTACAGGATGTCCAGTAAAATGCGTACTTAAATATGTACAGTCTTTCCAACGAAAGATCATACTGACGTACGCCGATCGCCTTTTTTCTTTTCAAAATGGCGGCTCCTATAGGCAATTTAGCTAAGTGTCAGTTCCATCCTCCCGTATTCTTTGTTCCAACTGACTGTGGTTCAACTGGAAATGATAACATGTACAATCTTTGTCTTATTTTCGATATCATGCTGTGCTGTACCCGAATTGACTATTTAAAGCAGAACACGCGATTATTAGCAATTGTATATCAAATATTGAAGCAATCTAAATTGCATAATTATATACGGAACATTACGTTATCTGAAAATTCCAGCTCTCCATCTTTATTATTTCGCAAAATATCTTCAAGGAAAATTGATTGTTCTCAAATTTTGAGCAGTATATGAATACGACGCATCACACGTGTTTTGTGTTCCCATGCTAAACTATTCTTAGTATTATTCTAAACCGTAGAACTACTTGGCAAACTCACTTAAAGATTTTATTAAGTGCGTAGTGCGAAACCTCATCTTTGTTTCTATTTACAAAATAGCAAAGAACAGAAAATTATGCAGTACCAAAATACAGAATATATAATAATACACCTCTATATACATTATTCGTTCTCGTATCTCAGACTAACTGAATGTCAAATCAGTTTATCCATTATGGTTCATTTGTAATATTCTGCACCGTTGTTTCCTTTGATTTGATGACTTCTGTACATAAAATCCGTTACAATAGCAACTCCAAAATAGGCATTAGTATCTCGCAGTAGGTATTGAATCGCCCAAAAAATAGTTGTATCTGAACATCAGTTAGGTTTAGCCTCCTACACCGTTCACTCTATGTCAACCGACATTGTAGGCAGAAACAACTCTTCGAGAGGAGAAACTCGACGGAGACGTTGAAAACCTGACGTCGACTACGGCTTTCATCGCGACCTTTGCCATAATGTTGTAGGTTCACAAGACGAATTCAGCGATACTCATGGACGAATACCGGTAACTGACCATGTAAGTTACTTTTATCAACAGTTCACACGTAAACCAACAGTAACACCTTGCATAACATCCATTGCAACGTTTTGGTTTTGTCAAGTCTTTTTGCAAGTAGATCAATATTGTCTGTCCATTTTGAATCGTCAATGTTACTGGTTCATGTGATTGACCCGTACTCACATTACCACGCAAAAAAGTTTTATGCATCAGATAATTATCTGATTGAGAATTAATCGTCATATTGCGACATCCTTTTGAACACGGGAATCTGAAATTGTTTAGCTTCGTAATTCATTATCCATCGTGGTCCTAATATCACCTTTCCATTGGCTACATCACTCCAAACACCTTTAGGGATATATATATCTCGCGTGGCGACATCGTCTATTTCACCCTCACAAAGTATAGGAGCCACTAGATACGCATCCATCAAGAAAAACTGATCGTCGATCAAGAATGTATTTTTGTCTTTTGAATGGTTCCACCACATTGGGCGGACAATTGGCGCCCCTTTTAATATCTCATCTTTTGCCTGATCAATTACGTCTAGAATGTCTTCGGTATGAAATTTTGTCAAATTCTTAGATGCTTCAATCACTTTCTTGTCGTATTTCCAAGGTTTGACAGTGTATCGAATGGCTGGTAAAAAGGCCGACAGTTGCATCCACCGAATGAAGAGATCGCGGCTTGGCAGGATGAAGTCACCGCCATCATGTGTTTCTTCAGTAATAAACCCGTCTGACAATATAAACGGATATCCCATAAGTCCTAAGTTGAGTACATCCGGAATAACATTTCGTAGACAGAATTTGTTACCGCCGGGAATAATTGATGAGGAAACGCTGACTAGACTGGTTATGTGCTGAGACTGGGATGTACTCTCTACTACAACATTTCCCAATGAAGCCATAAGATCTGCAAACATTAGTTTTACTTTTGTAGGGCTAATATTGTCAATATGAAATACCGGACTGTGTGGAAACCAAGACGACGATCCGTACACTAGTCGGAATGTGTTGATATCGTACTCGGACGCTAGATGGCGCACTTTCGATGCGAACCAATCCTGTGCGGCAGGGTTAGAAACATCCAACATGGCGCCTACACCATGCTCCCATTTTAACAACGCTGGAACAGTCCCTCCAACATCCCTTACGAAGTAACCTTTTTGCATGCCTTCAACAAAGCTGCTAGAATGGACGCTGAAAAACGGGTAAATATTCAACGATAAATCACACCCTGCAATTGCCACTTTGGTTATCAGTCCAGTCATATTATCAAAGCTATTCTTATCGAAGCTTAGGTCGCCAAATCGCTTCTCCCATCTGCCGTCAATTTCTATAGTACTGCATTTCAGTTCATGTTCCATAATAGAGTTTGCTACATTTTGCACTACCGTATCGTTCAATTCAAAATTAGCCGCATCTGACACAGTGGACCAATGTGGACTTTCCAGCAATATTTTCTCTGGCATACTTGTTAAAGTTGGGTAGAAACGTTTTCGAATAAGCGAGTGTGTGCTTTGTATGTCCACACCGTTACATACTGTGTACTTAAATGTTTTCATAGGAGCGTCCTCAACGTCGTTATAAAAGTCACCAGGAGCTTTGCCAATGACACAAAACGATCCACGTTGTTTAGTGTTCCAACTAATTTCTAAAGGATAATTGGAATCAACAACGACAGCTTCTCCACGTGATGACAGCCAGTAATATTCTACAGCCGATGAGAACGTCCCACTTCCATGATGTTTAGATTTACTTACAGTGAATGTAAACTGGGTGGATGTTATCGGCCATTGGCTTCGGGTCATATTAAGAGGCCCATACCAATAACCGGGGCCAATATCGTAGCAATCATACGCGGATGTTCCCGGTAAGAGGTTCCACGTTATGTTGTAGCACTGGGTATTCTTTTGCAAGAAGTAGGCAATATCTAATTGCCCATGTGATTTCCACTTAAGGCATGTCTTGTCCATTATATTCTTATAGTTTTGATAACAATGCGTGGGCATTTTCCACGAAGGAATACTACGACCGATAACTCCTCTAAGTGTGTCTTGATTCTGTATGTCACTTAGACTCAGAATTCGTGGTTTAGCGTCAAAGAATACTTTCTGTGACGTAGCAAGATATTGTCGATGCTCGCTGTGAAAGTGAAGTCCGACAATCACAAACGAAAATGTTAACAGAAATAAGGCCAGTACGAGTAGATGCAGCTTATACTTCTCTAGCATAAAATTGCGATTGTCCCACAGCTGAAACATAAGACAAAGAAGGTTAATACAATGCATTGTATAAAGTATTGTTAAAGCCACATTATCTCTCCCAAAACTTTTTTCCGATCATCCAGTAAATATACTAAATACAAGGAATAAGAATGTTTTTCACAAATGACCAATAATAATATCTGTCGAAATAGTATGCCAAAAATCACATTTAGTAATACAAATGTATGTATGAAAGACACGATACTTGTACAAGTTATCACTAATAAGTATAAAAGTCGGGTAAATTGATACTAGTACGATATTATATTCCACACAAGAACCTTAAAACATACACACGCCGCACAAGGTCAGAACGTAGTTAATATAAGCATTGGTTCATAAAAATGGATTATATTGTCACTGCTGCAGCTTACTATAAAAAGTCGTACATGTACCAAAATGTTTTAAAGCCACATTATCTCTCACAAGACCTTTTCTCCGATCATCCAGTAAATAGACTAATTACACGGACTTAGCATATATTCACCAATGACTAATATTTGACGAGAGAATGTTAAATGTATATGTCGAAATAATATGCCAAAAATCAAATTTAAGTAAAATGTACGGATGACAAAATACTAATTTTGCAATAGTTGCTTCCCTTAGATTATAAATTATGCATCTTTTGTTTACAGTTCATTTTTTTGGAAACAAACCAACTGGAGGTTGTATTTCGTTTTCTTCCATCTTTTCGTTTTCCACCTTTAGGATTCAAATAAAGTGCTCAAAATTCAGGGTTCTTTCCAATGAACATTTACAAAAAAAGATAATAACATATCAGACAGGGAAAGGCAGCACCCGATAGAAACAGCAGACCACGAAAGGCACAAACAAGAACTGTACTTATACACATTGTTAGCTTTGCATGAGAGCTTTGATGACTTTTAATTGTTAACATGCATTTAAATTTGATAATACAAATTGTTAGCTCTGAAAGAGAGCTTTGGTGTCTTTTGATTGTTAACATGCATTTAAATTTTGATAATGCAAATTGTTAGCTGTGCGTGAGAGCTTTGATGACTTTTGATTGTTAACATGCATTTAAATTTGATAATACAAATTGTTAACTTTGCATGAGGGCTTTGATGACTTTTGATTGTTAACATGCATTTAAATTTGATAATACAAATTGTTAGCTTTGCATGAGAGCTTTGATGACTTTTGATTGTTAACATACATTTAAATTTGATAATACAAATTGTTAGCTTTGCATGAGAGCTTTGACGACCCTTGATTGTTAACATTCATTTAAATTTGATAATACAAATTGTTAGCTTTGCGTGAGAGCTTTGATGACGTTTGATTCTTAACATGCATTTAAATTTGATAATACAAATTGTTAGCTTTGCATGAGAGCTTTGATGACTTTTGATTGTTAACATGCATTTAAATTTGATAATACTAATTGTCAGCTTTGCATGAGAGCTTTTATGATTTTAGATTGTTAACATGCATTTATTGTTAACATGTATTTAAATTTGATAATACCAAATGTTAACTTTGCATGAGAGCTTTGATGATTTAAGATTGTTAACATGCATTTAAATTTGATGATACAAATTGTTAGCTCTGCATGAGAGCTTTGACGACTTTTGATTGTTAACATGCATCTAAATTTGATAATCATTAGTTTTGGTGATTTTGGAGCTTAAACACAAAAAGTGCAATAGTCGTAGTCACAGGTAACTGTATTATTGATTAAGAGTAAACATTTCTTTTGTATATATAACTATGAATACATGAATTTACAAAATAATATATTTTTTACTCTTAATCAATGATACAGTTACCTGTGGTCGTAATTACCTGTTTTAAATCATTTTTGCCGAAACAACGAAATCGCCGAACATTTTCCTTCTTCACATCTTCCAAGGCATTAACAGTGCCGTGCTGGTCCATAAATAGAGCAATGGAATCCTTCCGCACTTTAAATGCCTTCGCCTGAACCGAGTCCATGGACGACAGAGACTCAGCATCCTCTCGTCGTATTTTTAATATGGACTTTGGCGGGGTTAGTTCGTTGCTGTATCTGCTTCTCCCAACATTTGCTGGAAGAGATACCGAAGACAATTTCTGACTGACTTGTGATGTTGTGTGTGGAATAATAGCCGGTTCACGAGTCTCAATTGACGATGATTGGTTCTCGTATGGTCCAGCATATTCATCGTCGCATGGTTCATACCCTTGGTTGTCGCAACCACCGCCGACAAGCTCTTCTACATCCTCGCCGTATCCGCTACTTGATTCCTCAAACATATCTTCTTCCTTATCTTCTTGGTCAAAACCTTCGTCTTCATCTGCGGTAACTACAACCTGGGGAATGGAGCTTTCATTATTTGTCGTGGCTTCATTTTCCTCTTCATAGCCATGTTCAATATGAGGTGCCTCCTCGGCGATATGTTCTGGTGGAGATCTTACGACGATAAACTCGTCATTCAGTGGTCCAACTCTGGTACCGTTAATCAGAGCGCTTGTGTCGAAAGACACTTTGCGTTTTCTACCAGATTCGGCAGGTAGAACAAGTCGTTCCTGGCAGAAACTGTGTTCAAGTCGGGCATCCGAAGATATTTTTCTTCTTCGTTGTTGGTGTATCTTCTGTGGCATGTCAGGAGTCATAAGTCCTAGTCGTGCTTCAGAAGAGGATTTTCTATTTTTACTATTTGCAGCCGCTGCGGCAGCACCGGTCTTTACAATCAATCTTTGAACTGGGGATGAAATTTTCCGTCGTGCTGTCTCAGGACTTTGCTCGTATCGGTGTGTTCCTTTCACTCGATCTGGTGGGGAAGTGTCGTCATATTCAATGCCTTGAGCACTTAGCCGCTGATTAGACGGAGTGAAATCGTCTTCTCTTCGTTTTCGTCTCGACATTGGGGAGTTTCTCGGACTGTGTTGTACATTGTCTCTTGTGGGCTCGTGGTTTTGTATTCGCCTTACGGGTGGAGACGGTGATCTAGAGGATCTCTGCTGTGGTGTCGATTGTCTATGTCTTCCGACAGTTTCTTCCGGGTCGATTCTTTCATTCTGCACGGCAATAACCGGTTCAGAGCGCACCGATGGTAAATGTTTTCGTCTTCTGCGGGAAGGACTTCTTTCACAATCAGGTTCGTCGGGAGATATGAGAAAAACAATACTTTCATGTAGCGTGTCTGTGGGTTTATTTGTAACATCTAATTTTAATGATTTAGGATTGGCTAAGCGCTTTGGTTTTGTGTCGTCATATACAATGTCAGGTATTGTGGGTGTCGTGGGTACAGAATTACTTGTGTTGCTTTGACTGCTTTCATTTGTGTTTCTTTCTTTGTCAGGGTTATATCCATTTTCTTGTGTCTGCTTTAAAGATATATCGGATTTGTTAACAGCCGGTTCAGATGGCTCGTGTGTGTTTTCAGTGTCTTGTTCAAACACCTCATCGTCGTTGCTGCTTGACATACTTGGGTGATTATCAGCAACAGCTTCGTGGTCCAACTTTGTTAGATTGGGATCTGAAAAACTGTGTGAGATGACGGTTCGTTTACGCCGACGGTCCGTAGGAGATGGTACCGGTTCAGTGTCGGCCATTATTCTCGTCTTTTCTGAAATACACAAGGAGATACGTGTTTACGATTAATACACACAGTTTTGAACTAATCAAGATCACTCTAGTGTGCTATATAGCTTTCTAACGAAAGTCAAGGTCACATCCGTTGGGATATGAACTTGACTAAACATATATCGTCTCAGCCACATGAACATAAAGATATACACAGCATGTATCCACTGGAAATATCTAGGTTTGCTCGTAAACAGGATACACGTAGTTTTAAAACTAAACAAGAGCGTTCTAACCACTTTCTGTTAAGCTATATTTATAGATATCTAAACGAAAGCAACGTTTGAATTTTCGAATATCTATACATCTATACATCTATACAGAATTGGCAAGGATATGTAACTCGAAAAGAAAGTCATACGGGTTAAATTTTGTTCGGAAATTAGACAAACATTGATCGTATACAAATGTATTTATAGTTTATATTTTGGCTATGTCCTTACTCTCAACGGAATTGAATTAATGAAGGTGAATGTCTAGTTGGAACATTTGAACAATATGTATTACATTGTTTATAACTGCGCCTATACAGATCTAATTCATGTACAAAAGGGGTGAAAGAACGTATCTACAGCCGTTAATATGAGATATGCCAAAAATAACTTCATGACCAGTTCAAATGTCAGTATGGATAGAAATAGAGATCTTGACCGTTGCACGCAGGCATACCTTTGCGTTATATATTGTATTCTGTAAGTGTAAATAATTAATGATTGTTTGATGTATTTTCTAAATGGGGTTATGTCGTTTTCTAAACATTATTGCTGATAATAAACGGTGGTCAGGTGACCGTTACAATGCTTTTGGGTTACTGACCAGTTGCTGACCTCTTCCCCCGCAAAACTGGCCTCTTCTTTCAACATAAATATAATAAGTATAAAGACGGATGGTAAAGGATTCTGGTTGAGTAATCTAAGGGTCAAACACGTTAATCGGTTTTGAACGCACAATACATTATCAGTCGGATGTTTGACCATCAGAGCCTAGCGAGCGAGTCAAAATGAAGTCATGTTTTGTGCTAGTTTATTTACTACACTTTGAATGCGATTTATGGAAAATATTCAACATAATGTGCTGTACAACCCCTTCCCCTTGAGATTTACAGAATCTAATACCGGGGTAACAAACACAAAATTATATATTCTAACACAACCAGCGGTTTCAGCCATATACCCACAGAGGAAACCACGATGTGCATTAATTCCCGATAAAACACAGATACGGCCAATCACTTCAATAGCCTTGCGAGGAAGAAATAGTACTGCGGGTAGCACAGTCACTTGTTCGGGTGCGTATATTAAATCACTCGGGCACCGCACTCGTGTTTGATTACTACGCATCCGAACTATTTGCTTTGTGCTTTGTTCTACGATAAAACACAGTTACATATTCATTATTTATTACTTACATGTGTCGATGATCAGTGATTAGATACGCAATAACCAATTTCCGATTATATTGTGCATGGTCATGTGATATCATTAATTTATACATGTATGTAGAGAACAAATACGACCGGGAGGATATGAAACCGCTTCACACGCGTGCTAACTACTACAAGTTGAACTGTAATTCGTTGTAAACAGTAATGAAATAACGGACGGAGCTCCTTAATAGATCAATTTATCTAAGGTAATGAACGAGGGATGTATGGCAATTTAATGTACAATCGCAAGCCCTGGCTTGTGGTTTAGTGGTTATGTAGCCGGGATCCCACACGGTAGAGTAACAATGTTGAAAAGTATGTCACGTATAAAGACGTCCAGGACTAGTTAACTATAACAATAAAATAGTACATGTATATGAGCCGTTCTCCAGGAAAACCGGGCTTAGTGACAAAATGATGATAAACATCAAACTACAGCATCAAACCGACATGACCCTTTTGAACAGTTTCTAAAAATTTCAGCAAAATATAACATCCAATTACAAAGTTACTGATTACAGTTATCACTCCACTCGGCTTTTTGAGTGACGGCACAAACGTCATTTTGACGTAACGTAAATGGTGTTTTGCATTCCAGTATTTGATCAATTCTTGGCGTAAACCTTTCAAATTTGTATCACATTTTGGAATTGTACATGTATTGTTATTTCAATGAAACATATCAAAATCGTGTATGACTGTTTTAACCACCAACCCCCTCTTTTTCTCAATATGGGTACCTTAATGCAATTGGTTACCATATCAACGACAGAAGTTATTTCTACATAACTCATGAGAAAAATTAAATCTAGGACATAGTTCTATATTATTACAAGTACTTGAATTAATTAAATCATAGAGCATGACATTTCTCTCATTTGGGAGCCTTTTCTAAACCTTATTACATAATTGCTACATAATGTCACTAAGCCCGGTTTTCCTGGAGAACGGCTCATACATGTTGTATATTGCAGAAATAATGTCGATGACACTTTAAAACAAAACTAGAAATATGTACGAAAGCTTACAATATTTCTCCCCTACTCTAACCTAAATTGTTTGTTTACATTGTGTTTAATACATGTAACATTAAGATCAGCTGATATATGTTGATAGATGGCTGTTTTCAGGTAATACAACATAAAACACTACATTCAAATGGATTCATACGTTATTTTATACTTTGTTATGAATCACCAAGCAGTTTTTGTCATCGGATACGCGATCCGTCATGAATCTTGCGGTTTGGTATCACCCTGCCATGTTTAAATGAACGATAACAACTTATACAAAGTGCATTTGGTGTTGTTGTCGTCACAGAGTGACGTCACAGGGTCATTTTAAAACCGGCTACGATTCCAAGAGTATTTGCGTGAAATTGGTTCTAGCAAAGTTAAATTAAGCTAGGAAACTGTGTTTTAAATATGTGGTTCGCAAACAATAAAAAGGGCCCACAGAAGAAAATCGTGAAACATCGGCTAATTCAGTTTTCTCCGGAAAATAAACTAAAACAAAACTAACACAATACAATCAGATTGTAGAGAAGAAGAAAGTGTGTAGTGATTTAAGTAACGACTGCTCTTAAGGCGCTTCGTATGAGCCTATTTTCATGTAAATAGGAACAGGTCATGTTGACCAAACTGAAGTTGAAAAAGCTTGTTTGGCCATAAGTAAAAATTAGTTTTCAGACAGTTTTATTGTTTTCTCAAAATATCGATTTTGTACTTACGACCATCTCATTCTTAGCCAGCGGTTTGTATTGCTATTTTTTCCACGTAAATAAAATAGAAACAAATTTAACTGTGTCATACGCGCGTCAAATAAGAAGTAGGGCGAATATCATGTCTACTATAAACATCAATCAAAACCGCCAAGTTCTGTACTAATTACTCGAAATAGTGACAAAGTGGTATTTTTTGAAAAGTAGAACGCAACCAGAAAGCGTTAAAGTTAATTCATGGTCGTCTTATATAATTTTTTATGAATACGATTATTGAAATGTAAATATTCATTTTTTGCTGAACACGTGTTTGGTTGATATTTGTCTCGAAACCTGGTGTTGTTTATAATAGAACTTATGTTATATATAATATAATAACTCATTTTATGTGAACTATAAGAAATGTTTAATATGACAGACGGACAAAGCATGAAGCAGACGACAGTTTTCCGGTGTGAGCTATGTCACCTGACGGCATGTAAATAAAATAAACGTATTTCATTCTTGCAACCTCGACCATATCAAAAGTTTTCCGTACACAAGGTATATATCAGTTAAAACATTCCATATTATGTGATGAATTGTGTTCGGATGTGAGTGATGTTTTGAGCCATGTATTTTCCTGAAAGTAAATGTCTCATTTTAGGTTTCTCTGCGTCTAAACTTACAAAATAAGGAAATGCGATAAATCGCAAGGTCGTAAGTACACAAACGCTATTTTAAGAAAACAAGAAAACACTGACTGAAAGCAACTCAACCAGCTTTTTCAACTCCAGTTTGGTCAACATGACCTGTTCCGATTTTCATCAAAATATGCTCACAAGAAGCGCATTGTGATGCAGATTGCAAATGTGAATGAGATCTTATAAGATCTTTACTAGCACTTACGACCTTCTCATTCTACGCTGGCGAAATGGCTAACGGAATAATAAGTTCGATCCCTACTCCAGCCGGATCACAAACAGAAATGCTTTTCAGTGTTGCCCCTCCCTAACATAAGTAAAATTACTAACAGTCTTTCGGACGAAACGTTAAGCGAGGTCCCGTATATGATGCTTTGCATCGGCACGTAAAAGAACCAGGGATGCATCTGGAACTAGGGCATCTCTGTATCATGTACTTTCTCCCAAAAACTAAAGTGACTAACCTCTTCTGGGGGCCTCGCCCATATGGATTTTCGGTGGCGAGGATAAATTAAACAAAAACAGAGATAAAAGTAACAGCCTTTCCAGTGTACAATCAGGTTGGGGTTGTATATGGGTCACATGGGGTCAAAAAGTAGGTCACAGGGTTAAATCTTTAAAGACATCTTGTGTAAGTGATATAGGCAGTACTTTTCATCGGATTGTAACATTTGGTCAGAATATTTGTCTTGATGCCAGTTAAGTTGGGATTGTATATGGGTCATCTGAGACCAAAAACTAGGTCGTGGGGTATCCTATAGCATTAATCTTCAGTAGGGAATCTGGTACTCAGATGAGCGATAAAGGGCCACTTGGCCCTCTTGCTTCATTTTTGTTCCATTTCTTACAGATTAAACACGTACAAATGTACGTTTCGCACCCTCTCAATTGTTTCATTTCTAAATGTTTTAATACCTACAAATGTACTTAATTGCCACAACGTTTGTTACCAAATGTGTACGCCCGCGTTTACCTTAAACAATAAATACATATACATTTTTTGTGCGGATATTTTGGGCGTGTAAGTACACTGACATTACGTTATAATTAGATACTTAAAATACGTCCTTAGCATTAAAGTAATTAAAATGTACGATGACGACTTTGATTGAAAGCTTTCGTATTTTCTGATGAATATTAATACTTTTCTCTGTTCGTGCACTCATCTTCAAACGATAATACTTAACATAAATTCATGATTTAATTACAAATATTGTGAAATCATAAATTTCGCGCGGTTTAAATTTCGCGAACTTGTTATTCTTGAGCATTTCGCGCGGTTTAAATTTCGCGAACTTGTTATTCTTGAGCATTTCGCGCGGTTTAAATTTCGCGAACTTGTTATTCTTGAGCATTTCGCATGATTAAATGTTCCCGGGTTTTAAAAATTTAGGAAGATGAACCTTCTATTGTTTTTCCGCCCTTGTTTAATTTCACGAACATAATTTTTCGCGAATTTATCGACTTCGCGAACTTGGCATAGCGCAAATTATTTCCTCGCGAAATTTTCAGATTTTGCAGTAATGATTTTATGTAATAAATTACTATACAAAATGTAAATTAATTAATTGAGGTTTATCTGTTTATTATGTAACGGTATTTATAAATTGTTAATTAGGCTATATAAGTCAATAGTTTTAACCCGCAAGTTAGGTAATGAAAACTGTTTCATGCTTCGACGTCCACCAGGCAGATGGCCTAACATATGTATAATTTTAAGTTTGTATATACGAGTTAGTTAGAAAGTCGGTCATGGGAGCAGGGCCTTTTATAAATTTTAATGCCACCTAACCGCTATCATCACACAACGCTAGCGACATCATTTGACAGCACAACAAGACAAAGTAACCGCTGCACTACTTTTTTCCGCTGAACGCTACGAAGTTATAAGTTATATAGCTGTGTATGCACACCTTGGTGTCCTCTATGTGTATATAGGGGAAACCGCTGGTTGTGATATAATTTGTATAAGTGTCTCTGAATTGTACCTTTATTATGAGATATACGATACAAATTTGAATAGCATCTACTTAATATCACGTTTTGGCTACAGGTTCAAGACCATAAGTATTTTATTTATTTATCGATTTCTATGAAATATACGTCACGCTAAAAGGAACATTATTAGCTTTCCATGAAATACAGGATATTTTTCAGCAGGCTTGACCTTTATTCTAGCGCCTTGTGAAATCTGTATTTTCCACGGTTTCGCTGGGTGCTGAACAAAACAGCACAGCTGATGAAAAAGATCTTACATTTCATGGAAAGCAAATTATTGTACTATATTGGTGACGAATGATGTACTTTAGTTAGTAGTCCAAAGTGTTACCATGTTCGCGTGTCCAACAACCACACTAACAAGTCTATACTTACTTATATGATCACGTGGCCTACAAAGGTATTCATGTTAAACACTGTACAGTCTATGAAATAACATAAGACTAGTGCCACGCCTACTAAAAAGGTCAGTCAATTTGACATTTTAGATATTATCTGGGGGCGATTTTCTTTTTGCCGTATTTGGAAAGGTACCAGTATCAGACAAATTGAAAAAAATGCGGAGTTTTGGCCCAAATTGTGATCTGTTAATGAATCGAAATTTAAAAGGCTTGTCTTATTTATGACACAAAAAAACATAAAATGTATTGTGCCATGTGTCCCTTCATATAAATGTGCAAACTTTCAATTTTCAGTACGGAATAAACGGGCTTAGATTCAACACTGGACCAAATTTGTAATTTCTTTCTTTGAAATACGAACATTGATATTTTTCTGATTGGGAATGTACCTTTTACGGGTGCCAAATAAAGTACCCTGAATAGCTGCTGTATGAGCATATTTACCTCATAAAGACAGGCATCAGAAATAGAGGTACTCGTTTACTTGATTCCAGGACCATCACACTGAGAAAGAACACTGTCCAAAGACAGTTCAGAGGTGACGTGGAAAATTAACTTAGATTCATTGGTATGTCACAAAGATCAGGGCTGGTATTCAATATTGATCTTATTTAATTGTAGAATAAGGATAGCCAATCACATTGTCTGTTACTGACCAAGAGTTTAATATGGTGTGATCTGATTGGTTGTCCTTATCCTTAAGTCAAGTAATATCAATATTGAATACCACCTCAGGTTATCAATTAAAAGCTTATTAAATTCGCGTTTTTTTTTTCTGAGAACACAGTCCATGGGTGGTATTCAATATTGATCTTATTTTATTGGAGAATAAGGATAGCCAATCATATTGTCTGTTACTGACCAAGAGTTTAATATGGTGTGATCTGATTGGTTGTCCTTATCCTTAAGTCAAGTAAGATCAATATTGAATACCACCCCAGGTTATCAATTAAAAGCTTATTAAATTCGCGTTTTTTTTCTGAGAACACAGTCCATGGGTGGTATTTGATATTGATCTTATTTTATTGGAGAATAAGGATAACCGTTCATATTGTCTGTTACTGACCAAGAGTTTAATATGTTGTGATCTGATTGGTTCACGGTCCTTATCCTTAAGTCAGGCAAGATCAATATTGAATACCATCCCCAGATCACATTGTCTTCATAAGAGGAGATAACCCTTTTTCAACACAGAATACAGAGTCATGTGCTTCGTATTTTTATGGTTGCCACACTTCCGCGTCCGCGACAAGGCGGTGTTGCGGGGGTTTCATTACTCAACGTATGACGATTCTAGTTATGATTTAGTTTTATGAATTGATAAACAATTATGTAATAAATAATTAAGCATAATATTTTATTAAGATCTAGTTATATTCACATAGTCATCAATCATTTAAAAGTGCAATATTCATGACAATAGTTATTGTCCTTAATTAAGTGAATCTGGTTAGCCTAATGAAAGGCTTAATTAATGTTACGTGAACAACGTTAATTGGCTACATGTGTGTCGCATTTCCTGTCGCGTATGTATTGCTGCATAAAAGTAATTAATTCACAATTACCGTCAGCTTTGAAGCAATCCACACATTTTGGACCACAGCGTTATGCATACGCGGTAACTTGTGACTGGCTCTAACACGTACCATTATGAAAACAGGCCGGATTATTAAGCTGCTATGCATGTGTTAAACACAATCAGACCACAAGGGCGGATATAAGGGGGGCGGACGCTTTGTCTTTTGTTCTAGATGACAAGCTCTAAATATGCATTTTTTCGTGCTCGCTTTGCTCGAAAAATAACTTCTGATACATGCTGTTTAATTCTACTTGTATTTTTTCTTGCTCGCTTTGCTCGCCCATTTTTCTAGACAGAAGAGACATTTCAATATTTACACTCCCTAACACACCAAATCCTGAAACCGCCCCTGGACCGGATAACAATTGGAACCATAATTATCAAATTATCTGAGTGTACCCTATGTTGAGAGAAAGTTATGAAGCAGCCATGTTAAGCCGCAACGGATATGGTATCACGGGAACTGGTATCCGTGTTTGCTTTGACAACTGTAGAAAAACTTGGTATCAGCTTTCGTAAAGTCATATCCGTTGCGGCTAAATATGACTGCACAACCTTCACTATACATACGGTACACACAATTTGATATACCGAACGTAGGGTACACTCAGAATTTGAAACCATTTGCCTATGACTGAAACTGGTATACCGTCAAGACATGTTCTTAGCAACAACACAAGGCAGGGAACTACATAATTTATACCAAGCAACTGTTCTCTGGCAAAACTCATACGCTAGCATTATGACCATAATTAAAGGTGCTGCCTCACAGATTGGGCTAAATTTTTTGTACATCGTGATTTTCCAACCTAACCAAGTATTGATGTAATAGAAAGTCACTGACGGTTGATTTATGAAATATTTGATGCAAATAAGCAATTTAAACCACACTCGATATCGCCCACTCAATATTTTGTTCTTGAAAAAAACCACTAAGTTTCCTTCCAATATGCTTTGTGAAGTATATCATTCACACGTGATCGAACTGCAACATCAACAAACTACATCGTAAACATCAGTGAGGTATTTGGTTCGTTTTTCAATTCGTTTTCATCGAATGCGAACAAATTTAAGGCAATTTAAGTAATAGTAGTGTTAATTCTATAGGGTATTAATACCCTATAGAATTTTTGATGTAAATATACTAAATAACTACAAAATACCGAAGTTTCTCAAGTTATTTTAGATGTCAGTGATGTTGTTTATTGGATATACAGGCAACTATACTAAAATTACGCGAATATTCAACAATTTTATTTTATTTTTGCAATACACCAATATGTGAGACAGTCCCTTTAATGCATATTGCAATAGACGTATATTTAATGGAGCCAAACGGAAATGGCCGAGCTTTCACGATTGCTACGCTTAAAGCGTATACTGTAAACAACACGTGTCGACTTCTCTGATTGGTTGAATTTGATACCTACGTAGTACTCAAATTAACGATCACAGGGGATATTTGCTTTAAATATGTACTTCTTGTTCTTAAATCTTTTAAAAGCACATAAATTAAATACATATTTTGATTTATTGTCCTCATACGTTTATTACGACAGGTTTTAACGCCTTGTAACCCCAAATATCACTACGGATATTTAACATATGGTTGGACAAGATTAATTGTCTTTACTGTTAAATGCTGGCTTGATTAAAATATACGAGATTTGTCCAGGAAACAATTACAATAGTTCTGTCCGGACAAATCTCGTATAGCAATGCTCGAGGAATATAGATGGCATATATCTGTGCCCCGTCTAAATCATCTGGATCCGGGCCCGTCACTTCAAAACGCCGAAGTTACAATTTTGGTGATTTTACATAAGTATGCATGTAATCGTAAAGACAATGCACAGAACCATCGTCACAGCCTACAAGACATGTTTGCCAGATAGTCGTTTTAAGCAGTTTTCGTGAAATATATAGATGGCATATATATGTGCCCCCCCCCCCCCACCTCATAATTATCTGAATCCGGGGTTGTCACTTCAAAATGCCGAAGTCATAATTTTGGTATTTTAGGGATTTTTACATCAGTATAATCGTAAAAAACGAGTCGCAGAACCATCGATCATCGTCCAATCAGAAGAACCTACAAGAGCTTGTTTGTGGAAACATATCATCAAACCTTCTGTATAGCGTCGGTAAATTACATTTGTAGAAAGGTGTACGTTTGGTTTTTACACACGTTATATGACATGTTTTAAGGACGAAGCTGCACCAAATATTGATGCAAAATTCCAAACATTGTAAGTATGCAATATTTTACTTTTTTTGTTCAGTTCCTTTTCCATAAAATTCTCTATTTGTATTTCAGTTGTGTACGATAACATTTCACAGACATTAAGAACAATGCCGCTACTGAAAACGTAGGTTTTTGTAGCTTCGCCATTTTAAAGTGGTGCATTCGATATTCTCCCTCTCTTCGTTTCATCTTCTACGGTCTTATATATCATGGCTTCAGTTAGGACGAGTTATGCACCGTCTTATGTAGGTTGCTGGCATCTCCCCAACTTCCTAATTTAGAACGTTGTCTCTATGGGTCAAACTTTATCGTGCTTTCTCCATATTGCGAATGACTTGCAGTCTTGAAACTTTTGTACAAGGAACGGTGTCTGCTCCTCTGTACCCCATTGACATTCAGCTGTCCCCGTAAGACCCAATTGTTTATGTTTCCACAGACTACGGTGTCACAAATACAGTACACAAATAACGAGTATTACAATATTGCTTCGCCGCCTTTTTCTTTTCAATAGTTAAGTCATTTGCGGTGGTCAGCGTCACAACTATTATTTAAACATGCCACCCGACATGCCCTTGAATTGATCTTAGCAATGAAGTTAAATACATTGTAAAAAGAAATACTGTGAAAAAGACATTGTACGCTCTTAGGTTTTATTATCGGGATGATATTTATGTAAATATTGAACTGCACAAGGTTATCTCAACGTTTCTGTATTTTGGTCAAAGGAAAACGTATTGTTATAGTTCAACAAATGTGTCTTCATTGATCAGTTGTCAAAGTCACACAGTGATCGAATATCTTACATGGTCATTTAGTTGTATTTCATCTGTTTAATGTTATACTGTGTGATTTAATATACTGTAAACGCAATAATGTTTGTGTGATGTTATTTTTTTCCGTATTCTTAGATGACGTTTATGTAATAATGTAATAATAATAATAATAATAATAAAATAATAATAAAGACTTTATTTATAGAGGGAACATACTTAACATAATTGTCAATCTGCCGTAAGGCCCTCAACAGTAAAAACATTATGTGTAGTCGGGTTTATCGCCGTTTGTAAACAATTTCTTGGTGACAAGTATAATATGGCGGTCGGGTTTCCTAACCAGTATCTCTGCGGATTGCGATCTAACAGCAAACAAGGGATCCGTAGCCTAAGCAACGCGCTACCGATAGCGTATTTATTCAGTTACCTCCCGTTCAATGAAATTTAGAAGGCATGGATTATCTCCCGTTGAAAGCGCTACGTATCGCTCACCCAAGTAAGATGTCTTCAGTACTAACATACCCCCCACGGAGGAAAATCACCATTGAGGCGAAATTTTCATGGACGTGCATAACCTGCCGAGACTGGGAATCAAACCCAGATCGCTAGATTTACTGTAGTAGTACACAAGGTTAAGCAGTTCGGCTAGACATGCCCTGGTCTTCCGAAGAATCTCTAAAATAATTCTTATCTCAAATTTGAGACTGTTGCTCGAATCTGCGACGGAGTTTGAGCTTAAGACTTAAATCATGTAGGTGCTCTTAAAAGTTTGCTGTAATAAACCTTTTGTGCGGTCTCGTCAAAACATAACCTAACGTTATGTGAAAATATTTTTTAACTGCGATTTAGCTCAAATTGAGTTTTTTTTCAAGAGATTGTGGCCTTAAATCACCCGTTACAAGGAAACATTGAATAAAAGTGTCACCATGCGTCCCAACTATGCCATAGTTTATTATATTTTATGTATTGTAAGTTATACATGTAGTACGGCAGTTGGATTAATTGTTTGCCTGTCAGAATATGGAGGTGTTGCTATATTGGGATATGTCTGTCTGACAGTACATATGTTTGTGGTTAAATATCATCACCAATGTTAGTGGAGGCCATAAACAACTTCCCAACTACAGTCCAGTTAGATTATTGTGACAGCGACGTTGCAGTTTATGCGTACACAAAATATAACAACCATTGTCTGATAGGTAGAGCGAATATTGCATGTTAGTTTAGCATTCAAATTATAGTTGTTTGTACAGTATAAGCCTTTATAGTTGGTTTTACACCGTTATAGTGGACTCGACTGGACTATACACACGGTCTTGTGGTTATATTCAGTTTATTATTGTCGCCGCCGCTTATTTAAGATATGTTATCTAATGTCACGAGGGTCTGAAACAAAGAGAAACCAATCAACCACCATAAGGCTAACGAATGCCGAATGAGAAGCTATTTTTATTCCGCGTTTGATATGAAGGACGCGGTCACGGAGCGTACCAAAGTCCCGAACTCAGAGCAGAGCAGAGCAGAGCAGAGAAGAGAGCAGAGAGCAGAGAGCAGAGAGCAGAGAGCAGAGAGCAGAGAGCAAAGAGCAGAGAGCAGAGAGCAGAGAGTAGAGAAGTGTAGAGCAGAGCAGAGCAGAAAAAATATTTTTATATATTTTCTAATGCATGTCTTATCTCTCCCCGCTATCACAGTTCGTAATTTGATAGCGTTAGTCTATCACTAGAACGGTATGGGTTACCTCCCTTGTGACGCGCTAAGAAGCATTTTCCTTAGTCAACGTCTCCCAGACGTCAAGTCGGGCATCTAACAGGAAAACTACGGTAGAAGATAATGTGAGATAATTAATGTAACATTTTGTACATGTCGACATGTCACGAAGGTGACAATCGTCCATTTATTCTGCTTCCCTGTTCGGCGTCCGTGATCCTTGACTGACCGTCGACTTTTGTGAGATTTATGTTGGTATAATGCGTGTAAAGTACATATACACTATACAGGTGTCCATTTATCAGCATAAATTTATATTAATTAATAATCACCTTTAACCCAGACGTCAAACCGTGTTACATACTAATTGGTACTCCTCCCCATGATGTGCACATAGAGGGCCATGAGCGAGTGGGTCGTAGTATTTGTCATGTGTTAGTTTTTATTAATATATTCTAACCTCGTGGTATTAAAAGTCATATACGTTTATATTTCAGAAAAATATGAATTTTGATACGGATATTTGATCACACCGGTTTTTTAAGACAATCCATGGAAACAGCAAGAGTGGGCGTTAATGACAGGTGGTCTCTCTCAACAGTTTAAATGTCATTGAAATGGTCTGATGTGACATAAAAAGATAGGTCTTTGCGACATGTTTTGTAATGTATCATGGTGATTAGATATCACTGAATTCGAAAAGTAACTGTAATGTAATGCATTCAATAGCCAAAGTAATTGTACATGTAATTCATGCATTACGTGACATGTAAAATATAAGAATACTGTAATTTAATGTTCCGTCTGAAAAATGTAATTGTGATTAAATACAGCAATGCATCGGTCACGGTGTGGCTATGCGGCACATGTCAAATTTTTCAGATACTAAGTATTATGTTTTATAAAATGTCAAGGTCAATTTAGTAAGGAGGGAACGTTTCAAGTGTTGTATACACATACGTACATGTATAAAAGATTGCCTTTCTACAATTGTATTTTATAAAATAAATCGAATTTTCTTTATTTTGCAAGATGTTTTTCATATCCGGCGCTCAGTTGACCAAACCAATCATCCTAGATGAACTAGTTTACCTTGACCATCCGAAGCAAATGACAAAAAATGGATCGACGCTAAATATTTTTCCGTTACCACCCGATTCAACACAATTCCTTCCGATATCACAAACTGTATCATGACTTCCCCGAAGCTTCCCCGAGACCAAGAGAAACCTGTTCTCGATGTCCTGAATGCTCTTTAATTTCAATCGGGAGTACATCGCCGAGGCAAACAATGCTCAGTGGGACCTAGGTTTTACCTGGTTTTCTTCATTTTACGAATCATCAACCTCGCGAAACTGTCTTGTTTAACAGTCCTTAGTTCATGAGGTTTTGAGTGTCCAACGTCAATTAATAAAAGTTATTAAATAAACAAATCATCAAGGGTGGGCATAAAACTCAAACGTAATGAGTTTATTATAATAATCAACTTTGACAATGTAAAATGCTTTATTGGCAAAATCAGTCGCTGATACTGCGTGGATAATTATTCATACTTCTTTTGCATGAATTATTTCACGTGGTCAATATGCGTCTACGTACGTCATGTTACATTGAACTTTGTACGTCGAATTGACTCACGCTTACTGGACACGATATGCGATTTTTTCCAAGAAGCATCTAACCACAAAATAAAGTGCGAACTTATCAGCTCGGTCCACGAACCTTTTTTATGCACAGGTGCGAATTCAGGATTTGTCGTTAGGTGTGGAGGCGTAACTATTGAATTGACCGCACCCATTAAAGGAAAATTGAGCGAAAAAGCGAGCAAGAAACATTTGGATTGTTTATGTCAGTAGTATGGCTTAAAAGTTATTTTATTTCGCGAACGAAACGAGCATTAAAAATGCATATTCATAGTTTTTCGCCTAAAATAAAAAGACTAATTACCTATGCTCCGGCAACTGTAGTGGGTGAGGGGGCGTACGTCGTCCACCGCTCCACCTTAAACCCACCCTTATGTATAATTATAATAACAGTTGATTTAATGTCTATAATTAACTTCAGCCTTTGTTTTCATTAAGCGGATCTGCATCGAGGTTTACAATTAACACTAATCTAGATTATATGAACGGACAAAACACAACTTTCTGGCAAAAAATGATAATAATATTCCGTACAAGAAGCTTGTAATATAATCATGCAAAGGTCGAAGAACACGTTAATATGTTCGCAATATAAACATTGGTTATATTTTCCGTACAAGAAGCTTGTAATATAATCATGCATAAAGGTCGAAGAACACGTTAATATGTTCGCAATATAAACATTGGTTATATTTTCCGTACAAGAAGCTTGTAATATAATCATGCATAAAGGACGAAGAACACGTTCATATGTTCGCAATATAAACATTGGTTATATTTTCCGTACAAGAAGCTTGTAATATAATCATGCATAAAGGTCGAAGAACACGTTCATATGTTCGCAATATAAACATTGGTTATATTTGCATTTATTTGACACTGTTGAAAAAGTAAATGACATTTACATATGACAGCCATCATATCTTTATTGTTATTCTAGTAAGTTGATAAATCGCCTTGATATAGTGGTTTCTTACAAAAAATTTAAAGCCACATTGTCTCTCACAAGGCCTTTTTCCGATCATCCAGTAAATAGACTAATTACAAGGAATTAGCATATATTCACAAATGACCAATAATTGACGAGAGAAGGTTAAATGTATTTGTCGAAATAATTTGCAAAAAAATCAAATTTAAGTAAAATGTACGGATGACAAAATACTAATTTGGCAAAAGTTGCTTCCCTTAGATTATAAATTGTTCATTTTTTGTTTACAATTTTTTTTTTGAAAACAAACCAACTGGATGTTGTATTTCGTTTTCTTCCATCTTATTGTGTTTTCCACCTTTAGGACTCAACTGAAGTGCTCAAAATGCATGGCTCTTCAAATAGGTTACCAAGTTATTGCTTTTTGAAAATAGCCGTTTAAGGCCTAATGTGGCTTTAAAGGACCGGCGCACACAAAAAGTACCGGCATACAGTAAGTGTTCGAATCCCACTACATGAACGCCAACTTTTTAACCCCCGCCACCTGCATGACTGAACTATTGCGCGCGTCCCCGTCATAATATGGCTGTTGTGTCACCTTCGTTACAGCCATGTTGTGTATGATTATCGCCAACAAATTTAACACAACATTCGTCTAGACCGAGATACTTTCAAGACAGCAATGGTGTAATACGGAGACATTAACGTGATCCTCGCCTGTATGTAGGAATATCATTTAAAAGTGTTGCTTTAGATGTGTTTGTAGTTACACATCGAGCGTCATCGTGACACTCGCCGCTTATGAAAACTTAAAACCGGGGTTATAAAATTTGGTAGAGACAATATAATTATATCAGCTGTTAGATTATGTTGGTATAAGATCGAGGATCAGGTCAAAATATCCGTACTATAACTTGTATAGACAGTAGTTTTGTTCATTTACCATACTGAAGGAAACATGTACAGAAAAAAACTAAATGGCCAAAACACTATCCCGCAGGACCCTAATACTGAGTTGATTATTCACATCGATTTGGAAAGATGAGCAAAGCAGTTAAAATGGTCATGAAAGTTGTGATCTTAATTTTGAAGCGGTCTTAATAGTGTCGTGTCTTTAAATGATAATCTGTCAAAAACTAACTTAAGCATTCATGGCATAGAGGTAGGGCGCGCGCTTCGGGATCGAGGTGTCTCCGGTTCAACCCCCGTCTGGACCACTGCTTAATTTCACCAACATGCTCCACTAGACCAAGGTATGAATTGGTACACGTGAGGGATGTGTCTGAACATGTCCACCAAAGACGAGCCGACAATGTTTTTTCAAACCCCACATTGGAACATGTCAATACAATATTCAGTTTTCAATTTGTCTAAGTAACGTTATACATGTGTAACACATTAATAGCCTCGATTTCGAGACAGAATGTTTGTAAACCCATTTTACAATGCAAAGTTTTCTTCTTTTTCTGAGTGTAATGTAATTACGAACTGAAACGTTTAAACAATATAAACACTACTTACTTTACAAAGAACCAATCCAGTGTTTCTTAACATCAGCACACTAATTTCATCATGATAGAAACACTTCTAATATTTATAATTTATAAACGCCAAATATTATGACGTGTTTAAAAGTCAAATTCCTCGATTTTAAGATGGTTGTGGTCCCTTGAAGTCACCGAACAATCACAACCGTACTCGTGAACTTAAATATCCCTCACAAATGCTATATCCAGAACACAATTATCATCTTCACAAATAATTTAGTAATCCGTCAACACTGTCTTTCTTGCTCCACTAACTTCTTGACAATTGTGAAATCTTAACCGCCCTTGTGTTAAGGACAGCGCTTTTCTTATATTCTTAACACACTCTTAGATCTTAAAACACAATTTCAGGAAGTACAAATCTTGCACATTCTTGTATTTTATTTATTTTCTTAAACAACCTTGATTTCCTTAATGAAAGTCAGCTTCCATTGTAACGCATACTTCACTTGTCACGTCGTTATATAATAATGTGATACACAAGATTCGTTGATGTCTTAATAACTCACATATACGTCTGTTATTTGCCCGGCGGCAAAACGTGAAACAACTAGCTTTGTCATAATTTGCTTAACGTGACGACATTTGGACAAAATATGCGTAGCTGTTAAAATAGCATCGGTGTTAAACTCTGTCGCGTTGGTGATGTTTTGATTATAACCATTATGTTGCTGTTGCTGTTGCTGTTGTTGTTGTTGTTATTAATATTGCTGGTGTTGTTGTTGCTGCTGACGTTGCTGTTGTTGTTGTTGCTGTTGCTTGCTGTTAATATTGATGTTGCTGTTGCTGATGTTGCTATTGTTGTTGTTGTTGTTGTTGCTGCTGTTACTGTTGTTGTTGATTTTGATGTAGATGTTGATGTTGATGATGATGTTAATGTTGCTGTTGCTGATGAAAATGATGCTCATGCGCAGAACTAGATGTTTTCTTAGTGGTGTCCGACTAGCTATTTTTCGTCAGGAAGGATCGGACAAGCTACTTTCACCAGAAGGGGCCATGTTACCAGCTATTTTCTTAGAGAGTTGTCATGATCAAAATGTTTTCTGTGAAATTTCCAGGAATCGGCATCCCCCTCTCCTTGTATCAGCACATTGTGTTGTTATTGTTGACAATACTGATGCTGTTGTTGGTGTTTATGACGATGGTTCCGATTAAAAGTATTGTGCTTATGCACCAGTCAATATTATGCCCGCCGGGGGGGGGGGGGCGGCGTGATTACAGGGGGAATTAGACAGACGAATCTTTCCGACAGGCGGGAAATAACACGACTTTATCGACTCCTCCGAGGCCAGGTGAATAGACTTTCGTCCGGAATTTCGACACCGCGAAAAACGACAGTGATACTTTTATTCGTGTTTTTATTAAAGTACCCGGATGAAAAACTATGCCCAACAGTTAGCATTGTCTCCTGGGTGGGGATTTAGACATAAATAATGAAAATGTCTTAGTTCCCCTGGGTCGACAACCGCCCCCCCTCCCTCGGTGAGCAAAATATTGTCTGGTCCATTATAATAATACAATGTTTATGTACGTGGCCATGGTCGGAGCTGACAGAGCAATAATGAAGAGGCGCAGTAGTGAATACTGGTGCTGGCAATTTTACAAGAAATCAGAGACGCCCTAAGGGCTCCCTCGGTTGTGTATATTTCGTTTATATGATAGGTTCAGCGATTGGTCTAATAATATACGTGTAATATTGAAGCGGTCTTAAAAGCAGACCATTTCTGATCTAAATAATACTTACAAATGTTCCTTGAACTGAAAAACTCCGCATGATGTTAAAAATAATTAGGGTATTCCAATTTACTTTTGGTCGATCGTGAAACAAGTTTTGCCAACTTGGCCATTCAGCTTTTTGACAGCTGACACTTTCACTTTCTACTTTTGACGGTTGAAACTTGGACTTTCAGCGGATAAGTTCATTTTCTCGTACGGTTGTGTGTTGGGCATTGTGCCGTGTAGTTGCTTATGTTTTCTGTGCTCGGCTGTTATCTTTTGTATTAATCAGTCTCAACACATCTTTCCTGATTGTATCCATCGCCACGATGATATGGGCGAAGTCAGCTTCCATTTTATGCGGAGAGTCTAGCAAAAAATAATGCTAATGCTACCATTTCATTTTTGGCTTTGGCAACATTACTGTAATTGTATCAGATTTTATTTAAATCGCTTCCTCACCATCCGTTTGTTTTATTTTTGATTTATTGCCTTGTGCGCGTGTTTGTTGTTTAATATGTATGCATCCGTTTATCAAATCTTGACAACAACCACGCGTTTGTATCTTGAGAAGATTGGCTGTACCATGCAGTATCGACATATTCATGGAGAATGCATTTATTTTCTTTCGTTGTTTTCAAAAAATACAGTGAGCGTAATTAATTATCTAGTGTACATGGTCGTGTTAATACGCATTTTAAATTTACTGTTTTGTGTTCCAGTTGCATTATAATTATGTATAATAACGTTAATATGTACATGTATGCAAACTACATAAATACAAGTAAACAAGACAAACTCCAAGATGCATCGTGGTTTAGCTTTTAATTACACGTCTTCATCAGGAAATTAAACAAATGAATAAACAACGTCATGTGTTATATGACGTCATGAAAAGAACAATAATTTAATCATTGTAAAGCGTGTTGTGCGTACAAGCCGCGTGCTACGGTAAGAATCATTCGATGTACATTTGTAAAAGCCTGCATGTCTTAAATCAGCGGAATAGCTGATATTTGACTTACCAGCGTCACAATACATGGGGACCCTCAAGTCTGTGCCCGGAATTACAACCAATAGGACCCTACTTACTCTCATCACTCACACTCAAATATTGAAATTCAATCTTTTGAGGTTCATAGCGACATTTTTTGAGAATACTGTAACAGTGGCACTAAATAATGTTTTAGGCTTACTTCCTAACTTGTAATTTAGTGAATTTGTAAGCTGTATTTGTAATTTATCAGTCTGAGTGCTGAGTGTGGCACTCCGATTCAAAAATTGCATCTATACCTCATAAATAGTACACTGCAATGCCAAATAAAATCATCAAATGTTATTTTCAACACTCATAAAAGTCTGCTAGACTGTCAACTTCACGCTGCCAGGCTAAAAGGCCGCCAACTTCACGCTGTCAAGCTGCTAAGCTGTTCTCCCGATCCCTTCCGATTTCTCAAATTGGCTCATAACTTCCCCGAAGCTTCCCCTAGACCACGATGACCTTGTTTCCGATGCTTCCAGCCACACACGCGCTTCACACAATGTTAGCCCAAAATCACGAAAAACACGACAAATTTCATAGTCTTGACGTAAATGTACACAGTAAGTTACGTAACGCAACTATGACACGTATTCAGGTCATTCATGTATGAAGGCCTATATAGTCCGCCGATGATCACACTAGCTTTTGTTCACAAATAAAAAATGAAAATTAAATGCATTTTCTATGTCAATTTTTCAATCTTTTGAATAATCACTGTTATAAATACAGTGCATATACATACTAGTCTACTCCGATTCAATCTAAGCTGATAACAAGCGGTCAGCCGACTGTGCAGTCCTTATAATATCCATGTTTATTTATTGATAAGGCTAAAGTTATCTCCGATAGTGGACATAAACATTGCAATTTCTCTTATTAATGTCTGCATTTTACAGATAGTTATAATCCAGTCAGGATAAAAATCCAGTGACGCAGCAGTCGAGTCCACTATAACGGTGTAAAACCAATTATAAAGGCTTAAACTGTACAAACAACTATAACATCAATGTTAAACTAATATACTAAACTAAGCTCTCCCTGTTTAGACAATGGTTGTGATTTTTTGCGTACACATAAATTGCAACGTCACTGTCACAATATCCTAACTGGACTATATGTATGGGTTTGTTGCCTAGTGGATAATGCATTGATTTTCTCTGCTTTTTTATCAAATTAGAATGTTGGAAAAATAAAATAGCTTTGTTTTGATATGATATTGTTTGTACGAGTGACAGTCGACCTTACATGTGGAACTTTTGAGCTAATTCTTAAGGAAAAGACAACTATGTGGATAGAGATTTTTGTACCTGTGTGTTTGTACGAGTTGTTTCCCTTTACACCACAAAAATCGATAAACATTCCCCATACACAACAATTTCGCTTATCTTAATCCAATCGATTCAGATCGATGTCGGCTATTTCCGTTAGTGGTCGTAAATTTTCCAATAGTCACGAATGATAACGGTAAGCTACATAAATCGTAGCCTGAGGGGCTACTGATCAGATAAAAAGATAAGCAGTCGATTTTTCATATTTTCAGATTTATGATTGCAACTGTCTATTCGTCTCGTGATCATGTATACATTTCAATTTGAATTGCTGATGTTGACTTCTGGTAAATTCTGGTATGCGTGTGGTAGTATCTTAGTAACAACAAGATGACTTCGCTTATTATCAAATATTTTCTTAATCCCGATATAAATTATGCTTGTTTTTTTGTAAATTATGTTATATTCTAGCACGTACAAAAAAACAAGTACAGTCCAGATTGAGTGATTGTCATCATGAATCAAATAATTAATTTGAGGTGTGTGAGGCGTTTTTTAAAGTCCTCGTGTGTATATGCGTTCTTGTCTATTTAATTCAGTTTGATTACGTAACTTTTATCGTAAAGATTTTGCAATGTTGTGTTAATAAATAAGTTCAAGTTCAATAAACTGCTGCAATCAATTATACAATTATTGCGATATAATGAAAATAGGCAAATCATAACAGAATATTTGTATTCATAATAAGTCAAACAAATATATAAAAAGTTAAACCGCCTTAGTACAATACTAATATACAACATTTTATACAATCTCCTATCTGCCTTCATGGAAGATATTTTTACAGGTTTTTACTAATTTTATCCAAATATCGATGGTGTTTTTCACGCATGAGTGGATAATAGCCCATAATTATACATACATATATATAAAGCGATAGAATGTATGACCCTATTGTTTAACTAGATCGATAGACGGTGATCAGACAGGATTAGACTGATAAGGGGCAATAAAACAATTAAGGGATTACACTTCTGCGGCTTTTTATTTCCCGGTCACAAATATGAATACTGACTTAGCTTTATAAGTTTAAAAAGTAGAAACACATACAAACTTTCATTGAAATAGTATAAATGTATTATTAATGTCTTTTTAAACATTGTTTGAATAAAAAGTAAATACATAGGGAAAAGTTATATTTATGAAAAACTTAAGTCTCGCACATATGGGAACATATATGAATTTTGAAAACAGCCATGGTAACGTGATACCTTTGAATAAAACCATTTTTTTAAACATAACAATGCGTGAAGGCCATTTTAATAAAAGTTTGTATGTGTTTTTGTTTATTTTCAAACAGATAAAATATACTCTTATTAATATACTTTGAATGTTAACAGTCTCTCATATTTCTATTATAGAAAAAATTCCATTGTGATCATGTTGTTAGAATTGTTTATTGTTTATGCATCTTGGAAAGTGAGACTATCTTATCTTATCTGCAATAATTTATTCACCAGTTTCCGGGTTCATGAAGCTGACTGGCAAATAAAGGCTATGCTCGTCATTTTTTAAGAGAAACAAATATTTAGCGAGTTATTTGATTTATCGTAAAGTTTGCTGAAAATTATCAGTTTTTCTACATGGTAAAAGATATGACGACTTTATAATTAAACACCGACAAAACCAACGAATCAATTAGCCACATGTTAAATGTATACTTATATTGTATCAGGGACGTATAATATTCTTCCCAGATTGTATCACGCATGTTAATTAAATTAACATGCGTGATTGTATAGAACGTGATAATTACACAAGTGCCCCCCCCTTTTTTTAAATAAAATTGTACTAATGTATATGTCAATAATTACGTCTTATTGGTTTGATTAAATTACTTCCCACCTTCAAGATCAAAAGAATAATTAAAAACATATATATTAATGCACACAAAACGTGTTGAAAACATGCGTTTAAAGAGAAGAAAATGTTCAAATAAACGTAATTAAGATTTGATTTGAAAATTGAACTCCTTACTTTGTTCTACGGGACTTTAAAATCTAAAAGGATTTATTTTCCTTTTTTTTCAAAAATACTACACAATACGAAACCCCAAAACAACCCACGTATAATAAACGTCTTATTTGCGACACATAGTGATCTCCTCGGCCATTATAGATCGGAGAAAAACGGAAATAGCCGATGTTTCACGATATACATTATACTTAACGATATGAAACCGCGTACTAGAACGTGAATTTCTTCATTTTCAAACTAAATTGGAAGCAATTTCTACATTTGCAAATTTCTTAAAAAATATATTGTAATAATGCTTAGACTTTAAAAAATACTTCACGAGGTTATAAAAAAATGTCATTTAAGTAAAAAGCAACTTTATAGCCTGTCAAAAACGCGGTTTTTAGTATTTTGACAATTTTCATATAGAGTTATATAGGAATGGTAGTCACAAACTTCAAACGAAAATGGAAGCAAAAAGTTGACGTACGACATTAATAAAAATTATATTGAAATAAAGTGCAAAGAATGAAGATTACTTCACGAGGTTATAAAATTTTGTCATCTAATGTTATAAACAAGTTATTAAAGTTAAACCATACGGCTCCTATATAAATCTATAGTAAATCGGTGTACCGTTAAACGTTATCGATGTGATCGATTAGACGTTTTCAAGGGAGGCTACTTTGCCGATAACACCCGATAAGTTACAGCAATGTTCCGTATGTTAATCGGTCTGTAGATTTCGCTAATTCTCAGTATCACGTGCATAATTATATCAATAGTCATTTTTAACATTTTAACTATGATCTTACTTCACTCTCCTGCTTTTATAAACTTGTTTTACTCTTTTGTCAACTCACATTGAGTCGGACACACACCTACACATAAAAGGGGGTGATGCAGTATAAATGGATGGATGGATGGATGGATGGACGGCCGGCCGGCCGGCATGGGACCTGGGGACAGAACAGGATGGGACGGGACCAGGGGACGGACGGTCTCCCTTTGTTAAGTTTGTCTCGTTAAGTTCATCTCTCGAACTGGATTGTTCGTGTCCCCTCCACGCGAAAACTGTACACGGGTCTTAATTGACTAGACGCTCGTGTAAAAGAATGCTCCACTTCCTGTTTCATAGTCGAATGTCATTGTCGAAGGTTATCACGTGAATCGAATGGATTATGCAAGAATGTGCAATATTTCAAATGTTTTACAACCAAAATTAAATCCTTTCAATTGATTAACTTAATTCTCGATTTACATAAATTTATGTACTCATACGAGGTTGTATTCATGAAGCATCCTAGTTGAACATTTTCTTAAAGTCTTAAAATCCTAAAATTAAAAATTGAGTTAAGTGTTTCAGCTAAACAAGAAATCAACAATAATAATAATATACTTTATTTTACGAGGAAACTCATTTGACAATTATATTAAATGGCAATCTTCCATAAAAGAGTTTCAGTGAAAGGATGTGCGAAATCGATATGAATTATTTACATATTTTGAAGCATTATATGTAAATAGCTACTATAATCATTTATATAAAAAAAAACATGGGTTATTCTTCATTATGAGTGAAATATGAGCAGCACGAAAGTTAATTTAATTAAGTCTAAATACATGTATTTAATTTTAAGTTTTCAAATAAGTGTAAAGTAAATACCAGCACTGGGCGTTTAGTCAATTGGTAGAATGTTCCATTGTGGCAATGCTTCACAAGCGGCTAGAGCAGTTACCTTAGAATGAGAAGGTCGTAAGAACAAACGCTATTTTGAGAAAACAAGAAAAAAAATTAACTTCAGTTTGAACAAAATGACCTGTTTCAATTTTCATGAAAATAGGCTTATAAGAAGCATATTGTGACGCAGATTTCAAATATGTATGGGTCTTATAAGGTCGTAACTAGCACGTTTCACTAGATATTCTTATTCTAAGCTAGAGATGAGAGAAAAGAAAATATATTCGAAATGTCAACAAGATATCCGGAAGTAACATTAAACGCTTATCCGATTGGTTTCTGGAGACCCACCTAGCATAAAATCACGTTCGTAAAAGTACAAAAACAGACCTACGACAGGCGGTGCACAATTTGTTCCCGTAAGAATAGGCCTAATCAGGGCTGAATAGGGAACATAATATTGGGACAATTGGGCTGTAAATGTGCGGTTCACGTCCCCAACATATAGTACTATATGTACTGTAAGTTTTGAGACGGGAACCGGACTATAACCTGCTCCACGAAACAGCCCAGTCGAAAAGGCCTAATGTATACCCAACAAGCAAGGCCTGATAAAAGTACCGACATAGTCCGATGCACGGTTGACATAACACGGAGTTTCATGGAACTTGATTTTCAAGCAGTTTTCATAGATTTTTCATTGAAGTCCAATGTGTATAGCAAAAGCCTGAACGATCACAATAGAACAGTAGCAAATACAAGCATACATATATAAAAAATATTATTATAAAGTACAAAAAATATGGCATCAAAAATCCAAAATCACATTGTATCGAATCAGGTCTTGGTCTGAACGGCTACATCTTCTACAATACTATATATCATAATATACTTTTGTAATTTCACCACATGACTTTCTTCAAACGAAAGAACCTTTCATGACCTCATCATACGAGGGGGGAGGGTCACTAAAATTTGGGTGTCGGTCCGGAGTCTCAGGTTTCAGATTTGGCCCGTCTCGGGTTACGCTGCCCCGACTAGTATCATGATTATAATTACGAAATTCAGAAACATTATCAAACTGATGATCATTTTCTCTCACATTTCTAGATGTCACTGCAATGGTAGGTATGTTTCGAGAACCCGTCATATCCATTCGTAGACCGGGTAGAACTTCATTCTTCTTCTTGTCACAATACGAACATATTAACACCGCACCAACAATACTGGCAAATATTGGAAATAATAAAAATAGCAGTATGTAAACCCATTGTCGATCTCCGCACGTTACTTTAACTTCATCACTGTCACGGCCAGGCAAACTAGTTCTACGGACAGCCTCAAAACATACGGCTTGAGACTCACTTGTTCCGCCAAGGTCAAACTTACACAGCGTTTTGTCAAGGCAGGAAACCTGTGCTTGTTCCTGTAAATGAATGTTAGGTATCGTTTTTGTAAACACGATCGAAGCTGGGGCAGGAATTGATCCACGATTGTACAAAACAAAAAAGTATTCGCCATCATTTGTGATTGATTGGGGCGGTAATAGATATGGGTTGTCAAAGTTATCGTAGTCTGTACAAGCTGCCTCTATTTCCCAGCGATACGGGCCACGAAGGCCACATTGCGTCCAAGAATCGCTTAATATACATCGCAAGAAATCAATGTTCCTTGCAAACATGTATATTTTGCCCATGCCGCGGGACATACAGATCTTAGCAGAAATCCTGTCTCCTTGATTCAGTCTCAGGCTAATAGTGAAAATGTCACCCCCTTGTACCGTTGCTGAAAGGGGACCTTTGATAGACTGTACTGTCTGTTTGCATACGTCCTTGTCCAAGATGCATCGTGGTTTAGCTTTTAATTACACGTCTTCATCAGGAAATTAAACAAATGAATAAACAACGTCATGTGTTATATGACGTCATGAAAAGAACAATAATTTAATCATTGTAAAGCGTGTAGTGCGTACACGCCGCGTGCTACGGTAACAATCATTCGATGTACATTTGTAAAAGCCTGCATGTCTTAAATCAGCGGAATAGCTGATATTTGACTTACCAGCGTCACAATACATGGGGACCCTCAAGTATGTGCCCGGAATTACAACCAATAGGACCCTACTTACTCTCAGCACTCACACTCAAATATTGAAATTCAATCTTTTGAGGTTCATAGCGACATTTTTTGAGAATACTGTAACAGTGGCACTAAATAATGTTTTAGGCTTACTGCCTAACTTGTAATTTAGTGAATTTGTAAGCTGTATTTGTAATTTATCAGTCTGAGTGCTGAGTGTGGCACTCCGATTCAAAAATTGCATCTATACCTCATAAATAGTACACTGCAATGCCAAATAAAATCATCAAATGTTATTTTCAACACTCATAAAAGTCTGCTAGACTGTCAACTTCACGCTGCCAGGCTAAAAGGCCGCCAACTTCACGCTGTCAAGCTGCTAAGCTGTTCTCCCGATCCCTTCCGATTTCTCAAATTGGCTCATAACTTCCCCGAAGCTTCCCCTAGACCACGATGACCTTGTTTCCGATGCTTCCAGCCACACACGCGCTTCACACAATGTTAGCCCAAAATCACGAAAAACACGACAAATTTCATAGTCTTGACGTAAATGTACACAGTAAGTTACGTAACGCAACTATGACACGTATTCAGGTCATTCATGTATGAAGGCCTATATAGTCCGCCGATGATCACACTAGCTTTTGTTTACAAATAAAAAATGAAAATTAAATGCATTTTCTATGTCAATTTTTCAATCTTTTGAATAATCACTGTTATAAATACAGTGCATATACATACTAGTCTACTCCGATTCAATCTAAGCTGATAACAAGCGGTCAGCCGACTGTGCAGTCCTTATAATATCCATGTTTATTTATTGATAAGGCTAAAGTTATCTCCGATAGTGGACATAAACATTGCAATTTCTCTTATTAATGTCTGCATTTTACAGATAGTTATAATCCAGTCAGGATAAAAATCCAGTGACGCAGCAGTCGAGTCCACTATAACGGTGTAAAACCAATTATAAAGGCTTAAACTGTACAAACAACTATAACATCAATGTTAAACTAATATACTAAACTAAGCTCTCCCTGTTTAGACAATGGTTGTGATTTTTTGCGTACACATAAATTGCAACGTCACTGTCACAATATCCTAACTGGACTATATGTATGGGTTTGTTGCCTAGTGGATAATGCATTGATTTTCTCTGCTTTTTTATCAAATTAGAATGTTGGAAAAATAAAATAGCTTTGTTTTGATATGATATTGTTTGTACGAGTGACAGTCGACCTTATTAATCGGTCTGTAGATTTCGCTAATTCTCAGTATCACGTGCATAATTATATCAATAGTCATTTTTAACATTTTAACAATGATCTTACTTCACTCTCCTGCTTTTATAAACTTGTTTTACTCTTTTGTCAACTCACATTGAGTCGGACACACACCTACACATAAAAGGGGGTGATGCAGTATAAATGGATGGATGGATGGATGGACGGCCGGCCGGCCGGCCGGCATGGGACCTGGGGACAGAACAGGATGGGACGGGACCAGGGGACGGACGGACGGTCTCCCTTTGTTAAGTTTGTCTCGTTAAGTTCATCTCTCGAACTGGATTGTTCGTGTCCCCTCCACGCGAAAACTGTACACGGGTCTTAATTGACTAGACGCTCGTGTAAAAGAATGCTCCACTTCTTGTTTCATAGTCGAATGTCATTGTCGAAGGTTATCACGTGAATCGAATGGATTATGCAAGAATGTGCAATATTTCAAATGTTTTACAACCAAAATTAAATCCTTTCAATTGATTAACTTAATTCTCGATTTACATAAATTTATGTACTCATACGAGGTTGTATTCATGAAGCATCCTAGTTGAAAATTTTCTTAAAATCTTAAAATCCTTAAATTAAAAATTTAGTTAAGTGTTTCAGCTAAACAAGAAATCAACAATAATAATAATATACTTTATTTTACGAGGAAACTCATTTGACAATTATAATAAATGGCAATCTTCCATAAAAGAGTTTCAGTGAAAGGATGTGCGAAATCGATATGAATTATTTACATATTTTGAAGCATTATATGTAAATAGCTACTATAATCATTTATATAAAAAAACATGGGTTATTCTTCATTATTAGTGAAATATGAGCAGCACGAAAGTTAATTTAATTAAGTCTAAATACATGTATTTAATTTTAAGTTTTCAAATAAGAGTAAAGTAAATACCAGCACTGGGCGTTTAGTCAATTGGTAGAATGTTCCATTGTGGCAATGCTTCACAAGCGTCTAGAGCAGTTACCTTAGAATGAGAAGGTCGTAAGAACAAACGCTATTTTGAGAAAACAAGAAAAAAAATTAACTTCAGTTTGAACAAAATGACCTGTTTCAATTTTCATGAAAATAGGCTTATAAGAAGAATATTGTGACGCAGATTTCAAATATGTATGGGTCTTATAAGGTCGTAACTAGCACTTTTCACTAGATATTCTTATTCTAAGCTAGAGATGAGAGAAAAGAAAACATATTCGAAATGTCAACAAGATATCCGGAAGTAACATTAAACGCTTATCCGATTGGTTTCTGGAGACCCACCTAGCATAAAATCACGTTCGTAAAAGTACAAAAACAGACCTACGACAGGCGGTGCACAATTTGTTCCCGTAAGAATAGGCCTAATCAGTGCTGAATAGGGAACATAATATTGGGACAATTGGGCTGTAAATGTGCGGTTCACGTCCCCAACATATAGTACTATATGTACTGTAAGTTTTGAGACGGGAACCGGACTATAACCTCCTCCACGAAACAGCCCAGTCGAAAAGGCCTAATGTATACCCAACAAGCAAGGCCTGATAAAAGTACCGACATAGTCCGATGCAAGGTTGACATAACACGGAGTTTCATGGAACTTGATTTTCAAGCAGTTTTCATAGATTTTTCATTGAAGTCCAATGTGTATAGCAAAAGCCTGAACGATCACAATAGAACAGTAACAAATACAAGCATACATATATAAAAAATATTATTATAAAGTACAAAAAATATGGCATCAAAAATCCAAAATCACATTGTATCGAATCAGGTCTTGGTCTGAACGGCTACATCTTCTACAATACTATATATCATAATATACTTTTGTAATTTCACCACATGACTTTCTTCAAACGAAAGAACCTTTCATGACCTCATCATACGAGGGGGGAGGGTCACTAAAATTTGGGTGTCGGTCCGGAGTCTCAGGTTCCAGATTTGGCCCGTCTCGGGTTACGCTGCCCCGACTAGTATCATGATTATAATTACGAAATTCAGAAACATTATCAAACTGATGATCATTTTCTCTCACATTTCTAGATGTCACTGCAATGGTAGGTATATTTCGAGAACCCGTCATATCCATTCGTAGACCGGGTAGAACTTCATTCTTCTTCTTGTCACAATACGAACATATTAACACCGCACCAACAATACTGGCAAATATTGGAAATAATAAAAATAGCAGTATGTAAACCCATTGTCGATCTCCGCACGTTACTTTAACTTCATCACTGTCACGGCCAGGCAAACTAGTTCTACGGACAGCCTCAAAACATACGGCTTGAGACTCACTTGTTCCGCCAAGGTCAAACTTACACAGCGTTTTGTCAAGGCAGGAAACCTGTGCTTGTTCCTGTAAATGAATGTTAGGTATCGTTTTTGTAAACACGATCGAAGCTGGGGCAGGAATTGATCCACGATTGTACAAAACAAAAAAGTATTCGCCATCATTTGTGATTGATTGGGGCGGTAATAGATATGGGTTGTCAAAGTTATCGTAGTCTGTACAAGCTGCCTCTATTTCCCAGCGATACGGGCCACGAAGGCCACATTGCGTCCAAGAATCGCTTAATATACATCGCAAGAAATCAATGTTCCTTGCAAACATGTATATTTTGCCCATGCCGCGGGACATACAGATCTTAGCAGAAATCCTGTCTCCTTGATTCAGTCTCAGGCTAATAGTGAAAATGTCACCCCCTTGTACCGTTGCTGAAAGGGGACCTTTGATAGACTGTACTGTCTGTTTGCATACGTCCTTGTCCGCTGTATCCACAACATAGGCATTCACACGCAATGGATAATCGGTCGTTGCGTTCACCGTAGCACACCAAACGTTAGAGAACCAGTCTACAAAGTACATTTGATCGGGAACCGGCTTAATCGTCCTCGCCGGATAGTATTTAGACAGCCATAGTGGTAGACCTATTATCATTGATAAAGCTATTAATACGCCCAACAGTGTATTGGATCTGCACGTATTGGATATCCATGTGATTTTACGATCTTGTCGTATGATGGTCGGGCATATTACGGTACCCACAAGATCGCTACATAATCCTGGATAACTTCTACTGCTGGGCATTTCTCCTGTTTAAAGCGTCCATAAATTTGGCGAATTCGTTTCTATCTTGTCTTTGTAAAATCTGAAAAGGTATTAATAAAAATAATAATAATAATAATAATAATAAAAATGATAATAATACTCACAGCGCTGATAGTGCATGAAGAACAGGGTTTGTTCACGATGCCAGACAATTGTGGTAACAACCATACTATAAAACCGTAACCAGATAATTTAAACTATTGAAAGTATATTTCCCTAAAAAACGAGCGGGGTGAGTCGAACAATGACCTGTGCTGCGGGATTTTTTAGACCCCCCCCCCCCCCCCCTGTAGATAACCGCCCTGTCCTTATTAGTTTACACTGCTTTTGGACGAAAGGCGTTGTTATCTTGTAACGTCACGGCGCGACCAGCCCTATAGTAATACATATTATAGTCGATGTTTATGAGGATTATGTATTTATCAGCAGATAGCTTTGACCAATGACCATTTCATGTATGTATCGTGGTGAAATAGATCAAAATACTTTATAAATATCCCAAAAAATATTTTATTTCTTATACAAGTCCTAGTCCGATTATATCTGGTCAACCTCTCGTATGTTTCATAGATTGCGCAATGAAGTGGAGATAGTGAACTGGATATTGTGAAATACGTGTAGAACGAGTAAACATACTAACATCCGCAAACATTAAATTAATATAATATACATATATCGTTCTGGACAGCTGCTAAATTTCGAAATATTCATGACGCGTGTTCTTTTGGCTAGACTGTCTATACAGAACCTGGGTTAGATTAAAGGAGACAACTCATCAGTCTACTCTTTTTTTATGAAAATATTTCCCTTTGCACCCTCCAACATAGATAATCAAGATAATCAAGTCCAAAATAAAATTAAGCTAAAATTTGAAATAAAGTTATGATAATTGATTGACAAAATGTAACGTTATGATCTATAGTCGGGTAGTCATACTTGAAACTAGCTTTGGCACGCATTGGCACAATAGCGTCGTTTCAAGCACATGCCAAAGAAATTATATCACAAAATACAAAGTTTTGAAATTCCCCATCACCCGGTCATTATTATACAAAGAGGACAGGTTGGAACCGCATTTTTCTGGCCCCTACACTAATCTGCTAGTTAACGCATCGAAGGGCTGGGATACGTTTGAAATTGGGTCTAGATGTATTGTACTTCATAAAACAATCAACGTATCTACCATATAACGTGTCTAAATTATATTTCAGGTATTTAGCTAATCAGTCGGTGTTTTTTATTTGAAGACTGCCATTGTTTACAAATTATTCTAGTCTAGTCCCTCAAAACTCTGTGTGTTGTGATATAATTTCTTAGGCCTGTGTTTCAAGGTAACGATTCTCCACGTGACCTGAACTGGCAGTGGCTCATGCATGTGATGATAAAACAGTTGTGACCTCCGTAGCTCAATGGTTAGTGCGCTTGCCGTCTAATCTGGCGACCCGGGTTCAAATCCTGGTGGGGCACACATATATGCCTGCCAGATTTCAGCATAAAGCTGACTGGCAGATAAAGGCTATGCTCGGCATTTTAAAAAAAATATTTCATTCTCAAATTGCGAAACATCCAAATTGCTAAAATGTGGACCACATATTCTGTTCACACAGATGCGCTAGAATAGCTCAAACATTATAGTTGGTTGGGCTTATCAGCACTACCGGGCATCAAATTTTGAAGCACTCTTTAATTGTTTACAGTGTTTCATATTAAATATTATTTTTTCTAAAACTTTCACCAGTCTAACCTTTCACAACTGTCCGATAAAAAATATCAAATATCTAAATGTACACGTATATATAATGACACGTATAATTATGAAGGTATTTTGAAATATTCGATTTGTTGATATTCATCATTTTAGTAGTACATGTATATACATTTATATCCCTTGGTATTGTTTTATCAAAGCACTTACAGAAAAATTAAACTTACGTTCAAATTTAAATTCAGAGATGTTTTTGAAAACCCGCATATATTCATATATTGGTGACAGATATGAATTGTAGGTCTTAATAATTAATATTGAACAACCATTTACGACACTTTGTATGTGTAAAACTATATGTATATCACATAGCAGTACACATAATATAATTTCAAGAAATGTCAAGTATCAAATCACGCAATATATTAAGGTTATATTAAAGGTAGAAATTAAGGGTACTTACCAGTGTTAAATCAATGGTTTAAGGGTGCAAACATTCCATATAGTGCGTACAAACTTGTGGTATGACCTAGCTGCGTACACACCTAGCTGATAACAAAATCCATGATTATTAAATACAGACACAAGCGTAGCTAGATTATACACAGTGTCAGTATCAGTGTAGCAATACCAAGTGACTTTGGCTTCACTATTTTAAAGGCTACAAATCCAAGACAACACTTGTCAACATTGGAAAACAAAGCTAGCCGTAAGTATTTTATTTCTATTCCGATTTCAACGAAACATACACCAGTCTAATTATATGCTTTCCATGAAATGTAGGATCCCAATCAGCAACTGAGTCGTTTTTCGAAAACATTTTTTGTCGAAACATTGGAAAAGAAGACGGCTTGAAACTGTTGTCAGTTCGCCTACAACCACTTCGAATGTTTCACAGGGTGTTGGTGTTGGCCCCACTGCTGAAAAAGGTCATATATTTCGTGGAAAGCATATAATTCTTCCCTTAGACTAACTGGCGTGTTTCATAGAAATCGATGAAGAAATGAAATGCTTGCGGTCATTTTTGTTTTCGAAGCGAAGCAAATTTCGTCTTTGATTTAAAGCATTTAGTGACGTCAAAGTCACGTGGTATTGCTACACTGAGTATGGCATTCTGTGTAACTGAGGAGTTTGTGCCTCGGTTTGCTTGTATATGTTACAGGGGCCCATTCGGGCTCCGCAGGTAACGTCGTAACGCGCGCAACAATAATTGCGCTCCATGATGATCTACCGGAAGTGGTGTGTAGGAGGAATATAAGACAATCTCACAATTCCGTTTTATATGCTATTTTAATGTATCGTTAATAATAAAAGTGTCCACAGAGTAACGTAATATAAGTAAAATTCACAAAGTTAGTATCTTACACACAAAGTCAAGTAATATAGAAGTGTACATGAAATCACTGAGAATATTGTCAATAAAATATATACTTTTTAGTCACTAAGAAAATGTTGTCACTAAGACGGTGTCACCAAGACTGTCTTCTTAATTCATTCTTTCATTCTCCGAATCATTCGGGGTGACCACGTGATGGTCAATTTACCAATCAAATATCAAAAATAATAATAATAATAAAATAGAAGGCGGAGTCTCCAGCAGGAGTCAAATAGATTTAATAAGACGCATTTATAATCTTTTCACGATTGCTTAATACAAATCTTTCACATCTTATCGATAATTAAAGCATCGGACCGGTCGTAAAAATTATGCAAGGTAGATAAATGTTCCCTCCGTCGTCATCGTAATTGATTATATCATAGATAGCAAATGGTATTAAATAATTTAAGTGTCTTAACAGTCGATCTTGTATTAACATCTATAAATGTCAGGTCGCTTTAACGCTAGTGTTGCATAGTAACCGTTTAAGTCGATAAACTGTTTGTATATCATTTAAAATAACTAGGAAAAATAACTAATATAAAAATAAAGAATTAGACAAAGCCGGAGACAAAAATTCGTAATTTTCTCCCTATAATATATATGTAATTTTAAGCTTTTGCAATACTTTTTTATTGCTGTATCCGTAGATTAGCCTGTTTTTATTGTCCGACAGTTCAAACTAGCCGACGATTTTGACACGTGCTCTTTTGTTTACTCTCTCAGCTTCACATGTGGGACTTTTCTGCGCATGTTCTTGAATACTAATTTTAGAAACGATGTCAACACTCCCGACTCTCGGACTTCCATATATGAACTCGCCCTTAGATGCGAAAATTGCAGATAGTACGGCTTCACAGCTAGAGGAACACGTGGATATCATGGCCGCTCGATATCGGCGACGACTTTTGGCCATTGGTCACATGCCCTGCAGAAGACCAATCAAAGGCATCGCTTTTATTCAGAGACAAAGGGCACAGATAGAACGTTGGGCGAGTCTTCATCGTCGGTACACACAAGCAGAATTGGGACAAGTTATTTTCACTTTTCTGTTATAGAAAAGGCTGAAAGACATCGTTTCAGCTGAAACACACTTTTTGCGTGCCTGTACATAGGTCTGCACATTGAAAATTGGAGAGATTGGCCCATGTCCAGCTTTCCGTTTCATGTAGATTACATGTGCGATAACCCGATTTTCTTCAATGATACAAGACAACCAGAGTTACACGCCCTTTGTACTATACTGCGTCATAAAACTAGATCAGGGGGGGGGGGTATTCAATATTGATCTTATTTAATAGAAGAATAAGGATAGCCAATCATATTGCCTGTTATTGACCAAGAGTTTAATATGGTGTGATCTGATTGGTTATCCTTAAGTCAAGCAAGATTAATATTGAATACCACCCCAGATAAGCGATAAGGTTGTTTATTGGAGAGAGTACCCCTCTATTTGGACGGATACACTTTGGAAGGGATGTCCTTTAATAAAGCGTGTATTTTTACTGACGCTCTTATGCACCTATCAATGTTTTCCCCCAGGGGGGAGCGGCGGGCTGACCCAGGGGAATTTGACATTTTTACTTTTTCAAAGTCTAAATTCCCACCCTAGAGCAAGGGCAATTTGTCAAAATCCCCTCACTGGGAGATGCTTTACATACCCCTGGGATCAAAATTTCGGCCAAAGTCGAAATTTCCCGGGACTCGGCACCATTCTGTCTGTCAAATTCCCACCTATCGGGAACAGCCTTCTGTCCAAAGTCCCGTGTATGCCCACCGCCCCCCCCCCCCCCCCCCTGGGGGAACACATTGATAGGTGCATTATCATTCCATAGTTAGAACCATGTACTGATCGTCGCTTACACGAAGTTCACAAAAAGGCACTGCCTACATGTACAGAATCACTGGATTCAAATTACTTATTGGTGAAGAATTTTTTTTTGAAAAATAGAACATTCTTCAAGGATCAAGGTATACGACGGAAATCAAGTCCGACGATGGGTCGAAAAGATCGTTCAAATAGTAAGTTTCAGTACAAGAACAATTTAAATCACCCGATAAGCACGTTTTATTGAAACCAAAATTGCCGCAGCCCACGTGTTTCTGGAGTTTTGGTCATTGTATGAGGAGCAAACACGGGATATGTTACAGTTCGGGGAAACGTGCGAATGGACAGTGGTTTTACATTATTTTAGACGAAGAATATATAACTTTTTAGGACTTCGTAGCGATTTAGTTTCTTTTACTTGTTTAGATTTATGTAGGGCATTGAGACGTATGCGTGTGGTCTGTATTGTTTTTTTTCTATTTGTGAATTCCTTTTGTGCATTTCGTGCTCGGATGTATCTGTTGAGTGCTGCCAACCCTGTCCCCGATTTCCATAAATATCTTTTTCAAGGTTTACACACAGGAACTTGAAATTCTATCCATAAAAATCGCTCGCGTCTTTTATTTTGTTAGCACTGGCTAAAGGGATTCCATTTGGACGAGGGGAATGCGTTGCGTTCTTCGTCATTATGATAAATGTTTTGAGCGATTTTGAATGGGTCGACTGCATGCTATTATAGTTTATGGATAAAAAATTTCAAATTACTGTAGTTTACACGACAAAAGTCGAGCCCGCCGATTGGTCGAAGAGATCGATACAAGAATGAAAACGCATTTGTGGAATTAACACAACCCTCCGCAGTACCAGAACTTATGATTAAGCGCAAACAGCGCTTTGTTAAAAAGATGAAACTTATCTAAAAATATTATATCATTTCACGGATTTACACTAGATTTTTTTCTGTATTCTTTTTTCCTGTATTCTTTGATTTTTTGAGCAGAGAGTTGGTACAAAGTTGTAGATCTGGAAACATTTCTCTAATAAACTCAAAACAATTACTCTGTTTTGTGATACCAATTTCGAGTAAGTTCGAAAATGGACATGTGGGACTTTGTTCAGATTAGATGCTTCGAGAAAGTTGGAACTGATAAAGATAAATAGGACAGGGGAGGCAGTGCTCCATCAACTGAAATAGCAATCGGGACACCTCGGACAATTTCTTACGAATCATCTCTCGGGTGTAAATAGAAAGTCGCCATTTTTCAACGTCTTTCGCCATGACGTCATCATGACAGATTTAAACAGTGCTTCAATGGAATACACGCCCATCAACCAAGCGCTGCGTAGCTGCATGCTATGCTCAAGAAGTGTATCGAAATTGTATTGTTTAATCAATAAAACATCTTTTGGTATTTCCGCTGCTGATAAGTTACGGTCTATTTTCTTCGGCCAATTTTCTTCTGCGTAGGATTTAAGAACGAATGCTGCTGGATTCATACGCTTGATACATCCGAGGTATTTTATCCCGTAAAAATGCCGTACGGGCCGTTCCGAAATAGCCGAGGACAGAAAACAGAAATAACACAGACGACGACCAAACGGCACAATGCCCAAGACACAACTAACTGAAAAGCAAATAAAACAAAACCACTGAAAGTCTGGTGTTATGCCCGATTGTAGTTTTGTCTTTGACCTAGGACCTGCAATTATTAAGATAAAAGAGTCATTTTAAACAAGTTTATTAGTAAGCCTGTAAAGTTTGATAGATTCTCTGATACGAAGTATTAAACAACACATGTAATATAAAAAGATGGAATACACATGCTCAAACCATAAACTGTTAAGTATGGATCTCCGATTACCCGTAGTACATAGATATATAAAACAAATCGGACAGGGAAGACAGCACTATACAGAAACTGCAGAGCACAATTTAGAGTTACCTTCCCCTGTGTAGGGATTGGGGTCATGATGATAAACAAGTACGCAAAGTATCAAAACAATATATCAAGGCACTTCGAAGATACTAGAGGTTAAACAACCTGTGCCTAAACTTTAGCATTTGCATTTCCAAGTCCAAAAGGGGACATAATTTCAACAAAATGCTTGATAGAGTTACCTACCCCTGTTTATGGGTTGGGGTCATGATGGTGAACAAGTATGCACAGTATCAAAACAATATATCAAGGCACTTTGAAGATATTATATATTAAAAACTTTAACATTTCCACTATTTGCACTAAGTAGAAAAAGGCTGCTAACTGCCTGATTGAGTTACCTACTCCTGCATATGGGAAGAGAAAGATGTATGGGAACTCATGGGTGTGGTGAGATGAATGAGAATGGTGAGAGACTTGCAGACCTTTGTGGAATAAACACTCTTGTGATAGGCGGTACCATCTTCTCACATAAGGAAATCCACAAGAAAACATTGGAGTCGCCAAATGGTAGAGACCGCAACCAAATAGACCACATTATCATCAACGGTCAATGGAGACATTCCTTGGAAAATGTAGTGGTTCGACGGGGAGCAGATGTTGGTAGTGACCATCACCTACTGTTAGCCAAGATTAAACTTCATCTAAGAAAAGCTCCTTCCAAATCAGAACCAACTCAACCAAGATATAATACAGCAAAGCTTAAAGACCCCATGATAAATAAGAAGTTCTCCCTTGTGTTAAGAAACAGATTCCAAGTACTTGGTGATACTGGAGATGGACTAGAACCAGATGTGGAAACCACCTGGAACAACATAAAAGAGACATACACTCAAGCCTGTAAAACAGTACTTGGCACAAAGAAGAAAAACGATAAGAAATGGATACAAACAGACACTTGGAATCTTATCGACACAAGAAGAATCTTAAAAGAGAAAAAACAAAATGCAAGATCTAAAAGACTAGTAGAGCGATACAGCAAAGAATACTCCGACACCAACAAGGAAACTAAACGTAAGCTTAGAAAAGACCAGAGAGAATATTATGACAACAAAGCTGATGAGGCAGAAACAGCAGCCAATAGAGGAGCGATGGGTAAAATATATAGAATCACGAAAAAATTGACTGGGAAATTTGACTCTGGCACTGGGCCAGTGAAGAATAAAGCAGAAGAACAGATCACCCTAGAATACGAACAGCTGAAAAGATGGACAGAACACTTCAATGAAGTATTAAATAGGCCAAACCTGTAGAAATAGCAACCATAAATGAACCTTTTGGAGAACCATTCAACATAGATTTAGATCTACCAACCAAAGAAGAAATAGTAAAAGCCATAAACCAGCTAAAAATAATAAAGCACCAGGAATTGACAGTATTGAAAGCGAAGTACTTAAAGCAGACACAAAATGTGCTTCTGAACAACTCCACAAATTATTTTCACTGATATGGACCTCAGAAAGTCTCCCAAATGACTGGTGTAAAGGCCTCATCGTTAAACTTCCAAAAAAGGGTGACAAGATGAATTGTTCAAACTATCCATACCCAGTAAAGTCTTCTGTATAATCATCTGCATGAGACTCAACAGTTCAATCAATGGAATCTTAAGAAACGAACAAGCTGGATTCAGACCTGGAACTGGATGCACTGATCATATCTTCACACTAAGGAATATCCTGGAACAATGCATCGAATGGAATAGCAAAGTTCACATAAACTACATCGACTTTGAAAAAGCATTCGATAGTATTCATAGAGAAAGTCTTTGGAAGATCCTTAAGGCATATGGATGCCCAGAAAAATGTGTTTACATTATTAAGAGCTTCTATGAAAATTTCTCATGCAGTGTCATCCACAACAACTTAGCAGTTGGTTCAACATCACCAGTGGGGTACGACAAGGATGCATCATGTCACCCATGATTTTCCTTGTTGCCATCGACTGGGTGATGAGGAATACTATCGGAAACAAGAACAGAGGAATAAGATGGACACTGACGTCAATACTGGAAGATCTGGACTTTGCAGATGACATTGCTCTACTTTCAAGCAATGCTGACCACCTACAAAAGAAAACTGACGATCTGGATAAATACGCTCACCAAGTAGGACTAAGCATCAGCAAGAAAAAGTCAAAGACCATGCAACTTACCAATTCTCCAACAGTAATAACATAAGACAACAAACCAATAGAAGAGGTAGATGACTTTACATATTTAGGCAGCATCCTCAGCAAAAACAACGCAACTGAAAAATACATAAGAAACAGACTCCAAAAGGCAAGAACATCCTTCCACCAGCTAAACAAGATATGGCGATCTGGCCACATTAGTGAGAAAACTAACATCAAACTCTACCAGAGCAATGTCCTCTCCGTGTTGATGTATGGGGCAGAATGTTGGAGGGTAACCCAAAAAGACAGCCAAAAACTATCTGGATTCCACACAAAATGCCTTCGCAAAATCTGTAAAATCTACTGGCCCATATTAATTTCCAACAACGATTTATACCAAAGAACTGGACAAACAAATATTACAACACAAATTAAACGACGAAGATTCAGATGGCTAGGACATGTAATAAGGAAAGACAGGAATAACATTACTAAGACAACTCTAAAATAGACCCCTTCAAACGGAAAAAGACACAGAGGTAGACCAAAAGAAACATGGCGCCGGACAATCAACAGCGAAATAAAGACAATGGGAAAGACACAAGGAGAAATAGAGAAGATTGCGAAAGACAGACAGCAATGGAGAGACCTGATTGCAGCCTTATGTGACAGCGGGCACGAAGAGGATAGGTAGGTAGGTAGCATATGGGTTGGTAGTTATGATGGCGAAAACGTATGCTAAGTATGAAAACTATATTTCAAAGGACTTTAAAAAATATAAGAGGTTCAAAAACCTGTACCTAACCTTAACATAAGCATTACACCGACGCCGACGCTCGGGTGACGGCAATAGCTCCCCTAATTCTACGAATAGTGGTGCTAAAAACTTTCAATTCTAAAATATAATTAGAAGAAGAATGAAGCATAACATGTAATCCCATTCGTAGAAGTACAAAAACAGGTCTGCAAAAAGTGATGCACGATTTGCTCCGGTAGAAATACTCAGGACAGAATAGAGTACAAAATCCTGAAACATACTCAAGAAGGCCTTATAGTCATATGTAAACAAAATATGACATGAAAATCTCAATACTGTATCAAATCAATTCGTAGAATGGGGGATACATCGATAGCTTAGAATTAGAAGGTCGTAAGTACTACTTAATTACGACCTTTTAAGACTCATGCATATTTGTAAGGGATTTATTTCGCACACTAAAACTTAGGTAAGTAACTCTTACACTTCAACTTAGGGAAGTAACTCAAGATTGCACTTCAACATTGGGAATTATTTCTCACACTAAAGCTAAGTGAAGTAACTCTTGCACTAATATTTGTAAGGGATTTATTTCGCACACTAAAACTTAGGTAAGTAACTCTTACACTTCAACTTAGGGAAGTAACTCAAGATTGCACTTCAACATAGGGAATTATTTCTCACACTAAAGCTAAGTGAAGTAACTCTTGCACTATAACTTAGGGAAGTAACTCAATATTGCACATCAACTTAGAGAATTATTTCTCACACTAAAGCTAAGGGAAGTTACTCTTGCACTATAACTTAGGGAAGTAACTCAATATTGCACTTCAACTTAGGGAATTATTTCTCACACTACAGCTAAGGGAAGTAACTTTTGCACTATAACTTAGGGAAGTAACTCAATATTGCACATCAACTTAGAGAATTATTTCTCACACTACAGCTAAGGGAAGTAACTCTTACACTATAACTTAGGGAAGTAACTGAAAGTCTCGAGTCATACCTGATTGTAGTTTTTTCAGAGTCTTTGACCAACGACATGCTATTATAAAGATAAAATAGTCATTTAAAACAAATTTATTAGTAAGCATGTAAATATATGATACAAAGTATTAAACAACAGAATAGGTATATTAAAAAGATGGAATACACATGTTAAAATCAATATTATAATATAAAAATACGAATTTTAAATATAAAATATAATCATAAAAAGAATTAAGCCTTTCAAACGTAGAAGTACAAAAAAGGTCTGAAATACTCGGGACAGACTAAAGTACAAAATCTTCCAACAATGTATACTCAAAAAGGCCTTATATTCATTATATACATTTGTAATGTAACATGAAAATCTGAATACTGGATCAAATAAATTCGTGGAATGAAGATACATGTTTTTTACAATCTTTTTTTCAGACAACAGTTCCTTTCATGACCTCATCATACGAAGGAGGGGCGTCACTGAAATTCGTGTGTCGTTCCGGGGTCGCTAGTTCATGTTCCAAATCTAAGGACCCAGGCCCGTTCCGACTATTGCTGCCCCGATCTGTATCATGATAAGAATCATGAAATACAGGAACACTATCAAACCGATGTCTATTTACTCCCACATTTCTAGAAGCTGTATCCCCTGAAGTTGCAATATCTGTATTTCTGTTTGAATTGAACGAATTATCGTTGCCTCGTGAATAATCTGTAATATACCTTTGTGGACCGGGTATATCTCGTCTATTTGTATTTTTATCACAATACACACAAATGCATATGGTACCGATAACACCAATACATAGTGGAAACACAAGAAAGCCAACCATGTAAAGCCATATTCGTGGAGCACAAGTTATCCAGACGTCATCGTCGGCTGCATAAGGTAAGCCACTGCTATGTATAGCCTCGAAACATACGGCCTTTGGCGGTTCACTTATGCCGCCAAGGTTAAACGTGCAGATCCATTTATCCTGACAGGAAACCAGTGCTCTGTCCAGTAAATATGTGTTTGGTATCGGTTTTATAAACATGATCGAAGCTGAGGCAGGAATTGATCCACGATTGTACAAAACAAAAATGTACTCGCCATCATTTGTGATTGTTTCGTATGGTAATAGATATGGATTGTCAAAGTTATCGTAGTCTTTACAAGCCGCCTCTATATCCCAGCGATACGGGCCACGAAGGCCACATTGCGTCCAAGAATCGCCTAATATACATCGCAAGAAATCCATGCGCCTTGCAAACATGTAAATTTTGCCCATGTCGGACATACAGATCTTAGCAGAAATCCTGTCTCCTTGATTCAGAAAGAGGCTAATAGTGAAAATGTCACCCCCTTGTATCGTTGCTGAAAGGGGACCTTTAATAGTCTGTACAGACTTTACAGACTGGTTACACAAGCCTTTGTCTGCTTTATCCAGAAGGTAGGCATTAAGGCTCAATGGATATTTAATAGACACATTCACTTTGTCACACCAAACGTTAGGAAACCAGTCTTGAATATACAGTTGATCCGCAACGGGTGTAACCCGTCTCGGATAGTGTCTAGCCGGTCCAATCAGTAAACCAGTTGTTAAGAATATAGCAAGTAATACACCCCATAATGTATATGTTCTGCATGTATTTGATATGCAGTCAAACCTTCGAAATTCTGGTATCTTGCTCGGACAAAAGAATGATCTAATAAGATCACAGCATATCCCGAGACAACTTCTACTGCCGGGCATTTCTCCTGAAATCAAATATCCTAGAAAGTGTCCTTTAAAATGGCATGTCCATTTCTTTCACGGGAAAGTATATTGTTGTCATATGACTCTCCGATCTTCTTGTTTTGAAATAACTTTTGAAACTTTTTCTTTCTTGTAAGTAGGAAATCTGAAAAAATATAAATAAGAAACTAAAATAACAACAACAACGAAATAAATCATTTTCATCTTCCGATCCAAGAATCGGGTTAGTGCAAAGAAACTGATAATAACAAATCATCGGACAAAGAGGGCAGCACTTAACAGAAATAGCAAGACAGTAAAGGCACAAAATGGAGCACACACAAGAAAAAAAGCCACCGACCATTACAGATACATCAAGTGATTACATTTCTATAAAAGGGATTCGTAACCACATACAAGCGGATTTTTGGCCTGAGGGAGTCATCGGGTGAAACAGAGGAACACCATGGGAGGAAGTCATTAATGAAGTTTTCAGATATAAATTAGAACCCTTATTGTATTTAGTCATAAAGTAAAGATCACGATAGAGAAAATACATATTAAAAAGAACTGAACAAAATTCAAATGAATACAAAGTATCTTGTATACAAAGGTAAATGTAAACGCATATGTACCCACGAATAGAGACAATATTTTTGGTAACGTTTGGCAATACTATCATAACCATGCGAAGAATACATAAACTAAAAGTGAATTCTTGTACTTGATATTGTCCAGAAACCTATTCTGAAAAACAACATTTTCTTAAAACCCATTAAATCCAATTGTCTTAACATTTTTATCTGAGTACAAAAACACTTATTTTAATGTATCAAAATTGAAGGTTACATTTGTGTATATCATAACTTAATATCAAGCTTAATATGAACATAATTCATGAGTGTTAAAGGACATATATTTGAGCTGAACCTAATCATAACAAGAGCACCGTCTACGAGTGCTGGACGCTCGACTTTCTCGTACTTGATAGTACTCTTGCTCATTTGTGAGTGAAAATTCTAAGAGTAACAAGGGCAGATAACTCATAAATATAGGCCACAGGGTTACCAGCCTTGTCAGTATGAACTCTCCTTGTATTGGTGAATAACTACATGTATGTTGAGTTTCAAGTGGATACCTCTCATAGTCTTAGAGAAATTGACATTTTTGTATAAAAAATCAAAGCCAGAAAAGGGGAATAACTCTTTTAAAGTGCTGGATAGATTTGTTCCCTCTTGTCAGTAGATATAGGTCATCACATTCCACAAGTGTATGACTTTCAAGTTGAAAAAATTAACAGTGTTTGAGAAATTTCAGTTGATGTGTAAAAGTTGCTACTATTTCTATGTACTAAGTCGAAACAAGGTCAGATAGCTCCATAAATATAGGTCACAGAGTTACCAGCCTCGTCAGTATGGACTCTCCTTGTGTTGGTGAATAACTAAGTTTAGTTTTAAGTGGATACCTCTGATAGTCTTAGAGAAATTGACATTTTTGTGTAAAAATTCAAAGCCAAAAAAAGGAAAATAACTTTTAAAATGCTGGATAGATTTGTTTCCTGTTGTCAGTAGATGTAGGTCATCACATTCCACAAGTTGACTTTCAAGTTGAAATATTTGATAGTGTTTGAGAAATTTCAGTTTTTGTGTAAAATTTACCACTATTTCTTTGTACTGAGTCGAAACAAGTGCAGATAACTCCAAAAATATAGATCACATGGTTACCACCCTTGCCAATATGAACTCCCCTTGTGACGGTGAATAACTCTGTTGAGTTTCAAGTGGATATCATTGATAGTCTTTGAGAAAATGACTCTGACAATAAACTTAACCAACACACATGCAGACGCAGACGATCCCGTCACGACAATAGCTTGACTTTTTTTACTTCGAAAAGTCCAGCTAAAAACTAAGCATTTGTGAACACAGGACCAGAAGAATGGGCACACCATTTGGAAACCAACTATATCAGTTCATTTCATGACTCAGTATAATTATATGAACGAATGCATTGTACCAGATGTCGAAATGCAAATAAATATTTGAACTGAAGTTGATGAATACAGTTTATATTTGTGCATAGAAGAAGATGAACTAAGTCACAAAAACCCAAGGTCTGATAACACATTGCCCAATCTCATTAAAATCATACCCTAACATTTAGCTACACTGTTAGGATCTGACTACACTCTGTAGCAGGTCATGTTTAAATGACATCTCTCCCACGCAGGGAGTCAGTCAGTTTGTAGCCACTAGTTAGACTTGCTACAGTCCTAGTGATTAATTTTGCTAAGACGAAAATACATCTACATCTGCATCAAACATCCGACTATTACAGGGTGGCGCTATCAGAGCAAACACTTATTAACGATATAAGTATGTTACAAGTGTTAAACGTGTAAAAGACAAAAAGACAGTATGTTACAGTTAAACTAGTACTTGCAATTACACTTTGATGGCTAGAATATGCAAAGGAGACAACTCATCCAAAGAAACAATGATCTAACTTGAGCTAAATCCCTTTTTATGCTCAGTAGAAATTAAGAAATAGCTAAAAGTTACAGAAAATTGCAAGAGAATAATTGTCACCAGTGATATTTAAATACTATGCACAAGAACATATCAATACAAACATAAAAGCTGGAGCAAATCTAGCAACCTGTACACTTTCAGATATGTGAAAGTAACATTTTGATTGGATAATTGAAAGGTCACTTGGACATGACCCGTATGGAGTACCATCAGATGCATATTGCTAGAACTTTTTTATATGTATACAGTGTAGACACATTAATGGATATCATAGTATAAAAAGATTAAGGACACATTATCTCCACAGGTGCATCAAAAACATATTAAATATTATTTGCAATATCTGCTTTACTCCTCCATCCTCATACATCAGTGGTAAGTCAAGTTCCCAGACTCACAGGTGAAAAATACTCTGGTGAACGAGAATGTACTCCTCCATTCTCTTCCAAATATCGAACGGAAAGGCGGTAAATCCGGTTGTTTTTAGATTTAGCATTTTTGTAAGGGTACTTCCCACCTATTATGAAAATACACGACCGGTGATTAATCAGCTGTTAAACTATACTATAATTAAAGGTTAGAGGATTTATTCATTTTTCTTTCAATCCTCGCAGAATACAAATTCCATTGCGAGCGACCCGAAGAACACCCCGTACAACCACAAAGACGACCATATATATATACGCCCCTGTATCGATAGATCGAGTTGATATTTGGGTTATTTCAGGTGTTATCTCTAAAAGCTATGAATGTGTAGTTTATCTGGATTCTAGAGTGTGTTGGTAATCAGTCACGAGTCTATTGATGAAAGCCTATCACACCCGATTGTTTTTAAATCACACGCTCTGGTACCTGCGTGTTTGGACAGTTTTACGTAATTAGCCTACACCTGAGCACTCCCCATTTTTATCCGCCAAAAAGTAGGAAATATAGACATATATATATATATTTGAAAATATTAAACCATGTATATTAACAGGTAAAATGTTACTCACCAATGTTCTAATCAATAGTGAAGCGTGTACATCGTTCTATATAATTAGTACCATAATTCGCGACCTTGATACATGTTTACAATGCGACGAACAGCCAATAGCGTAGCAAGAGAGTATTTACCATGGGGATGGTTTCGTGTCTCGAACGATTCGTCTAATTTGAATACCCGACCCTTGTTACCAATCAACAGTGTGTAAATATATGATCAATGTAAATTAACCTGTTTGAACATTAAGATTTCATGTCCTGGTAGTAATAAGTTTTATTAGTAGTTTACCAGGACCTGTTAGATATAAAATAATATATCATATAAAACCCCTGATTTTACTAATGTCGGAAGGGCCGGATTTTCGGCCTATGGCAGTGTTCAAACATAAAATGTTTATAATAAACACAGTAGCATCTGGGACTGAATATACGCATATAGCTAGTCCAAGGTAGCATGTAATATAAACAGAAAAATGAAACACAATCGTAGTTCGCCATTATCTGCACTTGAATATAAATATTTGAAGAAAAATGGTTTTAAGGGCAGGTTTTAACTCCTCACACCGTACCACCGCGTTTTATGAAAGGCAGCTTTGTCTTGCTGAAGGCATATGTATCTGTAGTGTCTGTCCCTTTGATGTCAAAATTATGGAAAATACATTTTCACTAAAGTTACTTGATTCAAAAGTAGAGTAACTCTTGAGCTGCAAAAGTGTCATCTTTAATAACATGAGTTTGTTTACAAAATAAGTCACACATTATTGCTCTGCAGAGTTACCGTTGAGTACGTAATTCTCACACTACAACTAAGGGAAGTAACTCAAGATTGCACTTCGAGTAAGGGAATTATTTCGCACACTAAAACTTAGGTAAGTAACTCTTACACTTCAACTTAGGGAAGTAATTCAAGATTGCACTTCAACATAGGGAATTATTTCTCACACTAAAGCTAAGGGAAGTAACTCTTGCACTATAACTTAGGGAAGTAACTCAATATTGCACATCAACTTAGAGAATTATTTCTCACACTACAGCTAAGGGAAGTAAATCTTACATTATAACTTAGGGAAGTAACTGAAAGTCTGGAGTCATACCTGATTGTAGTCTTTGACCAACGACATGCTATTATAAAGATATAATAGTCATTTAAAACAAATTTATTAGTAAGCATGTAAATATATGATACAAAGTATTAAACAACAGAATAGGTATATAAAAAAGATGGAATACACATGTTAAAATCAATATTATAATATAAAAATACGAATTTTAAATATAAAATATAATCATAAAAAGAATAAAGCCTTTCAAACATGTAATCCCGTTCGTAGAAGTTGAAAAAATGTCTGAAATACTCAGGACAGACTAGAGTACAAAAAATAAATTCGTGGAAAGAAGATACATGTTTTTTACAATCTGTTTTTCAGACAACAGTTCCTTTCATGACCTCATCATACGAAGGAGGGGCGTCACTGAAATTCGTGTGTCGTTCCGGGGTCGCTAGTTCAGGTTCCAAATCTAAGGACACAGGCCCGTTCCGACTTACGCTGTCCTGATCTGTATCATTATAAGAATCATGAAATTCAGGAACATTATCAAACCGATGTCTATTTACTCCCACATTTCTAGAAGCTGTATCTCTTGGAGTTGCAATATTCGTATTTCTGGTTGAATTGGACGAATTATCGTTGTCTCGTGAATAATCTGTAATATACCTTTGAGGACCGGGTACATCTCTTGTATTTATTTTTTTATCACAACACGTACAAATACATATGGTACCGATAATACCAAGACATAGTGGAAACACAAGAAATCCCACCATGTAAAGCCATATTCGTGGACCGCAAGTAATCCAGACGTCATCGTTGTCTCTATCAGGTAAACTAATGCTACGGATAGCCTCGAAACATACGGCTTGTGACTCACTCATGCCGCCAAGGTCAAACTTGCAGATCCATTCATCCTGACAGGAAACTAGTGCTCTTTCCCGTAACTGTGCATTAGGTATCGTTTTTGTAAACATGATCGAAGCTGGGGCAGGAATTGATCCACGATTGTACAAAACAAAAAAGTACTCGCCATAAGTTGTGATTGATTTGGGCGGTAATAGATATGGGTTGTCAAAGTTATCGTAGTCTTTACAAGCTGCCTCTATTTCCCAGCGAGACGGACTACGAACGCCACAGTGTGTCCAAGAATTGCTTTGTATACATCGCAAGAAATCCATGCGCCTTGTAAACATGTAAATTTTGCCCTTATCGGACATACAGATCTTAGCGGAAATCCTGTCTCCCTGATTCAGTGTCAAACTAATAATAAAAATGTCATCCCCTTGTATCGTTGCTGAAAGGGGACCTTTGATAGTCTGTACAGACTGGTTACAAACGCCTGTGTCTGTTTTATCCAGAAGGTAGGCGTTAAGGCTCAATGGATATTTGGTAGTCACATTCACCTTGTCACACCAAACGTTAGAAAACCAGTCTTGAAGGTACATTTGATCCGCAACGGGTGTAACCCATCTCGTATAGTGTCTAGCCGGTCCCACTATTAAGCCAGTTGTTAAGAATATAGCAACTAATACACCCCACAATGTATAGGATCTGCACGTATTTGATATGCAGGTAAACTTTCGAAATTCTGGTATCTTGCTCGGACATAAGAATGATCCAAAAATATCACAGCATATCCCGATACAACTCCTACCGCTGGCCATTTTTCCTGTTATCAAATGTCCTGAAAAATGTCATATCCATTTCTTTCATGGGAAAATAAATATGTTGTCATATGACTCTCTGACCTTCTGGATGTTTAAAAATAATATTGGATTCGTTTATTTCTTTCTTGTCAGTGGGAAATCTGAAAAAAAATAGAAACTTATATAACAACAACTACAACGAAATCAATCGTTTCCATTATCCGCTCTAAGAATCGGATTAATACAAAGAAAAAGAAAATACATGTAATACAAAAAAATAGTTGAATTAAACATTTGTCTGGCAAAACAAAACACCCAAGCCAAGATTATTTATTGCCAGAAGTTTTTCATAAATGGAGTAGACACATTAATATCCATCGGATAGAATTGAAATATTCTATACACATTTTCTCCACAAGAACACAAGAAACATATTATAAACATTAAACATTATAAACATAGAAAATTATTTGCAATATCCGCTTTGCTATTCATTAATTCCGTGGTTCGTCCAACCTTTCCAAAATTCGATCAGAAGAGACGGTAGAGCTTCTTAAAACAAAAGTGGCCCAACCAAACGAAGCCGAAGACCTTTTATGAGCATGCTTCCAAGCTCCTCCGTTTGACCAAACGACCCGAACACAAGACGTCATTAAAAAAAATAAAAAGTTGAAGACCTGAAACATAAACCTGAACATGATCTTCCGGTATGAATATATAACTAAGTTCTCAGTTCTTGATTAAATCAAGTTTCGAAAACCGTGTAGTGTCTGTTGTTTTAGATTGATGTTTGTATATAATACACTTCGAGCATTTCTGTTATTACTTCCCGCTTGTGAAAATATACAACCGGAGTTAAACATAGATAATAAAATCCGCTGTTAAACTATACTAATTAAAGGTAAGAATACCCATTCATTTTTGTTTCAATCCCTTTTGTAGAGTGGCTAATACCACATGTATGTTAGTCAGTCATAACCACGCCCACTGGCTCCCTGAGAGTTGATATAGGTTGCTAGAGAGAGTGAGAGACTTGTAACTAGCATTGGAATGTATATATGTATTAAACAATACATAAATATATATAGAAAAAAAATGACATCGATCACCTTTCTTTTCATGGCGAACGACACGAGAACTCCCCATACACCCAACCATATACGCCCCTGTGTCGATAGAGTTGACATTGTGTGTTATTTTCGGTTAACATTATCCCTTACAGCTCTCATTTTTCATCTATTTTGTGTTAGAATATCGGTCACGAGCCTATTGTTGAGGGCCTATCACATCCGAATGTTTATATATCACACATCGGGTAAACATCAAATTAGCATAGGCCTACAACTGAGCACTTCCTTTTTTCTACCAAACCGTAGGAAATACAGACAAAAATTTAAAAATATTAAACCACGTAATACAACGTTCATGTATATTAACAGGTAAAAGTATACTTACTCAGTTTCTAAATTCTCATCAATATAAGCGGGTACATCATTCCATTTTAGTTCCATGATTCGCGACCTAGATACATGTTTACAATGTAGTGTACAGTCAATAGCGTAGCTATAGAATACATTTCATGGGGATGGTTTCGTGTCGCGTTATTCTAGACTCGTACGATTATTCTAATATGAATACCCGGCTCGCGTTACCAATCAACAGTGAGTGTGTAGAATATGATCAATGCAAAAGAAAACATGTTTGAACATTAAGATTTCATGTCCTGATAGTAATAAGGTTTATTAATATTTTACTGGGACCTGTTAGATATAGAATTATATATCATATAAAATCCCTGATTTTACCAATGTCGGAGGGCCTCTGACATTGCTCAAACATAAAATGTGTATTGTGAACGCAGTAGCATCTGGGACTGAATAGGTGTATATCCAGTCCAAGGTAGCATGTTATACTCGTATAAACAGAAAAATGAAACAACATCATAGTTCGCCATTATCTGCACTTAAATATAAATATTTGAAGAAGAATACACCGTACACCACGTTGTGTGAGAAAGGCTTTCCAGAATGCACGTTTATCTTTGTTGTCTGTGTCCCTTTACTGTCAAATGAAAAATACATTTGCAGCACAGTTCTCTCACTTGATTCAAAAGTAGATTAACTCTTGAGCTGTAAAAGTGTCATCTTTAATTACATGATTTTTTTTTAAAAATCACACATAATTGCTCTGCAGAGTTCCCGTTGATTATCACAGTAATTAACTCTCACACTACAAAATGTATTACTAAGGGAAGTAACTCTTACACTTCAGCATAGGGAAGTAACTCAAGATTGCACTTCAACTTAGGGAAGTAACTCTTGCACTTCAACTTAGGGACATAACTCTTGCACTTCAACTTAGGGAAGAAGTAACTCTCGCACTGCAACTAAGGGAAGTTAATACTGTACTACCTACAAAAAAGCGAAGTAATTCTAGCACTACAATTAAGGCCGGGGAAGTAACTCTAGCACTACAACTAAGAAAAAATTTCATATTGTTATGATATGACCTTAATATTTGACCCCAGATAACACAGTTGCTGTGACCTTTTCTTTGAATCATCCTCGCCAGCTCAGGTGACCTAATTTTTACCCAAGATGACCCAGTTGAGAACTTGACGTATATTTTACAGAGACACACATTGTGGCCAGGTTTCATAGAGATGAGATAAATGTGACCTCTAGAATGTTAACAATGTGACCTGGTGACCTAGTGTTTGACCCCAGATGACCAAATATCAAACATCACATAGATTTTACAGAGACAATGAGTGTCATTAAGAATATGTCAAAATTGTGACCCCTAGAGTTTCAACAATGTTTTTTTGTCTTTGATTTTACAGAGTGACCTAGTTTTTGACCCCATATGACCCACTAGTGGATTTGACCTAGATTTTATTAAGACTAGCATTGTGACAAAGTTTCATACAGATTATGTCTAAAATGTGACCTCTAGAGTGTCAACAAGGTTTTCTTTGAAATAACCTAGTGACCTAGATTTTGACCCCAGATGACCCAGTTGCGAAACTGACATACATTTCATTGACACAAACATTGTGAGCAAATTTCATAAAGATTAGGTAAAACTGTGACCCTTAGAGTGATAACAAGGGTTTTATTTGATATGACCTAGCGACCTAGTTTTTTACTCCAGATTAATCAGTTTCGAAGTGGCCTAGATTTTGTAGAGGCAAACATCGTGACTAAGTTTCATAAATATGAAATGAAAACTGTGACTTCTAGAGTGTTAATATTCAAATTGTTGACGGCGGACGACGGACTAAGGGTGATTACAATATCTCACCTTGAGCAAAAAGTGCTAAAGTGAACTTAAAACAGGTCTGCAAATATAAATGCACAATTTGTCCCGGTAGAAATACTCTGGACAGAATAGAGTACAAAATTTATGCTAAGGCCTTATAGTCATATGTTAACAAAATATGACATGAAAATCTCAATACTGTATCAAATCAATTCGGGAATGGGGAATACATGTTTTACAATCTTTTTTCGGCTGTAGCTCCTTTCATGACCTCATCATACGAAGGAGGGGCGTCACTAAAAGTCGAGTGTCGGTCTTGGGTCGATAGTTCAGGTTCAAAATTTAAGGACCCAGATCCGTTCCGACTAACGCTGTCCTGATCTGTATCATGATAAGAATTATGAAATTCAGGAACATTATCAAACCGATGTCTATTTACTCCCACATTTCTAGAAGCTGTATCTCTTGAAGATGCAATATCTGTATTTCTGTTTGAATTGGACGGATTAATCGCTCGGGAATAATCTGCATCATACCTTTGTGGACCGGTTTCATCTCTTCTATTTGTCTTTTTATAACAACACGTAAAAATAAATATGGTACCGACAATACCAATACATAGAAAAAGCACAAAAAGGCCAACCATGTAAAGCCATACTCTAACACCGCAAGTTATTTCGACATCATCGTTGTCATCGTTATCAGGTAAACTACTGCTACGGATAACCTCGAAACATACGGTCTTAGGCGGTTCACTCATGCCGCCAAGGTTAAACGTGCAGATCCATTTATCCTGACAGGAAACCAGCGCGCTGTCCAGTAAATATGTGTTTGGTATCGGCTTTGTAAACATGATCGAAGCTGGGGCAGGAATTGATCCACGATTGTACAAAACAAAAAAGTACTCGCCATCATTTGTGATTGATTGGGGCGGTAATATATATGGGTTGTCAAATTTATCGTAGTTTTTACAAGCTGCCTCTATTTCCCAGCGATACGGGCCACGAAGGCCACATCGCGACCGAGAATCACTTTTTATACATCGCAAGAAATCCATGCGCCTTGTAAACATGTAAAGTTTGCCCATGTCGGACATACAGATCTTAGCGGAAATCCTGTCTCCTTGATTCAGTGTCAGGTTAATAGTCAAAATGTCACCCCCTTGTATCATTGCTGAAAGGGGACCTTTGATAGTCTGTACTGTCGGGGTGCAAACGTCTTTGTCTGCTTTATCCAGAAGGTATGCGTTAAGGCTCAATGGATATATACTAGTAGTAGTCACATTCACCCTGTCACACCAAACGTTAGAAAACCAGTCTTGAATGTACATTTGATTCGCAATGGGTGTAACCCGTCTCGGATAGTGTCTAGCCGGCCCCATCATTAAACCAGTCGTTAAGAATAATGAGATTATAGCAACTAATACACCCAACAATGTATAGTATCTACACGTATTTGCTACGCAGTCAAACTTGCAAAATTGTAGTATCTTGTTCGGACATAAGAATGATCCAACAAGATCATAACATATCCCGGGACAACTCCTACCGCTGGGCATTTCTCCTGTTTAAAATGTCCTTGAAAGTGTCCTTTAAAATCTCTTTGAAAGTGTCCTTTAAAATGTCATATCCATTTCGTTCTTGGTAAAGTATATTATGTCGTCACATGACTTGTCACATCACTCTCCGACCTTCTTGATTTTTTAAATAACTTTTGAATCGTTTTTCCTTTTTCGTCAGTAGGTAATCTGGAAAAGTACAAATTGGAAAACTAAAATAACAACAACAACGCAATAAATCATTTCCATCTTCCGATCTAAGAATGGGGTTAGTAAAAAGATAATAACAAATCATCGGACAAGGACATTCTCGTTCACCAGAGTATTATTCACCAGTGATGTCTGGGAACTTGACTAACCACTGATGTATGAGGATGAACAGGGAAGGAAGCACTCAAAAGCAATGACAGAGCACGAAAGACAACACATGTTAGTTTAATAGTTTAATGAAGCATTTAAAGTCTGTCAAAAAAACCAAGCCGCTTGATAATATAATTGCCAGAGGTTGTTCATATACTCGTATATGGAGTAAACACATTAATTGATATCAGAGTATTTAAAGATTATATACACAGTTTCTTCATACGTGCACCATAAAGATATCAAAAATTGTTTGCAATATATATCTGCTTTGCTCTTCCAACCTCTTCCATGTATCGAGAAGAAGTGAAGGTATAGCTTCTAAAAACAGAAGAGGCCCCAGTCGAACGAATTCGAAGACATCTTATGGAAGGTATTCAATATTAATCTGATTTAATTTAATTGGAGAATAGAGATAGCCAATTATATCACATGTTACTGACCAAGAGTTTAGTTTGGTGCGATCTGATTTGGTGTCCTGATGTGGTATTCAATATTGATCTTACTTGACTTAAGGGGTAGGACAGCCAATCAGATCACACATATAAAACCATTGGTCAGTAATAGGCGATATGATTGGCTATCCTTATTCTCCAATAAAATAAGATCAATATTACCACACCTGATCCTTAATTTAGTCAAGTAAGATCAATATTGAATACCAACCCTGGTCATGGCTCCAAGCTCTTCGCTCCGTGTGCCCGAACGCACCGGCCATTAGGCGTTAATATTACAAAAAAGGTTATAGTCCGGGCAAATAAAACTGACCTTCGTGCATGAATACATTACAAGGCTCTTATGTGTAATGTCAGTTGTTTTGGAGTTTTGTTTGAATATATTACACTTTGATCATTTTTGTAAGCATGGGGCCTATATATTTAAATATATGTATATAGAGGGTCCCTATAGCTGTTGTACGGGTACTTCCCGCTTGTGAGAAATATACAACCGGAGTTAAAACATAAACAAGAAAATCAGCTGTTAAAATATACAAATTAAAGGTAAGAGGATCCATTCATTCTTGTTTCAATCCCTTTCATAAATACTGACCTTTTCGTGGCGAGGGACACGAGAACACCACCTACACCCAATATATATACGCCCGTGTGTCGATGAGCTGACATTTTGGGTTATATATAGTTTGTGTTATTTAAGCAGTAGTAGAGGAATTACGTAGATGTTTGTATTAATATCAAATACATCAAACAAATGTGTGTGTGATTACTGAATGGGTCTGGATATATAATAAATATAAAAACTATTTCCAGGCGCGTAGCGGGAGGGGGGCGTGCTCCAGACCCCAAGTGTCTGTGAAATGTCCTACACCAGGATACTATTTTATTTAAGCACTTACGGAAATCGTAAATTTACGTTCAAAATCAAGATACAAGAATATTTTAGTCGGATATATATAAACATATAACATTAGCTAATAGCTATTTTCCGACAAACAGAAGTAAATAAGATATAACATATAGAAAAACAGCTACAAAATTAGAAGCACATGTAAAAGATTATCACATATAACAAATTCCATTTTTATAAATAATAATAATAATAATAAATAAGATTTTCAAGCATACAGGATTAAGGAATAGCATAAGAACATATTTCATGCATATATAAGAATTTAGTATAGCACATAAAAACAATTAATAGTAGATCACAGGCAATCATGATATATAGTATAATCTCATGCAACAATAAAGAATAACATAGTTATTACAAATTAAAGAGTAAGCATAATTGGAGCAGCAAGCCAAATTATAAAAATACAGTTCAAACAATAAAACTGAAACACAGGCAAAAATGATAAAGCACAGTTCCAGCAATAAAACTGAACACAAGCATAATAAAAAAACACAATTCAAACATAAAACTGAACACAACTCAAAATTATAAAACACATATCAAGCATTAAAAACTGAACACAAGCAAAATTATAAAAACACAGTTCAAATAAATAAACTGAACACAAATCAAAATTATAAGACATACAAATGTAGTTAAAGCAATAAAACTGTACACATAATAAGCAGTAAAAACTATGTACACATTTGCATTTGGGGCCTGTCCAGGTGCGCAAAATCAAATATATATTTATAATTGTCTAAAAGCTGCAAATTGGGGACATATATGGTTTGTAGAAGTTTATCAACTGAATCATTATTAGTATTGCAGATCCATTTTCCCACACTTTGTAGCTGTTAAAGAATTATAAACAATTTAAATTTGAACGTAAGTTTAAGGTTATCGTAAGTGCTTTGATAAAACTGTATCCATTTTTCTACCAAACCGTAGGAAAAACAAATATAAAGTTAAAAATATTAAACCACGTAATACAACGTTCGTATATATTAACAGGTAAAATTATACTTACCCAGTTTCTAATCAATACTTCATTTAATCCATAATTATAATAGGTTTCATAAGTCGCGACCTAGAAACAATAAGTAATATGTTTACATCAATACCCACAGGGAATTGACGCATAATAATTGTATGTTCGTGTTGGACTTATATAGTATACACAATATTTAGTATACTAATACATAAGGTCAACATGAACATAAAATTGTCGTAGATCGTATCGAACAGCCAAGAGCGTAGGTAGAGAATACTTATCAAGGGGATGGTTCGTGTCACGTTATTCTAGACTCGTACGAATCTTCCAATATGAATCCCCGGTTTTCATTACCGTATGTACAATCATCAGTGTGTAGAACATGGTCAATGTAAAAGAAAACATGTTTGAACATAAGGATTTCAGCTCACCTGAGCACAAAGTGATCAATGTGATATATTGTGATCAGCCTATAGCCGTCGTCTGTCGTTGTCTGACTGCCGTCAACAATTGGACTGTTAACACTCTTGAGGTCACAGTTTTCACTTAATCTTCATGAAACTGGAACACAATATGTTTACGGTTTTGTCGCCTCACACCGTAAAACCCGTTGTGTGGAAGACAGCTTTGTTTGCAGAAGACATGTTTATCTGTGCTGTCTTTGCCCATTTGATGTCAAAATGTTATGGAAAATACATTTTCACCACAGGGTTCTCTCCCTTGATTCAAAAGTAAAGTAACTCTTGAGCTGCCAAAGTATATCATCTTTCATTACACGAATTTCTTTTAAAAATAAGTCACGCATTATTACCGTTGATTACGAAGGTAAGTTACTCTATCACTACAAATAAGGAAAGTAATCTTGCACTTCAACTTATGGAAGTGTAACTCTTTCACTTCAACTTATGAAAGTGTAACTATTGCACTACAACAAAGAAAAGTGAAGCTCGCACTAAAACTAAGGAAAGTAACTCTTGTACTACAACTACGGGAAGTAACTCTTGTACTACAACTACGGGAAGTAACTCTTGTACTACAACTACGGGAAGTAACTCTCGCACTAAAACTAAGGGAATTTACTCTTCTACTACAACAGAGAAAAGTGAAACTCGCACTAAAACTAAGGGAAGTAACTATTGTACTACAACTAAGGGAAGTAACTCTTGTACTAAAACTACGGGAAGTAACTCTCGCACTAAAACTAAGGGAGTTTACTGTTCTACTACAACTAAAGAAAGTAACTCTCGCACTAAAACTTAAGGGAAGTAACTCTCGCACTAAACTAAGGGAAGTAACTCTCACATTACATACAACTAAGGGTAATGACTCTCGCACTAAAACTAAGAGGAATTAATATCGCACTAGTGACTACAACTAAGAGGAGTATATATCTGATTCTCTGGAAAGTAACTATCACATCACAAATTTTGGGGAATATCCCAGAATCGTTATGATTTAGATCTATATCATAGGCGGATCCAGGGGGGGCGGACCCGGCGTACGCCCCCCCTAAAATCGCCGGAGCCTAGGTAATTTCTCATATTTTGGATGTAAGAACAATATTGATATGCATTTTTTTTTCGCTCGCTTCGCTCGCGTAAATTAACCAATAATCAATTTATGGAATTTAAAGTGAACTTAATGCTGTATGCAAAAACAAGATATGGAACTGATTGGTAGCATGGTGCCAAACATCGGCTACAGAAATGCCGAGATTCTTGCACATTAAAATGTCCGACAAGACATAAACTATTAATAGAGTTGGCTTTATTTTCTAATAAACCTGTCCTTCTCATTAAAAATAAGATACCTCAGAATGCAGCTGACGTGGTTCTATTTAAAAAGTCACGAGGTAGAAAGCCACTGCCCGTGGACTCCCTGGTCGCTGAATCCCAAGTACTTCACATTTCCACTTAAACAAAACTGAAGCCCTGGAGTTCGCAGGGTATGCTGCTCAGATAGACATTGCCTTTTTTCGCGACGAATTCACAGCAGCTATATATCAGTGAATATTATCAAATCGATTATCGTTAGTCCTGACTATGCTGTTCATATAAACAACGATTTTTCTAGCTCGCTTCGCTCGATGAAGAACTACGTAAATTCAATGAAAGCTTTTGATTTACCATTGAGTTGTTTGGGTATGCTGCTCAGACAAACACTGATTTTTTTTCTAATTCTGACAATTACTGCATCAGTGAATATTACCAGGTAATAAGAATGTGGTGTATGAAGCTGAAATAGATAATTGCATTTTTTCTTGCTCGCTACGCTCGCACAACCACTATAAGTTAATTTTTTCAAGTAGGGAATGAGTTTGAGGGATATGCTGTTCAAATAATTAATGCATATATTCTTACTCGCCTTGCTCTCACAATAATATTATCAATTAATATTATAAGATAAAGAACGAAATTGTGTGAAATGCTTCTCAGAGATACATTTTTTTTCTAGCTCGCTTCGCTCGCACATTTTCTTGAGGGGGGGGGGTATCAATACATGAATGTACGCCCCCCCTAACGCCAAATCCTGGATCCGCCCCTGTATATCCCTTTAGAACTTATTTAATCGTTTTATGGAAATTCCGTGGTCGCTAATAAAAAGTGTTTTTTACAGATCTACACAGGTTTGTTGATAAAAATAGTCACGAACGGCAAAGCATTATCATATTGTGGCTTTTTATATTGTAAATTGTGCACTCTTTTAATATTGCGAATTTACGTTGACAGCACCACCTTATAAGGCTTATAGTTATACATTGCAACACTGGCCCTTAGCCTCGCTTGGGCGCACGTTGAAATCTGAGAAATTACCAAATAGCATGTCTTTTGAAGAAAATCCGGACTAAATATACACTGGAAACTACTTGCCTCGGTGCTTTCGGTCACTGGATACACCCTTGAATTTTCTATCTCTAGCTCGCGACCGCCCCCAAAAAGAGTGACGATAACGATATTGCGGGAATTGTATTCGTTTTTTTCCAAGATGGCGTCCTCCTTGAGAGATTGTTGATAACTTGGGAACGTTTTCTCTATTTTCCTGCTGTACAGACGTCGGTAAGCATTGTAATCTACGAGGATATTGTAATTATATATCATTTTACCATTTCGCACAGATGTCACTCGCATGTGTACATTTGTTTGGTAGAAATAAAGCAAAACTGTGGGCCATCACTGACAAGCACTGCTCACTCAGTTCACAGGAACTAATATTTCAATATATATAGCCCGAAATACTATACATGCCCCGTTACTGACAAGCATCCGAATAGAAAATAGACAGGAATGAGACCGATTGTACCACACTCACCAACCGCTTATTCTTGTAAGGAACTCTTTCACAACAAGGTGACAACTAGAAACTCCGGATCAGAGATTCAGACAGTCATTGGAAATCAAACATATGCAATGATTACTATTCACATATTACAACGTACATATTCGCTAATCCACATATTTCAATAGATATCAATCCTCCGTGCCGCCATTGCATGGCGACAACGTAAATTCCGAACGCCCTTGCCGGTCCTTCCCTTGCAGTTCCTTCCCTTGCAGTTCCTTCAGAGTCGGACCGTAGGGTTTCCAGAAGTGTGGACTCAGAGACTCAGTCACCATCTCTTAAAAACGTACTACCTGGTGTTCATGCTAATTTTTGGGTTTACCTGCGCTTGTTTATGTAAGTATGGTGCATTATATAACATTGGTTATATAACACAAGCCAATTCAACTTGTAAAGTAAATAAGTAATCCCAACAAGGCCCGATAGACAAAGAGCTGTAAGCGTCTGATGCTCTATAGTTAGGTTGTTTTTACAGTTGACAATCACAGTGGACCATATACATGGAAATTATCTTTAATACAGAAAGAGCTTGCCTCAAGATGCTTCAGCATGAACCTTTTCATTGTAAAATCGCTTTCATATTACACCTATTCTCAGAATACACAGTCAATTCGCATAAAAGTGTGTCGCCCCTACATACAATACACATTTGCAGTTGCATGCCCTCTTTTGGTTGGTTTAAATGATGTGACATAACCCGACTTACTGTGCAACTGGCATTTGCAGATATTCATACAGTTGAAAGGCTATTTCTATTGGCTCAAATGTCAAAATATTGCAAAAAACGTGTGTCGCCAGTTAGGGTGCTTATATTATAGCATCATTATGTATGCTGAATTTACCTTTGTAAACATTTTATCGTATGTTGTGTTACACTACAAATGATGAATTTGAGGTTAAACAGCGAGTTTTTAAAATTTCGTTCATTCTTCTGATTTGTATTCCATCTAAATAGCTGTCGCACGAAATTGAGTAAGCTACGTTACTGATATTTACTGGGTGACGCATCCATTCGTTTTTGCTGATTTTCTCCAATATATTGCATACTATACCGCATGCATGTCTAGCACATCATGCAAAGTGGTCATCTTTGAAGACACAATTAACGTGATGCCGAAAATTGCTCGAAACCCTTCGTCAACCTGTGCGTATGGTTAAGAGTGTAAGCTACGTTACATACGTTTAACGTAGTAAGCATTTAGAATTCAGTTATTTCGTTATACTACAATAGAGCTACAATGTCAAGGATATTGCTGAGTATATTGAATTAGAAAAATCTCTATTTGGATTTGTGTCTGGAACCTTGATTTAAATAATGTAAGCTACGTGATGTAAGCTACGTTACTGATTTTCCGGCATTTGGTTTAGAATATGTAGAAAAATACACAATACACCTTTAGGAATTGACACAATACACTGCATAACGATTTGCAGCCCTTTCTTTGCGTATATTGTCGTTTGTAGAGTTTGTATCAAACGATAAATGTTAAACGGTAACGTAGCTTACAAAACACAGTTCTCTTGTGTATTCTGCATACATACATGTACCTGACATGGAAACGTTATTGTCTTGCACAATTGTGTGTAAACATGCTATTTGAAAAAAATGTCTGTAAATTGTTTGGATTCTATTTTTGTAATACTGTATTTATAAGTAGAGAAGTTAACTATTTATTATAAACCTATTCATGTCTTGGACAAAATCGTACAGTGCATACAACCCGACAGATAACATCTTCCGTAGCATAGAGTCTACATGTTAGGTTTTCTGAGTCCGCATCATGCATGTACGATGTGTTATATTCCGAACATATGTCAATGACGTCAAGACGTAAGTAAACATATACCCTATTTAGAACGAACGTTGCGTTATATGTAAAAAATATGCCGACGTTCATGACGATAATGAATACGCATTTAAAATTTACGCATTTGTGCGCGTAAAAGAGCTTTCCCCACTTTTGTAGTTATTTAATTAAAGGAATATTACTGCAGCTGGTTTGATCGGTTTTGTAGTATTACATCTCGTTGCTTGCGTTATACCACATCCCGCGAGATACGGTATTAAACAAGCAACTATATGATATAGGTAATACAGCACTACGGATCAGCACATTGCAGTGATATTCTGTATGTATCATAATGTTGCTTAAAGAATATTATGATCGTATCTTGTTTATATGAATATATACGTTTAGTGTATGTTATATAACTGTTCAGGGTAATTGACGAGTCCATGGATACATCTTCAATTATTTATACAGAAGTGTACAATTAAGAAGGTCTGCATATAATATTTGGGGTGCCATAATGAAATAAAGTTAGTAGTGACTTCATCGTTATTTGTGACTAAAATTGATATTGTTTGTATAGTTGAGTACCAATATTTGTCACTTAAAAGTTATGAATTTAAAGTTATTGAACTGTTCATGGTGCCGCATTATATCATTTTCTGATTTACAGCATACTATTTAAAACAAACCGTTCGATTTTAACTTCATATTCCAACTAAATGTAGTTGAGTAATTTACGTTACCACTATGTTTGAGATAATCTACATGTAATATATAGATTTCCAGTACATGTAAAAAGCTGCATTTTCGACCTGTAAATGTCACTTTAATGCTACGCATGCCAGTGCATATTTGATAATCTAAGGAATATATTTAAGTGTTCAAACGAGAAAGAAACACGGTATACATGACAAGTAAAATGATTTTATTTCATTTTTATTTTTCTTATGTTAATGTCACCTGTAATTATATATTCAAAAATAATTTTGTTTCTTTCTTCATAATTGGTTTATGGTAGTGACTACAGTAAATAAAATCTTGCTTTCCTTTCATTTATTTTGTTATAGCATGACAGACATGACTTTGTAATATACGTTACTATTACGTGTAATATACGTTACCAGCTTCTCTGGTGTTATTGTGTCATATATATCATCGGGATGTAAAAATTAAAGTAGATAGTAGTTAAAACACATCTGTAGAATTTGTTAACACAACTATTTCCTATATTGTTTCAGTTTTGGTCATTTATCATTAAAGTCGTGATGATATTTCAATAAATTGTGCAAAACGGGTGTAATAAGAATAATTTCTTTTCCGTATCTAAAAACATATTTCGACTGCTGTAGACAAAGTATATTTTAATATGATTACATGATGACAATACATTGACATGATAACACTTATCATACATTGTCATTTTTAATTAGCTCTGTAGAAACATATGTTTGAGTATTAGGAACAAAATTAGGACTGAGAAGTTTGATCATCACTTAAAATGGTAAAAACTCTCTTAAAACTATATTTCTTACATTTGAGTCCTAAAATTTTGTAAATGTCTTTGTAATATATGTTTGTACGGGAAAATAAATGATAGAAGTAGTGGCGAAGAAATTTTATTTTAGGCGTTCTGTCATTTGGAAATGACTGTGTATTCTGAGAATAGGTGATTAATATTCATTATCATCAAATTTCCTTAGTTTAAAATTGATTGTTTGCTTTCAGGTGACGTTAGTAAACAGGTAGAATGTCAACCCAGGCAGCGATGGCACAGTTTGTGTCTGGGTTGAAGAGTCGGAATGAAGACACAAGAGTGAAGACAGCTAATGAGCTACATCATTTTGTCAGCACTGAGTTAAGAGAGATGCCTCTAGAAGAACACACACATTTCATGGACCAGTTCAATCATCATATATTTGAGATGGTATCCAGTTCCGATTTAAATGAACGAAAAGGAGGAATTCTTGCAATTGGTAATAATATGAGACCTTGGATTTTAGGCCAGGGGGTACAACATCATCGCCAATTCATTATTAGGTCGATTTTGAAACAAGTTGTACCAACTTATATTAACCACTCATGACACCCCATTCCTGATATTTTCCATCACCACGAGGGTATGAAATAAGAGAAGCCAGTTACCCTTTTTTGGTGAGCCTCTAGCGAGGGAAATACCGATACCATTTGTATTTTGTCTTTGGTATGGCGCGGCCTTGAATCACACCTGGGACCTTCCACACTCTAAGCAGACGCTCTAGTACTTGGCTATCAAGGAAACAGTCTTATTATTGAGGTGGTCTTATTATTTAAGTGGTCATTTAGTAAGGTTTTACTATACTTAACTGAAAATATGTATTTTTCACAGTAAGTCTCATTGGAGTGGATGTTGGCAATACGTCCACCAGGATCAGTCGTTTTGCTAACTACCTACGTAATCTACTTCCATCCAATGACGTCAGTGTAATGGAAATGGCTGCTAAAGCTATGGGTATACTGGCTCTATCATCTGGAACATATGCTGCGGAGTATGTAGAGTTTGAGGTGAAGAGGGCACTAGAATGGTTGACTGGGGATAGAAATGAAGGAAAGAGGCACGCAGCTGTAAGTTACTTACATCTTCTCATTTTATATACTGTAAATCATTGTTTGCGAGAGTTTTATTTTCACTTAATATTCGCAAGGATGTTGACATAAGAAATCATTATTTTCGCAATATAAAGTCAGGAATATGACATTGTCAATGACGCCAATTCAAATTTCTCATGAATAAAAAATCTTGAAATTTTCGGAAAAATATCATGAAATAAAGTTACGCGAAAATTAAGTGATTTACAGTACAGTCAGATCTCGATACAACGACACTGTTTGTTCCCGAGCAAATTGTCGTTATAACGAATTTGTCGGTATACTGAATTTCACTAGTGACTAGAATTTTGATTGGGAGAATTGTTTTACTGAAATCAATTAATGATGCACACATAATTTATTATGTCATAAAATTATATTCAGCAAAATCAACAGTATGAAATATTCATAATTACATTAAAATAATATTTTAAATAATATATAATGTTTTGAGAGAGCTCCAAATAAAGTGCGTCCGAATTTAAAGGTGTCTGGATACTACTACAGTAACCTATAAAATATAATGCTCTAGGGAATAAATTTGTAATTCATTTTGTTAGAAATGTTACCTATTGTCTTTTTGAATTGATGAATTAATAAATCAAATTGAGAAATCTCGATTAACATCGTTTATTTCGTGGACCGTACAATTTCGAAAATACGAATATATATGCGCGATGAATTCGCGCTAATCTCCCTTGATTACTAATGCGCGAGCTGTAGTACACAAACTGTGATTCTACTGTGAAAGGTTCAACTATTACAATGAGAGCAATTAAGTTGTTTTTCACAAGTATAATTACATAATAAGGTGCCATGCTTAGACGGTGGTGTTGTGTAAAGCTGATAAATATGTCATGTGTGAAAATAGTCCCTGGTCAGTGTCAGTATATCGAGTATTAATTACTGTGTAAACTATTGATGCATTCCCTATTTTTTGCTGTCGATGTCGGTAAGTGAATTTGTCGTTATAACGGATACAATTAACGTTGTATAGAATTTGTTCCCAGCAATTGATGTCGTTATAACGAAATTGTCGGTATATCGGATGTCGTTGTAACGAGATCTCACTGATATGTACAATACAGTAATCAGTTTTTATCATTTTTAAGCACATATCTTACACAACCATTTATCTATAAATGTTGACATAGAGGAATTGAAGGTGTGCTTGAATTTGTGTTTAAGCTCAGCTGATGGATGGCATCAAGTTTTGACATCATCTACTATCCCAAATAATGTAATATTCCAAGGAAAGTATGTAGTAAAACACCTAACATGTCTTGCTGTGCTATCAAATGCTGAACTCAGTGCCTTGCTTGAATCGTAACAATAAATATATCCTTATTTTAGCTACCTACTCAGTGATTTATTTTGCCTCTTTGGGAAAGGGTCAGGGTCCGTTCAGATTGGGAATTTTCGTGTCATGACAACTTGAAATTGGGAAATTCCATGAAGCAGAAAGTCCAAATAAAACAGAAAAAGAGATTACATGTGAATGTTCACTGGTTTCTTTGAACTTGTGGGCTTGACCTCTTGTCAAAAATCTTCCTAACTTTATCATTATAAGTCCGATTTTGAAAATAATGTTTTTAAATTGTTCATTGGGAATTTCTCCATTCAAATTTGGAAAAATAATAGCCTTTTTGCAATTGGGAAAGGGTCCGTTTACCGTGAAAAAAATCACTGCTACTGGAAAATCATTAAGTTTCTATGGATATCAATATCAAGGATTTCAGATCTCATGAAAAATGACAAGGTCAAAATTCTCACAAATTATCAGAAATCATTAAAAAATCAAAACAGTTGTAATGATTGTTTTATTTCATGTTGATATATGCAATCAGTGAACTTCACAAAAATTCAGTCTTTTACCTGACTGAACTTGAAAGCACGTATTGGTATTATTATTCATTGGGGATTTAATTTCGTGTTTGAGGTCACCCACGAAATCCGAAATATTAAATCCCCCACAAACATTAATAATTTTTAAGTATAATATATGCACTAACTAAATCACTTTAATGTTAATCATGTATTGTTGTTTTGCAGGTATTGTGTTTTAAGGAACTGGCTGTAAATACTCCCACATTCTTCTTTCAACAAATTCAACAATTCTTTGAGTGTATATTCACTGCAGTCCGAGATCAAAAGGTGAGTGATACAAAATGGTTGGTAATATGAGGGGTAATTAATAATAATATATTTCGAGAACGTTCCATCTAGCAATTTGTTTTGCCAATAAGGCTGAAAAACATCATTCAGAGTAAGACCTCTTTGGCCGAATATACTTCTTTCTTATGCCCCCAATCTTTGATGAGGGGGTATATTGCTTTGCAAATGTCTGTCTGTATGTTGGTCGGTCTGTCGGTCGGTCGTATAAAATGGTTTCCGTTCAATAACTCAAGAAAGCTTTGGCCTACGATATTCAAACTTTACATGGAGGTTAGTCAGCACCAGTAGATGACCCCTATTGATTTTGAGGTCAGTAGGTCAAAGGTCAAGGTCACTGATCTTTACCATTTCTAACTATTTAAATGGTTTCCGTTCATTAACTCAAGAATGCTTTGACCCAGGATCTTCAAATTTTACATGGAGGTTGGTCAGCAACAGTAGATGACCCCTATTGATTTTGAGGTCAGTAGGTCAAAGATCAAGGTCACTGTGACCTTCACCATTTCTGACTATCGGGCTGGCATGGGGCATACATGTTTTACAAACATCTCTTGTTATTCTTTAAAGGGGTGTGTGACGTAGGCTGTCTAACAAAAAAGGTTGCTATGAAAAAAAGTGAAAATATGTCAAAAGGTCATTGCTTCACATTGACTTGTGAATTGCTTGCAATTCTTTAGTGACTTGTTGTACACCCATGAGGTATAAACTAAGGCACTGAAATCTAAATGTAGCTACAGAATTAAAGCAGATTAAGGTTTTCCAATTTTATTTATGACCTACATTTCGGCTTCCACCAAGCCTTCATCAGGGTAATTCATGAGATAGTAAAATGTTAACCCAAATGTTACTACATCGCTGGCTTACAATGAGAAGTTAATGGCTCTTACGACCTTATAAGACCCATATATATTTGTAATCTGCATCACAAGACGCTTCTTCTGAGCCTATTTTCATGAAAATAGGAACATGTCATGTTGACCAAACTGCAGTTAAAAAAGCTTGTTTTTCCATAAGTCAAGAGTAGTTTTCAGTTCTTTCTTGTTTCTCAAAATAGCGTTATTGTACTTTTGACCTACTTCTACATGTACACATCATTTACATTAATGCACTATTTTGCTGGACATTGCAGCCTATGATAAGAGAGGGTGCTGTGGCTGCCTTGCGAGCAGCTTTAACGGTTACCTCACAACGTGAAGGCAAGGCTAGTCAGACATCTCAATGGTATAAGGTAAGTTTATCGGATTTTTTGTCCCTTACCAGTTTTGACCGGAGGGGACTATAGGTTTGCCGTATGCACCCACTTGACGTTGTGGGGTGTGGAACAATAGTCTATATTTAGATTCTATTCATTCCGTTGCTTACAGGGTGCAAAATGTTGCTTAAGAAAACCTCACAATGTCAAGTCAGTGAGAAAGTTGTCTGTCAAAAAATTCGGATCCTGACATAACTGAAACAGTTTCCAAGCTAGGTTTATTAGTCCCCTACCGGTTTTTGACCGGAGGGTACTATAGGTTTGCCCTCCGTCCGTCAGTCTGTCAGTCCGTCAGTCAGTCAGTCAGTCCGTCCGTCAAAAAATCTGGATTAGGACATAACTCAAACAGTTTCCAAGCTAGGTTTATGAAACTTGGTATGTAGATAGAGGGCAATAAGGGGATTATGCACTTCTAAAAATATGTTGATTCTGACAAAATTTGTGGTTGCTATGGCGACATAAAGAGTGAAAATATGCCCAAATCTTGATCCTTCTGTAACTCAAACAGTTTCCAAGCTAGGTTTATGAAACTTGGTATGTGGATAATGATAATAAGGGGATTATGCACGTCTAAAGATATTTTGATTCTGACAAAAATTGTGGTTGCTATGGCAACAGAAACATTGAAAATGGCTTCAAACTGGTAGGGGACTTCTGTATTGCTTGCAATTCTTAATGACTTGTGTTGCATGATAAGTCGACCAATATGGAGGCCTGTTGCTCTTGTCCTAGTGTCAGTGTTGGTAAAAGTTCTAATAAGTTATTCGAATGGACAAAGGTGCACAGGCTGACAGGCATTAACAATATTTCATGTTTGAAATTTTTATCATAAAAGTAGGTAGAGCCAGGGCTCTTGCTACACTTTTGGGACTGGTGCCAGGGGCCCTCAGGTAGGGTAATTTCGCATTGTTTTGAAGAAAAAGGGGAATTTTGTCTTTTATAAATATCAATACTATTATAAATGTAATACAATGTACATATTAAATGAACAAAAAGCCAATTTCAAGCTATAACAACAGATATAGCAATGGCTGAACAGGGGAAAAATGTATATTCATTTCGGGGGAATGGGGCTGATATTCGGCCCCAAAAACGGTCAAATGAGAGCCCTGAGAGCTCTGCATTTTTTTCACGCCTACCAACTTTCAGCCGAGTCAATCTATTTGGTAGAAAATCTGGATTTCTTGTAATTTTCACATTTTCTTGTGTGACTTTGCTGTGCAATAAGAATGCTTGACTAGTTTATACTAATTTATTTGAGGTCATATGTGAAACAAGTTTTTCCAACTTATATTTATCACTCTCGACGCCTCATTCATAATGTTATCCATCGCCACAAGGGTATGAGAGAAGAGAAGCCAGATTCCCTTTTATGCTGAGCATCTAGCAAGGGAATTTCTGGTACCATTTTTATTTCGTCTTTGGTATGACGTGGCCAGGGATCGAACCTGAGACTTGACTGCCATGCTTGACTGCCATGTATTGCCTTGGTAGCCTAGTGATTCAATGTCTGCTTTAAGTGTGAGAGGCCTTAGGTTCAATCACAGGCTATGACTTACCTAATTCATTAAAAAATGGTACAGGTATATCTCACTTGCTTGGCACTCTGCATAGTTGATTCAAAATAAACTCTGCTTTACCCCATAAAACTCCATTGGAAGAGCACTGATGTATAACTTGTAGTCGAGATATATTGGTTGTGCCAGTTGTGTACTGAACTATTAAACAAATCCTGAGAACTGTGTTTATGAGCTGAACTGTAAATATCTTTACAATAGTGTGTATATAATTATATGTGTGGTGGAGGATATTGTTTCATTTATTCGAATCACATGGATTATTCTACCCAGTGAGTGGCGTTCGCCATTATTGGTGGTGAAGATTACAGATAACAGATAGCTGCTTGTTTGCCAGGTGTCAAGATAATGTGAATGGTAGTTTCCATAATTTTATGACTGAAATAATGCTCCCCAGTGTGTCTTAAAACAATATTTTAAAAAAGCAGTTGTATTTTTCAGCAATGTTTTGATGAAATTGACCGACATTATGATGAGACGTACTCCCGTGAGAAGAAATTGAATCGTGATGACTGGGCACATGGGTCACTGTTGATTGTTAATGAATTACTGAGATGTAGTAATGTAGAAGGGGAGGTAAGCTGGTTCCCATATTACTGAGATGTAGTAATGTAGAAGGGGAGGTAAGCTGGTTCCTATATTACTGAGATGTAGTAATGTAGAAGGGGAGGTAAGCTGGTTCCCATATTACTGAGATGTAGAAGGGGAGGTAAGCTGGTTCCTATATTACTGAGATGTAGTAATGTAGAAGGGGAGGTAAGCTGGTTCCTATATTACTGAGATGTAGTAATGTAGAAGGGGAGGTAAGCTGGTTCCCATATTACTGAGATGTAGTAATGTAGAAGGGGATGTAAGCTGGTTCCTATATTACTGAGATGTAGTAATGTAGAAGGGGAGGTAAGCTGGTTCCCATATTACTGAGATGTAGAAGGGGAGGTAAGCTGGTTCCTATATTACTGAGATGTAGTAATGTAGAATAGATGTAAGCTGGTTCCTATATTACTGAGATGTAGAAGGGGAGGTAAGCTGGTTCCTATATTACTGAGATGTAGAAGGGGAGGTAAGCTGGTTCCTATATTACTGAGATGTAGTAATGTAGAAGGGGAGGTAAGCTGGTTCCTATATTACTAAGATGTAGTTATGTAGAAGGGGAGGTAAGCTGGTTCCCATATTACTGAGATGTAGTAATGTAGAAGGGGAGGTAAGCTGGTTCCCATATTACTGAGATATAGAAGGGGAGGTAAGCTGGTTCCCATATTACTGAGATGTAGAAGGGGAGGTAAGCTGGTTCCTATATTACTGAGATGTAGTAATGTAGAAGGGGAGGTAAGCTTGTTCCCATATTACTGAGATGTAGAAGGGGAGGTAAGCTGGTTTCCATATTACTGAGATATAGAAGGGGAGGTAAGCTGGTTCCCATATTACTGAGATGTAGAAGGGGAGGTAAGCTGGTTCCTATATTACTGAGATGTAGTAATGTAGAAGGGGATGTAAGCTGGTTCCTATATTACTGAGATGTAGTAATGTAGAAGGGGAGGTAAGCTGGTTCCCATATTACTGAGATGTAGTAATGTAGAAGGGGAGGTAAGCTGGTTCCCATGTTACTGAGATGTGGTAATGTAGAAGGGGAGGTAAGCTGGTTCCCATATTCTCCTTATAATTAACTTTCTATGTTTTGCTGATTTGGCCTTGACCAATTTTATTACCGGTATACCCCCACCACATCTTTGATGAAGAGGTATACTGCTTTGCCCATGTGGGTCGGTCAGTAGATCAAACGGCTTCTGTTCAATATTGATCAGCGCGAAGCCTTTGGATACTCAAACGCTGATCAGCATCAGTAGAAGCTTGGCTGGGAGTTTGACTGGGGCGGAACATCTGTCAAACAGTAACGCAAGTGTCCTTAGGTGGGCTCAGTGGGGAGTGAAACCTCGCGTAGAGCAAATGCCCACTTGATTTTGAGAGGCCTTTTAAATTTTAGGCCTTGGCCTTTAATGCGAATGACTGAATTAAAAGTTTTCCAATCAATAAGAATAATTATGTAATAGTCTTGATAGGAGGGTTGGTCAACCTCAGTAGATGACGCCTATTGATATTGAGGCTGATATGGTCATTGTCCCTACAGTACATGAGGTATAACTATAAGGTGGGAAATGTTATATTATCTCTGATAATGTATATATAAAGTTTGTTTATTGTAGAGACTTCGTATGGAAATGGAAGAGATAACGGCCCAGCAATATCTACATGAGAGGACCTTGAAGGTTTTGTATACTTGAATTGGTATTTAAATATGGTCAAACTTCATTTACTGTAAAGTCATTCATTTTCGGGAGTATTAAATTTCTTGACTTTAGTGATTTAGTTACTTGAATAATGTGGATTCAGAATATTGAAAGAAAATTTTTTTGGTGTGTGAATTTCTTAAATTTAGTGGTCAAGCGGAACTGTGAAATAAACGTAAATTCAACCACCACCAATAATAATGATTTTACAGTACATGACAATTATCTATTCAAATACCATGTATAAGATGTAGGCAATATCTGGCCTCAATTCCACGGAAAAACTTAAGTTATTGCTCAGCTGAGTCTGCTATTTTAAAAGCTTATTTTGTTGGTTAAATGGCTCAAATATATACCTGTATATATTGTTTCCTCTCATTGAGTTCCCAATTTAATAGAGCAATACATACAAAGTCTGATTTATGCGGAAAATGGTGTTCCAATGTTATAAACATCTAAAGCAAAAACTTACACCTGTTATAACAAGTTCAAGTACAAGGTTCATTATTGTTGGATTTCCATGAGCATTCCATACAAAAATCACCTTCTATATTATTATTTAGCAATAAATACACAGTTTCTGGTATCAATCGACGTCACAAGACTATAATTTTACTCAAATGATAAACTCAAAATAGCCGACTCAGCTAAGCAATAACTTAAGTTTTTTCCTGATCTATTTCAGTCGGTGAATTAAGCATTTTAAACTACCTGCCCCAAATCGACAAAACTAAATAGTTTTCCTATATACTCTATGCATAATTACTGCAAAAGTTCCTTGCCCGAATCAACAATTACGTGTCGCTGACAACCGGAGAAATGCTAATTTCACAGACTGCTATTTCCTCTGTACAAATAGACTAAGTACAGATCACCCGAAGTAATGAACCATTTGACCTCCTGGTGAAACTAAATTGAATGTCAAACCTTGTTACTTCTCCAAAGAGATTGGGGCCTGTTCTCCAGTTCAGTGTTGTTGATGTTAAATTCAGCACTTTTGAATACTAAATGAATTTCGGGGATTTGATATTGTGGTTGGTTTTATCCACAAAATCAACCAAAAATAGCCTACTACAACAGTAATGACCAGTCCCCAATCTCCCGAAGCATCTCAAGTAGAAAACTCAGCTCAAATTGAGATTTTGCTCAAATCAGAGTCTGAATTTTTGATAGATCTGAAGTTTGAGCTCATGAAATTTGACTGTAATAAACTCAGAATGATGTTTCTGTGTTGTGATACCAAGTTTGAGCCTATACTCTGATAGAAATTACCTCAATGACACATGGCACTATTTGAGATGAGATTTAGCTCAAATTGAGATGCTTCAGGAGATCGGGGCCTGGCCTCAACAAATATTTTTAAAAGCACTCGTCCTGCAATATGGACAAAGTAGAAAACCCCAAACTCTCACTGGTCCTGCTATATAAATAAAGAAGGAAAATATTGTGTAGGACGAGCGGACGAGTGGATTTATTGAGGCCTGATGACTATACAGTATACAGTTAATCCTCAATAGCAAAACAACACTTGGGATGCTTGAAACATGGTCTAATTGTTGAGTTTTTCATAATATTGTGGTTCAGATTCAAGGTTAAATAATGAGCAAACCAGTGAAACTGGACCTGATATTGTGGTCTTAATTTTGAGGTGGTCTCTAGGTGATGTTTAAGTGTATGTTTTATTTCAGGAATATTCAAAACATAAGCTACAAGTTAGTGTGATGTCCCTACAACAGTTTCAACACAAATCGTCTCCCTTGAGTAGTTTCTGTCTCGGCGGCACACCTATCCAGCGGAAACCGACTCTGTTTGAAAGCAGGTTTTGTAAAGAACTGATGGGCCAGAATTTTGACAAGGTTTGTAACTGAATATAACAGTTACTGTTGAAAGTTCCTGGGAGATTGTCAGTAATGCACTGAGATAGCAACACCTGGGTCTGGAATTACAACCAATACTTACACTCAGCAGTCATCACTCAAATATTGAAATTGACTCTTTTGAGGTTCATATTGGCATTTTTTAGAGCAAGAAGTTGTAATAATTTTACATTGGTACTGAATATTGTTTTGGCTTACTTCCTAGTGTAATTCTGTGTATTTGTAAACTATAATTGCAATTCATCAGTCTGAGTGCTGAGTGTGGCACTCAGATTCACTAATTACATTTACACTTCATAAATAGTCGCAATGGCAAAGAAAATGTATTAAATGTTATTTTCAACACTCATATAACAATTTTATACATTTTCCTCATCTAGATTTACAATCTAGGACAAATAATAACTCATTATATAACATGTTTAATATTTGAGTGTAAGTATTTTTTGTAATTCTGGTCTCTGTTTGTTGAACGTTGTTTGATCGCCATATACAAGTTAATCCATTAGATTATATACACATATGCAATATTTTCAATCTTTTTTTCAACCAAACTGATATCTTTTAATTGGTCAACTGAATACTTGATTAACATGTGTAGGTGATGAGGTATATACAACAAAATACCGCAAAACAAATCAGACAAAAAGCAGGCTTAAAAGTGGCTAAGTGTCTTTCTTAATTTTCCCTCGAAGGTCATGGGCCATTCAGTCAAGAATTAAAAACTGAATAGTTACGCACAACGACTGTCTAAGAAGGGAAAAAAAACATAATTCAAGGCGTTTGTTTTCTTGACAATGTCAACCAAGTAATAATTTATTATATTTATACCCCCCCCCCCCCATCTTCGATGCGTTTTTAGCTCACCTGCCACAAAGTGGCAAGGTGAGCTTTTGTGATTGTTTTTTGTCCGTCTGTCAGTCCGTCCGTAGACTTTTCACCATTAACACTCTAGCACTTTCAATTTTTCTTTGATCTTCATCAAACTTGGTCAGTAGTTGTACCTCAATGAAATCTAGGTCAAGTTTGAAGTTGGGTCATGTGGGGTCAAAAACTAGGTAAATAGGTCAATAATAGGAAAACCTTGTTAACACTCTGGAGGTCACATTTTTGCTTTGATCTTCATGAAGTTCGGTCAAAATGTTAATCTTGGTAACCTTAAGGTCAAGTTCGAAGTTGGGTCATGTGGGTCAAAAACTAGGTCAAATAATAGAAAAACCTGGTTAACACTCTTGAGGCCACATTTTTGCTTTATTCTTCATCAACTTTGGTCAAAATGTTTGTCTTGATGACCTTAAGGTCACAGTCGAAATTGGGTCATGTGGGGTCAAAAACTAGGTAAAAAAGTCAAATAATAGCAAAACCTTGTTATCACTCTGGAGGCCACATTTTTGCTTTAACTTTCATCAAGTTTTGGCAAAATGTTTATCTTGATGACCTTAAGGTCAAGTTCAAATTTTGACCATGTTTAGCAGGTGAGCGCCCAAGGATCTATGATCCCCTTGTTTAATATTGCTTTGCACAAAGACCTAAATATACAAAGATTGGAATAATCTCCCAATCTCACAATATCTCGCGGCAGTCTTCTGAAATCTCGCGAAATCTCGTTTGTTTTTTATATACGTAGGAAAACACTAATACTTTTATGCAATAAGATTTATTATTCTGCTTTTAAAATGATACTTAATTTATTGAAATCAGTCAAGGAATGAAACAATAGACCTCAAAGAGCCAGACCTACTATCATTTTAATGGAAATTCCAATTTTATCAGAAAATAGTTCAAAATACCTAATTTGCCTCATTCAAACAATAATTTTCAGAATTCTGCAAGAGATAGAAAAAAATAAGTTACATCATGCAGTAGAAGAAACTTAGCTCTTCAAAATGAGATATTGGTCATTAAAAAGAAAGACAAACAGAAGTATGCATGCAAAATATCCGAGTCTGCTGCATGCTATTTTGCATTTTCTCTCTACGTTTTCAATGAAGTGTCGAATCTGTGTATATTCAGGTCTTTGCTTTGCACATGTCGGTCGGTCTGTTGGTTGGTTGGTCGGACGGTAGGTCGGTCGGTCAGTAGACCAAATGATTTCAGTTCAATAACTCAAGAATGCTTTGCCCTAGGATCTTCAAAATTTGCATGAAGGTTTGCCAGCAACTGTAGATGACCCCTTTTGATTTTGAGGTCAATCGTTTAAAGGTCAAGGTTGCATAACATTTTTTGTTCTTTACAATGTTAAACAAGTCATAATTTATTATTTTATTGCTGCAGGTTTGTGGGTTAGTTTTGCGTCACCGATCGAGTAGAAGTTTACTGGTGCAACAAACATTGTTGACAGTTTTCCCTCGATTAGCTGCCTTCAATTCCGAGCATTTCTGTAGGCTGTGAGTATATTATCAAGTATCTCATTTTTGAACATTGATTGAAAAGTTGAATCTTGAACCAATTCATTAATTCATTCGTTTGTGTAATAAATAATCATTTTTTGCTGGTTTTTGTTTGATGTTCAGGTAGAGATGAAATTTAGATTAAGTTTAATTATGGGTCACTTGAAAAACTAGGTGACCTCAGGTTACATAGAAGCCCTCTTATTTTGATCTCATGACACTGCAAAATCAGGTGAGCAACCTAGGGCCCGCTCTCTTGTATGTGCAGGAACCTGACTGTCAGAAGAGTTATTGACCTTAATTGTTTGAAAACCTTGTTTTCCTTGACATATGACAGTGTTATTTGAATTTCTTGTTTTTCTTTGAAGGTACTTGGATGAGACAGTGCATTTCTTGCTACCAGCTTTAAGGACCCAGCGTGAAAAGGGGACAGCATTTCAGGCTATTGGGTTACTGGCAATCTCTGTAGGGTCCAATATCCTAAAGTACATGCCACGAATTATGGAAATCGTTAGAATGTCGCTGCCATCAAAAGATATCAATAAGTAAGATTATTGTTTTAATTGTACAGGACTGTAGTTTAGGCTTTAATCGGAATGCTTTTATTTGCACTTTTAATCACAAATCAAGTTCCTCGCAAATTCATAAAAGTGTAAAAATATACTTTCATAACATGAAAACATAAATCTGCAAAAAGATTCTGCTACCGAAATTCATGAAATAAATATGATTCACATGAATATAGCTTGGAGAATTTGACATGATCCAGATCTTTATGCATAAATATATTACAAGGTTCTTACATTGAATATATAAATTTCCGCAAGCAAATCGTGCAATACTGGTCCTTTAGATTTGTCTTGGTATTACACCTCGAGCATCTTCGTAATACTTCCCGCTTATGAAAATATATAACAGTGTTATAAATATAGACATTATATCAGCTGTTAAATTATGCTAATAGAAGGTAAAGAGTTGTGTCAAATTATCTGTGCTACATAAAGATCACATGAATATCAAGAGATTTATAGTTTTATTATTTTATATTTAAAAAGTGGCTAAAATATACTTTAATCTATTATAGGAAGCATAAAAATTTCACAGTTGATCCTACAGTGTTTACATGTGTCAGCATGCTTGCCAAAGCCATTGGTCCGGGTATGTGTAAGGATGTCAGTGATCTACTAGAGTCTATGTTAGCTACAGGTTTGAGCCCGGCCCTGACGGCCGCTCTACGTGACCTGGCAGCTCAGATACCTCAGTTAAAGAAAGAGATACAGGATGGCTTGCTGAGAACATTGTCTATAATACTGACTGGGCGACCACTGAGACATGCTGGGGATACACGAAGCCCTGTATCGTCTACGGCTACATCTGGTAAGACTGACAAATCTTACTTACTTACTTTTGGTTACTTTTGGTGTGCTGAGTCTGGAAGTCTATGACTTGTTAACTCCCCCTATACGAGTTTCAATTAATGCGCCCAGTGGATATATGATATTCACATTAAAAGTTCAAGTCTCCATTCTTTATCCAGTTTAGATTTAAAACTGACAATAGTATCACTACAAACTGTACTATCATTCAGGTCATTCCAAGCATTTATGCACCTAGCAGGAAATGAGTTCAGCTGTTTAGCTCACCTGCCACAAAGTGGCAAGGTAAACTTTTGTGAATGTTTTTTGTCCGTCTGTCAGTCTGTCAATCCGTACATTTCACCGTTAAAACTCTAGCACTTTCAATTTTGCTTTGATCTTCATCAAACTTGGTCAGTAGTTGTATCACAATGAAATATAGGTCAAGTTCCAATTTGGGTCATGTGGGGTCAAAAACTAGGTCAAAAGGTCAAATAATAGGAAAACCTTGTTAACACTCTGGAGGCCACATTTTTGCTTTGATCTTCACCCAACTTTGTCAGTAGTTGTATCTCAATAAAATCTAGGTCAGGTTTGAAGTTTGGTCATGTGGGGTCAAAAACTAGGTCAAAAGGTCAAATAATAGGGAAAACTTGTTAACACTCTGGTGGCCACATTTTTGCTTTAATCTTCATAAAGTTTGGTCAAAATGTTAAGCTTGGTGACCCTAAGGTCAACTTTGAAGTTGGTTAATGTGGGGTCAAAAACTAGGTCAATATGTCAAACAATAAGAAAACTTTGTTAACACTTTTTTACATCTTTTAGTCTATGGCCAGCAGGAAGACTTATATCACTTTAAAGAAATACCTTTGAGCTTCAAAATAATACAATAAAAAAGGGGGGCCATGTATCTTCTAAGAAACATTTTGTCCATCAAACATCGTCTACCTATTTTTACACATGTCCAGAATGATTCAATCTGGGTTTTACCCTATTCTACTTTGACTTTGGTATCTATGTAAGAGTACCAAAATATTCCAGATTTTCCAGTTTCACTACATAACATGCATATTTACAATGCATTTAAACTCAATTTCATCACTCCAGTGCACACTTGTCAAGAAATATCCCCATTTACAGGCAAGCCAAAGTTTTTTTAAGGACTACTTGAGTGTATCACCATTTGGCCCGCGTAGGCATTTGGTGGTTCTTTACTTTGTATTGGGTGAACATTTCTATGTATCTGTGACCCACTATGTGATGTCTTATTTATAGTAATTCCAAACTTTGTATCTTATTTAGGATCGTCTGGAAGTTTAGTGGAGAGTCAAGATATTACAAGTATTACTCTGGCTTTGAAAACACTTGGAAGCTTTGATTTTGAAGGTAAGATACTACAGAAAATGTTGTGCAATCTAAATATTCATGACCATTTGACTGGAAGGTTACTTTTTGAGGTCATAAATTAGTGGTTTTTAACTTCAGCTTCAAAACAAAAGTAGAAATCTTCATTATTATGTACCGTATATGCGCTTGGAAGAATTTAGCTTAAAGAAAAAGGATTATAAAAATTACGGAAATTTTTGGAAATTCTTCCAGTTAAAAGTTTGTGTTGTTTGTCTGTGTCCGTGGTTCCAGGTGTGGTTTCCCGTTGCCCAGTAGTGGGTTGATTTTCCTCCACATGTTGAGATGTTGCTGGTGGAGAGATAAGTAAGTACTGGTTAGAATACAGACCAGCAAATGGTTAGGTGAATATACTGCCATGTTTTCGTATGACTGAACAATTATTGAGACGGTATTAATTAATCTTGAATAAATAAACAATAATGAATTTATAAATAAACAGACACTTAAGTCTAGTACTGGCTGGAATACAGCCCAGCAAATCTGGTTACTCTGCCACCATATATAACCGACTTCTTCTTTTTTCTGCATTCCATCTTCTACAGCCACTTAAATCTTCAGTTTGGAGGGGGTTATGAACTGCGTCTGTAGGTTGCTGGCATCTCCAAACAGCTTGGTCTCGAAGGACCATACATTGTATACAGGGGTGTCAATATTCCTGATTTATCCTGAATTCCGTATTTGTCTTTTGCTTAAACAGCTAATGATGTCTGACCAATATAAAAGTTATTTGATGAAAATATCTTGAGAAATGGCAAAGTTGTGGTCAATTATATCTGCTCGGAAGGATGTTAACTAATAAAAAGTTTTAATAACTGAGTTATATATGGAAACAGTGGGGTTTATGGCCTCTATTTTCACTAGGCCTACTGTTTTTTTTTCATTTTTTTTCAAATTATAAATGCAAGTTCCTGTGGCTAAACTTATATGAAGATAAACGTATGTGTGATATTTCAGGTCATTCGTTGACACAGTTTGTACGACATTGTGCGGAACACTACTTGTCCAGTGAACACAAAGAGATACGTACAGAAGCAGTGAAAACTTGTGCTAGACTACTGACACCATTGTTAACTGTGAGTGTTTCTATTAACCCATTTCTCCATAGGTACACAATTTATTATTTCTATCATAACTGAGTCCTTCAATTCCGAAATAATCAGGAAATCCTCCACTGGACAGATTGAGCATTAATGCAGAAAATAAAAGCTAATTGATGAAAATTTTCAAAGTATTGATTGTTTGTATTTTATCTGCTATCCTTATGTAGCTGGCCTAGGGTCTAAGTGATTCATGTTTACACCAATGATTTGATTATCATTATGGTGTCTTGCATATAGTTGGCATCTCCGATCAGATTTTATTTTTTTTTCAAAAGAAAAAGCTCTTTTACATGAAACGTTGGAGGAAGGTAAGGTTTTTGTCAAATTAAATCATTTTGAGATTGTTCCTTAATATCTCTTATCTTGAGCCATCTAGCCATGCAAGGTTTTCAACATTATTTCACGAGAATGTTCCTTGGGTAATCTTTTATCAAATTCTTAATAGCCATGTTGAAATGTTATAAAAAAAGGCCGCCATTCGGCAGGCTTTTTTATGCCCCCGTATCGATAGATCGGAAGGCATATAGTGATTCACCTGTCCGTCCATCTGTTCGTCCGTTAGTCTGTCCGTCCGGGTTAACCCAAATTGACCGTTTCTTCTAGCATTAATATGGCTGCTACAAAGCTTTCATACTTGCATGGATGTTGTATATGAACACTCTCCACATGCCTGTATCACCTGATCCCATTTTGACCTTCACCTTGACCTAATTTTGGACTTAAACTTATTGAAGGGCCTTATTCTTGGTTAACCCAAATTGACCGTTTCTTCTAGCATTAATATGGCTTGCTACAAAGCTTTCATACTTGCATGGATGTTGTATATGAACACTCTCCACACGCCTGTATCTACTAATTCCATTCTGACCTTCACCTCGACCTAATTTTGGACTTAGACTTATTTATGGACAAGGCTTTCACAGGGGGCATAAGCGTTTATTGAACGCAGTCTTGTTTTGCTATCTGGCTGTATAGAACTCTGAATATTCTCCGAAGCTGCTAAGCTGATGTGAAAGCCACACAGAAACGGCGGCAGCTACTAGCCGCCCACGTAATAGAACAGACAATCTGTATCCCAAAAATGGGTGTTTCAAGCAAGCCTTTATATTATACTCGACCTGTCATGAATGACATACTATGGACTTTCGTAGCTCTTGTTTGGTTTGTCTGACAAGTTTAGCAATGTGCTCTGTCTTCTGTTCTTTGCCTCTTTGTAATGTCAATATTGATTAAAATGCACCTCTGAGTCAATGGAACTAGCCCTGTCATGTACACTAAGCCTTGAATGAGTACTTTTATGCCCCCCTCTTTGATGATGGGGTATATTGCTTTGCACATGTCGGGTCAGTTGGTCGGTAGACCAAATGGTTTCCATTCAAGTACTCAAGAACGCTTTCCCCTCGAATGTTCCAGCTTTACATGGAGGTTTGTCATCAACAGTAGATGAACCCTATTGATTTGAGGTCAGTAGGTCAAAGTTCAAGGTCACTGTGACCTTCACCATTTCAGACTATTGGGCCGCAATGGGGGCATACATGTTACACAAACATCTCTTGTATCAAGCTACTTTTGTGCTCACTACTCTCAGGCACATCTCCCTCTTTATTGATGAACTGGAACAAATTAACCCTAAATCAATTACAGAAAAATGTATCTACTCTTAAGAAAAATCATGTTTTTTATTAATGTCCATATATATGTTTTTCAATGTATTTTCATAAAATAACATAAACTTAATCTATTAGACCTGATAATTGTATATCCAATAACTTTGCTCAATCAGCGCTAGTGATTACCAGGTTTTTCAGCCGGTAAAAAATGGTTCTTTGATTGGCAATTTCATCTTGGCGGGATGATAATTGCTGGAGTTATGGACCTTTTGGGAGATATTTATGTTTGTGTCTTGTTCAAAAGATTGTATGTGATATATTGCAGTTACTTGCCAGTAATCAGGGGCAGATGTCGATGGCAGCCATGAATACAGTGGCTGAAGTATTGAACAAGCTACTGGTGGTAGGAATTACTGATTTAGGTAGGTATATGTACATGTATGTCAGCTGTACCACACTAAACACAGTTAAGCAGGTTATATTTATCCCTGTCCGTCGGTAGACCAAATGGTTTCCATTCAATAATTAAAGAAATCTTGACTCTAGGATCCTCAAACTTTACCTGGAAATTGGTCATCAACAATAGATGGCCCATATTAATTGTTATGTCAGTAGGTCAATGTCACTGTGACCTTAAAAACTTGTTACTATTGGACTGCCATGGGGTCCTACGTGCTTTACAAACTATTGACTGATGTGTATTTTTGTATTTTCAGATCCTGATATTCGTCTTTGCGTCCTCAACTCACTTGATGAACGATTTGATGATCATTTAGCTCAAGCGGAGAATTTGTCCGCTTTATTCGTAGCATTGAACGATGAAGTGTTTGAGATACGAGAACTTGCTATATGCATGATAGGACGATTAAGCAGTAAGAACCCAGCGTATGTGATGCCTTCTTTAAGGAAAACACTAATTCAGGTCAGTGGTTTAGGCCCATGTTATGGCCAAATGTTTTAGGTCCATTTTATGGCCAAATATTTTATGCTCTTCTTATAGGCCAAATGTTTTTAGATGAATTTTATGATCAAATGTTTAAGGATCCTGTTACACGCCAAATGTTTTTAGGGCCCCTTTTATTGCCAAATGTTTTTTATAATAGGTTCATTTTATAGTCTAATGTTTTATGCTCGTGTTATGGGCCAAATGTTTTAATCCTATTATGTAATTTGATTGCTTCCCCACATACTTAAGATTTGGGAAAAAGTTATGATGAACAAATAGGAAAGGGGTGTGAAAGAACATAAGAATATCTATGGAATAAAGGGTTAAGATATGTGTTTTTTGCTGCAGATTCTGACGGAATTAGAACACAGCGGTGTGGGACGCAACAAGGAGCAGGCAGCTAGGATGTTAGGACATCTGATTGCTAACGCTGCTAGACTCATCAGACCTTACATGGATCCCATTTTGAAGGTACGACAATATACATTCGACCAGGAAAGATAATTATACCCCCGCAAACAAAGTTTGAAGGGTTTATACTAGAGTCACCATGTTGGTTGGTCTGTCGGTCTGTTAGCAAAATCGTCTCCACTCTGTAACTTTGCTGTGTTCAAATGTTCACCACATCAAGTCAGTGTTTTACGCGTAGGACCTAGGTCCCTAGCTCAAAGGTCAAGGTCACACTTAGAGGTCAAAATTTATATTATAGGGGATTGATCCCCGGCGAAAATCCCCATTAACGATTACATGCGAAAAAACACGTGATTGTTGTTGTAAATGCATTGGCTATGGCCTATTTTTTTTGACAGACCGGATGCAGAATAATGATTCGGTAGACTGATTTTCACGTCCCTCTTCCGGTAGCGGCAAGTTGTTGCTCAAGATTTGAGAACCAATCTTGTTTATTTTTTCCAATATTAAATATAAATGCAGTTCCACTCTTTTAATAACGTTTCGGCATATAAGTCTGATTCAAACCATGAAAATATTGAAAAAAAAAATCTTATTTAATCCAACGTAAAAAAACAATATGGCGACGTTGGAAATGACGTCACATCATTTAACGCGACATCATCGCACGTTAACGCGACATCGTCGCACGGCATAACGCGCCAACTTGTGAATACTATTTATTATGTTGAATTGAAATATAAATAGCAAATAAAAGACGAGTGTAAAACTATAATAAATATTTATAGGGCATATCTGTGCAACCCGTCTCCTAAATCGGAAAACACTCCTTTCTGAGTAGTTGTTCGACTGGTCTCCTATGTCGCGCTGTCTGGCAGCCAGAGGCTAGATCTGTAGTCTCTGTGGAGCAAAAACCTGATGGGAAATCCCTGCTGGATGCAGTGCATTTGTTCATATTAGTCATGCAAGACTATAATTTTAAATAATATTCCTGTGTCAAGGCAGAGCTCTGGGGTTTAAACTCAAGTGATTTAATGCTACGAATTGAATTCAGGCCACAAAGATTCTCCATACAACAAACCATGTCTGATTGTGTAATGTTTGTGTATGTGTTCGTAAAACTAAGTTGAAATGCAAATGAACCCTGCTGCTTTTTATAGGAGATGTATGTCAAAGGTCTATGCTTAATACATGTACCTATACTGTAAACCAAGAAATTACTTTGTGTGATTTAGTTTTATCGAGTTCTTTGCGAAATAAAGTTGCTGCGAAAGTGCTAAAACATTAATATCGACATTGCAGGAAACTTGAAAAACACGAAAGATTGTATTCACGAATATGCCGACGATCAGCAAAACGAGAAAATTGGTATTCGCGAAAGTGAATTAGTTTTCTGTTACTACTGTATGTGTAATGTAGACTGCCAAAATGGCTGCTAGTAAAGAGTGACCATAGGCCGTACATATTTTGAATACAACTATTGAATATTAATCTCATGGTTTTGATCAATGCCTTTAGACTAAGTGAGGTTATACATGACATAAGCTTTAGTATTTGATGTATGTCGAGTGTAATACAAGTTGTATTTTGTTGTTGTTATTTTTCAAGATTTTAGTTACTCACAAATTCATAAATCAATGAAAATATACATTTAATGCATGATGACGTATCCTAGAACTGTTGACCTCAAAATTAAGTTTGCAAAATAAAGATTATGGGTATATAATGTGATTTACAGTATTTTAGGAAGCAGACATCAAGAGAGATCATAGTGAAAAGTTAGTTTTGAAGTAGATGTAAAGCCTAGGTCCAACTGAGGAATTCCACATCGGCGATGTTCTCCCGATTTCTTTTAATACCAACAAATTCATCATAATTCCTTACAATATCACAAACAGTCTCATGACATCCCGAAGCTTCTCCTAGACCTCGAGGAACCTGTTCCCTATGTCCTGATAGCTAATTAATTTCCATCAGGAGTATATTGCCGAGGCAAAAAATGCTCAGTGGGACCTAGGCTTAGCACAACTAATCAAATAAGCATCAAACTGATATTTCTGATAAACTAGCATTTACTGTGATATTTCAGGTGTTGATTCCAAAGTTAAAAGATCCAGACCCCAATCCGTCGGTGACAATCAGTGTACTTGCAGCTATTGGTGAACAAGCCCAGGTAACTATGATCATCTTTTTATACTGTAAAATCATTAATGTTCATTTGGGGATTTATTTTCATGGATGACCTCTACCACGAACATAAATCCCAATGAATAATTAATCCAATTTAAATATATCAAGTTTACAGTGGCTGCCTTACTTGCTTTCAAGTTCAGTCAGGTATGTGACTGGGTTTTAGGGAATTATATATGCATATATCAACATGTTATAAAGCAATTATTATATATGTTTGATTTTTGAATGATTTCTGATAATTTGTGCGAATTTTAACCTTGCCATTTTTCATGAAATCTGAAATCCTCGAAATCACATCCCCACTAAATGGTCTTTATCACAAAAAACCACGAAAGTTTGTCCCATTGAAATTAAATGATTTTACAGTGTTTTTGCAATATATTTAGCAAATTCAGTAATAAATATACTAAATAAAATGTAATATTTTCCAGTATATGAGTTGCTTTTGTTTAAAATGCCGAGCATAGCCTTTATTTGCCAATCAGCTTTTGCTGAAATATGGCAGGCATATGAGTGCCGCAAATCGTATTTGAACCTGGTGGTCGCCAGATTATTGAACCTGGTGGTCGCCAGATTAGACAACAAACGCTCTAACCACTGAGCCGCCATAGCACACATGCTATTTTACTAATGATTTATTGTACATAAAACCATAAGTGTTCTTTTATAGACTGTACATAATATGTTGTGTTAGAAATGAAATTTGATATCTCTCTTTCACTAGGTGAGTGGTGTGGAAATGAGGAAGTCTATGGACGAGTTGTTACCGATTATTTTAGATATGCTTCAAGACTCGTCTGCTCTACAAAAAAGGGAGGTATGTATATTCATACTCATTATGGCTTTATTGTCCCCCCAGACACAAAGTATATAAGGGCTATATAAGAGTTATCTATGTGATCAGTCTGTTCAACGTGTTACTATTGATAAAATTGGCTAAGCTATTCCTCTGTCACTGCTAGGTCAATTTCAGCCATTCTTCGCTTGGCTTATATGTACCAAAAAGATAATAATAAGTCAGACAGGGAAGACAGGCAGGGAAGGCAGCACACAACTTAACTAGCTGAGCACAGCAAACATAAAAAACATTCAAGGCAAATGCCCAACTGAACAAGTAAATGATCTGCCCAAGTCCAAGCTGTCGAAAAGCTGAATGGACTGGTTTCAGCAATCAAAAAACCTAGTTATAAATGCATATCATCCTCAATTTGTTTACATGCAGTTTTCTCCCTTTGCATAGTATATATATTCACAATTTTTGTCTGCACCATTTCTCTATAACAATTGGTGGGATTTCTATGAAACTTTACAAGCCTCTGAATCTAGCATAACTTATATTTGGAAAGTCACAAAATTAATGTACCGGGTAATGTTCTTTTTATCACATGTTAGCCTTTTCCGGCCGGAACATAAATGTAGCTACTTATTTTCACTATAATAAACGCGCAAATTTTACGACGTCGCCTATACTTTGAGTGACGTAACGTCAAAGCTTTATTACACTAGTGTATTATCAAAAATAAATAATGGCTTTATTACGCTACCGCGACGTCAAACATATGATATATATATATATATATATATATATATATATATATATATATATATATATATATATATATATATATATATATATATATATATATATATATATATATATATATATATATATATATACCTATATCTGGGGTATTCATCTGGCTCTGATCTCCCAAAGCATCTCAATCTTAGCAAGATCTCATCTCAAACATTGTCATGTGTCTTTATGTTAATTTCCATGAGAGGCTGGACTAGAAATTGGGATCAGAAAACAGAAACGTTATTCTGAGTTTATTACTGTAACAGTAAAATTTTAAGAGCTCGAACTTGAGATCTATCTCAAACATAGACTCTGAGTTGAGTTGAGTTTCTACTTGAGATGCTTGGGGAGATTGGGGCCTGATCACCTTCAGTTATAGCTAGGGTTTGCTGGATTAGGTAGAATTATCTTTTGTGAACAAAATAAAAGTTGTTTTGATTCAAAGTTATGGTCATTTGAAGTTCCATGATCTGTATTTTAACAATAAAACATTGTTTGAGACCTAGTTAAAGTGTAGGGATGTGTGAAAATGGCTCCCAAACCAGACTGCATCTCGTTTTCAGGGTTGGTCATTATGCCTCAGTAGAACACCTCTATATCACTACTTGTTAGTCCCTTACCAGTTTTTGACCGGAGGGGACCATAGGTTTGCCCTCCGTCAGTCAAAAAATCTGGATCCTGACATAACTCAAACAGTTTCTAAGCCATGTTTATTAAACTTGGTATGTGGATAGGTGGCAATAAGGGGATAATGCACATCCAATAATTTGATTCAGACTAAAATTGTGGTTGCTATGGCAAAAGAAACATTGAAAATGGCCACAAACCGGTAGGGGACTTCTGTATTGCTTGCAATTCTTAATTACTTGTTTGTTACAGGTATCATTGTGGACTATGGCCCAGCTGATAGAGAGTACTGGATACGTTGTAGAACCGTACAAGAAATATCCTAAACTGCTAGAAGTATTACTGGATTTCTTGAAAACAGAACAATCGGCCGGTATTAGACGGGAAGTATGTCAAATGTTCTTATCATTTCCATTTTAAATTAGAGATGGCAATGAGTACTAAAATTGGTACTCGAGTACTCCGTCATTCTTCATTTTCGGTCATTCGTTGCCATCCCTATTTTACATATAATGTACAAAAAATTTTATGCCCTGGTGTCTACTGATGCAGGAGGCATATAGTGATTGTCCTGTCCGTCTGTTAGTCCAAAACTTTCAAGATGTTGAAACTCAAATGTTTTTGAAGTCTATCAACGCATTGCTGTCAAACTTGGCATACTTGTTTACCATCAAAAACATCTTGCATTGTCAAAGCCATGTAACACTATCAAACATTTCAACAGAATTATGGCCCCTGATTGACTTAGCTAGTCTTTATGGTAAAGGTTCCACCGGTGCATATATAAAGCGTTTATTGAACACAGTCTTGTTTGTGCTATTTCAGAATTTGATGTCACCCATCTTCTGGCAAAGATTTATTGTTAAGTTGATGTATTTTGGTTGGTCCCTATGGTAGGGTCGGTCTGTAGAATAAATAGTTTTCAGATAAATGCTTTAGCCTTGGAAAATCTAACTTTAAAGTATGCTTCTTGCTCATGACCTTCAAATGGTCTTTTTGTTTCTGATTCAAAGGTCATGAGGATATAGGTCATTAGGGAGGGGGGGCAGTAGCTGTGTTCTACTAGCTCTTGATAATTCTCCTTTCTGATTTAATACATCTTAATCCAGATGACCACACACATTTCATGCCCCCCATCTTTAATGAGGGGTTTATTGCTTTGCACATGTCTGTCAGTCAGTCTGTCTGTTGGTCAAATGGTTTCCATTCAATAACTAAAGAACGCTTTGCCCTAGGATCTTCAAACTTAACATGTAGATTGGTCATCATCAGTAGATGACCCCTAATAATTTTGGGGTCAGTAGATCAAAATTCAAGGTCACTGTGACCTTACCATTTTTCTTACTTTTGGGCTGCCATGGGGCATACATGTTTTACAAACATCTCTTGTTTCACGTACTTTACTTGTACAAATGTATATGATATTGTAGATTCTGAGAGTATTAGGCGTGCTTGGTGCACTGGATCCAACATTTACTTACTACAAGTTTTATATGATATTGTAGGTTTTAAGAGTATTAGGCGTGCTTGGTGCACTGGATCCACACAAACACAAGACGAATTTAGGTTTGATACAGCTGGGAGAATCAGGGACGGTACTCAGTATGTCTGATCCAAAAACCAACCCGGATCCAACCCAGGATGGTAAGTATATAAATAAATGTTATTTGATGAAAATATCTCAAGAAATGGCAAAGTTATGGTAAATTTAATCTACTCTGAAGAATTTCTTTCATAAAAACTAAGTTTATTGTTGAAACAATGTCATTGAAGGCCTTTTGTTTGGCAAAAATGGTCGGCCGCATCAGATTTTCCTGATTTTAAATTTGGTCCTGTTGACACCCCTTTTGTGGTACTTGATGCATGTCTTACAGTCTGATGTCTGTGTTATGTTTAGAGACATTGGTTGGTTCAACCTGTTTTAACCCGCTATAGCATGTCTGGAAAAGTCATGGAAAATAGGTTATGTCTGGAAAATTCATAGAAAATAGGTTTTGTCTGGAAAAGCCATGGACAAAAGGTTTTGTCGGGAAAAGTCATGGAAAATATGTTTTGTCTGGAAAAACCATGGAAAATATGTTTTGTTTGGAAAAACCATGGAAAATAGGTTTTGTTTGGAAAAGTCATGGAAAATAGGTTTTGTCAGATTGCAAATATGTATCGGATAAATAACTGACCATTATCACAACAAAGAACTTTACTTTAGAGATGTCTGGTTGTCTATGGAGTAAATGGTTAAACCTATTATTACTTGTTTTGTACTCTATTTCAGAGACAACAAGTGAAATGTTAGCCAACATGAGCGCTTCTTCTACCCTGGAAGAATTCTACCCAGCTATTGCCATAGCGACGTTAATGAGAATCATCCGTGATCCGACCCTTAGCAAACATCATCAGATGGTCGTACAAGCTATCACGTTTATATTTAAGAGTTTGGGTATAAAATGTGTACCGTACATCCAGCAGGTGATTCCTGCATACCTTACTGTGATACGTACCGCAGACACTAACTTTAGAGATGTAAGTACACATCAGTCATGATGAGTGGGTGGAGCTATCATTTAATCACAATGTAGTGAGTGGGCGGAGCTATTGTTACGTCATGATGTAGTGAGTGTGTGGAGCTATTGTTAAGTCATGATGTAGTGAGTGGGTGAAGCTATTGTTAAGTCATGATGTAGTTAGTGGGTGGAGCTATTGTAAAGTCATGATGTAGTTAGCGGGTGGAGCTATTGTAAAGTCATGATGTAGTTAGTGGGTGGAGCTATTGTTAAGTCATGATGTAGTGAGTGGTTGGAGCTATTGTTAAGTCATTATGTAGTGAGTGGGTGGAGTTATCGTTATGTCACTGTAGTGAGTGGGCGGAGCCATTGTTAAGTCATGATGTAGTGAGTGGGCGAAGTTATTGTGAAGTCATGATGTAGTGAGTTGGTGGAGTTATCGTTATGTCATGATGTAGTGAGTGTTGGAGCTATTGTTAAGTGATGATGTAGTGAGTGGGTGGAGCTATTGTGAAGTCATGATGAAGTGAGTGGGCGGAGTTATCGTTATGTCATGATGTAGTGAGTGGGTGGAGCTATTGTGAAGTCATGATGTAGTGAGTGGACTGAGTTATAGTTATGTCATGATGTAGTGAGTAGGTGGAGCTATTGTGAAGTCATGATGAAGTGAGTGGGCGGAGTTATCGTTATATCATGATGTAGTGAGTGGTAGGAGCTATTGTGTAGTCATGATGTAGTGAGTGGGTGGAGCTATTGTTAAGTCATGATGTAGTGAGTGGTAGGAGCTATTGTGTAGTCATGATGTAGTGAGTGGGCGGATCTATTGTTAAGTCATGATGTAGTGAGTGGTAGGAGCTATTGTGTAGTCATGATGTAGTGAGTGGTAGGAGCTATTGTGTAGTCATGATGTAGTGAGTTGGTGGATCTATTGTTAAGTCATGATGTAGTGAGTGGTTGGAGCTATTGTTAAGTCATGATGTAGTGAGTGGGTGGATCTATTGTTAAGTCATGATGTAGTGAGTGGTAGGAGCTATTGTTAAGTCATGATGTAGTGAGTGGGTGGATCTATTGTTAAGTCATGATGTAGTGAGTGGGTGGAGCTATTGTGAAGTCATGATGTAGTGAGTGGGCGGAGTTATCGTTATGTCATGATGTAGTGAGTGGGTGGAGCTATTGTTATGTCATGATGTAGTGAGTGGGCGGAGTTATCGTTATGCCACAATGTAGTGAGTGGGTGGAGTTATTGTGAAGTCATGATGTAGTGAGTGGGTGGAGTAATCGTTATGTCACAATGTAGTGAGTGGGTGGAGTTATTGTGAAGTCATGATGTAGTGAGTGGGTGGAGCTATTGTTAAGTCATAATGTAGTGAGTGGTTGGAGCTATTGTAAAGTCATGATGTAGTTAGCGGGTGGAGCTATTGTAAAGTCATGATGTAGTTAGTGGGTGGAGCTATTGTTAAGTCATGATGTAGTGAGTGGTTGGAGCTATTGTTAAGTCATTATGTAGTGAGTGGGTGGAGTTATCGTTATGTCACTGTAGTGAGTGGGCGGAGCCATTGTTAAGTCATGATGTAGTGAGTGGGCGAAGTTATCGTTATGTCATGATGTAGTGAGTGGGTGGAGCTATTGTGAAGTCATGATGTAGTGAGTGGACGGAGTTATAGTTATGTCATGATGTAGTGAGTAGGTGGAGCTATTGTGAAGTCATGATGAAGTGAGTGGGCGGAGTTATCGTTATATCATGATGTAGTGAGTGGTAGGAGCTATTGTTAAGTCATGATGTAGTGAGTGGTAGGAGCTATTGTGTAGTCATGATGTAGTGAGTGGGCGGATCTATTGTTAAGTCATGATGTAGTGAGTGGTAGGAGCTATTGTGTAGTCATGATGTAGTGAGTTGGTGGATCTATTGTAAAGTCATGATGTAGTTAGCGGGTGGAGCTATTGTAAAGTCATGATGTAGTTAGTGGGTGGAGCTATTGTTAAGTCATGATGTAGTGAGTGGTTGGAGCTATTGTTAAGTCATGATGTAGTGAGTGGGTGGATCTATTGTTAAGTCATGATGTAGTGAGTGGTAGGAGCTATTGTTAAGTCATGATGTAGTGAGTGGGTGGATCTATTGTTAAGTCATGATGTAGTGAGTGGGTGGAGCTATTGTGAAGTCATGATGTAGTGAGTGGGCGGAGTTATCGTTATGTCATGATGTAGTGAGTGGTTGGAGCTATTGTTATGTCATGATGTAGTGAGTGGGCGGAGTTATCGTTATGCCACAATGTAGTGAGTGGGTGGAGTTATTGTGAAGTCATGATGTAGTGAGTGGGTGGAGTAATCGTTATGTCACAATGTAGTGAGTGGGTGGAGTTATTGTGAAGTCATGATGTAGTGAGTGGGTGGAGCTATTGTTAAGTCATAATGTAGTGAGTGGTTGGAGCTATTGTAAAGTCATGATGTAGTTAGCGGGTGGAGCTATTGTAAAGTCATGATGTAGTTAGTGGGTGGAGCTATTGTTAAGTCATGATGTAGTGAGTGGTTGGAGCTATTGTTAAGTCATTATGTAGTGAGTGGGTGGAGTTATCGTTATGTCACTGTAGTGAGTGGGCGGAGCCATTGTTAAGTCATGATGTAGTGAGTGGGCGAAGTTATTGTGAAGTCATGATGTAGTGAGTTGGTGGAGTTATCGTTATGTCATGATGTAGTGAGTGTTGGAGCTATTGTTAAGTGATGATGTAGTGAGTGGGTGGAGCTATTGTGAAGTCATGATGAAGTGAGTGGGCGGAGTTATCGTTATGTCATGATGTAGTGAGTGGGTGGAGCTATTGTGAAGTCATGATGTAGTGAGTGGACGGAGTTATAGTTATGTCATGATGTAGTGAGTAGGTGGAGCTATTGTGAAGTCATGATGAAGTGAGTGGGCGGAGTTATCGTTATATCATGATGTAGTGAGTGGTAGGAGCTATTGTGTAGTCATGATGTAGTGAGTGGGTGGAGCTATTGTTAAGTCATGATGTAGTGAGTGGTAGGAGCTATTGTGTAGTCATGATGTAGTGAGTGGGCGGATCTATTGTTAAGTCATGATGTAGTGAGTGGTAGGAGCTATTGTGTAGTCATGATGTAGTGAGTTGGTGGATCTATTGTTAAGTCATGATGTAGTGAGTGGTTGGAGCTATTGTTAAGTCATGATGTAGTGAGTGGGTGGATCTATTGTTAAGTCATGATGTAGTGAGTGGGTGGAGCTATTGTGAAGTCATGATGTAGTGAGTGGGCGGAGTTATCGTTATGTCATGATGTAGTGAGTGGGTGGAGCTATTGTTATGTCATGATGTAGTGAGTGGGCGGAGTTATCGTTATGCCACAATGTAGTGAGTGGGTGGAGTTATTGTGAAGTCATGATGTAGTGAGTGGGTGGAGTAATCGTTATGTCACAATGTAGTGAGTGGGTGGAGTTATTGTGAAGTCATGATGTAGTGAGTGGGTGGAGCTATTGTTAAGTCATAATGTAGTGAGTGGTTGGAGCTATTGTTAAGTCATGATGTAGTGAGTGGGCGGAGTTATCGTTATGTCATGATGTAGTGAGTGGGTGGATCTATTGTTAAGTCATGATGTAGTGAGTGGTAGGAGCTATTGTTAAGTCATGATGTAGTGAGTGGGCGGAGTTATCGTTATGTCATGATGTAGTGAGTGGGTGGAGCTATTGTTATGTCATGATGTAGTGAGTGGGTGGAGTTATCGTTATGTCACAATGTAGTGAGTGGGTGGAGTTATTGTGAAGTCATGATGTAGTGAGTGGGTGGAGTTATCGTTATGTCACAATGTAGTGAGTGGGTGGAGTTATCGTTATGTCATGATGTAGTGAGCTGGTGGAGTTATCGTTATATCATGATGTAGTGAGTGGTTGGAGTTATTATGAAGTCATGATGTAGTGAGTGGGTGGAGCTATTGTGAAGTCATGATGTAGTGAGCTGGTGGAGCTATTGTGAAGTCATGATGTAGTGAGCTGGTGGAGTTATCGTTATATCGTGATGTAGTGAGTGGGTGGAGTTATTGTGAAGTCATGATGTAGTGAGTGGGTGGAGCTATTGTGAAGTCATGATGTAGTGAGCTGGTGGAGTTACCATTATGTCATGATGTAGTGAATAGCCAGAGCTATTGTTAATACTGTAGCACATAGACAATCCAAAGCCACACAGAAACGACAGCAGCGCCTAGCCATCCACGCAAGAGTCAGACATAGAACGAACCATCCAAGTCATGATGTAGTGAGTGGGTGGAGTTATCGTTAAGTTATGCTGTGATGTGTGGGTGGAGTTATCTACCTTGTAGACCTATCTTTTTTGTTCCCATATTAGACATAAGGCCACAATTAGTTGCCTCCATTTAACTCTGACCCTCGCTATCAACTGGGCTGATCCTATGGTGTATGCATCTCAGTTATCCGAGATGTATATCCAGGTATTGCATGGGTTTCCAGGTTATTTTACAGAAACTGGGCAGATAGGAGCCAAGTCGTACATAATCACAAAGTGTAAATTTCACTATCTTTACGGTATCAGTAGTACATGTCACAATTTGAAATTAGCATTTTACTTATATAATTTTTGCCACGAAAATTAATAAAAAAAGTCTTTAATTCACAATGAAATACAAAACATCGTTTCATTGTCGGAAAAAGAAAAGTTTTGGAAAATTATTATAATATATTATATCTCAATTATATACCACATCAATTTTGTCATTCAAATACACATTCTTTACAATCACATTTAAGGCATCATTAAAACAATTTGAAAGTGATAAAAGCATGCAAGTAACAAAATTACATTGTTTGAAGAAAAATACATGAACCATGTAATCTATATTTCAGTTCTTGTTCCAACAACTTGGATTGATTATTGGAATTGTGAAACAACACATAAAGAATTACCTGGACGATATCTTCAGTTTAATCAAGGAGTTCTGGACGGCTAACAGCCCCATGCAGAACACTATTATCATGCTTATAGAGCACATTGTAACAGCTTTAGGAACGGAATTCAAGATATACTTGCCACAGATTATACCACAGATATTGAAAGTATTCATGCATGATTCAAGCAGTCAAAGGGTGGTCACTGCAAAGGTAATGTTTTATTTCTCGACTTATGTAACTCCACTTAAAAATTCAACAAATATATTGAGGAAATTAATTTACAGCTAAGCCAGAACTCCATAGATAATTAAGTATTTTCATTTTCAATTATTTTCCAAATTAAGTGCATGGAGTGGAGACTATCCCATTATAGACAAGTCACTAAGAATTGCAAGCAATACAGAAGTCCCCTACTGGTTTTAAGCCAATTTCAATGTTTCTGTTGCCATGGCAACCACAATTTTTGTAGGAATAAAAATATATTTAGACGTGCATAATCCCCTTATTGCCCCCTATCTACATACCAAATTTCATAAACCTAGCTTGGAAACTGTACGAGTTACGTCAGGATCCAGATTTTTGACAAACGGACAGAGGGCAAATCTATAGTCCGGTAGGGGACTTAAAAGCATGTACATGTAAAAAGACACTGTCACAAGGGAGGTCATTCTTGATATTTGTCCCACAAAGCTGCACCTGATATAAGTACACATTCAAACTCATTCCTTATCAAAATAGTGACAGTTTAGGGTATTGTGCAGATATTTGCAGAGCTACAGATAAGGTTTTAGTAAATTGGGTATTTTACCCCCGAGTTTCAATTTTGATTGGGTTTTCACAAATTTTAATTGGGTATTTAATAAAACTCAAAGGGTAAATAAGCTTTTATGTACTATTTTTCACTATAACACCCTCTTCTATTTGGGTATTTCAGATTTCATTTGCTTTTTCTTACTCCCTCCTCTCAAAATCAATTAGGTTTTTAAGAAAATTAATTGGGTAATTACCCCAATACGCAGCTTATCTGTAGCTCTGTATTTGACTAACAATGTTAAATTAACATAATAACACTGTAGCTGTACACAATGGATTATTGATCCTCACTGGCTTACCATTAGCATGCAGATACTGTCTTGCACTATTGTATTGTAAGTCCACTTGACAATATAAAGCAGGGGTGATTAATCTGGAATTCCGGATTTATTAATCCCACGGTGGGGAAACCACGTGACCAAAAGTGGTGCAGTGCACGATTTTCGACCGAAAACAGCGTCGATTCAGGTAGGTTTTTTCACTCTAACTTCTTTGATACACCATTGTTTTTAGTCAGATAGCGCGCATAAACCCCGCGATTGAAAGCGGTTTCATTGGCTTTATGGATCTTGATGCAATTCTTCTCCGTTTTTCCGTAATCCTTGCCCAACCGATTCCAAATTTGTGAAATGTTTAGATAACGTACACTTCAGTTCGCAAATTATGCATCTAGCACAGCTTCTATGGCAAATACTCTGTCAAATAATGGATTAAATGGAAGCTAGTTAATATTCTAAGCAGTATGTGAAATATAAAATATGTCTCTTAAGAAACTTTGGAAATATCATCATACGCTGGGTTTGGTAACGTACACTTTGCCATATTTCTGAAGGTAACGTACACGCGATCTTTCATAAGGTAACGTGCACTTACAAATTCTTTTTTATAATTGAAATATATAGGGTTAAGTAAAGTAAATTGTATAGTTAAAATCTATTTAGTGTCATTTCAGTTGACTTTTCTGGCCCTGACGTTGATGTCTATGTCAATAATGTTAACTCTCTATATCAGCACTGATTGTACTTACTTACTTAATTACTGTCCCGTTATGCACACTCAGCCAGGCTGGAAAGTCAGATGTTAAAAAGCAGCCACTTCGAGACAGCAAGCTTGTCAAGGCTGTATGTGTGTGATCAAGGATTAACTTATTCGTGTTACTTCTCATTTCAGGTTCAATCAGACCTATACCACCTAGTGATCTACTACTCTGAAGAAGAGGTAATCTTTAGGAGAGGCAGATCTTCATGAGCGACCGGAGTATGCCAGGAAACCGAAAAACAGTTTACATGAAATTCCAGCGCAATGACGACTGGTCATGGTCTCATTTACAAACACATGTACAGTCGTCTGAACAAACAAATTTGATTATTTCTGACAGAAGATCTGAAATTAGTACCCATACTTCTGTTCCGACATACAAAAGAAAAAAATGGATTCTCTCTTACCCTGGTGGCAATGGATATGAAGTGCAACGTTTTATTAAAGGAGATTGTCTATTCATTTATGTAATTCAGTGTATATGGTGTATACAGTTAAACTAGTCTTATATAGTCATATATGGAGTAAAGTGTTAATTGTGCTATTATTGTAAAACTAAAATTGTATATTCATTGTCTGATAAAAATGTGAAGTTTTCATGAATTTTATGTATCGGCTCATGATGAAATGAGGGTAGAAACACTGTCGAGTCAGTTGAGTCTCTTGACTACGTAGTACAGATTTCAAGTTCCCTGTGTTAATGGTGAATGTTGACTTTTAAGATCTTTTTCCAATTGTCAGAAGTTTGATACCATTTTCTATCTGTGACAGCACTCCAGAGTACTTTCTACCTTCCAAGCTGAAGGTACAGACATTCTAGTAATTCCAGACTGAGAGATATATAACAAAATAACTTGGTCCTCAAACTTTCTATTTCATTGCATAATTGAACAGTTGATTGCTCAGCTATAATTTAATGTCTGCCTTTGTTTTTATCAGCGATTAAGATAATGAATGTATATGAGGTTTTATAAAACTACTTCTATACACCTTCAACAAGGCATGACTTTCTTGCAAAATTTGATTTATTCTGCACGAAAACCTTAATGCTTAAAGGTCGAGGACCAGGTTAATTTGTTTCGGGCTATAGTTTGTTTTGCAATTTCAATAACATAATTTCTACCAATGGTTTTCTACCACAGCAGCTATTCTTTGATAGCAGGCTGTCAGTTGGATTACAAACCAACCTGATCTGGTTAGAGAACCTAGATAAAAATGGTGGAGTGTAGAAATGTGCATTATTCTGATAGTGTTAAAGTAGGATATATATATCAACAGACAGTACTTATACTTATTAAACGCAATATTTTATTTTGGTTTAATAAGTGCATTTTATATACAAATATACTGTACTGTAATAACAAAACATACATACATTGAATAAATAATACTTTCTTAGAGTGTTTAAATATTGTTGTCTACATGTCATTTACAGCAGCCGATTCACCTAACAAGTTTTCCTGGCGTGTTTTCTATACCTTTCCACAAGGTAACACCAACCTTTCCACCTGTGGAAGAAAATCAACATGATTGGAAAATTTTATTGAATGGTATGACTTGCCATTACCTTAAAGTCCTTTCCACAAGGAACCACCAACATCTCCACATGTGGATTAAAATCAACATTGACAATTTTCTGGTCAAAGTTTGACAGAACAGGAAGAATATTACCCGTTCCTACCTCTAAACATCTACATAGAGATTTCAACAGGTGTATAATGAAGTATCGGCAAAAATAAAGTACCACAATGTGTTCGCACAGATTATTTGATTCAAAACGAATCGACTACGTCCCTTTTAACAAGTGACAGAAACTAGCCACAGGATATCACCAGGTCAACTGTTTCAACGTGAACACGACTTGACGGGCTTGGTTTATTTCTTGACAATGCCGTGTGATTTTTGAGGTAAATTATTCATAACCATCACACGTGCACCAAGTTTGAAAATACTGCGAATGTCTGCTTGTCTGCTGGGTGACCAACTATGGGATGTTCATTATTTATCGTAGATTGCGGGTTGACACTGAAACCCATGGAACTGTTAATATAGACTATTGGTTATGTTCAAACCATGTGTTGTCATCGAACTGTCAAGATGTGTGCTTGTACCAGCACTGCATACATAATGTTTGAGGCCATTCAATGGTGCTGGTGAAATTTTGATCAAGTCCACTTCTGGTGTTGATAAATCTTCCTACATGTTTTTTGATCAACTACTGTTGATCATGATCGAGCTTTGGTCGGTACTGTATCAAAGGTTTCTAGAAGAAGTTCCGACTTGCAGAGCTGAAAATATATTATAACATGGTGTAAATAAACTAAACCAAGATGATTTCGGTAAGTGTAGAGAATTATACCGCGAGCACGTTGACCCATGATATAAGACTCTAAATACCAAAGTTAGGGTCAGGGGGTATCAACCTATTACCCATGCATTGATTCTATGGAAAGCATTTTCAATAATCTTACAATATGCAAATTAAGGTGCGCAGAATTACCCGATGCGCAGAATTAGCCGAAACGACTGTAGTTGTCAGATGTTCCGCTAGTACATTTCGTCCCAATCTTATTCGTAATCCGATGCCGTTTTTGTGATGGTAAGACTTTTCATAAATAACAAACATGCACAAAAACAGCGCAGAATTAGCCGAAACGACTGTAGTTGTCAGATGTTCCGTAAGTACATTTCGTCCCGATTTTATTCATACCCGCGGTTAACGCACCCATCGTCATGTTTAATTATGGTTATAGCTCTAATGTTCGTGTACATCTGTTATTGTGTGCTTATATATGCCCAAGAGGGCTCGTAATTGGATGTAAAATTTATTTTATTCTAAAAATTTATTCTTTTACATTTTTGACAACGTGTATAATACACATGTATACATACATAAATAAAGTGACTCGCCCTTGTATATGCCTCATTTGAATGTTTATTACTCGCGTGTATTACGAAGAGAGATATAGATCTATAGAACCTTTGGGTATAAACTATATGAAAATTCAGTCATGACGCATTACTCGTTTTCGATCAACATCTATATTAATAGTTCGATGATAAAATCCTTTGTTTTCTAACGAAAATGACTATAAATCACAATACATTTTTATTTGCATTTGTAAACAAAAGTAACTGTAGTGTTGTCGTCGACAGACTATAGATATATCATCTAGAAGTATTGATGTTTATAGATCGAAGACGAGTATTGAGTCGTGACTGCACTTTTAGCTATATACTTTATATAGTAAATATTCGAAGGTTACGGCTAAGAGGTCAAATTCTATCTATAGATCTAGTAATGTTTATCTCACCATGTTATAATATTACACAATATTTTAACCGCTCTATATATACAGTCCACATTTCAAAGCAAAAAATCCTCGAGTAGGCCTATTTGTTATTGCAAATATATGACTTCAAAAACTTTGTATTTGTGAATAAACAACATGTTTATGCGGGTATAGATTATTTGTTTGTATTCAGTCGGGCTTACCTATAAACTATTTATTAATCGACGAGTTAAATTGTAGTATTCAGTTCGATTGTTAGAAATGAAACTTTTTACGTGTACGTTACCTTCAGAAATATGGCAAAGTGTACGTTACCAAACCCTTCGTATGTTGATATTTCCAAAGTTTCTTAAGAGGCATATTTTATATTTCACACACTGCTTAGAATATTAACTAGCGTCCATTTAATCCATAATTTGACAGAATATTTGCCACAGAAGCTGTGCTAGATGCATAATTTGCGAACTGAAGTGTACGTTATCTAAACATTTCACAAATTTGGAATCGGTTGGGCAAGGATTACATAAAAACGGAGTAGAATTGCATCAAGATCCATAAAGCCAATGAAACCGCTTTCAATCGCGGGGTTTATGCGCGCTATCTGACTGAAAACAATGGTGTATCAAAGAAGTTAGAGTGAAAAAACCTACCTGAGTCGACGTTATTTTGAGCCGAAAATCGTGCACTGCACCACTTTTGGTCACGTGGTTTCCCCACCGTGAATGAGCTATGATTTCTGACTAAAATGTAAGTTATTTGATGAAAATACGTCAAGAAATGGCAAAGTTATGGTCAATATAATATGCTCTAAAGGATTTTATTGAATTCAAACTGAGTTAAATTTGGAAACAATGTGGTTGAAGTGACTTGAAGCCTCTTGCTTGGCAAAAGTAGTCAGCCGCATGATTATCTGCTTTTTAATTTGGCTCTGTTGACACCCCTGATAAAGGTTCTTGAGTTTGAGACGGTCTAGTTTAAGGTGGACAAGTGTTCCAGTGGTAACTGACTACTGACTACTGATCCGAAGGTTGCGGGTTCGATCTCAGTCCTCCAGACGGTCAAAAATAGAAATGCTTTCAGTGTTTCCCACCTAACTAACTAAAATTACTAAGTCTTTCAGACGAGACGTTAAGCGAGGTCCCGTGTATGATGTTTTGCATTGGCATGTAAAAGAACCAGGGATGCTTCTAGAACTGGGGCATCTTCTGTAGCATGCACTTTCTCCTAAAAACTAAAGTGACTAACCTCTTCTGGGGGCCTCGCCCATATGGATTTCCAGTGGCGAGGATAAATAAAAGCTTATAAATCAGACAGTCTATAAGTTATACATTTATTGACAGGTCAAAAAAACTGCACCATATATGGAGTAAATGGTTACAGACCGTCTCAAACTCAAGAACCTTTATTTTGTTAAGTTGATTTACACACTTCCGGTAATTGATTGTGAAAACACTACAGACGTCTAATTTTTGTAATAACTTTTTCTATGTGTTTAATACAGTAAATCGGAGATAAATTGATAATTAACTTAGTTGCAAACTTGAAAAAGAACACCCAACAATTACACTGACACTTTTTGTGTATTGCAGTTATTGAATGCTCTACAACTGTTCGGTGCTAACCTTGATGACTATCTTCATCTACTTCTCCCACCTGTTGTGAAAATGTTTGATTCTACGGATGTACCAATACCTGTACGAAGGTGAGACATTTCTTGTGGTCATACACATGAATTACATTGGTCCTACTATTCTGGAATTTACTGCACTAGAAAGAATGAAGTTTTCTGCAGAAAATAAAAGTTATTAAATGAAAAAGTACCAAATATTAACTGAGTAATGGTCCTTTGAAGTTTCATATGCAGAAAGTTAACAAAAGATCAATGTTTGAAACAGAGTTTTGGTGTAGGGATGCATTCTAATGGCACCCGACACAGACTTGCTTCATATTTTCAGGATTGGGCATTATGCATCAGTAGGACCCCTGGTATTAGTGTTATTAGGGCAATTTTAGGATCCAGGGTACTGTTTTATCAAAGCACTTAATTAAATGGAAATCATTAAGTTACGATCAAATTTAAATTCATTATAATTTGTTTCCAATTATAAAGTGGCGTAAATGGAGCTGCAATACTAATAATGATTCAGTTAATGAACTATTATAAACCGTATCCTTGACCAATTTGCAGTTGTTAAAGAATTATAAAGAATTTTACTCTGAGCATAACTTTAAGATTTTCGTAAGTGCTTTGATAAAACAGTACCCAGTAGAAGTTGGATTCCTGAAACTGCCTTCAGACCAATAATGTAGTTTGAGTCATCTACCTGTTTGAGGCATCTACTGTATACTAGTATATCATCATTTTGCTGGGACCAAAGAACCTGTTCAGGGTTTTTATGATATTAAAGGCAAAATTATTCAAGGCATCTAAGTTTTACAATAAATCAGTATTTGTAATAGGTGTTCAGTGTATGTTTGTTAGTGCCTGTGTCTGATCTTGTCTGGCCATAGTTTGGGAGGTGTCGATAACAGACAGGGGTCGGAATTAGTGTCACTTGTCTTAAGTCCATAGTTTGTTATTGTGAGATTTAAAAATAAACCGACTGAATTGTTCACTACAATGAAACAGGCTGTCACATGAATAACCCGCACCAATATCTCAAAGGTCAAGGTTACACTTATAGTTTCAAGGTCAATGGACCGGACCTTGTCCAAACCATAATTTTGTCATTGACCATTGGATTTTGACCATAGCCTGGCCCAATTGTTCTCCCCAAGAGTCGGTGTGATGTGTGAAATACCCATACCGATATCACTCAGTAAACATGTGTGTATGTATTTTAACAAACTATTTAAATAAAATTCCTCTGTTTTACAGGGTAGCCTTAGAGACTATAGACAGACTAGCAGATAACTTGGACCTGACAGATTTCGCATCCCGTGTCATCCATCCTTTGGCTCGCACTCTAGACATGACCCAGGAATTACATTATACGGCAATGGATACACTATGTACGTTGGTGATGCAACTTGGACAGAAGTTTCTTATCTTTATTCCCATGATAACGAAGATTATGACCAAACATAAAATACAGCATCAGAGATACAACATACTTATGTGTAGAATTCTCAAGGTACGATAACAGTTTTACTTGATGTTTGATTCTATTCCTTAATTATATCCCCGCACAACGAGTTGTAATGGGGGTATACTGGATTCAGCTTGTCCGTCCGTCCGTCTGTCCTTAGACGCATTCTTGTGGATGCAATTCCTCCTACAATTTGGGCAGGATTTCGCTTAAACTTTTACAGATGAACAACCTCAACATATAGATGTGCATGAAGAAAGGAATTTGCGCTGCGATGAATTTTGGCATATAATTCTGCCGAATGGCAACAGCTCTAGTTGACATTACAAATATGATTAAATTGTTTATCTTCTCTAGTATTCACAAATTAACCATATACCGTAATGAGCATTTTGAAGATCGTTAAGGACCATATTCCCAATGGGGGTAGGAGTGGAGTACAGCTGTTTTATAAAAAATTAATAAAGAAACTTAGATTTATACCTGGTTTATGCAAACTGCAGAAATTAAATCCTAATTCTGGCAGGTCGCAGAAATTTAAAAAAAAACACACAGACATAAAATTGTCCTTTATGTCCAATTTTAGGCCCAAATTGCTGAATGTTTTGTCCCCATAATTAACTATCTGTATGGTATAAAAATTGAAGAAATTTGTGAATATTTGGGCCATTTTGTTGGCCAATGCTTATAACAATAAATTACAAATCAACTTATTTCGTTGTCAGGGTACAACCATTGCTGAAGAAGAAGATGACCCTATATTGTTGGCATATAAGAAAAACAGAATCAAAGTGGATGCGGAGAAAAAACAATCCGAACAAACTGTCATCAAAAAACTACATGTCAGCTTTATAAACCTACAGATGGTAAGATTTGTATTACCACATGTATGTTGCAACTGATCGTATGGTTATGTGATATTCCTGTAAAATCATTAACTTTAGCGGTTATTAAATTGTGCAGATTTTGGTTAACTGGTAATTATTATGCCCCCCATCTTTGATGAGGGGGTATACTGCTTTGCACTTGTTTGTTGGTCGGTCAGTCTGTTGGTCTGTCGGTTTCTGTTTAATAAATCAGGAATGCTTTCACCTAGGATCTTCAATCTTTACATGGAGGTTGGTCAGCAACAGTAGATGACCCCAATGATTTTGAGGTCAGTAGGTCAAGGTCACTGCGACCTTCACCATTTCTGACTATTGGGCTGCCATGGGGGCATACGTGTTTTACAAACATCTCTTGTTGGCTTAGACTTGACGTTTTCACATCAGTTAACCTCTGTTTATACCAATTTGGACCCTCAGACTTTACTGACATAAACTTCATAGACGAAAGTGGGTGGAGTAAGTCAAATTGCAAAGGCCCATCACTGCTGAACACTAGCTCTTGTAGCTTAATTTTGATATAGAAAGTTACCTACCTGTATGTTCATCCCCTGACTTAGTGTTTACGTAAGGAACAGTGCATCTTAACCACAATTTGTTTAGCTATTGTTATTCACCAAACATCACGTTATGGTGATGTCATTTATATGATGTCTTTAAATGAAGCTCATTTGTAAATATCACAGGAGTAAATTCAATGTTTTCATTGATATTTATGTGATAAAGCGTCAGTTTGGAATTATAAGGATTAAAAGACCATTTGTTGAAGTTCACTGAGGTGTAAACACCTGATCTGAAGGCACACATTTATCATAAAGCCCCAATGTGTTCCTTCAGATCGGGGGTATACCCGTACACATCAGTGAACTTCAACAAATGGTCGTTTAATCCTATAGTATATTGCAACTGATTGTATTCATATAATGCGCCAAGGATAATGAGAAAGGCTCGAAAATTTGGTACATTCCACAAAGTTGGATTAATCAGATGTGCATGATTTATCAGTGATGTTTTTGTACAAACTGCCATATCTGTTTACTTAACATAATTGTAAAAATCAATTTTGCAACAGTTGACCAAACTGATTCATATTTGTAAACATCACATTATCCTGGGCGCACTATATGTGATATTATAGATATTGGAGCATCATGTTGTCTACTAGCATGTAATTGTATGAAGTGTTTTAACCCTTGCATAACACTAAGTGTATTGACATACATGCCAAGTTTTGCAAACGCTTTCAATGAGATAGGTGATTATGATGAAACCACAGGTAACTGTATCATTGATAGAGTAAAAAAAATCTTTTATAAAATTTATGTTATCTTAGAAAGGTGCATTTGTACTAAAGTGGTCAGATTTTCAAAGTATCAAAAACTAGAATTGGCTTTCAATATCTTCATAAAGTAATTACTTTGATAGACATCATCGTTAGATTTACCTTCATGCAAAATCCTATCAAAATTGAGCCACTAGTTAAAAAGTTATACTGTACCATGAAATGTATGGTGTCCAGTCAGTCACTGAGGTGCATTCAATAGAAACTACAATGCTATTCAGAACAAGAAAAAAGAAAGTGATATCACAACCTATGGATTTATTTTCTTATTTATGGTAAGATTTTTAAAATATTGATATCACATTAAAGACGAAGCTCTCTAGTTTCTGATTATGTAAATATACCTAAAATAACACCGGTATAAATGAAATGTTTACTAAAAGCAAACTGCACCTCAGGGACTGTGTGGTCAATTTCCCGTGTTATAAACCTTTCTAAGATATTATAAATTTAAAAAAAAATGTGGATGAAACGGCAGATTTCAATAATATGCAGATTCTCCTGGCTGAAACATGTTGCCTAAAGTTAATGAAGTTTATATATAGTTATCACTGATTACACTTGGATGACAATACTGTGTATGCACGCATGCTTCATGAAGCAGTTTTAGCTTATATTTGTGATCATTTTCATAATGTAACAAAACAAAAAATGCATCAGATTTTATTTGGTAAGTTCAAAAGTTTGTCTTCACTAACCTTCACATGTTTTACAACCATCTCTTGTAATCTTATTCCCATCGAAAAGTTCACAATTATGTTCTGAAATAGTCCTTAGTTTGAGTAGGTCTGTAAGTGAGGTTTGGTTGTATAATATTTGTTATATACGGTATATTTCAGGCACTGGGTGCTGGAAGACGCGAGTCCAAGGAAGACTGGATGGCCTGGCTGACTAAGATCAGTATTGAATTGTTGAAGGAATCGCCATCTCCTGCTCTCAGATCATGTTGGGCCTTGGCTCAAAGTTACAGTCCACTGGCCAGGTATTGTTAGGTTTACCCCCCCCCCTCCCTGGAATCAGTGGTTTTATACCCCACCCACTTTGGAATCAGTGGTTTTATATCCCCCACCCACTTTTGAATCTGATTCAGTGGTTTTATACCCCCACCCACTTTTGAATCTGATTCAGTGGTTTTATACCCCCACCCACTTTGGAATCTGATTCAGGGGTTTTATACCCCCACCCACTTTGGAATCTGATTCAGTGGTTTTATACCCCCACCCACTTTGGAATCTGATTCAGTGGTTTTATACCCCCACCCACTTTGGAATCAGTGGTTTTATACCCCCACCCACTTTGGAATCAGTGGTTTTATACCCCCACCCACTTTGGAATCAGTGATTTTATATTGCTTTGACCTGACTAAAATGTAACATTTCTCTTAAAATATACCAATGTTACATAAATAAAAAGCATTTTCACTTAATATTTGAATATATTGTAATTTTGATTTTTAGCTCACTTGTCGTCTGCTATTCATTCATTCAAACATCTTCTCCTTAATTGCTTGTCAATTACTAATTTTTACAAAACTTTATTTAGATTAATGCTTGGATGATCAACTCCTCCAGAATTATTAATTTAAGACATATTGAGTTGTTTAAAAACATGGCTTCTAGGATACAGGCTTGATTCTTCTGTATAGCTGCACTGTCTGTGTATGAAAACATATAGAAAAATTGAAAAAAAAATATCTGTGTTTGATTGTATTGATTTGTTTCTGTTGTGACTTTGAGAAATTTCAGAAAATAGGACTTTATAACACTATTTAGCTTTTATGGCGTCTGCCGTCAACATGATGTCATCATAACGTGCTGTTTGCCGTACGTTCTCATTCAAAACAATCATTAATAATAACGTAAATAAAGCGTACTCTAGGTATAGAGCCTATTGGCGTTCGACTTCCTTAGCTTTATATCACCATTAACAAGTAATTCCCGAAACTAAGGTCGGAATGAAATCACGCGAGGTGGTCGCTCATGTAAGATAGATGTTGCTAATATAAGATAGGAGTTTCTTACATGACCTGAAAACCTATCTTACACCAGTTAAAGTTGGAGAACAGAAATGTGACAAAAGGGCTGAAAGATCCTCTCCTGCCATTGAGTGAGAGACTTTTGACCCTCTTGATATATTTCCATTCCCTCATCCTAACAACAAAATGTTAAAAAATATCCCATAAAAAATCAAATTTAAAAAAAAAACGATAAAAAAAACTGTGGCCTAAGTTAAGTACTGTTAATTACTAACATGTAACACTGTTTATTTCAGAGATTTATTCAATGCTGCCTTTGTATCATGTTGGACAGAACTGACTGAAGAACAACAGGATGAGTTAATCAACAATCTAGAACAAGCTTTAACATCACAGGAGATACCAGAGATTACACAGACTTTGTTAAATCTTGCAGAATTCATGGAACATTGTGATAAGGTACAGTTCTACTTTATGTAAAGCCTAGGTCCCACTGAGCATATTTTGCCTTGGCGATGTACTCCTGATGTAAATTAATGAGTTATCGGGAACAGGTCCATCATGGTCTAGGGGAAGCTTGGGGAAATCATGAGACAATTTGTGATATACCAAGGAATCGTGATAAATCGGGTGGTATCTGATGATATCGGGAAAACATTGCCGATGACAAATTCCTCAGTGGGACCTAGGCTTTAGCATTTAATTACATGTACATCCGTGTTGTAACAACATTCTGGCAAGGTTAAAACTGTGTTAATGTTTCCAAGTGTAACTCATCTGAGCACTAAGCTTGCAGCGTGAGGTATTGCTGCTCTTACAAAAAATAAAAAGTTAAGTTACCAATTTTCGAGGGTTGCATTTAGCAGTTCAGCCATTCAGCCACCCTTTGACATTTTGACTCTGATCTGTGACTATGATCGTCAGATGTCTGTTGTGTGTCAACCTATTCTTTATACAATATCTTCTCCTGAAAACATTGAATGGATTATAAGAATGATTCCAATCTATTGCATAAATAGGTCATCAAAGCAAAAAATAAATTCAAAAGTGAACATCTTGTCTGAAACCTTATGGTCTAGAAATTTGATATTTAGCATGATGTTCTCTACCTAGATTTTCAAATTAGGTTCCTTGGTGTTAAAACTATGGTTTAAGCTTACATTATGGCTATATCATTCAGATAAGCAATTTAGGGCCTAGATAGCCCTTTATTTTCCCCCGCACAACGAGTTGTAAGGGGGGTATACTGGATTCAGCCTGTCCATCTGTCTGTCTGTCCGTAGACGCATTCTTGTGAATGCAACTTCTCCTACATTTTGGCAGGATTTCGCTCAAACTTTCACCAATGAACAACCTGAACATATAGATGTGCATGAAGAAAGGAATTTGCGCTGCGATGAATTTTGGCAGAATTATGGCCCTTTGCCAGCGGGGGTATATTAGTCTGCCGTATGGTGACAGCTCTAGTTTTAATTGACCTTACCCATGAAAAGGGTGATGGATGGTTTGTAAAAATTTATTAGTCCCCTACCGGTTTTTGACCGGAGGGGACTATAGGTTTGCCGTCCGTCGGTCCGTCCGTCAAAAATTCTGGATCCTGACATAACTCAAACAGTTTCCAAGCTAGGTTTATGAAACTTTGTATGTGGATAGGGGGCTATAAGGGGATAATGCACGTTCAAACATATTTTGATTCCGACTAAAATTGTGGTTGCTATGGCAACAGAAACATTGAAAATGGCTTAAAACCGGTAGGGGACTTCTGTATTGCCTGCAATTCTTAATGACTTATTGCACATGAATTGTATCTCATTATTCCTTCATTCCAGGGTCCATTACCATTGGAAGCCTCGTTACTAGGACAACGTGCAATGAAATGTCGAGCCTACGCTAAGGCGTTACATTACAAAGAGGAAGAGTTTCATCGAGGCCCTACTACGAGTACTCTTGAGGCCCTTATAAGGTATAATACTTACCATCTTTTGACATTTATCAAATTATTCCTTGTTTTATTAATGGCTGATATACGAGGGATGTTCAATAATTATGCAGAACTATGATATGATTTCTTTTTTGGTCCCTTACTTTAGGGGACTATAGGTTTACCCTCCATTAGTCAAAAAATCTGGATCCTGACATACTTCAAACGGTTTCCAAGCTATGTTTATGAGGATAGGGGACAACAAGTAGATAATGCACGTCCAAAAATATTTTGATTCTGACCAAAATTGTGGTTGCTATGGCAACAGAAACATTGGAATGGCTTAAAACCGGTTGGGGACTTCTGTATTGTTTGCAATTCTTAATGACTTGTTTGTCATGGGTTTACTGCAAAGTTTTGTGTTTCAAGGTTTGCTCTCAAAAAGAAGATGTTAAGTCATCTTCTAATGGCTTCACATAGTTATTATGTCTATATCATACAGTGGGGGAGACGTACTGATTTTATGCTAATTGTCTGTCTGTCTGGATGGATGTTACAAAGTTTGTCCTGGCTTGTTCTATTTAAAATTCAGGGTTGTCAATATTCCTGATTTATCTGGAATTCCGGATTTATCTATCATGAAAGAGCTATGATTTCTGACCGACATAAAAGTTATTTGATGAAAATATCTCAAGAAATGGCAAATTTATGGTCAATTTGATCTGCACTGAAGGATTTGAATCAGTACAGACTGAGTTAAATATGGAAACATTGTGGTTGAAGTGACATGAAGGCCTCTTGTTTGGCAAAAATGGTCAGCCGCATATGATTTTCAGGATTTTTGATTTGGCTCTGTTGACACCCCATATTTTATATTTGGTCTAATTTTAATGAAACTTCACATGAATATTTGGTACTAAGTCTACATGTGCACATTGTCCTGGTGATGTTTGCTGGAGTTACAGGCTTTAGTTTGAGACATTTGTTTTTGTGTCAAAAGCTATACTGGTTTCAACTTTTTGTCTGTCTGGCAGTTAAATGGTTTAACTTATCATTTTTGTGTTGCTACTCTAATGAATTCAGGGGATATACATGTATATGACTGCCCTTATTGTGAGGGGAATCTTATCAGGAGTTCCACTGGCTTTTGAATCTAGAGGGTCATTTTGATACTTTAGACTAAATTTTACTTTAGACTAAATTTTACCTTTTTATAAGCAAAGTACCCATGATTTTAAGAGAAAGGGACCCTTTAAACCAATATATTGAGGGTCAAAATGAGCTTTTTGGAAATTTCAAGGGTCAAACCCCTACTCCCGAGTCAAATGGAACCCCTGCTAATGTTCATTCTATAATTGTATTACAGTATCAACAACAAGTTACAACAGCCTGAGTCTGCCGCTGGTGTGTTAGAGTATGCCATGAAACATCATAGAGCTGATCTAGTAAGTAAATGTTATTTATCACATAACCTGCGGTCCAGGAGTGCCGTAAAGCCGTGCAGTAAATATCGTTCGGCACTCCCAGACTGTGCAGTAAATATTTAAATTAGCTTGATGTGACATTAGCCAATCCATGCATTGATCCGTCAATGACGTCAGGATAATATCAACGTCGCCATGACGTCATGCTCATTGTACCGCTGAATTTTGGCTGAAACATATGCAGCGTACATCATCCTTTTGACCAAAAATGTGCATTTTTTAAGGTTATGTGATAAATAGAATCTTACATTCGTACTCATTACATACGAGTTTTATTAAACTCGTCGACAAAAACAATATGACACTTGGCAAAGCCTCGTGTCATATCATTTTGTCCACTCGTTTTATAAAACTTGTATGTAATGAGCACTCATGCAAGATCCTCTATATAAATACCACTGTCAGAAATCAAAGTCAGTAGCAGGGGTGTTCTGGAATTCCAGATTTATTATTCCTGAAAGCACAATGGCATCTAATCAAATCTCTTGAAATGGCGAAGTTATGGTAAATTTAATCCGCTCTGAAGGATTTTCTTCAATACAAACTGAGTTAAATACGGAAACAATGTTATTAAAGGCCTCTAATTTGGCAAAAATTTCAGCCGCATGCGATTTTCCTAATTTAAAATTTGACTCTGTTGACACCATACCATAGCTAAATCCCACTGTATACTAGCCAGTACTAAAATATCCTTAACAAGAAACAAGCCACTTCCTTACATGTTGAGGAATATCGACTTTATTGAGAAATTTTCATGAAAGGGTCTGACCTGCCATGACTGGGAATCAACTGTGGATCACTCATAATGCTTCTAAACTATGTAAAAAATTTATAATCTTAATTTTCCTGTTTAGCTTATACACTTAAGGAAATTATAATCTTGATTTTCCTGTTTAGCTTATAAATACAATTAAGGAAATTATAATCTTGATTTTCCTGATAAGCTTATACACTTAAGGAAATTATAATCTTGATTTTCCTGTTTAGCTTATACACTTAAGGAAATTATCATCTTGATTTTCCTGTTTAGCTTATACAATTAAGGAAATTATAATCTTGATTTTCCTGTTTAGCTTATAAATACAATTAAGGAAATTATAATCTTGATTTTCCTGTTTAGCTTATACACTTAAGGAAATTATAATCTTGATTTTCCTGTTTAGCTTATAAATACAATTAAGGAAATTATAATCTTGATTTTCCTGATAAGCTTATACACTTAAGGAAATTATAATCTTGATTTTCCTGTTTAGCTTATACACTTAAGGAAATTATCATCTTGATTTTCCTGTTTAGCTTATACAATTAAGGAAATTATAATCTTGATTTTCCTGTTTAGCTTATAAATACACTTAAGGAAATTATAATCTTGATTTTCCTGTTTAGCTTATAAATACACTTAAGGAAATTATAATCTTGATTTTCCTGTTTAGCTTACACACTTAAATTTCTTGAAAATTCTAAGTTTTTCCTTAAGATTCTTTTTGAATAGCACTCGTGTTGTATATGTTGTAGAAGATACAGGAAGGTTGGTATGAGAAGTTACATGACTGGACGCAAGCCCTGACAGCGTACGAGAAGAAACAAGAAATCAATCCAGACAACGTCGACCTTCTCCTGGGTAGAATGAGATGTCTAGAAGCTCTTGCTGAGTGGAATAATCTACATCAGGTAGCATGTGAGAAGTGGCCAACTGTTAGTGACGATGTCAGGAGTAAAATGGCAACATTGGCATCTGCCTCAGCTTGGGGTCTAGGTAAGTTGTCTTCATGAATACACACCATTTCTCGCATTTTAAACCAGGACCAAAAAGTGTTAGACCGACAAATTTAGCAACATTCATTTTTGTGTTATATGTGACACCTTTTAAAACTTTTTTAACTCAATTCTACAGACAATTTATTGTCTGGATAAAGTGGAATAGAAATGGTACTAATTTTAATTTTTGCCAATTATAAGTCTGAATTTAGATTTTCAGTCTTAAAAATTGGTGATTAACCTGGGGCCCATTTTATAGACATGCCTTAGCTAAGATGGTACTTTCCTGCATTCTATTGAGAGCATACTAAGCGAACCCATACATATTTGTAAAATTAAAATAGTTATCTATGATAATCCTAGTTCTCATAAAAATTATATTAGTTTGAATGTATACCATACATGCCATGTTTCGCAGACCCCTTTGCGTGAGATTGGTGATGGAAATGCAGGAGATTTCATTAAAATGCAGGAGATTTTCCTTGCTGAAACTTTAGACTTAAAGTATTGAAGTTTATATGCTGTTTTCACTTATCCTATTTTGATAGCAATACCATGTATACTTCATGTAGCAATTTAAAGTAGTATTTGTCATCATTTTCATAATGTAAACTAAAAATGTCAGAATCCAGTTTGTCCATGAAATGCGTGAGATTTGATCAATTGGCCTCTGATCATGCAGGAGTAGAGTCTCAAATGCAGGAGACTCACGCATGATGCAGGAGATCTGGCATGTATGATGTATACACTAGCTATGTTAGTTTGCTTAAAAAATGTACGAAAAAAGTCAAAGCTTTGCTTAGATATGTCTATGAAATGGGCTCCTGACATGCATGTTGGTAGTTTCTAAATGCAGATTTTCAGTTATTTTCTTGTTGTATGTATCACGTATGTTTCTATCTTATAATAAACTGCAAATTCGGCAAGACATGTCATTTGTGTGCCTTAATCTGCATAACTAAATTTTCATGTTGTATTTTCTATTCAGGTCAGTGGGACACCATGGAGGAATATATGCTGTTTATACCTAGAACTACGTATGATGGAGCATTCTATAGAGCAGTATTTGCCGTCCACTCTGAGAATTATCAACTGGCACAACAATGTATCGATAAATCACGAGATATTCTAGATACAGAACTTACTGCAATGGCTGGCGAGAGTTACAGTCGAGCATATGGGGTAATTATTTCTGATATTTGTGAGTTTTTGTCATCCAGGTTTCCAACGAATAAAACTAGTTTATTGATTGTCGATTTTGTTGGATGTTCCTATTTTTGCCAGATTTTTTTTGGCTGTTATGAAAACTTTTCACGGAATACTATGTCATGTTGTTTCTATTGATCTAAGGTACTAATAACTACTCCACGTGTGGAGGTCATGACCATAGTACAACTGACAACTACTCCACATGTGGAGGCCATGACCATAGCACAACTGTCAACTACTCCACATGTGGAGGACATGACCATAGCACAACTGTCAACTACACCACATGTGGAGCACATGACCATATCACAATCGACAACTACTCCACATGTGGAGGACATAACCATATCACACCTGACAACTATGACCATAGCACAACTGTCAACTACTCCACATGTGGAGGACATGACCATATCACAACTGACAACTACTCCACATGTAGAGGACATAACCATATCACAACTGACAACTACTCCACATGTGGAGGACATGACCATAGCACAACTGACAACTACTCCACATGTGGAGGACAGACCATAACCAGTGTCACAGAAGAACATAACCTGCCGACCTAGTTTTCAAATCAGGACCACTGGGGTGATATGTGATTGCACTGCGCTAACTGGAAATGTAGTTTTTTGGTTTAAACTAATTATCTGGTTTGTGTTATGTTGATAGGTCGCCAAGCAGACAGATTTACAAGCTCACCAACCTGCCATATCCTATGCATTAACAGCCCAGTTAAATTACATTAGTACTTCAGTCTGATTTGTATCTCTATTCATTTCATTGGAGAAATTTTCTTACATTTACAACAGTTTTAAATTCCTAGTTGATTTTATCATCCATTATTGTAAACCAATTTACCTCGCGAACACTAACGTTCTCATTTTGCTGATTGTCGTCATATTCGCGACAACAAATTTTTGCGTTTCTACATTGAAATGTCCATATTAATGGTTTTTGGCACTTTCGCGGCGACTTAATTTTGCAAAATTCTTCCACTCGCAAACTCCCCAAAATTAAATTGTGCAAAATAATTTCTTGGTTTACAGTATATATATATGTGTGTTGCAGGCTATGGTGAGTGCTCAGATGTTGTCAGAGTTGGAGGAGGTCATACAGTATAAACTGGTGCCTGAACGACGTGAAGCTATCAGACAGATGTGGTGGGATAGACTACAGGTGAGATATAGTTACAGTATAAACTGGTGCCTGAACGACGAGAAGCTATCAGACAGATGTGGTGGGATAGACTACAGGTGAGATATAGTTACAGTATAAACGTGTGCCTGAACGACAAGAAGCTATCAGACAGATGTGGTGGGATAGACTACAGGTGAGATATAGTTACAGTATAAACTGGTGCCTGAACAACGAGAAGCTATCAGACAGATGTGGTGGGATAGACTACGGTGAGATATAGTTTTATACAGTATAAACTGGTGCCTGAACGACGTGAAGCTATCAGACAGATGTGGTGGGATAGACTACAGGTGAGATATAGTTACAGTATAAACTGGTGCCTGAACAACGAGAAGCTATCAGACAGATGTGGTGGGATAGACTACAGGTGAGATATAGTTACAGTACAAACGTGTGCCTGAACGACGAGAAGCTATCAGACAGATGTGGTGGGATAGACTACAGGTGAGATATAGTTACAGTATAAACTGGTGCCTGAACAACGAGAAGCTATCAGACAGATGTGGTGGGATAGACTACAGGTGAGATATAGTTACAGTATAAACTGGTGCCTGAATGACGTGAAGCTATCAGACAGATGTGGTGGGATAGACTACAGGTGAGATATATAGTTTTATACAGTATAAACTGGTGCCTGAACGACGTGAAGCTATCAGACAGATGTGGTGGTATAGACTACAGGTGAGATATAGTTACAGTATAAACTGGTGCCTGAACGACAAGAAGCTATCAAGACAGGTGTGGTGGGATAGACTACAGGTGAGATATAGTTACAGTATAAACTGGTGCCTGAACGACGTGAAGCTATCAGACAGATGTGGTGGGATAGACTACAGGTGAGATATAGTTACAGTATAAACTGGTGCCTGAACGACGAGAAGCTATCAGACAGATGTGGTGGGATAGACTACAGGTGAGATATAGTTACAGTATAAACTGGTGCCTGAACGACGAGAAGCTATCAGACAGATGTGGTGGGATAGACTACAGATGAGATATAGTTCACCATGTCATTTTCTAGGGAGTTGAATTTTCGTTGTTTAAATGGACCATGAAATCTAATGCCCATGATTTATGGAACTCCCAAATACATAACATGATTTTACCCTTCCATATTTTGTAATCCATGAATTTACAACCGTATGAAAATGGATTTTATCAATATCCACGAAATTTAATACCCACGAAAATATGTGATATTACATTATTCTTTTTGCAGGAGATATAAGATCAGCTATAACATGGCCTCTCATATCGTTTTTAGTCTGAATCTGCTCCGATTTACTGCACTAGAAAGAATGAACATTTCTGCAGAAAATAAAAACAATTTTATGATTTTTTTATAGTATTCACTTAGTTTCGATCTTATAAAATCCCATATTAACCTGAGTTTTAACAATAGAACAATGTTTGAAACAAGAGTTTTGGTTTGGGATTTGTGCTATTAGCACCCGAAACAAACTTATTTTCAGGATTGGGCATAATGCCTGCTGCAGGACTCCTAATGACATTGATAAAATGATAATGGTTTAAAGTAAGTTAAACTTGAATGAAATAAACATCTAAAGGGTTACTGTAAACCTAAAAATTATTTCACAAGATTTAAGTTTGCAGAATTCGCAAGTGGTAGGAATCTGAATTTATAGGTCTGCAAATATGTTCCAAAATTCAAAATTTGTATTTACAAAAATCAAGTTTCGTTACATTACGTTAGGTATTAAATTTGTGTAAAAATTGCAGTCACTGTTATGGAATATGCTGAGCTACAGATAAGCTGCGTATTGGGGTAATTACCCAATTAATTTTTCCTAAAAACCCAATAGATTTTGAGAGGAAGGAGTAAGACAAAGTAAAGACAATCTGAAATACCCAAATAGAAAATGATGTTATAGTGAAAATATAGTACATAAAAGATCATTTACCTATTAGTTTTATTAAAAACACAATTAAAATTTGTCAAAACCCAAACAAAATTGAAACTTTTGGGTAAAATACCCAATGGACTAAAACCTTACCTGTTGCTCTGAAAATCAATATGTATACTATATACTACAGGGGTGTCAGCGTATAGCTGAGGACTGGCAGAGGATTATACAGGTTCGTTCTCTGGTTGTATCACCGCAGGAAGATATGAAAACATGGTTAAAATATTCTAGTCTTTGCAGAAAAAGTGGACGGCTTGTAAGTATTGTAAAATAAGAAATTTTAATGAAAAAGTTTCATTTTCTCTTGATTTGCAAGTATGATAAATTTGCAAAAAATTAGCTTGTGAACTTAAACAATCGCATTAAAACTCAAAATGTAGTTTAAAATTCTGAACATTTAAGCTTGCAAACTACGCTAGATAACCATGTAGCAGAATTATTTCCTCGCCAAAATATGTGAATTTATGGTGTAAGTAATTTATGTTACTATATTTCTGATAGTATTTTTTGCAGAGCAGATTCTCGCAAATTTAATATTAGGTTGTATTTAACTTGATTGCAAAAACCTGAACGCTTACTTGTACGTTTCACAATAGTAGAGGCAACCATCACAGAATTGTTAATTAATGTAGTGGATACTCAAACATTAGAAAAACATAGTTAGGTAATATATCATGGCCCACTGCTAATACATTTATTTCCCTTATGTCGAATAAAAGAAAATCAAAAATGCTAAATATTGCTAAATTCATAAAACATGCTATGTCTATGCGTACTGACACCCTTAACGTCGTTACTGTCTCTTCAATATTTATGTTACTTGTTATTATGTCATTGAATTTGTGCTTGCATGTATATATTTTTGTATATATTTTTTTGTAAATATGTTTTTGCCATATTTATTTGTTATTTGTAAATGGGCAAAAGCAATGTTCTTAATATTTTTTTTGTAAATATGTTTTTGCCATATTTATTTGTTATTTGTAAATGGGCAAAAGCAATGTTCTTTGCTGATTATGCCAATAAACTTTGTAAATTATGATACCAGGTTTGCTCTTTCACTACTAGATGCTTGTGTATGATGTACATACCTGGGTACTGTTTTATCAAAGCACTTATGGAAATCGTAAACTTACTATCAAATTTAAATTCTTTATCATTTGTTTAAAATTATTTGTGGTAAATGGAGCTGCCATTATAATAATTATTTAGTTAATGAACTCATACAAACCAATTTGCAGTTGTTATAGAATAATTTAGAATTTAAATTTGAGCATAACTTTAAGACTTTCGTAAGTGCTTTGATAAAACAGTACCCTGATAATTGGTCACATAACCAAGGATGTTTCTAACTATTTCAGGCGTTGTCCCACAAGACCCTAGTGATGTTATTGGGAGCCGACCCTGACAAACATCCAGATACAGTTATACCATCTGTCAACCCTAAAATTACATTCGCTTATCTTAAACATATGTGGAAGAGTAAGAACAGGGTAGGTAACTCTATTTGTCTTGTGTGACCATGAAAGTATGTATCACATAAATACCGTGATCTTCCATGTGAGAACAAATGACGGAACAATATTCTCCAAATGCGCGACTTCTCCAGCTTTTCGCCACGAAAACATAACTTCGCTAGCTTCAATTAATTATTTCTGATGTTTTGACCTAATAACTATAGTAAATATTAAAATGTGATAAAAAGAATCGATCACTCGTTGTCTTTGAGATCAGTATTTCTTGAAACTCATCAGGAAAACAAATCTTACTCTATGTTTTCTAGACTTGTTTAAGAAATGTTGATCTCCAAAGACAACTCATGACGGATCCTATATTTGTCTTGTACATGTTTTATAAAATATGCACATTATGATATTCCAGTCATCTTGTCTTAGGAGGTTAGATTATTAATTCATCACTAGATCAAATGTACCAAGTTTTGCACACCCGTTTCCATAAGTTTGGTGGTGGAAATCAAGTTGATTTTAATTTATCACTAGATCAAATGTGCCTAGTTATGCATACCGTTTCCATAAGTTTGGTGGTGGAAATCAAGTTGATTTTGTAAACTCACATTTTTAGCCATAAATTCAAGTGTTTAGTATGCAGGGGAGAATTTAATTTTTGAAATCTTAAAAAAATCTCATTTAAAATTAAAAACAGATGTTTCCTTTGTTAAAATAGTTTTTATGATCTATTAAATAAATGTTTTGAAACTGTACATTACATTTCTGTATATTTCATTTCATATATATATATATGCAGGATGTAGCATACACTAAGCTACAGACATTTGTTCAACAAACCCTGCAGTCTAAATCCTTGCAACTCTTGTCTCCCGAAGATGTTTCACAGAGAACGGAACTGAACAAACTTATGGCTAGGTAACTATGGATACACACTCTCTTAGTGCACTGGTTTTATATTTGCTGTTTATTTATTTTTAAAATTAATGAAATCAGTGTTAAATATGTTCTTTGTAAGTTCCTTTATGAATTGAACATGTAGTTTTGGGATATGTTGAAAGTAAACCTTACTGTATATTCTCGCCCATAAGTCAGGTAAAATCAAGTAAAACAAATTCCAAAAAGTCAACCAGATTTTCACTAATGTAAAAAATCTTCTATCAGAAGTACATTTTATGCTTTATTATGTCGATGAGGATGGGTCATGGTGAATAAGTGATTTTTGAAATATCTTTTGACACCTTTTACCTGTCTTTTGGGCGACGATGTATGGTATGCATTTCTTTATTTCTCCTCAAAGGTATATTTCTTTGCCCCAAATGTGTGTTTATATCTTAGTAGATAAAAACACTAAAAGTAGTGATGTAGAATCGGATCGAAATCATAATCGAGTTGTGAATGAAGCACATTCAATTAAAATAGGTAATTAATCGCAAATATGTTCACAAAGTCTGTATGCATTAAGGCTGGGTGATTTCTAAACAATGTTTACGTTGGATATAGAAAATATAACATTTTCTTTCAAGACAAACGACATTTGGTTTTGATCTGCATAGAAATGTGTTGAACAAATAATATAAGTGTAATCAATAATCTAAACATATGATGTTTGTGTTAGCGACATAAATTTACTGAAAAAAGAATCAATCATTGCTTACTTTCAAACTTGCCGACCGTTATTTAATTGTACTTGATCATCGTTGAATCACTAACTCAGGGGTGTCAATTTTGATTTATCCGGATTTTCGGATTTATCATTCCTGAAAGAGCAATGGCTTCTGACCAAAATACAAGTTATTTGATGAAAATATCTCCAGAAATGGTAAAGTTATGGTATTTAGCTCACCTGTCACAAAGTGACAAGGTGAGCTTTTGTGATCGCTCTTCGTCCGGCGTCCGGCGTCCGTCCGTCCATCCGTCCGTCCGTCCGTCCGTTCACAATTGCTTGTGAACACACTAGAGGTCACAAATTTAGCCTAATCTTTATGAAACTTGGTCACAATGATCATCTCAACAAAATCTAGGCCAAGTTCGATATTGGGTCATCTCGGGTCAAAAACTAGGTCACTAGGTCAAATCATAGAAAAACCTTGTGAACACATTAGAGGTCACAATTTTGACTTAATCTTTATGAAACTTGATCACAATGATCATCTCTATAAAATCTAGGTCAAGTTCGATATTGGGTCATCTGGGGTCAAAAACTAGGTCACTAGGTCAAATCATAGAAAAACCTTGTGAACACATTAGAGGTCACAATTTTGACTTAATCTTTATGAAACTTGATCACAATGATCATCTCTATAAAATCTAGGTCAAGTTCGATATTGGGTCATCCGGGGTCATAAACTAGGTCACAAGGTCAAATCATAGATAAACCTTGTGTAGTCACTAGAGGTCACAATTTTGGTCTAATATTTATGAAACTTGGTCACAATGATCATCTCAACAGAATCTAGGTCAAGTTCGATATTGGGTCATCAGGGGTCATAAACTAGGTCACAAGGTCAAATCATAGAAAAACCTTGTGTAGTCACTAGAGGTCACAATTTTGAACTAGTATTTATGAAACTTGGTCACAATGATCATCTCAACAAAATCTAGGTCAAGTTTGATATTGGGTCATCTGGGGTCAAAAACTAGGTCACAAGGTCAAATCATAGAAAAACCTTGTGTAGTCACTAGAGGTCACAATTTTGGTCTAATCTTTATGAGACTTGGTCACAATGATCATCGCAATAAAATCTAGGTCAAGTTCGATAATGGGTCATCTAGGGTCAAAAACTAGGTCACAAGGTCAAATAATAGAAAAACCTTGTGTAGTCACTAGAGGTCACAGTTTTAGCATAATCTTTACGAAACTTGGTCACAATGATCTACACAACCAAATCTAGGTCAAGTTTGATATTGGATCATCCGGGGTCAAAAACTAGGTCACAAGATCAAATCATAGAAAAACCTTGTGTAGTCACTAGAGGTCCCAGTTTTGGCCTGATCTTTACGAAACTTAGTCACAATGATCATAACAACAAAATCGAGGTCGAGTTCGATAATGGGTCATCTGGGGTCAAAAACTAGGTCACAAGGTCAAATCATAGAAATACCTTGCGTAGTCACTAGAGGTCACAATTTTTGTCTAATCTTTATGAAACTCGGTCACAATGATCATCTCAAAAAAATCTTGATCAATTTCGATATTGGGTCATCTGGGGTCAAAAACTAGGTCACTAGGTCAAATAATAGAAAAACCTTGTGTAGTCACTAGAGGTCACAGTTTTGGCCTGATCTTTACGAAACTTGGTCACAATGATCATCTCAACAAAATCTAGGTCAAGTCCGATATTGGTTTATCTGGGGTCAAAAACTAGGTCATTAGGTCAAATCATATAAAAACCTTTTGTAGTCACTAGAGGTCACAATATTTGCCTAATCTGTATAAAACTTGGTCACAATGATCATCTTAACAAAATCTAGGTTAAATTCGAAAGGTGAGCGACCTAGGGCCCTTTGGGCCCTCTTGTTTAAATCTGCTCTGAAGGATTTTCTTCATTACAAACAGGGTTAACTATGGAACAGTGTCATTAAAGGCCTCTTGGTTGGCAAAAATTGTTTGCCGCATATGATTTTCCTGATTTTTAACTTGGCTCTGTTGATACCCCTGCTAACAAAAACTATGTAGTAGGATCCTCAAACTTTGTATGCGCACTATGCCGATTGGTTCAGACAAGTTGATGACCCATTTTGTATATGAAAATAATCCTCTTAGTAGTCAGTAGGTCAAGGTCACTGTAACCATTAACTAGAAATGACTAATTAGTTGGATGTAAGGTGTGCACAATGCATGGGTAAAAGTTTTCAGTCTAAATTTAATACTGATTTCAGTATTTTGAGATATAATTGCAGTATTATGTAATTTGTATGAAAAACATCTAGTTCAGTTTGTTGCAGTTTTCAGTACCGGTATTTTAAAAATTTTGAACTTTTACCCTTAATAATGTTTTACAAACATCTCTTGATATTATAAGTATTTGGTTGGTTGGTTGGTTCTCGGCCTTATGTAGCCGCAATATATCTTCACAGGTACTTGTCATGTTCACAAGTAGTCGTCATATTTGTCTTACAGATGCTACTTGAAGTTAGGGGACTGGTCTGAATCTAAGCTCGGACTCAACGAACAAACCATACCACAGATACTTGAGTACTTCGGACTTGCCACCGAGCACGACAAGAATTGGTACAAAGCCTGGCATATGTGGGCACTGATGAACTATGAGGCTGTATTGTTCTATAAACAGAAAGATTCTGGATCCCAAAACCAGGAAGTTAATTTACCCATAACTCCACGGCCAGATTCAGTAAGATGGACCTCTAATTGTTTTTTGGCACAACATTTTTCGTAGAAAAAAAGTTGAGCTATTTTCGTGTCGGGATCGTCAGCATCTGCATGTGCGTTGGTTAAGTTTTTTGTCAGAGTCCTTTTCTCAAAGACTTTCAAAGGTATCCACTCCAAGCTCAACATAGTTATTCACAAATAAGAGGAGTCCATACTTACCAGGCTGTTAACCTGTAACCTATATGAGTTACCTGCCCTTGCTACTCTTAAAAATTTTCACTCACAGATGAGCAAGGGTAGTATCAAGTACGAGAAAGTCGAGCGCCCAGCACTCATGGACAGTGCTCTTGTTAGATCACCTGAGCACAAACATTAGCTTCTTTGGATGCCTGGATGTGTGGTGTCCAGCATTTTTCGTCCGTCAACAATTTCTTTAAATGCTATATCTCCTCCAAAATTACTGAATGGATTTTGACCAAACTGCATAGGAATGACCTTTTTAGCTCACCTGTCACAAAGTGACAGAGTGAGCTTTTGTGATCACTCTTCGTCCGTCGTCCGTCGTACGTCGTACGTCGTCCGTCGTCCGTCCGTCCGTCAACAATTGGCTTGTGTAGACACTAGAGGTCACAATTTTAGCCTAATCTTTATGAAACTTGGTCACAATGATCATCTCAAAAATAATCTAGACCAAGTTCGATATTGGGTCATTTGGGGTCAAAAACTAGGTCACTAGGTCAAATCATAGAAAAACCTTGTGTAGTCACTATAGGTCACAATTTTGATTTAATCTTTATGACACTTGGTCACAATGATCATCTCAACAAAATTTAGGTCAAGTTCGATAATGGGTCATCTGGGGTCAAAAACTAGGTCACTAGGTCAAATCATCGAAAAACCTTGTGTAGTCACTGGAGGTCACCATTTTGACTTAATCCTTATGAAACTTGGTCACAATGATCATCTGAACAAAATCTAGGTCAAGTTCGATAATGGGTCATCCTGGGTCAAAAACTAGGTCATTAGGTCAAATCATAGAAAAACCTTGTGTAGTCACTAGAGGTCACAATTTTGACTTAATCTTTATGAAAATCAGTCACAATGATCATCTCAACAAAATCTAGGTCAATTTCGATATTGGGTTATCCGGGGTCAAAAACTAGGTCACAAGGTCAAATCATAGAAAAACCTTGTGTAGTCACTAGAGGTCACAATTTTGACTTAATCTTTATGAAAATCAGTCACAATGATCATCTCAACAAAATCTAGGTCAATTTCGATATTGGGTTATCCGGGGTCAAAAACTAGGTCACAAGGTCAAATCATAGAAAAACCTTGTGTAGTCACTAGAGGTCACAATTTTGACTTAATCTTTATGAAACTTGGTCACAATGATCATCTGTACAAAATCTAGGTCAATTTCGATATTGGGTTATCCGGGGTCAAAAACTAGGTCACAAGGTCAAATCATAGAAAAACCTTGTGTAGTCACTAGAGGTCACGATTTTAACTAAATCTTTATGAAACTCAGTCACAATGATCATCTCGATAAAATCTAGGTCAAGTTGGATATTGGGTCATCCGGGGTCAAAATCTAGGTAACAAGGTAAAATCATAGAAAAACCTTGTGTAGTCACTAGAGGTCACAATTTTGGTCTAATCTTTATGAAACTCAGTCACAATGATCATCTTAACATAGTCTAGGTCAGGATCGATATTGGGTCATCCGGGGTCAAAAACTAGGTCACAAGGTCAAATCATAGAAAAACTTTGTGTAGTCACTAGAGGTCACAATATTGGCCTAATCTGTATGAAACTTGGTCACAATGATCATCTCAACAAAATCTAGGTCAAGTTCGATATTGAGTCATCCAGGGTCAAGAACTAGGTCACATGGTTAAATCATAGAAAAACCTTTTGTAGTCACAAAGGTCACAATTTCGACCTTTATGAAACTTGGTCACAATGATCATCTCAACAAAATCTAGGTCAAGTTTGATATTGGTTTATTTGGGGTCAAAAACTAGGTTATTAGGTCAAATCATATAAAAACCTTGTGTAGTCACTAGAGGTCACGATATTGGCCTAATCTGTATGAAACTTGGTCACAATGATCATCTGAACAAAATCTAGGTCAAGTTCGACAGGTGAGCGACCTAGGGCCCTTTGGGCCCTCTTGTTGTGTTCCTTTTCAAACGATATGTTGGTCAAAGGGTAAAAAACATGTTTCACTAGTGAAAGCTTTTAAAGGCGTCTCCTCCTAAACTTCTGAATGGCACTGCACAGGAATGATCGATAGGCGGTGTCAAAAAACAAGCATGTTTTTTAATTTGTGCTAGATTCGTATGTCATCCTTGATCTTGTGTATGTACAGTCCGTTTATTCAGGTATGTCACTTGTATACAAACATTGCAATATCATAACACTTTATTAGTCCATCAGTCAGTCTGTCTGTCAAAAAATCTGCATCCTGACATAACTCAAACAGTTTTCAAGCTAGGTTTATGAAACTTGGTATGTGGATAGGGGGCAATAAGGGGAATATGTTAAAATATATTTTGATTCTGACAAAAATTGTGGTTGCTATAGCAACAGAAACATTGAAATGGCTTCAAACTGGTAGGGGACTTCTGTATTGCTTGCAATTCTAATTGGAGCCTTTGGAGGAAATGACAATGAAAACCAATACTTTCACTAGATTCACTATTCTATATACTAACACATATAATGTATATAAAATAAGACATTAAAAAGAGAAGTTGCTATGTTTTTGTACACAATGGTATGTAAATAATGACTGACCTGAATAATAAAGTTATATATTGTATAGTGCAGTAAGGATAAAAATCAAGTGATGCAGCAGTTGAGTCCACTATAAAGGTGTAAAACAAAGGCTTATACTGTACAAACAACTATAATTTCAATGCCTAACTAACATACTAAACTTCGCTCTACCTGTTTAGACAATGGTTGTGATTTTTTGCGTACACATAAACTGCAACATCACTGTCACAATATCCTAACTGGACTATATATGGTTGTTTGTATTTGTAGATATCAGCCAAGATACATAAATACTGTGTACCTGCTGTGGTGGGATTCTTCAAATCTATCAATGTGTCCTCACAGAATAGCTTACAGGATACACTCAGGTAAATAAGTAAATATGTTAGTTACATTTATAAGAATGGTGTGCTTTGTAGCATATTTGAAGGCATTTTCGTATCTCAACTCCTTCTACACCCTGACTTCAGTAGGTAGGGAGACTATATAGGAGTCACTGTGTTAATTAGTTGATTCGACTGTCCAGAATGTACCTACTCTATGCATTGTAGGATTTTTGAAAAGCTTGTGTTATCCTCCATCTATATTGTTGCTAATGTCCCTGGTCCCAAGCACAGGCTAGTGCTAGTGGTCAATATCACCAGCACACAGTATGTACATGGAAGTAGGTAACAAATTCTATCCTGTGTTGTCCTCCATCTATATTGTTGCTAATGTCCCTGATCCCAAGCACAGACTAGTGCTAGTGGTCAATATCACCAGCACACAGTATGTACATGGAAGTAGGTAACAAAGTCTATCCAGTGTTGTTCATATGTATATTGTTGCTAATGTCCCTAGTCCCAAGCACAGACTAGTGCTAGTGGTCAATATCACCAGCACACAGTATGTACATGGAAGTAGGTAACAAAGTCTGTCCAGTGTTGTTCATATGTATATTGTTGCTAATGTCCCTGGTCCCAAGCACAGACTAGTGCTAGTGGTCAATATCACCAGCACACAGTATGTACATGGAAGTAGGTAACAAATTCTATCCTGTGTTGTCCTCCATCTATATTGTTGCTAATGTCCCTGGTCCCAAGCACAGACTAGTGCTAGTGGTCAATATCACCAGCACACAGTATGTACATGGAAGTAGGTAACAAAGTATATCCTGTGTTGTCCTCCATCTATATTGTTGCTAATGTCCCTGGTCCCAAGCACAGACTAGTGCTAGTGGTAAATATCACCAGCACACAGTATGTACATGGAAGTAGGTAACAAAGTCTATTCTGGGATTTTCCTCCATCTATATTGTTGCTTATGTCCCTGGTCCCAAGCACAGACTAGTGCTAGTGGTCAATATCACCAGCACACAGTATGTACATGGAAGTAGGTAACAAAGTCTATTCTGTGATTTTCTTCATCTATATTGTTGCTTATGTCCCTGGTCCCAAGCACCGACTAGTGCTAGTGGTCAATATCACCATAACACAGTATGTACATGGAAGTAGGTAACAAAGTCTATCCTGTGTTGTTCTCCATCCATATTGTTGCTAATGTCCCTGGTCCCAAGCACAGACTAGTGGTCAATATCACCAGCACACAGTATGTACATGGAAGTAGGTAACAAAGTCTATCCTGTGTTGTCCTCCATCTATATTGTTGCTAATGTCCCCGGTCCCAAGCACAGACTAGTGCTAGTGGTCAAAATCACCAGCACACAGTAAGTTCATGGAAGTAGGTAACAAAGTCTATCCAGTGTTGTCCTCCATCTATATTGTTGCTAATGTCCCTGGTCCCAAGCACAGGCTAGTGCTAGTGGTCAATATCACCAGCACACAGTATGTACATGGAAGTAGGTAACAAAGTCTATCCTGTGTTGTCCTCCATCTATATTGTTGCTAATGTCCCTGGTCCCAAGCACAGACTAGTGGTCAATATCACCAGCACACAGTATGTACATGGAAGTAGGTAACAAAGTCTATCCTGTGTTGTCCTCCATCTATATTGTTGCTAATGTCCCTGGTCCCAAGCACAGGCTAGTGCTAGTGGTCAATATCACCAGCACACAGTATGTACATGGAAGTAGGTAACAAAGTCTATCCTGTGTTGTCCTCCATCTATATTGTTGCTAATGTCCCTGGTCCCAAGCACAGACTAGTGGTCAATATCACCAGCACACAGTATGTACATGGAAGTAGGTAACAAAGTCTATCCTGTGTTGTCCTCCATCTATATTGTTGCTAATGTCCCTGGTCCCAAGCACAGACTAGTGGTCAATATCACCAGCACACAGTATGTACATGGAAGTAGGTAACAAAGTCTATCCTGTGTTGTCCTCCATCTGTATTGTTGCTAATGTCCCTGGTCCCAAGCACAGACTAGTGCTAGTGGTCAATATCACCAGCACACAGTATGTACATGGAAATAGGTAACAAAGTATCTGCAGTGTTGTCCTCCATCTATATTGTTGCTAATGTCCCCTGTCCCAAGCACAGGCTAGTGCTAGTGGTCAATATCACCAGCACACAGTATGTACATGGAAGTAGGTAACAAAGTCTATCCTGTGTTGTCCTCCATCTGTATTGTTGCTAATGTCCCTGGTCCCAAGCACAGACTAGTGCTAGTGGTCAATATCACCAGCACACAGTATGTACATGGAAATAGGTAACAAAGTATCTGCAGTGTTGTCCTCCATCTATATTGTTGCTAATGTCCCCGGTCCCAAGCACAGGCTAGTGCTAGTGGTCAATATCACCAGCACACAGTATGTTCATGGAAGTAGGTAACAAAGTCTATCCAGTGTTGTCCTCCATCTATATTGTTGCTAATGTCCCTGGTCCCAAACACAGACTAGTGCTAGTGGTCAATATCACCATCACACAGTATGTATATGGAAGTAGGTAACAAAGTCTATCCTGTGTTGTCCTCTATCTATATTGTTGCTAATGTCCCCGGTCCCAAGCACAGACTAGTGGTCAATATCCCCAGCACACAGTATGTACATGGAAATAGGTAACAAAGTCTATCCAGTGTTGTCCTCCATCTTTATTGTTGCTAATGTCCCTTGTCCCAAGCACAGACTAGTGCTAGTGGTCAATATCACCAGCACACAGTGTGTACATGGAAGTACGTAACAAAGTCTATCCAGTGTTGTCCTCCATCTTTATTGTTGTGTCCCTTGTCCCAAGCACAGACTAGTGCTAGTGGTCAATATCACCAGCACACAGTATCTACATGGAAGTGGGTAAAAAAGTCTATCCAGTGTTGTCCTCAATCTAAATTGTTGCTAATGTCCCTGGTCCCAAGCACAGACTAGTGCTAGTGGTCAATATCACCAGCACACAGTATGTACATGGAAGTAGGTAACAATGTATATCCTGTGTTGTCCTCCATCTATATTGTTGCTAATGTCCCTGGTCCCAAGCACAGGCTAGTGGTCAATATCACCAGCACACAGTATGTACATGGAAGTACGTAACAAAGTCTATCCAGTGTTGTCCTCCATCTTTATTGTTGCTAATGTCCCTTGTCCCAAGCACAGACTAGTGCTAGTGGTCAATATCACCAGCACACAGTGTGTACATGGAAGTACGTAACAAAGTCTATCCAGTGTTGTCCTCCATCTTTATTGTTGCTAATGTCCCTTGTCCCAAGCACAGACTAGTGCTAGTGGTCAATATCACCAGCACACAGTATCTACATGGAAGTGGGTAACAAAGTCTATCCAGTGTTGTCCTCAATCTAAATTGTTGCTAATGTCCCTGGTCCCAAACACAGACTAGTGCTAGTAGTCAATATCACCAGCACACAGTATGTACATGGAAGTAGGTAACAAAGTCTATCCTGTGTTGTCCTCCATCTATATTGTTGCTAATGTCCCTGGTCCCAAGTACAGACTAGTGCTAGTGGTCAATATCACCAGCACACAGTATGTACATGGAAGTAGGTAACAAATTATATCCTGTGTTGTCCTCCATCTATATTGTTGCTAATGTCCCTGGTCCCAAGCACAGACTAGTGGTCAATATCACCAGCACACAGTATGTACATGGAAGTAGGTAACAAAGTCTATCCTGTGTTGTCCTCCATCTGTATTGTTGCTAATGTCCCTGGTCCCAAGCACAGACTAGTGCTAGTGGTCAATATCACCAGCACACAGTATGTACATGGAAATAGGTAACAAAGTATCTGCAGTGTTGTCCTCCATCTATATTGTTGCTAATGTCCCCGGTCCCAAGCACAGGCTAGTGCTAGTGGTCAATATCACCAGCACACAGTATGTTCATGGATGTAGGTAACAAAGTCTATCCAGTGTTGTCCTCCATCTATGTTGTTGCTAATGTCCCTGGTCCCAAGCACAGACTAGTGCTAGTGGTCAATATCACCAGCACACAATACGTACATGGAAGTAGGTAACAAAGTATATCCTGTGTTGTCCTCCATCTATATTGTTGCTAATGTCCCTGGTCCCAAACACAGACTAGTGCTAGTGGTCAATATCACCATCACACAGTATGTATATGGAAGTAGGTAACAAAGTCTATCCTGTGTTGTCCTCTATCTATATTGTTGCTAATGTCCCCGGTCCCAAGCACAGACTAGTGGTCAATATCACCAGCACGAAGTATGTACATGGAAATAGGTAACAAAGTCTATCCAGTGTTGTCCTCCATCTTTATTGTTGCTAATGTCCCTTGTCCCAAGCACAGACTAGTGCTAGTGGTCAATATCACCAGCACACAGTGTGTACATGGAAGTATGTAACAAAGTCTATCCAGTGTTGTCCTCCATCTTTATTGTTGTGTCCCTTGTCCCAAGCACAGACTAGTGCTAGTGGTCAATATCACCAGCACACAGTATCTACATGGAAGTGGGTAAAAAAGTCTATCCAGTGTTGTCCTCAATCTAAATTGTTGCTAATGTCCCTGGTCCCAAGCACAGACTAGTGCTAGTGGTCAATATCACCAGCACACAGTATGTACATGGAAGTAGGTGACAATGTATATCCTGTGTTGTCCTCCATCTATATTGTTGCTAATGTCCCTGGTCCCAAGCACAGGCTAGTGGTCAATATCACCAGCACACAGTATGTACATGGAAGTATGTAACAAAGTCTATCCAGTGTTGTCCTCCATCTTTATTGTTGCTAATGTCCCTTGTCCCAAGCACAGACTAGTGCTAGTGGTCAATATCACCAGCACACAGTATATAGTATTACATGGAAGTAGGTAACAAAATTTATCCTGTGTTGTCCTCCATCTATATTGTTGCTAATGGCCCTGGTTTCAAGCACAGACTAGTGCTAGTGGTCAATATCACCAGCACACAGTATGTACATGGAAGTAGGTAACAATGTATATCCTGTGTTGTCCTTCGTCTATATTGTTGCTAATGTCCCTGGTCCCAAACACAGACTAGTGCTAGTGGTTAATATCACCAGCACACAGTATGTACATGGAAGTAGGTAACAAAGTCTATCCTGTGTTGTCCTTCATCTTTATTGTTGCTAATGACCCTGGTCCCAAGCACAGACTAGTGCTAGTGGTTAATATCACCAGCACACAGTATGTACATGGAAGTAGGTAACAATGTATATCCTGTGTTGTCCTCCATCTATATTGTTGCTAATGACCCTGGTCCCAAGCACAGACTAGTGCTAGTGGTCAATATCACCAGCACACAGTATGTACATGGAAATAGGTAACAAAGTCTTCCAGATATTACTTCAAAGTAGGTTTGGTAGTGATTTTTTAAAATCCTGATCATTTTTTCCAACTTGAAAATCTAATTGTATGTGTGTGTTAGCTAATAATTCAATAATTTGGTAATACAAAAATATTATATAACATCTCAGAAGATACTTTTAAACAAATGCTTGTACTGATCATTAATTTGTGAGATACTGATAATCATGTGGATTTTATATACTTGATTTATTGATGACATATATTTTAGTGATTTTTGCCACACATGTCACCAAGCTGTCAATAATTACTCCCTTCTGTCTATAGATCTTTGATCTGTATCACTTGATTAACTCTGGCAAGCTTTCAATTTCACACCTTGTTTGATAGATAAAGCTGTTAATGTGTTTGCCTAATTATCATGGCTTGTGATAAAATACTGATACACAATTGGTTTAATTGATTTAATTTTGGTTTTTAATTATATTTTGTAAATAATTTGAATTCTTAGTTATGTTTTAAATAATAATTCTGGATTTTTAATTCAAAACTTAAAAATAAATTTAAAATGCAATTGAAATTATTATTATAATGAGTGTCACTTTGTCTGTTCCCAAAGTCCCTGGAATGACTTGGTTGTTATAATTTGTTTGGTTAATTCCCCTTGTAAATAATTCCTGAATCAGATACTATTTAATTGAATTTTGGCATTTGATAACAATTTTAAAATTTGAATTCAGAATGGAAAATTGAATTAAAAATTAAATTATACATAAAAACATTTTCAATAAAATGAAAACTTAATTTTGAATTTGAATAAAATTGTTGATTGTTATGATAGGTTTTTACTTTTTCTTAATTCTGGAAAGTAAAGATTCATAGTGTAACACTTGAATATTTGGACTAGCATTTCAGTTGTTTACTAGAAAGGGTTAACTTTTCAGTAGTAATTTGAGGAAAAAGTTCAAAATTTTGAGAAGAGTCCCAGATTTGAATATTTTATTGGACGAAATGCTGATTAAAGGCTTCGATGGATGGTTGCAGTTGACGTAATGTCTTATTCAGCGACATATTTGGACAAAATGTCTTGCATCGCTTATTTTCAGGATCGGGAATTATGCCTTAGCAGGACCCCTGTGTTCATGTGTGATCAAAGCTCTACAATTTATACTTACAGGTTGTTAACTCTGTGGTTTGATTATGGTCAGTGGCCGGAGGTTCATGAGGCGCTTATTGATGGCATCAAAGCTATTAAGATTGATAATTGGTTACAGGTAACATATTCTTGTTTTACAGTTAACTTAAAGAGTTATGCTCCTTTGTCTATGAAGAGTTGTCTTTTTCATGGTGGCTGCTTTGTAATTTCTCAGTAAGGTATTATTCTAGTCCTTTACAATCAATGGTACCGTTACACAATGATTATGGGCAAAACACTTTGGTCAAGTTCAAAAACAAGCCATATGGCATTAAAACTGATAAGAGTTATGGCCCTTTTTAAAGAGTTAATGCCCTTTTTACAGGGGTACTTTGTGACAATTGGCACTCTTGTTTAATCTGGTGAACAGCTCTGAAAATTTGTGTTAACTTCAGTAATTCATTATGTTTCCAGCTTATAGTAGGGGAGTGATATTGATTTTGTGCTGGACATCTCGCCATCTGGATGAATGTCACAAAGTTTGTCTGCTCTAGTTCTAATTAACCACTACTGGCTGGCAACCACCAAATCCGGACGACCACCAATCCGGACAGACTCAAAAACGCTTTATAGCGGCCATTGATTTTGATCATCTGTTGTCAATCAATTAGACGCTTGCTTTTTGTCAACATTACGAAGTAGCAACGATTAAAGTTAAATATTTTACAAGAAATGTCGTATTTATTTCGTCTGCACTCGGGAAGCTTGTTTACATTACGGGGGAAGTGGAAAATCGTATAACTGCGCATGCGCAATACTTCTGCGCAGCCCCCAAATGTAAACTGCGGTCCTTATGCTAAATATGAGGTAAGCCGATGCAATGTTTTTGTTAACAGATAAACCTGAAAATATAGCTTTAGTAAAGTACGTGCAGAGTTTCAAAAACATCGTACAACGTCATTTTGTATCAAAATGCCCGCTTTGAAAAGTGAACGTTTAAAATTTTACCGCTAAGTTTCGATCGATATTTTTCCAATATTCACGGGAGATAAGTCGTACAAATTTTGTACAAATCGTTTACTTGTGCTCTCCCTTGATTTATTACATAGTTTAATTCTATTTTTAACGCCTTTTTCGTAATAAAAAACGCGACAACACGTTGTCCGGATTGATGGTCCTGTTGGACTTAAAAATGAGGTGATGTAGTGACCCCTATAATGGCCCTCAAAAATGCACTTGAGCTATTTTTAGAAGTTAACAAATTAGCTCTTCAGTTCAGAGACGAACCTAGCTTCATTCAGGTGAAATGTCAATGGCTTGATTTACACATTTCTCGAGTTATCGTAAAAAATATGCCAAAAGTGTCCGGATGTAGGACGCCTGCCAGTAGTCCTATTTCAATAAAACTTCACATCAATGTTTTCATACCAAGCCTAGTTGTGCATATTGTCAGGAATTTAAGGTCAGTCGATTTTTGTTAAGAGTTATAACCCCTTGTGCAAGACATACATTTTGGTATCAAAATCCCTTCTAGTTTACTGTAAACCAATTTACGTTCGCATTTTTCTGATCGTCAGCATATTCGCGACTACAAATTTTCGCGTTTTTAAGTTTCCCGCAATGTCCATATATTGTATTTAGCACTTTCGCAGTGACTTTAGTTTGCGAAATTCTACCACTCGCGACTCTGCGAAATTAAATCGCACGAAATAATTCCTTGGTTTACAGTATTCCAATGTATAATTTGATTGTCTTACAGGTAATCCCACAGTTGATTGCGCGCATAGATACATCACGCACGTTGGTTGGTCGACTCATTCATCAGTTACTGATGGATGTCGGAAAGGAACATCCACAAGCTTTGATCTACCCGCTCACAGTAGCGTCTAAGTCTAGTGTGATGGCACGACAAAATGCGGCCAATAAAATTTTGAAGAATATGAGAGAACATAGTAATACTCTCGTACAACAAGCAATACTGGTAAGTATACCTCTGGGTCGGTATTTATAAAGCATCTTAAGTGAAAACTTAGAATTTTCTTAAAATCTCAAATTTTGCTAATGTGTATCAGCTAAACAGGAAAACTAATATTAACAATTATTTACATTGTTTAGAAGCATTATATAAAGAGCTACAGTAATCATATAGAAACCATGGGTTATTTTTCGATTCTTGTGAAATATGGTCAGCTCAATATTTTATCTTAATCCAAAATATTTAAGTTTTCACTTAAGATGCTTTATAAATACCGGCCCTGATAATTTTGTGTACAGAGATATAGAGGATATTTGTTGATTTGGGTGTAAGATCGAATTTTATTTCACCGAGTGATCACAAAAAATCAATGTTTTCACGAGTGGCGTAAAATTTAATTTTCTGTGATCATGAGTGAAATAAAATTGATCCTACACCAAAAATCAATAAATTTTCTGCTTATTATGTGCCTCAATTTCTCTTAAAGTGTGCCGTAATTGGCTTAATTGGAAAAAATCACATCGATATTGGAACGTCATGACATGTGAATTATGACGTCATGATGACATAATGCATATTTTAAAGCCCGGCGCTGTTGACGTTACGTTTCTTTTTCTGCATGACACTGGAACTACATGTAGCTTCAAAACAGTGAAAATAACAAAGTGGTAATTTCACTATTATTTTCACTAAAAAACTCCTTAATCCATTGAAAGCAAATAATAAAATTCAATATTTCCCGCCTTATACCACATGTACTGCAGTGACAATGGTCATATCAGCGGTATGGTTGCAGTCACTTCAGTGCTAAGTGCTGTTGCCGTTGGGTTGTGGGTTCGAATCATATCAGCGTCATTTGAGCAACTTTTATTCGAGTTGTTTCGGTGGCACAGTCGTTATGGTCGCAGTCACTTAAGTGCTGTTGGGGTCATGGGTTTGAATCCCGCCCACCGGTAGGGGGTTCACTTACCATTTTTAACTAGTTAGTATAATTATTCAATTTTTGATACTTATCACCAAGTTCTATTATTTGTCAAATTTGAAAAAATAAACTCATTGAATTTGCAATATTTTCACAAAGTATATACCCTTATACTTGGTATCTTACTGCTAAAATCTTACACACACAACTTGTGAGTGATTAAAATAAAATACATTTAAATCACATATTTCGTGGGTATTGAATTTTGTGGATTTTGATAAAAAGCATTTTTGTGGGGTTGTATATTTGAGGATTACAAATTAAACATGAAATGGTAAACCCATGTTCGATATTTAAGAGGTTGATTAATCGTGGGGATTATATTTCATGGTCAAGGACAACAACGAAATCCACGATAATTCAACTCCCTGAAACAAATAATTATTTTATTGTAATTATGTTGTAACAATTTTAAATTAATTAATTTAATTTACAAAATTTGACATGTTTGTTTGCATCCAACTTACTACCTTACAGTATATTAAACAAAATTTTATGATATTCCAATTTGTTTGTGCATAATATTTCGATTACCGTAGTGTTTAATACAGTACAAACCCTGAAGAGCAACACCCTTAAATATTGGGTGTTGTTTAGAGGTTGTTGCTCTACAGTAACAGAGGTTAAATTAATAGTAAATATCGGCTAAGGAAAAATTTTAAGCGCTGCTATAGAGAGGTTGTTGCTCTAGAGAGGGCCGCTCTAGAGAGGCTGTATTATTTGTCAGATGTTTTCCAATTAGACTTGGCAGCCACAACAATCTGGTTTTCATGGAATTTGCATGTCTTGTTTTATCATCAGGTTAGTGAAGAATGGATCCGGGTGGCCATACTGTGGCATGAACTCTGGCACGAAGGTTTGGAGGAAGCATCCAGACTGTACTTTGGTGAGAGAAATGTTAAGGGAATGTTTGCTACCTTGGAACCATTACATGCTATGATGGAACGTGGACCACAGACACTGAAGGAAACATCATTTAATCAGGTATTTATAAACTTACCAACTCCTTTTTGCCCCAAGAGGAACATAGGGCATCCACCACTCCTTGCCATCTAGGCCTGTCTTGTGCTGCTGATACCTACCTACCTAGTCATTTCCATCCTAAGAGGAACATAGGGGCATCCACTATTCCTCGCCATCTAGGCCTGTCTTGTGCTGCTGATACCTACCTACCTAGTCATTTCCATCCTAAGAGGAACATAGGGGCATCCACTATTCCTCGCCATCTAGGCCTGTCTTGTGCTGCTGATACCTACCTACCTAGTCATTTCCATCCTAAGAGGAACATAGGGGCATCCACTATTCCTCGCCATCTAGGCCTGTCTTGTGCTGCTGATACCTACCTACCTAGTCATTTCCATCCTAAGAGGAACATAGGGGCATCCACTATTCCTCGCCATCTAGGCCTGTCTTGTGCTGCTGATACCTACCTACCTAGTCATTTCCATCCTAAGAGGAACATAGGGGCATCCACTATTCCTCGCCATCTAGGCCTGTCTTGTGCTGCTGATACCTACCTACCTAGTCATTTCCATCCTAAGAGGAACATAGGGCATCCACTATTCCTCGCCATCTAGGCCTGTCTTGTGCTGCTGATACCTACCTACCTAGTCATTTCCATCCTAAGAGGAACATAGGGGCATCCACTATTCCTCGCCATCTAGGCCTGTCTTGTGCTGCTGATACCTACCTACCTAGTCATTTCCATCCTAAGAGGAACATAGGGCATCCACTATTCCTCGCCATCTAGGCCTGTCTTGTGCTGCTGATACCTACCTACCTAGTCATTTCCATCCTAAGAGGAACATAGGGCATCCACTATTCCTCGCCATCTAGGCCTGTCTTGTGCTGCTGATACCTACCTACCTAGTCATTTCCATCCTAAGAGGAACATAGGGGCATCCACTATTCCTCGCCATCTAGGCCTGTCTTGTGCTGCTGATACCTACCTACCTAGTCATTTCCATCCTAAGAGGAACATAGGGGCATCCACCATTCCTTGCCATCAACGCCTGTCTTGTGCTGCTGTCTTTGCTTCTTTCCATGACATGGAGATGGTTTTCAGTTCTTTTTCCATCTTTCGTCTCCATGTAAGGACAGGTATTGCCATCTTCCTCTTCCCTTGAGTGTTCCAGTCATTGAGGGATTGGTGGACAATGTTGTTAGGGATAAAAAAATGCAAATTTTGAATTCTAGACATTTAGCATGCAGAAATATAAGTGGTTGTTTCATTTCTTTGTAATTTTCATTTTATGCCCAAATTTACACTAGGGGAAATGTTAGTGAATTTTGTAAATTTGTGAGATTGTCCAATATCGCCATGTAACTGATATTTCCAGTTCTCAAATGTAATCACTTTCACAGTGTTTGTTTTTAGCCCCTGACTGGTTTTTGACAGGAGGGGACTATAGGTTTGCCCTCCGTCCGTCAGTCAGTCCATCAAAAAATCTGGTCCTGACATAACTGAAACAGTTTCCAAGCTAGGTTTATGAAACTTGGTATGTGGATAGGGGGCATTAAGGGGATTGTGCATGTCTAAAAATATTTTGATTCAGACAAAAATTGTGGTTGCTATGGCAACAGAAACATTGAAAATGGCTTCAAGTCGGTAGGGTACTTCTGTATTGCTTGCAATTCTTAATGACTTGTTATTACAACTATACAGGCATATGGTAGAGACTTGATGGAAGCCCAGGAATGGTGTAAGAAGTATCAGAGGTCGGGCAATGTGAAAGATTTAACCCAAGCATGGGATCTATATTATCATGTCTTTAGAAGAATATCAAAACAACTTCCACAGGTAATTAATTGTATGTGTAACAAATGTGAAGGCTGTTCATTAAGTTCACTTTATGCCTAAAACGCAAGCTTCGAAGGTGTATTACCATGTATTTAGAAGAATATCAAAACAACTTCCACAGGTAATTAATTGTATATGTGAGGGCTATTCATTAAGTTCACTGTATGCCTAAAACGCAAGCCTCGAATTTGTATTACCATGTATGTAGAAAAATATTGAAACAACTTCCACAGGTAAATATTGATGTAATAAAGACGAGGGAACAGTGATCTGAAGGTAGTGTGATCCCAGTCCATGCCATAGCTTCATTTCTCTGAGCAAAAAAATAACCCAAAATTAATACTGTCATGTCTCGAGACAGGGATGCTGTTTGTTGCCAAGCAAAATGTCATTATAACGAATATGTCAGTATACTGAATTGATACAATGATCGTTTTAATACTTTTGTCCCAAAATATGATGTCAGTATAATAAATTTGTCAGTATATCGGGTGTCGTTATATCGAGACCTGACTGTACTTCACTTTACTCAGGTATATGAATGGGTACACGAGAGAGTTGTAAAAGTTGATGTGCTGTGTCTGCCATCAGTGCTGAGTGTAACAGCCGACTTTTAATGTTGTAACTCCATGATCAGAGATAAATGTACGGTCAGCTGAACAGACAGTGTCATGTCTGAAAGAAGACTTTAACTCGTTTATGCTTCTTCAGTGTCATGTCTGAAAGAAGATTTTAACTCGTTTATGCTTCTTCAGTGTCATGTCTGAAAGAAGATTTTAACTCGTTTATGCTTCTTCAGTGTCATGTCTGAAAGGAGACTTTTACTCGTTTATGCTTCTACAGTGTCATGTCTGAAAAAAGACTAACTCGTTTATGCTTCTACAGTGTCATGTCTGAAAGAAGACTAACTCGTTTATGCTTCTACAGTGTCATGTCTGAAAGAAGACTAACTCGTTTATGCTTCTACAGTGTCATGTCTGAAAGAAGACTTTAACTCGTTTATGCTTCTACAGTGTCATGTCTGAAAGAAGACGTTAAATCATTTATGCTTCTATAGTGTCATGTCTGAAAGAAGATTTTAACTCGTTTATGCTTCTACAGTGTCATGTCTGAAAGAAGACTTTAAATCGTTTATGCTTCTACGAGGGCCGTTTTGTGCAGTGTCATACTAAAAACAAAACAAAATGGTACGAATATTGAATTGTTATTTTCAGTTAACCTCCTTAGAGTTACAGTATGTGTCACCCAAGTTGTTGCGGTGTCAAGACCTAGAGCTGGCTGTACCCGGCACGTACGATCCTAAGCAACCAATAGTCAGAATACGAAGAGTTCAAAGTTCATTGGCGGTCATAACATCAAAACAAAGGCCTAGAAAGATCAGTGTATTTGGTAAGTGAATGAACAAAGAGTGCAGGACTAACAGTTAGTCTGTCGTCAAGTCATGTCATGTCACCGTTATTGTGTTATTCTGGGGTCATACAATTATGGAATATTCCAGAAATCCGGATTTGCTTTACTAGAAAGAAGGAACTTTTCTGCAGAAAATAAAGTTATTTGAGGAAAAAATACCAAGGAGCGATTTAATTATGACCATTTAAAATTTCATATGCTGCATGCATGCTAACGGCACACGAAACAAAATTGCATAATATTTTCAGGAAGGGGCATTTAATGTAGTATGACCCCTGGTTATTATGTCTCCAACTATATGTAGGGGATACATATTGATGTTCTGCTGGATGCATGTATGTTAGAAAATGTGTCCATACTTGTTCTTGTTAACAATTGGTCGTATTTCAATGATAATTCACACAAATTCTTGGTATCAAGCCTAGTTAGCATATTGTCAGTATTTTTTATTGAATGATTATTGCTTGAGTTATGGCCCTTTAATTTGTCAAAAATTAGTTTTTCTGTGCTTGTTCTCCTTGACTGCTGGTTGGATTTTAATGAAACTTCACATGAATAGAATGTACCAAGCCAAGTTGTGCATAATCTCAGAAACCCAACTGCATGTAGCTACATGTATATCTTCCTAACTCATCTAAAAGAAAATTTAGATTATAACTGAAACAACAATTATGTTAGGCTTATGTTTGTGTGTTTATAGGAAGCAATGGACGGGAGTACCAGTTCTTGTTGAAAGGACACGAAGATCTTCGTCAAGATGAGAGAGTCATGCAGCTGTTTGGACTAGTCAATTCTTTGTTGCTTAGCAACGCTGAAACATTCCGAAGGAATCTTACGTATGCTTTATATATATGCTTTTTTTGTTTCCTTCACTATGTCAGTTATGGTGCAAGGATCCTAAAACGTGTTAAAGAGGAAGAGGTTGGATATGACCTGCAGATGGACCCTTTTGGTTCAAGGTCACAATATCAAAGGTCAAGTTCACAGTATGTCAAGGTCACAGTGGCCTTGATCACCAAATAATGATTTTGATAATTTGACAATATCTTCAGATAAATAGTACTGATTTTCAAGTCAGAGGTCAAGGTCACAGCAACCTGTGATGACTAGATAACTGCATACATGTCAACAAAAACCTCTTGTGTGTCCGTCTGTCTGTCAAAAAATCTGGATCCTGACATAACAGTTTCCTAGCTAGGTTTATGAAACTTGGTATGTGGATTAGGGGCAATAAGAGGTTTATGCACATCTAAAGATATTTTGATTCTGACAAAAATTGTGGTTGCTATGGCGACATAAACATTGAAAATGGCTTCAAACCGGTAGGGGACTTCTGTATTGCTTGCAATTCTTAATGAATTTTTGATCTGTATTGATTTTCTGATCCGCCTCAGTACCGTGGTGGTAAAATGTCCGCTTCTAGTGTTGAGGTCTCCGGTTCGATTCCAAGCCAAAACATGCTAAAGTCATTAAAATGGCACTGGTGTATCTCACTAAGCATAGTTAGTTCCAGGTAATGGCTAGTTCGCCTGATTTAAAGATAATGCCACTGAGTGGTCTCCATATGACAGAAATTCTGTTGACCAGTATGACTTAAAACAAGATTTTTATAAAAACAACTTTGATTTGCTATTTGAAATGTTGTATTAACTTGCTACTTGTACAAATGGTGTCTTGTAAACAATTAGAGGGTGTATTGACTCGAACACAGGTTTCCTCATATAGCCAATGACCGGGGAAGTTAAATGTCAAAAGGGTGGCTGAACGGCTGAATTGCTGAAAGCGGCCCTCGAAAACTGATAACTTAATTGAACTTTACTTAAACCATCACTACTTCATGTTTAATATTGAGACCATTAGTCTACATGAATTGTCCAGTTAGTATAAAAATAGAGTGATGCAGTGGTCAAGTAAACTATAATGGCACAAAACTAATTATAAAGGCTAGCTTATCCCGAACCTATAATTCCAATGCTAAACTACAACACCTTACCTGTTCAGACAATAGTTGTAATCTTTTGTGTGCACATAAAAATAAAAATCTATAAATTAATTAATCAGGTCGGTCACTTGTTTACATAACATTGTGTACATAAACATTGCAATTTCTCTTACTAATGTCTTATTTTAACATATTTTATGTGTATTAGTATGTAGCTAAGTGAATAAGGTATTGGTTTTCACTCTCTTTTTCTCCAATTGATATATTTAAAACAAATAAAAAAACAATGTTATAATATTGCAATGTTTGTATACAAGTGACTGACCTGATTAAACGGACTATAATACTCACACATTATCCTCACTGGACAGTATATATGTATTTCAGGATTCAGAGGTTTTCTGTGATACCGTTATCTACCAACTCTGGCCTGATAGGCTGGGTACCGCATACAGATACTCTACATTCATTGATCAGAGATTACAGAGAAAAGAAGAAAATTCTACTTAATATTGAACATAGACTGATGTTAAGGGTATGCATATAAATTTTTACTTCAGAATTTTTAAGAATTTCCGTTCCAGTTTCTATAAAAAAAGATAACAGAAAATCGAACGGGAAAGGCACAATTTTTTCTTAGCTCATTCAAGGGATCGCTTTACTGCTATGGAGTTTATTTGTTAAGGGGGAAGTGTGTGCATTCTTGTCACACTTACTGTTTATTTAGTTTATGTGATAAAAAGAATCTTACACTTGTGTCATTCCAGAGGCTCGCATTTTATCATTTTATTCAACTTCTTTAATAAATTCAATATGGAAAGACACTCATGTAAGATCCTCTATATCCCTTACATATATCAAATTTCCAATTATACAGTACATGATTAAACTATTCATACATGCCAGATCTCCTGCATCATGCGTGAGTCTCCTGCATTTGAGACTCTACTCCTGCATGATCAGAGGCCAATTTATCAAATCTCACGCATTTCATGAACAAACTGGAATCTGACATTTTTTGTTTACTTTATGAAAATAATGACAAATATTAGTTTAAATTGCTACATGAAGCATGCATGGTATTATCATCAAATTAAGATAAGTGAAAACAGCATATAAACTTCAATACTTAAAGTCTAAAGTTTCAGCAAGGAAAATCTCCTGCATTTTAATGAAATCTCCTGCATTTCCATCACCAATCTCACGCAAAGGGGTCTGCGAAACATGGCATGTATGACTATTTAATCCATATTTTCAGATGGCGCCTGATTATGATCATCTATGTTTAATGCAGAAGGTTGAAGTGTTTGAGCATGCACTAGAACATACACTCGGTGATGATCTCGCTAAAATACTCTGGTATAAAAGTCCAAACTCAGAGGTAAGCACACCAGATTCAGTAGTTTGTAGATCAGGGGTTCTACTAGCTTCTGAATCTGAAGGGTCATTTTGATACTTTTGACTAAATTTTCTGAATCTGTAGGGTCATTTTGACACTTTTGACTAAATTTTCTGAATCTGTAGGGTCATTTTGATACTTTTGACTAAGTTTTCTGAATCTGTAGGGTCATTTTGACACTTTTGACTAAATTTTTCCATTTTGTAGACAAAATAGAATGACCTAATTTTAAGAGAAAATGATCCTTCAAACCAAAATCTTGATGGTCAAAATGTGGCTTTTTGAAAATTTCAAGGGTCAAAATCCCTACTCCCGAGTCAAATGGAACCCCTGTAGATACTAATGTGATGGTCCTTAGTGACTTTGTAGTCAGTGTGTTAACAAGTTGGGGTCCAGTAGTTAGTGCCCTTCCATGAAAATTTGGCATCAATGTTGACTCCACATGTGGAGAAGTTGCTGCTGCCTGGTGGAGGGAAAAGTTGGTACCCGTTTGGATACGGTCCAGGAAAACTAGTTAGGCGAATTGGTTGCTGTATATAGATGAACGGTGTTAAACTCATATTTGCATTGTATCCAACTCTTGAATTTGAGTTTGTCTGTGGTAATAGGTTGCTAGCGTGATGCTAAGGGTGTAAGTGTAGTATCTGGTTGGGCCGGTGTCAGAATTATGACGCTGGGTACTCAGGATAGTCTCTATATGACTGAAATACTGTTGGTAGGACTTTAATCCTAAAATAGAAGAAAAAAAACATTCAGAAATAAGAAATACATGTGTTTGCTATTAATGTGTTGAAGGTTGAGATGTGAAAAGTGAAAATCTTGATGATTTTGCTAAATTGTACCGACACTAAAGTCTTGACACTTAAAATTACTTTAGCCTAGTGACATCAAACTTGGTATGTAGTTTGGTCATGTCCAACAAATGACCCCTATAGCAGTTAGTAGATCATTAGTTCAAGGTCATGGGTTGGTTGTTTATCAAGGACAATTTCGTGTTCTACAAGCTCTTTGTAGAATATATGTAAAATGATATATTAAAGTTATTAGTAGAGATTTGTTTGATATTTTAGGTATGGTTCGATAGAAGAACAAACTACACTCGATCACTGGCTGTCATGTCTATGGTGGGGTATGTTCTTGGTTTGGGTGACAGGTAAGTTGTTACGATCATTGGCTGTCATGTCTATGGTGGGGTATGTTCTTGATCTGAGTGACAGGTAAGTTGTTACGATCATTGCCTGTCATGTCTATGGTGGGGTATGTTCTCGGTTTGGGTGACAGGTAAGTTGTAACCAATTGTATTGGAGTAATCAGTATACTGGAATCAGCATGTCTTCTGTAAAATCACATATTTTCGTGGGTATTAAATTTGGTGGATTTTTAAAAAACATCCATTTTTCGTGGGGTTGTAAATTCATGGATTACAAAATATGGAAGGGTAAAACCATGGTTTGCATTTGGGAGTTTGATAAATTGTGGGCATTAGATTTTGTGGTAGAGTTTAACTACGGAATCAACGAAAATTCAAAAACTTCCTTGAAACATTATGATTTTACAGTATCTATCTGATCGTCTGCCTTTAGTCGCATTCTCATGGGTGAAAGTTTTCAGGCACATGCCTGAACTTCAGGTTTTTGAGAGTACCAAAAAGCATGTTTTTCTTTATTTTCCCTGTATGATTATTATGATTTTTGAGTTCAGGTTTTTCAGAATTTGTAACTTTCACTCATGCATTCTTGATGAGGCTACTCCTGTTTTGGCAGAATTTCCCTTAAACTTTCACTGATAAACGATTTGACTTGTAGATTTGCGCAAAGCAAATAATTTGTATTGCAATGAATTTGCTTGTGTTGGAGGTATATTTGTCTGGTGAAAGCAGTGAGTCAAGAATTAAAATCAAAACCATAATGGCATTTACAAAAATTTATATAATACTATGTAACAAATTTATAAAATTATTTATGGATGTATGATTGTATGTATGTATTACTATGTATATGTCTTATGGAAAATAAAAACGTTAAAAATAAAAAATAAAAATAAAAAAAAGAATAAAAATCTAAATAAATCTGGTACCCTTACACAGCTACACTACTAAGAAGTTCCTTGTCCTCGCGGAATGGTATTAGTATGTACTGCTTAGGATAAAATCCAGAAAAACTGGTTTGGTATGGTTTGAAATATTTTTGAGAAACTGTTAAACCCAATTAAGCAATTAATCTCCCCTTGTTTTCATACTGTTTCCATATTTTCAGACATCCCTCTAACCTAATGTTAGACAGAATGAGCGGGAAAGTGATACATATAGATTTTGGTGATTGTTTTGAGGTTGCTATGGTGCGTGAAAAGTTCCCAGAGAAAATACCGTTCAGACTGACACGCATGTTAATCAATGCCATGGAGGTGAGTGCAGATTATTTCTAAAATCTCAAACAATGGTAAAGACAAAATTAGATGTTCTAAAGTAGAAATTAGAAACGCATCATGAATCTCAAATGTCCGTTACCATAGGTCCTATTCCAATGAAACTTTAAAATAATATCAATGAAAGAAGACAAAACAACAAAATGGGTATACAAAACGATGTGTTTCATTTATTTAAAATTTTCAATCCAATACACAACGTATTGCGGGCTTAGAATAAGAAGGTCGTAAGTGCTACTTACATGAAAATCGAAGCAGGTCATGTTGATCTAATGAAGGGTTGATTTCCTATAAGTAAAGAGTAGTTTTTAGACAGTTTTTTCTTGTTTTCTCAAAATATCTATTTTGTATTTATGACCTTCTCATTCTAAGACAGCGATATGTATATGTTTGACGTCATCCGGAAACGACTTATACCAGAGAGCCCTCTCTAACCTCCAGGGCTGTTAATATTCTGGATTTATCCGGAATTCCAGATTCATCTCTCCTGAAAAAGCTATGATTCCTGGTCAAAATGAAAACTATTTGATGAAAATATCTCAAGAAATGGCAAAGTTATGCTCAATTTTATCTACTCTGAAATAATTTCTTTAAAACAAACTTATATACAAAAGTTATATATCATATGGAAACAATGAGGTTGAAGGCCTAGCGTCTGGCAATAATGGTCGGCCACATATGATTTTCAGGATTTGTAATTGGCTGTATTGACAGCCCTGAACCTCAGGGTCAACAAATAAATCTACGGTACCCGACTACATTACTATTATAAATGTATGATATATGTGTTATATAGGTGACTGGTATTGGAGGTAACTATAAGATGACATGTGAGAGTGTGATAAATGTATGATATTTGTGTTATATAGGTGACTGGTATTGGAGGTAACTATAAGATGACGTGTGAGAGTGTGATAAATGTATGATATTTGTGTTATATAGGTGACCGGTATTGGAGGTAACTATAAGATGACGTGTGAGAGTGTGATGTCGGTGCTGAGGGAACATAAGGACAGTTTGATGGCAGTGCTTGAAGCGTTCGTGCATGATCCCTTACTCAACTGGAGACTCATGGATAGTAAGTTATTACATAACATATTGAGTTTGTGCTATATGGAAGTCTTAAAAGTTTGTCCCCGCTTGTTCTCCTTAACCATTGGTCAGATTTCAAAGTAGTAGTGCATATTGTCAGGAATTTTAGGTCAGATTTTTTTTGCCCGATTACGGCTCTTTGTGGGATACGATTTCGTGTCTAAAACCTTCTTTGTTTTTGTGTCCTAATAAATTTAATATGAATTCACAAAATATGGGTTTTTACTCTGATGTACATGAGGTACAATTAATATTCACCATTATCCGCTGCTAATGTGTTTCAAAATAGTACTACTCATTTTAATTGTTAATAATTATATTATTTACCTGGTGTGAGGATATTGCATCTGGATAGTCTCCATATGACTTAAATACGAGTGACTAGGGGGACTTAAAACAGTACATGTATTTCAAAGAAACTCAATTCACTTTAATACTTGCGTATTTGTATTGCAGCTACAACGAGAACCAAATCAAAAGCCAAACAATCCGATGCATCTTATTCTGAGAGCAACAATCAAGGTGACTTTGAGAATGTTGAGTTAACTCAGTCAAGAAGTCACAAAAAAACTGGTTCTGAAGTCGGCCAATCCGCTGGGGGTGATAACTCGCAAGCTGAAAACCTGAATAAGAAAGCTATCAGCATCGTAGAGCACGTACGAGCCAAACTGACCGGCAAAGATTTTACCGCAGATTCAAGTATTGATGTACAGAAACAAGTTGATCTGTTGATAAAACAGGCAACTTCGCATGAAAACTTGTGCCAGTGTTACATTGGATGGTGTCCTTTCTGGTAATATCTGTGTGGTGAGACTCGGATAATAAAAGCTGTGTTCTGGAAATTGATTCTTAATTGGGTTATTTTTAAGTCATCAACTACTGAATGTATGTGTGAGTGTGTTATGCTATATTAAAGTATGAATGTTTCATATATTAAATAGTGCTAAGATTTTAACAGATAGCTGCTACAGTTTGTTGTGTTACAGTGTAGGAACAACATCATTGTCTATCATGCTAGTTCTGGAGTTATCTGCCCTTAAAAAATGAAATTTGAAGAAAAAATTAGTTTGAAGGATATGCAAAACTTTTCTTGAACTAGCATGATGACTAACACACTGTGTTGCGTAACCGGTAATTTTGTGTCTAACATAACAATTTGTTCATAGACTTTGTGAGAATTCTATGGTTGAGAAATCTTTACCGCATGCTTAAAATCTCATTTTTTTATCACATATGCATGTCAAAATATAGTGCCCACCAAAAATAAGTATACAGTAAACAATTGTTGCAAAATTAAACTTGGATAAACTTTTCAGTATCTGTTTATCAGATGGTCACAATTATACTAGTTTCTGTAACTACAGTTACTAAATGAGTCAAAATAGAGGTAGAAATAAAGATGAAGATGTTCAAACTGAAATAACCATGTGTTCCAAAAGTTGAATTTTCCCTCTTTTTGTGATAAAGTTACCATTCTAGCGGGACAAAAACACTTAATTTTTTGCACCTAGGGTATAGCTCAGAGAATTTGACATGATCCTGACCTTTATGCATGAATATGTTACAAGGTTCTTGCGTTGAATATATAGATTTCTGCGAGTAAATCGTGAAATATCGGTCCTTTAGATTAGTGTTGGTATTATACCTTGAGCGTCTTCGTGATACTTCCCGATTATGAAAACATACAACCGAGATTATAAATATAGACACTATATCAGCTGTTAAATTATGCTAATTAAAGTTCGAGAGTCCTGTCAAATTCTCTGGACTATACCAATTAATGTATGGTCTTCCCTTTACTTAAAAATTTTTGTTGTTTCACAGTATTATTACAGGCAAGTAAATGGGCAAATAACATCTGTATACTTATTTTTGATGGGCAGTGTATGTCACTAGGTCCACTAACTTCACACTTTCAAACCACTAGGTGTTAACATTTTCAGATAGTCTGGGAATTTTCAGTTCCTTAGGTCACTATTTTACTTAGTATGCCCACTTTTATCGGTTTTATGAACTGTTCATTTGAATTTCCCTACATCTACTGATTATCATTCATGCCAGATCCCCCGCATTGTGTGTAAGTCTACCGCATTTGAGACTATATTCCTGCAAATTTATTCTTTATTTTGTACTCACTCTAAGAAACGTTTAAAGTGAATTAAAATGTTTTCATATTATGATGATCATATCAAGTGCTGCACCTGTAATGTCTAATAATTTATGATAATTTTTAAGTTACCTGCATACTGTTTTATCAAAGCACTTACGATAATGTTAAAGTTACGTTCAAACTTAAATTGTTTATAATTCTTTTACAGCTACAAAGTGGGGAAACATGGATCTGCAATACTAATAAAGATTCAGTTGATAAACTTCTACAAACCATACTGGTATCGGACCAGTAGCCGAACAGTACCAGTATCTGTCCCCAAGTTGCAGCTATTAAACAATTATAAAGAATTTGAACGTAAATTTATGATTTCCGTAAGTGCTTTGATAAAACAGTACCCTGATGTCATAGATTTATTGTTACATTTTTGTTACTTCATATGTTTATATGTTCGTCATTTGCTTCATCTGTTATATATATTCATATTTTTGTCTACATGTACACCTCTGTATTACGTATGGTGATTTATGTTCATGCTTGTATCATTAAAGATGGAAAAAGCTTGTTTTTAAATATTTTTATAATTTTGAGGCTGTATGAACGTCATATTATGAGTTTCCTACGAATATATGGAGACTTACCCATTGTTCCTGTGTTGCCAACCCACTAGCGTAACTGCCACTAGGAAATGAGCCCAATTATTAACATGATTTCACCAAGTAGTTTACAAGGAAAACCAGGGCATCTATGGAATATGGAGATGATTTCATTGCATTCGAAGTGACCAAATATTCACAAAAACACACAGCCTATCTGCAGTATGAAAAGTTCAAGTTAACGTGCCTGAACCCCAACCACTGACTGTTCCTCTACAACATGTGTTACCTACCAGTACTAGACTGTTCCTCTACAACATGTGTTACCTACCAGTACTAGACTGTTCCTCTACAACCTGTGTTACCTACCAGTACTAGACTGTTCACCTACAACATGTGTTACCTACCAGTACTAGACTGTTCCTCTACAACCAGTGTTACCTACCAGTACTAGACTGTTCCTCTACAACCAGTGTTACCTACCAGTACTAGACTGTTCCTCTACAACCAGTGTAACCTACCAGTTCTAGACTGTTCCTCTGCAACATGTGTTACCTACCAGTACTAGACTGTTCACCTACAACCTGTGTTACCTACCAGTACTAGACTGTTCCTCTACAACCAGTGTTACCAACCAGTACTAGACTGTTCCTCTACAACATGTGTTACCTACCAGTACTAGACTGTTCACCTGCAACCAGTGTTACCTACCAGTACTAGACTGTTCCTCTACAACCAGTGTAACCTACCAGTTCTCGACTGTTCCTCTGCAACATGTGTTACCTACCAGTACTAGACTGTTCCTGTACAACCAGTGTTACCTACCAGTACTAGACTGTTCACCTACAACCAGTGTTACCTACCAGTACTAGACTGTTCACCTACAACCAATGTTACCTACCAGTAGTAGACTGATCCTCTACAACCAATGTTACCTACCAGTACTAGACTGTTCCTCTACAACCTGTGTTACCTACCAGTAGTAGACTGTTCCTCTACAACCAATGTTACCTACCAGTACTAGACTGTTCACCTACAACCAGTGTTACCTACCAGTACTAGACTGTTCACCTACAACCAGTGTTACCTACCAGTACTAGACTGTTCACCTACAACCAGTGTTACCTACCAGTACTAGACTGTTCACCTACAACCAATGTTACCTACCAGTAGTAGACTGTTCCTCTACAACCAGTGTTACCTACCAGTACTAGACTGTTCCTCTACAACCAGTGTTACCTACCAGTACTAGACTGTTCCTCTAAAACATGTGTTACCTACTAATACTAGACTGTTCCTCTACAACATGTGTTACCTACCATTACTAGACTGTTCCACTACAACATGTGTTACCTACCAATGCGAGACTGTTCTATACAACATGTGTTACCTACCAATGCTAGACTGTTCCTCTACAACCAGTGTTACCTACCAGTACTAGACTGTTCTCTACAACATGTGTTACCTACCAATGCTAGACTGTTCTCTACAACCAGTGTTACCTACCAGTACTAGACTGTTCTCAACAACCAGTGTTACCTACCAATACTAGACTGTTCCTCTACAACATGTGTTACCTACCAGTACTAGACTGTTACTCTACAACATGTGTTACCTACCAGTACTAGACTGTTCCTGTACAACCAGTGTTACCTACCAGTACTAGACTGTTCCTCTACAATCAGTGTTGTCTACCAGTACTAGACAGTACCTCTACAAGATGTGTTACCTACCAGTTCTAGACTGTTCCTCTACAACATGTGTTACCTACCAGTACTAGACTGTTCCTCTACAACATGTGTTACCTACCAGTACTAGACTGTTCCTCTACAACCAGTGTTACCTACCAGTTCTAGACTGTTCCTCTACAACCAGTGTTACCTACCAGTACTAAACTGTTCCTCTACAACATGTGTTACCTACCAGTACTAGACTGTTCTCTACAACCAGTGTTACCTACCAGTACTAGACTGTTCTCTACAACCAGTGTTACCTACCAGTACTACACTGTTCCTCTACAACATGTGTTACCTACCAGTACTAGACTGTTCTCTACAACCTGTGTTACCTACCAGTACTTGACTGTTCCTCTACAACCAGTGTAACCTACCAGTTCTCGACTGTTCCTCTGCAACATGTGTTACCTACCAGTACTAGACTGTTCCTGTACAACCAGTGTTACCTACCAGTACTAGACTGTTCACCTACAACCAGTGTTACCTACCAGTACTAGACTGTTCACCTACAACCAATGTTACCTACCAGTAGTAGACTGATCCTCTACAACCAATGTTACCTACCAGTACTAGACTGTTCCTCTACAACCTGTGTTACCTACAAGTAGTAGACTGTTCCTCTACAACCAATGTTACCTACCAGTACTAGACTGTTCACCTACAACCAGTGTTACCTACCAGTACTAGACTGTTCACCTACAACCAGTGTTACCTACCAGTACTAGACTGTTCACCTACAACCAGTGTTACCTACCAGTACTAGACTGTTCACCTACAACCAATGTTACCTACCAGTAGAAGACTGTTCCTCTACAACCAGTGTTACCTACCAGTACTAGACTGTTCCTCTACAACCAGTGTTACCTACCAGTACTAGACTGTTCCTCTACAACATGTGTTACCTACTAATACTAGACTGTTCCTCTACAACATGTGTTACCTACCATTACTAGACTGTTCCACTACAACATGTGTTACCTACCAATGCTAGACTGTTCTATACAACATGTGTTACCTACCAATGCTAGACTGTTCCTCTACAACCAGTGTTACCTACAAGTACTAGACTGTTCTCTACAACATGTGTTACCTACCAATGCTAGACTGTTCTCTACAACCAGTGTTACCTACCAGTACTAGACTGTTCTCAACAACCAGTGTTACCTACCAATACTAGACTGTTCCTCTACAACATGTGTTACCTACCAGTACTAGACTGTTACTCTACAACATGTGTTACCTACCAGTACTAGACTGTTCCTGTACAACCAGTGTTACCTACCAGTACTAGACTGTTCCTCTACAACCAGTGTTGTCTACCAGTACTAGACAGTACCTCTACAAGATGTGTTACCTACCAGTTCTAGACTGTTCCTCTACAACATGTGTTACCTACCAGTACTAGACTGTTCCTCTACAACATGTGTTACCTACCAGTACTAGACTGTTCCTCTACAACCAGTGTTACCTACCAGTTCTAGACTGTTCCTCTACAACCAGTGTTACCTACCAGTACTAAACTGTTCCTCTACAACATGTGTTACCTACCAGTACTAGACTGTTCTCTACAACCAGTGTTACCTACCAGTACTAGACTGTTCTCTACAACCAGTGTTACCTACCAGTACTACACTGTTCCTCTACAACATGTGTTACCTACCAGTACTAGACTGTTCTCTACAACCTGTGTTACCTACCAGTACTTGACTGTTCCTCTACAACCAGTGTTACCTACCAGTTCTAGACTGTTCCTCTACAACATGTGTTACCTATCAGTACTAGACTGTTCCTCTACAACCAGTGTTACCTACCAGTACTAAACTGTTCCTCTACAACATGTGTTACCTATCAGTACTAGACTGTACCTCTACAACATGTGTTACCTACCAGTTCTAGACTGTTCCTCTACAACATGTGTTACCTACCAGTTCTAGACTGTTCCTCTACAACCAGTGTTACCTACCAGTACTAAACTGTTCCTCTACAACATGTGTTACCTACCAGTTCTAGACTGTTCTCTACAACATGTGTTACCTACCAGTACTAGACTGTTCACCTGCAATCAGTGTTGTCTACCAGTACTAGACTGTACCTCTACAACATGTGTTACCTACTAGTTCTAGACTGTTCCTCTACAATATGTGTTACCTACCAGTACTAGACTGTTCCTCTACAACCAGTGTTACCTACCAGTACTAGACTGTTCCTCTACAACCAGTGTTACCTACCAGTTCTAGACTGTTCCTCTACAACATGTGTTACCTATCAGTACTAGACTGTTCCCCTACAACATGTGTTACCTACCAGTACTAGACTATTCCTCTACAACATGTGTTACCTACCAGTACTAGACTGTTTCTGTACAACCAGTGTTACCTACAAGTACTAGACTGTTCTCTACAACCTGTGTTACCTACCAGTACTAAACTGTTCCTCTACAACATGTGTTACCTATCAGTACTAGACTGTTCCTCTACAATCAGTGTTGTCTACCAGTACTAGACTGTACCTCTACAACATGTGTTACCTACCAGTTCTAGACTGTTCCTCTACAACATGTGTTACCTACCAGTACTAGACTGTTCCCCTACAACCAGTCTTACCTACCAGTACTAGACCATTCTCTACAACCTACCAGTAGTAGACTGTTCCTCTACAACCAATGTTACCTACCAGTAGTAGACTGTTCTCTACAACCAGTGTTACCTACCTGTACAAGACTGTTCCTCTACAACATGTGTTACCTACCAATACTAGACTGTTCCTCTACAACATGTGTTACCTACCAGTACTAGACTGTTCTCTACAACCACTGTTACCTACCAATGCTAGACTGTTCCTCTACAACCAGTGTTACCTACCAGTACTAGACTGTTCCTCTACAACATGTGTTACCTACCAGTACTGGACTGTTCTCTACAACCAGTGTTACCTACCAATACTAGACTGTTCCTCTACAACATGTGTTACCTACCATTACTAGACTGTTCCACTACAACATGTGTTACCTACCAATGCTAGACTGTTCTATACAACATGTGTTACCTACCAATGCTAGACTGTTCCTCTACAACCAGTGTTACCTACCAATGCTAGACTGTTCTCTACAACCAGTGTTACCTACCAGTACTAGACTGTTCTCAACAACCAGTGTTACCTACCAATACTAGACTGTTCCTCTACAACATGTGTTACCTACCAGTACTAGACTGTTACTCTACAACATGTGTTACCTACCAGTACTAGACTGTTCCTGTACAACCAGTGTTACCTACCAGTACTAGACTGTTCCTCTACAATCAGTGTTGTCTACCAGTACTAGACAGTACCTCTACAAGATGTGTTACCTACCAGTTCTAGACTGTTCCTCTACAACATGTGTTACCTACCAGTACTAGACTGTTCCTCTACAACATGTGTTACCTACCAGTACTAGACTGTTCCTCTACAACCAGTGTTACCTACCAGTTCTAGACTGTTCCTCTACAACCAGTGTTACCTACCAGTACTAAACTGTTCCTCTACAACATGTGTTACCTACCAGTACTAGACTGTTCTCTACAACCAGTGTTACCTACCAGTACTAGACTGTTCTCTACAACCAGTGTTACCTACCAGTACTACACTGTTCCTCTACAACATGTGTTACCTACCAGTACTAGACTGTTCTCTACAACCTGTGTTACCTACCAGTACTTGACTGTTCCTCTACAACCAGTGTTACCTACCAGTTCTAGACTGTTCCTCTACAACATGTGTTACCTATCAGTACTAGACTGTTCCTCTACAACCAGTGTTACCTACCAGTACTAAACTGTTCCTCTACAACATGTGTTACCTATCAGTACTAGACTGTTCCCCTACAACCAGTGTTGTCTACCAGTACTAGACTGTACCTCTACAACATGTGTTACCTACCAGTTCTAGACTGTTCCTCTACAACATGTGTTACCTACCAGTTCTAGACTGTTCCTCTACAACCAGTGTTACCTACCAGTACTAAACTGTTCCTCTACAACATGTGTTACCTACCAGTTCTAGACTGTTCTCTACAACATGTGTTACCTACCAATACTAGACTGTTCCTCTACAATCAGTGTTGTCTACCAGTACTAGACTGTACCTCTACAACATGTGTTACCTACCAGTACTAGACTGTTCCTCTACAACATGTGTTACCTACCAGTACTAGACTGTTCCTCTACAACCAGTGTTACCTACCAGTACTAGACTGTTCCTCTACAACCAGTGTTACCTACCAGTTCTAGACTGTTCCTCTACAACATGTGTTACCTATCAGTACTAGACTGTTCCCCTACAACATGTGTTACCTACCAGTACTAGACTGTTCCCCTACAACCAGTGTTACCTACCAGTACTAGACTATTCCTCTACAACATGTGTTACCTACCAGTACTAGACTGTTTCTGTACAACCAGTGTTACCTACAAGTACTAGACTGTTCTCTACAACCTGTGTTACCTACCAGTACTAAACTGTTCCTCTACAACATGTGTTACCTATCAGTACTAGACTGTTCCTCTACAATCAGTGTTGTCTACCAGTACTAGACTGTACCTCTACAACATGTGTTACCTACCAGTTCTAGACTGTTCCTCTACAACATGTGTTACCTACCAGTACTAGACTGTTCCCCTACAACCAGTCTTACCTACCAGTACTAGACCATTCTCTACAACCTACCAGTAGTAGACTGTTCCTCTACAACCAATGTTACCTACCAGTAGTAGACTGTTCTCTACAACCAGTGTTACCTACCTGTACAAGACTGTTCCTCTACAACATGTGTTACCTACCAATACTAGACTGTTCCTCTACAACATGTGTTACCTACCAGTACTAGACTGTTCTCTACAACCACTGTTACCTACCAATGCTAGACTGTTCTTCTACAACATGTGTTACCTACCAGTACTAGACTGTTCTCTACAACCAGTGTTACCTACCAGTACTAGACTGTTCTCTACAACCAGTATTACCTACCAGTACTACACTGTTCCTCTACAACATGTGTTACCTACCAGTACTAGACTGTTCTCTACAACCTGTGTTACCTACCAGTACTTGACTGTTCCTCTACAACCAGTGTTACCTACCAGTTCTAGACTGTTCCTCTACAACATGTGTTACCTACCAGTACTAGACTGTTCTCTACAACCACTGTTACCTACCAATGCTAGACTGTTCTTCTACAACATGTGTTACCTACCAGTACTAGACTGTTCCTCTACAACATGTGTTACCTACCAGTACTGGACTGTTCTCTACAACCAGTGTTACCTACCAATACTAGACTGTTCCTCTACAACATGTGTTACCTACCATTACTAGACTGTTCCTCTACAACATGTGTTACCTACAAGTACTAGAATGTTCTCTACAACCAGTGTTACCTACCAATGCTAGACTGTTCCTCTACAACCAGTGTTACCTACCAGTACTAGACTGTTCTCTACAACCAGTGTTACCTACCAGCACTAGACTGTTCTCAACAACCAGTTTTACCTACCAATACTAGACTGTTCCTCTACAACATGTGTTACCTACCAGTACAAGACTGTTCCTCTACAACATGTGTTACCTACCAGTACTGGACTGTTCTCTACAACCAGTGTTACCTACCAATACTAGACTGTTCCTCTACAACATGTGTTACCTACCAGTACTAGACTGTTCCTCTACAATATGTGTTACCTACCAGTACTAGACTGTTCCTGTACAACCAGTGTTACGTACCAGTACTAGACTGTTCTCTACAACCTGTGTTACCTACCAATACTAGACTGTTCCTCTACAACCAGTGTTGTCTACCAGTACTAGACTGTACCTCTACAACATGTGTTACCTACCAATACTAGACTGTACCTCTACAACATGTGTTACCTACCAGTTCTAGACTGTTCCTCTACAATATGTGTTACCTACCAGTACTAGACTGTTCCTCTACAACCAGTGTTACCTACCAGTACTAGACTGTTCCTCTACAACCAGTGTTACCTACCAGTTCTAGACTGTTCCTCTACAACATGTGTTACCTATCAGTACTAGACTGTTCCCCTACAACATGTGTTACCTATCAGTACTAGACTATTCCTCTACAACATGTGTTACCTACCAGTACTAGACTGTTTCTGTACAACCAGTGTTACCTACAAGTACTAGACTGTTCTCTACAACCTGTGTTACCTACCAGTACTAAACTGTTCCTCTACAACATGTGTTACCTATCAGTACTAGACTGTTCCTCTACAATCAGTGTTGTCTACCAGTACTAGACTGTACCTCTACAACATGTGTTACCTACCAGTTCTAGACTGTTCCTCTACAACATGTGTTACCTACCAGTACTAGACTGTTCCCCTACAACCAGTCTTACCTACCAGTACTAGACCATTCTCTACAACCTACCAGTAGTAGACTGTTCCTCTACAACCAATGTTACCTACCAGTAGTAGACTGTTCTCTACAACCAGTGTTACCTACCTGTACAAGACTGTTCCTCTACAACATGTGTTACCTACCAATACTAGACTGTTCCTCTACAACATGTGTTACCTACCAGTACTAGACTGTTCTCTACAACCACTGTTACCTACCAATGCTAGACTGTTCCTCTACAACCAGTGTTACCTACCAGTACTAGACTGTTCCTCTACAACATGTGTTACCTACCAGTACTGGACTGTTCTCTACAACCAGTGTTACCTACCAATACTAGACTGTTCCTCTACAACATGTGTTACCTACCATTACTAGACTGTTCCACTACAACATGTGTTACCTACCAATGCTAGACTGTTCTATACAACATGTGTTACCTACCAATGCTAGACTGTTCCTCTACAACCAGTGTTACCTACCAGTACTAGACTGTTCTCTACAACATGTGTTACCTACCAATGCTAGACTGTTCTCTACAACCAGTGTTACCTACCAGTACTAGACTGTTCTCAACAACCAGTGTTACCTACCAATACTAGACTGTTCCTCTACAACATGTGTTACCTACCAGTACTAGACTGTTACTCTACAACATGTGTTACCTACCAGTACTAGACTGTTCCTGTACAACCAGTGTTACCTACCAGTACTAGACTGTTCCTCTACAATCAGTGTTGTCTACCAGTACTAGACAGTACCTCTACAAGATGTGTTACCTACCAGTTCTAGACTGTTCCTCTACAACATGTGTTACCTACCAGTACTAGACTGTTCCTCTACAACATGTGTTACCTACCAGTACTAGACTGTTCCTCTACAACCAGTGTTACCTACCAGTTCTAGACTGTTCCTCTACAACCAGTGTTACCTACCAGTACTAAACTGTTCCTCTACAACATGTGTTACCTACCAGTACTAGACTGTTCTCTACAACCAGTGTTACCTACCAGTACTAGACTGTTCTCTACAACCAGTATTACCTACCAGTACTACACTGTTCCTCTACAACATGTGTTACCTACCAGTACTAGACTGTTCTCTACAACCTGTGTTACCTACCAGTACTTGACTGTTCCTCTACAACCAGTGTTACCTACCAGTTCTAGACTGTTCCTCTACAACATGTGTTACCTATCAGTACTAGACTGTTCCTCTACAACCAGTGTTACCTACTAGTACTAAACTGTTCCTCTACAACATGTGTTACCTATCAGTACTAGACTGTTCCTCTACAACCAGTGTTACCTACCAGTACTAAACTGTTCCTCTACAACATGTGTTACCTATCAGTACTAGACTGTTCCTCTACAATCAGTGTTGTCTACCAGTACTAGACTGTACCTCTACAACATGTGTTACCTACCAGTTCTAGTCTGTTCCTCTACAACATGTGTTACCTACAAGTACTAGACTGTTCTCTACAACCTGTGTTACCTACCAGTACTAAACTGTTCCTCTACAACATGTGTTACCTATCAGTACTAGACTGTTCCTCTACAATCAGTGTTGTCTACCAGTACTAGACTGTACCTCTACAACATGTGTTACCTACCAGTTCTAGACTGTTCCTCTACAACATGTGTTACCTACCAGTACTAGACTGTTCCCCTACAACCAGTCTTACCTACCAGTACTAGACCATTCTCTACAACCTACCAGTAGTAGACTGTTCCTCTACAACCAATGTTACCTACCAGTAGTAGACTGTTCTCTACAACCAGTGTTACCTACCTGTACAAGACTGTTCCTCTACAACATGTGTTACCTACCAATACTAGACTGTTCCTCTACAACATGTGTTACCTACCAGTACTAGACTGTTCTCTACAACCACTGTTACCTACCAATGCTAGACTGTTCTTCTACAACATGTGTTACCTACCAGTACTAGACTGTTCCTCTACAACATGTGTTACCTACCAGTACTGGACTGTTCTCTACAACCAGTGTTACCTACCAGTACTAGACTGTTCCTCTACAACCAGTGTTACCTACCATTACTAGACTGTTCCTCTACAACATGTGTTACCTACAAGTACTAGAATGTTCTCTACAACCAGTGTTACCTACCAATGCTAGACTGTTCCTCTACAACCAGTGTTACCTACCAGTACTAGACTGTTCTCTACAACCAGTGTTACCTACCAGCACTAGACTGTTCTCAACAACCAGTTTTACCTACCAGTACTAGACTGTTCCCCTACAACCAGTGTTACCTACCAGTACTAGACTGTTCCCCTACAACATGTGTTACCTACCAGTACTAGACTGTTCCTCTACAACCAGTGTTACCTACCAGTACTAGACTGTTCACCTACAACATGTGTTACCTACCAGTACTAGACTGTTCCTCCCTACCAGTACTAGGCTGTTCCCCTACAACCAGTGTTACCTACCAGTACTAGACTGTTCCTCTACAACATGTGTTACCTACCAGTACTAGACTGTTCTTGTACAACCAGTGTTACCTACCAGTACTAGACTGTTCCTCTACAAATTGTTGCAAATGGAAATTGTAATCAAATGTTTATTTTAAACCGTATGGAGCAAATATTCTGTTATTCCGCATGAATTGAAACAATCAAAGTACTGAAAGTAATCTTGCTGCGGGGGAAATCGCAATTATTGGTGATATAGGGGTTTATCTTAAATTGTAATGTGAACATTGTAACAACGTTTTGGATAAGTCAATGACAGCTGACTCATTTAAATTTCACCACAACGGACCCACCATAATACTTGAGTTTTGAGTTCGATTCCGTTTTTCACACACATGTAGACTGATCAGTTATTGTACAATATCGCGGTTAGGCTCGGGTAAAGCAGGGTAATCGATAAAATAAGTAATACAAGTACTAGAATAAAAATATTTGTTAAAACATTTGATCAGCACACTGTTGCCTAATTAAATGCGCTAAGTGTGTGGGGGTATTTTTATGTATTTAATGATTTAATTGCCAGGTCTTGTGTTTGAAATGTAGTCAAATGACCAGTCATCCAAATAATTGCTTTATCAAAACTTAGATAAATTCGTAACTTGTGTTGATTAATTTGGCCATTGGGTGACCTAACGTCAATGATTACCGTACGGTAACTGTAATATTATACAAAAAAATTTAAGCACAAATATCGGACATATTTACCTGTAGTTGAAGGGTGAAAATCTATGACACCTTTTCAAATGAGAGTTCATTTATAGAGTACATACAAATCACTTAGTGATGTGGTTGATAATGTAAAGGGATGTTTTGAAGGTACAGGCGAGATAAAAAGTGTACTTAGAACTTATAATGAATGAATATTCACAATCTGAAATACAAGCCAGAAAAAATCGTACCATCGTGTTTTTCGTATTCAGTAGAATCTCGAGTACAGACTGTCTGTATATTAAAGAGGCTTTTCCCCTCATTTCGATTCGTTAAATTTTGATTTAGTACCAAATTATCAATTCGAATTAAAGCATCGTTTCAACGAGCAGAGATAATCATGGTTGTTTTTACTTCTCTCCAATACATTTTAGAAGCATAGTTGACAAAATACAACAATAAATGACTCGTTACAATAAGCGTCACGAATCGTGCGATTCTAGATTTAATAGGTGTGCGTGTACATTTGATCCCGTTTCGGCCAGATACAATTGAATTGTTAACATGTTAATCGGTAGTATCATCACAAGTTGTCTCTATCTATTCATGTGTTTGTTCAATTGTTTAACAATGATGATAACATATTGTGTTACGTAAAGCTGATTTAATTTAATATAATTGATAATATAATCCCGCGAGTCCAATCGCATTGCTGGGTATTTTTAGAAATACATGTATTAATGAAAATGGTTAAGTCATTGTTAATGAAAATAAGAGTCCAATGTTAATTGGTTTTAGATACATCACTCTGGACACGTCGTTTGGTATCCATCGCCACGAGGGTATTAGCACAGGAACTTGCATTTATAATTTGAAAAAAAAATGAAAAAAAAATTTGAAAAAATTTTTTTTTTTCACTAGGCCTACTTTACTACTAAAATATATTTTAAAAGTACAGTAGGCCTAATGAAAAAAAAAAAATTTTTCAAATTATAAATGCAAGTTCCTGTGGTATAAGATAGCACTACATTATTTTGTAAGTTTTTTGCGTTCAACTGAGACAGTCGTAGTGCGTGGCCATTCGATCTTTTCCCTGCCTAATTGGTCTGTGACCTCCAGCTTCGGAAGAAGTGACAGAAAGTTTTTTGTGATACAAGGAATCCGGGCACGCTGCCCTAGATCTTTTCAAATAGACTCCTAGGTTCTTTAACGTGCCCGGTATATGACACAATGAATTATTATTAAGAATTCACAAAACAGTTTTAAAAGTGTGTCCATCAGTGTCGTCGCGCGGTCCCGACCATTGGAGATGCGGGGTGTGCATGAGAAGTGTGCCTCTCCATATTTATGAGAAAAACATATGAAGCCAAAGCTAAATGCATCTGTAGTCTCTAGGATGTAAGTTGTATATAGTGAACGAATGCGCTAGGTTGTCTTATTTGTCGAGAAGGGCGAAGACCTATACAAAATAAGACACCAGGCTCCAATCTCCCGAAGCACCTCAAGTAGAAAACTCAGCTCAAATTAAGATTTTGCTCAAATCAGAGTCTGATGTTTTGATAGATCTGAAGTTTGAGCTCTTGAAATTTGACCGTAATAAACTCAGAATGATGTTTCTGTGTTGTGATACCAACTTTGAGCCCAGACTCTCGTGGAAATTACCTCAAAGACACATGGCAATATTTGAGATGAGATTTAGCTCAAATTGAGATGCTTCGGGAGATCTGGGCCCGGTGTGAGTTTGCTGTCTTTGTGGCTACGTATTATAGTCGTCCAATCACAATGTCTATAGAGCGTGTCTGTTGTGAATACAATTATAGGCATTTGGTTTCAACTCGCCGTAAATTAATGGCTTGTCATTGTCACTGATAGACCTGGTTACTAAAAAAAACCAACTGCCTATGTTTCCAGTTGTTTTAAATGAAGACCAATCTCAATTCAACCAATGAAATTGACTTATATAAAATATTTGAATCAATGGAATGTCATTCATAAAATTATAAATCGATATTCTCGTGAATCAGTAGTCAGTCTGTAGCTAATATGTTTAGATAAATAAGTGCCATGACATTATATTTCGTTAGATCTTGGATGAAACAAAAGAAAGTGCAATAGCTACAATGGCAACGTTTAACTACTAACTAGTTTTCCAAGTGGAAATAAATAAAGATGGTGGGACATATCGCGGTCAGCCCTAGATTAAGGACATTTGATTACAGTAATTTAAAACTGGAAATCGTTCATGTGATTAAATATCTAAATATATTTGTAAACAATGGTCAGAAAATCCAGACTATCTGTGAATATATCGTATACACTGTTATCCGTATTATCCTGTGTACAATTGATATTTATCTATACATGTAAGATTATATGCGTCGTACTTGTCATATGAGACATCCCGTACGTACAAATGTACGTACAGTCCGTTTCATCACTCACTGTGTGGATTAGTTTTCAGAGGGAAGGTGTATTGTAAATATAGCATCTATATTTGAACATTTTGACAGCTTTTCTTGCTGCACCGTGGATTTGTACTGACGGTAAGTGCGTTACTTACGTACCTTATCTCTTGGATCCGAGTCGGATCTTTTAAGGTCGCAATGTTCAAGATTTCTCCATCCAGCTCTGTTCTTGGCTTTCGATTCAGTCTCACCCCAGGTTAATCCCAATTATCTCAGTTCTGTTTCTACTGTTCGGCACCAGGTGGTATTTTGTCTTCCTCTTGACCTCTTACCCTAATGTGTCCATCGAAGGGCTATTTTGGTGTTGTTTGATACGGGCATTCTGAGGACATGGCCTGGCCATCGTAAACGTCTCTGTTTGTTCGTTGGATGATACAGATGGCATTCGTTAAATCGAGAAGTAAGTGCGCATGTGCATTTTATTATAACTTCAGTTAAAATGAGTAATGTATGCTACTCAAATTGTGTTATAGGTCAACAAATATTCCTATCCGTCTTGCAATAGCAAAGTATTACCGACGAAGAAAAGGTGGTGCAAAAAATTAAAATATCACATAATCTTCAACAAAATTTCGAAACATTCATGCGGTACATTTGATTTGGTATGAGTTGATACAATGCCGTCGTTCTTTGTATGTAACTGATAAGCCGACCAACTTTGGCTCAAGTTGAAAGATCAACATGAAGTTCTTTGTCGCGTTTTCATTCTCATATTGTGCGAGACCAAATTGCTAAAATGCGCATCACATTATATTATACGGGTATTAAATTGCAGATGCGTCAATGTAGCTCAGTTAGGCTTATCAGCACTCGGGCTTGAGTTTATGATGCAATCTATATAATGTTTACAACAGTTCAAATGTAACATTGTGTTTTTCTGAAACTGTACGTATCAGCACCTCTAATCAAATGTACACATTATCTGCAACAAAAATTCTGACCCTTGCCGATCATGGTTGAATAGTAAACGGAGTAGGCTACATAACGAAACGTTCATGACACATTGTCTCCGTAGGGTTACATGATGATCGGCCTATTGGTTTCATCGAGGGCCAAACAAAAAACTGAGTTTGATATGTTTTGATTCTTAACACAATTGAAGTTGTGTTTGGTAGTCTGTTTCAAAACTTTGCCTTTTCAACCGAGAATTCTTGGAAGGAATTGCTTAATGCGTATTTTTTCAGTAATTACACCTATTTCTAAGACTACATGTATATGTAGCCTAGATGATTGGCTATTATACTTTCGTATTGTCAACATGTTAACAAAGACACAAGCACCTTTGTACTTTTGTAATATGATAAAATAAAATATGGCTATGAAGAAAATGGCAAGCTGGCCAAAATGACTGGTTTTACAAAACATACCAGTCGCTTAGTTTCCGTCCGTTTACAATATTTACAATATTTATAATTAGTACTGACCCCGGTGTTAGCTAGAGCGCCCACATCATGTACGGCAGGTTGCAGACTCGATCCTTAGATGCGAAAATTAGTGTTTTTGTTCATTTGTTTCTCGCCGTTATTTTGAAACAAAATCACACTTCCTACAGTATACATTGGATTTATTAAAAAAAAGTCTAACGCTTAAGACTTCGGAACAATCAATACGCACACCACTTGTGTTCGTCACTTGTTAACTAGTAGATGTATTTATATGTGTGTTCTCCTGTCAATGCAGTTCATTTGCGTCGTAGTGAAATATATAGAGGATATTTGTTGATTAGGGTGTAAGATCGAATTTTATTTCACTAGTGTGAGAATTAAACATTTGAACGAGTTATCGCCCTTGTTCCGACTTACCCCGTGTTCCGACCTGCCCCGGTCTCCCTTACTATTCCAAATGACTTAATTCGAAAACAAATTTAAAATTTCACCACATGAGGCCTAATACAGACAAGCTTTTAGGGAGGCATGGATTTCAACACGATTCAGAGCACCGACCTAGACATATAAAAATTATAATTTTACGTATTTTCATAAGCATTTGTCATAGTTTTTTGCTTTAACCATTTTTCTTTCAAAATTGGTGTAAAATTTTGTTGAACTTGTTTGAGCGAGTGCGCATGCGCCGATGAAACTGTTAAGAAGCACGGATATACGAGACGACAGGATACCTGTGTCTAAAACAGTGAAAATAACAAAGTGGTAATTTCACTGTTATTTTCACTGAAAAATCTCCATAATCCATTGAAAGCAAATAATAAACATACTTAATTGAAAAATAATGGAATGTAAATTACAAACACAGGTCTACAATGAACATGTCTGACAATGCCAGGCGATTTATTGAAAAGTGTAATAAAATAATGTTGTTTAAGTATAAACTATGACGTAAAGTTGGACACAGCAAAACCTAAATGAATTTCTCTTAAACAAATTCGATGGCGCAACAACTCTGAAATATTCAGTCCTGAAATTCTTTCAAAATCTTTGATTAAAGATACAAAACTATTTCGATTAGTACATGTTCAAGTAAAACACGTAGTTTTGTTTTTCCTATACGTGAGCTAGATACAGAAACAGTATCAGTGATGTTATAAAGTCACTGATATCAGGGTCACCATTGACAATACAAAGTACGTTTTACTCTTGACCTGTAGGTGTCTCTGTATTTAAACACTTATAACTGCGTTGTTGTACAAATTATTTTATGCTTTTGTATCCTGTGAACTTTAATTTGGCATATGACTTTATTGATTGTGTGTGAACAAAGTCGGCCAATTGAAAGGACATCTTGAAAATACGAAAAGTAAAAGTTAATGTTTATCAACCTTTATCATTGTGTCTCGCCTATTTAAAGGACCAGTTTTTTGGCGACTCGTAACTAAGTTGTCGAAACCCATTTGCCATTTATTTGTACAAATGTACTGGGGATAGACGTAAAATTTCGAGCTCGTAGCTCAATCCATCAGCCATTTACTTATACAAAACAACGTACCGGAATGAGCTGCAACTAAGTTTTGGAAGTCGTAGCTCAATCCATCAGCCATTTATTTATACAAAACAATGTACTGGGGTAAGCCGTAACTCGGTTTTGAAACTTGTGGGTCCACCCATTTGCATATTGAACGTTATTGGAAATACAAATGTTTTAACAAATGGAACAGCATATTTGGCTTATAAGACACCTAATCGATCTGGGTACCAATTATATACTTTCCGACTTCTATTATATCTTTCAATGTTATGTACCAGGCCGGTAGGTACACAATGAACATAAAACATAAATTAGTTAGCCGGTTTATGTCCAGCTACCAACTCATTGGCCATTCGGGGCTCGGTTGTGTGATCAAAGTCAATATTCAAAATACAACGAAAGTTTTAGTCAAAATCCAATGTTTATATTATAATACGTGCTTATAATATTAGTACTGACTGAGATTTGTACAAGTCTGACGTCACACTCGCGGTATATAAATTCAAATCCCGGTCACATACATTGCTGGATTAAATATAGCGTCTTGCTATCTGTATTGATGTCATCATATTTATCAGTCGATATCAACCAGTATCTGAATGTATATCAATTGTATTATAAAATACCAATCACATGTAGTAGGTTATGCCTAAGGCCTAGAAAAAAGTTGGTTTTTAATTTAAAAAGCATGCTCCCAAACTTGAACAGTTTTTTACATAGAGAGAAAAAAGCATTTTGGCACTGTGTCTTGTATGTTTTTAATGTTTTCTTTGCTCGACTGGTTTAGTTGAGTGCTGCCTTCCCTGTCTGATTTAATATTATCTTTCTGATTACCGGAAACAAACGATGTACGCCTTATACATGTGACCGATTTTAATGATGTACAGTTGTACACCCTGCAAATACATGTATGAATACTTTATCTTATTCCGTGGTTCAAATAGAGTTGCTGATCAAACCTTTGTATAGTGGCGGTGACCACAAGCTCCCCTTGTAATATTACCTTGAATCATTCATTTGTTACGGGAGATCTCGGGTTCGATCCCTGGCCGCGTCATACCAAAGACGAAATAAAAATGGTATAAACAAAATGTACCAGAAACTCCCTTGCTAGACGCTCAGCATAAAAGGGAAACTGGCTTCTCTTCTCTCATACCCTCAGGAATGAGGTGTCAAGAGTGATTAATATAAGTTGGAAAAACTTGTTTCACAATTGACCTTAAATAAATTAGTATAAACTAGTTACGTTTTACTGACTAAAAAGGAGAGAACTACAATGAAGATATCCGTAGCTACAACCAAATACATAGTATGTAGCAAACACATTTGCATTGTAAACGCCGATACACTTAGTCATAACAACAATTCATCATATACTTCGGATATGTCGAGTACCTGGCTTATCTCGAGCATTTGGCTTGTCCCGATGAGTCCTCGAGATAACGAATTCTACTGTATTTGCAAGTTTTTAAAAATTGAGATTGTTGTTTTGTCTGGAAATCAACATCTTTAATTTAAAAATTAGACTGTTTTCTTAATTTGTTTCCCATTTCTCTCTATTTCAGGACTCTGACGTCACAATGGGTCTTGTAGAACATTTTCACCCACCTATTACCGAAGTCAATTTCGAACAACGCAATGTGCAGCTGAAGTTTATCGCTGGATCGTTCGTGTTTTTCAGCATTGTTTACGTGGTGTCAGGTATCATATCGAACTTGTCACGGACGTATAGAAATCTTAGAATTAAAGAGAAGATCTTCTGGCATCTAGCAATTGTTCGAGGCGTGTATGGGATATTTTGTATTGTAGTTGGTACATGGGCGTTATTTATTGACACCGAACTAGTGAAAGATGTGGTGTACGCAACCACACCAACAAGCCACTTTGCCATGACAACAACCGTTGGGTTCTTTATTTTTGAATGCGCAATGATAGCATGGTCTGACATTTACTATCAAACATTCAATATGTTATTGAACCTTCACCATTGGCTGTCTCTGATTGGTTACTCCGCCGTGGTTTACCTCGGAAGCACGCACTACTTTGGCACACGCGGACTCGTCCTGGAAATGAGTACTCCGTTTAGTTGTTTATGCTGGACGCTGCTAAAGGCAGACATGGCAAACAGCTTCTTTTGGAAAGCGAACCAGTTCATACTCGTACACGCTTTCCATCTACGGTCAGTTATGGAATTCAATATGTGGTATGTTACTTATTTAAACTGGGATAGAATCTCATCCGCCATGCCAACCGGGATGTGTGTTGCACTTTATTTGCAACTGTTTCTAGTCACCTTTATAATGACGCCATATTGGACATACAAGAAAACGGTACAGATGATTAACCCAGTTGATTGGAACTTTGAAGATTCGACCAAAAATAAAACTGAAAACGAGGAGGCGAAGAAGACTAACTAAGATGAAAAAATCAACGTTAGTGAGTCAGGGAACATTGAGACCCATTTCTAAGTTTGGGGGAAAATGTATTAGATCTATATTGTAGAATAGTTAACATTTGTATGTACTCGTATATATGTATTGGACTTAGTTTCCAAATGACTTAGATTCTGGTCCATGTGCCAAGAAGGATCTTATGTGCAATATGTAAATAGTATAGAACAACTATTTATGATACCTCATTCAAGTCGCCGATCAAGGAGAGGGCCAAAATAACAAATGCCTCGTATAATACTCGATCGTCACACATTTTAGGAGCGAAAATGGCATAACGTCACACTATTTTGACGTCGACTAGGGCCGACTCGCGTAACATGTACTTAGTAAAACACTTACATTATGTTAACCCTTCGTCGCAACAAGTAGAAATTTCGTATGTGAACTAAGTAATGGTTTGGCTGTATTCCGGGAAGTCTTCATCAATATCAGTAAAACAGTTTTCCAGCAATATGGGATCGATCGTCGGGGTATTAAATGAACGACCCTCGTAGTTGGACGATGGGAGGACAACAATGGCGTTGAAAAGTCTAATTCTACTGTACATTCAAAAGATAGCAAATACATGTACTAGTTATGGTTTTCAAAGTGAACTGTGCCCGTTGTGCTGTTGATGCTTACTTGGAATTTGTCAAAAAGATTTTCATAGGGTGATTAGACCATGCGTTTTAAGAGAATAAAAATATGTACAAATTGCGAGCAAAATCAGACAACTTTTCATTGTACTCAACGGCTTTTTGCTATTGAGTATACATTACTTTATTATTCTGAACTAATGTTCGAATTTATATCAGAAACAAGCTCCACAGTTTAAAATTCGACACATTCAGCTTTTTATCCTCATGATATTCTGATGTACATCAGGTTCTATTTGTTATTTATTGTGAAACAGCTGGTATTGTTCCTCCATTGTGATGTTAACAATTTGTGTAAACATTGGCCGCTGTAGTATTACTTGTGATTGCGTGTAAATAAAAGATGCATATACTATAAGAATGTGTTTATGTTTCGCTTTATCCTGAGTTAAGAGTAGATCTACCCAAGTGACAATACATTACGTGTATCATATTCAAATGTCCATGTCTTTCCCAGAGTCGGCGTTTTGGTCATTATTTAACGTTGCAGGATTTCGTTCACGTACGTACATGATTGTAACACTCTGTCAGACCCCCCCCCCCCTATCCCGGATATGGGCCTCTGTTTGTGGACCTCTTGAGTTAGATTGTTCTCTCCTGCGACGTTCTTTCCACGTGTGTCCAGGTGAGACCCAACTTGGTCTTCTCCGCCTCCAGATCTAGATGCCGGACATTTCTTCGTCGGCCTCGTTTTCGTTTGCCTTGTTGGTTACCTCAGTGACTATCTAAACATGTTGGTACACGACTCACGCAACTCCGATTTTCTATCATCTGTTTACGTTTTACGTTAATACTGAATTTAATATGCGTCTTATCCAGCCCTATGTTTCCTGATATGGTTTGCATCAGGAAGCATGAAATTTTTTCCCATATGCCACTACATATATTTGTACTACACATCAAATGGAAGATCCTTCTGGTGCAGCTATTTATGGTTCTTTTTCATCTTGGTGGTCCTCCAGGTTTCAGCCCTTTATTGCCGTACCCGCTTGAACATGTGTCTAATTAGTTGTCCAAGATAAATCTCTTGAATTCCAGATGTTTTTGAGCCGGATGAATCTCAACCTTGCTTTGTTTTAAACCATGCCTAGACGTATGTGCCTACCTGCTTCCTACAGATACATACTAAATAAATAAATACACCAGATTTATATAGCGCCGTTTCATGCGAACGCATGTTCAAAGGCACTTTACATTATTTTGTTGCAGCCACAAGGGCGCAGGTGCATCCTCTACCAGTGCAGATACAGCATGATCTGACCAGAGGGACAGACTGAGAGAAAGCCCCTAAATGGAGAGAGAAACATTAGATACAAGCATGTCCGGCGCTGCTGAAGTGCGCCTAGCTCTTATTTCGAATAGACAGCCTGGTTCTTTAATGTGCCCGTTGGATAGCACCGATACACAGCTTCCTGGCACTTCCACCACACGGCCAGATATAGCGGGAAATATTATAAATATTTCAGAAATGTCAAGTTCCTATGCCAGGGATTGAATCCACGACCTCTGTATTGACAGCCCAATGCGTTACCACTGAGCTTAATCGTGTACCATTTAGTGTGATTGACTCAGTGCCGTTTCATCTTGACAACTACGATCTATCGTGTATGTATAACTTCAACGCGATAAATTGCAATACAAAAACAAACACAAAATCCGCTATATTTATCGTTTCTGAATATTTAGGAGCATGCAAACTTTATATGTTGTGCCAAATGTTTGAATGCTTTCATAGGCAAATGTTACGGTCCTTGATTTTAATCCATAACAAAAATATAGGCAATTTTGTGTTTGTTTTTGTACAGCAATTTATCGCGTTAGAGTTATACTCGGGAGACCAAACCTCCATAAGCTAGCGGGAATTACTTGTTTTCTCCTGAATCTGCTGTCGGGAATCAGAGAGGAGTACAACTAAATCGTCTGCAAATTTAGTCCAGGGGTGGTGTTCAATATTGATATTGTTTAATTGGAGGATAAGGATAGCCAATCATATCGCCTGCTACTGACCAAGAGTTTAATATAAGCGGATTTAGCTCAGTGGGGAACGCACTGGGCTGTCAATCTAGAGGTCGTGGGTTCAATCACTGGCATCGGCACTTGACAAATTCAAATATTTATAATATTTCCCGCTATATCTGGCCGTGTGGTCTGCAAGTATCTGGAAGTGCCAGGAAGCTGTGTATCGGTGCTATACACCGGGCACGTTAAAGAACCAGGCTGTCTATTCGAAATAAGAGCTAGGCGCACTTCTGCAGCGCCGGACATGTCTGTATCTAATGTCTCTCTGTCTCTCTTCAGGGGCTATCTCTCAGTCTGTCCCTCTGGTCAGATCATGCTGTATCTGCACTGGTAGAGGATGCACCTACGCCCTTGTGGCTGCAACATGGGTAAAGCGCCTTTGAACGTGCGTTCGCATGAAAAGGGCGCTATATAAAATCTGGTATATTTAATATGGTGTGATCTGATTGGTTGTCCTTATCCTTAAGTAACAATCAATACCACCCAGAACATCTTACTGTCTCTATGAGGTCCACTGGTAGATGCAGTTTCGACTTTCATAGCTGAGGTTCTTTATCAAGTTCAAAAAGTAGCCAATCAAACGGGAAATAATTTTTCTACAATGCAAGTTTTATGATATTGTGCCCATGCAGTTCTCAAACTACCATCATCAGGGGTGTCCACAGGCCAAAATCAAAAATCAGTAAAATCGTATGCGGCCGAACATTTTTGCCAAACATGAGGCCTCCTATAGCATTGTTTCCATACTTACGGTAACTCAGTTTATATTAAGGAAAATCCTTCATAGCATAAAAAAGACTTTGTCATTTCTCGAGATATTTTCATCAAATAACTTTAATTTTGGTCAGAAGCCATTGCACTTTCAGGGATGATAAATCTGGAAATAAGGATAAATCAGGAAAATTGACACCTCTGCATCATACACTGAGCACCAGACACCTTTACCAGTACCATTTCAATGACTGGATTGGCATAGGGTCCTACTGAGGCATAATTAATTAGATGCAAGTCTGTTTTGGGTGGCATTACCATGCATTCCAACATCAAAACTACTGTTTCCAACAATGTTCTATAATTGTCAAAATTATCAAATTTGGGATTACTTTGAAATATTTTCATCCAGTAATTTTTATTTTCTGCATTCCGGCATTGTAGGACCACTGTATTTCACCATGGCACTGTTCAGGTCACACACAGATGAAAACAAGACTGTGTTCAATAAAAGCTCTTGTCAATAAAAAAAGCTAAGTCAATCAGGGGCCATAATTCTGTTAAAATGTTTGATGGTGTTACATGGCTTTGACAATGTAAGGGGTTTATGATGGTAAACGAGTATGCCAAGTTTAAAAGCAATGCCTTGATGGACTTGATATATGATGAAACCGTCAATTTGGGTTAAAAAGATAAAAGTCCAAAATTAGGCCAATGTGAAAGTCAAATGAGATTAAGTTATATAGATGTGTGGATTGTTCAAATACAACATCCATGCAAGTATGTAGCAAGCCATATTGATGCAAGACGGAAACGTTCAATTTGGGTTTACCTGGGACGCACGGAACGGACATGTTTATCAATATATGCCTCCTGATCTATCAATACAGGGGCATAAAAATAATGGGCTAACAAATTTTTTTATTCCTGTTTTATTGTAGAAAACAAGCAGAAGCACTATATTTATACATATATTACATTCGGTGAGACATACATCAAGGTTGAAATAAATTTGAGTTTTTAATGGATTTTAGACATTATTTTACATTGTAAAACGAATTTGCAAACTGGCACTGACTAGAATCCTGAATGGGTTGTGGAGCTAGTATTTTTCAACCACATAAAAAGTGGAATTCAATCACATGACTTTCTGATCGGGAATTCGATACTCCATCTTTCAAACACTTTGCTTCCTTTCATTATGAAATAAGATTCTAGCAAAATGAAATAATTACCAAATACGCAAATTGAATCATAAGTTGATAATAAAAGTTTAAACATTAAATTCAAAAACCATTATACAACAATATGTAGTATTATCACATACATCTATACATTATTAGATAATCTAGCACACTGTGCAGAAGCAGAAGAAAATCATACAAAATATCACACAAAATGGAATTCTCTAAATAGTGCATGGTCACAGTTTGGAACCCTATCGCAGGCATCAAGTCTCTGATTGGTTGATTCTTAGAACAGTCTTGAAACTGACCAATGGTGAGACTGCCTCTCTTGATTGGTTAATATTTGGTACAATCCAAAAACTGACTAATGGCAAGACTGCTTAGTGAGACAAGTTGCTTGATTGGTTGATTCTTAGTACAATCATAAAACTGACCAATGGTGAGACGGCTAAGTGAGACAAGTCTCTTGATTGGTTGATTCTTATTACAATCCTAAAATTGACCAATGGTGAGGCTCCTAACTGTCAGAGACATGTATACACATATTATGACTCATATGTTGGAATGTAGATATTGTTTATACAGCCAACTCCATATACACTGATACATGTATTTTATCATATGTGAAAGACTGAAAGTTAGAGATTCTGAAAAACATGAAATTATCCAAAATTGACAAATTGGGAAAAACAGACTTTTTGGTACACTCAAACACCTTAAGTTCACGAATATGTCCGAAAACTTTCACCCACGGATTGCCCATGAATTTATTGGATTAGAAGCATCACTATTTATAGAACTTTCAAAGCTTAAAAAAGACATTGTTTGTCTGGGGTTTACACAGTATTTCAGTTCTACTGGCATGCCAGGTTTAACCGAACAGTTTGTATTGTCAGAGGCGGGAGTTGACTGTATAACTATATATATAATATGAACAGTGCTTGCTTTCTGGATTACACGCGGACAATAACCTGTATTGTTCTAACAAACATTCATCAATTAAAATAAAGACAATTTCTACACAGTAGGTTTCATATTTGAGACACTAAATAGAGAAAAGAAAGAATACAATTCAATATTAGCTAGGCAGGATAGTTCCATATTCACTGTAAAATTATGTTTCCACATATCAAAAAGGTAGGGACTTTTGAATTACCGACATTTAGTGTGCAAATAATTCAATATATAAGCAGTTTGTGGTATTTCTAAGTAGAATTATTTGTAGGCAAAAATTTACGCAAGAGGAAAAGTTTTTTTATGAGTTTGGTAATTGGTAATTTCAACACTATGACCATGCTGCTAACTTAACCTTATTAGAATGTCACAACAGATTCTACATATATCTGAATCTCACTAGCTTGTATTGATTTGATGACTGATTGGTTAGAATATCCTCATTGTGTACAGTATTCAGGGGTTCTACTCGGGCATAATGCCCAATGCTGAAAACGAGTCACAAGTCTGTTTTGGGTGCCATTAGCTCATATCCCTACACCACTAACTATGTTTCAAACATTATTTTATTATTGCAATTCAGATTATAATATATGGAAGTCTTTAAATGACCATAACTTTGTCAATTCTTTGAATTTTTTCATCAAATAACTTTTATTTTGTGCAGAAAAGATATCTTCCTAATGCAGCAAATCCGGATTTCCAGATCATTCCGAAATTGTAGAACCCCTGAGTATTGTTTGCTAGAACAACACAGATTCTCGCAGTACTATGTAAGTTTTTTCAAAGATCGCTACTCGTTGACAGTGACTGTGATCGTCTTCCCCTTAGGATCATCGAATCTATCCATGGTAGTAAGGTTAGAGATCATCGTGATTCCGTAGAACAGGACCATGACAAGCAGCAATGTGGTGATGATTCCCATCCAGATTGGTATGGTGAAAAACTCCACACAATCCCACACATTGTCGGTGAACCTCACCGTGGAATTGGAGTATGGATTAAAGGCTTCAAGCTGAAAGGTGTATAAAACATATAATTATTTATAAAAGAGGTTTCTGAGGTCAAAACGTTAAGTTTTCCTCAAGGTTTATTTGTCTCAATGTTTTTCACTATGAAAACAAATAGAATTGTCCTTTGTGCGCTATCAACATACCTGGTAAGAAAAGGCCAGTGACTGTCGAAGTGTAAACTGGGATATCTTTCTTAATATTTTATTATTATTATTATGGTATGGTATATGTACTGTATATATGTTGCATGGGTTGGTGGCCTTAAAGCAGAAATAAACAATGTCATTGTCCAATTTTTACGTGGTTTTCACCAATAAATGAACTACAAAATTACTCCTCTACAGAAATGTGGTGTCAAGAAGCTAACTAATCAGGATTCGATTTTATTGAAAATACAATCCAGTATACAAGTGTTGAACTGACCTTTATCTTTCCAACCTTCCTAACACAATATATCTAATAACAAGAGGGCCAACAGGGCCCTAGGTCGCTCACCTGTGCACATTGATCAAGTAGAACCATGTTTTTTTAAAAAGTTGTTTCCAATCAGTTGTCATGGCAACCAGAGTTCTGCATGGGTTATAATTCTTTTAACTATTTTTAGAAAGGATAACCCAAGGAATAATGTTACCCATTTAATAAGAAATTTAACCAGTACTTTTAGAGGAGAAGATTTTACTATGGATATATAGGGTAAAACAGCGCCCCACCCACTAGTGGCCATGTTTGAAGACGAATCAGGACAAATATGTCAATTTTGTAAGAGGGTCTCCCAGCAACTATTTCTGTAAAATTATTTTGAAATCTGGCAAGCGGTTGATTTTTTTATGATTTTTTAAAAGATTTTCCTATTGGTTGCCATGGCAACCAGAGTTCTGCATGGAGAACAAATTTTTTAAGCTATTTTAAGAAAGGACCACCCAAGGAACAATTTAACCAATTTTAACCAGTACTTTTAGAGGAAAAGATTTTAAAGATTTTACTATAGATATATAGGGAAAAACAGCACCCCACCCACTGGCGGCCATGTTTTTTGACGAATCAAGACAAATATGTCAATTGTGTAAGAGGGTCACCCAACAAAATTTCTGTAAAATTATTTTGAAATCTAGCAAGCGGTTGATTTTTTTAAAGATTTTCCTATCGGTTGCCATGGCAACCAGAGTTATTTATAGATTACAATTATTTTAGCTCTTTTTAGACAGGACCACCCAAGGAACATTCCTGTGAAGTTTGGTTGAAATTGGTCAAGTGGTTTAGGCCGAAAAGTCGTTTGAATGAAATGTTGACGCACGGACGGACGTACTCATGAGACGGTATTAGTGGGGTTTTCTTTTGTTCTTTCTTTTGTTTGGTTGCAACCCACAAGTAGCATTTTGCACCCCACAAGTGACAGAATGAATGGAATCTAAAAATAGCCTATTGTTCCACACCCCACAACTACTGGTGCATTCGTACGGATGCACGCACGCACAGACGAAGAGTGATCACAGCTAAAAAGGCGGTCGATCACCTGTGGTCAATGACATCAAAACAATATACTCAACAGGGCCAAATAACAAATCAGGAAACTCGTATGTGGCAGACCATTTTTGTCAAACAACAGGCCTTTAATGTCATTGTTTCTATAGTTAACTCAGTTTGCATTAGGAAAATCATTTAGAGCAGATTAAATTGACCATAACTTTGCCATTTCTTGAGATATTTTCATCAAATAACTTTTATTTTAGCCAGAAGCTATTGCTCTTTCAGGAATGATAAATCAGGAAAATTGACACCCCTGATACCTAAAAGGGTCGACATCATGATACGGTCAGTGACATTTCGTCAACACAAAATACTTTAATCATAAAAGATATAAATAATTTCCCATTACCTGAAAACCAAACAGTTTCATGTTGACAATAGGCTTATTGGTGCTATTGTAATTCTTCAACCAAGGTTGGGTACGCAGCATAGAACAATGATAACAGAAACCTCGCGTGGCTTGAATCTTAAATTTCATTGGCATTTCATCAATGTTGTACTTGGTCGCTTCCCCCGTGCCTTCGTACGAGAATGTCTCATTGACGGACACAAACTCATATTGGTTAGATGAAAGGATAACAAACCTACAAAATAAAATATGACATCGTTCATACCCAATTTTCACACCAAAATTCAAAGACTTTTCAAGATTTTTTCAAGGTAGAATTTGTATTTTCAAAGCCTTTTCCCAAAGATTTACAAAGATAAAATTGTACAATTTCGACTCTTATGCTATCACGACAACTGCTTAGAACTTTAGGTCTGCACTCTCATTAATACATTTACATACTTTTAATTTACAAAAAAGAGTGTTTCTGCATCATTATTTATGCAGATAATGTGTCATTTTGACAAAATCCATACACTTCTATGTATATTCAAGGCCGTTTGCCTATGTTCAAGGTTTTACCCTTAACTTCAAGTATCATTGTGGCATTTTTTCAAGGCAGCACTTAATTCAAGTAATTTTCAAGGTTGAAACCAAATTCAAAGGCTCCCTTAATAAATTTTCCAGAACGTGTTTAATATAAGTTTATATCAATAGACAAAGAGTGTTAGATTCTTTTTATCATACATAACACAAACAACACGAAAATACACATCTTCCAGTCGAAAAACAGCCTCCACTATATAAACAATGCCAAACATAACATCATTTGCGGCATATAATGACGCCATTTTAGAGAGAAAGTGATGTCGTGTGAACGCTAGTGTAGTATAAGAATATATGCACTTGTTATACTAACCCGTATACAAGGAAAGTCATGTGATCAAAGGTAATACTTACTCCAATGTAGCTGTGCCATTACCCTTCATTGTCAGTTTCAAACTAGAAGAGAAAAACAAGAAATGTTAACATTTCACAAAAAAAAATTTTAATCAAGGATTATAACTGGGCTCAAGTCTGCTGAAAATTGATAGTCGAAAAAAGGTACTAAATAAAGTACCAGTAGATTTATAATTTAAACTTTCACATGGAATGTATAGAGGATCTTACATGAGTGTCTTTCTATATTGAATTTATTAAACGAGTTGGATAAAATGATAAAATGCGAGGCTCTGCCGAGCATTTTATCACTTTTATTCAACGAGTTTAATAAATTTAATATGGAATGACACGAATGTAAGATTCTTTTTATCACATAAACTAAATACACAGTAAAAGTTTGACAATATGCACACACTTCCCCTATAGCAAATAAACTCCATAGGAGTAAAGCGGCTCATTGAAAGAGCTAAGACAATAGTGCATCAATGTATACTCCAATATGTTAATGTTTCTGCCTTTTGGAAATAATATTTTTAGGGTATCTAAAATCATGCAGATGTAAAACTACCCTTAACAAAATAAATAATTAAATCTTGGACCGCAGCAACACATCGTATTCTGTTCAGTTCCGTGTTCCGTTCCGGGTTTTAGTAACAACCAAGGACAGGGTAAGTAACTAGGTTTTCCGCGTGAATTTATTCGCGATTCGTCTGAATAGCCGAAAATAACTGATTGTACATGATGCTAGTACTTGGTAAGCAAGGAAAATCGTCTTTAATACTCAAAATTAACGGATTTATACAATGAAATCAACATCCGATGCCGTGTGTTTGTGTTGATGCCAGATATTTGGTATGTACATTTCGTCCCGATCTTATTCGTACACACGTTTAACGGACCTACCGTCATGTTTACTTACAGTTATATCTCTTAATTTCTTGTACATCTGTTATTGTGTGATTATAACATGCCATAGAGTGTTCATAATCGGATATAAAATTTAGTCTATTCTAAAAATGTATTATATTTCTTTTTTGACAACGTGTATGAATACATAAATAAAGTGACTCGCCCTTGTAAATACCTCATTTGCATGTTTATTACACGTGTGTATTATGACTTTTATGTAATGGGTTTATTAAACTCCCAGAGCCTATTTTATGTGATAAATAACTATAAGCCGTAATTGACTAGCAAATAAACACCTTCAAAGACGTGAAGCAGCCATAAATGTCAGTGTTGTAATCAACATCAATGTAGTCACAATGCTACTGGCTACTTACAAAACCCTTCAGGGGTAGTGATAGCCGAATTGTCTAATGTGAGTATGTTTCCGCATTTCGCATTGCTTGGCAATGTGGCCAGTCAAGTACAGGTTCGAATACCACTATTAATCATTTAAACTATTCATTATACAATACATACTTCATTGTTTTTTTTGTAACGTCCGATATTTCAAGTTGTGATTCATCGTTGAATGCAAAAATATCAGTGTAAGGGTCGTCATCATTTTCATCATCAGCAAGCTTGATGGATACTGTGACATACTTCAGGAACATCAGGATACCGTTCTTGGCAACAAAAGTACCGTTCATATCATCAGTATCCCCCGCATCCAACAACTTTCTTCCACTCTGAACCACATCATTACTGATCTGAAATCAAACACACATTTTAACAATTCATTTTTTCCGCCTGTATTTACTTACAACCTATAATAAAGCTAAAATCAACAAAAACAAGAGCACCCCCTACAAGCACTGGACGCTAGACTTTCTCGTACTTGATAGTACCATTGCTCATCGTCGAGTGAAAATTCAAAGAACAACAAGGACAGATAACTCCTTAAACATAGGTTACAGGTTTACCAGCCTTGTCAGTATGGACTCCCCTTGTGATGGTGAATAACTATTTTGAGTTTAAAGTGGATACCTTTGATAGAGAAAATGACTCTGACTATAAACTTAACCAATGCACAGGCACACGATCCCGTCACGACCATACATCAATTTTTTCTTCGAAAAGTCGAGCTAAACTTGGTTGACAGAATTTCACATGTTGTTTGTTTTGGTGCCTGTACCTACCTACCTAGTCCTTGTTGTACCCGAAGGCACATAGGGCAAGGATTGGTGCCTGTGCAGTACTATTTTAGAGAATTATGCATTTTGAATGTTCCTGCTAGGCCTTTTATGTACAGGTGGCAGTTACAAACAAATGAGAGAATAGCATAGCATGAATATATACATATAAATTAATGACATGTAGTTGTTAAAGCATTGACTAACAATTATGTGTTTTAATACTGTAACATCATAGTATAAAACTGTTTATTATCGTAAAAGCATATGCTTCCCACCAACTCATCTTTGATATTTTTAAGATTTACTGATTTCTAGTTTTCACCTAGCTAGTCTGTATATATGCCTTTATAATTGGTTTTACACCTCAATAGTGGACTCGACCGCTGCGTCGCTCTATTCTTACCCTGACTGGACAGTTCATATTATGACCAAACAATGTTGTGTTTACAAACCTTAGACGGGGATTCTCCGGTATAAACAGCACTGTACTTGATATCACGTTTTGTCAAACTGTGTAATATCTTCCCAATATCTTCATCTGAAAACATACAGCAGTGTCAAGTGTATCAATGATTTCAAATAAGTTGCTACAAAAATGACAATTGACACTAGTTAGTGAAGAGACCAGACAATGTATATGTTGGGTATAGATTCAGCTTTAGAAAATAGCACCTTTGGTTTGACTTTAGACTTGACCCATTTTGACAATTGTGAACTCATTATTTTCATGTAAATGGATGCAACAACTTGCGATCGATTAGTAAAATGCACTTTGCGAAAGAGAAATAAGCATAGGTAGAGTTACGTGACATTTACGCAATGCTAGAAAAATAGTACTCTTGTGTATGATCAATAAAGTGGGAGACTTAAAACTTAACTAAACATACTATAAAATCAGTGCCATTTTTTCTGACTGGAGTCACTGGAACATAATTTTTTAATTGTATTATTATTTTCAATTCTAACATAGCACGTGAGATTTGCCTTCTTTGTGTATATTGAGCTTACCATATTTTATTACCGCGATAAAATATAGCTGATTGGTGACATCACGTTTGACGTCATATACTCTGACAAATGACGTAACAGTGACGGTAACATTCCTAGGAAAGAAAGTAGTTTGACATCAACCTGTCTTGTTGTGCTATAAAATGCAGAGCAATGGCGATGTTAGAATCAAAATAATAAATAGGAGCTGTGCTTTGTTGTGTTATAAAATATAGGCACTCGTTTGAATAGCACTCGTGATTTAATTACTACGCATCCAAACACGTGCCTATATTTTATTACGCAACAAAACATAGCTACGTATTCATTATTTCTTAAACAAAATAGAAGTTAATGATAAGTTACCATTCTTCTTGAAGGAATCAAATTCGTTGCTAACATCAATTGGCTGAAGAGTTACAATGATAAGATAACTCTTGTTAGCTTCCAATTTTTTACCGTCAATATCACTGGGGTTGTCTACCCTGATCACCTCTCCAGGAAAAGAGGTAGATAAGGTATTAATCGCTGACGTAGCTTCAAATACTCCTGGCAGGTGAACAGAGAACTGGCCGTCCATTGCTGACTGTAATAGAATTATATAAGTATTTGTTTTAACACACTCTCAGTTTTTTCAGTTATATACGGCATAGTTTTCCTGGATTGTACTAACTTATGCTTCCACCTAAAAGCCAACTACTTCTTCACGCATGGAGGAAAATCGACATACAGGATGTTTCATAATATCTGACCCCATTACAACTGAATGCCATGAGAACATGCTTGATCTCATCTGATGTTTTCACATACCAATGGAAAGCTACATAAGGGAGTTTTATTCAATATGTAACAAGACCATCTTACTATCAATGCAACCCAGGAATTTATGTTCAAATGTCAAATTGACGTCCAAATTGAATTTGTTTCATTGGTATGTGAAAACATCAGATGAGATCAAGAATTTTGACGTTTGACGACAATTTTACGACATAAGCATGCAGTGAAATGGATCTTTTACGACATTAGGTCAAATTTTGTAAAGAATTAGCTTTCGCCATGAAATTCGCCAAAATGATTTTTTTATCGCCAAATTTTTTATAATGGCGCAAATGGCACCATTTGCGACCGACAGAGAAGGCCCAGCTCATGGCATTCAGTTGTAATGGGGTCAGATATTATGAAACACCCTGTACATGTCAAATTTTCCAGGAAGGGTATGACTTGCTGTGACTAGGAAACCAACCTTGATCGACAAGTTAGAAATCCAACCTACTAACCACGGCAATGCAACCAGACTTAAAGTAGCACAGACACCGTCATTGACAAATTTCATTTTGTTTAAACAAGAGGGCCCAAAGGGCCCTAGGTCGCTCACCTGTCGAACTTGACCTAGATTTTGTAGAGATGATCATTGTGACCAAGTTTCATAGAGATAAGGCCAATATTGTGACCTCTAGTGACTACACAAGGTTTTTATATGATTTGACCTAATGACCTAGTTTTTGACCCCAGATAAACCAATATCAAACTTGGCCTACATTTTGTTGAGATGTTAATGGTGACCAAGATTCATACAGATAAGGTCGACATTGTGACCTGTAGTGACTACACAAGGTTTTTCTATGATTTGACCTAGTGACCTAGTTTTTGACCCCAGATGACCCAATATCAAACTTGACCTAGATTTGGTTAAGATGATCATTGTGACCAAGTTTCATAAAGATAGGACCAAAATTGTGACCTCTAGTGACTACACAAGGTTTTTCTATGATTTAACCTTGTGACCTAGTTTTTTACCCCTGATGACCCAATATCGAACTTGACCTAGATTTTGTCAAGATGATCATTGTGACCAAGTTTCATAAAGATTAAGTCAAAATTGTGACCTCTAGTGACTACACAAGGTTATTCTATGATTTGACCTAGTGACCTAGTTTTTGACCCTGGATGACCCAATATCGAACTTGACCTAGATTTTGTTGAGATGATCATTGTGACCAAGTGTCATAAAGATTAAGTCAAAATTGTGACCTCTAGTGACTACACAAGGTTATTCTATGATTTGACCTAGTGACCTAGTTTTTGACCCCAGATGACCCAATATCGAACTTGACCTAGATTTTGTTGAGATGATCATTGTGACCAAGTTTCATAAAGATTAAGTCAAAATTGTGACCTCTAGTGACTACACAATGTTTTTCTATGATTTGACCTAGTGACCTAGTTTTTGACCCCGGATGACCCAATATCGAACTTGGCCTAGATTTTGATGAGATGATCATTGTGACCAAGTTTCATGAAGATTAGGCTAAAATTGTGACCTCTAGTGTCTACACAAGCCAATTGTTGACGGACGGACGGACTGACGACGGACGACGGACGAAGAGTGATCACAAAAGCTCACTCTGTCACTTTGTGACAGGTGAGCTAAAAATGATGTGGAAAACATCAAAATATAGATTAATCAGGAAAATTAACAACCCTGAAGTAAGTGTAACAAACTAGCGTTAATTTATTCTGAAGACAAATATATAGCAAATATTAACAATGTATATATATATATTTCATTATTTGACAAGGACCCTAGTATAAAGATAATTTTATTGGCTTTCTAAAGGAGTTCATTGCATAATAATTATCATTATTATTATTATTATTATACTTTATAGGGTCAGAAATAAGGAGTTAGTGGACAAATTAGTTACACTATAGTACCAAAACTGTTATTTTTCCAGCTGATAAGCCATCAGATAAGCCATCAACTGAGGTTGCTAATATTTGACGAGGACCCTAGTATTACCTTAACATTCTTGAAAGCTCCACCATCACTGTTTGGGTTGTACACATCAGCATGGTTAGTGAAATCTTCAACACTCAACTAAATAAAGACAAAAATATATAGATGATATAACCAGTGGTCAAATACTTATTTCTCACACTTAAGCAAGTGAAGACTTTTAAATTCTAAATAATTATATAAATAATAAGTTTAAAAAGACATTACTCAACGAGACAGCCCAGTTTTGACAAGCCCAGTCACTCATATGTGCCTCATTCAGACTTACCATTCTGTGTTACAGCCATTTCCATATGATAAGTATTTATGTCACAAGTTTACGACGCAAGTGGTTACAAATGTTTCAAAATTACTAAACTGTGTAACTTTTTCCCATTTAAGTTAAAACTATATTCAAGAGTAAACTAACACTTGGTAATTTTCATACTTTAATGGAATAAAACATAATTAATCAAACGTGTATAAGCTGCTGTACTGTGATCGAATGTAGCACTCGCCCAAGTAATTTTTTGCAGATTTTCTGTTCGGGCAAGTAACTTTTTCCACAGAACTAGTTACTAAGTATGGAGGTTACTCACCCGAATGACAGCCTGGTATTATTTAAAAGCTTATTTCAATAACTGCCTGGCCACATGGAGCCATGAAAACAGATTACAAGAGCCTATTTCAATCTCATCGGCAGTGAACATAACTCAGAAGATAACACAAATTTCAGTAGAAATGACATACCTTGTCTTGTTGAAAAATAAGCAGAGATTTTCCATCACTGGTAGATAAAGGTTGAAGGTATTTCTTGTGGAAGGAATCTGATGTCAGAGAAGATCCAGCATAGCTCTGTGGTAAGTCACTCAATGGTCTGTAAATAGAAAGATCGTATAAAACAATTCATTAAGAATTGTAAGCAATACAGAAGTCCCCTACCGGTTTGAAGCCATTTTCAATGTTTCTGATGCCATAGCAACCACATTTTTTGTCAGAATCAAAATATATTTTGACGTGCATAAACCCTTTTTGCCCCCTATCCACATACCAAGTTTCATAAATCTAGCTTGGAAACTGTTTCACTTATGTCAGGATCCAGATTGTTTGACGGGACAGATGGACAGCAAACCTATAGTCCCCTCCGGTCAAAAACCGGTAGGGGACTAATTAAATTTATACCTTTAATACATGTATATGCTCATTAGTTAATTTTAGAGATTTATCAGCGAAATATAACCCAACATGAACATTCCCACAGTTTCTACACAGTAGAAGCTGGTTACATGATGATACAGAAAAACAAGCATAACCTAAACAGTTCCAGGTTTAACAATATGCATTGCATCATTACGATGACAAAATTGAAACATGGTGATATTCCAATTTCAGCATGATTTTCCCAATTAATCAAATTGCTGTACTGCCCCATACAACCATTGACCAATCAACAACATGCTATCAACAACATGCTATCGACTGATCACTTTATTTACTGAAACATAACGACCAATCCAGAAAATAAGATGCAAGCCTCTTTCGAGTGCCATAAGCAAACAAACCTACATCAAAACTCTGTTTCAAACTTTTTCATCAAATAACTTTTATTTTCTGCAGAAAAGTTTACTCTTTCTAATCTAGTGCAGCAAATCCAGGATTCCGAATTAGTCCCGAATTATAGGACCCCTGTTACAGCAGTAGAACTTCATATGGTGTCCCCAACTTTTCAGTATTAAAACTATTATTCACCTTGACAAGTTTAGTACACAGATCATCTGTGTACTAGTTCCCCACAATTTTTTATCCATGAAATTCCCAACTATTCAAGGTTTTCCTTAGCAAATTCCAGGTTCGCGGTTGGTCATAGTCTAGACATTTATCAAAACTATTTCAGACAAGAAATTTTAGTAAAACTTCTATGCCCCTATCCCCTATTGCACTTGCAGCCAAATAGTCATTTATGTTACAGATCACAGCAACTTCATCTTTAACAAACTGACCTCAAAATATATAGGGGTAGTTAACTGGTGGAAACCAACAACCATGTAAAGTGTGAAGAGCCTAGGGTAAAGCGTTCTTGAGTTATTGAATGGAAACCATTTGGTATTCTAACAGAAAGACCGACCGACGGACCGACTAATGTTTCGTCCTCAAAGTCAAGCTTCTCAACTTTGATGTTTACTAAAGACTATCTTCTTATCTATGTCGTTGTAATCAATACCAATGCTTGTTAACGTAGTTGATACAAGGTTTCTTTTAAACTGAAGCATATTTCTCGACGAAAAAGGAATGTTTACCAAACAGTGATTTTTTTCGCTTCTTTGGGAAAGGGTCCGGGTCCGTTCAGATTGGGAATTTTCGCGTCGTGACAACTTGAAATTGGGAATTTTCATGAAGCAGAAAGGCCAAATAAAACAGAAAAAGAGATTACATGTGACCGTTTACTGGTTTCTGTAAACTTTTATGCTTGACCTCTTGTCAAAAATGTTCATAACTTTGTCATTTTATGTCCGATTTTGAAAAAAAAGTTTTAAATGTTCATTGGGAATTTCTCCCGTCAAATTTGGGAAAATTATAGCTTTTTTCTAATTGGGAAGGTACCGTTTACCGGTAGCAAACAAAGAAGGAAAAAAATACTGCCAAAGATGCTGACAATTTGTCGGGTGCCTTTTTATAACACGCTATGATAACTATACCTCTGTCTCATAATTTCGAGCCTTCTCCTGAAATTCGTGCCTAGTTTATTTCAGCTCTAATATATGCGTATTTTTACTAAAATAACCCCAAATAATATTCACACAAATGGCCTGTATCAATTATTGATTATTCAATTAGGCAGTCATTTTGGACGACTCGTCATTGTTGTCACCTTGACGACGAGGAACAATACGGGTATTGCTTATTCCAATTGGGATTCTTCAACTGGTGTTAATTGTTTTGCATACCATTTTTATTATGCATTTTATTTAGCGCCACAGTTTATTACACTCAAAATGAAAACAGATTATGACGAGTACTACTCCAAATTTATTTAATTTAAACACAAATACAAAATTTTACTCCATAGGGCCCCAGTACAGACAGGTTTTTAAGGAGGCACGGATTACATGGTTACCAGTCAACAGGATTCAGAGTACCGACCTAGACATACAAAAGCAATAATTTTATGTATTTTCACATGCACGTTAATTAAATGTATATGACACTCTATATTAACGTATGTGAAAGGTGTAAATATGCTGCCGCTTACACATATCGATCGGCCGATTAACAATGTTACCGCGGTAAGCGTAAAACGCACTAGTCAAATTCTACCCTACTTTATATAAGACCTCATAATTTTACTATCTATTATCCGATTTTAAATATTTAAAGCTTGTAATGAAGCAGAGATATATATCTGTCTAATTATACAACATTTATAACGATACCCTAATTATTAAATCCACGGCGACGACCCTAATTATTAAATCCACGGCGACGAGTAAGAATCCGTCCCGCGTAAAAGTAAGTTTAAAATGTCCCGTTTTTTACCAAATAAAAATGCAATCAACGGTCGAAAATCATCAAATACTAATTTTATATTCGATAGATTTTTTTCATTAAAGCTTGTTTTAAAAGCTTATACTGTAAGGTTTTATAAAATGTAAAACCTATTTTAAAGCATTTGCGAGTTGTCGACCGCCAACGAAATAAAACAGAATGGACGTATTCATAATAATGTGTGATGTAAACTACGCCGACCCTGTAAGTAAGTAGAGCTTTACCTCATAAAAATGCATTGTGTATTGACTATTGTGAATTGTCACCTGGGACAGAGAAGGCAGTGGCTAGCCGTCCGGCGCCGGACGACTAGACAGCGAAATTAGTCGTCCGGCATTAGAAATAGAAGTAGTAATGGAACATAGAAAGTTTCAATTACAGTATTATGAGGATGGGGATAGTATATGACTTCACTTCATGCTGAAAAAATGAAATTGCTGTGTTAGGTAATTGACAGTTTGGAATGTCACTGGTTATAATAGCGTGAAAACAATGTTACCGTTTATGAATCGTATCATGGTAGGTCCTATTCTAAACTCCCTGATTGTATATTGTATTTAAAATTTACAAAAAAATACAATTGTAATTGTACTGTTCTGTATATATGTGCTATTAAAACTGCGAATGAAAAGTAATTAATTGCCATATATCTTTGTTTGTGTTACTTCGGCAAATTAACGTGCGTACTTTGTTTGTTTTCCAATATGGCGGACATTATACGGAGATACACGGCCGGTCACAAAATGGATGCAGATAAATGCACTAACTTGTCTTGCTTAATTCGTAGTTTATTACAAGGTAGAAACATATGTGATACTTATCACAAGAAAATAACTGAAATTATGGATGCCTAATGCATAGAAAATGCCTAATGCATAGAAATAGAATGACAGTTACCTAGCCAATGCATGTATCGTTTGCTAGTCGTCCTATGACGGACGACTAATTTTGCTGTCTAGTCGTCCGGTGCCGGACGGCTAGCCACTGCCGACATAGACAGATATAAAGCTGTCTGCAAGTGGCTGCTTAAAATTCTGACGGTCCAGCCACTACAGACAGACACTAACTAGACCAAAACACGGTCGGAGATTGCGCACGTTTTTTTAGCGCACTTTCAGCTCTTAAAAAATATATGAAAACGTCAAACCACTATGAAATATATAGCATGTATACGAAGAATGAACCTATATCTCGCGATAGAGTATGATAGACACCGATAACATTTTTAAAAATGCACAGCAACGTGTCCATCCGACAACTTAAACACGACTATATCGCAATTATGACCTCAATTTCAGCCATCGTTCTTGTTGTTATTGTTTGCGTCAAACGTCATTCGCTTATCGACCAATCAGAATACTCAGAAATTGGCGCGCTCGATTTCTAACAAACGGACACAGTAAAAAAATTAATCCAGTCGAACCTTAAAATGAGCTCGATTAAAGCTAAAACACAGAAAATTAACGAACATTTGTAGAGAAATTAAGATGATTTTGTTAGAAAACGACAAACAAAGAAAAACCATTGAGTGATCGCTTTTTAGGCTCGTTTTAACGATTCGAATAATGTTCCGGTCGAATCCGGTCAATACGGATAACGGTCTTTAAACTTGCACTGTTTACATGAGATTTACGGACACGGTGCGCGCTGCGTTTATTTTTTGTTTTTCTGATTATAACGGCCAATTTTACCAGGTATTCAACGGGTTTCGTGTTCTTTTATTGTATTTAACATGTACAGAGCCAAAAAATGACAGAATTTGGCTTAAAATGCTCATTTCATGAAAATTTAAAATGCACCGGATTTTGGGCACTTATGGTTTCGACGCTTATACGGGCATCCCTGTATAGATTGCGTCGAAATGGTTTGACTACTGCCGACAGAGAAAGGCCTGAATTCTCCATAAGTGGCGCAGACTATGTGTACATAGCTTTTTACTGCTTAATATGTGTTCAGTTTTATTGCTTTAACTATGCCTTATAATTTTGATTTGTGTTCAGATTATTTATTGCTTGAACTGTGTTCTTTTTTATAATTTTGCTTGTGTTCAGTTTTTAATGCTTGATATGTGTTTTATAATTTTGCGTTGTGTTCAGTTATATGCTTGAATTGTGTTTTAATTATGCTTGTGTTCAGTTTTTATTGCTTGAACTGTGCTATATATTGTTTGCTTGTGTATCAGTTTTATTGCTTGAACTGTATTTTTATAACTTGGCTTGCTGCTCCTTTTATGCTTACTCTTTGCTATGTAATAACTATGTTATTCTTTATTGTGCATGAGATTTACTATATATATCATGATTGCCTGTGATCTACTATTTATTGTTTTATGTGCTATACTAAATTCTTATGTATGCATGAAATATGTTCTTATGCTATTCGTTAATCCTGCATGCTTGAAAATCTTAATTATTATTATTATTTATTAAAGATGGAATTTGTTATATGTGATAATCTTATACATGTAATTCTAATTTTGTAGCTGTTTTTCTATATGTTATATTATTTACCTCTGTTTGTCGGAAAATAGCTATTAGCTAATGTTATATGTTTATATATATCCGACGTAAAATATCCCTGCTTCTCGTATCGTCGTGCTTTCTCGTATTTTCGGCAAGCATCAAAACTTCGTTTCTGAGTTATGACACGGAAATACATTAGACGGAATGGCAACTCATTCGACCCCCCACTATATTTCCTATATAGGCCGCCATACTGGAATGAAATATCGCGATTGGCTTACTTGTACGAGACTTAACGAGACTTGGCGAGATTCTCAAGTTGGCGCTATTTTCCCCCGCTAGCCGCCGCCATCTTGGATTATTTCATAAATTCAGCCTAATTTGTCAATGAGATATTTGTTTTCATTTAAAGCAACTCTTCGTCAAAATAAGCAAAGATGGGAATTTATTTGTTCCCTTATGTGTTTGGAAAGTTTTTGTATAGATAGTTTGGACGATTCATCTGTCAATTGTGACATAGACCACATTTTCTGTGACCTATCCTGATCGATCAATTTTCAATGGACGGGTTTTGGATTGCTTCCGATATTTACTTTTTTAAACCCCTAAGGACACCTATTTATGACTGTTTTTCTAATAAATCAATATTTTTTGTGATCTTTGGGGTGTCCTCTATTTGTTGAAAATGATCAAACCACTTAGTTTTGTGGTTTTGACACGAAAAAAAGATTTCTTTTGGATAAGTCATGTTCACAATTATCGTGCTTACCGAAGCGCGCAATGCATTATGGGTAGTCAGGTCATAACTAGGCTATTTTTAGACCTGCTTATCCGTTCTGTGTAAATCCGTGGTTATGATTTTGAATTATTTTGATAGTTTTAAAATATTTTAGTTGATTTCCACAAAAAAATAAATCAGATTTGGGCAAAAAACGAAAATTTTCGAAAAAAACTAAAAAATGGCGAACATTTCAAAAAAGGGAAACAACCCATATTATTCTTGCTCAAACTTTTTGTTGAATGGTTTTCAACCACAAATGAGAATTTACACGTGTGGTTGAAGGATAATATTACAAATTGGGCCCAATATAAAGTTTGTAAGAGTACCAGTCGAGGCACATTACGAAAATGACGACTATACGAGAAAGTTCACTTGAACTCAGATTATGGAGGTCACGTGATGTGACGCTAAAAATAGACCATACAAGTTATTTTTTTCGTGTTTTTGTTGATTGCATGTTTTGCTTTAGTGATTTAGTCATATTTTCCTCTAATTTAAAAATTCAAAAAGTTTTTTAAAATGCTTTTAAAATCATTTTTGTGCTTAGATGCCTGAAAATAGGGAACAACAGGATAAATCTTCTTGTATCTTGTATCTTGTACGGGGATTGAAATTTGTATTATTCAGGACAACTTGATCCGTTAGTGGCCTACCTCTAGCCAAGTCCACTGCTCTCAAAATATATCATTGGCAGAAAGAAGCATCACCAATGTCATTAAAATATTTATTTTTATGGAAATGACATTGAACTTATAAAGATTCGAAGTGTTGACAGGGGGTCATACTAAAAGCAGTCGAAAGCCGTCGAAGGCCGTCGAATGCCGTCGAAGCTGAAAAATATAGGTTTAAAGGTATCTAAACGTTATATTTAAGTCATTTATGTGTATATATGTATATTTGTCAATAATTAAAATCGAAATACCTAAAAAAAACACGAAAGTTATTACTTTATAGCCCACAAACTATACGATAGCAAAGCCAAGGGAGAGAACTTGGGTTGGCTTTAACAAGAGTCGAATCTTGACAAAAGCCGTCGAAGCGAGAAATAACCGTTTTTCGGCTGTTAAACGATATATTATTGTCACACAAGTACAGATATATGTATTCGAAACTAATTTAAATCGAAATACCTAAAATAATATGTAAAATGATGACTTTATTACCCAAAATACTACGACGAAAAATCCACGGGAGAGAACTCTGGTTGGTTTAAACAAGAGTCGCATCTTGATAAAAGCCGTCGAAGCGAGAAATAACCGTTGTTCGGCAGTTAAACGTTATATTATTGTCACACAAGTACAGATATATGTATTTGCAACTAATTTAAATCGAAATACCTAAAACAATATGAAAATTGATGACTTTATGACCCAAAATACTACGAAGAAAAATCCACGGGAGAGAACTCGGGTTGGTTTAAACAAGAGTCGCATCTTGATAAAAGCCGTCGAAGCGAGAAATAGCCGTTGTTCGGCAGTTAAACGTTATATTATTGACACACAAGTACAGATATATGTATTTGCAACTAATTTAAATCGAAATACCTAAAACAATATGAAAATTGATGACTTTATTACCCAAAATACTACGACGAAAAATCCACGGGAGAGAACTCGGGTTGGTTTAAACAAGAGTCGCATCTTGATAAAAGCCGTCGAAGCGAGAAATAACCGTTTTTAAGCAATTAAACGATATATGATAGTCACACATGTCTAGATATATGTTATTACAACTAATTTAAATCGAAATACCTACACACTTTTGTGAAATGATGACTTTATTACCCAAAGTACTACGATCACAAGTCCACGGGAGAGAAATTGGGTTGGCTTTAATAAGAGTCGTATCTTGACTAAGCGCGAAATAACTGTTTTAAAGCTGTTAAACTCTATATTATTGTTATTAATCTCAATTAGTTTGTATATTTTCAGGTAGCGGATACAGATTAAGCTAAGCTGACCGAATTAAAACATGGACGATCTTTGTTATATCTGAATACAATGGTTGACACATCAGGGCTTTCCCCAGGCCGTTTTAGCGCCCCGGTGCCGGGGTGCTTAGATTTTAAAATCTGTATCTCCGGGGCGCTTGATAATTATCTTGCACCTTGATCAAGGTAACGGGGCGCTTGTACTTCAGTCAGTAGACTAACATACCAGCTCAGCAGGAGATCAACTGATCAAAGACGCCGTACTGAAACTCGTGTGTCGGACACACTGTCCATTTATGACAGCCAATTAAAAGTCAATTAGACTACATAAACAATCGATAATTGCCTGGGGCAGCATGCATGACTGGCAATAAAGCAGATTAACCAATTAAATGCCCTGATTAGCATCAATTAAATGTCACTTCTTAAGGTGTGAAGTTGCCGATGATAAACAAAACTGTCTGCCATTAGGGTAGGGTTAAAAGTCAGGTACGATACGGCGTCACGGAATTTCGTTACCAGCGTAGATCGTTCAGAAATTTCTTAACAACGAAGATCATAAATGAAGTTTATATTAATCAATAATCATTCCTTTAACATATTTTGGGTCAAATCATGATAAAGAAGTCACCCTATTATTCTCAAGGTTAGAAACCACCAAATAAATTTGCTCTTTAGTTCAATGTAAAGTTACAATAGTAGGCCCAAAATGTTTGCATTTTTAGTCTATGGCCAGCAGGAAGACATATATCATTTTAAAGAAGTACCTTTAAGCTTCAAAATAATACAATAAAAAAGGGGGGTCATGTATCTTCTAAGAAAAATTTTGACCATCAAACATGGTCTACCTATTTTTACACATGTCCGGACTGATTCAATCCGGGTTTTACCCTATCCTACTTTCACTTTGGTATCAATGTAAGAATACCAAGATATTCCAGATTTTCCTGTTTCACTACATAACATACATATTTACAATGCCTTTAAACTCAATTTCATCACTCCAGTTCACTCTTGTCAAGAAATATCCCCATTTACAGGCAAGCCAAAGTTTTTTTAAGGACTACTTGAGTGTATCACCATTTGGTCCGCGTAGGCATTTGGTGGTTCTTTACCTTAAGACAACCTTTTTTGCCTTTTTAAGTGTTTTTTGCACTTTTTTCAATACTACTATGTATATGCAGCACAAAACAACCAATTCCAGACCAATTGGGCATGAATTCTGAAAAAAATGACTAATACGCCTATGCGCCTTTAATGAGAAATTTGGTCAGCGCCTGCCAGATGTCATGAATAGTGACTTTAAATATAGTTGTATTTGTGTACAAATGTTGCACTGAACACTAATTTTGCTTTAGATGATTAAAATTGTGCTTATTCTCCATATATAATCACAAAAACCCATGTCTGATATTAAAATAAGGTCAATATTGACATGAAAATGTCAGTTTTAGAAAAAAAAATTAAGACTTTTTTTGAAATTGTCATGATAAAAATCTAAATTTTCACTTTTTTAGACCAGTTACACAGAAAAAAGTGGTTAAAACCCAATCAGGAATGCATTTCCATACATTTAAATGCAAAAAAGTGAAAACATGCATTTAATGGAATTTTGCTCTTCTTTAGGTTAGAAACCACCAAATAAATTTGCTCTTTAGTTCAATGTAAAGTTACAATAGTAGGCCCAAAATGTTTGCATTTTTAGTCTATGGCCAGCAGGAAGACATATATCATTTTAAAGAAGTACCTTTAAGCTTCAAAATAATACAATAAAAAAGGGGGGTCATGTATCTTCTAAGAAAAATTTTGACCATCAAACATGGTCTACCTATTTTTACACATGTCCGGACTGATTCAATCCGGGTTTTACCCTATCCTACTTTCACTTTGGTATCAATGTAAGAATACCAAGATATTCCAGATTTTCCTGTTTCACTACATAACATACATATTTACAATGCCTTTAAACTCAATTTCATCACTCCAGTTCACTCTTGTCAAGAAATATCCCCATTTACAGGCAAGCCAAAGTTTTTTTAAGGACTACTTGAGTGTATCACCATTTGGTCCGCGTAGGCATTTGGTGGTTCTTTACCTCAAGAACGATTCAAATCATGGTCTGTATTTGTAACTTGCACAGTATTCGGACAACTTCTAAATTCGGATAAAGTGTGCTTCAGAGAATATAAGAATTATTGCTGCAAAATTATGCCACTTTATGTTGTAGTAAATGTGTTGACAGCAATTTAAACGTCTCATTTATTTTATAATTCTGTTTTGAGAGGTAAAAAAAGTGTATCATGTGTAGGCCTACTGTCATGTCATTCCTAGATTCATTCATGTGAATTAAGAACCATTCATTTTACAAACAATTTAAGCATTCATAATGAAGCAGTTCCTACACAAATGGGTTTGTTCCTGTTTCTCTAGTCATAATTATGTGGTGAGTGGTCCCACATAGGTTACTATATTGACGATGTAACAGAATGCCTGTAGCAGCACAAGGTTAACACATGTAAGTAAAAAACTGAAACTGCAAGGATCATTCCAACTTGAGAGTATAACTAGTGTCTGTGGTATTTTAGGTCGTCAAGACTGCACATAGTTATACCTGTGTGACAGGCTGTGTCATACTAGCAGAGATATCCTAAGCTATTATCAACAATGTTTTATGTACTAACAAGATAATGTGTCTAGCTATCTATTTATTTCCAAGTCCTTAGAATGTCTAAAATTTAACCATTTAAGTTGAACTTTGACATTTTTTTTTCGATACACGGAAGGGGCTTATACCCCCTCCCGCACCCACCCCCATAGTGGTTGCGCTTGAAAAAATTCCTGGGGAAAGCCCTGCACATATACACGTTCTAAAAGAATACACAAAAGAGAGAATTATTAATATAATGTATGTTTCTTATTGGTTATGTATGCAAATATTACTAATGATGAATAACTCATGGTCACATCAATGTATTCAGATATTTAAGCTCCCAAACCACGGCAAGGTGTCGTCCATATTGGGAGTTTATTATTTTGTTTTTTTTATATTTTTTTTGTTTTTGTTTTTAACTTATAAAAAAAATTATTATTAAGTAAAACCTCAATTCATGAGAAGTACTCATACCAGCCAAAATGTCGATGGTTAAGCAAAAATATGTTCAATTGTTCGTTTAACGTTAAAGTTAACCAAGTAGCTAAATCATTTTAATTTGATTGTTGAGCATTCTGATATAATTTTAAGTCCATCATTTATTGAGGTTTTACTTTTCTGTTTTGTTGTTTTGTGAGTGCACCCACTCCATTTTACATGTAGGGATCCATTCTAACTTTCGGACTTTTTCAATTTCGGAAAATATGTTATTTAAAATACAGAAACTCAATGAAGATCGGGGCGTTCATGTGGCACCCGCTGTCTACCCTGATTTCCATTAAGTATAACCCCTCTTATACAACCAACCCTCAGTGCAAAAAAATGTAGTGCTACCCCTGATCTGGATCCACACATGCATCGCGGGAAGTGTACGCTAAGGGCGTAGACCTGTAATCACAGAGTCGACCACTTCCCGTTATTCAAAACATTTTACTAATTTAGTTTAGAATTATGCATTCTTTTAAACTAATTTATCAAGCACATGTCATTACATATTATTATTTATTTAGCATGTTATTTACTAGTTAGCACCTTACTTATTTTAAATGTAAGGATCCATGATCAATTTCTGTCGTTTCCAATTTCGGGCAAATATTGTATTTAAATTTCAGACAATCAATGAAGATAGGGGATTTCATGATGCACCCCACTGTCTACCCAGACTTTAATTAAATATAACCCCTCTTATACAACCCACACCCAGTGCGAATTTATATGTAGTGCTACCCCTGATCTGGATCCACACATGCATCGCGGGAAGCGTACGCTAGGGGCGTAGACCTGCATTCACAGAGTCGACCACTTCCCGTTATTCTAAACATTATGACATTAATTATTTAGCACATTAATTACAAGTTAGCACATTAATTACAAGTAAGCACATTAATTACAAGTTTGTACATTACTTATTTTAAATGTAAGGATCCATGATCAATTTCGGTCGTTTTCAATTTCGGGCAAATATTGTATTTAAATTTCAGACAATCAATGAAGATAGGGGATTTCATGATGCACCCCACTGTCTACCCAGACTTTCATTAAATATAACCCCTCTTATACAACCCACACCCAGTGCGAAAATATATGTAGTGCTACCCCTGATCTGGATCCACACATGCATCGCGGGAAGTGTACGCTAAGGGCGTAGACCTGCATTCACAGAGTCGACCACTTCCCGTTATTCAAAACATTATGACATTAATTATTTAGCACATTAATTACAGGTTCCTACTTATTCTGCACTTATCATGATTTATTTAACGCATTAGTTACATATCAGCACTATTTTGATACCAGTAGATTCATTTCAAGGAGGTTTCATTATGTATAATTCCGGACTTTGTTTAGAGGTTGTTTCTACACAGCGGTTAAATAGGCTTAAGGAAATCCTGATATAGTTGTTATAGAGAGCATGTTGCAATACAGAGGGCCGCTCTGGAGAGATTCTACTGTATATTCGATATACGCTGCTGTCCATTTAATTTATATGATCCGTTCTCCGGGAAAACCACGATTTTTTCTCGAAAATAGAACTTTTCTGAAATAGGTCAGGATAAGAGATGAAGTTCTTAAAAATTGAATAAATAGACATACTATTTTTTATCATTTGACAGTCTTTTCTTAACATTCAGACATAACCATTATATAATGTCGTTAAGCCCGGTTTTCCAGGAGAATGGCCCATATATGTATGATTGTATCCTCACCTGTACGCATTGAAAGACATCTCATTATTTGCATGTATGCCTAATGGGTGAGATGAAGGTATAGTATATGTTCGGTATTTAATATTTAGCAGGTAATCATACAACAACACAATATGGTCCGTATATGGAAGTACATTTTGTAGTATTATTAAGTAATTTTACTCAAATTTAATATTGTGGTCAGGATATGATCAATGGTGTCCTGTATGAATAAAGAGTTTGCCTTATTTACAGTAGTACATCATAACTGTTTGAAGATAATAGAAGGTATGAAAACAATGCTTTATACTGTAATTATAGTGAACGCGTGTTCAGTGTCAAGTTGTCAACACCATTAATATGTTGATTAACTCCACGGCGCGTGCAAATTATGATTTTATCACGGCTATTATTAATTAATTACTATGCATCAATTAAATCGAAATTAAGAGTGATTGATGCCAAAGCTTGTACAAACACACTAGAATCACTATATATAGTTGATGTAAGCTCATTGAAAATTATAATTCCGAAAATGAGCAAAATCGCAATATTCGGAGATAGCTACGTATCCAGGTTAGAAAAGTACTGCAACGCCGACTTGGGGATACCAAAAGACAGCAAGTTCTTCGGTGTTGGCGGTATGAAAGCCAGATGCAGTCCTGAGTGGATGATTCACAGAGTATTCCAATACCAACCTCAAATCGTTTTCATCCATTTGGGTGGAAATGACATCCAGGTCGGTTCGACGCCCGAGAAGATAGTGTCTAACCTGTCCGATGTTGCAAGTAGATTTTCTGACCGGGGTATCTATGTGTACATTTGTACCATATTAACAAGGGGCAATTTTCAAAATCGCCCGGGTTGACCAGGTCACAATTCAACAAGCAACGGAAACGTATCAACAAGCTATTGTTCGAACGTTTCGGTTATTCCGGAGTATTCCAAATGAAAGATGTCCGCTTTCCATCCGGATATGCGAACGATCTTGTTCATTTTAATGATAAAGGTCAAGCAGAGTTCTTGCGAACTCTGAGAAGATTCATATGCAGTTTGTAATTGCTATGCAAAACGGCCCTTTTCAGGGCCACCATAACTGTAGAACGAAATACTATCATTTGATTGTCACAATCATTCACGACCAACACCCAATGTCAATTTATATGACAACGAGCGAGAGTAAATTATTGATTATTTATTAAATACATTCACCACAATACAAATTGACTGATCCTAAATTAAGTAAATACATGAAGTATAGTAACGTTTTGTTACTATACAGACATACATAATTATACACAGACTGTATGTCATAAACCTTATTACACAGTTGACATACACAGCATGTGGTCGCATTATCGGGGATTATAGCTGCAATAAACTAGTCGCATTACGTAATAGCGGTTGGTCGATATATATACAATATGAACACAGTGAGCTCCTTTAAACCGGAAAATCATAATTATTGTACTTTAGTCAGAGTGGTCGAAATATTATAGAAATATTTAACACTTTAACATAAAACACACAAAACCAGATAAATGTTGTAAAAACTATTGACTTAATGTAATAAGTGTGTTATGTTCTGATCTATTGAAAATAGCCCAAGGTATCGGACGGTAATACACGTATTACAGGTTAAAAGGTGTGAATGTGATCAATGACAATTGAAGGACTTCAACTTTTCTAACTCTTCAAACCAAATAGATAATACGTTTTGTTGGACTCCACTCTCCACTCGAATTAGTTATAAATTAAGTCATTATTTCACACATTTCGTTTTATTAGTTGTTTATACATATATTCAAATGACCAAAGTATATCGCTAAGTGAAGTTATTTAAATTAATATCGATGAATTGTTTTATTTCATGTTATTTTGCGATTCGACGGCTTTTGTCAAGAATCGACTCTTATTAAAGCCAAACCAAGTTCTCTCCCGTGGATTTGTGACCGTAATATTTTGGGTTATAAAGTCACAACTTTACATAATTTTGTTGATATTTCGATTTTAATTAGTTGTATATACATATATCTGTACTTGTGTGAAAAAAAAACAACGTTTAATTACCTTAAAACGATTATTTCTCGATTCGACGGCTTTTATCAAGATTCGACTCTTGCTAAAGCCAACCCAAGTTCTCTCCCGTGGATTTTTCGTCGTAGTATTTGGGGTTATAAAGTCATCATTTGACATAATGTTGTTGATTTTTCAAATTAAATTAGTTGCAAATTCATATATCTGGACATGTGTGACAATAATATAACGTTTAATTGCTTTAAAACGATTATAACTCGCTTCGACGGCTTTTACGAGATTCGATTCTTGTTAAAGCCAACCCAAGTTCTCTCCCGTGGATTTTTCGTCGTAGTATTTGGGGTTATAAAGTCATCATTTGACATAATGTTGTTGATTTTTCAAATTAAATTAGTTGCAAATTCATATATCTGGACATGTGTGACAATAATATAACGTTTAATTGCTTTAAAACGATTATAACTCGCTTCGACGGCTTTTACAAGATTCGACTCTTGTTAAAGCCAACCCAAGTTCTCTCCCGTGGATTTTTCGTCGTAGTATTTGGGGTTATAAAGTCATCATTTGACATAATGTTGTTGATTTTTCAAATTAAATTAGTTGCAAATACATATATCTGGACCTGTGTGACAATAATATAACGTTTAATTGCTTGAAAACGGTTATTTTTCGCTTCGACGGCTTTTGTCAAGATTCGACTCTTGTTAAAGCCAACCCGAGTTCTCTCCCGTGGATTGGCCATCGTACAGTTTTTGGACTATAAATTCATTATTTTACATTCTTTTTAAGATATTTCGGTTTTTATTATTGACAAATATACTTACATGGCAGTGGCTAGTCGTCCGGCACCGGACGACTAGACAGCGATATTAGTCGTCCGGCGCCGGACGACTAGACAGCGAAATTAGTCGTCCGTCATATTAGCAAACACTATGTACATTGGCTAGAGAACCGTCATTCTGGTTCTATGCATTAGGCATCTACCTTATAATAAAGGCTATAAGAAAATTCGAATATAGGCAAGACATGTCAATGCATTTCAATGCATTATCTGCACCCATTTTGTGACCGCCCGTGTAATCTCCGTACATTGGCCGCCATTTTGGAATGGTATAAACTGGCACGAATGAATGCTGAAATCGCTGTCGGGTTTTATGAAGCGCGACAAATATAGCTATGGTGCAGTTGTGTATTAGATATGGTGTAAGAAATAGAGTAGGGAAAAAAAGAGTGTTTCAATTACCATTTTATGAGGATGGTGAAAGTATACTACTTCATGCTGAAAAAATAAAATTGCTGTGTTAGAAGGTAATTGACAGTTTGGATTGTTACTGATTATATAATAGTGTGAAAACAATGTTGCCGTTAATTTTATCATGGTAGGCCCTATTGTATATTGTATTTAAATGAAAACAAATAAAAATTGTAAATTGTATTGTTTTGTATATATGTGTCATTAAAACTGCGAATAAAAAATAATTAATTGCCATATTAGCTTTGTTTGTGATACCTCGGCAAATTAACGGGTATACCAAACTGTCATCATTGGGTAAGTTTGCAAGTGATTAACAAATAAAAACACATACTAATTACTTAATGTGTTCAAACTGTCTCTTTAATCGTATTGTATCTTTTAAAGTTAAAAGGTCGGCACGTGTTGGAACTTAATCTTGTTTGCTCGAAGTTTTTCATGCAATGTCTGCGGTGGAATGTGAATTTATGCCTTACCGGGCTATATATGGTATTTATGGGTTGGAAAATATATCATTTGAAGTTAATTCATAATGGCTTCTGTGTCATTCTCTGTTGGAGATACATTCTCTTCATTCAAAGATTTTGAAAGTAAAATTGAGGAATATCAGAAAGTGAAATGTGTTCAGTTATATAGACGTGATTCACGTACGATAGAAATCAACATGGTTTCATTACTTTTAATGTTATTTATCCATTCATAACAAGATTCATCCTGTCATAACTGAACGCTCCCTGTTCTTCTTATTGTCATTTAACCATTTCTTCTACACCTCTATTACTTACTACTTATCATAATGAACATATCATAATGCTTAACACAGCATTACCATTTCAATCAACTTTGGTAATTTTCACACAATATATAGATCTCAAACCGATCTCATGCCGACAGCGATATCCGCATTCATTCGTGCCAGTTTATACCATTCCAAAATGGCGGCCAATATACGAAGATTACACGGGCGGTCACAAAATGCATCCAGATAATGCATTGACATGTCTTGCCTATATTCGAATTTTCTTATAGCCTTTATTATATGGTAGATGCCTAATGCATAGAAACAGAATGACGGTTCTCTATCCAATGTACATAGCGTTTGCTAATCGTCCGTCATATGACGGACGACTAATTTCGCTGTCTAGTCGTCCGGCGCCGGACGACTAATATCGCTGTCTAGTCGTCCGGTGCCGGACGACTAGCCACTGCCTTTTACTTATATACACATAAATGACCCCAAACGTAACGTATACATGCCTAAAAACCTTTTTTTTAACTTCGACGGCCTTCGACTGCATTAGACTGCATTCGACTGCTTTTAGTAGCACCGGTTGACAGGCGCATGGACAATTTACATAACAACTACTTGATGTAACTATTTCCCTATAAAACAAACCATTACCTGCTTGGTGACCAAATAAGAACTGGTGTTTTTGCAGCATTTACAGCTACAAATGAAGCTAAAACTGCTAATATTATTCTAATCATTTTGACGACGAGCGAAACTTCCGGTTAAAATCATATGACATAAGTACTTCCGGTTCCGGTGAGGGTACGGTATAAAATTTGGCGGTTTTGCTGATGACGAAGATAAAGATCGCTAGTCTGGATTACCTCCCCTAACACTACTAAAATGCAATAGTACCACATGGAACCAGCTAAATCGAAACGCTAGTTGTTGCGTTATAATATTTTTTGACACATGTTAACGAGGCATTTTTCTGAAATTAATTAACAAACAGTGCTCTTTGACAAGCAACTGGCAATCTCAAACAAGGACTATGAAATCAATTAACAACGGACTACAAATCAATTGATCAATATCTACAAAATCAATAAATCAAAGACAACAAAATCAACTAGAACTGTCGCCATTCGGCAGACTTATAAAGCGGGGCTACGTTTTAATACTGTTATTTAACTTTTGAGACTAAAGGCTGCTATAACTATGCAGTTCAGCAGTTCAGCAGTTTTACTGTTGTAACTAGGTCATTCAGCGTAGGCATTCCGCCTTTTGGTTGCTGTATATTGTCTACTAGGTCATACAGCTAGTTATAATTTATTATACTTTTCGACAGCTTGGACTTGGGCGGTTCTGCGCTTGTTTAGTTGGGAATTGTGCTTTGTGTGTTTTTAATTCCAAACATACATCGACACCGTAAAACTACCATCTGCCTGGAGAAGTGCCAACGTTTCGCCAGAAAACCCTAACCAGTATGACATGTAAACTTCTAGAGCACATTATCTGCAAACACATACTCGACCACCTTGAGCGGTATGATAAACTTACATCTCTCAACCATTTTTTCAAATCCGGCCACTCCTGTGGAACTCAGCTTCTAACCACAGTACATGATCTCCTACAACAAAACGACAACAAACCCTAGACCGACATGCTTATCCTAGATTTTTTAAAGCGTTCGAAACAGTATCACATGAGAGTCTCCTGCACAAGATGTCCTTGTATGGAATAGACAGCAACATAAACAACTGGCTACGGGAATGTCTTACCAACATAACCATGAAGGTAGTAGTAGATGGTAAATCATCCAAACGTAGTCTGTAAATTGTGTACCGGTATCACGTTTTACTTCATTTCCGCTTCAAGTTTGTTTTCCATTCTATGCTTAAGCATCCTCATAAATCAGTGGTTCGTCAAGTTCACAGACTATGATATCACAGATGAAGAATACTCTGGTGAACGAAAATGATGTTTAAGATGAATGCCGGTCTCTTTCCACCAGGTTATTGCCATAGGCATATGTGTTCGACTCTCCGTAAATAAATGATTGTCACTGCTAGCCCGGAATACTAAAAAAACCGGGACTACCAGTGACAAGGGCAAATCATTAATGACTGCGAGTTGAAACTATAGGCCTATGGTAATTGCCCGTCTTATACATATGTACAACTATGTAATCGGCATACATCGCCGTTCTCTATAACTAATCGCGACTGACATTGGATGTATAGTACAACCTCTCCAGGGTGACCCTCTTTAGAGTAACAACCTCTCTATAACAACACATTCAACATTTCCCTTAGGTAATATTTACTCTAAAATTAACCTCTGTTAAGCATCCTCATACAATAGTGGTTAGTCAAGTTCCCAGACTGGAAATCACAGGTAAAGAATACTCTGCTGAACGAGAATGCTGTAGAGCAGCAACCTCTACACAAAGGCCATTATTTGCAGATTCCAAAGGGTGTTGCTCTCCAGAGGTTGCACTGTATTATAATGTGCCATATTATACTGTAACCATGCACCAAATACAATTTTATAATGATGCAAGTTAACATGTGCATGTTTACATTGTTTGTGTATACAGTACCAACATTTTTCAATCGTGAAAGCTCGGCCATTTCCGTTTGTCTCCGTCAATTACACTATTGCAATGCGTAAAGGCCGAGGTGATCAGAATGCAACATTTGTCTCATTATTGAGTTTCACAGTGAAATGCCATCATTCATAATTTGAGCATCTTATGCTTCCTGTTTCATGCCATAGTACGTATAAATGAGGTACGTGTCAACCTTCTTTTATATAATTATATAATTACGTATTGTCCACTTTATAGTTAAAAATAATAAAGATAATTACAGAAATATTTTTGTGACTGCGTATTTTCGTTAACTGTTCGTTTCAATGGATGTCCTTGTTGGTTTATTGTTGTTCTTGTTGGTTTGTTGCTGTTCTTGTTGGTTGGTTGTTGTTCGTATAGTTTAACAACTTAGAGGTCATTCATTATCTTATTAACATCATTTGCTATAAGTAAACAGATGTTTTGATGCCGAATTCTAAAAATGTTTTTTTCACAGTCCTCTTCTGTTTCAAATTGGTCAGACACTAGGTTCTTTTTGTGAATAACTAACAAAAACACGAGAAAACTCTGTTGGTATAGTAATCATTATTAATTTGTTCATGTACTAATGATTATACTGGTTTGCAATGCAGATAGATTATTTTGGTGAGACCAGACTCTAGGAATGAGATACAAATGTAGTTTGGTCTGCCCCAGCATCGATCATATAACCTCTCATTAATAGGATATTTTTACAACTTTGCATCAAAACATATATCAACTTGTAGCAAATGATCTAACCAAGACATTGTGTTTTTACTGGCGTCTATTTTACATCAAAACATATATCAACTTGTAGCAAATGATCTAACCAAAAAAGTGTGTGTTTGTGCTGGAGTCTATCATTCAATTTTTATAACCAAGGGCTCTCCGTCTTTATGTTGTTTATCTGGTTGCTGGCAGCTTGTGTCCTGGTTGCTGGCAGCTTGTGTCCTGGTTACTGGCAGCTTGTGTCCTGGTTGCTGGCAGCTTGTGTCCTGGTTGCTGGCAGCTTGTGTCCTGGGTGCTGGGTACTGTTCTATAAAGCACTTACGGAAATCTTAAACTTACGTTCAAATTTAAATGCATTGAGCTTTTGAACAACGAGGAGAAAGATTGTTCAATATTAATTATTTTTCAGTAAAGAAACCCCTACAAACAATGCATATATGTCGCCTTATACGTAGGTTTTAAAGAATAATTAAGAATTTAAATTTTAACGCATGTTTACACTTTACGTAAATGCTTTGATAAAGCGGTACCCATGTGTCTCGTTTGTAACTTACTATTACATGTATATACTATTTATATAAATGCTCTCCTCTGGCATTGTTCAATATAAATGCACATGTAGTAAAATGACAACACACAAACAAATAAAACGCAAATTATTGATCTGATTATTTTATTCAGAAGGCTTGTGATAACGACAATTCAATGCAATTCAATTTATTAGCAATTCAATTTATTGACAATTTATTAGCAAATAACGTGATAACGACATAATGTTTCTTTAATGATTTTTCCAATTAAAATAAATAAAACTGTCTGGATGTTGGACTTCTAATAAGTTGGAGTTTTTCCCCAGCAACATCACATACCAATCAGTTGTTAAATATCCATACGATTTACATCGGAACGCCCTTGGATTGGCAGTGCTGTCGTTACTCTACAAATAAAGTCAATATACATATAATAATGCGTTCTTAAATTTATATTTCTTTTACAATAATGAGTGTTTCGGCTTTTATAAATATTTTCATACAGTAAAATAACTCTATATTCAGTCTGACAATTAATATCCGCAATCAGCAAAGGGGTCATCATAGAGAGTTGTTGCAAAAATGGCGGATTCATACGCAAATTTTGATAAATAGCATTAAAATAGTGAACTAGATTAACTTCTCATTTATAATTATACCATCAAAAATGGTACACACTGTGTATAAACCAAATCAACGTATTCCTTATTGTGATAACCGGGAGTTGAATCGTTTATACACTTTGATATCAGTACAGTGATTGATATAAGCTGTATCTAGTTAGTTTCACTATCAACCTAAAATAAACTAGTATAGACAACCACATTAAACATATTGATTAGGATTAAGTACAGTTGATTGCTTAAAGATGATAATATTTAAATAATAAACTTTTATTGAACGATGAAACATCAATTAAGCCAAGGGCGTATCTGCCATGGCTGCTTAATTGATGTAATCAACCACTAATGCAGGTTAGACGGCAAACACAATTACTTATATCGCCTTCTGATCTGTTCAATCCCAGATGCACTTCAATTTTCCATTTTTGAATACCAAACACGTTCCATTCCGGTTGCCTTTGTGACAATACTACAAATATATGTACACAGATACAATAAATGCATTCGATTATTTTAATAATACTGTGGAAGAGTTTTTAGTTGTTCGAAAGATCGTTAAAAATACAGCTACGTTTTTAATTTATACATGTACTTCCTCAGCATGCATTCATTCGAACAACTCAATGACTTTCAGCGCTTTGATTTTTACCTGTCAACACTAACATAACGGTAGCTGCACACTATATATTAGTAATCCTTTCCTTTCTGGAGATAACTTATCTATAGTATACACCTACCGTGAAGTTATGTACTTTTGACAGGTCAATAAAACGCTACAAATAACATAATTACATCCCTTGCACAATTTAACAAAGTTGCTTCAAAATTAACTCAATAGCAGAACCTCACAGCAATGGGCTAAATAATTGACCAAATTTCATTGGTGTTTTTACATACCAATAAAATTGTTTTGACCAACCAAGGGGCAGCTTGGAATTCAGTGCATGCCTCTTAAATGACGGAAACGATAATATCGCTAAGGTTGGATTTTTTCTTGAGTTGTGCAGGCAAAACAATACATATAATAAGATATGTCGTCTTACTAAAGTTTCACAAAAGAATTAAGTGTTGACAAGTTAAATCTAGCGAGAAACAGTGAGTGGTGATAGAAAATGTAGTAGGCGTCATTTTTAATATTTTCCTAATCTGATCTGATTTTGTGCTAGTTTTGTACATTTCTGTCTTATTTCACACCCGAAGTTTGTTTGAATTTGTGTTGCGTGTAAATGGACTATCCTTCTATGCAACAGCTAGAGGTGTTTTCCTATATCGATTACGGGTTTCGAGATCTTTGTTGAATATAAAATACCACTTTCAAGGTACAAAAAAATGTACTTCCTTCATGGTATAATATGATGTAAGCACAACATAAACTAAATAGGAGTCCATACATTGATCAAATTCCTCGTAAGCACGTCCTTCGCATATGTTGTTACCCGTACAAGGAATTATGGTAGCAAACACAAGGTCATGTGATACTGCTAACTTGCTAAGGAACACCGACCGACATCGGAATAAAACAAGTCCGTGTCAACTCGTTTTCAATTCAAACAAGTTTATGCATTCACATTCATATGTTATGTTTATGAATGAGTATATTTCTGATAAATGAGCTCGTTAATACAGTTTATATTACTGCCTTATAACATTTGTTGAACACTGATCGCAAAGTACAAATTGATTTTACTCACGCTACCCTCTCCATCTTTACAATTGACGTTCGTATTTCCGCCACCTCCGCCGCCACCTCCGCCGTTCCCTCCGCCGCCACCTCCTACGTTTAACTTGCACAGCAGTTTGCACCCGGGTGCATCCGAGTTAGTTTCACAGACGGCCTTGTTCCACATGCATGTTCCATTTGTGTTGTTGTTCTTTATACATTCCTACAAATACCATTGATGCATTTAAAGCCACATTAGGCCTTAAACGGCTATTTTCAAAAAGCAATAACTTGCTAACCTATTTGAAGAGCCATGAATTTTGAGCACTTCAGGTGAGTCCTAAAGGCGGAAAACACAATCAGATGGAAGAAAACGAAATACAACCTCCAGTTGGTTTGTTTAAAAAAATGAATTGTAAACAAAAAATGCACAATTTATAATCTAAGGGAAGCAACTTTTGCAAAATTAGTACAAAAAATCATGCATTTTGTTATCCGTACATTTTACTTAAATTTGATTTTTTGGAAAATTATTTCGACAGATACATTTAACATTCTCTCGTCAATTATTGGTCATTTGTGAATATATGCTAATTCTTTGTTATTAGTCTATTTACTGGATGATCGGAAAAAGGCCTTGTGAGAGATAATGTGGCTTTAAACAATTTATCATGATAACTTTGAAAATGATTCAAACCCAATTATTACTCAAGAATCAAGTATCACAAATGGTTTTATGACAACCCTATACCATTTGTTTAAAGCAAATCTGCATATAAACATACCTTTAGCAATTTACATACTTAAAAATGGCCTAGGTAAACATAGACACATACATACACTACTCAACACTTATAACCGATCACTTCATATGTTAATAAAATTCCAGTAATTTAGTATCTCATTAATATTCTGACGATCGTAAATGTATAAGCCAGGTGTAAACAACATAAAAATAAAACTTAAGCCTTATTCTACTATTTCTAAACATAATTATTCCATATAATTGACAACCACTCTCAAAACCATAAAAACACAATTATTGGATTAATTGCAATGTGGGTATCCCTTTTTTAACATGAAACATGATAAACAATAACTTTATACGGATGATAAGATAACAATAAAAGCATATCACAAAGCTTTACTGCGAAAGGTTGTTTGTTCGAGAAAAGTGAAACAAATTAAAATCATCGACGTTTACGATTTAGCTGGATTTTCAAAGTGACAATGTAATTCACCATAGGGAACTCAGTGTCGCCTATAAAAATAAAACGCACTTTTATTTTGATTTAATTCAGTTTGAAAGATGAGAATTGACACAAGAAGAAGTGTATGAAATTTGAATTATCTATCACCACGCGTTATGACTATTTTGAGAAATTATTTTTCGTTCTAATTTCAATTGAAAGGGTGGTAATTTCACATTTGATTTCATTTCCTAATTTTCAAAGCTGCACAGATTTATCACGTGTAATTATATAAGCACTGTTTTATGTTTTTCTGTTTTGGCGATCAACATTGAGTAAACATTTGTAACATTGTTTTGCATTTCCTCAGACAAACGTTAAATTTCACATAAAAACTGGGTTTTTTTATTAACAACGAGCAATAACTCCACATGGTTGACGACGCTACATAAAACATGAACATTTATTGCTAAAGAGCATATAATGACGATTGAGATAAGTACCGATATTTTTCTTTATTTCCATGAACAAACATTTTCGAGTTTGAAAAGTGATCGGTTATAAGTGTTGAGTAGTGTATAGCAAAGCAACATACATATCAACCAAAATAAAAATTGGGAATAACAGTATTTAGATCTTATGAAGCAGCGATCATTGACAGTCTTTCCTGTCAACTCAAACGGCGGTCCGAAAATTTCATCACCTTTTACACCCTGTATCATAACTATTAAGAAACATCAGGTATTGTTAGTCGAATTGATATAAACAAGTTGAGGCGCATACGACATTTTACAAAAGCTTATTGTATAAGTAAGTAAACTAAAACTTTATTTACATCGCCCATAGACATCCCATCACAAGCATCATGAGATGCCAATGCCAGTGAAACCAGACCGACCAACACACTCTGTAATAAAATAATATTCTCATCTGTTAGTGTGGTTCATATTGTCAAACTTGTGTTAAAGACCATGCATTTGCGAAAAAGAGTACTTTCACAAAATTCGTTTGCAAAAAACCATACCGGTAGTTTTATCTCCCATTATTTTCAATAATATTACACCTATTAAGAGCAAGTCAACAACGAAAACAATTATTTGCCTGTCAGTCCAGTACCCATCGCCATGAGGGTATGAGATAAGAGAAGTCAGTGTTTGTCCGTCTCAATGTTGAACCTCAAGCAAAAAATATATACAAGTAATGGGACTATTAATTTTGGTATGCCTCGATCATGGAGCAATACCTGGACATCCGCACTAAAATATACTGAAAAGCTTTCGAAGAGTTATTGATAATTGCACACCACTGTAGTCTTCGTGTAATAAGATACAAGCATTAAGTATCCGGATACTAGTATTCGTATTATTTAAGCCGGGTTTCAAGCATTAAATGTCCGGATATTCGTATTATTTAAGCCGGGTTCCAAGCATTAAGTATCCTGATATCCGTATTATTTAAGCCGGGTTCCAAGCATTAAGTATCCGGATATTCGTATTATTTAAGCCGGGTTCCAAGCATTAAGTATCCGGATATTCGTATTATTTAAGCCGGTTCCAAGCATTAAGTATCCGGATATTCGTATTATTTAAGCCGGGTTCCAAGCATTAAGTACCCGGAGATTAGTATTATTCAAGCCGGGTTCAATAAGATTTTTAGTGGCCATTTTAATACTGTAAGCTTTAAAGGTTTGTTGACATTAAAATCTATATTTTCGGTTTGGCATGAAGGCAAATAAAACCTATGAATCGGATTAGTTTTGTGCTTATTCTGACGTTGGCTTAAATAAGTACTGAGATAGAAATACTGAGATTTTTGCACTGTTTGAAAACAATATCAAATACACTATTATCTTTTGGTCTCCGTTGGTTATAAGCACTTACAGTATACACTATGACATACTGTAAAACCATTAATATTCGTGGGGGATTAAATTAATTAATAAATTAATATGTAAATTGACAAAGTGCAAAGTTCGTTTTACCAGTACATGTATATGAGTCTAGGATTTTTAAAGTTTACTTACATCATAAACCATAATTATTTTTTATCAGACTGTCCATTCATTACCAGATCATAGCATATTACGTTTCTAATAACACAACTAACAGTATTCGTGATTTAAACTGCGTATGTCCTAATATCTGGGTTTAACCAGCTTCCACTAGTTGTACATACAGGTATACTAGTATACTCATCAATACACTAAATTGTATGTGTTAAATAAATATATCAACAAAAGAAATTACAATGTTTTATGCACAATATTATGTAAACAAATGACTGACCTGAATAAACAAGTTATAGTTGCATCATTATCCTATTGTAATATGAACAATTACGCTCCAGCGTACAAGACACTTACTGTATTTACTGTATACATGTGATAAATGTCGACAGTATACATATTTTCAACGGAATTATATATACAATGTTATACATTAAGATAAAGCGCAAACTAATTTCTAAAATCAATACACAACAAGTAAGAGATGGACAATAGAATATCACTCACAAAGAAACAAATCAGCAATGATATGAAACAGTAAATGACTTACCACAACAGCAAACAATACAATAGCTCTCTTCATCATTGGAGTTATTCGTTTTGATAATTCAAAGTCGAATTGATTTCAGCGAGGTTTGGTGTTCAATTTATACATTTCAATGCACGTACTTTTTCTTAAGATACTGCGCATTAATGACCATATGTTGCCTACTTCATGTAACGAGGCCCTGACTTCACCAAACTCCTCATATTGATAACGATATGCGTTGCAACAGAGCACAACGGCAATGGAGATCGCTGCGTAGGAGTTTGTGCGTTCATATAATATATTTGCATGATTTTATAGAACATAATATTGTCGTAAAGCCTGTTTTCCTTAGCTGTTGGTGTTTAATTACAGTCAAAGTTGAATGCGATGGTTATACATACAACTGCGGCTGATGCTTTGATTGGGTATCATTCTTTCCTATGTTTGCGCTCGACCGAAACAGACGTACTGCGTGGTCGTTTGGTTTTATCCCTGCCTAATTGGCAAATGACCTTCTGCTTCGAGGAAAGAGACAACACTTTTGTGTGATACAAGGAATCCGGGCGCGCTACCATAGCCCTTTCCGAGATTCGAACCAGGGACCTCCAGTTTGGTAGATAAGAGTGCTAACCACTAGGCTACCATTTCATCCCTTTTTCCCTATGATTTCGGTAACTGTCTTATGACGTATTTCTGCCAGATTTATTCCTTTATATGAAGAAAACAATACCGTCAATATTTTGTCTCTTTATAACATACATGTACATTGTATATTTGTATTGTAATGTAAACTTTATAAGATTCCCCTAAAATGCTTCTTGACTGATAGATAACTGAAATACTGTCTGTAATTTCATTATTTAGATGAATCAGAATGCAACACAGGTCCACCATTTTATACACACATGACGGTTGAAACCCCAGTGGCCAATAGAAACAGATTCCGAAAATGCCCTGTACAGACCAGCCAATCAGAAATCCAGATTCAGTATGTACCATTGTCACGTGACCGTAAAGGTGAATTCAACAATGTTAAATGGCTGCTTCTTGGAAAGTACTATGATTAGTTATCAACTTTTGCCTTAAATATGTAGAAGGGTTTAGGTAATTGTTTCAATATTAAAGAAAACCTTACGTACTGGTGGTGTTTTAACATTAATAGATTGAAAATAATAAGAATGTATTGTCCACGGATTGGATGCACCATACCCGGGCCTCTCTGTCATTAGCAAGATGACTCAGAATATGGTGACAAAGAAACATATTGCCTGCCTTGAACGATATTTAAAAGTTTTTCTTTGTCTTCAAACTCGGTTTCAAACACCTGGTGCATGCATATTGCTCATGCTGGTTAACACACATGTACATCCATGGTCATAGCTAATAAACAAATGTACACGTAATATGAAGACATATCCCACCCATACGCTCTCCATACGAGCATTGCTGATCCTAGTTCACCTAACCGCTTTCCATACAAACATTGCTGATTCCCGTCCACACAACCGCTCTCCATACAAGCATTGCTGATCCTCGCCCACCCAAACGCTCTCCATACAAACATTGCTGATTCCCGTCCACACAACCGCTCTACATCCAAACATTGCTGATTACCGTCCACACAACCGCTCCCCATACAAACATTGCTGATTCCTGTCCACCCAACCGCTCTCCATCCAAACATTGCTGATTCCTGTCCACTCAACCGCTCTCCATACAAACATTGCTGATCCTCATCCACCCAATCACTCTCCACACAAACATTGCTGATTACCGTCCACACAACCGCTCTCCATACAAGCATTGCTGATCCTCGCCCACCCAATCGTTCTCCATACAAACATTGCTGATTCCTGTCCACCTTTAGAACCGCTCTCCATCCAAACATTGCTGATTCCTGTCCACCTTTAGAACCAACCGCTCTCCATCCAAACATTGCTGATTCCTGTCCACCTTCAGAACCTCTTTCCATAAAACATTGCTGATTTCCGTCCACCTTACCGCTCTCAATACAAACATTGCTGATCCTCGCCTAACCATACGCTCTCAATACTAACATTGCTGACTCCTGTCCACGAAACAGCTCTCAATATAAACATTACTGATCCTCGCCCACCAACAATCCGCTCCCCATACAAATATTACGGATCCCTGACTACCCAACCGCTCTCCATACAAACATTGCTGTCTCCCGTCCACCCAACCGCTCTCCATACAAACATCGCTGACTCGCTTCCACCCAATCGCTTCCAATTCAAGCATTGCTGATCCCAGTCCTTCCAACCGCTCTCTGTACAACTATTGCAGACTCCCGTCCACCCAACCTCTTTCAATACAAACATTACAGAGTCCTGCCCACCCAACCGCTCCCAGTACAAACATTGCTGATCCACATCCACCTAACCGCTCCCCATACAAACATTAATGATCCCCGTCCTTCCAACACCACTCTCTAAACAAACATAATTGATCCCAGTCAATCCAACCGCTCTCCATACAAACATTGCTGACTCCCGTCCATCCAACCTCTTTCCATACAAAAATTGCCGAGTCTCGTCCATCCAACCGCTCCCTGTATAAACATTGCTGAGTCCCGTCCATCCAACCGCTCCCTGCATAAACATTGCTGAGTCCCGTCCATCCAACCGCTCCCTGTATAAACATTGCCGAGTCCCGTCCATCCAACCGCTCCCTGTATAAACATTGCCGAGTCCCGTCCACCCAACCGCTCCCTGTATAAACATTGCCGAGTCCCGCCAATCCAACCGCTCCCTGTATAAACATTGCTGAGTCCCGTCCATCCAACCGCTCCCTGTACAAACATTGCTGAGTCCCGTCCATCCAACCGCTCCCTGTATAAACATTGCTGAGTCCCGTCCATCCAACCGCTCCCTGTACAAACATTGCTGAGTCCCGTCCATCCAACCGCTCCCTGTATAAACATTGCCGAGTCCCGTCCATCCAACCGCTCCCTGTATAAACATTGCCGAGTCCCGTCCACCCAACCGCTCCCTGTACATGTATAAACATTGCTGAGTCCCGTCCATCCAACCGCTCCCTGTACAAACATTGCTGAGTCCCGTCCATCCAACCGCTCCCTGTACACACATTGCTGAGTCCCGTCCATCCAACCGCTCCCTGTATAAACATTGCTGAGTCCCGTCCATCCAACCGCTCCCTGTATAAACATTGCTGAGTCCCGTCCATCCAACCGCTCCCTGTATAAACATTGCTGAGTCCCGTCCATCCAACCGCTCCCTGTATAAACATTGCTGAGTCCCGTCCATCCAACCGCTCCCTGTATAAACATTGCTAAGTCCCGTCCATCCAACCGCTCCCTGTACAAACATTGCTGAGTCTCGTCCATCCAACCGCTCCCAATACTCACATGTCTGTTCCCCGTCCACCCATCGATTAAGAGAACCGATAGTTGGACGGGGAATAGATACTGCTGATGGTATTTGGATGATACAGGTTGGTCACTAACATTTACGGCTGATGGTATTTGGAGGGTACAAATTGGACACTGACATTTACGGCTGACGGTATTTGGAGGGTACATATTGGACCCTAACATTAACGGCTGATGGTATTTGGATAATACGGGTTGGCCCCTGTCATTTACTGCTAATGGTATTTGGAGGGTACAAATTGATCCCTGACATTTCTACGGCTGATGGTATTTGGAGAGTACCGATTGGACCCTGACATTCACGGCTAATGGTATTTGGAGGGTACAGGTTGGACCCTGACATTCACGGCTGATGGTATTTGGAGGGTACAAATTGAACCCTGAAGTTTACGGCTGATAGTATTTCGAGGGTACAAATGAACCCTGGCATTTCTACGGCTGATGGTATTTGGAGAGTACAAATTGAACCCTGATATTTCTACGGCTGGTGGTATTTGGAGAGTACAGATTGGACCCTGACATTTACGGCTGATGGTATTTGGAGGGTACTGATTGCACCCTGACATTTACTACTGATGTTTTCCGATACAGCTAAATGTCTGCCAAATGATTGTATGAAGCGTACAGTATGTGTGTTATGGTGCCTGTGCTTGTCACTCTCGCTTTCAGCCTCATCACTGGATAGCAGCTTGCTGCGAAAAGGAAGCCGAGTGCGCAAGTCTTCCCTACAAGTTATAACCTATCATACAATAAGACCTATGTAACCCCGGAAATGGGAACATCCTAAAGGTAGTAGACGGTTAACTGGGTACCCTGCGGTCCCAGGCGGGTGGAAGCACAAGGTCTCGGAGGAGTCCATGTCCTTAGATGTATGACATGCATCGGCATGTGGATATGTTCTGCGGCCAACAAACCTAGTCCCCGCTATGGGTCAAATAGCACCACTGCCTTGTGGATGACTTGGGAAAGTCAAAGGCTATGGAAATAAACACAGACAGAAAATTCGGGTAGATGCAACTCGTGAGCAGGGTAAATGCAAGCATCTATGGGAAGGACAACCCAGATATATAACCTGGTCCACCGGTATGGAGGTTTGGCGTAGGGTTAACAATCCCACCCTGTAAAACTGTTACAGAAACTGCAATGAACTTAACACACTCCTGACCAAAACTGTGATACAGGAGTCAGGGGTAGGACCGAGAATCTGTTAGGACCCAATACTACAATACACATTGGAGCTTGGAATGTACGAACCATGTTTAAAACTTCCAAAGCTGCACAAGTCATCAAAGAAATGAAGACATACAACATTGATGTACTAGGAGTTAGTGAAGTCCGTTGGACAGGGTCATGAAGACAAAGAATGAAACAAGGACAAACATATCAATGGTGTAGCCGTAATCATATCAAAAAAGAAAGCAAATACACTGTTAGAATGGAAGCTTGTCAATGACAGACTCAACTCCGCTCACAGCAAAATGACCATCATCTAATGTAATGCCCCTACTAACGAAGCTGAAGAGGAGGGCACAGATGATTGGTACGATCTACTACAAACTGTGATAGCAAAGGTACCACAACATGATGTGCTGTTAGGTATTGGACATTTAAATGCCAAAGTTGGAAGTGATAACACCAATTGTGAACGAGTGCTAGGAAGACACGGATGTGGAAACATCAACGATAATGAAGAAATACTTGTAGGACTATAACAGAATAACAATTTAGTAGTAGGCAACACCATATTCCCACACAAAGACATACATAAGCTAACATGGAAATCCCCTGATGGCAGAACAACAAACCAGATACATGTAGATTATAATCATTATCAATGGCAAATGGAGAAGATCATGCAAGATGTTTGAGAATACCGTGGGGCTGATGCTAAGGAGGGATACAGCTAGTCAGCGCAAGAAACAGCTAGGTATATCAAAGCTCCGATCACCAGAAACAAGCAAAATCTTCACATTGAAACTAAAAATTCGATTCAATGCCCAGGCTTCAGATAAGATGTGGAAAGCAAATGGTTTGACATCATAATCACCTAAATGTATCTTGAAACAGCAATGACTGTGATAGGCTACAAACAGAAAAGAAACAAAGAATGGCCCACCCCAATACTTGGGAACATATCAATAAGCGGAAACAAATTAAAGAGAAACCACTATCTACCCCAAGATTGCAAGGAAAGATACAGAAAGACTACAGGAGCGCAGACAAAGATGTTAAGAAAAGTGCAAAGAAAGTTAAGAAGCCATTCCTTGAACAACAAGCTAGTGAAGCAGAGTCAGCAGCAGCAAGACGAGAAATGAATGCAGTATATAAGATCACCAAAGGTCCCTGCGGAAATACTAACATACCCCATCTAATGTAAAGGACAAACAAGGAAACATCTTAACTAACGAAGAACAAGCAAACAGATGGGTAGAGCACTTGAAAGAAGTTCTAAACCATCCCGACCCAGAAGAACCAGCAAGCATTCTCCCACCAAATACACAGCTTGATATTGACACCAGTATTCCAACAGAAGCCGAAATACTGAAAGCCATCAAGTCAATTAAAACAGTCAAGCCCCTGGAATAGACCAGATACATGCAGAACTACTTAAAGCGGACACCATCACGGCTACGAAGATATTCTTTAACATATTCAAAGATATATGGGAAAATGAAATCATCCCTGAAGACTGGACAAAAGGCAGCGTCATCAAACTACTAAAGAAATGTGGCTTAAAATATGCGACAACTGGCGAGTAATCACACTACTGTCAACACCCAGTAAAGTCTATTGCAAGGTACTGCTACTAAAATGGAAACAGCCATTAACAACATGCTGAGAGAAGAGCAAGCTGGCTACAGGAAGGATAGAGGCTGCAAAGACAAGACTTTCACACTTCGTAATATCATAGAACAATGCATGGAATGGATGCACCCCGTCTTCATAAACTTCATTGACTTCAGAAAAGCATTTGACAGTATCCACAGAGAAACGTTTTGGAAAATTCTTCACTCATACGGCATGTCATCAATATCATCAAGAAATGTGATGACAAATTAGAATGCAACATCATATTAGACAACACCCACAGGACTGTATTATCTCACCCATCCCCTTCCTAGTCATAATGAAGCAAAAAACAGCTGACAAACCCCGGGGTATGCAATGGACTCTCATATCTCACCTGGAAGACCTTGATTTTGACATAGCCACTCTATCTTCAAACAGGACAAACATCCAAGAACAAACCAACCAACTGAACAAGTTTGCGTCCCAAACAGGGCTCAAGCACCTCAAAGACCAAAGTTATGTGCATTAATGCGACACCTGAAGCCCAAGTAAATGTAGACAACACACCACTTGAAGATTTCACATACCTTGGCAGCCTGATCAGTAAAGATAATGCAGCAAATAAAGACATGAAATCAAGAATTGGAAAAGCTAGAAACTCCATTGTCACCTTAAGACCAATTTGGAAATCAAGTCAGTACTCGCTAAAGAGTAAAGACCAAAATAAAACTATTCAATAGTAATGCAAAATCGGTGCTTCTATATGGATCAGAATGCTGGCGAATAATACCAAGTGGCATAAAGAGAATAGAAGGTTTTTACATTGGATGACTACGCAAGATATGTAAAATTTTCTGGCCAAAACAGATCTCGAACAACGAGCTATTTAAGAAAACTGGATGCTACAACATATCCATTGAAATCAAGCAGAGAAGGCTGAGATGACTAGGTCATGTGCTCAGAATGGAACGGTTCCAACTACCAAAGGTTGCTCTACGATCGACACCTCCTGGGAAAAGAAAACCTGGCAGGCCAAAAATAACATGGCGAAGAACTTTAATAGCCGAACTTACTGAAATGGGACTACCGTTGGATGGGCACAGAAAGCAGCCAAAGACAGGTCAAAGTGGAGAGGGATCATTGCAGCCTTATGTCCCACCGTGGACGAAGAGGATTAAGTAAGTAAGTAAGTATTTGGAGGATACATATTGGACCCTGACATTTACGGCTGATGGTATTTGGGGGGTACAGATTGGAGCCTGACATTCACATCTGGTGGTATTTGGAGGGTACAAATTGAACCCTGACATTTCTACGGCTGATGGTACTTAGAGAGAACAGATTGAACCCTTACAATAACGGCTGATGGTATTTGGAGAGTACAGATTGGACCCTGACATTTACGGCAGATGGTGTTTGGATGGTACAGATTGGACCCTGACATTTACCGCTGATGGTTTTCCGATACAGCTACGTTGTCGACGAATTAGTGAGGTCCAACTGTCATTAACACCATGTCCGATATCGACTTGATCCATAGTCGGTTAATATTCTTGACCTTTCAATGTATTGGTACAAGCAAGTACATGTGCATGCATATTGATTCGGGTGGATAGTTGTTGATAGTTCGAACGTTATTTGAGCTGAGGTTTAATCTTGAACTTACAAATCCTTAATATCAGGCACGAGTCAACCTTCCTCTATGTATATATTGTCCACTTTATAGTAAAAATACAAAAATATTTCGCAATTTTGTTAAACTTTGTTCATTTTGTATGTGCCATTCTGCAATTTGTTGTCCAACACCAAGGCTGCTTCGTATCTTTCAAAATTGCATATACACTATATATTATATATGTTGTAGATTGTCCTTGTGGTGTGTTATGTCCGGTTGTTATTTTCAATTCACCTAGCTCTCGTTCCGTTTTAGTTTGACTGACTGAGGCGACAGACTTTCGGGACGGGATGCCGTATTTTTATAGTTTTTACGTTGGACATTGTCTGTGTCGCGTATATGTTTTCTGTGCTCGGCTGGTTAAGCTGAGTGCTTCCTTCCCTGTCTGGCTTAATATTATCTTTCTGTATAGTAACGCACGAAGCCGTCACCAAAGGTGGATAAAAAGGTGTGTACAATTACTTGTTTCAGAATCAAACTGCATTTCATCAATACACAATGTGGCTACAATACACAAAGAGACGACAATGTGCGAAACAAAACATGTAGATACACTAGCTAATGAGTCTGTTTCTCCAACACCTGTTGTGGATGATGATTTCAAATCGCGTCTGAAATCTAAAATCGACGACCAACTTACGTCTTTGCGAGTAGCATCTGTTTCAACACATTGTCTTTGTCAAGATGTAAATTAATGCAATCCTTTGTTTAAAACTAAGTACAATGGTTGTATTTGTATTCGATTATCTGGCCAGGAAAATAACTTAAATTTCCTACATAGACCTACTCCATCGACTATACGCATACGATGTGGTAAAAACCACACTAATATTATCCAGACTAAACCTATACGGTAGACTCGGAGTTAAAGCTTTTAAGCCTCAGAAAGAACGACTTGAACCTGACATTAAAGTCAGAAATACATAGTCATAACAACAATTCATCATAGACTTCGGATATTTCGAGCACCTGGCTTAACTCGAGCATTTGGTTGTCCCGATGGGTCCTCGAGATAACGAGGTTTTACTGTATGACTATATGGACGTATATATGAGGGCAGAAAGTGGATACAAGGAAAGCTGAAAACAACACGGGGAAGGAAAACACCAGATGTGACACCAGAGTGCATAAATCAGATTCTTCAACAACACGAAGACAATTCCAGACAAAGACAACAGAAACCGAACAAATCTCCAAAACTACACGGTGTCACTAAATGAAGTCTGACTCTTCTAGGCAACAAAACATGTGCAAACGTTTGTCACAGTCCGTACCAATACGAAGTCAACATTCTTTAATGTTTGCATTGTCCGCTTTATAATGACACAAAGAAAATGGAAAATTACAAAATGATATGTGTTTGCCACTGTTGTTTTTTGTTAAATTAAGATCATTTTGTATGATTATTTTCTTTGTATGGTAATATCTGTCATACTGTACATATACGAATATCACAATCTGAATATTATAACATATTGATACAATACATTTTATAATTTTCTTTGTCTATGTATGATACAACGCAATTAACTGACATGTACATGTACCAACTTTTTTGCTCAATTTGAACACAGCTTGAAACAACAATTTCCTTTGTCTCTGGTATAATACAACGCAATTAACTGACATTTATCAAGTGTCCGTACATTGCAATTTCAGTCTACATGTACAATATAATTAAGAAGCATAAAAACTGAAAACTGTCGATTATAATAATCTTCCAACTTAGATATAGAAGCGGATTTAGCTCAGTGGTAACGCGCTGGGCTGTCAATCCAGAGGTCGTGGGTTCAATCCTTGGCATCGGAATTTGACATTTCTGAAATATTTATAATATTCCCCGCTATATCTGGCCGTGTGGTCAGCAAAGTATTTTGAAGTGCCAGGAAGCTGTGTATCGGTGCTTTACACCGGGCACATTAAAGAACCAGACTGTCTATTCGAAATAAGAGCTTGGCGCACTTCAGCAGCGCCGGACATGCCTGCATCTTATGTCTCTCTCTCTCTCCCATCAGGGGCTTTCTCTCAGTCTATCCCTCTGGTCAAATCATGCTGTCTCTGCACTGGTAGAGGATGCACCTGCGCCCTTGTGACTGCAACACAATAATGTAAAGTGCCTTTGAACGTGCGTTCGCATGAAAAGGGCGCTATATAAATATGGTATATTTATTTATACTAGTAATCAATTTAGTTTTACTGGCTGTATAAGACAGGTTTGAATATAATTCTGTATTACTTGCTGTATAAGACAGATTTGAATGTAATTCTGTATTACTGGCTGTATAAGACAGGTTTGAATGTAATTCTGTATTACTGACTGTATAAGACAGGTCTGACTGTAATTCTGTATTACTGGCTGTATAAGACAGGTTTGACTGTAACTCTGTATTACTGGCTGTATAAGACAGGATTGAATGTAATTATGTCAGTAAAACGTCTTATACAGCTGGTAAAACTGAATTACAGTCAAACCTGCCTTATACAGGCAGTAATACTAAATTACAATCAAACCTATCTTATATAGTAAGTAATACTGAATTATAGTCAAACCTGCCTTACACAGCCAGTAAAACGTCTTATACAGCCAGTAAAACTGAATTACAGGCAAACCTGTCTTATACAGTCAGTAATACTGAATTTCAGTCAAACCTGTCTTATACAGTCAGTAATACTGAATTACAGTCAGACCTGTCTTATACAGTCAGTAATACTGAATTTCAGTCAAACCTGTCTTATACAGTCAGTAATACTGAATTTCATTCAAACCTGTCTTCTACAGCCATTTATACTGAATTAAAGTCAAACCTGTCTTATACAGCTATTAATACTGAATTACAGTCAAACCTGTCTTATACAGCTATTAAACCTGTCTTATACAGTCAGTAAAACTGAATTACAGTCAAACCTGTCTTATGCAGTCAGTAAAACTGAATTACAGTCAAAACTGTCTTATACAGCAATTACAGTCAAAACTGTCTTATACAGCCAGTTATACAGAATTACAGTCAAACCTGTCTTATACAGTCAGCGATACTGAATTAAAGTCAAACATGTGTTATACAGTCAATAATACTGAATTACAGTCAAACATGTGTTATACAGTCAGTAATACTGAATAACAGAGAATGCTGTCTTAAACAGTCAGTAATACTGCATTACAATGAAACCTGTCTTTTACAGTCAGTAAAACTGAATTACAGTCAAACCTGTCTTATGCAGTCAGTAAAACTGAATTACAGTCAAAACTGTCTTATACAGCCATTAATACAGAATTACAGTCAAAACTGTCTTATACAGCCAGTAATACTGAATTACAGTCAAACGTGTCTTATACAGCCAGTAATACTTAATTACAGTCAAACCTGTCTTATACAGTCAGTGCTATTGAATTACAGTCAAACCTGTCGTATACTGCCAGTAAAACTGAATTACAGTCAAACCTGTCTTATACAGCCAGTAACACTGAATAACAGACAAACATGTCTTATACAGCCAGTAAGACTGAATTACAGTCAAACCTGCCTAATACAGGCAGTTATACTGAATAACAGTAAAGCCTGTCTTATACAGCCCGTAAAACGTCTTATACGGCAAGTAAAATTGAATAACAGTAAAACCTGTCTTATACAGCCAGTAAAACGTTTTATACAGCCCGTAAAACTGAATTACAGTCAACCCTGCCTTATACAGGCAGTAATACTGTATTACAGTCAGACCTGTCTTATACAGTCAGTAATACAGAATTACAGTCAAACCTGTCGTATACTGCCAGTAAAACTGAATTACAGTCAAACCTGTCTTATACTGCCAGTAATACTGCATTACAGTCAAACCTGTTTTATACAGTCAGTAATACTGAATTTCAGTCAAACATGTCTTATACAGTCAGTTATACAGAATTACAGTCAAACCTGTCTTATACAGCCAGTAATACAGAATTACAGTCAAACCTGTCTTATACAGTCAGTAATACAGAATTACAGTCAAACCTGTCTTATACAGTCAGTAATACAGAATTACAGTCAAACCTGTCTTATACAGTCAGTTATAATGAATTACAGTCAAACCTGTTTTATACAGTCAGTAATACTGAATTACAGTCAAACCTGTCTTATACAGTCAGTGACACAGAATTACAGTCAAACATGTCTTATACAGTCAGTGATACTGAATTACAGTCAAACCTGTCTTATACAGCCAGTAATACAGAATTACAGTCAAACCTGTTTTATACAGCCATTAATACTGAATTACAGTCAAACATGTGTTATACAGTCAGTGATACTGAATTACAGTCAAACCTGTCTTATACAGCCAGTAATACAGAATTACAGTCAAACCTGTTTTATACAGCCATTAATACTGAATTACAGTCAAACATGTGTTATACAGTCAGTGATACTGAATTACAGTCAAACCTGTCTTATACAGTCAGTTATAATGAATTACAGTCAAACCTGTCTTATACAGTCAGTTATAATGAATTACAGTCAAACCTGTCTTATACTGCCAGTAAAACTGAATTACAGTGAAACATGTCTTATACTGCCAGTAAAACTTAATTACAGTCAAACCTGTCTTATACAGCCAGTAACACTGAATAACAGACAAACATGTCTTATACAGCCAGTAAGACTGACTTACAGTCAAACCTGCCTAATACAGGCAGTTATACTGAATAACAGTAAAGCCTGTCTTATACAGCCCGTAAAACGTCTTATACGGCAAGTAAAATTGAATAACAGTAAAACCTGTCATATACAGCCAGTAAAACGTTTTATACAGCCGTAAAACTGAATTACAGTCAACCCTGCCTTATACAGGCAGAAATACTGTATTACAGTCAGACCTGTCTTATACAGTCAGTAATACTGCATTACAGTCAAACCTGTCTTATACAGCCAGTTATACTGAATTTCAGTCAAACTTGCCTTATACAGGCAGTAATACTGAATTACAGTGAAACCTGTCTTATACAGCCAGTTATACTGAATTACAGTCAAACCTGTCTTATACAGCCAGTAATACAGAATTACAGTCAAAACTGTCTTATACAGCCAGTAATTCTGAATTACAGTCAAACCTGTCTTATACAGCCAGTTATACTGAATTACAGTCAGACCTTTTTTATACAGTCAGTAATACAGAATTACAGTAAAACCTGTCTTATACAGCCAGTTATACTGAATTACAGTGAAACCTGTCTTATACAGCCAGTTATACTGAATTACAGTCAAACCTGTCTTATACAGCCAGTAATACAGAATTACAGTCAAAACTGTCTTATACAGCCAGTAATTCTGAATTACAGTAAAACCTGTCTTATACAGTTAGTCATACTGGATTACAGTCAAACCTGTCTTATACAGTCAGTAATACTGAATTTTAGTCAAACTTGTCTTATACAGCCAGTTATACTGAATAACCGAGAATGCTGTCTTATACAGTCAGTAATACTGAATTACAGTCAAACCTGTCTTATACAGTCAGTAATACTGAATAACCGCGAATGCTGTCTTATACAGTCAGTAATACTGAATTACAGTCAGACCTGTTTTATACAGTCAGTAATACAGAATTACAGTCAGACCTGTCTTATACAGTCAGTAATACTGAATTACAGTCAAACCTGTCTTATACAGTCAGTAATACTGAATTACAGTCAAACCTGTCTTATACAGTCAGTAATACAGAATTACAGTCAAACGTGTCTTATACAGCAAGTAATACTGAATTACAGTCAAACCTGTCTTTTACAGTCAGTGATACTGAATTACAGTCAAACCTGTCTTATACAGTCAGTGATACTGAATTACAGTCAAAACTGTCTTATGCAGTCAGTAAAACTGAATTACAGTCAAAACTGTCTTATACAGTCAGTGATACTGAATTACACTCAGACCTGTCTTATACAGCCAGTAATACAGAATTACAGTCAAACCTGTCTTATACAGCCAGTAATACTGAATTACAGTCAAACCTGTCTTATACAGCCAGTAATACAGAATTACAGTCAAACCTGTCTTATACAGCCAGTAATACTGAATTACAGTCAAACCTGTCTTATACAGCCAGTAATACAGAATTACAGTAAAACTCTCTTATACTGCCAGTAAAACTGAATTACAGTGAAACCTGTCTTATACTGCCAGTAAAACTGAATTACAGTGAAACATGTCTTATACTGCCAGTAAAACTGAATTACAGTGAAACCTGTCTTATACAGCCAGTAATACAGAATTACAGTCAAACCTGTCTTATACAGCCAGTAATACTGAATTACAGTCAAACCTGTCTTATACAGCCAGTAATACAGAATTACAGTAAAACTCTCTTATACTGCCAGTAAAACTGAATTACAGTGAAACCTGTCTTATACTGCCAGTAAAACTGAATTACAGTGAAACATGTCTTATACTGCCAGTAAAACTGAATTACAGTCAAACCTGTCTTATACAGCCAGTAACACTGAATAACAGACAAACATGTCTGATACAGCCAGTAAGACTGAATTACAGTCAAACCTGCCTAATACAGGCAGTTATACTGAATAACAGTAAAGCCTGTCTTATACAGCCCGTAAAACGTCTTATACGGCAAGTAAAATTGAATAACAGTAAAACCTGTCATATACAGCCAGTAAAACGTTTTATACAGCCGTAAAACTGAATTACAGTCAACCCTGCCTTATACAGGCAGAAATACTGTATTACAGTCAGACCTGTCTTATACAGCCAGTTATACTGAATTTCAGTCAAACTTGTCTTATACAGTCAGTAATACTGTATTACAGTCAAACCTGTCTTATACAGTCAGTAATACAGAATTACAGTAAAACTGTCTTATACAGTCAGTTATACTGAATTTCAGTCAAACCTGTCTTATACAGGCAGTAATACTGAATTACAGTCAAACGTGTCTTATACAGCAAGTAATACTGAAGTACAGTCAACCCTGTCTTATACAGTCAGTGATACTGAATTACAGTCAAACCTGTCTTATACAGTCAGTGAGACTGAATTACAGTCAGACCTGCCTGATACAGCCAGTATTACAGAATAACAGTCAAACCTGTCTTATACAGTAAGTAATACTGCATTACAGTCAAACCTGTCGTATACAGCCAGTAACACTGAATTACAGACAAACGTGTCTTATACAGCCAGTAAGACTGAATTACAGTCAAACCTGCCTAATACAGGCAGTTATACTGAATAACAGTAAAGCCTGTCTTGTACAGCCAGTAAAACGTCTTATACAGCGAGTAAAATTGAATAACAGTAAAACCTGTCTTATACAGCCAGTAAAACGTCTTATACAGCCAGTAAAACTGAATTACAGTCAACCCTGCCTTATGCACGCAGTAAAACTGTTTTACAGTCAGACCTGTCTTATACAGTCAGTAATACTGCATTACAGTCAAACCTGTCTTATACAGCCATTAATACTGAATTACAGTCAAACCTGTCTGATACAGTCAGTGATACTGAATTACAGTCAAACCTGTCTTATACAGCCAGTTATACTGAATTACAGTGAAACATGTCTTATACTGCCAGTAAAACTGAATTACAGTGAAACATGTCTTATACTGCCAGTAAAACTGAATTACAGTGAAACATGTCTTATACTGCCAGTAAAACTGAATTACAGTCAAACCTGTCTTATACAGCCAGTAAGACTGACTTACAGTCAAACCTGCCTAATACAGGCAGTTATACTGAATAACAGTAAAGCCTGTCTTATACGGCCCGTAAAACGTCTTATACGGCAAGTAAAATTGAATAACAGTAAAACCTGTCATATACAGCCAGTAAAACGTTTTATACAGCCGTAAAACTGAATTACAGTCAACCCTGCCTTATACAGGCAAAAATACTGTATTACAGTCAGACCTGTCTTATACAGTCAGTAATACTGCATTACAGTCAAACCTGTCTTATACAGTCAGTAATACAGAATTACAGTCAAACCTGTCTTATACAGTCAGTAATACTGAATTACAGTCAAACGTGTCTTATACAGCAAGTAATACTGAATTACAGTCAAACCTGTCTTTTACAGTCAGTGATACTGAATTACAGTCAAACCTGTCTTATACAGTCAGTGATACTGAATTACAGTCAAACCTGTCTTATGCAGTCAGTAAAACTGAATTACAGTCAAAACTGTCTTATACAGTCAGTGATACTGAATTACGGTCAAACCTGTCTTATACAGTCAGTGATACTGAATTACACTCAGACCTGTCTTATACAGCCAGTAATACTGAATTACAGTCAAACCTGTCTTATACAGCCAGTAATACTGAATTACAGTCAAACCTGTCTTATACAGCCAGTAATACAGAATTACAGTCAAACCTGTCTTATACAGTCAGTAATACAGAATTACAGTCAAACCTGTCTTATACAGCCAGTAATACTGAATTACAGTCAAACCTGTCTTATACAGCCAGTAATACAGAATTACAGTAAAACTCTCTTATACTGCCAGTAAAACTGAATTACAGTGAAACCTGTCTTATACTGCCAGTAAAACTGAATTACAGTGAAACATGTCTTATACTGCCAGTAAAACTGAATTACAGTCAAACCTGTCTTATACAGCCAGTAACACTGAATAACAGACAAACATGTCTGATACAGCCAGTAAGACTGAATTACAGTCAAACCTGCCTAATACAGGCAGTTATACTGAATAACAGTAAAGCCTGTCTTATACAGCCCGTAAAACGTCTTATACGGCAAGTAAAATTGAATAACAGTAAAACCTGTCATATACAGCCAGTAAAACGTTTTATACAGCCGTAAAACTGAATTACAGTCAACCCTGCCTTATACAGGCAGAAATACTGTATTACAGTCAGACCTGTCTTATACAGCCAGTTATACTGAATTTCAGTCAAACTTGTCTTATACAGTCAGTAATACTGTATTACAGTCAAACCTGTCTTATACAGTCAGTAATACAGAATTACAGTAAAACTGTCTTATACAGTCAATTATACTGAATTTCAGTCAAACTTGTCTTATACAGCAAGTAATGCTGAATTACAGTCAACCCTGTCTTATACAGTCAGTAATACTGAATTACAGTCAAACCTGTCTTATACAGTCAGTAATACTGAATTACAGTCAAACGTGTCTTATACAGCAAGTAATGCTGAATTACAGTCAACCCTGTCTTATACAGTCAGTAATACTGAATTACAGTCAAACCTGTCTTATACAGTCAGTAATACTGAATTTCAGTCAAACTTGTCTTATACAGGCAGTAATACTGAATTACAGTCAAACGTGTCTTATACAGCAAGTAATGCTGAATTACAGTCAACCCTGTCTTATACAGTCAGTAATACTGAATTACAGTCAAACCTGTCTTATACAGTCAGTGAGACTGAATTACAGTCAGACCTGCCTGATACAGCCAGTATTACAGAATAACAGTCAAACCTGTCTTATACAGTAAGTAATACTGCATTACAGTCAAACCTGTCGTATACAGCCAGTAACACTGAATTACAGACAAACGTGTCTTATACAGCCAGTAAGACTGAATTACAGTCAAACCTGCCTAATACAGGCAGTTATACTGAATAACAGTAAAGCCTGTCTTGTACAGCCAGTAAAACGTCTTATACAGCGAGTAAAATTGAATAACAGTAAAACCTGTCTTATACAGCCAGTAAAACGTCTTATACAGCCAGTAAAACTGAATTACAGTCAATCCTGCCTTATGCACGCAGTAAAACTGTTTTACAGTCAGACCTGTCTTATACAGTCAGTAATACTGAATTACAGTCAAACCTGTCTTATACAGTCAGTGCTACTGAATTACAGTCAAACCTGTCTTATACAGTCAGTAATACAGAATTACAGTCAAAACTGTCTTATACAGTCAGTAATACTGCATTACAGTCAAACCTGTCTCATACAGTCAGTAATACTGAATTACAGTCAAACGTGTCTTATACAGTCAGTTATACTGAATTACAGTCAAAACTGTCTTATACAGTCAGTGATACTGAATTACAGTCAAACCTGTCTTATACAGCCAGTAATACAGAATTACAGTCAAAACTGTCTTATACAGTCAGTGAAACTGAATTACAGTCAAACCTGTCTTATACAGTCAGTAATACAGAATTACAGTCAAAACTGTCTTATACAGTCAGTGAAACTGAATTACAGTCAAACCTGTCTTATACAGTCAGTAATACAGAATTACAGTCAAAACTGTCTTATACAGTCAGTGATACTGAATTACAGTCAAAACTGTCTTATACAGTCAGTTATACTGAATTACAGTCAAACCTGTCTTATACAGTCAGTAATACAGAATTACAGTCAAAACTGTCTTATACAGTCAGTAATACTGAATTACAGTCAAAACTGTCTTATACAGTCAGTGCTACTGAATTACAGTCAAACCTGTCTTATACAGCCAGTAATACAGAATTACAGTCAAAACTGTCTTATACAGTCAGTGATACTGAATTACAGTCTAACCTGTCTTATACAGTCAGTAATACTGAATTACAGTCAAACCTGTCTTATACAGCCAGTAATACAGAATTACAGTGAAACATGTCTTATACTGCCAGTAAAACTGAAATACAGTCAGACCTGCCTGATACAGTCAGTAATACTGAATTACAGTCAAACCTGTCTTATACAGTCAGTAATACTGAATTACAATGAAACCTGTCTTATACCGTCAGGAAAACTGAATTACAGTCAAAACTGTCTTATACAGTCAGTAATACTGAATTACAGTCAGACCTGTCTTATACAGTCAGTAATACTGAATTACAGTGAAACCTGTCTCATACAGTCAGTAACACTGAATTACAGTGAAACCTGTCTTATACAGTCAGTAATACTGAATTACAATGAAATCAGCCTATTCCTAAAATGCTTTAAGATTAATTAGATCACTTATACTTTATCGACATGAAGGGGTACAGTCTCGGGAACTCCAGATTACCGAAAGGTATGCCTATGGGACGATACGGAGACCTTTATAAACTCATATCAAATCAAATCGATAAATTTCGTTTCTATCTATCTAACAGTAAGTTCGACCAGCTCTTTAGTATAATCTGTAACAAAAGTATGAAATAAATTGAGAGGTCTGTGTTGTTTCGTTTAAAGTTTGGAGCCGTGTTTTACATGTTGGTCGCGTTCTAAACTTCAAACCGGAAATGCACATACGCGCGAATTTAAAAAAAAATGTCGAAAACAATTCCTATTTATGAATCTGAAGTTGTATGCTTAAACAGCATTCTGGAACTTCAGAAATCATGCAACAAAGAGAATTTAGTTCTTTCTGACGCAGCCAACAAATATTTACTTCATCTCACCCTTCAAAAGGTCGGGGCCTCTGTCACCCAAAAAGTTGTCAGCAAGTGTAAGTTTGAAATTTCCGTGCCGCGGCATGGTGGTCGTGGTTATTGTAGCATGCAGGTTTAATTTTAGTTGATGACATGCATAATCAATTTGCCAATAATAAGATATAACTAAACCCCTTCATAATCTGATAATTTATTGGAAATGGTTGATTCGAACCCGTGCCATTTCGTGCCCAGTTTGGTCGATTCGTTCTCATGCAATCACTAGTTGCGATATGGGGACGGCATGTGGATATGAGCCCTATGGTCCCCTCTAAAATCCAGCAACAAAGAAAAAGAGTGTTTTTTTCAGATATCAATATGATCTTTCAAGGTTGGTCTGCCAAAATCTTCAAAAATATATTTGGGGGTTACGTGAACGTCCGTTTCTCATTTAAATCCTCATCAAATTTCATAAACTTGCATTCTTAGTTAGTAGGAGGGTTGATACTAGATACCACCAGAAATAAAACATTTCTAAAGAAATAATAAGTCTTCAATAAATAATATTGTATTAAATAACAAAAAAATGGTTTGGTTAAACTTAAGGCAGTGGCTAGCCGTCCGGCACCGGACGACTAGACAGCGAAATTAGTCGTCCGTCATCGGACGACTAGCAAACGATACATGCATTGGCTAGGTAACTGTCATTCTATTTCTATGCATTAGGCATCCATAATTTCAGTTATTTTCTTGTGATAAGTATCATATATGTTTCTACCTTGTAATAAACTACGAATTAAGCAAGACAAGTTAGTGCATTTATCTGCATCCATTGTGTGACCGGCCGTGTATCACCGTATAATGTCCGCCATATTGGAAAACAAACAAAGTACGCACGTTAATTTGCCGAAGTAACACAAACAAAGATATATGGCAATTAATTACTTTTCATTCGCAGTTTTAATAGCACATATATACAAAACATTACAATTACAATTGTATTTTTTTGTAAATTTTAAATACAATATACAATTAGGGAGTTTAGAATACGATTCATAAACGGTAACATTGTTTTCACGCTATTATAACCAGTGACATTCCAAACTGTCAATTACCTAACACAGCAATTTCATTTTTTCGGTCATATACTATCCCCATCCTTATAATACTGTAATTGAAACTTTCTATGTTCCATTACTACTTCTATTTCTAATGCCGGACGACTAATTTCGCTGTCTAGTCTGGACGGCTAGCCACTGCCTAAACTTAAATGTCCGAAGACTGGAAAACGATGTTTGTATAAAATGGTCCCTGATTGGTACATTCAATGCACCTTTTAGTTTGAAGGTCCCTAGGTAATTTTGTGCATTGGTTCCTATTCCCTGAACCACACCTATTTCCTTTTTAGCTCATCTGCTTTTGAAAAAAAGATTTAAGTTATTGTCATCACTTGATCGGCGTCAGCGTTGCATGGTTAAGTTTTGTGTTTAGGTAAACTTTTTTCATAAACTATCAAAGCTATTGCTTTGAAACTTGCAACACTTGTTCACCATCAATACCTGAGCCTGTAAAGCAAGACCCATAACTCTGATCTGCATTTTGTACGAATAATTGCCCATTTTTCGCCTTAGAAAATAAAATGCCTTGGTTAAGTTTTGCGTTTAGGTCCACTTTTCTCCTAAACTATTAAAGCTATTGCATTGAAACTTGCAACACTTGTTCACCATCAATACCTGAGCCTGTAAAGCAAGACCCATAACTCTGATCTGCATTTTGCATGAGTTATTTCCCCTTATTAGACTTAGAAAATTCCTTGGTTAAGTTTTGTGTTTAGGTCCACTTTTCTCATACACAGTGATTTTTCTTGAAGAAAATTAAGCGGCCTGTGCCTTTAAAATTGGGAAATTTTAGCGCGACAATTTGCAAAATTGGGAATTATTAAAAAAGTTTGTTTGGGTTAAAAGTGGTCATATTTTGTATTTTCTACTGATAATACACTATTCATATGTGGCAACAACCTTTGCAAGTTAGAAAATATATTGTTTTGACTTTAAAACAGCTACATATAAACTGTTGTTGCTTTGAAACCTGCGAGCACAAAAGGGGGAAAATATGCCTACTTTTTGGGAAAAAATTATGATTTTTTGGGAAAAATGGAGGTTATTTTGCTAGGGGAAGGGGCCTGTATTCGGCCCTAAAAATAGCCAAAAAAAATCACTGATACACTATGTGGGCTATTGCTTTGAAACTTTCAACACTTGTTCACCATCAATACCTGACCATATCAAACAGGAACCATAACTCTGATCTGCATTTTGTGTGAGTTATTGCCCCTTTTTGGACTTAGAAAATTCCTTGGTTAAGTTTTGTGTTTAGGTCCACTTTTCTCATACACAGTCACTATGTGGGCTATTGCTTTGAAACTTTCAACACCTTTTCACTATCAATACCTGACCATGTCAAGCATGAACCATTACTCTGATCTGTATTTTGCACGAGTTATTGCCCTTTTTTGGACTTAGTAAATTCCTTGGTTAAGTTCTGTGTTTAGATCCACTTTTCTCATACACTATGATGGCTATTGCTTTGAAACTTTCAATCCCTTTTCACCATCAACACCTGACCATGCCAAGCATGACCCATAACTCTGATCAGCATTTGCAAGAGTTATTGCCCCTTTATCACCATCAATGCCTCACTTTTTTTAAGCAAGACTCATAACACTGCTCTACTTTATGCAAGGGTAATGGGCTTTTTTACCGTGACAATGATCAGATGAGCGTCTGCACCTGCAAGGCGGTGCTCTTGTTGGTCTTCAGAGGCATATAAGGAAAATTTTAAATAAAGTGAAAATTCCCCTTTCAGACTCAGCTTGTTCTGGCACTAATTTTCCCCAGCTATTGGTATGGACTCTTTCCATTAAGTGACAAAAAACACTGAATTGATATAATTAGTCCCCTACCGGTTTTTGACCGGAGGGGACTGTAGGTTTGCCCTCCGTCAGTCAGTCCGTCCGTCAAAAAATCTGGATCCTGACATAACTCAAACAGTTTCCAAGCTAGGTTGATGAAACTTGGTATGTGGATAGGGGGCAATGAGGAGATAATGCACATCCAAAATATTTTGATTCCGACCAAAATTGTGGTTGCTATGGCAACAGAAACATTGAAAATGGCTTAAAACCGGTAGGGGACTTTTGTATTGCTTGCAATTCTTAATTACTTGTTAAGGATTAATTTATAATTTCAGTGGTAGAGAAGGGAGACATAGAATGGCATGAAACAGAAGATTTTGAAGTTGAACAGATTCTTGACTATATTGAAGAAGATGTAAGTAGGTTGAAATAAATTACGAGGAGGGTAAAACTTTAAAAACTTTGCCCATGAAATGATGAATGAAAACAAAAGGAAATATTGACATAAAGTTTGTCTAGCCGTTCCTGTTGACTAGTTAATCCAAGGTTCGCACAGGCCTTGAAAAGTCCTTGAATTTTGTTTCAACCTTGAAAAGTACTTGAATTAAGTGCTGCCTTAAAAAATGGCAAAATGGTAGTTGAATTTAACTGAAAATCCTTGAATTGATGCGAAAGGCCTTGAATATATATATACATAGAAGTGTATAGTTCATGTGGTCAAAATAATACATTTTCTGAAAAAAAAAATGAAACAGAAACACTGTTTTTATACCCCTGCACAACGAGTTGTAAGGGGGGTATACTGGATTCAGCTTGTCCGTCTGTCTGTCCGTAGACGCATTCTTGTGGATGCAACTCCTCCTACAGTTTTGACAGGATTTTGCTCAAACTTTCACAGATGAACAACCTCAGCATATAGTTGTGCATGAAGAAAGGAATTTGCGCTGGGATTAATTTTGGCATAATTATGGCCCTTTGCTGGCTGAGGTATATTAGTCTGCCGAATGGCGACAGCTCTAGTTCTTGCTAATTTGTGATGACAATAATTTTCATGTTTATCCAGCACAAAGAGTTAAAATCATTCAATAGTACCTTGGTTTATGTTCGGAAAATACATTGAAAGTACAAATTCTACCTTGAAAAACCTTGAAAAGTCCTTGAATTTGGATGTGAGAGTTGTATATGAACCATGTAATCAAATGCTTCGTAAGTTTGTTGATTGAATAGACTCAGGGCTTGGCACTAAAGCTGGTCCGAGACCAGTGAAAATTCTGGTGGACCAGCAACTGTCCTATTTACAAATTAGGCGCTTTTGCCCTGTCAGACCAGTGGCCAAAATAGTTAGTGTCTAAGCCTGAGACTAATTGAGCTATGTCAAGCTCAGGTTACGCATTCCTTTTTTCCAGTAGTTAGATGATTTCATACTAGTTCAATAATTGCCAAATTGTAACAAGGCCAACAATCAAAATTTCAAATATTGTTTGTTTCCCCTTACTCACCTACCCAAGCAAAAAGTCCTGTACCCAAAATATTTGTTGACCCTCTGAAAAAAAATTGATATAGTTCTAAGAATCTAACTTTATAAGAAAAAGTCCGGTACAAGAGTACAAAAAAAATGTTTGGGATCCAAGTGGACGACAGGTCTTAAGTTGCAGTGTAGTGTTTTGCTTATTATTTGCTACCAATTTGTCATGTATTTTGCATTTTTAGGGTAAAGAATTTTATCTCATTAAATGGAAGGGATGGAGTAGGGCCCACAATAGCTGGGAGCCCAAGGATAATCTAGAATGTGCAAGTCTGTTGGAGGAATTTCGTGAAAAAAACTTCAAGGATAATGAATTCCTACGTGCAGGTTCAAAACGGAAGTTTGACTGCCTGCAAGGGTCAGAGGAAGGCGATGAAAGGAAGCTAAAAAGAAGTCGCCTGGACGATCTGTATTTGAAGTTAGTATCTGCCAAGAAAGTTCCGTCACCGCTGGAGTTTATGTCATTGACGAGTCCGAAAGGAAAGAAAAGAGCCTATAATGGATTAGTGTCATGTCATGGCCGTAGGATCCCAAAAATTTCCAACACCAGCAAGTTGCTTAACAATCCAAGGACAAAAGCGTATAAATTGAAGAAACTAGAGATATCCAAGGCATTGAAGGAATGGGAACGTCATCTTAACAGTGTTTGTACTGACCCAGCTCCGATTGGTGTAGAGAATAATGTGGATTTGGAAGGACCTCCCGAAAACTTTGAGTATATCAATGATTATTTAGCAGGTCCCGGCATTGTGATTCCTAATGATCCGGTGATTGGTTGCGAATGCGAGGAATGCCATAAGAATAAATCAGGGTGTTGCGGCGCTCAGTTTGGTGTTGAGTATGCATATAGTAAGTCAAAACGATTATGCATACATCCCGGTCGACCAATATATGAATGCAACAAACGCTGTAAATGTCCGCCTGATTGTTCGAATCGTGTGGTACAGAATGGTAGGAAGCACAGAGTGTGCGTGTTTCGGACTAGTAATGGCAGAGGTTGGGGTGTTAAAGCCAAGCAAAAGATTAAAGCAGGAACATTTGTGATGGAGTATGTCGGAGAGGTTAGTATCTTATTCTGGGGTGTCAATTTTCCTGATTAGGCCACCCTTAAAAAATTGTTTGTTTGGCATAACCCGAGCGACCCACTCAAATCGGCCCGACTCAATTTTTTTTTTGTTACTTTCAAAAAAAAATTTTTTTTTGCTCGCCGAAAATCCTTTCCGCTATTTTTTCTCCTTTCCGCTATTTTTTCTCCTTTCCGCTTTTTTGCGTTGAATGCTCTTCACCGCGGAGTAAATCCAAAATGGCGGAGAAAGAGAAAGAAATTACTCTTTCGATATCAATCAATTTGGTAAACAGTGATGACTCTGAAAAGAATTGCGTGATAAGCAAAGCCATCAGGAAATTTAGAGTCGGGGACTCGTGGTTCGACGTATTTGATTCAGTTCTTGTAAGACAGGCCAATTTGCCGAAGATTTATGGGATAGTCGGTCGTTTGAAATATCCGCAACTGTAAAAGTGTCATCGTCGACGAATGAGCAGGAAGTTTTCAATGCCAGTCCATTTGATCAAATATCGGTCCTGCATGAGTTGATTGATAAAAAACTTAAATATGTTACAATAAACATAAAAAGTGATGAAAAAAAGGACACGTTCACACATGCCTCAACATCAAAAGAAAATGTTTTTCAGATTAAATTAGTCTCTACGACGTATTTATACAGATACAGAACTATCACAACAGCTATTGTTGAGTGTTTGTTAGGCTTTGATAAAATGTCGTCCCTTTAATACTAAATATGTTCTGGGGCTAGTGACTTCAGACCACTTGCCCCTCACCGATGTGGGTTCGATTCTTGCTCGGAGCGTCAAACTTTCATGTGAGGAAGCCATCCAGCTGGCTAACGGAAGGTCGGTGGTTCTACCTGGGTGCCTGCTCGTGGTGAGGCATTTTGAATATGCTCGAAGGGGCACCTGGGGTCTTTCTCCACCAGGAAAAGCTACACATACTCGTGTATAAATATTTTGTGTAAAATATATCTAACAATATTGTATTTTATATGTTTCAATAGTTCTTTTTCTGTCAGGCCTGCAAGGATAGTTTTAAAATATTTACATAGAGCTTTATTTGATGATTACCTTTGCCAGGTATATATCTCAGTTCAATGTCAGAAAAAAAAAATTCTAAAAAAAAAAAAAATCCCTACCTACCTACCCACCCTAATTTACCTGGGTCGGGTTATGCCAAAGAAACAATTTTTTAAGGGTGGCCTTAATCATGAATTCCTGATTTATCCTTCCTGAAAGATCAATGGTTTCTGACCAAAATAAAAGTTATTTGATGAAAATATCTCAAGAAATGGCAAAGTTATAGTAAATTTAATCTGCTCTGAAGGATTTTCTTTAATACAAACTGAGCTATTATGGAAACAACCTCATTGAAGGCCTCTTGGTTGGCAAAAATGGTCGGCCTAATACGATTTTCCTGATTTTTAATTTTGGTCCGGTTGACACCCCTGCTTATTTTGATCTCATTTTAAATATTGAATGGTCATTAAACTACACATTATTATTTTATAAAAGTGAATATTTTCCCTTTAATTCATTTATAATGCAGAACTGTCTTGGGCTATAATACTAATTTTCTTACTTAGAACTGACTTTCAAGACTATTTTATAAAAGACAATGTCACATTTATAATCATGATAATGCAGTATCTTTACTACATTTATTTTAAAGTTTAAATCTCATGCTAAAACAATGCTCTAGATAATACTCCATTTAAAGAATAATGAATGCTTATTGCAAACGACTACGATGTGATTTTATTCTCGTTAGCTTGTTTGGACGTGAAATCCTTGATGCAAACTTGTTACTACGATGTGATTCTTCCTCCTCATAGCTTCCTTGAAGGCTGTCTTACAAGCTCTAATATATAATGTTTTGCATTAGAGTGTAGTTGTTGCAGAAAGGCCGAAACCAGTGATTTTTTTCCTTCTCTATTAGTTTACCGGACCCTTTCCCAATTGCAAATAGGCTATAACTTTCCCAAATTTAAATGGAGAAATTCCCAATAAACAATTTAAAAAAATAACTTTCAAAATCGGACATAAAATGATAAAGTTACGAACATTTTTTACAAGAGGTCAAGCATAAAAGTTCAATGAAACCAGTTAACATTCACATGTCATTCACAAGTAATCTCTTTTCTGTTTTATTTGGCCTTTCTGCTTCATGGAATTTCCCAATTTTAAGTTGTCAAGACGTGAAATTCCCAATCTGAACCGACCCGGACCCTTTCCCAAAGAGGCAAAAAAAATCACTGGAAACCTACATCACATTACCCTTTCAACAGCCATATACCGGTCTACTACATCACATTACCCTTTCAACAGCCATATACCGGTCTACTACATCACATTACCCTTTCAACAGCCATATACCGCTCTACAAACATATTTGCAGCACATTTTGGGGAAATCGATAGTGTTTCATGTGGCAGTCAACTAAATTATTAATTATTGCCGATCTATGCATCATACTGCAGTTCTTCTACAATGTCCACACAATGCTTACAATATCCATGATCTGTCTGGATGTCAGCCAATTTGTCGGGTGGTAATTTTAGTTTTATGTTTGGTGAAAGAAAGCATTGGACCAAAAAACATGTGGCTGATGTGACACAGAGGTTTTAAGCCTATTAATTGAAAGGCATATTTAGTGAAATTATATTTATGCCCCCGTATCGATAGATCGGGAGGCATATAGTGATTCACCCGTCCGTCCGTCCTGGTTAACCCAAATGGACCGTTTCTTCTAGCATCATTATGGCTTGCTACAAAGCTTCCAAACTTGCATGGATGTTGTATATGAACACTCTCCACACACCTGTATCACCTGACCCCATTTTGACCTTCACGTTGACCTAATTTTGGACTTAGACTTTTTTATGGACAAGGCTTCCACAGGGGGCATAAGCGTTTATTGAACGCAGTCTTGTTTTTATTGTTCCAAGCCTTCCATTATCTTAGTATACATAAATTTACTGAATGTTTCATTTTCTTTGCTAGGTTATAAGCAGTGATGAAGCTGAGATTCGAGGTATGACATACGATTCTGTGGGACGTACATACCTGTTTGATCTAGACTTCAATGGTGATGACTGTCCATTTACTGTGGATGCCGCTGTGTCTGGCAATGTATCTCACTTCGTCAATCATTCAGTATGGTTTAACCTTGATATTTCCGTTCTCTTTTTAGCTCACCTGTCACAAAGTGACAGAGTGAGCTTTTGTGATCACTCTTCTTCCGTCCTTCAACAATTGGCTTGTGTAGACACTAGAGGTCACAATTTTAGCCTAATCTTTATGAAACTTGGTCATAATGATCATCTCAACAAAATCTAGGCCAAGTTCGATATTGGGTCATCCGAGGTAAAAAAACTAGGTCACAAGGTCAAATCATAGAAAAACCTTGTGTAGTCTCTAGAGGTCACAATTTTGACTTAATCTTTATAAAGCTTGGTCACTATGATCATCTCAACCAAATCTAGGTCAAGTTCGATATTGGGTTGCTGGGTTCTAAAACTAGGTCAATTGGTCAAATCATAGAAAAACCTTGTGTAGTCACTAGAGGTCACAATATTTACCTTATCTTTATGAAACTTGGCCACAATGATCATCTCTACAAAATCTAGGTGAAGTTTGATATGGGGTCATCAGGGGTCACAACCTAGGTCACATGGTCAAGTCATAATAAAAACTTGCAATAGAGGCTGAATTTTCTTGAATCTTACTTAGTAAATGTAAATTATTACTTAGGTCACCATAGGGACGTGCATGCACTACTATTACAGGGGAGCGACCTAGGGCCCTTTAGGCCCTCCTGTTATATCCCATCTTCGAAGAAGTGGGTTCATATATTGCCTTGCACAGTTATATAAAAGTTAAGGTAGGTCGGAGAACCAAAGGATTACAATTCAATAAGAGTTCTTCCCACTGGTCAGATTTTAATGAAAATTCAACTACAGTATTTAAAAATAGAATCAAATCCAGAGCTACAGATAAGGTTTCAGTCAATTGGGTATTTTACCCCCGACTTTCAAACTTGGTTGGGTTTTGACAAATTTTAATTGGGTATTTAATAAAACTCAAAGGGTAAATAAGCTTTTAAGTACTGTTTTTCACTATAACATCCTTTTCTATTTGGGTATTTCAAATTGTCTTTGCTTTTTCTTACTCCCTACTCTCAAAATCTATTGGGTTTTAAGAAAATTAATTGGGTAATTACCCCAATACGCAGCTTATCTGTAGCTCTGAAATCGCTCTCAGAATTCTGAAAGCAAGGCGCTGATTGGCTAATGGGAAAGGTCGCCTATAAGTCATCGCCAGATCCTCAAGTGTAGAGGTTTTCAGGATATTTTAATCAGATTGTTTTGGTTAGTACCAAGCCTAGTTGTTCGGATTTTTAGTTTGGAGGAATATGGCGGGGATTAGTCCTTTTATGGGAAACATACAATATATCAGCTGTTTAATTATGCAAATAGAATGTCAAGTGTCTGGTTAAATTCTCCATACTAAAATTGCTGCAATGGCTTGTTCTTACTACAAATGTGTGTAATATAAGTTATGTTTTGTGCAGGTTAAATTCTCCATACTAAAACTGCTGCAATTTCTTGTTCTTACTATGAATGTGTGTATATTATAAGTTGTACTGTTTACAGTGTGACCCTAACCTAGAAGTATACAGTGTATGGATAAATACATTAGATCCACGATTACCTAGAATAGCCTTGTTTTCACGACGAGATATAGAGAAAGATGAGGAACTGACCTTTGACTACATGTCCAGCAAAGCACATACTAGTTGTAAGTTTGAAATATTGTTCATTTATATCACAGGCTCTGCGAAAACTGTCAGTCCTCCCCTCCTGCAGGGGTCCTACAATTCAGGAATACTCCGGAAATCTTAATTTGCTGCACTAGGAAGAATGAACTTTTCTGCAGAAATTAAAAGTAATTTGATGAAAAAATTATAAGTATCAACAAAGTTATGGTCATTTGAAGTTTTTAAAGCTGAATTTAACAATAGAACAATGTTTGAAACAGTGTTTTGGTGTAGCAATGTGTGCAAATTGCACTCAAAATAGACTTGCGTCTAATTTTCAGGATTGAGTATTATGCCTTCGTAGGACCCCTGAGTCCTGACCTACAAATTTTGATTTGGACTGACAGAAAATCCTGTATGTTTCTATTAGGACGAAGAGGATCATTCACTTATTTTACAAATTCAGACTGACAAGTTTAAAAACTTTTTGCGGGGTCTATGATGACTAGCTTCAAAATTATCAATCATGGTAGGGAGTACCTGTACGTATCATGGGTGTCAATATTTCTGACAGTGATTTTTTTTGCCTCTTTGGGAAAGGGTCCGGGTCCGTTCAGATTGGGAATTTTCGCGTCGTGACAACTTGAAATTGGGAATTTCCATGAAGCAGAAAGGCCAAATAAAACAGAAAGAGATTACATTTGAATGACATGTGAATGTTTACTGATTTCTTTGAGCTTTTATGCTTGACCTCTTGTCAAAAATGTTCATAACTATATCATTTTATGTCCGAATTTGAAAATTATTTTTTAAAATTGTTTATTGGGAATTTCTCCATTCAAATTTGGGAAAATTATAGCCTATTTGCAATTGGGAAAGGGTCCGTTTTCCGGACCCTAATAAAGAAGGAAAAAAATCACTGTCTGATTTATTCGGGATTCTGGATTTATCTATTCTTAAAGAGCTATGATTTATGACCAAAATAAAAGTTTTTTGATAAAAATATCATATGAAATGGCAAAGCTATGGTCATATTATTCTGCTATGAAGCATTTTATTCAATACAAATTGAGATAAACATGTTAACAATGTGGTTTGGCAAAAATGGTAGGCCGCTTATGATTTTCAGGATTATTAATTTGGCTCTGTTGATACTGTTGATGTATGCAAGTCTAGCAGGATCGTCTCCTGAATTAATGCTAAGAGAGGAACATGACTGGGGTGTACTCATTCTCTTGCAGATTTTAAAGTTTAAGAATGAACAGTATTCATGGTAGGTCAAAGGTCAAGGTCACTGTGACCTTCAGGCCTCAACAAATATTTTTAATAGCACTTGTCCTGCAATATAGACAAAGAAGAAAACCCCTAAATCCTACCCGTCCTATTATAGAATAAAGAAGGAAAGAAAATTGCAGGACGAGCAGACAAGTAGATTTATTGAGGCCTGACCTTTAACATTAATGACCATTTGGCTGCAATGGGGCGGCCCGGGCGGGCATACATATTTTACAAACAACTTTTGTTAATTCTCATTATTTATTTATTATATACTTACAGCACCTACCAAGGTTGAAGAAAGTAGCAAGAAGTGTGAGCAGTTACCAGAAGTGACCGAACCTCTAGTGAATGAAGCACCTCTAGTGAATGAGGCTGGTGACAGCAGTGCCGACGATGATATAAACACCACTAATGATATTGATAACAACTCTGATGATTCTGGCATTAGTTCAGCTCCATCACTTGCGATCGGGTCGACTAACGATTATGAATCAGAAAAGAGATTGCTTCTAGATGCTACCTCAGTTGCCATTAGCGAACCGGAGCCTGGTTCGAGTGGCGATGCACCTAGCTCATCTGCAGCCCAAACGGTCAAGTCTAGTCCAACGAAAGCAGTACCGTCACCTAGTCCAAGAAAACCTGCACCGTCAACTCAGTATCGAATGGTTTGTCAGTGTGGTGCAAAGAATTGCCGAAAGTTTGTCTTCTGAGTAAATGTCTAGCTTAGCTATGTTCAAAGTAAAAAGAAAGCTGTTCTACTCGCCCTGGTATCACATTCTGCTTCACACACTGGTTAAAAATTTTCAGCAACTTTTATAGTATGAACAAATTAACTTGGTCCTCAACCTTTATGCATGAATATATTACGTGCTTCATGCGAATCCACTAATTATGCGAACGTGTGCCATATTTCCACTGTTTAACATAAATTAAATCATTTCATTCGTCACCTCAATTCTCGATTTACATATGTAGACATCTGGCATCTCGTCAATCAGAAATAAAGCCCATATGTCAGCAACTACCGCTTTTAATACACAGGAAGTGTACAAAAGTCTCCCAATTTTAGTATATACATTGATACTAGTGGTCCTACAATAAGTAATTTAACTAATTATTACGGAATAATCCGAGAATCCAGATTTACTACACTAGGAAGAATGAAGTTTTCTACTAAAAATAAAAGTTATTTGATGAAAAAATACCAAGTATTGACTGTGTTATGTCTTAATTTCAAGACTCAATGGGTATTATGCCTTAGTAAAACCCCTGTTATTCTGAGGCTGAGACTAAATCAATGCCTTTATGTAATGAATTGTTTAAAATGTATATTTATGTATTTAAGACCGCTGTCGACGTTATTGCCACAGGCTCTTTTGAATAGTTGAGCAGACTGCCTTAAAGATAGCTTTTGTTGTTCAATGAAATTTGAACTGAATCATAAATTCATATACGCATGTTCATGTTTTATCAAATTTTTTATATTTTAATTCGTGTGTAAATATTGATGGAATTGTAGATCTTACAGTTAAGATTTCAAAACCTTTTATTCGGGTATAATTAGTATTTTTGCAGGATGTATGTTTTTATTTAAATGTTTATAAGTTTGTGTGTTGAAAATGTGAATATAGATTGTCTAATGCCATAGCTTGAATGTATGTATCTACAATTATGTTTAAGAAATAAAAATCTGTTCGCGTATTTTGTCAGTGAATAAAACACGGGCAGGAGTTCGGATGCGGAAAAATTAAATCACGAGTGCGAAGAATACAAGAACAGAGTTTTTATTTCGATTCTAAATATGATAATATACCGCACTATTTAACTGCGCGCATTCCATTTTCACCCATTTGACGTTTAACATAATTCCACGCTGAAATTGAGTGGCTTATTAGCTGGTACAATTACCTCCCTCGTTAATGAAAACGACCTTCGTAATTTTCTGAAGGAAATAACACATTTTAAACATTGAAACAATTTGAATAACACGAGTATAGGGTAGCTATTTAATGAAATGAAAACTATAAATGAATTGATTATCAGAAGTTTTTATGAAACTTAGTTTCAAGATTATATTGGAGTTTCTAAAAATAGATGCGTCATAACTGTAACACTGGATACCCGTGCATCTTGCCTTGTCATCGCGTTTCGTTGAAGATTTACTATAAATTTTACGTTCATTCATTCATAAATATGTCACGTGATACGGGGCGTAAATAGTAACAGCCAATTTGATACCATGTTTTATGGGGGTAATAATACATGGCCAGGTCTTCTCTATAGTTAATGGATTAATCCGCATATTGTGTTAGAATAAGCATTTCATAGAGCTCTAATTTTGAGAAAGTGATATTATGTCTCCTCCAAATATTGATTTTGTCCTCGATGGAAGGATGTCCCAAAGTTTGTCCGCGTTTTTTCCCTGAACCACTGGTCAGATTTCAATGAAACTTCACATGTATACTTGATACCATGCCTTGTTGTGAATATTGTCAGGAATTTTAGGGTGGATGAATAATATAAGAGTTATGGCTGTTTGTGGGAGACATACATTTTTGTCAAAAACCATTATAGTTTAGATTGATAGATTGAGACCAACCAGTAATATTTGCATGGACATCCGCTGTGTTGCTGTTTGAAACATAAGTTGCTGATGTGCCTTAAAACTCAGGGGTGTCAATTTTCCGGATTTATCCGGAATTCCGGATTTATCCGGAATTCCGGATTTGTCTATCCTTGATGGGCTATGCTTTCTGGCCAAAATAAAAGTTATTTGATGAAAATATCTCAAGAAATAAGTTATGGTCAATCATATCTGCTCTGAAGGATTTTCTTCAATAAAAAGTTTGAAAAACCGAGTTATATATGGTTGACGACCTCTAGTTTGTCAAAAATGGTCAGCCGCATAATGATTTTCAGGATTTTTAATTTGGCTCTGTTGACACACCTGAAAACTACACTAAACTCTGTTGTATGACAGCTTGGAGATTGAGTTAAAATGTAGAAAAGGGATCCTACAATTACGCAGTAATCCAGAAATCTAGATTTGCTGCATTAAAATGACACTCCTTGCAAAAAAGTTTGAATGAAATTTGATGAAAACAAATCGAAGTACTGTTATTTTGAATGTCTTATATGACTTCAATTGTAATCTTGTGGTGTAGATTGCAACTAGAAACTGTGCATTTATTACTAAATAATGATATAGGTGATTCTTAGACTTTTTCAAAGAAAAAAGTAGAGCTATTGTTGTGACGGGATCGTCTGCGTTGGTTAAGTTTATTGTCAGAGTCATTTTCTCAAAGACTATCAAAGGTATCCCTTGAAACTCAACATCATCACAAGGGGAGTCCATACTGACAAGGCTGTTAACCCTTTGACCTATATTTATGAGTTATCTGCCGGTATTTTCAATCACAGATGAGTAAAGGTACTATCAAGTATGAGAAAATCGAGCGTCCAGCACTCTTAGGCGGTGCTCTTGTTGTAAGAAATGCACATTGAAATCCAATAATAAGGAACTTCGTACTTAAGCTTATTAGAACAGACATATATTTTTTACTTCAAATGCTAATAACTTCAAAACTTTATTACATTGTATCTGTAAAAATCAGACTTGTTATGTATTGCTCTATTAAATTAGCATATTACAGAGGTAAAAGAATATGTACTACTATACTATTGAGTCATTTAACCCACAAAATATATTTTTAAAATAGTAGTCTTAGCTAAGCAATAACTTGTATTTTTCGTGAAAATGGGGCATCGTCATTTGAAATTTCATAAGCTAAATTTAACAAAAGCCGAGTTGGTGTAGAGATTTGTTTATGTCACCTGGAACAGACATGCGTCAAAGTTATGGTCAATTTAATCTGCTCTATAAGATATTATTCAATACAAGCCGAGTTATATATGGAAAAAATGTGGCTGAAGGCCTCTTATTTGGCAAAAATGGTAGGCCGCTTATGATTTTCAGGATTTTTAATTTGATACCCCTGTTTATTGATAAATAAAGTCTCGAGTTCAGGTTCAATTGACTGTCCGATCTTTACACGATTGTTTTACTGCATTTAGAAGCGTACAAATGTATATTTTATGCATGTTAATTTAAATGTTTGTAATATGCCAATGGGTACAACACAATGCTGTTATTTAATTTGTGTTATTTTATGTCTACGTATGTTGATGTTACTAAGGATAGTACTGTAAATCACTTAATTTTCGCGTAACTTATTTCACAATTTTCCGGAAAATTTCAAGATTTTTTAGCGAAAATGTTAAATTTCGTCATTGAAATAAAGTGAATGTATTTTCCGATGTAGTCAATATCGGATACGCAAAAATAAACTCAATTAGTAACAAATTTTTCGCGTGTCCACATCCTCACGAATTTTAGCAAAATAAAGCTCGAAAAAAATGTGATTTACAGTAACCTGTCGAGTAAATTATGTGCTATAGATTACACATGCCAATTGTTTTCTCTTGAAAATTTTTGAGCATTGTCATTGTCTATATCTGTAGAAATCTAAATTCTTGAGTTTTAGAACATCTTTTCCAGGCTTCGAATAGATGTGGTCACAAATGAATTGTCAAAAAATGTCATTGAATTTAGTTGGATAGTTACAAGTATGAACCTTGTACACTCGACATGTTTATGTAAAGATTTGTTCTATTCAGTATGGCTGGAATATATAAATTATCAAATTCAATGTACTATCTCAACATTTTTGTTTAGAAAAAATGAATGCGGATGATAGAGCGTTACAAGATTTATACTATCATCTCCACATTTTTGTTGAGAAAAAATGAATGCGGATGATAGAGCGTTACAAGATTGTTTTATCATGATATTGTTATTATGCACATTGTTTTATTTAGATTTTGCTTGAAAAAGCAGTATTAAAGATAATCATGTTTGTAAATAGGCAACAAAATGTTTATAGTGGTATGGTGCGAGCGGTATTCTGTATAATGATTTTCATGGCACTCATGAAGATTCCGTGCTTATACATCATGTTTGTTCATATCAAAAATCTTTACTCGGCCTAGTAATGCAGAGCAGGGCAGGTTACAACATAATACATGATATCGCTGGCTTAGAATTAGAATGTCGTAAGTACAAAATCAATATTTTGAGAAAACAAGAAAAAACTGTCTGAAAACTGCAGATAACTTCTAGAAAAAACAAGCTTTTTTAACTTCAGTTTGGTCAAGACAATATGACCACTTCCGATTTTCATGAAAATAGTCTGATAAGAAGCGCCTTGTGATGCTGATTTCAATATGCATGAGTCTTATAAGGTCGCCTTTCTCATTCTAAGCCAGCAATATGTGAGATTTTCAGTACCAAATTTTGCCTACTAGCATGTTTTATTAGGCCAGGGGTTGTATTCAATTTTGATCTTACTAGACTTAAGGTTTAGGACAACCACTAATATCACACGATATTAAACTCATGGTCAGTAACAGGCGATATGGTTGGCTATCCTTATTCTCTAATTAAATAAGATCAATATTGAGTATCACCCTAGGAGTAGAGTTGTAGAACATAATGTGCTTGAAATTTTATCATTTTTATTAAAAATAATTTAAAAAACATTTCCATTATACTTTTTACTTGTTCTGTATACGTGTTTTAACACATCTTTTGTCTTGCCACTTGGCTTGAAATCAAGGGCCACACTGGCCTCTTCTCGAGGGCAACGATGACCCCAATCCTTTGTTTTACTCCATTACCAAACATCTCTTATTATAATTGAATGTTAGTATTTATTGTTGCACATATCGAATAAAGTAGACTTACTATTTACATTGTCTTTGTAGTTACTGCCAGTGGACTGGATATGTAACCAAGCAATCAGGTTTCGATTCCAAGCAGGTATAAACCTTCATGAAACTTTGACGACAATGATAATATTCCTCCCTCCTTCCGCTTGATATTTTTTTATACCCTCCCACGAGTTGTAAGGGGGGTATACTGGATTCAGCTTGTCTGTCCGTAGACGCATTCTTGTGGACGCAACTCCTACAGTTTTTGCAGGATTTCACTCAAACTTTCACCGATGAACAACCTCAACATATAGATGTGCATGAAGAATTTGCGCTGCGATGAATTTTGGCAGAATTATGGCCCTTTGCCGGCACGGGTATATTAGTCTGCGGAATGGCCACAGCTCTAGTTGCTTTTGGTGTCCGTGACTCTATGTAGCACAAGCTAGGTTCATCATCATGATCTTCCACATGTGGTGAAGATGGCTTTAAGCGATTAGGTTCATTTTTCTCGTTCTGTTATGTATTGTGCCGTGTGATTGTGGTATGTAATGTTTTCTGTGCTCAGCTGGTGAAGTTGAGTGCTGCCTTCTCTTTCCCATTTTCTATTACCTCTTGTTGCTTGAGAAGCATGCATGCATTCAGAGGCCTGACGGGGGACTGGAATTGACAGGGCAACCCTTTGAAGTCTGGCATGACCACCAGATTCAGTAAAATCACATGGTTCGACCCGCATGAGAAAATTGCTGGATCATTACATTAGGGTACTGATTTATCAAAGCACAAAACAACGTCCAAATTTATATTCTTCATAGCTTCAAAATGTGAAAAAGTGATCTATATTAACAATGATTTAATTAATCAAAACCCTGTAGCAAGTAAGTTAAAGACTGATGATAATTAATTTCTGGTTAACTAGAAGTCGATCATCCTCATACATCAGTGGTTAGTCAAGTTCCCAGACTACCCCCTGATTCAATACCCGTCATTCCGAGCGCAAACCTAACATGAGGGCCCAAAAGGCCCTAGGTCGCTCACCTGTCGAACTTGACCTAGATTTTGTTCAGATGATCATTGACAAAGTTTCATACAGATTAGGCCAATATCGTGACCTAGTGACTACACAAGGTTTTTATATGATTTGACCTAATGACCTAGTTTTTGACCCCAAATAAACCAATATCAAACTTGACCTAGATTTTGTTGAGATGATCATTGTGACCAAGTTTCATAAAGATAAGGTCGAAATTGTGACCTCTAGTGACTACAAAAGGTTTTTCTATGATTTGACCATGTGACCTAGTTCTTGACCCCGGATGACTCAATATCGAACTTGACCTAGATTTTGTTGAGATGATCATTGTGACCAAGTTTCATAAAGATTAGGCCAATATTGTGACCTCTAGTGACTACACAAAGTTTTTCTATTATGTGACCTAGTTTTTGACCCCGGATGACCCAATATCGATCCTGACCTAGACTATGTTAAGATGATCATTGTGACTGAGTTTCATAAAGATTAGACCAAAATTGTGACCTCTAGTGACTACACAAGGTTTTTCTATGATTTTACCTTGTGACCTAGATTTTGACCCCGGATAACCCAATATCGAACTTGACCTAGATTTTATCGAGATGATCATTGTGACTGAGTTTCATAAAGATTTAGTCAAAATCATGACCTCTAGTGACTACACTAGGTTTTTCTATGATTTGACCTTGTGACCTAGTTTTTGACCCCGGATGACCCAATATCAAACTTGACCTAGATTTTGTACAGATAATCATTGTGACCAAGTTTCATAAAGATTAAGTCAAAATGGTGACCTCCAGTGACTACACAAGGTTTTTCTATGATTTGACGTAGTGACCTAGTTTTTGACCCAGGATGACCCATTATCGAACTTGACCTAGATTTTGTTGACATGATCATTGTGACTGAGTTTCATAAAGATTTAGTAAAAATTGTGACCTCTAGCGACTACACAAGGTTTTTCTATGATTTGACCTTGTGACCTAGTTTTTGACCCCAGATGACCCAATATCAAACTTGACCTAGATTTTGTTCAGATGATCATTGTGACCAAGTTTCATAAAGATTAAGTCAAAATGGTGACCTCCAGTGACTACACAAGGTTTTTCTATGATTTGACCTAGTGACCTAGTTTTTGACCCCAGATGACCCATTATCGAACTTGACCTAGATTTTTTTGAGATGATCATTGTGACCAAGTGTCAAAGATTAAATCAAAATTGTGACCTATAGTGACTACACAAGGTTTTTCTATGATTTGACCTAGTGACCTTGTTTTTGACCCCAAATGACCCAATATCGAACTTGGCCTAGATTTTGACCAAGTTTCATAAAGATTAGGCTAAAATTGTGACCTCTAGTGTCTACACAAGCCAATTGTTGACGGACGGACGACGGACGAAGAGTGATCACAAAAGCTCACTCTGTCACTTTGTGACAGGTGAGCTAAAAATAGCTCATTTCGTAGATATCTGGTGATTCCGTCTATTGTCCAATCAGAACGCTTGTTACTCTACGCGGGGAATTTTATAAACAAACTCGTGAGAAAATGTAAACATGGAATGAGTTATGGGATTTAAATATTAACAAACTTAATTGGATAAAGTACATACTAAATTCAATATAGTTTATAAAGCAGCCGTTAATATAATAACAGAGAGTACTGTACGAGCGGTTAGATATTATATCGTGATATGAAATCAGAGTCCAAGGTTTTCGACGACGGGTGTCCATGGGCGTGAAGTCGTGAGTCGAAATGGATCTATATAGCTGTGTCAGACATGCAAACGACGATTACAATAAGTCGCAGACATTAGATCTAATTGAATAATTAAAGTAAAACTGAGACTGTGCCCGTGAACTTCTAAAACAGATTTAAAAACAATTTGTAAACAACGAGAAACGGACAGGTTCCCCCCGGAACTCATTCGCCCTCGCCGTTAGTGAAAATGTTCCGTGCCCAGCTGATTCAGATGTTAAGGTAATAAATAATCAGTTTCTAGTTCAATTTTAGTTCAATAGTTGTTTTATTATTCTGAATAATATCTTATAACCGATACAAAAACATTGCAAATATTGTTTTCTTCGATTGATTTCCCGAACGATAAATTTGAATATTTTGTTTGTTAAAGCTCGATTTTGATTGGACGATGACAGGGAAACACCCGTCGTAATCGCTATAAATAGAAATGAACTAAATGGATCTGATTGGTTGATTTTTCGTTCATCACGCTAGGATTTGGCCCTATTGAACCAGAGTATGTTTCGGACGAAGAATACTCTGGTGAACGAGAATGGAAGTCGATGAATTTTAATGGAAGAACAATCAATAAAATAGAGACTAACTCCTTTTTAAAGTTCGCATATTTATTTTGCGCAATGTGTTTTAACCTGTCTTCAACAGGTATGATTTGATTTGATACAACAAAATTTCTATCTAGTATTTTAAAGTAATATTTGGACAAAAATATTCTTGAACACATTTAATGCATCGGTATATTTAATGTTTAAAACATAAGAGAGTATACAAAATGAGAAAAGAATACACACTGATCACAAAACAATTCATAAGTTTGCCACAGCATTAGGTTCAATTGTCTTTAGCAGATCTAGGGCCCAGAATTACATTACAACCAATGCTTACACTCAGCACTCAAATAGTGAAAATGCAATATAATGAGCCATTATTTGTCCCAAGATTGCAAATCTAGAAGAGGAAAATGTATAAAATTATTGTACCAGTGTTGAAAATATCATTTAATACATTTTCTTTGGCATTGTGTACTACTTATGAGGTATAGATCTAATGATTGCATCTGAGTGCCACACTCAGCACTTACAATTACAATTATAGCTTACAAATACATAAATTAAAATTCCACTAGAAAGTAAGCCAAAAATGATATTTAGTTCCATTTTAACATTTTTAGAACTTCTTGCTCGTAAAAAATGTTGCTTTAATACTGATGAACCTCAGAAGAGTGAATTTCAATATTTGAGTTCCAAGTGTAAGTATTTGTTGTAATTCAAGGCTCTGGGGCCGGGATTACAACGAATACTTACACTCAGCACTCAAATATTGAAATTCACTTTTTTGAGGTTCATTGTGGCATTTATTTAGAGCAAGACGTTGTAATAATGTTAAATTGGTACTAAATATTGTTTTGGCTTACTTCCTAGTTTAATTTAGTGTACTTGTAAGCTATAATTGACCTTTCTGCAGACGCTTCGTAGCCACGCCCCCTATAGTTACGGGTATTCGTTGTTGCTACGCAAGACAAGCTTGCATTAAAATGGCGTCTAATACGGAGATGTCGTCTGATGCTCTTGCTATAATTCCGTTAAATATTTCGCTTTTAGTCAATGTTTTGAACATTTGTGAAACACAATTACGTGCCTTCTTAAAACTTGCAAATAGATGGTTTTTAATCGAAGAATTTTACGTAAACAGTTACTAAATCAGAGCCAAGCAGTGTCCGAATAAGCAGACACTCACAAGCTTAATTTTGCCGCTCAATCAGAATGTTTCTTTTTATCTAAATAGCTATTTATGTATAGTTTTTGCGCCATTCGAGAATGACCTAGCTTGAAAGATACACCCTTTATTGTAACAAAGAAATAATTAAGGGTTAATACATACATTTACATATACACGGTATAATGGAAACTTCCATACACTATAGCATTTCATCTTCCGTATACGTTCGTATGATCGTGTGTTTAATAAATAATCGAATTTAAATGTGCGTAAAAAATATTTAAGTAAAGTTACAAGACCTCTGCAAGATTTTCTGCGTCGGGTTTTTATTGATGTCTTCCGTGTGATCTACCGCTTATAGTGGGGTCATACATTTTGTTGATTACTTACGACTGAGGCTGTATTTGATTGCAACTTCCGCAAATAAATTAGCGCTACGTTAACATAGATGAATGTGAATCTTTGAAATCCCACATCGCTACGTAATACATGGTTTGTCATTGACAGAAATGTACAATCACGCGTTATTAAGTAAAAAAATATCGTTTTCTAACATAACGTTAAAACTGTCTGGTCAAGTGGTATAAGTGCTACACATAATATTATTTCATATGCACCATTATACAAGAAATAAATAAGCCCTAGATTATAAGTTAGTTAAAATTCCAATGTGTTATATACTTTGATGATCTCGTTTAGATTCGTATCTCGGACATCAGTCGGGGACCAGTGACATACCGCGGTGTCTTGTTAATTGTCAATAATCAATGTGACACATAGCGGTTAGCCAGGACAGGGGAACAGTATGGGGTCAGTTAGATTTATACATAATTGCTATAAATGATTTGTAGTAATGTGTATATATTCGACAGGTCTCGGACCTATAGATACTTCGAAATAAACTTGTACATGTATATATCTATCATGATTTACAATAGCTGTCCGGACCATACAGTAGCCTAAATATATTTAAAAAGATAATTTTTATAAGCTTTGGAGATTGAATGCATTTAGCACCACAAGGGTATCAACTAAAAAGCGCTTTAACTATTACATAGACCAAAACAACATAATGTTCAATATTATTAAAACACTTCACACTCATCTTTGATGGGAAATACACACATTCTCGTTTTTTGGGGGTTTTTTGTTCTTATTCTATATCAACATAATTAACATGCGTGATATCAAATAATAAAATAATTTCACGAGTCTATGGTTTAAAGTATATATATATTTTTAACAACATTCATATCAAATTAAAAAAAAGACGAAGCTTTTTAGTTTTACAACATGTAATTATTTCAAATTATATTAATGTAAATATCAATGATATAACTTTTAAATCAGACTATATTTGAGACAAAATATACATATATAGCTACTACTTCCGAGGCTTTATGGATTTAATAAATTAATTCACTTTCATGACATTGCTACCAAATTAAAGTTGAAGTTCTCTAGTTTTTAAACATACCAGAATTTTAAAAATGTGGTCAATATTAATGAAATAAGGCTTAATTGAATATTGCACAATTTACATTGATTTTAGCTTGTCTAGGTTGTCTAACAAGATGGCGGCGATAAATCGTTGCCCAAATGCTGCAATCTGATTGGCTAACGCCACCTGTCAATCAAAATCGGCAGAAAGGTCAATTGAAATTCATCAGTCTGAGTGCTGAGTGTGGCACTCAGATTCAATAATTACATTTACACCTCTCATAAAAAGTACATAATGGCAAGGAAAATTTATCAATGTTATTTTCAACACTCATTAACTATCTTATACATTTTCCTCATCTAAATTTGCAATGTATGACAAGTAATAGTTCCATTATATTACATTTTCAATATTCGAGTACTGAGTGTAAGTATACGTTGTAATCCCGGCCCCTGGTCTATTGTACTTGAATCTGTGCCTTTGATAATTTGACATGATCCCGACCTTTATACATGAATATATTACAATGTTCTTGTATTGAATATATAAATTTTAGATTTGTGTTGGTATTGCACCTCGAGCGTTTTCATGATACTTCCCACTTATTAAAACATACATGATAAAGATAGACAAGATATCAGCTGTTAAATTGTGCTAATTAAAGGTCGAGAATCATGTCAAATTCTCTGGACTATACAACACATCAAGCCCCATGATTTCCTATATATTCTGTGACGGTCACTTAGTATTCAGTGACGATATCCTATGTATTCCTTGACAATTATGTATTCGATAACATATTCTGTGACAATCATCTAGCGCACAAAGACGTTTGATAACATATTCTGTGACAATCACGAGCGTTCAACGGTATATAATGACATATTCCTTGACAAGCATCTAGACATCAATGTCTTTGATGACTTATTCTGTGACGATCACGTAGCGTACAATGATATTTGATGACCTATTCTGTGACAATCATGTAGCGTTCAATGATGTTTGGTAAGTACCTGAGGTGTCAATCTTTAACAATTCTCTTAATGCCATGGTGGCGTAACACGATGTTGGTAACGTCAACTGAAGTTGTAGAGCAAAACTTGAACCGTCTGAAACACAAGATTTGTACATAAAAAATTTAAGACTCCTGTCTGCATTGATAGTACAGATCTGAGGGATGAATTTTAGAACGAAGTTATGAAAATTCGTCAAATTCTAGTGTAGACGTATGCTGGATTAGAAAGGTAAAATTACATTCAGGGGTCAGACAATTCCGGAATAATCTGGATTTGCTTGATTGGTAAGAATTACCTTTTCTGCACAAAATAATAGCTATTACAATGTATATGAAAAAATTCAAAGAATTAACAAAATTATGGTCATTTGAAGTTCTATAATCTTAATTTTAACAACAAAACGTTTTTTGAATCCTAGTTAAGGTGTAGGAATGTGTGCTAATGGCACCAAAAGAGGCTTGCTACACGTTTTCAGGATTGGGCATTATGCCTCAGTAGACCCCCTGTACATTAACAACATATACAGGGGTTCTACAATTCCGGAATAATCCGGATTTGTTGCATGAGGATGAATTATCTTTTCTGTACAAAATAATAGTTATTTCATGAAAAGATTCAATGAATTGACTAAGTTATGGTCATTTGAAGTTCCATATTCTTAATTTTAACAATAAAACAATGTTTGAAACCGAGTTAAGGTGTAGGAGTGTGTGCAAATTGCAACCAAAACAGACTTGTGACTCGTTTTCAGGATTGGGCATTATGCCTCAGTAGAACCCCTGCATATATGACCAACAGATTTGTCCAGATTCGAGGGATTTCTGGATTAGAGGAGTTCCACTGTATTTTAGTATGTGATCACTCATGGTCCACAATTGCATGAGTAGACACTAGAAGTCACAATTTCAACCTAATTGCTAGGAAACTTGATCACAATGATCATCTCAACAAAATCTAGGTCAAGCTCCATATTGAGACATCTGGGTCACTAGGTCAAATCATAGAGAAATCTTGTGTAGTCACTAGAGGTCACAATTTTGGCCTTATCTGTATGTCGAAGTTTTGAGCTGAGATTTCTACTTTTGAGATCCATGTGAGATTGTTGTGGGATCTTACCTTCCACAGATTGTGGTTCTGGTTCACCACGCAGTATATCCATATCACTCAATGCTAGCGGTATACTAACGTCATTGTATCTGAACACACTCCAGTCTATATCCTGTGGCTTGACTACAATATGCCGATAATCTCCAGACAGCGAGTAATCCCTACCAATATAACAGCATTATCGTTTTATAATTTTGATAAATTAACCGGACGGCGTCCGGACAAACAAACAGACAGATGGACAGGTGAATCACTATATGCCTCCCGATCTATCGATATGGGGGCATAAAAAGCTTAATAGTAATTTTCAGACCCCCCTTGGCAACATGGCCCGGAATTACAACAAATACTTACACTCATCACTCAAGTACTGAAATTCCCTTTTTCGAGGTTCATAGTGACCATTTTTGAGAGCAACAAGTTGTGATAATGTTTAATTGGTACTAAACATTATCTGTGGCTTATTTTCTTGTGTAATTTAGTGTATTTATAAGCTATAGTTGCAATTCAATGATCAGTCTGAAGTTAAGTTTAAACAAGTCATTAAGAATTGCAAGAAATATAGAAGTCCCCTACCGGTTTAAAGCAATTTTCAATGTTTCTGTAGCCATAGCATACGTGCATAATCCCCTTATTGCCCCCTATCCACATACCAAGTTTCATAAACCTTGCTTGGAAACTGTTGCAGTTATGTCAGGATCCAGATTTTTTGACGGATGGACAGAATGACAGACAAACTAATCTTTTGTGTACACATTAACGGCAACATCACTCTCACAATATCTTAACTGCACTGTACTTACTTGTACTTTGTTTTCATGTTCTGATAATCAAGTTGATCTTTTTCCATCAATTCCTTGTACAATATTTCCATATCATTACCCGGGTAGATGACCGCATAGCCCGGCTTAGGTAACACAACATCATATATAGTATAATCATCTGAAACATAGACATAGAGGATATTTGTTGATTTTGGTGTAAGATCAAATTTTATTTCACCGAGTGATCACAGAAAATCAATATTTTCACGAGTGGCGTAGCCACGAGTGAAAATGTAATTTTTTGTGATCACGAGTGAAATAAAATTGATCTTACACCAAAAATCAACAAATTTTCTGTTTATTATATGCCTCAATTTCTCTTAAATATGTGGCGTAATTGGCTTAATTGGAAAAATCACGTCGAAATAAGAACGTCACGACGTGATAATTATGACGTCATGATGATGTAACGCATATTTTAAAGCCCGGCGCCGTTGACGTTACGTTTCTTTTTCTACATGATACTGGAACCAGCTTCTATAACAGTGAAAATAACAAAGTGGTAATTTCACTGTTATTTTCACTGTTTATTTCACTGAAAAATCTCCATAATCCATTGAAAGCAAATAATAAATGGTTCATAACTCTTTTCATCAAACTAAATTCCATGACAGATTTCCATGACAGATTTCCATGACAGATCTCCATGACAGATTTCCATGACAGATTTCCATGACAGATTTCCATGACAGATTTCTATGACAGATTTCCATGACAAATTTCTATGACAGATTTCTATGACAGATTTCTATGACAAATTTCTATGACAGATTTCTATGACAGATTTCTATGACAGATTTCCATGACAGATTTCTATGACCTCTCTATACAACCTCAATAAGTCCACCCTTGGTACTCTTGTTGGACTAGATATTGCTCTGAGAAATTAAGCAGTGGCACAGAAAGGGATCAAACCTGGGACCTCTCCACCCCAAAATGTGTGCCCTACCTCAAGGCCATCGCTCCCAAATAAAGAGTAAAACTGAGAAAAAAATCAGTTCTTAATTCTAAGGTGGTCTTATTATCTAGATAGTCTTAAAATTAGTCTTTAACTTCAAAAGAAGTCTGATTGGAATTTAACAATACATATATAGGCTGCTTATGACAGGTGGTCACCTAATCCAGGTGATCACTAGACAAGCTTGCTGTTGTAGCTCGTTGTGGCAGTCTTTTTAGTCCCCTACCGGTTTTTGACCAGAGGGGACTAAAGGTTTGCCCTCCGTCTGTCTGACAAAAATCTGGATCCTGACATAACTCAAACAGTTTCCAAGCTAGATTTATGAAACTTGGTATGTGGATAGGGACAATAGGGTGAAAATGCACGTCAAAAATATTTTGATTCCAACCGGAATTGTGGTTGCTATGGCAACAGAAACATTGAAAATGGCATAAAACCGGTAGGGGACTTCTGTATTGCTTGCAATTCTTAATGACTTTTTTAATTTCTCACCTGATCTCCTCTCAAGTAATAAAATAATATACCAGATTTATATAGCGCCATTTTCATGCGAACACATGTTCAAAGGCACTTTACCCATGTTGCAGCCACAAGGGCGCAGGTGCATCCTCTACCAGTAAAGATACAGCATGATCTGACCAGAGGGACAGACTGAGAGAAAGCCCCTGAAGGGAGAGAGAGATATTAGATACAGGCATGTCCGACGCTGCAGAGGTGCGCCTAGCTCTTATTTCGAATAGACAGCCTGGTTCTTTAATGTGCCCGATGTATAGCACCTATACACAGCTTCCTGACACTTCCAGATACTTTGTAGACCACACGGCCAGATATAGCGGGAAATATTATAAATATTTCAGAAATGTCAAGTTCCGATGCCAGGGATTGAACCCACGACCTCTGGATTGACAGCCCAATGCGTTACCACTGAGCTTAATCCGCTTATAGTACAGTAAGCATCGAATTGGACTATGCCAGGAGTGTAGATATTCCTGTATTAATCCTGAATTTCAGATTTATTTGTCCTAAAACAGCTGTGATTTTTTTTCCAAAATAAAAGTTATTTGATTAAAATGTCTCAAGAAATGACAAAGTTACGGTCAATTTCATCTGCACTGAAGGATTTTCTTTGGAACAAACTGAGTTGTATGTGGAAACAATGTGGTAACTGGTTGAAGGTCTCTTGTTGGGCAAAAAAAGTTGGCCATAATTATGTGATTTTCAGGATTTTTAGTTTGGTCTTATGGACACCCCTGCTATAAGGTGACCACTAAATACAGGATTGACATTAATAATATTTAGTGAAACTGATGTCAATAGACACCAGATGACGAGGCAGATAATTACAAATCCATATCTTGAGACATATATTACACCCAATTTATACAATTAACACTTACGGAGATATAATTATCACTCATTTTAATGACCTATCAATGATTGCAGCATCCCGTCCACTACTTTGTTTGTCATCATTTATTTATGAATAACGTAAAACTAGGTGTATATGTAAAAAAAAATTCTCAAAAATTATGGCTAAAAATTATTTCACAATTTTACCAAGAATATACTGATCTAGATTTCAAATGTTAGCAAGTAAAAGAGTAAAGCAGTAGCAGGGGTCCTACATTTCCGGAACAATCTGGATTTCCTGCATTTAAGGAAGAACTAACGATTCATCACAAAATAAAGTTGGAAAAATTCAATGAACTGACAAAGTTCAATTATCTGAATTTAATAATAAAACAATGTTTGAAACCTAGTTAAGGTGTAAGGATTCATGCTAATGGCACCCACAACAGACTTGCGACTTGTTTTTAGGATTGGGCGTAATGCCTCAGTAGAACCCCTGCAGTAGGTAAAGAGTGTAAAATGTTTTGTCATATTTCAGTGATAAATCAGAGATTTCTAAGTTTACAAATAATTTGCACTCATGAGGATCACAAAATTAAAATCACCACAAAAAATTCAGTTCTACAGTATATGGAAATAACACATAATAACCAATTTTTATTGTTTTATGTCCAGTCAGTGAATGAAAACAAAACTTATTTTGGTTATTAAGAGCATAGTCAAGGATATTAAGTGTATGAAGAGAACAGTTGTAATGAATTGTCAATTCAAGGTTAACTTTTTTAACACTTCAAGGATTGTAAAATGTAAGTAAAATTAAATTAATACAATCCATATTTAGATTTGTAAAATTATCCAATAGATTATTCAAAATAGTCCAAGATAATTAGGCTTAATTTAGTGACTCTTTATATATCCAGACCAGACATCGTTGTCCACTCATAGTCTTAGATTTTTAAAAATATTTTGCCCATTTGTTAGTGTTCACCTATATTAATGATTTCTGGGGTCAAAACTTTATTTTCACTACCGTTGCTATTGCAACCTAAGAAATTCAATTTTTCAATATTTTTCACTTTTTGATGCTATTTTTAGGCTTTTTTAAGATGAAATTGCGACAAGAATTGTCATGATGCACATGTCACTAATTATGTTACATAAACTATTATATGACATTTTAGCTTACAAATTCTAGTTTTCTGAGATTCCAGAAATGAGAGTCTAGAGATTGAGTTACTAATATAAGTTATAGAACTTGATTACAATCCTCCTTCAACAAGAAATAAATGTATTCATAAAATACCAAAATAAACTAAATTTGAATTTATTAAAGCCACATTATCTCCCACAAGACAATTTTTTACGATCATCCAGTAAATAGACTAATTACAAGGAATTAGCATATATTCACAAAAGACCAATAATTGACGACAGAATGTTAAATGTATCTGTCGAAATAGTACCAGGTATGCCAAAAATCAATTTTAAGTAAAATGTACGGATGACAAAATACTAATTTTGCAATAATTGCTTCCCTTAGATTATAAATTGTGCATTTTGTGTTTACAATTTTTTTTGGAAACAAACCAACTGGAGGTTGTATTTTGTTTTCTTCCATCTGATTGTTTTTTCCACAGTTAGGACTCAACTAAAGTGCTCAAAATCCATGGCTCTTTAAATAGGTTACCAAGTTAGTGCTTTTTGAAAATAGCCGTTTAAGGCCTAATGTGGCTTTATACACTACACTTTAGAAGGATCCCTGTTAACATTATAAGAATATTGTATGAATGTGACATATTCCATTTCAGACCTGTCTCTAACTTTACCCAGCATTATAATATGGTGCCTCATGCTTCTGACAGAGAACTGTACCATTTCGAGGCATGGACCAAGAAACAGTCGACATACAGTGAGAAAACACAAAATTTATTCTGACCAACTACTGCATCAATCATCTATCGTATACCCATCAAATCGACCAATCGTATGTGCCGGTTTCAAAGGTAGGCTCGGCAACATGATGTTCCAATTTGCCTCCACTTACGGTATCGCTAGGCAGAGGAATGCTACACTTAGAGTCAGTATACATGACAAAATACCGCAAGTGTTTCAAGTGTCAGTGCAGAAAGTTACGAATAAAATTTATTGTCGATATGCTTTGAGGAAATTTGAAGACAAGCATTGTGCCTTTGACCCTAAAATGTTGAATATAACGAGTAAGATGACTATGTTACACGATTACCTTCAATCATGGAAATACTTTCAACAGCATGAAAAGGAACTTCGACAACAATTCCGATTTAATAAAACAATCGCTGATTACGCTGCTAAAATATTTAAAAAGGCGATGAAAAAGACGAAATACTTCGGGCATAATAGCACTTACATCGGTGTGCATATTCGTAGGGGTGATATGTTTTACGCTCAGATTAAAAACCAAACCAAAGTATCTGGGTATAACATCGCACCCCGGTCATACTTAGATAAAGCATTAAAGTATTTTAAGCAGAAATATGATAATGTGACATTTTTATTTTGTTCTGACGATATTCGATGGGCCATGTGGCAATATGGAAGATATCAACGTCTTCTAAATATAGCCTTTGTACATCAGCAGCCCGAGGTGGATCTAGCTTTACTAGGGATGTGTGACCATACAATAATGACGACCGGAACGTTTGGTTGGTGGGCGGCATGGCTGGCAGGAGGGAAAACCGTGTACTATAAACATTACGTTAAACCGGAAAGTTCGCTACGTAAAGAATTTAGTGAGGACTTCTCAGATTATTTTCTGCCTCGTTGGATTGCAATGGAATGAAGGGAACAGATTGCAGTTTTTTTATTATTTGAAACAGTGACTTACCAATATTAGAACTGTCCACCAATGTCGGGGTAATATTCTTTGAATCTTCTTTCTCTTCAGCAGTACCTGTATCTAGTAGGAGTAAATAGTACAAGGTTATATGCTAGATTCATACACCTGGCCCCGATCTCCCTAAACATCTCAACTTGAGCAAGATCTCATCTCAAATATTGGCATGTGTCTTAAAGTTAATTTACATGTGAGGCTTGACTCAAAATTAGCATCACTGAACAGAAATGTTATTCTGAGTTTATCACAGTTTAATTTCAAGAGCTGGAGCTTCAGATTTATTTCTAATTCATACTCTGATTTTAGCAAAATCTCAATTTGAGTTGATATTTCTTCTTGAGAGGCTTTGGGAGATCGGACCCTGGGTACTGTTTTATCAAAGCACTATTTTAACTTTTAAATATTATGCAAAAATTTAAATTCTTTATAATTCTTAAACAACTACAAATTGTTGTATCTGCGATACTAGTACTTTTCTGTTTCTGTCCCTAATTTTTACTTACATAGTCTTTGAACCTTTGAGCATGAATATTCATAAATTCAAAAATAAGTATTTTACCAAAATTTATGAAATGAAGACCACATAAATATAAAATACATAACAGTAATGTCAACCTGTGATACTGTAAAATAAATATTTTTCGATGTAGTTGAATTTTCATTGATTTTAATGTTGAACTAGATCATGAAATGTAATCCCACGATTAATCGACCTCCTAAATTCAGACATGGGTTTACCCTTTCATTTTCTTTAATCCACGAATTTACGACCCCACGAAAATTCATTTTTATCAAAATCTACGAAATTTATTACCCACGAAAATATGTGATTTTACAGTAGATTATTACCTTCAGTTTGGATGTAAGATTTACAAGATATAACTAGATCACCACAGACCGGCTGTAAACCATGTTGCTTGATTCTATGTGATGCAACAGTGTTCCATATATAACTCTGATACGCATGAACGTACATCAGTCGTGTATTTCTGGCAACCTAAAATAAAAGTTTTCCAAAATTTTATTACTACCGGTAACCCTTTTTTAAAAATTGTTGTAAGTCCCACAGGTCAACAGTATTTCAGTCATATTGATTGAGACTAACCAGTCACATTACAAGGGTAGTTTAAGAGGGTAACACGGGGAAGGTAACAGGGGGGGGGCGGAGGATGGCATACACCCTCACCTAAAATTGCCGGAATATTGACAATATGTGTTTTGTTTTGTGTGAAAAATTATAAATATATACAATGTACATTTTTTCTTGCTCCCCTTTTAGTCCCCTATCCACATACCAAGTTTCATAAAAACCTAGCTTGGAAACTGTTTGAGTTATGTCAGGATCCAGTTTTTTGATGGACAGACAGACAAACTGACGGACGGCAAACCTAAAGTCCCCTCCGGTGGACTAATTATGTTAGGGGAAACTTTTTAGGGGAATTGAATATCGTAAAAATTTCTGACCATTCAAGAAATCTCCTGCGGTATGGAATCTTATCAAGTACTTACCCGTTGCATGGCTCCCATATAATCATTAGCACTCCTAGACAATGCTTGTAATATATTTCTCTCAATATATGCACTTTTCGGGAAATTTTGTAATGCTTCTTTGCTGTTTCGAGAGTTCCACCATGCTTCACGAGCTGCCGCGAATGTCTTATCCTCTGTAAAGTCACCAAGATAATTGAATAAGACTGAGTTCAGTGTGGCCTCCATGGCTCAGTGGTAAGAGAGCTTGCCGTCTAATCTGGCGACCCGGGTTCAAATCCGGGTGGAGGCACACGTGTGTTTGCCATATTTAAGCAGAAAGCTGGCTGCCAAATAAAGGCTATGCTCGGCAATTTAAAGTAAACACTTATGCCCCAGTGGAAGCCTTGTCTATAATAACTTCCTAAGTGAATCAGGGGCAATGATTCTGTAGAAATGTTGGATAGTGTTACATGGCATTGACAATGTTAGGTATTTATGATAGTAAACAAGTACAGCATGCTTCATAAAAGCGTATGAAGCGGAAAATTTATATGCTACCGGTGAGCACTCGCTGATAGTAGTCCGTTGGGTAGCAAAGCGTTATCGAGCGCTACCAAAGCAGTCCGTTGCACAATAAAGTGCTGGGTAGTGCTTGCCTAGCAAAGTGTTAAGAAACAGTATGGTATCGGGAACACTGCTCGCTGGTAGCGTGTCATTGCATTGACGTAGGAAAGCACTTGATAGCACAATTTTGAAGTGGCTTGGTTAGGCTACGGGCTCCAGGAGAAAATTAATATGTCATTGGAATGAGGGAGTTGCTTAAGAGGTGACATTATGAGAGGTAACACTGTACATACCTCCAACTCGTGGTTTTAGAATTAATTCCACGGCTTCCTTCCAGTTACAACATAACAACGCTCTGAAAACATATCACAAGTCATATACCGTAAACCAATTTACTTTCGCCAATACTAACTTTCTCATTTTGCTGATCGTGGGCATATTGGCGACTACAAATTTTCGCATTTTTAAGTTTCCTGGAGTGTCCATATTAATGTTTTTAGCACTTTTGCAGCGACTTAATTTCGCGAAATTCTACCATTCACGAACTTTGCGTTACTAAATCGCGCGAAATAATTTCCAGGTTAATAGTATTCACTTAGAAGTGAGATAAAGCAGAGACATAATTTTACAGATACAGTCATCGAATTTCAGTACTCGTCATTTTGACCAGGGGTGGTATTCAATATTGATCTTAGCTGACTTAAGAATAAGGACATTTAACCAGAATACACCATATTGAACTCATGGTCAGTAACAGGCGATATGATTGGCTATTCTTATTCTCCAATTAGATAAAATCAATATTGAATACCACCCCTGGGCCACTTTCATGCAGAGCAAGGAATTTTTTGAACTGTTCTATTTTGTGCCTTTCATTTTCTACTGTTGTTGAAGAGTGCTGGCTTCCCTGTACAGAGTTGTTGTTTCTGTAAAATCATTTAATTTTAAATGGAACAAACTTTTGTGGTTTTGGTGAAAAAGACATGGGGACATAATTTCAAGGATTTCGGATTTCATGAAAATGGCAAGCTCAAAATTTACACAAATTATCAGAAATCATTCAAGAATAAAAAATTCCTGACAATATGCACTACTAGGCTTGGTACCAAGCATTCATGTGAAGTTTCATTGAAATTGGACCAATGGTTAAGGCAAACTTTGTAACATCCATCCAGACATCTGAACCTTCAGTAGCAAATCAATACGTCTTCCCTAATATATGCGATTAAATATCTATCAAATATCTACTATCAAAGCAAACAGTAACATGAACAACAAAATCACATAAAACAAATCCTACCTTCCAATATGGTGTGTAGGTATAGAATATACCCCGAATCTCTGCATTCCATAATAGTTGATAAACCCGATATCTTTCAATGATGTCATACCAGCATCGATCTGATCTACAGTACCAGTAACAGATCTCAACACGATGGTAAATTTGTTACCCTGTAACTGTCCAAGGCTCAACTTGCTATCTATATAACTGAAACATCAAAATAGGAAAGTTAGGGGCCCAATTCATAAGCAAAGTGCCACCAGGTGCTTTTCCAGCATTACCACCCTTTACTATGGGCATGTTCGTAGCGTCTGTTCCGCACACTGTGCGGGATGTTCTACTCCGAACAACTTACGAACAAAACGGAACTGTCCTGCACAGTGTGCCAAATGTTCTACTCCAAACACCTTACGAACAAAACGGAACAGAACGTAAAATATTTAAGACGACAAAACTTGTAGTTGCAGCCGTAATATTGGAGAAAGAAATATGCATGTTGATATATTTGAATGTGCCCCATAATTGGAAAATAAATTTATTATATTATATTTTATGACACAAGCGACCATTGTTCTTGCTGTAATCACGTGACTGTTCTGGCTGCACCACCTCTGTGGCGGGCACAGATAGAACATGTTCCGAACAGTGTTCCGGTTTGTTCGTAAGTGTGTTCCACTGTCCGGGATGTGCGGAACAGCGCTACGAACGCGCCCTATATATATTGAAGGGGAGATTATACCAGAAAAAGTTCTACCAAGTGCTTGTTCTAAATTACCTCCCCTCCATTTACTACCATGTTTGAAAGGGAAGTTACACAAGTCAAAGTGCTACGGATTGCTTTCCTTCAACAACAGGCTCCAGGTATTCAAAGAAGGCCCAAATTTCGGCTAAATCATGATTGCTCAAAAAAAAACTCAGGGGTGGTCTTCACAAAGCATCTTACGGGAAAACTTAGAATTTTCTTAAAATCTTAAAATTTCCTTTTAAAGTGTATCAGCTAAACAGGAAATTTAAGATTATCATTGTTTACACAGTTTAGAAGCATTATGTAAGGAGCTACAATAATCACAAAGAAAACACTAAAGTCAAAATATTTAAGTTTTCCTTAAGATGCTTAGTGAAAACCAGCCCAGGTCTAGTGTAGAGCTTCACAATTACATTGTACTATACCACTAATGATGAGAGATACACTGTTGTTAATGGGAGAAAAGTCTATAACAAATACCTGAAGTTACCACACACAATATTTCGCATAAATCTATTGGCCTCAATCAACTTCTCTGCTGTTACTCTGAAAACAAAATAAAATAACTTCTTTTTTCTGCAGGAAAGTTTCAAGGGCATCAAATTCCCAGATTATTGGTTTCCATGTTTTTTTTAACTGACATAATGCCCACAGACAGGCTCTAGACCACTATACAGTTTATCTTGAACAAGACATGATAACATAATTATATAGTATTACTGTTATATATTGATATGAATCCAAAACTTTGCCAAACATCAAACTATATAGTGACTTTATATTTGACGTTATGAAGTCTGGATCATGTACTGGTAGTAAACTCTCATTTTCTCAGAATTTTGTGAGGTGTGTCCAAAATATTATAATGAAATACTGTAAACCAATTTACTTTCGCGAATACTAACTTTCGCGTTTTGCTTATCGTCGGCATATTGGCGACTACAAATTATCATGTTTTTGAGTATCCCACAATGTCCATATCAATGCTTTTAGCACTTTCGCGGTGCTTTAATTTCGCAAAATTCTACCACTCTCTAACTCCGCGAAATTAAATCCTGCGAAATAATTTCTAGGTTTACAGTAGATCTACTGTAAGAGCATTTTTCTGCATAATTACTAAACACCTTTTTACCTGTATGCAGTGACTTCCTGTGAGGATTTTGATCTCTTGTCTTTAGTACCAGCATATTGAAATAATCCACCTTTCAGCCTGAAGCATACAGTAAAATCTCAATTATATTCAAGACCACCCTTGGGACCCTTGACATCAGAAGAAATCTCATCTCAAATTGAGATTTTGCTCAAATAAGAGTCTGCATTTCAGATAAAGCTAAAGTTCGAGCTCTTTAAACTTTACTGTAATAAAATAAGAATAATGTTTTCTGTTTTGCAATATAAGTTTTGAGTCTAGCCTCCCATCGAAATTATCAAAACGACACATGCCAATATTTGAGATGAGATTTAGCTCAGATTGAGATGTTTCGGGAGATCGGGGCCTGTTTTCATTATTGAGTTTTGTTATTAATGAGGATAAACAAAGAGCAATACAATGAAAATGGACTTCAAAATCGTGGTCCTCTTTTGAGTAGGTCTTAAAGTGAGGATTTATTGTACATGCACAAAGAGATAAAGGAATACACAGACAGTCAACCTTTAAAAACCACCTGCGAACAAATACCAATATAAACAAGACTGATTCAATAAACGCTCATGCCCCTATGGAAGCATTGTTCATAAAAAAGCTACCGTAAGCCAATCAGAAGCCATAAATCTGTTAAATTGTTGTATACTGTTACATGGCTTTGACAATGTAAGGGTTTATGATGGTAAACAAGTATGCCAAAATTGAAAGCAATGCCTTGATGGACTTGATTTAAGACGAAACGATCAATTTGGGCTAACCAAATATTTTGCCTTTCAAAAAATTGAATTCCAAAATTAGGTTAATATGAAGGTCAAATTGCCAAAATTGAAAGCAATGCCTTGATGGACTTGATTTAAGACGAAACGATCAATTTGGGCTAACCAAATATTTTGCCTTTCAAAAAGTTGAATTCCATGTTAGGTTAATATGAAGGTCAAATTGCCAAAATTGAAAGCAATGCCTTGATGGACTTGATTTAAGACGAAACGATCAATTTGGGCTAACCAAATATTTTGCCCTTCAATAAGTTTAATTCCAAAATTAGGTCAATGTGAAGGTCAAACTGAGGTCAGGTGATATAGGTGTGAGGAGATTGTTCAAATTCAACATCAATAAAAGTATGAAAGCTTTGTAGCAATCCATAGTGATGCAAGAAAATATGGACAATTTGGGTTAACCTGGGACAGACAGACGTACGGATGAACAGACAGGTCAATCACTATATGCCTCATGGTCTATTGATATCGAGGCATAAAAACCGGTCTAAAAAACATCTCACATTGATCAGACTACTCTCAATGCTGTTTGCTGTTCTTCTATTAAAAGTAGTCTTAACAGGTTGACTGTACACACGCCAGTCTGAACTAGCTCAGCATTGAACATTGTAAAAAAATCGTAATTATTGGACGGAATCCTATATTTAAATTAAACAAGACTACGTTCATTAAACGCTTATGCCCCCTGTGGAAGCCTTGTCCATAAACAAGTCTAAGTCCAAAATTAGGTCAAGGAGAAGGTCAAAATGGGGTCAGGTGATACAGGCATGTGGAGCGTGTTCATATACAACATCCATGGAAGCTTTGTAGCAAGCCATAATGATGCTAGAAGAAACAGTCAATTTGGGTTAACCGGACGGACGTTCTCCCTGATTTTTTTGTTTGTAAAACCCCATAAGCACCATTTTGCACCCAGCAAGCAACGGAATGAATAGAATCTAAATATAGCCTATTGTTCCGCACCCCACAACTACAAGTGTGTGCGTACGGACAGACGAACAAACGGACGGACAGGTGAATCACTATATGCCTCCCGATCTATCGATACGGGGGCATAAACAATTTCTAGAGTTTTGAATATATTAACATTTGATTGAGAAAACGTAAAGCATAATTATGGAACCAAACTGCCCCCACCAGCTAGAGTCACGAGTAACACAGACTCCATTCATTGAAAGTTAGATCCATTTAGCTATCATATACAAAGCATGTATTAGGCTGATAAGGGTCAAACAGTCGGCCCCTATCAAGGAAACTCCCTCAACCAAAAGGGGAGATAACCCCTAGATAAAATAGGAAACTGTTAATTTTTCAATACATGACTGACAAACTTTTTTTTATTTACCGCATTTTGTTTGACAGAATACCAATAGCATCCATGGTGTCTTTAGCTTCCTTGTACAACACAAACCTACAGTAATCTCCACGACCTTTAGGCCAATGTCGTAAACCACTACCTGAAAAACTAAATATAATGTAACATGGTTCATACAAAATTATTTCACCAAAATTCAAGGACTATCCAAGGACTTTTTAAGATAGAATAGGTATTTTCAAGGGATTTTCCAAACATTTACCAAGGTTCATTTGTTCGAAAATGTCATTATGCACTGCCATTTCATACACTCTATTTTTAGTAATGTCATTCACAAGGCTATCTGATTGCACTCAATTTATTACAATTAATTTCCAGTGACATTTGCACTCATACATTTCTGTACTTTCAATTTTTGAGAAAATAAGAGTGTTTCTGTTTCATTTTTATGCCATTTTGACAACTTCAATAAACTTTTAAGGATATTCAAGGCTGTTCGCCTGAATTCAAGGTTATTCAAGTACAATTTAGGCATTTTTTCAAGGCACATGTAGCACTAACTTCAAGTACTTTTGAAGGTTTGAACCAATTCAAGGAATTTTCAAGGTTTGAACCAATTCAAGGACTTTTCAAGGTTTGAACCAATTCAAGGAATTTTCAAGGCCTGTGCAAACCTTGTGTAAACAAACAAACATGTCGTACCATGGTAAGCAAAGTTTCACATGCAATGTTGACAATAATTGTACATGCAGGCCAGTAGCCACGCACAGGTACACTGAGGCAAGTTCCTCGGTGAAAAATTGAGAAAATACTAAAATAAGCTTTTCAAGAAAAAACATCCCAAAATATACCCTAGAAAATATACCCTAGTGTGAATTTGTCCCAGGATTCAGACCTGGTGTTAAATTAAAGGACTCAGGATAAATAGCCCGAGTGTAGGATGAAATCTTCCTTAGCAGAGAAATTTCAGCTCAAATTTGAGATTTTGCTTTAATAAAGAGTCTGTGTTTGAGTCAAAACTAATGTCGGAAGACTTGAAATTTTGCTGTTATAAACTCTGACAGATGTTGCCATATCATGATCATTTCAATTCCAGTTGCATGAAATGAATATAAATGCTATTTTTTAAATAGCTGGGGCTCACCAAGTAGCCTAAAGACGAGATTCAAATCTTCCACCTCGATTCTAAAGACCAATGCCAAGCACTTATACCACTCAGTCATGGCGTATGTTCCATTTTGAGAGATAACAAATACCTCCAAACCAAAACATATCACCTTAACCCTTGGGATCAGGCCCCGATCTCCTGAAGCATCTCAACCTGAGCAAGATCTCATCTCAAATATTGGCATGTGTCATTATGTTAATTTCCATACAAGGCTGGACACAAAATTAGCGTCACTAAACAGAAATATTATTCTGAGTTTATTACAGTACAATATCAAGAGCTGAAATTTCAGATTAACTCGGAATTTAGCAAAATCTCAATTTGAGTTGAGATTTCTAATTGAGATGCTTCGGGAGATCGGGGCCTGATGTCAATAAACTAGTCCATTAGAGAACTTCAGATTCATGTGGATATTCATCTTGCAGGAATTTATCATGGTAATAAGAAAATATAACCTACCTCTATTATTTGTAAGACTAGCTTCTATGAATTTCTCATTGGTTTTAGTAATTGTAGATGTCTGTAAACCAGGGAAACCTTTCTCTATAGCATGATGTATCTTACTTCTATGTTCTTTGTCATCTCCAACCTAGATGAAAGTACACATGACAAGGTCAGTTTCATATGAGCAAGTGGTCAAGTAGGTGTACTGCTGTACGTGTTAACTAGGCACATTAGGCCTTAAACGACTGTTTAAGAGCCATGGATTTTGAGTACTTTAGTTGAGTCCCAAAGGTGGAAAACACCATAGGATGGAAGAAAATGAAACACAACCTCCAGTTGGTTTGTTTACAAAATAATGAATTGTAAACAAAAAATGCACAATTTATAATCTAAGGGAAACAACTCTTGTAAAATTAGAATTTGTCATCCATACATTTTACTTAAATATGGTTTTTGGCATACTATTTCGACAGACACATTTAACATTCTGTCGTCAATTATTGATCATTTGTGAAAAATATCCCAATTCCTTGTAATCAGTCTATTTACTGGATGATCGGAAAAAAGGTCTTGGGCGAGATAATGCGACTTTTTGTGGTCAGAATCATGTTGTTTCAGCTATTTTCATATAGGTATTCATGTGCTTAAATCTAGATGACTCCCAGTAGCCACACTACAGGTTTATTTTAAATAATGTTTTAAGTTTCACTGGTCAACATCATTTAAGTCATATGGAGACTGCCCAGTCACATTATCCTGACACGAGACAAACCAGCAGTTACCTGGAACTAACTTTGTTGAGCTTCAAGCAAGGGAGATTCACCAGTACCATTTATAATGATTTTGGTATGTCACAGCTTGGAATCAAACACGCAACCCATGGTTCATATACAATTCTCACACACAAGTTCAAGGACTTTTCAAGGTTTTTCAAAGGTAGAATGTTGTATTTTCAAGTCATTTTTCCTGAACATATCAAGGTAAAGTTGTACGATTTTGACTCTGTGCTGGATAAACATAAATTATTGTCATCATAACTACTGCTAGCACTTCATGTCACACTCTCGTACACACACATTTACATACTTTCAATTTGCAAGAAAGTATTATTTCTTTTTCATTTTTCAGTCAAAATCAAGTACCATTTTGACAATTTTTCAAGGCAACACTTAATTCAAGTACTTTTCAAGGTTGAACCAAATTCATGGACTTTTCAAGGCCTGTGTGAACCTTGAGACCTCTCACATTGAAGCGGATGATCTACCAATTGGCTACATGTATTGAGGAAGAGTTACATTTTATCATTTCTAACACTAAAACAGGGTAAAATATTCAAAGCAAGCATACAGTCCACCGTTATAAAACTTACAGATATTAATACAGATTCTTTATCTTCCTTTGATGTTTTCAACAGTTCTTTTAGTTTGTTGATCTGTTCATCAGAAAGCAACCCAGGCGGTATTTCATAATTTGCTGGCTAAAAAACAAGTAAACATCTTAAAATTAAGGACTTTGTAGTCTTGAAATAAACTTTCAAATAATGCCCCCAGGGCAGCCAAAAAGTATTGACAAGGTCATGTTGATACGAAACAGGAGATTTTTCTTTCAATATTTTTAATCTACAAATTTAAGAAACCACAAAATTACCATATATTACTAAAATCTGCGAAATTAAGGATTTTGCAGTATTATTTTTGACATATAACATGGTATGTATATCCTAAGATGTGCGTCACCGCGGAGTCCTACTATTCCGAAATAATCCAGAAATCCAGATTTACTGCAACAAAAAGAATAAACCTTTTTGCAGAAAAAGATATTTGATGAAAATATACCAAGTATTGACTCAGTTAAGGCCATTTGAACTTTCATATGCTGAATGTTGGCAATAGAACTATGATTGAAACCAAATGTTTGTGTAGGGATGGTACCAAAACAGACATGCATTATTTTCAGTATTGGGCATTATGCCTCAGTAGAACCCCTGGCCCCGATCTCCCAAAGCATCTCAAGTAGAAATCTCATCTTAAATTGAGATTTTGCTAAAATCAGAGTCAGAATTTGGAATAAATATGAAGTTTGAGCACTTCAAAATTTATTTGAATAAACTAAGTATAAGGTTTCCTGTCTTGTGATGTGAATTTTGAGTCCAGGGGTGGTTACCTCTAGAGTCTCTGGAGATTGTGGTAGATCTGTATTTGTAAGACGAACAACTCGGCCATCTTTACTGATCTCATTCACCAAGAAATCAGAATACCTGAAGAAAAAATCAACAAGTAATAAGCATTAGTTCAAAACACCTATTTAATATAGAAGTTACAGAACAGTTTACAGGTCCAATACTTCTAAATATCTATGGATAGCTACTATCACAGACATGCATATAAGCCAATATAAATGGCAGTATTTTCTGGACTGAATACTAACCAACCTGTACCGAGTAGCCTACTAACTTACCCTTCCATCAGGAACCAGCAAATACTTAGTACTCCAAATTTTCCTGGAAGGGTTGCTTTTAGATAGTATTATTAACCACAGAATTATATACATGTAATACATGTAGATTGCTTGAAATTTTAAATCTTAGTACTAATACATGTATTTAGACTATTCTCAGGTACTGTTTTATCAAAGCACTTACGAAAATCTTTAACTTATGCTCAAATTTTAATTCTTTACCAACTGCAAATTGGTAATGGGTATGGCTGATAGGAGTTCATTAAGTGAATCAATATATTCAGTATTGCAGCTCTATTTACCGCACTTAATAATTGTGAACAAATTATAAAGAATTTAAATTTGATTGTAAGGCCTAAAATAAAATATTGTTTGTTTCCCCATCCCCTACCTACCCGATTAAAAAGGGCCCTACCCAAAATATTTTATTGCCCAAATTGAAATAATATTTTATTTATTAAAAATTGGAAGTGAAATTTTTTTTTTGTCACTGGCTTCTTTCTTACCATTAAATTTAAGACTTGGTTTTCACCTTCGAGTTAATTCCAAATTTCATTGTTGTTGGTTTTCACCTTAGGATTAATTCTAAATTTCTTTATTTGTATGTCTATCATACTGAAACAGTTCCAAAAAAAAATATTTACCCTACCTACCTACCCATTCTAAATCTGCTAGGGTCGGGATGGGGAAACCAAGAATATTTTAAGTTTGGCCTAAGTTTATGTTTTCCGTAAGTGCTTTGATAAAACAGTACCCTAGTGGACAGAATCCAAAGTTTAGATGAAAAATCAGATCCAAAGGTTAATCAAATACAAATTATGATTAAGTAAGCAAAACACAATCAACTTAAGAAAAAACTGTTTTAATAGTAAAAAGGTAGTTTTCTACAATGAATACCTTTGTTTAATTACACCTTGAAAACCGGGATAAGGACTGATATATTCTGTAATGCCGACATCAGCTTCTTGTACCCTGGATTCCATCCGCTCTGATTTATCTGATGTTTGCGTATCTACAGATTCAGCCACTTTCTCACTCTCACCTTCTTCACACTTTGGAGAACTTGGTACTGTGTCATTATTTTCCTGTTCAATTTCAGGTTTATTGCAGACTTTACTGCCATCATTTGCAGAGCTAGTATTATCAGTCGAAGAAAACTTAGGTTTTTTAGTGTCTGGTTCTTTTTCATCACAATCTTTTGTAGGGGTAGTCTCTAGTGATGGAGACAGCTTCAGTTTTTTAGCCTCAGGTTCATCAGAGATATCCATGTTACCTATAATAAATTGAATAAAATATCACAGTGTATAAACTTGTTAACTTCCTGTTATCGCAATCAGCCATACATGTTGAATTGTAAAACTCCCAATAAGTCATACAGTGATCAGAAATCACGTATACATTTGCTCGCAATAAGTTACACAAGTTGAATTGGAAAACTCCCAATAAGGCCTAAAAAAAGGTTTGTTCCTGGTTACATGCCCAAAAAACATGGGTCGGTAGGTCAGGGTTTTTTTGTGTTTTTTTTTAAAGACAACACTTAAAATGAACATACCTGGCAGCGCCCTTTATAGCTTCCAAACACTTTATCAATTACGCTGTTTTAAATGTTACGGCCTATGTGACAAATTTATTACCAAAGGTCAAATGCGTGCGATAGAAAAGCGTCTCGAATAGCAATCAAATTGGTATCATTTTAATACCTAAGTCAAATAACGAAAACCCTGTAAAGGTTACGAAATATCCCGCTAGTTTTTTAAAAAAAAGATTTCAAGAATAACTCTGGACATGACCCTTTAATAACGCTTTGCCGATTTTCATACATAAAAACTTTTGAGTCAGCGGCTAAAATATACGATCGGTCGGGTAACCAGAAACAAACATGTTTTTAGGCCTAAGTCATACAGTGACCAGAAATCACAGATGCTTTTGCTCCCAATATGAACTGTATAGCGCCTCCCAAAATGTCATACAGTGATTAAGTTTATATAATTTATGCTGTGAATATTGTTCTTTAATAATAAGAATAACAACCTTATTTATAGTAGATGAGATATGTGGCTTCAGATCAAGAAAACAAAAATAAGTCTCCCGTATCAGACCATTTTATAACTTTGAAGAAAGACCACCTGTCAACAAAGACCATTTTTAATAAAAAATTAAAAGCCATTTTCATGTGCAGTCTTTAAATTTTAAACTAGTTGGTTATTTTTAGAGGATATCTTCAGCCGTGATAACAGTTAGAAAAGGTAAAAAATGCCACAGAAAGCCCATATCAACATTCATATGCGTGCTAAGTCTTAAGAGAAAACTGGGAAAACGTACACATGTTAAATGTCGCGAAATTATATGACAAACGATATATTCACAATTAAATGGGTTGTCATCACGCAAACTTATTATAAGTGTCATACCTGCTTAGTTGGCAATCAGAATCTTTTTCATTTACTTAAAATCGAACACTAATTTAACTCGTAATCTAAATTAATCAGCAAATATAATTTTGTTTTGATTTTGCAAGCCTTTCCTCAAAATTGAAGAGTACACGGGTTGTGATAAAAGCCAGCTTCATGCAGTAGACGTTGTTTGTTAGAAAGTCTGTTTCACAGCCCAACTTTTAATTGTTTCCCGTCTATTTACATGCACGCATGTTAATTAAATTTGTTAATTACATGTAATAACAGTATACATGTCCGAATATACTTACGTACCCCTGTCTTAAGGAGGTACGCGCACCTTTGATCTAACGATCGAATTTTCCTTGAAACATCTTAAAATGACAAAACAATCTTCTAGAACAACATTGAAATCATAAAAATGATATGTCACCAGGCTCGTTTTCGACATACATGGCTTTCTAATGACCTACCATTGTATTTGTTCATTTTATCTATTTCCTGCATTTATGGCACTTTAAGATTTTTACTATATGAAACCCTTTTAAAGCAATTTATGATATTTCATGTGTTCAATGGTCATTCCTTTTGACATTAGTCACAATTCCGGCTGCCTGGTGAACAAATTCAGTATTTGAACATGATAAATAGTTACCCCGCCCACTTGCAAAAAAAGTGCAAAAAGTGTGATTTTCAAATGAACGTCAAAAAATATCTAACGATCGAAAATATTTTATAATTGGCCATAAGTTGAGTATTAAATAGAACACCAGTTTTGTCAAATAAAAAATAGGGGTCACCAGCCTTTTTTTGGGAGCTATTCACCAAAAAGTACTTATTATGAATAAATTTGCATAAAATTAACCTAATTTGCATATTGTAATGAAATAAAATTTTATTAAAAATATTTCAAAGTGAGGCTACTTCATATAACTAAACCATGCACTACATATTATATATAAGCATATTCATTTGTACCATTGCAGGGACTTATTGTGAACCCATATTATTCACAAGTTTGCCGTTCCCCACCCACTTTTCATGCATGCAAAAAATAAAAAGTTAAAAAATATCTATTTTGTGCAATAGTATTATGTTTATTGTCATTAATCCACATTCATATGCGATAATTGAAACTAAAATTCATGTTTGTTCTTAACTTATACGATTTTGAAATTTCGCGCATGCGCACAAGGTAGCTCGTACCTCCTTAAGGTGGCTCGGGACTTTCCGAGCTCGAAATCAAAAGTTGACATATTTACTTGAAACTTAGTACGGACGTATATCATACCCATCTGCGTTGCGTGGTAACGTTTTGTTACGATGACGTCACATGACGTCGCTATTTGGCGCCGTTTTTGGACCCAGTGACAGAATCATACCGTACATTGATTATAACTACATAACTTTTTAATTTATTCGCCGATTTTAATTTGTAAAATGAGTATTAACGCTCGATAAATTATCGTTCTGATTATATGTTTTTATTTCACTTGATTAACCAAAAATAAATATTGTATACAAAAATCGCGCAAAAGACGTCCAAAACGTCAACAAATTACTACTTGATTTTTCGCCTATTCCCTTTAATATCTAAAAAACCTGACGGTAACTTTTTTTTTTAAACTTCACAGTATGATGCTCTGGATACGAAGAACAGATTAATTAATAAAAAAGGATAGGTCGCCGCGCAAGATTTTTCAGTATATAACTTTGAAATACTGTCGTCGGCATAAAAATATCGTAACATCTATAACAAAAACACGACCGTACATGGTACGATGATGATAGTGCGATATGCGTCGTCTTTATCAATTACACAGTTGCTATTTATGAGTTTCATGCAATTCGGCCCTGGCGTTAAAAAGTTTTGTTACGGACGGATGGACGGACGGGTGGACGGACGGAGACCATTCCTATAACCCCCACTTCGTTTCGGGAAATTAGACATACGAAGACAATTAGAATACAATTTAAACAAAATTCGAATATAACAAGAATACACTTTGAATCCGCCTGGAATGATAGCGGAAAATGTGCACGCATATGTTTTCACAATACGGTACACACACTCATTGGATCGTTTTACACGGGCTTTCGCACCGGAAGTATGTTTAATAACAGTACATATACTGATTTTAAGTAATGTTACAAATACAGTCAAATAATGCCATAAAACACTTCGAAAGCCGTTCGATATTTCATCCGACCTCGAATGCATCTCGAAAGTTTTGAACATGCCCAAAACATTCGAAGTGGCCGCAGGAATGTGCCGGAATATATCGAATGCACTACAAATGCACTCAGAATGCAGACATAATGTTTAGAATGCACTTAGATCATGAAGGAATACACCTCGACTTTTTTGTTCTGACGGCATTCCGGCTCGATCCGACGCCGTGTAATCAGGACTAGAAGAATACCGGGTATATACACAGATTTTAAAAAATAGTCTATTTTTTCAGTTTAATAGGTAATTTATTTCTAACGAAATAGGTTTAAGATCATGCGAAAACATTTAAATTGACCCGAATATATGGAATACACTCGGAATGCAGACAGAATACATTTCGAACATACAAGGATGTACCTCAAATTGCTACGGCATTCCGGTTCATTCCGACTCTCGTGTGATTGGGGTAATATAGACAGTTACTAACAAGACACCATCACAGACTGGAGCTGACATCCGACTTAAAAATCTAAAGCGATCCATGATAAACCCCGATGGACTGGCTAACAGCCCCGATAAATTAAAACTGTTTCATACAACCGTCAGACACCGGGAGTGATATCCCCGTTTAGCCCTGGAATATGACGTTACATCGACAGTTAGGGCAGGTGGGTCCCGATTTCACCACGGTTAAGGATCGTGTCAAATGCTCTGCTCTATACCTTTAGTAGTTATAATGCCCCCATCGAGACCAAGTAGACACTACGGGTTACTACAGATTATTGGGAACTTTTCCTAACAATCCGGGATGTCGATCATGTAAAGTAGCCAGTGCATATCCTAGCTAGCTGATACAATTATCACTCTCTCATACACACCCTCTGAGTGGATCATACCACTACCTCGAAATATACGCAACTTATTGAATATGGTTTATAGATCGCTTACATTGACCAGCGGGTTACACCTGTGCGTCACCGACGCACAACCATGGTATGACGGGACGATGACGGCGAGCATCGAGACAACACCGGCGACAACCTGGACCACTTTTTTTAACCGGGATACACCGGGATTACACCACACGCACCGTAAATACATTGTAGTAAAGCGGGAATAAATCTAGCTACTCGCAATTAATTCTTTCAGACCGGAGATACATCAGTAATATGAGAATGTATTTTGTTAATAAAATATACCGGATCACCACGTTAAACTGGCTTCGTTCCACCGGGAGGTACCAGGGACTGAACCGAGAAACACCGAGAAACACCGGGAATCGCCGGGAGCAATATCAATATACCGGTGACAACTTGGATCACACCGAGCTTTGACGGGGTCTGCCGGACATTACCGTCAGGCAACGTAAATACACCATAACTACATCGAACTAAATTAGACATAACCCTCGATAATCCGGTGTGAAACTGACATATCATTCTAATTTGAACTGTTGATATGCTGACTGTTAAGACAATTATGAAAATGTTTTAGTTACGATCTGTGGGACAGCGACACTAAATATCCTGATCGGTTAATTGGTTCCATTGCCGAAATATATATTTCTTGAAGTATGTCAAACATGCCAACTTACAGTATACCAAATAATAAGTTATTAGTATACAATATGGAAATTGAATGGGTAATTGCAATAATTTGTAAAGTCTACCTTATTTGAATTGAGCATGTTTCTGACTATTTCTGGATTCAGTATCGGAGGTAAACTGGACAGGCTCGTGTTTTACGGGTCATTTTTGTAACCAATAAACAATGTAAATGTTTACTCGCGATGTTCTGACAGAGAGAAGAATTGTCGGAATTGAGGCAGTCGAACCCGTAACTCATACACTACAAATATCCCCTAGTTGACTACAGGTAGTTGATAAGTAGTTAAATAAGAAAAACGCAGCGTCGTCAAGTTTTGAAGGACGACGACAGTATTTAAAAGTTACTTACTGAAAAATCTTGCGCGGCGACCTATCCTTTTTTATTAATTAATCTGTTCTTCGTATCCAGAGCAACATACTGTGAAGTTTTAAAAAAAAGTTACCGTCAGATATTTTAGATATTTAAGGGAAAACACGAAAAATCAAGTAGTATTTTGTTGACGTTTCTGACGTCTTTTGCGCGATTTCCGACTACACTATTTATTAATGGTTGATGAAGTATAATTAAAACATATAAGCAGAACGATAATTTATCGAGCATAAAGACTCAATTTACAAATTTAAAATCGGCGAATTAATGAAAAAGTTATGTAGGCATAATCAATGTACGGTATGAGTCTAGGGCTAGGTAAAAAAACAGCGCCAAATAGCGACGTCATGTGACGTCATCGTAACAAAACGTTACCACGCAACGCAGATGGGTATGATATACGTCCGTACTAAGTTTCAAGTAAATATGTCAACTTTTGATTTCGAGCTCGGAAAGTCCCGAGCCACCTTAAATACGAATATACAATAAGAATAACAGATTGTGACGTCGACGTAGCGTTTTTGACGTTTCAATGGAAATAATATTTTATTATAACCTTGATTTATAAGTTTCCTAAAATTGGCTCACGGCAAGTTTAAAAATTGCAGATTAACATCACAGGTAACTGTATCGTTAATAAAGAGTAAACCGAAACAAACAAACATTTCCACAAAATTTATAATATCTCAGAAAGATTCATAACACGGGAAATTGACCACACAACTAGTCACTGAGGTGCAGTTTGTTTTTCAACATTTCATTAATACTGGTGTTATTTAAAATACATTTACATACTCAGAAACTAGAGAGCTTCGTCTTTAATTTGATATCAATATTTTAAACATTCGTCCATAAGAAAATAAACCCGCAGGGCGTGAAATCACTTTCTTTTTCTTGTTCAGAATAGCATTGTCATTTCTACTGAATGCTGCTCAGTGATTGCTGAACACCGTGGTATACTTTTCAGGGTACAACTTTTTAACTATTTGATCAATTTCGATGAGATTTTGCATGGAGGTAGTTCTAACAATGTTGTCTATGAATGTAATTACTTTATGAAGACATTGAAAGCCAATTCTTGTTTTGATACCATAAAAATCTGACCACTTAAGTACAAATGCACCTTTCTAAGATAACATAAATTTTATAAAAGAAAACTGTTTTACTCTTTTTCAAGTTATCTGTGATTTACATTTAAAAGATTGGCAACATTTTATTGGGTCATTTTTTTAAAAATCGTGTTTAACGTCATATTTTGTCGAAAATTCACAGAAGAGAAATATTGTATTTTAACGCCCCTTTCAATGACGTCAGCAAAATCCACATGTTTACACACATACATGTAAGAAATAATCACTTTTTTAGCTGATATATCAATTTTCATGTGTCGTTTAAAACAATACGTAATTTCAATTACAATCATTTTTGGAGCCCGTAAAAATACGTAAAAAGAACGCATTCAGTGATAACGTTCGCAACGTTATGTCAAAACGTGATTCAAGACGCCAAGGACATGTAAGATATACCATTGAACTGCTAATAGCTTCTAGTTTTTAACGGTACCAACTATTATGAAACCTATCTAAGATTATTCAAATGTACCGTTCCATCTTAAGTTTTTTTTCACACGAACATGCCTACACTCTATGGATGTCACCCAAACATCCCTATAACAAAACCATATGCATCATGGAATATACCTACATTCTATCAGGGACTCTACAAGGACCTTATATTCAGTCCCAGATTTTATGGATGCCACCCTAACATGTCAATAACCACACCATATACAACATACAATACACCTATTTCAATCCTACTAGCAGGCTACTATGGACAATCGGAATCCTATATAACGCACCACGCATATAAAGCATGACAGATGGAGTTACAAAGTTCACCAGAAAACCTACGTTACAGTATGGTGGCCTCGGCTATATGGGTGCCGCTTAGCGATTGCGGTCCCACACCGAGACAAAGCGCCTCAGTGAAAATTTGAGAAATACAACATCAACGGAATGCTAGATTACCTCCCTGTGTTAAGAGGTCTAACATTTTCTAATTTCAATATACAACAAAGTTCTAAGCCAACTTTCTTAAAAATTAATTAAAACGTAGGAAACATTGAATGAACGTTGGTATGATAAGATAAGATAAGATAAGATAAAGTTTAATTCCAATCAAGGGTCATATAACATGACATATGAATCACAGATAAAACAAAATGGGTTGAAAAAATAAACATAACAACAAAGAACTTTGAAAGTAAATAAGGCTTGGTTTTGATTAGGTAACACAAATAAATAAGGCTTTAGGTCTAAAGAATCTTTCCTCCCTTCATGCACTTGAATGATGATGGGAGATAGGATTAATTTGACGTTATTAATATTGGTAAAAAAGAGAGTAACAATTTAAAAATACATACCCGGTATTATAACTAATATATAACAAACGTAAGTAAACGGTCTGTCAAACATTATTTTGAGTGAAACTGTAACTAAAACAGTTAAGATGGATTACACTCGTAATACCCACAACATATATACTTTACTGTGACTTAGAAAAAGTTATCTAAATGAACATCAATACAATTTATGTTCATTCAGAAACAATATTAATAATACTCATCTACATATCTAACTTGGTGTAATAAGCAAAGTTATTCTACAGTAAATGTCAAAAAGGTATTCAGCAAAAATTGTAATAATAATTGGGTCTTCTATACTCATTAACCATATGAATTTTTGTTCAGGAGACATTCTTTGAAAGTTGTTAATAGTTTTTGATATTACTTCAAAAAGATGTTTTCTACTTGGGCATAACTTGAACAGCTCATAGCAAAATGGATTTCGTCTTCAATACAATTTGACGGGCATAGCGAACATACCCGTTCATTGACAGGGAGTTTTTGATATCTACCTGGTATGATGTCAAGATGACGGTGCTACGTAAATTTTGACTGAAATCTGATGATTGGATTTTAAGATATCATATGTTACAATTCATACGATTTGTTGTACCACACACGACCTATATCATATTTATAGTTTGCTTTGTACATGTACGTGTGTGTTCTTTTCATGTTCTTTTGCTTGTTAACCACCATAATGCCGATTTGCCAATACATTGAAATGAATTAAATTCGGTTGTACAATTCAACTTGTATGACTTATTGCGAACAAAAGCACCTGTAACTTCCGGTCACTGTATGCCTTACTGGAATGCTACATAATTCAACGTGTATGAATTATTGCGATAACCAGAATTGAGTCGTACAAGTTGTGAGTTTCAGAACACCGAAACGCCATATTACTTTAAGTAAGTAATCACTCACTCCCAAAACCAACAAGAAATACGTCGAGCATTAATGTTGTCTCGATAGCATTTCGACATTACTGTTGCGACCAATAATTATAATCCCGGGCTCTTCAACGACACCGAGAAACCTGATAGATGAAGTCGCAGAAACCGATTTCCCAAATAACCAATGTTGTCTTAACACTTAGGCACTGTTGTTTTATTGGTCTAGTACGTTGTCAGACGTTTTGACGGCAAAACGGAATTTCGACTGAATTAGCTTTATTCATTAATTTTCTTCTATGTTGCGTTAAAATGGGTTTAGAAAATGGGGATGTTATAAAGCAGGAAGATGATGACGCTAATTCTGTTACCCTTGACGACGAAGGTTCGCGGTTTTATGTATATTATATAACATGTGTTGCTACCATAGGAGGATTGCTGTTTGGGTATGATACTGGTATTATATCAGGATCTATGTTAATAATAGAGACAAAGTTTAAGTTGTCGACCATATGGAAGGAACTTATTGTCAGTGCCACCGTCGGGTCGGCCGCCATCTTTGCACTGATTGCCGGGAATTTGGCAGACTGGATTGGTCGGAAGAAAGTGGTCATGATCGCAAGTGTCTTGTTTACCAGTGGTGCCGTTGTCATGGCGATTGCGCCGGGAAAGTACGTGCTGATCCTGGGTAGATTTATTTCTGGAATTGGCTTAGGTAGGTAATGCATGTGATATGTTATAAAACTTTACTTACCAGCAACAGCCAATAGCAACGCTTTTTGATAGATTCATTTCTGGAATTGGCTTAGGTAGGTAATGCATGTGATATGTTATAAAACTTTACTTACCAGCAACAGTCCGGAGTACTTACTTTCAACGTTTATTAGGCTTAGGTAAGTTATTCATACATGTTCATATTTTAATGTCAGTTTTTATGACAATACTTTTACATTAATTTGTGAAATGACCGGTCTAATATCATTTTTTACAAGTATTTGTTTTTAAGCTACGTTTATATTGGCCAGCACTTGCCTACAAGGGAAGGCTATAACTAAATTATTGAAGTAGTTGTTCAACCCTTGCGCCTTGTGTATTTCTTCTCGCCTTTTCTGTACTAATAAAAAATTTACAAAATTATTTGGAGTAAATAGTGTCTTTTAACTAATTTGTACCTGTCGTTACGTTACACGATACCCTTCACAAGCGTCAACGAGCTATCTTTAACATATTTTGTTATTGACAAAGTATCTTAAAACGTTTTGACTTAAGTTAAAAAATTGAGCTGCGCACATTTCCCAAGAAATAACCCATGTATGCATTGTGATTATTGTTGCTTTTTACGATAATTCCTCCAACCTATGTAAAAACTTGATAATCTTGACTTTCCTGTTTAGCTGTAAGGACATTTTTTATATTTTAAGAAAATTCAAGGTTTCTTCTAAGATGCAATGAGGATACAACCCTCGGTATCTAAGCTGTTTTTGGGGCATGGTATAATCTAATCCCCGTCACCTATAGTTCAATAGTAGTTCTCTAAGATTGGGAATGGAAACAAGACTATATAGCCGGCTCTGCGAAAACAGCCAACCGAAAAACCGTATTGTTGTGGAATTGTGACGTTTTACCTCCTCGGAAAAATATAAATATTGAGATAAATGTTGCAAAAGTTTAACAAGCCATAATGTGCGATATAGGGTTAGGGTTATAAAACACTATAAAAACACCTCGACATGACACAAAGTAAATACTTTAAAGTTCACCAGAAACAACAGAGCACGACACGCATAGAAAAGGATCACACAAAAAGAAAAAAGATAACATGTTCAGAGGGACAACCTTAAAATTAACTAGAACAAGTAATAATAATAATAAAGACTACTTATAGAGGGAACGTACTTGACATAATTTGGAACATGTGGCTCGACCCTTTTACCCATGTATATAAAATGCATTTATATATATGTGTGTATGACATTGTTTGGGTAATAAAATATGTTTAAACTTAAACTTGACATAATTGTCAATCTGTCGTAAGGACCTCAACGGTAAAACTGCTACAAAAATACGATACCCTACTCGGACAACGTGCCGCACCAGCCAGTCGTCAAACATAACTGGTTCTGGGGCCAGTGGGCTAAGAACTAGGACGATCACACCTCACAAGGACATAAAAAAGATTAAATAAAGTCAAACAGGGAAGGCAGCACTCAACCAGCCGAGCACAGAAAACATTAAAAACACGCAAAGCACAATGCCCAACTGAACCAACCGAGCACAGGAAGCATAAAACACATACAAGGCACAATGCCCAACTAAAAAAGCAAACACCCGCCCAAGTCCAAGCTGTCGAAAAGTATAATAAGTTAGTATTATCAACAACCAAAAGACTGATCACCCTAGCTGAATGACCCAGTTTCCACAGCAAAAAGACTATAATGCCTAGTTTTAGCTGTCAGAAATCCTAAAACGAAGAAGTCCCCAACACACTGTCAACCAAGAAAATTAATCAGCCCTAGTCCCAACTGTTCAAAAGCTGAATGAGGCGACTCACCTATCCCAGTGAACACAATTACAAATACGACGCCAACGCTGGATAGCTACTGTCCGAGGCATTCATAAAAGCCAAGTGGCGGGTCTGTCTGCGAGGCAAATAAGTAGTTAAAATTATCAGAGATACGTCTTATATCTGTAACCTGTCTAATTTAAGAAGTTATGCAAGGTTCAACTCATCCGGGTAAAATTTGATCCAGAAAAAAGTTTGTCATTCTTAGACTACAATCTGCTCATAACCTATAGTCCAGTCAGGGTAAGAATACTGTGAGGCAGCGGTCGGGTCCACTATTACGGTGTAAACCCAATTATTAAGGCTTAAACAGACCGCCATAATTTCAATGCTAAACTAACAAACTATATTTGCACTACCTATTCAAACAATGGTTGTAATCTTCTGTGTACACATAAACGGATACGTCACTGTCACCAGATCCTAACTGGATTATATACTTAAACATCTTCTAGTTAACACGAAACCTTCTTCATTGTATTTTCATATGATGAAGGAAGTCATTGTACTTGTGATTGAAATTGATCTCAAACATTTAGTAAGAATCAAAATCCTACCAGTAAATTATTTATAAGGCACACTTTTTAACTAGGCATACGAACTTACCTCCATTGTCTTTAAAATGTATGGATACAAGTACTCGTAACCTTTCCATTGCATGCAATATATAATTTATTATTATACATTTTGTATTTTGAATTTGAAAGAAAACCACTTGCGAGGTTGATAGGTAGACGTGATTGCATCATGCACTAACTAGATGCATTGGGCGTGTCAATATACCGTGTCAGTAGTCGCCTAGTAACGCTTGAGTGCATCGTTAATGGGATGGTTCGTTCTGTCATATCAAGGCCAAGTTTTTTAGAATTAAGAATTTGATTAATGAATGCAGTTTTTAAGCAGCCTTCCCTGTTTTATTTTCTATTATCTTTTGGTATCAATGACAACGGTTTGATGTGAGACAAATTGATGGTTTTTGCAGACAGGTTTTGTAACAGAGGTCTTTGTTCAAAAGGTGGAATTTAACACAGGTTTGACTGAATTTAGGTTGATATGTATAGATTATTACACAGGAACGGCGGGTATTAAGTCGATATTCGGCCCGAGGGTGATGTTATTACCCGCGAAAAGAAAAGGCGCACAGGGATGTTACCAAAGTGTTCATTGGCTTGTTGTTGTGTGTCACATGGTTAAACAGCCAATCAGCAAGTGGTTGACGTTTCAAAGACATTTTAGACACCTGTGTTAATTCACGTTGCATATATATGAATACTCGTCGTTTTAAATAAGTAGATTCAAAGGATCGAGGATTCTTAGAACGGTTTCAGAAGGTTTGCTATCATCTGCCTAACGAAACAGGCGACCTACTGCAATATTCAATTTGTGAATGTATTAAGTTCGTCTATTTGCTTGTTCAAGTTTTGTCTTTTCATACCTATGATTGTGGTGCATACTTTCACACATTTTGAAAAGTTCTCACTGGATCAAATACCGCACCGTCGCGCTTTGACTTTAACACCGGTCATTATATGATGCAAAATAGGACATTCTTAGCCACTTTAAGAATGAATGAATATCATTGGTAATGGCATTTTTTAGTCTATTTAGTTTGTCGGTCGGCCACGTAGAATATGTGACCACAGGGACTGGTACAAACGCGGAAGGTCATTCGTACATGCAGTGGTGGCTCGGTGAATGAACCACATTGTACTAATTTATTATATACATGTATAACCTTGTTTGACACATTATGGTCGTCCATGCCATTGGTTTCGAACTTTCGGTCACGTACTCCAAACGTGGAGAAAATGCTAGTAAACTGTGGAAGAGCAAGTTATTACTGACTGACATTTTTGTGTTTCATTACATGTAATACTACATGGTACACACATACTTTATTATATATGATAAGATAGTGAACACTAGCGAACTCATTAATGTACTATGACTATGACATAGTAAACGTGTTTATTTAAAATCTGTAACAATGATACGAGATTGTGTCAGATATAATACAATCCGTGGAGTACCAAGTTCAAAACACTCGGCAGTCTTCGCAGCACCACCGAGTAAGTCTAGGTAAAATGTGAATACAAAAATCATGACGTTTTACTGCCAAAAATGCAAGAGTTGGTATGTTTGCCGACATAGCACTTTGACGAAAGACAACAACGCTATACACATGAGCATATTATTCTAGTACCCTCTGTCTATAACACCGTGCGCTATCGTCCAAGGTGTGTTGTCGATGATTGACTTTTTAGGGTGTCTGGGTAATTAAAAAAACAACAGATTACACCCCTTTGTTATTTTTTTTCGGGTTTTTTTTCAACGTTATAAGTTTATCTCTCCCGACAATGACTCCGTACGGCTTTAAATGTATTTTAAGGTCATGTTATTTTCCTGCCCATATAGGTGTATGCGTCCACAGGTAACATTATACATGTATATATCATTAAAAAAATTGGGAAAAAGTATTTGGTTTTCGATAGTGCATTTGCCTGTGCGTGGGCCACCCAGTTCTTAACGAATAGTAACTACCTATACTATGTATATGTACGTTAACTCAAATAGGTTTTGATAGATTACTAATCTTTCTGTAAATTCGGCATACTTCTAACACTAAGGGTCCAGCTGATAACGGTCATAGTTGACAGTTTATTTTATCTTCAACTTAAAATTTCATCTACCATATATCATAACTACCAGTAGGTCCACGCTTACCCGGTTTTGTGTGGTGGATTTTTTCGTGGTCGATCGACATTCAGGCAGACTTGAAACTGTTTCTCATGTCTGATATACATATAAGCTATTGACTAAACGAGTAATTTGCTGTATATATCTGTAGAAATTCGCGAGACAAAAATGGAGAGAAACGGTGAAAAAAACGGTGAAAAATACGCAGTAGGCAAGGACGAAGAGGGTTCTAAATTATATGTGTATTATTTGACATGTTTTGCTACCATCGGTGGACTCTTGTTTGGGTATGATACCGGTATTATCTCAGGATCGATGTTACTGATTGGTGACAACTGGCATCTTTCAACAATATGGAAGGAACTAATTGTGAGCGCAACCGTCGGGGCGGCTGCTGTGTTTGCCCTTATTGCAGGCTACCTAACTGATGCCATCGGTAGGAAAAAGGTTGTTATGATGGCCAGTGTGATCTTTACAATCGGTGCTGGTCTGATGGGCGGGGCCATCAATAAGGAAATGCTGTTAGTTGGGAGGCTTGTAGTGGGTGCTGGAATCGGTGAGTGGCATATTATTCGATTGTTAAAATGTTCAACGTTAATTGGCATAACAGAATTAATCAGCAATGTGTGTAAAATGTGCATTGCGTTTGTTTACAACATACCAATTTCTTACATTACATGTACATTATATGTATTCCTTATCTCGGACTCAAAAGCGCGTGCACATCAAAGACACATTTACTGACAAAACAAAGCTAATAAACGAGTCGTCTTAATTAAATTGAAGGTACCAGCCAAAGTAAAGCCGAAATTGCATTAATTAATATTGTAACGTAGTGGTACAGTGATCGCTATGTCATGATATGTCAATTGAGTGTTCGATATGAGAGGAATTTTGCTTTCGGTAAAGCGAAATATTTCTAGAATCGTTGCATTATGTATGCTCCAATGGATTACAGCTCAGTAGTTTAGCTTGATTTTTACCCACGGTTGTCACAATTTATATATCGCCTTTTGTGCAAACATACAAATACATGTTAAATAATTATTGTCAATTAAATTATCCGAATATGCAAACTACATGTATTTACTTCCATCGTCTACCAATTACATTATATTGTTGTTTGGTTTAATAGTTTAATAGTCTGTTTGATCATCGCTGTACATCAAGCGAGCAGCGACCATTCTTCTTAATAAGCAGTGTCAGCATTTCTAATGACTTGCAGATACTCGTCCAATTTTTCTAGGGTTCACGCATGCGCAAAGACGCCTACAATGCCAAGTGGTTCGCACCGCTTATCGCGTTGCTACGATCGAATGGTAATCCCGCGGATAGTTCACATAGTATGATCTTGATTGATTGCAAATTCAAAGTTTTGCTCTTAAATTCATTTAAGCATTCTTCGCCGTTATTCCGTCCCGTCGATTAAAAACACAAGGCGTTTTGTACTCAATTTTAATCTCCGGCAGATATTTTTTATAAATTGCTCATTTAGGGTATCCTGCAAAAGACATCCTTCGCTGTGTAACAGTCTCATGGTTTTATCTATACTTTTGACAAATTAAAAACGGGGATCCTTTGAAAACTATCACGTACAGTAGGTCAAAACTTACAATTCAATGTTTGTTTACGTATCTAATTACATGAATTAATACACTTGTACAAGAGCTGGGACTGAGACCCAGACAGAATGCATGTACAAGATAAGATTCATGACGCGTATAATTATCCTAATTATAATCTAATCGTCGTGAAAATTTCCTTTTTTTAATTTCGAGTTTTCTACCAACTAGATTTTATAAGCATGAAAATCTGCAGCCTTATTAGTACTAGTAAACTCCAGTAGCAGCAAAACACAGTCCGTCTATTTCTTGCTGACCATATTACATGAATACTACTAGTACTCAAAATTTGTTAAGGGCCAAGAAATTTTCCATTTGAATATTTTGCAAATTGAATACGATTGACCGGTAGAATTTTCAAAAAACATAATGCAATATTGTAAACAAATAAAGATTACTTCGAAATTAAATGTCTAAGTGCTGATAAGCCCAGCCCCATTAAAATGTTCGTGCGGCATTCAAGCATCTGGAGTAACGGAATATGATCATTTTCTTGGCATTTTGGGTGTTACACAATATGGTAATAAAAACGGGATAAAAATTTCCATATTAATCTAGCCACTTTGGTCCCAACCAATAGGGCTTATCAGTTACCTGGAAAACGACCTCATTCTGGCAATGCGTATCAAATGCAAGACAACAAGATTTGAACTTTAGAAGCAGATAAGATTATATTTTATTAATTGCACAACGTTTTCGCCATCGGTGTTGTACATTTAACGTGAGACGGATATCAAAATCAATTTCTTGGCCCTTAGCAAAGTTTGAGTGCAGTGAAGTTCCGCTAATAAGACCACTTTGATTATTTTGAAATCATGCAGATTGTTGCCAGTTAAAGGTCCCATAGTATTAAATTTAGAACAAAAAAGGTCCGCTAATAAGACCGAATCGCTATTAAGACCAACTTTTTGACTGGTCTTATTAGCGGAACTTCACTGTAGTATATTTATTCAAATCCAAACAATTTAAAAAGAAGACATTTGAAATTCGTAAAAGAAAATGGACATGAAATTGAGGCCTTAATTTATGTTGGATTTTTTTATGAGATCTTAATCCCAGATCGTCTTTTAAATAAGGAATTATTGTAAGCATGGGGTGATCCATTTACCTTCCCACATACATTTGGGATATACTTTGTGTCAATAATACATTTTTTAAGGATGTCATAATTTAATAAGTTATCAGAAAAAGTAAAACACATTGCTAACAGATAATCAGAAAAAAACAATTGCGAGGGGAAACATGTATGATAAGTAGTAAGTATGAGAATTTGAACTGTACTTGTGCAGGCTGTCTTCGGGGGCGAGGGTTGTCGAAAATTCCCCACTCCAGGCCTGCTGTAAAATTAATCACCACGTCGTTCCACCTTAGTGATAGCACCCCTTTTAAGTTAGACCATAATTATTTCAATTCCATTTTCCTCTTAGCTCCTTATTCAACCTCAATATTAAGAGCACCTGGATAAGAATACCAAATTTCAAGAGTACCTTGGGTGGTCGTATTGTCGAGTTTCACTGTATAACAAAACTAATTGATATGGAAACTACCAGGTCAAATTATCATGCCACTGGACATATTCTGTAAATACCCTTATACACTGAGCCAACCAATCCTGGAAATCCCCTTAAACAAGCTTATGACGTCACGTTGTGATGTCATGGTCTGGGATCGAACCGACAACATTGTTCCCGACATCGGAACCTCATGCTTTAGTTGATTACCTTTTCTTGCGACGTTCAAGAAAAAAAACATTTCGTTGTCATGCTTTAATATGACCTTTGGTATTTTCAAGATAATCTGTACATTTATCGTGATCAAAAATACACACACTAGTTGCGTGTTTAAACAAACCATGATTTTACAATTTTTGAGGCGTGGTAATAAGGTGCAAAGAGGTTTTTAAATCACGCCCGTTACACGAGGTTTTCTCAGTACAATTAAATGGAATTAAACTTAAACTGTATTTGAACTTGTCTTGAGAACCATTTGCATTCTTGAAAAACGCTGATAATAGATTCTGATTTGAAATCGTAATGCATATGTCCTCTTTTAATACTTCTTGGAGATAATGCGTCATTTCCGTACTGGAACTCCTACTATATACTACAACTACCGTTCATGTTTGTTTAAAGATAATAAGCTGCCCATCTGGGTACTGTTTTATCAAAGCACTTACGAACGCTCAAATTTAATTTCTTTGTAAATCTTTAACAACTGCAAATTGGTGACGGACATGGTATGTGGGAATTCATTAAACAAATCATTATTAGTACTACATACTCCATTTACCATATTTTATAATTGTAAACAAATTATATAAAATTTAAATTTGATAATAATTTTACGATTTCCGTATGTGCTTTGATAAAACAGTACCCTGAACATTTAAAACATCTCTTTTTGTGATCATTGGCTAAAACATTATTACGTGAATTAAACTGAATTCCTACTGTCATTTATATTTGTTTTAACTTCATGTGCTATTTATTATCTGCAGATATAATTGTATTTATGTCTATATTTGTGCATTTGATAGCACATACATTAATCAATATTCAAATATACAAACAAATCAATTAAGAATAATTTTAAATAAGGAACGTGCTCCTATGCAAGCATACTTATATAGATATTGATCACATTTGACTCTCGAAACTGTCTTTTACTCTTGAATTTGACAACAAAAGTGGCTATTTTGACTCGTGAAAATTTAAACTTCATATTGTAGTCAAATTTATAATACAAATAATTTTGTCCACTGAAACGTTATGAGTCATGAGACATTTAGACTCTTCAATTTTGGAGGATTGAAAAATTGATGCCACGAATACGTTCGAGTTTACAACTATCATAATTACTGTTTTGCTTTCCTTCTTTGAAATAATTTCTGTAAATCAGTGTGGTCCGCCATTTGATCATTATTGTCACACTCGTGGTAAACAGCGTGTTTGTTTTTTCGGTTTTAAAGTTATATATGGTGACCACAATCGTACAAGCTCGGCCATTTCCGTTTGTCTCCGGTAAATAAACTATTGCAATGCATAAAGGCCGAGGTGATCAGAATGATGGTGGCCAATGATGCCTCGGACTGTATCCTAACCAGTCCTAACTTGTCCTTCCATATGGAACCAGCGATCTGTTCTCGTGTGAAGGAAACCCGACTTGTGACAGATAGTAGGGGAGTTAATTAATTTCATGAACGGTTTCAGTATTGCTTTGGCTTCGATTTGATAACTTGGATAGACTCAAGTGGTCCTCGGACCCGGATATGAAACTATAGAGGTGCTACTCTACTACACGATAAATACTTGTAAATACAATTGAACGATTTATTGTACAGAACGTGTATATTGCTTTATACAAATCTAACGATTTTAATAATCATTTTATACATTTATTCTTACCGACTTGTCGCCCCTGATTAATCTGTATAAAGAATGAAGTTAATTTTATTGATTCTCTCAAGAAACGGCTTCTTCTGACATTGCCAGACTATTTCTATTACTTTAAAATTGTATCAAGAAATGCATCCAAGACTATTACTTTACCGAACTATCGAAGCGCAAATCTCAAATTAGACCATTAACGTAATAGGAGAGTTCACCGTATTCACATGCAAAATGCCCACCAGCAACCTATTGGATGAATGAAAATAAAAAAAACCTGCCATTCACCAATAGCTAGCTGGTGGTACTAATCCCTTTGTATACAAACATGATCTCTCCTCTTCACAAAGATTTTGAACGTACAAGCAAACTATCCAAGAAAGTGTACATTAATTTACTTTTGGCATCGGGAATGAAGCGATATCATATGGAAATCTAAAAAGCCCAACTTCGTCATAATTCGCAGAAACATGTTCATTTAATTATGTTATGCTATACATACCATGGCATCACTAATTCGACCAAACCTAACAATGGGGACATGTTTTCGTTCAAATAATCATTCAGTCAATCTATCTAGATCTACTACATCACGGCTCATCTAGCACATTCCCTCGCTAGGCCGTACTACATAATTCTCGCTGCGTCAGCATTTACCATTTATCATTTTACTGAATAATTATACGTAAAACATTAAGCCACATTTCCTTGAAATCATTGAGGGAAATTTTGTCATCGTTTCTTTGACTTTTTACAGACTTAGCGGCGACGTTGTCATTAGTGTGTGCATCACGGACATTGCCATGAGTTCATGCACATGTTTTACAATTACAACAAAATCACTCATATCATTGCTCCAAATATGTGCCTCTGCTTTTACACTAAGTGTCGCTCTTATATTGCAATTTGGCACATTTTCTGATTCCTTTAAGTGCAGTAACTGTTGTTTTCTTGTCAAAATAGGCATAATTACACGGAAGCTACATTACAAACTCATTTAAATCAAATCCATATAAAGCTTCACTACTTTACACTGATATACAGCATAGCTAAATGTTAGAATCTGATTTTAATGAGATTGGCTACATTAGTAATCCAAACCTTTCAGGGGATGACTCACTAGTATCTATATATGGTTATTTTACTTTGTTTATTTTAACAGGTAAAAACTACTCTTTAAAGTTGAAGCAACTTGGCATTAAACACACATACTTCCACTCCCAAAATGACTGGTTCTACCATCATTGATTACGTCAGGCGTTGCTTCTTCTGCTGTTGAAACTGGGTCATTCAGCTATTTTATTGCTGAAACTACGTAGTTCATTCAGCTTTGCGACAGCTTGAAATTTGGCGGATCATTTACTTGGTCAGTTGGGCTTTGTGCCTTGTATGTGTGCTTATGTTTTCTGTGCTCGGCTGGTCGAGTGCTGCCTTCCTGTCTGACTTAATATTATCTTTAAATAACTTAATTCTACGCGGCAAAGGAGATCACTGCGTGTTTAGGCCTGTTTTAGAAATTATTGGTATGATAATACAGATGTAATAATAATAATTATGCTCAAGGCTGATCTCGATTGTATTGACATGTAAATATAATGTTCATCTTAAGTATGGGCGTTGACGTGCTGAAAGTGTTCAACATTCCACTAGTATGAATTCAATGAAATTTGTTTTCAATTGACTTGATTACCTTTCAGTGTTGACACCCTTGATGTGTCTATCGTATTAACCGCGTTCTTATATGGCCAACAAATTAAACTGAGTCTTGACCTTTTTGCACGGATATATTACAAGCGTAATTTTTGTGTGGAATACATCAATTTCCTCGAGAACGTTGTGCCTTAATAATAAGAATATTGTTTATAGTATACTTCGCCCATTTTCGTAGTACTCTCTGCTTATGAAAACGAAGGGCCGAAATTACAGACAAGAACATTGGAGCGGCGAGGATGTTAAGGGAGGGGTATCCCTTTTTTCTGAGAAAACGTATGAAATAAAAGCGTAAATGCGGTTATTTCCAGGACAAATCTCAAGTGTCAATTAGATAGTATACCACATATTTTCACAAATGACGGATGTAACTTTAAAGAGGTGTTGCCATTGTCTTAGAAACCATTGATCCTTATTCGCTGTTTCGTCTCTCCAATTTGTAGCCAATATTTTTAATTCTCGTGCATATTTTCGTGAAATTTGCCTTTGTTCGTCGAAATATTGGTGCGGCGATCTCCGCCCCTGCCGCCCCAATCGCGACTAGAAAAATCTGTTAAAGTATGCTAATTAAAGGTTCAAGGACTACGTTTATTTGTTTGCACTATACGAGCTGACCAAGTCATTACGTTTGACGAGTGAAAATACCACTTCAGAAATGATAAGATATAACAAGCATACTAATAAGAAATAAGGGAACCGATATCTACAAAACTAGTTGGCTGTTTGAAGGTTAAGAAGACTTACCTGACGATAAGCCACTTAAAACTGACCATTCTTAAGCGAGCTTTATCACAGCCGGGTTTAGTAATTAGGTCAAAATTAAATTTTTATAAGTCTTATAGACTAAATAAACAGATGCTGAGCTACGCTGTTTACATTTTGACACATATCCACCCTGACTTAACAGAATCGTTATGTACGTAGGTAATACCCGGATACATCCGGGTACTTCCGGTACATCACCGTACTTTTGCCTTATCTGAGATGACGTTTGTGTAACTAAGATTGGCGTGAGAATGTGAACTGTAAGACTTAAAGTGGAAGGTTTTTTTTAAAAAAGGTTACATGTTCTTTTGATAGTTGGGCCTAAAATAAAATTTTGTTTGTTTCCCCATCCCCTACCTACCCGATTAAAAAGGGCCCTACCCAAAATATTTTATTGCCCAAATTGAAATAATATTTTTTTTATTAAAAATTTGAAGTGAAAATTTTATTTTTTTGTTTGCTGGCTTCTTTCTTACCATTAAAGTTTAGTTGGTTTTCAACTGAAGAGTTAATTCTAAATTTCATTATTTGTATGTCCAGACCATTAACTATCATACTGAAACAATTCCAAAAAAAAAATATTTACCCTACCTACCTACCCATTCTAAATCTGCTAGGGTCGGGATGGGGAAATCAAGAATATTTTAAGTTAGGCCTTGCTACCGTTGGAAGTAATCTAAGCTGTTGAAAACAAGCCTGTAATGTCCATTACAATCATTTTTGGACGCCGTCAAAATGACGTAAAAAGAACTCAAAGTGACAACGTTCACAACGTCATGGCAATTTCATTCATGACGCCAACGCCATATATGATGTACAATTGAATTGGAAATAACTTCTAGTTTCCAACAGTAGCAACTATTACAAGGATATGGAACCTTTTTTAAAAGTACCCTTCCACCTTAAATGTATTCATGTGTTGATGATTAAATGTATAAGCACATGTAGTTACAATTTGTGCCAATATCTAATATTATTTTATGTCACATTGCTGTATTTCGTCGGCTGGCTCTAACAGACTCAAAGGACCATTTTTTTGAAAATTGAGATTTTTGCATTTTCTATCTCATTTGACATTGCTCAATGTCCAGTGAAAATATAACGTTATAATTTCAAGTGCAATGTGCTTTTTGACAGTAATGTTTTGCTCAAAGTCCAGTATTTGAACCACTTCGTAGCGTGCATGTTGCTGAATGTCCCGGAGATTGGTTACTCGAAGAGCAACTTAAACTAAAAAAAGTAAAGTTGACCAATTGCCGTCCTTTATTTAGTCTCGTGATTGACTGAAATGTTTATTATTAAAGGGACTGCCTCACATATTGGTGTATTGCAAAGATAAAATAAAATTGTCAAATATTCGGGTAATTTTGGTATAGTTGGCTGTATATCCCATAAACAACCACACTGACATCTAAAATAACTTGAGAAGTTCGGAATTGCGTAGTTATTTAGTATTTTTACATCAAAAATTCTATAGGGTATTAATACCCGATAGAATTAACACTACTATTACTTAAATTGCCTGAAATTTGTTCGCATTTGATGAAAACGAATAAAAAAGGCTTTAGTTTGTTCATGTTACAGTTCGATGACGTGTTAATAACATAATTCACAAAGCATGTTGGAAGGAAACTCAGCGCTTTTTTCAATAAAAAAATACTCAGTGGGCAATATCGAGATTGGTTAAAATTGCTTATTTGCACCAAATCTTTTATAAAGCAGTCGTCAGTGGCTTTCTATTACATCAACACTTGGTTACGTTGGAAAATGTCGATAAAGAAAAATCTGAGCCCAATCTGTGAGGCAGCACCTTTAAGTTGCTCATTGTCCTCTACCAGTCGTTATTATATGAGCCAATGTTCAGATCAACCAATGCGGTATTTCGGTAATATTGTGTCCAAACTCCTAATGTGTGCAACAAAAAATGCCCAATGTCCAAATGGGGGATAACCATTTTTTCAAACAAACGCATCTACGTCAATGTTACGGCGGAATAATAAATGCAATGGGAAGAATGAAGCCATCATGTACTACATCTACGTTTTTAAACTTTTGCAAAACGATATTTGACTAAGTCAAATGTTCAACCCTCATTTTCTCCAAAACATGATTTAGGCACTTTGATCACTATTAGAGCCAGCCGACGTTTTGTGACAACACGTTGCACGCAACGACAGCTCAGTGCAATTCGAGGCTAGACCTATACGTTACTACTGAACACTAAGTGCTTGCATTTATCAGTATTCACAAAGCGTCTTAAGGGAAAACCTAAGTTAAAGTTAACAAAAATCGTGCAGTGCATAATTATGTTAATCATCTTGATTTTCTTAGACATTTCTAAGTTTTTTGCTAAGATGCTTTGAAAAAGATTGTAAAAATTTTGTATGAGCCAGACATGAATCTGTTGGAGGAATTGGAATGTATGATTTAGTTGTATCATCTTTATTACAGATTTGGTCATCTTAAGCTAAAGACAAACAGCTTCTTTGAAACGGTCTTAACCAAAACTTAAATATATATGAGCCAGTCTCCAGGAAAACCTGCTATTTTGACAAAAGATTTGATTTTGAGATTTTTTATTATCTCAAAGAGTAATCTTAATGAAGCAAAATGCAAAAGAAATTTTGTTAATATCATGATTTTTAAGGAAGTTACAGCTGTTTAGTTGAGGCCCTATTCAGACCCTTTTTGCGTGACGTCGCAAACGTCATTCAAACGTTATTCGACGTAACTGAAATAAGTATTTCTTTATTACGCCATTTGATCAATTCTTGACATAAACTATTCAAAATAGTACCAAACTCTATAATTATGTTTCACTCTTCAAATTATATATCAAAATAGAAATTGTTTGCATTCAGAGAAAGGCTACTTCTACTTTAAACAACTAAATCCTCGTTTTTCTCAATCGGAGTACTTTTCTGAAATTGGTCACCATAGCAACGAAGTATGTGTTTTCGACATAATTCATAGGAAAATTATAAGCTAAGGTATAGTACTATATGGGTCAATTACTTAAAATAGAATCAATAGATATGTATTTTTCCTTATTTTAGAGCTTTATCAAAATCTTGTTACATGTAGCAATTACATAATGTCATTATAGCAGGTTTTCCTGGAGACTGGCTCATATATAAATAAATGTCAGTTCAGGGCTGGTTTTCACAAAGCGTCTTAAGGGAAAACCTAGATATTTTGACTATAGTTAAAAAAATCGTGCAAACAAAAAAATCGAGACCCCCCAGAACTACATCATTGTACAAAATTAATGTATTGCGTAGTAGAGGGTGAATAAAGCTTCTGTTAATAAGACTTAAAGTAGTGGTTGTAGACAGTCTGCGTGACCTGTGAATCTGGAACATGTATTGCACACAGTTCTACGTCATCCCGAATATCGTCAGACTTATGGAATTCATGAAAACACCAGTTTAGTTTTTTGCACAATGATCAGCCACCCATTTCAGGATATTAAAATCTAGTTATTAAAAAGCGAGCTCATCGACGAAAAAATATTTCATTATACATTTGTCTGAGTACATCGGTGCCCATACTCCCATATTGTATACAGTAAAACGTCGTTATGTCCAGCACTTATATTACGATCCCCCGTCCTATGTCGAGCAAATTTCTATGTCCCGGCGAAGTTGCCTCTCTATTGTACATTGATATACACCTTTATGACAAGCATCATTATTACGAGCACCCGGTTTATGTCGAGCATCATTATTACGAGCACTCGGTTTATGTCGAGCATCATTATTACGAGCATCCGGTCTATGTCGAGCATCAATATTACGAGCACCCGGTTCATGTCGAGCATCATTATTACGAGCGACCGGTTTATGTCGAGCATCATTATTACGAGCACCCAGTTTATGTCGAGCATCATTATTACGAGCACCCGGTTTATGACGAGCATCATTATTACGAGCACCAAGTTTATGTCGAGCATCATTATTACGAGCGACCGGTTTATGTCGAGCATCATTATTACGAGCGACCGGTTTAAAACGAGCATCATTATTACGAGCACCCGGTTTATGTCGAGCATCATTATTACGAGCACTCGGTTTATCTCGAGCATCATTATTACGAGCACCCGGTTTATGACGAGCATCATTATTACGAGCACCCGGTTTATGTCGAGCATCATTATTACGAGCACCCGGTTTATGTCGAGCATCAATATTACGAGCACCCGGTTATGTCGAGCATCATTATTACGAGTACCCGGTTCATGTCGAGCATCAATATTACGAGCACCGGGTTATGTCGAGCATCATTATTACAAGCACCAAGTTTATGTCGAGCATCATTATTACGATCACCAAGTCTATGTCGAGCATCATTATTACGAGCACCCGGTTTATGACGAGCATCATTATTACGAGCACTCGGTTTATTCCGAGCATTATTATTACGAGCACCCGGTTTATGCCGAGCATTTTACCTGTCCCGATCACCGCTCGAGATAACGAAGTTTTACTGTACTTATATGAAGTTCGTAATTGGTATATCAAAACTTCATAAAGCTAAATGTCGGCAACTCTAGGTTGGTCCACTCGCTTCCAAGCAACGTACTTACATAAAGAATATTTGGGTTATCTAAATGTCTCACTTCGTGAACTAAATTGTAATATCTGGAGAAAAAATAGATGTTTAAAGATTTTATCTCATGTTTAGATAATGACTAGACAAACTCCACTCGGTAGGCCTTTAAGATTTGATACATTTGAATCAAATGTAGGTCACTTGTACAAATGAATATATAACTAACACGTGCGTGTGTTATATACGAGAAGTGTTCGAAAAGAATTGCAACTTCGTGCATATTTTTGTATTTCGGGGTGTTCGTGCTTCAAACTTGCCATGTGTACCACAAGTCCTGCAATTCAAAAACCAGAACAAATGGGCAAATATGTTACAAGAAGGTTCTATAGATATTTTGAGCAGGAACACCTTCCTTCAGAAATGTTTCATAAAACGTCGAAATGTTAATGGAATAGACCATATGTACCTTTCTCATGAAAATGCCTGTTAGCACAAGACTTCTACTGTAAAGTAGTTTTTGAACAAAAAGCGCATGAGAATGCTTCACCACGAAGTCTATTCTGTATACCTAGTCCTATGTGACTAGTTTTAAGTGCCTGGATATAAAACGCATTCAGTAGGCTAGACCATAGGCACGTTTCAAGGAAACCTAAGTGGTCAACCCTATTACAGTACACGAGTGTTATACCTTTTGCAGATGACAAAACATAACTTTAATCTTGAATTTAAAAGTTAAATCAGTGTGCAATAAGTTAAGAAGTGTTCATTGAAGGTTTTCTGTGAGTTTCATTGTAAATGATTATGTCAATAAAAAGTTATAGAGTAAGTTGCATTGCTTTTCGAACACCCCTTGTATGATACACCCAACCTACCATACACGTAGCATGACAAGCATGGCTTGACAAATGAAATATATTTTATATCTACGCGAAAAGCGGTCATCCAATGGGAACTCGTTTTACTAACGATTGGTTGAAATAGAAATTGAGTTCATACCACATAGTTCTGGTATTCTCAGCCAATTAGGACTATTTTACAAACGATTAACCAATAGAAATTGAGTACACAAATAGTGGTATTCTCATCGAGTTCATAGATTCTTCATTACTAGTACCATTGTACATGAATCTACCAAAGCCATCTCCCAACATATAATAATGTCAGTGTTTTGATAAACAATGTCTTAAACGTTCGTACACATTTTTCTCTCTTGGGAAAAAGGCAACTTCCAAGATTGGAAGATATCACGACATTTCTGCCCAACCCATAGCAGTAAATATTTGCACTTAATTGTATGTATATGTAGATCCAAATGAAACATTATACAAAAATATACTAGTTAGTAAGAACATTATCCTGATAAAGTACTGGTAAGAAAACGTCAGTACTGCTGGTAAAAGTGTTAACGTTCAGTGAGTTTGGTTATCCTTATTACATGAGCAAACTTTTCCATGTTGGGCTGGGCAAAGTAAAGTGCATTTGTAATTTGTAATTGTTACACTAAAGACAATCGTATGACCGAACATGAAAAGAGAATGATACAGATAGTAGGACATGAGTTTATCATGTTTTTATCCATGAACATTTATTAATGTAACATTCCTACACAGGTTAGTCGTTGAGATGAATCGCCAAAAGGTCTATATATAATGGTTTATTATCGGCGTAAGCATGTTTGTTAATTGTAACAGCCCTGACCAAATCCCATGCAAAAATGCATGATTCCTAGTCAGCCGATGTTTTTTTAAAAAACACCAACATTCTAAGTATACTATTATAGGCACCTTCCAACGGAGGAGCACAATGATTAATCATTAATTTAAGCGTATAAAGGGACGATTAAATTTGGCAACTTTTTTGTACGACCACCATCCCTAAACTCGATCTCAAAATATACAAACATATTTTATAACTGTAATTATAATGACATTTAAGGAGGTACGCGCGCCTTTTATCTAACGATCGAATTTTCTCCGAAACATCTTAAAATGACAACAAAATCATCTAGAACGACAATGAAATCATAAAAATGATATGTCACCAGGCTCGTTTTCGAGATACATGGCTTTCTAATAGCCTACCACTGTATTTTGTTCATTTTATCTATTTCTTGCATATAAGACACCATCATGTTCATTTTAGGATTTGTATTATATTAAACCACTTTTAAACAATGCATGATATTTTGTGTGTTCAATGGTCATTTCGCGCATGCGCACAAGGCAGCTCGAACCTCCTTAAAGTATTGTTACTGCAAATGGAATTTTAGACGATGTTTGTTTCATCTTCGTAGTTTAATCTGAGTGTGAAACTCATGATTGCCTCGCATTCTGTACATGGTGTTAACTTCTTACGCAATTTTTCAAATGTTACATTAAATACATTAATCCTGAATTTAGCATGCAATGAATACATGCCAGTTTCTGTGACCCGCTCAGGAAAAACACGTACACGCGAACGTGTGTATGGCGTGCGTATCAGGCCATCTACTATCTTTATGGTGTGTGGACAGATGCTAGACTGTACCGTAATGTCCCTTATAAGGGTTATCTTTATCTTTCGAGTGTTTGAATACTTTGTTGATGGAGATGTCCATTGATATTGGATGATACACTAACTTTGTCAATGTCGTAAGTTGAGTGGGTGTTTGTACTTAAAAATATAAATATTCGCGCGCGATTTAATTTCGCTATTTTCGCGGTAATATTCGCGGTAATATTCGCGAAAATAGATACTTATTCAATATTGTTCTATTAGTTTTACGACACGATTGAGAGTTGAATTTTTTTAAGATTCAAAATTGCGAACTAATCTGCTAGCTCAATTTCACGAAATATTAATCTCGCGAAATTATCACAGTGTACAGTATGATACAATTCCTAACATCATTGACAAAAGCACGTTATTTACATTTGCTAGACATTAATAATCGAGCCCTTGAAGTTTTTTTGTCATTTCTGGGACAAACATTCGTGTTTTGGTAACCTTAACTAAAGTTAACGTGATATATGATAGTTGCTGATGAATAATCAGAAGCTGGCTGTCTTAGAAAATATGCGAAAGAGTCACATGATGTATCCGCTTGATTAATTTCCATGTATACAGTAAATCGTAACAAAGTCGGGTCTTACCGTCATGAATCTGGAAGCTCCGTCAGTACTGTCCGACGGGTCCCGATTGGTATACAGTACAACTTGTTACTAAAACATATCTCATTGTAATCGTTATAGAGGGTTGTTCGCTATAAATCGATTGGTTAATTTATTTACTTATTGATTGATTGATTGATTGATTGATTGATTGATTGATTGATTGATTGATTGATTGATTGATTGATTGATTGATTGATTGATTGATTGATTGATTGATTGATTGATTGATTGATTGATTGATTGATTGATTGATTTTGATCAGCTTGCCATTTTACCATTCCATCCTCCAGGCAGTATTTTTTTTAAAGAAACAACACTGTAAACCAAAAAATAAGAAAATGTGGCCTTAATACTAAATGGAAATATTTTCAGGTTTTGCCTCGATGTCAATCCCCGTGTACGTAGCTGAGGCGGCACCTGCAGATATACGTGGTCGCCTAGTAACCATCAACCAATTGTTTATCACCATTGGAATCGTCATCTCGAGCGTCGTTGCTGGACTGTTCAGTACTAACAAAGAAAACGGCTGGAGGTATGTGGTGTTGATGAACTATTGAAATAGAAAACATAAATCCCTGGTTCGATCCTCGGCTAGGGTACTTGGTCATTTAGTTTAGTTTATACTAATTTATTTAAGGTCGATAGTGAAACAAGTTTTTTCCAACTTATAATAATCTCACTCTCGACACCTCATTCCTGATGTTATCCATCGCCACGAGGGTATGAGAGCAGAGAAGCCTTGGTCATTTCTGAAACGCTTTTCAGTGTTTCCCCTCCCAACTCAACTAGAGATGAACTGTTGTATTACCCAGATGTAATCTGGCGTTTATCGGTGTTATACACCGGGAACATTAAAGAACCAGAGTCTATTCGGAACGAGCTAGAGTAACGCACCCGGATATCTTGTATCACACCTTCACCTCTATTGATTTTGAATCTGCCCTTGTCAGACACCCCCGCCAATGAAACCCGAAAAGAGGCGTTAGGCAGTATAAATAGATAGATAGACATTGATGAAATGTTGCGGTAAAGGCCTCAGGAATGTTTTACGATATTATTTTTGACAACCCCATTATTTTAATAAATATAGCACAAAGAGTGGAAATGATGGTTCCATTATGTGGGATGCATAAACAAACTAGGATACATTTCCTAAAAAGAATCTTGAATTGATGCTTTATGAAATTAAGCCCTATTATGCGATATCGTAACTAATGACAAGACAAATCGTGAATATTTTAGTGGGCCTTTTGTCAAAATAGGGTGCTACACTCTCTGAAGACATTTTATGTAAATTATAACCCGACAAAAAGTAAAATTTGTTGGACATTCTACTTGCGCGGTTGAAACAATACAAAACATTATATGCAAATAAGATTAACTCACCCGAGACACATTCGTGAATCAAATGACTCATATCTTTGCATCAACATTGCATTGAGTGTTTATGACAGTTTCATTCGGAATTCTACAATAAAAATATTTCCTGTATATAGTATGTCTGGTTACAGACGTAGATTTATCTATTTCTGTGGTGAAAGTATGGAATAATCTCAGACATATTTCGACAGTGAAACGTTTTTTCTAAAATAGTTTTATAAATAAAATAAATTCCTTGATTATCACTTAATACATTTTTGTCCTATTAAAATGCTGAAAACAGTACAAAATACATGTTGTCAAGTTTGATATTACATTGTTTGCGACTCAGTGTATCCACAGGTAACTGTATCATTGATAAAGAGAGAAAATATTTTTATTTTTTTTTGTAAATATATATACATTTTACAAAAAAAACCATATTTTTTTACTCTTGATCAATGATACAGTTACATGTGAGTGTATTTATAATCTATATACATAACTATGTTGTTTCAGATACATGTTGGGTCTGGCAGGAGTTCCTAGTATAATTCAGTTTTTCGGGTTCTTTGGATTACCGGAGAGTCCCCGATGGTTGATGGAAAAGGGCCGTCGGGATGACGCTGAGAAGGCCCTTCGACAGATTAGGAAAGTTGATAGAGTGGACAATGAACTCAAGGAGATTGAACTTGCTATCCAAGCCGCGCAGGAATCAAAAGGTAACATAACTAGTATGGTTGTTATTGAAGACTTAAGCGTCAAACATCCTCCCCTGACCAACAAAAATAATAACAGATCGGACAGCAGCATATTACCTACAAATTGCTAGTTCGTGATAAATGATTATGAGGCCCCAGCCAATATGACGAATAAAAAGCAATGACATTACCTCTACTAACAGAAAACACATCAAGCCATTTCAATAAAAATGTGAAGTAATCGCAATGATTTTATCATTTGTTTTCTTTAACTAAAACAATTTTAACCAAGATAACCAACACTTTTGGACTCGAATCGTTAATAATATGAATAAGAGCTATAACAAGGTATCAAATATACCAAACAGGTGTGTTGGCCTACTCTGAATAACAATTATGAGGTGCGTCATACTTTATATGTATTATTAGGGTGGTACATGTATATAAGTAACCGCATTAAACTGAGACTCGTTAAACACGAGCGAGCATATGCTGGCTTAGAATAAGGAGGTCGTAAGTGCAAATCAATATTTTGAGAAAGCAAGAAAAAACTTTTTGAAAACTGCTCTTTACGTATGGAAAAACAAGCTTTTTCAACTTCAGTTTGGTCAACATGACCATTTCCGATTTTCTTGAATATAGGCTCATAAGAAGCACACTGTGATGCAGCTTTCAAATATGCATCAGTCTTATAATTCGATATGCTCGGAGTATCAATTTAATGAGGTCAGACAATACATGTGTGGTTGCATTGATTACATAAAAGTATGTATGAATGTTTGTATTGTAGGAGAGGCGGTGTTATCACGAATGTTATCCACACAACCTGTCAGGAGGGCTCTGTTCCTCGGATGTGGCATGCAGCTGTTCCAGCAATTGTGCGGCATCAACACTGTCATGTAAGTAGCCATATATTATATATATCCCCGATTCTGAGTTCAGCACGTTAAGAATACATTGTCTGGTTCCGAGCTTAGCATGTTTGGAATACATTGTCTTGTTCCGAGCTCAGCATGTTTGGAATACATTGTCTGGTTCCGAGCTCAGCATGTTTGGAATGCATTGTCTGGTTCCGAGCTCAGCATGTTTGGAAAACATTGTCTGGTTCCAAGCACAGCATGTTTGGAATACCTTGTTTGGTTCCGAGATCAGTATGTTTGGAATTCCTTGTTTGGTTGTCTGGTTCGGAGCTAAGGTCCTTCTAAATGTCATGTCTTGTTCCGAGCTCTGCTCGTTTTCGCATTCATAATCTGATTCCAAGATTAGTATGTTTCGAGTTCCTTGTCTGGTTTACTGGTCGCTCATTTGACTCAGCAGAATACAGGAAGTCCTTGATATCAGGACTTGGTAGTTAATATAACGAAACGCAAGTGTCAGACTTTACGTCTTAGTTTGACGACATTTATATTTTGTGATACGTTTTTAGCTCATCTGTTTTTTGAAAAGTAAACCAGTTATTGTCATCACTTGATCGTGTGTTGGTGTCGACGTTGCTTGGTTAAGTTTTATGTTAATATCAACTTTTCTTGAAATAACTATTAAAGCTATAGCTTTGAAACTTGCAATACGTGTTTACCATCAATACCTGAGTCTGTAAAGCAAGACCTGTAACTCTGATGTAAATTTACAATAATTATTGCCCCCTTTTTGGACTTAGAAAATGAAATGTCTTGGTTAACTTTTGTGTAGGTAAACGTTTCTACTAAACTATCAGAGCTGTTGTTTTGAAACTTTCAACACTTGTTCACCATCAATACCTCACTCTGTTGGGCAAGCCACCTAACTCTTCCCTACTTTATGCAAGGATAACTGGCCTATTTTCACCGTGACAATGATTAGATTAGCATCTGCACCCGCAAGCCGGCTATTGTCAATAAATCATCTGAACTGCATTGGCAATGGAACACACATTTATATCAACTAATTAAATCCACTGATCTCCAATGGTCACTGAAAATGTTTGAAATAGTGCACCACATTCAATGACAATACAACAATATATGCTTACAGATACTACAGTGCATCCATCCTAAAGCTTGCTGGTTTTCCCGTGGAGTTAGCCATCTGGTTGGTCTGCGTGCCAAACGTCGTCAACATGTTGTGTACTTTTATTGGTATTTGGTTGGTTGAAAGAAGTGGACGTCGCTGGTTGACCATCATCAGCATGATTGGTGAGTATATCGTCATAAGATGTTCAACAAAAATTGCAAATTGTGGTTCGAAATTTGTTGCGTGTACGGGTTATTGTGTCCAAAACACCTATTTGGCAACCGTTTGCAAGGCGCGTTTTCATCGGCTGACGACTATGTACCGACTGTGTTTTCAAGCAAACTCTATAGAATGTTGCCAAGTTTGTTTGCGATTGACTGAAACGGTGGTAAATAAGTGGGCTTCTTATTTTTGACAAGATTGGCCAATGTCCCGACTTCGAGTGAAAACGCAACGTAAATACGTGCGCATGTAACGGTATAATAGTACAGGTCATGTTCAGATGTTCTGTAGTGTAAATTCCGCTGTGGAGTATTTCAAAGTATTTCATCATAACTTACACAACGTACAACGTTCGGCAAATACTGTAGAGATGACTATATAGCAAGGGATGAACTTTTCAACTGTTTCATTGACAATGTTGTTATATTTGCTGTCTCATGTAAATGTTTGTTGTCTTTCGTAGAATTACATTATTTATTATTTTGAACATCACTGGTTATTTAAAAAAAATATTTTTAGGTGTTATGATTGGGCTGGCGGTGTTGGCAGTTGGATTCCAGTTATCAATCAAGTTTACACCTAAAATATCTGTGTACGAGGCTGGTATGTTCAACAACCAGATGACGAATGATACAAACGAATGCTTCACAATCAAGTAAGTATGGTATACTGTGTAAATGGTTGGGCAATGCTTCTTTTATCAATCGTGAATGCTCGGCCATTTCCGTTTGTCTCCGGTAAATAAACCTATTGCAATGCATAAAGGCCGAGGTGATCAGAATGTGTCTTTTATCTGCACAATTGCATAGCCTCGCACGAAGACCATAGCATTATATAAGTAATAATGAGAACATAGTAAGGAAATTTTTAATGATTAAAAAGGGCGGAGCCAGCAAGCGAAGCGAGTCCTTTTTAGTCATTAAGAATTTAGGTTATATTATATATATATATAGATAGATAGCACTATTGTCATGGAAAAAGATAAGTTAGCGTCATACTATCTCTGTCGGATGAAAAATAACAACATTGATTGCAAGTACGGGGAGACGTTTCACGACTGCCATATTGCACAGATAACACTATTGTGCATACAAAAAGGTTAAATGAGCGTCATACTATCCCTGTAGGATGTTAAAAACAACAAATAAGCCCGGTCGTTAGAGCAAAGGGAGATAATTTTAATATGAAATATATATTTATTTTTTGGTAAATGAGGGAGACAAGCTAAGTACTGTGTGACAAAGTAATAGCACATCACCAGTCAGTGAATTATCTTGTATTTTTTCAGCTTATGTGAAGATTGTATAACTAAAACAGAATGTGGATTTTGTTACGAACCTGACACACCAGCAAGCTCTGGCAGTTGTTTACCAGCATTTAAGGATAACCCTGAAAGATATGCATATTTGAAATACAACGACACGACAGTAAGTCACAACATGACAGAGGCAATCTTCCGCTGTAATAAAACCAATACGTGGGATATAGAAAGATCTGATAGGACATACAACTGGGCTGATAGTTTCTGTCCCACAGACTATAGTTGGATGGCTGTACTGGGACTGGCCTTGTTTGTCATGGGATTTGCTCCAGGTGAGTAATACCGGTAAATGTTCGGTTAAATAATTATATGCAACAAGTAATTGTTGCCCTTTTTACGACAAACCTCCATTTGCTTTTATATATTAACAAAGGGAGGTCACTGTAGCCGCATTTGACTGTTTCCCCTTTATGCATTACCTCCCTTTGGCTAGACTTAACGAAGATAACTGTAAGCACATATGATCGTCTTCCTTTTTGAATTACCCCCCTTTGGCTAGATTAACAAAGGGCGATTACTGTAGGCACATGTTTCTTTTAATTTTTCGAGTTATCTCTCTTTGTTGTTGATAAAAGGGACATTACTGTGGGTGGTTGCCTCCCTTTGTATAAGTTTTCTCCCTTTGTTTAATGATAAACCAGAATTAACAATAGAGATTACTGTAGGCACTAGTAATTGTTTCTTTCTTCATGAATTGTCTCCCTTCCTTCATTAAATTTCAAATTGTACCTAAAATTAGCCAAGGGAGGTTCCTGTAGGCAACAGTAATTGTCTCCTTTTGTAAGACTTCTTTCCATTTGGTTTACATGTATTTTATAATCTATACAATAAATAAAGGAAGGGGAGATAAACAATAAGAGGATAAAAAGGTAGACAATCTCTAGTGCTCTGCAATGTCATTGCTTTTAGTCTAATTGTCTACCTTTGTGGAGATTGTATTGCATGTATAACAGGCCTAGTAATAAGCCTGATAATCCCAGTAACAAAGCCTGGCTTTCAATTTCAGGAAAATTCAGGATTCAAAAACCTGAAATCAGGCCTACTATAAACATCTTAGCCTAATGCAGAATTTATTTCAGCTTCAAAAAGTCGAGCTATTGAGAGGCAGGATCGTGTGCCTTGGTTAAGTTTTTTGTCAGAGTCGCCTTCTCAAAGATTATCAAAGGTTGAAATTCAACATTAATTGTTATTCACCATCATAAAGGGAGTTGGTACTGACAAGGCTTGTAACCCTGTGACCTATATTTATGAGTTATCTGCCCTTGTGACTCTGAATTTTCACTCACAGCAAGGATATTATCAAATACCAGAAAGTCGAGCGTCCAGCACTCGTAAGCAGTGCTCATGTTAAAATCTGTGATTCTAGGAGTGTGTGATAGTATAGTAGGTCTAATCACTACATGATTTTATTGAATTCTTTTTCAGGCTTAGGACCTATGCCATGGACCATTAATTCAGAGATATATCCCACGTGGGCTCGTAGTACCGGTACCTCACTTGCCACAGCTACCAACTGGGTGTTCAATCTAATTGTTTCGTTAACTTTCCTTTCATTATTGGAGAGTGTTGGGAAATACGGTAAGATTAATTTATTTGTGTGAGAGCAAAGGGGTTTGACACATGAACCTACATTGGTTTAAAATTGTTTTCAAAAACAATTCAGGCCAAATTCTCTCAGCACAGGAACCTGATATTTAATTATATTTGGCCCAAAACACTATCCAAGTTCCATTACTGACAATCACCATGCAATAGAGAAATCTTTTGGTGATTGTTAGTAATGGAACTTGGATAGTGTTTTGGGCCATATATATTAAAATATCAGGTTCTTGTGCTGAGAGAATTTGGCCTGAATCAAATATCTTCTCTTCCTTCCGTACTACTCATGCCACCAAACATTTTATATGCTTTTAGAAACAGTATTAAACAATACATCAATGTGCTACCCAATATAACCGAAAAACCTGATGATTTCAAAATACTCTCACACATTTCATGTTGAAGTAATTTCAATTTGATCAATACATTTTTCGAAGAAGGTTTGTCTGCATTTTGTTTATAAGAATTTACTAGTTATTGCAAAATCTTACAAAATTATACATGCCACGTTTAGCAGAACACTTTTTGTGAGATTGGAGATGAAAATGCAGGAGATTTCATTAAAATGAGGGAGATTTTCCTTGCTCAAATTTTAAACTTAAATTGATCAAGTTTTTATGCAGTTTTCACTCATTTTACTTTAAGGACAATACTATGCATGCTTCATGAAGCAATTTAAACTAATATTTGTGATCATTTTCATAATGTAAACAACAAATGTCAGGTTCTAGTATGTTCAAGAAATGTGTGAGATTTGATCAATTTGCCTCCGATCATGCGAGAGTAGAGTATCAAATGCGTGAGACTCACGTATGATGCGGGAGATCTGACATGTATAATTAGATATACACATTTTCTAGGGGTTATCTTCTTAGAAGATCCTAGGACAATTGCTCTTGAGATAATTGATCGAGAACCATTGGGTCTATCGACCGGACGACATGTGCAAAGGATATACCCCTAATATATGATTGGGGCATAATAATGGCCCCGCACCTCAGAGGCTGTGGGTATAATTGGATGCATAAAGCAATTTGGCAATGAAGAAGCATGTGATCACATATTAATACCTGATTGGCTTATGTGTCAGTCTGGACTACTAATTCAAAGTAAAGGAAGAATTTTGTAAGAATGTCGTGAACCAGACTAATTCAAGTTTCATCCAGATCATGTTGCACAGAGTCACATGATCAAGTTGACTTTTATGAATGAGTAGTGTTATTGTCTGCTTGGACTGTAACGTAAACTGGTCTCGCTTATTCTAAATCACACTAGGGGATCTGCTTCATTACAATTAATATAGAGTGTCTTATACCATTGTACATTATTTGTTACATACATGTTGATTAGGTAAGATTAACCGGTAATAAAGTCAGTAAATTATCTGGCTGCGGAAAGAACTATTTGACTTGTAGTTATTACATGCAATAACATTGACTAGCACAGGTTGTACGTACAAATTTGTTCATTCGCATAAGTTTTACTGTATTCACAATATTTATATTTCAGGAACGTTCTGGCTGTATTTTGGTGTGTGTTTTCTTGGACTTATATTCATGGTCGTCATGTTGCCGGAAACCAAAAATAAATCCCTGGAACAAGTGCAGGAACTCTTCATGTCGGCCGAATATAAAGCAAAATATGAACAAGAAAAGAAACAATCTGAGCAGCAAAGTCCAACAGACACCCAATTCTAACTTGTTGACAGACACTGTTATAAAAAGATCAAAAAATAAAATATTGTTTTCCTACCCCTTCATGTCAAGTGCCTACCAAAAAATATTTCTTTGATCCTCCAAAAAAAAAAAAATATTTTATGAAAGTATGAAGTGCAAAAATTGTCATCCTGAAAGAGATGCTTGAAAAAACACATATGATGCATGTGCTCAGTGACTATAATGTGTGTTTATCCCTTCAGATAGACAATCATCATACATTCACAGTCACGATACACAAAGTCACAATCTATTCAAATTTTATACCAATCAATTTGAACAGTAAAATTAATATTGCATTGGCAAAACAAAAAATTATTGAAAATAGAAAAAATATATTAATTTTTTTACTACCTACCTACCCAACCCTTATTTAAGGGTCAGGAAGGGGAAACAAACAATATTTTATTTTTAGCCTAAGTGTGAACAATTCTTGTACAGCATAGTATTGAGAATTTGACCCGCTCCTCGACCTTCTATTAGCATAATTTAACAGCTGATATATTGTCTCTATTTACAACCCCAGTTGTATGTTTTCATAGCAGGGAGTATCACGAAGACACTCGAGGTGTAATGAGATCAATTGTTCATTATATGTTTCATACGTGTGCAAAATATCATCAAATAACATGAACACGGTTACACATATTTGGGGTTTGAAAAATCACCAATTAGAAAAGTGGTTGATTGTATGAACACAAATCTAAAGGACCAATATTGCACCATTTTCTCACAGAAATTTATATATTCAATGCAAGAGCCTTGTATATAGTTATGCATAAAGGTCAGGATCAAGCCAAAGTCTCTGTACTATAATTTTCATCAGGCTGAAATTAAGATCTGAATTAATTAACCCTTCACTCCATGTTGTCAGTGTTACACGCAAACCTTGTGTATCTTATAATGCCCACTGTTCAGGATAGCAAAAAAGCTTTCAAAACATCTCATCTAATATTTTCAATTTTAAGATACGATATTTTCATCCTGGGAAATAACCAGACCCCGATCTCCCGAAGTATCTTAAGTAGAAATCTCAGCTCAAATTGAGATTTTGCTCAAATCAGAATCTGAATTAGAGATAAATATGAAGCTTGAGCTCTCGAAATATTTCTGTTATAAACTTAGAATAATGTTTCTGTTTTGTTTATACCAATTTAGAGTATAATTCCGCAAGGAAACTATCTTAAACAATAGGTGATAAAATTGGAGTTGAGATTGAGCTCAGACTGAGACGTTACGGGAGATCGGGGCCAGGCTCACTTTGGCATTTTAAGTGAAATATTTGAATGTGTACACACTAGAGTTTGTGCGCAGCATTTTGGGACCAGTATCAAGAATGATCTCCCTTGATATTGTGTCTTGTCAAGTTCATTTCAGTAATTTGATTGTCTCCCTTTTGTAGACGGATCATTTTCTGTTTAGTATTAAAAGTCAGTTTAAAAAAATGCTGAGCTTAGCTTTTATTTATTAGTCAGCTTTCTGCTGAAATACGGCAGGCATACAAGTGCCTTCACCTGTATTTGAACCTGGGTCGCCAGATTAGCCATTGAGCTACGGAGGCACACAGGGCATAATCATGGAAAAGCACAGTCCTTTAACACATGCATATAATTCATACATGTTTATAAGTTTGTAATTGTATAAATGTTTCTTCTGTTCAATGCATTTGTATATCATGCAATATCTATATTTTTGTAAAGTAATATAATATTATGTATACAGAGAAAATAAATTCTTCATTCTTCATTTATAAAACTTCTTGTACTTTACAATTGATAAAAACTGAGCCAAAGAAGAACAGCTGATCCAGTACTAGTCGCCGCTTTGCCTGTCTGTCCGCCTCCCGCTGGACCTGGGTACCGCTGCTTTGCTTGTCTGTCTGTCCGTCTCCCGCTGGACCTGGGTACCGCTGCTTTGTTTGTCTGTCTGTCCCTCTCCTGCTGGACCTGGGTACCGCTGCTTTGTTTGTCTGTCTGTCCGTCTCCCGCTGGACCTTGGTACCGGTGCTTTGTTTGTCTGTCTGTCGGTCTCCCGCTGGACCTGGGTATCGCTGCTTTGTTTGTCTGTCTGTTCGTCTCCCGCTGGACCTGGGTACCGCTGCTTTGTTTGTCTGTCTGTCCGTCCCCCAGGTGGATCTGGGTACCATTATTACATATCGAGATCTGTACACATATTGAGCCAAGAAGACAGACAAGCTGGATCCAGTGTACCCCCTTATGACCCAAAAACACAATTGAAACAAACTGACTGTATTCATAAATTTAAGCTGAATTCTGGTTATCAAAATCAGAATTATTTCCCCAGGTTTCAACTGGCATATAATGAACACCTGTATTTAGGTTAAAATGTTGAAATATATTCAATCTGTTCGCCCTACCTCCATACAAAGTTTGTGTAGCCTAGGCATACTAATCAGAAACAGTTTGGTTTACAGAAAGACGGACGGACGGACAGACGGACGGACGTTCTAAAAAAAGGGTATTTATGTGGCTACAATACGGAATGAAGGGTATTATGTGTCTAATTGTAGCAACATAAAAGAAAATTTTAGCCACGTAAGAGACAATTCTACTTTCGTTTTCACTATTTTCAACTGGTTTGTCCATAGAAAGTAGCCACCTAAGTACCCGTTTGTGGGCGCGGACGGACGGACAGACAGACAGACAGACAAACAGACAGACCAACAGGCAGTGACTTGCATAAGCAAAACAACACCATCGCGTATTGGATGAGGGGCGCACATCAATATGCACAAACACAGAGTGTCCAACACTGAATCGATCTTCTCTCAAGTTCTGTCTGACACATGTGTCGCTAACATCACTGACACTAGGTACTGTCACTGACACTAGATACCATCACTGAATCCAGGTTCTGTCTGACACATCATGTGTCATTAACATCACTGACACTAGGTACCATCACTGAATCCAGTTTCCATCTTTCGAATCAAATATTTCAGAGCTTGATTTCAATCAAACACAATTGTCATCACTTCAAGTTCCTTCCATTGGTTCAATTTTAATATTTGAAGATCCATCCAAAGGATCTTTTGTAGTATTTGAAGATTCATCCAAAGGATCTTTTGTAGTATTTGAAGATCCATCCATTGGGTCGTTTGAGATTCCAGCCACTTGATCACTTCCAGAATTTGTGGAATCCTTTTTTTCCTTGTCAGTATTTTTATCACTAACATCCACATCGGAAGGTTTGTCCGTTTCTATGGCAACAGATTCCGACACTGACCCTGACGTTGTATCTGAAGCAACTGATGGTTTTGAGACACTGTCTTGTTCACCAGGTCCTGTAATATTGTTCAATTTATATTCTTAATTTATACCCCAATTAAGCAAACAGGGCAGGGGGTCATCACATGAAAATGAAATCAAACAAAAAAGGTGGAAGTATATACTACGTCTCATGAAGAAGTAATACATCTTGTTGGTGGGATGGAAAAAATTCTGCCATTATCACAGAAATACAGTCGTAACACAGTTACCTCCCCTGTTCCGAACTTTAATAAAGGTAATGTTTATTTAGGTTGAAATGCTGTTTCTCTACAATTCTTAAGTGATAAAGGGCGGCCAGTTCATGTAACCACTTTTAACCTAATTTAACCAGTACTAACTTACCCTTCCATGAGGAACCAGCAACTTCTCCACATGCGGAGGAAAAAAATCAACATTACTATAAAAATTTTCATGGTAGGCCACAACCGCTATAAAGTTAATAATTAATATAATTCTTACATGAGATTATCATTTCTCAGATTATATTTGCACACAATCCTGCAACACTTAAACAGGCCCCCAATCTCCCGAAGCATCTCAAGTAGAAATCTCAACTCAATTTGAGATATTGCTCAAATCAAAGTCTGAATTTGAGATAAATAGAAAGCCCAAGCTCTCGAATTTTTACTATAATAAAGTCAGAATAATGTTTCTGTTTTGTTATAACAATTTAGAGTATAATTCCGCATGGAAACTGTATCAAACAAAATTTGAGTTGAGACTGAGCTCAGATTGAGATGTTTCAGGAGATCGGGCCCTGAGCCAGTATTGTAGCAACAAAAACAGGGAAACAAAATAGTTTAATTATAAGTAGTAGAGTGATCTTATTTAGTTTTTAACATGGTATCAAATTCTGCCAAAAATTATAACCACTATTCATGACACCTTAAGACTTTTGGCTATTTAAAAACTTGTAAAGATCCACAAAAGAGCCTGGTCCATGAATGGATAAAAACTATCAATGACAGAAGACACAAAGTTAATATAGAGAACATCAGGCCTCAACAAATATTTTAAAAGCACTTGTCACAAAACTTCCTTAAATGTATCAGCTTTACCGGAAAATCAAGATTATCCATTTTTACATTGTTTAGAAGCATTATGTAACGAGCTACAGTAATCACAAGGAAAGCATTCGTTATTTTTCTTTCTTGTGCAGCTCAATTTTTTAACTTAAGTCAAAATATTTAAGTTTTCCCTTAAGATGCTTTGTAAATACCAGACCTGCAACATAGACACAGAAGAAAACCCCAAAATCTTTCTCATCCTGCTATATAAATAAAGAAGGAAAACTTTTGCAGGACAAGTGAACGAGTAGATTAATCGAGGCCTGAACATCAATGTAAAATCAAGTTCTGAAACCTTCTTTGCTTTTTTCCGGAAAAGTGTCATCATTTTTCTTCAGGAAAACACTTTGTAGACAAAGTTTCTTAAAACTCAGACATGAATATTCCAACTTCTTCTGTGGGTCATCAGGATCTACAAGGAAATCAAATAACTTGACAATAATAACATAACTATGGTACACTGACTGTATCCTGCTGCATTATTGAACAACACATGCATTTTTCATGAACGATTTCTTGAAATATTCTTGAGCTTTTTCATGTAAATCACTAATAGTTCGTCTCAAGTTATGTTTTAAAGAATCTTTCTCACATTTCCGAACATGTAAAAGATAGAGATAAAACAAGAGGTTATCTTATTTAGTCAAAGGCAGCACAGTATTTGCTCATAATCTGTTCTGTAGTGTGTAGGGTGTGGTGGTAAAAGGCATGCAATGTGCATTCATTCCAGTGCAGATTTGCGGACAGACCTTCATGAGTAACTACAACACAAATTAACATTGAGTAAATGAGGCAGATACTGTAAGATAATTCATATTTTTTAGTATGTAATTTCATGGATTGTGTTAAAATAGCAGCTGCAGCTGTGGGATTATAAATTTGTAAAATTTAACCAGTGAGGGAAAAAATTATAACAAAATTCAGAAGTCGATCAATCTTGGAGATGTTTAATGTTGGGGTTGATTTCGTCCACAAAAACTAGCAAATAATTCCCCAGAGATTGAAAGCCAAAGAATACATTGATTTCATCCATTATACTGTAAAATTATTAATATTCACATAGAATAAATTTTCTTTGATTTCGCAGATGAACTGGATCGCAAAATTAAATCCCCTCGAATAATTGACCTAAAGCTACGTATCAAGAGATTTTTCATACAATATTTTAAATCCACGAATTTAAGAAACCACCAAATTACCATTTTATCATAATCTGCGAAATTTAATACCCACAAAAATTAATGATTTTACAGTACTTAACGATATTTCAACATGTGCTCGATTGATTTTCTCTTTAAATATGATTGATTGAGTCAGAAGAAAGTCTCATATTTCTCGGCTCTTGTTTTAATTTTTTTATTTTTTTTGTAATTTAATAATGTCCTATTTAATAAATTCAGGGATACTTTCGACTAAATTTTACCATTTAAGAGGCAAAATTACCATGATTTTAAGAGACTAGAAATTCGTGCCCTCGGGCAAATTATGTTGAGCCTCGGCGCACGTTGAAAAATGGCTACAACTTAAATTAGCCTTCAATTTGACCTTTGGCCTCTTAATATAATCTTTTAACATTCATGCCAAATATAAGAAAGATTGGTCAGTGTATGACAAAGTTATGGTACGGACAAGCTTCAATTTGACCTTTGACCTCCATCTGTGACCTTGACCTTTGAGATAGGAACCTGGGGGTTGAGCATGACACTCCGCCTCATGGAGATGAACATTCATGCCAAATATAAGAAAGATTGGTCAATGTATGACAAAGGTATGGTCCGGACAAGCTTCAATTTGACCTTTGACCTCCATCTGTGACCTTGACCTTGGAGATAGGGACCTGGAGATTGGGCATGACACTCCGCCTCATGGAGGTTAACATTCATGCCAAATATAAGGAAGATTGGTCAATCTATGACAAAGTTATAGTCCGGACAAGCTTCAATTTGACCTTTGACCTCCAATGCTGACCATGACCTTTGAGATAGGTACCTGGGGGTTGGGCATGACACTCCTCCTCATGGAGATGAACATTCATGCCAAATATAAACAAGATTGGTCAAAGCATAACAAAGTTATGGTCCGGACAAAATCGGACGGACGGACGCACGCACGCACATACACCAAAAGTGGCGACTAAGTCTCGCTCACCGCAAGTGGGCTCGACAAAAATGACCCTTCAAGCCAAATATGGCTTTTTGGAAATTCATGTGTTAAAACCCCCACTCCCTTTACCTTCCTCATTCGTCACATCCTTGAAGAGCATACATGTACCCATGGTGTCTTCATAATGTCCAGAAAACGTGTAGTCATCCAGCTGCAACAATGGTTTATCTCCATCAATACCCTGAAACACACACAGTTCAAAATCATACACATATTGATTGGGTTGCTCATGAAACACACACACCTCAAAAATCAAACACAGATTGATTGGGCCACACAGCTGATATTGAGGTAGTCTAACAGAGAACGTTTTCCATGTTCTATATATTGAGTACTGGCAAGTACGGATTACACTAGGGAACCCGATTAGTCTAGTAGTAGAGACTCTAGACTGCATTTATCAACAATTAGTTGTAAGAAATGAAAATGAAAATTACTAGGTTACTGTAAAAGTTTTAGGACCGAACTTAAAATATTGTTGGTTTCCCCATCCCGACCCTAGCAAATTTAGAATGGGTAGGTAGGTAGGTTAAATATTTTTTTGGTTGGAATTTTTCAGAATGACAGTCGCATGTATTGGTTAAGATATACTAATATTAAATTTAGATAAACTCTAAGGTGAAAACCAACAGTCTTAAATTTAACATGGGTGCCAAATTTAATGGTAAGAAACAAGCATGTTTACAAAAAAATAGCATTTTCATCCCCAATTTTTCATAAAAAAAATATTATTTCAATTTGGACAATAAAATATTTTGGGTAGGGCCCCTTTTTATCAGGTAGGTAGGGGATAGGGAAACAAACAATATTTTATTTTAGGCCTAGTGTGGTATTTTTTAATGGAGCTGGGTACTGTTTTATCAAAGCATTTACGCTAGCGTAACTCAAGTTTTCCGTAAATATTGCGTACGTCAATAATATTTGCGCAAATGCGTTTTACAAAGATATTTTTTCTCATGTTTTGTCGTAAGTATTGGCGTAATTCTACGCAAGGTCGGAGGATGCGTAAATAGCAAATATGAACGTTGTGAGTAGTTTTTGCCACGCACTGTTGATTTTCGACCGTCACTTGCTGTTATAGACCGTGATTAGTAATATAAACCTGTTTAATCATCAAAACATATCGACATTTTATGTATATTTATTCATTCTGGTTCCCGTTATATTGGTAATATTGTGGCCCGGTCTACGTTGCAATATTCAATATTTTTACGTAAATGTATGCAACAACTTGCGATCGTTTAGTAAAACACACTTAAGGATTTGCATAAGTGACAAATATATGCGTAAACTTACGCGACATTTACGCAATGTTAGTAAAACAGTACCCTGGTGTTTACTATTATATAAACCGTTACAGTCACCTATGATATTAATTTTGTCAAAATGAAGAAGTGGCAAAATGCTAGTAAACACAGGCTCAATTGGTGCCCTGATTAATACCACACTAAAAACATACACTAGTAGTCTCAGTCTGCAAAATTAGCACTTGTTCGGATGTCCGGGACATGATATTGTTGATTCGAGCAAGTAACTTCTGCAGTAATTATGTAAAGAGTATATAGGAAAACTATTCAATTTTGCCAATTTGTACAAGTTAAAGTAGTTTAAAATCCTAAATTCACATATTGTAGTCTCCCCGTACTTCTGTTCAGTGTAGTTATCATTCATAATTACCTTTTTATGGTGTTTCATTCATAATTATATATTCATATATAGGCTTGCTTGAAATAACTGTGTGGCTTTGGATTGTCTGTGCACTACAGTATATACAATAAACCTATCCAAAATATTATTTTAGGTCTTAACAATTGAAGTTTAATCGATGCGTACAATACCAATCCTGCCAGTGCTTTGGTCAGTTAATCAAAATACAACATAATGGTCATGTGAAATAACGAAATGAATACAAAAATATAACTGACCAAAATTTTTGCCTGTTTTACATCAGCAAGGAATTCAGCATCCATGACGCCCTGTATCTCAGCCACAACTGTGGTTTCCTATAAGTTAAAATATTAATTTGATAGTTATAACAGAAACAATAAAATAAATTTTATACCATAATCACTTCTAGCTGTTTGTTATATTAAAAGTCTTCATAACAAACAGCTGGAAATTCTTCAAAAAAGCTCAGTTCCCAGTGCTCACGGATGGTAGTTCTACAAATATGACTTTTGGTTTGGTACTTTCACATTCATTCGCAAACCGAGTCATACTTAAATTGCTCAATCTCTTATCGGACGTTACACCAAGTAGACCAAAACACGGTCGGAGTTTGCGCATGGATATTATGGGCACTTTCAGCTCTTAAAAAATATACGAAAACGTCTAACCACCATGAATTATATAGAATTTCCACGAAGAATGAACCTTTATCTCGCAATAGACACCGATAATATTTAAAAAAAATGCACAGCAACGTGTCCATCCGAAAACTTAAACACGACAATATGCAATTATGACCATTGTTCTTGTTGTTGTTGTCTCCGACAAACATATTTCGCTTATCGACCAATGGGATTACTCAGGCATAGGCGCGTCGATTTCTAACAAACTGACACAGTAAAAAAATTAATCGAGCCGAACCTTAAAATGAGCTCGCTTAAAGCTAACAAACAGAAAATTAACGCACATTTGTAGTGGAATTAAGACGATTTGGCTAGAAAGCGATGAACAAACGAAAAACACGATGAGTGATAGTTTTTAAGGCTCGATTTAACAATTCAAATAATGTTCCGGTCGAATCCGGTCAGTACGGATAACGGTCTTTAAACTTGTACTGTTTACATAAGATTTACGGATACAATGCGCGCTGGTTTATTTATTGTTTTTTCTGATTATACCTGCCAATATTACCAGATATTCAACGGGTGTTGTGTTTTTTTATTGTATTGAACATGTACATTGTACAGAGCCAAAAAATGCCAGAATTTGGCGTTAAATGCAAATTTCATGAAATTTTAAAATGCACTGGATTTTGGGCACTTATGGTTTCGACGCTTATACAGGCATCCCTGTATAGATTGCGTCGAAATGGTTTGACTAGTCTACTGGATGATAAAATGTGCAGCTAATGACCCTTTTTGAACAGACCCCTTTCAGAACCATATATGGTGATGCCAGATGATGAATGTCTTGTTTCATGCGTCGAAAACTTAGGACAATTAATAAATCACCTATCTAGATGAACAGTAGCATCACAACATTGTTTATTTACCAATCTTTACCTCATACTCGTATTCATCATCGGATTCCATGGTTCAATTACAAATGGCGTTTAGCAACAAAGGGAGGTGACCGCCAACCTTCAAACTGACTAAATACCGTACCGGACCGTACATCCCAAGTATAATTTTGTGTCCGTGAATTCCGTGGAGTAATAATTAAGACCGGACAAATGACATTATAAATCTACTTATAAATAAAGGTTATATTATATAGATTAATCTTAATTGTTAGAATCCTCGTGATCAACTTTATATTGTGTATACAATATATAGATCTATATATTTACCGAACATACAACAAAGAATACGGGAGAATCATGTTGTGTATGATCTTTGCATACAATAGGCTTCAGTTAATGTCACGACTGCACTGTAATTGACTTGTATCAACTGCCTTATTTCTTCAGCTCCTATTGTTTAATGTCATTGGCTCTTGATCTTGTAACAAAATATGTCTAGTAAAATATCAAATAATTTTCTCAGAACGCACCAGATTGGTCCATTGTGTAAAAAAATCCCGGGGGAGCATGCCCCCGGATCCCCCCTACTTACAATACTAGTTTATTATAGGGTTCATTTTTTACCCGATATTTTGACAAGCAAACAACATACAATACAATACAATACAATACAATACAATATTTATTTTAAGTCGGATACATGTATAACAGGAAACATTAGCTATGAATAGCTATTGTCCGACATTTTTAACAAAGTATAAGATTAACAAACATAATTATAAATACATATAAGCAGAAGTTAAACATTTAAGTAGCAAAATATAAATAACTGTTTATACATTAAAAATATTTTAAGATAGATACACATTGAGTAGAGAATAAGAAGGAACCATGCATTTAAATTAAAACAACAATTTACTTTTTAAATAAACATATCAATTTAAATTCAGAGGAAGCAAGCATCAAGCAGTCAAGTAATAAGCATACATTTAAGAATTAAAGCATACATGCAAGCAAAAACAAACAATCAAACATAAAACGCATACAACCAGTGTCAATCGGATGGATGGCAATTATCCTAAAAAGTTATTAAAGCGAAATAAATTAAAAAAACTGAGAGAAAACGTGTAGCAAAAGCCGACGATTAAAAGTGTATCACCTCATATCAGACATGAAATGAACAGATTGACACTGCTTGTATACGGGTAATTTAAGCGTCAAATGAAGACATAAATGGCTAGAAATTAAGCAGTGTTTTAGCACATGATTACAGCAGCACAATGTAGGGTCGAACGAAATTGTAATGTTACATAATGCATGTACAAGTCAGTAAAATAAGCATGTAAAACAGGCATACATCTATGACTATGCAATATAGACGTGAGCAGATCAACATGTTACTAATAAATAAATAAATAATCGTAAAGCTACATATAGTGAACATATTAATAAACATCAGAACATATATAGAGGACTGGGAAAGACACTAAATAACATGCTTGATTCACACACATGTGAAGTTATATTGCATGTACTATCATAAATTAAAATATATATATAAACATAGCATAGCAGCGTAAAAGCAAAATGACAAAGCCACGTCACATCATACAATTATTACACAACAGAAATGTTTTAAAAGTACATTATTTGCTCATATAACAGTATGAACAACTACAGCTCTCTCCGCTCCATGTACTGACCAGGCTTCGGAATTTGTTATAGTCAGATTGGTCCCTAAACTGTTGTGGGAGATCATTCCAAAGCCTGGCTGCACTGTATCGAAAAGAGCTGAGACCATAACTTGAGGTTTTTACCTTTGGTATAATAGCAGTGTTTGTATACCTAAAGGAATAGGAAGATTCGTTAATTTTGATTAAATCGTGTAAATAGGCAGGTGTTTCTTTATTTAATATTTTGAATACTCCCAGAGCAATAGATCTCAGCCGTCTTACTTTTAATGAAGGTAATTTTGATTTGTGTAGTAGTTCACAGTAAGAGGAAATGTGATCATTATAAATAAAACGAAGTGCACGTTCTTGTATTTTTTCCATCTTTTTGGTGTTTACTTCGCCACAGAAGTGCCATGTCAAAGGGCAATAATTGAAATTTGACATAATAAATGAATAATAAATATTAAGTTTTCCTAACTTGCATAGTTTATTTCCAAGACGTTTTAAAACATTTAATTGTCTTGATGCTTTCTTGCAAATATTTGAAACATGAGTATTAAAATTCAACTTGAAGTCTATGGTAACACCAAGTAGTTTTACTTCATCGTCACATTGAATATCAAAATCACCCAAAGTAAACGAAATATTAGACTTGTGAGTTTTTTTTGCCAATTAATAGGGCTTGAAATTTGTCAGGATTTGCTTTCATTTTGTTATCTGAGAACCATTGAATCAGTGACATTCTATCATTTTCTAGGGTAGATTTTACTTTGTCTAAACTTGTATGAGAGAAAGATAGAGTGTTATCATCTGCATAGTTATAAAGGCTAATTTCCTGAACAAAGTGAAAAATATCATTTATAAATATGTTGAACAGTACAGGCCCAAGAATAGATCCCTGTGGTACTCCTTTATATAAAGTTTGAAAAGAGCTTTGTAAAGAGTCTAATTTCACATTGTTTTCTGTTTGAGAGATAGCTGTCAATGAGTTCGAGGGCCTTACCGGTGACTCCATAGGCTTCAAGTTTCAGCAGCAGCAGGTCATGAGGCAAACAATCAAATGCTTTAGAAAGATCCATCAAGACTGCTGCTACATATTTGTTTGCATCTAGGTATTTTTCCAGTCCTCTATAAAATCTATCAACATAGTATATATACATTACCTTAGTGATTATATACACAAAAATCACCAAAGGCTATTAACGCTTAATGTGACCCACCACATAGGGCCTATCTAAAAACAAATTTCGCCCCCACTCCCAAATGTTTGGCCCTCCCCCAAATGTTTGGCCCTCCCGCAAATGTTTGGCCCTCCCCCAATGTTGAAGACGCTCCTACGCCCATACATGTAGCGGTAAAATTATATTTTGCTTTTAGCGGGTGAGTATTACACACATGTATTATTTAGATCTTTGGTATTATAATGTATATGTTCAAAAAGGTTAAATACTGATTGCCTTTGTTTAATTAATTAACGCCACATAGCCTCGCATTACTTTACATATTCATGGATGAATTATAAGATCAAAGAAATTCGTTACCCACGATGTCTATACAGAATATTATTACAAATTCTACGGGGAATAACACAAATTATCTAACCGAACCTAATTCACTCTTTCAGCTCACCAGTCAATGATCGACCCACGTGGTGACATTCTGGCAAGTCAGTGTAAGGGGAGCTTTTGTGATCGCGTCGTCGTCCATAATTTCTTGTAGATAATTATACTAATTCATTTTAGGTCGATTGTGAAACAAGTTATTCCAACTTATATTAATCACTCTTGACAACTCATTCCTGGTGTTTCATAGTATTTTTGCAGCGGGTCAATAGTTGTTTTTGCTGTATGTCCAAAGTACTTTTGCAATCATGTACAAAGTACTTTTTGCAATGTGTCCATAGTGCTTTTGCAGTGTGTCTAAAGTACTTTTGCAATATGTACAAAGTTCTTTTGCATCATGTCCAAAGTACTTTTGCGGTGTGCCCATAGTATTTTGCTGTGTGTCCAAAGTATTTTGCAGTGTGTCCAAAGTAATTTTTCTGTGTGCCCATAGTATTTTGCAGTGTGTCCAAAGTACTTTGCAGTGTGTCCAAAGTACTTTTGCAGTTGTCCGTAGTTCTTTTGCTGTGTATCCGTAGTATTTTTGCAGTGTGTCCAAAGTACTTTTGCTGTGTGTCCATAGTATTTTGCAGTGTGTCCAAAGTATTTTGCAGTGTGTCCAAAGTACTTTTGCAGCGTGTCCATGGACGTTACGCACGAAACTGGTGTCTTTTCGATAAATCGAACGTAATGCCTCGAATTAGTGTGCCTAATTCATATAAATAACGTACTACTATAAAGTCCTGTATATCGACGGAAAGAGCATACATGGAGCTTCGTTCTTATGTACATATTTAAAGAATGTCGTTTTTAATAAAAATTATATACTACGTTTTCTAAAGAAAGTGACGTCAAAAAAAGGTGTCACACGTTGCGTCCAAAGCAAGACAGCGGGATACATAAACATGCTGTGTCGATATTTTTTATCAAAAATCGCCAAAACTTCGTCAATTTGTATCACGATGACCTAACGACGTGACATCATGTCCGCGAACATCATATGTAAATAATAAGCGTTTGGCCGTGATTTTAGGAAACTGTCATCAGATGTCACAAATAAGACCAATGCAAGAATAGGTATAGAAAAACACATTTTAGCTATCACTAATAAATACTATGACACTATTGTTTTAATGAATTTTTACCTAATATATATCCGCACAATAATGTACTAGTTATTTTAGGTATTGTCATCACTGTGAATTTTATTTCATTTATAAACACGTAAACTGGAATTGTCCCAACGTCATAATGACGTCACAACAGACGGTATAACGCAATATATTTTGAAAAAAATGTATATATAATTACAATTTCATACGGTAAAAATTCAATGAAGTAGATTTTGAATACATATGCATATATTCTGTGTTAAGCAACTAGTATAAATATTAACCGCATTGCTTGAAAGTGACAAATAAACGAAATGAAGACTTATGTCCCATGAACGTTTTTACGTCATTTTAGTGAGTGAAATACGGTGATCGTTTATTAAAATTTAAGATAATCAGGATCAAGTATTCGGGTGAGAAAAATTGTTAAAATATAACAAAATGGTAACATGTGTACGTGTTTACTGTGGTATTTTGTCCTAGAACTAATACGTATATGCACATTTTATATTACGTTATAATTGTCCAGTAAAATGTCCCATATAACGAAAATATTCACATTCGTCGTTGTTTCGCGGTATACACATTGCATTACGCTTCATGGTGAGCAAATATGCGCCGTTACATTCTTTTAATTATTTGAAGTATTAAATGGTAGACTATTACCTACCGTGCTGTGTAATTTGTTTTCACATACTTTAAATTTTAATGCGATTTTTCAAGCGTCAGATTTGTCCAGTGGAATGTCCCATACGACGTTTTTTACTAGTACATGTATGACGAATTTATTTCATTACAAATAGCGTTTGTCCAAAATGTATGAGCCGTAATATATTTATTGTCGATGATAATATTAACAATAATAATAATTATTACTGTTTATATTATCGACAATTCTATAAAAAAATCTAGCTTTATTCGATACCGATTCCGATTTTTGAAGTAATTCTGTAGATTTCTAATGATACGAGAATAGCCGGTTAGTGTCATAACATGCCGCCATTTTCAAAACAAAAAATGTTATCAGAGAGAGAGAGGGGGAGAGAGAGTGGGAGAGAGAGCCTATGCGTATAGAATACCCTCAATATATAATTATCTTCTTATGCCTGATCCATTGAATCAATGTATAAACTTAACTACTAGACGTCGTAAACAAACACGCAAAAGTCGACGTTTACGTCGTTTTTTGACGCAACGTTTTTATGTACCAGTTTCGTGCGTAACGTCATAGTATTTTTGCAATGTGTCTATAGTATTTTTGCAGCGTGTCGAAAGTACTTTTGCAGCGTGTCCATAGTATTTTTGCAATGTGTCCATAGTATTTTTGCAGCGTGTCCAAAGTACTTTTGCAATGTGTTCATAGTATTTTTGCAGTGTGTCCATAGTACTTTTGCAATGTGTTCATAGCATGGGCGTAGGAGCGTCTTCAACATTGGGGGGGGGGGGCAAACATTTGGGAGGGGGGGGGGGGGCTAAAAAAAATTTTTTTGAGATATGTGGGGGTCACATTAAGTGTTAATAACCTATAGTGAATGTTTGTGTTTATAATCACTAAGGTAAGGTATATCTACTAAGTTGTTTCCGTGTCAAAATACCGGGTAATAAAATTGAATCCTATCATAAACTAGTATTGTTGTTGCTGTTTATTATGTTGTTTATTTATTATGTTGTTGTTAATCTGTTTCTCTTTTTCAGTGGACCATATTGAAAATTGATATTACTGTCAAATATGTAATCCACAATAAATAAAGTCGTTATTATTATTATTGTAAGTAGGGGGGTCCGGGGGCATGCTCCCCCGGGAAATTTTTAAAACATTGGATCAATCTGGTGCGTTCTGAGATAATTATTTGGTATTTAAAAAGACATGTTTCGTTACAAGATCAATCAAAATTAAGTCCTTATTTTGTAAATATTTTTTCTAAGTATTGCACAGATGCTCGAATTCTGAGAGTTAACTTAAGTGGCTTTAATAGTAAGGGAATTTAACATAGCAATGACAAAGTTTAACAGCAATATAGGAGCTGGTGCAAACTTTATGTATTTCTGTAGTTCTTCAACAGTTAAGTGATAACATATTTCATATATTAAAATCATTTTGCGAGCGAAGCGAGCACGAAAATTAACATTTTATACTTTTTAACCAGGGATAAAAGGCAATTTACCTATTACAAGACTATTTAAGGCGGAAAATTATGAATATGATGTGAATTATTGGGGGGGCCAAACGATATGTTGCCCCCCCCCCCTGTCCTAACATTGGGGGGGGGCCTGCCCCCCCTGCCCCCCCCCCCCCTTCTCCTACGCCCATGCATAGTATGTTTGCAGTGTGTCCATAGTGGTTTTGCAGTATGTCCATAAGAGTATACACTGTACGTAGTAATGAATATACATGTACAATCTAATCTCAAATTGTAGACATTGAGTAACATTTTGTGAAAATACCACCGAAGGTTCTTTAGTACGTATAATCCATTGTAAGGAAAATCTAAATTGTTACGTATTTTAGATTTGAATTATTGCGGAGGTTTGAAGACCCGATCGAGTGTATTGACGTTATCATTCTGATAACCTCGGCCTTTATGCATTGCAATAGTTTATTTACCGGAGACAAACGGAAATGACCGAGATTTCAAGATTGTGACGAAATAAATGCAAATTAATTCGCCGCAAATATTTACGATATCTTAGTACATTGTCACCGATATTCATTTTAGGAAGCCTTTCAAAATATCACATTTTTATGATTCGTTGTCGAGTTGAACGCTCGTATGTCAACAACACATCACAGTTCACATATACAAATGTAGTATGTAGGCCGTATAATATAAACATGTACGCAATGCCCTAATCTATACATGTAAAAATTATTGGCAAAGTCGACAAATAGGTGCCTACGTACATCAACAAAAGTGAATATGGCAAAATGATATAATAATGTGCAGACAATATAGTAAATACATGAACACAAAAATCAAACACATTGTTTTTGCCACAGGGTATTGACGCATATTATTTTATGCGTGTGCGACCGCCTTATAATATCTTATATTCGTATATGAGATATAAGGCGGTCGCACACGTATAAAATAATATGCGTCAATACCCTGTGGTTTTTGCAGTCGTAGTGCGTTGTCATTAGGTTTTATCCCTGCCTAATTAGCCAATGACTTCCGGCTTCGAGAGAAGAGACAGACAGCGCTTTCCTTACAGATACTTTGGTCCTTTAACGTGCCGGTGTATAGCACACGAGAGACTGCCACTGGGTCTCAAACCAGTTCAGCTCTAGTTGGGTGGGAAAGACTGACAAGCGTTTCTGAGAGTGATCCAGCCGAGATTCGAAGCCGAGTTTTCAGGATTGGTAGTCGAGAGCGCTAACCACTTAGCCACCATTCCACCTATAATACAGTATAACTTCATACAAAAGACTGACACAAACAATTTCCAGACAAGCTTCGTTTTTGTACATGTATATTTTAAAAATGTGTAGTATATGATTATATAAAGGTGTATGATAATGACCCCTCCCACCACCCTGACTGACATTTTCGTACTAGTGAGTATACATGTACTTCCCAACATTTGTTAAGGGTCAACATATCAAATACAATGAACTGGTGGAGTTTTCAGAAACATAATGTTACATCTGCAATATTGTAAATATGTATGATGTTTACTTCAAAAGTTGATGTCTATGTGCTGATATGCCCAACCGCGCTAAAATGTTAGTGCTGCATTCAAGTCTTTGTTATAACAAAATGCGGTCCATTATTTGGCAGTTTAGGTCTTACAAGGAACGAGAATAGAAAAGAAACAAACATTTAAATGTTATTCTTGCCACTTTGGTCCCTGCCAATAGGGCTTATCAGTTACTTGAAAAGACTATATTATACCTATGCATATTAGCAGCAGAGCAGATGGATATTTTAATATTTGCCCAATGTTTTCTTAATCGGTTGTGTTCAGTTAACGTAAGACGGTCGTGAACATTTATAAGGTCGCGTCATACCAAAGAAGAAATAAAAAATGGTACAATGTACCAGAAATTCCCTTGCTAGACGCTAAGCATAAAATAGAAACTGGCTTCTCTTCTCTCATACCCTCGTGACGATGGATAACAACAGGAATGAGGTGTCGATAGTGATTTATATAAGTTGGAAAACTTGTTTCACAAAGCTAAACTAACATTGTTTTCTTGAAATTTATCCAAGTTTGCGCAGTGTATTTGTGTAGTATATCTCTTGATGGCTGAAAACACAACAATAATGTTTAGTCTATAATACCGAGTGAAAAACACACCGTAAATCTAGTTACATTAACTGTCAAAATGACTGGAAGCCGGGAACACCATCTTACTGGTAATACAACGGGAACTGTCCAAACAGATTGACACAAAAATTACTGTGTAAGCACGAACATCAACCACTCACAGTCGTTACTAACTTAACAGGATCCGGTGGCAGCAAAAACAATGTCTGATCTAAGAACACTACTTTGTTGGCACCAAGAACTCCAAGAACTGTCAGAATTAGCAGCAGAAACGTTCATGAGGACAACAAGGAAACTTCACTTTTCTAGCAACACGAATAGTCCTACAAATATGATCATATGTTTAAGTATTTGAGCATTTGGATAATCGTAACCCAAAACTGCCGATCAAAAACTAACTCCGTTTATCCATTTCGTTAAGATATCTGGTGTGGTATTCAATATTGATCTTCTTTAATTGGAGAATAAGGATAGCCAATTATATCGCCTGTAACTGACCAAGAGATTAATATGGTGTGATCTGATTGGTTGTCCTAGTCCTTAAGTCAAGAAAGATCATTATTGACCCCCGGCTGGACTAGCAAAACGAACAGATTGGCACAAACATCGAGAATTGTCGAGACTAGAGGTAGCCGCGATATGTAAGGACGGGTTTGAACTTTGAACTCAAGTAAACCATCTAGGTGGCACCCGCGACCGCACCTGTCAAGACTTGTTCAAACATGGGAACATTCGCAATTATTTGAGGATACTCAGCTTGGTTCTCAGCCGCCCATAATTCCAAGTACAATGTACTACAGTGACTTATCTTATTTATAATGTAGTCCACCAATCAAAATAAAGGCTATATTAAGGAAAGTTAGAACATCATGTAGTTACAATTGTATAAAAAATCATAAAAAATGACATAAAAAAGAATTAATTTTATGACACCAGTCCCGAAACTTTCCGAAAACCACTCGCTTGTTTTTACTGTTGCATACTCACGATACATGTACATGTACACCACAAAATTTGCGCGGACGTTGGATTGTTCATGATATATACGCTCGCTGCATCCTTTCTGAACCAATATGATTTTATTTTGCTATATACAGTTTTACTTATCGGGTACTTGCTAACATCAGAATAGTGCGTCTTCAGGCCCGTAGCTACATGTACGCAAAATACGCAGCTGTGTACACATGCTTCTCAAAAAGTGAAAAATAAATGATCTAAAAATGCTATAAAAACTGATGCCTAAGCCCTTTTCAGCATTTCTAAGAAACACTTTTAAAAAGCTCTATACAAACAAAAAAAACCTGGTTTTATCAGTAAAAAATGTAAAAGATGATGCAAAAAACACGCCAGAACGCACCAGAGACGTTCTAACGAACAAAATTTTCCGGGGGAGCATGCCCCCCGACCCCCCTAGCATTCTTGCGTACACATTCAAAAACCTCTAGCTACGCCCCTGGTCTTCGTGGTCTTGTCCAGGTACTTTATTTGTAAGAATACCATGGCTGGGTAGGAACGCTTACCATTGTCACTTTAGTTCACCTAGAGACCGCGAAACCTTTCAGTAGTTAAACGTTGGTCGAACCAACGCTAGTTCGCTTTTATTCTTGTTTCATCTGCACCATCTTGAAACTACTTAAATATGGGTATAGGCGTCTGGAGAGATCAGACAAATACTCGAACAAGCCTAGACTATAGTATCGTTTAAACCCATGACTAATTCAGTGTGTTCATTTCGCATTGGCTGTAACTAGTAAAGTACATTGCACATGGTATTCACAGCTGTACAAACATGACATTTAAAAGCGAAACAGCAACCTGGCCGATAAAACCACGAGTTGTTTGACATTTTCCCGGAACGTTCTAGCATCTGAGGCCCGGAATGAAATAGATTGTCATATACATGTATATGTTTTTGTAGCAACAACTTCAAGAACAGGACAGGCCAGTGCACGCTCAATGGAAACCAAAATATGTCTACATTTACCGCCTTTACTGTATAGTATGGCTAAATATTTTTCTGTTAAGAAAAAACAACAACACCAAAATATAATATTTTCATTTGAACGAGATGCCGCGTCCGTACAACATACGCATTATGCGCAAATAAAAAAATATTATATATGTATTTATAACACAATTGTAGATATCCATGTGTAATAATTTGTCAAAGGACATTCACGAAAGCAAAATACAGTAAAACATCAATACGAGGGGCATTCAATATATAATGTCCATGTCCTTTGCATTTTGCTATAACAGTATTTAGAATAATTCTACGATTACTGTCTAAAAGGTGTATGTTGCTATTCTATATCTGAATAATTACATAGCCTTTCGTCAATAATGAAGTAATTTATTGAACTTAGAAGAGGCTCTACTCGAGTATACTAGCCTTATTGTCACTTTAAGCCAAATATGGGTTATCTTTGCAGTAGTGGTTTAGAAAAGTTAATGGCAGTATTCATTTAATTGCAACATACCAACCTACAACTTAATCCGTATGCTTCCACCAGAACAAAAAATCAACATGAAAGTATGTTTTGTCTACGATTAAGACGGTCAAATACAAGGGAGACTACTCATATTTATACCAAATGATGCTTGTTGGTTCACGAACCAATAACTTCATATCACTTCTCTTTTGTTCGCAAATTCTTTCCAAACATTAATGTTGATGGTCTACGGCGTACGTCCATGTATAATATGTCAAATTCCAACCAATAAAACTAATTAAAATATGCATTGAAAAATAGCATACTTTCTGAACTTATTTTGACACCTATTTTCGAGACTTTCAAATGAACTTATTTTGTACAAAAACGGTACAGTACAGGAAATCATGTTTTTATGGAAGGCATTTACATTAGTCACGGTATTATAGTTGTGGAATAAGATTATTTCCCGAAATGAAATTTAAATGGTCAATTATTCTCAAAAAAGACGCAGTGTCTATTACTGACCATTGAAAAAGACACCAGAAACAACAATCCGGGAATTAAATTTTATTGAAATTTTCAAGAAATATTTCGGAATGGTTCCAGAAATCTAAAAAGATTAAGAGAAATCAGTGAATGTTTAAATTTGTGACAAAAAAGACATTATATATTGAACGCCCGTATAATTGAATTACCATACATGTATCTCATTCCATATGGTCCATTGAAATTTGGTCTCATTATTGAGTTGGTCTTAATTGAAAGGTTGAAGTAAGAGCAACTTTTAACAGTAAAAATGGACCCGAACATGTGCCTCTGATTTTGAGGTGGTCATAATATTGTTTGAGGTTTAACTGTATGTGCAACACGCCTTTTAAGACTTTATGAAGCACAGTGGACGAGATGATAACACTCTTCACTACTGATAGAGACCATTGTTAGAAGTCCACTCTTCGCTGGCTTAGAATAAGAAGGTCGTATTTACAAAATCAATATTTTGAGAATACAAGAAAAAACTGCTTGAAAACTACTCTTTACTTACGCGAAAACAAGCTTTTCCAACTCCAGTTTGGTCAATATGACCAGTTCATAAGAAGCGTATTTTGATGCAGATTTCAAATATGTATCAGTCTTATAAAGTAGTAAGTGCTACTTACGACCTTCTTATTCTAAGCCAATGGCTTGTTTTCATGTTGTTTTCACTAATGGTATATCGACACATACAAGCGAAAGGCATCCAATACACCTAAAGCCTAGGTCCCACTGAGGAATTCCACATCGGCGATGTTCTCCCGATGTCTTCCGATACCATCCGATTCATCACAATTCCTTCCGATATCACAAACTGTCTCATGACTTCCCCGAAGCTACCCCTAGAACACGAGGAACCCGATGTTCCCGATGTCCTGATAGCTCAATAATGTCAATCGGGAGTACACCGTCGAGGCAAATAATGCTCAGTGGGACCTAGGCTTAAAATATCATGTTCCATCAAATTAAATCCTGCTGATGTACAGATGCTACTAATCAGATTGCTATCTTGTTTCGTCTACACACATGCACGTGGGGTTACGATTTCTAAGAAATATTGCGAGTTCGATTCCGTATGGAACATCATGACATTTAGCCTACCGCGGTTTTACAAAGGACAACATGGGGGTGTACTGAAAGTCGTGGTACGCATAAAAGATGACATACGCTAAATAAAATTATATGCACGGGCCTCGGCGTATTGAGTAGACGGTTGCATATTTACTAACAAAGTTAGTTTAAAACACAGACAAAAACGATTCAGAAAGAACATCTCAACATGTGCTTTTGGTAAGTTTTTTTATAATGATCTTGAAAATAATTTTGCGTTCGCATAATGTTTTTTTGTGAAATTTATGTTTTTTATAAATAAGTATGTGTTCTTTGTAGTCCAATTATTTCTATTTATGAAACAAATATTTCAATTAAAATTAATATAAGTTATGCAAAACACATATTTCAATTAAGATTAATTATGCAAAATAAATGGTACTGTTTTAAAACCAAAAATCGTCTGAGGCATAGTCATAATTGATCATTTAACACCCGACGACTCTCCCGTATACATGTATATATACGTGGTCCGAAGCTCGGGTTGGCGCAGGGCACATATCAATATTTTCCCGGATTGGGGAGCGGCGTGCAGACCCATGGAAATTAGACAAAATTTCTTTTTTTGGGTCTAGTTCCTCACCCTAGAGCCAAACATTTAATCTAAATCTCCTAGGTGGGAGATGCTTGTTGTTTCAAATTGCCTGCATCTTTAAATGGTACTCTGTTTTTTTTGGCGTCGAAATTTCCCAATTCCGGGATCTAAACTCCGGTCAAAGTCTATTTCCCGGGACCCGTAATCACGCGGCGTGTCAAATTCCCGCTTGCCGGTCGGGAGTCGTCTTCTATCAAAAGTGCTGTGTATGCCCGCCACTTCCCCTTGGGGCAAAATATTCATAGGTGCACAATGTTGACTTCCGAAGTAAGAGTGGAATAAGTTTTGGGTTATCACATTGTTACATGTGCATCAAAAAGGTTGTTTTGTAAAGTTTCTTTCTATTCATTATATACGAGCTGATAGAAATTATTGACTTTTATATTGCCGTCAAGGATGTGTGCATTTTTATAGATTCTGTATCATAATCTTTCATGATTTTTACGATTTCTTATGACAATTCAGTTGGCTTGCCGGAGAACTACAGGCTTCAATCGTTCGCTTGGAACTTGATTACATTGTTGTACTTTTGTATTTTCAACAGAGAGAAGATCAGAAGTTTGAGTGTGTAATATTCTTCATTAACACGTGTGTGTAATATTCTTCATTAACAGCAAGCGTGCAATATTCTTCATTAACGACAAGTCGGAGTTTTAAATACTATCATCAGATTCTACATTGAGTGTTTGATAAGTGTGTTTAAAACTCTTATTCAAAGTCGGACATAAAACTTGTGAATTTCTTTTTGAATTAGTAACGTAAAAAACAGCCTCACGGTTGCTATGAAAACTGTTAATTAACGATTTTCAAAGTCCACGATTGGGTCGGACAATTTAGGACGAAAGTTTTGTAACACAAATATTAACACCTTTCTACTAGTACTACATGATTATGTTTATATGTGGCATTGCCAGTGACATGTTAGCCACTGAAGTATAACCATGCCTTTTCATGGCATATGAAATTTTAAATGATACATCACATGATCAATGCCAAACATGGATACTACATCAACCTATGACAATATAGAATCTTCTGACGAGGCAACGCGACCAGAAAAGTCCTCACCTTATGCAAGGTAAACATATTTATATACGTACATGTATTGTCCGTTTAATTAGGCCTGTCACTTGTATACAAACATTACAATGCCATAACATTGTATGTCTATTGTTTAACCATTTTAATTGGAGAAAAGGGCAACCAAAAGCAAAACATTATTCACTAAGGTACGTAAATATACACATAATATCAATATTTCAATTATACATTAATAAGATAATTTGCAATGTTTATATGCACAATGTTATGTAAACAGGTGACTGACCTGATTAAACGAGTTATACAGTGTAACCTCTCTAGATCAACACATTTTTTTGAAACACACGCTTTCATTGCTATACAGAGGTTGTTGCCCTGGAGAGGTATACTCCGCAAAGTAAATGACAAAATGATAATATTGTGCTTCTATTAACCCAACCCTGCGCTATAACCATTTTAACCGTTGAATTTCCAATTAATAAAATCAATTAAATATTTTTTTAATTTATGTTTTTTCCTACCTACATAGTTTTTCATGTTGCCAGAAACCAAAAAAGGGTATCTTCATGAAGGAAAATGATTTTTTCAAAGCATGTACGGTGTCCTAGTCCAAATATTTTGACATATTTTGTGGGATTTTGAATTATTTTTCATAGGGTATGGTACGTTCTTCAGCAGTGTTTGGGTTATATTCGTATAAATACAGACACATCGTCTGGGACACTTAGACGTAACGTCAAAAGTTGGGGTCATGACGGTAACAAAAGGGCGTTCGTTTTAACGACGTCAAAATGAATAATTACATCCTTCGGTCCCGTGTTTTTAAGCCGTACTTTAACTGACGGAGTTTTGTTACAATTTTTTGCAAAATTCAGTTTTAAATTTACATTTACTCGTCTAAACATAATAGCCATTGTAATGTACGTCAAGGTAATTTTATTAGTTTTATTTTATACCAAAATCATTTATCTTAATTTCATACCGATGGAAATATGCAAAAAATGAAGTTGATCTGTTGGTTAATTTCCAGTGACCCCCAACTTTTGTCGTTACGTCTTACTGTACAGTCCTTTAGAAGCTAGAGTACTGTTAGATGTTTAATATTTGCGGTGGATTTATTTTCGTTGATTTTGCGGATGAACTAGATCGCAAAATGAAATCCCCTCGAATAATTGACTTCAAAAATGCGTGACAAGATATTTTAAATCCACCAAAGAAACTACCAAATTAACATTTTACCAATGTCCGCAAAAGTTAATACCTACGAAAATAATACTAGTTATCATAGTGGGACTTATGATTATATATTTATTCATTATAATAGTTAAAAAGCCCAACTTAAGTTTGTTACTTCACAACAAAAATAAAAAGCCAAATATACGCATATACTCACTTTGTTTGAGTATTTAGACCTTTCGGTCAAGGTTAACCCATAAAAGAACACGCCCTTATTCCGATGGGGCTATGTGTTTTGCTGAAGGGAAAGCAAGCTGAAGAGAGAGTGGTGCGATACAAGAAATGGGATGGGATATCCTAGCTCTTTCCAAACAGACCCCTTAATTGGTTCTTTAACACACCCGGTATATACAGGGGCGGCTGCAGGATTTGGTGTTAGGGAAGTCGTAACTATTAATAGTAATAATAATAAAGACTTTATTTTACGAGGAAACTCATTTGACAATTAAATTAAATGGCAATCTTCCATGAGATCCTCAACAATAAACAGTTGAACAAGAACACTAGTACATAAAAATGAAAAAAGCATAATGGCAATTTGGCCCATATGACGTCCACAATATCATAATTTTATATATAATTGGGGAATTTCATAAAAGAGTTTCAGTGAAAGGATGTGCGAAACCGATATGTAAGGAATCTACAATAAAAGGAAGGTATAAATCAAAATGCTAATCATTTAGATTTATGATTAATCACTACAAAGCTTAATTAGATATGGGGACATCATGAGAGCCAGCATATCATATAACAACATGTAAATTGAAACAATGACATTTTTAAAAGCATGATACGGAATTAAAATGGCCCCTTTCCTGTGAAAATTGAGCGAGCGAAGCGATGAAGAAAATGGATTGTTCATTTAATCAGAATGTTCCAGAAGATGTTCTGTGAGCGAAACGAGCACGGAAAATGTATATATATACATTGATTTATCACCTAGAACAAATTACGTTATGCTCCGGCCATTGGGGGGGCGTACGCCATCATTCGAGACCAGTTCCCTTACATCTGCCCTTTGTAAAGCCGAGATTTGAACCAGCTTGTGACTTCTGGATTGGTAATAGAGAGCGTAAACCAGATAACACTCGACTGCCTTGCCATCCTTTGTGGTGTATGTTTCAAATGAAAAACATGTCATTTGATAAAGAAACAGCACTGATACACAGGTAACTGTATCACTGATAAAGAGTAAAAATTTCATTTATGATATTATAAATTTTATAAAAAAAATATGTTTTTGTTTACTCTTTATTAATGATACAGTTATCTATGCACTGATATGCCTTTGTTAAAATATTTGCAGCACCAAAGCATCGATAGTCCATAAAGAGTTGGAAAGTGATTCGGAGCAACAAGACGAGGCCAACGTTTATTCAACTTTGTCAATTTCAAACACGATCCGTAATGGGTGTGTTCACCCTGAACCTAGGTGAGTATTTGTGCTTATTTGCAGACCAAGTTAAAGTGCACGTTTCTGTTTATGTACTGAGTTTGACGCATGTGTATTGTCACGCGTCATTTGATTTTCGGCCATCGGTTCACCCGTTTCAAGTAGTTTGGGGTCCGCCGAAGGGAAATTGTACATCGACCCCAAGACCCATAGTCTTCTATTGTCATTTTGGCTCAAATGAGTTTATATACCACTGTAGAGATTTACTACTTGAATGAAGCGTATGTCAAACTTCATTTCGGGCTTGTGGATTAATCAATTCATTTACAGTCCTATTGACATTGAGAATAATTACTGCATGTAATATGCGTTTATAATTTTGCAAAGAAATATATTATATAGCCGCTAAATTGAATCTTTATAGAATGCAGATATTCTTAATTTAACCAGAGACTGTGTATCATTGACTGTTATAAGGGCTATATAAATATGGTATAAATATATGGTATAATATATAGCCTCTGACTCAATATTGTAATCCATAAAAAAACGAACATCACTTTTTAGTAGATCTAATTTGCATCTTAAGTTTCCGTTTACCTTTTTTCAGGACTTACCCGATGATTATCGTCTGTTTGTGTGCAGTAGCAGGTCTTGTTATCCCACTTCTGGCACCATTTGTCCTGTATTTCTTAATACGTTCAAGGTATAACTGGAGAAGTGGAAATTACATCAAGGCATACGAACGGGCGAACCAGGCGGCAAATTTAACTATCGTCTGTGTCGTTGTATTCGTTATGGTGTTGTTAATTATTGTACTGGCTGTTAGTATCATAGCTTTCCAGCATAGTACAGAAATAACAAAACTTCTGAATATAACTTCAGAAAGGGAGCATTTGGAAATGTCCAAACAAATATTAAAATCAAAGATATTCCATGTGATTACATCATCAACGGAACCTACCTCCTTCAACCAATTAAAACCGTCGTTACAAAATGTCGACAATTCAGTTAACCACCTTCTGAATATAACTTCAGAAAGGGAGCATTTGGAAATCTCCAAACAAATATTAAACTCAAAGATATTCCATGTGATTACACCATCAACGGAACCTACCTCCTTAAACCAATCAAAACCGTCGTCACAAAATGTCGACAATTCAGCTAACCAACCAGTACAATCGTTTCAAACAGATGAATCTGACGTCACAGCAACTGAAACACAATCGACTGCACGGACATCTCAAGACTTGCACATTGCTGAAGTGACTACGGCATCCACTGAACAGCCGCCTGAAGGCTTTCACCATACCGAGGAAAATACGCAAACCTCTCCAGACGTCGTGGACAACTTTGCCGATCTCGCACACGATCGATGGAAATATAAGCAGCTGAATTCTACTCATATACGAGTGCATAATCCTCATTTAAACGTAACGCATATTCGGGAACATAACTATACTCTTCCTGACCAGTAAAACCCAGATTAATGGTAAAGGGGCATAAGACTCGGGCCCATTACATCGAGTTATAGAGGGAAGATTTAGGAAAAATAGCCGTTAAAACTATTGACTTTGTGCAAACGGGACAGTTTAGTTCAAGTATTCATCTTTGAAACAGTCTGAATTTGGAAAAATTAAAATAAAATAAAAAAAATTGGCCCTTTTTAAAGTTTTTCAGAATTATTCATATAGAATAAAGAAGGATTGAGAAAATGATCGTAACACTGTTAGTGCGTTTACTCTTTTAATAAATAGAATAGAATAGAGTTTATTGCAAGGCAATATTGCCCATGAACATATAATACATACATACAATGTTACAAATATTACAAAAGTAATGCATACATGACATAAAATAAACTTAAAATAAACTTCCGGTCAAGTGCACATCATATATTATGATAATTAATCAGAAAAAGGTTGTACAAAGTTTATCAACATAAATAGGAGACATCGTATAGAAGTTAAGTCATTTTCTTACATAAATTATAATGGAGAAATTTGGAGAAGTGTTTAGCTGTCAAAATAATCAAAATAGCTGTATAAACATTTAAATCATAATAAGTTATATGCAGTATTAATAAACAAAGCACTGGAAGTATTCATTGGAGGCGATTTGGGATTATAGCACTATGGGTTTGCAGTAATAATCAATAGTGTGCCGGTGATAATAGGAACGGCGGAAAAGGATGCCATTATGTCAATAGATACCAAATGCATCACATTTTTGTTTTCAGACGACACCTCGTAAAAGTTCTATCAGTCAAGTGTGTCATTGTTGGGTGCACTGTACTTATCTTAATGATAGTTGACACTTCTTAAGTTAAATGTTAATTTTAATTTAAAGTAGTTTATTATGTTAGTTTCATAAGCGCTGCTAGTTTGTATCTAAATATATTTAAACGAAATAAATGTCTTTATTTTATTCGCTCTGATGCCTAGCATTCAATGTAAGACCATACCAAATCGTTTTTTCGTTTAGCGTCCACCCCAAGTTTAAAAAACCTATCTAGCTATCCTGAGAGAAAAAACGAAGCTCTTAGAAAAAAAACAAGTCATACCGACTTCTATCCTCATCATTATATGACTTTCATTCAAATATAGCTTTCATGCATTGTCATAGTCATAATAACTTACTAAATTAACTGGAAGCGTGCTTGTGTGAAATAAAAACTAATAATGAACTTATATTAAGAATCAATAGTCAACATTACACACAATATTTACAAATTTCATTGAAGAAGAGCGAAGGACATGTTAAAATAATAAACCTTTATAACTCAAAATTTGTTAATTCCTTCTCAAGACGCCCAAACAGTCCGCGGTCGCTAAACGAAGAAACGATTTGGTATGGCCTAAGACATCGAACATGTACAGCGTTCCATGAACTTCAACAGAATTATGCATATTTCTACATCACAGTGTGTATCCCGACAACCGTTTCTCAGTTCGGTCAAAGATTTTTTGTTTTCTCATGGCTCTGACGGAACTGAAAGCCGATGTAACGCTCTGACGGAACTTAGGATTCATGGCATTTGAGTTCCGTCAGAGCGATACATCGGTTTTCAGTTACGTCAGAGCCATATGAAAACAGAACAATTTTCTGACGGAACTGAGAAACGGTATATCGGGATTCATACCGTGTAGGCCTACATTCCACCAATATTTATCAGGGTTCATAAAATTGGTTTGTAACGCTGCTGCCCGCTCCCTAAAAAAGATTAGTTGCTGTGATAGACAACCATCTGGCCAAGTGGTACAGTGGTAAGGGCTACTGACTGCTGATCCGAATGATGTGGGTTTGATCCCTACTCCAGCTGTATCAAAATAGAAATCCCAACATAACTAAGATTACTAACAGTCTTTCGGACGAGACTTTTTAAGCGAGGTCCCGTACACATGATGCTTTACATCAGACACGAAAAAGGACCAGAGATGCTTCTGGAACTGGAGCGTCTTCTGTATCATTCACTGTCTACCGAAAACTAAAGTGACACACCTCTTCTGGGGGCATCGCCCATATGGATTTCCGGTTGGGAGGATAAATAAAAGCATATAAATCGAAAATAGACAATCATCGGTAGAAATACTCCTTTTGAAATGGTAAGACAAACTAGCCCGAAACAAAATAACCTTGCCCTCGACCTTTAGGCATAAGTCTGCCCATCGTGAGCAGAATGGCGCTCCCTTCTATATACTTAAATTAAATAGAGACTTATTATAGTTTAGTGGCTTGGATGAGCAAGTTTATCTTACAAGACGGGGGAATTAAAAGGGTGAGCCGAAGTCAAACCCAAAAAGATCAAATTCCGCAGCCAATATTTGTTTACTTCATCCACGTCACTAACCTTTTTATTCTATTTATCCAGTCACTTAATCTGCTACTGTAAGTATGGGGAACAAACTCGACATTCAATGACTACACGGAACGTCGCGTTTATTTAGTGACGCCATACCAACAACGACGTCAGACATATTGATAACGTCATTTAGACGCACAGGTAAGTCGTAGAAAAACAATCGAAATAACCACCAGTTCATTTAGGATAGAAAAAACCTCACACTCAGGGTGGGGATTTCAACGAGGGACTCTAGAATAGGAATAGTCGCTGTTCGGAACACTGTTCAGAACATGTCAGTCTTTCTGTGCCCGCCACAGAGGTGGTGCAGCCACAACAGCCACGTGATTACAACAACAACAATGACCGCTTGTGTCATATACGACAATACGACACCAAGATTGTGTCGTGTTTTGCCTTACATCTGTCGTATCTCTGCTTTTTCGTGACGAAAATGTAACAATGCTAAAACACAAGTTGACATTTTCGCTTTGTTACATTTCTGCTTTGTTATAATTGACTCATGTGACTAGCGAACTCGAAATGGATTGCTGTAGGTGGACAAGAGGTCCAGACGTAAGTGCTTCTGACTGCTTATCCCAAGGTCGTGTGTTCGATCTCCAGTTGGATAAAACAGACTGAATGCGTTTCAATGTTTCCCGCCTAGCAAAATTTACTGCACTAACAGTCTTTGGGGCGATACTTTATCACCGAGGTCCCATACATGTATGATGCTTTACACCAGGTACGTAAAAAACCAAGAATGCTTCTGGAACCGGGGCATCTTCTGCATCATGCAATATAATAAAATGACTAACCTCTTTAGGATCGCCTGGTGTCTTGCATAACTAAAACGCAAATACCATAGGCACATAGGAACTGGTATCCGTGTTTGCAGAAAGACTGGGTACCATCTTTCGTGACGTCATATCCGTTGCGGTTAAACATGACCGCTGCACAACCTTCTATAGGGTACACTCAGATAATTCCATAGTGTGTACACTCAGATAATTTGAAGCCATGTGCCTATGGCAAATACATAAAAATTAAAGTGCTTTTGAATTGTTTGTAGTCCTTGAAATGGTCACACTGGCCTCATGTTTCTCTCTAGAATGTTTGACCACAGACACATAATGTAAAATCGGCAACTATAAGTCAAAAAGATTTGATAATAATAAGGGTAATAATGAGACAATTAATGTACACTAATCAAAAATTTTATTCTGTGGAATATATATTCAAAGTACTGGAAATAGCCAACTTAACCCTTTGATTCCGGCATAAAAAAGACATCCTCTCCGCCCCAAAGGATCGGAACACACGACACGCATGTACATGTGCAGTTGTGTGTACTCAGCCCGGGTGCACATAGTTGGGATGGCCAGTACATTGTGTATACAGTGCAAAGATTCGACATATATTTGATTTTTATTCTGATTGAGCAAATAGGCCTCAATGCAACGATATTTTTAAACACGATCAAGTTGTATGTAGCCTTTTCTTTTCCTTTAAAATATGTAACAGCTGTTGCTTGCATAATTATCATTAATGTTAGGTTCATACCACAGGTAATAGTCTGTCTATACATACCCTGTATATGTTAATTAAAGGAGACAACTCATCAGCCTACTCTTTTTCATGAAATTAATTCCCTTTGTTCCCTCAAACACATAGATAATCCAGCCAAAAATAAAATATAGCTAAAATTGAAAATAAAGTTATGATTATTGATTGACAAAATATTATCTAGTCGGGTAGCCAGACTACACAGGTAACTGTATCATTGATAAAAGTTTTTTTTATAAAATTCATGTTATCTTAGAAAGGTATATTTGTTCTAAAGTGGTCAGATTTTTATGGTATCAAATACAAGTATTGACTTTCGATGTCTTAATAAATATGTGAGTATATTTAAAATGACACTAGTATACTTTATAAATTAATGACATGTTTAGTAAAACAAAATACACCTCATGGACTGTCTGGTCAATTTTCCGTCAAATGAACCTTTCTAAGACAGAATCTAACATAAATTTTACGTAAACTTTTTAAACGTTTTAGTCTTTAACAATGAAACAGTCACCTGTGGTTTATACATGTAGATTTTTAAGTTTTTGGACAGGATCTACGTTAGATGCGCCCCTGCAAGCGATGAGACTAATAAAACAATAATTTGGACTTTGCTTTGTCCAACTTTTTTCATAGTAAATTTGTCCAACTGAATAAATTTGTCCAACTTTATGTCATAGTTTGTCCAACTTTATGTCGCAGTTTGTCCAACTTTATGTCATCGTTCCAATGCAATATTTGCAACAATTCGACTTTTAAATACATGTACAAACATTGGTTTGCAACTTGATTGCGTATGAGCTGCATTGACACGGGGCACACAAAAACGAGCTCATTGTCGTCGTGGTGATGTAGATATATGGTTCATATATACCATCAGGAATGAGGTGTCGAGAATGATAAACAATATGAGTTGTAAGATCTTGTTTCACAAGTGAACCCAACAAATAAATTGTGTCAATAAATTTGCATGACACACACTTTAAAGTAAACACGTTAATATTAACGCAGTGTGCTATTCAAAAAGCGCGCCAAATTCGCAATCATCTTAAACCGTCACACTCTGTTGATATTCACCGAGGCTATCCGATTACAAAAATACTACTCACAGGTAAGAGGCAGGAAGCCATTTTCAAAGGTATTCAAAATTCACAGGTATTTCTTTCATTAGTGCATGTATTTTGTTATGATTTTGTTTTGGCAGATCTACTGGACGAAATTAATTCACTGCTTATATGTAATTTAGCTTTGATAGCAGACGATTTTGAGAAAACTGAGTTCAATAATCGCGGATATTTATAGAATTGTTGATCCATTGATGAGTAATAAATAAATAAACGAATGTCATGGAGCATCATTTCCGGGGTATTTATAAGGGGTTTATAAGGGCTGAGTTTTTATCAAAGGTGTTAAATTATAATCTTTAAGGGTTCTTAAAATCTTTAAGTGTTCTTAAATGATGATAAAATTGATGTAAACCAAGTGTTCAACTCTAATTGTGAGTTCACCTGAACACTGATAAAATTGATAGAAACATAGCGTTATTTGTCGACGAGATTAGGCTTAAGTGACTTGGATTACATGATGAGTTTTTTGTGTCATGTCATATTATGTCAACCCCTTTGTCCCCTTATAATCAAGAAAGTAAACATTACATAATTACTGCAGTATGTGCAGACGACAAATATATTTCGGACGACAACAAATTGTCGGGAAAATTACTTTGTCATGATTCATTCTGCACTTGTAAACAATTTAATATCCGGTATTTTTGGTTATTATTTCGTAAGAAAAGACATATTTTATGTGGTTATACTGTTGACTAGTTTAGGTGCTTTTATTTTCAAAATGTACCTTTTCTGTTCAGTGTTAATGATCATTAAAAAAGTGTTTAATTAATATTCGTATCTTTTCCATTAGTGTCTTAATTTTTTTTCTTATAATTTTACATCATAAAAAATTTATCTTTAATTCATCAGTAAGTACAAGACTTCATTGTTCATTTTATTTATTAAAGATGATGTTGTTACCATGGCAATTCTTAATTGTGTTTTAATTCATTTGATTGTGACATGGCACTGCATTTGTTAGAAGATCTGGATGGAAGGCAACTCCTTCAAATTGATTCCTTTTTCATGTTTTATCATAAAAATCTGCAGCAGAACATTTTTATATTTTCAGAATGTTTAAATGATGTTGATTTTGTTACTCTTTGGATCCTTTGGAGCATCATTAGCTCAGTTTTATGGTAAGTATTTTAGGCATTAACTGTACATGATAGTAGTTGATAATGGTCAAAGGGAGGCAATTTGGTATTGGAATTGCCTTATTAACTCCCTTTGACCATTATATCAACAAATGACTGTCTTAGTAACATAAGACAATTTTGAATTAATCCATTTAGTCATGCAAATTTCATTTTTTATCCCATGTATTGTGATAGTATATTTGTTTCTGCATATGATTTATCCTGACCTCTTGTGTATTAATAAAGAACCTATAATTATGTGATGTTGTGTTACTGAATCCATACATGTGTGTTATATCTTATTCCTACTTGTCATTAACCAGACTGGGAGACTCACAGTAATCATTGTTTCACTAACCAACGGCTCACCAACTGGCCTTGTCAGAATATATGAGAATTCATAATGTTTTCCAAGGTGTATTGCTTTAACTAATTTGTTAATAGTCCATAACAAAGATCTAAATTGTTATTTTTAGATCTTTGACCATAACAATTACTTTTGATCAATCATTATTTAAAATAACACATAGGCACATGGTTTCAAATTATGGTTTCTAAGTGTACCCTATATAGAAGGAAAGTAGTGCAGTGGATATGACAGTAACTGGTATCCGTGTTTGCTGTGACAACTGTAGAAAAACTGGATACCAGCTTTCATACATCATATCCGTCGTGGCTAAACATGGCCGCTGCTCTCAGATAATTTGAAACTTAGATAATTTGAAACCATGACTTTTTTATTGTGCCTATAAAATAACACATAGGATTCTTATCATGGTCATGTTTATTCAGTTTAAGGCCATCAGATAATTGCTAACACTGATGATATTTATATTTCAGCGTGTCCTGATGGCTGGGTACCACATAAAGATAGATGCTATCAGTTTGTACACTACCCTATAAGGAACTACGATGATGCTTCTTATGTCTGTCAGGTGGGTCAAGTCTTCATTCATATCTTAATGATGATAATGGTACTGATGATTTAATGATGGTGATAATCATGATAATGGTGATGATGATAATTATAAAAATGAATAATTATGATAATAATTAAGGCCAGGGTTGGAGTGATGGTGATAATTATTATGGGAAGGTGATGAAAGGAGTGATGATGATAATTATTTTGGTGATGATGGGAATGATGATGATAATTTTGGTGGTGATGATGATACTTTTGGTGATGATGATAATTTTGGTGGTGATGATGATAATTATTGTGATTATGAGAGCCTGTGATAATGATAGTTAGGTGATGTATGATGATAACTAGGGTATTGAAGATAAAGGTCTAGTTTAAGTTTTCTTAATTAACGGATTTTACCTTCCCTGGGCCCAATCTCCCGAAACATCTCAATCTGAGCTGAATCTCATCTCAAACATTGTCTTTTGTTTTTAAGTTCATTTCTATGAGAGGCTGGACTCAAAATTGGCACCATTAACAGATAACATTACTCTGAGGTTATTGCAGTAAAATTCTAGAACTTGAGCTTCTGATTTATCTCAAATTCTGACTCTGATTTCAGCAAAATCCCAATTTGAGATGAGATTTCCATTTGAAAAGCTTTGAGAGATTAAGGCCTGATAATTGTAACAAATTGACTGTAACGCTGCTTGTTGTTTTAACAACTGAAGCATTTCTTGTTTATGAATTGTTTCCAGAAAAATGGAGCTATCTTGTTGAGTATTGATGAAGTTGGAGAACATGATTTTGTATCAGATTATCTCAAACAGGCAGACAAATTAAGGTGAGTAACATACAGGGTTTTAGATTTAATTGCTCCAGTATCCCTGCAAGTGATGTAAGGAAACATTTTTTTGCTAACCATATTGTGGACCAATGGAACCTGTTTGCCCCAAAAAATGGTCTCAGCGCCAACATTGAGTAGTTTCAAGAAGTTTTTTGATCCACACAATTGGAGAATAATGATAGCCAATCATATCGCCTGTTACTGACCAAGAGTTTAATACAGTGTGATCTGATTGGTTGTCCTTATCCTTAAGTCAAGTAAGATCAATTTTGAATACCACCCCTGATGGCAAAGTGAATAAACCAGGAAAGTAAAAAGTAAGGTAAAGTACTGTAAGGTAGATAATATGTTATTGATATTCATATGGGATTGAATTTCGTATATTTCGTTGATTAACATAATCACAAAATTAAATTCCCTCGAAAATACATAAAAAAAAATTTCAGTATCAAAAATCCACGAATTTAAGAAACCACTAAAACTATTTACCATAATCTATGAAATTTAATGCCCATGAAAATATGTGATGTTTCAGTATATGTACATAAGCATTAAGTTCACTGTGTTTTCTTTTCTTTAGTGTTTCTAGGCCCTCTAAAAGTATGTGCACATAACCAACAAGTGAACCTTTGCTAACTTTTTAGTTTATACAGCTAAATAAAAGGTCTTAGCCTAAGCTGGCACTAACAAAATCATGAATGGTTTGTGTGAAACATGGATCCTGTCATGCTATGGAGCCACTCACAACAATGCTGAGAGAAATGGTTGTCCGTTAATGGCTCAGTCAGTGAATCATTCATCCCGTCATTTAATTAATCAATCATCAATCAATCCTTCCATCCATCCATCAATCATTCATTCATCCAGTCATTTAATCAATCAATCAATCAATCAAATCAATTTATTCTATCTTTCTAATTGTTTGCAATATTGATATTGGTGAAATCAAATTATGATAAAACTAAAATAAAACCACCAAGCACAAATTACATTTAAAGTATATTCATTCAGTTAGCCGGATGGCTTCTTTTTTTAAAAATAAAATTAAAGATATTAAATGAATGAAATATGTCAAATTTCAGATACGAATGGTATACAAGTGGAGAACGTGATTCGTCTGCTAAGTTCTTCAGATATGTGTGGACGGCTATAGATGAAGAAATATCGCTGCAGTCTAATATGTGGATAACCCCTCAAGAACCGTTTAATGAAGAAATCACTCGGGATATCATTGTGTATAGATATCAGGAATCCAGTATGTAATTCCATATATATTCGCCTATAAGTCAGGTAATAGGTGTGAAAATTTCAAAGTCACTTTTTCACCATAACCCATGCTTTGATATTGACATAATAGGTCATAACTTGTACTTCTTATTTTAGATTTTTTGTCATCGTTCGAAGTCCGGTTGACTTTTTGGACTTTTATTTAACTTGATTTTACCCGACTTATGGGCGAGTATATACGGTACTTTTAGTTTACCTAAACACAAAAGTTGGGAAAATTTAGCTTGACAAATCGCAAAATTGGGCTCTTGTTATGTCTAATTTAGTTTGTCAGTATTTTACTTCAATGTTTTTATACCCCGGCATCTACTGATGTTGGAGGAATATAGTGATTATCTGTCCAATATACCATCATATATTGTGTCTGTGGATATATGTTCAACCACAGGAACTTGCATCTATAAATTGAAAAAAAAATTGAAAAAAATTTTTTTTTTTCACTGGGTCTACTGTACAGCCTTATATCAAAATATATTTTAATACAGAGGCTGCACAGTAGGACCAGTTTTTTTAAATCATAAATGCAAGTTCCTGTGGTTCAATTGAAAATTTTTGCGTTTTTAAGTTTCCGACAATATCCATATTAATGTTTTTTGCAATTACGCGGCGACTTAATTTCGCAAAATTCTACCACTAGCGAACTCCGTGAAACTAAATCGCGCGAAATAATTTCTTTGTATACAGTAATTCTTTCAATATTTCATGTTTCCAGGGGCAAGGTATGGTCTAGCTGCAGTGTCGGACCGAACCATAGAACGTCCATTTGTCTGTGAAATCAACAGAAATGAAGTGTTTCGAATAAATATCAACATGAGAGATTTCGGTATTGTTTTGTTCATTTTATAGTTGTATAAGATAATGTTGTTTGCTGTTATTTATGTAGAAACTCGACCATTGTTTACATACATGCCATGTTTCGCAGACCCCTTTGCATGAAATTGGTGATGGAAATGCAGGAGATTTGATTAAAATGCGTGGGATTTTACTTGCTGAAACTTTAAACTCAAATAATTCACTGACTTTACTTTGATGACAATACCATGCATGCTTCATGAAAGCAATTTAAACTAATATTTGTGATCATTTTCATAACTTTAACAAAAAGTGTCAGGTTCTAGTGATTTGATAAATTTGCCTCCGATCATGCGTGAGTAGAGTCCCAAATGCGTGAGGCTAGAGTCCCTGATGCAGGAGATCCGGCCAGCCACGTTTTTCCCCCGGGGAAAAATTGGCCGGGGGAAAAAAAGGACTGCTACAGTAACAGGCCAAATTTTCCCCCTGTCTATTTTTTCCCCCGGGGAAAAACTGGCCGGGGGAAAAAAAGTATGTGTTTACAATCACTTTGTATTGTAATAATTAATAATAAACAATTGTGGTAATAAATGATCTCTGATTCTGGGAATGTTATTCAGGGATCCTACAATTCTGAAATAATCCTGAAATCCGGATTTGCTTCAATAGAAATAATGAACTTTTCTGCAGAAAGTAAAAGTTATTTGATGAAAAAATACCAAGTATTTACTGTGTTTTGGTCATTTGAAATTTCATACCCTGAATTTTGACCATAGAACAATGTTTTGGTGTAGGGGTGAGTGCTTAAATGGCCAGGCGCGTAGCTACCTGTACGCAGAATACGCAGTTGCGTACACATTCTTCTCAAAAAGTGAAAAAATAAATGATCCAAAAATGCAATAAAAACTGATGCCTAAGCCCTACAGTAAGGGGGATAATCCTTTAGTATTTTCAGCATTTCTTAGAAACACTTCTTAAAAGCTCTATACACAAAAAAAACTTGGTTTTATCAGTAAAATAATGTTAAAGACGATGCAAAAACCACGCCAGAACGCACCAGAGATCTAGACGTTCTATCAAACAAAATTTTCCGGAGGAGCATGCCCCCAGACCCACCTAGCCTTTTTGCCTACACATTAAAATACCTCTAGCTACGCCCCTGATGGCACTCGAAACAGACTTATGGGAACTTTTCAGGATTAGGCAGTAGAACCCTTGGTTATTTTAAGTTGCAACTATTCAAATATTACGGTATATTGTAATTCAACCCAATGTCTAAATCATGTGTTGTTTTAAGCCTAGGTCCCACTAAGCATTATTTGCCTTAGCGATGTACTCTCGATTTAAATTAATGAGCTATCATAACCTCAGGAACAGGTTCCTTGTGGTCTAGGGGAAGTTATGAGACAGTGTATGATATCGGAAGATTGTGATGAATCGGGGTGGTTTCGGAAGAAATCGAGAGAACATCGCGAATGTGGAATTCCTCAGTGGGACCTAGGTTTTACTGTTACTGATATAGACTACTGTATTTCCTCCTGCATGCTTTCTTCAGGTTATGGAGTTGCGTACACCAGCTGGGCAGAAGTACCACGTGGTCCTAAGTTCATACAGGAAGCATCCAGTACTGTTGTTATCTCAGATGAAGCGTTTGGTCAGGTATACATGGAGTGTGAAGCCTCGGGCATACCTCAACCCTCATATAACTGGTACAGAAATAACACTGGAGAGATGCAAGAAATAACCTCGGCTGGAGACAACAGATACACTATAACAAATGGAAAATTCACGATTGATAATCCCATAGAGAAAGTGGATTCGGGGTTGTACCATTGTCGTGTTGACAACAGTGAAGGGGCCATCGTAAGTGCTCCTGCACAGCTTTCATTTGCAAGTTAGTTTCCTTTTACTGTATTTTGCTTATTCAAATAATCAGGATTAATTTCAATCAAAATTCAATCCATTTTATTTCGGCTCGATCATGCACGGGTTTTATTGTATTACTTTATTATTATTACTCATGAGTGTAGTTTTTATCGTCACTACACACCAGGCCAATCGACCGTTACAATTTATACTGCTCATCCAATGTAGACTATTGTGACGTATACAGGCACCCTTTATAAGCGCTTGTAACCGGGTTTTCGGCCTCATTCTGCTAACAAACGCTTCAGCTAAACCTACAAGTTAGATGTTTTACAACTGTGCACACCTTGGACGGCGAGATTTCGAGGTCAAATGAATGTGGGACGGCGAATTTGAACACAAATATTGCTGTGAGACATTGAAGATGGTAGAAAAGATAAGTAATGTGTTTATTGTTTTTGTAGTCATTGCATGGACACGTGGAACAGGTCATATATTCAAAAGGTATCAAAGAAACGAAGAAATGTGACAAGTAATTAATTTGAATTCATGCAGCACGCTTTTTTACTTGACGCACAGTTTTGTGCCTTACGTAATGAGTTCAATTTATATTGCTTTGGTAAATATCGAACATTCATGATAGTTTTGTCATGAGTCTGTAATGAATATGTTCATGTAATGATAGCTGTGGCACGAGCCTGTTCATAGCACAAGTTTTGGCATATCTATATAAACACATGAGTTGGGTTTTAGTCTGAACCTGTCGTGTCGCACGGTGGTTGTGTATGTTCTGTTTGTTATTTCAACACTTCTGCATTGACAAGTGATGTATATTGATTTTAATAAATTATTGGAGTTAATCGTGAAGCGGACCATGCACTTACATTAGTACTCTTGATTTGTCGCCTAAACGCCACGTGGTAAAAAGTTACTGGTACCATTTTTATTTTGTCTTCAGTACAACAGTACAGCTTAGTGCGTTTGTCTCGGAAAGGAAATGTTTTATTGTTTTGGTTTATAGCTAAGAACGTTTAACTTTGAACATCCGTACAATGTCTTCATTTTAACTTATCGAAACCTGCTTATGCTAGGGTAGCGAAAACACACGACGATTAATTAGCGACAGGTCAAATGCTGTCGGCTATACTTCTTATAGCACAGGGTAAAGCCACGTGGTGAAATTTTGTTTTGTTTTACTACTTGGTGGCTTATAGTTAGCGACCCGGGCGAATATCTGGTGTACTGGTATGATTTTGTATTACCCGGCAGGTGAATTAATTAGCAGACTTGATTAACACTTGTAAACTTTGACTGATCATTTACTTTTGTAGTTTGCCACTGTGATGTTTGACTGATTCGACACTTGGTTTGTAAAGATAAAAATTGTTTTGGTTACATTGTATTATGTTTATACTGATACGCTCTAGGGAAGTAGAGTATTTGTTGTACCACGGAATTCACGTGCATTTCTGGCGCACTTTAGAATGGATTTAAGATCGGCGAATGTGTCATTATGTTTAGTGTTTAACAGCGGCCGTTGTTTTTATAAATCACCTACAGTTGAGCACGAGATTGTAACTAGTACTTTGTTATGCCAATCAACGGCACGACTTTCTTCTAACTTTTTAGTAGTGGATGACTGATCACTGTTTTTTCAAAACTAGGCTATAAGGTTAACAATTAGGATAGTCCGGCGAGTTTGATATGCCCCTCGAACTTTCATTAGCATAATTTAACAGTTGATTATGCTGTTTATATCTATAGTTTGGTTGGTATGTTTTCATGGGCTGGAAGTGTCAGAGGACGCTTAGGTGCGATGCAAACACAAATCAAGGTGACCGATACTGATAGTTTGCTCGCGGAAATTTATATATTAAACGCAATAACCTTACGGTTTGTGTGTGCATAGGGGCCGGGATCATGTCAATTTATCCCAGCTGTAGCAAGATTCAAAACTTACTCGTGGTACAGTAAGCATTTTAAGTAGGTTTATCCACGGTGTTTAATTAACACATACTTGCATTATACTACCAGTGGTCTATATTGAAATAGAATCTAGGATCATGTGGTCCTGGGCAGACTACACTATTAGGGTCTTTAAGAAAAGGAATGATGTATATTTTGTATAATTATCACGATTAGTTAAAATTATCAAGTGAAGACACTGTTTATTACACTTCTATATGTTTTATTGTAGTTGTAATATGATTAAAGAGAAACTGGAATGTTGCAGGAGCTAGGAAAAGGATTGACGTCAACGGAAGGCATTGGTTCTGACTCCACTTCTTTAAAAGGGCATCCGATCAAAACTGCAGTTTAGGTTGAGTATAATTAATACATACATAGTTTAATTTGTGTTTGTCATATTTGTTTAGCATCAGTCTGTTACTGCGAAGATGTCAAAGTTACGAGTGCACATGTGACGTTTAGTAGTTTTACGGTAATGCTGTTGGTTCGGTATGCAATTTTACATCAGAAGAACGTATGGTGCGGGGAGTTCGGCGAGATCCTCGCCCTCTATGAACATAATTAAACAGCGGTTATCTGGCTACAGTGTATATCTATGACCCGATTGTATGCTTTCATAGGAGAATATCACATTGGCCCTCGATGTGTGGTACAAAAACAGAGCGCAAGGGCCGATTTTGCGCGATTTGCTTGAAAAATTGATATAGTCGGCACAGGGCCTTGTATCGGATTCTTGCTGGGGTTTGGGTCGAGTCATTATCTCCGCACTATATGTGATATGATAGATTAATTGTGTTTTGGGGTCATTAAGTTCACTAAGTTTTTCATGTGGACTAACGTATCCTGTCGGCGGTCACATTAGTTTACTATACATTCAAATTTATGTTTTAATGGCAACTGCATATATGCATATGGCGACATAAAGGAATTCAAACCAGACGCTGTTGATATGAAAACAAACACCATATCCCGAGTAAGATAATCACAAGACCATGGTAATGGTTCATTGGACGTATTTCGAAATGGCATCATTCTTTTGGACGCTAGCAAATTCCGGATTGTACATTCAGGGTATAAAATGTAATTACAGGTATTGGCAGTTCCAAAAATGAAATACGACAGTATTTATATCGCTAGGCATTATTATAACTAATGTATACAATTTAGTTTCAGGTACTTTGGTTGTGGTTATTTATACATGCGATATGTATATTAGTTTATTGTTAACAATTTGAGACGATTGAAACAGGAAACTAAATACTACGTGTTAGGGAAAAAGAAAACGATCTTTTAAAATACAATGATGAGTTCATTCAGAGCATAAATATTCCCCCGTTAGGTAATTGACCGGTAATGATACATTATATATTTTCGGTATTGCTTTGTTGACGTACAATCGAGAGGGAAAGGCTTAGTATGAATAAAATTGTAATTTCGGAATTTTTGACAGCTGGAATTTAGTCTTTTAATTTTTTACTTGGATTCAATCCCTTACTTGGTTGGACAGAGGGTAATATTCAGAAACGAGATTTAAAGCTGTGCCCAACTTCCGGTCTTATTAAGGGTCCCACATACTACACTCAGGGAAAACGAGGTGATCTTTATCGAATATTTCTTAAACAATGTTTGAAATGATGTGAATGTTTTATCAAACGTATACATTTTAAAAATGATGCATGAAGCATCGAATATTTGTCTGGGGCCTTTTCCGGAGTCATGTTTCATTTGAATTGAGATACTTGAGATAATTTCATGGTGGTAGAGGAATGTTATAACAAAGCTATTGAAAAGAAGATAATTAATCAATTTGGGCCTAAACATATTCAAAATTAAAACAATTACATTTTAACAGTAGATATAGATATTACAACGACTGGATTCCACAGGGCCGACGGGTGCTACATTTCCAGACCGAATTAGATAGCTCTAGAGAATTATTGTCGAAAATAGTATAGGAATTTTGGGGAAATAAAATCATTATTTTATTTTGTGGCGGAAAATTCTTCAATTTAGGAGCGATCGGGGGTGTACATGGGTCTAATCAATGTGGATAGAATAACTTTTATACATTGACTACATTGCATGCTTATAATCGCTTTATTCCACAGTGAAAAATGTGGGGTGAACAGCGAGTAATAAGCTTCTAAAACTAATCTACGGGCTTGGGTTAAATAAGCATTAAAGAACTGGCCAGATAGCTTTGACTAGGCGCTCTTTAATAGCTTTCTTTTGAGTAGGATCTTTGCTCGCCAAGCGGCGATGGTTTATTTGTTGCACTGGTTAATTTATGTACAAGCGTACTTATTGCTCGGCATGCGCCGATTATTGCTCGCCATGCGGCGAATACTAGTATTGGAATATTGCTCGGCATGCGCCGATTCTTGCTCGCCATGCGGCGAATACTAGTATTGGAATATTGCTCGGCATGCGCCGATTCTTGCTCGCCATGCGGCGAATATTGCTCGGCATGCGCCGATTATTGCTCGCCATGCGGCGATTATTCACTTGGGTACAGGCGGGTACCTTGCGGACTGACTGGTTTTATTGCACGCCAGGCGGCGTTTATAATAGTTAAAATGGTAGGCCATGCGGCCATGGTTCGTTTGAATGCCATGCGGCATTCATGTATATTCTTCATACGCCAGGCGGCGTCAACATAATGAGAGTTACCGTGCAACATGGGAAGGGTTTTCGGATTTCAAAAATGTCGCCCCTGATCGCTCCAAGTAAATTCATTAATAGCATATCTTTCTCCGCAGTGTATAAATGCGGAGGAATTCGTCATATGTGTAACTCCGTAGTGTTTAAATACGGAGTGATAACTTGTTTTAATTCTACGCTGCCATGACCATATCTGCCAAAATACACATTAATCCGTCTGTTATACGTATATATTTGAGATATATTATCATAACAATTGGTTATATAGATGTACCAAATGCTAGAATTATACAGTATGAATCATACAAAGTGGTTGTCGTTATTGATCATAATAGTTTGGCAACACCGAACGGGCACTCATTGGTCCTCTCGTATTTATAATTGTGTAATAACAACTACACACCGTAAGCGCGTATTGAATGGTGACAATACCAAACCCAGTAGGATAATGGAGGGACGCGGAAGAATGAGTGCCGGTTGGGGTTCTTGTCGGGCTAAGAGTCCTGAAATAATCAGGATTAATTTCAATCAAAATTCAATCCATTTTATTTCGGCTCGATCATGCACGGGTTTTATTGTATTACTTTATTATTATTACTCATGAGTGTAGTTTTTATCGTCACTACACACCAGGCCAATCGACCGTTACAATTTATACTGCTCATCCAATGTAGACTATTGTGACGTATACAGGCACCCTTTATAAGCGCTTGTAACCGGGTTTTCGGCCTCATTCTGCTAACAAACGCTTCAGCTAAACCCCCGCCCACCACACCCTTATCACGTCATTTTAATGGAAATAAGGATAGAATGTTGGTATGAATGATATTGCCTCTAATGTTTATATGTTACAGTATTGTGGACTTGTTTATAGTGTGGACTTGGTATAGCGGCATCTCCGAGTAGAATATAATCTAAGACAGCACTGTGTCATCCAGGTAGAAGTCCTGGCGTAGTTCCGACATATAGTAATGGTAAGCGAGGACATATACCATTCAGGACGTCTGACGTTCATCAGAACAAAGTCATCATAGTTCAGCAAGAATCTGTACGGAAGGACATGGAACAATATCAAGTATCCGAGGATTATTCCGTGACCATTTACTACAGTGTTTAAATCTAGTGTTAGTTCTTCATTAATAAAATTATAATTTTTTACGTGTGCAAGTGCTGGCGCTGAAATTCAGAGATGCGGGAAGACATAGTGTGTAATATATACCAAGTGCGTTATACGTTGTCGGGGTTAATATATTTGTATTATGCAATTGAAGTTTCTCTTATGTAAGATGTCGCATACAGTAAGGTTTCACAAACGAACCTAATCAAATATATTAATATCTGGGTCAATAAAAGCAAAAATTTAGCAAGTAAAGTTCAATATTGGAAAGTCTGTTTAAGAAAGTGAAACCTTGCTGTACGCAATTTTTTAGTATTTTTAAATCAAACCGTCTGGCAGCGGAAAATTCTTCAATTTAGGAGCGATCGGGGGTGTTCATGGGTCTAATCAATGTGGATAGAATAACTTTTATACATTGACTACATTGCATGCTTATAATCGCTTTATTCCACAGTGAAAAATGTGGGGTGAACAGCGAGTAATAAGCTTCTAAAACTAATCTACGGGCTTGGGTTAAATAAGCATTAAAGAACTGGCCAGATAGCTTTGACTAGGCGCTCTTTAATAGCTTTCTTTTGAGTAGGATCTTTGCTCGCCAAGCGGCGATGGTTTATTTGTTGCACTGGTTTATTTATGTACAAGCGTACTTATTGCTCGGCATGCGCCGATTATTGCTCGCCATGCGGCGAATACTAGTATTGGAATATTGCTCGGCATGCGCCGATTCTTGCTCGCCATGCGGCGAATACTAGTATTGGAATATTGCTCGGCATGCGCCGATTCTTGCTCGCCATGCGGCGAATATTGCTCGGCATGCGCCGATTATTGCTCGCCATGCGGCGATTATTCACTTGGGTACAGGCGGGTACCTTGCGGACTGACTGGTTTTATTGCACGCCAGGCGGCGTTTATAATAGTTAAAATGGTAGGCCATGCGGCCATGGTTCGTTTGAATGCCATGCGGCATTCATGTATATTCTTCATACGCCAGGCGGCGTCAACATAATGAGAGTTACCGTGCAACATGGGAAGGGTTTTCGGATTTCAAAAATGTCGCCCCTGATCGCTCCAAGTAAATTCATTAATAGCATATCTTTCTCCGCAGTGTATAAATGCGGAGGAATTCGTCATATGTGTAACTCCGTAGTGTTTAAATACGGAGTGATAACTTGTTTTAATTCTACGCTGCCATGACCATATCTGCCAAAATACACATTAATCCGTCTGTTATACGTATATATTTGAGATATATTATCATAACAATTGGTTATATAGATGTACCAAATGCTAGAATTATACAGTATGAATCATACAAAGTGGTTGTCGTTATTGATCATAATAGTTTGGCAACACCGAACGGGCACTCATTGGTCCTCTCGTATTTATAATTGTGTAATAACAACTACACACCGTAAGCGCGTATTGAATGGTGACAATACCAAACCCAGTAGGATAATGGAGGGACGCGGAAGAATGAGTGCCGGTTGGGGTTCTTGTCGGGCTAAGAGTCCTGAAATAATATAAAATATTATCTTGATATTAAAATTTCATGAACCAGTGAATGGATTTCTCTCTTTAAAGCTTTATTTATATGAAAGTTAACCATGATTATGTTCTTAAAACAACTAGTACTAAGATGTTTCTCCATGAATAAACATAAATAAAAAAGTTAAGTTACCAATTTCAGAGGGCTGCTTTCAGCAGTTCGGCCGTTCAGCCACCCTTTGACATTTTAACTTCCCCTGGTCATTGGGCTACTTAAGGGAACCTGCTTTTAAGTTTCCCTGGGGAGGCTATTTCTCTACATCGGTCTGCGGCACCCAGGAATATGGAACATGTATAGACACCCCTTCACAGGTACCAATTCACACCTTGGTTGAGTGGAGCATGTGGGTTATTCTTGCTCAGAGAAATTCAGCAGTAAGGTCGAGACGGGGGTTAAACCCGGGACCTCTCGATCCCGGAGCGGCCCCCTACCTCTAGGCCATCGCTCCCGACTAAAATAATGGACAAGTTTAGAATGTTTTATTACAATTATTATTACAATATTACAATTTATGATATTACATATTTCTATTGTAATGTTGTCTACCATGTTTACAGCTCTGGGTGAGTTCCCTAATATTGATGCTGCAGATGTTTCACCACAGGAATATAAAGGTGCCGTCATAGAGTGTCCATATATTCCATCAACGTTCAGTCAAGGTGAGACAACTCATGTCTTCTCATGATTTTGCAATCTGTAATTAAAGCCTAAACATTGTTTTCTTAGGATCCTCTTCCTGGAACGTTTAAAGCCTAGGTTCCACTGAGCATTTTTTGCCTCGGCGATGTACTACCGATGGTAATTAATGAGCTATCAGGACATCGGGAACAGGTTCCTCGAGGTCTAAGCGAAGCTTCAGGGAAGTCATGAGACAGTTTGTGATAACGGAAGAAATCGGGAGAACATCGCCGATGAGGAATTCCCTGTGGGACCTAGGCTTAAAGCTCTGCCATGGGATCAAATGTTGCCCAAGCCCAGTAAAGCACTGTTTGGTTGAACTACATTCTCTCCTCAGAACTTGTTATTTGATGTCAAAACATGTTGTTATGAGTTTTGTGTACAATTGTCTATATATTTATGGAAAAAGCTGCAGATTGATTGTTAGATTCTAACATGACCGATGATTTTACCTATACAGACAAAGAACAAACAAAGTATAACGTCTGATATACAATGAAAGTGACGTCACGTTTTTATGCCCCCCTATCGATAGATGGGGAGGCATATAGTGATTCACCTGTCCGTCCGTTCGTCCGTCCGTCCGTTCGTTCGTTCGTCCTGGTTAACCCAAATTGACCGTTTCTTCTAGCATTAATATGGCTTGCTACAAAGCTTTCATACTTGCATGGATGTTGTGTATGAACACTCTCCACACGCCAGTATCACCTAACCCCATTTTGACCTTCACCTTGACCTAATTTTGGACTTATTTATGGACAAGACTTCCACAGGGGGCATAAGCGTTTATTGAACGCAGTCTTGTTTCATGAGGTCATGCAGGTAAACAAGTGAATTACACACCATTCTCTCGAAAAGTAATACTGGCTTGATATACAATTCCAAGTTTAAACCATGTTAGAATCAAATTAAAATATTCTAAAACTGTGGTATATCATCTGTTATACAATGTTTTGTCGTTCTGACGCTTACTATTAACAGCCGGTAAACTATGGTTTTTCATAGTATATTTCTTAAATACTGTAAAATCATTAATATTCGTGGGGGATTAAATTTCGTGGATTTCGTGGATGACCTCAACCACGAAATCAAATCCCAACGAATAATTTTACCAACTAATCAATATGTAAATTGACAAAGTGCAAATTTACCGCGGCCGCCATTTTTTGTACAGAGTTCCTTTTTCCCGTATATGAGTCTAGGATAAGTGCAGATTTTCACCCGATTTTTTTTTGCTGAAATACGAAATCCACGAATTTACTTCCCCCCAAATTGGTCTTTTTCACAGAAACCACGAAATTTCATCCCAACGAAATTAAATGATTTTACAGTATAATATGTAAATGAATTACCACTATGAAATGATGTATTTTCTTCAGCTATTGTGTATCAGTGGAAGCGAGCACTTGATGATGTATTTCAAGGCGACTTTGAGAGGATGCAGCGATCGGATGTAAGACCTGATCTCAACAAGCATATATTTGTGTCGGGGAATGGCAAGCTATATTTCTCTGAGGTCACAGATGCCGACAATTACTACTATTATTGTATCGCTACATTAACTACCCTCAATCTCAACCAGAACTATATCAGTACAACGATGAATCCGAGTCGTACCAGTAAACCAATCAGACTCAATGTCTATAGTGGATGTGAGTATCTCAATTCTGTGTTAAAATCCACCGATGAATAAAAACCAAGCTGCGACCAAAGGGTTTCGACACATAAACCTACAATGGTTAAAAAGTGTTTACCAAGAAAAAAAGAAAACAATGATTTTTTTTTTTGGAAACACTTTTTATTAATCATTGGAGGTTTATGTGTTGAACAACTTTGACTGCAGTCATTGTCCAGTAGTTAGCATGCTGGATTTGTAATCTGGCAATCCTGCTTCGATTCTAGATCATGCAAGGTCATGCGCTTTCATGAGAATTTGACAACAATATCAATTTTCCTCAACATGTGGAAAAGTTGCTGGTTCCTTATGGAAGGGTCAGTAAAGTAAGTACATGTTAGGTTACGATCCAGGACAATTGGTCTGGAGAATCAGTCATCATATCTTAACCAAAAACTTGAGAAATTTCTAAATTGTTAAACTGGAATAAACATTAACAGACTGTGGCCGAGTGGTTAGGGCGTCCTCTTGGAAGCGGAAGATCAAAGGTTCGAATCCCGGCGGAAGCTGGGTTAGAACTGATGCAGTCAGTTGGTGAGACGTCAGCTAGTTAAAGAATCGTTACCATAGGCCCATCTCTGCCAGGCACCAGGCAATACGAGAAGGAATTTGGGAGGTACTGTGCGCACAAAATATAGGTGTCTCATAAGTCAAATTGGCTGGCCCTTTCAATAGGGGTGACGCCTGTAATAAACAAAAACCTTACCGGTACCTTTACCAGAACAAAAGGCACTGATAAATAAAACCTAATTATGCAAAGATCACCAATTTTATCTCCCATCAATCCTTGTAAAATGTTGATGATGATACTCAGGTGAGCGATATAAAAGTCTTTATGAATGTCTTGTTTAATTGTCAACTTTTGCTTAGGAATAAGTATATCAGTATAATGAACAGAACTTCATTTCTGACTTATTGATAGTGCAATGTCTTGTATTCACAAATACATTATATGCAATGTTAATTATGCATACTGATTTTCAGCGGGAGGTAATTATGAGCCTGAGATCCAGGACAGCTTTGTCAGTGTAGTACCTGGTTCCCCTGTGGTTGGTATGAATATTAGTCTGGAATGTTTCGCTTATGGAACGTAAGTTATCTTACCTTGTATTAGTTTGTTATTTTAGGTCCCCTACCGGTTTTTGACCGTCGGGACTATAGGTAAAAAAATCTGGATCCTGACATAACTGAAACAGTTTCTAAGCTAGGTTTATGAAACTTGGTATGTGGATAGGGGGCAATAAGGGGATAAAGCATGTCTAAACATAGTTTGAATCTGACAAAATTTGTGGTTGCTATGGCAACAGAAACATTGAAAATGGCTTCAAACTGGTGGGGGACTTCTGTATTGCTTGCAATTCTTTATTACTTGTTCTTTCCAAGGCAAATAATAGTATGTACATTGGTGATTTTAAAATAACATAGTAGGGGGGTCTTGGATCTAGACTAATGTTGATTTCTATATAGTGTGTTCTGGGGTATTATTCAATATTGATCTTACTTGACTTAAGGATAAGGACAACCAATCAGATCACACTATATTAAACAATAGGTCAGTAACAGGCGATGTGATTGGCGATCCTTATTCTCAATTTAATAAGATCAGTATTGAATACCACCCCTGGTCTTGGATCCTAAATTCTGCTCATTTCTATATATTCAAGGAGGCACAGTGGTTGAGTGGATAAAGCTCTTGACTTTAAAGTAACATACCAACAGGCCCATGGTTCGATTCTCTGGTCATTTCTGAAATGCTTTTCAGTGTTTTCCACCTTACTAGAAATGAATTGGTTGGTAACCAAGACATACTGGTAGTCTTGCCTGTATTGGTTATGTACACTGGGCATGTTTGAGAACCAGGTAGACTATTTGAAAAGAGCTAGGGTATAGCGCCCAGTTTCTTTGCATCGAACAACTGTCTCAACCTTTGCAGTTGCTGGGCATTAACCAATCAGGTGGACGAAAACTGCTTGACGACATGCTTACAAATGTTTTGGTCAATGAGTGTAATATGTACTTAGGTTTATATACCTATTTAGCTCCACTATTCTTAGAATAAGAGGAGCTATTGCATTTACCCAAGCTTCAGCATCGGCATCGGCGTAATGCTTATGTTAATGTTTAGGTATGGGTTTTTTAACCTCGTATATTTTAAAAATCCTTTTACTTATTGCTTTGATACTTTGCATACTTGTTCACCATCATGATGCCAAGACCTGCGCAGGAGTAGTAACTCTGTTCAAATTATTTGCCCTTTTCGACTTAGGAGCACCAACCTCTACACCGAAGAGGGTAATGCTGCAGTTATGAAGCATTTTGTTTACAATATAAATTATAATAATTATACTATCCTAACATGGGACTAAGAATGGTGTTTATGGACAGTTCTCGTTCTTAAAGGGACTGCCTCACGTGTTGATGTATTGCAAAAATAAAATTGAATTGTCAAATATTCATGTAATTTTGATATAGTTGCCTGTATATGCCATATAAAACCACATTGACAACAAAAATAACTTGGGAAACATCGGCATTTTGTAGTAATTTAGCATTTTTACACCCAAAATTCTATAAATTTCGGCTTAAGTTTGTTGAAGTTACAGTTTGATCATGTGTGAATTACATAATTCACAAAGCTTTTGGATGGAAACCCTGCAATATTTTCAAAAGGAAAAATACAAAGTGCTGAGTATCAAGAGTGATTTAAATTGCTTATATGCCATAAATCTTTCATAAAGCAACCACCAGTGGCTTTATATTACTTAGAATATAACCTACATTATGAGCCAATGAAAACGCCGCATTTTGGCGGTTAACTGAAAATTTAATCATTAAAATTTTCTCTTCACAGACTTTACGTCATGCGTTGGCGCTACTTTCTATCGGCCAATCAGAATTCAGAATGTTATATTCTAAGTTAGTTAGAACATATTAAGTAAATTTTAATGACTAAAAAGGACTCGCTTCGCTTCGCTCGCTCCGCCCTTTTTAATCATTAAAATTTACTTAATATGTTCTAACTATAACATAAATACTTGGTTAGCTAGGAAAATTGTGTCATACAAAATTTTTAGCCCAATCTGTGAGGCAGTACCTTTAATGGACACACGAAGGCAACATTTGTTAATATTTATTTTCCAGTGTGTACAAGGCATCAGTATGCTGTAAAATCATTAAATTTCTTTTTGTGGTCAATTATTCAAGGGGACTTAATTTCGCGATCTAGTTTATCCACAAAATTCATCCTCTGTGAATATTAGTAATTTTTAGAGATGGGGCCTAATAGCCAAATATTCGAATCTTAAGTTCATATTCAAATATTCGATTTTTTTTACCCAACAAGTAGGTTTTATTAAGAATAGCGAAATAAAAATTGGTTGTCAATGTGTGTGATCATGGAATGTTCGAGAGGACAATTTAAATACGATTTGGAACGAGTATCGAATATTCAAATACATTCAAATAGGATTTTCGAATGTTCGAATACTGATTTTGGTATTCGTTCCCATCTCTAGTATTTTTACAGTTGTGTAGGTAAATTGACTAAAGGTGTTTACAGAGTATAGGGATGGTGTTTTACTTACATCCAGGATGCCTTTGAAATATGCATGGACAGTACCAGACAGCGTGAATGGAAACTATCGACTTATAGACGATAATCGTGTGATGAAGATAGACAACGTACAACAAGATTACTCAGGACTATATTCTTGTTATGTTGAAGGACCAAAAAGTGCCGGCTCCAAGTCAGATAGGAAAAACTACACACTTTATGTTGAGTGTAAGTTGTTTGATAGAGATCTAAAGTTGTTTGATAGAGATTTAAAGTTGTTTCATAGAGATCTAAAGTTGTTTGATAGAGACCTAAAGTTGTTTGATAGAGACCTAAAGTTGTTTGATAGAGACCTAAAGTTGTTTGATAAAGACCTAAAGTTGTTTGATAGAGACCTAAAGTTGTTTGATAGAGATCTAAAGTTGTTTGATAGAGACCTAAAGTTGTTTGATAGAGACCTAAAGTTGTTTGATAGAGACCTAAAGTTGTTTGATAGAGATCTAAGTTGTTTGATAGAGATTTAAGTACTCCGTTTTACATTTTAACAAGAATCTTCGCCATCGATTGTGTTTGGCTTATTGTAACCCAGGGTCACCGCAGACTACCAGCTTGCTTCATATCGTGATACTGTATCATATCTATGACTGTATCGGCCATTACCGTAAATTCCTGACGATAAGTTGTGAACGTATTGCATGCAGATAAAAAATGAGAGAAGATTCAAAGAAATTTTTTGAAACAAATCCAGTAAAAATTGTGCCATCAGAATGTATTGCTAGCTCACATGGAATAAATAAATAAATAAACGTTGATTAGAGACTGGAGTTAAAATAATTATTATTATATCTGTTTGATTTTTTAAATGATGTCTGATAATTTATTTAAATTTTCAGGATGCCATTTTTCTTGAAATCCGAAATCCTTGAAGTTACGTCCCCACAAAATGGTTGTTTTCACCAAAACCACGAAATTTTGTCCCATTGAAATTAAATGATTTTACAGTTACCTCTTATATAATTCCAGCGAAACCCGACTTTATTGTACCACTGACTGACCAACATCTGGATGTGGGAACCAAACAGTTGACATGGAGATGTGAAGCCCGTGCGGTACCATTTCCTGTGTACACATGGTTTAAGAACGGTGAACGTTTAGTGAACAGTACCGATGGTGGTAGGATTGTGGATTCTAACACTCTGTTCCTGAAGGATTTAAATATTGAAAGGGATGCTGGCATGTATCAATGTGTAGCAGAGAATTCACACGGTGTTACATCAACTACTGCTCAACTGAGAATACTGTGTATGTTTCTATCCTCATTTACTAATTACACAATCATGCGTGCCTCCATAGCTCAATAGGTTCTAATTCGGGTGGAGGCACTCTAATGCCTGCCATGTTTCAGTAGAAAGCTGACTGGCAAATAAAGGCTTTGCTTGGCAATTTTTGTTGCTATATTTTGCATATTTATATATATTACAGATGGGTCTTCGATCCCCAAATGTCTGGGACTTTCCATTGTACTAAGTGTAAATTTTTATACCCCCCGCACAACGAGTTGTAAGGGGGGTATACTGGATTCATCTTGTCCGTCCAACTGTCTGTCTGTAGACGCATTTGTGGAAGCAACTACTCCTACAGTTTTTGCAGCATTTTCTTCAAACTTTAACAGATGAACAACCTCAACATGTAGATGTGCATAAAGGAAAGAATTTGCTCTGCGACAATTTTTGACAGAATTATGGCCCTTTGTACTTTTACAGCTTGTCTGTCTGTCTGTAGACGCATTTTGTGGACGCAACTACTCCTACAGTTTTTGCAGCATTTCCTTCAAACTTTAACAGATGATCAACCTCAACATGTAGATGTACATGAAGCAAAACATTAGCTGCAATGATTTTTGCCACTCTAGGGGTATATTAGTCTGCTGAATGGCGATAGTTCTAGTTTATTTTTCATACATTTTTTAGTTAATGACCCTTCTAGTTACATTCAGCATAGAAAACCAATGTGGTCCTAAACACAGCGCTCATTTATAATCAATACTCAATAGCATCAATGTTAACTGAATATAATGAATTAAGATATGAATAATAAACAATGTGACAAGTTGACTATTGCTAACACAGACATTGAGAGTATTGTTCTATATAGTGTGTATGTTTTATAGGAGACAACTCTTACCATACAATCTACTCTTTCTTATTTCCCTTTGCAGTCTCAAACACACACTAATTGTAATTTTCAGCTGTGAAGCCTACCTTTGAAAAGTTTGCTATGACCCCTACTTTAGCTGGAGCATCGGGTGGAAATATAACCATACAGTGTCGCCCCGAAGCTGCACCCTTTCCAGAAATCACCTGGCTTAGAAACAACGGCAACGTGAATCCAGGAACAGACTCTAGTTCCAGGTTACAGCTCACTATTGAAGGTGACCTGAAAATACGAGAGCTAACCATGAGTGATGGTGGATTCTATACGTGTGTAGCCAAAAATTCATTAGGTGAAGCTAAAGACACAACAGAATTAAGAATGCATCGTAAGTTATACTAACTAGCAGATTAAATCAGCAGTGATTTTTTCCTTCCTTGTTTGCTACCGGTAAATGGTACCTTGCCAATTTGAAAAAGGCCATAATTTTCCCAAATTTGAAGGGAGTAATTCCCCATGAACATTTAAAAAAAAATCAAAATCGGACATAAAATGACAAAGTTATGAACAGTTTTGACATGAGGTCAGGCATAAAATCAGACATCTCTTTTTCTGTTTTACTTGGCCTTTCTGCTTCATTAAATTCCCAATCTCAAGTTGTCACAATGCGAAAATTCCCAATCTGAACCGACCCAGACCCTTTCCCAAAGAAGCGAAAAAAATCACTGTAATCCATAGTTTTAACTTTTGTGTGATTTACTTGGGAAAATTTACAATGCTGCATGCTGCTTGTACGAGCGCTGGGTTATCATGTTTGTTACATGAAAAGAGCACAAGCATGTGTATTATACAGCAATTAATTAGTAAACCTTTTGTTTTTCTTTAAATGTACAAAAATGGATGCAATTTGTACAGGTTCAGCCGAATGATCTTCATCATGAACTGAAACTTGAATGAGGGAATATTTTACTAAACAAGAGATGTTTGTAAAACATGTATGCCCCCATGGCAGCCCAATAGTCAGAAATGGTGAAGGTCGCAGTGACCAACCTCCATGAAAAGTTTGAAGATCCTAAGTCTAAGTGTTCTTGAGTTATTGAACGGAAACGTTTTAAATAGTCAGAAATGGCAAAGGTCACAGTGACCTTGACCTTTGGCCTACTGACCTCAAAATCAATAGGGAACATCTACTGTTGCTGACCAACCTCCATGTAAAGTTTGAAGATCCTAGGTTGTTGAGTTATTGAACCGGAACCATTTTATACGAGCGACAGACAAACCGACAGACATGTGCAAAGCAATATACCCCCTCATCAAAGATGGGGGGGCATAAAAAGTAACCACTCTTCGAGGGCTGCTTTCAGCAATTCAGCAGTTCATCCACCCTTTGACACTTTAAAGTTACTTGTAATCTCTCGTTTATACAGAAAGAAGTCAGATTTTCCGAGGCCCTATACCAACAACTGTAATGAAGGATAGGAGTGCATTCTTGCAATGTCAAGCGTCACATAATGGACAGCTAGACTTGGTGTATATGTGGGCATTTAATGGTAGAATTATTAACTTCAATGATGTCAAGAACAGCTATAACTACAGAAGGGTATGTTGACTGTCCAAACAAATGTCTTGAAATATATTCATACAAGAACTGGTGAACTCTGTATTATATGAAAAGAAGAGTATGATCTTAAAGGTGCTGCCTCTCAGATTGGGCTAAAATTTTTGAACATCGTGATTTTCCAACCTAACCAAGTATTGATGTTATAGAAAGCCACCGACGGTTGCTTTATGAAAGATTTGGAGCAGATAAGCAATTCTAATCACTCTCGATATCACCCACTGAGTCTTTTTTCTTGAAAAAAATCGCTAAGTTTCCTTCAAACATGCTTTGTAAATTATGTAATTCACACATGAGTGAACTGTTACTTCAACAAACTACAGCGTAAACATCAGTGAGGTGTTTGGTTCATTTTTCGATTCGTTTTCATTAAATGCGAACACATTTCAGGCAATTTAGGTAATAGCAGTGTAAATTCTATAGGGTATTAATACCCTATAGAATTTTTGATGTAAAAATACTAAATAACTACAAAATGTCGAAGTTTCTCAAGTTATTTTAGATGTCAGTGTGGTTGTTTATGTGAAATACAGGCAACTACACCAAAATAACGCGATATTTGACAATTTTATTTTTGCAATACACCAATACGTGAGGCAGTCCCTTTAAAACATGCTTATGTATATAGTTTTACCAAGAATGTAGACATCATTTGACTTATTTTGCTCAAAAATTAACAGATTTATTTCTGCTTTCATTCATATAGTACACTTAATAATGTGTTTATTGCTCTAAGTCCTTTACAAAGTGCTGCATGTTAACAAAGTGAAGTTATTTACTTTTCCTTACAGTTGATCAGGGTATACATGTAATATGAACAAATGTGCTGCATAAAGAGGGATTTCCCTTGAGGTCTCTGGGTAATCTGGCAGGCAAAAACGGAATGACCAAGCACTGTTTGCTCCCTGAAAGCATCACATTTGAGGTTAGAAAAGTCAGACATCCCATGAATGTCAACAAGAGCCTCATATTAGCAAACAGCTGTCACCTTTGGTTTCACTAAATGTCATTTATCATACATACTTTCAAGTTCTTCTTCAAAAAATCTTATTCATTGTATGAGCTATTTTATGTAAACTATCGAATACATTTATTGTTTCAGGGCAATCCGCCAGATAATGAGGGAGGATTGTACATCAACTTTGCACAATTCAATCAGACCGGAGTATACACCTGTATTGCCCAGACACAGGTAGATGAGGTCCGCTCTTCAGCTTTTCTTATGGTCAAAGGTCCACCAGAAGCCCCTGCTGGTTTACAGGTATTCAAAACAACACAAGTATTAACCGAGGAACCCAAACTTTCCGATGCTGTATTACGCTGGACTGATCCCATTGAGACGCACGGATCACCTGTGTTTGGATATGATATTTACGGTCAGTCAAACTACACCACCACTTGGACATTGTTGAACAATGTTTTATACACACAGACTATAATACCAGGTGAAAATGATCCCCAGAGACGACAGTTTCTTGTACGCAACCTAAAGCCGGGTTCAGGATACAAGTTCCGAATGCGTGCCAAGAATGATTTTGGTGTGAGTCCATTTAGTAAAGCTACTGAGACAATTGTGATTCCTGGATCCAAGCCGGTCATGCCACCAACCAACGTAGGTGGTGGAGGTGGAAGTGTGGGCACTCTAACAATCACTTGGGATGTAAGTACAAGTAGTTGCTGCATTTTTACTTTACCATTATGCTTGGATTTGTTTTACCAATTAAACGTTTTCCTGACTATTGAAACCAATAAGCACCCCTCCCCATATGATTACATGTAGTTTGTAGACCCAGTCTTTCTACTGGGCTCTACTATTCCTACTTTTTATGCCCCCGTATCGATAGATCGGGAGGCATATAGTGATTCACCTGTCCGTTCGTCCGTCCGTCCTGGTTAACCCAAATTGACCGTTTCTTCTAGCATTAATATGGCTTGCTACAAAGCTTTCATACTCGCATGGATGTTGTATATGAACACTCTCCACACGCCTGTATCACCTGACCCCATTTTGACCTTCACCTTGACCTAATTTTGGACTTAGACTTGTTTATGGACAAGGCTTCCACAGGGGGCATAAGCGTTTATTGAACGCAGTCTTGTTCCTACTATTTTGATCTGAGCCCTACTTTGTCCTACTTTTTTTCCAAAACAGCCCTATTGTCCCTACTTTTTCATCTCAAAATTAAAAATTAGATCTAGTGCAAAATGATACTAACACTTTGTCATTTAGTTCTAATTTCAGTTGAAATATAAAGCATATATTTTGTCTTCTACTATGTATATAGTATCCAGACAATTTGACATGACTCTCAAACTTCTATTTGCATAATTTTACAGTTGATTTATTGTTTATATTTATATCCCCGGTAGTATATGTTTACATAAGCGGGATTATCTCGATGACCCTCAAGGTGTTATACCAACACAAATTTATAGGACTGATTTTGCACGATTTGCTTGCGGAAATTTATATATTCAACGCAAGAACCCTGTAATATATTCATGCACAAAGGTCAGGGTCTTGTCAAATTCTCTGTGCTATACATAAAATAAATGACATAAAACAAAGTTGTTGAAGTTTCCCTGACTGTTCCTTAAACCACAAACTGGCTTAATATGTGCAGTATAATTTCAGCCATTACATCCTGAAGACCAGCATGGTTGGGGTATTGGTTACGAAGTGGAATACAGGAAACGCCCACCTCCAGGGCAAGAAACAAGTAACATCAAATGGGAAAAGGTGAGCATTGACATCTAACACTGTAAACCATGAAATTATTTTGCGCCATTTCATTTCACGTAGTTTGCGACACTTTATGTCTTATTTTGCCTCATATTGCTGTATGATGTTGTTAATAGAACGTCTAACATCGTAAGGGATGTTCAATTCAGGGGTGTGGAAATTCTTAAATTATTCACTTGCCTATGGGCAAGTTGCACTGAAAAATCAACTTGCCCAAAAACTAAATATACTTGTCCAGGACAACACCAAAAGCAACAAAATTTCAGTTTCATTCATTTATTAATCTTATCAAGGATTAGAGTACTTCGGTTAAATTCAATGTTTGTTATTTAAATCATATTTGGTCAGTAATTTAGGGATTCATCTTTGTTAAGGTAAATTAGTGCACATAATATTATTTTCTCGTGATAATTTTGCACTTGCCCGTGAGCAAGCTGGATGGAAAAATCTACTTGCCTGCAGGCAAAAAAGCCCAAGTCCGGCAAGTCAGACATAGGAATTCCCCACCCCTGTCAATCCATTAAGGCAAGTGTGTATTACGAGTGTATTTATTATGATATGAATGAACTACATGGACATGGGAATGCAAGCATAAAACTGTACCTGAGTAGGGCTGTAACGATTCACCGGTACACCGGTGAATTAAGATCCAAATGGCCCGATACGATTGTGTCGTATCGGCAGCTAAAATAAAAGGCATATCGCGATTCACTTAAAATCTATTCAATTTACTTTTTTTCGTTCATTTTTAAAACAAAACTCTATCTTTTACCCTGATTTCATTTGAAATCTGCTGTGGTTTCCCCTAGGAAGAATGTTTACAACATACACTTAAATTCAGTACTGTCCTTTGTTTCGAATTTGCTAAATTTGTACTTTCAATTTCAATAATTGAATACATCTCCGAGTTCCCTTTATGTTTCATGAATAATGTTGATATTTATTTTCACTAGTCAGTTAAACGTATCTAGATACGTATCGTGAATCACGAGTACCATATCTAGATACGTATCGTGAATCACGAGTACCATATCTAGATACGTATCGTATCTTCACTGGGCAGGCAATCCACAGCCCCGCACATGATTGCCAAGGGAATGCAATCATAAGCAGTATAAACTCTTCATTTCAGATCATCATTGAGGAAAATGTTGGTCAGACATCTGCGCTTGTAGGAAAGGACAACTTCTATCTTCTATACCAAGTCAAGGTTACACCATTCAACATGTTTGGTATGGGAAATCCTGGTATAAATAATGATGTGTTCTCGGCTGAGGACTGTAAGTATTTAGTCTTGTTAGTGATAATATGAGGCTTAAGTCAGAGTTATCTCATTTTCAATTGTGATTGTTTTAACAAGTTAAAAAGTCGTATTGTTTTACATATGATATCATCTGTTTTGAATCCTGATCACGAATAAGCAGGGTACTATAGTAACAGCGTCACCATTCTCTAAGCACTTAAAAATCCCTACACCGAAACTAAAAGTTGACTCTAAAGCAGAGAAACGAATAACCATACCTAAAGCAATCACGGGAAAATGCATATCGCCAATTGATACAAGAAAAACTAGCTCAAAAGCAAGCAGATATGACTTGGCTAAAGAGTTGAGGAAAACTTAACAATTTAAGAAAAGAAAGCTTAGAGAAGAAGCAATTTTAAAAAAGAAAGCCGAAGTTGATGCTAAACGAAAGAAAAGAGCTGAAGAAAAGAGACAAAAGCATGAGGCCCGTGAAAAATTGATCCGCTCATTGGAAGAGTCTGGTTCTGAATTGGATGATGCTGTACCAATTGACTGACAGAAGTGTTATGCTTATGAAAAGTGTTATTCAACTGATTATATTGCATGTGAAACTTGCATTCGAAGGTTTCATATAGAAGGTTTACCGTTTGAATGCAAATATTGCTGACAATCTGTAGTATGTAAATGAGTTTCATATGAGAGAAAAAGTTAGTTCACATAGTTCCTGATGTACGTTTATGTTATTGAAATGTTACAGCATATATGAGCTGTGTTCAATTTTAAAATATGTTAAAGACAATTTTAAGCTATTTAAGTAAAATAACTGTTAAATAATTACACATTTCAAATGTTTAACCCAATTTGTTGCTGTAGAAATGTTTGAAATAAAAGGGTTCTAAAAATTCATAATTTTTTTAAAAATACCAGCATGTTAAGAAAAGCATGCATGTGTGGTCGGAATTAACAGCTTTGGTCGATAATACACTCAGTTATATGGTTGATGTTAAAAGGTCGTATCTCCTGTATTATAACTATCAAAGATACGGGAATTACATTTAAACGTTAATCTATATCGCCTCTACGAATTTATACAGGAATAATTGTGATATGCGCATGTAATACCGAACATATAAAATATTTGCTTAAGTGTTCGGTAATACCTGTCCTCGCTCTACATTTTGTCTGCAATGTGTCAAGCAGTATCTGGGGGTATTGATAACATTCAGTGGTATTTCTTGTTTATAAGTATGTTTAGTATATAGCTATACCACTGTTTGCGTGCCAATGGCTATACCTACCAATGTTTATATTTCAGTGCCAATGGCTATACCTACCAATGTTTATATTTCAGTGCCAATGGCTATACCTACCAATGTATATATTTCAGTGCCAATGGCTATACCTACCAATGTTTATATTTCAGTGCCAATGGCTATACCTACTAATGTTTATATTTCAGTGCCAATGGCTATACCTACCAATGTTTATATTTCAGTGCCAATTGCTATACCTACGAATGTTTATATTTCAGTGCCAATGGCTATACCTACCAATGTATATATTTCAGTGCCAATGGCTATACCTACGAATGTTTATATTTCAGTGCCGATTGCTATACCTACGAATGTTTATATTTCAGTGCCAATTGCTATTCCTACGAATGCTTATATTTCAGTGCCTATGGCTATACCTACCAATGTTTATATTTCAATGTCAATGGCTATACCTACCAATGTATATATTTCAATGTCAATGGCTATACCTACGAATGTTTATATTTCAGTGCCAATTGCTATTCCTACGAATGTTTATATTTCAGTGCCAATTGCTATTCCTACGAATGTTTATATTTCAGTGCCAATGGCTATACCTACCAATGTTTATATTTCAATGTCAATGGCTATACCTACCAATGTTTATATTTCAGTGCCAATTGCTATACCTACCAATGTTTATATTTCAGTGCCAAAGGCTATACCTACAAATGTTTATATTTCAGTGCCAAAGGCTATACCTACGAATGTTTATATTTTAGTGCCAATGGCTATACCTACCAATGTTTATATTTCAGTGCCAATGGCTATACCTATTAATGTTTATATTTCAGTGCCAAAGGCTATACCTACCAATGTTTATATTTCAGTGCCAAAGGCTATTCCTACTAATGTTTATATTTCAGTGCCAAAGGCTATACCTACCAATGTTTATATTTCAGTGCCAATGGCTATACCTACGAATGTTTATATTTCAGTGCAAATGGCTATACCTACGAATGTTTATATTTCAGTGCCAATGGCTATACCTATCAATGTTTATATTTCAGTGCCAATGGCTATACCTACTAATGTTTATATTTCAATGTCAATGGCTATACCTACCAATGTTTATATTTCAATGTCAATGGCTATACCTACCAATGTTTATATTTCAGGGCCAAAGGCTATTCCTACTAATGTTTATATTTCAGTGCCAAAGGCTATACCTACGAATGTTTATATTTCAGTGCCAATGGCTATACCTACTAATGTTTATATTCAAATGTCAATGGCTATACCTACCAATGTTTATATTTCAATGTCAATGGCTATACCTACCAATATATATATTTTAATGTCAATGGCTATACCTACGAATGTTTATATTTCAGTGCCAATTGCTATTCCTACGAATGTTTATATTTCAGTGCCAATTGCTATTCCTACGAATGTTTATATTTCAGTGCCAATGGCTATACCTACCAATGTTTATATTTCAATGTCAATGGCTATACCTACGAATGTTTATATTTCAGTGCCAATTGCTATACCTACCAATGTTTATATTTCAGTGCCAAAGGCTATACCTACGAATGTTTATATTTCAGTGCCAAAGGCTATACCTACGAATGTTTATATTTCAGTGCCAATGGCTATACCTACCAATGTTTACATTTCAGTGCCAATGGCTATACCTACCAATGTTTATATTTCAGTGCCAATGGCTATAGCTACAAATGTTTATATTTCAGTGCCAATGGCTATACCTACCAATGTTTATATTTCAGTGCCAATGGCTATACCTACTAATGTTTATATTTCAGTGTCAATGGCTATACCTACCAATGTTTATATTTCAATGTCAATGGCTATACCTACCAATGTTTATATTTCAGTGCCAAAGGCTATTCCTACTAATGTTTATATTTCAGTGCCAAAGGCTATACCTACGAATGTTTATATTTCAGTGCCAATGGCTATACCTACTAATGTTTATATTTCAATGTCAATAGCTATACCTACCAATGTTTATATTTTAATGTCAATGGCTATACCTACGAATGTTTATATTTCAGTGCCAATGGCTATTCCTACTAATATTTATATTTCAGTGCCAATTGCTATACCTACCAATGTTTATATTTCAGTGCCAAAGGCTATACCTACGAATGTTTATATTTCAGTGCCAATGGCTATACCTACCAATGTTTATATTTCAGTGCCAATGGCTATACCTACCAATGTTTATATTTCAGTGCCAAAGGCTATACCTACCAATGTTTATATTTCAGTGCCAATGGCTATTCCTACTAATGTTTATATTTCAGTGCCAAAGGCTATACCTACCAATGTTTATATTTCAGTGCCAAAGGCTATACCTACCAATGTATATATTTTAATGTCAATGGCTATACCTACGAATGTTTATATTTCAGTGCCAAAGGCTATACCTACCAATGTATATATTTTAATGTCAATGGCTATACCTACGAATGTTTATATTTCAGTGCCAAAGGCTATACCTACCAATGTATATATTTTAATGTCAATGGCTATACCTACCAATGTATATATTTTAATGTCAATGGCTATACCTACGAATGTTTATATTTCAGTGCCAAAGGCTATACCTACCAATGTTTATATTTCAATGTCAATGGCTATACCTACCAATGTTTATATTTCAATGTCAATGGCTATACCTACCAATGTATATATTTTAATGTCAATGGCTATACCTACCAATGTATATATTTTAATGTCAATGGCTATACCTACGAATGTTTATATTTCAGTGCCAAAGGCTATACCTACCAATGTATATATTTCAGTGCCAAAGGCTATACCTACCAATGTTTATATTTCAATGTCAATGGCTATACCTACCAATGTATATATTTCAGTGCCAAAGGCTATACCTACCAATGTATATATTTCAGTGCCAATGGCTATACCTACCAATGTATATATTTTAATGTCAATGGCTATACCTACGAATGTTTATATTTCAGTGCCAAAGGCTATACCTACCAATGTTTATATTTCAGTGCCAATGGCTATACCTACTAATGTTTATATTTCAGTGCCAATGGCTATACCTTCCAATGTTTATATTTCAGTGCCAATGGCTATACCTACCAATGTTTATATTTCAGTGCCAATGGCTATACCTACCAATGTTTATATTTCAGTGCCAATTGCTATACCTACCAATGTTTATATTTCAGTGCCAAAGGCTATACCTACCAATGTTTATATTTCAGTGCCAAAGGCTATACCTACCAATGTATATATTTTAATGTCAATGGCTATACCTACCAATGTTTATATTTCAGTGCCAAAGGCTATACCTACCAATGTATATATTTTAATGTCAATGGCTATACCTACGAATGTTTATATTTCAGTGCCAATGGCTATACCTACTAATGTTTATATTTCAGTGCCAATGGCTATACCTTCCAATGTTTATATTTCAGTGCCAATGGCTATACCTACCAATGTTTATATTTCAGTGCCAATGGCTATACCTACCAATGTTTATATTTCAGTGCCAATGGCTATACCTACGAATGTTTATATTTCAGTGCCAATGGCTATACCTACCAATGTTTATGCTGAACCTTACAACGAGACAGCTATCATTGTATATTGGGATCCTTTGGTTAAAACTAGAGACTACATGAAAGGGAAACTGCTAGGATTTAAGGTAAATATACATTTATTTCTTCATTTAAATGACCTTTAGAGAAACTTTATCTGAACTTAAATGAAACAGTTACTTCGGTTTAAAGGGGCATGCCCTGGAACTAAAGTGTCTCAAATAGCAATCCAATTGGTATCATTTTAATACCTAGGTCAAATAATGAAAACCCTGTAAAAAAGTTACGAAATATCCGGCTAGTTTTTAAAAAAATTATTTCAAGAATAGCTAAATATCGTTGTGGTCATTAAAAGGCTGACAGCCTTTTATTCAAACGATACACAAAATATCGAAGCGCGCATTATAGAGTAAATTTTTAAGTCAAATTCTTCTTTGACTTTTCGGTCATAGTTGGTTTTACGAGTGATAAACGCAATTTTGTTTGACACTCCAGTTTCTGGGCATGCCCCTTTAACATCTAGACTGTCATCTAAGGCAGTTATTTACTGGTTTGTGTATTTTACTTTCTTTTATGGCATTGGTTATGAACATGCCCTTCACATGTGGGGAAGCTGTCAGTTAGATGCTTGGTGAGAAGAAAGTTTACTCGATTCAAGGGACCGACTGTCATTTATGACTAAGAACTTGTTTGAAACTCCAATGACACTTAGTGACTTTTGTTGTTTGACAAACATTTTCTTTACTATGATTGTTTGGTTTGAAATCTGCAAATTCACATAAAAAATTATCTGTCATTTTATGCAAATTAACGATTTTCTGAAATGGTAAATATGGATAAATATGGTTAGGTTTTGTATCTAGCAATTAGTTGGCTAGTGTTATAAACCATTACAGTTTAGAACAGTCTCTCAATGTTCACGTATGTCAGAAATTGTTTGAACATTTTACTTGATTATTTTAGATTTTCCCCTGTTTTTTCAGATTGATTATTGGGAGATGGCGGAGAACACAACTAGGACATCACAGTCTGCTGTAACGTTTGAGAACAGGAAGAATTTAAAACAAGCTATAGTATATGGTGATGTTACAGAAGCTATGATAATAGGTTTGATGAACAATACATGGTATACGGTCACCTCTACAGTCTTCAATAGTGCTGGTAATGGGTTGAAAAGTGAAGTGGCTTATCAGAAAACTGACAAGAGAGGTATTAGTCTTGTGACTCTTTGTTTTATAATATCCATCAATGTGTTTTATAAAACTGCCTTGAGATATTAAATTTATGAACCTCTTTTTATGCACCCCTATCGATAGATGGGGAGGCATATAGTGATTCACCTGTCCGTCCGTCCGTTCGTCCGTCCGGACGTCCGTTCGTCCGTCCGTCATGGTTAACCCAAATTGACCGTTTCTTCTAGCATTAATATGGCTTGCTACAAAGCTTTCATACTTGCATGGATGTTGTGTATGAACACTCTCCACACGCCAGTATCACCTAACCCCATTTTGACCTTCACCTTGACCTAATTTTGGACTTAGACTTATTTATGGACAAGGCTTCCGCAGGGGGCATAAGCGTTTATTGAACGCAGTCTTGTTAATTCTATCAGGAGCCCGTTGCCTAACCAATCGGCTACCAAGCGCTCGTTAGCCCTATGCTAGGAAACGGCTTGCTATAATAAAGTGCTACGTAGCGGAAAAATTATATGCTACCAGCAAGCACTCGGGGATAGCGTACCGTTGCATAGCAAAGCGCTACTGAAGCAATCTGTTGCACAAGAAAGTGCTTGGTAGCGCTCGCCTATCAAAGTGTTAAAAAACGTATGCTATCGGCGAGCACTGCTCGCTGGTGGCGTGTCATTGCATTGACGTAGGAAATAATTTGGAAGTGACTTGGTTAGGCAATGGGCTCCAGGTGTTTTCCTTTTCAATTTTTTGCTTACTAGTAATCTAATAGAGTAAGCATGATGTAACAGTAAAAGTTGACTACATCTACCAGATGTATTATGAATAAAGGTAAAGAACCACCAAATGCCTACGCGGGCCAAATGGTGATACACTCAAGTAGTCCTTTAAAAAACTTTGGCTTGCCTGTAAATGGGGATATTTCTTGACAAGAGTGAACTGGAGTGATGAAATTGAGTTTAAATGCATTGTAAATATGTATGTTATGTAGTGAAACTGGAAAATCTGGAATATCTTGGTATTCTTACATTGATACCAAAGTGAAAGTAGGATAGGGTAAAACCCGGATTGAATCAGTCCGGACATGTGTAAAAATAGGTAGACCATGTTTGATGGACGAAATTTTTCTTAGAAGATACATGACCCCCCTTTTTTATTGTATTATTTTGAAGCTTAAAGGTACTTCTTTAAAATGATATATATTTCTTCCTGCTGGCCATAGACTAAAAGATGTAAACATTTGGGGCCTACTATTGTAACTTTACATTGAACTAAAGAGCAAATTTATTTGGTGGTTTCTAACCTAAAGCACAGGTTTTAGTATATCATTAAACAGATGTGTAACGGACCAATCATTCAGAATTTGTCCGCATCAAATTGGTGTGAAAATACTGGTCAATCATGTTTGAAAACTTTTGTTGTCATCATGAAAAAACATGATTTAAAAAAATGAAAATAAGCAAATAAAGTTAATCAAAATACTGATGAAACACATGATGTTATATTGCTGGCTTAGAATTAGAAGGTCGTAACCTCATGCACATTTGAAATCTGCATCACAAGGCACTTTTTATGAGCCTATTTTCATGAAAATCAGAAGTGGTCATGTTGACCAAACTGAAGTTGAAAAAGCTTGTTTTTCCATAAATAAAGAGTAGTTTTTCAGACAGGTTTTTCTTATTTTCTCAAAATATTGATTTTGTGCTTACAACATTCTAATTATAAGCCAGTGATATGTAAGGGGAGATCACTCTATAGGTTATTTTTCACAGGTTCATTAAATACTAAATCGTTTATTTCATAGCACCAATGCATTATCCTGTGCATCTGAAAATTACTCCAAATGGCCCGAACTCTATTAGAATCAGATTCCGTGGTGTCAGTACTGGTGTATGGGAGGAACCACTACTTGGCTACAAGGTAAACAACTTATTTATATTTTTATGCCCCTCATCATGAGGGGGTATATTGCTTTGCACCTGTCTGTCGGTCGGTTTGTCTGACGGTCAGTCGTACACTTTGCCCTAGGATCTTCAAACTTCACATGGAGGTTGGTCATCAACAATGACCCCTATTGATTTTGAAGTCAGTAGGTCTAAGATCATTTTTGTGCCCCCACACTTATTTATAAGTGGGGGGCATATAGCATTGGTGCTGTCCGTCCGTCCGTACGTAACACAAATCTTGTGTGTTGAACTCCTCATAAACTACTGGGTTGAATTTCTTCGAACTTTCACAGATGAGCAACCTCAATGTATAGATGATCGTAAAGGATGGAATCATTGCTGTGTAAATTTTGACCAGAGTTATGGGCCTTTGTCACTTTTACTATATACCCTATAGTGAAAATCTTGTGTGTTGAACTCCTCTTAAACTGCTGGGTGGAATTTCTTCAAATTTTCACAGATGAACAACCTCAATGTATAGATGACCTTAAAGGATGGAATTTTCGCTGTGTAAATTTTGACCAGAGTAATTGCCCTTTGTTACTTTTACCATATACCCTATAGTGAAAATCTTGTGTGTTGAACTCCTCTTAAACTACTGGGTGGAATTTCTTCAAACTTTCACAGATTAATAATCTCAATGTATAGATGACTTTAAAGGATGGAATTTTTGTTGTGCAAATTTTACCAGAATTGTTGCCCATTGTTACTTTTACTATATGATGGACCTTTGATATATTTTTTTTATTAGAATTATTGTCCACAACGACAAAAGAATAATTGAATAATGATGTTACCTCAAACCGCTATTCTCTCTCATTCCCCATTGTAAATGATATGTCTATAAGGGGGGCACCCGTGTCATGGGACACATTTCTAGTTGACTATTTAAATGGTTTCCGTTCAAGAACTCAAGAACGCTTTGACCTAGGATATTCAAACTTTACATGGAGGTTGATCAGCAACAGTAAATGACCCCTATTGATTTTGAGGTCAGCAGGTCAATTGGGCTGCCATGGGGGCATATACGTTTTACAAACGTCTCTTCTTTTTTCTTGCCTTAATTACACTAAATTATTTGTCCACTTCTTCACCTTTTCTCTTATTAATAAACAGATCAAGTTTTGGCGTGATACCAATGATATACGTAATGCTACTGTTGTGGACCTGAGGCGTAATACGGAGGCTATTGTATACCAGCTACAAGATGCCACCTTATACCATCTACGTGCCATGGGTTACAGTATGGGAGGCGAAGGAAAGATGAGCTCTCCAGAAACACTCTTCTACTTTGTTGGTTTGTACAGTTTGTCATCAAAGTTTAAATTTTCTTATTGTCGTACAGATTTTAGCTATGACAGATGGCACTGTTGTTTGTTTACTTGAAACTATTGCTTAACGGGGGCCTTAAGTTATGTTCACCACCCATAGGACTGAAACAATGATACATGTAACCAGTTTCAGTAGTATTTCCCTTCTGTTCTCAGCAGAACAATCTTAACCATGCAATGCATAAGATAATATTAAGTCAGACAGGTAAGGCTGCATTCAGCTTAACCAGCCGAGCACAGAAAACGTAGAAAACACACAAGGCACAATGCCTACCTGAACCAGCCAAGCACAGAAAACATAAAAAACATACAAGGCACAATGCCTACCTGAACCAGCCAAGCACAGAAAACATAAAAAACATACAAGGCACAACGCCCAACTAAACAAGTTATTATCCTCCCATGTCCAAAATGAACCAGTTTCAGCAATCAAAAAGATGAACTAATCACTTGTGATTAATGTTATCTGTCGAACAAAATTAATAAGTAGCCTCTACACCTACAAGTTTGTGCATCTTAATTTTGAAATGGACATATCTGCACAAAAACAAATACACTGGCATCAACAATGTGATAAACTATTAATTATCTGTTTATAAACAGAATTTAAACACAAATTGAATGTCAAACTGCAAAAAGTGGCAAAATCGGCCTCAATATTACATGCAGTCTGCAGTCTTGATATAAACATTTGAAACCTATAAGTTTGTGCACATAAATTGATGACGTCATTAAAAGCACACGGGAATGATTTTTGCAAATAAAAAGTTTTGTAACATAAAGTTTGATATTATGTCAGTAACTTAGCACCTTTTTCAGCTCGTAAATAGATCGTATCTTATGCAAATTTTGAGGAAATAAAATGTCTCCAGATTTCGCGACCGGAAGCAGTGAATATGTAAACAGTGAGATCGGTGCTCTGACAAAACTTGCCCTGATAGTATACTGAACACTGTTTTTGTCGATTTTTTTGCATTATTCGGCTGGATAAATGTCTTCTTAATAACTTAAAATGAATTTGGGCACAGAAATTAGATTTGTAGCAAAGCAATAAACATTTTACTAAAATGCACAAACTTGTAGGAATGCACAAACTTATAGGAATAAAGGCTATTACAAAAGTCTTATAGGGCAATCATATTTTTATGATGTATATTACAGATAATCGAGTGTATAGTATTGTATGGGATCCTACAACAACACATGCTCAAGTGTTACATATCGGAGAAGAGGGTGGAGTGGGCGCCACGGCAACCTGGATCACAGTCAACATAAACATGATTACATTATCTCTTCTGTCGTTCTTCTATCTCATATAAACCTATATCTGTCCTTGAACGAGGGCCATTCAAAAAGCACATACCAACCTATATCTGTCCTTGTACGAGGGCCATTCAGAATGTACATACCGGTAGCACAGCGTATAAACCAAATGACTGTATGACTTATTGGGATACTATACAATTCAATGTGTATGCCTTATCGCGACCAGAAGCATCCATGATTTCTGATCACTATGACTTATTGGGAGACTATACAATTTAACTTCCATGACTTATTGCTATAACTAGAAGTTGACTCGTTTATACACTGTGGGTAGACACTATTGTCAAACTACCTATCATCCAAATTTCATCAAATTTGGTAAAAGTAATTTCCTAGTGCAATAACCTAGTAAATTGATGTGTCTACGTATTTTTTGATTGACCCTCGTACAGTACTTCAGGGAAACATTGATCTTTGATGTGTTAATTTACCTGACAAATAATCAAATTATGTATTTTATGGACTGGTCAGGGTTTTGTCCTTATATAGTTGGGACATCATAAAGTGCCTTCTTTAGGAAACAAAATCTTTAAAATATGCAGTTTTCCCAAAAATGAAGACTACCTCTACAAAATAATTTCCAAATGTTACAAAAATACTGATTTGAATATTTTTCCATAAAATACGAAACAAACGTAATCAATCCGTGTTGGACAGTACTGAGCGTAAGGGATCTTTGATCTATTTACTGACCTTCACAAATAATCAAATTTTACGTCTTAAAGAATTTCAGTATGGTGAAAAAATCTTCAGAATGCTTTAAAAATAAGACTGATACATAGCATAGGTCGTATTTGTGCTGAATATCAATTCTGAAGTATAAGAATTTGATAATCATGTCTGCTCTTTGTTGTTGAATTTGTTGTTAAACTATGAGATTGATCACATTCGCACTTTTTTCTGGAATCTCAATTAATTTAAGTGTTTGTATTGTTAAGTACTGCATGTACATTTAGGTACAATTAGCATATCATGTTTTGTTGAATATGTTACGTACATTTATGGGTACATATCATGGTTTTTGTTTTATACGTAGAATGTTAAATACTCTAAATGTATGTATGTTTATTTCATTACGTGTAAGCTTCTTTTATCCAATATTTTGAGAGGCTGGTGAAGATACTTTTTTCCAGTTTATATATATACCTAGAAACAGTGTGAGTCATGAAGTCCATGTTATAGCTCGCCGGAGATGTATCTAGCCTTGTATTTAAACAAATTTGGATAATATAAACACTGTACGGTCTACTGACCGCTTGTTTTCAGTGGTAGGTTGAAAGAGTTTATGCATTAAAAGTGATTATGCATGAAATCCAATAAAGAATGTCGTCTTAAATGTATTTTTTTGTCAATTTATATTTACAGATAAGGCTTGTGTTATCATTTGAGGTCTATACTACTTTTCTCAAATTAAATACATTTATTGATAAAGAAATCCGTATCCAGAAATCTCCATTATTTTGTGGGTGATACCCGGTTATGTTTTTGTCTGTCTCCTACAATTGATATGAAAATCCTAACTTGTTCTTTACTTATGTTTAAAGCAAATATTATTTCTTTTCGATGTTTTCTATTTCTTATTACAATTTTTGTACATTTTATTTTTAATGTATATAGTTAATTTGGTTTATTGTACTTATATAAATAATTAAATATGATCATACTCAAATAGCTTGCCATACTGCATAATTACTTACTACGTACATGTTTTATATTTAGTTATATACATTTTTCATACTTTAGCTTTTTTCTTACAATAATGCTAGTCTATATACCGGTATGTATGATTGCACTTTTACATATCATGTTTGTTTATCTCACATTACTTCATGTTTTATATTATAGCAATCTCGTACATTAAAATATGTAAGGCAATCTCGTACATTATAACATGTACCTATGAGCAAAGACCTAAATATACGGTCTTTGCTATGAGCCTTTTCTAGCAATGGCCAACCTACTCAAAACAATCAAAGTCACAATTTGCAAACCTGAATTAGAGAGTACTTGCATATATCAACATGTAATAAAACAATTATTATATATGTTTGATGTTTGAATGATTACTGATAAATTGCGTGAATTTTGACCTTGCCATTTTTCATGAAATCCGAAATTCTTGAAATTACATCCCCACAAAATGGTCTTTTGCACCAAACCCACGAAATTTTTTCTCATTGAAATTAAATGATTTCACAGTAAGTGATTATGTAACAATGATGTTGTGCGGATTCTGCCTATTTGTATAAAAGCCGCTATTTTAACAGCCATTTGTATTATATAATCAGAAATCCTTGTTACACTTTAAACAATATGTGTGAAATTTCCTGTTTTTGAAATCCATTCCAACTGTTAGTTTTTCCTATTGTCTCCAAGTTGTTGTGGAACTGTTAAGAGATTATAACTGTTTACATAATGTTATTATATTCCATACTGTTATTATACTCTGTTAATTCCTACAATTTTACATCAAATGTTCTATAATTCCTACAATTTTACATCGTATGTTCTATAATTCCTACAATTTTACATCATATGTTCTATAATTCCTACAATTTTACATCGTATGTTCTATAATTCCTACAATTTTACATCATATGTTCTATAATTCCTACAATTTTACATCATATGTTCTATAATTCCTACAATTTTACATCATATGTGCTATATTTATTATCTATCACTCACAAAATGCATAATTTTATATACTTCATAATTGAGGCAATAATGTTGGTTTTACACAATGTTTTACATTATATAGTTGTAGTTTTATTATTTGCTCACCTGAACATAAAATGTTCATGCTGAGATTTCAGGATCGTTGGTTGTCCAATCGTAAAATTACTTCAATCTCGTTAATTGACCAAACTTGACAGGAATGTCCTTGGATGGTCCTCTTTGAGCCAAACTTGAAAGTTGTTTAGGTGGTTCTAGTTTATGACATAACTTGGTTACTAGTATTGGAACTAAAAATAGATTTTAAAATTGAATATCTTCTTCTCCCCTAAAATGGGAAGGCCCAATATGTTGCATTTAGCATCGTCTAGGTTCTCTACCAAGAGTATTCAAATTTCAGGTCCAAACAAGCCTTGTCCCAGGGGACGCTTATTGTCTATACTGAAACCACAAGGCCTTCCTCTTTGATATTTAACGTGGAGCATGCATCATCTAGAAATCCTTTATGAAGACTATTCAAACAATGGCCACCAAGTGTACACTTGCCAATACCTGACTAGCCTGGTGGTTTATGCTTCCCAACTGCCCTGTTTAATCGGGATTCTCACAATCTGGACCCCTAAACCCAATTCTCACGATCAGTATTTCAAAAACCTGATTAAAAGATTTTTCCTATGTTATGGGTAGTGAAATTAGCCTTGGGCATTGTAAACACTGACCTGTGTCAGGTCACTTGTTTAAGTGTTTCCTACTCAGGTGAGCAATATACTCATAGTGCCATGATTTTTTATTGTTATTGATTTTTTTGGAATGTCAATGAATTACATTATACATTGTAAAATGAATAATTAATTCCAGAAAATGTAACATAAATAAAGATACAGATTATTTGTGCAACCTTTTGCGGCATTTTTGCTATGGCTGAGTGATCAAATGTGTACAAGCTTAACATTGCTAGGCCTCTGGCAATGGTGTCATACAGTATAAGTTTGAATCTCACTATACATGCAAACTATTGATCGATATACTTAAAATGTGACTTGTTTTAACTTCTGTTAATTTAATGAATGCATTGACATCCCTAATATTATATAATTGTATAGTAATTTTGTATATTAACCATATGTAAACTATATATACAGTATAACCTCCCGAAACGGCACCTCTGAGAAGCGACAACCTCCGAGAAGCGGCACTTTTATTTCCCCCCATTCGTTTTCACTCTTATTTTAACCTCCGTAGAACGACACCTCCACAGAGCGGCAAACGGTCGTTAAAATTGTTTACCTTTTGTATGGTTTACCTCTGAAAAGCGACATGTGTGTGTTTTACAACGGCATCTTCACACGTGTTTACATAACTCCATACAATGTTATTTTCTATTTTTCGCACCTTCGTGGATTATAATAATTATCGCTCATTAGGTAATTATAGCCGATAGCCACGGGCGCTAGTAAATTAGCGACTGTCTTTGGGATCTGTTCGACAATATGACACAGTAACACCGTACATACCATGCACTTGCTGAGATGCATTAAACTCGATTTTTTTCAAATCAAAGTCGTTAATAATAATTTTAAATGAATTATCAATACGCGCTTATCAATCAGTATAAGAAAGGAAATTCACGTACAGGTCGTGTTAATGGTTAATCACGTCATCTAAAACTGTCAATTTCAGCATATGCACTGACCAAGTTACACGCGAGGGGTAAACAAATTGCCGATCACGTGTGCAAAATGTGTACTGGGCGATATGACGTAATAGAGATTCACTTTGAAGGTAAACAATTCAATTGAATACGGCATGTGCGTAAAATAATATGGATTCGGTTTATAATGTTGAGAGTTGTGTTTAATAGCAATAAATACTAGACCCGTGTACGCATTTTTGTATCTAATCAATTATCTTAATTAAATAATCCGCAAAACGCGCGGCTACGAGTAGATCTAATTTTATGCATTAAATCACAAACAAACAACGTCAATTTAAAATTACCGTGATTATGTACACTCAATAGTCTATGAACGACATTCTGAAACAATCAACCTCTACAGAGCGACACCTCCGCAGAGCGGCAGTTTTTTCTGTCTCCGCCAGATGTCGCTATACGGAGGTTATACTGTATACATATATATATATACTTCCAATGTCTCATGAAATTGTCACAAATAAATCACAATTGTTACATTAGTTCACATTTAAATTATTGAGTTTGGATGTACATTTGTACCTTGTTTGTTACATAACATTAGTACTGTATCCAATAAAGTAATAGGAAGACTAAATATCAATCTGTAACCTACGTGTCAAGGGTTTATTTCAAAATTAGATTTGTTTGAATTGATTGGTTTTCTCTGTGGACTTTCCATAGCTTCTAAGCAGAGTAAAATCCAAGTTCTTTATATTATATATTCAAGTCGGACAAAGCAGTTTACAAAATGTTGAGGATTAAAAAAACAACCATACTTAATGTTACTATTTATGTTATAAATTTTAATCACGTTTTCATGGAGAAAATTTGTGCTTATTTCGTTAAATTATTCCTGACCAACATAACTCAAATCATTCAAGGTGATAAACTATTGTGCTTATTTTGTTTTATTATTCCTGACCAACATAAATCATTCATTCAAGGTGATGAACTATTGTGCTTGTTTGGTTATATTATTCTTGACCAACATAACTCAATCATTCCACAAACATATATTCACTATATTGTATTGTATATGGTATTTTTCTACAATAAATAAAATAGTTGGAAAAAATGCTAATTATACTTTATAATGTCCCCATCGTGAAATGGTTAATGTGCATATTCAGTCACCTTGGTCATTGTCCGTTTCAAAATCCACCGTATGACTTATTGGGATACTATATAATTCAACTTGTATGACTTATTGTGATTGAAACATCCGGTGATTTCCAATCACTGTATGACTTATTGCAAGACTATACAATTAAATGTGTACTCCTTATTGCGATAACCGGAAGTTGACTCGTTTATACACTGTGAATCTAGCCCATTTCAGAACTGCAGCATGGATGTGATATTGTTTAGCACTAACCTATTGCTTATATCAGGCTAATATGGAATGCCTTGATAGGTTCAACACTAATGAATGGATTTTCAAAACCCAAAAAATGCCATTTAGCACAATACACATCATGTGACACATGTACATGTGTTGAAAACTGGAGTCCATCTAAGCGTGCATGTGAATATCATGATGTAGTACAAATATTGAACTTTGGTCACGTGATCACGAACTTTGGTCACATGATCACAGAGCTCATGTATTGAACTTTGGTCACGTGTTCACAGAGCTCATGTATTGAACTTTGGTCACGTGTTCACAGAGCTCATGTATTGAACTTTGGTCACGTGATCACAGAGCTCATGTATTGAACTTTGGTCATGTGTTCACAGAGCTCATGTATTGAACTTTGGTCACGTGATCACAGAGCTCATGTATTGAACTTTGGTCATGTGTTCACAGAGCTCATGTATTGAACTTTGGTCACGTGATCACAGAGCTCATGTATTGAACTTTGGTCACGTGATCACAGAGCTCATGTATTGAACTTTGGTCACGTGATCACAGAGCTCATGTATTGAACTTTGGTCACGTGATCACAGAGCTCATGTATTGAACTTTGGTCACGTGATCACAGAGCTCATGTATTGAACTTTGGTCACGTGATCACAGAGCTCATGTATTGAACTTTGGTCACGTGTTCACAGAGCTCATGTATTGAACTTTGGTCACGTGATCACAGAGCTCATGTATTGAACTTTGGTCACGTGATCACAGAGCTCATGTATTGAACTTTGGTCATGTGTTCACAGAGCTCATGTATTGAACTTTGGTCACGTGATCACAGAGCTCATGTATTGAACTTTGGTCACGTGATCACAGAGCTCATGTATTGAACTTTGGTCATGTGTTCACAGAGCTCATGTATTGAACTTTGGTCATGTGTTCACAGAGCTCTCTCTCTATTTGGAATTCCAGCATCTTTGGTTAACAATACCAGAACACAAACAACAATGGTCCATATAAATATTTTATTGCATCATATTCTCTTGTAAATATTAGATGTTCATACAAAACATAAATAAAATAACGACAGTTATTACAAATGTGATAAGAACCCAACATGACATGACAAGCTTCTTACAGACATTGTCATGTATTGGATACAGTGTAGCAATATCACTTGACTTTTGGCTACAAATCCTACATTTTGTTGAAAGCTTAAGTATTTACCCTTAGAGAGGCGTATGTTACATAGAAATAAAATACTTCGGGCTATTTTTGGTTTCAAATGTTGAAAAAAATGGTCTTGGATTTGTAGCCTTTAGCAAAGATCTAAACATACAAAGATTTGAATGATGTACCAAATTTATCTTGCAGCAATCTTCTGAAATCATGTTTGTTTTCAAAACCATGTATCTCCTGCTTTAATGAACACAGATAAAAACTAATAATACTATGCAATAGATACATTATTCAGCTTCACAATAATACCTCATTTTATTGAAATCAGTTAAGGAATAAAACAATAGACCTCAAAGAGCCAGACCTCTCATTTTAATGGAAATTCAAAGTTTATCAGAAAATACCTGCTTTGCCTCATTCAAATCATAACTTTCTGAATTATTTAAGAGGTAGACAAAAACAAGTTACCTCATACAATAGAAGAAACTTAGCTCTTGACATTGGTCATTAAGAAACTATGACAAACAAAACTTGATGCAAAGTAACAGAAGCTACTGCATGTTATTTTGCATTTCCTCACAGCTTTCAATTGAGTGTCCAATCTGTGTGTTTACATGTAGATCTTTGCCTTTAGTGATGTAAAAGTCACGTGGTATTGCTACACTGGGATAGGAGCATAATAAAATTGCGTAGAAAAGGAGGTCACTGACCTCAAAATCATTGGTCCTCTTCTTTATTCACTAACAAGACAATGAACAATATGTCCAATGATTCTCATATCATTTTAATAGCAGAAACTGCTTTTCAAGTCGAGGTCACTATGACTTTGCTCTGGTCCTTGTAACGTCTGAAACTGTTTGACAAGTTTGAGGACCTTAGGTGCAAATGTTCATCAGTTACCAAGTGGGAATCTCATTCTCAAGTAAATGTGACCCTTGACCTTGGTCATATTGTTTGACCTTAGACACATTGTGTGACCCTTGACCTTGGACATATTTCCCATAAAATCGATAACAGTGATTACTATAGGACACTCCCACAACAGTGCAGGTCCTAATGACATGTTAAAGCAGTATCTGGTTTAATTTTGGCAAAATAAATACAATTACTGCATAGTATATTGTATAATGGTTATTCAAGTGCAACGTCTGCAACACAGGCATCTTACAACTAAATCTGCAACACAGGCAACTTACAGCTAAATCTGCAACACAGGCATCATACACCTAAATCTGAAACACAGGCATCACACAGCTAAATCTGAATCTTGTGTCAGCTTGCATTTTACAAATACAAGTAATAAATAAGCAACAAAAGCACTATCAGAAAACAACAACAAAACAAGTTTGACAATCAGAAACAACATAATTTACTCTTTACTATTACAGTGCATAAATTAAAGCCGAATATTTTGTAAAGAAAATTTGTAAGCAAATAGGTTCAAGGGGGACTACTCTGTATTATGACTTGATTGTGCAGTGTTAGATTCTCTCCCTTGCCAGCTGTATTGCAACCGATCTATTTTGAGAGAAGTGACCATTAAGTTTTACTCTTTATGAAAACTATAACAGTGCAGAAATTAACATAATATTAGTGATATATCGCACCAGGTTTACAAACATGGGCTAACTCCAGAGGACGTCAAATTATGAAATATTTCAATGAAACTTAAAATGTTTTTGACACAAAAATGTATGTCTCCCGAAAGAGGCCACAACTCCGGAAATATTCAGTCGACCTTAAATTGCTGACCATATGCACAACTGTGCTTGGTACTTAGCCTTCATGTGAAGTTTGATTGGAATTTGACTGATGATTAAGGAGCAGACGTGTAGATAAACTGTGATATCAATCCAAATATCTATCCCTACAGATGTCTATCACAAAATCAATATGTCTCTCCCAATAATGCACTTTAGTTGAGTACCAAAGGTGGAAAACACCACAAGATGGAAGAAAACGACATACAGCCTCAAGTTGGTTTGTAAACAAAATAACGAAATGAAAACAATAAATGCATAATTTATAGTCTAAGGGAAATAACTCTTGCTAGTATTTTGTCTTCCATACATTTTACTAAATGTGAGATTCGGCATACTATTTCGACAGATATAGTTAACATTCTGTCGTCAATTATTGGTCATTTCTGAAAAACATCATAAGTCCTTGTATTTAGTCTATTTACTGGATGATTGGAAAAATTTTTGGGAGAGATAATGAGGCTTTAAGTATTTACCTTAAACTAGCTCATAGAAACTGTTGCAGGAGTTTGTTAAAAAAAGTTTATCGTCATCTAAAGATAAGCACCTTTAAAACCTTAAATGCCTTTACAGAATCAGATGATAGGTCGCATAATTGCTTGACTGTACAATATTATGTGCACAATTGCTGGTCAATGTAAACAAAAGTACAGCTTTAGAAGACAATGCATTCATAAAGTAAAACAATGAACCATACATGAAACTTAAATCAATAACATCTTAACAACTTGCAACAGATAATGTGAACAATAAGTTATAAAATTAAGTTATAAAATTAAGTTATAAAAGATCATTTCGCAAACATGAGATATTTTAGAAAACTGTTTTTTTAACAATATGTTAAAATATTTTTTTCAAGATTTTATAATTTAGTACAAGCAAAAATATAATACAATGTTCAAAATAATAAAATTGGTTATTGAAACAGTTAATAAACACTATTTATTTTCATCTTTTTATGTATTGTCACTTGATTTTGATCGTCATTGGGATTGTCATGTCTACCTCAAAATGTGAGTATACCAGTAAATCATTCAAAGTACCAGTACGTAAAATGGCACAGTATTAACAAAATATCAATTGTTTCTGAATTAATATTACTGTAAAATGTCATTTACCATACCCTATATAGTGTGGTAACATTGAATCCTCTGTGTTTATCCACAGGAACTGTCATAATTTAATAAAAAAAAAATTAATAAAAAAAAAATCTCTAGGCCTACTGTAGAGCCAGTATCAATAAAAAATATTTTAATAGATCTACTGAATTTTTTTTTGAATTTTTTTTATTTTAATTTTTTTTTTGAATTATGCAAGTTCCTGTGGTTTATATGTCATTCAGTCTCATTTGTTACATTAGTAAGCATAAATATTCTAAAGAACAATGAAGAATAATTAGTTCAGTTCAATATTTCCACACTATATTACCAATAGCTACATTTTTATAAACTGTACATTTGGTCAGCAATAGGACATCACCTTTGTTCCTCATTTTATCACAGACGCATGGATTCATTAACCTAAGAACTCAATATATGACAAAACAGAACAAACCCACCACTAAAACATCACAACAATGTTCAACTAAAACAATACTTCAGCATAACCTTATAACACAGTGTAAGTATCTCCTTGGAAGCAAAGTTTTTGGCTAGTGATCCTTGGATAATTTGAAACATGATTATATTAACAATGATTTGATACTGCATAAAATTAAACTGATCTATATACAAGCTAGGCAAATTGATTTAAAACAAAGCCAGCAAGCACTGCCCATTCGAGCACACGTATACTGAATCTATGATTTACATGTAAAAGCAGAGTGACTTGTTTTTCTTTTTAAAAACAAAAAACATTAACTTGCTGTGACTTAAAATCTAATTCAATCTAAACCAAAGTTGGTGAATTACCAAAATGTTGAATTTCTATCACTTAATTACGCCAATCACAGGTCGGTATTGATAATACCTGCGTAGATAAGGTCAGTACCAATTAGGTCAGTACCAATTATGTCAGTACTGATAATACCTGCGTAGATAAGGTCAGTACCAATTAGGTCAGTACTGATAATACCTGCGTAGATAAGGTCAGTACCAATTAGGTCAGTATTGATAATACCTGCATGGATAAGGTCAGTACCAATTAGGTCAGTACTGTTAATACCTGCATTGATAAGGTCAGTATCAATGAGGTCAGTACTGATAATACCTGCATGGATAAGGTCAGTACCAATTAGGTCAGTACCAATTAGGTCAGTACTGATAATACCTGCATGAATTAGGTCAGTACCAATTAGGTCAGTACTGATAATACCTGCATGGATAAGGTCAGTACCAATTAGGTCAGTACTGATAATACCTGCGTAGATAAGGTCAGTACCAATTAGGTCAGTACCAATTAGGTCAGTACTGATAATACCTGCATGGATAAGGTCAGTACCAATTAGGTCAGTACCAATTAGGTCAGTACTGATAATACCTGCATGGATAAGGTCAGTACCAATTAGGTCAGTACCAATTAGGTCAGTACTGATAATACCTGCGTGGATAAGGTCAGTACCAATTAGGTCAGTACTGATAATACCTGCGTGGATAAGGTCAGTACCAATTAGGTCAGTACCAAATAAGCCAGTACCAATTATGTCAGTTCTGATAATTCCTGCATGGATAAGGCTAGTACCTATTAGGTCAGTGCTAATTATGCCAGAAGCAATCAGGCCATTACCAATTAGACTACTACTAATCAGGGCAGGACCAATTAGGTCATTACTAATTAGGCTAGTACCAATAAGGGCAGTACCAATTAGGCTAGTACCAATTAGGGCAATACCAATTTGGTCATTACTAATTAGGCCTGTACCAAGTAGGACAGGACCAATTAGGCTAGTACCAGTAATAATTTAATGTTTTTGGCTGAGCACAATCCCTTTCAAACCTTCATTAAAGTCATTATATCAACAAGTAATATATTCAACATAAAAGTTGGTGTTTATTATGACAATATTCATAGCATGCATCAAATTAAGTACTGTGACATAGTATTTGGCTTCTTTATTATGTCCAAAATTTCAAATATAAAAAACTACTGTTTAACTAATTACACAACGTTTCTTACCAACAATATACATGTACAAATCTTTAATAAAATTTTCTTAAAGATGATTCATATAAAATTTCATGTCACAAACACAATTATATACATATATAAGTATAAGCTTAATATACACTTGTGGTAATTCTAACAATTACAAATAATATACAAATCAAGAAACAAACTTTTATACAAATTTACAATAATCATTCATCATTTATTTATATATGTACAAATTAGGGGTATTGCCTGTCACTTTTAACAAGTCATCCATGAATATCCGTGCTAATCCGTTGTCCAATCAAAATTATTTTAACTAATCAAAACATTCTAACGGTACAATAACGAAAACACTCGGGAATTAATTAGCGACAGGTCAAAAGTGCTCAACTTTACCCATCTATATTGGTCAATATTTGTCACAATCAAGTCATAACTTTACTGTATGACATGGCCAAACTAAATGTAAACAGCCAGTTGCATGTCAACGCTTCCTAAAGAATAGTTCAGCCAAGCCTTATAGACTTCTTGGAGAAATGCGAATCACAAGTTAAAAAAATAAAATAATAAAAGGGCAATTTAACAATGTTTTTAAGTTGTAAAACTTAGTGAAATTGATGGTGAGCATTCACATAAAAAAGTAAATTTTATTAAAAAAATATTTTTTACATTTCTGAAATGTGTCTTTGGACAGACAGGAGACGCCCTACTCCCCCAACCCCTGTTGGGGCGGCACAAGGAAATATTCATATAATTATCTAGCCAGTCCATTAACCAAATATATACATACATGTACAAAGCTAGCTTACACATACAGCATACATTATTGTGTCTATAATAATAAACTTTGAAGATCTATTGTTAACTTGTGAGAGACGTACTTATACAATGGGACATAACTGTTCATAACATTCGTATGTACAATGTAGTTTGTAAAATATTGAGGCATATTTTCATACAATTTCACAAATTGCTCCCAAAACTGGTTGACAGGTTAATTTCAACACTTGGCATTGTTCAGTCCATTTTAGAACTGTGTTGAATCTCCCGGCGGGTGAATGTTTGGTTTAAGGCTCGCGACTGGAGGTGTTCGTTTTGCTTCAGATCTTCGTGGAATGGGTGGGGGACCAGCAACGCCCGGCGTAGTGATTCCAGGAGTCGGGGGACTTAGTGATGTCTGGGAGGTTTGTGAAGAGAGAGAAAACCGATTTACAGATAGTCTGTTAGGTCTACCCAGAGAATCACTGTCTGACTGTGAGTTTGTGGATACAGTAGAAGTCTTTCTGGGTGGTAATGGTGGAACATCTGAACTGGTGATACTGGTCGTACTTGTGGTTGATATACCTCTCTGCAGAATGGGTGAACTACCATCAGTCTGAAATCATACAAAACATATAACAATGTAATAACTTGTCACTCAGTGGTACACTCGTTATCTCTGTATCTCATTCTTTATATGTGTGTAATTATTGAGTCCTTTCGGTCAAGGATAACCCATGAAAGTGCAAGCACTTATTGCCAATGGGGTCCTGTGTTTTGCTGAAGGGACAGCAAGTAGAAGAGAAAGAGTTGTGATACAGGGAATCTGGGTGCGTTACCCTAGCTCATTCCGAATAAACTCCCTGGTTCTTTAATGTGCCCGGTGTATAGCACTGATACACGCGATACTACCTCTGGGTTTCTAACCAGTTCATCTCTAGTTGGATGGAAAACACTGAAAAGCATTTCAGAAATGACAAAGTGTCCCGGTAGAGATTCGAACCAGGGACCTCTCGATCAGTAGTCAAGTGCGTTATCAACTCGACCACCATGCCACATGAAGATCCTCCCAGAGTAATTCAGTGGAAATGAAACGTTAATTGTTGGACAGAAATAGTGAGAACTATAACATAGGGAACCTCCACTCTATTAAACTGTAAAATGAGGTGTGACACCACAATTAAAGATTTCTCTGTTATTGTAAGCACATTGAAACTATGTATGTTTGGAATAATTGCAAAATTAACAAGCAAGTTTAAGATCTACATACAAGTTTAGGTCGTGGATTTTTCTTCTCTGGAATTTGTGGTACTTCACCATCTAAAACAGAAAAATATATCAAAATAATAGTTACAAACATTGATGAGGCATACTATCAAACATAGATTGAACACAAAAGCTCATCATGAAAATGTCCTTAATGTTATTTCATATACATGTATATTGACATGCATTTATGATGTTCTTTGTTTGTGTTTGATTGAGATCGTTGTGTTTGGTCATTCATTTTTTTCCCTGCCAGATTGTACAACACCGATACACATGTTTTCTGTGCTCAGCTGGTTAGGTTGAGTGCCGCCTTCCCTGTCTGACTTTCTATTATCTTTTTACCAACCATTTCATCTGTACTTGGGTGGGAAACACTGAAAAGCATGCCATGGTGCCAAGTGCCATGGTCAAGAATCGGACCACAGACTACTTGATCAGCAGTTGAGAGTGCTATCCACTAGACCGCCGTACCACCACAGTGAGAATCGGACCAGGGACCAGAGTGCTATCCACTTGACCGCCGTGCCACCACCATGAGAATCGAACCAGGGACCAGAGTGCTATCCACTTGACCGCCGTACCACCACCGTGAGTTTATTGTGTATCACTTCTTATATTGAAATAACTCATAGAATGTTGTCACTCTTCTCACAATCTCATTAAAATCATACCCTTATTACACTTCATTACTTTACGCTGATATAGGATCTGACGACACTCAGCATGGGGTCATGTTGTTGTGACCTTTACATCATCCAATCAAATTGTTTCTTTCACAAAGTGCCGTGAAAGTTTTGAGAGGCTATGTAACGTCATTTGGTGCCAGAGAGGACATTTAAACATGACCTCTTACAGAGTGTAGTCAGATCTCTAACAGGGTGAAGGAATGGAGCCAATGTTAGGATCTGATTTTAATGAGGTTGCTCTTCTCACTACATGGTCAATGACTGACCCCAGGTTATAAATCATATCATCTCACCTTGAATTGTGCCCAATCCATTATGTGTAGGTATTGTTGGAACTAAAAATTATAAAAAAAATAATACATATTATTACATCATCAAATATAACTACTCATTCTTTTGTCAAAATTAAAATCAAGATTTTCATTAAAATTACAATTATATGCATCATGCATTTGTTCACAAGGAAGTATACAAAGTAGAAAACACATCCGATTACACATTGGAAATGAAGTGAAAAAGTTCTGTCGACTCATGTCTCGAAAATTTCAGGGCTGGGAAAAATTGTTTATCTTAATAAAAATTTGACATAAATGCTGAGAGACTGTACATGTTGTGATTTGTATAGACAAAGAAGGATAACTCATGACTAAAAGGAGAATTTAAATGAACACGAGTCGACTGTAGCAACCATTTTTATGAATATATTTCTAGTGTATACAATATCACACATTCATAATTTGCTGGCTTAGAATGAGAAGGTCTTAACTTTAAGTATAAAAAACTCTTTTTTGAGAAAACAAGAAAAAACTGTCTGAAAGCTACTCTTTACTCATGGAAAAACAAGCTTTTTCAACTTCAGTTCAGTCAACATGACCTGTTCCGATTTTCATGAAAATAAGCTCATTAGAAGCGCCTTGTGATGCAGATTTCAAATACGTACAAGGTGGTAAGTAGCACTTATGACCTTCTCATTCTAAGCCAGCGAATTAAAGTTTCATAAAATGGAATCATGGTAGCTAGAGTCCTGGGGTGGTATTCACAAAGCATCTTAAGTAAAAACTTAAATATTTTGACTTAAGTCAATAATTTGTGCAGCTCATATGTCCCGCAATTTAAACAATAATCTATGTTTTCTTAGTGATTATAGTAGCTGTTTACCTAATTCTTCAAAACTATGTAAAATATTCAGCATCTTGATTTTCTTGCTTAGCTGATACACTTAAGAAAAAATCAAATGATTAAGAAATTCCTTAGTTTTCTGCTAAGATGCTTTGTGAATACCAGCCCTGGTCACAAACAATTTATAAACACTCAAAATTTGTGTATGTTACACAAACCAGCCTTTCATCACCATGCATATAAACATGCAACTATTTACATTATAGTCCAATTATTCAGGTCTGTCACTTGTATACAAACATTGCCATATAATTACATTGTAATCTTATTGTTTTAAACATTTTCATAGGAGAAAAAGGCAGTGAAAACCATACCTTGTTCACTAATACACATAATATCTAATAAAACAAGATCTCGGGAAGCTAAACAGGGGGGGGGGTGTTACTGTACAAACTCTATGATAAAAGTACATAAACATGCATAACCTAAAAATACACCTATATCAAGCTATTTCAATTGCAATGTTTCTGTACACGATGTTAGTAAACAAGTGACTGACCTGAATAATCGATTTATATCATCTGTAATATTAGCATATCCCGTTCGCTTCACCTTTATTGTTACAATAGTCTGTTTAATTTCTAGTTGATCATTGAAAGACCCTTTATACCATTCACTCAGTGTAGATCATGCATATCTAGTAGAGCTGTCATTCATAGAAGCAATATTGATGTATCGACAATACTTTTGGGCCAATCGATTATTGATTCACATTTTGAAATATCTATACAGTCATGAGAAAATGGTTGGAACAACACAAGATCCCGCTTTTTTCTGCACTAAATACTAAACAAATTACAAATTGTGAAAATTGGTCAAGTCTAAATTCAAACCAAAGCTACTATTTTCAAAAGCTGAATCTATACCCAATATATTCAATGTAGAACAGCTAAATAAGTGACCCATGACTGATGTGCCTGTTTTGTCATCTATATGTGCAAGTCGATATATCGATTTATTATATACCTAGCAGTGTATTGTCACGAACACAGGCCAAATCGCGCAGTGGAATACAACGCTACAGATTGCATTTTCCGTATTATACATGTCTGGTTTTCCGAATCCGTATCATGCATGTCTGACGTGTTATATGCCGAACATATGCCAACGTCAATGACGTCACGACGTAAACAATTGCCTTTTTATGAATGGGCGTCGCGTTATATGCCGAATATATGCAGACGTTCATGACGTCAATGTATACACATCAAACGCATTTTCGCGCGCAAAAGCGCTTTTTTCACTTTTAAAGGTATATAATAAAAGGAATATTACTGCAGTGGTGTTGATCCGTTAAGCCGTATTACCTCTGGTTGCTTGCGCCATACCGCATCTCACTTGACCTAGCGGTCTCGTGAGATACGGCACTACACATACAACTCAAGGTAATACGGCCCAACGGATCAACACACTGCAGTGATATTCCGTATGTATCGATGTATCGATGATACTTGTCTTCTGATATATCGGAATTGTTGATATTTCTCTGATCTAATCAATGACAGCTCTAATATCTAGCAACTTTGATTCTCAGCAGATGTCACCTAGTATTCAGACTACTAGTTTAGCCAAAGAGAAGTACTACAAGTATGGTCATGGATGAAATGCTAAATACAGGACTGGCACAATGTAGAAGAGTAAAAGGGATGTTTGAACACAGGAAAATAATCTATTTTCTACAGGGCTCATACAGAATAACTATTTAATAGGCCGTGTAAATCAAAGGTGCAAATGAAAATGTTTGGCAGGGGTAGGGGTTGTGTTGAGGGACAGGTGGAGATAAGGATAATCAGCAGGGATATAAGGAGGTATATGTCTGGATAGCAACTCGATAATGTATATATCATATAAGCTGAATTTATTTAAATTTAGAATATAACCTACATTATGAGCCAATGAAAACGTCGCATTTTCGCGGTTAAATGAAAATTTAATCATTAAAATTTTCTCTTAACAGACTTGACGTCATGCGTTGGCGCTAATTTCTATCGGCCAATCAGAATGCAGAATGTTATATTCTAAGTTAGTTAGAACATATTAAGTAAATTTTAATGACTAAAAAGGACTCGCTTCGCTTCGCTCGCTCCGCCCTTTTTAATCATTAAAATTTACTTAATATGTTCTAACTATAACTTGTATCTGTAAGCTAAATTCTATTTGGTTCTGATTAACTACAAAGGGAGACAATTAGATGAAAATAAAGTAGTAAGTACCAGAGTTGTCTTCTAAACTACAGGAGGTAGACAAAGGGTAGAGAGAGACCACATTAAAGATAAGTATTAATAGTAAGGTGTTAAAAATAAGACAATATATGCTGTATTGTCAGCCAGAGCCTATACATCTGGGTACTGTTTTACTAACATTGCGTTAATGTCGCGTAAGTTTGCGGATATATTTGTCACTTATGCAAATCCTTAAGTGTGTTTTACTAACCAATCGCAAGTTGTTGCATACATTTACGTAAAAATATTGAATATTGAACGTATACCGGGCCACAATATTACCAATATAAGGGGAACCAGAATGAATAAATATACAGAAAAATTCTATAAGTTTTGATGATTAAACATGTTTTTATTATTAATCACGGCCCCGTCTATAACAACAAGTGACAGTCGAAAATCATCAGTGCGTGACAAAAACTCCTCACTACGTTCATATTTGCTATTTACGGTCACTCGGACCTTGCGTAGAATTACACCAAAACTTACGACAGAACATAAGAAAAAATATCTTAGTAAAACGCATTTGCGCAAATATTATCGGCGTACAATATTGACCCAACACTTTAATTTTCTTAGGTTTGTTATTATGAATCTACAATGTAATTTGTAGTACAATAACGAAGACATATGAAGAATAGCATGTCCCTATATTAACTATACATAACACCCACACATTGGTAAAAAACCCAAATCAGCACCACCCACACAACATGGTTAACACCCCCAATCAGCACATGCTTGGCAAATAAATTATAAATAAACTAACACACTACATAAACTTATGTTAATTAAACACAACAACATGTTAGTACAATTCCTCCACAATTTTGAAACAAAACAAAGCTAGGTAATATCATTAAATCTTACAAGTTGGAGACCATGCTTGTGACCTACGGTATTCCTCCGAATCTGTTAAACATGGAAATTTATCATTTATCTTTTTTTTAAAAAAGGATTTGACAATTTAGATCTACACGTGAAACTGGCACACTTCCTTTTTTGTGATAATTGACATTAGGCCAGTGTAGATATCGCTCTGTCTTATTATTTGTAGAAGGCTGTTGTCAAAGTGTCAAGTGAATTCTTTAGATTATGCATGTGCTATGATTTACCACCAAACTATTATCCCCTTTATTGGTCAACTTCGTACTCGATTGTACAACTAGCGTTATGTACATCAGGGTCAGCTTAATGTACATTGTGGTCAGCGTTATGTACATTAGGGCCTAAGAACAACCCACATTCCCTGGCACCGCTGCCGAGTTAATATAGCATCCAAGGTGAAAGTGAACTCTGCTGGCTTTGATCCTAGGCCACAACATACCTAATAGTTAACAACAGTACAACAACTGCAGCCAATACAATCATGCCAAAATTGGCAAATTGTCGTGATCAGGGGTGATATTCAATATTGATCTTATTCAATTAGAGAATAAGGATAGCCAATCATAGAGCCTGTTACTGACCAAGAGTTTAAAATGGTATGATCTGATTGGTTGTCCTTATCCTTAAGTCAAGTAAGATCAATATTGAATATCACCCCTGGATATATAAAAGTGTTAAATACAAGTAAAATAAACGTTATAGTACAAAAACACTTGAATAGTGATTTATTTACTTGAAACATGCGGAATACATACAATCAAGCCGAACATGACCATGTAAAGGCTAAACATAAACAATTTATGTCTATGGAATATTCTGACATGCTGAACATGACCTTGTAAAGGCTGAACATAAACAATTTATGTCTATGGAATATTCTGACATGCTGAACATGACCTTGTAAAGGCTGAACATAAACAATTTATGTCTATGGAATATTCTGACATGCTGAACATGACCATGTAAAGGCTGAACATAAACAATTTATGTCTATGGAATATTCTGACATGCTGAACATGACCTTGTAAAGGCTAAACATAAACAATTTATGTCTATGGAATATTCTGACATGCTGAACATGACCTTGTAAAGGCTAAACATAAACAATTTATGTCTATGGAATATTCTGACATGCTGAACATGACCATGTAAAGGCTGAACATAAACAATTTATGTCTATGGAATATTCTGACATGCTGAACATGACCTTGTAAAGGCTAAACATAAACAATTTATGTCTATGGAATATTCTGACATGCTGAACATGACCTTGTAAAGGCTAAACATAAACAATTTATGTCTATGGAATATTCTGACATGCTGAACATGACCATGTAAAGGCTGAACATAAACAATTTATGTCTATGGAATATTCTGACATGCTGAACATGACCATGTAAAGGCTGAACATAAACAATTTATGTCTATGGAATATTCTGACATGCTGAACATGACCTTGTAAAGGCTAAACATAAACAATTTATGTCTATGGAATATTCTGACATGCTGAACATGACCATGTAAAGGCTAAACATAAACAATTTATGTCTATGAAATATTCCAACATGCTTTAACTAGAACATGAGACATTGTCATTCTATACAGTATATACACACATATTAGTACAGTACACCCTATCTGTAAAAACCATCCTATTTAGCTTATCTATGTATAGTGCCATTTTAGGCTGAATTAGGACCATATAAGGATCATTCCATTCAATAAAGTGCAGGTGGGCGATAAATAGGTTCAAATCTGGTGATTACTGTCAGACAGGAAGACACATACTTTCAGATGCTAGTATACACGGTATGTAACCCGCAGTGATTTTTTTCCTTCTTTGTTTGCTACCAGTAAACGGTACCTTCCCAATTCGAATAAGGCTATTATTTTCCCAAATTTGAAGGGAGAAATTCCCAATGAACATTTAAAAAAAATAATTCAAAATCGGACATAAAATGATGAAGTTATGAACATTTTTGACAAGAGGTCAAGCATAAAAGTTTACAGAAACCAGTAAAAAGTCACAATGTAATCTCTTTTTCTGTTTTATTTTGGCCTTTCTGCTTCATGAAAATTCCCAATTTCAAGTTGTCACGACGCGAAAATTCCAAATCTGAACGGACCCGGACCCTTTACCAAAGAGGCCAAATAAAAATCACTGTGTGTCCTGATACACCACTTCTCAGTTACAACAGAGAATTGTTCTGCTTTCATATGGCTCTGACGGAACTGAAATGTCATGTATCCTGAGTTCCGTCAGAGCATTACATCGGTTTTCAGTTCCGACAGAGCCATATGAAAACAGAACAATTCACTGACGGAACTGAGCAGTGTATTGGGATTCATAAGGTGGTATATGTTTTACATTTATTCAGGGATAGTTTGTAAGCATAGGGTAACTGTATATACAGAAACACAGGCAAGCATGTCCACTTCATTCAACCATTCAGTTCAATGTAAACACACTATACCTGCTTGTTGATTATCTAGAGTAATCATGGCTTGGTCTGTTTAGGTAAATCATGGATAATATGAATAAGTTCACTCCAGAAATAATCTTGATTTACTATGAGAAATTGTCCAATACACGTTCTGTGTAATAAATCTCAGTATAACGATTTATACCAGACAGACCAATTAGGGGACCGTGAATGTCATATATCAGTATCGTAGATTTCAAAGATCATTACCATGAATGCCAAGGATCGGTGACATAAAATAATGTCAATGATCAGTGACATAAAATAATGTGAAAATTCAGTGACATGAAGTAATGTCACAGATCATGCAGTGACATAAAATAATGTCAAGGATCAGTGACATAAAATAATGTGAAAATTCAGTGACATGAAGTAATGTCACAGATCATGCAGTGACATAACATAATGTCAAGAATCGTGTCAAGGATCCATACTATGGATATCTTGGAACTTTCTTCTTGAAAATATTACAAAGACTGTATTGGACAACTTCATGCACAGTTCTTAGTTAACAAAATTAATGTTCACCTGAGTTTACGTTTCTCTCTGAAGAAACAATACAATGTACATTACTTATAGTGTGTCCATTGACGCCAGTACTATATATACAATATCATCTTGTTCAGTACATGTATATACAAGATAATATAGTGAAATATGAAACATACAAGTACATATATCCAATTCTATTTCCGGAAAATATTAAGCCCAAATATTAAATAACATGTAGTCAAACTAATATAATACATATAGTCCAAAGTTCACCAAAAATGAATAAAAATTGTCATTAACAAAGAACATTCTTGATATTTGCCATAAAAAGCTGCACTTGATACATGTTCATTTTCTAGCTCATTTCTTTTCATTTCATTAAGAAGTGTATAGAGTAAAGTATTACAGGAGCTCATTTAGACATTAAATCTTGAAATGCTACATGATTAAGGAGCTCATTTAGACATTAAATCTTGAAATGTTACGTCATTAAGCTCATTTAGAGCTCAAATCTTAAAATGTTTCTTCGTTGAAGAGCTCATTTAGAGCTCAAATCTTGAAATGTTATGTCGTTAAGGAGCTTATTTAGAGCTCAAACCTTGAATCTGTTTACCGGTACATAATGCTGTATAGAAGCTGTATAACATGACCTTCAATGATATAGGATCGATGGAAATGATGAAATCATGATTTACCTGACATTTTCCGTCGCTGTGGTAACTGAGGAGTCTCTCGAGGATAATATACAGTTTTTGTACGTTCAACAGGATTACGCTGCGGACTATTGAGTCTACCACCAGGTGCAGTACCCCTCAAATGTGACGTACCACCTACGAATGTAACATATAGCCACATAGTACAATTATTTAATGCAAACATAACAGATACCGTATAGCTGGTTATTTCTGCGGGTGTAATATTTTGCATTTTAATTTCTGCTGATTGCCAAAATGGCAAGGATAAATTTCTACTGTTCCACTCATATATATAAAACTAAGATGTTTTAACAAGTTATTCGTAAAAAATATTCTTTTGATAGAAATATCAGATTAACAAACATTTAACTAATTATGTGTACCACGACGATGAAGGATTACATCGATACTTGCCCATAATTTTACCTAACCGAGAATCGGTATTCGAAATGCTTCAGACTTTTCGGCAATTTACGGCGGACAAAGACAATTTTACTCTGCTTGATTATTTTTGACGGATGATTATATTCTGTGTGGATTTAATTCTGCAAATTGATCTTGGACCGCAGAATGGCAGAAATTTCCACCCCGCAGAAATAATCAGCTATACGGTAGTCACAAAGTATTATTGTTTAATGCAAACATAGCTACACAGAATGGATGTTTAATGCATGCAAACAATACATATTAGAGTGAATAGTTAATGCAAATGTAATATATAGAAACATACAAGCCTTTTTTAGAAGGAAAGTTTTATGCAAACGTAACATAAAGACAGAGAATGGATATCAAAACAAACAGCATTAAGGCCAGAGTTTTTTTTATTTTTTGTTACTCGGACATTTTTCAGAAAAAAGTCCACAGGAAGAGGGAAAAAATAAAAATAAAAACTCCCAAAATATAGCTTCCACAAGCTGTTGGCGGTAGAATAGTCAATGACGGTCCCATTTAAAGCAATCAACACTCAACAACAGTGTTAGTTTTTAAGAAAACAATCAATTTATCTTAAGACTAGTACACTGCAGTGAAACACTAATATAATAAAACTTATTATTAACAAAGTAATAAAATAATAATACAAGGCTGGTCCATTTATCATCAAAAAATTATATGCAATTTCGTTTTTTTCCAGTTTTTCAAAATTTTTTTTTGAAAATGCCAAAAAAATGGGCAGGAGGGTCCGAGTAACAAACAGTAAAAGAACTCTGGCCTAACTTGATGAAATGAAGACGATGTAAATAGTATGTACTAACCAGTTGGTAAAGCAGGATCACTCCCTGTTCGTGATTGTTTCAAAACTCCTCCCTAGATAAAATAAAACAATGTCCTACATGTAATGTTGTTACTTCATATTGAATTTATATACATGTATGTAGACATCAGGTAAACTTGTATAATGTAAGACTTTGCAGCAGAAAGCTTTTTAGAAGACTTAGAAGACAAAATTTAATTTAATTTTCTATAACACCTCTAATAATGTCATGTTATGATACAATATTGAAACAAGACTGCGTTCAATAAACACTTATGCCCCCTGTGGAAGCCTTGTCCATAAATAAGTCTAAGTCCAAAATTAGGTCAAGGTGAAGGTCAAAATGGGGTCAGGTGATACAGGTGTGTGGAGAGTGTTCATATACAACATTCATGCAAGTTTGGAAGCTTTGTAGCAAGCCATAATGATGCTAGAAGAAACGGTCAATTTGGGTTAACCAGGACGGACGGACGGACGAACGAACGGACGGACAGGTGAGTCACTATATGCCTCCCGATCTATCGATACGGGGGCATAAAAAGAACATTTAAACAAACTCAATATATGTATATATAAATAACACATGAATTCAAGAAAAGCAGAGCACATAGCTAGTACTGCCGAAAATGAGGTGTCGAAAGTTGAAGAATTTATTTCACAAAAAGTCTTTAAAAGAGTAAGCAGAAATCAAGGTACCGGTAGTCACATCACTTATTGTAAGGAATGAATATGAATGCAAGATTCTACAATACGGCACTTAGCAACAACCAAACCAGTAAGATTTGCTTCCCTTTGTTAAAATGGAAAAACATTGCATTTGCCGATGGAGACTTGGGAAAGTTGTTATATCGTTGTAAAAGATGCATCTACTTTATGGTAACGATTCAGGGTTGGTAAACGTGTGTGTTATACTCACCAAAATACGGTATTGTTTACATAACAGGAAAAACAGGCACAGAAAGTGAAACAGGCGTATAGGCTGACGTTTGAACAATAAGCTACCGCAATAAAATAAATGCATGTTTTTGTGAATCGTTTGTCAATGAAATTCATAATAGATCAAGTTAAAATTGTGTTTTTTCAACACAAACATCAATTTATTCATTATAATGAATATTAAAATAATTGATCAAAATATGACAAACAATGTTGGAGGTAGATTAGTGATTATGTTATATGATGAAGTTTACTCTACAGTAAAATCATTAAAGGTGTCTAACTTTTGTGTATAACAATAACTATTAGACCCTAGAGCAGTTAGGTGACAGTCTAGGGCCCACAAACTGTCCTATCCAGACAGGCTTATGTATAATAATGTAGCTGAATAGATTGTATAGATTGCCTGACTAAGGGTTAACTAGGGGTCATTGTGATATACCTGGGGTTATTGTGACATACCTGGGGTCATTCTGACATACCTTGGGTCATTTTGACATACCTGGGGTCATTTTGACATACCTGAGGTCATTTGACATACCTGAGGTCATTTGACATACATGGGGTCATTTTGACATACATGGGGTCATTGTGACATACCTGGGGTCATTTTGACATACATGGGGTCATTATGACATACCTGGGGTCATTTTGACATACCTGTAAACATCCTTGTGGGGAGAGTAACATAGACTGGGGCCGTGTTGGGATCGGAGGAGCATTACTGCAACAGCTCATACACTCTTCTGGAAAGGGCACGTAACTTCGACGTGATTTATCAGGCACAGCAAGGTTAAATGGAAACCCCTACATCATGGTAGAATTAGAATAAAATATATACACCAGGTACCAGAGTAGAGTACAATCTTTCATGCAATAATCTCCTTGTTTATATTGAATCTTAACCCTTTACTACATTAGATCCCTTATCTATATATCAACCTGTAATCTATATTCTCTTTCAGAGTAGACCCTCAATCTAATTCCCCTTTAAAGTAGACCCTTAGCCTATATTCCCCTTTAAAGTAGACCCTTAGCCTATATATCCCTTCAAAGTAGACCTTTAATCTATATTCCCTTCAGAATACACTATCTCAATACTGGTTATTGGGAAAAAATATTACTATGAATCACTATGTGTCTTTGTGAAGATTCATCTAAAATGTTTGTGCATGGAGATGGGAAAATGTGTAAATGTATCAAAAGGTGTCCTTCATGGAGTAAAGGGTAAAAGCATTTATACTATTTATACTGGTGATACTGATATACTGGGCATATCAACATTTTGCCACCATCACTATCTCTCTTATACTAAGTTTTGTTTCAATGTATATACTATACATACTGCTCCCCCCTTATGTTTTATTATATATAAGTAAGAAAATTTATACCAAAATTTCATAATTCAAGGCAATAATAACAGTACAAATGCAGACAGTCGTCATATATCAGTATCACCATGTTTAGTACAGGAATATACATAGCATGTAAGTCTGAATACACAATAAGCCTGCAAATCTACAATACTTTACAGAATATTTGTATGTATTTTTCTAGGTCTTAACCAGGAGTTATAACCCCCATGTAACCCCAAATTCAATTGCAACCATCCATTTCACCTATACATCAAGTTTCATTATTACAACTCTAACTCAATCTAAAACAAGGACCAACCTTTCTCTTCATATAACCAACCAACAAACCCTAATTTTATAACAATTATACACCAAACCAAACTACAGTTATTAAATGGAAAGACACGTGCCCCCATAGCTCAATGGTAAGTGCGCTTGTCGTCTAATCTGGCGACCTGGATTCAAATACAGGTGGAGTCACTCATGCCTGCCTGCCATATTTCAGCAGAAAGCTGATTGGCAAATAAAGGGTATGCTCGACATGTTTCAAGTCATGCAGTTTTCCCCACAACTGAAGACCTACCGAATGAAAACAGTTCCCTGTGCTACCATACCAATATTTTCCCTCCAATAACAAGGCTTGATCACCATCACCAAAGTTGGAAACAAGCCCGTATTTTATACAGACAAATATTCTGTTCCAAGCATTGTTATGTAAACACACACAGGGACTAAGATTAACTTTTATTGCAAGCAATAAAATAGCATATAGATTGTATAAATATTTATGTAGCCTTGTTTTGAATTATAAGGCCCTAAAGTTATACAAATTTAGACTTAGCCCAGAAATGAACACAGGTAACTGTTTCATTAATAAAGAGTAAAAAAAAAACATTTATAACATCTTAAAGAAAAAAATTATAAAATATTTTTTTCCCTCTTTATAAATAATACAGTTACCTGTGGAAGTGAAGACAGATTGAATAAACATAAGCACAAAGTATGCATATGCATTGAAATAGCACAGAATAAGGTTGTATAGCACCAATGCTCATTTCAAAGTATCATTCCTTTTCAGTAAGTACTCATTTGCATAATTTAGATAAGCAAGCAATAAGGAAACACACTGGGGGCCACCTACACTAAATGGGAGCCAGCTTTGCTAGATGAGGGCCAGCTTCACTAAATAGGGGCCAGCTTCACTAAATAGGGGCTGCTTCACTAAATGGGGGCCGACTTCACTAAATGAGGGCTGGGGGCCGACTTCATTTAATGGGGGCCGGGGCCGACTTCACTAAATGGGGGGCCGACTTCACTAAATGGTGACCAGCTTCACTAAATGGGGGCCAGCTTCCCTAAATGGGACTGCTTCATTAAACTAGGTATGAACATCGCTTCCATATCATTTTTTACTGTAGAAAAATGTTTTACTAGCATCAACTTCATACAAATTTCCATACAGATTTTGGTGGTGTTCAAATTAATAGCTTGCATAAAGTGCAACAAGGAAAAGGGAGCTGGTTACTGATATGATTGTCAAATTATCATACAAAGTTTAGTGAAACAGCCACAACAGGCACGTAGCTGGAGTAGTTCTGCAGATTGATGCCATGAGGTCTCTATTATAAGTTTTTGTCCAGGCCCCGATTCCACGAAAAAACTTAAGTTATTGCTCAGCTGAGACTGCTATTTTAAATTTATTATATGACTACAATTATAGTCTTGTGATTTAGAGTGCTACCAGAAACTGTGTATTTATTGCTAAATAATTATTTAGTAGGTGTTTTTTGTATGAAATACTCATGGAAATCCAACAGTTATGAACAACAAAGATCTCCGTACTTGAGCTTGTTTTGTATGAAATACTCATGGAAATCCAACAGTTATGAACAACAAAGATCTCCGTACTTGAGCTTGTTATAACAGACTTAAGTTTTTACTTTAGATGTTTATAACTTTAAAGCACTATTTTCTGTAAAAATCGGACTGGTTATGTATTGCTCTATTAAATTGGCATCTAACTGTGATGAAACAATTATATACTAGTATACATGAAAGTAATTGAACCAACAAAATATGCTTTTAAAATAGCAGTCTCAGCTGAGCAATAACTTAAGTTTTTTTGAGGAATTGGGGCCAGGAATAAAAATAAATTGGCAACATTTTATTACGCTAACGTATATCAGCCAATATGTATATGTGCAGCTACGTTCCTACTTATTACCATCACCACTCTGGGTATCACAAATGTTTGTGCTCATTTAAACTAAGGTATAGTCCGTTTAATCAGGTTTGTCACTTGTATATAAACATTGCAATATAATAACATTGTATTTTTATTGTTTTAAACATGTTAATTGGAGAAAAAGGCAGTTAAAAACCAATACATTATTCACTTAGCTGCACGCTAAAACACACAGTATCTATTCAAATAAGATATATGTTAGATAAATTGCAATGTTTATGTACACAATATGTTATGTAAATAAGTGCCTGACCTGATTAATCGATTTATATGTCAGTGTATTGCCTGAAGCAACTATTATTTTAAGGCAATACAAAGACAGTTATAAGTCCCTGCTAAATCCTAATCAGATATTCCGATGACCTTATGGTGATACAGTCCAGAGATATTGACCTGATTGTGACCTTTATGCCCGAATATATTACAAGAGTTTCTCCTGGGTGTGATCTTAAATTGGCAAAATTATGTGAGCTAATAATTTGATGTACACTGTATTTGCAATTAAGTATATGTGCATATATTATATATTATACACACAATATCATATCCAATGACATTTTCTGCAAGGAAATCCTGCATTATTATCCCTTTAGATGCCATTTTATAGACACCTTGTGCATATCTGTTATATTTCCCATTCATGAATACAGAAAGTAGAATGTGTCAGGGTGTATTTCTGCACCTGTACTTTAAGTTGCAAAGAAAGACAACTCTGACAAGTTAGTTCTTAAAGATAATTGGATTACTTCCCTTGGACCAAAAAAATTTACAATTAAATTATGACGATTTTTACAAGGATCAAGTCAATATCACCAGTCTGTAACATTTAGCATTGAGGACTACATGAATATTATAGTGAGAATATATAAAAGATGATGGGTAACAATGACTATACCTCTGGATGTATCAAGCCTCCGTCCTCGTCCTGGGAGTATGTGGATAGTGATCTGAAGAAACACATTGTTACATGACATTTTACTAGGTGAATAATTATATGTATAGAAAGGAATGATGTCTGTCCCCAGAACGTATATATCAAAAATAAAAATTAAAGAATTATTGTTATACCCCTGAAGAGCCTGTAAGGCAAAATGCATTGAGTTTTTAATTAGATTATGGATTTTTAATTACTCATTTCGTCATTTTTTATTTTTGAGAGACAGAGAGAGAGAGAGAGAGTGCAACCTCTGTAGAGCAACACCTTTTGGGAGCTGCAAATATTGGCTGTTGTTTAGAGGTTGTTGCTATACAGAGGTTAAATTTATAGTAAATATAGGCTTAGGGAAAATGTGAAGGTGTTGTTATAAAGAGGTTGTTGCTCTACAGAGGGCCGCTCTGAAGAGGTTTTGCTGTATAATATAGGAGAATGTCAACAACATCTGTTACACCTGTGGTTAGTTTTCAGTTATCTCCTAGACTAAACTTCCCTAAGTAAATAGCAACTACATTATCATTCATGCTTTAATATGACATCCAGGGGCATAGCCAGCGATACGGACGTACACACGTGCAGAACAATATCGAAAATATAAATATGGTCAAAATGGCATTAAAGTCTAAAATCTCCAAAATCATGAGGACCCTCAACCATAACCCCAACTTCCAGACTTGTGTGTGTAACATCAATTCAAGCCTGACTACACCCCTGACATCATAAGCAGGAAAAATGAAATAGCATTAAAGTAGATAACCAAATATAACATCAACACTTTAAGGAATTCATTAATGCAAACCAATATCTTTTAACTATCATTCTTGGTAGTAAATGTAAACCTACCTAGAACTTCCTGAGCCCGGAGAGCTTGAGTGTCCCAAACTGATGGTAGAATTATACGGTGAACTCTAAAACATTGAAATATATCCAATTATCAAGGGAAATACTGCTGGTTTTACACGTAGCACAGTCATTCCTTTAGAATTGTTAGCAAATTTAGTGTTGGAGTGGGGAATTGAACTAGAGCCCCTGGTTTACAAATTCAGCACATTGCAACTTGACCATGGTTCGGCTCCTGTGTTATACACTGCAGTATATCAATATTTACATGCATGTACATTATATCTAGGAATCAGCTAATCAATTAACAACTTACATATTCATACACTGTTTTCTTCATACTTTTAAATTCCTTCTCCAGGTTGTTATGTAGTGGTAGGAGATCATCTGTGACGAGTTTCTTGTGTAACGACATACCACGACTCAAGTAACTAACCTAAAATAGTTTATATCGAATACTTAGTAAACTTTGAACTCCAAGATCACATACATGTTCATACATGTAGCCAAAGCTATCAATATAATAAGAAGAATTTACATGCAAAGGTGGGTAACATACACGCCAGATCTCCTGCATCATGCGTGAGTCTCACACATTTGAGACTCCCACATAATCGGAGGCCAATTTATCAAATCTCACACAGTTCTTGGACATACTGGAAACTGACATTTTTGATTACATTGTGAAAATGATCACAAATATTAGTTTAAATCGCTACATGAAGCATGCATGGTATTGTCATCAAAGTAAGATAAGTGAAAACTGCATGTAAACTTCAATAATTTAAGTTTAAAGTTTCAGCAATGAAAATCTCCTGCATTTTAATGAAATCTCCTGCATTTCCATCACCAATCTCACGCAAAGGGGTCTGTGAAACATGGCATGTATGGGGTAATAATAATTTGTTATTTCGGAAGTTGGGAGACTCTTACAGACTTGCAATATTAAGAATAGGATGATAAGAACAGCCAACAAGGATAATGTTTGGGTGCTAATGGTACACATCCCTACACAAAAACTTTACACCTAGCATTGTTCTATAGTTACAAATTACCCAAACTCAGTCAATTCTTGGTATTTTTTTATCAAACAATTGTTATTTTCTGCAGAAAAAATAAAGCAAATCCAGATTTCCAGATTATTCTAGAACAGTAGTATCCCTGTAAAGCAATGATAGACTTACCTGTTCTACAAGTAATGCCTTAAGTGTGTCCAGATATATTGCTTCATCAGGATACTTGTTTTTAAATTCTGACGAGAAAAATGCCTGTGAAAGATAAGTTCACTGTTTAGTTTGCATGTAAGTATCTTACTCAATATGTATAGCATGCAGCATTTGACTTCATCCTGACCTTCATGCATGAATACAAATGTATATTAGAAGGTTCTTGCCTTGAATATATAAATTTCCGCAAGCAAATCATGCAATATGGGTCCTTTAGATTTGTATGAGCGTCTATGTGATACTTCTCGCTTATGAAAAACTGGGATTATATATACAGACAATATAATCAGATGTTGAATATGCTCATAAAAGGTCGAGAGTCGTCTCAAATTCTCCGTACAAAAAACGATAACTACAATATATTAGCCCTCAATCATATGGTTGGATACGTAAGTACTAAATAACACATCTGCGTGTGTCTGGTTTGTGTTTTAACATGAGCAGCTTTTTGTGGAATGTATCAAGAAAGATCTCTCCTCATATAAGGTGGTTTGTTAAATCCATCTCTATAATGAGATTATCTCCCCTTATTACTCTCCTTCTTGGGAAATATATAGTGTATATGGAAAGGAAGTGATATTTTAATGTACTGTTACCAGGGGCGTAGCAAGGCTTGGACTGATGTTACCCACACAAGCTTTGAACTTGGTGGTTATGGATAGGGGTCCTCTGATTGTGGAAATTTTGGACTTTAATGTCATTTTCACCATTTTTATATTTTTACTTTTCGAATTAATGTTACACACGTGCGTATGTCCATACCGTTCGCTACACCCCTGGTTATAGATGTAGTCAAATGTTTAAGTAAATGATTGTGTTTTATACTTTTTTTTAAATGTTCTTATCATAGTGATTTTTCACACAAGTTTGATATTTTCAGCTATGTAGTGTTGCCTAGAGGTAGGAGGCTCGCTTTGGGATTGAGAAGTCCCAGGTTCAACCCCTGTCTGGATCACTGCTAAATTTCTCAGAGCAAGAATAACCCACATGCTCCATTCAACCAAGGTGTGAATTGGTACCTGTGAGGGTGGTGTCTATACATGTTTGATATTCCTGGGTACCGCAGACTGATGTTGGCTGCACACCCACCAGGAGAGTAATAGTCTCCCCAGTGAGACTCAAACGCATGTTTCCTTAGGTAGCCCAATGACCAGGGGAAGTTAAAATGTCAAAGGGTGGCTGAACAGCTAAACTGCTGAAAGCAGCCCTCGAAAATTGGTAACTTAAACTTTTTTATGTATTATACAAGAACACTATACTACCTCATGATATCTTGTAATTCCTCCTCCTACGTGAGCACTTATAATTCCACTCAGTTTCATCTCTAACTGTGCAAAGAATAGTTTATGATTCATCTGACACCTGGCAACCAACAGTTGAAGATCATTGTTGTTTTGTTGTAATGTTTCTATGGCAACACGGATTGGACACAGCATTTCTATCTCCACTTCAACTACCTCGTACCAACGCAAGATACCCGGGAATTTGTATGTTGTTTTCATTTTTAATCTCTCAATACATAGAGTCTGGAAAAAGATGAAATTATATTATAAATTAATTCCAAAATGACTTTAACAATAATGTTACATTCACATAGCTTGTCGTAAGTACAAAATCAATATTTTGAGAAAACAAGAAAAAACTGTCAAAAACTACTCTTTACTTATGGACAAACAAGCTTTTTATCAACATGACCAGTTCTGATTTTCATGAAAATAGGCTCATAAGAAGCGCCTTGTGATGTAGATTTCGAAATATGCGTGAGTCTTATAATGTCGTAAGTGCTCATTCTTAGCCATTGATATGTTATAGTTGCAATCTTAACTTCCATGATTAAGACTGTGGTACAGAACAAGTTCATGCTTGCCTACTTGTTTCATAAGCTATCAAGGAGATTTACATTTTTTATCCATGAATTTTTATTTTTAAATTTCGTCTGTGAGATTTCGAGATTTCCAGATGTGCAAAGGGAGGTAAATCCTATCAGAACATATTTTGGGTCTGGATACTTCCAGGTACAAATAATTTACTTTTATTTAAAACAATCATAAAAAGAAATAATCAACAAAAGACTTGTGCCGTGTAATTGTGGTCTGTGTTGTTTTTATGTTTTCTGTGCTTGGCTGTTTCAGTTTAGTGCTACCTTCCCGGTCTGAGTTTTACTACACTCAACCACTTTGCTAATTGGTCACTTTTAAAACCCTAAATACGTTTAACTGTGATCACAATTTTTGACGATATGTTGCACACAAACGAGTTATGCAATAGTCCTAACACTTAAATCATTAAAAATCAAAATCACATGGTGGTCATTCATGCGATGACTTTTTGCATTTTCGCCATCAAATAATATGATCACAGTTAAAGGTATAGGAGAGATCATGTTTGTATACAAAGGGTTTAGTACCACCAGCTAGTTATTGGTGAATAGCAGGTTTTTATTGTTCATTCATCCAATAGATTGCTGGTGGGTATTTTGCATATGAATACGGTGATCTCTCCTATTTCGGGTTTGAAAAGTGACCAATTAGATAAGTGGTTGAGTGTATCTGTTGTCTACCGTACCTTTGCCTCATTGTTTGAGTCTTTCTTTTCACGATGATATGGCTTGTCATACTGGAATGTGTCGACTTCATTGTTCCGATAAAAGTTCCGAACCTCTAAAGGAACCTCCTTACCGTGAAACTCTACACGATCTCCTGGAATGGTCTTCACAGAACACACCTGTATATCTGAGGTCAGTAGTTAAGGAAGAGTGACCATTTGTTTTGTATATTGGTAGTATTATTTTTCATTCGAATACATAAAGGAAACTGGAACTGTGTCCGTAGAACACAGGGTGGCCACTTTCTGCTATTTGGTCAAAATCAAGAGCCATAACTCCACTGCGATGCTTAGGTCACACACACACATTACGGATAAGGCAGAAAGTTGCAGATAGAATCCACAGAATTCGTATGCGCGTGTGTGATCGGGGCATGAACATCCAAGCCAAAACTAAAAATAACTATTTTTTGAATGTTTTATGATTGCAGAAAATGCTAACATCTTTTTATGATTGCTGAAAATGCTAACATCTTTTTTATGATTGCTGAAAATGCTAACATCTTTTTATGATTGCTGAAAATGCTAACATCTTATTACGATAGCTGAAAATGCTAACATCTTTTTATGATTGCTGAAAATGCTAACATCTTTTTATGATTGCTATAAATGCTAACATCTATTTGAGAATCATTAAAACAAAGGATACATTGCTGGTCACCATCTTTGAGATGGTCACTTTGTGTATTAAATGGAATAATTTGTGCAGTAGGAAATTCAGCAGTTAGATGATTCATAATGGTCTGTAACTTTAAACACTCGTCACCACGGTAAATAAACTGTTTGTTCTGAAATAAAAGCATAAAATCCATCATTTATCAATTATTTCTGAGATCAAATATTTTAAAAAAGAAATTTATTTGATTGTATTTTCTGATGAGGGCAAAATGCCGAAATGTTGATAATACAAGTTAATCAATTTTAACGCATGGTTTTGTTGATATTTATCTTCATAAAAAAGAAATTTAAATCAGTGTAAAACTCAAATGAAGCCACTGCAATATCTGACATTCCAATATTATGAAGATTTGATTTATATTCCTTTTTTATTCTCGCCACCCATATGGGCGAGGCCCCGGAAGAGATCAGGCACTTCAGTTTTTGGGGGATAGTGCATGGTACAGAAGTTACCCCAGTTCCAGAAGCATCCCTGGTTCTTTTATGTGCCTGATGTAAAGCATCTTACACAGGACCTCAGTTTTTAAAGTCTCGTCCAAAAGACTGTTAGAAATTTTAGTTATGTAAGGTGGGATTACCATGGGAAACAGTGAAAAGCATTTTTTTTTAATCCGGCTGGAGGCAGGATCGAACCAACAACCATTAGATCAGCAGTATGTAGCTGTTACCACTGACTGGACCACTGGTCAACTTTAATATGTAAAATAATGATATTCTATATAAATATTCAGATACTCAATCAGGTATAATAACTATCACTTACTCTGACAAAAGCAGGAAAGCTTTGACCATAATAAGCAACAGCGTAGTATGAGGGGTCCTGACGAGGGTAAAATACGTTCAACTGAGAGGAATCCTCATCTGGAACACCCTCCAGAATCTTCTGGTAAAATGATGCCTGCTGTTTCTGTAAATATCATATTAATAAAATACAATCATCTAGTAATAAAATACAACATTGTAATAAAATACTATCATTTAGCAATTAAATACAATATCACCTAGTAATAAAATACAATCACCTTGTAATAAAATAAATTACTTTGTAATAAAATACAATTTAACAAATTAATAAAATACAATATCACCTAGTAATAAATATGGAATATCACTTCTGTGAACATCGGGCTGTATTACCGAGAGTTGCTTGTGTAGTGCCGTAACTCGCGAGACAGCTAGGTCAAGAGATGCGTATAACGCCAGCAAGGAGAGGTATATGGCCAGAAGTATCAGCACAACTGCAGTGATATTCCTTTTATTATATTGCCACAAAATTGAAAAAAGCGCTTTTATGCGCAAAAATGCGTTTAATTTGTCTACTCTGATGTCACAAACATCAGCATATTTTCTGCATTATAACGCGACGTCCATTTATAAAAATGTAAATGTTTACGTCATGACGTCATTGACATTGGCATATGTTCAGCATATAACACATTAGACAGGCATGATACGGATTCAGAAAACCAGACATGTATGATACGGAAAATGTGATCCGTCGTGCTGTATTTCACTGTGCGATTTGGTCTGTATTCGTGACAATACACTGCTAGGTATATAATAAAATACAATATCACCTAGTAATAAAATACATTATCACCTAGTTCACTTACCAATACATCACTCAGTTTCTTATAATCCAGATTTCTTTCGTAGTACTGGGCTAAATCTTTACACAATGGTAATGCATACTCCCATACCTACAATACAATACATCATTTATATAAAGTCGCATTTTCCAAACATGGAAAGGTTGAAAACTCATATACTTGAATTAATATTCAATTCAAAACTGTCTAAAGCATACATACAAGAATTCAGGGTTCAACCAATCTTGATGGCATAATTTCCTATATATTCCCCTGACAAGGAGCATTTTCCCCTGACATTGCGTATTTCATGTAATAGTCAAAAATGACAAAGACGCCTACCCTATTTCCAGCTAATGACAGTAGTTCCAGCCACTAACGTAACCAAAAAATAGTGAAATGACCATAGTTAACAAAAAAATCGCCTACAAGCGCTGGACGCTCAACTTTCTTGAACTTGATAGTACACTTGCTCATCTGTGATCCAAAGTTTTAAGTATAACAAGGGCAGATAACTCCATAAATATAGGTCATAGGGTTACCAGTATTGTCAGTATGGACTCCCCTTAGGATGGTGAATAACTATGTGGAGTTTCAAGTGGATATCTTTAATAGTCCTTGAGAAAATGCATCTGACAAAAAACTTAACCAACACACACGCCCATGCCAAGACACACGAACATGATCCCGTCATGAATATAGCTTGACTTTTTTTCTTAAGATTAGCTTAACATTGTTCTGGTATTCTTTGTGGTTGACGCTCAGCAGAGTTTGTTCTAGGTAACTCCTGGTTTACCCAGTGTCAAGAAAAAATGACTGGGTACCATAGTCTCCCTTCGGCTGAAATACTGTTAACCAATGGGTCTTAAAAAACTATTCGTAAAAAAATCCTACTTTTCCTTTATCAAAGCAGTTGATAATCTGTGTATATAACATCTCCTTTCTGTCTCGCTCCTTTTCTTGTTTATACTTCATTTCCTCCGGCAGAGTATTATCACTCCATCCAAGTACTCTCGCATACAGCTGTAACGTCAACCCAGCTTCAGCATGATTGCTCGCCACCATGTGTAGATCGTGTAACTTGTTGACATACCGAATGTACATCTCTTCACGATTAATCTCATCTTTGTAGAAATTCTGAAAAAAAATATTTCAACACTTCAATAAGGAAGCATCAAAAGCTATTACATAATAGTTTAGAATTTTTTTTCGATCTTTGCAATTTCTAAAATTACTTGAATTTGTTGTCCTGCTTAAGACTGCTTCATTTATTTTAAAAGTACATGTACACCGTATCCGTTGAGAGTTGTTTGAGGGTGTCATTGTAGTAGGTGGTCATCCATTTGGTCTGTTCTTGTCTTCAGGCCCTTGCTCCGGATAAGTTTGACTGACTGACGGGGCAGGCTGGGATGTCGTATTTTTGTGGCTGTCCAGTAATTTGTGCTCTGTTTCTGATGAGTGCTGCATTAACTGTCTGATTATTATGATCTCTTTAAAACAAACTAAAGCTGTCGCCATTCTGCAGACTAATATACCCCCGCCTGCAAAGGGCCAAAATTCATCGCAGCGCAAATTCCTTTCTTCATGCACATCTATATGTTGAGGTTGTTCATCTGTGAAAGTTTGAGGAAAATCCTTCCAAAACTGTAGGAGTTGCTTCAACAAGAATGCGTCTACGGACAGACAGACGGATGGACAAGCTGAATCCAGTATACCCCCCTTACAACTGGTTGTGCGGGGGTATAACGACGTTTTTACTATTGTATAGGCACATAGTGGCATTCTAGACAAGAGATGTTTGTAAAACATAAATAAAGCTACTGGTATCCAAACTCTTGGATCAACAGGTAGGTGTGATGTCAAATCATTGGGAACATTGTATTGACATCCAACAGTGAAGCACTAATCATCCCTGTTCCACCACTTACCTAGCATGGACCACAAAGTCATAAAGTTGTACTTACTAGTATGTTGAATGTACAATGCATACGTTTATCTCTGTTCTCTTCTCCATCCACAACTTGTCTGAAAACAAAAAAGATATATCATTTCAAATATCCTCAAAACTTGACATACAAAAATTAACCTTCCCACACCAAGACGGGAAAAATAAATGGGCTGCATGATACAGCCAAAAAATTGAAAAAAAAAAAAAAATAACCAATTTTCAGACGAAACTTTTGAGACATGATCAATGAACATGAACTACTTGGGTTTTGTCATTAAAATTGATAATTGTTTGCCTACAATACATAATATTAAGATATTTCTCTCTGTAACCATTGATAGGATTTCAATGAAACTTCAGAACACCAAGTACCAAGCCTTTTATGCTTGGATCAATTTTCACAGAGTTATTGCCCTTTTATTTTTTATTGATACTTTTGCCTGCGCTATATTTCCTTTGTAACCAATGTTCAGAATTCAATGAAAAGAAACCACAGACAGAAATTATGGCAATACAAGAGAAATGCAGTGATACAATCCTATACAAAGAGACTTTTTTTTTTTTTAAAAATGCCGAGCATAGCCTTTATTTGCCAGTCAGCTTTCTGCTGAACATGGCAGGCATATGTGTGCCTCCACCCGGATTTGAACCCGGGTCACCAGATGAGACGGCAAGCGCACTAACCACTAAGCTACAGAGGACACCTATACAAAGAGACTTACCTAACCATTGCTCTATAAGCTTTTTGTGTAACCATGCTACGACAGAATGGCCGGGCAAGCACCATTCTTCGTGTCGAAATCATTTATCTAACTCCAGAATATTGTATAAATTAATACTCTAAATGTCAAAACACTAATCAATGACACCCACACCAAAGTGCCATCGATAATATTCAAACTGATGTCCAGAAAATATTCCTTCAATAAAATATTCCCAAAACTTTTAAAATAAACTATGCAATAAATTTAAAAGTAATAAGTTTCCAGTTTTTTTTCACAATGCTGCATATAAATCTTAATTCACAATCAATGTTTTTCCTTTTTGACAACACAACACAAACTTAAACATTGCCTAATGACTAGAAATCTTGTTGATGTTAGACGAAACATATCATTTGCCTTATATGGCAGACATTCTGTCCGCCCCTAACGCACCAATTAAATCTATGAATAAGAGACACAATCAAACAGCTTGTTTAAGTGATTCTGGAAGTAAGCAATGGAAGAAAGTTTTAATAATTTCCTCTATTACCCCTGCTAGTGCTACACTGGAGTTTGTCCATAAACAATGTTAAGTGGCCATGACTCAAACGTTCCATAAATGGTGAGGGAAAAGAAACCAGAGGGCCAAGAAAAAAATGGCCGTAAATGTTCCTTTTCTAGTTCAGTTTTGTGTTAGGAACTTTGGCAAGTGCTTGTGGTTTTGTTCCTTTTTGTTTTCCTTTTTGTGCCTTTTTGTTCTTTTTGTTCCTTTTTGTTCCTTTTTGTTCCTTTTTGCTCCTTTTTGTTACTTTTTGTGCCTTTCGTGCTCAGCAGTTTCTGTTTAGTGCGGCCTTTCCTGTCTGATTTGTTATTATCTTTTTCAGAGGACAAGTAGACAATGATGCTACAAACCAAACATTTGCCCTCCAGACATGATGGCTTCGGAGAAGATTTTCAAATTTGTCAAAATTTGGATTTTTAGAAAGAAACTGGATGATAATAATTTTATTGCAAATACCAGTTCATGTATTTTTATAAGTTTTTTTTTCATTTTTATTTCTTCACATTTATTTTTGAAGAGCAATTGCAATGAAGTTCTTTTTTGTTCTATATTGCAATTAATCCAGCTGTAGTTATTGAGCAATGAAATATTTTATTAATATGGCTAATTAAATGTTTCTATCCATCTGTGTATTTACTATACTATGTTCAAACTTGGTCATACTCCAAGCTCAGTCAAATTAACCTGCCACGCCCATACGAAATTCATAATAATTGATAACTCAAATTACAATGCAAACATTAAGTGATGATGGCATAACCTAACATGAACTTACATTTAACAAATAGATTAAGGGGATATGTTACAATTACCAAGAATGTGGAAATATATTTACTTAATAAGTTAATAACTCAAATATACAATGTATCATTATTTGACAAATATTTAGCGATACACGGGGAACACTATTGACACAAATATTTGTTTATTATTACATCGACCATATATATCCAAACATAGAGTACCAGTATGCAGAATTTGACATGATCATCAACCTTCTATTAGCATAATTTAACAGCTGATATACATTGTATTGTCTATATTTATAATCCCAGGTGTATGTATTCATAAGCAGCAAGTATCACAAAGACATTCAAAGTGTAATACCAACACCTTTCTAAAGGACCGATATTGGAAATTCATATATTCAATGCAAGAACATTGTAATATATTCATGCATAAAGGACAGGATCACTTCAAATTCTCCATGCTATACCAACAAAACCAAGCAATGTGTTATGTATCATCAGATTATCTCTTCTAGATTTAACAACATGGTTTTCATTATGTCATGATACACACAAACCATTTGTTTTGTTTGTTTATTATTATCATATTAATTAAGCACAGTTTGTTCAACAATATTTCACTCAGGGTTTGTCCTGGAATTAATTAATGCCAACAAGTACTGACTTGCCCTTCTGCCAGCAACTGACCACTAAGCATAGCCAATGTCATGGAAGGGAATTAACCTGTCGACCCAAAATTCAAACCCTTACTGCTCGGGTTAGAAGTGAGTGATCAATCCACTTAGCTTAAACTTGGCGGATCTAAAAATTGAGTAGGTTTGACTGTTCCAGGAAGATGGCAACACTTTTGTGCAGTCTGCCCCTCAGTGTTAACAACAGTCTCACTGCATGGGCAGCATTATTATCACCATATCTATACTATAGTGCTCCCACGATAATGAGAAAGGCGGGAAGATTTGGTATATTCCACAAAGGTGGTTATAAATCAGATGTTTCCTTCACCTCAGAAAATTCTTGAAATTGTGGATAAATTACTCCAATTTGTAGTTTGTAATTTTCTGCTGCTCTAAAAATAGCAACAACAAAAATATATAAACATTTTTTTGAAAGTGACCCCAGTACAGTTCAATTAGCTTATACTGAAATATAAACAAGTAAGTTTACTGTTACAATTTATGATGTACAGAATTGAGTTCTAACATACGTTCTATATTCCAACACTTCAAATCAGAGAAACTTTACTTTCAACAACAGGAAACAGGCAGCCAATTATGACAGCAATTAATTTAACAGAATGCTGCATCTAACTACAGACAGGAAGGGGCTAGCACCTCTCAGGAATTTTCATCTTTCGTTAACATCAAAACATAACTTGAGCATTTGAAGTATAGTCTGGCTACCAATTAGATATTTGTATCTTTGTATCTTTTATAATTGACGTAATAGTTAAGCTACTTCTGTTATTTTTAAATATACAAAATGTTACTTTATCCTTAGATTTACAAATAGTCTACAAATAATTAATACAGGATCTTGTTTTGTTTTGTTTTGATCATGTTACAGTCCAGTTAGGACAAGGTGACAGTGACGTAGTCGTTTATGTGTACACAAAAGATCGCGACCACTGTCTTAACAGGAAGTGATGTTAGTTTAGCATTGAAATTATAGCTGTCTGTATAAGCCTTTATAATAGGATTTACATAGTAATTAGACTAAACCGGTGCTTCAATGTATTCTTATCCTGACTGGACTATAGCAATGTTTTCCTGTATTTAATTATCAACCAGTACTAACTAGTTCTTCCACAAGTGACTGAGAATACCTCTCCACATGTGGAGAATATGACTGTAATACCTCTCCACATGTTAAGGATATGACTGTAATACCACTCCACATGTTAAGGATATGACTGTAATACCTCTCCACATGTTGAGGATGTGACTGTAATACCTCTTCACATGTTAAGGATATGACTGTAATACCTCTCCACATGTTAAGGATATGACTGTAATACCTCTCCACACGTGGAGGATATGACTGTAATACCTCTCCACACGTGGAGGATATGACAGTAACCTATATCTTGAAAGAACATAACCTGGGTTCCAGACTCAGTATTCAAACCATGACACTTGGGTGACAATCTAGTGCTCTATAACATGACTTCATTGATCGGGTGGGCTGAATTATTTTGTTGTAAAAATGTAGTAGATACAGGCTAGTATGCCTCTGTAGCTCAATGGTTAGTGCGCTTAACATCTAAACTGGCGACCCGGGTTCAAAACCGGATGGAGGCACACATATAATTATATGCCTGCCATATTTCAGCAGAAAGCTGACTAGCAAATGAAGGCTAATTGCGCGCATTTAAAACTAGAAATGTGTAAGCCTGACTGCCTCCCTTAGCACAATTATGTTGAACAATTATGCTAAATGGGATTAGTAAAAAAATGTCTGCAGTTGAAGTTTAATTTTTAAACAATGATATAATGACCACTTTAAGTATACTTCATTAAACATGAATGTTTTAATCAGGTAAGTTTTGTTAAATTCATATTCTTCTCCAGAATTGGTTAATTAACTGATCCACCATTAACATAATTATGTTGTTTAATTGAGAGAGAAACTATAAGTTGAACCAAGTACAGTACTTAAGAAACATGTCCCCAGGGATGTTTGATACAGCAACCAATTCAGAGTACAATTCATAGTACTATTAGTAGAGTTAAAAAAATTAAATCCATTGTAAAACTACATGTTTTTTATAATGACACTGTCTCATCCCTAATATATTTTCTAAATCGAAATCATTGAAATGTAACAGCTGAGCCCAGCAACATACTGAATTTGCCTTTAACACCCTATCGCTAGCTATATAGAACCTCATATAAATATCTAACTTATTTAAGAAAATTAATTCTGGTAGTTTATGCTTACAAACTGTTCTTTAAAGCAATGTCATTTACACCAATTTCAAGCAGTTTGCTTTTAGAAATGATGTACATTAATGAAATCAGATTGAAAAAAAACATACATTTTGCTTAAACATCAACATAAATGAATGTGCATTGCATCTTTGAAAGTCACTCACACAGATTTGTAAGCATGCATGTTTATAGCATTTAACTGAAGATTGGACTAAGGTGTTTTTGTTGAATAAGGACCTGCATGGGTCATTGAAACATGGCTGAATTTAGAGGTTTACATTACATGGACTCGAGAGTGGATTACAGGTATCATATATATATATAAGGAAAGATAGGAGTGGTGACCCTAATAACAACACTGGCTATAAAATGACACTTAAAGAGTGCATAATTGCAACCTATAAAATAAAGCTAATTTCCGAACTAAAGAAAAGTGTCATAAAAATACGAGTGTACATGGGCGATCATCCAAACAAATGTATTGTAAATATGCACCAGGGGCGGTATTCACAAAGAATCTTAAGGATAAGGTTTCCCTTAAGTAGCAAGGTTTTCCTTAAATCAGCCAGTTTTTTCCTCAACCCCCAAGGAAAACCTTAAGTGGTATTCACGAAACATCTTATCTTAAGGTTTTCCTTATCTCGGCCTATTTTTGTCATAAAAGTTGAGGAAGCTTCGAGCTTCCTTAAACTAGATAAGGAAAAATAAATAAAATGGCGACTACGTGTGGATTTGAGCGATTTTGACGAATAAACACCCCAATTATCATGAATATACGGTAATTGTGCGTAAAAAAGTAAATTCAACGAATAGCGGTACGCATTTTTTCGTCTAATATAAATGTTTAATACAGTGGTTAACCGATCAAAAGGGGAATAACTGCGGTTGACTGTTGGTAAACAGATGACACTGAAATTCACGCGTCGGTTGAAACTTGATTATTCTAGTCTCCATGCGCATATTAAGGGTTAATAGAAGAGTTTGGGCGATGTAATGCAATGCTTTGTCAGCATAAAAACACACCGGACGACAAGATTGAGCGTTTCGACAGCTTGAAGGGACCGTAGCCAAAGTGTCATATATTTTCGCGAACCTTGTCAAAGTTGAAATTACAAAACAGTTTACAAGCGATGAAGGTTGTGTACTATGGCTGAATCATCTGGTTTGACGACTACTTAACTTTGGATGGGTATGTGAATCAAAGGCCTAAATAGAAACCGCAGCAGTTAGTTTAGCATCTTGTGTTTTGAAGGTCAAGTTACTTTCCTGAATCAGTCAAAGATCATACACACATTCTTTGAATCAGTGAATGTTTATTGTACTGTATGGATTCAGTTACACTAAAACCGTCCAGCAACGAAACACAATGGTCACTTGCTTATTGGATTTGTGTCCGCAATGATTAGTGTCGAACTTTTGAAATAACTTTTTAACAGGCAGCTAGCTTTACTAAAAAATCCATCATTGTTTAATGGGTTGTGCCTTTTGGACTTGACAGAGGTATGCCGATAACAACTACAGATTACCGAAAACATACAATAAGCTGGTAAATCTCGATCATGTAAAATTATTTTTACCAATTCACAAATGTCAGAGGAGTTCCACTTCACATATTCTAAGTGGATTTAAAAGTGGCTCAAAAGGCAAGAAATGGTTTTATCAAGACAGAAGAAAGCATTCAGAAGATGCGAACATTTCTGGGAACTTCATGTGTGAAATTCAAACTGAAAGTAGTCCCAGAACTCATAAACAGTAACAAAAGGGAGACGAATAATACTTCACCATTTATTTTATAATTGATTCAGATCTTACTTTTAAACAATAAAACAGTAACTAATATGATAGTATCGTTTACTCTATCTAGTATAGCATATATATTGGTTTTTGTGTAAGATGGGAATTTTATTTCTCAAAGTTATCACAGAAATCAAGATTTTCATAAGTGTCATTATTTGACTCATAGCAACAAATGCGAATTCAATTGCATGACTGTGATCATAAACTAAACTGATTTTCTGTTTATTATATTCTTCCAATTCTCTTAAAATGGTACTGTAATTGGTTTAAATTTTAATTAAATGAATCAAGTTGAAATAAAAAAAGTCATATTTAATGTGAAGAATATAGATCATGATCTAAAACTGTAAAAGTAAAACAGTGAAAATACACATGTTATTTTGAAAACATGAATTATTGGCTTTTTTTCGCTTATAAAATTTATGCGTCTCTATTATCCACATATACTAAACCGAATACAAGGAAAGTCATAAGTGAAAAATTTGCATAAAATTATACATTGAAATTATCTGTTCTTGTCATGTTAACATGTAGTTGCATTAATTATTTCATTTGCATACAAAGTGTAGCCGCATTTATGGTCCAGTGGTGGTGCGCTGGTTTTGTAACCCGGCAATCTGGGTTCAATTCCGGTCCAGCAGGTAATACACATCCATGAAAATTTGACAACAGTGTTGATTTTCCTCCACATGTGGAGAACTTGCTGTTTTCTTGTTTGTACTGGCTCAGAGACAGTCCAGGAAAACTGGTTAGGTGAATCTGCCACTGTATATAGCTGACATATTGTTGAGAAACAGTCTTTAACACAGACACTTATCTGTTGTAAACTTATAGATAAATGGCTGCAAATTGTCTAGAATGCTGTATACTGTGATAGCTCTTGTTAAATTTTGACTTATTATTTGCTGTTGTCTTATTTAACTTGGTTTGTATACCAGTGTTTTTTGGCTAAAATATATGGAGATATTAGGCCCCTTACCCCTCTCTGCAGAGTATATATTTCCCCCCAAATATTTCTAAATTTTCCCCAAGGAGTCTTGCTAAAAAAAAATCCACATAAATAAAGTCAATTGTGTTGATAAATGAATGCAGAATGGATTGAAATATTATGTTTTGACCTCCCATGCTTAAAATACCACCAATAAACTATCATACTAGACTTTTAAGGAGAATTTAACAATAAGTGACATTCCCCTTTCAATTTTTCGGCGCGTTAAATTTTCCCCCTCCTCTGGGCCCGGACCCCTTTCCCCCAAAAGACAAAAAAAACACTGTATACAGTTTTATTTTAAAATCTGTGCAATATTTAAAGTTATAGCAGTGATGACAGGTTTGATCAGCATTTTATATAATTTCTCCAACACAGTTTTCTCCATTTTAGATAAAGGCTTGATTTTTTATTATCTAGCTGCAGGTAGTAATTTATAAGAAAAACAATTATGTTGGTTTATATCTTTTTAAATGTTATTTCAGTTTACAAAAAAAATGTATTAATTATTAAATATCCATTGTTTGCCCCTTTATGGCGATTGGGGTTATAGATTTGCTTTTGTCCATCTTGAGACATACATCTCAGATGATTCTCAGAAATAGCCACTTGCCAAAGTTTCACTGTCAAGATTGCTGTTTAACAACAGACTGTTTGCTCTTGATTAAGATAATTGCTATTTTAGATGTGTGTTGTGTTAAAGTCTTAAAATGGTCTTACTTAATTCATCAAAAAGTCATGTGATAACAGTCACATTGTGCATGATACATTTAATGTTTAGATGTGACCAGTAATCTAGCAGAATTATGACCCTTTGATTATATAAAATCAGCTATTAGTGCAAGAACTTATTAAGTACACAAGCATGCAGTTGTGTATAAAAATATTACCAGATTCAGTGAATTACATTATGGCCCCTAAATCAAAAAGGTTGTGCATTAGTAAAGGTTGAACAAAGTTACAATATTTCCACAATGTTTGCTGGTTGTCTGGGTTACTTTTTTCACATGTAACAAATAAGTACTTAAGGGCTTTTTGAAAAATCACTTTTTGGAAACACATAATGTCATGTCCTGTTTGTAATTTGAATTTGCTGTTTTGTAAGCTCTTGTTATTATGTCTCTCATATTATAAATGATTAAAATTCAGTTCATGTCGTTGTTTATGTACACTATTAAGTGTAACACATGCTTTTGTGGTATAGTAAAATAAAGACAAACCTCACATTCATTTTCATTTATTGTTTTACAGTTGCAGATTGACATACTTGTACTATTGTAATATTGGTACATGTATGTCAGAAAGTAGATAGGCAAAAGAAATAAATATTGTGTGATCCAAGAAACATTTAATTGAATAATGGTTGCTTTCAAGTGTTTTGAAAATCCATCCAAATTAATCCATCCAAATTTCAATGATGACATTATAACTTTAACTTATGCATTAAAATGGCGTACTTGGATAACTGAAGCACATATATTCATTATATTTAACCTCATTGAACAAAGTCATGATTTGAACAAAATTCTACATATTTTTGTAAAATTGGCATGGCTTTAGCAGGGTTATGAGTATATACTCAGACTGCAATACATGTAATGATAATCATAGCTTGTATCTATTTTGGGATTCGAACCTATGCTGCAAGCTGCCATCACCAAGCAATATGAAGAATACAAGGATTAAACCACTGGCCTATGTCAATAAAAAGGCAAGGATTACACCACCAGTACTAGCTATGTCAATAAAAAGGCAAGGATTACACCACCAGTACTAGCTATGTCAATAAAAAGGCAAGGATTACACCACTCCCCTATGTCAATAAAAAGGCAAGGATTACACCACTCCCCTATGTCAATAAAAAGGCAAGGATTACACCACCAGTACTAGCTATGTCAATAAAAAGGCAGGGATTACACCACTCCCCTATGTCAATAAAAAGGCAAGGATTACACCACCAGTACTAGCTATGTCAATAAAAAGGCAAGGATTACACCACTCCCCTATGTCAATAAAAAGGCAAGGATTACACCACCAGTACTAGCTATGTCAATAAAAAGGCAAGGATTACACCACTCCCCTATGTCAATAAAAAGGCAAGGATTACACCACCAGTACTAGCTATGTCAATAAAAAGGCAGGGATTACACCACTCCCCTACGTCAATAAAAAGGCAAGGATTACACCACCACCAGTACTAGCTATGTCAATAAAAAGGCAAGGATTACACCACTCCCCTATGTCAATAAAAAGGCAGGGATTACACCACTCCCCTATGTCAATAAAAAGGCAAGGATTACACCACTCCCCTATGTCAATAAAAAGGCAAGGATTACACCACTCCCCTATGTCAATAAAAAGGCAAGAATTACACCACTCGTCTATATCCCGTCGAACTTGTGTATTATAACCAGTTCAGTCGACCCACAAATGGCACAATATGTATATGGATCTATACATGCACATACATGTGTATCGTGACTGTATACGCACTTGAATACATTATGATATTTGAACCTGTCAGAGGCGTATAGCCAGGCTTGAGTTGATGCTACGCATGGTTTTGGGCCCTCATGGAAATTTGGCCATAGTTTTGCTTTTCAAATTAATGTTACGCATGTGCGCATGTCCGTATCGATGGCTATGCCCCTGCCTGTTGGAGCGCATGTAGTCCGACAAAATTATAAAGCTTTGTGTGTTCATTGAGCGAATGAAAAATAGCTCTTGTGGCATGTATACACGTAGGTGTCTGAATTAGCGACACCCACATCTGATGATACTTTTATTTAAATAATATCATCGGTAATGTTCTGATGGGAGGATCATTTCATTGTGTGCAGACAGATTTTAATGGTACATGTGTGACTGGTAAAAATATTAGCCTTGGAAGAGTTGAGTTATCCTGCAGCTTGCTCAACAACTGACAAATGCGTGTTTTCAGTACAAATATCTTCACATCTACTTATTTACTTTTTATTGGTGTGTTGATCGATCCATAACCATACTAATCATTGGCACCATGGGCATTGAATTATGCACTTGTCAACATTATCCCCCAGAGGGGGTGGGGGTTATATAGGGGAATTAGGGGAATTCCTTGGAGTACGTGTCCCCGGTCCATAAACTACGGACCAAGTATAATTCCCACTACATGTGACGACAAGTGTTTATAAAATTCCCGTGCATCGGGAAAGCCTCTATGTCTAGTTCCCCGTGCACCCCCCTTCTAAGAGAAAACATTGATAAGTGCATTGGCTTGTTTAAAATGGACAGAAATTGGATCTACATGTACTGTAGGCCTACTAGAAATCTAGCTGCCATGATACATAGAACAAAAGTCTTTTATTCAATAGATCGGAATTTAGTATGAAAAACAGAAGTTTTTCAATAGATCTACTAATAATTTACTGCATAATTTAATTACATTCACAGGGTAGAAATCTACCGTACTTTAGTCTAACAGATTGACCAAACACAGCGCTATCCGAACATTGGTCAAGTTACTCTACGCACGTAATTCTACGCGAAAACTTCACAATATGAGTGTGAAAACTGCCGTATGTATTCACAATTAATCAAATGATAATCTTTATAGCATTGATAACCCGAAAATAGTTGCCCGTAGCGACAAAAAGGTTAAAAACGTCCGTAATAAAAACAGACTGTTTGACAATTAACAAAAGTGTGCGTCAATTTCAACTTCCGTTACTATTTTAAGAACGGGAAATACCTAGTTTGCCTGGCAACGAGTTTAAGGATAACCTTAAGGGAAAATAATAATTTGCATATATATAAGGAATTCCTTAGGGAAGTATTTCCTTAAATGAAGATAAGGAATTCATTAAGGTTAAGAAATTCCTTATCCTCATCTGAGGAAAATAATTTAAGGATAAGGATAACCTTAAGAAAAACCTTAAGATTCTTTGTGAATACCGCCCCAGAGCACATGATTAGGATCGTCAACATTTCTACGTCCAAAATAAACACAAAGTAACAGCAACAATGATGTGAACAAGAGAGTTAAGGACTAATCAAATCTCAATGTCAGGTTGGACAAGGTGATGATCCAAGATGTTTATTTGCTGTCCGTTAAATTTAATAAACACTCCATCTAAAAATGATCTTATTGCATGTTGCTATAATGAAACTAGTTTAATATATTACAGAATCAATCAACAGTTCCTATAGCAATATTAGAATTAAAAGTGAAAGTTTTGAAATGTTTCAACAAAAGCAGTTTTTTATAAAGTCAACCTCTACAAGATAACCCTCAGTGGTTCCCATGATGTTAACAAATACCTATTTTCCCCCTAAATTATAGGGCACATAGTCCCCCCCAATTAGCACCGAAGCCATACACTGGAACAAAGCAACATCTTGTAGGGTCAAATATTTAATCTCCAACAAACAAAGAAAAAAGGGTTTTATAGCCCCAATTATTTATTTTTCTAGAAAACAAAAAAGTTCATGACACTTGACAAGAAATGGAAGATATCTATCATCTTACAAAACTACCTACCTCACAGACATAATGAGTTAACCATACTACTGTAAACAAATTTACTTTCGGGAACACTAACATTTACGTTTTGTTGATCGTCGGCATATTCGTGACTGCAAATTTTCGCTTTTTTAAGTTTCCCACAATGTTCATATTAATGTTTTTAGCAGTTTGGCGGTGACCTATATATATAAATTTCTCAAAATTCTACTTCTTGTGAACTCTGCAAAATTAAATCAAGCAAAATAATTTCTTGGTTTACAGTATACAGTTTCCGACATACAGACCAGTTAATGCAAGTTTTACTGACAATTTAATCAGCACCAATTGACAGAAATGTTATATATGTTTCCCTCCACAGAATGTAGGATTGTAAAGTGTTATGGATACTATAAGTACTTGATGGGCAGCTGTTCCAACCAGCCAGTGTGAGATATCCTTTCCACCATTAAGCTTTTTTTAAGGCCTACGTGAAATTCACATGAACCCAATATTCCGTCCCTGAGACATTATTGACTTACAGCACTGAGATAAACTTGATACATCCGGATGCTACACACCCGACCGAAGTGAAGGAGTTTTCAAAGGAATAAAGTATCACACCCAATATAATAATTATAAAGTACATGATATAAATGCATATATAGTGCCCCAAGGATAATGTGACATTAACAAACATGAATCGGTTTGGTCAGCTGTTGCAAAATTGTCTCAAAACATCACTGATAAATCGTGCACATCTGAATATTCCACCTTTGTGGAATATACCAAATGTTCCAGCCTTTCTCATTATCCTGCCTTTCTCATTATCCGGACACACTTATAATATCTGCACTACGTATTTCTGAGAAGGATACATTTTTGTTGTCTTCCAATGGAATTTATGGAGCAGGAAACAGGAAATACAAAGACTTATGAAAAATATCAAAGTTTGACACTTATAATGTGTTCCTTATAATCCAAGTGTTTTGTTACTTAAAAAAACTCCACCTGGGGGCTCTTAAAGCAGGATATTAATTATGACAGGAGATATCACCTTTTATTTAGCACAGAGCGTATACAAAGGAAAGAGGGAAGATTAAATATTATAAGAGAACAGAAGAAGAATCTTATACACTCAAAGAAAATTAATTATTGTATCACTTATGATTCAGTATTGATTATAATATCAAAATTATTGTTTATGACTGTTTACACCCGAATATCTGCTTCGGGTGTTAATATGCTTACTTGTACTTGTGTAATTTAAATTATGTATTGTTGTAAATATTGTCATTGCATAAACTTGTAGATATATTTCTATTGTTATTGTGGACCATAATGAAAATTGGTTTGCCAATTATGTTATCCACAGAAAATAAAGACGTTATTGTTATTATTATTATTATTGATTTCTTCAGTTTATTAAGATAACCATGACAACAAAACAGTTCATGGTTCCATATGCTCTGTTTGTTTGTTTGTTTATTTGTTTGTGTTTGTTTGTTTGTTTGTTTGGCCACGTTTCTCAACAAAATTTAAGTCAAATTCCATATTAAGGGGTCAGTTCTTATATTTACAAAAATTTAAACAAAGTTTTGAATTCTGATAATTCATATTTTTAACCCTTTACTCCATAGACACACCACTGAGCTATAGTATCGCAGCATTCTGATAAGACTTCAATTACATTCTGTACCCAATATTCATACTGGTTTATATCCTAATTGGCCATTAACACCCAAAAGGCACCTATATGGACATCTGGAGATCAAAGCCTCCGAATGGGATAGCAGAAGTGACCTATCAAATGTAAGAGTCATCTGCTTTCTGCGAATGAAGTAAAAAATTTAATGCATGAATCTGAATTAATTAAAATCTAGACAATGTTGAAGCATCAGAACACCAATCCATGGAGTAAAGGGTTAAAATAAACAGAAACATACGGAGCATGTCTTAATGTTGTTACAGATGGACACACAATGTAACAACAACCATCTGCTAGATCGGGAAGGAAATGACTACAATATTTGACTTACCTGTAATCGAGTAGTCGCTCCAGTAGATGGGTGACGGAGATGATAAACTGCGGTCCATTCTCTTGTAGCGAGGGTTCTGACTGAACACGTTCCAATAGTCTGGAGAAGAATTTCATTGTTATAAGAATGTATCACAAAGTTCCAGATAGAACCTTACATAAATACATGTACATACCACATCATTCTAATTTTCCCTCGTTATTATATTGGCCAAGCGGATTTTGACAAGAAACTTAGAAGAACACACATTCAGGCAACATGACACAGTTATATCACCACACATTTGCATTTATCTAGCTTCAAGTAAAATCAATGTGCTTTAATTCACATCTGTTCCTATTTTTCACAATTAACATTCTTATGACTTCAAATTGTTTAAAAATGATCATATAAAAGTGCAATTTCTGAAGATTCTGAAGATACAAAAGTGCAATTTTGAAGACCAATACTTCAAATGCTGGCTAATTTTAATATGAACACATTAGTCATGAATCTATTGTTAATGATAATCCATGGTACACTTGAAATCCATTTCCATCAATGTTTAAATAATTCACAAACACAGTAGTTTTCAGATCCATGCAATTAATAAATTAATTGTCTTATTGTTATCAATTAAAACCTGAAGTTCCACTCAGCTCATATAAGTATAAATGGTACATAGTATATGATGTACCAATGCAAGATTCACTTCCAACTAACAGTACTATAACTGCCCATCATCAAATTGCAGTGATTTTGTCAATTAACAGGTATTCCACATTTACACTGGTCAGACTGGTTGATTCTGTCAGGAATCCCTCCATGATTTCACATACACCAAAATACTACACCAAACTTCCAATATCACTTTGCACAATAAACTCTGATAAAACAACACCAAAATACTACAACAATTTCAAATATCACTTCCCACAATAAACTATCAGACCCAATCAAGCCTTCCTTCTAACAAGAACTCAACAGTAAGAAAATATAAACAATAGCTCTTTAAGTCTGATCAAGCCTTCCTTCTAAGTAACTTCAACTCAACACTAAGAAATATAAACCATAGCAGCTTTGTTTAAGTCAGAGTTTTCACAATTTATTTCAAAGAATTTCACACACCACACAGGAAGATATTATTTCAGATCCGTGATTTGTGGTGATGGAAGTGTCAGTGAGGGAAACATCTTCTAGAGAGAGCACCCAGTCAATATCCACTACAACACGATCATTACTTTACCATTTAACACCATTTTGTAGTAAAAACAGAATTTTTTTTTAAAAATCCACTAAATTTCTTTCCAGTATTTCATAGATCCAGTAAATAAATATTCACCAGAAAATATACTATCATAGTATGCTTGTATTTATTTCTACAAACACACCTTGCTTAGTAAACTATCAATCCTAATTGTTTGAAATTAATCCACTGACTAACACAAGAGAACTTGATCAAACAAGAATTTATCAGACCCAAGAGTCTATCTAATAGTACCAGTACCGTCAGGATGATATTGGTAGCATCTGTGCCTCACTGGAATTGCCTCCAGTTAAAATTGCACTAACAACAAACAAACCAATAGAACAAACACTAGAACTAACACTTCAAGGTGCTTTAATCCAGGAGAGTCCCACCAATTATTCCCAGCACCTATCAGAAACTTCCTGGAAATAGCACAATTACCAATTTAAACCATTCTTTTATAACAACACTTTCCCACAATAAACCATTTACTGTAGTTATAACCAAACTTTCACACCATGAACCATTAAATTTGAACAACATTTTCACACAATGAATTTAAATACTTCAACAACATATCAAACAGATAAACCAAATATTAAAGCTATAGAACAAATTTAAACAAGAGGTATATCACTATAAAAGGTGACAAATTACTATAATCCCTAAATATTTCCTGATACATTTATGTTATCTTTCAAGCCTGTGAAACATTATTGAAATACCCCCATTATATTGTTACTCAGAAATAGTGGAATTAAAGTGTGAAGGGCAGTAACTCAGAAATTGATCAATCCATTAACAAGCTGCCAATAATTGTATATACACCTCTAGAGATGGTATAATTAAGAAATAGTTCACATCACTGAGGGCCCTATGGCATTATATGGACTGGCTAGTCAGCCTAAGTTGCGTATATGGACCGAAGCGAAGCTGAGGTCTATATACACAACGCGGGCTGTTTAACCAGTCCATATAATAACATTGGGCCCGAAGTGATGTGAGCTATTTCTTATATTATACCGACCATTAAATTTCGATATTAGAGGGCTACTTTCGTAACTAGATCTAGATTCTGATAAGAAAACATTACATACATTTTAGGGGTTTAAGTTGTTTATGTGCTAAAGAACTTCATAGATCTATCATTATAGGGAGGCCTAACATCTATTTTGTTCTGTCTGTATATCCACCGAAATAACCCAGAAATGTGAAAACCCGTGTTGCAATAATAAATCAGTAGACAACTTTAAAGTTGTTTCAAGTATAAATCTCCATCCCTGGAACTTTTTATCATAAATGCACATGAATTGATCCATGCAATTACTGTTGGCAGGACATAACTCTAATTTAAACAAAATAAACGTTACAAAAAGAAAAGTTCGCGCAACGTCATGCTCAATAGTAGCCTCACAGTATCCATGACGTCATGCAATAAACAAGACGTTAATTTCAGCAGCCGGTCAATATTATTTTGCCGGTCCATATTTTTTATAATATTGACCGGCTGCTGTATTTGGAACATGCAATTCAGTCAGTCTATCGCTGGATATATGGGCCAATTAGAATAACAAAGAAACAGTTGCATGAAATTAGGGTGAGGTATAATGAGTCTAGCGAAGTGTCATTGACGTAATAATAATGATAATAATGACTGTATTTTAAGAGGCAACCCAGTTTGGCAAGCCCAGTCTTCTCTGTGACCCTCTATGGCAAAAACATGGGTACAGAAAAAGAATGGCATAAACAATTAACAGTCAGAAGAATACAAAACAAAAAAATATAACAATATTTTAAGTAGATTTTCAACCTGTTGTTTTTCCATTAAATATTAATTTGAACAGACCTTAAGGAGACATCACATGGAATAATTCTGATGGACAAACGAACAAACCAACCAACCAACCGATTAACTGACAGACAGAATGAACAGCCAACCTCAAGCATGATTTGGTATCTGAAGGTATACCGGTACGTAGATGGAATAGTTTTCAAGGTTTCACAGTGATATATAGATATGTTGCTTTTATCCCCATAAACAACAAAGTGAGGAGATTACATGTCAGAGATAAGACATTAATGAAGCCTCTTCAAAATTCAATGAAAATAAAACAATCAAATGAAATCTCAAGAAAGCGTACTGGCTGGTGAGCAGTATCAGACATTTATTGTCTGTTTTCTTACTTTTTCTAGAATATGATGTGGTTTTGAAGAATAAGTAAGCCTTTAAATAATCCTGAACTTGTTTGTTTCATTGCGCATTTTTCATAAACAGTTGATCTTTTCGTAAACAGTTGATCCCCCTAGCATTTTCGTAAACAGTTGATTCCCCAAGCAAAAGAGGTGAAGATTATCATTGTATTTCTGTACATGTATTTCTAGATATTTTATTTTTATTTACGTAAATTGTAAATGCTTTGCAACACACTAGTGGCTTTGATGTGGTTCTTTAATTATATTCTTCACTTTAACTGAAGAGCTAACTGAAATACAACAAAAATATCAAATATCGGATACTGCTCGCGGTCGGAAACTACTTGCCAGCAATGCAGTACAGGAGCACAACCAATGACATCAAAAGTGGTTACCGGTAGAAGTTACCAAGTAAATTGCTTGTTTTACGCACAGATTTCAATTTTCATAACCTAGGTTTTGCTGGAACCTGAACTATGAATCAGTACTTACAACTTGATATTTTGCAAAAAACTGACAGCTTCTCAACATATAGGGCCAAAAATGAAATATTGTTTTTTTCCCCTTTCCTACCTGCCTGAGCGAAGTCCCCTACACAAAATATTTTTTCACCCTCTGAAAAAAAATAATACTCTCGTTGCGATGGATAACATCAGAAATGAGGTGACGAGATTGATTAATATATGTTGGAAAAACTTGTTTCACAATCAAATTGGTACAAACTATTCATGCGTTAACTTCCTTTCAGAAAACTATACGGAAATAAAAAATCTTCACTAACATGCCAACAATCACATATGTTCCACATTAAACTACAAAATCACCTAAAATAAACCAGACATCCAGCATTTCAAATAAAAAAATGATCTTAAAATGTTCAAATATCAACAAAATGTCTTCCAGGTATAGACCAATGTGGAATAAACATAAACTTTCTCTGTTTTTCTTGTTAAGTTGACAGAACTTGGAGAGAGAAGTGGTAAACAATGAAACCCAGTGAGAGAAGTGTAAGTACAATGTGCATGGTCTGTTTTATGGGTACTGTTTTATCAAAGCACTTACGGAAATATTAAAAGTAACGCTCAAATTTAAATATTTTATAATTCTTTTACAGCTACAATGTGGGATACATCGAGTAGCGATACCAATAATGATTCAGTTAATCAACTCCTGCAGACCGTATCTGTCCTGATTTTACAGTTGTTAAAGAATTATAAAGAATTTAAATTTGAACATAAGTTTACGATTTCTGTATTTGCTTTGATAAAACAGTACCATGGTGTTTAACATTTAAGGGTGAGCTGAGATATAATTTTTCAACTGTCTGATCCTTGATACATTGGAACACTTTGTGCTCCGCTCTTGTGCTGATCCTGTAAAGGGCTGCCTAAATCCATGAAATTGCTGATCGTCGGCATATTCACGACTACAAATTTTCACCTTTTTAGGTTTCCTGCATGTCAATCTTAATGTTTTTAGCACTTTCGTGGTGACTTAATTTCGCAAAATTCTACCATTCACAAACTCTGTGCAATTTACTTCCCAAAAAAAATTCCTTGGTTTACAGTACTTCAGGTATCATGAAACAAGTCACTCTGGACCCCTTATTCCAGATGGTACCACTCCTCACTTAAGCTCCCATAAATATTCAATCACCCATCCTAGATTTCATTCCTCATAAACTTTTGCCAGCCCAGATATTAGCAACCTGATTCTAACTTCTTTAAAGTACAACTTATTTAAGATTTTTGCACAGAATAAAGAGTTGACTACCATAGTCTAGAGATATAAACCTGATCAGGGGTGGTATTCAATATTGATCTTACTTGACTTAAGGATAAGGACAACCAATCAGATCACACCATATTAAACTCTTGGTCAGTAACAGGCGATATGATTGGCTATCCTTATTCTCAAATTAAATAAGATCAATATTGAATACCACCCCTGGACTTTATTGCATGAAATATAACATGTACATGCTTCTTAGGAGATTTTCTGGAAGAACATTGTGCTATATCAGTCTTTTATCAAAATGTTTGTTCCCCGACCCTCTCTCACCTATGACAGGGACATTAAAAGGGCTATGTGACATAGCTGAAAAAAAAGTTTCTACTTCTGTATGTATTAAAAATAACACTTCTCCAAATTCCAAATACAGCTGATGTACTGGTATAAATAGCTGAAATTAAACATAGTGCCAATGTTACCTAAGGTTATCTGAGCTGGGTGAATTCACAACACACGAAAACAATTTGAGGAGCCAGGAAAATGGCAATTAGACAATAAAGAAAGTGGCTGTAAAAGATAATTGATTGTTGTTGTTTGCTGATTTATAATTCTCTAAACATTGAACATACAAACTTCATATAGAGAAAAAAGTTAAGCAAGGTCAAATTTATTAACACTTTTTTTAAGGTAAAACTTGAAATTTTATTCCAAAAGTATAATATATAACTAGTAAACAAATGCATTTCTACAAGTATCACCGTTGTGCCATCCATCTGACATTATTTGGAAAAAAATTGTTTTCTTCATAATTTTAATCTTCATATATCATTAATCTTACTCAATTCGTCACTTTTCACTTTTTATTAAAGCCAACAGGAAATTATTATTAGGGATACCTTTGAAAGTTACAGCTACTGGTATATATACCTGGAAGGTTGTCACAGTCATAATTGTAAAAGGAAGTTGTCAAAGATCAACCTGAGTGTTTGAGTGTTAAAGGAAGTCAGAGTTCACACCTTGCATCAAAGACTGACTGTATCAGGGCTCTCATTTCACCATTTTTGCAGCCGAATATAAGCCCCATTCCCCTCCTAAATGAATATACATTTTCCCCCTATTTTCTGAAAAAAAATCCCTTATTTTGAAAATCAATGAAGAGCCTTTGTAAATGCTGTTCAGCAGTTGTTGTAGCTGTTGTTATAGCTTGAAATTGGCTTTTTGTTCAGTTAATATGTATAACTCTAATAATAGTATTGATATTTACAAAAGACAAAATTCCCCTTTTTCTTCAAAACAACGCGAATTTCCCCTACCTGAGGGTCCCTGGCCCCAGTCCCAAAAGTGTAGTGAGAGCCCTGCTGTATTATCACAGGAATTTGAAATTCTATCCACAAAATATCAAAGCATATCCATTAAAAATCGCTCTTCACATAAAAGGTCATATATATATAAGAGACTGAGTACAACACTCTCCTCCTCCAAAACAGAAATCCTGTATCCAGTGCTAAAGCCTAGGTTCCACTGAGCACTTTTTGCCTTCAAGGGCTATGCACTCCCGATTTAAATGAATGAGCTATCAGGACATCGGGAACAGGTTCCTTGTTGGCCAGGGAAGCTTAGGGGAAGTCATGAGATAGTGTATGGTATCGCAAGGAATGTTGATGAATCTGGTGGTATCTAAAGAAATCGGGAGAACATCCCCGATATGGAATTCCTCAGTGAGACCTAGGCTTTAAATAAAGGATGCAAGCGATCATGTACAGTAAACAAAGACAAATTAAATGTATCCCGTTCAATCGACGATCTTCACATTGCTTGATTTTATTAGAATTATTTGTGATATACTTCAAAAAGTTCAATATCAAACATTGTTGGTTCAATATGCTGACATTACAGACCAATAGAGAACTAATGTTGTAAGATAGAGAAATATAATTTGTTTTATTGCCTTAATGCAAACAGAATAATTTCAAAAACATTCACAATTTCTTTTTCATATGCATGACTGTTTAAGCTGTTATTCAATAAGAAACTGTAGTTTCATATAAATGTCATTCATATTTCATCAAGTGGTTTCTATGAGTAAATAGCATTGAAAGTCATTAGGAACTCAGTTTTCTATGTTCTGCGTGTTGTATTAACCCATAGTTCCATCCCCACACCAGATCCCTACTTCACCCTACTTAAATATTAAGTATACTCTTAGTTTCAAAGCACTACTAAATGTCAACCTTTTCTAGTATGTAAAACACACACCATGGGGTTACTCTGATTCAGTATGTAAAACACACACCCTGGGGTTAACTGATCTTGTCTATACAAACATCGTTCTGACAGACAGGAAGTGTGGGAAGTTCACTTTTTTCAAGCAAGCATAACATGGCAGACTCAGCACTGGACTAATGTTTCAAAATAAATTGTCTTGCTCATTTCTAGGTATCATCTTTCTTCACAATACATCAGTATATCAAAGACCAGACATGCATGCCAGAGGATGTACTCTGCAAAGCGTTCTATAGAAAGTCAGCCACCTTAATAGATGATAAACATATTAAGGAAGGTGAAACAAAAGATAACATGTCAGCCATCAGAAATAACCTTGTAATAATTAGTATATTGATGCATAAAGGTCACTGTCAGGTTAATATCTCCAGACTGTGTGTGTTCTCAGAAACATTGAGGTAATAAAAGTAGTTCTCTATCGAAACATTACTTCTATCTATGGTTACTGGCCAATGCCTCTCTTGAGTATTATTACTTTCATGCTATCTGAAAGTTCTAACCAACTGACAAGACCATAAAATAACTATAGAATACCAGAGGGCCATGAATGCCCATGATGAACCTATACCTCACACCTGAGTACATTGACAATGATAGCCATACACTTTTGACTGTCAATTTATTTGTAATGAATTCATTGATAGACAGTGAGAACTTCACACCAAAACTCATTGTTCTGGGGCAGCTATGGGAACTTATCTTTTGATATCTAACACATTGCACAGTGGCCTTGCTAGCAGACAATTCGGTGAATGGATTTTTCTAGGCAGCTGCTATACAAATACTTCAATATTGTTCTTCGGGGCAAATTGACATAACAAATAGACAAACACATAGATGATAGACAAACAAACACAAGGTCACGGTAAACTGCTAGCAGGCTATTTCCCGCCCTATTGTTATTTTCCCTGCACTTAGCTATCGCACTCAGAGCTTGGAACTTCTAAATCCAAACAAAAAATGGCAGAACAAATTGGCCACTGAATCTATCAACTAAACAAACAGTGTTTACACTACAGATAATAGTTTATACTGGAATTTGTGTGAAACGTAAACAATAGAGCATCATTTATAGAAGCTGGTATATAAACTATGAACAACAAGGAACAAGCTATCCTTCTAAACCAGACAACAACAAGAAACAAGCTATCCTTCCATCCAGACAACAACAAGAAACAAGCTATCCTTCCATCCAGACAACAACAAGAAACAAGCTATCCTTCTAAACCAGACAACAACAAGAAACAAGCTATCCTTCCATCCAGACAACAACAAGAAACAAGCTATCCTTCCATCCAGACAACAACAAGGAACAAGCTATCCTTCCATCCAGACAATCTATACACATCCAAGTGTCAGCAAGTATATTACAGAAAATAACTCACAGAAAGTTTATCTTAAACTAACAAATAAAATATATACCGAGATCATCTGAAACAGAAAAGCAACTTTTGATGATGTACAAATTATAGGCAGCAATGAGACTTTAAACTTTATAACACCAAATACATGTACTATCCACACTTGTTGTGTCAAATTTTCATATGTTCCTTAAAGTCAAGGTTTTTAATTGAGTTCTCTGATGTTTTTCGCTTGGGATGTTAATGTCCAATTTTTTCATTAGTATGTTTTCAACAGGACAATAAACAATTTGAGATGACAGAAGTAAATTGGCTATAAATGCAAACAAAAACTAAAAGGTTTTTGAGACAAAACATATGTCTCCCACAAAGGGCAATAACTTTGGTAATATTAATCTGATTCCTGATAACATGATGTACTACCAAGCTATAGTTCACCTGAGATAACGCTAGCCTTTGTTTACAAATAAAAATGAACATTAAATGCATTTTCGATGTTCGTTTTTGTTAGTTTATACTAATTTATTTAAGGTCGATTGTGAAACAAGTTTTTCCAACTTATATTAATCACTCTCGACACCTCATTCCTGATGTTATCCATCGCCACGAGGGTATGAGAGAAGAGAAGCCAGTTTCCCCTTTATGCTGTTTTTGTTGAATTTTGCGCATATTCATTTTTAATGATATACTCTTTAAATCTACACTGATAACAAGCAGTTAGTCGACTGTGCAGTGTTTATAATATGCTTTGTTTGTTTATTGATAAGGCTAGAGTTATCTCTGGTGAACTATAGGTGGATATAACTCTAGCGCGATAAATTGCAATACAAAAACAAACACAAAATCCGCTATATTTATCGTTTCTGAATATTTAGGAGCATGAAAACTTTATATGTTGTGCCAAATGTTTGAATGCTTTCATTGGTATGCGTTACGGTCCTTGATTTTAATCCATAACAAAAATATAGGCAATATTGTGTTTGTTTTTGTACTGCAATTTATCGCGTTGGAGTTATAACTCTAGCCTTATCAATAAACAAACAAAGCAAATTATAAACACTGCACAGTCGACTGGCCGCCAGTTATGTCACTGTATATTAAAAGAGTATATCATTAAAAGTGTATATGCACACGATTGAACAAAAATGGATATCGAAAATGTATTTAATTTTCATTTTTATTTGTAAACAAAGGCTACTGTTGTCTCCGGCGATCTATACCAACAATTTATGTAAAGTTTTATTAGAATCCAGCCAGTGGTTATAACGAGAGCAAAAACATACAAACTGTGACATTCATCCAGCACAAAATAAATATGTCTACCTTACTATATATTGGAGTAATAGATGTAGTAATGGAGTAATTATCTTCAAAATTAGTAGGACCAGTGCCAAAAAGCAGGCCTTTAAATGTATAATCAGGTGCATGAGTGCCAAAAAGCAGGCCTTTAAATGTATAATCAGGTAACAACTAGGGGCAAGTGACTCTTACCTGCTGTCGGACCTTCTCCTCAGTTTCTTGTCAGCTGTCTGACATTTACTGCAACAACAGTCTGTACCACAGAACACAGCTGATGTCCTTCTGTATTGTAAACTTTTAAGACGACCCATACTTTAGAAACAACCCCTCACAATCACATCTTTAAGTTCTAATGTAATCCATGTTAAATATTACACATCCAATAAATTTCACAGTACCAGTAACTTCACAGTTATCACAGTATGTCATATGTGTTGAATTGTATAATCTCCCAAAAAGTCATACAGCGATTGGAAATCAGATGTTTTTGCTCCCAATAAGTCATACAGTGACCGAAAATCACAGATGATTTTGCTCCCAATAAGTCATACAAGATGATTTATATAGCCTCACAAGAAATGATACAGTGATTAGATTTATACACTGAGTAACTTCATACCTGTCTAGTGACCACTTGTTCAATTCAGTTTCACTAACGGGTCAAATTTTGTCAACTTTTCATGTCTAACACAATCTGGTGGTATGAGATTTGTCAAGAACAAATACTGTAGGATGTAACTGTTGATAATCACTTGTTTAACTTATAGACTTTCCACAGTCTTCAAAAATCTTAGTTAATATAGCCAGCATGATATAACAGAGAGTTAATTTATGACATGATAATCCAACATAACCTGTTCACTGATATTAACAGTTTCTGGTATCATGGAAGATCATCTCTCCTAGCCAAACACAGACGGAAGTATCAGTGTTTTATATGCACACATAGTAAGGCAATGATTTAACAACCTAGCAATGCCTTTTAACCCTTATTGACACAAAACTGTATCAGGATGGGCTCAATGGTCAACAAACATATGCGAAAAATCACTATTTGTATTTGTACATCAAATCTTCCTTCATGAACATAATGTCAGCAATATGTTCCACTGAATGTCAAATTCACTGAACGTCACTAATAAGAAACAAAACAAAGTTTCAGTAACAATATTTTCCAATGTTTCATAGATAACTCACCACTTTCAGAGCCGACTTCACACTTATAACATATGACACAAATTATTGTATCAGTCAGTGGTCCTGTATATCATTACTGAGATCTGTCGCATGATCTTATGGAAAATCTAAACATACAAAATAATCTCAAAACAATCTCAGACTACACAAGAAATAGCATTAAGCGTAAACAATTATTTCATCATAAACTTCCAATATTCCACTATTAAACTAAAGCTCCAGGCTCTATAGAACTGAACCAGCACTTTACGACCAAACAATGTATTTTTCACAAGAATGATGGTAGATCTTATTATACGCAGGAATTTCTCAGATTTTCACACAAAAACAGAGACATACATTATGACATCTGGTTATAGAAGAGAAAATAAACATTAACCCATTACTCCATGATAACACCTTTTTACATGCTTCATCAGTATACCAGCCTGGATCATCCATTTTTTCAAACAACCTGAGATGAAGTTTATATATATGTTTATCGCGGTTTAACATTTTTTGTCTTTTTTTCAGCTCTACTGGCGGCCCATTCACCTCAAAAATTTTCCTGGACTATGTTCTAACCAGTACAAACTTACCATTTAACATAGACCCAGCAACCTCTCCACATACTGATGAAATTCGATTATCTATGCTGAGCATTCCTTTATTTGCCATATTTGAACCCGGATCGCCAGGTTAGATGGAAAGCGCCCTAACCATTGAGCTACAAAGGCACACACCAGATACCGCAGGTAGATGTACATGCACCGGATACCACAGGTAGATGTACTAGGTGTTTATGGAATGATACCACAGGTAGTTGTACTAGGTGTTTATGGAGTGATACCACAGGTAGATGTACCAGGTGTTTATGGAGTAACAGGTTAATATTAGAGTTCACTGTGTCATACAAAAACTTTGGATACAAATTTTCTCCAACAAGTCTCTTAGATTTATAACCTTTGTTTGACGATACCAAATAAACCATGCAACATTAACAGTTGGCAAGGAGTACCATGTGTGCTAATTGTCCATATAAAATGCAGTCATTTCTTATACTGTAAACCAATTTACTTTCATGAATACTAACTTTCACGTTTGCTGATCGTCAGCATATTCGATTCGCAATTACAAACTTTCATGTTTTTAAGTCTCCTGCAATGTCCATATTAATGTTTTTAGCACTTCCCAGCGACTTAATTTTGCAAAATTCTACAACTCGCGAACTCTGCGAAACTAAATCGCATGAAATAATTTCTAGGTTTACAGTAGTATATCTGATGAAACATTCATTTTTTTCAAAAACTTCTACAACAAAACTACTTTCTCTCTCTCAATGAGCACATTTTCTTAAGGATAAGTCATCTGTTTTCATGGAAATTAGCAGAAAAAGCCATAATTCCAAAAAGCAGTATTTGTACCATAAACTTTACCAGACAGCTGCAAATAATGTAAACAGACCCCAGCATACTTAGGAACTGAGGGTTCATATAAATATTTATACAAATTGCAATTAAATGGTTCAAAACACAGTTACATGACAGTTAGCAGGTATCATTTAAAACAGTCGCTAATGTTAATGTATGTTTATTATAACCAAACCTATTATTTTTCATATACTCACAAATAAACAAGTCATTTTTGATTAACTCATTGATTGAATATGATTTAATTTCATACCTTACATCCTTAACAAAACCTATTTAAAATTTTGAATTAATTTTACGAATAAATTCATGTATTTATACAATTACATTGGACTTAAATTAATTAATTAACTGTTAATATTACATATTACACATCAATCTATGAATCAACAATGGTTTTTATCATTACTTCAAAAAAAATCACAAATATGATACCAGTAAACTGACCAAGATTAAAATTTCAAATGTTTCCTTTAACTCAAGATATTATTGTTTTTAATCATTTCCACTTATATTTTCAAATATCTTCAAGTGATTCACACCGTTGGTATCAACCAGTAGCCACGTATTCCAGAATTATCTTCCTGAATTTATCCAGGTTACTGCACGTAACACAAAAAAGGCATAGACAATTTAAAACTATGCCACCACCAACTTATAATACTAGCTCCCTTTTTAAAACTTTCAAATTTTCACTTATATCTCATTTCTAGCCATATTCCATGACAATAGTTTATATATAAATGTGCTAACTATCACACAATCCATTTAATGTTAAACATCACAGTAGCATAGTCTATCACATTCTACTACCAGTAATTTATCCTATTAACACTTATAAACTTTATCAGATCCAACAGAAAATTTTCATTCAAAATTAAACTCCTAGTGTCACTTCAAACAGTCCAACAAAGTTTGGAAAAGGGAATTTGAAAGTGTTCATTTTGAATAAATACAATAAATGCGTCCCTGTTTTTATTCAGTTAATACAGCCATACAATAGAAACCGTTTGAGCCATGAATAACTTTTCATAAATTAAGACGCCGGTTGTCTAGGTAATCGTTTTAACAAATTTACACTGTATTGTAAGAGGTAAACAGTATTATAACATTGATCCTAATAATTTTCAATACCAGGTAACATATCATCTTACACCCTCCCAATGCACAACAAAAACCGTGACCCCTATTGACAAGTGACTTAATTGATAAAAGCCACAAAAAAGGGGCTGTAAGAAGATAACAACCTGTCATAACATTCTTCGATTTGACTAGGATTTGAGTAACCCCTAACAACGACAGTGCCCTAATGGCTTTTCAAGGAAGTGTCAACCAAAGCAACGCTTACATTATCAATTAAATTACATATTTAAATTACATTATATAAAGGAATATTACAATACTTATTTCCCCAATAACTTTGGTACAAAAAGGATTATTTCTTAAAAGCAACAAACTTTAACAAAATTGATTCCAATGTATTGGTATTCAAAAATGCCTAGAGAGGCTAGAGACAGTCTGAATGACCTTATACTCCATACAATAGAGTCCTCAAATAGGGTCCATCAATATAATGATAACATTTAATTAAACACAACAAATAAAAACATTTAGTTCAAAATTTTAAAACATGTGTTTTTAACATAATTACATGCATAACAAACTTAGTAGTTGATTTTTTAGTTACCTGTATGCATGTAATTATGTTAAAAAAAACATGTTTTAAAATTTTGAACTACATATTTACATGTGTTGTGTTAAATCATAACTTAGTAGTTGATTGGATGAAATTATGGTCAAAATATAGGCAAATCCACATCTTATAAACAGCTTACCATGAACATGTTATAGGGCTCAGGTAAACTAATAACCACAGAACAAATACTGGTAGAGAAAGAATCCCCTTTTTTATTATAAACAGGAAGTTGAATTCTGACATGTTGACAGCTGTTGTCAATATTTTACTCCTATCTATGAAGTTCCAACATTGCATTGAACAATAATAAACTTATTAAACCTTAACATCTGTGAATAATTAAAAGCATATTTTTATAATCCAACCCGAATTATTCCCACTTCAAACAAGAAATATCACTCAAGTGAAAACTAATTTCAAAAACACCTCAATGTTTGGAGTATTTTTTGTTTTCATTTATAGACTATTAAACCCTCTACAGATAATGAAGTGTTAGGCAGAAACAGTATCGTCGACTTACAGTATAATTTTTATTTTATTTTATTTATACCCGATTTTCTGACTTACAGTGCAAATAACAAGATACTTGATTTTCTTACTTACAGTGCAAATAACAAGATACTTGATTTTCTGACTTACAGTGCAAATAACAAGATACTTGATTTTCTTACTTACAGAGCAAATAACAAGATACCAGATTTTCTGACATACAGTGGAAATAACAAGATACCCTATTTTCTGACATACAGTGCCGCCAAAAACAAGATACCCGATTTTCTGACTTACCGTGCAAACAACAAGATACCCGATTTTCTGATTAACAGTCCAAATAACAAGATACTAGATTTTCAGACTTACATTACAAACAACAAGATACCCGATTTTCTGATTTAGTCCAAATAACAAGATACTAGATTTTCAGACTTACATTAAAAATAACAGGATACCAGATTTTCAGACTTACATAACAAACAACAGGATACCAGATTTTCAGACTTACATAACAAGTAACAAGATACCAGATTTTCAGACTTTCAAAACAAACAACAAATTAACAAATAACAGGATACCAGTTTTTTTGCTTACATTACAAACAACAGGATACCAGATTTTCAGACTTACATAACAAATAACAGGATACCAGATTTGAAGACTTTCAAAACAAACAACAAATTAACAAATAACAGGATACCAGTTTTTTTGCTTACATTACAAACAACAGGATACCGGATTTTTTGCTAACATTACCAACAACAGGATACCGGATTTTCAGACTAACATTACCAACAACAGGATACCGGATTTTCAGACTTACATTACCAACAACAGGATACCGGATTTTCAGACTTACATTACCAACAACAGGATACCGGATTTTCAGACTTACATTACCAACAACAGGATACCGGATTTTCAGACTTACATTACCAACAACAGGATACCGGATTTTCAGACTTACATTACCAACAACAGGATACCGGATTTTTTGCTAACATTACCAACAACAGGATACCGGATTTTCAGACTTACATTACCAACAACAGGATACTGGATTTTCAGACTTACATTACCAACAACAGGATACCGGATTTTTTGCTTACATTACCAACAACAGGATACCGGATTTTCAGACTTACATTACCAACAACAGGATACCGGATTTTCAGACTTACATTACCAACAACAGGATACCGGATCTTTTGCTAACATTACAAACAACAGGATACCAGATTTTTTGCTTACATTACAAACAACAAGTCAAAAAACAACATGATAAAACATTTTTTGCTTACATTACAAACAATGTGATAAACACGGTATCAATTTCATTGGCTTACAACTTAAACAAGAAAATGGCCATAGTAATGGCCCTATATCACCTTAAATTATAGACAGGTCAGCTAACAAGAGCACCGTCTAAGGGTGCTTGACACTCAACTTTCTCGTACTCGTTAGTACCTCTGCTCATACCGCCATATTTGGTGATTACTGATATCCTTAAGCAAGTCTGATCGAGTGACAATAATACCTCAACTTTTTGTTGTTGAAGAGTCAAGCTAAATAAGGACTATATAATTATGTTCTACTTACATTGATCTGAACATGTCCTTATAGTCAGTATCACCCAGATGTTGCTGTGCCAGGTAATAGTCCAATCTTTCCATTAACTCTGCTTCCACCTGATGATACAATAAATACTTTTAACAACAAAACAAACATGGAACATTGTTTCAAAATTGGGGAAACAAATAAATCTTATTTCTCTATGATCAGGGAGTAACATGTACATCTCTTGAAAAATCCCAAACTGAGCTAAATCTCGGCTCAAATTGTTGCTCCTCATGGAGATTATTTTCATGTAGGACTGGAATAACATTCAGTGTCACAACACTAAAACATTGCATGGAGTTTATTCCTTTAAATTCTAGAGCTCAAACTTGAGATTTGGATGAAACTCTAAAATAAGGCTTAGATTTCTTTTTCAGAAACTTTGTGAGATTTGTGGCTGGAGAGGAGGACTGTCGAGCTGGCCCGGAAGCGTCTCAAATTGAAATCTCAGCTCAAATTGAGATTTTGCTCAAATCAGACTATGAATTTTAGATACATCAGAAGTTTGTAATCTTTACTGTAATGAACTCAGAATAAAGTGGATGTTTGTGATGATAATTTTGAGTCCAACCTATCATGGACATTACTTCAAAGATGAAAGACAATATTTGAGATGAGATTTAGCTTAAGTTGAGATGCTTCGGGAGATCAGGGCTAGATCACACTTACCTGTTTGAAGTTACCATGTCGCTTCTGATTACATTCCATCATATCAAATATAACAGGCAGTGTAACTTTTCTAACTTCTTCTTCTGGAACCAGAGTCAGTTCTAAGAAGGGTCCAACAAGTTCTGGTATAAAGCGACATTTGTGACTGCCCAGTGCATGCCACAGTGACTCAACTTGTACTCCCATCAGTACACGCATGTCCTGATAACTGAAAACCAGTTTGTATATATTTCTGATGAATTGTAAACATTTAATTCCAAAATTAGGTCAATGTGAAGGTCAAAATGAGGTTAGGTGATATAGGTGTGTGGTGTACGTTCAAAAAAATCATCCATGCAAGTATGAAAGCTTTGTAGAAAACCATAATAATGCTAGAAGAAACAGTCAATTTGGTTTAACCAAGAATTTGGCCCTTCATTAAGTCTAAGTCCAAAATTAGGTCAAGGTGAAGGTCAAAATGAGGTTAGGTAATACAGGCGTGTGGAGAGTGTTCATATACCACATCCATGCAAGTATGAAAGCTTTGTAGCAAGCCATGTTAATGCTAGAAGAAACGGTCAATAAGGGTTAAGTCCAGAATTAGGTCAAGGTGAAAGTCAAAATGGGGTAAGGTGACACAGACGTGTGAAAAGTGTTCATAGAAAAAAATGATTGTTCATTTGGGTTAACCAAGAATTTGGCCCATCAATAAGTCTAAGTCCAAAATAAGGTCAAGGTGAAGGTCAAAATGGGGTCGGGTGATACAGGCATGTGGAGAGTGTCCTTATACAACATCCATGTAAGTATGGAAGCTTTGTAGCAAGCCATAATGATGCTAGAATAAACGGTCCATTTGAGTTAACCGGACGGACTGACGAACGGACGTTCTCCCTGACTTGACGTTGTGGGGTTTTCTTTTGTTCTTTCTTTTGTTTGTAAAACCCCATAAGCAACATTTTGCACCCCGTAAGCAACGGAATGAATATAATCTAAATATAGCCTATTGTTCCGCACCCCACAACTACAAGTGGGTGCGTACCAACAGGTGAATCACTATATGCCTTCCGATCTATCGATACGGGGGCATAAAAATATATGCACAGAATTTTAAGCATGATTTGTTTTTCTTTAATCAACACCTACAAGAAATGAAATGCATTAAAATGCACAAGCGCTCAAAATTAGTTGAATAGTTATTAAAGTTCTGAGAAATTTTCAGAATTTGACCAAGGGAGATAATCCCGCCTGAAGAGTTTGTAAAGTCAGATAGAGTTACCTTTCTTTGAACTTTCTTGCCTTTACATCAGTATATCTACCCAGCTGAAGACTGGGCTGTGTAATGAAGGACACAGCAAACCGGAAATAATTCTTCCATACCTACAAACAGTAAGTTCCTCATCAGTAGATGAAACAAGTTACATCATATTCACTTAAAACATTATTAAATCTACTGTCACATAAATTAGCAAGACATATACGGGTACTGATTTTGAATTGAACAATTTTGAATAAATATTGAGTATGTGACCTGTTGCTGCTAACACTTTACTCCTAAGGCCCCTGGCATGAAACATCTTATCCTACAGTAACCTGATAACTGAAACTCATTAATTTTTTTATAAAATGTGAAATAATTAAATTCTTCAACACAATCATGTATATCATCCTCGACACTTCATTGGATAAGAGAAGCTAGTTTCCCTTTTTAAGCTGAGCACCATGCAACAGAAATACTGATACCACTTATATTTCTTCTTTGGTATGGCATAATCACTGAGTGAACCTCGGTCCACCTACACTTGAGGCAGACACTTAACCACTAGGCTATCGAGGCTGTACTGTAGGGTAGATATGTTAAATATTGGCTCGAATGTGACGTCACATTTCAACCAGTCGGATTATGGTTATGAGATAGTGGCCCGGGTGGACAGGTGGTAATCAAGCATGTGGTAGTCATAAAGAGCCATAAATAAACTCATCTTTGTTACTATATATAATAACAAAAAAAACAAGTGTATTAAAGCTTATCAATGCCTTCTAAAGCTCTCTCATCAACTTTGTTTGTTGATTTATGATAAAACACAGTAACCTCGAAAACTTACCTCAAAGTCAAACTTGTCCCCCACCATGAAATTGTTTCTCATTGCATCAGAAAAGTTGGTGATAGAAGTAAATATGATGCTGGAACAAAGACAACATCATCAGTTGTAATATCATAGTATCCCATGGTTCATACACAATTCTCACAACCAAATTCAAGGACTTTTAAAGTTTATTTCAAAGTAGACATTTTTTCAAACATTTACCAAGGTAAAATGGTACAATTTTGACTCTTTGTGCAGAATTATAAGTATGACGATTATTGTCATCATGCTTAGTACTACATGTCTCCCTCTCACACCCATACTTTAACATACTTCTAATTTTGCAAGAAAAAGTGTTTCTGTCTCATATTTTACGCAGATAATGTATCATTTTGACGATATCCATACACTTCTATGTATACTCAAGGCAGTTTGTCTACATTCAAGGATTTTCAGTTAAATTCGAGTACCATTTTGGCACTTTTTCAAGGCAGCACTTAATTATCCTACTATTCCAGGTTGAAACCAAATTTAAGGACTTTTTAAGGCCTGTGCGAACCTTGTATCCATAACAAATACATGACTACATAGCGGGAGGAAATTTTACCCTACCTAACCTAACTATAGCATACTTCACAACTGTTCCAGACCAAATAATCCGGTAAATGAGTCTACACATACAAGTGTATAAAGTGTGATCAATACAAAAACGCTGTCATTTCTTTATTCTTCATTAAAAGTCTGTAAAACTTTCGGAATGTGAAGGTAATCTATCCTGAATTGATTCACCACTAATCATTATCATTGACCGAAAGTGGTTGCCAATGGTGACATCAGGCATACAACAAACCATTCCCACCTTATGCAAGACACCTTCCATGCTCAGGTCACAATGAAAATTAGCCGCAAATCTGTTTCAGGTGCCCTTAGTACACATCCCTTCTACATAACTCAGTTTCAAGCATGTCAAAATTCAGCTTATGAAACTTCAAATAACCATAACTTTGTCAATTCTTTCATTTTTTTCACCCAATAACTTTTAATTTTAGCAGAAACATTCATTCTTTCAAGTGCAGCAAATTCGGACTTCAGAATTAATCAGAATTGAAGTACCCCTGAAAACATTATGACTGTACTCACTTATTTGTGACCATTCGAAGGACTGACCAGTCAGATGGGAACACACCAGGTTGTACTAACACCAGGAACACTTCAACAATACTGAGTATAAATTTCCTCAGTAGTTTGCCTCGATGATACACATGTAATAGACTGTCATAATGTTCATCATCCATCAATCGTAACATCTCCATCAAACATGCAATCAATAAACCCTGTAAGCAAATATAAACAACAATCAATAAACCCTGTACACAAATATGAAATAAACAATCAATAAACCATGTACACAAATATAAAATACGCAATCAATAAACCCCTGCACGCAAATATTAAAGGGTAATTAATAAACCCTATACACAAATATAAATACACAATCAATAAACCCCTGCACGCAAACATTAACAGGTAATCAATAAACCCTGTACGCAAATATAAACGTGCAATCAATAAACTATGTGTGGAAATATAAACATGCAATCAATAAACCCTGTTTGGAAATATAAACAAGCAATCAATAAACCCTGTACACAAATATAAACACACAATCAGTAAACTCAATCTGCAAATATGAACATGCTAACAATAAACCATGTATGCAAATATAAACAAAATATTTTTGCGCTCTTTGTAACATATGCACAAAGTAACTAAAGGACCATAACTCTGCTAAATAAAATGACTGAATCTCAAAAACCAAAACAATATGTGCTACAACACTTTATGCTGTAAACATTTGGTAGATATTCCAAGAGAATGGTAAGTTGCACACAGAAGAATATGCCAGACAAAAGAAAAGGGCCAGAATTTTGCCACAAAACGACCTGTCACTCAACTGCCTAAATTGTCATATTTCTTATGTCATAAGAAGACATGCATTATGACAAATACCAAAGTAACACTATATATTTTATTTCATAACCTGCAGTCCAGGAGTGCCGTAAAGCCGTGCCGTAAATATCGTTCGGCACTCCAAATCTGTGCAATAAATATTTAAATTAGCTTGACGTGACCCTAGCCAATCCATGCATTGATCCGTCAATGACGTCAGGATAATATCAACGACGCTATGACATCGCGCTTATTGTACCGCTGAATTTTGGCTGAAACATATGCAGCGTACATCATCCTTTTGAACAATAATGAGCGTTTTCTAAGGTTATGTGATAAATAGAATCTTACATTCGTGCTCATTACATAATTATGAGTTTTATTAAACTCGTCGACAAAAACAATATGACACTCGGCAAAACCTTGTGTCATATCATTTTGTCCACTCGTATGATGTAATGAGCACTCATGCAAGATCCTCTATGTAAAAGTAAGAATCAGCATGCCCACTTTGACTGAGTTTTTGACGGATGCAAAATTACCTAAGGAACATTTATGTAAGGTTATAATGAAATGGCACAACAGAAAATTGGTTCAACAGCAGATTTGTTTAAAACCCACCAAGGCCATGTATATAGTTAGGTGAATAGAAAACTTAAATAAAGCCATGAGAAAAGAAATAAATCAGTACAACTACAGTGGGATAGGACTGGAATACCTACCATCTGTAATTTCCAGAAAGGGACTTTAAGTCATGCATTATTCACTATAATATGCTGCTACATCCACACATGCTGTGACCATTCAGACAATAACTACGGGAAGCATGCTGAAACATACTCTGTACACTATGTATGCTTCATGCTGTGACCATTCAGACAATAATCACGGGTAGCATGCTGAAACATACTCTGTACACTATGTATGCTACATGCAGTGACCATTCAGCCAATAATCACGGGTAGCATGCTGAAACATACTCTGTACACTATGTATGCTACATGCTGTGACCATTCAGACAATAATCACAGGTAGCATGCTGAAACATACTCTGTACACTATGTATTGTATGCTACATGCAGTGACCATTCAGACAATAATCACGGGTAGCATGCTGAAACATACACTGTACACTATGTATGCTATATGCAGTGACCATTCAGACAATAATCACGGGTAGCATGCTGAAACATACACTGTACACTATGTATGCTACATGCAGTGACCATTCAGACAATAATCACGGGTAGCATGCTGAAACATACACTGTACACTATGTATGCTACATGCAGTGACCATTCAGACAATAATCACGGGTAGCATGCTGAAACATACACTGTACACTATGTATGCTACATGCAGTGACCATTCAGACAATAATCACGGGTAGCATGCTGAAACATACACTGTACACTATGTATGCTACATGCAGTGACCATTCAGACAATAATCACGGGTAGCATGCTGAAACATACACTGTACACTATGTATGCTACATGCAGTGACCATTCAGACAATAATCACGGGTAGCATGCTGAAACATACTCTGTACACTATGTATGCTACATGCTGTGACCATTCAGACAATAATCACGGGTAGCATGCTGAAACATACTCTGTACACTATGTATGCTACATGCTGTGACCATTCAGACAATAATCACGGGTAGCATGCTGAAACATACACTGTACACTATGTATGCTACATGCTGTGACCATTCAGACAATAATCACGGGTAGCATGCTGAAACATACTCTGTACACTATGTATGCTACATGCAGTGACCATTCAGACAATAATCACGGGAAGCATGCTGAAACATACACTGTACACTATGTATGCTACATGCTGTGACCATTCAGACAATAATCACGGGTAGCATGCTGAAACATACACTGTACACTATGTATGCTACATGCGGTGACCATTCAGACAATAATCACGGGAAGCATGCTGAAACATACACTGTACACTATGTATGCTACATGCAGTGACCATTCAGACAATAATCACGGGTAGCATGCTGAAACATACTCTGTACACTATGTATACTACATGCGGTGACCATTCAGACAATAATCACGGGTAGCATGCTGAAACATACTCTGGTAATAGATTGATCCACCACATCTATATTTATAGATGTACAATCATCCGAGGCCGGTCGTTCAGATGGAATGGACTCTAGCTCTCTCTGGGCCATGGCTTTCTTCCACTCTGATAATGAAAGAGTAGCAGAGCCTTTGGGTGACATGTTTGGAATGCTTGTTTTTCTTCGTAATGTCTGTATTATCAAAATATAATACAACTTTTGGTATGTGTACCAAAATACAAAATATAACCAAACAAGAAGAAATTGTCCATATCAAACATAATTCTATAGATAACATACAACAAAAGGGCCATACCATGATTACCAACATTAATGTTCTAGAGTTAGCCAAAAATAACATGTCATAGATTTGAGCTAATGACTTACATATGCTTTAACAATCAACTTAATATAGTTAGTCAGCTAGTACAGCTACAGAAACAAAAAAAAAACACTTATTTTCTAATTTAAATTGAAAAGCCTAGGTCCCACTGAGGAATTCCACATCGGCGATGTTCTCCCGGTTTCATCACAATTCTTCGGATATCATAAACTATCTCATGACTTCCCCGAAGCTTTCCTAGACCACAAGGAACCTGTTCCCGATGTCCTGATAGCTCATTAATTTCAATCGGGGAACATCGCCGAGGCAAAAAATGCTCAGTGGGACCTAGGCTTAAGGTATTTTTGAAAAATCACCTCAACATGAAACAATAAAATAACACTTGTTTTGCATGAGATCATGACGTAAAATGTAAATACATGTAATTATTTAACAGTATGCTTTATTTTATTGAAACATAATTTATTTGATAAAGGAACTTTATTTTCTAATAGTATGCAAACACTTGATTGTTTCAAAGGAGTCATTTCAGTTTATATGCAAGGAGTATACAATCTGTAGATGCACATCACATATTTATTCATAACAGTCAACTCTCAATTTGGATGAGTGTAAGGAGGTTGAGTTGGTTGTAAGTTGTACAGAAAAAGGAAAAAAAGACTTTTGCAAAAACTTTGAAATAACGCAATATAACGAGTCGAAGTTAAAGTTTATATATACAGCAGTTTAAAGTATCATCATACACTTAAATAACATGCCCTAAGTTACATCATAAACAGTACGCTGTGTATACATACATGTTTATAGACAATGCAATGATAATTTTATAGCAACAGTAGAATAAACGCATGTTAAGCCAAACCAAACAATGAATAATATGTCAACAATGGAACACTACCAAATATCCATACACACACACAAGGAAATCAAACTGTATCATTATCTTTGCCAGGGAAGTCCCTGGTTCGAATCTCGGCCTGGCCCCGATCTCCCAAGCATCTCAACTTGAGCTTAATCTCATTTCAAATACAGTAGAACTTCAATGCCTCGAACTACCTTCGGACCAGTGAAAGAGTTCGAGCCATCTACCTGTTCGAGGCATCTATGGTATTCAAGAATATGTATGGGTATACGTTCGAACTGATGTCGGTACGTGTACACGTACAAATCGCATGTGTATATTGCATAGTTTATGTGTATAACTAATATAGGTCTATCAATGTTGTAATATTATGCATAACAATAATGAAACAATATAGTTTTGTCAAAATTGACAGAAAATCTGATTTATTATTCTCATACAAGGTCTTCGAGTGTTCACATGCATGTATGTGTTAGGTTTCTCGTTAAATAGCATAATTATTTATATACCAGTATAAAGCTGCGGGCCACAGAATATCCTTGTGTCCTTTGTCAAGTTTAACAACAAATAGATAAATGGAAATGTAACAGACTCTTTTGACAAACATGATTATTTTATTCCGATTTATTGTTGTTCCTGAATTTTATTAGCGAAAAATAAATAAGTTACAATTTCCTGGACAGCCTTCATTAACTTTTTAATGGATGTTTAAGTGTTTAAAAACTCGTTATACAATGCAGTCGAACACAAACAATTGTTTGGTACAGTAATTATCGCGACTTGTTGCCGACTACACACGTTGAACAATGGATTTTAACAATCAATGAAAGGTGCGACAACTTTTATTGTTCGACTCATCTAGGGGTAAATCATAGCAAGGGATCGTCCAATCAGTTCGAGTGTTCGACCTAGATACTGTTCGAGTCATCTACTGTTTTACCATATGAAAAAAGAAGGGATTTTGCCGGGACCGAAGAACTAGTTCGAGGCATCTAGGGTGTTCGAGGCAAGTACTGTTTGAGGCATCGAAGTTCTACTGTATTTCATGTGTCATTGAGGTAATTTCCATGAGAAGCTGGTAAAAGAAATTGGCATCACAACACAGAAACATCATTCTGGGTTGATTCCAGTAAAATTTCAACAGCTCCAAAATCAGATTTATCTAAAATTCTGAATCTGATTGGAGGAAAATCTCAATTTAAGCCGAGATTTTTACTTGAGATGCTTCGGGAGATCAGGGCCAGGACACACTTCAGATAAACTTGTTGGTAACCCAGAGCTATGCATATGACTGTCTCAGTCGAAACACAAACAAACACACATAGAACATAATCTCACTAAGGAAGGAGAAAGAAATGCATGGTGTTCAACAGTGATAGAAACTCCAACAAGAGGGCCATAATGGCCCTGAATCGCTCACCTGAATCACCTTGCTCATGATATTTTTATATATGAAACTGTAGCCTCTAAAAGAAGACAAGTGCCCTAAATTTGAGAAAGGACCTTATTAGGATGCTACATACCAAATTTTATGAAGATCCATCAAGCGGTTCAAGAGAAGAAGTCTTTTAAAAAAAATTCTATATATCTCTTATGTAACGGGGTGGGGCCAATATTGACCCAGGGGTCATGATTTTAGCAATCTCGGTAAAGGTCCACCAGACAATGCTACTAGCAAAATATCTAAGCTCTATGCCTTGTGGTTCCAGAGAAGAAGATTTTTTAAAGTTTTTCTATTATATTTCTTATATAAAATTATGAGATGTCTGGGGTGGGGCCAATATTGACCCGGGGGTCACAATTTGAGCAATCTTGGTAGAGGTCCACTAGACAATGCTACATGCTAAATATCTAATCTCTATGCCTTGTGGTTTCTTAGAAGAAGATTTTTAAAGGTTTTGTTACCTGGTTGCCATGGCAACCAGAGTTCTAGATGGATCAACTTTATTTGAGCAATTTTTAAATCCCCCTATGTCAGGAACATCCAGGCAAAATTTCATCAATATTGGTCAAAGGGTTTCAGAGGAGATGTCATTTGAAAGTGTGGACGGACGGACAGACGGACGACAGGCGGTGAGTGATAAAAACCATGCCAATAGTGCGCAATAAGTTTGGATTTAATAGAAATAACAGTTCCATATTGAGATAACAGTCAGTATTTTGATGCAAAATATCTCAAGTGTTATTTAAAATCAGAAATTGCTAGAACATACATTCATATAGAACAATCAGATTCATTCAGTCATTGTGTAATATAGTGGTATATTGCCATAGAAGAATTATATACAGAACAGAATAACGGAAAGACATTGAATGGTTAGATGATGTTAACCCTTTACTCCACATGCCCCTAATCTTTACTCCACAATACCCTGATATTTACTCCACATGCTCCTAATCTTTACTACACCTCCAAATCTTTACTCACACAGACCTAACCATGACTCCACATGTCCAAAATCTTTACTCCACATGCTCCTAATCTTTACTACACCTCCAAATCTTTACTCACACAGACCTAACATTGACTCCACATGTCCAAAATCTTTATTCCACATGCTCCCAATCTTTACTACACCTCCAGATCTTTACTCACACAGACCTAACCTTGACTCCACATGTCCCAAATCTTTACTCCACATGCTCCTAATCTTTACTACACCTCCAAATCTTTACTCACACAGACCTAATCTTTACTCCACATGTCCCAAATCTTTACTCCACAAGATCCTAATCTCTGCTCTACATGTCTCTACTTTAGCCCATAATCTTTACTTCACTCCACACACATCCAATCTTTACTCCACACATGCCTTATCTTTAATCCACAGGCCCCTGATGTTTACTCCACAATCTCCTGATGTTTACTCCACATGCCCATAATCATTACTCCATAAGCACAAAATCAATTTATCTATATAGTTCTGATAAAGGACTAGTCTATGTCAATGCGCATACTGGCTAATTGAACATAACTGGTGACTGGCATATATGTATGAAATCGAGGGAAGTACATCGTTTGTATGTATGGAGATTACTCGTTTCAGACATCACAATATCATGGAGTAAAGGGTTAATGTTTGATTGTTTATGCTTGTCATAGAAGATGTATGTACATTTGTATGGTTTCATCCAGTGTATACTCAGGAAGATAAGCTATGTCTGCTTTCATCCTAGCATGCTCTCATGCTGTCTACATACAGGTGTCATGTCCGATTTATCACCAAGGATACCAGAAAACATCTTAATGGTGGATGTAGTACTTGGACTGATCTTCCTTCTAGGACTTGGTTTGCGGATATTTAATTCACTCATAGTGTACCCACTGTGTGTGACACTTCGGCTCAGGTTTTTACGATGTTTTTCTATAACATATCTGTCATTCGAATGCTATAGATGAAACCCAATCAACTTGTTATTAGTTCAATTATTTCAGTGTGGATATACATGTTTAACAGTTCGCTGACTGACAATTAAAGGTATCAGTCAATACTCTAAAACAATGAGAAATTTTACTTCATACCGTAACAAGATTAAGAAAGTACAATAAATATATAATACATCCCTTCCCCAATCAAACTTGCTGCTCCGAAACAATGTTTACCAACTAACATGTACGGTAGATCAATAACATACAGTCTACTGTATCAGGGGTGTTCAATAATAGACAGTAAAATAATATTGAGCAAATAGAGTGAACTATCTACAAATATGACAGTAAAATAGTTTCACGACAAGATAACAAATATTCAGAATTTGTACGTCCATTTATTTATAAAATTGTTGTGTACACCCCTTACATTATCTCTCCCAAGACCTTTTTTCCGACCATCCAGTAAACAGACTTATTGCAAGGAATTTGGATATTTTTCACAAACAACTAATAATTGAGGACAGAATGTTTAATGTATCTGTCGAATTAGTATGCCAAAAATCACATTTAAGTAAAATGTATGGATGACAAAATACTAATTTTGTAAAAGTTGCTTCCCTTAGATTATAATTGTGCATTTTTTTGTTTACAATTCATTATTTTTAAAACTAACCAACTTTTGTTTCTTCCGTCTTATGGGGTTTTCCACCTTTGGGACTCAACTAAAGTGCTCAAAATCCATGGCTCTTCAAATAGGTTACCAAGTTATTGCTTTTTTTAAAATAGCCGTTTAAGGCATAATGTGGCTTTCATGAAATAAGTTTTTGTCCATGTTGAAAATCTTGTCCATCTAACAATACACAATATTTCTACAGAAGCAACAAGAAATGAGTTACCTACCCTTGAAGTGTGATCAACATTTATGATTGTTTCCATGACGACATCAAACAATGTCTGTATGATATTCTGTATGTCCTCCTTTATACTTATGGTCTAAAAAAAAAAATAATACAAGAATGTAAGTTATAGTATATTTATACAGTATACTAGCCTCACATTGATTAAAACCAGTAACCTACCAGTACAGAGATCAATAGAACAGTTGAAAGGCCATATTATTTAGATTGTTTAACAAACTTTAAACAATATGATCAAGATAGTTGCTAATTAAAGAAGTACACCTGATTTATGAAAGAACATAATTATACACTGCATCAAATAATTTGACAATAAGGTCAAGTTCCTTTATGGGGTTGACACCCCCTCCTGCCATGAATCCCAAATACTTCTTATTTATTCAGCGAGTCCTGAAATACTTTTTACTTAAGGATGTTTCGTGGCATTGTTGGTGTCTAAAAATTGCATAAATTAATTAACAAAAACCCTTTTTAAGGAAATCTTGCATACAGGATACCAAAAGATGTTTTACTGCGTACCATGTAACGCTCCAGCATCCAAAATATGGTCTAAATTGCACATAAATCCTTTATTGCTTACGTGAGAGTTACAAAGGACATGACATGTAACTAAATAATTACTGAAACTCTCGGAAATTACTTAGACTTGACTCTACTTCCATATGTTGTATGTGAAATGGTAAAGTAGTGAAATGATATTTTGTTAAATGAATGACATGTGACTCATGAAACAAATATATGAAGTCTGAGCGATATTATAAATGACAACAGTAATATTTCAAAAATAGAATATAACCACCAAACACGAATAACATTTAATGTATGTTCATTTAATCACAATGTTTCACCCAGAAGGCTTCTTCAGGTAATGATTATACAAACAACAATGATGACGTAACGTCATCATGCATAATAGACTCGGTGACGCCAAAAGACTTTTTTTAACAGAAATATTTAGCATTCATTAATTGTAAAGTATTATTTCTGATTATCTGACAAATGATTATAATTACACAAAATGACAACAAGTACATCAACACACAACAACTACATGTATCATACACATGCATATATACATTAAACATAAATCTAGGCAAATATAGTCAATAAATCATAAATTATAACAATAAGCTGCTACAACGTCCAGCAAGATTCGTACTCATTTCATCAAACAAAATTACATGACAACTATCACATTTCCATGAAAAACAAATTTATGTTTGGACTCTAAAGGTTCTGTACCCGATTTAGTGATCAGTGATTTTTCTTGAACAAAATGAAACAGCCTGTGTCCATAAAATTGGGAAAATTTAGCGACAATTCGCAAAATTGGGAATTATCAAAAAATATTATTTTGGTTATTAAATGTTCAAATTTTGCTTATTTTAACTGATTTTACTCAAGTCACATACAAGGAATATTATTTTTGTAGTGTCCTGACAGTGTGTTTATAATTACAAAAAAATCCATGATGCAAATTCACTATTTTGAAGGGTTAACGCATGCTTTTTCGTGCTATAACATCTGCAGAGTCCCGAGGGACGGTTGGTGCCCAAGCTGTTAGGGCACGTGCACCAACGCTCCCGAGGGACTCTGCAGATGTTATAGCACGAAAAAGCATGCGTAAACGCTATAATAGCATACAAAACATCAATTTATGCGTTTGTATTTGGAAATAATTACATTTTGGCGGGAAATTTTGTGGCGACTTCCGGTTTCGGCAAATCCCAAGAAAACATGGATAATGCGGGTTTGTTTAAATTTATTAATTAGATCTTATAGAAAATTTATTAGTAGTTACAAATAAAATGGGAATTGCAGTTCATAAGACGCTGTAAAATCGTTTATTTTTCGTCGGTGAGGCCCTGAAATGAGCATACGTAAAACTGGACGTTAACAGCGCGTTCTCGCGGGAATCTTTATGTTTACGCATGGTTTTCGTCCCGTTAACGTATGGGCAAAATCACCGTTTTTATGCTATAATCTACAATTCAATACAGATACTGGTTACATTGTAATTATAGGCGAATTAAGTACATTAACATACTGAATACTGGTACTTACAATCATTAGCCTTCATACACTGCATTAGTGGTTAGTACAAAAGCCAAACATGGTTAGGATAAAGCCAAACATAGTTAGTATTAAAGCTAAACATTTAAGCAATAAACAAATTAGTTGACTTCAAATCTGCTTCACCAAAAAAAAATCAAGTCCGTATTTTACTTAGAATATAACCAACATATTGAGCCAATGAAAACGCCGAATTTTGGCGGTTAAATGAAAATTTTGCTACCAACAGAAGTGACGTCATGTGTTGGCAAAAATTTCTATCGGCCAATCAAAATGATCCGCCCTTTTTAATCATTAAAATTAACTTAATATGTTCTAACTATTACTTAATAACAAGTACGCAGACATGGTACGGAACTCCATGGACAAAAGGGTTAAATTGTTTCAAAGAAGAATATCACCTACTTCCACCACTTACTGCATTTAAGAGGTCAACAAATTATTTTGTAAATCAACTTGATTTGGCAAAGCAGATGTTGAACAGTTCTAGCTAAAACTATTCCACAAAACAAACATTAGGATATAAGGGATGAACAAAATGGATAACATACCCCAACATCAACTAAGCAAGTGCTTTGGAAGGTCTATAGATATATACAAACAAAGTTATATATACACTCATGATGAACAACACGAAAGCAATTATATAATTCAATAATGATGAAAAGGGCCCTCATTTCACTGTTTTTGAGCCGTAATTCAGCCCCATTCTCATCCTTAATGAATATCATTTCCCTCTTTTTCCTGAAAAATTCCCTCCTGAAGTCAATGAAGAGCCTCTACATTTGTAAAGTTGTTATAGCTTGAAATTGGCTTTTTGTACAGCAAATATGTATAACTAATAAAGCCCAGATTGCTGAATGACAAATCCAGTGCAACTACTAGACAGCAACTTCAGCCAGTACAAATCCAGTGCACTAACTACTGGACAACAACTTCAGCCAGTACAAATCCAGTGCACTAACTACTGGACAACAACTTCAGCCAGTACAATCCAGTGCACTAACTACTGGACAACAGCTTTAATCAGTACAAACCCAGTGCATTAACAACTGGACCCCAGCTTTAATCAGTACAATCCAGTGCATTAACAACTGGACCGCAGCTTTAATCAGTACAAACCCAGTGCATTAACAACTGGACCGCAGCTTTAATCAGTACGATCCAGTGCACTAACCACTGGACCACAGCTTCAGTCAGTAATGAATGGACTCCACCTTATATGTTTTTTTAGAAGTAAGCTGGAATCAATGCAAGGGAAAAGTTTCAGAAAAGGGAAGGACTACAAATATTAGTTTTCAGTTTGACAACATGGACAGCACTGTAATAGGAAAACAATGAGACCATAGGAGAACAAAAGTTTTCAAGATATTTGTACTCCAGATAAAGCTGGACTGATGAAATGTAAGAAGCAAGTTAAAGGAAAGAGACAGTTTCATTTCAAGGAAACATTGGGTCAAATAAAGCATTATATATAAATAAATAAATATGTAATGGCTCTATGTTTAACTAGAGCTATCACTGGTGTGATGAATCATACCCCCGCAGCACTGCCTTGACACAGGAATATTATTTAACACCGTCTTGATGTTGTCAACATTTGTATCAAGCAATTTCAAAATCCAGTAAGAAAGGACAAAGTTACAGAGTGGACACGACTTGCATGACTATGTAACTTTTGACCTCTATGTGTGACCTTTACCTTTGAGCTAGGGACCTGGGTCTTGGGCTGACACACAGTCTGGATGTGGTCAACATTTGTATCAGGCAATTTCAAAATCCAGTAAGAAACAACTAAGTTACACAGTGGACACCATTTCGCTAATGGACCAACAGACCAACCAACATGATAACTCCAGTATACCCCCTTCAAAGTTTGTTTGCGGGGGTATAATAAGCATACAGATAGAGTGGCTTTATGTTTAATAATCACAAAAAATGTGGCTATATGTTTGATTAGCACATGGATAGTGGCTCTATGTTTAACAAGCACACGAATAGTGTCTCTATGTTGAATAAGAACACAAATAGTGACTCTATGTTTAATAAGTACACACATAGTGGCTCTATGTTGAATAAGTACACAAATAGTGACTCTATGTTTAAAAAGCACATGGATAGTGCCTCTATGTTTAATAAGTACACACATAGTGGCTCTATGTTTAGTAAGTACACACATAGTGGCTCTATGTTTAATAAGCACACAATGAGTTGCTCTATGTTTAATAAGCACATGGATAGTGGCTCTATGTTTAATAAGTACACACATAGTGGCTCTATGTTTAATTAGCACACGGACAGTGGCTCTATGTTTAATAAGCACACAATGAGTTGCTCTATGTTTAATTAGCACACGGATAGTGGCTCTATGTTTAATTAGCACACGGATAGTGGCTCTATGTTTAATAAGCACACAATGAGTTGCTCTATGTTTAATTAGCACACGGATAGTAGCTCTATGTTCAATAAGCACATGGATAGTGGCTTTAAGTTTAAGAAGCACACAGATAGAGAGGCTATAAGTTTAATTACATCGTGAACTTTGCCCTGAAACTATAAACATGCAAGACGTTGATTTGCTGTATAACAATCTCAAACCAATGGGATTATACAAACCGTTCACATGTTACATTATTCAATGACAGTACTGTGAACCAACTTAATTTCGCGTTTTTCCGATTGCTTGCATATTCGCGGCTACAAATGTTCGCGTTCTAAATCTACAATAAACGAGACATGCTCATGTTTTTTCAAGTTTGGAAAATCTCCTAGGAATTTAATTTAGGGTATTCATACCTATCGCGAATTCTGCGAACTTAAATTGCGCGCAATAATTTGTTGGCTCACAGTATTTTAATTGGCTGATCATACAAAGCATTAAGTTTGCAAGCGGTAAACGTACATGTTATTACAGCCCAATTAGTATAGTCCCAAGATGTTAATCTCATCCTGTCCTTGATGCATGCAAATTGTGTATTAAAGTAGAAGGTTACTTCCAAAACAAAATATGATGTATCCTAACAATATTTGGTACCCCTGGAAACTAGAAGCTATTTGCAATTCAATTGTGCATCTTGTATGCCGTTGGCGTCATTAATGACGCTGCTAGGACGTTGCAAAAGTTATCCCTTTGCTTTCTTTACAAAATGTCATAATGATAGGTTTTTTTTTTAAAGTACCCTTCGACCTTAACGCTTCTTTAGTGTTTTGTTTCACGTATGCCTCTAGAATATTCATACAGTATAACCTGGTTTATCCGGTATGCCATTGGACCAGATAAGCGTTCTGGATAAAGCAGTGTGCCGGTAAAACCAGGTTTTATAGAAATACATATAACTGTATAATTGCTTATAAAAAGACAAAATTATAACAAATGAACAAACATCAAAGGTATCAACTGCCATTAGTATTTACATGTCATTGTGCTAATGGTGTTAGTTAGTCATAAAATAGTTGTTAATTGTTGTTTGTTTGGTTTTCTTAAAGTTTATGTGCAAAAACATTTGCTGATGATACACATCTTCTAAGTATTATATATAATGCCGGTTAATTAAGTGTTAAAACACACTATTTATCAATTGTCTAGACTGACAAACAAAGTCGGATAACGGATAAAGCAGGTTTCATTAACGTAAGCGTCCATCTAATAGAAATACAGTAGAGTTCTGCCAGGACCGACAAACCGGTTACGACAGGTTGCTGGTAAAGACAGGTTCCGGACAAACCAGGTTATACTGTAATACTTCCCGCCACTGTTACACATAGACAAGAAATCAAGGTGTCTTTTATACATTCAGCTTCAGCATAATACTGACAAACACTGGGTTAAACAGATCACTTGTAAAACCTTTTAGTCATATGGCATTTATTTAGGTCCTAGTCTCTGAAACAACTCAAGTAGACAGAAATCTCAGCTCAATTTGAGATTATTTGCTCGAATCAGAGTCTGAGACCATTTAAAGATGGTACTCTTGATTGGTTGTAATAAAGGATAATTTCTATTAATATAATATATACCGGTAATACAATATCAGAAAATTTGAGCTTAGATTGAGAAGAGATTTGAAGATATCGGGCCCTGATGTTTCGAAGGATCTCGATTTGAGCTCTATCTCAAATATTATCATTTGTCCTTATGTTATTTTCCATTGCAGACTGGTCTCAAAATAGGCACCACAAAACAGAAACACTATTCTGAGTTTATAACAGTAAAAACTAGAGCTGTTGCCATTCCGCAGACAAATATACCCCCGCCATAATTCTGCCAAAATTCATCGCAGCGCAAATTCCTTTCTTCATGCACATCTATATGTTGAGGTTGTTCATCTGTGAAAGTTTGAGCGAAATCCTGCCAAAACTGTAGGAGGAGTTGTGTCCACAAGAATGCATCTACGGACAGACAGATGGACAAGCTGAATCCAGTATACCCCCCTTACAACTTGTTGTGCGGGGGTATAATTAAAGGGCTTGAAATTCAGATATATCTCTTCAGACTCTGATTAGGGCAAAACCTGAGCAGAAATTTCTACTTGAGATGCTTTAGGAGATTGGGGCCAAGGCCTGACAGTCACATGCAGGACTCTACACTGCAATTCATAAAGAGAAGGTCATTCTGGTGCAGATTATGTCTGCATGATCCATTTGAACCACAATAAAATTGTATAATGCTAGGATGGTATAATCAATAAATGCTTCATAGCAGCAGCATAACCCTCTGCTGTGTAGAGTCGAAAAAGGCAGATAATTTGGACAAAATACAGGACAGAGTTACCTACTCCTGTGTTGGTCTTGGGGTCATGATGGTGAACAAGTAAGCAAATTATCAAGTGTTTACCTTCTTCAGTTTGAAGATAAGAGTTGGTTATTCTGGTGCAGAATGCATCTGCATGATCTCTTTGGACCACAATGAAATTGAAATAAACTAATGTAGCAAGTGCTTACCTTCTTCAGTTTGAAGACACCGTCCATGATATCAGATAGAAGTTCCATAGAGATTCTCATCAGTTTCTTCTCCTCCAGACTCTGTTTGACTTCATGTAGAGACAGTGGTAGTAACAGATTTCTTGATGCTGAATAATTACATACATACATGAAATATAAACAACAATGTAACATATCAACAGTTTTTGGGCTAACCACATATTATTGATCCTTTATGTCATTGCTCTTCACACCTAAACACATTGATAGTCTTGAAAATTACTCAAAACATATTTGAAGACTATACAAATCTTTGCCTGTATATCATAATAATAAAATTTACATAAGTATCTACAACTATGCTGGCTGCATACTACAATCAGACCCAGAATCAACCAGCTCCAGTCTCCACCAGCCTTAACCCCTTCTGGGCCCAGTTCAGCCTCTACCTGACTCAGTTCCTTAGCAGAAATAACTTACCATCAGATGTAAATAAATGTGTATCCACAGTTTTTCTCAGCAGTTCAAGTTTAACTCGAATGATATCATCAGGCAGCTTGGAGATATCAGGCATATGTTCTAGACACAGCTTGAGTAGGTCCGCCACATCTTTGTCACTCATTACAGCCATCAGTGGAGTGTAGGCCAGATGTAGATGACTCAGTAACTCAACCTGTGTACAATAAAATGTCTCTGTTATATCAAACCATGTAAAGATAAATTATGTTGAAATTTAATAAATGTTAAAGTTTTTTGTTGTAGGGATGTTGAATGGAAAGACTTTTTAGGACTTCAGACAGTTAAACTAGGTAGTTCAATGTTTTACTGTTGAAACTAGAGCCATCACTGGAGTGATGAATCATAACCCCCGCAGCACTGCCTTGACACAGGAATATTATTTAAAATTAACGTCTTGCATGACTATATAACCTTTGACCTCTAAGTGTGACCTTGACCTTTGAGCTAGGGACCTGGGTCATACGCATCACACACTCTTGATGTGGTAAACATTTGTACCAAGCAATTTTAAATCCAGTAAGAAACGAAAAAGTTACAAGTGGAAGCTACTTGCGTCACTATTTAACCTTTAACCTATAAGTGTGATCTTTGAGCTAGGGACCTGGGTCTTGCGCATGACACACTGTCTTCATGTAGTGAAATTTTTACCACGCCATTTTAAAATTCAGCAAGAAACGACAAAGTTACAGAGCGGACACGATTTTGCTAACAGACGGACCGACTGCCAAACCGACACAGTGACTCCAGTATACCCCCTTCAAACTTTGTTTGCAGGGTAGAACTAGGTCTATCCGCTGGGCATTCAGCTTTTTGATAGCTGAAACTAGGTCATTCAGCTTTTTGACGGCTGGGACTTGGGCAGTTCATTATCTTGTTTGGTTATGAGTTGGGCATTGTGCCGTGTAATTGTGGTATGTGATGTTTTTTATGTTTTCTGTGCTCAGCTTGTTAAGTTTAGTGCTGCCTTGTATGTTGGAATTTATATTAATATAAATAAATCCAAGCCGTGTTAAGTAACTATAGGATTAAAAGACGATTTGTTGAAGTTCACTGATGTGCAAACACCTGATCTAAAGTACCACATTGAGTAAAGCCTCTAAATCTTTATTGTCAGCATAAACATAACATTTGGAGGTGCTAAACCAACAAGAGATGTTTGTAAAACATGTATGCCCCCATGACAGCCAAATAGATAGAAATGGTAAAAGTCACAGTGACCTTTGACCTGCTGACCCCAAATCAATAGGGGTCATCTACTGTTGATGACCAACATCCATGTAAAATTGAAGATCCTAGGGCAAAATGTTCTTGATTTATTGAACGGAAACCATTTGGTCCACCGACCTACAGACAGACACATGCTTAGCGATATTCCCCTCATCAAAGATGGGGGAGAGGGGCATAATTAAATCCCACAATATTGGCAGGTGCTCGACTAACAGAGTAAATCAGGCGGGTTAACTTACCTGGTATCCTTTGTGTCTATCTAGTGAGGATGAAAGTAGTACACCCATATTTTTGAAGATTTTATGAAGGTTTTCCCTGAATTCATTAGCATCATCAGATCCACGACTGTAAACACTGCAAATACAAACCAACACATATAGTATGTAGAGATGGAACCAAATACCAAAATCAGTATTCGAATATTCGAAATTCATATTCGAATATATGCGAATATTCAACTACCGATGTCAATGTATTTGTTCACTTTCTTATATCCCCAATAAACTAAAGTTCCATTTCCATTTTGTCCCATCTCTAATTTTTATGACATTGTTGAAAATTATGACCTCTAAAGTGCAAACAATACAACAAGAAAATATCGGTAAAACCGATGGATGCTCCATGAAACAAGTCAACTGGGCTTCATCTTCCAATGGGCATAACTGTGTGAATAATCAGCGAAACCGGAATGTGCCGACAATATGCCCATCTCCACTTAGTAGTGAAGCTATCCATGAAGTTTTGTGAAAACCTGAGCAGTGGTTCTTGAGAAATAGCCCGGACAATGATCAAGTATATAGTTATAGTGCAAATCTTTCAAGGGGCATAACTGCGTGACTAATCAGCGAACCGGAATGTGCAGACAATATGCGCATCTCCACTTAGTAGTGAAGCTATCCATGAAGTTTTGTGAAAACCTGAGCAGTGGTTCTTGAGAAATAGCCCGGACAAGAAAGTGGGACGCACAGACGGACACTTCGGTGACTATATGCTCCCCCGAATTTCTTCGGGGGGCATGAAATTCGGGGGCATACAAATAGTATTTTTAATATCTATATATGTGACATACAGCTTCTTAAATAACTCAAGGGCACATAACTCTAGAGCTACAAGTCCAATATGGTTCAACTTTAACCTTGAAAAGAGGTTTAAGACACACACAACTTGTATAAATATGAATAAATGTTACAAAATACAGGGCCATAACTCTTGATCAAATACTTTTTGGCTCATAAGAATACCAAGTCAAGAACTTAAAACCATAAACAATGTAGCCCAGTTTGAGTTGCTCAAGCAATGTAGCTACTAGAATGTAAACAAGAATATAGCTATGGTTTAGATTTCCTGAGTAAACAGGATTTCTATAAGTTCCAAATTTGTTTCCCAATCCTTCACCATTTGTAATGAATACAGGGTGTTTCATAAAATCTGACCCCATTACAACCGAATGCCATGCAAAAATGCTTGATCTCATCTGATGTTTTCATATACCAATGGAAAGCTAACATTTGGTAGTTTTATTCAATATATAACATGACCACATTACTATCAATGCAACCGGGGAATTTAGATTCTTGCAGAATGTCATTTTTCGATGGATGTCAAATTGAGTCAGATGAGATTGAGCATGTTCTCATGGCATTCAGTTGTAATGGGGTCAGATATTATGAAACACCCTGTTCACAAATGTTGTTAACTTTTTATTGGATAAATAATATCTAAACTAAACTAATGTAAGGGACTTACTCCTTTCTTTGCAGCATGCGAGACTGTACTATAAATCTAAATATGTAATCCATATTCTGAAAATATAAAACAAAATTTTAAGTCAACAACAGGGCTATAGTGACCTTATATTACTCACCTGAACATATTTAAACTTTTAAGAACAGGCAGTAATCAGAAGGCAGAATATCAAAGTTCTACTTCTGAAAAGAGGCAAGTTTTAACCATGGAGACAATTTGAAATATTTTGGTAAATAACGTTCCATGACAATCTGTAAGCCAACTAAAGAAAGCAAGTGACCCCAGACAGGGCAGTTTTGACCCCAATTGGTGATGATGTCAGAGGCACAGTTTGTATACAAGGTAAAAGGTAGTACCTGGAAGCTTTGTATAAGTTGCATATTGGTTTTCAACTTTCCTGTTTCATTTAATGAAGCAGAAATCATCTGAGCAAAGCATTCACACAGTGGCCTGAAAACATATAGACAAACAAAATCATGCAAAAATACTAAACATCTGGCAAATTGATATTTGTGATGGTAAACAAGTATGCCAAGTTTGAAAGCAATGCCTTGATGGACTTTGAAAATATTTGAGTTTCAAGAACTTGAAAGATTGGGTTAACATTTCCAAAGGAACGGATGAACAGACAAAAAGACAGACAGGACAATCACTATAATGCCTAGATGCAGAAGCATAAATATGAGATTTTTCTCATGATCTGGAGTTCAGTACATTTAACAGTGTTTAGGCTGTACATTTAACAGTGTTTAGGCTGTACATTTAACCGTGTTTAGGCTGAACATTTAACAGTGTTTAGGCTGTACATTTAACAGTGTTTAGGCTGTACATTTAACAGCGTTTAGACTGTACATTTAACCGGGTTAAGGCTGTACATTTAACAGTGTTTAGGCTGTACATTTAACAGTGTTTAGGCTGTACATTTAACAGAATTTAGGCTGTACAGTTAAAAGTTTTTAGGCTGTACATTTTACAGTTTTAGGCTGTACATTTAACAGTGTTTAGGCTGTACATTCAACAGTGTTTAGGCTGTACATTTAACAGTGTTCAGACTGTACATTTAACAGTGTTTAGGCTGTACATTTAACAGTGTTTAGGCTGTACATTTAACAGTGTTTAGTCTGTACATTTAACAGTGTTTAGACTGTACATTTAACAGTGTTTAGGCTGAACATTTAACAGTGTTTAGGCTGAATGATAGTGGAATGCAGAAACTATATACATACTTGTGTACGAGAGTGGCAGAGAACGTGTCTGTGATATAGTTCTCCAGGACAGGTTTAAACGTCTCAAACCTTGCATGGTGAATCAACGTGAAGATATTTATCTGAAACAGAGATATGCTAGAAAAAGTGCAGCAGCAGCTACAATACAATCTCTCCAGAGCAACCCTCTGTAGAGACAAAGACACCTTCAAAATTTCCCTAAGCTGATTTTTAGTCTAAACATAACCTCTGTAAAGCAACAACCTCTTTACAACGGCTAATATTTGCGGCTCCCAAAGGGCGTTGCTCTACAGAAGTTTACTGTATTCAGTTTCAAATTTTATGTCTTGTTATTTAGTTAATTAACTAACAGTTTGCTCATGCAATGAGCCCTGGACCCAATCTCCCAAAGTATCTTAAACATAAATCTTAGCTCAAAATTGAGGTTTTGCTCAATTCAGAGTCTGAACACTGTGTATCAGTGAAAATTGGTTGAAAAGTGGTGCTAAACTCGATAAAAACAAACGCAACTGCTGGTCAGACCGCCTAACATATTCATCCACTCACCATTAGTTTATACTAATTCATTCTAGGTGGATTGTGAAACAGGTTCTACAATATACACCAATCACTCCTGACACCTCATTTCTGATGGTATCCATCACAATGAAGCAATGAGAGAAGAAAATATTTTAATAAATGCTGCGTATCAAATGCGAAGGGTAAAACTTACCATTGATTTAAATATTTTATCTGAATGATGTTTCACTTGTGAGTCCTCCGTTAACATATCAAACAAGGCATCCATAACGTCATGTAAAAACTGAAATCAGTGAAAAACAAAATAGCATGTCAAATAAAACACACTCAAATAACAATCCAACTAAGTACTGATTGATTTACATACAACACAGCACAATCAAACAGGTCTGTTTTCAAAACAAAAACAATTTTTTTCATTTTAATAATGATGTCACTTGTATACATGTCAATTACTGTTTTCATTTAAATACTGCATTAATATACTTCCGTAACATTATAACATAATCAAAAATTCATAAATCTGCAAAATATGCCTGTAACTGACATCAGTGCAATGAAGATCACACAAATTTAAGTACAGTAAATCATTTTTATTGCGAAAGTTTTATCTTCACTAATATTTGGAAGGATTTTGACACGTGAAATCATTATTTTCGCGAAAATTGTGCAATACTAAGTTGGGAATTGGATATCGTCAAAGACGCGAATTCATTGGGAAAATCACGAAATAAAAGCTACGTCAAAATTAAGTGATTTACAGTATGCCCTCACACTACCAACATACCTTAACAATTTCCTCCCCCTGCATTTCACACAGTTTGTCCAAGTTTTGATCAATCTTTCCAATGAACTGTTCACCCTTCCAATTCAATATACCAAGCAGATCACCTGGAAGAAAATATCACAAAATATTTACTTTAACTCTATCCAAAGTCCATCATCAATATTTGGTAAATAATTTAAGCAATTAGGGGAGACAACCCAATAATTGAAATGGACTTAATGAGAAACATTTTCAAGGTAGACCACTATTGATATTTGTCTTGAAAAGCTGCACTTAGGTGAACACATTCTTACTCATCTCTTATCATAATAGTGTTGGAAAGTATAGAGTGAAGCATTTAACATTCAAGGTAAAAGATACATCACAAAGACCTTGAAAACGTTAATTTACTGAAGCTGTCAATGAATTGTTAATTCTACCTATAATATACCTCTGTCTCATAATTTCGTGCCTTCTCCTGAAATTCATGCCTGGTTTATTTCAGCTCTAATATATGCGCTACGTTGTCCTTTTACTAAAATACCCCAAATAATATTCACACAAATGGCCTGTATCAATTTGGGCAGTCATTTTGGACGATTCGTCATTGTTGTCACCTTGACGACGAGGAACAATACGGGTATTACTTATTCCAATTGGGATTCTTCAACTGTTGTTAATTGTTTTGCATACCATTTTTATTACGCATTTTATTTAGCGCCACAGTTTATTACACTCAAAATGAAAACAGATTAAGATGAGTACTACTTCAAATTTATTTAATTTAGACACAAATACAAAAATTTACTCCTTGTGTCCCCAGTACAGACAAGTTTTTAAGGAGGCATGGATTTTATGGTAACCAGTCAACAGGATTCAGAACACCGACCTAGACATACAAAAGCAATAATTTTATGTATTTTCATAATCATTTTGTCATTGTTCTTGTTTTTATTTGTTAAGTTAACAATTCTTCTTCCGAGATTGGTGAAGATAATTTTTGAATTTATATGCGCGAGTGCGAATGCACCGATAAAACTGTTAAGAGGCACGGATATACGAGACCGCAGCATACTGTTTAGTATGGTGGCTGATTAATGCCATGTCATATTTTCGAAAATGGGAAAATGTAACAACGCAAAAATCTTATTTGTATCTTTACAGATAAACATTTTGACCAAACTTCATGAAGATTGACCCAGATTTCATTGACCAAGTTTGGTAAAGATCGAAGCAAACTTGAATGCACTAGAGTGTTAACGGTGAAATTCTCTAAAGGACAAAAAACAATTACAAAAGCTGACTTTCCCACTTTGTGGCATGTGAGCTAAAAAAACACACAGTCACATACTATTTTGGGTAAATTTTCCTGAACACAATAGAGTTGAGATCTTGAGGGATTCACGTTCATTGTTGGTGCGAAACATCTGTTTGGTGACCTTGGGCATGTGCCGAGGGTCACTGAGATCATCAAGTAAAAACGGAAGATGGAAGTAATGCTTCTTTAAATCCTTCTGTTGTTTCTCATCCAGCTTAAAAAGAAACAATATGATAACACTCACTTATAATAAACTCAGAGTGAATTTTAGCTTCTAATGCACTCAATTTTTATGTGTCCTGCAATAACTTTGTTTATAACTAATTAAGGTTGATTGGGAAAAAGTTCTTACTTCAGTGTAATATTCATTCCTGGTTACCTCCCTTAATAGTTAATAATGCACAAAATTCAAAGACCACAGTGTGTCATCAATTGCAGGTCAGTATAATTATAGGCTTGCTTGAAATATCCTTTTTTGGGGATACCGATGGTTCTTTCTATGTTTGACTCTTGCGTAGGTGGCTAGGTGCTGCTGCAGTTTCTGTGTGGCTTTGGCTTGTCTGTGCGCTACAGTATTAATCACTCTCAACACCTCATTCCTGATGGCTATCCATAGCCAAAAGATTATAACAGACAGAAGCAAACTTTTCCCTTCCGAAAGTTAAGCTAGGGATACTTGTACTATTGTTATTTCATCTTTGGTAGGATGAAGCCATAGGTCGAACCAGCGACCTCCCATACTCGAAGCACATGCTCTTCCACTAGGCTTTAAATACTCGGCCAATTAAAAATCAATACGCTTGGGTAGATGACAGTTATAGTAAACAAAGAGTAGCCGTAATTATCTGGAGTGATTATTAAATAATGCACCAGGGATATTGCTGAGAAAGTAGGATTTCCTTTTTCTTTCTGAAATTTGAAATTCGCAAACATTAACCCTTGCGAACTACTTCCAAATTTAGCCTCACGAAAATAAATGCTTTTACAGTAATGCATGGGAGTCTAAAAAGCATAGTGAAATATAATTTCAAACTGAGAAAAGCGTCGAAAGTTCTTCATGAACACAGTTAACTTACATGGTACAAACACAAATCATGTTCATCATCTTTGATCACAATCTGTGCATCATTTGTCACCTGTATGAAGGCAAAACCATATGGTACTCTCTTCTGTTTGCCATTTGAAACTAAAACATAACAACAACAAACTTATCACAAAATGCATCGCAGGGCCTCAATTTTAACCATCATAAAGATGGGAAATCATTGCATCAGCTTTTCTATTCGAATATTTTTTGAGTAAATTGTTGGTTTTTGTTTCGCAAAGACGGGGTATTATTTGTTGCATTTTTAATCTAGCATTTGCACGTAATTTCGTATTTAAATCGCTTCAGTAACAAGTAAGTTATATCTTTTTGTAACCTTGATTCAAGTGGTATTATAGGCAACCAAGTCAGAGTTCATTTCCCAGTTTAAAAATATCAATGCATCAATTTTGTTGAAAATTTACAATAGGAGACCATATGTTTCAGACTATTTAAAAGTAAATGGACGTTAAATTGTAACACTGTGGACAATGACAGTTTACTGGTTAATTTTTCCATGAAATAAACGAAAAAGAGCTCAAACGACATCGTGTCAGATATGATAAAATGAGACGTTCAGGTTGAATATGAATCAGATCAACATTAAATATTTGAATGGGCAGTAAAAAAACAGTATGACAGATCCTTTTTTGGAAGAGGCCATTTTATCCCCCAGTCTTCTCTTATATGCCATTATTGAATAGTGTTTGTTACATACTCACTTATGGATACAACAAACTCAACAATAATCCTTACCTGAACAGTGAATGATCTCAAAGCAAATATGGCAACCAGGGAATATATCTATAGGTATAGAGATCTGGAAAATAATATTTATCACATTAATACCGTGATCTTCCATGAGAATAAATGACAGAACAATGTTCTCCAACATGTGTGATAACAAATGCTGAACGTCACCAGCTTTTCAGCGCAAAAACATAACGTTGTCGGCTTAAATTCGCTATTTCTGACATAATGTGATAAAAAGAATCTACCACTCCTTGTCTTTGGGATCAACATTTCTTTAACTCGTCACAAAAGCAAATTATTAAGCATGTTGAAGGCTAGCTTAATAAGCTGTTTTCTAGATTTGTTTAAGAAATGTTGATGTCCCAAGACAACTCATGACGGATCCTAATTATTTTCAACTCAGAAAAGTCTAGGACAAACGAAATTCATAAAATTTTATATAAAATTTGTATGTATAAATGAAAGGATTATGGTATAATAGGTAATTCCACATTATTATCTTACCCTGACAGAAGTGACAGGCGCCTACCAAGAGACATTTTGAAGTGTAGGCCAAAAAATGTTATGGGATTCAGGGACATAGGTATGTCATGAAAATCAATCGCCTACAGGTGCTTAACTATACTTGGCAAAATGATGTGTAGGCCCAGGCCTAATGACCGAGCGATAGTTACGCTACTGGCATAGTAGATATCGCTGGCTTAGAATTAGAAGGTCATAAGTACTACTTACAACCTTACATGTATAAGACTCATGCATATTTGAAATCTGCATCTCAAGGTGCTTCTTATGAGAAAATCGGAAGTGGTCATGTAAAATAAACTGAAGTTTAAAAAGCTTGTTTTTCCATAAGTAAAGATTAGTTTTCAGACAGTTTTTCTTGTTTTCTCAAAATATTGATTTTGTACTTACGACCTTCTAATTCTAAGCCAGCAATATATACTTCTTCGTAAACTATCAGTATGAAGTTGGTTTCCATGGTATATATTTTACAAAAGTTGTTAAATTCTGCAAATGAGTATACTAGTAATTAATTAAGAGAATGTACTTACTCTAATAATTTCGTTCCAATCCGGTCGGTTGTTATGGTAATAGATTGCACTGAGGTATTCTGATGTAGCGGCTTCACCACAACCATAGCTCATACAGTTCTATAATATCCACAATAACTCATACAGTTCTTTAATATACAGCAATAAGTCATACAGTTGTATAATATACAGCAATAAGTCATACAGTTATATAATATACAGCAATAAGTCATACAGTTATATAATATACAGCAATAAGTCATACAGTTATATAATATACAGCAATAACTCATACAGTTGTATAATATACAGCAATAAGTCATACAGTCATATAATATACAGCAATAACTCATACAGGTCTATAATATACAGCAATAACTCATACAGTTATATAATATACAGCAATAATTCATACAGGTCTATAATATACAGCAATAAGTCATACAGTTATATAATATACAGCAATAACTCATACAGGTATATAATATACAGCAATAAGTCATACAGTTCTATGATATACAGCAATAAGTCTTACAGTTATATAATATACAGCAATAAGTCATACAGTTATATAATATACAGCAATAACTCATACAGGTCTATAATATACAGCAATAACTCATACAGGTCTATAATATACAGCAATAACTCATACAGTTATATAATATACAGCAATAACTCATACAGTTTTATAATATACAGCAATAAGTCATACAGGTCTATAATATACAACAATAAGTCATACAGTTCTATAATATACAGCAATAAGTCATACAGTTCTGTATTATATAACAATAAGTCATACACTTCTGTAATATACAGCAATAACTCATACAGGTCTATAATATACAGCAATAAGTCATACAGGTCTATAATATACAGCAATAACTCATACAGTTCTATAATATACAGCAATAAGTCATACAGTTCTGTAATATACAGCAATAACTCATACAGATCTTTAATATACAGCTATAACTCATACAGCTCTGTAATATATAGCAATAAGTCATACAGTTCTGTATTATACAGCTATAAGTCATACAGTTCTGTAATATACAGCTATAAGTCATACAGTTCTTTAATATACAGTCAACTCTCGTTATCTCAAATTTCTCGAGACTGTGGAAATAATTTTGAGAACCATCCTGCTCTGGATGAAGTCACGGACCAGTTTAAAATGGGTCTTAACTCTTATTGTATACAGGATTTATCCTATTTTTAGAAAATTCTGTAAACATTAACTAGTTCTCCCCAAGTTTTGTTTTCTGACATTACTGAGGTTTTAAGTGTGGTTAAGGAAAAAGACAGAATGGAATATTTGAAATCAAGTAAGTTTGAGAGCCATTTTTTGCTCAGGTCATGTCACGATACTGGTTGATAGTGATTTTACCGTGTCCGGGTTTTCCTCTTTTTAATTGTTATTAGTGTTTGGTCGCATCTCAAAACTACATGCCATGATAGTGCAAATTGATGCAAACACTTAATTGGTCAAGATTTCATGTTAGCGAGGTGTGCAAACATTTGACGCCAGTTGGATAGGATCTGACTTCAACCCGACTTCGAGTTGAACAATAGATTTAAGGTGTGGGACCTAAATAATAAATCGAGATAACAAAAAACTTTGAGATAAATGTTAGAGATAGGTGACATGATTCCATATAGACAAAGAAGGGAAAAAATCGGGATTTAAACTTCGACATAACGAAAAATTCGATACAAGAGAGTTTGAGATAACATGAGCTGACAAAACAGCAATAATTCATACAGTTTTGTAATACGGTGTAAACAATCGATGTTGACTGCAATAATAACACGGTCGTCGAGCGGATACCGCTCTTGACTAAAGATCGAGAAGTCACTGGTTTATTCTCGACCGTATCACTTTTGTCATTAACTTATGTCACGGTGTTGGGGAAGGGAAGGCAATGACACAAGATTTAGTCTAGTTTCTGTTATCTAACATACCCCCAGGCCTTGTTGACAGAGTATAAATTGAATGAATTTACAGTTGGAATCAGAGTTAAACCAGACTGGTGATGAGTTATACTTGCTGGAAGGGACTATCACTTTGTCAGACACTGGATCATTTCTCAAACGCTTTTTAGTGTTTCCCACACAACCAGAGATCAAATTGTTTTAACCCAGATGTAGAGGTGCTTTACACCAGGCATGTTAAAGAACCAAAGAATCTATTCAGAAATGCCTACAGTATCACACAGTTGCCTCTTCGCTCTAAGCCAGTGGTCTTTAGCCAATCTCGCTGGGCAAAAACTAAATGACCATGCACTAACAACTGTCTGAGTAGAACGCAAGGAAACAGATGAGTGAAAGTTGAACTCTGTGACTATATGATGCTATACAGTATGTCTAACCAGTATCTCAGTACATTGACACAATATTACCAGGTTTTACCTCAATAGTTTTTCCTTGCTCATTCAGCACAGTCACTCTGACCTCCACATTTTTCTGTGTAGTTTTGCTTCCTCGGTCAAGGTCACAAGTTTTCAAGGTCACATAGAGATCATTACGAACTTCACCTGTTGCAAAAAAAAAGATATAAAAATACATAAACCAACAATTGAACAATTTGTTTAACAATTTTCAGACAACTGGCGGAAAGGATATGATACTGAGCATGTGATTACCATGGCAACCTTGTTTACAAGTTGATACCATGGCAGTAAAGTTTGCAGGTTGTTACCATGGCAACCAAGAAACCTGCCATTACCATTACCATGGCAACCATATTTACAGGTTGTTACCACAGCAACCATATTTACAGGTTGTTACCATGGCAACCCTATTTACTGGTTGTTACCATGGCAACCATATTTACATGTAGTTACCAAAACAAAACCTGAAATTTTATGGCAGCTGTCTACTAGTATATAAAAACTGGCAGTTTCCACTGCAATGTTAGCAAAATAAAATAAATTTTACATTCAAGGCACCAGGATATGTTAAATTGTTTGCCAAGTTTGTCAATTGATTTTTTGATATTCATGAAAATAAAATACATTCAATAACAAATAACTTCAGATGAGATATTCCCTATATACAGTAGAGTGATCTGTCAACAGACTGAGGAAAGGATAGTTGTAAAGACATAAGTAAATATTGCCCAAAACAAACCACCAAAATTTTAGCTATAAAATTTTAATAAAATGAAATCTAGCGGTTACTAACAGATACTAACACTAATTGAGGATAGATGTCAAGGACAAAGCACACTTCTAAAAATATGATCCATGAGAATTGAACAACAAGCAAGAGATAATCTAATTATGTATGGTTAACACATGCTTTTTCGTGCTATAACATTGGCAGAGTCCCAAGGGACAGTTGGTGCCCAATCCAGTCAGGGCAAGGGCACAAACGCTCCCAAGGAACTTTGCATATGTTATAACGCGAAAAACATGCATAAACGCTATTATAGCATACAAAACATGAATTTATGCGTTTCTTTAAAAATATTTACATTTTGGCGGGAGATTTTTTTGCCACATCCCGAAAACAAATGCTACGCCATACAAGTTTTTGTTACGCATGGTTTTCGCCCCATTTACGTACGGGCAAAATCACCGTTTTATGCTATAATGATATTAAAAGCGATCAATTTTGGTACAAAGAAGGGTTATGAGATCAAGTACCCATAGAATGGCATTACTATAGGAAAACAGTTACAGATGCTTAGACAGACATTGTGATTACCTAAGCTCCATTTTACACCAATAATGCAGTATGAGTCGTTGTTATTATCAAAGTCATTTTATTAAAATAGTTCATTGCCATATATACAGTCAACTCTCGTTATCTCTAACTCGCTTATATCGAATTTTCCGTTATGTCGAAGTTTTTTCCAAGTCCCGATTTTTCTCCTTCTTTGTCTATATGAAATATCGAGACCCATCTCGAAGTTTCGGCTCGAATTCGGCTCGATTTTTCGTTATGTCGAATTATTTTTTGGTCCTGATTAACCAATTTGCACTTTAAATCTATTGTTCATCTTGAAGTCGGGTCGAAGTCTGATCGTATTCGACTAGCGTCGAATGTTTTTCACACTTCGCCAGTCTGAAATCTTCGATTTACCTGTAATTTTCGCGCCTTCCATTGTTGAACAAATATTTGTTTGCGCAAACATGTCATAAAACTTCGTGTTACGTACTTACATCAATAAACATGTCATCTCGAACAATTGTTTGTAAAAATAATAATTAAAATAAAATGCATTTTCTCGAGGAGGAATACATGTACATAAATATTACAACAAGCAATTCTCACGAATATGTCGTTCTAACAACCGTAACAATATGGCGGCGTAAAATGACAGAAACTGGTAAACTAGTAACTTCGATGCCGAAATTCTATCTCGAATTTTCGTTATGTCGAAGTAATTTCCACGGTCCCGTGAAATTCGAGATAACGAGAGTTGACTGTAATATATTTATAACAACTAGGACTGAAGTACCCCCAATTTGATAGAGTAAACACCCATGCAAGACATAACTCAAAGTGATAGGGCTCATGACATCATACAAAATAATAATTACATCCAAAAACAGTCCTTGAAAAAATTATGACCTTCAGCATTTTCACAAGGTTTTTCTATTGTTTAACATTGTGACCTAGTTTTTTACCCCAGATGACCCAATATCAAACTTGACCAAGATTTTATGACGATGATCTTTGTGACTAAGTTTCATAAAGATAAGGTCAAAATTATAACATCCAGCATTTTCACAAGTTTTTCTAATATTTGACTATGTGGCCTATTTGTTTTACCCCAGAAGATCCATATCAAACTTGACCAAGATTTTTACAAAAGATTATCATAGTGATTTTAAAAAGTTCCATAAAGATTAGCTCAAAAGTGTGATTTACAAAGGTGCTCATTGTGATTAAGTTTCATAAAGATTAGGCCAAAATTGTGACCTCTAGTGTGTTCAAAAGCAATTGTGAACGGACGACAGTAAAGAATGACTGACCGCAGAAGCTCACTCTGTCACACTAAGACAGATCAGGTAAATAAAGGCTTCTAAACAAAGCAAAATGTTGTGATGTTCAGAACACGAAAGAAATAAAATTTCTGGATATTTTGTCTAAAATTGTTATCATGGCTGCATAACATACCAGACATAATCTAGAAAATAATAAGGCAGTCAATCGAAGTTGTGACTTACAATAATAATTTATCCTAGAAAATAATAAGGCAGTCAATCGAAGTTGTGACTTACAATAATAATTTATCCTAGAAAATAATAAGGCAGTCAATCGAAGTTGTGACTTACAACAATAATTTATCCCAGAAAATAATAAGGCAGTCAATCGAAGTTGGGACTTACAATAATAATTTATCCTAGAAGATAATAAGGCAGTCAATCGAAGTTGGGACTTACAATAATAATTTATCCTAGAAAATAATAAGGCAGTCAATCGAAGTTGGGACTTGCAATAATAATTTATCAAAATGATTTTACTAGGGGCAAATTATGGCCATCTAAAACAACAGCAAGACAAAATCAATGGCTACAATATAGAACGGATATTTTGGATAAATTTGGATGAATTTCCATATTTTATTACATTTTTGTAAACACTTCTGTGTACGTATATCATGAGCCCTATCCTGTGAAGCACTTACCATGCAGCATATGTTCCCGAAATGAGACTAACAAATTATATTAAAAAGAAGTCACTCAAGTCTTGCAAGCAATAAATAATGACTAAAATAAAACTCATTTCATCAAAATGATAAAACTATGGTTGAATTTGTCCATGAGTAAATGCATAATTCTAATGATTCATAAAATTTATTGCAATAATGAATGCTTCGGTGTGTGAAAAGTTACACATCATAAATGGTGAATGCCACAGTTCTTTGTGCGCACCTTTCTAATTAACGTAGTAAGCACATTTTTCATGATAAACGTATGTTTCTTGTGGACACTGATAATTAGAGATGGCAATGAGTACTAAAATCGGTACTCGGGTACTCGGTCATTCTTCCGATCGAGTACTCGGGTACTCGGAAAACTATAAATGTAAATGTGAATGATATTTGGGACACAGAAAAGTTGTACTGGAAACGTGCGTGTTCAACTTCTTCCAATAGAACATCATGTATGCCTGTCCGTTCTGTTCAGTTGATGGTCAAATCTAGATCGGTAGATGAATGTTGAAACAATAAAAACTAACAGAAAGAACAAAAATACAGTGTAAATGCAGTATAACTTAAAGTCTAGTCAATAACGCTAAAAAATCGAATAATAACAAATGAACAACTAAGGGGGAATACTCTTATCAACCGGTGATATAGTAATATTTACACAGCGTGACACAGTCGATTTATCGTTCATTCATACACGCGTGAGACAATTATAATTTAAAGTAATATTTTATTAATTTCTTAATCGATTGTCACACCCAATAAACTATAACTCCCAATTAAAGATCGATGACAATCACTCGGATTGATGTCAACAAAAGAACCCCAAGCTACGTGTCATAAACAAACTAACAGACGATGATTGACAGGTCTGCATGTGTTTTGATAGCAATAAGCGACCTCGTAGCAGCGATTAAGGATTGATGACACATTGTTAATTGTAATTTTAGTAGACCAGATAACACTTGGACACGTTCTGTACAAGACAGGATAAACAATTATTATTTTTATTAGTACTTACGTAGGGTGTCCCAAAAGTAATAGGACTTTTTTAATAGCAGCGCGGTTAATGAGAAATTTAGAAAACTAATTTGCTGTAAATAAAATTTCATCTCTCAATGTCTAACACGCGAAATATATAAGCAACTAGATTAACAAAAAATATCTATTAAACATTAAATATACCATGTAGCATGGAGGCGGGTCGCGCCGTGACGTTATGATAACATCGCCTTTCAAACACAATATTTTAACCGAAAGACATCCTTAGTAATTTTTTATATATTGTCAGCCTGACTTTCAAAACAAATCTGATGTTACTGTCAACATTGTTTATATTTGTCTCTGTACCCAAAAAATGAGTTACAGTGATGTAAGAAATTGCTCTAACTTTGAAGCGTCTATCAGTGTACGAACGGTGTCTATCAACGTCAAACTACTTTTTCTGTGACTTGACCTGTGTTCACTTGTTAGTTCATTCCTTCGCTATCTGTGAACAGTTTGTGCCAATAGAACACAAGTAGATGCTGAGGATGCTATTACATTTTGCTTATTTAATTATTTTAATGGTTTGCATTGTTGCTTTTTCCAATTTATAACATAATTTAGCAATCGCGCGGTTTCTAGTTTTTGACGTTGACGGCGCTTGGATATATACACTTGTTTACTCAGTCGTGATCATATACAAACAGCGATTTCTTCAAAAATTTGCCTGCACACGTCAGTGACATCAAAGCAATCCCACATAATTTGCCAATATTATTTATTCAGTGGTTACTGAGATATGCACATGTCTAGTAAGGTTGATAATAAAAATTTACAGTGTGACCCGCCAAAACGTTACATGGTTTCTATGACAACGCATTGTATAAGCACCACCACCAACAACGAAAATATGTTGTTATCAGTATATAGAGAATGAAATTCTACACATATGAGATAAATTTCATTAAAATGTAAGTGTTGAGTAAGAAGTTATGAGAAAAGTCCTATAATTTCTGGAACACCCCACGTATATAGTACTCAAATACTGATTTTGATATTCGATAATCGGACCTTTGAACGAGTACTCGAGTATTCGTTGCCATCCCTACTGATAATTGATAGATATCATGGACATTATTTTTGTATTTATTTGAAACATTTCTGAGTCTCAGAAAAATATGGAAGTGAGTAATCTCCCTTGTGCCAACAACTGAAGATTTTACATAAGTTTTTTAACTGATAATTTTAGTTGTCTTACATTAAAGTAGTTCCACAGTGAAGTCAAACAAATATGTCAATATGAAAAAACCTGTAGCATTTATCTTTAAATATTTTATCGACAAAAAGACATTACAACTGAGAGCCAGAATATACATTGTATCAAGGGTAGGGCATAATACCTTACTAGTGTTTTATAAGACAAAGTCACATGGTTATATATACATACCTGGTGAGATAACTTCGGTGAATCCATATTTCTGGATCTGGGCAACGCCCTTACTGAACAAAATAGGCTCCTCCTTCTTTACTGTGGTCAGATCTCCGTGTAAAATCTGTGCTGCTACAGTCAGTGCTAAAACAAGAGGATCACAATGGTAATACACATCACCCATATGATAAATTGAGCTGGCCTTATTCCTAATTTAACATGGGATGTTTGTATAACATATATGCCCCCACGTCAGCCACATAGTCAGAAATGGTAAAGGTCATAGTGACCGTGACCTTTGACCTACTGGCCTCAAAATAAAAAGGGGTCATCTACTGTTGCTGACCAACCTTCATGTAAAGTTTGAAGATCCTTGAGCAAAGCGTTCTTGAGTAATTGAACAGAAGCCATTTGGTATACAAACCGACATGTGCAAAGCAATATACCCCCTCATCAAAGAGGGGGGGTGGGCATAACTAGGTATTTTCCATGATTTCATCTGTCACCATCATAAATAAGGTGGGGGACAAGACGCCTGTGGTAGGAGAAGAAGTAGCCTCATTGGCAAGATACTGACTAGGCCTTTTATTTCCCTGGCATGGACAATAGATGATTGTAAAGGTTCACCTAGTCACTATGTACTTGTGAGTCAGGCAAGCTAAAACATTCCACCAATTTGTAAACCATTCATACCTGCACATGCCACCAATTAAAAGTGGAATTACATTTTATATATGACTATACTTACTTAAATGCTGTTTGGATGAGTTAACGAGACTTGACATAGAAGAGGTGCGTCCACTAATTATATCTTTGTGAATACTTGAAAAGTCCTTCTCACTGTTAGGACTGAAAATACAATATTTTACAACAATTTATACATAAATATCATAGCAGACAGGGATGGGGTACATACATCAGTTCAACATTTATTCAGTTATACATCCATCACATGACTTAGTTTAACATATTACATGCCAGATCTCCTGCATCATGTGTGAGTCTCCTGCATTTGAGACTCTACTCGCGCATGATCAGAGGCAAATTGATCAAATCTCACACTTTTCTTGGACATACTGGAACCCGACATTTTATGTTTACATTACGAAAATGATCACAAATATTAGTTTAAATAGCTTCATGAAGTATGCATGGCATTGTCATAAAAGTAAAATAAATGAAAACTGCATACAAACTTCATTAATTTAAGTTTAAAGTTTGAGCAAGGAAAATCTCAATCATTTTAATGACAGGGGTCTGCTAAACATGGCATGTATGAAACATACTTATTATTTCCCCAAAATTATATAGTATACTGTCCATTAAGGTTATATGAGAGTCATGTTTCATTTCATGTGTACACAAAATATCACAACTGTTGTCTGAACACGTATGGTATTTTAGTTTAGCAGTGAAATTTTAGATGTCTGGATAAGCCTTTAAAACCGTAGTAGTGGACTCGAACACAGCATCACTCTATTAGTATCCCAACAGAAGAGCACATACATGTACAATTAAATATATAATGACAAATCACATGACCTAAGTTTAGATGTAACAAGAGAGTGAGTTGTTGAACAAAACATTAACACATCATAATAATTATGGATATAGTATATGGCAAAACAATGTTTCCATAAAACCCAAAATTCAGAAACCAACATAATTAAACAGGTTAATAACATAACTCACCAGAACATTTTCATCTGAAATTCCCATTCTTTGATGGTAGCAGGTAACCTCCCTAAGTTCAAACTGATCACTGAAATATGTACACATTGGATAAACTAACAATAGTGTTACGCAAAATAGCTCCAACTTGTGTTATTATGTGCAACCTCTCTATGGTGGATCTCCATAGAGCAACAATATCATTATCATATTGGATAAACTAACAAGAAATGGCATATACGAGGGGTGATCAACAAATACGCGGAAAAATGCTCTGAAAACTTTGTTACGTGACCAATATTGCAGAAAATCGGTCAAATTATAGATTGGCGTATTTCAAATACATAACAATAAAAACAATAAACTCAAGGAAATCTTTGGTCGAAAAAACATAGAAACTGTAACGTCACTATGGCTACACCGGCCCAACGTCATCGCGACGTCGTTAAATATAACACTAAACATGCTCATTCGTGGCACAATTCATAATGTATAACGCATTGAATGCTTCTCAAAAAATGACTGTACAACCAGATAAAATTCATAAACCTGTCAATCGAAAATCTATTTTTTCCTTTACAACTTGCGTGTAAATTATAAGAATTAGCTGCAGGAGAACATTCATATTGACATCGTAATTTGACGTTATTGACGTCGGATAGCCCATTCGCGTGTCCGCATTGATTTCACATGGCTACATGTGAGAGAATATGCAAATCAGATGCCGGTTTTGTATGCTATTACACATGTGTTGCATATCGCAATATTGTCATTGGCATTTTATGACATTTCATTCGTAACACGACTTTATGTCGCCGATTTCTGTATCATACTCATTTACAAACAACGACTTAGAAGTAAACAGCTCTAAAACGGAATTTTGACGTTAAAACATTTTTTTGAAATAATGAATGTAATGTTATATCATTGCATATTCATAACCCACACTTCTGAAAATTATAATATTACAAACGTACGCATGGTACGTCATCGTTTGGTACGTGCAAAACGTTGGAAAATATGACAATTTGGGCCGCATGACGTCGAGTGCGTTGCCATAGGAAACCGCGTTCATTCTGACTTTGGTTATTATTGATGGTCAGCGATGAATCAATTGTAAATTAATTTATCTTCATGTTTAGAAATTTTAACCACGTGCAATGACAAATAATGAAATTACAGCACTTTTCTGCGTATTTGTTGATCACCCCTCGTATATCACAGTGCAACCTCTCCATAGTCAACAACATCATAATCTGGCATGCAGAGCAGCATCAAAAGCCCTCCACTGGAGTCTGTCTTTGGCCAACTGCTCCACTGTTCCCCAGGACTGTCATATACTTTTTCATATACCATTTACTATATATGCTACCTCTTCAGAGCAACAACCTCTGTACAACAGCCAAACTTTGTGTTTTCCACAGGGGGTTGCCCTAGAGAGGCTGTACTGTATTTTACAAAACAAGAGATACAAACAGGAGAAGCAAAATGGCCCTAAATCACTTCAATTGTAAAATAGTCAATGTCAGGTTTGAAGAACCATCACATAAAATCAATGTAATTTATTTTTTTCATTTTTGATTTATTAAAGTCCAACTAACATTATTTTAGTCATATTGACATTACCCTGTAACAGTAACCCAACACTAATAATGAGCCTTGGAACTAAACTTATATGCTGAGTGCCATAGTGTTTTATAAGCATTATTCGCTTCATTTATTGAATTCAGTTATTGAAGGAGCCTGCCAGGAGCTGAAATTGGGTTCCTTCTCACTACAACTAAGTTCATTATAATTGTGTTTTACAGACATTGTATAGAAGGTGAGTACAGTCAGATCTCGCTACAACGACACCCGATATACCGACAATTTCGTTATAATGACATCAATTGATGGGGACAAATTCTATACAACGTTAATTGTATCCATTATAACGACATATTCACTTACTGACACCGACAGCAAAAAATTGGGAACGAATCGAGAGTTTACACAGTAATTAATACTCGATATACAGTCTAACTTGTACTAGCGACCACGCGTATTAAGCGGCCTATGTCTTAAGCGACCGGTTTAAACTCCTCCCGATCGTTTTTGTTCTATTTTCCTATTGTATTAAGCGACTTTTGTCTTACGCGACCAACGACCACTATTTAAGCACTGTAATTGACTGGTCAAATTTCATTAAGCGACCGAAAAAAAGTAAATCACTTGTTGTCTGCAGTGACAGGTTGTTAATTACACTATACCTCGTCATAAAGCTTTGTTTGTTCACACTTTAGAGTTTGTCTTTTGTTAACCGGACCCCAATTAACAGCATTGATAATCACCATTGTGTCCGTAGCGCATGTCATACAGATGATTTTAAATCCGATTACACACATAATAACGGATTAATTATTGCACCTTTTGCTGCAATCAGCTTGTTGTCACTTTCCATTTGGAATGGGGTAAAAACCTGGTCTATTCTGTTGTGTTCGTCGACTGGGCAAGCAAAACTCACTTACATTAATTGCATTAATTGTGTAATATATGAGTAAGTTTATTAAAATGATAAATTAAATGCTTATGAAGACAATGCATAGAAGAATAGAATCATTAAAAAACATATTTACACACTAATGTTTATCAATTGAAGTTGAATACCAGTAGTATTCGGACAGCCAAAAGTCGGAAATTCTTTAGTTACACTCGATGTTTCTTGCATTTGTGTTAAACAACCATTCCGTTAAGCGACCGTTTTCAGACCTTCCCCAGGGTGGTCGCTTAATACAAGTTAGACTGTACTGACAATGTCAACTTCTGGGACTATATTTCACACCTGAACTATTTATCGGCTTTCCACAAAGTCACCGTCGAAGCTTGGAAACTAATTATGTATTTATACTTGTGAAAACCATCTTTCACAGTCGAATCACAGTTTGGCGCATTCATAATCAAGGGAGATAAGCGAAGTCATCGCATATATTCGTATTTTCGAAATCGTACGGTTCACAAAATAACCAATGTAAATTGATATTTCTCAACTTGATTTATTAAGTCGTCAATTCTTAAAGACGATAGGGTAAAATTTATAACAAAATGAATTAACAATTTATTCTCTAGAGCGTTATATCCTATAGGTTACTGTAGTAGTATCCGTACACCTTCAAATTCGGATGCCTTTTATTTGTAGCTCTCCCAAAACATTGTAGATCTATTTTATTTTAAATATTATTTTTATGTAATTATGATAATTTTATACTGCTGATTTTGCCGATTATGTCAATTTTATGACATAATAAATCATATATTAATCATTAATTGATTTCCTATGAAACAATCTCCAAATCAAAATTATAGTCACTTGTGAAATTCAGTACACTGACAAATTCGTTATAACGACATTTTCATTGGGAACAGTGTCGTTGTATCGAGATCTGACTGTATCCATAACCACATCTAGAAAATGTGTGTCTACCACAAGGGGCAATAACTCGTAACTCCAGGGGAAAAAATATTGTGACCTCAAATTCCAGACAATATGCACAACCAGGCTTGGTACTAAGCATTCATGAGAAGTTTCATTGAAACACCACCAATGGTTAAGGAGAACAAGCATAGACAAACTGAGACATCCATTCAGACAGACATCCAGCATAAAATCAATATTATGACTCTACCCACTATAATTTACATGGGAGACATAATGATGAAACTGGCGTGGAGAACATAGATATGAACCAGTACCTTGTTTCATATAACATACATAAACACAAGTAATGAGAGACATAATGATGAAACTGGCGTGGAGAACATAGATATGAACCAGTACCTTGTTTCATATAACATACATAAACACAAGTAATGTGAGACATAATGATGAAACTGACGTGTAGAACATAGACATGTACCAGTACCTTGTTTCACATAACATACATAAACACAAGTAATGAGAGACATAATGATGAAACTGGCGTGGAGAACATAGATATGAACCAGTACCTTGTTTCATATAACATACATAAACACAAGTAATGAGAGACATAATGATGAAACTGGGGTGGAGAACATAGATATGAACCAGTACCTTGTTTCATATAACATACATAAACACAAGTAATGAGAGACATAATGATGAAACTGGCGTGGAGAACATAGATATGAACCAGTACCTTGTTTCATATAACATACATAAACACAAGTAATGAGAGACATAATGATGAAACTGACATGGAGAACATAGACATGTACCAGTACCTTGTTTCATATAACATACATAAACACAAGTAATGGGAGACATAATGATGAAACTTGCGTGGAGAACATAGATATGAACCAGTACCTTGTTTCATATAACATACATAAACACAAGTAATGAGAGACATAATGATGAAACTGACGTGGAGAACATAGACATGTACCAGTACCTTGTTTCATATAACATACATAAACACAAGTAATGAGAGACATAATGATGAAACTGGCGTGGAGAACATAGATATGAACCAGTACCTTGTTTCATATAACATACATAAACACAAGGAATGGGAGACATAATGATGAAACTGACATGGAGAACATAGACATGTACCAGTACCTTGTTTCATATAACATACATAAACACAAGTAATGAGAGACATAATGATGAAACTGGCGTGGAGAACATAGATATGAACCAGTACCTTGTTTCACATAACATACATACGTTAATGCAATCAACAAGGTCTTAGTAATTTTCTGAAGATTTGCATTTCATTTCCATTGCCATGGAAACCAGAGATCTACATGGAATTCAATGGTTCGTGACGATTGGCCTTTCATTTTCATTGCCATGGCAACAAGAGATCTACATGGAATTCAATGGTTCGTGATGATTGGTCTTTCATTTTCATTGCCATGGCAACCAGTGATCTACATGGAATTCAATGGTTCCTGAAGATTGGCCTTTCATTTTCATTGCCATGGCAACCAGTGATCTACATGGAATTCAATGGTTCATGAAGATTGGCCTTTCATTTTCATTGCCATGGCATTCAGAGATCTACATGGAATTCAATGGTTCATGATGATTGGCCTTTCATTTTCATTGCCATGGTAACCAGTGATCTACATGGAATTAGATCGTTTGTACAACTTTGTTAGAGTTTATGGAAGCATTCTAGTCTACCAGGACACCAGAACCAGTGTCTGGGAACTTGACTAACCACTAAAAGGCTCTCAACTACAAATCTGGAGCTCACTGGTTCGAATCTCGGCCAGGGTACTGAAAATTCCAGAAACCCTTAAAAATTAATGATATGTGTTGAAAAGTAGGGAGTTCACCAGGTGCCCTTCTAAAGCTATCAAAGTAGGTTGTTTAATTGCTAATTCAGTGAAAACACATTTTTATCTAGTATTATAAAATACTTTTATGTTTTGTATCAAGAATTTATTGGATTATTATTATTAGATCTACATGTTTGCCCAAGTAAAATTAATTCTTGTACCAACATTATGCAAATGGCTGCCAAAATTGGAAGTATCATTGTTTACATTAGAAAACAAGATTTTTTTTGTAGTTTTCATGTAGGCATCATTTATTAGATGGGCCCCTTTGTCAACCTGAATTCTGATTCCCAAAACCTAGTCTTAGAAGAGAATTTTTATGGTAAATTGTTAAACATATTTTACAACAGCTGACAAGTGTGATTATGATGAAAATTGGTATGTATGTAGGGGGCAATAAGGGGATTATGCATGTCTAAAAATATTTTGATTCTGACAAAAATTGTGGTTACTATGGAGACAGAAATTATCATCGGTAATCTATAACAATCCAATAGTTGACGAAGCATGAAGAATAAGGGAAGATTTCGTGCACAGTGAGCTGGTGGGATGCAAGCATAGTTTATCAAGGCATTGTCTCATTATGACAGTATGCTGTAAAACTCAACATATAAGCAGTAAATAGGCTAATAAACAAGAGCACAACCTACGCCGGACTTTCTCGTACTTGATAGTAACCTTGCTCATCTGTAAGCGAAAATTCTAGAAGTAAAAAGGGCAGAGAACTCATAAATATAGATCACAGGGTCACCAGCCTTGTCAGTATGGACTCCCCTTGTGATGGTGAAAAACTATGTTGAGTTTCAAGTGGATGCCTTTCAAATGACTCTGACAATAAATGTAACCAACGCAGACAATCCCGTCACAACAATAGCTCGACTTTTCAAGGCTTGAAAAGTCGAGCTAAAAACTGTACATATCAGCAGAAAATAGGCTTATAAATAAAAATAATTCTGACTATATGTCATTTACACTACACACAGCATAGCATGGTCTCAAATCAGCAGGTGCTATAGGACAGTTTGCTTGCATGGTGAAATATGAGGACTTGTGTGAAGATATAGTAACATAGTATTTATTATATACATGTAAACAAGCATCTACTCTCACACTAGAAAGATACATCTTCAACATGCTACATAAATGTTGAAACACAAAGATTCTTTGTTACATCAAGATTCAAGCATATTACATGGTGTGGTGGAGAAAGTGCTCAGACTTCCAGAAACAAGTCAGTCTTACAAAATCTGATTTGGACAGAACCAGCAGTCTTTCGGTGCAATTTATGGGTCCAGCAAAAAAATTATACTCTAAACAAAAGCAAATAATTTTGCCGGATCATAAAAGTATACCCTAAACAAGAGTATAAGAGTATATATTTTTACTGGACCCATAAATTTCACCAAGAGCTAGCGCCTTTTGGTACTTTCTCTAATTTGGTCTTTTCACTCAGACAGGATCGGCCATTGTCAGTCAGAATGCGCGCCTGACACATTTTTGACACTTTCCATAAGTCTGAATGCAGCTCAGATATATTTTCAATCAAACAGATTCAGCCATTGTCAGTCAGATTGCCTGACACTTTCCATAAGTCTGAATGTAGCCTTAGATATATATTTTCAGTCAGACAGGTTCAGCCATTGTCAGTCAGATTGCCTGTTACTTTCCAGAAGTCTGAATGTAACTCAGATATATTTGAGAATAATCAGAAGAGGCTGCAGGTCTGACCAAGCTTTCATACTAGAATGATGTTATTGTAGTATAACCAAGATAGACACCATACTCAGACTGGGGACGGAATATGTACAGGTTAAACACAACTTAATGGGATATTCACTTTATACACATGTAGTATTATCTAACTGTTTCAAACTGTGTTTATAACACATTGGTGTGAAATCCAAACAAATAAGGCGGTCCGAAAGGCGTCGGTTTTCTCAGATTACACTGTATTAGCAATCTAGAATCCAAAGACAAATGTTTTAATTATGAGGGTACTATGTCGGGCAAACATCAACCATTCATTAGGTGGTCACTGACAATTCTTTTTGTTGATAGTCACACCTTGATATTGTCTGACAAAGCCCTGCCGACTGGCCAATGTCAATCTAACCAGATTAGCTTCACCACACACTGGATGATCGACAGAAAATTGAATTTGTGACCTTGGTATAGCTCAAAGAATTTGACCTGATCTTTATGCATGAATACATTACAAGGTTCTTGCCTTGAATATATAAATTTCCACGAACAAATCATGCAATCATGCTAATAGAAGGTCGAGAGTTGTGTCAAATTCTGCGGACTATATTAAATACACATCAAGGGGATTTTGGTCACATACCAGTGACACATATTTAACATCTATGGGTGACAGAGAATTGTAACAACTCCATCAGGGGGGTCAACAGAGCCAAATTAAAAATCCTGAAAATCATATGCGGCTGACCATTTTTGACAAACAAGAGGCCTTCAATCATATAACTCAGTTTTTCAAACTTTTTATTGAAGAAAATCCTTCAGAGCAGATATAATTGACCATAACTTTGCCATTTCTTGAGATATTTTCATCAAATAACTTTTATTTTATTTAGAAAGCATAGCTCTTCATAGATAGACAATTCCGGAATTCCGGGTAAATCCGGAAAATTGACACCCCTGTCCATGCATAATACAAACAACAATTTGAACCAGTTAATATGCTTCAACCTGTACATGTAAGATACCTACATTCTTGTGGATCCAATACATGAACTGTTAAATATATACCATATATAGATTAAGCAGGAGTAATGTAGTATTCAGTATGTATCCCGATACACCGGTTTTCAGTTCCGTCAGAAAATTGTTCTGGTTTCATATGACTCTGACGGAAATGAAAACAAATGTAACGGTCTAATGAAACTCAAATGTCATGTATCCTGAGTTCTGTCAGAGCATTACATTGGTTTTCAGTTCCGTCAGAGCCACATAAAAACAGAACAATTATCTGACGGAACTGAGAAGTGATGTATCGGGATACATACCATTTAGTATGCCACCAATAAATATTGTCAGGAGTATACCTCGTACAAACTGATTGAATAAACATAAACATATTGCATCTAGCAGCATTTATAACAACAAGTGCGAGAGGTCCAGGGTTCGATCCCAGGCCGCGTCATACCAAAGATGAAATAAAAATGGTACCAGAAATACCCTTGCTAGATGCTCAGCATAAAAGGGAAACTGGCGTCTCTCCTCTCATACCCTTATGATGATGGAAAACATCAAGAATGAGGTGTCGAGAGTGATACTATAAGTTGGAAAAACTTGTTTCAAATCAACCTTAAGTAAATTAGTATAAACTAACAACAAGAAATATCACTCAGAATGTGTTAAATACTCCCAGATACTGCTTGACACTGTTACGTTAGCATCAGATGGTATGTGGCATCAAATGTGGTTATAAAGTCTAATACATTTTATAAACTTTGATGAAGTTGTTTTCTGAAAGACTATACTAAGTATGTGACACTAAATGGATGAAAAAACTATTAATTTTTCTTAGTTGACAGATATCTACACCATTTATGTGAGGTTCAGTTATGTACAGTCATGATGAAACCACAGGTAACTGATACAGTTACCTGTGGATCAAACATTAATTGTGTTAAAACACATACATGCCCAAATTATGTTAAAAGTGGCGTTTTCTTCAAGATATATATTCAACTTACCACCAACTCCCCAAGGTCGTTTGAAGGACACCTTTGATACCTTCTTTGACAAATGTTCGGAAGGTTTCATACTGCCTAAAATCCAAAAACATACCATTAAAACATGTACTAAATCAGCTTTCTAACCTTTTTTATGGGAGATCTATGCTTTTTGCATGTGTGAAATTTGGCGGGAAATTTGGCGAGAGGTTGTCAGGACAGCAGGGGAGGTAACCCAAATGACATTATTTCTGAAATTTTGGTTTCAGTTTTTCTCACACCCTATTAATATTGTTCAGATGTAACTTTATAGTGATGTGCAGTATGACTGGGTTCAAACCCCCCTATGGGTGTAAACAATTGTGTGTACGGTTCATTCATCTCTTAAAATTGCTGAATTTTTTATAGAATTGAAGTTATGAAGATTTTTATTCAATGCCTAATATATTAGATTGAATGCAGTTTCTAAGTGTATAAAGAGGTGCTATCATTTGCATATAATTATCCCTTACATGTAACCCTTAGTAACCATAGACCACATGCGGGTGTGTGATGATAAATCAAGATACAACACATGTTATGACTGACCGTTAATGATACCAGTTTTCACATATTGGCATTAATTTATAGCATGCTGGCCCACTAATTTTTTTCCTGGGAAATCAAAGTCCCCCTTTAAGTAAACATTTTGGTCTAAGTCTGAGTTTTGGTTGTTTTCGAATTAGGCCCCTGATAGTAGGGGTGACTATTGAGTCCAATTTTGACTATCGCAATACTATTGCTATTGCTGAAAGTACTATTGCGATACTATTGCGTTGCTGGAAACTATTGCGATACTATTGCAATAGTTATTGCCAAGATTTGAAAAGCAGAGATTAACTTGTAAATGCAAGTTTGCACTGTGTAAGATATCATTTGTTGTACAACATACAAATCTACTATTTGTGGAAATGATTTAAAATGAATTTGACAGAAATAGATTAATAAAATTAAGGCGATATTAGTCCATTGAGGTTGTTTTGATGCGAAAACGGAAGTTGTTTTAAATTAATAATAAACTTTATTTATAAAAAGGAAACTATCGTAACTATCGATAGTTGAGCTATTGGATCGAGACTTTTACTATCGATCCATACTATCGGGACACTCGGAATCGCAATGCATCGATATTTCGATGCATCGGCCCACCCCTACCTGATAGTAAGCTGATATTGCAGTCCTCAATAATACATAATAGTCATGTATTCTCTACTAAAGTATCATGACAGGTAAAATAAATCTTACCAATTCTGTAGATGTGTGCAACAAGGTATATGTCTTTGTCTATCTCATCACTATTCAGATCCTGAAAACATACATATCAACTATTAACATCAACAAACATGATCAACTATTAACATAAACAAACATGATCAACTATTAACATAAACAAACATGATCAACTATTAACATAAACAAACATGATCAACTATTAACATAAACAAACATGATCAACTATTAACATAAACAACTATTAACATAAACAAACATGATCAACTATTAACATAAACAAACATGATCAACTATTAACATAATCAATGCAGGGAAGGGGTTTCAATTGACTGGTGCACAATAAAACTCTGCAATACATGTAGCATTGTGTGTTCATAAACAAATTTTAGATCATCTACTTCTCTGTCATATAGTAGATTATATCCAACCGCCTCCTCGATAGCCTAGTGGTTGAGCGTTCGCTTCGAGTGCGGGAGGTCTCGGGTTCGATCCCTGGCCGCGTCATACCAAAGACGAAATAAAAATGGTACCAGAAATTCCCTTGCTAGACGCTCAGCATAAAAGGGAAACTGGCTTCTCTTCTCTCATACCCTCGTGGCGATGGATTACATCAGGAATGAGGTGTCGAGAGTGATTAACATAAGTTGGAAAAACTTGTTTCACAATCGACCTTAAATAAATTAGTATAAACTATCCAACATGCAGTGCTTCACAGACACTGCAAGCTTCTTTTAACTGCGATATAATTACCAATAAGTTATTCTTATTAACAAACATGGGTCCTACTGAGGCATTATGCCCAATCTGGAAAATTAGGCGCAAGTATGTTTTTGATGCCATAAACACACCTCCCTACACCAAAATTCAGTTCATACATTGTTTTAGTGTTAAAGTTCAGGTAATGAAATTTCAAATGACCGAAACTTTGTCAATCTTTGAATTTTTTCATCAAATAACTTTAATTAACTGCAGCAAATCTTGATTACCGGAATTGTAGGACCCCTGAACAAAGGGTGTTTCTTTTTACCAGCAAAAAAGGTTAGAAATATATTACAGTTATTGCCTTCTTACAGCCACAAAATAAATGCTACACTTCGAACTACATTTCACCCAAAAAGTTAATTAAAACATACCATGAAAAGACCATACTTGCTGTTGATTTTTTCATTGTGCTCTGGAACCTTCACAAGAAACTTCTCACTACAAAATACAAATAATTTTTAATATACACAATCATTCAATTCCTCAATTAAAAACAACAATCTTTGGAGTTATTAGGAAAAACCATTTATTGGTAATAGGCAAATCATTTATAGAGAATGCACCCAGTTTCTCACAAATTTGCAACATTTTAATATGCATAACAACTAAAACCAATAAAATATCAAAACCAAGACTATATGGGTCCAAAGGACACAAATGCTCCCACTTGAAATTTGACAAGCAACTTGACAATTTGGGATAGACAGAATGACCGACAGATGAGAGCAGATCGATATGCCCCCTCCAACCTGTCAGATTTAATCATGTCATGGGCTATAACTCCTCAAAATATCATCTGATCCCAAAATTTCTGACAATATGCACAACTAGGCATGGTACCAAGTATTCATCTTAAGTTTCATTGAAATCCTACCAATGGTTAAGGAGAACTATTACAGACAACTATACTTGGGTGACATAATTTCGCAAAAGAAGACATAATTTCACAAAAGAAGACGCAAAAGAAGGCATAATTACACAAAAGACATAATTTCACAAAAGAAGACACAAAAGAAGACATAATTTCACAAAAGAAGACATAATTTCATAAAAGAAGACCTCTTACCTGATACAGGTTATCTTTGAGTCTTTGTTGATATGTAGTGACAACAGAGTCTCCGTATGATCAGTTACACTACATCCAAAGTTACGGAAACTCACCAACAAATGATGAGTAGTGAGACCTGCTTGCATCGCTAACTCGGTTTTACTTGACTTTGCTGTCTTTCTATGTTTCCTTTGTGGCTACAACAGAACATACAACATAATCAACCCAGGGATAGGATTAATCATTAGACATTAATCATTTCACTGGCTTAGAATGAGAAGGTCGAAAGTGCTACTTATGACCTTATAAGACATACATATTTGAAACCTGCATCAGAAGTCGTTTCTTATGAGCCTACTTTTATGAAAATCGGGACAGGCCATGTTAACCAAACTGAAGTTGAAAAAGCTTGTTTCTCCATAAGTAAAGAGTAGTTTACAGACAGGTTTTTCTTGTTTCTCAAAAAAAATTTTTTTTACTTACGACCTTCTCATTCTAAGCCAGCAATATACTGGACAAGACACATGGACATTCCAAAGGTGGTAATCATTCTTGAACCCTTTACTATATGGTTCTACCATTTCAAGACCCATCAGTGTAGAGGACTGGAGATGTTCACCATTTTTAAATTATTTTCCAATAACTTATCATGGAAACTAAGTAGCCTCTTATCAATATATTGTAGGTAAAACTAGATAAGGTGTCTATGAACATGGAGACATCAGTCTAGAATTCCTAACAATCAAACGTGTCTCCATAGCTCAGTGGTTAGAGCGCTTGTCGTCTAATCTGGCAAACCGGGTTCCAATATTGGTGGAGGCACTCATATACCTGCCATGTTTCAGCGGAAAGCCAACTGGCAAAGAAAGGCTATGCTCAGCAACAACATTTCCTCAAGTAATACTCAGGTTGTTAAAGCCTAGTAAACAATTTACCTTATCTTGTAGCGCTATCTTAGAGCTGTTAACATGTACTCGATATAACCTGGTCAAACTACATAAATCAGCATCTAACTGTTGTCCGTCTACCCTAGGTACCAGATCCATGTCCAGTTGTCTGAAATACATCAAATAAACCTAGTAAAAACAAGTCATTAAGAATTGCAAGCAATACAGAAGTCCCCTACTGGTTTAAAGCCATTTTCAATGTTTCTGTAGCCATAGCAACCACACTTTTTGTCAGAATCTAAATATTGTTAGACTTGCATAATCCCCTTATTGCCATCTATCCACATATCAAGTTTCATAAACCTAGCTTAGAAACTATTTCAGTTATGTCAAGATCCAGATTTTTTGACAGACTGACGAACGGAGGGCAAACCTATAGTCCCCTCCAGTCAAAAACCGGTAGGGGACTAATAAAAGTTCATGAATTAACATAGTGTCGACATTTTCGGACATCAATCATTTTCTAAAAGCCAATTCCAAGAATTGAACATCCTCCAATACCCATAGCCTCGACAGCATACTGTAAAATAATTAATATTCAAGGGGGATTTAATTTTGTGGATTTCATGAATGACCTCAACCATGACATTAACTCCCCAATAAATATATACCTATACCAATACTTATGCCCAGTTTACAGTGATTGTCATACTTGCTTTCAAGTTCAGTCACATATAAGACTTGGTTTTTGGGAAGTTTACTTACATATATCAATGTGTAATATAACGATTATTAAACATGTATCTGTTTGATTATTGAATGATTTCTGATAATTTGGGTGAATTTTGACCATTTTCATGAAATCCCAAATCCTTGATATTGTGTCTCCACGAAATGGTCTTTTCACAAAAACCAAAAAAATTTGTCAAAATGAGGTCAGGTGATATAGGTGTGTGGAGAGTGTTCAAATACAACATCCATGCAAGTATGAAAGCTTTGTAGCAAGCTATAATGATGTAAGATGAAATGGTCATTTTGGTTAACCTTGTACAGATGGACAGGCCGATCACTATATGCCTTCTGATCTATCGATAAAAATTGTACAAACTGATGTAAACTTACCCATTTCCCCAGTCTATGACACTGACTATGTCATTTTTCACATCTTTTACATCTTCTTCAGTGATCTTTTCGTCCACCAGTAAACCTCTTAGTTGAATCAGTTCTACCATACTGATCCGAATCTTAGCAAATAACTGCTTGTTTTTCTGTAACATTAGCAGTAAAATTTTATCAGTTGTAAATACCAGCACTAATCTAGAGAATAAGAATAGGTAATGCTTGTCTATGTATACTTAAATGAATATATTTTATGTATTTTAAATGAATATATTTTATGTATTATCGTACTGAAGTCCGACACAATTTAAAGAATAAGGCACATTACAAGGTGTTCTTACACCTTAATTTTTTGGGGAAAAAAGCCACCCTTAAATCACCTTTCTTGAAGTTTGACCACTAGATTGGTAGGACAAATTATTGCCAAAAATTTAATAGGTGCCGAGGAATGTAGCAAGTCATTGTGTTGTTCATATATCAATCTGGGGTGGTATTCAATATTGATCTTACTTGACTTAAGGATAAGGACAACCAATCAGATCACATCACATTAAACTCTTGGTCAGTAACAAACGATATGATTGGCTATCCTTCTCCAATTAAATAAGATTAATATTGAATACCAGCCCAGGGCGACACTTAGGGGTTGGCACTTCCCAATAAAATATCTGTGTCAAGATGCTAGTTCACAGATAAATGAAAACAGAAACTAACTCCAATGTTTTAATTTTTTTACTTGGCACCCTGTTACCTGGTCGATTTTGCTGGAAGTGACTGGATACTAGGTAATACTAGGTATACACATAAAATTCATGCTTCTGAAATAATAATATTGCTCTGGACCGACAAAGGCTTCTTACACCTCCACAGTGAAAAAACTGCTAATTTGAAATAGGATTCTGTATACGTTACAAGTATTACAAACCACATAGAGTTCCTTCCAAATAATATTCCATTCATAGAGAACATCAGATACTTCTTTCACCATCACATCTTCTCTGGGCGTTATATCCTCATATAACCTGTAGCAGATAAATATATATATACAATATAAACAAATACTTGAAAAACAAACAAATGGAACTAGACTTGATAATGACAATGATTTTATTTGATATTGGCCACCAGCCCATAACAATATGAACATATTTACAGAATATACATAGACTAGTACAATGTACTTGAACCAAAAATGGCAAATTTAGAAAACTGGACTTTAACTAGACTTTGAAACTGGAAGGGGTTTCAACACAATAAGGTATGCCTCCAACAAAGGGGCATGACTCTTGCAAAAATCATATTAACTAAAATTCCTGACGATATGCACAGCAAAGCTTGGTACCTATTTTTCAAGTTTCATTAAAATCTGACCAAGTGGTAAAGGAGAACATGCGCGGACAAACTTTGTGATACCCATCTATACATCCATCTGGACAGAATCTGGCCCCGATCTCCCGAAACATCTCACTCTGAGATAAATCTCAACTCAAATATTGCCATGTGTCTTTTAGATAATTTCCATGAGAGATTGGACTTAAAATTCACATCACAAAACAGAAAACATTATTCTTAGTTTATTACAGTAAAATTTAGAGAGCTCGAACTTAACATTTATCTGAAATTCTGACTCTGATTTTAGCAAAATCTCAATTTGAGATGAGATTTCTACTTGAGACGTTTGGGGAGATCGGGGCCTTATGTCCAGCACATACTCGATATGTCTCCCACACTGTATGCAGGAGACATAAGTATTAACCTCGGCTCATAATAAAGCGTATTTCATGCTCAACAACTTGAGTGTAAGACTTAATTTACTTCATTTAATACAGTGCAACATTAAATCATCTATAGAAAATTTTACTAAGTTTACTTTAAGCTTATCCATCTCATATATATGTTTCAGTATAACACAAGACTTCTCATTTTTTGAAACAATTGAAGCATGTGATTGAGTTGAGTATGAAAAGTGATATAATCAAGGGGTCTGGTCCAGACCCCTATGCATAAATATACATAAATATAGTATGTGGTTCACAAGGTTGATGCTAAGATTCGTGTTAATATGCTTTGGTAATATTATCTATGTAAGGGGGACTACTCTGTTAACCTTGTTGGTATGTTCTGTGAGAGTTATCTGTAAAAAACCAGGTTACTCTTCAGTGTGGAGTTTTCATGGAGAATAAAATTGTTTACTGTTTAGAGTGACTTTATTCATAATTAACATTATTGGTCCTTTAGATAAGTATTCATAGTGCAAACTCATACACACTCATGATACTCTCCATTATAAATCAAAAATCAAAGTAAAATGATAATAGAGTTTAAATGTGTTTGAGTAATAAAATGGGAAAATACGAATTAATATGTAAACTAGTAATCTAAAAACAATTGAAATTTATTTCCAATTATGTAATAGCACAAAGAATTGACCTGATCCTTGACACTGACTCTAACTACTTGCCACAAATGCATTAACTTCAATGCTAAATATACCCACCCTTCATTATGAACATCACAAGGTTTCACATGTATGAAGCATGCTGGAAACACGCCCTGCAAAACATGCAGAAAATAAATCATAGCATCAAACATAAAACAAAACGGTCAGGACCCATCGATTAGGCCATATGTATTGGACCCAGTGATCAGGCCATATGTATGGGACCCAGTGATCGGCCATGTGATTTGGACCCAGCTATCAGGTCATGTGTATGGGACCCAGTGATCAGGCCATGTGTATGGGACCTAGCGATTAGGCAATATGTATGGGACCTAGTGATCGAGCCATGTGTATGGGACCTAGCGATTAGGCCATATGTATGGGACCCAGCTATCAGGCCATGTGTATGGGACCAAGCTATCAGACCATGTGTATGGGACCCGCTATCAGGTCATGCATATGGGACCCAGTGATCAGGTTGTGTGTATGAGACCAAGTTATCAGGCCATGTGTATGGGACCTAGCGATTAGGCAATATGTATGGGACCTAGTGATCGAGCCATATGTATGGGACCCAGCTATCAGGCCATGTGTATGGGACCCAGCTATCAGACCATGTGTATGGGACCCGCTATCAGGTCATGCATATGGGACCTAGTGATCAGGTTGTGTGTATGAGACCAAGTTATCAGGTCGTGTAAATGGGACCCAGTAACCAGACCATGTGTATTGGACCAAGCTATCAGGCCATGTGTATGGGACTAAGCTATCAGGCCATGTGTATGGGACCCAGCTATTAGGCCATGTGTAAGGGACCCAGTTATTAAGCCATGTGTATGGGACCCAGTTATTAAGCCATGTGTATGGGACCCAGCTGTAGGCTATGTGTATGGGACCCCTTGATCAGGTCATGTGTATGGGACACAGTGATCAGGCCATGTGTATGGGACCCTGTGATTAGGTCATGTGTATGGGACCCAGTGATCAGGTCATGTGTATGGGACCCAGTGATCAGGTCATGTATATGGGACCCAGTGATCAGGTCATGTGTATGGGACTCGGTGATCAGGCCATGTGTATGGGACCCAGTGATCAGGTCATGTGTATGGGACCCAGTGATCAGGTCATGTGTATGGGACTAGCTATCAGGTCATGTGTATGGGACCCAGTGATCAGGCCATGTGTATGGGACTAGCTATTAGGCCATGTGTATTGGATCCAGCTATCAGGCCTTGTGTTTGGGACCCAGCTATCAGGCCCTAAGTATGGGACCCGGCGATAAGGCCATGTGTATGGGACTCGGCTATCAGGCCATGGGTATAGGATCTAGTGTTTAGGCCCAACGTATGGGACCCAGCTCTCAGGTCATGTGTATGGGACCCAGCTATCAGGTCATGTGTATGGGACCCAGTGATCAGGTCATGTGTATGGGACCCAGTGATCAGGTCAGGTGTATGGGACTCAGTGATCAGGCCATGTGTATGGGACCCAGCTATCAGGTCATGTGTATTGGACTCAGTGATCAGGCCATGTGTAAGGGACCCAGTGATCAGGTCATGTGTATGGGACCCAGTGATCAGGTCATGTGTATGGGACCCAGTGATCAGGTCATGTGTATGGGACTCAGTGATCAGGCCATGTGTATAGTATCCAGCTATCAGGCCATGTGTATGGGACGCAGCTATCAGGCCATGTGTATGGGACCCAGCTATCAGGCCGTATGTATGGGACCCAGTGATCAGGCCGGGTGTATTGGACCCAGCTATCAGGCCATATGTATCGGACCCAGTGATCAGGCCATGTGTATTGGACCCAGCTATCAGGCCATATGTATGGGACCCATAATCAGGCCATTTGTATTGGACCCAGCTATCAGGCAATATGTATGGGACCCAGCTATCAGGCCATATGTATGGGACCCAGCTATCAGGCCATGTGTATGGGACCTAGCTATCAGGCCATGTGTATGGGACCCAGCTATCAGGCCATGTGTATGGGACCCAGCTATCAGGCCATGTGTATGGGACCCAGCTATCAGGCCATGTGTATGGGATCAACTTATCAGGTCATGTGTATGGGACCCAGCTATAAGGCCATGTGAATGGGACCCAGCTATTAGGCCATGTGTATGGGACCCAGCTATTAAGCCATATATATGGGACCAAGCTATCGGGTCATGTGTAAGGGATCAACTTATCAGGTCATGCGTATGGGACCCAGCTATAGGACTGTGTGTATGGGACCAAGCTATCAAGCCATGTGTATGGGACTCAGTGATCTGGCCATATGTATGGGACTCAGCTATCAGGTCATGTGTATAGGATTCAGCTATCAAGCCATGTGTATGGGACTCAGCTATCAAGCCATGTGTATGGGACCCAGCTATCAAGCCATGTCTATGGGACTCAACTATCAGGCCAAGTGTATGGGACTCAGCTATCAGGTCATGTGTACGGGACTCAGCTATCAGGCCATGTGTATGGGACCCAGCTATCGGGTCATGTGTATGGGATCCAGCTATCAAGCCATGTGTATGGGACTCAGCTATCAAGCCATGTGTATGGGACTCAGTTATCAAGCCATGTGTATGTGACTCAACTATCAGGCCAAGTGTATGGGACTCAGCTATCAGGCCATGTTTATGGGACCCAGCTATCAGGTCATGTGTATGGGACCCAGTGATCAGGCCATATGTATGGGACCCAGTGATCAGGCCATGTGTATAGGACCAAGCTATCAAGCCATATGTATGGGACTCAGCTATCAAGCCATGTGTATGGGACTCAGCTATCAGACCATATGTACGGGACTAAGTGATCAGGTCATCTTTATGGGACCCAGTGATCAGACCATGTATATGGGACTCAGTGATCAGACCATGTATATGGGACTCAGTGATCAGACCATGTGAATGGGACCCAGTGATCAGACCATGTGTATGGGACCCAGTGATCAGACCATGTATATGGGACCCAGTGATCAGACCATGTTTATGGGACCCAGTGATCAGACCATGTGTATGGGACCCAGTGATCAGACCATGTGTATGGGACCCAGTGATCAGGCCATGTGTATGGGACTAAGGGATCAGGTTATGTATATGGGACTCAGTGATCAGACCATGTGTATGGGACCCAGTGATCAGACCATGTTTATGGGACCCAGTGATCAGACCATGTGTATGGGACCCAGTGATCAGACCATGTGTATGGGACCCAGTGATCAGACCATGTGTATGGGACCCAGTGATCAGACCATGTGTATTGGACCCAGTGATCAGACCATGTGTATGGGACCCAGTGATCAGGCCATGTGTATGGGACTAAGTGATCAGGTCATGTATATGGGACTCAGTGATCAGGCCATGTATATGGGACCCAGTGATCAGGCCATTTTGTAGAAAATGTACTGTTAACTATTAAGAGGTTTTAAAGGGTGTGAGTCAAACAAAGAAATTAACCATTGGCTCCAATCACTACCCCAGACTGTATTAGAGTTTTTAGTTAATCTTTCCAACAGTTCATGCTAAAAATAATGCAGCTCATGAGTATACGCTACAGTTGTGGTAAACCAAGAACTTGCACATTGTGCAATAAATTGACAAACTGTAAGTGAATAACTGTTAGTTACCTTCACAATAAATACATAAATACTTCACTTCATTTATATAACCAGGTGTTCATACTGACCACATCACAGACTTAATACACACACAACCAATCAATTTCATTAAAATCAGACCCTTACAGTTGCTTCATTCCTTTACGCTGTTAAAGATCTGATTACATTCCGTAAGAGTTCATGTTCAAATGACTTCTCTGGCGCACAATGACGCCACATAGCCTCAGCAGTTTTTCACCGCACTTTCAGATTTGTGAAAGCAGCGATTTGACTGGATGACGTAAAGTTCACATCAACATGACCGCATACGGATAGTCGTCAGATCCTATATCAGCGTAAAGTATTGAAGCGTAATATAGGTATGATTTAAATGTGATTTAAACACAATGAACTGTATCCTGGTTAAAATCAGTATGAAATTATTTTATAGCGTGATATATTCGAAGAGGTTTCATTTTCCCAAAAAGACAGTCAACAGTTAGAATTGTGTGTATTGCAATTATTACCTCCCCTTTCTTTTGTTTATTACTTTAAATATACAAGATTTTATGAGTAGAGGCTTTTGCATGAGTGCTCATTACATACGAATTTTATTAAATGAGTGGAAAAAATAATATGTTTTTGTCCAGGAATTTAATAAAGTTTGAATGCAATGAGCATGAAAGAAAGACTCTATTTATCAAATAACCTAAGAGAGAAGAAAATATTTGTATGATAGTTAATGATCTGTCTCTCAATTTTGTAAAAATATATATATATTTAAAAAAAAAAAAAAATGGAAGCCTGTCTTATGACTGTTTTAATCATATACACATATATGAAATCTTGGTTTCATATATGTATATCTGCCTTTAAAACAGGCATATAGCAATTTTAAAATTGTATTCCTTTTTTTAGATTATGCATGTATTGCTTTAGATCTATGATATTTTATGCAATTATAAGTGATATTTGCTAATCTGTTCATTGCTAATCTGATTAGAGATGATACATGTTTTTAGACTATTTTTTACCGGTTTAGCATATATTGTGCGCTTCTCTAATTATATGTCAAATTTTATACAGTAAGTTATAACGAAATTGTAGGTATGCATTAGGTAATTATTTAATAACATACCACGATTAGCAAGTGTACCTTATTTTTTAATACTTGTAAATATTGAAAAGTACTAGTGAGGATAATTCGTCTAATACAAATCTTTTTAGATTGACCATTCATGTTCAATATGTTGTAAAGTATGAGTGTTATTTGTATAACTGTTTATGTACATGTAATGGATTGGACAATAAACTATGAAACTACAGAGAACGCTCATTTTCATTCAGAATGATGAAGTATGTTGCATAGGTTGTGAATAACAATGACGTATCGGGACAATGAGTGTGATGCCTGGATAACATTGATATTATCCTGAGGTCATGGGTGGATCAAAGCATCGTTCGGCTAACCTCACTTTATGGCTAATCTAAATATTTATTGCACACTCTGGGAGTGCCGAATGATATATCCGGCAAAGGTTTACGGCACTGCTGGACGGCAGTTTATGTGATAATTCGCGACTAAAGTTGATGTACTACAAAATTAATTCAAAACACTTCCAAAAACGTAAAGATTTGGCACCATGAATTTATCCCGCTATACAGTTTATCAGAACAAAATTAAATTAAACAAGAGGGCCCAAAGGGCCCTAGGTCGCTAACCTGTCGTACTAGTGCATGCACACCCCTATGGTGACCCTACACATTTTCTGAATAAAATTTAAGAAAATTCAGCCTCTATTGCAAGTTTTTTTATGATTTGACCATGTGACCTAGCTTTTGACCCCAGATGACTTAATTAATAACAAACTTATCCTAGATTGTGCTGAGATGATCATTAGGACCAAATTTCATAAAGATTAAGTCGAAATTGTGACCTCTGGTGATTACACAGGGTTTTTCTATGATCTGACCTGTAATTTAAACAAAATATTTTGGAAAAAATATTTGCCTCCATATAAATATACGTACATATACAAACTTTAAAGACAAAACATTACCTAAACACTTAAAAAATAAAAAATAAATATTATGCTCCCAGTTTGAACCCATGACCCTCAGTGATATGTCAATTGACATTGTGACCTTGTTTTTGACCCCAGATGACCCAAAATCGAACTTGACCTAGGTTTTGTTAACATAATCATCGTGACAAAGTTTCATAAAGATTAAGTTGAAAGTGTAACCTCTGATGACTACATAAGGTTTTTCTATGATTTGACCTATAATTTAAACAAAATATTTTGGAAAAAATATTTTCCTCCATATAACTGTACAAATACATGCTAGAAAGACAAAAAAATACCTAAACACTTAAAAAAAATAAAAATAAAAAAATAAAAATTATGGTTCCAGTGGGGTTTGAACCCACGACCCTCAGGAAAATGTCAATTGACATTGTGAGTTTTATAATTGACAGTGTGACCTTGTTTTTGATCCCAGATGACCCAAAATCGAACTTTACCTAGATTTTGTTGACATGATCATTGTGACCAAGTTTCTTAAAGATTTATAAAAAAATATGACCTCCAGTGACTACAAGGTTTTTCTATAACTTGGCCTAGTGACCTAGTTTTTGACCTCAGATGACCCAATATCAAACTTGACCTAGATTTTGTTGAGATGATCATTGTGACCAAGTTTCGTAAAGATTAGGCCAAAACTGTGACCTTTAGAGAGGACACAACCCAATTGTTGACGGACGGACAGACGGACTGACGGACGGACGTTCCAACATTTGGGGTTTAGGGGGCTTTTCCTTTGATCTTTATGTGTTTTTTTTTCCACATATACTGGTTTATGTGGATTTCCTTCTTTATTTAACTAAAATTATGGACAGAATGAACCTCATAAACCATTGGATGTTGGCCCGGACTGACGGACAAAAAGTGATCACAAAAGCTCACTCTGTCACTTTGTGACAGGTGAGCTAAAAAAGAGGCAAAAGCAGGGTTGACTGCATTCAGAACTTCGTTAGACAAGCAGGAGAAAGTACAGCCAGGAAAGGGGTATTTCATTCTGTGCACTTAGCTCATAAAAGGACATTAGCTCATAACAGGACAATAGCTCATAACAGGACATTAGCTCATAACAGGAATATTTCATTCTGTGCACTTAGCTCTTTACAGGGCATTAAGTTCTTAACAGGACATTAGCTCATAACAGGACATCAACCCATAACAGGACAGTATCTCATAACAGGACATTAGCTCATAACAGGACAATAATTCATAACAGGACATTCCATCTTCTCAGTTCATAACAACAAACTGTACACCATTGTAGCCAATCAAATAGGAGATTAACATACACAGCACAAAACTGGTTTCTCTTCTCTCATACCCTTACGGTGATGGAAACCATCAGGAATGAGGGGTTGACAGTGATTTAATTAAGTTGTGGAATTTGTTTTAAAATCGACCTTAAATTAGTATGAACTAAAAATAAGCCAAAAAGTACACCAAACAGGTTAACTTATAAACATAGATAAAAGACGAAGGATGTGTAAATAACAAACCACTTGGTGAGTGACATACCATTTTATCTTTGTTCTTTATAGAGCAACCTCGATACCAAGCTGAAAATATAAAAAGCAATTGTAATCAGAATTCAGTCAGTGTATAAGGCTAAGAAAAAAATAGATGTGGATACCTACCATATTTTTAGCTCCAAACCTAGAATTTTTTATTAATTTTGAACAGGAAACACTGTATTTCCTACGCAATAACATACAGCTAGTGGCAGAGATGCTTATAGTTGCACAAATTTAGTGAATTGTGACCACTGATGTAGTACTATGTCATATACCGGTAATGATATATACACTTGCATATAAAAAAAAGAAATCAAAATGCCTATAAGTAAATTTCTAGATTATGCATATTGTTGTACTTTAAACTGTGGATGTATCCCATTAGAGGTACACTAAATAAGAATGTTGAATTATACAGTTGTGGTAGATACCCAGCATGAAAGCATGCCTCCCCTTTTCAGAAGACGAGTCCGTGTTAGGATTACGAAAGTTAAAAATATACCTATAACTACCTACTCTATTTTTTCATCAATGTTACCTGAACAACACATATTTTTTTAAATAGCCTAAGCGTAAAAAAGTAGCTTTTTCAAACTATGTCAATGGTTCTATGCTAATCTAGCTATGTCAACCAGGAAGTGACATCATACAATGTTCAATAGAAATGTTTAAATGTAAACATTTTACCTTAGCATGATACAGATTTTATGGCTTGTTTATTAATTTTGTTTGCTAGGGTTTAACACTGTTTCTCAACCAATTTTCCGGCTATATATACGGCAGCCAATTCACCTAACCAGTTTTTCTGGACTGTATCCAGCAACTTCTCCACATGTGGAGGAAAATCAGCATTGTTGAAAACAGTTATTGAAAGATAAGGATTTAATTTCACATGCAACATATAAAGGTTGGCGAGTAGTTTTCGACATTTTTTGCATGTTTCTTTTAATTTTCTCGAATATTAGACAGATTTAATACCGATTGTCGGATACTACTCGCTCTCAGATACTTCCCGCCAACCAGTAGAGGGTATCAAATTAGAATTGAAGTTAAAAAAGTCGAATAAAATGATAATTATACCCGTAGCTAAGCTACTATTTAACAATAATCAACTTTATAAACATGCACCAACATATAAAATTATCAAATTTTTTTTTCATTAAAAATACTTGGTTAAAAGTTTGCCACAGAATACAGAAAGTGCTGACTGATATACCTGATGATCCAGAACCATATTCTTCATATATATGGACAGTCTCACCAACTTCTAGAGAATATGCCTCAGGTACACCATTCCCACTATAGTTACATATCGCTGCAAACAGGAACAAACAATCATATCATACTACTCAAACTTTGATAAGGATATATTCATAAGGAGAAGAAGATATTCGTTGAAGACAAAGTGCCTCTGAGATTAAAGGGGGAAACTACCAAGATACAGATACAGATAAGGGCCAAGAAAAAATAAATATTCATGTTCCTCTTACGATATCAGAACAACACCGATTAAGAACATGCTGTGGCTGAATATCATCTACTCTGCTGCTAAATTTCGAAAAATGCATGTGTTGTATTTGGTATGCATTAGGCAACATGATATTGTAACTGATAAGCTCTTTTGGCAGGAACCAAAGTGGCAGGGGTAACATGGAAATATTTGTCACTTTTCTATTCTCATACTGAGTACCGGTAAGACCCATTCAGTTATTACAGAGGCTTGAACGCAGCACTAACATTTTAGTGAGATACGGCTTATCAGCACTAAGACATCAATGTTTGAAGCAATCTGTCTTTATTTACAATATTGCAGACATAAAATTATATTTCTGAAAATTCAGACCGCATTCAGTTATTACAGAGGCTTGAACGCAGCACTAACATTTTAGTGAGATACGGCTTATCAGCACTAAGACATCAATGTTTGAAGCAATCTGTCTTTATTTACAATATTGCAGACATAAAATTATATTTCTGAAAATTCCACAAGTTCATTTTATTCAATTTGCATAATATTCATGAGGAGAATTTGCTGACCCTCATAAACTTTTGAGCAGCTTATAAAAATTATATGGGTACATCTAAATGGTGATAAATCCAAGAGCTAATTGACCATGTGGCTTGGTGACTCAGAATGCCTGCAAGGTGAGCAGGAAGTCCTACTGACGGACGGACGGACGGACTGACGGACTGACAGACGGCAAACCTATAGTCCCCTCCGGTCAAAAACCGGTAGGGGACTAATAAATATTCATGGAAACGCATCGTCAAATTTCAGGTGTAATCACATACATATGATGATAATGTTTTGACCGGGGCGTGAATATAGCTTCGAGAACGTCCTTTATTATCTTCCACCTGAACCAGACCTCCAGCACAAAATCTGCTTATATCTAAGTTGATACTGCCATCTTGTATAATACCTCAACACTCTATGCACTAGCCTACATGTATATTGGAGGGCAGCTCAAGGCTGTGTAATTTTTGTTGAAAGGGTCAACTACATGTGTAGAATGTCTGCGTAATTATGAAAACATTGTAATATACTCAACCACTTTTCTAATTGGTCACTTTTCAAACCAATCATACCTTTAACTGTGATAATATTATTTAATGATATTTTGCCGACTCCAGTTTATGTATGTACTCAACACCTGAATCATTACTGACCATGCATACTTTGGCACGTGATTTTGATTTGTAATGAATTTAGTGTAAGGACAATTGCATAAAACGTTTGTGTGCAAAATATCATCAAACATTATGCACCTATCAATGTTTTCCCCAAGGGGGGGGGGGTGGGGTGGCGGCGGGCATACACGGGACTTTTGACAGGAGGCTGTTCCCGATAGGTGGGAATTTGACAGACAGAATGGTGCCGAGTCCTGGGAAATTTTGACTTTGGCCGAAATTTTAATCCCAGGGGGTATGTAAAGCATCTCCCAGTGAGGGGATTTTGACAAATTGCCCTTGCTCTCGGGTGGGAATTTAGACTTTGAAAAAGTAAAAATGTCAAATTCCCCAGGGTCAGACAGCTTATCTGTCTATCTGAATGTCAGACTAGTTAAGTGGAACAATTAAACAGATTTTATATTTTGTCTATCAGTTTTAGTCTGGTTTTTGCCTCAATCAGTAGGAATATCTGACAGATATCTTAAACTTTCATGATTTCTGTACTGCCTACATTATAGCTTCCTCGTTCATACTATCTTCCTCTTGTGGCCACATTCACTGTAGGGCACCGCTTGGTCAACCTCTTATCTCTTTTATCTACACTTCATACTGTCCAGTGATAAAGGAACAGTATGGGGATCTGTTAGGACAAATTTTTTAAAATTTGTAGAATTTTATTTAATATAAACCTTTAAATAATGCTTAACCCATGCATGAGTGAAGAAAATGTCAAACTGACACATCGCGAAAATATGTGACAGACTACATATTGTCCATTTATTTGACCTAGACGTGATAATGCCCACTTACCAACACCGAATTTCTTCTTAGATGGTTTCCAGACATGTTCTCCCATGGTTAAATATGAATGTTAATTCCCTAAAGACGAGAATACTTAAGAGATGTCATTCACTTCCTCTTTCTGACTTAACGCCATGATTGTTTGTGTCACGTGACTGCACATTTGACACGGTTGATAGAGTCGCGTGTACTCTTGACCTACATTATGTATATATGCTTCACCAACGCTTGTCTGCGGTACGAAATGCAGAAGTATCGTATAAACCTTTTTTCAGATGACTTAAATATTGTTTACAATAATCTACATTTATTTTTGTTAATATTCTAAAAGTTTTAATTAACTCACCTGAGGAGGTGACGGTACAATGTGATAAAAAATAAAATATTTATGTTTTATGTTCTAAAAATATAGATATCAACATCAAATTATGTATTTTTAAATATTCTTTTCAATTTGTAGTTACCTGTGGAGCTGGTGAAGTCGGGCATTTTCTCCGTCGTCAACAATTACAGGTGTAGAAATGTAGCTAATTAAGCACTTACATGAGTGATTTTCTTGATCACGGAATTTTCGAATGAAGTCAAAAATCAATTTGGTTGTTCAAGAAATAGAACATATTTGTATCTATAGACAAGAATTTAGAGAAAACGTTCAGGGATGAGAGATGATATTAGCTGCATTTTCCAACATACATTTTTTAATTCGGTCAGAATGTTGTTTTGCCGGGCTCGCATTTGTTCGATTATGAGTCATAACAGGGCCAGTCTAGGAAGAATCTGATTGAAAGCCATTTGTTGGTGGAGTCAACAGCAGCAGAGGCTCATGATCATGAACATGAACATTTTCAGGGAAAATGACTTTTACAAACTGAAACAGTGGACACATGATCGGGCCTATAGTCGAAGGTCTTTGACGATGACATCATTCCATTATGATGTTTTTAAAATGTCAGTATAAATAGAAGACCATTAAATTAAATTTATACTTATTGTAATTAATGGTATCCAGAACTAGATTGTGCTATACAATTCAACCCCGATAAACACGTGGTGTTAAGGATAACTTGAAAAAGATCACCATTTCTTCTTCTTCTTCTTCTTCCGTATACAGGACAGGAATCCATCAGCTGGATTGTACTACGTCCCGGGTGCAGTGTTTAGCAAGACAGCCACCGCTTGAGAGTTGTTCTATATACATTTAAAACGTTCCGGTATTTACAAAATAAAACTATACACCCTGTGGCTGTCTACTCCTGGGACGGAGGCTGGACTGCTATGGTGTCAGTGTGAAGCGCAGTCTTGAAGGCCTCTAGAGTTGTAATGTCTGTGATGGTCGTTGAGAGTTTAATTATTCCAGTCCTGTATGGTTCTTGGAAAGAAGGAATTCTTGTATATCGAGGCTTTGGCAGGTGGTACGTATAGCCTATGGGCCCCTCTGGTCCTGCTGTCACTGGATCTCATGATACTGGACGCCGTTGGAATATCCACCGTTTGAAGTACTATTTATTCGAACACTTAATAACAGCCGTTACGATCGTGATCTTTCAGCCAGAAATGGTGGTTTTATTTTTCAGACTTCTTATAAATATGTTTCTTTCTTTTGCAATTTAATGCGGTTGATATTATTTCTCATACATGGAACTACCCGCATTACCAGAAATCGATAGGTTTGTGTTTGAGTTGACGGTCACATGTATCAGACCCGAGTGAATACAAATAGATGTACACATTTACGTAGATCTATGTAATGCCATGAATAATTATCAATTGTTCGAACATTCCCATGCATTCATTAGATATTAAAGTTACGAATACTCACTTAGATCTATCTATCACGGTAGCAGAAAGTTGCAACATCGGTGCAAGGATAAGAAAACATTAGACCTCATGCTCCTCAACCAAGTCTCCTGTATGCGCGGGGCAGGTAATGCTATCATCAGGGATCCTACTCAGGCAAGAGACCCAATCCTGAAAATAAGAGGCAAACTAGTCTTGGTCGTGTACCAGTAGCCTAATTGTAACACCAACACTCTACATTGGTATTTCAAAGTTGAAACATTGATTTGCGACTAGCATTCAGCATATGGAATTTCGAATGGCCATAACTTTGTCAATACATGTACTTTGATTGTGTGCACCTAATAACTTGTATTTTCCTGAGTGCAGCAACTATGGCTTTGTAGGACCCCAGTTATCATGTATGCTCGCTGGTTGCTGATGCGATACTTCTAGAAATTTAGGTGCCGGGTATACATGTACGTAACACCTGGAACATTAGAGTCAGCAGGTCGAGGATTTCCATTGACAATGAAGTTAGCCATAATAATTTCTTTGAGAGTTTACTTAAAAAGGAAAAAGACAAATGGACGAATATGTATACATGTTAATCAAATGAATTAAAAGACTCAAGAAGTTTTGGATAAGATTTTTTATTTATAAGTTTCAAGTTGGGGAAACACGGCTACTAAATAAGAAATAGTTCACATCACTGAGGGCGCTATGGCATTATATGGACTGGCTAGTCAGCCCAAGTTGTGTATAATTTATGGACCGAAGCGAAGCTTAGGTCCATATACACAACTTGGGCTGACTAGCCAGTCCATATAATGTCATTGGGCCACAAGTGAACTATTTCTTATATTATACCGAACATTCAATTTCACTGTGTGGTAGCCTGTATGCCCAAAAATGCGCTGTGGATTCAAGATGGCGGACGACAAACGCGAGGAAAGTAAGTGTCTTTTGTTTTCGACTCAATCTTTTTAAATATGACAACCTACATTGTGAATGCATTATGAAATGAAAGAGCTTAAATTGGCAATTCTAAAGGGGCTATCCGTTTGTGATGAAATGCCAACGTATTTCTGTAAAGTTTAACATAACACGATGTTTTGTGAAAGTTGAAAAGTGAATCGAGAGACAAGAAGAAAATTGACGATATTTCCCCCAGTAAGAATACCAGTACATAAATAAACACCCAAATCTGTAGTAATCGTCCTACCCGTCACACGTACCCATTGTTTTCTGATAAAAATCACTTAGAAAGATGTTTGAAAGGTTTTAAATTTTGGCAACTGTACTGTGCTGTGCAAAACGTGAACAATAACAAACATACCACTGTATAGCGCTACGAATGCAATTTCTGTATAGCGCTGCGCTGCAGAACTAGCCAAAAATCTGTACAGCGCTGTGCAATTTTGAACTGATTGAGCTGGGTCGAAAACGAAAGACACTTACTTTCCTCGCGTTTGTCGTCCGCCATCTTGAATCCCCAGCGCATTTTTGGGCATAGAGGCTACCACACAGTGAATTTCAATATTATATTTTTCTAAAGAGAAAGCATTAAATACATTTGGTTTTATTTCATAAACTATAGAATCATTATTGAGATACCTAACAAATAGTTACATCTATGTTTGGTCTTCCTGCGTAGGCCTATTCACAAAATAACCCAGAAATGTGAAAAATGGATTTTTTTTGGAATTTTTATTCAAAACGTACATAAACTCGTAGCAAATTATCTAACCAAGAAAATAAATACCCACATGCCATGTTTCGGTTCAAAAAATAAAAAAGTTACAGCAGTTTTTGTAACTGGGAATAGCGTAAAGCCTGTTCTAAAATAGAGCGTTCTATGTCACTACCATAGTTACCTGCTGGTCAATATTATTTGGCCGGTCCATATTTTTTATAATATTGACCGGCTGCTGTATTTGGAACATGCAAGTCATTCAGTCTATCGGTGGATATATTGACTGATTGGAATAACAAAGAAACAGTTGAATGACATTAGGGTGAGGTTTAATATTTATTAATACATTGATCAACGGTAAAAATGGCTAAACACGGTAGTAAGGGGCCATAAGTGAGTACTATATACTAGTACAGTCACCGGAACAGACCCTTTTCTTCCACTGCTACGAATAGAATATTGAATTCAATAGAAAAGTCTTCAAGAGTACGTAGTCATAGGAGATCCTATAGAAAATTCTTCAAGAGTACGTAGTCATAGGAGATCCTATAGGAAAGTCTTCAAGAGTACGTAGTCATAGGAGATCCTATAGAAAAGTCTTCAAGAGTACGTAGTCATAGGAGATCCTATAGGAAAGTCTTCCAGAGTACGTAGTCATAGGAGGTCCTATAGAAAAGTCTTCAAGAGTACGTAGTCATAGGAGATCCTATAGAAAAGTATTCAAGAGTACGTAGTCATAGGAGATCCAATAGAAAAGTCTTCAAAAGTACGAAGTCATAGGAGATCCTATAGAAAAGTCTTCCAGAAAGCAGCATAATTATATAGAGCCGGTGCACAAAACATGAGTTTCACCAAAATGCGTACTTGCTGCAACAACTAGAGAACGTTGTTTAAAAATAACGGAGTGAAACATTTTCTACTGGTTGAATAGCATCGGTTTTGTTCGAAATGATTTTGTAGAACTTAATGACGAACTGACGCAGTACCTAACTCTGAATTTGACTGATTATAGTTCGTCATGTTCATTGAAGATTAAACAATTCAATACGTTGCAATAAATCTGTGAACATATTTTGGTAAATATTGAATTTTAATATGACGTTATAACATGTATATGAAAATCTAACTAGAACATTGCTAATACAATTCGATGTACTGACTTGTTAACTACAGTAGATCTAGTTAACGTTCATGTATACATTCAAGTGTTTTATTTTACAACAGATACACATTATTTAGTTTTGTGTTTTCGTGAACGTCTCGTGGCGGTTTTGTCATTTGGCTTTTCGATATAAAATATCTAGAAGTAGAAACACCAATACTAAAACAAAGCTCTGTGTGAATATAGTGACTGTGCACTAGTGGCAAAAACTGAACGAACAGTTTAATTAACACTCCGTAATTATATCACTTATTTGATCACACATTCGATTCACCCTCGCTTTCACTATCAAGATATGGATACTCCATGGTTTGATCCTCATCTAACATCAAAGGAAGGCTCTCAGGTCCAGCACCTGTTGGGTCCAAGCCAAGAATTGTCTGCACGTCGTCGAGTTCTTTTTTGAATTTCTTTTCTTTCCATTCCAATAATTTTGTAATTCCATCAATGATCAACACAATAACAAAAGTCGAGAAGAAGAATACTACAAATACTATTGGTTTGTTATTCTTCGCATAACGTTTAATCTTATTCCAGCTCGATAATGGTGGCTCTAAAACAATGCTAATCCTAGCTGTTGTCCATGTCTGATTTGTTTCGGTATTTTCTACAAAACATGTCCAAGTTCCAGCAGTTTTGTTATTAGCAGAGGATATGACGTCTTCAGAATAGTCTTTGGCTGGTTTTTGAATTATTTTTATTGCAGCCGGACTGTACCAAACGCGAGTTGCATTTTCAAAAATATTCCCAAGTTCCTTAGCTTGACAGTTGACGGGAAGATTTTCACCTACATGCACGTGTTTGGTCAGATTTCCAACAACAACAGAATATAACTTGACGACAATATTACACGATTCAGTAACCGCCAACTGGCAATGGTAAACACCACCGTCTGAGGGTATTAAGTTTTGAATCGTTAACGAATCTAAAGTTGTTACCATTCTAGAAGGTTGTAAAACCATAGTATCTCCATTATGTATCCAGCGTATCTCTGCCAATGGGAATGCTTTTATTATGGCACTGTAACCTTCACCTTTGCATGACATCGACAGACGTGACATCGGTGATTTGTCGAACGTGTGACTTTCTTTCAACAATCCAGAAAATGCTACTTCTTGTAATCGATCAGTTGTAAGTTCTGGTACGTGTTCCTCAGTGAACCTCTTCTGGCGGTGTTCAAGCACATGAGAAGTAATATTTATAAATTCTGCGTTTGTGAAATGGATTTCAACAAAAATACACAGCAGCGCAAAACATAAGTGCACTGTCGCCATTTTGTTGTAGCGGACGTCACTCTGACGTCATATTTCCGGGATAGATAAATGCCGTTTGAAAACCCGGTTCGTTGTTTCGTGTACGTCGATCACGGGTGCAGTAAATGGTTCTAGTTTTAATATACTTAATTATACCATGGTCATCCAATGTTATAAACTATTCTTAATACCGCATACATGTATTAAATTCTAATTTCCGTCTATAATATATTTATGAAAACGTATATGGCAAGCCAAATGTCCAATAATTTCGTAAACCCATGTTCACGGTCGTAAAACCAGGTTTTACGGTCGATAAACTAGGTTTTACGAACGTAAAACCAGGTTTTACGAATGTTAACCCATATTTTCGAGCGAAAACATAGGATAACGTCGTAAACCATAGTTCACGCTCGTAAACATAGGTTCACGTTCGTAAACATAGGTTCACGTTCGTAAACCTATGTTTACGGTCGAAAACATGGGTTGTATTTCGTAAACTATGGTTTACGAGCGTGAACCAGGGTTTACCAGCGTAAACATAGGTTAATGGTCGTAAACATAGGATAACGACCGAAATCAGTAGTTAAATCGAGAAACCTAGTTTATCAAACGTAAAACTAAGATTTTCAAATAAACTATGAATTTCGGACGTGAACCTATGTTTACGGGCGTGAACCTATGTTTACGAACGTGAACCTATGTTTACGAACGTTACCCCATGTTTTCGAGCGTGAACTATAGTTCACGGACCTGGCATGTATTTCTTGTGTCCAGTTATTACGTGAACCATCGTTTACGGTCGAAAAATTAGGATTAACGATCGATAAACTAGGTTTTTCGAACGTAAATGCAAATTAAGCTGTTTTTTCAATCGAAATCATAGGATAACGCCGTAAACTATAGTTCACGCTCGTAAACATAGGTTCACGTTCGTAAACCTATATTTACGGTCGAAAACATGGGTTGCAGTTCGTAAACATAGGTTCACGCTCGTAAACATAAGATAACGACCGTAAACCATAGTTTACGGACGTGAACCCATGTTTACGAGCGTAAAACCAGGTTTATCGAATTGTATTTATGATTTTCGACCAGTATCTATGATTTACGAGCAAAGCCAATCAAAACATCGTATTTCCCAAATGGGAATCAAGAAACTTGAAATATTTCTCAGAAGACCAAAATGGTCTAAAACCTAGTTTTACGACCGTGAACATGGGTTTACGCAATTATTGGACATTTGGCTTGCCATAACCATAGCGTACTAATGAAGACTCGCCGGGATGGCCATTTCGACCGTCCGTAGTTTTCGACCTAAATGCCCAAATTCGGGAATTTTGCTGTCATGGGTACACAGGCATCCCAGACTACAGGATATTACGGGCCCATGATCGTGCACAGGTTTTTGGGCCCGCTAGACCCCTTTAAAGAGGGCTTTGAACGTAGATTTTAGTCCTACCCGCCATTGCGGTACGATTCCCTGTGGAATTGCATTAACATTTAGCGCCAAAAAGTTTTTATTTTTCTATAGCAGGAATATAAGGCTAGACAAAGGGGTCAGAACCAATGCCCTAAAGAGGCCAAAAAGTAGGCCTGTTAAGCTAAAAAAAAAAGTTTTTCGCGCAAGGGTCACCGTCACATCGTCATTTCCGGTGACCTTTAGTCGAAATGTTGACAATTGTTTCTACTTTCGGTTTGAGGTAGGTGTGTAGCATCCGGATGTATCGAGTTTTTATCAGTGCTGCAAGTCAATAGTGTCTCAGGGACGGGGTATAGGGACCATATGAATTTCTCATACCCCCCCCCCCCCCCAAAAATCGTGGTAGCGGAAAAGATATGAGCTAAAAACCTACCAGCCCGCGGACGCTAAACATAATTTGCAATTGGGATGGCCTAATTTTGTCAATGTGCCTGAGGTCTGGATCTAGATCAATGCGTTGTAGGATCTAACGGTATATCATCTCATTTGTTCATCACACAATCAAATAGTTTAGCTTCATTTTATGATGTGTTGGGCATTTGTCATGTATAATTGTCACTGTTTGTGGTATGTGATGTTTTTGTGTTTTTCTGTGCCCGGCTGGTTAAGTTGAGTGCTGCCTTCCCTGTCCGATCTTCTATTATCTTTTTTCAGCCTTCAGTTATTTTTTGGGCTCAAATTGAAGTCATCAGCAATATACCGGATTTTTTTCAGCACTTTGAAGATACAAACAAACTTGCTATTTCCTTTGTATTATTTAAACGCTTGAAAAAGTAGTCCCTTTCAAACAAATATGTTTTCATGCATGACATTTGCAAGGTACCAATACTTTGATACACCGCATGCAGACGATATTAGACATTCAAATGATATATGCATGTAACATATACCCAAACATTTTCCTTATACTGTTATGCTAATATTTAGACCAAATAAAATACAGGTTCACCTTGAAATTATCAAGATATAACATTCTGTATGACCCCACCCACCATATTTCATGCCATAACGATGTATAAATTCCTATAACGTAAACAAACTATTTTTGAAAAAATATTGTCCACCATAAAACTGTATAAATGCACGATTTAAATACATAAACACTCAAAAAAAGAAATAAAAAAAGACATGCTCCCAGTGTGGTTTGAACCCACGATCCTCAGGAATATGTCAAAATTATTTCAAAATTAAACAAAGGGAGATATTTTCAAAACAGAGCCATATAGAGTTATGGTTCTTGATCACTACACTTCTCCTAGTTGCTGTCTATTCACCTACCAAGTTTCAAGTCAATAGCTCTACCTCAAATAGTTTTAGAGTTATGCTCTGGACATTTTTTTTAATTAAACAAGGGGAGATAATTTCAAAACTGGGCCATTTAGAGTAATCTTTCTTGGTCACTTTACTTCTGCTAGTTGCCATCTATTCACATACCAAATTTCAAGTCAATACCTCAAATAGTTTAAGAGTTATGCTCCTGACAAGATATGGGACGGACGGACGGACGGACGCTTACTATTACTATATTATTACTATATCTCTTCGCCTTCGGCGGGGATAATCACCTACTTAGTTCATGAAGTGTCACATGTAAAATTGATAGAAATAAATGTCCTCTAAATGGGAGAGAGTTATTCCCCGGAGGAAGGGGTTTCCTTAGGGGCTCATCAAGCCTTCAGAAATAGGACTGGGCTAGCTTTTGGGACAGTGTTTAACTGTGTACAATAATTATGTATGCATTTTATCCACAATGATCTTGAATAAAATCAGCCCAAAATAATAGCACCGGGTGCTTAGCCGGTAGTATGTATCATAAAAATATATGTCAGAGCGACGATATTTAATATCGACTATTTATTTGTTGTCGAGTCGCCTGCAGTGAGCCCCAACTTTAATTTTACTTGTAACTCGACTTGGTCACGGCTTGCACGAGTTTTTCCATATTGGGTTAGAATGTGTTTAGAAATTTTCTATTCATAGGATTAGTGGCAGTCAAAACAACCTATTCACTACTATAGCTCGTATTGTAACTTTGGACGGTCATCCTTCAGTACCCATTGATCAATATACACATGCAGACGACCTTTAAAAAACACCACGTGGTCAAATCTAAACAAAGATAGGCCTACCATGGACTCGGGTAAGATTTTCCTCTTTATTTTAATAGCTCCACTATTCGTAGAATAAGGGGAGCTATGGCAGTCACCCGAGCGTCGGCGTCGGCATCGGCATCGGGGAATGCTTATATGTTAAAGTTTAAGTAGGGCCTACCAAAGAATACAGGCCGAGAAATATGATCTTTGGGCCTACATGTTTTTTAACCTCTCATATTTTCTCAAGTCCTTAGTGATATTGCTTTCACACTGTGTATACTTGTTCACCATCATGATCCCCCACCCCTACATAGGGATAGGCATTTTATCAAGCGTTTTGATGAAATTATGCCCCTTTTTCAACTTAGTGCGAATGTCAAAGTTTAGGTACATTTTTTCTAAGTATAACGTAGGCCTCTACTGTAGTTGTATGTGTAGATATATGCAGGTCTCAGCATCTACATGTATTAAAGTAGATCTCTAGCTGTATGTGTAGACAATTGCAGGTCTCAGCATAATCTTGAGTAGATCTGTCTGCTCAGATGGGGCCAACAAACGGACTCAATCATAAAAATTATCAAAGTAGGCCTACTTATTTTACCTAGATTTCTGTTAAAACTTCAAAGACTCGATAATAAATCAAGTTATTTATCAATTCAGACTTATTTAACTTTTGAGATTAAAGGCTGCTATAACTATGTAGTTCAGCAGTTTTACTGTTGTTACTAGGTCATTCAGCGTAGGCATTCCGCCTTTTGGTTGCTGTATCTTTTCTACTGGGTCTATTGATTCAGACCGATTGTATCTTTTTGAAAATGCTATGAAAAAATGTCTAGATCTACTGTAGAGAATCACGACAAACCTTCGTGAGAGAATGGAGGTTGGCCTTAATTTTTTTCTAAAGTGTGGAGACCCCGAATGACGGGAGAGCTTTATATACCAGCCAGAAATTGGTCTGATTGGACGAGAGTGCTTGCGTACTAGCAACCAGAATCCCATACCAAGAACTAAGAATTTACAATAAAAACACATTAAAACATTTGACAATCGGTCTGAATCAATAGAACAAAATTTAATATAGGGACCCATAAATGAAAATGACCCAAACAACGACAGTGGTCTACAAGTTTGACGATATTACAAAATTGGTGTTCTACCGTTGCTATGGAGAACAAATAACATGCGCACCGGTCTAGCGAGAACTTCCGGATACAGAGGCTGGATCGCGCTAAGCACGACGAAAACAGCTGTAGGTCAGTAAAATAGCGGATTACCCGATGAAAGTACTTGTTCTACAAGGAAAACCATATTTTAGATACATAATAAACGTGAATATATGATGTCATCACCATTCGATGCTGAGAAATTAGCATGAACGTAAGTGCACTCAAATCGTTTCGTACCCAAATTTTCCGGACACTAAGTCAATTAGTGAACACTTATAGTGGCTGGACCGTCAGAATTTAAAGCAGCCACTTGCAGACAGCTTATCTGTCTAGACTCGACCGCTGCGTCACTCTATTCTTATACTGACTGCACTATAGTAGTACAGTCGTTTCAGCTAATTCTGCACATCGGCTAATTTTGCGCATCGCCTAATTCTGCACATCGGCTAATTCTGCGCACCTTAATTTGCAGATTCCAGGGATAGTTTTCCTTTGGTCTTCGAGTGTTTTTGTGCATGTTTGTTACTTATGAAAAGTCTTACCATCACAAAAATGGCATCGGATTAGTATTTCTTCGAAAAATTTGACAAAAATGATCGTGGTGGTATGGGTTGTGGCGCGGTATCAGAAATGGCGCACCTGAGATTAGTGGTATTTTCTTGAGTTTAAGACCCAAAATGACAATACATTTCCAGTATATTTTTGGAAGGATGTATGGTTTTGGTCTGTAATGCAAATAAACAATGTTCAAAGTAAAATTTGGTGCTTTTAGAACTCGAAAGGTATGCTGTAACCATATTTGTTGTTATTTTCTTATGTCACTTTATTCCTCAAATATCGTAATCCCACAAATTTGTAAAATGAAATTTTAACTTCAAATTTTTTTTTGTAAAGAGCACTGGCATCCATGTTAACACCATGTAACATGATTAAAATGTCCTACACACTGTCAAACACAGGAAATGGTGTCCAGAAGGATGTAACTTTCTTATTAAGAAAAACTGAAAAAACTAGTCAAAATCTGAAATAATATGTTTCGAAAATTTTGTTAATATTAACTGTCATTGATATTTTCGGCATTCCCAAGTCAAGTTGGTGACAGATCAAACTATGCAGATGCCATGAATGATTCTTACATGACAGTAATAGATGATTTAACACTTGTTTGGACATCTTCAAGTTGTCTTGGTGACTCAAAAAGTATAATGGCAATTAGTAACCAGTGCAATTCTGTCTCGATACTAATTATTGATTTGTTATCTAAGAAGAAGTATACTAAGTAAGCTAACTATTGTATAAAAATGGACTATATAGCCATAAAATAAAATTGGAAACAACTACATCATGAATCCTTTTATTTTTTTACCATTAGGGACCTACAGGATAGGTGCGCCATTTCATATCACCCTGACCTGACATAATAAGCCGAGTGTGTCCTCATTGTAATGGTCATACAACATGCATTGATGGAATTGACTATTGATATTTAGTGTCAACATGTTCCAATTGAATTGCCCTATCATTGCTCAATCACTTTAATTATGAACGTTTTATATTTATAACAAAATAACGACGTAAACTGTTAAGTGCGCCATTTCCAATACCACGGGGATACCAAAAGCGATTTTCAGTAATAAGACACATCACATGACACATAACTTGAATAAATACACTTTTCTAATGGATGACAAACTTTCTTTTTTGTCAATTTGATCCTGATGATTTATTCTTTCTTTACTGTGTTAAAATTTAAATATGTCGTCAGTCAAATCTTTGAAGGTGATTGCAAACTCTTCACTTGAGTGGAAGTTTAGAAATTGGTGTAAATAAGACATATTGAAAGCATCTGACTACCATGACGAAATAGTATGAATACTTAAAATCAGGCACAGATCCACCGGGGGCACAGGGGGCCCGTTCCCCCCACCCCCCCCCCCCCAGTTGGCCTCGGGGTGACCATTTTGTACATCCCAAAAATGTTAAAATCCTTAAAATATTACAAAACGATCTGGCTATGAACCGATATTTTGTGATAACAGCCTCTGTAAATTACACATAACGGAAGCGAGTGCAATAAAATGTGCCCCCTGTTGTTAATCCAGGCCCTAATTACTCCTGATCTGTATCTTTCAGACGCTTAACAAATGATTTTGAATCGTCTGAATGATCATGATTTAGGGAATCCCTGGAGTTTAATACACTTATCTATGTTACTTTATAGTTTACCCTACTTCTTTGCCCAATTAAAAGCCAGGGATTTTCAAATTTTTGGACCTCTAATCCATTTATTTGTGCAATGGACGCAATATCTAGTAAGTGGTTCATGAAGTAAATCCATTTATTAGGACAATTTTGCTGTGTCCATATATGGAAAACTAGACCCGCCTTCCCTCTAAATTGTACAGTTATTCTTATATCAGCAATTACCAGCTTATATACGAGGGGTGATCAACAAATACAAGGAAAAAAGCCCTAATTTATTTTATTGTCATTGTAAGTGAATGAAATTTTCTATACATGAAGATAAATGTATTTCAAGTTGATTCACCGCTGATCATCAATGTTAACCAAAGTCGGAACGAATGCGTTTTCCTATGGCAACATCACTCGACATTATCAAAGATCATACATTCTCCCGTATTCTTTGAAATTATGCGGTCCAAATTTTTTTATATTTTCCAACTTTGGACGTAGCAAACGATGACGTATCATTCGTGCGTTTGTAATTTTTTAAAGGGTGGGTTACGAATACTACATTCATAATTTCAAAAACAAGTTTTAATGCCACAATTCCGTTTTAGAACTATTTGCTTCAAAGTGGTCAGAAAATGAGTGTGATACAGAAATCGGCGAAGTGTGGTTGCGATTGAAACGTCATAACATACTAATGGCAATATTGCACAAAGCAACAACAACAGGGGTATGTAATAGCATAAAAACAGGTGTATGTTTGGTATATTTATGCTATCATATGTAGCCGTGTGAAATCAATGCCGACATGCAAATAGGCTATACAACGTCAATAACAAATTGCGTCATCAATACTAATGATCTCCAATAGCTAATTCTTATAATTTACATGTAAGTTGTAAAGGAAAAAATGAGTTTCGGTTTACAGGTCTATGAAGTGTATCTGGTTGTACAGCTATTTTTTAAAGTTACAGTTTCTATGTTGTTTCGACCAAATTTTACCTCGAGTTTAATGTTTTATAGCTATGTACATTGTGTATTTGTAATACCTCAATCTTTTATATGACCAATTATTTTAAGTGTTGGTCAAAGCATATTCCTGCGTATTTGTTGATCATCCCTCGTACATACAATCTTGCCTTATTTTACCATCATTACACCATTAATGGGCATGCTATTGTTTGCAAACAAAAGCATTGGAAATGACATCAAAAAGTGGGCGGGTAAACTATAAGCCGGTTATAGATCACATATTAGAATAATAAACGAATTAAGTACGGCGTTCGCTTCGCTCACTTGCACTTAATTCGTTTATTATTCTAATATATGATCGATAACCTATACATATAATGTGTGAACTGATCGATTTAATAATAGTGACACGATAGAGCTTAAATTAAATTTCGAAATTTTCTTGTTGATAAGATTTATTACTGATTATGTAACAATGCAGTTTTAATATAATAATAATTTCACGTGAGTTTTTAGAACATAAAAGCTGCAAAAACGGTTTTAATGCAAAATTGACCAAAATCTTCGCAAGGGGGGGGGGGGGGGCACATTTTTAAAGTTCATGTGTCTAGCGTTGGATATTATTTTTATTTTTTAAAAGTAACAGCGGAAATTTCATGATTTTTATTAAAATGTTACAAAAAATCAATCTGAACCTGTGGAAAATTTCAGTTATAGATCTAACTTGTTTAGGCCTATTTCATGGGTTATGTGTTTTGATTTGTAGCAGTAGACCTACACTTAAATAATTTAACGTCTAACTCAAAAAATAAGTTCTTATTTGAAAAAAAATCTTCAATGGGGTAAACATTTGTTAAAATAATTGCATAAAAAAATTCCTATTGTCTGATTATGTAGCATCAATTTTAATCATTTATCGCCTGGTTTGTAAATTTTAGAGAATTGAAAGAAAATATTTTTAAATAATTGTTAAACTCGTCGTATTTTCTGTTGATGTAGCAGTACAATTTTAGTACCTTTACTTCTGATTTTAAAAGCTTAAAGTGCAGGATATTGCATGATTTTAAGTCAAAAAGTGAAAAAAATCTTCGCCGGGAGGGGGCACCCCTCCCGAACCCTACCCACCATATCATCCCAATAGCTAGCTGTGCCCCCCCACTCGAAAATTTCTGGATCCGGGCCTGTAAAATTGATGTGTCAGCATGTTCTCATGTCTGAAAATCTCGAATTTACTGTATAGTTATTACTATATTATACTATAATAAACTTGCACAAAAAATCTATAGCTGAAATATTATTTGTCATTTATTTCAAATGTTTGAAACACCAACACTCGCGAATACCAGCTACAACGTATGTGAAACATTTTATAATGCACCCACAGAAAATTTTATCCGAGTTTTAATATTTGTTTAGCAAGCATCCCGACCACTTTAGAGGAAGGTTCTTTTGCATGATTTATTTCGGAAGAATATAGACTAGCTAAATGCAACGAGAAAACTGGGCTCATCTTTAAATATACACTTAACCGATTTAGAAACGCAAGAATTTAGGGGGTTGGTATTTTTTTGTTTAAATTTTGATTCAAATTTTATTCAAGTATAAACCAATAAATTCAATTTAGCCCATTACGTCATATTTGCGTCATTTTTAGCTCATCTGATTTTTGAAAAAAATATGAGTTATTGTCATCACTTGATCCTCGTTGGCGTTGCATGGTTAAGTTTTGTGTTGAGGTAAACTTTTTTCATAAACTATCAAAGCCATTGCTTTGAAACTTGCAACACTTGTTAACCATCAATACCTGAGCCTATAAAGCAAGACCCATAACTCTGATCTGCATTTTGAAAGAATTATTGCCCCTTTTTGGACTTAGAAAATAAAATGCCTTGGTTAAGTTTTGCCTTTAGGTTCACTTTTCTCCTAAACAATCAGAGTTATTGCTTGAAACTTTCAACACTTGTTCACCATCAATACCTGACCATGTCAAGCAAGACTCATAACTCTGATCTGCATTTTGCATGAGTAATTGCCCCTTATTGGACTTAGAAAATTCCATGGTTAAGTTTTGTGTTTAGGTCCACTTTTCCCATACACTATGTGGGCTATTGCTTTGAAACTTTCAACACTTGTTCACCATCAATACCTGACCATGTCAAACAAGAACCATAACTTTGATCTGCATTTTGCAAGAGTAAGTGCCCCTTTTTGGACTTAGTAAATTCCTTGGTTAAGTTTTGTGTTTAGGTCCACTTTTCTCATACACTATGAGGGCTATTGCTTTGAAACTTTCAAAACTTTATAATTCACCATCAATACCTGATTATGTCAAGCATGACCCATAACTCTGACCAGCATTTTGCAAGAGTTATAGCCCCTCTTTCACCATCAATACCTCATTTTTTTAAGCAAGACTTATAACACAGCCCTACTTTATGCAAGGGTAATGGGCCTTTTTTACAGTGACAATGATCAGATGAGCGTCTTCACCCGCAAGGCAGTGCTCTTGTAATTATTTACATGTGACGCGCGAGCAAAACCACTGGGCGTGACGATTTGATCGACAATTTGTTGCAACGATACCACAACAAAAAAACATAAATTAAAGTAAAGTGTGTCGTATACGGTACCACGCCTTTATGATACAGAACATCCTGGCGCCATCGACTTGCTTTAAGCAGATAATGTCACATTTTATCATGGCAAAGTAGTTTAACTATCTTCTGTCGACGAGATTTAGACTTGTCGAGTGTTTTCAAGAGGCAATTTAAACCTATGATTGTCTGCGTCAGGACTATGCCGTCAATACAAGCGCGTAAACATAATGACACCAAATGAATGTTTTTTTTAAAGACGCCACTTCCGGTCAAAAATATTTTCTGTTATACCTACAATTTGAAAGCAATGATGCGTATGATTAAGTAATTTCGCTAAAATATACATTCCCTAACATTTTGATTTATGTTCATTTTGACCCGTGTTGAAAATTGCTTCATTTTTTCTGTCTTCTTATCTATCCTGAAATATTCCATTATTGACTTCCTGTTACGGGTTTGAGATGCCATAGACATAAGAAATGTATATTCTTTACCATCGGACACAATGCAGTGTATGCTTAATGGGCAAAAACTTGCTGACAGCTTATGTTGAGCCTGTGGAGGTCATTGCACTTTTACTTGTGAAACTAAATTTGAACGCAGACACAAATGGTCGTCAAGAAGTGCATCATCAAGCAGCAACTTCTGATCTTTTGTATTGATAAGTGTTTTCCTAATAGATGTGTGTAACAATTCTACAATCCCTTATTTTCCCGCCAATGTGGCACAGACGCCTGATTTGAATAGCTAGTTGCAGCTTATAAATACATTATTAATTTTGTGAATTGGACATCGTCGATCATTATAGCATAAAAATGGTGATTTTTCCCATACGTTAACGGGACGAAAACCATGCATAAACATAAAGATTCACGCGAGAACGCGCTGTTAACGTCCAGTTTTACGTATGCTCATTTCAGGGCCTCACCGACGAAAATAAACGATTTTACAGCGTCTTATGAACTGCAATTCCCATTTTATTTGTAACTGCTAATTAATTTCTATAAGATCTAATTAATAATTTTAAACAAACCCGCATTATCCATGTTTTCTTGATATTTGCCGATCCCGGAAGTCGACGCTCATAACAAAAACTGTTATGACGTAACGTTTATTTTCGCGACATTATGTTTGTTTACGCGACGTCGCCACAAAATCTCCCGCCAAAATGTAATTATTTCCAAATATTAACGCATAAATTGATGTTTTGTATGCTATAATAGCGTTTACGCATGCTTTTTCGTGCTGTAACATCTGCAAAGTCCCTTGGGAGCGTTGGTGCCCTCGCCCTAACGGGCTTGGGCATCAACCGTTCCTCGGGACTCTGCAGACGTTATAGCACGAAAAAGCATGCGTTAACCCTACAATACTGTTCGTGGTTTGGTTTTGTGACCATCTAAACCTTGATTACAATGAAATTTGCACATGTATTGATTTCATCACATGCAAAATTTCAATAGAATTGAAGCACCTTAACTGGCTTAATTTATCAAAATCCCACTGTTGCGTTTTTAAATTGGTTATTAGTGTACATATTTTTAAAAAAACAAAATATCGCGAAAACTCGATACAATGTATTCAAAACGTTGATGTATTTTGTAAACTCTCCTGGTTTTTGACATTTCCGAAATCACTAGTGTCAATTAAAAAAATCTAGCCGAGCAACTGCCATGAAATTTGGGATAAAACTTCTATAACAGTGGTTGCATGTACGAAAACAGTATGTTGTTCAACTATTTTTTTCGTATAACTTAAAAATGAAAAAAACACATATTTTAAAATATCATTTAAAAATACATATAACATGCATATTCTATAACAAACGTTATCGTGTGATTACGTATATACAAAATTTCATGCATGCAAAGTTTCATGTAATTAAATGTCAAACTTTTTCCCCAAAATCTAGAAATATCTTAAAAACTAGCCAAAACTGTTATGGGTTTGCACAATTACTACCATGAGTTTGTTCATAAAAATCAGGTGTTTGATACCTGATCGTGTACAGAAAAAATGAAGAGTTGTCAATCACCTGAAACAGAGAAATACAAATCACAACATGCCCATAATTGGCCGCAAGAAATTAGGTCTTGTAAACCAGCAGCCATCTTGTTTTATGACAACATTTGACCTAGTTTAACATATATGTACGACCATTTGCATTGTTTGCATTTGCCAATGAATGTTGTTTTTATTCAAACAGCACCACATTTCATTCTACGAATATAATAGTCGTAAATATGCAAGACAAATGCCTGTTAGTTGCGCAGAATTACCTGACAGCACTGTACACTTAATTATCATTATAAGTCAATCATACTAGACAAGGTCACAACTCTAGGGTGGTTTTGTAAGGAGTTATGTCCCATTACAACATAGGCGTTTTGGTTAAAGTTTTTTTTTAAGTTCGAAATATTTTGCTATTGCATCGAAACTTGACACATTTATTATTTATTGTCATTAGTTAACTTCACAAATAAATCTAGAATGATTTTGTAAGGAGTTTTGGCCCTTTTTAACTTAGACATTTTGTCTCAGAAGAAAGTCCAATTTGGGGACAAATATTTCACAAATAACACTGTTCAGTATTTCACTCTTTCTTTAATATTTCGCCATACAGGCTTTATCAAAAATTATAAAGATTCCTTTCTTCCCTACATGGTCAGCTTGATTGTTCAAAAGCATAAATAAAATGGCGCAATTTTGATAAACAGGATATATATATATATATATTTTCTGTTACCCAATTGCTGGCTTCTATTGTTCCTTGTTGAATTTTACTGTAATGCACTTTTATCTGTTGAGTCAAATTTGGCGCAATATTGTATGACAATGTTTGACTTCAATAATGACGTCATGACGTCATATCCTGTTTATCAAAATTGCGCCATTTTATTTATGATTTGAACAATCAAGCTGACCATGTAGGGAAGAAAGGAATCTTTATAATTTTTTATAAAGCCTGTATGGCGAAATATTAAAGAAAGAGTGAAATACTGAACAGTGTTATTTAGACATTTTGGTTAAAGTTTTTTAAAAAACTTGAAACACTTATTTATTGTCATTAGTCAATTGCAATGCATAAATACCAAGATGATCAGAATGTTGCTAGGGGTGTGCAAAAGTTGATTTTTGGTGCAATAAAATAAAAATAAAATAATACCACTACGTGTTCTGACGTAACCAAACTCTTGTATTGTCTGTATTATGCATTGCACATTGTGGAAAGTCTTATGTACATGTATTGTTTGTGTTCTGTACATTGATTTCTAACATTATATTCTTACATTACAGATGATGTTTTGAATCCCGATCATGGAGTGGGCATTACACCTTTGAGTCAATAGTTTTCATGGGAGATGTCATAAACATAATTGAATAACACAGATAAGTGACTTAGTCTTTTAAAAACAATTCTCTATAGCATAGCTGCCTAAAATTTCGGTCCAAAAATAGGCCAGCATAATCAAAGCAAAACATTGTTCTACATACACTTTTATATAGGTATCAGCATTGACCCAAAGTCTATGGTAACCATATTTGTTTGGACAAATCTCGTATTAATAGTCTGCTTAATCAGGTCTGTCACTTGTTTACAAATATTGCAATATCATAACATCGTATTTTTATTATTTTGAACATTTTAATCTGAGAAAAAGGCAGTGAAAACCGAAACCTTATTCACGAAGCCATATACTCATGTATACACGAAATATTTATCAAATTTAGACTTTAATAAGATAGTTTTAAAGTTTATATACACAATGTTATGTAGAGAGGTGACTGACCTGATTAAACGTTTACCAAAATTTAATCCATCTTGTTTTTACACGACCATATCAAAGGCTTTTTGTATGTAGATTGTAAAATACAGATATCTTACTAGTATATAGAACTGCTAACCTGAACTTTTATAACAGGTTTTCTATATTGCTGCAAGTTTTGTAAAATTAATGTATTTATGCACTCCTGCAAAAATGATATACGACTTTAATAATATTCATAATATACTGAGACAACTTTCAAGTCGCAAATAACTGATAGGCCTGCATGTATTCATTAACTGGTCAAATAGCAATAGTTGACCTGTCCGTCTGTTCCTGGTTAACTCAAACTGACTGTTTTGTCTTACATCAGTATGGTTTGCTACAAAGCTGTAATACTTGCTTTAATAATCCCCCCTATGTAACTGCACAGCTGGCCTTGTCATGGATGTAATGATAGGCTGCATGTGTTGGGTATTCTATCTTGTGTCCTGTATTACCACCTGAAAGTCAAGTCAAACTTGCCGAACACGGCTATGTGAAGCATCTTCTCTATTTGTTCTTCTCTATTTCCACCCAGTTAATGGCCGTTTGGTTAGTAGCTTTGTATTGCCAGTAACACTGCAAATCTTAATAAGTAAGTGTATAAGCACTTGGCTAGGGCTATGAGTAGTCGACTGTCCAGAGATCATCTGCATATGCTGCTTTCCATTCTGACATACTTAAAGCCAAGTAACTGAACAATTAATGATAGGCTGAGTGTCTTGGGTATTTTATCTTGCGTCATAAATCACCACCTAAGTCAAACTTGTTTATTTAGAACACGACCATGTGGCACATCTCTATTTGTTCTTCTTTATTTCCACCCAGTCATTGGCTGTTCGATAAGTGGCGTTGTATTGCCAGTAACACTGTGCCTCTTAATTAAGTCAGTGTATGAGCACTTGGCTAGGTCTATGATTTGTCGACTGACCAGACAGAGATCATCTGCGCATGCTGTTTATCCATTCTGGGTCTTCTGACGTTCTTAAAGCCAAATAACTGAAAAATCATGGGCTGCATGTCTTGGGTATTTTACCTTGCGTCCTAAATCACCACCTAAGTCAAACTTGTTTTTTTAGAACACGACCATGTAATGCATCTCTATTTGTTCTTCCCTATTTCTCAACGCCCAGTGAATGGCCGTTTGATTAGTGGCGTTGTATTGCCAGTAACACAGTCTGTGTATAAGGACTTGGCCTGGGCTATGATTTGTCGACTGGCCAGAGATCATCTGCGTATGCTGTTTTTCCGTTCTGACGTTCTTGAAACCAAATAACTGAACAATGATAGGCTGCGTGTCTTGGGTATTTTACCTTGCGTCCCTAATCACCACCTAAGTCAAACGTGTTTATTTAGAACACTCCCATGTAATGCATCACTATTTTTTGAAACCCTAAACAGAACAATGTATCATTTTCTTTTTCCATCTTTTTCATGTTTCAAACCTTATTATTCATCATTTCTGTTCAGGATGAATTGACCCCTTTTAAATTTCAGTTTCTTTTAGCAGGGACTTGGGCAATTCATTTTCTCGTTCAGTTATATGTTGGGCATTGTGGCGCGTAATTGTGGCATGTAATGTTTTTATATTTTCTTAGCTCGGCTGGTTAAGTTGAGTGCTGTCTTCCCTGCCCGACTTTCATGATGACTTTCAGTTCCAATTGTTTTCATAGTTTGTATTATCCTTTGAAATGATAATTACAATGTATATATTTGGACGATAACAATTAACATAGTAAACCCAAAATATACTTATCAACACAACCCTTGAGCTTTAGTCCCTATCCAGCCTTTTCCAGATTTCTTTGATGGCAGGAAGCTGGGCTGTTCTCACCCATACATGTTAAACAGGCAAATTTTGGTTGTTAAGAATAGCTCCCTTAAACTCCAGATATTCTTCAGCTGGATGAAAGTGGTCATTGCTTTGTTTATCCTTGACTTAAAGTCTGCATCTGTTCCTCCCTGTTTGGTTATTAGTCCCCTATCGGTTTTTGACCGGAGGGGACTATAGGTTTGCCGTCCGTCCGTCCGTCAGTCAGTCAGTCAGTCAGTCAGTCAAAAAATCTGGATAAGGACATAACTCAAACAGTTTCCAAGCTAGGTTTATGAAACTTGGTATGTGGATAGAGGGCAATAAGGGGGTTATGCATGTCTAAATATATTTTGATTCTGACAAAAATTGTGGTTGCTATGGCAACAGAAACATTGAAAATGGCTTAAAACCGGTAGGGGACTTCTGTATTGCTTGAAATTCTCAATTACTAGTTAATACTGCCACGATCTGTGATTGATCAAACCATTTCAGAACTTATGAACTTATATTGACTAAACAATGACTTTAGTTTGTATCAAAAGGCAAACACAATGTGTATCGGTGCTGTACACCGGGCACGTTAAAGAACCAAGGAATCTATTTGAAACGAGCTAGGGTAACGCACCTGGATTCCTTGTATCTCACCTCTGTCTCTTAATTGATTTTATGTCTGCCCCTGTCAGACACCTGCCAATAATAATCAGAAAGGATTGTCGGCAGTACAAAGCAGAAATAGAAAAATAATTATAATATGCATATTGAAGATAATATGTTCATGATTGCAATGACCTGTTTGTGGTATTAAGTTGTAGTAGTTTACAAATTAAATTTAATCAGACTCATTGTAAGAGTAATTTTGTTTATTTGCTGTGTTAGGTGTCTTAATTAAGAGTATACTGGAATTGCATCAAGTGGCAATGAAAATGAAAGGGCACGTGAATGAGGTTTTTGGTGAATGAGGGTTATTAAGGACCACATTCCATGCTAAAATATCTATCTTGTTACAAATTACCTTTATAAAATTAATAATTTATCAGAATTCAACAAGTTTTTGTGCAATTTTTCAATAATGTAAATGTCATTCTTATTGTTTTAAGGTTGGTTTTAAATGCATTTTATCATCTTTCACTCCTTGATATCTCCAAGTAATTAACTTCATTACATCCAAATTTCTACTGAAGGCTTTGGTCAGGTTTTGTAGTGTGGTTGATCATTTACAGAGTAGTTACACATTTTCTATGTTACGGGGCGGGGGGAGTCAAAATTGTGGGAACGAAGGGTGATTTTTTTATTTTGAGGTGTGTTGTGGCCGGTCATCTACAGTAAGACATTTTCTATTTTACGGGATGAGTCACAATTGTGAGATTGAATGGTAGTTTCAAGAAAGTGTATTGTGGCTGTTCATCTACAGTAAGACATTCTCAATTTTACGGGATGAGTCACAATTGTGAGATTGAGTGGTAGTTTTGAGAAAGTGTATTGTGGCCGTTCATCTACAGTAAGACATTCTCAATTTTACGGGATGAGTCACAATTGAGAGATTGAATGGTAGTTTTGAAGAATGTATGTGGTCAGTTATCTACAGTAATACATTTTCTAGGTTACGGGATGAGTCATATCAGCTGCATATAAAAGCACTAGGTTCTTGTGAGTAGCATGTTCCCTTGGATTATGATGTGTGATGCCGGATGTTGTGGCTGGTCATCTTCAGTAACACATTCTCGATGTTAAGAGGATGAGTCACTTCATCTACGAATTGCACTAGTTCTTGTGTGTATCATGTTCTCCTTGGACTATGATGTAGGGTCCCGGGTGTCGTGGCTGATCAGGTCATCTACAGTAACACATTTTCTAAATTACGGGCTGAGTCACAGCTACGTACATGCACTATGTTCTCTTGGACAACGATGTGCTATGTGTGTTCAATAGTGTGTGTGCGTGTGTGTGTTTGTGGGATGTGTGCATTTGGTGGGGTTGAGGGGTGTGTTTGCGGGCGTGTGTGCTTGTGTCATGTGTGCTTTTGGGTGTGTGTTCGGTGGGCTTATGGGATGTGCTTGTGTTTGGAACGGATTAATAGTTAAACATCATATGATTTTTTATACTAAATGTATGGTTTGATTCCGTATTTTGATTGTTTTGAAATTTAGTACTATTTTTTAGTTTTGATTCTGTAAAATTTTTTTTTAATTTTTCAACACTTGTGTGTCAAAGGTACGATTACGTATCATAACTAAATACTTTAATAATTCAACTTAAATAAGCTCACATTCAATACATAATGTATTGCCCTCAGCCATATTATAAAGCTGTTTGATCCACATATTTATTAGTAAAGTGTCAACAATTTATGATTCATTACATTTCAATTACATTTTGTGTTTCATTTGTTTCAATTATTTCGGGTTTTGTGTTTTAAATATTTAGGTTTACTACAATGTTGAGTTTTAGGTCACATGATCAATATCCAGTATACATTAAGCAGGGTCATTATAGGTTCTCCAGCCACATTTTACACTTAAAATGGTGTAATAATGTATCATATTTTTACTTGAAACTTTTATTTTTTATAAATATATTCTTATCCTTTTTTATTGTTATTTTGAAAAGAACGAACAGGGGTGTTTGCGTCTGTAATAAAATGAAAGGGCTTTAGTCCAAATGGCTATTTGATCAAGTCCTATCTATATACCATTTAATAAAAACAAATTCATTCAGCCTTTTGATAGATAAACCGAGGTAGCTTTCTGTCGTTACATGACCAATGTTAACAGTTATCAACACATTTCTCCTGTCATTTACACAAATGATGTCAGCGCTTTCTTGTCTTCTCTATATGACACTTAATGCTAATGAATAAATCCTGCTTTTTATTTAATAAACTGAGGTAGCTTTCTTCTATCATTACATGACCAAAGTTAACAGTGGCCAACACATTTCCCGTCATTTACACAAATGATGTCAGCGCTTTCTTGTCTGCTCTAAAAAACATTTCATAGTAATGGATAAATTCTGCTTTTCATTTACTGGTAATAAACCGAGGTAACTTTCTACTATCGTTCATGACCTAAGTTAACAGTGCCCAACACATTCCTCCTGTCATTTACTAAAATGATGGCAGCGCTTTCTTGTCTTCTCTAGATAACATTTAATGCTAAGGGATATTATGTTTTTCATTTAATAAACCGAGGTAACTTTCTTCTATCGTTACATGACCAAAGTTAACAGTGGCCAACACATTTCTCCTGTCATTTACTAAAATGATGGCAGCGCTTTCTTGTCTTCTAAATAACATTTCATGGTAGTGGATAAATCCTGTTTTTTGTCTGATAAACTGATGGTAGCCCTCTTCTGTTTTTGTCTCATGACAAACAATTGATAGCAGCTAAGAGCATTTTCTGCGTGCGCTTTCTTCACTTTCGTTATTGGAGGTTGCGACTTTGATCCATGGCCGGATTGTACCAAAGGTGAATAAATCAGGCACCGAGACATTAATTTAAATGGTATCAGTACTTCCCTTGCTATACGCTCCACATAAAAGTGAAAAGATTTCTATCTCCCGTACCCTAGTACTGTCAATGTATACCATCATGATAGATATATGTTGTAAGAACTTGTTTCGAAATCGACCTAATCAAGTTGGTATAAACCAACAGCCAATAAGATATTCCCCTATTCATAGGATCATTTAACTAATAGGAGTTTTCATCTGTATTCTCTGGATAACATATGACAATGATTAATCTTTCCCCTTTCATTTGAAAAATTGTCCTCCCCAGATAACACTTGACAACAGCTGATACATTCCTTATGTATTTCATAAACTGATGGTAGTTTCCTTCTATCTTCTCTAGATAACATTTGACAGCGACCAATACATTTCACATTTGGTCATTTGATGCAGTCCTTCTTTTATTGATAAATTTGCGCTAGTTTTCTTCTGATAAAATGTAACAACTAGCAATACACTCATCCTTTATTGAAATTGTTAGAAGTTTACATCTGTATTCTCTAGATATCACTTGTCACCCACCAATAAATTCCTTCAATGGATTTCCCATTCAACGATTTATCACATTGCTCGATTATTTGATAACTTGATGCTAGTTTTCTTCTGTCCTTCAAAGATAAAATTTGATAACAATCAATATAATCCACTTTTCATTTTGATGATTTGGTTGGAATTTGCTTTGTTATTCTCTCTCTAGATTTCACCTGTCACCCGCCAATAATTTTAATCTTTGATTTGACAAACTTTCTATCCTAGATAACATTTGATAACTTCCTATCCTAGATAACATTTGATAACTTCCTATCCTAGATAACATTTGATAACAACCAATACCCCTCCGTAATTTGATGAATTGGGGAGTTTTCTACTAAAACGTGACCGTGGTCATTGCTTCCTAATGGAAGTTATCTTGTCTTTCCTAGATAATATTTGATAACAAACAATACATTTACCTAACCTATGAACACTTGCTCTCATATTCTCTTGAGAACACTTGACAAATAAAACATTGATGTATTTAGTACTTACATCATGCTGATAATCACACAGATATCAATTTCTACTCATCAGTAGGAGTACTCAACAGGACCATACCAATAGATTTAAGGAGCACATGTCATGTGACCATCTGATAAACCCATCGCTGGCTTGGATAGAGAACATCGTAAGTACAAAATTATTAATTTGAAACTGTCTGAAAACTACTCCCAGCTTATGGAAAAACAAGCTTTTTATCCCCTTGTATCGAGTATATAGTGATTCACCTGTCGGTTCTTCCGTCCGTCTGTCTGTCCGTACGCACTTGTAGTTGTAGGGTGTGGAACAATAGGCTATGTTTAGATTCTACCGGTATTCATTCCGTTGCTAATCAGGTGCAAAATGTTGCTTATGGGGTTTTACAAACAAAAGGATGAACACAAGAAACCCCACAAAGTCAAGTCAGTGAGAATGTCTGTCCTGGTTAACCCAAATTGACTGTTTCTTCTAGCATTATAATGAGTTGCTACAAAGCTTCCATACTTTCATGAATGTTGTATCGGAACACTCTTCACACGCCTGTATCACCTGACTCCATTTTGGCCTTCACCTTCTCCTCATTTTGGACTTAGACTTATTAAGCGTCCAATTCTTGGTTAACCCAAATTGATCGTTTCGTCTTACATTATGTCCATCAAGGCGTTGCATTCAAACTTGGCATAATTTTTACCATCATAAGCCCCTTACATTATCAAAGCCATGTAGCACTATCCAACATTTTAACAGAACTATGGCCCCTGATTGACTTAGTTTTGTTATGGGCAAGGCTTCCATGGGGGCATAAGCGTCTATTCAACGCATGCAGCCTTGTTAAACTTCAGTTTGTTCAACATGACCACTTCCAATTTTTATGAAAATAGGATCATAAGAAGCTCCTTGAGATGCAGATTTCAAATATGCATGAGTGTTAGTTAACCAAGTTCAATTTCAAAAGTGTATACTTACCTTTGGTGGTACTGTATATGCAATGAAATGCGTTTATTTCTGCATTAAACAAATACAGTTATAATTATATAAACTACTGATAGGATACATTTTTCACTGAATCAGTCTGTGTCGTTCATTACATGAAATCAATATCTTTCTGAAACATGTCAGCTGTTTTACAGTTGCACAGTTTATGGCACACAGGCTTGAAAACGACTGTTCCAAGTTGTTACAAATTTAATATCTATAAGTACAAACAAACTATAAAATGAGAGCAAATTATATGCAAATCAAACATACATAATTATGATTGCGAGTGTTTCCATTTACCATTATGTATAATTTGCTCTGTCCAACTAGCACATATTTTATGTACTCATACAACTTTAACAATGCTAGTGTGTTACTGGTTTCTTCTTCATATTTCAGGTTTCCTGACATTATGAAAAACATTGCTACCTGCAGTTGCATCAAATTGGTAAGTCAGTACTGTTGAATGACTTATGTTTTCTTGTTTGATTTCATACTGTCTTAGCGATATGTGAATGGGTTTGCTAGTAAAAACTGATACTGTATGTTTTCATTGACAGGTCAATATGGAATACCTAAGCCGTTCTATTTCCCATTTACCAAAACATATTGGTATGGAAGCAGTCGTAACCAGGGAGAAGATAGACTTTAGTCTCCACACATTGAACTAAATGATCAAGGTGTTCAGTTTAGTTAAGATTTCCCTCTATAAGAGCTTATCATTACATTTTGCCAAAATTCATGATCTCTTAATAACACTTAAGAAATAATGAATATGTACCTGTGTTTTATTGTAGAATAAAGCACAGTCATGAGTTTGGACGCGTAGAAATTAAATCATGAGTGCGTAGCACAAGTGATTTAATGTATGCATCCGAACAAGTGACTATGCTTTATTTAAGATAAAACACAGGTACATATTCATGATTTCGATTCTAACATAGCCAATATTCCGCATTTGACAATACATCAAGACATTACCCGCTGCACTATTTTCTTCCTCGGAAGGCTTCTTTGCATTTTGAAGTTATTCAGCCGTAGCTGTGTTTTATCAGTAGTTCGAGCACACCGTGGTTTCCTGAAACCTCATACTTTAATACTGCTGTATAAGTGGATATTTCCACGGGTGTTTGAATTTTACACATTTAGTATGCAGAAATATTGGCAGTATTGGAATTTCTTTGTTGCGTTCTTTGTAGGCCAAAATTTATGCTTTAGAATATCGTAGCTAAATTCATGTCACTAACTTAATGACTTATGAAGTATATTATGTATCATATAAATAAAATATCAGATTGAACATATAAGCCAAATACTGATTCCTATACTATGTTACATATTTACTAAACCAGTTACATGTACCAGGACCATGTAGTGGTATACTGGTCAGAGTGTCGTCTGCCTTGGAAACCCAAAACTATAATACCTTTCTTGCATGACTCTTGGTAAATAAAGGTTTCAGGACAAGTTAGCTTGATAGGTAAATAAAGGTTTCAGGACAAGTTAGCTTGATAGGTAAATAAAGGTTTCAGGACAAGTTAGCTTGATAGGTAAATAAAGGTTTCAGGACAAGTTAGCTTGATAGGTAAATAAAGGTTTCAGGACAAGTTAGCTTGATAGTTTCCATATGACTGCTTTAAGGTTCCCCAGTGTGGTCTTATTATGTCCCCTGTCTTTATTAAGGGGTGTATTGCTGGGCACAAGTCCGTCAATCAACCTATCAATTTTGAGGATACTAGGTCAAAGGTCAAGGTGGCCGTGACCTTTAACTTAAATGACTAGTCCAAACAGTTTCCAATCATTAACTCGAGAAAAGTTGGGCCAAGGCTCTGCAAACTTTATAAAGAAGATTGATCATGATCAGTCGATGACCCCTATTCATTTTGAGGTCAATGTCACCATGACTTGACATGAATGACTATTTGGCTGCCATAGGGCATGTTATTGAGATTTTGCTGTTCTATTTGTCATTCAGACCTAAGCACTATTGAAGATGAACCGAAGGACAAGACAGTGGGTGTGGCTACCAGAAATTTGAAGAAGAAATATTCATCGAGCAATAAGATGGCTGTAGATGGTCTGAGTATCAACTTCTTTGAGGATCAGATAACATCATTCCTAGGACACAATGGTGCTGGAAATACTACAACCATGTACGTTCTCTGTTTGATATTGAAAAAAAAATCACTTTTGCATGGTCAAAATTTGTTATTTTGAAGTAGTTCACCATTTATTAGAGAGGTTGTGATACGAACGTGTATGACTACTTGTACCAGTAGCTACCCATACATGTATAAGTACATGTTGCAATTGGCTTGTGAAACATGACGTGTGCGTGACAGTTGTAACGTGATTTCTTTGTAAATCAATAACGAGTGTTTATATAAGAGACCATGGGCGATATAATCTTTTTCCTGTGCATGCGCGTACCTATGTGACATAGTACACATTATATTTTCGTGTGTCATGTGTTCATTACTTATAGAAACTACACATACCTGGATGACAATGTACCCCAAAATAGTATTCACATAGACGTACACGTTACACGTTGCCTTTCACAACCTCTCTATTGTCTTCCGAAAGAACGTCCTTTTACTATGTTCGAACTTCAAATTCAAAAATTCAGCAAAATGAATCAATCCCCAAAATTTCTCATTTTGAAGTTTTTTTCTACCAGAGGGGACTTTAGAATAGTCCTCTGTCTGTGCGTCAAATCGTTAGTCCATCCTGGTATACACAAATGTTTTAGAGCTAGGTTTATGAAACTTGATGTGTGTCCACTGGGCAAATAAGTAGGTTCAAAAAATGTTTTATTCTGACGAAAGATTGAGTTACAATGGAAACTAGTAACTTTTGTATCACATGCAATAATTATTGCCTTGTTTATTTCAGGTCAATACTAACTGGTTTATTTCCGCCTACAGATGGTACAGGCTTTATTCATGGTTAAAACATTATGCACAGAAATGAATCAGATCAGGCATAATCTGGGCACATGTCCTCAACATAATGTTCTGTTTGACTGGTAAGTATCCTTCTTTTTCTTAAACTTAAGTTGTTTGATCAATACATATATATATATAGATAGTAAGGTTGGCAACGAATATCCGAATAACCGGTTATTCGTTTTCTGTTCCGAGTATCCGGATAGCAAATTGGTATTCGAATATCCGTTATATCATTTGTAAACAATCGTACCGCAATACCTTAATGAGAGACAACATCGTTTAACACCTTTAACAATAGAATCAATTTGGTATCAGTGTCATTTTGTATATTGTGGGGGTTTGTTTTTGTTTTCTATACACAGGACTCCGTTAGATTCGCTGATGCGTTATAATCACTGTGATATATTTTAAAGTTTGTTTTCACCTGACTATAATCAGCTTATATGTTTATGTTAGTAACAGTCCCTAATTTTAAAAAGTTGTCTGCTCAATTAGTAATTGAATAAAACCCGGTTTTGATTAATTTCATCTAATTGCGCGCATTCACAAAACGTGATAAATCATGTTTGAGGGGGTTACGAATCTGGTATTTGTCTTTACGCCGTATGTTACAAACATTCTTTTCTCATCAGTAGTTAATTATTATCAAGTTAATAGGATTCGATAAAACCAGAAAAATAGCTGACTACTCGTTCTGTGACATAAAATGTGAGTCTGTCTGATATTGGTACACAAAGACGATGTTGGTCGCGAAATTAGGCTACATTTCATGCTGTGCTCAATGCTTGGTTCAGTTTTGATACGGATATTCGGATATCGGTTTGGATAGCGATCTGGCTATCCGGATACCGATTTTGGTATCCGTTGCCATCCTTAATACACTCAAACGATTTAAAAACGCACCACTTAAGAAATATAAATGTTATGGATGAAAACGTAAATCTATGGTTATTTAACTTTGGGAGAATTAACTTCAGTCTATACGCAACAAGCTATGTCAAGTTAATGTAATTATCGCGAGTTTGAAATAAATTATGATATGGTTACCAGAGGGACCCATGAAAATGAAAGTTGCAATTTCACTAGTGAGTATATGAACCTGCTGCATTGATGTATGCACGGGACCGCTCCTCCTCAATGATAACATACATTACATAATAGAATAGAATTTATGTTATGTGTGATGTTGTCTCACTCCTCAAGCAGCACTTAACTTAAATTATAATGATATGTGGCTGCGGCTGCCTGGCTCAAACCGTATAACAGGATTCAGAATCTAGATGTGCTCAGTGTGTGAGCTTGAGATGGTTTCAAGTCAAATTTAGAATAGCAATTTTGGTGATTGTCGTCAATATGTTAGGATATTTCTCGCGTTGGGTCTACGACACCTCAAACCAATGCCACAAAGACGGTTGAAGACAATACATTCGCAAATAAAGCTCGAAACGGACGAAAATCGTTCCAAATTGTACTTAAAAGATTTTCCTTTTTTTGATAATTATGAAAGGAATAATGCAATAATGTACTTTGGACTAATCCACTGACACCCGGCATTCGTCTGACACTGTGTGCAGTCATGCTAAACTATTTCGAGTGACGCCGCCTTTGTAATGTTGCCTCCTGACTCGGGGTCATAACCTTCGGCTGGTCTGATCGTGGTCGGTTTTTGACTTTGCCATTTGCCAAGAATCGATGTTCTAAGCACACACTCGATGTGTGGTGGCAGCTGGACCGTCATGCTACGACACCATGGCTCATTTTAGCTTGTAGCATACCCAAAAGCATCCGAACAAATATTTCGAGCTAATCGCAGCAGAAAAAGACCATTAGAAAATATTTTTATGTTGTTTTTTTAATGTGTAAACCTACAGTGTACAGTTGAAAGTCAATATCGATCCGTTATGTTGACGCAATCGAGCTGCACTTGCAAAACATGCAAAATCAGAGAAGTGTTCCTGGTGGGGTATTCCGAATTATTAAATTTCCATTTGCTTTGCCTTAGTTAAAGATTATGAACTGGAGAGAACTGTCAACTATTAATTTCAGCCTAAAATGAATTTTGACAAAATTCAGTTATTTTTTATACTGGTGTGTTTTTAAATCTGTTGAGTGTAGGTAGTCAGTATATTACAGAAAAAAGGAGCCGTTGACGCAACTCAATGTTATTTTGTGGGTGTGGATCCAAGAGGTTTTAAATTTTGTGTGGTTGTGTTCGGATTAAATAATTATAATAATACATGTAATTGAAATCATGACCTCCACAGGTGGAGTAGTTTTCTTATTAGCTATATTCATAGTATCCACATGTGGAGAAGTTGTTTCATTGGCTTTGGTCTTAGCTTTATTCATATTCTCCACATGTGGAGAAGTTGTCACATTGGCTTTGGTCTTAGCTTTATTTATATTCTCATGTGGAGAAGTTGTCACATTGGCTATGGTCTTAGCAATATTCCTATTCTCCACATGTGGAGAAGTTGTCACATTGGCTATGGTCATATTCTCCAGATGTGGAGAAGTTAAAACATTGGCTACAGCCATGTCCTCCACATGTGGAAAATATGTCAGTTAACTGTTGCTTGCTGATGAATAGTTAGTACTGATAAATTGTGTACTCCTAGAAAACTGTCAAGTTAATAAACATGCTGTAACCTTTGTAGGTTAACTGTGGAAGAGCATATGTGGTTCTATGCTCGTCTGAAAGGAGCATCTTCTATAGAAGTGCAATCAGAGATGGAACAAATGATTAAACATGTTGGATTACCATACAAGAGGAAATAACTCTCCTGTAATCTGTCTGGTAGGTAGTACATGTTTTATTTTTATGCTCACCAAAGGATGAGCATATAGTCGCCACTTTGTCCGTTCTTCCCTCCGTCTGCCGTCACACTTTTGTCTGGGCCATAGCTCATATACAGTATTAGAGATATCAAATTAGAACTTCATAGGTGAATAGATCTCATTAAGGGGAAATGCAGTGCAAAAAATGATAACTTCATTCCATATATTTTTAGTTATTCCCCTTCGTAATTTTTCATACTTCATTCTTGTCCGGGCCAAAACTCATACAGTCTAAGAGATATCAATTTAAAACTTCATAGGTGAATAGATCTCATTGAGGTGAAGTGCCGTGCACAAAAACCATTACTCTTCATTGCATATTTTTGGAGTTATTCCCCTTTCTAATTTTTATGCCCACCCATCTTTAATGGTCGTACCAAATGGTTTCTGTCCAATAACTCAAGAAAGCTTTGCCGTAGGATCTTCAAACTTTACATGGATGTTGGTCATTAACAGTAGATGACCCCTATTGTTTTTTAGGTTAGTAGTTCAAAGGTCAAGGTCACTGTGACCTTCACCATTTCTGACTATTCAAATGGTTTCCGTTCAATAACTCAGGTATACTTTGGCCTAGGATCTTCAAACTTTACATGGATGTTGGTCATCAACAGTAGATGACCCCTATTGTTTTTTAGGTCAGTAGGTCAAAGGTCAGGGTCACTGTGACCTTCACCATTTCTGACTATTCAAATGGTTTCCGTTCAATAACTCAGGTATACTTTGGCCTAGGATCTTCAAACTTTACATGGATGTTGGTCATCAACAGTAGATGACCCCTATTGTTTTTTAGGTCAGTAGGTCAAAGGTCAGGGTCACTGTGACCTTCACCATTTCTGACTATTCAAACGGTTTCCGTTCAATAACTCGGGTATACTTTGGCCTAGGATCTTCAAACTTTACATGGATGTTGGTCATCAACAGTAGATGACCCCATTTGAGGCCCACATGGAAGATTGAGAAACCAAATGTGTAGCCTCGTTTAAATAAAGTCTTTACTTACTTACTTACTTACCCCTATTGTTTTTTAGGTCAGTAGGTCAAAGGTCAAGGTCACTGTGACCTTCACTATTTCTAAATATTCAAATGGTTTCCGTTCAATAACCCAAGAACACTTTGCCCTAGGATCTTCAAACTTTATATGGAGGTTGGTCAACAACAGTAGATGACCCCTATTGATTTTGAGATCAAAGGTCAAGGTCACTGTGACCTGCACCAATTTTGACTATTGGGCTGCCATGGGGGCATACATGTTTACAAACTTCTCTTGTTCATACTTAAATCTTGTTTTTCTTGTATCTGTAATATGTTATCACCCATATTGGGACAAGCACTTGCATCGGGGAGCATAATTTACCTATTCCTTGTACCAATTTGGTTACATATAGGATTTTCATATTCGTCATTGTGTTACACAAGGTTCTAGATAATCTCTGATTTAATTGTGACGATATTGATTGAGACATTTATAAATTTACAGTAACTGTTAATTTATAAATGTCTCAATCAATATCTTTGTGGCAGCTTTTGTATTCCCAATGTGAATCAATGATGTAGACCAACAATCCAAAAACCTGCATATTTTCTGACCACACCTCATGTATAAAAATGTCATACAAGTCATATGTATTGGTATTTACTGTGATATTTCAAGTACAAAATGTATTATTACGCCCCCCCCCCCCCATCTTTGATGAGGGAGTATATTGCTTTGCACATGTCAGTCTGTTGGTCTGTCGGTTGGTAAGTTGTTAGGTCAGTCAGTAGACCAAATGGTTACCATTCAATGACTCAATAATATCAGTAAATCAAAGGTCAATTTCGCTGTGACCTTTAAAGGGACTGCCTCAAATATTGGTGTATTGCAACAATAAAATAAAATTATCAAATATTCGTGTAATTTTGGTATAGTTGCCTGTATATCCCATAAACAACCACACTGACATCTAAAATAACATGAGAAACTTCGGCATTTTGTAGTTATTTATTATTTTTACCTAAAACATTCTATAGGGTATTACCCTATAGAATTAACACTACTATTACTTAAATGGCCTGAAATTTGTTCGCATTTGATGAAAACGAATAAAAAAACGAACCAAATACCTCACTGATGTTTACGCTGTAGTTTGTTGACGTTACAGTTCAATCATATGTGAATTACATAATTCACAAAGCATGTGGGAAGGAAACTTAGCAATTTTAGTACGCGATATCGAAAGTGGTTAAAATTGCTTATTTGCACCAAATCTTTCATAAAGCAACCGTCAGTGGCTTTCTACTACATATACATCAATACTTGGTTAGGTTGGAAAATCACGATATACACAATTTTTAGCCTAATCTGTGAGGCAGCACCTTTAACATAAATGACTTTGGCTGCAATGGGGGCACACCTGTTTTACAAACATCTCTTGTTTATGTGATATTATGTATGTATATTATAGGTAGTATGAAGAGGAAGTTGTTTGTTGCCATAGCATTTGTTGGAAATTCTAAAACAGTCATACTTGATGAGCCTTAACTGCTGGTGTAGATCCTTATGCTAGGAGAGCTATCTGGCAACTACTTCTCAAGTTGAAGAAAGGTATGTAAGTTTTTCTCATGTATAAAGTTAACTTTGATTCAACTGTTGGGCAGAGTATGTTTAAGAAATAAACTATGAAAAACTGTTGTATACCGGCTGTTATACAATGGTTTGGAGTTCTGACGCGTAGGAATTAACCACGAAGGTACAAGCATCTGAACGACAGCCGGTATACAATGGTTTTGAATATTTTATTTCGATTCTAACATGATTTATATATTATTAAGTCAGTGTTATTTTGTGAGATCTATGGTGTTTACATTACTTGTTTACCTGCATGATGTCATAAAAACGAAGTGACGTCATTTTCATTGTATATCGGCCGATACACAACATTATGATTTGTTCTTTGTATATATAGGCAAAATCACCAGTCATGTTAGAATCTTCCATAACATTAGCTATAGTCGTGTATTCAAGGTGTGGAGAAGTTCTTAGTTGTTTTTTACTGAAGATACCCGTGGAAACAGCAAAAAGCTGACTATGTCAGCAATTATTAAGTGGTCTTTTAATACAAGTTTGTCTGTATTTAGATTATCCCATGTCGTATTTCAGGTCGCACTATTAGCCTCTCCACACATCATATGGATGAAGCGTACGTGTTAGGTGATAGAATAGCTATCATTTCTCAAGGTCGTCTCTGATGTGTCGGCTCAAGTTTGTTCCTCAAAAATCACTATGGTAACCGTTACTATCTGACAATGGTTTGTGGTGATAAGGAAGTTGATGAAGATGCTATATTAAAGGAGCAGCTGATGGCCGCTCCTGAACGACCAATGTCATCTCATAGTATTTGATCTCTAAAAATTGTTGTGGTATATTGCTATAGAAACACTAATACGTTTTTATGCCCCTTTATCTACTGATGCATATAGTGATTGTCCTGTCCATCAGTCTGTTCCTCCGTCCATTTGACCCAAAACTTTCAAGTCCATTAAGGCATAGCTTTCAGACTAAGCATACATGCTAATCATCATAAACACCTTGCATTGTCAAAGCACTATCCAACATTTCAACAGAATTATGGCCCCTGATTGACTTAGCTAGTTTTTATGGACAAGGCTTCCATCGGGGCATAAGCGTTTATTGAACGTAGTCTTGTGTTGATACATAAGTAACCATTTTCTATTACGTTTACCTCTTCAGAGCACCAACCTCTCTACAACAACAAAAATGTATGTTTCCCAGTGGGTGTTGCTCTACAGAAGACGTATATCTAAATAATATCTCTGAAACAATTCTGATCCCCACGGCCTTTGTGCATTGCCATAGACTCACTGGAGACAAACGGAAATGGCTGAGCTTTAATGATTTCCCAGTAACCACAGAAACAATTGATTTTTGAACTTCACACAAGGCTTCGCAGTAATAAAAAATGGCTAGGATAGATAACTCTTTCCAGCTGTTAATTCAAAGTTGGGACCTTTCTAATCTTAGAGTTCTGACAGACACCTACACCAATTACGAACCATGTCTAGTAAGTTCAACAATAACACAACCATTTAATGCAAAATATGTCCCTTTTTACTCAGAAATATTCCTGCTATGGCTAAACATGTATTCTAACAGTACTTTTTTCTCTACTTTTCTAGATTTTGAATGTTCCTACCCCATGTAGGCCAATCAACGACTTGACCAAAATTGTTGCTGTTGTCTCACACAACTTGGATTTACAAGCACAAATGTGACGGATGGTACGTTGATTGCTGTATTTCAAAGAACTGTGCGAATAAAATGTGACTGTTTATAAAATGTAAGGAAAAGGTTGCATTGGACATAATTATTTGGTCCATAAAGGACTGTGGTCCGTAAAAGTGACCAGATTGTATGTGTTGCTTTGTTTGGTTGTTTTTACTTGATTCCATCTTGGACGATCAACAATTAATTGTTAGACTATCATCAGATTATTTCATTAAAACAGGAGGCAGACTATCGATTTTGTTTGACAGTTGCCGGAATTTGCAAAATCTAGAACTGGCAAGAATAATAGAGGTGGAGAAGATACTCTAGCAAATAATCTGTTCTTGTCGTACAAATAAGCACAATGTAAACTTCACAAACTTTGATGAGGATCGGCAAAACAATATTCCCGTTGCATTTTAAAAGTCTGGAGCGAAAACTTTGCCATTAATTTACATAATGGCGTCGTTTTCCAGGGTGAAACATACAACATGTAACATTTTGTTTTCTAAAAAGCCGATCAGTGCTTCTTATGAAATTGGCAAAATATCTGCAAGGAAAAATTTGTTCACCGTTGTCAAAGTTTGAGTAGTATATATTTGTGTCATACAGGGTGATCCATTAATTCCGCACATTAGTAAATGCCTATCACTTCACTATTTCTTTACTTACACATATAAATTTGGTATTGTTGGAAATGTAATAAATAAAAATTTCTGATGAAAGGAAAAAAGTAATTGGCATTGTGCCGTCAAAGTGACGGTATGACGTCATCAATGACGTCATAAATTTGAGTATCTTCAAATTCGAATCATAAAACTTTATTACGAATCGGGGAAATCTGCGATTTAGGTGAAAAGAAAACTTGAAAAGTGTGTCCAAATACACATGTGCGTTCATGAAGGAATAGTGTTGGATATTTCCAGTGAAATGAAACATTCGATTCGTCGGGAAAAGAGACTGGTTACCTAGCTGCATGCAACAGAGTCATGTGCAGAATTGAAAACGACGTTTGAAACTCATTTCTGAGAAAATGGGTGGTCACATTGAACGTCTGCTTTAGATAGGGATTCTATAGTTGAATATCCGTTTTAGATCAGATCAAAACTTACACGTACACTCTACAATTGCTTGTATTCTTTAATATGGTAGCTTTAAAGATGTTGAAGTTATAAGCATTTAATAATGTGCGGAATTAATGGATCACCCTGTATATATGTGTATATAATTGTTATATACTCAACTAAATAAACAATGTCCCATTTTTATCTAAGATTAAACGCAACTTTCGTTGACTCTCTATTCACTTACATGTCTCATAATATGTCAAATCATGAATGGTGGATACTTTCTTTTTGTTGAGTATACAACAATTACTGTGGGAAGCTAAAGACTAGCCTGCGTACTGTTATATCAAAGCACTTAGGAAAAAATAAACATACCTTACGTTCAAATTAAATTTCTTAATTACCGTATTCTTTAAAACCTACACATTGGGGACAGCTATAGTCTCTTTAAGTTCCTGGTCTGATTCAAAAATAATTTTGCACCACCCTTTACCATCAGTTTTAGCTGTTAGAAAGCTATGAAGAATTCATTGAATGTAAGTTTAAGATTTCCATAAGTGATCGCATAAAACAATACCCTGGCTTGCTCCCTTATTAATGATTGTAAGAAATACATGTATCCTAACAGCAGGAGCATGGACCACAGCAATTCCTTGGTTATAACCACAATATGTCATCATCACCAGTAACAGCAATTCCTTGGTTATAACCACAATATGTCAACATCACCAGTAACAGCAACTACCTGGTTATACCCACAATATGTCATCATCACCAGTAACAGCAATTCCTTGGTTATAACCACAATATGTCAACATCACCAGTAACAGCAACTACCTGGTTATACCCACAATATGTCATCATCACCAGTAACAGCAACTACCTGGTTATACCCGCAATATGTCAACATCACCAGTAACAGCAACTACCTGGTTATACCCACAATATGTCATCATCACCAGTAACAGCAACTACCTGGTTATACCCACAATATGTCATCATCACCAGTAACAGCAACTACCTGGTTATACCCGCAATATGTCAACATCACCAGTAACAGCAACTACCTGGTTATACCCGCAATATGTCATCATCACCAGTAACAGCAACTACCTGGTTATACCCACAATATGTCATCATCACCAGTAACAGCAACTACCTGGTTATACCCGCAATATGTCATCATCACCAGTAACAGCAACTACCTGGTTATACCCACAATAAGTTATCATCACCAGTAACAGCAGCTACCTGGTTATACCCGCAATATGTCATCATCACCAGTAACAGCAGCTACCTGTTTATATCCCCAATTTCACCAGCATACCTGCCAAGTACTCCACTTAAGGTGGAGTTGCTCCACTTTTATTTGAAATAAATTATCAGATTTTCCAATTTAACCCACCTAAACTCTGAGTTTCAGATAGTATTTTGTGGTGGACAGAGTTGCCTCCCCTGCTGAATTTCAAGGAAAGTAACTCTTGCACAGGGCAGAGTTCGCTCCCCAGATTTACAGGGGAGGTCACTATTGCCGACTTTCAATAGGTTGGACAGAGTTGCCTCCCCTGCTAAATTTCAAGGGAAGTAACTATTGCCCCGTACAGAGTTTGCTCCCCTGATTTTCAGGAGGTCACTTTTTCCGACTTAAAATAGGTCATACATAGTTGCCTCCCCTGCTGAATTTCAAGGGAAGTTACTCTTGCCCCGTGCAGATTTCGCTCCCCTGATTTTCAGGAAAGGTCACTTTTTCCGACTTAAAAAAGGTCATACAGAGTTGCCTCCCCTGCTGAATTTCAAGGGAAGTAACTCTTGCCCAGTGCAGATTTCGCTCCCCTGATTTTCAGGAAAGGTCACTCTTGCCGACTTAAAATAGGTCATACAGAGTTGCCTCCCCTGCTGAATTACAAGGGAAGTTATACTTGCCCCGTGCAGATTTCACTCCCCTGATTTTCAGGAAATGTCACTCTTGCTGACTTAAAATAGGTCATACAGAGTTGCCTCCCCTGCTGAATTTCAACGGATGTAACTCTTGCCCCTTGCAGATTTCGCTCCCCTGATTTTCAGGGAAGGTCACTCTTGCCGACTTAAAATAGGTCAGACAGAGTTGCCTCTCCTGCTGAATTTCAAGGGAAGTAACTCTTGCCCGTGCAGAGTCCGCTCCCCTGATTTTCAGGGGAGGTCACTCTCACAGACTTTTAATAGGTTGGACAGAGTTGTTTCCCCCTGCTGAATTTCAAGTGAAGTTACTCTTGCCCCAAGTTCCCTCCCCTGATTTTCAGATATTACCAAATGAAACTAACTGACACCTTTTGAAGTGTCACATTATTTGTTGTGGTCTTAATAAGTATCAGATTTCAGTTACCACTCCACTTTTCGATTTTGGAAACTTGGCAGGTATGATCATCAGTAACGGCAGCTACCTGGTTATACCCACGATATGTCATCATCAGTAGTACCTGTAGCAACCTGGTTATACCCACAATATGTCATCATCAGTAGTAACAGCAGCTACCTGGTTATACCCACAATATGTCATCATCACCAGTAACAGCAGCTACCTGGTTAATGCAAAATATGTCCCTTGTCACTCAGAAATATTACTGGTATGAATAAACATGTATTCTAACAGCACTTTTTTCTACTTTTCTAGATTTTGAATGTTGCTACATCATGTAGGCCTACCAACGACTTGACCAAAATCATTGCTGTTGTCTCACACAACTTGGATTTACAACCACAAATGTGACAGATAGAACGTTGATTGCTGTATTTCAAAGAGATGTGCGAGTAAAATGTGACTGTTTTATAAAATGTAAGGAAAAGGTTGCATTGGATATAATTATTTGGTCCATAAAGGACTGTGGTCCGTAAAAGTGACCAGATTGTATGTGTTGCTTTGTTTGGTTGTTTTTACTTGATTCCATCTTGGACGATCAACAATTAATTGTTAAACTATCATCAGATTATTTCATTAAAACAGGAGGCAGACTATCGATTTTGTTTGACAGTTGCCGGAATTTGCAAAAACTAGAAGTGGCAAGAATAATATAGGTGGAGAAGATACTCTAGCAATTATTCTGTTCTGGTCATACCAATAAGCACAATGTAAACTTCACAAATGGCAGATGATACCCGCAATATGTCATCATCAGTAGTAACAGCAGCTACCAGGTTATACCCACAATATGTCCTCATCACCAGTAACAGCAACTATCTGGTTATAACCACAATATATTATCATCACTAGTAACAGCAACTACCTGGTTATGCCCGCAATATGTCATCATCACCAGTAACAGCAACTACCTGGTTATACCCGCAATATGTCATCATCACCAGTAACAGCAACTACCTGGTTATACCCGCAATATGTCATCATCACCAGTAACTACAACTACCTGGTTATACCCGCAATATGTCATCATCACCAGTAACAGCAACTACCTGGTTATAACCGCAATATGTTATCATCAGTAGTAACAGCAGCTTACTGGTTATACCCACAATATGTCATCATCACCAGTAACAGCAACTACCTGGTGTACCCGCAATATGTCATCACCAGTAACAGCAACTACCTGGTGTACCCGCAATATGTCATCATCACCAGTAACAGCAACTACCTGGTTTTACCCGCAATATGTCATCATCACCAGGAACAGCAACTACCTGGTTATAATCGCAATATGTCATCACCAGTAACAGCAACTACCTGGTTATACCCGCAATATGTCATCATCACCAGTAACCGCAACTACCTGGTTATAACCACAATATGTCAACATCAGTAGTAACAACAGCTACCCGGTTATAACCACAATATGTCAACATCAGTAGTAACAGCAGCTGCCTGGTTATACCCTTAATATGTCATCATCACCAGTAACAGCAACTACCTGGTTATGCCCACAATATGTCATCATTTCCAGTAAAAGTAGCTACATGGTCATACCCACAATATGTCATCATCACCAGTAACAGCAGCTACCTGGTTATACCCACTATATGTCATCATTACCAGTATCAGCAACTACCTGGTTATACCCACAATATGTCATCATCTCCAGTAACAGCAGCTACATGGTCATACCCACAATATGTCATCATCAGTAATAACAGCAGCTACCTGGTCATACTCACAATATGTCATCATCAGTAGTAACAGCAGCTACCTGGTTATACCCACAATATGTCATCACCACCAGTAACAGCAACTACCTTGTTATACCTGCAATAAGTCATCATCAGTAGTAACAGCAGCTGCCTGGTTATGCCCACAATATGTCATCATCACCAGTAACAGCAGCTACCTGGTTATACCCACAATATGTCATCATCACTAGTAACAGCAGCAACCTGGTTATACCCACAATATGTCATCATCACCAGTAACAGTAGCGACCTAATTATACCCGCAATATGTCATCTTCACCAGTAACAGCAGCTACCTGGTTATACCTACAATTTGTCATCATCACCAGTAACAGCAGCTACCTGGTTATACCCACAATTTGTCATCTCCAGTAACAGCCGCTACATGGTCATACCCACAATTTGTCATCATCACCAGTAACAGCAGCTACCTCAGTTAATGCAAAATATGTCCTTTGTCACTCAGAAATATTACTGGTATGGATAAACCTGTATTCTAACAGCATTTTTTTCTACTTTTCTAGATTTTGAATGTTGCTACATCATGTAGGCCTACCAACGACTTGACCAAAATCATTGCTGTTGTCTCACACAACTTGGATTTACAACCACAAATGTGACAGATGGTACGTTGATTGCAGTATTTCAAAGAGATGTGCAAGTAAAATGTAAGGAAAAGGTTGCATTGGACATAATTATTTGGTCCATAAAGGGCTGTGGTCCGTAAAAGTGACCAGATTGTATGTGTTGCTTTGTTTGGTTGTTTTTACTTGATTCCATCTTGGACGATCAACAATTAATTGTTAGACTATCATCAGATTATTTCATTACAACAGGAGGCAGACTATCGATTTTATTTGACAGTTGCCGGACTTTGCAAAAACTAGAAGTGGCAAGAATAATATAGGTGGAGAAGATACTCTAGCAATTAATCTGTTCTGGTCATACCAATAAGCACAATGTAAACTTCACAAACTTTGATGAGGATCGGCAAAACAATATTCCCGTTGCATTTTTAAAGTCTGGAGCGAAAACTTTGCCATTAATTTACATAATGGCGTCGTTTTCCAGGGTGAAACATACAACATGTAACATTTTGTTTTCTAAAAAGCCAATCAGTGCATCTGATGAAATTGGCAAAATATCTGCAAGGCAAAATTTGTTCACCGTTGTCAAAGTTTGAGTAGTAAATATTTGTGTCATATAGATGAGTGTATAATTGTTATATACTCAACAAAATACACAATGTCCTATTTTTATCTAAGATTAAAGCAACTTACGTTGACTCTCTTTTCACTTACATGTCTCATGATATGTCAAATCATGAATGGTGGATACTTTCTTTTTGTTGAGTATACAACAATTACTGTGGGAAGCTAAAGACTAGCCTGCGTACTGTTTTATCAAAGCACTTGGGGAAAAAAATAAACTTGCCTTACTTCAAATTAAAGTTCTTAATTACCGTATTCTTTAAAACCTACACATTGGGGACAGCTATTGTCTCTTTGAGTTCCTGGTCTGATTCAAAACTAATTTTGCACCACCCTTTACCATAAGTTTTAGCTGTTAGGAAGCTATGAAGAATACTTTGAACGCAAGTTTAAGATTTCCATAAGTGTTTGCATAAAACAATACCCTGGCTAGCTACCTTATTAAAGATTGTAAGAAATATCCCAACAGCTAGAGCATAGACCATGTCAATTCCTTGGAATATCACGAACAAAAAACTGTAAAAACATCAGTAACAACCGCTGCATAGTCAAAAACATTTCAACATCAACAACAGTTGCCAGGTCTAACTAACATTATACCAAATATAGCAACAACATTAGCAGCACTAGTAGTAAACTGCTAGTCGACCCAAATATCCTCATCATCCGTAGTAAAACAGCAACCTGGTTATACCCGCAATATGTCATCATCAGTAGTAACAGCAACTACCTGGTAATAACCACATTATGTCATCATCACCAGTAACAGCATCTACATGGTTATACCCACAATAAATTATCATCACCAGTAACAGCAACTACCTGTTTATATCCGCAATATGTCATCATCAGTAGTAACAGCAGCTACCTTGTTATACCCGAAATATGTCATCATCACCAGTAACAGCAGCTACCTGGTTATACCCATATTATGTCATCATTGTTAACTGCAGCTTACTGGTGGAACCCGCATTATATCATAATCATCAGTAGTTACAGTAACTACATGGTCTAACCAAAACTATATCATCATCAGCAGTTACAGCAGCTACCTGGTCAAACCTGCATTATATCATCATCATCGGTAGTAACAGCAGCTACCTGGTAAAACCCATATCCTATATCAACATCGGTAGTAACAGCAGCTACTCAGTCAACCCCACATCATATCACCATCATCAGTAGTAACAGCAGCTACATTGTCTAACCAAAACTATATCAACCTCAGCAGTAACAACAGCTACCTGGTCAAACCAAAATTATATCATCATCATCATTCGTAACAGCAGGTACCTGGTCAAACCCACGTTATATCATCATCATCATCATCAGTAACAGCAGCTTCCTGGTCAAACCCACATTATATCATCATCAGTAACAGCAGGTACCTGGTTAAACCCACATTATATCATCATCATCATCAGTAACAGCAGCTTCCTGGTCAAACCCACACTGTATCATCATCATCAGTAACAGCAGGTATCTGGTCAAACCCACATTATATCATCATCATCATCAGTAACAGCAGGTACCTGGTCAAACCCACATTATATCATCATCATCATCATCAGTAACAGCAGCTTCCTGGTCAAACCCACATTATATCATCATCATCAGTAACAGCAGGTACCTGGTCAAACCCACATTATATCATCAACATCATCAGTAACAGCAGGTACCTGGTCAAACCCACATTATATCATCATCATCATCAGTAACAGCAGCTTCCTGGTCAAACCCACATTATATCATCATCATCAGTAACAGCAGCATTCTGGTCAAACCCACATTATATCATTATCAGTTACAATAAGTACCTGGTCAAACCCACATTATATCATCATCATCAGTAACAGTAGGTACCTGGTCAAACCCACATTATATCATCATCAACATCATCAGTAACAACAGGTACCTGGTCAAACCCACATTATATCATCATCATCATCAGTAACAGCAGCTTCCTTGTCAAACCCGGATTATATCATCATCATCAGTAGTAACAGCAGGTACCTGGTCAAACCACATTATATCATGATCATCATCAGTAACAGCAGGTACTTGGTCAAACCCACATTTTATCATCATCAGTAACAGCAGGTACCTGGTCAAACCCACATTATATCATCATCATCATCTGTAACAGCAGGTACCTGGTCAAACCCACATTATATCATCATCATCATCTGTAACAGCAGGTACCTGGTCAAACCCACATATATTCATCATCATCAGTAACAGCAGCTTCCTGGTCAAACCCACATTATATCATCATCAGTAACAGCAGGTACCTGGTCAAACCCACATTATATCATCATCATCAGTAACAACAGCTACCTGGTCAAACTCATATTATATCATCATCATCAGTAACAACAGCTACCTGGTCAAACTCACATTATATCATCATCATCATCAATAACAACAGCTACCTGGTCAAACTTACATTATATCATCATCATCGGTAGTAACAGCAGCTACCTGGTAAAACCCATATCCTATATCAACATCGGTAGTAACAGCAGCTACTCAGTCAACCCCACATCATATCACCATCATCAGTAGTAACAGCAGCTACATGGTCTAACCAAAACTATATCAACCTCAGCAGTAACAACAGCTACCTGGTCAAACCCACATTATATCATCATCATCATCAGTAACAGCAGGTACCTGGTCAAATCCACATTATATCATCATCATCAGTAACAGCAGCTTCCTGGTCAAACCCACATTATATCATCATCATCAGTAACAGCAGGTACCTGGTCAAACCCACATTATATCATCAACATCATCAGTAACAGCAGGTACCTGGTCAAACCCACATTATATCATCATCATCATCATCATCAGTAACAGCAGCTTCCTGGTCAAACCCACATTATATCATCATCAGTAACAGCAGCATTCTGGTCAAACCCACATTATATCATTATCAGTAACAACAGGTACCAGGTCAAACCCACATTATATCATCATCATCAGTAACAGTAGGTACCTGGTCAAACCCACATTATATCATCATCAACATCATCAGTAACAACAGGTACCTGGTCAAACCCACATTATATCATCATCAGTAACAGCAGCTTCCTTGTCAAACCCGGATTATATCATCATCATCAGTAGTAACAGCAGGTACCTGGTCAAACTCACATTATATCATCATCATCATCAGTAACAACAGCTACCTGGTCAAACTTACATTATATCATCATCATCATCAGTAACAGCAGGTACCTGGTCAAACCACATCATATCACCATCATCAGTAGTAACAGCAGCTACATGGTCTAACCAAAACTATATCAACCTCAGCAGTAACAACAGCTACCTGGTCAAACCAAAATTATATCATCATCATCATTCGTAACAGTAGGTACCTGGTCAAACCCACGTTATATCATCATCAGTAACAGCAGGTACCTGGTTAAACCCACATTATATCATCATCATCATCAGTAACAGCAGCTTCCTGGTCAAACCCACATTATATCATCAACATCATCAGTAACAGCAGGTACCTGGTCAAACCCACATTATATCATCATCATCATCATCATCATCAGTAACAGCAGCTTCCTGGTCAAACCCACATTATATTATCATCAGTAACAGCAGCATTCTGGTCAAACCCACATTAAATCATTATCAGTAACAACAGGTACCTGGTCAAACCCACATTATATCATCATCATCAGTAACAGTAGGTACCTGGTCAAACCCACATTATATCATCATCAACATCATCAGTAACAACAGGTACCTGATCAAACCCACATTATATCATCATCAGTAACAGCAGCTTCCTTGTCAAACCCGGATTATATCATCATCATCAGTAGTAACAGCAGGTACCTGGTCAAACTCACATTATATCATCATCATCATCAGTAACAACAGCTACCTGGTCAAACTTACATTATATCATCATCATCATCAGTAACAGCAGGTACCTGGTCAAACCACATCATATCACCATCATCAGTAGTAACAGCAGCTACATGGTCTAACCAAAACTATATCAACCTCAGCAGTAACAACAGCTACCTGGTCAAACCAAAATTATATCATCATCATCATTCGTAACAGCAGGTACCTGGTCAAACCCACGTTATATCATCATCATCATCATCAGTAACAGCAGGTACCTGGTTAAACCCACATTATATCATCATCATCATCAGTAACAGCAGCTTCCTGGTCAAACCCACATTATATCATCATCAGTAACAGCAGGTACCTGGTCAAACCCACATTATATCATCATCATCATCATCATCAGTAACAGCAGCTTCCTGGTCAAACCCACATTATATCGTCATCATCAGTAACAGCAGGTACCTGGTCAAACCCACATTATATCATCATCATCATCAGTAACAGCAGGTACCTGGTCAAACCCACATTATATCATCATCATCATCATCAGTAACAGCAGCTTCCTGTTCAAACCCACATCATATCATCATCAGTAACAGCAGCATTCTGGTCAAACCCACATTATATCATTATCAGAAACAACAGGTACGTGGTCAAACCCACATTATATCATCATCAACATCATCAGTAACAACAGGTACCTGGTCAAACCCACATTATATCATCATCATCATCATCATCAGTAACAGCAGCTTCCTGGTCAAACCCTGATTATATCATCATCATCAGTAGTAACAGCAGGTACCTGGTCAAACCACATTATATCATGATCATCATCAGTAACAGCAGGTACTTGGTCAAACCCATATTTTATCATCATCAGTAACAGCAGGTATCTGGTCAAACCCACATTATATCATCATCATCATCTGTAACAGCAGGGACCTGGTCAAACCCACATTATACCATCATCATCATCTGTAACAGCAGGTACCTGGTCAAACCCACATTATATATTCATCATCATCAGTAACAGCAGGTACCTGGTCAAACCCACATTATATCATCATCTGTAACAGCAGGTACCTGGTCAAACCCACATTATATAATCATCATCAGTAACAGCAGGTACCTTGTCAAACCCACATTATACCATCCTCATCATCAGGAACTGCAGGTACCTGGTCAAACCCACATTATATCATCATCATCATCTGTAACAGCAGGTACCTGGTCAAACCACATTATATATTCATCATCATCAGTAACAGCAGCTTCCTGGTCAAACCCACATATCATCATCAGTAACAGCAAGTACCTGGTCAAACCCACATTATATATTCATCATCATCAGTAACAGCAGGTACCTGGTCAAACCCACATTATATCATCATCTGTAACAGCAGGTACCTGGTCTATCCCACATTATATATTCATCATCATCAGTAACAGCAGGTACCTGGTCAAACCACATTATATCATCATCATCAGTAACAACAGCTACCTGGTCAAACTCACATTATATCATCATCAGTAACAACAGCTACCTGGTCAAACTCACATTATGTCATCATCATCATCAGTAACAGCAGCTACCTGGTTAAACCACATTATATCATCATCATCATCAGTAACAACAGCTACCTGGTCAAACTTACATTATATCATCATCAGCAACAGCAGGTACCTTGTAAAACCACATTATATCATCATCATCATCAGTAACAACAGCTACCTGGTCAAACTTACATTATATCATCATCATCATCAGTAACAGCAGGTACCTGGTCAAACCACATTATATCATCATCATCATCAGTAACAACAGGTACCTGGTCAAACCCACATTATATCATCATCATCATCATCAGTATCAGCAGCTTCCTGGTCAAACCCACATTATATCATCATCATCATCATCAGTAACAGTAGGTACCTTGTCAAACCCACATTATATCATCATCAGCATCAGTAACAGCAGGTACCTGGTCAAACCCACATTATATCATCATCAGTAACAGCAGGTACCTGGTCAAACCCACATTATATCATCATCATCATCATCAGTAATAGCAGGTACCTGGTCAAACCAACATTATATCAACATCATCCTCATCAGTAATAGCAGGTACCTGGTCAAACCCACATTATATCATCATCATCATCAGTAACAGCAGGTACCTGGTCAAACCCACATTATATCATCATCATCATCAGTAACAGGAGGTACCTGGTCAAACCCACATTATATCATCATCATCATCATCAGTAACAGCAGCTTCCTGTTCAAACCCACATCATATCATCATCAGTAACAGCAGCATTCTGGTCAAACCCACATTATATCATTACCAGAAACAACAGGTACGTGGTCAAACCCACATTATATCATCATCAACATCATCAGTAACAACAGGTACCTGGTCAAACCCACATTATATCATCATCATCATCATCAGTAACAGCAGCTTCCTGGTCAAACCCGGATTATATCATCATCATCAGTAGTAACAGCAGGTACCTGGTCAAACCACATTATATCATGATCATCATCAGTAACAGCAGGTACTTGGTCAAACCCATATTTTATCATCATCAGTAACAGCAGGTATCTGGTCAAACCCACATTATATCATCATCATCATCTGTAACAGCAGGGACCTGGTCAAACCCACATTATACCATCATCATCATCTGTAACAGCAGGTACCTGGTCAAACCCACATTATATATTCATCATCATCAGTAACAGCAGGTACCTGGTCAAACCCACATTATATCATCATCTGTAACAGCAGGTACCTGGTCAAACCCACATTATATAATCATCATCAGTAACAGCAGGTACCTTGTCAAACCCACATTATACCATCCTCATCATCAGGAACAGCAGGTACCTGGTCAAACCCACATTATATCATCATCATCATCTGTAACAGCAGGTACCTGGTCAAACCACATTATATATTCATCATCATCTGTAACAGCAGCTTCCTGGTCAAACCCACATTATATCATCATCAGTAACAGCAAGTACCTGGTCAAACCCACATTATATATTCATCATCATCAGTAACAGCAGGTACCTGGTCAAACCCACATTATATCATCATCTGTAACAGCAGGTACCTGGTCTATCCCACATTATATATTCATCATCATCAGTAACAGCAGGTACCTGGTCAAACCACACTATATCATCATCATCAGTAACAACAGCTACCTGGTCAAACTCACATTATATCATCATCATCATCAGTAACAACAGCTACCTGGTCAAACTTACATTATATCATCATCAGCAACAGCAGGTACCTGGTAAAACCACATTATATCATCATCATCATCAGTAACAACAGCTACCTGGTCAAACTTACATTATATCATCATCATCATCAGTAACAGCAGGTACCTGGTCAAACCACATTATATCATCATCATCATCAGTAACAACAGGTACCTGGTCAAACCCACATTATATCATCATCATCATCATCAGTATCAGCAGCTTCCTGGTCAAACCAACATTATATCATCATCATCATCAGTAACAGTAGGTACCTTGTCAAACCCACATTATATCATCATCAGCATCAGTAACAGCAGGTACCTGGTCAAACCCACATTATATCATCATCAGTAACAGCAGGTACCTGGTCAAACCCACATTATATCATCATCATCATCATCAGTAATAGCAGGTACCTGGTCAAACCCACATTATATCATCATCATCCTCATCAGTAATAGCAGGTACCTGGTCAAACCCACATTATATCATCATCAGTAACAGCAGGTACCTGGTCAAACCCACATTATACCATCCTCATCATCAGTAACAACAGGTACCTGGTCAAACCCACATTATATCATCATCATCATCATCAGTAATAGCAGGTACCTGGTCAAACCCACATTATATCATCATCAGTAACAGCAGGTACCTGGTCAAACCCACATTATATCATCATCATCAGTAACAGCAGGTACCTGATCAAACCCACATTATATCATCATCATCATCATCAGTAATAGCAGGTACCTGGTCAAACCCACATTATATCATCATCAGTAACAGCAGGTACCTGGTCAAACCCACATTATATCATCATCATCAGTAACAGCAGGTACCTGGTCAAACCCACATTATATCATCATCATCATCATCAGTAATAGCAGGTCCCTGGTCAAACCCACATTATATCATCATCATCATCATCAGTAACAGCAGGTCCCTGGTCAAACCCACATTATATCATCATCATCAGTAACAGCAGGTACCTGGTCAAACCCACATTATATCATCATCATCAGTAACAGCAGGTACCTGGTCAAACCCACATTATATCATCATCATCAGAAACAACAGCTTCCTGGTCAAACCCACATTATATCATCATCATCATCATCATCAGTAACAGCAGCTTCCTGGTCAAACCCACATTATATCATCATCAGTAACAGCAGGTACCTGGTCAAACCCACATTATTTCATCATCAGTAACAGCAGGTACCTGGTCAAACCCACATTATATCATCATCATCAGTAACAGCAGGTACCTGGTCAAACCCACATTATATCATCATCATCATCAGTAACAGCAGGTACCTGGTCAAACCCACATTATATATTCATCATCATCAGTAACAGCAGGTACCTGGTCAAACCCACATTATATCATCATCAGTAACAGCAGGTAACTGGTCAAACCCACATTATATCATCATCAGTAACAGCAGGTACCTGGTCAAACCCACATTATATCATCATCATCATCATCAGTAACAGCAGGTACCTGGTCAAACCCACATTATATCATCATCATCAGTAACAGCAGGTACCTGATCAAACCCACATTATATCATCATCATCAGTAGTAACAGCAGGTACCTGGTCAAACCCACATTATATCATCATCATCATCAGTAACAGCAGGGACCTGGTCAAACCCACATTATATCATCATCAGTAACAGCAGGTACCTGGTCAAACCCACATTATATCATCATCATCATCAGTAACAGCAGGTACCTGGTCAAACCCACATTATAGCATCATCAGTAACAGCTGGTACCTGGTCAAACCCACATAAAATCATAGCAGCTCATCTGGCAGAACATCAATCTTGCTGTTACAAGGTTACAGCTAGTCACTTTATTATACAGGTTCTATTGTATATATTTGGCTTATTGGTTACATAATGTTATATGTCCCAGGAAAAGTTTAAATGTCAATGCAACACTTTTTAAAATTAATGTCCGAGTTCATTTGAACATATAGATGATTATTGAAAAGTACTTGAATTTTGAAGTTCTTTGACAATTCGGCGGCATAATATTGAATTTGTTCTACGATTTATTTAGTTTTATGTGAATTATCACATTGTCCGATAGTCTTAGCAAGTCCGACCTGGCGAAATTGGTCGTTCATGTCATGTTTGGAAGGTTTATTATTTGTGAATATATGTTTTATTAGTGTTGTTATCTAGTATCAACCGTCGAAATAAAAACGTCAGTTTATGAAAATTGACTGGTAATTAATTGAGAAACGGACGTTCACCCAACCCCATGTATATTTTGGACCACTTTTGAGGGGTAGAGTGGGCAACCTTTCTATGTTCTATAGAGATTTGGATTTTTTTTTTATGTTGGGTTGTAGAGGGGACCATGGGGGGTCATATCCACATGCCAAACACCTGTGCGTTTACATATAGAAGTAAGAAGGCTATAATTGAATAAATTGCTGTAACTTGTTTTACGTTTAACACACAAAATTTGTTACTATCACAAATGTTTATTTAATTTATCTGCCTTCTTATGAATATTTTTTCATTAATTTAAAATAATGAATCAATGGTCCTACATAAGTTTAAAAACAGCAACTCTTCGTCTTTATAACGGCCTTTACTTTCTATTGAAAACCCGATAAAAATGCCAATTTAAATATTTTTGTTCAGTTTTGTTTCAAATTTACACTGTTTTGTTAAAGGCAGTGGCTAGTCGTCCGGCACATAGCGTTTGCTAGTAGTCCACTGACGGACGACTAATTTCGCTGTCTAGTCGTCCGGCGCCGGACGACTAATTTCGTTGTCTCGGAAGTACTCGGCATTTTACGTAGATTGCCGAAGATTCTAATATAACGACCCCGTTAATCCTTTATGGCATCTCCCGCTGTGAATAACTTGTATACTTCGCTGTAGGGGTTTTATTGCTGATAATAAATTAGTGATCATTTATAAAGCCGATATTTTTTGTTTTCTGAACTTTGAAGTTAGTAAGATGAGATTGATGCTGCCTTTTTTTAGTATCTCATTTGACAGTAACGTAATTTACAAAGAGACACATGCATTATATTTGTGTACGTATTTCTTTTTGTATTATAATTGTTATTAAACTATGTAGAAAATACAACTACATAATATTATACAAAAGTGCAGAATCACTTTTAGCTTAATATCTTCGGACTATTTACTCAAAATGTATTTAAGCACCAAACATTCGGGAAAAATTGTTACAGCATTTATATATTATATATTTGTATTTTTCTTTATTAATGTCTCATCAATGTACACGTATGTAAAACGTGATATTACGCGCCTTACCAATAATTGGTAAAAGCATTAAGTACATAATAATCTTTTTATTTTGCTAATATCCGTACACATTTAGGGAAATGGTCTTCTGCACATTTTTCTTAATTCAGAATATATAAAAATAGAACAGGCCTGTCATTTCTCAGGCCTTTAGTCTATTTGGTTCCAGTACAGGCCACGCATGTTAATTAACATGCGTGTACAGGCTTACAGGCTATTGAGTTCAATTTACATGCGATTTCACAAAACGTAATGTTTTTATAAACTATACACGTATACACAATAAATGCTCCTAATTACTGTTAAAATAACCGACGTACTTTTATCGATTGGTGATTAAGCAATAAACAGGAAGCAGGTGTCATAAAAATTACAACCTCTCATTGTTCACTAAGTTAATTTGATTCAGATTCAGTGTACTCGATCTGGTTTACTTGAACGCTTTCATTTTCCATGTAATAAGTGTGTTTATAAAAAACGTCTTTTAGACACAAGTTATTTTAAAGTCGGTCATCCAATAAAATGTTCTGCATTTATATAATAAATTTGATTTTTTATGTTTCATTGTAGCTGGGAAGAATAAAATATCTCTATTATTCTGTCCCTGATTGTAGTATTTAAAGGAGCATATTATAGAAATTTTATTGAAATACTTGTCGATATTTGTTCAACATGATTAAAGTTGAGGAAATTGTATTATTTTTGCCTACACCATGCTGCTAACGTTTAACGTTCAAGATACTTTTTAATGTATATCTCTTTTACATTGTTTTATTCAGGGAAGCTATCTGAATATAGGGTCCCCAGTATTAGTCTTAGACATTTTTATTCATTCTATCACTGCACGTTAAAACAACCTTAACATTTATTATTATGAAACACCTATGTTTAAAAGTAAATGCATGTACTACATACACGCAAAAGTAGACATAGCTTAATTGATAAAAAGTAATTTATAATTATTATATTGAAATCTTATTATGGTACAAATTATTTTTATGATATTTAAGTTTTATCTTTTTTATTTTTCAAACATTACCATTTAAAAAATAATCTCTCTCAACAAATACAAATTCTCCGTACATGTACAAAAATGTATATTTTCATGTATTTACATGTACATCTATATATATTCATATCGATCTTTAGTATACATAGCTTATGGTTATCTTATCACAAAATCAGCGCCCTGCTGAGATCCCTGCCATATATAGCAATAAAAATATATATAGTAATTGTATAAACCGCCTATCGATAGTTGACGCAAAAATACTGTAATTCACGATGGTTAAAAAAGTTCGCCATGGCACTCCGTAAATAGGTAAACCGGAAATAACTTTTTTTTAAGTATTAGTACCGACTGACAGTCTTGACGAGTACATGCACGGGCCCATATTATCATTCTGGTGATTTTTAATTTTTGATTACCTTCAACGGTTTTCCGTTATATTATGTGAAATTGACAGAAAGTAATGATGCATTTACAAGTGTCGCCAATATAAGTGGTATTTTTTACTTGTTCTGCTTCCATAGCACTTTTTGGACTATTTATATAAGCCATATCAACCACAGTTTTTGTCAGAATAAGACAATAATTAAACATGCATAATCTCCTTATAAGCCTCTATAAATATACCAAGTTTCATAAACCTAACCTGGAAAGTTATTTCGTAATGTCAGAATGCAGTGCAACAGATAGACAGACGGGCGGACGGCAAACCTATAGTCCCCGACGGTCAAAACCAGTAGGGGACTAATAATGCACTGTTTATGTACAGTCCGTAGCCCCTATAGGTAGTGTTATTTATTACAAGATAAACTTATTAAATTGTTCAATTATTCCTTACATTATGATATATTATTACAACGGAATCTCTGACAACATTTTACAAACATTTTATTTGACACCAATTCTGCCTATATACATCAGTCGGTGAACTTCATTCAGATTTACCCTCACAATAGAGTATAATCCATGTATTAATTCTTTACTAATCCTCCTACTCAGAGCATAAATTGCTCTACACAGCCAGATGTCTTATAATTACTAATAACAAGATTCAAATTGAAATTACAAGAGAGTGCTTACATTGATTAGATTTTGAAATTGAAAAATGTAGGGGCTACGAACTGTACAGGGCTACGGACAACATATAAATGTGTGCTTGTTGAATTTCGTTATTATTTGATGTAAGGATAATCTCTTACCAGTCTATAGCCCTGCACATATTGCTATGAAAAGGATAAACATTTGTCTCATACATGTGGTTATTAGCAGAATACGACACCTGAAAATTAGGGGCTACGGACTGTACAAAATATTGACATTTTGTCATTCATTTGTTTTATTGTTAAAAGGATTTTCAGTAAACAAAGTTTTAAGATCAGAGTTAAAATATGTCCGATGGCATGATATTACATAATTTATTGCTTCAAATTATTTCTATTAATACCGAACAGTTTTATTTCATTGCATACATGGAAAATAGAAAATATATAACCTACCTGTACTTTACATATTTGGTCATAAAACATCAAAATATATGTCGATTGTGAAACCGTAAAAAATAATATTATCTGTAAAGTCGGTTTTATCAGATAATCGTTTAATTCTAGTGGTAGTTTACATAAATTTCTTTCTATTGCACTTTAAAGAATTGCTTTTTTGTTTTGCAACAATATAACATGCAAAAAATGCAATTTTTGAGACTTTCAGAGCCAGTACTCTGAAATTTAATCATTAAAACGTATACAGAACTATATATTTTCTGAAAGCTCTGTATCCAAAGAATATAGAAAAGTCACAGTCAGGAAAACATGCTTTATAATGACTGAGAAAGCAATGTATAACATGTAAAAATACAAAATGACCCCTTTATCTTGGCCAAGCCGTCAACACAGCGGTGACATTCGTCGAAGAAAGATAGAATGGCTTTAAATATTACGTGTCTAAACCCTTTCTTGTATAGTTTGACGAGTATAGATGATATCCATGCGCGATCGAAAGCCTGTTTTGCATCGAGAAAGCACGCATAGATTTTCGAGTGGTGTTCTATACCATAGTTAATACATTCACGTAACATAAACGACGTCATGAGGCAATTAACGAGTTTTTGGAATCCACCTTGGGATGCATTAAATGTGACAGACTTATCATGTTCAATAAATTGTAGTAATATTTTCTCATAAAGTTTGAGTATATTTAAGCACAGTGATATTGTATTGTATTTTAGTGTTTGTATCTTCCTAATTCTTTCACCAATAATGTAGCATTAAGCGGCATCCATATAGCCGAGACATCCATACAACCTAGGTTTTCCGATGAACTTCGTAACCCCACCTTTTCAGGCTTTATAGACGTGGCTTGTCGCAGAAGGGTTTCAAGTAGCTGTGTCGCGTTGGGACGACATCCATACAATGTAGATGTATTAATATACGTGTACATAGTATCGTTATAGACATGTTAGGGTGGCATCCATACAATGTAGGTGTTAGGTAACTATAAGTAATAATCTTTAGAATATAACCTACATTATGAGCCAATGAAAACGCCGCATTTTGGCGGTTAACTGAAAATTTAATCATTAAAATTTTCTCTTAACAGACTTGACGTCTTGCGTTGGCGCTAATTTCTATCGGCCAACCAGAATGCAGAATGTTATATTCTAAGTTAGTTAGAACATATTAAGTAAATTTTAATGACTAAAAAGGCCTCGCTTCGCTTCGCTCGCTCCGCCCTTTTTAATCATTAAAATTTACTTAATATGTTCTAACTATAACTTAGGGTGGCATCCATAGAATGTAGGTGTTAGGTAACTATAAGAATTTAGTAATAATCTATAAAAGTAACTTTTAATGATTAAAAAGGGCGAAGCGAAGCGAGTCATTTTTAGTCATTAAAAGTTACTTAATAATGTTCTAACTAACTTAGAATATAACATTCTGCATTCTGATTGGCCGATAGAAATAAGCATCAACGCATGACGTCAAGTCTGTTAAGAGAAAGTTTTAAAAGAAATGATGACATTTTCCACGCAAGTCAGCAAAAAAACAGGAAATGACGTCATAGGTAAAATGGTGACATCACTTCCTGTTTATAGCAAACATATTAATAAATACTTATTTTAGAAGTATAGATCACTTTCAGGCGCGTAGCGCCGATTACTCGATCGAGTATAGTTGAAAATGAAAATCTCAAAAGTAGCAATCGTTTAAAATTCGAAAAATGTATTAAACTATGCATTGATAGTGGTGTGCAGGGGGTACGGGTTACTTGCGCTACACATCATCTAAACTCCAATCTGACCTTTTCAATACTGCAAATCAGGTTCCCACGAACTCTCAGGAGGCTCAAAATGAACATGTTGTTTTCAAAAATTTCCCGGGGGAGCATACCCCCGGACCCCCCTAGTGGCTGATTTTCAAATAGTTTACGTTTCTGTTTTCACAAACTGATTTTCAACGGATGTAAATTTGTTGTAGATCTATGCTGCACGTATAAAGAACTGCATAATTTATAGCTCGTTATCTAACAAAAATAGCCGTTTCAATCAATATTATCACGCTCATGACTGTGAATCTAACAAATCTGCAGCATACTGTTCAAATAACGATGCATTTTTTCGTGATCGCTGCGCTCGCATATAATTTACTTGATCTTGAACATGATCAAGTACATAATGACTTTGTGTGACTTGTACATCTATAATGAGATAAGCATTGCACTTTAGCAGTTTTATTAGTATTATCGCCATTTGAAATGCCTATGACCCTCACTCGCACAATACCAAATACCTGAAAAAAATCTACTCAGAACAAAATAAGTCATTCAGATTACAGCCTAGTCAGTCCACTAATCTTCCAGTGATTTATGTCCGTTATTGATGAACAGTCTGTAAGATGATCAACGACTTACAAAACCAAACAATTACGTTGTTACAGCAGTTTTTTTTATTAAATCTTGACTGATGTAATGAGACAAAATTGACTTCAAAACTCCACCTGATACGTTTAAATCGAATGTACAATACAAAATATTCCTGGAGGAGGACTCCAGACTGATCACCCTTCCATACCAACCCACTTTCGAGTAACTTCAAATTAGACCACGCTAAGACCCTGACTTTACACGCTCTTACAAAAGAACAGTCAATTTAATTAAAACATTTTTTTTCGTTTTTCAATGTCCACAGCATAGGCATTTGGTTTCAACTCGCCGTAAATTAATTATTTGCCCTAGTCTCTGATCGGCCTGGGTACTAAAGAGAGTAGAAGGTTGGGAAGCGGCCATGTTTATCCGCAACGGATATGACGTTACGACAGCTGATACCCAGTTTTTTTCTACAGTTGTCACAACAAACACGGATGCAAGTTCTTGAGACGTCATATCCGTTGCGGATAAACATGGCCGCTTCCCAACCTTCTACTCTCTTCAGTACCCGGGTTGATCAGTGAAAAGTGCAAATTATTAATTTACAGCAATTTGAAACCAAATGCCTATGGTCCACAGTAAAAATGCCCCACTGACGTTAAAAATACGTTTGTTATTATGTTAACCGTGATTTTTTATAACTTCTTCATTTTTAAGGTTTTGTATTTTTTAAGAAAACAATGAAATATATAAAATAGTGTTTTCTTCTGAATCTGTTGTATTTTAATGTTTACTGTGACAATGCGTTGCCAAATGTAATAATCGATGTCCACCCAGAATGTCCCATGGCACTTTTTAGGCGACGTTGACGTTTTCACTGACTATATTCCGGGATTTACCACCGGTTTCTTTTCTAAAACTGAACCAATTTGAACAAGTTCATGTTATGTTTAAAATAAAAAGAAATTAATGATGATATGATATGTAAACACACTGATGACCTAACTGTTTAATATCGGACAATGAATGATAGATTTGAACATTATTTTCTGCATGTTGTGTATAAAAAAACGCTATCAGCTTTATTCCGCAAAGATAGCATGCGAGACTCTTTGAATAGTACATTTTAACCTTCGTAGTCATTCACAAATCCTAAGATCCAAAAGAAATCTCGAAATCGAGATTTGTTGGCAAGCAATATAACATCACTCCTCACCCGTCATCAGTGTTTACCTCTGTTGGGTATTCATCACTCGGTGGTGTATTCGTCGGGTTATTGTGTGAACTAATTGCACACATCAGAAGCTACGCCGCTGTACAAAGGATAGCAGCAAATGACACCGTGTGTATAGATTCTACGCCACTGTACTAAGGATAGCAGCAACTGACATCGTGTGTATAGATGCTACGCCACTGTACTAAGGATAGCAGCAAATGACATCGTGTGTACAGATGCTACGCCACTGTACTAAGGATAGCAGCAAATGACATCGTGTGTATAGATGCTACGCCACTGTACTAAGGATAACAGCAAATGACATCGTGTGTATACAAGTTACGCCTCTGTACTAAGGATAGCAACAAATGACATCGTGTGTATATAAGCAAGCCACTGTACTAAGGATAGCAACAAAATTAATGACATCGTGTGTATAACACAGGCCTCAGAAATTATAATCACAAAATACAGCTTTGAATTTCCATTCCCCATCATCCGGTTATTACAGTATGCTCTTTACGTACAAACTGCAATGACCGGATGGGGAATTTCAAAAATTTGTAGTTTGTGATGTCTTAGGCCTGTGATAGAAGCTACTAGACTGTACAAGGATGCAGCAATCGTCAGTCTGACTGAAGTACTTGATCAGTGACATCGTGTATCATTTCTTGTGAGGCTATACAAACGTGTAGGACTTATTGCGATCAAAAGCGCCATGAACTTGCGATCATTGTATGGCTTATTAGGAGACTATATGTACGACGAATTTCCATAACCGGTAGTCGACTGTTTATACATTGTGAAGGCACTGAACCCATTCGTTTATTATTCTAGGCGTGTGCACCAGCTTCTATGCGTGTTGTAGCTACGCCACTGTGTAACTTGGTATATTCAAGTATGTACACACGTGTTCCTGCATCAAGTTTCCCAATTAAGCTAACCAAATCTGGTCCTGAATGTTAATCAAAGTTTCAATTACTGAGGTTCTCAAATTACCCAACGTGGACTTCTAAATTAAGTTGTGTGCTTGTGTTCATGATACAACATGAAAACAATTGAGCGGAGCTCCGACCGAGCTGTAATGAAGCAATTGCAACAAAGTCCATATTGCGTAATTTGAAGAACACAAGTTCGTATGCGTACAATGTACTTGCATAGATATGTAAATACAACACAATTATGTGCATATTTAAAACCAGGGCAGTATTTGTGTGTGGGGGGGGGGCATAAAACTCGTAAGAGAAAATAGTTTGTTTATTGTTTTTATTTCAGTGGTTTTTAACGTTTTTTCATTAAGTACAACAAGTACCATTAACCATTCAAATCAACAAATAAAAAAGCTTAATAATGCTGTTAAAATTAAAATATTGATTTTCTGAAATGTTCGTGAATGATGTAATAACACGAGTTTTAAGAGTTCATATTTGGACAGGAAGTGTTTAATATTCCTCGCCCTCTTCTTCACCTTCACCCTCGACGGAGTCGACACCGACCTCTTCGTAATCCTTCTCAAGAGCAGCCAAATCTTCACGGGCCTCAGAGAATTCACCCTCTTCCATACCCTCTCCGACGTACCAATGGACGAAAGCTCTCTTGGCGTACATCAAGTCGAACTTGTGATCCAGACGAGCCCAGGCCTCGGCAATGGCGGTGGTGTTGCTCAACATGCACACGGCACGCTGTACCTTGGCCAAATCACCTCCTGGTACAACAGTTGGGGGCTGGTAGTTGATACCGACCTTGAATCCAGTTGGACACCAATCGACGAACTGGATGGTTCTCTTGGTCTTGATGGTAGCAATGGCGGCGTTGACGTCCTTTGGTACAACATCACCACGGTACAACATACAACAGGCCATGTATTTGCCGTGACGTGGGTCACATTTCACCATCTGGTTGGCTGGCTCGAAGCAAGCGTTGGTGATCTCGGCAACTGAGAGCTGTTCATGGTAAGCCTTCTCAGCGGAGATGACTGGGGCGTATGTGGCCAGAGGGAAATGGATACGTGGGTATGGTACCAAGTTGGTCTGGAACTCAGTCAAGTCGACGTTGAGGGCACCATCGAATCTGAGGGAGGCAGTGATGGAGGAGACGATCTGGGCGATCAATCTGTTCAAGTTGGTGTATGTTGGTCTCTCGATGTCCAAGTTACGTCTGCAGATATCGTAGATGGCTTCATTGTCAACCATGAAAGCACAGTCAGAGTGCTCAAGGGTGGTATGGGTGGTCAAGATGGAGTTGTATGGCTCTACAACGGCGGTGGCGACCTGGGGAGCTGGGTAGATGGCGAATTCCAACTTGGATTTCTTTCCGTAGTCGACGGATAGACGTTCCATGAGGAGGGAGGTGAATCCGGATCCGGTACCACCACCGAAGGAGTGGAAGATGAGGAATCCCTGGAGACCAGTGCACTGATCAGCCAACTTCCTGATTCTGTCAAGAACCAAGTCGACGATTTCCTTACCAATGGTGTAGTGACCACGGGCGTAGTTGTTGGCGGCATCTTCCTTACCGGTGATGAGCTGTTCTGGGTGGAACAACTGACGGTAGGTACCAGTTCGGACCTCATCTGCAAGAAGCAAAAACCAAGGTAAGCATTTTGTATCATTACTGGTTGGTTAAATAGTCGTGTCATTACTTGTTGGTTTAACAGTTCAAAACGTCCAATACATTTGCTCTATACAAGTATTGATTATGTCTGGTTCAGAATAACAAGTTTTTAGACAATCGATCTGCACGTTAATATGGATGCATCTACAACGACCTAAAGGCGATATACGCTGCAAGCTGCTATCTATGGCGGTCGTTTTCCAATATTCAACAACAGTTTCTCACAAATACCAATATAGTGTATTTGCAACATGACCCGTGCAGTATTTATTACTGGCATAATAACTTAATACATATAAATACATATAAATATTTTATAATAATAAATTTATTGATTTTTATTAACGTCAACTTACCGACTACGGTTGGTTCCAAGTCGACGAAGACGGCTCTTGGTACGTGCTTGCCAGCTCCGGTCTCACTGAAGAAGGTGTTGAAAGAATCATCACCACCTCCGATGGTCTTGTCACTTGGCATCTGACCGTCAGGCTGGATACCGTGTTCCAGACAGTACAATTCCCAACAGGCATTACCGATCTGGACACCGGCCTGTCCGACGTGGATAGAGATACATTCACGCTGAAAGCAGAAATAAAAATTTCAGTTATTCAAATGGCCATGCCCTAATTACAAAGTATAAACTATGAAACATAAATGTATATTCAATGTTGTTCTGTTTTAATGTCCATTGTCGTTGACTGTAATTATTTCATTAAAATTAAGAGCATTTTTACCGTTTTTGCCGCCAAATCGTGATAATTTAAATGTATAAATATATAGGCCTATAATAACGTTTAACTAGTTAAATGCATTGAAATGGGATGCACAAGCGTTTGTTTAATAAGTATATAAACGACCTCCAATGATAAGTCACTACACGAATTCAAGATTAAATTCTTCCGTACATAGCAACGAGATCAAACACACTCGGACCGGTTGTAACTGGTATAACTCGTATCTGCCATTCAATTACAGCACAAAGAAACGGACGTTCATCGATTTAAACTTTAAAACCGTTGTAAATTGTGTATAAAATATTTCAAAAGATTCAACAAATCAACGTAGATGTTCTAGAATATATCGAGCAGACGACGCAAATATTCTAACGAAATAGTAGCTATACTGTACATAATCTGATCATGAAAGATCAATACAAATTACATATATTAGCATGTGCTCGAACGAAAATGTAATAATACGTTGATTAAAAGAGACAAATTAAAATGCGAGTATAAATATAAATATCACTTACCATGATTGTTCCTTTAGGTATTCACGAACTCCTTAAAATTGTTAAAACGCAAAAAGTAGACTCACGATATGACGTAAAGTGTCTGCGTGAGAGAACGAGTGTGTAAAGATTTGTGTCGCGTTTCTGCTTTTATAGCCGTCTGCTGCGCGGTCGCATAGCAAATGTGGAATGCAGAATTCTCATTGGCCAACGTATACCACATGACTGAAACTAGGCAAAGGCTGTGCATGTATTGGTTGTTTTCAAAGGAAGTTAAGTTTAATGTTTGTTTCGTTAATGCTAAGCGCTATCGAAGCTTGTCCAAACAAGACGGGGAACCAGTTAAGTTTTGGCGCAATGTCAATGCCTTGTCCATTCATATCGATTCGTGGTTGTATAGTACACATGCGTCATGTTTAAATAGGATAAGGCCACTCCTATGGTTACTAGTGTTTACCTGACTCCTGTATAGATCCCTAATCAGAGCAATTTAAATCTGTTTGGCGAAAAGGGACCAAACTGTATTTTAGCTAAATTAAAATCAGAAAATAAATCAGGGATAGTCGATTTCAAAATGGACACATCTTAATCAGATACATATTATGTAAATAAGATAATAATATTATGCAATTATAAATGTAGATATACCGGTAATAAATCGTCATTATCAGGGATCCTATATACAGTACACCTCTCAAGAGCGGCACTCTGCAGAGCAACAACCTCTACACCAACACCTTCAAAATTTCCTTAAGGTGATATTTACTACAAATTTAACCTCTGTAGAGCAGTAACCTCTACATGTCCAGTATTTTCAAATTCCAGAGGGTGTTGCTCTACAGAGGTTATACTGTAATTACATTGTATATCATGATTGTAAATGTAGATTTAATTTTAAGCGTCGATCACTATCAGGGACCCTATATACATGTACGTTCCTGGTATGATATGGAGGCAATACAACCCGTGAGGTTAGATAAGGCGAAAAAAACTTGTTTTAAAATTGTATTCATTGACTCTCGCTAGGTCTGTTTAAATTGAAGACTTATTCGTTATTCAAGTTTTTGTTTTACCTGTTTGAAAACAGCAGTAACTGTTGTGTCTAATGGCATTGTTCATTTTAGGTGTCGAAATCAGTGTCAGGGCCGGAAACTGGTGATTTTCTATGGGTTCGAAATTTATTTTGATACGAAGTAAAAGAAAAATACACTCACAAAATTATCTCGTTATAGATACGGAAATTGTAAACTCAGCGCTGAGTAGCTCGGCGTGGTCGTTATAAACAATGGTAAACATAGTGTTTTATTAGTTTATATCTTCATTTTGTACATTGCTATAACTAGGCATTGTATTAGTTTACATGGCTTACATTAGTTTACACTTGGTGTATAAAAAAATAACTATACATACGCCTTTAACACATATTATTATTATTCAGCTTAGGTGACAGCTCAATGGAAAACATTAGTTCGGTGTGCAAAATTACAAATAACTATAAATAAACCAGAATGTTCCAGATCAGATTAACGCATTATACTAAATATCGACTTTAAATAATCAATTTTAAAGCTCGTAAAATCGTGAATCTCATTCAAATAAGTTTTACAAGCGACCATTGATTTGCATATTGTGATTGGGTATACAAAGCAAACATTTAATACCATGATTGATATGACATATCTAATATAAATGTTATTTAAGTATATGTAATTCGATATTCAAGAAATAACATGTTCGAATTTATAGAAAAAAGGCGGTAGAAACCTGTGGTTTGCGCTATGTACGAAACAAATAACAGACCATTTAAGATAATTAGTTGGTTTCTTCGTTAATATCAATAAAGATAAAGATACGAAGTTTTCAGGCAAGTTAATAGTTTAATTAGTAAGACTAAACGTCTTTCCAATTACAACACTGCAGTCAGTACTCAGATGTACATGTATATGATTCATTTCAGATATTGAGGGCACGTAAATCAAATAACTGTGGTTTGAATTTGTCTCACAAGAATTTGAAATATCACAGTAGTCGCGAAAAAATCGCTGGCTTAGAGTTAGAAGGTCGTAAGTACACCATACGACTTTATAAGATGCATGTATATTTGAAATCTGCATCTCGGTGCGCTTCTTATGAGCCTATTTTCATGACTATCGGAAGTGGTCAAGTCGACCAAACTGACGTTTAAAAAGCTTGTTTTTCCATAAGTAAAGAGTAGTTTTTAGACAGTTAAAAATATTCTTGTTTTCTCAAAATGTTGGTTTTGTACTTACGACCTTCTAATTATAAGCCAGCGAAATGTAGTCTAGCGATTTTGAATGGATCGATTGCTGTGGCATTTTACGGGCAGAATTTTTAATTCCCGTGGTCAAGTGAATTCAACCATTGTGTTTCTAATAAAACTCATACATAACATAAGTTACAATACATGTATGTGGTAGCTATTTCTAACAGTCATAAGTGGTAACACTCCTTCCACGCCTCTATCCATCCGATCGAGCTCCGGCGGCCCTGCACCCCTCCTGATCGCGGCTCTAAAAGAACATGTATTTTTTTTAAAATCTTGTTACCCACTTATTAAATACATTTAATCTACAAATACTTGACAGATATACAATGCCAACTTGACCTTTGTATCTAACAATTTATCTCTCAGTATAGTTGAGCAATGCAACAAATCGAGAAAAAATGCGATTCGTAATGTTTTGTAATGATTACTGAAAAAAACTGGAGATTACCACTCCTGTTTCCAGCATTATCTGTGATTATCGAAACAACCTATGTTTCAAATGATAAAGTGTCACCCATTATCTCCAGAGTTGTGTCGTTTATTTATGAACTGGTGGACTGTATTGATCATTAGTTGTCGACTTAGTTCTTAAGCCTACATTACATGCATAGAACACAACACTTCAGCTATACAAAACTTATATAGCATTCAAACTCGTATTTCAATGTAGATCAGTACTACGGTGGCATATTTCGGCCACCAGATAACCACTTAGTTTTGGCGAAACGTTTCACGATATGATTGTCACAAAAGTATAAATACCGAGTGGAAATTCGAAACTTTTTCATGAAAACTATTCATGTATATATAACTATCCTCACAGGAAATTGTACGAAAATTTAATGAAATCAGAATCGATATTGTTACATTAATGATCTATCGCTAAACATACTTTTTCAGTTTTAGAATGAACTGTTGCCCATGGAGTATTAAAATTCATGGTAAAGGTAGCTTATTCTAGTACAAGTAACAATATTCTTTTTATTTCTTGCAAATCGACCAATGTTGAGTGAGATTATCATATCTGAATCTTAAAAGCGCTTTTTCTCGAAGGAAGTGAAATTGTGTAGTTAGCGCAAGATAATTTTGTAGCTCAAACTGATGTGCTCATGCAGAGTACGTTCTGGTTTAGTGTTAACCTTCGAATGTCTATCTAAATCTTTCGCCAGACAAGACAGTATTTGCTCACCATTCATGTACTCTGTCTTCATAAATGTAGTACAATATATTGAGCATTCTCAATCACAACCAGGACTAAGCATTAACAATCATTCCAATGTGTGCCTCTGTGCAAGCAGACGAGATACAATGCCCACCAAAAATAAGTACACAGATGTTATTTGCCTACTTACTTGCCTGTAATAATACTATTTGCAGAACAGTGAAGCAACCATTTATTTGAAGAAAAGGAATATTTTTTGTTTATTAAATGGAAAGGCCATACATTAATTGGTACCCTAGGTGCAAAGTTTATTTGTCCCTCTTGAATGGTAACTTTCTCGCAAAAAGATGGAAAATTCAGCCTTTTTTATCACATGGTTCTTTTAGTTCCGAACATCTTCATTTTTATTTCTATCTCTATTTTGACTCATTTAGTAACTGTAGTTCCCGAAACTAGTATAGTTATGACCGTCTGATAAACAGATAATGAATAATTTAACCAAGTTTAATTTTGCAAAAATTATTTACTGTATACTTATTTTTGGTGGGCACTGTATAGTGTTAATGTCACTAACAAATAACGACCTTGAAGCTAACGTTGACAGTCTCCGTCTGTCAGCAATCAGCTACATATTCAATCTTAAAAATGCGGCCTTCATAACAACGGTATGAACCCTAAAATTGCAGTACAAAATGTATAACTATATGGCTCTATAGGCATACCCATGGGCACATGGTGTCATATTATCCGAGTCAAAATTATCTGAGTGTACCCTATAGAGACTCTCTATATAATCATTTGAAACCATGTGCCTATGGTCATACCACGTGTTTTTAGGCTTTGAATTATGAAAAAGCCTCACAACTACAGACATGACTGGGTCATCTATAATAACACCCAAACCGCGTACTTGTAATAACCGCTGAGACATAGTAAAAGGATTATTTCACTGCCTACATTGACATCCAGAAGCTCCATGTGCAGACTGTACAGCCTATGTGTAGGGCCTACAGCTCTTCATACAGAGTGTGCAATACAAGGTTAATGTGAAAGACGAGGTCAGGCTTTTTCTTAGAATCACATTTGTAAGAAATCTGTGTGTTTCTATTGCATTTTCTTTTCGTGCCCTTACATGTATCGCTCTTAAATAGTTGCTCTGACTTCTGATATGTCATATTTCTGTCGGCTACTCACTCTATGGGTTTAGTTTTGTTAATACAAGTACAGGTTTCATTTTTGACCTTTTTTATCACTACGGACGTTGGGACATAACATAGCAGGGGTTCTACTGAAGCATGCTGCCTGATTCTGAAGATGAGATGCAAGTCTGTTTGGGCTGCCATTAGCACACATCCCTACACCAACACTATACTTCAAACACTGTTTCAAGTCCTTAATTTCAGCATATGAAACTTGGTCAATTACGTTGTTTTCTCATCAAATAACTTTAATTTCTGTGGAAAAGAGCATTCTTTCTAGTGCAGCAAATTCGGATGTCTCAATTATTCCGGAATTGTAGGACCCCTGGACATAATTTATGTGAGGTTTGATGCACCATTAAACGTGTAAGACCCCAGTGACCGACGCTGTTCGTACCACGACGGAAGCCCTACAGTCAACCTTTATAGAGTTGCAGCCACAAGGGCACAGGTGCATCCCCTGCCAGTGCAACTACAGCATGATCTGACCAGAGGGACAGACTGAGAGAAAGCCCCTGAAGGGAGCGAGAGACATTAGATACAGGCATGACCGGCGCTGCCTAGCTCTTTTTTCGAATAGACAGCCTGGTTCTTTAATGTGCCCGGTGTATGGCACCGATACACAGCTTCCTGGCACCTTTACCCAGATACTTTGCATTACGCACGGTCAGATATATAGCGGGAAATATTATAAATATTTCAGAAATGTCAAGTTCCGATGAATGTGATTGAAACCACGACCTCTGGATTGACAGTCCAGTGCGTTACCACTGAGCTAAATCCGCTTCTATAGTCAAGAGGGCCTTGGCACTAAAGCGCTCACCTGAAGATTTGCAGTAAAGACAGAACCAGTTATTTGTTATATGATATGACCTAAATATTTGAGCCTATATAGGTTTTTCTTGATATAGATAGCCTGGTGACCTAGTTATTGACCCCAAATGACCCAATTGGGAACTTGACCTAAATTTTACAGATACACACATTATGGCCCGGTTTCATAAAGATTCGGCCAAAAATGTGACCTCGAGAGTGTCAACAGGATTCTTCTTTGATGTGACCTGGTGACCTAGTTTTTGACACAAGATGACCCAATTTCGAAGTCAACCTAGATTTGATAGAGACGAACACTGTGACCAAGTTTCATTAAGATTTAGTGAAAACTATGACTTCTAGAGTGTTAACAAGGGTTTTTTGTGACCTAGTTTTTGACCCTCAGATGATCCAGTTGCGAACTTTACCTAGATTTCATAAAGACAAACATTCTGATTAAGTTCGAAACTGGGTCATGCTGTGTCAAAAACTAGGTCACTGGGTCAACAACAAGTTAGAGGCCACAAATATGGCCTGATCTTCATGAAACTTTGTTAGAATGTTTGTCTCTATATAATCTAGGTAAAGCTTACACCGTACTAGTTACTAGTATCTATCAGATGAACTGATTTGAAAGATGTTGAACTGTCTTGGCTCATTTCCTGCATTTGATATGTAGCAAAAGCAAGGTTTATCAGGTGAGCGATAAAGGGGTAATCATGGTCCTCTTGTTGTTAATTGAGTTCATGCTGTTTGTGCCCTTCTGTTTCGGAGCACAGAAAAAGGCTGTTTCCTTTCTTTCATGTGTACTGTTTCTGTTGAGTGTTGTTTTGTGGATTGTCCTTGTGATCATGGTGATTGGTGAATGTCCTTGTGATCATGGTGATGTGTGATCGTCCTTGTGATCATGGTGATGTGTGATCGTCCTTGTGATCATGGTGATGTATGATCGTCCTTGTGATCATGGTGATGTGTGATCGTCCATGTGATCATGGTGATGTGTGATCGTCCTTGTGATCATGGTGATGTGTGATCGTCCATGTGATCATGGTGATGTGTGATCGTCCATGTGATCATGGTGATGTGTGATCGTCCATGTGATGTGTGATCGTCCATGTGATCATGGTGATGTGTGATCGTCCTTGTGACCATGGTGATGTATGATCGTCCTTGTGATCATGGTGATGTGTGATCGTCCATGTGATCATGGTGATGTGTGATCGTCCTTGTGATCATGGTGATGTGTGATCGTCCATGTGATCATGGTGATGTGTGATCGTCCATGTGATCATGGTGATGTGTGATCGTCCATGTGATCATGGTGATGTGTGATCGTCCATGTGATCATGGTGATGTGTGATCGTCCATGTGATCATGGTGATGTGTGATCGTCCATGTGATCATGGTGATGTGTGATTGTCCATGTGATCATGGTGATGTGTGATCGTCCTTGTGATCATGGTGATGTGTGATCGTCCTTGTGATCATGGTGATGTGTGATTGTCCTTGTGATCATGGTGATGTGTGATTGTCCTTGTGATCATGGTGATGGGTGAATGTCCTTGTGATCATGGTGATGTATGATCGTCCTTGTGGTTTATTCTTGCCTGCTGGCTCTTGTTCCAGATATGTTTAACTGATGCGACAGGCTGCCGGAGTGGCGTGTTTTTGAAGCTGCCCAGTTTCATTTTTGTAGTTGTCCTTGTTGGTTGTATTATGAGTACTATTTCTTTTTTGTGCACTCATTTTGTGCCTTGCAGTGCTGCGCCCCTTTCTAACCCACTAGTTTCGTTTTTCAACATAAATTAAGCACCAGTCAATTGAAACCAAGGCTCCTAAACCCCGGGGAATGATGGAATTTTTACTAATGTTTTTTTAAACCCCTGGTAATATCCATGCCCCATAGCATGGTAAACCTCCTACAACTTGCCACTGCAGATGAAAAATTTGCACTGTTCAATTTGAAACCAGTGAAATCCAACATTATATTTTGCACTTTTAGAAACAATGAATGAACACTGTTGGTCAAACTATGGAAATCGCCCGGCTTTACTCGGTAAAATAGCGGGCATAGTCAGGGCTATTTTGGTGCAAAACAAAAGCCCTGTGTGAGCACGGGGACATAGGACAATCCCCCTGTTACTATGTGGCATGAGCTAACATGCAGTACTTATGATAACAAATCTGCATAATTATGTAAGTTGTTTTTAATTTTCATATTAATATGAGCATATATACAATAAGCATGGCATCATAATATAGAATTCTACATCCTTCAAATGACAAACATACACTATGATTAAATATTTAACGGTTTTATCTTTAATAACCAAGCCGTATCCACAATATCAATGCAAGTCTTCAATTTTCAATAACATGGTGGTCTTTCTTAAATAACCTGACTAATTTCCAATAACTAGGCAGTCTATATTCAATAACCAGAATTACCTTCAAATACATTGCTGATATCCTATAACTTGGTCATTTTCTAATACCCAGATGGTCTATAACCAGATGATCTATATATTCAATAACCAGATGATCTAGATTAAAAAACCAGATGATCTACATTCAATAACCAGATGATCTACATTCAATAACCAGATAATCTATATTCAATTACCAGATAATCTATATTCAATAACTATATAGTCTATATGCAATAACCAGGAGGTCTATATTAAATAACCAGGATGTCTATATTCAATAACCACATATTCTAGATTCAATAACCCAGGTGGTCTAGATTCAATAACCAGATGGTCTATATTCAATACAGACTGACATTCAAAGAGACTGACTATTGCACACCAACACTACAGTGGCAAGATGATTTGTTTTCTAATTACAGATCCTGATTTTTTTCGCAGGGGCAGGGGGTCTGACCAACTGCTTATATTAGCAGACTCTTAGCCCAGACAACCCAGTGTAGATATAACAGATAACCAAAATTCTAGGGTGGGTCTGACCCCCATCCCCCCTCTGAATCTGTCCAGGTTTTCTACATACATGTACAACAGCACACTATGGTCTACCTGATATAGTTACAGCACAACATCAGTACATGTAGTAATTAACGTCACATTGTCTTACAAGTATATAAATAAAACTATAAATTGGAGTTTGTAGTAGGAAAGTATAAAACCAATCAGACGCTGTAAACAATATTTTGAATACAGAGCACTCAAATATCATATGTACATACATCCACATAAATTTAAAATTTCATGATTTATTATATAAACATGAGAGTCATAATGAAGAAGATCTTGCTCACCGTAGTACAATTAGTGAATCGCTCTTTAACAATAAAGTAGGCAGTGCATGCCCAAAGAATGTAAACTTTTACTCAAGAGTTATGATTTTAATTGGTCATTAAGGCAATGTTAAAGGCCAAAATATCTTTAATATCTTCTTAAGTTTGTCCACAGAAACTTATTTACCATGGACACTGGCCACATTGAACCTAGCCGTATGATGTAGTACATGTAGTCCATGGAAAAAATATCAAAGCTCTACTTGGCAAATGAGTTTTTAGACATAATTATTAACTAGAGCTGTCGCCATTTGGCAGACTAATATACCCCCGCCGGCAAAGGGCCATAATTCTGCCAAAATTCATCGCAGCGCACTGGTCTCAAAATAGGCACCACAAAATAGAAACACTATTCTGAGTTTATTACAGTAAAAACTAGAGCTGTTGCCATTCCGCAGACTAATATACCCCCGCCATAATTCTGCCAAAATTCATCGCAGCGCAAAGTCCTTTCTTCATGCACATCTATATGTTGAGGTTGTTCATCTGTGAAAGTATGAGCGAAATCCTGCCAAAACTGTAGGAGGAGTTACGTCCACAAGAATGCGTCAACAGACAGACAGACGGACGAGCTGAATCCAGTATACCCCCTTACAACCCGTTGTGCGAGGGTATAACTAGAAACATTTAAACAACAGAAAGTGGACCACTCAAGGAGATTTATAGTAAGGTTTGGTCATATTACATCAATTATCTTTGAATAAAGTTGACACAGAGTGATCACAAAATCTCACCTTCAGCTCTCCTACTAAGGTGAGCTTAAAGTAAGTAAATAATAATAGGAATACAAAAAAGTACAACAAGTAAAAACATAAATGAACTCGGTATAACTCCAGGGCTATAAACACCCTGTATATTAATTGTCTGTGAATATTTAGGAACATGTCATCAACAGACATTATGACTATACGGTAATCCACACAACACTGGTATAGAATAAGAAGGTTGTTAGTACGAAATCAATATTTTGAGAAAGCGGAAAAAAAATTATCTGAAAAAAACTGTTTACTTATGGAAAAATAAGCTTTTCAAACTTCAGTTTGGTCAACTTGACCACTTCCGATTTTCATGAAAATAGGCTCATAAAAGAGCGCCTTGAGATGCAGATTTCAAATATGCAGGAGTCTTATAAGGTCGTAAGTTGTACTTCTGACCTTCTAATTCTAAGCCAGCAACAACATATATTGAGATAATGTGAAAGGCAGAAAATGATCATAACAGCCCTAGCCAATTACTGTTGACTTCTAGTTTAGTGTTACATGATCAGGTTGGGTACAACGCTAGATTTAGTAACGTTTGTAAAAAAGTGATATTACTGTTCTCAATCAAAATATGTTTAGTTAATTGCTTTGTATGTTGTTTCAATGAATAAATTTATATGTTTTGCAGGTTATCTGATTGAAATCGGACTTAAAACAACAAAGTAATTGCATAAATAAAAATTTGAAAATAATATGAGTTATCTCCCTTTTAATTAAAATTAGTTGATGCAAAAAACGCAACAGTGAAATTTGATTTTTTTGTAAGTTTTCTATGTTATAGATGTTACTTAATAAACTGCCCAGTCAATTTCTTGCAATTATCAAGCTAAATTATCAAACCAATACAATTCATGCAGTTTTGTCACCATTTGTAACTAAATTTAGTTACACGAAGGCGTTACTAAATTTAGTCTTGTCCCCAACCTGATGATGTTTTATGGCACTTCGACACCTAATTGTCATGTAGTGCACATTTAGATATATAAAAGAAAGCAGAAAGTATACCATTTGGTTGGCCAGTGTATATCTAAGTTATTACTTAATTTAACTATGTGCAATGTACTCACAATGCCCCACATGTGATGTGTTTAGATAGTAAACTACACAATGTAGTATGTCAACTTCAATTTCTATTCTGATTTCTACTTTAAGCCTTCCGGTTTCAAGTACAATGTTGTACATGACAGTGTACACTATGTACAATACTACCAGGAAGACTATTTCAAGCTCACAGCAGGAAAATACTAGCATGTAAAGAACAGAGATATTAACCTGACCCTGATTATTCATGGGTAAAAATATATTACAAATTTCTTGCATCAATTTCAAGCCATGAATGCATTATCGGTCCATCATATATGTATTTGTACAGGGTGTTAAAAAGGTTTGTTCTCAATGTTTCAGTTTCAATAGTTTATATTTCTGACGTCAGAAGAATGTAAAATTTTCAAGTTTAATTTCTTAGGGTTCTACCCTTGTTCTGATCTTTCTGGCATTATTATATAAATATTAGAATAAAAATTAAGTATGAATTTAAATTTTGAGAACAAACTTGTTTAACACCCTGTATACACTTTGTGAATCATACTACATGTACACAGTTGTAATACTCAGGGGTTCCACTAGCTTCTCAAGTTCTACTTTTGACTAAATGTTACCATTTTATAGGCAAAATACCCATGATTTTAAGAGAATATGACACTTCAAACTAAAATCTTAAGGGTAAAATTGAGGATTTTTGGAAATTTCAAGGGTCAAAATCCCTACTCCTGAGTCAAATGGAACCCCTGATATTTTTCGTTTATGAACACATACAATGGAGTTAAAACATAGACAAGAATATGCTAATTTATATATAAAAGACTTAGAATAAGAGGATCAAGGTAATAACTCCGCACTAAAACATTATACACATATGTTTGATTGAGGAGCAGGTTAATATCTCTGCACCTATAACATTATACACATATATTTGATTGAGGAGCAGGTTAACATCTCCTCACTAAAACATTATACACATATGTTTGATTGAGGAGGAGGTTAATATATCTGCACTATAACATTATACACATATGTTTGATTGAGTGTTTGTACAGATCTCTCATACTTCACACACATACATCAGTCCAAAGTTTGACCCGTCGTGATCTGAAATACAAGTGAAAACAAAACTTATTAAATTAATTAAAACCAATGTTAGTGAAATGAACATTTATAAGAAGAAATATTGTCTGGAGAATTTGAAATGACCCTTGACCTTCTATTAGCGTAATTTGACAGCTGATATCTTATCTGTATTTATAATCCCGGTTGAATGTTCTCATAAGCGGGGAGTATCACAAAGACGCTCAAGATGGTATACCAACACAAATCTAAAGGACCGATATTGCACGATTTACTAGCGGAAATTTATATATTCAACGCAAAAACCTTGTAATATATTCATGCATAAAGGTCAGAATCATGTCAAATTCTTTGAGCTATACCACAATGCCACAAAACCAGGTGTTCACTAATACTCCACAAGATGCATTTACTGTTACTGATTGAAATTTCCCTTTTTAATTTATGAATTTTTTAACTCAACATAAATCAAAGCAACAAAATACAAGTGATAGGTAGACCTCAGAATAAGCTTGCTACAAAGTACCATGGGTTCCACTAGCTTCTGAATCTGAACGGTCATTTTGATACTTTTGACTAAATTTTACTATTTTATAGACAAAATACCCATGAATTTAAGCAGAAATTTCAAAGATTACCCTATACTCACAAGTTAAATGGAACCCCAGAGTACTAGTCTGTATCTTCGTGATATAATAATAAAGATATAAAGTTTGGTAATAGTAGGTCAATCTATACATATAGGTGCAAACTGTTTGAATATACTAGTATATAAATTCTTGTTTTAGTAACAACGACAATAACAACACATGCAGTTGCCCATTGAAAATACATTCCACAGATAGGTCTTGGGGTCACCTTGTGTACATATCATTTTTGATTGTTATGTATAGGTTATCGATCATATATTAGAATAATAAACGAATTAAGTATAACTCCAGCGCGATAAATTGCAATACAAAAACAAACACAAAATCCGCTATCTTTATAGTTGCTGAATATTTAGGAGCATAAAAACTTCACATGTTGTGCTAAATGTGTGAATGCTTTCATTGGTAAGTGTTACGGTCCTTGATTTTAATCCATAACAAAAATAAAGGCAAGATTGTGTTTGTTTTTGTACTGCAATTTATCGCGTTGGAGTTATACAAGTGAGCAAAGCGAACGCCGTACTTAATTCGTTTATTATTCTAATATGTGATCTATGACCGGCTTATAGTTTATCCCCCCACTTTCTGGTGTCATTTCCAATGCTTTTGTTTGCAAACAACGGCATGCCCATTGATGGAGTAATGAGGGTAAAATAAGGCAAGATTGTATGTACGAGGGATGATCAACAAATACGCGGGAAAATACTTTGAAATCTTTATAACATTGACCAATACTTAAAATAATTGGTCATTTAAAAGATTGACGTATTACGAATACACAATGTACATAACTATAAAACATTAAACTCAAGGTAATATTTTTGGAAAAAAAAACAACATTGAAACTGTAACGTAACTATGGTTACACTGGCCCAACGTCATCGCGGAGTTGGTGCATATAACAGTATACATACTCATTTGTGGCACAATTCATAATGTATAATGCAGTAAAACATTCTCAAAAATAGCTGTACAACTAGATACTCTTCATAGACATGTAAACCGAAAATTTCTGTATCACACTCATTTTCTGACAACGACTTTGATGCAAATAGTTCTTAAACGGAATTTGACATTAAAACTTGTTTTTGAAATCATGAATGTAATATTATATCATTACATAATACATATTCATAACTCATCCTTTAGAAAAGTACAAAAAAATGAATGCACCAATGATACGTCATCGTTTGCTACGTTCAACGTTGCAAACTATCAACATTTGGGCGGCATAACGTCCAGTGCTGTTGCCATAGGAAATCGCATCCGTTCTGACTTTGGTTAATATTGATGATCAGCGGTGAATCAACTTGAAATACATTTATCTTCATGTATTGAAAATTCATCCAATTACAATGACAAATAACGAAATTAGGGCTTTTTTCCTTGTATTTGTTGATCACCCCTCGTATATAAGCTTGTAATATGCTGATATAGGAATAACAGTACAATTTAGAGAGAAGGCGGGTCTAGTTTTCCATATATGGAAACAGCCAAATTGTCCTAATAAATGGATTTACTTCATGAACCACTTACTAGATATTGTGCCCATTGCACTAATAAATGGATAAGAGGTCCAAAAATTTGAAAATCCCTGGCTTTTGATTGGACAAAGAAGTAGGGTAAACTATAAAAGAAGCTATTGACACGAAACCTCTAACTATTTTTAGGTGATCTATGACCTACATGTACACAATTAAACCCAGAGTCTTCAAGTTCAGTTAAATCCAAGCCTTCCTTCATACAAGATGTATAAAATTAATGCTCATATGTTTCATTACATAGTATACATTGCGCTATGCCCTATCGTTTGTCAGTGTGTGTATTTTAGTAATTGGGATCTTAACACAAGTGACCAAAACTAAATCCCAACCCTCATCTCTATCAAGGACACCCTGTACAACAATTCTCATTATAACAACACAGTCATTCTTTTTCATTTTCCAGTTTTATTAGAAACTATTATTGACTAAGATACTTTTTTCCATGTGACACAATACATTTGGTACATGCAGTTTTTATGTATACCTAGAAATCATATTTTCTCTCGAGTTTTCAGATCATCTGTTTGAGACTGTAAATCAAGGGAGATAATTTTATAAAATATGAATACCAGTAGCTACAGGAATTGTCTCCCTTGCCTTGTAATCAAATTTTCTTTTAAAACCAATCCAAACCTACACATCAAGCCAAACAAAAGTTATTTAATGGAAACTATTAAATGAAGTGCCTTCTTCATTGAAACCCAAACAAAAGTTATTTAATGGAAACTATTAAATGAAGTGCCTTCTTCATTGAAACCAGGGCTGGTATTCACAAAGCATAACAGTGGATAACTTAAATATTTTGAAATTAGTTAAAAACTTGAAGAACAATGTCAAGTTTTACCCTAAAATTAACACTTTTCAAAGTTTAAAACTTTGTCAATATTTCTTCATGACAAGACACAAAATGAGAGCATATGTAGTCATGTATATCAATACAATGCAATGCGGTATCAAATTGTACCACGTGATGATGAACCAACATTTATGCAGTCAAGCTCAAGTAATCATAAACTAGTTGAACTACAAATCTGGTTAAAGGAAAGTTAACTCACTCTAGCTTCTATATACTCCACTCTTCGTTCCAATTGTGTTAATTTTTCATTTAATGTTGCAAGTCTTGATCTACATGAAGTGTCTGGAAAAAAGAAAAGAAATTATATAAGGAAAAGAAAAACTGCTACATTTGTACTTGAAGCATATATTTAATAATGCAGTTACATAGTTCAGGGTTCAATGAAGTAAGCTTGGATACTAATTACCTATTTACATCAATTGTTCATTATTAAATAATTGCCACTCAAAAACATTGTTTAATATTGTCTCTGATTGATCAGTTGTTTTTTGAAAAATAAAATATTATTTAACAATAACAGTTACTATAGAAATTAGTTGTTTTTTTCCTGCAAATCTGGTATTAATAATAACAATGATCAATGAAAAAAAAACCTTTAATAGTATTAGTCCACTAATATACCAGGCTTGTATATTAGTGGACCAATACTAAGAGCCAGCTAATTCTTTTTGCGCACCAGGACCGGCCAAGGGCCTTGGCTTGAGGATGGCGTGAAAAGAGGCCAGCCCACAATCCCCATAATTACAATTAACAGCATCTGACAGTAACGCCACTTCTGGGGTACCACATGTATTGATGTTATCACAGGCGTCAGTTATTGGATCACTCCTAAAATTCCATATATCTGATTGTGAATCAAGTTTATTTATTATCAACAAACCTCATCCTGCCCTTTGCCGACAACAGTATCTTTTATAATAGCGAACTATACGCAGGCCATAAGGCCGGCGGATGTCGTTCCGCTTTACGATAACACATGTCACTTGATTTGGTCAGAGTTCGAATTCACTAATGGATTTGGAAATTTGTGTTAAAATCCCGCACTGAGAGAATGATACTGAAAAATGGCTGCCAATAGAATAACAAAAGTTGTTTAAAATGCTATATCTTTTATTTTTTAACGATGTTTAAAAATATTCCGAAAACTAGAGTAGGCCCCTATCTAGAAAACATTTAAAAAGATAATAATTATCAAGGCAGTATGGGAGGTAAGAACTCTGTTGCTTAGTAACAGAGGTATTACCTCCCCTGGTTTTAAGTCAATCGGGACACCTCGGACAATCTCTACGAATCATCTGACCGCCATCTTGGAAACTACAGCGGCGAAAATCACAGAATGCGACAGGCTGCCAGTGTCAGTTAAATTAACTGTTTAAACCATGAAAGTACTTGTTTTAATCAAGGAAAGTCGTATTTTATACACATAATCAATGTAGTTTTACAATGAACTTTAAAACGATAGGCTCCTATCGTCCTTCGTTACTTCGTACCCAATATTCGTATCAAACCGCTATCGAACTGCTTTCTTGTGCAATGGACCACTTTGTTAGCACTCGCCTGGCAAAGTGTTAAGAAACGGTATGCTATCAGCGAGCACTGCTCGCTCGTAGCGTGTCGTTGCACAGACCCTCGGTAGCGCCTTTTGGAAACGGCTTGGTTATGTAACGGGCTCCAGGTTCATAACCGAACAATTTATTGTAAAGTTATGCATCATAAAAAAATTCCAGTACTAGATGACAAATAATGTAGGACAACTGACATAGTCTGCTCAAAATAGGCTTTGCCTTAGTTCATATTATTATTCACACTACAAAATATGCCAAAGCATTACAGGCTGCCCTGAACATAAATAATACATATTAATTTATTAAAAGAACAATGCTACATTTAGCAGACTTTTGTCAAGCACAAAAGTTAGACAGATCAGTGAATATAGATGAAGTGGCTTCGTTTTCATTTCTGCAGTCCAGCCCCAGCGTGATACAGTAAGCGCCAAGTTGGGTTCGACTAGAGCAACAGTATGCAGTCTGTCTGCGACCGGAAGGCAGGGGCCAGTATCCCCCTCACTGAAGGCTGTCTAGCGCCTCATAGCACACTTTATCAAGAGGGATTACTGCGCTACAAGCAGCTACTGTCAGATGAATGCTGACAACTGGTTGGCAGCCAAACTGAACACTTTGATCCAGCTACAGAATCATTGTTTTTCTTTTCCTGTCAAAACAAAAAACTTTGCCTACTGATTACACGATTTTGTCAACAATCAAATGATTATATCATTTACCAAATGAATTAAGAAAGTCAGATATCTTTTTAATGCTGCATGTTATCACTTCAATGTACTCTCGATTAGCCCAATCCTGCTGAATTGGCTTTTGTATTGCGTTTGGCTGTGGTGCACCCGACATCTTGAATATTTTATACTTCCGGATCTTATTTTGTAAGGTAGCATTTGATTGGATGTCTTTCGGACTTCATAACCAATCAGAAAAATTGTAACATTCGACCGTTCCTTTTTAATTACACGTTATTTGATTGGTGTTTTTTTCTAATTTTAACCAATCACATACTACGTTATATAAACAGAAACTCTTATTTGTAAACAAGCGAAGTCGGTTTGTTTCGGATTGATTCAGGTAAAATATGTACTGTATAGTTTTATGATGATCTTTTATGCGATTTTGAGTGGCAAATAGATTAAAAATAAATGAAATACCCGTGACATGGTTATATGTGTCCATCCAAGACAGTTTTACTGCTAAATATATGGCTGTTACTAGTTTTCGCGACCAATAGCTCTGATTTATCATCATTTCTAGTAATCAACAAGCTCAAGCCTTATTTTATATAGCAAAGAGTCTTTTGCTATGTCTCATCTGTGTTGTAGGGTGGGCCACTGAAGACCCCAAGCATTACAATCTACCGTATACCCCCCTAATAAATATATTAGCTGCCCTCCATTTATTTGCAACAAAAATTGTAATGACTTACCAATGCCAGATCCAAGTGTTTTACTTTTAGCTGGCGTAACCACAAAGTTTAATCAAATGGAGATGCGACTCATGATTAGCCTAACTACGCTGTCGTGCGTGCGCATTACATTTGCGACAGGACGGGTGAAATAAAATCAACCAAAATACTCGATTTATCGACGTTTATCCTACAAATCGACATGGGATAATCGAGAGAAAGCCATGTAGTTGTGTTTTCCGTATTTTATTTGTGTTTTCGTTGTCTTAAAGTGTCAGAAAGCTTGACATTTGAGTACTAATTATTGCAAATAAATTTTCAAAATGGCAGAATCATGTCGAAAAGAGTGTGAAACGGGCACCTGCACACCTTCCATATTTTACATCACACATTATTATGTCAGAATACGTCCATTCTGTTTTATTTCATTGGCAGTCAACAACTCCCAAATGCTTTAAAAATAAGTTTTACATTTTATAAATCCTTTAAGTATTAGCTTTTAAAACAAGCTTTAATGCACAAATTGATTTAAAATTAAATTAATAATTGATGATTTTCGACCGTTGATTGATTTTTTATTTGGTAAAAAACGGGATATTTTAAACTTACTTTTATGCGGAACAGATTCTTACTTATTCTTTAATAATAAGGGTATCGTGTTGAATGTTGTATTAAAAAACAGACATATATCTCTGCTTCATTACAAGCTTTAAATATTTAAAATCGGATAATAGATACGAAAATTATGAGGTCTTATATAAAGCAGGGTAGAATTTGAATTGCCGGTAACATTGTTAATCAGCCAATCGATATGTGTGAACGACACCATGTTTACCCCTTTTACATAGGTTAATATAGAGTGTCTTATACATTTAGTTAACGTGCGTGGCGTAACTAATAACGTAAATCCACTCCAATATAACCTTAAAAATAAATCTGCCATCGATCGAATTAAACGATATCGATGTATCAAACAATATGTTTTGGCCGATGGGTAATCGATTCACATTTTGAAATATTGATTCATGAGAAAATGGTTGGAACCACCCAAAATACTCATTTTTCCTGAACAAAATACTTTTCTTGGTTAAATTAAGTGACTGTAGATAGGACCTTATAAGGATTGGAACTTTATCACCAGACCTCTTCTTTTGTTTTCAGAGACAATGTTTTCATGGAAATCTGTGTGGAAACCATGGACAGGGGATCATCAGAAACCTCCAGAAAAAGATGAAAGAATGATGGTAGCTGATTCATTGATGCTGGAACTAGATTTTCATATAAAAGAGGCAGAGCAATTACAAAGAGATCGTGAACAAGAAATGCGTAGGAAGGAAACCGGTGTAGATTACAGTTGGTTAGTATGTGCTCCCGCAAAATCTTATGAAATTCCACAACTGGAGAGGCTGGAACTTGAGGAAATTTGTTACCAAGTAAAGCCTAGTGAATGTAGTACTGTGATAGGTCAATTCAGAGATTCATTATTGAATGAGCCGAAAATCAACGAAATGCCTCGCATATTAAAAGCTTGCATACGTCAGGTTATTGATCATCGACCAAAAGAAGAAAGTCTCACTGAATGGGTAACGAAACGTACCGTGAGTTTGACAAGTATGAAAATACGACCTCAATCAAAAGTTACTCCAAGTGAGAGTGTCGATCCAGATGATATAGAAAGTCAGTCTACCATTGAAAGTGTGTGTTCAAGAGTGGAACAAGTATCGCCCTCATTTATTGTTTGTCAGTCCGATACATTTCAACTTCAGAGGCAAGAACATACCATAGATCACTTGCCTGTTTGAATCGACTTATGTAACAGGGGTTCCATTTGACTTTGACACAGGTGTAGGGGTTTCGACTCTTAAAATCCTAAAAAGCCACGTTTTGACCCTCAATCATTTATTTGAAGGGTTAGTTTTTCTTAAGATCATGTGTACGAGGGTTGTCCGCAAAAGTCGCGACTTTTGTCTCCCATTTCAACACATATTCTTCATTAGTTATTTCTCGACATATGTGTGATATTGAAAATTCATTTCTTTCTTAAATTTAGTTATTATACTTGATTAAGTACTGCAAGTTGGGTAGAGTCGGCGTTTTATAATTTGTGAAAACGTATCGGCTTTCAATCAAGAGCTTATCAATTAATAAGTGTTCTTATTTGTGCATTAAAAAATATGCCTAGGTCGACACAATAGTTTCGCATGTTTTTTGTGCAAAATTAAAGGTTGATGATGTCATTAACAGCAAAACTATGAATTTATTTGCACCGCTCTGGTTTTCGCGTCATTCAAAAATGGCGATGTCAGGGAAATGTGCTGCACAAAGACTTACTGCCAGACTATGGTCTGACACCCGCATAATCAAAAACAGAAGTCAAATTGATCAAAAATTGCATCAGTCAATGAAACCAAGGTGCTGAAACAAAAGAAACAATGTCGTAGTGTGCGCCGATCAGACCTACTGCAGGTGCTATATAACCACGCAAATTTTTAATACTTTAAGATATCAACATCAAAATTTGCAATTACAATGATAACATATCTCTTAAAAAGACAATGTATGCAAATTGTGAATACTATGAACGACAGTACAATAAAAAATCAATTTTTGTGACTTTTGCGGATCACCCTTGTATTTAGTCTATAAAATGGCAAAAATTTGAAATGACCTTAGAAATTCAGAAGCTAGTTGAACCCTTGTGTAACAATGTTATATGTTAGATTATGTTGTTTTATTGTGATGAACTGATCTCTTTTACTTTACATATCTTTAGAATTGTATTAAAACTTAACTGGTAAGAGGGGTGTCCCAGTAAATTTTGTTCAATGATTTCAATCAGTGATAAACTATCCAAACAATCCATGCATTGATCGGTCAATTATGTCAGGATAATATCAAAGCAAAGCCTCGTGTCATATCATTTTGTCCACTCGTTTAATAAAACTCGTATGTAATGAGCAGTCATGCAAGATCCTCTATGTTATAAATGGAAAGAAATGTGACTGGGCATAAGTGGGTTGCTGTAACAGCAGGGGGGGGGGGGAAATGTCTGGCATATATTGTACATGTTAATGCTTATTCTCACAAAGTTTCAGTCCAAAATTATTCTGAACTTGGAAAAGCGTAGAATCAGTCAGGTTTATTCTGGATCACCCCTCAGTTATATTGTCAATGTACTTTGGAAGCAAAAGTGCATATTTGTGATTACAATCGCTGTAATGGCCTTATTAAGTCTACTAGTATACATCATGATTCTATTATTAGCTCACTAGTTCTGTCACATAGCTTTTGTGATCACCCTTCGTCCGTCTGCCTCTCTCAACAATTTTCAGCTGGTATTTATAAGTTTCTAGGAGGAAAACTTAAATATTTTGACTTAAGTCATTCAAAAATTTTGTGATGTACATATTTCCTGCAAATTCAAGAATAGACTATATTTTGTTAGTGATTATAATAGCTCTCTACAAAATGCATAACAATTAATAATCTGGATTGTAATATTGAGCTTATACACTAAAGAAAATTTTAAGATATTAAGAAAATTTCTTAGTTTTCCACTATGGTGCTTTATAAATACCAGCCCTGGTTGTTTCTGAAAAACTATCCTGTGCAAATACAGGATCTGAGAACTAAATGTCACGGTGCAGAACCCAGCTTAATTATGTTTCAAGAGTCAAGTATTTGTGTACATCGTCATTGACAATTTGTTACTTCATAACTCCTGTTTTTCAAACTTTTCATGAGAAAATCTCTTCTCCTCTGAAACAACATGGTCTACAGCTTTGGTATTTTGCATAAAGCTTTATCTACATGTACTAAAATTGTTCAAATAGTTAATCTGGGATCAAAATGGATTTTATTTATTTTTATTTTATTATGTTACAATCTGACTGAAGTGCTCAATCTCTCTGACAATACATTAGTATATTCAGTTATACAGGACATTCCACAGAGCTAGTTCAGTTTATCTGGCCATACCCTTACGGCCTTAGCCTAGGGAATATTCATCACTTAAGTTGTCCAGTTGTTGTTTTTGTATATTTGTTACAATTTGTTGTTTGTATAAATTATCTTTACATCATGTGATTTAAACCTGAAGCTATATCAGTATATGGACAAGGTTCCTCATTGTCAGTCTAGCTTCATGACCTTTTGTAACATAAGTCGCCATCTTCACTAGAGATAAACAGGTTGATTAGTCTAAGGGTTATCTATTTGACTGGGGGAGGGGGGTGAACACCATTTTTGCCAAAAAGTAAAAAATAAGTTGTACATGTATATGTTACTGTAAAGCACTTCATTTTCGCGTAACTTTTATTTCGCGATTTTCCTGAAAATTTCAAGATTTTTTGTTGTCCGATTCCCGACTTTGTATTGCAAATTTTTTGCGAAAATTTGATTTCATTTGTCAAAATAAAACTCTTGTGCAAAAAGTGATTAACAGTAGTTTTAATGGCTGAATGTTCTAGGGTTTGTACGCACAATACAATGTAGCTCAATCATTGAATATTACCCAGAAGAGAACAAGTTTTGTGTGGTATACTGCTCAGATATACAATGCATTTTTCTAGCTCACAACCCTCTCACATTATCATGCGGCGGCGTCACAAATTGCTTGTCCGGAGCATAACTTTGTCACCTTAAGTTCAAATGACTCAAGAATTGGTATGCATGTTTCTTGCAATAAGCCAGAGTGCAGTGCGCAAGAACCATAACTCTACCTGTCATAGTTTTTGAATTATTTCCCTTTGTTTGATTTTATTACAGCATTTCTTGTCTGGAGCATAACTTTGTCACCTTAAGTTCAAATGACTCTAGATTTGGTATGCATGTTTCTTGCAATAAGCCGAAGTGCAGTGCGCAAGAACCATAACTCTACCTGTCATAGTTTTTGAATTATTTCCCTTTGATTGATTTTATTAGAGCATTTCTTGTCCGGAGCATAACTTTGTCACCTTACGTTCAAATGACTCAAGAATTGATAGGCATGTTTCTTGCAATAAGCCAGAGTGCAGTGCGCAAGAACCATAACTCTACCTGTCATAGTTTTTGAATTATTTCCCTTTGTTTGATTTTATTACAGCATTTCTTGTCCGGAGCATAACTTTGTCACCTTAAGTTCAAATGACTCTAGATTTGGTATGCATGTTTCTTGCAATAAGCCAGAGTGCAGTGCGCAAGAACCATAACTCTACCTGTCATAGTTTTTGAATTATTTCCCTTTGTTTGATTTTATTACAGCATTTCTTGTCCGGAGCATAACTTTGTCACCTTAAGTTCAAATGACTCTAGATTTGGTATGCATGTTTCTTGCAATAAGCCGAAGTGCAGTGCGCAAGAACCATAACTCTACCTGTCATAGTTTTTGAATTATTTCCCTTTGATTGATTTTATTAGAGCATTTCTTGTCCGGAGCATAACTTTGTCACCTTACGTTCAAATGACTCAAGAATTGATAGGCATGTTTCTTGCAATAAGCCGGAGTGCAGTGCGCAAGAACCATAACTCTACCTGTCATAGTTTTTGAATTATTTCCCTTTGATTGATTTTATTACAGCATTTCTTGTCCGGAGCATAACTTTGTCACCTTAAGTTCAAATGACTCAAGATTTTGTATGTATGTTTCTTGCAATAAGCCGAAATGCAGTGCGCAAGAACCATAACTCTGCCTTGCATCGTTTTTAATTATTTCCCTTAGATTGATTTAATTTGAGCATTTCTTGTCCAGAGGATAACTTTGTCACCATGAGGTTGAATGACTTGAAACTTGGTATGCATGTTTCTTACCAAAAGTCCAAGTGCAGTACACAAGAACCGTAACTCTACCTGGTGCCATTATTCAATTTTTTCCCTTTGATTGATTGTATAAGCATTTCTTGTCTGTGGCATAACTTTGTCACCATAACTATTAATGACTCAAAAATAGGAATGCATGTTTCTTTGCTGTGACATGAAGTGCAGTGCGCAAGAATCATAACTCTAGCTTGTGTAGTGTTTGAATGATTCCCTTCAGATTGATTTTATCAGGCCTTTTTTTGTCCAGAGCATCGCTTTGTCGTTTTTAGTTCAGATGACTAGAGAACTCTTGTGAGTCTGATATGTAGCCCTATACTGGATAGTTTTCCATGACAAATGTGCATTTCGTCAGGCGACACATGCGACTCGCGGAGCTTTTATTACCATATGCATTAGGATTTTTAAACAATTTTGCATTCATATGATTATAGTTGAGGCCAGTCGGGCATCTACAGTCCAGTTAGGATATTGTGAGAGTGACATTGTCCGTTATGGGCACACAAAAGATTATAATCATGTAGCGCTAATCATAGTATAGTTGAGCTTGGAATGATAACTGTCTGTATGTCTTTATAATTGGTTTTACACCGTAATCATGGACTCTGATGCGTCACTCTATTCTTACCCTGACTGGACTATAAATAGAAAGATTTCTAGTCATATTTTCATTGATTTCTACGCATTTATTGTACATTGCATTTGTATGCTTGTTAATGGTTCTATTTTGTTACCGGTAGTTGTCATTTTGTGTTGTTATTTTGCATTGTTTATTGATATTCTTACTTGCATTGTTTATTGATATTCTTACTAAGTAAATTATGAAAACTATTTGGTATCCTTCTTTATTTCCAGCAGTTGCTTCTGACTGAGTGTAGTCTATTCACACACTTATTGAGTGTGGTCTATCTACAGACAGAATGTGTGTAGTCTATCCACATACTAATTGAGTGTGGTCTATCTACAGACAGACTGTGTGTAGTCTATACACAGACTAATTGAGTGTGGTCTATCCACAGACAGACTGAGTGTGGTCTATCCACAGACTGCTTGAGTGTTGTCTATCCACTGACTGGTTGAGTGTGGTCTATCCACAGACTGCTTGAGTGTTGTCTTTCCACTGACTTATTGAGTGTGGTCTATCCATAGACTGATTGAGTGTAGTCTATCCACATACTAATTGAGTGTAGTCTATCCACATACTAATTGAGTGTATTCTATTCACTGACTAATTGAGTGTGGTCTGTCCACGGACCAATTGAGTGTGGTCTATCCACTGACTTATTGAGTGTAGTCTATATACTGACTTATTGAGTGTGGTCTATCCACTGTTTAATGAGTGTGATCTATCCACATACTGATTGAGTGTAGTCTATTCATGGAGTGTGATCAATTCACTGACTTATTGAGTGTAGACAGACTGAGTGTAGTCTATCCGCAGACTAATTGAGTGTGGTCTTAGCCGTCTATCAACAGACAGAGTGTAGTCTATCCACATTCTTTTGTTTCCAGTGGTTGCTTTTGACTGAGTGTGGTCTATCCACTGACTTATTGAGTGTGGTCTATCCTCTGACTTATTGAGTGTAGTCTATCCACATACTGATTGAGTGTGGTCTATCCACAGACTGATTGAGTGTGGTCTATCCATAGACAAAGTGACTGTGGTCTATCTACAGACTGATTGACATAAATTATGCATTTATATATATAATATGCAAGCAATGTACCCAAAGTTCTGGGAAGAGGGGTATAATAACAGAGGTCATGGTTGTGACACAATAGTAAAATCTTATCCGTGTGCGAGGCTGTGACGCACAAGTAAAATATAACATAGTTCTGTTATGGAAATAAATATCTTTTATTAAATATTTTGTTCATATAAAACCAATTCTAATGATAACAGACACAAAATAACTACAATACCATATAACCTTAAGTTCTAACAACAGCGATGACGACATACCCTCCTCTACACAATTCTACAACAACACTCATCTCAGATTGTATGTAATCAGATTGGACGTCAATAATAATGATTGTGGTTGTTGCCATAGTAACAGAAGTAGTCTGATTTGATCTAAATTAGAATTCAATTTACCTGCAATCTTTTATCAATGTATTGTGGGATTATTAGGTCAGTTTGAAGTTTCTGCGGTACAAGGTTAAGAACCTGACAAACAGACTGATCACAAACCATTCTGAATAACAAAACTATAACATGATTTTATCAACGTCTGTAACAGTATATATAACAGGTTTTGCTAACCAAAGAAATGCAATCTCATTTAAAATCAGATCCTAACATTTGCTCCATTCCTTTACACTGTTAGAGATCTGACTACACTCCTTAAAAGGTCATGTTCAAATGACCTCTGGCACACAATGACGTCATGTACTTCGTCCAATGAAATAATATCTAGCCACCTCAGCAGACTTTCACCGCACTTTCAAATTTGTGAAAGAAGCGATTTGATTGGATGACGTAAAGTTCACATCGACATGACCCAATACGGAGTGTCGTCAGATCCTATATCGGCGTAAAAGCAGTGAAGCATAATAAGGGTCTGATTTTAATGAGTTCGAAGAAAATGCAGCTTTATTTTTGAAAATGACCTAAACTGTGAAGCCACTGTGAGCATTAATATCCTAATACATACAGTCAAACAACAAATTGTAATCTTTATGCCATGTTTTTACAAAATGGTGATGTTATGATGTTTTATATGATATGAAAAAATCTCATTGGTTTAATAGTTATGATTGATGGATGAGCTCTGTATCTTGTGGCAAACAATGAAATACCCTATCAACTTGTTTCAGTACAAAAAATGACACAAAAATTGATGCAAAAAATATGTTCAGAGATCACTATTGTGGAAGCTGTACAGGTAAAAACTATGAAAGTGTGCTATGATGTAAATCTATGTTTAATCACTATTGTGGAAGATGTACAAACTATGATGGAAGCTCTTATTTTTAATCAATTTCATGATAGACAGTTGTAAAAGTACACACAATTATGAACAAAATAGTGCTATGATATAAGTCTGTATTGTCAATCTATGGATTGTGGCTTGCAAATTATCAGTACTTAGTGAGTAAGTAATTTTATTTAACAGGGCTACACATTTGGTTTCCCAATCTCCATGTGTGCCTCAAGCAGTATATTGTAACAAAGGGGCTGACCATTAAATTCTTGCAATGACTTATATACATACACACTTTTAATCAAGCATTATTTGAAATGTAGGAGCAGAGATATAATTGAGTGTTTCACTGAAATGTTCCATATCAGAACTTTATCTACAACCCTTGAGTGTTCAGTTTCCATTGTAAAAAGACGGGCTCTGTTTCCATGGTAAAAGAAGGGATCTGTTTCTATTGTAAAAGACGGCTCTGTTTCCATGGTAAAAGAAGGTCTGATTCAATGGTAAAAGACAGGCTCTGAGGATGTTTTCACAAAAAAGACAAAACATACAAAATACAGAATTGAACATAAAAATAACACAAAAAATAACAAGTGCATAAACAGAGACAAGGGCTGTATTATGCATATAAGTTAACATTATTTTATTATACATTTACATAAAAAATGGAAAAGTTTGCTATTGTACAAGGATACAAGAAACAATGTACAACTTTTTCCTCAAAGGAATATCCTCGACTACATGGTTTCTAATTCAACACAACTTCAAAGTATTAGGTCTATATGTATACGGTTATATTTAACATATCAATAGTTCTAATAATGTCAGTGGTATTGATTAGTCAAGGTTAAAAGCAGGTTAACTAGAAGTATTTTGACACAAAAACATATGTCTCCCACAAAGGTCCATAACTCAGGCAAAATCATCTGACCCTAAAAATTTGTACATACTATTCTTGTGAAGTTTCATTGAATTCCAACAAGAGGTTAAGGAGAACAAGCACAGACAAACTTATTTTTGACAATTAAAGGGCCATAACTCGAGCAATTATTATTCAATAAAAAATCCTGACAATATGCACAACTAGACTTGGTACCAAGTATTCATGTGAAGTTTCATTGAAATCTGACCTGTGGTTTAGGAGAACAAGCGCAGACCATCTTTGTGACATTCAGACAGATGTCCAGCACAAAATCTCCCCACTATATGTGGGAATCATTAACAATACTATGAAGGAGGAAATATTGTATTTTGAAGGGATCAGTAATTATCACATTTTATACATTATGTACATTCTACAAGCAGACGACAATTTATGACAAATTGTTAAAGATTATCTACAAGATTTTAGATTATAAACAACAAGTGCAACTCCAACTTTAAAAAAACAAACTTCTTTATACAACTACATGCATGAACGTTAAAACACATCGTTTAAAACCTGGTATACAAGTCAACAGAAACAAATATATAATATATTCCATAAAAACCAGTTATCACCAAATAAACAAATTGAATTTCATAAAAATCAATAAAAATATTTCCCTTGACTGTACTAACAAGGAAGTGGATAAAATAGTGGGGACTTATAGGTAAATAGTCCATAGGTAATTCAATGGAGGACCTTTTATGACATTTTCACTCAATGCTAGTCAAGTGAAACCATGTGAAAAAATTAAAGGTTGCAAAGAATTGTCCACTAAAGATACAGAAAGAATTAAACAAGAGATGTTTGTAAAACATGTTTGCCCCCATGGCAGTCAAATACTCAGAAATGGTAAAGGTCACAGTGACCTACTGACCTCAAGGGGTCATCTACTGCTGATGACTAACCTACATGTAAAGTTTGAAGATCCTAGGGCAAAGCGTTCTTGAATTATTGAAAGGAAACGGACTGACCTACCGACCAACATGTGCAAAGCAATATACTCCCTCATCAAAGATGGGAGGCATAATGAACAGAGTAAGAAAATCCTGTGTTGTCATCCTACTGGCAAGCTTTGCAACAGACACAAACAGGCTCGTAATAAATAAATAAATACATAATATCTCGTACATATATGGCACACTTTTTATCAATCTCATTAAAATCTGATCCTAAAATTTGCTCCATTTCTATACACTGTTAGGGATATGACTACACTCCGTAAGAGGTCATGTTCAAATGACCTCTCTGGTGCACAATGATGTCACATAGCCTCAGCAGAGTTTCACCGCACTTTCAAATTTGTGAAAGAAGCAATTTGATTGGGTGACATAAAGTTCACGTCGACATGACCTCATACAGAGTGTCGTCAGATCCTGTATCAGTGTAAAGTAGTGAAGCGTAAAAAGGGTCTGATTTTAATGAGATTGACTTTTTATGAAATAAATGGGGGACAACTCTTAAATCACTGTAACTTATAGCCTGCTGATAGAGGGAGGTGGACGTTAGTTAGTATTTTTTCTAAAGTTTTAAACCAATATGCAAATATGTGAGACATTGAAGGTGAATCACCAGTAAAAAAGCTGAAGTCTTGAGAAAAGAACCTGAATTTTCATCCAAATTTCCATGTTGAGATCAAGTTGATAACTCATTTGAAGTGGGAAACTTTAATTAACTCAAGTTATGGCATTCATAAAACAAATCTACATTTTTGTACAATTGCAAGGGTCCTACAATAATTCTGGAATAATCCAGAAATCCTGATTTGTTGCACCAGAAAGACTAAACTTTTCTGTAGAAAATAAAAATTATTTGATGAAAAAATTCAAAGAATTGACAAATTATGATCCTTTGAGATTTCATACGCTGACTTTTAACAATACAACAATGTATGAACTAAGTTTTGGTGTAGGGGTGTATGCTAATGTCACCTGAATCAGACTTAAGACTCATTTTCTTCTCAGCAGGACCCCTGGCCCCAATCTCCCGAAACATCCCAATGAGAACTCAATCTAAACTCAAATTTTGTCACCTATCGTTTGACATAGTTTCCATGTGAAATAGGACTCTAAATTTGTATAACAAAACAGAAACATTCTGGGCTTATTACAGTAAAATTTCGAGAGGTCCAGCTTCATCGTTTTGAGCAAAATCTCAATTCGAGATGAGATTTCTACTTGAGATGCTTCGGGAGATCGGGGCCTGATAGATGAGACTAACCATACTGTGCATTGTATACGGTATTTGAACTGACAATATCATCATGTTCCGCTATGTACAAAAATACTGAGATAAAATATTACATCAAAGCTTAATATACATAAATAATATCATTTGATTCAATATAAGCACTGGCATCATCTCAAATGTGTACTGGCCTAGAATGCTGTATTATTCAATACTTAAAAAGTAAAATAAATCATACTTTTGATTAAAATGCTACAGTCGATACAAACTGGTGTACACACACTTGTGACCACCGAAAGAGCACCATAATGGCCCCTATATAATAATTTACTTTTCTTATGTCTCAGATACACTTAATTTATCTCATTCAAATGTTCACAGTCAAATATTCCAGTTTTTATGTTCAACATAACACTCTTCATGGTTTGCATAAAATAACGGTAAACTCCACTTACAACATATACATGTATACACATTCAGTGAGGACATTAAAAATAAAACCTTAAAACTTGTCTGTAAAGTTGGCCTTGAGCAAAATCTCAATTTGAGTTGAGATTTCTACTTGAGATGCTTCGGGAGATCGGGGCAAGGTCCAATGACTATTGTCATAAGCAGAGTTTACTGATATATCGAAAAAACTTGTGCCACTAAACAAACATTTACACAAAATAAGAAAAACAAAAATATCGGATGTACATGTAATGTTGCTATAAATTTACCCTGATGTAAAAAACCACTTACTCGGCCATATGATGTTTTAAATAAATAATGTGGCAAGATCATAAAACTGTACATTCAGATGACGATGAAACTCTTAAGCTCCGTAGAAGATATGTTGTGCATCAAACAAATAGTACATAACACACATTGATGGTTAAATAGTTATTAAACATACCAACTGTCGGAAATATATTTACTAAATTGTTGTAAAAGATTATATATAAGTGTGATAAAAATTTCCCCTACCACCTTTCTGCATGTAAATAATGCAAAAATGTTTTTGTGTTATAAAACTTAGAATATTTATACAGTTCACAATGTTCACAGCCATAATTTGTGTGGAACTCAGTAATTTTCCCTTACCACCTTTCTGCATATAAATAATGCAAAAATGTTTAGCGTTACTTACAGAACATGGTCAAAAAGATTCCCGACACAGCCAGAGTTATGCAAATACAAAATGTATGTAAAACCTTATACATGTGTAGTTACTTGGTGTTCAATATACAAGTATTGCGCAATTTCAAATACAGAAATTGTTTGTAAAAATAGTAAAATGTATTAGTTGATTTGTATATGATCAGAATATATCCTAAAAACGAACAATGCAATTCATTGTTCTAGAAATCAAAAACAGAAGTAATGTGTTTATATATACAGCACAAACTATGTGTATTAACAGAGATACATGAAACATATGATAGAGTTCAAATGGAAATGAAGTCTGCATATAAAGTATTAACATGGGTAAAGGTGAAATACAAAATAAAGACAGGACATTCTGAATCATATATATTGCACATAGTAAGAATAACTGGCCACATTGGACGGAGTATCAATATATACACAAATCCAGTCTTATATACTGCTGGCAAAAACTCCTGATTTTATACATGTAGCTGTTCGAAAAAATTGGACAAAAATTCTGCCCGTGAAAACAACTCCTGATTTCATGAAAGTTAGCTGTTTCGAAAAAATAGGACAAAAATTATATTCAGGAAAAACACCTGATTTCATATGTTTCTTTTTCGAAAAAATAGGACAAAAAAATTTTCTGGAAAAAAACGCCTGATTTCATGTCAGGTAGCTGTTCGAAAAAAGAAGAACAAAATATTTAATAATATTTGGGAAAAACTCCTGATTTCATATGCAACTGTATGTAACTTTTTCGAAAAAATAGGACAAAAATTATACTTGGGGGAAAAACAACTGATTTAGCTTTTTTGGAAAAAAAAGGACGAAACTACCAGTGGCATTTAGATCATTAACACAGCAATTAATGATGAATATAGTACGAAAGTACTGCCCTCGCTCATCTTGGAGAAACAACTAGACATAATGGAGCGTAAATTCAAACATAAGTCATTACTGAGGTAGCCCAGTTCTACAAAAGCGAAAATTTAGCTGTGCACGAAGTAAAAAAGAAATCACTTTGGTGAAGTTAACATTGTATAGAGTTTAAAGGTGTTCCTACAATAATATGAACAATTTGAATGATTGTTATACATGTACAATGTAATTGTAGGTATTCCTATTAGAATGAATTGATTAGTTATTACAAGTTTATAGTTGCTGGACTGGTTGGCCTGCCGCCTAGTGTTAGGATAAGCTGTCTTGATGGACTCCTTATGACTATCAATAGAACATTGAACTCAAATAAAAAATACACGAAATCTAAAAGTAAACAAGTTGTAGTGTTTTATTTGGTTGAGGAACTGTTTACTAAAATGACTGTGGACCTTTACAATCAGTATTTGAGGCAAACATGTTGTCAAGATTTCATTGCATTTGAACGAAAACTGTAAGACTTAAAAACGAGTTGCTGAGAACAGACTTACAATAGTGGACAAACAGATATCACAATATTTCCCTCGGAAGCACTCCATGCTCAAGATAAACCAAAAACATACACCAACATTTACATGTAGGTTGAATATTAAAGCTTGAGATTAAATATCGTTTCAGTTTAGAATATGATTACAGTATACATACAGGATGTAGTATACATTTATATCATATAATAAAAATGTCACATTCATACAACATATCATGACAACAATATAAATATATGGCAAATAATGTAATGTCACTTCAATGCATTGTAACAATCATTACAACACATACTGTGACTTTTGCCTAAATTATTACAAAAATCAATACAGAAAAACAACATAGCATTGAACATATAGAACAGATTATTAATAAACTTTCAGCATTTGTACACACAATGAGAGTTCTATGAGTATTCACAATGAATCGATGAAATTTCTGTTTTCTCTAGAGCTGAAAAAAAAGAAAACATAGCATTAACTTCACATAATATAACTGCATGAATCCCGATACACCGCTCCTAAGTTTCGTCAGAGAATTGCACTATTTTCATATGGCTCAGACAGAACTGAAAACAGCAGTAACGCTCTGACAGAACTCAGGATACATGACATTTGAGCTCTGTCCGAGCGTTACATCGGTTTTCAGTTCCGTCAGAGCCATATGAATATAGTGCAATTCTCTGACGGAACTGAGAAGTGGAGTACTGGGATTCACACCGTGATTATGTACGAGGTAATGTGAGTGAGTCAAAAAGTTCCCGGGCTGCTTTTATTATGCCAGCATGTTTTGAAGCAGAACACTATCATGAATGACAGTTATAGAAAGATTTAAATATAACTTTTCCATTAGGAGTTGACTGATATTCCACCTCTCAAATGATACCACCAAACGCCATACAGAGAATTTTGACGTGAAACAACGAGCTATGTGACAATGACAATTTCTACCACCGACTTTCTACAGTCTGACAAAATGAGGCTCTTGGCTCTCTCGGCTCCCTTGACTCCCTGGCATATTTTGGTCACCGACTTTGCGCATAATGCTTTATATCATATCAATAATCAATCTCCATATCAATAATCAATCTTTAAACATTTATACACGTTAAACACAATACTTCTCGACACTCGCCGCAAACTTTTCATAACTTTCATATATTTTCATTTATCTGCCGGCGTCACATCAGCTCTTGACAGAAGTTCATAAAAGCACTTTGCTTCGTATATTAACATGATGTTGATGTTTTTAGGTCTAAAATTGCTATAAAAATCACTTGTCAAATTATGAATACTTTTCAAATTTTGAAAACTTGTCAGATTACGCCAATTTTGGAAATAATATTGACACATAAACTTTAAAATCATACAACAAACTCACCATACTGCATTCATTCACACACTGTACATGAAAGACCTGGAAAATTGTACCCCACCCACCCTAGACTGGTACACTGGTATAATGTGTCAGACTGTGTTTAGACTGGTCGTTGACTATGACAGGACCTGTAGTTGTATACTGGATTTAGGTGAACACCAACCACATAATCCACCACATAAACCCTGCACGATCTCCCCATCCTGCAAGCAGATAATATATCATGTGTTACCCTCCTAAACATGATTAAATCAACTCCTCATTTTCAATCCCTAAAGTAATATCTAAAGTATTAAAAATTACTAGAGTTGCGTCCCTTTAAAATATCTATAGTATCAAAAATTACTAGAGTTGTGTCCCTTTAAAATATCTATAGTATCAAAAATTACTTGAGTTGTGTCCCTTTGAAATATCTATAGTATCAAAAATTACTAGAGTTGTGTCCCTTTGAAATATCTAGAGTATCAAAAATTACTAGAGTTGTGTCCCTTTAAAATATCTATAGTATCAAAAATTACTAGAGTTGTGTCCCTTTGAAATATCTAGAGTATTAAATATTACTAGAGTTGCGTCCCTTTGAAATATCTAAAGCATAAAAAAAGTACTAGAGTTGCATTTTTCACTACTTTTTTCTGATATAGGATCTGACGACACTCTGTATGGGGTCATGTCGATGTGAAATTAACGTTATCCAATCAAATTGCTTCTTTCACAAATCTGAAAGTGCTGTGAAAGTCTACTGAAGCAGCTAGATATAATTCCATTGTCATTGTGCACTAGAGAGGTCATTTGAACGAGATCTCTTACAGAGTGTAGTCAGATCTTAAACAGTGTAAAGAAATGGAGCAAATGTTAGGATCTTATTTTAATGAGATTACAACAAAGCATATATACCTGTAATCTTGTAATTCTCTGAGAGGCATGGCTACCTTGAGACAACCATGTTGTATTATGTGTGACAGTGAGTCCGGTTCCTGAGAGATTGATGCTGAATTGTCCTTGTGGACACTCTATGGAACTATAACAGTCACCTGCTGATCCAAATGGAATGTGTTTACCATTGACAGATGTGGCAAATGTGAGATCTGTCACTGAAACAAGAAATATACCATACTGTAACAACGAGTTCCTCAGAAACTTCCAAACTTTAACATAACAATCATGCTGACCAGTGGATAGAGCTGACTAGTGAATAGAGTACTTCCTAGTCAACCTGTATGATATTGAATACCATAATTGCCTCTACATGTGGAGAAGTTGTCCGTTGCTTACATAAGTTTTTGTTTTTATATGCCTTGCATAGCCTTTATTTGCCAGTCAGCTTTCTGAAACAATATGGCAGGCATATTAGTGCCTACACCCGGGTCGCCAGTTTAGGCGGCAAGCGCGCTAACCATTGAGCTATGGAGGCACACAGGGAAGAGCAAGTTATTGCAGTGAAAAATGGTGATAAAATTGGTACTTGATGATTTTTTTGGAGTAGACAAACAAGGGCCAATCTTAGTGGGACTAAGTATTTGAAGTATAACACTGTAACTAAAACTGACCTACCTTGAACTTTCAATGTGAGTATGTCAATTTTTATTTTTGAGTATGATGTTTTTCCTGCATTTCTATATGAGCGTAGTCGACAGTCTGTGCACGGTTCTTGTCGTGTACCATTATTTGGACACGTCTTCTGCCTTTTTAGTCTACAATATACAATATATCACATGAAACAGAGAGTGTCATGATGGCTTTAAACCACTCACCTGACTTAACCTGGCCCCGATCTCCCTAAGCATCCTAAGTAGAAATCTCATCTCAAATTGAGATTTTGCTATAATCAGAGTCAGAATTTGAGATAAATTTTAAATTCGAGCTCTAAATTTTACTGTAATAAACTAGGAATAATGTTTTCTGTTTTGTGATGCAAATTGCAAGTTCAATCACTCATGGAAATAAGATACGTGGCAATATTTGAGTTGAGATTTTTCTCAGATTGAGATGTTTCGGGAGATCGAGGCCAGTTTGAATTTCTAGCAAAACAGCATTAACAATGGTTCAATTTGTTGACTAAGAAACATAAACTGTAAAAGATTATTCAAAATTGGTTACAAAATGTTATCTCTAAAGCATTAATAACATTTGTAAAACACTTTTTTGATAACTGAAGGACACATAACTCTAGCCTTGCTCGTCTTACCAAGAGCATACATGTTCTCACATTCTGTACATGCTTAAAAGTTGTGTAGAAATAAAGAATCTTGTCAAAGCTCGATCCGTTACCTTACATACACAATTTTTCTCCGTTTGAAAAAAAAGACTGCTACAGACAGATCTCGATACAACGACGCTGTTTGTTTCCAAGAAAAATATTGTTGTAAGGAATATGTCAGTATACTGAATTGATACAAAAAACATTTTAATACTTTAGTCCCCAAATTTGATGTCAGTATAATGAATTTGTCAGTATATAGGGTGTCGTTATATTGAGAACTGACTGTACACCTGTATTCAAATCTGATAAATGGGGTTTTCAACTTCAAAATCATTGAGTTAAAGGTGATAATTCAAGAAAGCAATGCTAACCTGTTTGGATATATTTCTGAATAGTTCTCAGAATCTCCAGCAGGTAGATTGAGAAATTCTTCAGGAATGGGTTTCTTCATGTTCTTACAATAAATCTGAAAGTGTGAGAACACATGAAGAAATTAGAATACATGGAATAAGGATGGTATAAGTAATATTATATGTATACTCCTACAACATTTATTTACTATAGCAAGATATATATAAATACATGTATCATCTATTATTTAAATGATGGTTTTAACCACTCGGCTATCATTTCAAGTATCAAAGTGTATTTATTATATACCTATCCGTGTATTGTCGGCCAATACAGGCCAATTCGCATAGTGAAATACAACACGCCGGATTACATTTTCCGTATCATGCATGTCTGAATGCATATCACGCATGTCGGTCGTTTTTCACGCCGTAAAAATACCGGAAGTCATGACGTCACGTATAAATATTTAATGCATTTTCGTGCGTATAAACGCTTATTTTCACTTTGTAGGTGCAGTGTGTTGATACGATGGCTGTATTTCCCCTCGTTGCTTTTATAATACCTAGTGGTCTCGCGAGATACAGCCTTATACAAGCAACTCGGGTAATATGGCCTAACGTATCAACACACTGCAGTGGTATTCCGTATAAATCACACCACCCCAGTGATCGGTTGATATGGATAGCACCATTGATTGGGAGACTTTCTACGACTACCACTTGGCATAAATAGCCTTGTTGTAGAATAAAGGCAACAACATTCCGTTTTTGTTCATCATGTTTACGGCATTTCCAGTCATATACTGTACAGCGATCAGTTGTCGGTCAGTTGCCGTAATAATTTCTCATGGAATCAATTATCTACCAGTACCTTAATTATCTCTTCTGTATGGAACTGACACACTTCTTTAATTATCACATGTGAAGGACAATGAACAAGTAACCAGCGTCACAGAAAGCATAAACTATACAATACTATTCTACATTAAATATTACCAGAATATTGTGTCTCCGTAGCTGAGTGGTTAGAGCGCTAGCCGTCTAATCTGGCGACCCGGGTTCATATACGGGTCGAGGCACTCATATGCCTCCAATATTTCAGCAGAAAGCTGACTAGCAAATAAACTCCATGCTCAGCATTTTAAGATAATAAATCACATGTATTAAATCTGAGAATCTCACCTCTAATAATCTTCCATGTACAAACAGTTTGTAACTACCATCCTGTCGTATTGACGTCTGCTCTTTTAACTGTTTGCATGAATTTGCGTAACCTACAATAAGAAATCAAAACAAAAACAATTAGAAACTAAACAAAAACATTTCTAAATCAAAACAATTGTCCCTCTTAAAAAACAGACTGAAATTGTTTCAGAATGATATTTATTTGTCAAGACATACAAATAATGAAATTTAATAAAAAATAATATTATTTTAATTTGGGCAATACATATTTTGGGTAGGGTTGTTTTTTCGGGTAAGTAGTGGAAGGGGAAACAAACAATATTTTATTTAAGGCCCCAGAATGTACATGTATGTTATATTGTATATTGATCAAACAAACCATTTTAAAGGCTTTGCATACAAGTATACTCATAGTAAAACATGATTCACTTACAAGGTCCATTATAACAATGTCTTCTACCATGTGGTCTATGAGGTTTAGAACATAACTTCTTTTTCTTCCGTTTCCCATTGATATCCACACATTGCACTTGTCGCCGTTCAAAGCCATTACCACATCGTGAAGAACACTGAAATTATACGCAATATTCATTAGTCTATAATTTATGAACTCCAGTGATGTATCAATACAGTAAATTACTTAACACAATACTTTGAGAATTTCATTCCAACTAGTCTTCCCATACTTCTAGCCAGTCAAAGAGCTACCACTTATTATTTCCATTTAGTATGTATAGAAAACATAGGGCATTCCGACCCTATTACACCATGCATGTTATCCAAGAAGGGTGCATTGTAGACATAAACACCACCAAAGTCACATTTTGGTACATTGTTTGGTTAGATCTTTTGCAGTGGATCTAGAAAGTATGTACCTTTTGTGAAAATAATAATCATAGTCATTCCTGTTCTCAGTTTCATTCTGTACTTGGCCATCCAATGCCACGCAAGGTAGGAAACAAAGTTTTTGACGGTCAAGGAAACAATAATATGGTCACTTTGCTATTTTTACATTTAGAAAACTGACAAATAGAAAATGTCATACCTCTCCCCATGGTCCAGTGATCCATCTATACCGAGCTTGACAAGGTCCATGATTACATATCTGTGTCTGTGAGGGCTTATCAAACAGCTGACAACCATATGGTACAGCACCAGGTAAGATCCAACCTTCCTTAGTGATAGCCTGACATACCGCTTGTCTCGACTGTACACCTTCACCGCAGCTCACTGAGCACTGGAATACAACATCAACTTGTTACTGTAAATCATTATTTTTTCCAGGGTGTTGAATTTTCGTTGATTTCGTTGTTTAACTTGACCATGAAATCTAATGCCAATGATTATTGGACCTCCCATATACCGAACATGAACGTTCCATGTTTTGTAATCCACAAATTTTCAATCCCACAAAAATGCATTTTTAACAAATGCACGAAATTCAATACCCACGAAAATATATGATTTTACAGTGTATATAAATTGATTACTTTAGATTTTACATACTTTTTATACTTACACATAAAGTTAGTTCAATAATTCATGATAGATAATTTATATATTAAACAAATTTACAGCCATTTTACATTAACATTTCTAACTGTATTGGATATTTCGCTGGCTAAAAATTAGAAGGTCGTAAGTACAAAATCAATATTTTGAGAAAACAAAAAAAAATGTCTGAAAACTACTCTTTACCAATTGTCTATATATACAGTACAAGCAAGTAGCTGAAACATAATTAAATACGTACCTCTGACCAAGGGCTAGTGTTCCACATAAATGGACAAGGGAACTCACTACATCGTCTTCTATATTTGGGTTTTTCATCCAATGAACATGCTGTAGTATTGACAATCTTGTTCTTACCATTGGTACATGTAACATCTCGTGTCTTATACCCAAATCCACAGTCCTTGGAACACTGGAATATAATGTATACTCCATATACATACTTTAAATAACAAGAGTTTGGACCATCGGTATCTGAATTAAAGTTCAAACCTGCAGCATTACGTGACCAATGGATTGATATCATTGATGCCGAGTTCCATCAATGGAACTTCTGTCTGGCTACCTACTAGATACTACAGTAAACTCCCTCAAAACCGGACTCCCTCAAAACCGGAATCCCCATAAAATCGGACGATTGCCTAGGTCCCGTTTTTTTTTCTTATAAAGTTAACTTAAAAAGCTCCCGCAATACCGGACTCTCATAATTCCGGATTCCGGACGGCATTTTCGGTCCGCTGACAAGATTTTCAACGATAGTTACTTGCGGAATACCGGACGCATATATTTGTCTCACCTGACGGAAAACTTAACGCGTACATTTTTCTTGTCTTAAATGTCACTTTGTTAATTGTTAGTTAAACAACGTGTCATAACAAAAGGTGCGATTAACAAGTCGTGTTTTTAATGTTTACTCTTAAACGGTCTCGCGTGTAATTTGCACAGGCGTGAAAAATACTTTGTGAAATTCGCCGCGATGAAATTAAATAATTGCCTAATTACGAACGTAATAAGAAAACGGTCCTTCCATTTGATGTTTTGTTCTTGGGGTAGGTATTGCAACAAACATTTACTGGAACAAAGGATCGTTAAGCCCATAAAAATGTTGTAATTACGACAAACACTGCACTCAATCGTATTTAATTAATATATATATGTCTCCAATTAGCTCACACTTGCATTTCGGGATTTGTAAGATTGTACTGTCTTTGTCATTCGATAGTTTTGATGGCAAATGAAAAAATGAGCAATTTGAGTACTCATCGATGTTAGAATTGAAATATTTGCAGCTCCCTTAATGGTGATGCTCTTCAAAGGTTGCACTGTACATGTAACGTAAACATGTATCATGAAACACACAGTATATTCCCTATGATAACATATCAAAGTGTACATGATACAGAACTCCCTTAAAACCGGACCTCCCACAAAACCGGACTTTCGAACCGGTCCGGACAGGGTCCGGTTTTGAGGGAGTTTACTGTATATATATATCACTAACTAAAATAAGTTTACTTTTCTTCCAAATTTAGCAACTAGATTTTATATTCTTATAATTTATGTGGGGGACTGCAAAGGGAGACAATTTCATGAAAAATATATTAGTACAAGAGTTGTCTCCCATAAAAGAAGTAAAGATAGTGGAGATGATTTTGGATGTCACATACTTCTGACCATTTTCCAACATTCCACATGTATTCAGCACATTCTTTAGTTGAGCATTTTCTTTCACTTCGAGGTTTCTTTCCACCGAGACACATACTGTCAGGTACGATATCACCATGTCCAAGTCGACATACAACTTTCCGCTCTTGTATACCCGCACCACATGTTGTAGAACACTGAAATTATCACATACATTTTAAACTTCTGTATAAGTGGTTTTTTTTTATTATTAGTGATGAAGAAATATTGGCAAATTTCACAAACTTTCTAAGTGAAAATTTTCATTGTCCACGTGAAAATTTTCATTGTCTACGTGAAAATTTTAATTGTCTAAGTGAAAATTTTGGTTGTCTAAGTGAAAATTTTAATTGTCTAAGTGAAAATTTTGGTTGTCTAAGTGAACATTTTCATTGTCTACGTAAAAATTTTGATTGTCTAAGTGAAAATTTTCATTGTCTACCGTAAGTGAAAATTTTGGTTGTCTAAGTGAAAAATTTAATTGTCTAAGTGAAAATTTTGGCATGTTACGAAGATACTCTACAGAGAAATAAACAAATCATTAAATTTACTGCAAGTCAAATACATGTCTGCAATTCAGAATTCACATTTTGGCTTATTCAAGCATGGAATTATGATTTTTTATAGTCAAACCTGTTTTGAAAACCACCTGCGGACAAAGACTACTATTACAAAACCTGTTTGCAAAGAACAATAATTTTATCTCCTACTTGACCATTTACAGTGATACCTAACCTGTTAAACAGGGGGTCCATTTGACTTGGGAGTAGGGGCTTTGACCCTTGAAATTTTCAAAAAGCCATTTTTCAAGATTTTGGTTGGAAGCGTAATTTTTTCTTAAAATCATGGATATTTTGCCTATAAAATAGTAAAATATAATCAGAAGTATCAAAATGACCCTTCAGATTCAGATACTAGAGGATCCCCTGTTTAAAATGAGACAACCTCTACAATGACCACTTTTTGCTGTTCTCATGTGTGGTTGCTACATACAGGTTTGACTGTAAACTGATTGTATAATTCACTTACTTTTCCCCAGCGAGTGTGTGCCCACGATGGACATGGATGTTGTGAACAACGCTTGGTGTTTCTAGGTTTTGGTTCCCGGCATGCTGACGATGGTTGTGTGGACCCAGTTTCTGACACACATATAACATCACGCTGAGAGGAACCAGTACCACACGTCACAGAACACTGAAACATACAACATACACTATATAAACTGTATGCAATAACGCAACACTTTTATTTGTCACAAATGTACATGTTTTTTATTAATCTAAATAAGCTACGAGATAGTATTGAATAATGCACACAAGGAATACCAGATTCACACAATATGGCCTCTCCTCAAAACATACATACATAATACCAGATTCACACATCAGGGCCTCTCCTCAAAACATACAGAAAACTAGATTCACACAACAGGGCCTCTCCAGACATCACATGGAGAAAGCACTGAGCACACTGGAATCCATGCAGACATACTCAGTTACCTCACCTGAGCGCTCTTAAAGCTATTGTCTGATTGTTTATTATTTCACAGATTGATTTATGCTATATTTCAGATTTTGCATAAATGCTTTCAACAGATAAACAGAGTCGAAAGTATTCCATATTGCATGCTGCCATAAAAAATCTGCAATAAAATATCATGATATTACAATCCCCCACAAACATAATATTTTAATGGGTTTTCATTGTTGTTGTTCGCATCAATGCCAAATATTTGCCCTTCAACATTCTACATGCCAGACAATTTTAATTTAATATATAATACATTCACATGAAATCATTGAAATTCGTGGATTACTTTCTAATGGAATTAATGGAAACAAACCAGGTAAGCTGGCAGAGTTTCAATCTACGCAGACAAGAAAAATGAAAACCACGTAACAGCTCAGCTTGAAAAAAAAAGATCCATCACAAAGTGCAAGGAGTGAAGCAGTCTAAACAAACACTACAAACATAAGGTTCTCAGAGTGTACAGCAATATGTAAGCAGACTTCCTAAAACCTTTAAGTCTGACCGACATGTCTGGCAATATCTGACCGACAAATTTTCAACCAGAATTATTTAAAGAATATCTGGCACCAATCATTTTATTAATGTATCTCTAAATTGGGCTGAAAGAACATTACCTCAACATGAAGTCAAGAACATTACCTCAACATGAAGGTCAAGAACATTACCTCAACATGAAAGTCAAGAACATTACCTCAACATGAAAGTCAAGAACATTACCTCAACATGAATGTCAAGGACATTACCTCAACATGAAAGTCAAGGACATTACCTCAACATGAAAGTCAAGAACATTACCTCAACATGAAAGACAAGAACATAACCTCAACATGAAAGTCAAGAACATTACCTCAACATGAAAGACAAGAACATAACCTCAACATGAAAGTCAAGAACATTACAACGGCATGAAAGACAAGAACATTCCTACAGAACATTACCTCAACATGAAAGTCAAGAACATTACCTCAACATGAAAGACAAGAACATAACCTCAACATGAAAGTCAAGAACATTACAACGACATGAAAGACAAGAACATTCCTACAGAACATTACCTCAACATGAAAGTCAAGAACATTACCTCAACATGAAAGTCAAGAACATTATGACAATAAGAAAGTCCACAACATTCCTGCAGAACTTTACCTCAACATCAAAGCCAAGAACAAGAAATTTAACACTGAGAACAACAAATACAGGTTTAGATCAAACAGAAATATTGAATTAGTTTATTTCAACTATCTCCATGGATTGGAGCTGTAGTCCAGACAAAGTCTAATCCTATTCTTCTGAATACAAAAAACTACGTTTTCTCTCACAAGCAGTTTTCAAACTGAACACAGACAAATGAAAGCCTCCTGTCTGTTTGCGTTAATTTCAGACAGGAATATCAGACTGGTAGACAAGTTTACAAGGTAAATTATGCCTGGAGTTTCAACTGCTAACAATATGGTTTTGTCTGGTTCCTAACTGAACTCCTGCTAGAGTACATCATACTAAACTGATGCATTGACATTATATAAGTCTCATAAAAACCTCCAGCATTGATAAATGTAACATAAGCAGTAAGTCAGCAAGATTAGTGAACAAGTAGAAACTTAAGGCAGTCTGTTACGCCAGTGTGTAAATGTTATCTTATACAAATATATATATAACTCTGAAATCAAACATTAAAGATAAGTAAATTGATAAATAAAGTGATTATCATGACAAATGATGTTTAGATATGATGACTGTGTTCTGACCTACTGTACGACTTACTAAACTAATCCAGTACAGCAAACAGTAGGCAGGAGCGTATACACTCCTCATTCACTTAAATTCTAAAATAAGCCAATAAGAACAGTGGTTGCTGTCAAAGTGGGCAGGGCTTGGAATAATATTCACACATAATAATGAGGCAACTATCAAATTACATTACAGGTCAAAGGTCACATAAAATAAATTTTAAAAAATTGGAAGTTGACAAGAGGTCGCTCAATATAGCAACCATCTTGCCAACAATTTTATCATTTTATTTCAAAAGAGCATTTTTTAACGAAAACAAAGTGCAGTAGAATTATACAGATATTACAAAGTAAACATAATTAATACACTGCCTATAGACAAATTGAAATGCTACCCAGACTGTATATAGTACAAGGTGAGAGATACCATGAGGTAGGGCTGGAGGATTATAAGATGCAATGTAGAATATTGTATGAGTGATGGGGGTCAATCTGTCTGGATGAAGCAACTGTGGAGTATCAAACAATGTTTTACTGCCTTGATACTGCTGTATGCTTCTATCCTTTTTCTCAATGGTTTAAGTATGACAACATAATATATATAATTTCACAATCATGAATTGTTTTAAAATTGTTTAAAATGTCACTTGACAGATGCAATTGAAAACAGCAGAAAACCTGGTGAGTTAATGGCCATTGTACATAGGTTACCTCCCACATGTTATACAGTATAGTACAATACAACCTCTGTAGAGCAACACCCTTTGTGTGCTCCAAATATTGGCCATAGTACAACAACACCCTTTGGGAGCTCCAAATATTGGCAATAGTACAGCAACACCCTTTGGGAGCTCCAAGTATTGGCCATAGTACAACAACACCCTTTGGGAGCTCCAAATATTGGCCATAGTACAGAGGTTGTTGCTCTACAGAGGTTAAATTTATAGTAAATAACAGCTATGGGAAATTTCGAAGGTGTAGTTTTAGAGAGGTTGATGCTCTACAGAGGGCCGCTCTAGAGAGGTTGTACTGTATTTAAATGATTTACAATATGATTTGTGTGAAAGATGTTATCATTCATTAATTAATTGACTATGAACAAACAATCACATAATATTTATTATGACAATTATGCAATACATTTAAAGCTATTACAGGCCAACCCTGAAGGCGTTATAACACTTTTATCTTGGAATTATTACATTGTACTTCACGAGACATTTCCAAACATATTACAAGTGCAACTGTGCTAGAAGTTACACATGTCTTCTCAAGGCAACACTGCAGATTCATCAAAGGCAACTGCCAGGTAATTAATGTAGGCTAAAAACTTTAAGATCAAACCAAGCTTTCATGGCAGTTTTTGTAAAAACTTCATATATTTCTGTAGAACTTGTAGTAATTGACAAAACGTGATTGTTTGTGGTATGCAGGATTAGGCTGGACACATCAGATAATAGGTTCAGTCAGGAAGCAATATATAGGTAGAGCCACACTGGATACCAGGTAGGGACACACTGGACACCAGGTAGGACCACACTGGACACCAGGTAGGACCACTGGACACCAGGTAGGACCACACTGGACATCAGGTAGGACCACACTGGACACCAGGTAGGAACACTGGACACCAGGTAGGACCACACTGGACACCAGGTAGGAACACTGGACACCAGGTAGGACCACACTGGACATCAGGTAGGACCACGCTAGCACCAGGTAGGACCACACTGGACACCAGGTAGGACCACACGGGACACCAGGTAGGAACACTGGACACCAGGTAGGACCACACTGGACATCAGGTAGGACCACACTGGACACCAGGTAGGAACACTTGACACCAGGTAGGACCACACTGGACACCAGGTAGGGCCACACTGGACACCAGGTAGGGCCACACTGGACACCAAGTAGGACCACACTGGCCACCAGGTAGGACCACACTGGACACCAGGTAGGACCACACTGGACACTAGGTAGGACCACACTGGACACCAGGTAGGGACACACTGGACACCAGGTAGGACCGCACTAGAAACCTGGTAGGACCACACTGGACACCAGGTAGGACAACACTGGACACCAGGTAGGGCCACACTGGACACCAGGTAGGACCACACTGGACAACAGGTAGGGCCACACTGGACACCAGGTAGGACCACACTGGACACCAGGTAGGACCACACTGGACACCAGGTAGGACCACACTGGACACCAGGTAGGAACACACTGGACACCAGGTAGGAACACTGGACACCAGGTAGGACCACACTGGACACCAGGTAGGGCCACACTGGACACCAGGTAGGGCCACACTGGACACCAGGTAGGGCCACACTGGACATCAGTTAGGACCACACTGGACAACAGGTAGGACCACACTGGACGGCAGGTAGGACCACACTGGACACCAGGTAGGACCACACTGGACAACAGGTAGGACCACACTGGACGGCAGGTAGGGCCACACTGGACATCAGTTAGGACCACACTGGACAACAGGTAGGACCACACTGGACGGCAGGTAGGGCCACACTGGACGGCAGGTAGGACCACACTGGACACCAGGTAGGACCACACTGGACACCAGGTAGGGCCACACTGGACACCAGGTAGGACCACACTGGACACCAGGTAGGGCCATACTGGACACCAGGTAGGGCCACACTGGACATCAGTTAGGACCACACTGGACAACAGGTAGGACCACACTGGACAACAGGTAGGACCACACTGGACGGCAGGTAGGACCACACTGGACGGCAGGTAGGGACATACTGGACACCAGGTAAGGCAACATACAACACGGACCGTCTACCCTAACACACATTTAACATTCAAACAAGTGATAGAAACAGCTGATATTACACAGGAGGCTGAGATGCCAGTTTGGATGATGTCCAATGAAAACCAATATTTCCTGCACTATAACAGCCTTCCTGTACTACCCGCCAGTTTCTCAGGTATTTATTGGCTTCCCATTATATTATACACTAACCCAGTAAGCCAATTCCTGCTGCCAAAATTGCTGATTAAATAGTTCAGTTTCAAAAATCACTGCATCAACAATTTATAGTAGAAGGGTAAGGCTTAATTACAAGTTGATCTATGTACATTATTCCTCAGATGAAGTATAGTCGGATTGTTCTGACCTTACGCAGGTCAACTGCTTGACCATTAGTAATGAGACCAGCATATTTAACATGGGTAACTTTAAGCTATAAAATAACATTCTGTGTCTGTGCATGAACTGGTAAATTGTATTTAAATATACGAAACATGATTTGTACCAAATTTACAGGCACTCTTATTAATTAAATGACTACTGTTTTATCTCATCAACCAGTCCAATGAATATTCAATGTCAAAATATATGGGACGAGTTGAAAAAATAAACCAATATGGAACTATTGTACGAAACCAGTCATGTTACTGTTAGATGTCACACCCACGTGACATCAGACCACGACCCACTGCCCTATATTATCCTTGATTATGTTTAAGACTTTATGCATTTTTAAAACAATGCAATAAACCCTTCATATCATCAGACCCATTGACTTGGAGATGAACAGGAGTGCGGTGTTCTGCATTGGTATGATTTTTTTTCACACATGAGAGTAAATTTTTTTATCATCTCTGTATGTGTAAAAATTAAACTCATTCTCCTAAATATTTAAATATACCTACCAAAATTCACTGATAATTCAGAACAATACATAATTTCAATATATTTCTCGGGTATTTGGTGTGTTATTGTTGGTATAGTGAATGTATCAACTCGCTGACTAGCATCATTCAGACCCCATGTATAGACAACTCCAAAACTGTTACCTAGGTTCTAAGACATTATCTCCCTTTAAGTCCGTACTCAGAACAATGTAAGATTTTGTTTACCAAGGGCATATTTTTCTTCCGTTCTTAACTGTTAAATAACCAACATTTGAGCCTAGCCTTATTGGCTTCATAGATATCATTCATTCATAATTCATTCACTTGTTTGTTTTGTTTGTTTGTTTGTTTGTTTTTTTGTTTGGTCGGTCAGTCAGAACTAAACTCGGGTAGAACTGAATCATTTCAAACAATACATTTTCTGAGCAATATGTAAGTCTGAGTTCCAAATACTGAGGCCTACATACAAGACATTTTGTTAGAGTTCTTGTTAACAGCCATACATTATCCAGCACGTAAACAGATAGAAGATTCAATATATATACATTAATTGAATGGTGTGTGTGAAACCATGTATTTCTGGCCAGACATTTCATTAATTTAACACCAACTACAACCAAGGTCAAATATTCAATATGATACCACTGTAACAATCATTCTAAACACTAATACCTAATGGATACAGTATAGCTTCTTATTATTCAATTATTTATACCTCCAAGTCAATCAAGGTATAAGATAGGGAGACCATTCACTCCACCAGTTTTAATGTCTCCAAGTCAATCAAGGTATAAGATAGGGCAACCATTCACTCTACCAGTTTTAATGCCTCCAAGTCAATCAAGGTATAAGATAGGGAGACCATTCACTCCACCAGTTTTAATGCCTCCAAGTAAATCAAGGTATAAGATAGGGAGACCATTCACTCCACCAGTTTTAATGCCTCCGAGTCAATCAAGGTATAAGATAGGGAAACCATTCACTCTACCAGTTTTAATGCCTCCAAGTAAATCAAGGTATAAGATAGGGAGACCATTCACTCCACCAGTTTTAATGCCTCCAAGTCAATCAAGGTATAAGAAAGGGCAACCATTCACTCCACCAGTTTTAATGCCTCCGAGTCAATCAAGGTATAAGATAGGGCAACCATTCACTCCACCAGTTTTAATGCCTCCAAGTCAATCAAGGTATAAGATAGGGAGACCATTCACTCCACCAGTTTTAATGCCTCCAAGTCAATCAAGGTATAAGAAAGGGCAAGCATTCACTCCACCAGTTTTAATGCCTCCAAGTCAATCAAGGTATAAGATAGGGAGACCATTCACTCCACCAGTTTTAATGCCTCCAAGTCAATCAAGGTATAAGAAAGGGAAACCATTCACTCCACCAGTTTTAATGCCGCCAAGTCAATCAAGGTATAAGAAAGGGAAACCATTCACTCCACCAGTTTTAATGCCTCCAAGTCAATCATGGTATAAGAAAGGGTCACCATTTATACCTCCAAGTCAATGAATTACTGATTTGCGTTACTCATCAGGTATTACAGTCTCAGACAATTATGTTTTAATGTTTGCTGAATGAATCCTTGTATTAACCAGTGGATTTTCTTTCCTAGTGCAAGTACCCCACCCATAATTATATATGTAGCATTGGCAGCAGATTGTGTGCTAATGGATTAAGATTAGAGTAATCTAGTCTGGACTATATCCAGAATTTATGTAGACATTTACAGGCTTTGAAATTTTGGAATGAATCTGCAGGGTGCAGGGAGTACAATATTATATAGCATGATGATCTCACCCAGAAATCACTGTTGACTGAACACTGCTCTATATAGCCTTCAACAATACTGATCTTTACTGATGTTTTGCTGTTGAATGTGTTATGAATATTTGATTGTGTGTACAGTACAACCTCTCCAGTGGCCCTCTGTAGTGCAACAACCTCTCTTTAATGACACCTTCAAAATTTCCCGAAGCTAAATTAACTGAAAGTCAAGTATGTCTGGTACATTAATACTATTCATATGCATGTGTATAACCTCACTAGAGCAACAACCTCTATACAAAGGCCAATACTTGCAGCTCCCAAAGGGTGTTGCTTCACAGAGGCTACACAGTACATGTTTATATATAGTGCCAATGTACCAATAATACATGACTTTCGGTCAATCTTTTAAACCATCTACGATTTAAAACATGTTTCTGCAAGTAGTATCAACAGATCTACCATTGATATTATAAACAGAATATAGAGTTCGGCAACTTACGAGGGGTGTTCGATATGTATTGTCACTTGGGTCACAAATAAGAAACTTCGTTGATATCTTTAAACTTTTTACATTTCTGGAACTATCAAGATTTCCGCAATATTTCGTGAAAAAATCCATAAAATTTAATTACCGGAATGTTGTTTCTGTTGTCTTTTCAAAGGGCTAGTAATAGACACTGCGACTTTTTGCGAATAACTGTCGATTTAAACTTCCTTTCGAGAAATAATCTTATTCCACAACTATTATACCGTAAATAATCTAAATTCCTTAGATAAAAACATGATTTGCTGTACTTGATTGCCATTTGAACAAAATAAGAGCATTTTAAAGTCGCGAAAATAGGTGTCAAAATTAGTATGCTATTTTTCATTGACAATTTTCGATTAGTTTTATTGATTGGAATTTGACATATCATACATGTATGTAAGCCATAGACCATCAACATTGATTTTGAGAAGAATTTGCGATCAAAATACAATTGATATGAAGTTATTGGTGCGTGAAACAACAAGCATCATTTGGTATAAATAAGAGTGATCTCCCTTGTTTTGACCGTCTTACTCGTAGACAACAAATAATTTCATTTTGATTTAAAGTTCTAATGGAAATATAAGGATCCAGTTATCGTATCGTATGTTGCAGTTTAACGAATACTGACATTTACTTTTCTAAACAACTACTGCAAAGATAACACAAATTTAGCTTAAAATGAACATTAGGCCAGTGTACTCTAGCATACCCTCTTCTAAATTCAATAAATTATTTAATTGTTGACGAAAGGCTATGTAATTTCCTAGATATAGAATAGAAACATACAACTTTTAGACAGTAATCGTAGAATCCTTCTAAATAGTGTCATAGAAAAATGCAACCGACAGTAACAATACATATCGAACACCCCTCGTAAATGCTTGTAAATAAAATGCCCATTTATAGAAATTGTTCTTTTTGAATTATAACATCTGACCTTGATCTATTGTCACAAAAACTATCACATTAAAGCACATAATGTCTCTTATGTTAGCCAAATACACAGGCAAACCCAGTCCTTAACCCAAATAAACACAGTCAGCAGTCTATAACCCAGTCTGTAAACAAAATAAACACAGTCAACAGTCTATATCATAGTCTGTACCCAAAATAAACACAGTCAGCAGTATATAACACAGTCTGTAACCCAAATAAACACAGCCAACAGTCTATAACTCTGGTAAACCCTGTCTATAACCCAAGTAAACACAGGCAGCAGTCTATAACCCAAGTAAACACAGGCAGCAGTCTGTAACCCAAGTAAACACAGGCAGCAGTCTACAACCCAGGTAAAAACAGTCATCAGTCTGTAACCCAAGTAAACACAGTCAGCAGTCTATAACCCAAGTGAACACAGTCAGTGGTCTATAACCAAGGTAAACACAGTCTATAACCCAAGTAAACACAGTCTATAATCCAGGTAAACACAGTCAGCAGTCTATAACCCAAGTAAACACAGTCAGGGGTCTATAACCCAAGTAAACACAATCAGCAGTCTTTAACCTAGGTAAACTCAGTCAGCAGTCTATAACCCAGGTAAGCTCAGTCTATAACCCAAGTAAACACAGTCTATAATCCAAGTAAACACAGGCAGCAGTCTACAACCCAGGTAAAAACAGTCAGTAGTATGTAACCCAAGTAAACACAGGCACCAGTCTGTAACCAAAGTAAACACAGGCATCAGTCTGTAACCCAAGTAAACACAGTCAGCATTCTATAACCCAAGTAAACACAGTCAGTGGTCTATAACCCAGGTAAACACAGTCAGAAGTATATAACCCAAGTAAACACAGTCAGCAGTCTATAACCCAGTCAGTAGTCTATAACCCAGGTAAACACAGTCAGCAGTCTATAACCCAAGTAAACACAGCCAGGGGCATATAACCCAAGTAAACACAGTCAGCAGTCTATAACCCAGTCAGTAGTCTATAACCCAGGTAATCACAGTCAGCAGTCTATAACCCAGGTAATCACAGTCAGCAGTCTATAGCCAAGGTAAACACAGTCTATAACTCAAGTAAACACAGTCAGCAGTCTATAACCCAAGTAAACACAGTCAGCAGTCTATAACCCAAGTAAACACAGTCAGCAGTCTATAACCCAAGTAATCACAGTCAGCAGTCTATAACCCAGGTAATCACAGTCAGCAGTCTATAACCCAAGTAAACACAGTCAGTAGTCTATAACCAAGGTAAACACAGTCTATAACTCAAGTAAACACAGTCAGTGGTCTATAACCCAGGTAAACACAGTTAGCAGTCTATAACCCAAGTAAACACAGTCTATAACCCAAATAAACACAGCCAGTAGTCTATAACCAAGGTAAGCACAGTCTATAACCCAAGTTAACATAGTCAGCAGTCTATAACCCAAGAAGTAAACACAGTCAGCAGTCTATAACCCAAGTTAACACAGTCAGCAGTCTATAACCCAAGTAAACACAGTCAGCAGTCTATAACCCAAGTTAACACAGTCAGCAGTCTATAACCCAAGTAAACACAGTCCATACTCCAACAGTCTATAAACAATCTGAACCAAATGTACTGTTGTCCAGGTTCAGATGTGACTTTGGTTGCATTTTTAAGAGTGTTATGCTGTATAAATGAAACATTATTATCGACTAAGCAAGTCACACAACTTAAGAGGAAGAAAACAAAAGTTGATTGTAACACTAACTTGATAACAGAATTAAATATTTTTAATAATATATAAACATACATCAGTAATAATACACACATTATTATACATATAATATCAAATGATTGTCCTCCATAAATAGGCGGCAACATAAACAATAAATACAGTTTGTTAAAAAAAATTACACACATGTATAAAAAAACAAAGATTACACTATGAAATCAGTTGAGATCGTTATACTAGCAGACTGTCATTAAAGCAGTACGATTCCTGCTATGTTTGTTTTATCATCGCAGCAAGATAAAATATTCCTCCGGTTCCTCATTACATCACTGTATGCCGATCATAGCCTTTATATGCCTGTCAGCTTTCTGCGTAAATATGGCAGGCATATGAGTTCCTCCCCCTGTATTTAAACCTGGGTCGCCAGATTAGACGGCAAGCGCGCTAACTATTCAGTTACACAGGCACATGTTGAATATACAAGCTTCACCGTACTGGTCAAATGCTTGACCACACCCACACACCGTCACGCCCACCAGTAGGTATGCTGCAGCATCCCGGTGTCTATGAAATGTCCAACAACCGGTGTCTATGAAATGTCCAACAACCGGTGTCTATGAAGTGTCCAACATCCGGTGTCTATGAAATGTCTTAACAACCGGTGTCAATGAAATGTCCAACAACCGGTGTCTATGAAATGTCCAACAACCGGTGTCTATGAAATGTCCAACATCCAGTGTCTATAAAATCTCCAACACTTATATTGCACTTTCTCCATACCCTTCTACCACAAATATATATTTCACAATCTCATCAGAATAACCTCTAAGTATCCAATAGACTGTACCGATAATATATACACAAATACAATGAGGGGGAAAATCCAATTCACATATCTGATTTACCTCAAAGTATCCAATGGACTCTACCGATAATATAAACACAAAAACAATGCCGGGAGAGTTCATTTCACATTCTGATATACCTCTAGGTATCCAATGGATTCTACCGCTAATATAAACACAAAACAATGCCGGGAGAGTCCATTTCACAGAAAAGAGAACACAAACCTTGATCATAAGGTACAACAACAACAACTGGCATGTAGAATATGGCAAACATAGATTATGGCAAACTGTATGCAATATAAACTCTCAAAACTCTGTTATTTTATATACACACTTGGACCTTAAAATTAGACAAATCACAACCTTAGGGGGCCATTGTTACCATAGCAACAATATACATGTATAAATAACTAATTATGGATTATTTCTTTCTGTAGGGAGGGGTTTGACAATCTCAACATGTCTCCTCGTTGCCCTCCGCCCTCTTCTCCTTGACCTTTGGTGTCTAATATAGCGATTATAATAATCCCGATATTGCCTATTATAGTACGGGTAGTGCCTTACCGGAGACCATGACCCGACTTGCCAATTGTTGACATTTGAACAAGGACCATTGTTGCAGATTCCTGTATCTGGAGGTCGGTCAAATATTTCACAAGTAGAATCGGGTAGTTCCTTGCCATCTGCAGACTGACATTTGACGGTACGTTTCTGTATACCTCTCTCTCCACATGACCCCGAACACTGAAATACGTACCAATATACAATTTAGAATATAATCTACATTATGAGCCAATGAAAATGCTGAATTTTGGTGTTGCTCTTAACAGATGTGACATCATGTGTTGGCGCTAATTTGTATCGGCCAATCAAAATGCAGGATGTTATATTCTAAGCCAGTTAGAACATATTAAGTAAATTTTAATGACTAAAAAGGAATCACTTCACTTGCTCCACCCTTTTTAATCATAAACAATTTATTTTATATTTTCTAACAATAAACATTCCAACATCAAATTATCTCTTCCAAAATAATAACAATGTTAAGCGCAATGTTTCAAAAACATGTCAGTCATATATGGTGGTCAAAATAAAGATTTTCGAACAAGTGCTATCATCCAGCGGAAACTTTGTTCTGGAAATAGGTGCAGCATTTCACATGCTGATACACAATTTCCTGTATCACTTTTTCTGTATGTAAATTGGTTGAAAGCAGTGTAATTTTGATCCAAATACAGTTTGAACCAAGCACTTGGCAACACTGATCAAAATTGACTTTTCAAGCATTTAGCAACATTGTTCAAAGCACAACCTTGTTAATATGTAATGTTGTTTATTACAGCCATCAAATATCTGATGACGTAGTTCAAATTGGCAGCATGTTCAGCAGTGCATTAACATGCATGTTATTTTAATTTATATTTGGCATAATTAAAGGCATCCAATTAACATTAAAATGTATATTATACATCAATAACCCAAGATATTTCTTTATATTGCTAATAAAAACATATACATTAATCCGTAAGATATGATTTATATACAATATATCAACAGGAAACATTTAATATTGATTCATTATACAAAATATCAACTGGAAACATTAAATATACTGTTTTATTATTTTATAAGTACAATGATTTTGCAGTTTTGCATGTTTGAGAGGCATAAATATTGCAACAAGTTAAAATGCTTAAATCCAGCAGAACTGATCACAAAAATTCGTTTAAATTAAGAAACAGTGACCAAAGCAATATTTAAATGAAAATATTTTCAAGAACAACCAATAGTTTCCGAGCATAGCCTTTATTTGCCAGTCAGCATTCTGCTGAAATATGGCAGGCATACGAGAGCCTCCACCCATATTTTAACCTGGGTTGCCAGATCAGAAGGCGCACTAACCATTGAGCTATAGAGGCACATCAGTAGTTTCCATCATCCGACAACCATGTTCAACTCATTTCATTTGTAATTGTCATGTGCAGCTTTAAGGGACAAATATCCAGAGTGATCTCCCTTGATAAGGAGCCTTGTTAAGTAAATGTTTGAACTGGATTGTCTCCCTTTGATATTCATTATTGAAACATAACTGGTGATGGACATGGTAAAGAGGCATTAATTGGAATATCTTTGTAATAATGGAGTAAAAGGTCAAAGATGGAGGTAAGTCAGAATGTCCAGACCTGGCCCCGATCTCATGAAGCATCTCAATCTGAGCTAAATCTCATCATAAATATTGCCATGTATCTTTGAGTTAATTTCAATGGGAGGCAAGACTCAAAATTAGCACCACAAAACAGTTAAATTATATGTATCTCATATATATGCTCTGATTTTAGCAAAATCTCAATTTGAGTAGCGATTTCAACTTCAGATGATTTGGGAGATCAGGGCAAGTTGTAGATAAACTTTGACAATAGACGATGGTTTATAAATGAACTAACCTGTGACCATTCACCTTTGACCCATTGTGGACACGCTCCAGCATCACATGATTGTCTGTCCTCTGGTTTCTGATCCTTGGCGCAGTTATCACTAGGTCCGTTCTCATCATGACATAATACCTGACGTCTCTGCCATCCCACACCACATGATGTAGAACACTGAAACCATTGATATATATAATATACATCCATAGTTTGTACAATATGGTATTCTCTAAACAGTACATGTGGGAAATATAAATGAATAGTAAAGCATGGCCCATAACACCTATTAGTAAGCATTAATTCTTGTCTTGAGTCATTTAGATTCTGATGGTTAAACGTAACTGGGACAAAAGTGTCCCCTCATGAGACATTCACGTCACTTCTGGTATGTAAGACGTGTCCCCTCATAAGACATTCACGTCACTTCTGGTATGTCAGACGTGTCCCCTCATGAGACATTCACGTCACTTCTGGTATGTCAGACGTCTCCCCTCATAAGACATTCACGTCACTTCTGGTATGTCAGACGTGTCCCCTCATAGGACATTCACGTCACTTCTGGTATGTAAGACGTGTCCCCTCATAAGACATTCATGTTACTTCTGGTATGTCAGACTTAATATTATCTTTCTTAAGGAGGACTTATAGATCTAAGCAAAAAGAATTATAACTCACAGCACTCCATGGTCCTATTCTCCAATGACTTATTCCAATCACTGTATTAGTCATGATAATACCAATCTCAAAGTCTTCAGGCTGGCATTCTTTCATTGAACAATGTCGCTCATCGATTGGTTTGACGTCCATGTCACAGTGGATCACATCGACTGACTTCCTGTCTGCCAATGAGCAGACGACAGCTCGGGTTTGAGCACCATCGCCACACGAGACAGAACACTGTCAACATAATGAAATATTGATATAGTCCAGGCAAAATAGCATTTAAATGATTTTTAGAAAGGTAATGATATGATATACTGAATAACAGGAAAAAAGTCCCACACAATTTTATGAGGGGAAAGGGCTAAAATCCAAGACGGTGTCCAAGACTGTAAAACCGCATAAAGCATTACACAAATGTAATGCAGTGTTTCATACATGAATATAATTATATATATTTGCATGGAAACTGTTCATCTGAAAGTGTGCATCAAACTGACCCACAGTAATGACCACTTTAACAGTATGTGATAATAATAACAAAAAAAAACTAATTCTTGGTGTGACTCCCATAGAAACTAGTCAGGAATCCATTTCCCATGTGCCAGAGATGGGACCCTATGAATCCAGTAAAACGTTAAAACTACAGTATGGAGACACAGAGAGTATACTCACATCACTCCAAGTACCAGTTCTCCAGTATCCACAAGCACGTTGTATACACGTCTCTGTATCCGGTGGTTTAGCAACCTGGTCACAATCAAACTTGTCCGCTACTTGATTAATACTGTTCATACATGTAACATATCTCTGTTTGATTCCCTCACCACAAGATGCCGAACACTGCAACAGTAAGTGTAACACAATATCATTATACATGATAAACCATTATAGCAAAATATACAGCACAACCTCTTTGGAGCAACACACTTTGGGAGCTGCAAATATGGGCCATTGTACAGAGGTTGTTGCTCTACAGAGGTTGAATTTAGTAATGGTAGCCCACTGTAAAACTATAGATGTCAATTACAAGTACTTGGCATGAAAATGCTGTACACAGTATAACTGGTCTCTTGACCCCTAGTGGTAGAGCGTTCACAGCAAGTACGAGTGTATGGGGTTTGTACCATAGATGTGTCATACAAAAGACGAGATAAAATGGTACACTAGACAAATTCTATGTTTGACGTCCAACATAAAATGGGAAAGCAGGCTTTTCTACTCTCATAACCTTGTGGCCATAGACATCTACAGGAATGAGGTGTTGAGGACGATTAAAATAAATTAAGTCAACCTGAAATAAATGAGTACAACTAAACAGAATATAAAGATGAACCTACATGTGTCCATCCTCCTGTGGTCCAGAAATATGTGACAGGAGGTGTTTTCCTCAGAGATCTTTCTGTAGTAGTACTAATGGTGGTTACTGGACATACACCATTGTTGCATTGATCCATCTCAGCTGGTCGTTTTGTGGCGTCACATCGAAAGTCATCCAGTATCTGACCCGAGGATGCCTTACATTTGACAGCACGTATAACAATACCCATATCACAGGTTGTAGAACACTGAAATGTTAACATATATAATCACATACAATAACCAATGAAAAGTTTCACATATATAATCTCATACAATAACCAATGAAAAGTTTTACATATATAATCACATACAATAACCAATGAAAAGTTTCACATATATAATCTCATACAATAACCAATGAAAAGTTTTACATATATAACCACATACATTAACCAATAAAAACAGGTTTCACGTAAGTATCAAACAAACATTAGCCAATGAAAACAGGTTTCACTTAAGTATTAAACAAACATTAGCCAATGAAAACAAGTTTCACATAAGCATTAAACAAACATTAGCCAATGAAAACAGGCTCCACATAAGTATAAAACAACATTAGCGAATGATTGACCAATAATGAAAAATAACAATGAAATATAAGGGAAAGCTGGATTCATTCAGGAATGAGGTGTCGATAGCGATAATAAAAATTGTAAGAACTTGTTTCACAATCAACCTAAAATAAATAAAACTTGATTGGCTCCTTACCTCTCCCCATTTCGCTGTGTCCCAAGAAGGACAACCACCCATGTAGCAATCCCTTTTATTATTGGGCCTTTCTCTATGATTACACTGAGTCTCAATCACTTCTTTCTCATCTATGAAACACCCTAGTTTACCATGCTTGTAGCCTTCACCACAGGTCACAGAGCACTAAAAATAAACATTAAAATTATATATTATTCATATTTAAGTTTTAAAGCAAAGTAGTAAATATTCTATCAGGGGTGGTATTTATCATTCATCTTATTTAAAAGGAGAATAAGGATAGCCAATCCTATTGCCTGCTACTGACCGAGAGTTTAATATGGTGTGATCTGATTGGTTGTCCTTATCCTTAAGACAAGTAAGATCAATAGTGAATACCACCCAGAACTACGTTTAAAATCCTGGACCATGCATATGCAACTGACTTCAAATATATCCACAGAAATTAGTTTTCATCTATAAAACTTAACTTGAAATTGTATATTGAATCACTCTATAATAGTGAAATTGTGTACAAAGCCAGTGGTTTATTCCTTTTCTTGCAAACCCTTACAAAGAGATAAAGGAGTTTCATTGATTCTTGCCTATAGTAACTCAAATCCAGAACAATTCCAAAATTATGTTATATTCTAACATGACCAACGATATCGCGTATATACAGGGCTTGACACTAACACTGGTCCGCTGGTCCCAGACCAGTGAAAATCAAGAAGGACCAGTGAATATTCTGGATAACCAGTAACTGTCCTATTTACAAATTTGGCACTTTTGCCCTGTTGGACCAGTGGCCAAAATAGTTAGTGTCTAGGCCTGATATATACAAAGAACAAACATAGCATTGTAAAAAGTAAAGAACAAACATAGCATTGTAAAAAGTTTGACATACAATGAAATGGCCGTCACATCGTTTTTATGACATCATGCAGGTAAACAAGTAAAGTAAACAACATACTCTCACAAAGTAACACTGGCTCTTTGGATTGTCTGTGTGCAACAGTATTTGATATATAAATGCGTGCTTAAATCATGTAAGAATCGAACTAAACGTCATTCTGACGCTTTGTTATTAACCACTCAGGCCTATGGCCTTTGTAGTTCATTCCAACGCATCAGAACTCAAAACCATTGTATATCAGCTGGTATACTATGATTTTTCTTATTTTATTTCTGAAGTGTAACTGAGTTTAATATACACACCCCGGTCCAACCCTGCAGCTTCCAAACGGGACATGGTTGTGTGTTACAGACTCGCTCCTGAAGCAGATCTTTACTGTTACAATAACTCTCATCCACCTGTTTGCCGTAAGTATCAATACAGACAGCACTACGTTTCTGTGCTCCACTTCCACACGTTGCTGTACACTGAAACACAAAGATACACCATGAAACACAAAGATACACTATGAAACACAAATATACCCAATGAAACACAAAGATAATATTATTCAAGATTAATAACTATGCCTTTGAATGACAAACAGTGATTTATTCAACAATATATCACACATAATTAAAAAAAATCCCAAACAAGGCGGACAATATTAAAGTAAGTGTATATTCTGTTATCTGTATAGAACATCATTGAACGATTTACCCTACCTTGCCCCGATCTCCCTAAGGAACTTAATTTGAGCTAATTCTCATTTCACATATTGTCATTTATCTTTGAAGTAATTTCCATGGGAGGCTTCACTCAAAATTGGCATCACAAAAAACAGACACTTTATTCTGAGTTTTTTGCAGTGAAATGTAAAGATCACGAACTTCTGACGTATTTAAAAATCAGACACTGATTTGACCAAAATCTCGATTAGGCTGAGATTTCCACTTGAGATGTTCCGAAAGATGGGGGGCCAGGTATATGAAGACAATGACGATTACTTACTTCAGTCCAGTCGGAGTATTTCCAGCTTGTTCCCCGACATTTACCATAACAGATGACCTGTTGAGCGGGTCGTGGACCTATATCATCGGACCTCTTCTCACATTGTGATATATTGATGACGGAACTGTCGTAACGTGTAGTCAGTGTACAGGATATAGACTGTTTGGCTATGCCTTGCCCACACTTGTTGGAGCATTCCTCCCTGTTCACTCGCCAACTGTAAATTAACAAATACATTTTTAAAGACATTGTAATACACAAGTTTGAATTTAAGATTTTATTTCATTATTCAAGGGCCATATCTCTACTGTGATCAGTCAAATGGCAACCCTAAACAATTTATTCACAATTATACATTCTAACCAACAGTCCAGACTCATGGTCAAAAGTTTTTTTAAAGTTATAAGTAACAAAAATTCAAAGAAGGTAATTCAAGGGCCATAATTATGCTATTGATTTGAAGCCTAAGTCAATCATGCATAACTATACATGCTATAAACATGTCCATCATGGTAAATTAAACTCACAAAATAGGTTAAAATAGCTAAATTCAAGGGAAATAACTCTTGTTAAATCAATATCCATAAAATAGCTAAATTCAAGGGAAATAACTCTTGTTAAATCAATATCCATAAATAGCTGAATTCAAGGGAAATAACTCTTGTTAAATCAATATCCATAAAATAGCCGAATTCAAGGGAAATAACTCTTGTTAAATCAATATCCATAAATAGCTGAATTCAAGGGAAATAACTCATGTTAATCAATATTCATAACTGGATAATCTCCCTTCTATACTCATTATATGAATAGAATGGGTGATGGGCATCATCGCAAATGACATATCTATGGAGTAAAAGGTTAATTAAACAACTTGAGTAGACTGTACATACTTGACGGTGCAGAATGGGTTACATCGTTCAGCTTCTGTGTATGGTTTCGGCTGGTTCTCACACCGTTGCTCGGATACCAGTGTATTATCATGTTCGCGTACACACCGAATCTTACGATACTTCATGCCTAAAACAGCAAACTCAATATGTGAAAACTGTTATAGCGGAAAACAAGTTATTATCAAAATGAGACATTAAAGCAGTTATAGTTTCTTGTTTTCTCCACTAAAGTTAGTAGAATTTACGTAAGTTTTAATTAAAAGTACAAAATTAAACAGTGGTTTGAATTTGTGACGTTCATTTACTAGACATGGAAACAGATTCCAAAATCAGTATTCAATATTCAAAATGTCATTCGAAAATATTTGAAAATTCGATATTGGTTCCAAATCTTATTTATTTGTTTTCTTCCATAACTTCCAAAACTGAAAACTTTTTTTATTTCCCCATTCTAGATAAAACCAACTTGTTGGATAATAAAATTTGAATATTCGAAAATGAACTTTGGATTTGAGTATTCATCTGGTCTTCGAATATTCGGTTCCATCTCTAATATTTACCAATTAAAATCTACTTACCGTTACAAATACTGTTACAGTCAGTCCATCCTGTGCCTTCTTTCCACACAAATCTTGTATCTAACTCAGATTGTAGGGATACGGTGTATGAGTAGCGGATCTTAGGAGGATTCAAATCTCCAACCGACAATATCTACAAAAACAACAAGGTAGCATGCAATAATATCAGATAATATAAACAGTGATGCAGGGACCCGGAAAACATCCTCCACATTTTACATATCATATCACACTTTATTTGTTCACAAGCATTTTCTGTATGGTGACCAAACATACTTTTCCACATTTCTGATGGTGAAACCACATAATTCGTATTTGTTTGCATTCAAAAAGGCATCATTTAATAATTTGATTTTGAGAGTTTTTTTCAATGAAATGAACTAATCTTTTTATGGACTTGATATTAATATTGTCCAAGTCTTCATTTAATCTTCTATGACAACACCGGACTTGTCCGTGATGACTACTGACATGACAAACGATTTCTCTCAAATGAATGAAGCTGCATCCATGGTTCAGTTGTTAATGTGCTAGTTTGATTCCCCGTCACAGTACACTAGGTCATACCCTTCCATGAAAATTTGACAATAGTCGATTTTCCTCCACATGTGGAGAAGTTCCAGGGTACTGTTTTATCAAAGCACTTACGGAAATAGTTAACTTACGATCAAATTTAAATTCTTTATGATCTGTTTAAAATGATAAAGTGTGGTAAATGGAGTTGTAATACTAATAATGATTTAGTTAATGGACTCATACAAAGCATATCCATCACCAATTTGCAGTTGTGATAGAGTAATTTGAGCGTAACTTTAAGGTTTTCGTAAGTGCTTTGATAAAACAGTACCCAGTTCCTTACAGTGGAAGGGTAAGTTAGAACTGGATAGAGTACAGTCCTGGAAAGCTAGTTAGGTGATTGGATGCTGTATATAACAGAATAATTGTTGAGAAACGGCGTAAAACCAGGATAAACTAACTTTAACAAGAGATGTTTGTAAAACATGTATGCCTCATGGCAACCCAATAGTCAGAACTGATGAAGGTCGCAGTGACTTTGACCTACTGACCTCAAAATCAATAGGGGTCTTCTACTGTTGCTTATCAACCTCCATGTAAAGTTTGCAGATCATAGGTCAAAGCGTTCTTGAGTTATTGAATGGAAACCACTTTATATGACAGGCCGACAGACAGACAGGCATGTGCAAACTTAATACCCTCTCATCAAAGATGGGGGGCAGAATGAATGACTTTGTAACTCACTTGTAACTGAAGATCCTCTCCCAAACGTCCACTGGAGTTAATTCTCTCTTCAATGATTTCCGATCCAGTGTAGAATAGGAAACCTCCTTTAACCTCGATTTTCTGTGGGTACGGACTGATCTGGTAGTGACCATTCAGTAAGTATTCATTACGAGTATTCACCAAAGCTAGATAGTTCTCATCGTCGGATAAATGTCCGTAACCAAGTTGTCGGATATCAATGTTAGAGGCACCAGCAGGTATAACTGTCACAATGCTGTAATCTGAAATAATACATTAGATTTTAGGACATCAGCCTGTTTGAACATTACCTTAATACCTTCCAATGCACTTGACGGTATCAATGTAACAGAAGCACAATCTCTCCTGAATGCCTCTGTACAGCAACAACCTCTCCAGAATGCCTCTGTAAAGCAACAATCTCTCCAGAATGCCTCTGTAAAGCAACAATCTCTCCAGAATGCCTCTGTAAAGCAACAACCTCTCCAGAATGCCTCTGTAAAGCAACAACCTCTCCAGAATGCCTCTGTAAAGCAACAACCTCTCTAGGACAAAACCTTCAAACTTTCTCTAAGCTGACAATTACTATAAATTTAACCTCTGTAGAGTGATAACCTCTAAACAATGACCAATATATGTAGCTCCCAAAGGGTGTTGCTCAACAGAGGTTGTACTATATATTGTTCTGATTGTATAATCTAGGTGTACAGTCAGAACAAATGAGAATTTAGTAAATGATATTGTACTAATTATTCATCAAAAGTGTCTTCTTACAAGGGTTTTTGTACAGTTTGGTAAGGACAAAGAACATAATTGTCCGAGGCGAAGCTGAACACCAAGCGAGGAAATTACTAGTAACATGTTTGTCATTTCATCTTTGATAATTGCATGATGCAGTTTTGAAGACTGACCTTGTTTAGCAGTATTGTAACTTCCAGAGACTGTTTTACATGAAGCATTGTCACCTCCGCAAACGCCACATCGGTCACGTTTCATGTTAGATCCAAGTTTGTTATCACAACCACCACGCTGTAACAGAATATAACATCTACATGACAAAGAGGCCTTTAATTTTTGGGTTTTTTTTATTATTATTATTGTACAAGGTTTAAAGTTGTCATTGAATTGAAATAGAAGAATCAGAGTTTCAGCAGTCCATAGCTGTAGCAACAATTTAGTTGTATGTGGCTAGATATTATGTAAGCGCCTTAATTGAGATATTTCAGGATTTCCACATGAAATATGTACACTCGAGAACAAGTGACCATACTTCTTTTATTCATATGAGATATCAGTACCAAACGACCTCTGCTACAGTGAGCTTAAATGATTTAAGTTGACAGTTCTGAAACAACTTTGTGAATATGAAAGGACCGTTCAAATATACATCCCTGAATTTGACTGTGTGTGTAGTCTTGATTTTAACACTTCCTGCTGGTAGCTTTGGTGATGAGCTATAATGTGTAGCATAATCTACGAACAATAATACCATCTGAGATACATACCCGACATTGTCCATTGACACAAATATCATCACCATCAGGCCGACATTTTGTACCGTCAATCACCTTGGAGTTCAACATGTAGAAATAGGAAGGACTTGAATCAGCTTTACAATAAAGCTTGCACCAATCCTTCTCTGGTACTGAAAACAACAACATTAAACAAGATTGCAATATATGATACAAAGCATCTTGATTGGCTGAATAAGACACACCCCTAAGTATTAGGAGTGTTGATTGGCTGAATAAGACACGCCTCTATGTATTAGGAGTGTTGATTGGTTGGATAAGACACACTTGTAACAATATTTCCATAATTTTGTGAATCATCAGTGTAATCTTAATGAAATATATGTAATTATGATAGCGTAATGTGCTAATTGATTTAATATATATTCATTAACAAAGACATGGGCTGTATGATATGAAATGTCCAATTTATTAAATTATTATGTAATTAATATTAAGTAATAATAGCATTGTGTGGTAGAATTCAATCTAGTGTGTTGTACATACTGCCATCATATTTTGGAATCCATTTGGAGCCTGTTGGTATGGTATATTGTCCTGTCTGACTTCTGTACTCGGCACATTGTTGTATACGAAAATCCTCAGTGTCTTCTGGACAAGGCTGTAACATAGCATATCATTACTGGACAAGGCTGTAACATAGCATATATTATTATATATCATTTATTTGTTTGTCTGATTTTATAATGATTAGCTCCATTCAGTCATGTATACAACAGTTAGTCCAACGTAGTATCGAGTCTGGATTACTTGGGGATGACAAGCAAGTACTCTATCCACTTTCTAAAGATAGGAAACAAACTGACAAAATTTAAGAATATGGCCAAGTAAAAGTGTCCTTATTCTTATTAATTTTAGGAACTTTGAATTACCCAGTTATATCAAAGCCCAGTGGAATGGAAAGTAAATAAATCGATTTACTATAAAATCTAAGTGTAACACACTTTATAACATGTTTTAATGTGATATTGTTTGATCACCTCTAAAACTAAACTTCATACATGGCTTGATTGAGCTGACAGGTACTGGATGAGCTAATAAGCTGATGAGCTGATACATTTCGCACAGTAATTTTTATACCCGCTTTAAACAAGCAGTATTATCATCTTTTAATAAGTCAGTAAACATTTTCAATCAAAGGGAAGTAATTCCGTAACAGTCATGTGTCACTTGTTTTGGATTTTTTAACTATGTTTCAAATACCTTAACATTACAATGTCTGTACTTGACTCGTTTCCCTGTGCAGTAACGACCTCCTCCGCTAGGCCTGAAAATTTAAATGAATACAATAATAATGTGTCCGTGATAAGCAGTTAATACTCATACAGGTCAAACAGGGATACACTGGTCAAACAGGGATAAACTGGTCAAGCAGGGATACACTGGTCAAACAGGGATACACTGGATGAACAAGGGACACTCATTATGTTTTACACAATCAATCATCAGCTGTGGTTGCAATTTTCACCAGAAAAAGGACAATTCAATTTCATTCAGTTTGATACTTTACTCCACACACCTTACACTTACTCCATAGAGATGAGCTAGAATGTGTACACATTTGCAGCTTTTTTGGACAAATATCAAGAATGATCTCCCTTGATGAGAAGTCTTGTTAAGTCCATTTCCGTAATTGGATTGTCTCCCCTCCATACCCCATATTGTAAAACAATTGATGATGGACATTGGTTATTGAAATTAATTTACTAACCAGTATAGATAAAATTATTTTATTTTAAAAGTTAAGTTACCAATTTTCGAGGGCTGCTTTCAGCAGTTCAGCCACCCTTTGACATTTCAATTTCCCCTAATCATTGGGCTACCTATGGAAACCTGCCTTCGAGTCTCACTGAGGAGAATATTTCTCTCCTGGTGTGTGTGCAGCCAACATCAATCTGCAGCGCCCAGGATGATCAAACATGTCCAGACACAGCCCTCACATGTACCAATTCACACCTTGGTCGATTTGAGCATGTGGGTTACTTTTGCTTGGAGAAATTAAGCAGTGGGCCAGACGGAGGTTGAACCCGGGATCTCTTGATCCCGAAGTGCGCCCCCTACCTCTAGGCCACTGCTTTCCACGTACTACATGTACATTGATATATTTGACAACTTACACTGGATCGGTACATTCTCTGTACGCCTTCTTGATACCTCCACCACACGTGCGAGAACATTTCTGATATGGCTGCCATTTGCTCCAACCCCCCTTTACTTTGCGTTCATGTTTGGCTTTAACACATTGACCTTTGATACACCACTGTAATAGTTATATAGAATGTTAAAACACAAATTTATTGTCCGAACATAGAGTCATACTCATCTGATTCTTATTGTTTGTTTGTTTATTTGGGTTAAAGGACGTATCTCGACAAGTTTTCAGTTGTATATACAGTGGCCGATTCAAAGAACCAATTTTGCTGGACTGTATTCTACCGGTACTAACTTACAGATGTACCCTTCTGTAAGGACCTAGCACCTATTTCACATGTGAAGAATACTTCCGTAAGGACCTAGCATCTATTCCACATGTGGAGGATAATCTACATTGCCGTCAAATTTTCATGAAAGGATACAAGCTGCTGTTACCAGGAATCGAACCAGGATCGCCGGGGATTTCAACTGTTATGTACATATTTATAATATATTCATTAAGTTCACCACATAAATGTCCATTAAAACTTCCTGCATCATTTAGTGAATATTACGACAATATATAATCTTGAAAGATACAACATACATGTACATGTTTATGAGTAGTTGATGAGTCATATAATAGCAAGGTGTAGGTACAATTTATATGATATGTTTTGTAAGAAGAATGATTTAACAGTAACTTTATAGTAACCTACTTTTCCAACATCACAATCCGTTCCATCAGCCATTGGCATATGCTGAGTCATACATCCTGCACTTAGATTCGTTGTACACCATAAGTTTTGGCACAAATGCTACAATAAAATCATGCAAACTATCAAGTTTGGTCATATACAGTTTCTCAATTCTCAATTGTCAACAAAGTTACTAATATGACACTCATCATATTTCTAATGCCTGTAAAAATTTTTTATTTCAATTCCAAAATAATACAGGTGGACTAAGCAGGTGTGTCAGCATTAACATCTTCAGTGATCACCTTATACTATCACAGTAACTTCACAATGTGAGGTCCTATAGCATGTGAGATATAAGATTCATTAATTCACAAACATTACAACATTTAGTCCACTTTGGGACACAATTAGGATATTATTATACTTTCTCAAGTGAGATTTTGCGATCTATAGATGTGGGTGAGATGTCTTGAATTAAATTTCCTTTTTTCAAAACCAAAAAGCAGACAAAACAGACAATGTCACTGTTTACACAATATTGATGAAATAGGAAAGGCATAATGATAATAATAACGCTGTTTACAAAATATTGTTTATAATGGAAAGGCAAACAATACTAACTTGAAAAGTACAATGGGTAAAGCCTTTTCCAAAGATGAGTTCACATTGCTTGTGGACATTATAGTGAGATCCAGCCTTCTGTTTCTGTAAGCGAATGATTTGTCTACGATATTTTTTGCCAGGCGGTTTATTCAGTAAACAACGACCATGCCCACCACTGAAAGTCATACAACAAGTTACAATAATATAAATCAATTAATCAGGTCAGTCACTTGTTTACATAACATTGTGAACATAAACATTGCAATTTCTCTAATAAATGTCTTATTTTTTATAGATATTATTTGTATTAGTTTGTGGCTTAGTGAATAAGGCATTGGTTTTCACTGCCCTTTTCTCTAATTAAGATGCTTAAAACAATAAAAATACAATACTATGATATTGCAATGTTTGTTTACAAGTCACAGACCTGAATAAACAGACTGTATATACAGTAATATCAACAAGCCCGCCGTCTGCTGTATGTTGCTTTTCTGTATACACAGACATTTTTCAATGATTTGAACTGGTGACCAAGTTTTCGAAGCAAGGTTGAATTAACCTAAATCACAAACACACACACCAGGTACAAAAAGTCACCCCTCAAGCATAAACAAGATCTGTTTTATTTATGTTACCTGGTGACCTAATTTTAACCCCAGGTGACCCTGTTTCAACTCTGACCAATATTTCACTGTACCAATCATCTTTAAGAATTAGTCAAACTGTGATATAGTGTGAACAGTTTTTTATTATTTGACCAGGCAACTTTTTTTGATTACACAAAACTTTAATATTTATTTTGCTAATGCAATTCTATAATACAAATGTAGATATACAAACTTAATATACAATGTGCATGCACAATCACATAAAAATGTGCAATGTAAATATTTGAGGCAATCAATACAGAATGGTAACAATGCGCAAACATCCCTGCGTTCAAGTAAGAATTACATGATGCACGTTTTATACCAGGTACGTAACAGGTATGAAACATGCATAACGTTATCCTTCATTGAACGCAGGGCAGATATACATGTACATTCACTTACTCTAGAAATTTGGTTAGAAGTCTGGAGCTACATTCGGACCACGACCAGGGATCAGTTTTCTCATCTATCGTAGGGGACATAATATGGGTCCGAGCATTTGGATCTCGATCATATATCGGTCGGCGACATCGATTGTCATCATCATGAGGTAAATTAAACCTGCAAGAGAAAAACAAGCTAGAATTATGTCATAAGCTCCCTGAAATATATCAAAATTGATTCAGACAGACAAATTAACAACCAGGGGTGGTATTTTTGACTTAAGAATAAGGACAACCAATCAGATCACACCATATTAAACTCTTGGTCTGTAACAGGCGATATGATTGGCTATCCTTATTTACCACTTAAATAAGATCAATATTGGATACCACCCCAGAACTAGACAGAATATGTAGCTCCTTTTCGCATAATACCTTCTTATCTGTTTTGGTTTAACATTACTATTTTTGGTTGAACTAAATATTTTCAGCCTTTGTTAATAAAAATCCAAACCTACAGGTACTATGTGGAATGACCTTGAACTACCAGACGATTCATCTAACTTGATGCAATCCAAATAGTTCATACTATAATCATACAATATTTAAATGAACATGTTTAAAAGCTATGTATACTTACACATGACCAAGTTCATGAGCAATAGTATATGATGCACTAATACCATTATCTTCAACAATAGAACAACTTCTTTTAGGATCACACATGGTACCAATCTCAGCCAGACCTGAAATAATAATAAAACATATGATAAGAGTGTCTGCCAAAACCAGTGGTTCCCCTACCTAGCTGTGCCGCCACCAGAGTGGAACCAGTGATTCCCCAGTAGAATGTGCCTCCATCAGAGTGGAACAGTGGGTTCCCCCACCCGAATTTGACGCCATCAGAGTGGAACCAGTGGTTCCCCCACCAGAATGTGTCGCCATCAGAGTGGAACCAGTGGTTCCCCCACCAGAATGTGCCGCCATCAGAGTGGAACCAGTGGTTCCCTACCCAAATGTGCAACAAACAGAGTGGAACCAGTGGTTCCCCCACTAGACTGTACCGCCATCAGTGTGGAACCAGTGGTCCCCCACCAAAATGTGTCGCCATCAGAGTGGAACCAGTGGTTCCCCCACCAGAATTTGCAACCATCAGAGTGGAACCAGTGGTTCCCCCACCAGAATGTGCAACCATCAGAGTGGAACCAGTGGTTCCCTACCCAAATGTGCAACCAACAGAGTGGAACCAGTGGTTCCCCCACTAGACTGTACCGCCATCAGAGAGGAACCAGTGGTTCTACCACCAGAATGTGCCGCCATCCGAGTGGAACAGTGGGTTCCCCCACTAGAAGTGCTCCAATCAACAAGTGAGAGCATATTTTGTAAATTAGAACAAAGTGGTGTTGTGGAGATTTTTTAAACTATGAAAATTAACATAATTACATGAAAGCTGCACAAGTCATCTCAATACAGACAAGGTTTTCTAATCTGTAGTGTGCAGCTACCATGTATTAACGATATTTATTTTGACAGGTTAAAAACTGCACTAGTAATTAAGCATGAATACAATGTAATCAACTATGAAGACTTTGAAACATCTTCCCAGACACAACATATGATGTACTTTTAGAGGTTAATGATTTGACCTAGTTATAAGAAACCTGCATGACGTACTTATCTCGTCGGTGAATTGTTCACGTCATATACTGGTAGATTACAAGCTTAATTATTTTGGCTAATCTCTTAGCGGCAATAAAAAAAATTATATGCCAATAAAAAAACAAGAAATTTGTCAGTATTGTGCGGAGATTTGTGGTAGGTAGGTCGTAATTTTCTGTGCTGGATACCGCCATAAAGTCAGCACTTTGTACAAACTCCGAGCAATAAGGTTACAATATACTCAGCCTTCTATCAAACAAACAAACAACTCAGCTTCCATCAAACAAGAAACTTCACAGCTTTCTGATTACATACACAACAATAGCATTGTTTGTTTACTACAGCAACCTACACCAGCATGTTTACCCTATACTCAGTAAACCCATATTGATTCATCAAATCTATCTCCATACACAGATATTGCAGACGCATTTTCACAGATTTCCATGCAGTTGCATCATTGGTGAAATTTGCCACATATGTTAAAATAACGAACATGCAGATAATACATAAAACAACTTTTCTGTTTATTGTTTCAGTTATATTATATGCAGTGGCCGACTCAATAACGCAGCTTTTGTTTGACTGCATCCTATCCAGGTAACTAACTAGCCCTTCCAATTGAGCTGCAGCAACTTCTCTATCACATGTCTGGAGGAAAATCAATCTTGGAAGGGTACCCAGGCTACATGTGACCATGTTCAACCATGGTTCAGCAAAGCATTCCAGGTTTGACCATGGTTGAACCAGAAATGATGACATTTTGACATGATTGACTTTGGTCAAACCATGGTAGAAAAAAACCAACATGACTGCTTATAATGACCGGGAATTGAACGCGGATGCACTAACCACTGGACCACAGCCGCGACTCAGTATTATGTAAGTAAAGAATAAGGGGCTATGGAGTAACAGGGTTATGTAGTTAAACCAGTAGAATGACAAAAAGAAACAAGATGGCCGCCTTTTACACCTTCTTCTTCAATATCATACAAACCATTACTATCAATCATATTGAACTATGAAAGATGAAACAATTTATTTATGCCCGAGTTCTCACTCCTTGATCTTACCCAAAACAAAATAAATATGCCGACTTATGATACATCCTTCATTTTATAGTACAACTTTATGTACAAACAAACAATAGAAGGGGAGCGGTATTATTACCGGCTTTAATCAACATACCTATCATTACCTATACAAAGGGTACGCACGTACAGTAAACATGCACGTATATCTCGTACCTGAATTTACGTAGAATCTATGAAATGACGTATTTTGTATGAAAGTCAAGAGTTATGAAAAAGATTAACTAATAAATACTGCAGATAAAATTGAAAGCAGTTCACAGCAGGGGTATAATAAAACAATTGTTGATGGCATTCATGGTGGAAAAATAATCCTAACAAATAAAATGTAACAAGACAGGCCAAGATGATTTTACGTCAGACTGACTGGGATCAAACTTGTCTTGGATGATAAGAATTGATCATGTGATACAGATATTGTAATTGTTTCACTGTGTTTACTGCTCTTTTCAAAATAATTCATTCATATAGGCAGTATGTTGACCGAACCAGTTTTCCAGTCAGATGACCTAACCAGTTTCCCAGGAATTCCTTACTCACTGCTCTTCTGCAAGCAACATGCAGTTAGTGACAACTCCCCCACATGCGGAGGACATGACCATAGTCAATATCACAGAAGAACACTCCTCCACATGTGGAGAACATGACCATAGCCAATATCACAGAAAAACACTTCTCCACATGCGGAGGACATGACCATAGTCAATATCACAGAAGAACACTCCTCCACAAGTGGAGAACATGACCATAGCCAATGTCACAAAAGAACAAATTAACCTCTCGGACCCAGTATTTGAACCCCGGATCCAGTATTTGAACCCAGAATCGCTAATGGGTGACAAGTGACAATCCTGTATCCACTAATTGGGTGGGCTTATCAGCATTATAGGTAAAAGTCAGAATCATGATATATGTCTAAAGATAAATAGAAAGCTGTTAAAGCATTGTCTAATAGTGTATTTAACTTTCATAGGAATGTTAGACAATCAAAGCAAGGTGTTGAGAGAAATTAAAACAAGTTGTAAATAAGTTGTAAAACTTTGACCTAATATAGGCCAATATAAATCAGTCAACAACACTTACAGTAATATACAGCCCGCATTGTTTTCACACAATCGTAATAAACAGCAATAAAAGACAGCTGTATAGTGGACGAGCACTAAATACGGCCAATCTGACCAGCACTTTGTATAACTGAGTATAACCTCAAGTACCATAGGGTACTCCCATAAATCAAGTTGGTTGATAAGCTTGAATATATCATAAATAATGGATAATTTCAATGAAAACCTTTCTATTCATCAGTATGTTTATTACTTTATCATTTGATAACTGTGAAATGGTTAGGATGAAAGCATCATGAGATCTTATATGTCAAATAAAGCCGTACAATACATCTTCTCTTATAACATAGTTAGTATCATATATTTTACATTTCATATATTTCATCCCTAACTTTATCATTAACACTGCAATTTGAAGCTTTTATATTGTTGTCTCTAATTCAAACAGTTAAAACATTTCAGTATTTAATTTCAAAAGACTTTAGGAACTTTCAGTGGTCAAAGGGACACAACTCCGTAGTGGCTGGACAATATAGTAGGTTATCTAACCTTACCAATGAGTATGCACACCAGTCGGCATGACCTATGGTCGTTAGAGCACTGTTACTCTTATTATTTGCTTAGCCATGAACTCAATGCTAGCTAACAGAATATATAAATACTGTACATTTTACAATTGTGATAAATTGGTTAAATTGACGATGCAACTTAGTGTATTGTAAGCTGTAGGTGAAAAATAGGGGTGACTATTGAGTCCAATTTTGACTATTGCAATACTATTGCTGAAAGTACTATTGCGATACTATTGTATTGATGGAAACTATTGCGATACTATTGCAATAGTTATTGCCAAGATTTGAAAACCAGAGATTAATTTGTAAATGCAAATTTGCACAGTGTAAGATATCACTTTGTTGTACAACATACAAATCTACTATTTGTGGAAATGATTTAAAAAATATTTTACTGAAATAGATTAATAAAATTAAGGCGATATTGGTCCATTGTGGCCGTTTTGATGCGTGTGGTTATTTACCATGAGTTTTTTTAAACGAAAATGGAAGTTGTTTTAAATTAATAATAAACTTTATTTATTAAAAGGAAACTATCGTAACTATCGATAGTTGAGCTAACTATAGGCGATAGTTATTGGATCGAGACTTTTCCTATCGATCCATACTATCGGGACACTCGGAATCGCAATGCATCGATATTTCGATGCATCGGCCCACCCCTAGTGAAAAATATTATAAAACAACATTACGTCCCTTTGGCGCAACAAGGTTGTATCTCACTATACAGTATATAGTAAGATACAACCTTGTTGCGCCAAAGGGACGAAATTTAACTGTTAAATTTCGTCAATTTATAGGACAAATAAGTTAATGCAAAAAAATACAACGAAAGCATGACACTTGTTCATTTCTGATCTAAAACATATAATCAAGGTAAGTTAATCGGTTACATTTAAGTAACAATGAAACTTGGATCATGTAAACTATTGTTGGCTGATTCAGCATCACATGTGCCGGGTTGTATGTCACCTACAAAACACAGTATATATGTTGATTACTTCCTGTTTAAGGCTGTCAGCATATGGTTACTTCCTTATTTGATATCTGCATCTGATAATGCAAAAACAATTGTCCCCTTTATCATTAATTTTTTTTAAGATACAGAAATTATCAATATCATATTATACCGGTACTAGACAAAACAGCTGACCCACTAATTATTGAAAAGTAATGGATAGTTATTGACAGACTTTATTACTTTCAGTTTTTTTCGAAGTTTTCAAAGGCTTTAAGTGTTTATGTTTATTTCAATGACTTTTTCAACCCTTGTTCAGCCATGTACAGGCAGACAGTTGACAAAAATTCAAAATTTCTGAAATTATTGAACAGTCTTATTATTGTCCGTATATAGTTGTTTCTTTTAGATATAGTCTGTATCATTTGACACGACTCTCGACCTTGTATTAGCATAATTTAACAGCTGATATATTGTCTATATTAATAATCCCGGATGTATGTTTTCATAAGCAGAAAGTATCACAAAAGACGCTCGAGATGTAATACCAACACAAATTATATGACCAATATTGCACAATTTGCTCGCGGAAATTTATATATTGAACACAGGAACCTTGAAATATGTTAATGCATAAAAGTCAGGATCATGTTAAATTCTCTAAGCTATACACAGAGATATTTTGTTATAGTTCAATTTTGAACTCTGAGCCATGACCTATCGGACTAGTCCATTTTGGCGGGTAGACGATAGTTTATTACGTTCGCATGTCATTCTTTAATAATGTGATTCTTACATATATCTCTTTGTTATCGTATAACAGTTTAGTGCAGTCGGCAACGTTCAGGATTTCTAACCCGAAGTTTGGTGGTTCAAATTCCCAATTCCCTCATATTTTTAATTCATTATTTTATGTTATTCAAAGAGTATATAAACTAAAGTTTCTTTTTTGAATTAATCCATGAAAATGTGTTGAACCAATTTATTTTTCATTTTCACTTATAGCGATCGTTTCCATATTCCGAGTTTACTGACAACCTGTATTACGTTGATTAGCCGTCATAACATTCTACAATACACATGCAAAGATCGAAAAAATATTTTGAAGTTTGTAACAAATATGGCTTATCACATACTGTTATAACATGGATATTGCAAGTTATGTGCATTTATAAATTAAAAAATGTGTAAATATAAATTAAAAAAAAGAAAAATATATTTTATTTTGGTGAGATTTGAACTTGCCCTGGTCAGACAAAAGTTATTTTACAATGTATCAAGCGCTATACCGTCACGACCATTCAGACACACGGAATAGTAGCCCTTAATTATATTACTTATCTTTTCCATTATACCTATACCAACCTATATCGATTAATGGTTAAAACCTTAAAAGTGCAGTCATGGCTCAATGCTCGAAATCGAACTATAATGTTTAAATGAATCACAAATGGGTTGGCAGTTTTGACTAGTACGGTACTATTATATATGCGAATGTAATTAAACTGCATACAGTTTGATACCGTGTGAAATATCACTTACAGCCTGCTCTGATTGTTTCATGTTATGAATTAATTCAGAAACATCGGCAATATGAATGCTACACAATCGGAACTACTTTTAGAACTGACCAGTGATCTGGCACAGGATTTACTTCCGGACACAATATTTGTTGGTATGGAAGCAGTGGTCGGCTTTCTCGCTAATGCGCTTGTGGTCTACATGTTTGTGTTTCACCACGAATCGTCAAACTATCGCACGTTTGTTCTCTTTCTAGCGTTCATAGATTTTGTTTGTACAATGACAACTATGCCGGGAGAAATTATCGGACATCGATTCTGGTACACATACCCGAGCAAATATATCTGTAAAACTAAAGTGTTCTTCAACCTATTCACCCTGTCGGCTGAAACATTTTGTTTGCTTCTGATTTCAATAGAAAGAAAACGTCTTGTCCTGTCAGAGGAGCTGAGGATGGGCCGGAAACAAGCGTTGCGTTATTGTCTGCTAGCCTATCTGATTGCTGCGGTTCTAGCGTCTCCAGCCCCTGTGTGCTGGGGTCTGAGATCATATACAATGACGTATAAAAATAACAGTATCAATGTTACCATTTGTGAGAAGGATGAAGCTTACGAGGACACGATGTTTACAGAGTTATACCAGATTAGCGTAGGGATCATCCTAACACTTCTTCTCTTCATCACCATCTACCAGTATGTGAATATTACCAAAGTCCTTCGAATACTTCCCGCAGATAACGAAACAGTACCAATAATACGACGAGAGACAAAAATATTCATTTTTATAACTGGAGCATTCTTCCTTACCACAATTCTATATTTTGCTATGATTAGCATACTTGGAAGTTCAAGAAATACAGTGGACAGATTATCAAACAAACAGAAAGTTACATTTTTCTTTTTTCTCCGAATTTATTTCATTCATCATGCGATGAATCCATTTATCTACGGACTGAGCAACACAGAGATAAGGTATCGTATAAAGAACTATCTATGTATGTCGTGTCATTCTTCGGATGAATATTTAGAAATTGAGTAACTGTGAACACCAATCAAAATATTTGTATTCTGTGGGTATCATTATAATAGATTCAGAGAATGTGTAACTTAATTATGTGTTAATGGTCAGTTGACGTCACAGACATGTATGTTGCAGTTGTATAAAACATTGTGATAATTATCAATGGAACACCTCAGCCATTCATGGGAACACCTCAGCCATTCATGGGATCACCTCGGCAATTCACCACCATGACCTTTTATGGGATCGCCTTGGCCATTCACGGGACCTGACCTCAGCCATTCACAGAATCTGACCTTGAATGGTTGCGTCTGGAACAAATACTACTTTGGTTCAAGAGAGATTGTTGCTCAATGGAGGGCCAGTTTGGAGAGGTCGCACAGTGATATATACTTAGAGCTGCATAAATCGTCCTCAAGAAGTGATGCTCTATCTATATACCAAGTGATGCTCTATTTATATACCAAGTGATGCTCTATTTATATACCAAGTAATGCTCTATTTATATACCAAGTGATGCTCTATTTATATACCAAGTGATGCTCTATTTATATACCAAGTGATGCTCTATCTATATACCAAGTGATGCTCTATCTATATACCAAGTGATGCTCTATCTATATACCAAGTGATGCTCTATTTATATACCAAGTGATGCTCTATCTATATACCAAGTGATGCTCTATTTATATACCAAGTGATGCTCTATCTATATACCAAGTGATGCTCTATTTATATACCAAGTGATGCTCTATCTATATACCATACCAAGTGATGCTCTATCTATATACCAAGTGATGCTCTATCTATATACCAAGTGATGCTCTATCTATATACCAAGTGATGCTCTATTTATATACCAAGTGATGCTCTATCTATATACCAAGTGATGCTCTATCTATATACCAAGTGATGCTCTATCTATATACCAAGTGATGCTCTATCTATATACCAAGTGATGCTCTATTTATATACCAAGTGATGCTCTATCTATATACCAAGTGATGCTCTTTTTATATACCAAGTGATGCTCTATTTATATACCAAGTGATGCTCTATCTATATACCAAGTGATGCTCTATTTATATACCAAGTGATGCTCTATTTATATACCAGAGTACTTTTACTTTTCACCAACTTTTTACCATTTTCCAAAACATTCCAATGTCAAAGAAGGTGCAAAACTTTGGGCACTCAGCAACAGTCAGTATACAGCGCAACATCAAACTTGATTGTTTTATAGCATTAAGAAGTAGGAAAAAACATACTCCATCAAATTCCTCGTTTTATTGCATTTTGCATCAAACTGCATCATGGGATGGTCCAGATAACGAACCAAATTGTATTATTTGATTTGTATGTTGACATATACATACACCTTTCTGGCTTCCAAATCTTCAAATCTACTTATACAATTCAAAGTGCCACAACGCATGGTGGGAATTTCAGCAATCATTGCAATGTCGTAGCATTAACTGTTATACTAAATATGAACATTGATATGTTTTACAGGGCATCCAAGAAAGTAATTAACCATTATTCAGACATGCTGTAGTAATAAAGTTGATATCTATCCAATAGTTCCATTTCCATAACAACACGGTTTTTGTCAGAATCAAAGATATAAGATATGGAAACTATCTTCCTAATGTTCCCTAGAAACCACATTTAGTACGGAGAATCTGACACGAATCTTGACCTTTCATTAGCATAATTCAACAGCTGACTTATTGTTTATATTTGTAATCCCGGTTGTATGTTGTCATAAGCGGGACGTATCAAGAAGATGCTTGATGTGTAATAACAACACAAATCTGAAGGACCGATATTGCACAATTCACTCCTGGAAATTTGTATATTCAAAGCAAGAACCTTGTAATATATTCATGCATAAAGGTCAGGATCATCTCAAATTCTCCGTGCTATACAACGTTTCATTATAAAACATAGCTTGCAAACTTTAGGAGTTTAGCATCCAGATTTGTTCGAGGTAGATGGACAGACAGACAAATGCATGAAGGGTAAAGCTTATGTCATTTCTGGTACAACTTGTAGGGAGATTATTAGTTTGTATTGTATAATTTATTCTAAAAATATAAAGTATCAATAAATGGATATAAAACTAAAACTTACCTAATGTATCACATTTGGTTGGTGCACGGCAAATATCTAGTCTGAAATATACAAAAAAAACTGTAAGGACAGTGCAACGTAACTCAACACTCGAAAGTATGTGTCAGGACCGACAGAAACAAAAGACAGTGAGCGAACATTCACAATAAGTGGGCAATAAAAAATCAAGGGGAGTAACTCTAGCAATTTTTATATAGGGAAACTTTAAATATAACAAGGGGAGTAACTCTAGCATTTTTTTACATTGGGAAGCTTAAGTTTACAAAAAAGCTATTTTATTTAGCATTCAAGTCTGTATTGGTAATACTGGTTTAAGAATGAAACTAAGAATGGAACAATTTGTTTTTTCTTTAATGTTTTAGTGTGTCTCCGTAGCTCAGTGGTTAGTGTGCTTGCCATCTAATCTGGCGAACAGGGTTCAAATACGGGTGGAGACACTCATATGCCTGCCATATTTCAGCAGAAAGCTGACTGGCAAACATAGGCTATACTCGCATTTTCAAGATAACTGTAAACATTGATGTCATATCACAAGTCTGGAGTTATTTTGAACAGATGTCTTATTAAGATATTACAGAATGCCTCAATTCACTTTCTCCCTAATTTTGTAAATTTGCTTGTAATTTGATAATTTTTACAGAGTTCTATTCACATGCTAAAAGCATTAATTTTTTCAAAGCTTATTCTGTTCTACTAACACATATATTGGGAAGCTTGGCAGCTTCCATACTTATATACAAAGAATGTATGTGACCTATATTATATATTAAGGAGTTTTTTTCCATTTCCCAAACATTCTGATCTAATTTCCATACTGACAATGTATTAAATAACACTTTTTATAAAACACAAACACCAGAGAGCCATGAGGGGGGCATGATATGCCTATCTGGCTTCCTTCTCAGACACATTCTCTGTATGTTTCACAATCTCTCCAGAGCAATCACCTGTGAATCACGGCACATATTGACCGTTGTTCTGAGGTTGTTGCTTCAGAAAGGTTAAATTGGAGTTCAAGAGAGGGCTGATCTGGAGAGGTTGTTGTTAATGAGAGGGATGGTCTGAAGAGGCCATAATTCAAGAGAGGGCTGACCTAGAGAGGTCATAATTCAAGAGAGGGCTGACCTAGAGAGGTCATAATTTAAGAGAGGGCTGACCTAGATAGGTCATAATTCAAGAGAGGACTGATCTAGAGAGGTCATAATTTAAAAGAGGGCTGATCTGGAGAGGTTATGATTTAAAAGATGGCTGATCTGGAGAGGTTATTGTTTAAGAGAGATTATTGCTAAAGGATGAACAGCTTTGGAGGGCTGTCTTGTATTTGTTTAGAAAAAATTACAAGTAACTTCAGAGTTATCTGAACTGTAATACTACAAATCTATTAATGGGACCCCCTTAAAAGTAAATAAGTCAATTTTGCCGAAATCAAGCAGAGAACGAGTGCACTAGAAGGTAGGTCCCCAGGACAGAAGAAGTTCACTAGAAGGTGGGTCTCCAGGATGGAATAGAAGCCAGGAGATTCCAACTATTTCAATAATGTGACAAACTGTCATGCAAAGGTCTCAAATAAATCATCACAATAATTGCAAGAATGAATACAAGTAGCATTTGGTCTCACAATGGGCATGATTAATGTGATAATAACACATGCCTTTGATAGATCTAAAACACAAGGCCGGCTATAATGAGAAACACACGAATGTCTGGTTCTTAAAGCTCAACTTAATCTATGAACTTTACTTCACCAGATAGTATAGTAACATCTACATTTACGATGTTACAATTGACCATCCACAACCCTACCTAATCAGTTAAATTGATTGAACTGAACTATTTGTTACCCCCCACCCAAATCAGCTATTGAAAGAACTATTTAACTTATTACCGAATATCCATCAATACCATAATTTATAATTAAAGAATATTAGAACACCACAGGTGAGATTTAATTGTTTCCGATTGCAATATCTGGCGCAAGCCCAAAGCCACATTATAACTAACACGGTTACAATGACAAACTGGGGTGGACAAGAACAAAGGACTTGTCAATTACTAAAGTTATCAGTTCATCAGAGTCTGACAGATCAAACGTCGACCATATTTGAAGTATTGGCACTCCAAGGTGTAACGTTGCCTAATATCTACGTATTGACAATTTCAAGCTGGCAATGGCTTGTAGATAAACATCAGAATGAACAAATATCTATGTAATATCGCCTTATCCTTTACTTCAATTAACTTCATACCATACTAACTGACTAATTATTTTGACATAAAAGAACCTTTGGTTATAAGATAGGCAACTGGGAGTGTATCATAGTACTAAGCTCTACCATGGACCGATCAAATTATTTTCATTCACATACATATAATTACAGTCTTCAAATCTTTCATTCTCACGACTGCAGCATTACATACATGAAGCTTGTGACGAAAGTCTAAGTGTAAAAAGCGACACCACTTTTGCTCGACCATTTTAGGTCTTTCAGTGTATTAACAACTCCTTGGACATAATACCAAAACCTATAATCTTTGACATTTAAAAACCTATAATCTTTGACATTAAAAAATCAAATTCTATAATCTTTGACGTTAAAAAACCAAAACCTATAATCTTTGACATTTAAAAACCAAAACCTATAATCTTTGACATTAAAAACCAAAACGTATAAGATCAAGTAATTAAACAATGTATGTAAGTTTAGCACGGTCCTATTTTTGTTCAAATTCAAGTCTCTTTGATCATTATCCTCATTCAGAACAAACATCTTTATTCTTTCATTTGGAAACTCATTAAGAGATACAAGTAAATAAAAGCCATACCTGTCTGTATAAGAGAGCAGGTTGTCAGTTCATTACGGGCCTGCAAAACACCTAGTGCCAAAACTGCTTTCATAGCAGAACTGCAGACAGCATTTTTTAAAAACCTCACGTAATAAATTGAATTAACACAACAAATGATCCCATTCCTACCACACAAGGTTTCAGAATGACGTTTTTCTACAGTAAATTGCATGAAAATAGGATGTTCTGCTTCAACTGTCTGCCAAGTCTAAACGGAAGTTAAAGAGACTTTAAAAATGTCAGATAGTGGTACTTTCGCTGCACCAAATGTTTTATATAATACTATTTATCCTCAATGAGCCAATTTAACAGAAATATGTGCTGAGTTCAATATTTCTTCTGACAAGAAAAAATGTCGGATCCTGTAAATTTCAGGAGATTATTGAAAATTGCTTGTGTGGGTCGGTGCAAAATGCATTTTTCCATCTTAGCTGTCAATGACCTTAAAGCACTGGAGCTATAGACGCAGCAGAGTAGTCTGTTCTTGTTTAGTTTTAATTTATAGGGACTGGTGGCAGCCTCAAAACTTTTTGAATATCCCTCATATGCACAGCAGAGTAATCTACACTTGTTTAGTTTTATTTTATAGGGACTGGTGGCAGTCTGCAAACTTTGTGAATACCCCTCATATGTACAGCAGAGCAGTCTGCACTTGTTTCGTTTTATTTTATAGGGACTGGTGGCAGCCTCCAAACTTTGTGAATTCCCCTCATACGGAATAATATGCACATGTCTCCGGAAATATTAGCCCTAACATTAATTGTTTATACTGTATGGTTTCAGTAATTGTTTATAGCACAGGTAGTAATACATAAAATCAAACATTGTTGGTTTCAGAAATAAAGCGGACTGGAAATATCAGGGCAGAGTAAATTTTCACATACATCAATAGTTTGTAAGCATACTGAAGGTACACCACTTTCCCAAACTCTTTCAGCAAGCCATCAAAGCATACAAAGTGAATTCCAAGACCAATAAACCAAAGTGGAGGGCAAAATGTTAATTAACTTGTTTCCAAGAAGAAAATATAAATGTCATAACTGAGTAAATTATTGAGTAACCCATTCTCAGACTTGTCCGTAGCTACAGTTACAAATCAATGTAACCGAAATATAACTGGCAATATATCTCCTACATGAAATTTGTGGCTTTTCTGAAATTTGCTGCTTTTGTTTTGGCATGAAACAGAGCATAGCCAACCTGTGAGAATTTACAGACATAAGAAAAACACTAGAACAGGATATGCTGTACACCACAAATCAACCAACTAAAAGTACATCTAACATGCATCCTGCAAAGTCTCATTGACCACATTTCTACAAAGGTTTGTGGTCTGTGGGTTGTTTCTCTTTTGTGTGTGTGTGTGTTCCTTTTTGTGCCTTTCGGTGCTTGGCTGTTTCTGTTAGTGCCTTCCCTGTCTGATTGTGTGTGTGTTTCTTTTTGTGTTCCCTGTCTGATTTGTAATTATCTTTCTACAGATTTAAGATCAGCATAACTTGCAACAAGACAACACATTCATGTTACTGCTAAGTACCCGGTTTCATATTTTTAAAAATAATTCTTAGATAGCCTTATTATGTTATGAGCCATCAAGGAGCATTAGCCTGTCACATTACGCAACAGCACAATAGATTTTAGCAAAACCACCCTCTACTCCCTCAAGTAGTTTGAAATCTACTTTGTTACACATACATGAGCCAACAACATGTTCCGCCACACAAAGAGGCTCAAATGGAGCCCTTTCAAACATAGACTGAATACAGTAGCCAGAGTGAAGTTTTATAATTTAATACAAGTGCTGTCACATAATACATGTAATTATGTGCCAATCATCAACCAAGTTCAGCCAGAACACCCGTGATGGTGGATATACCCGTAACCCGTGATGGTGGATATACCCGTAAACTAAAATCAAACTGTAATAAAATTTGTCACCTTGTTCAGTCTAAGTGTTCTGGTACATGAAGTAGATAGCGTGATAAATCACGGGTCGACAAAGCTTACAGTGGCTCCTCACCTAACATAGCTATAATTATATGGTTGACATTGTAGCAACAATGACAAGATGAATATATTAAGTCATTGTACCATCATCAAATGAAACATTAATACTGACATGATAGCATGATGTTCTGTTCATAGTACAGATAGATACACTACGCTTCCCTTACCCACACTGATAGATACGCTATGCTTTCCCTCCCCACACTGATAGATACGCTATGCTTCCCCTACCCACACTGATAGATACACTATGCTTTCCCTACAGTCTCTTCACTGATAGATACCCTATGCTTCCCCTAAAGTCTCCACGCTGACAGATACGCTATGCTTCCCATAGGGCGAGTTCGGATGGAGAGCGAGTTTGATAAAGGTAGACTCGGTTTCCATTTGAACGCACATTTTTGCCTTCACCACTGAAGAGTCGAACTCCAGCAGGGTTTACTGATTCCTTCTTTCAGATCGGTACGCAAAATAAGCGGGGCCAAAGCTGTTTTAGATATTACCAGGGCGATTGGCTGATAAATTTAGAGACCTGTATTGGTGGGAGTAAACATCATTCCTGTAATACATGTAGCATACCCTACCCTAGAGTTTCCATCCAAACTTGCACATACAGTCTCAACACTCTACTCATGTATCAAATCTCATGCAACAATGATCTTAGAACTTCCCTTGATGGATATTCAAACTTCCCTAGATGGATATTCAAATCTATAGTCTATTCATCAATTTTACATTTTCAAGTGAAATATGTTTTGGGTAGAGGAACTACAGTCATGTAAGATCTAATATTAATAACAGTCGGACTTCATTTATTTGTCTTTGCCAGCTTCGACATTTTATTGGAATTTAACCAAGTGTTTCAAAAGTGCATTTCTTACCATCCACATGCTTTCTAAATGAATATACTACTGAGAATAGATATTGTAACCTAACATGTTGTCAAGTTTGTTCAATATTCGTCAGGTCATAACATGGACACACTGAATTCACCAATTTAATAACCAATAAATCATACCCGTAAAATAAACGACCAATAAATGGTTAAACTTTTATTAATAGTTCAATTACTTATTTTATAAAAAAATTATACCTCAAAACTAATTTATGACAGATAAAAATCAGGGTCTAAATTACAAAATTGCATATGATCGTAACCCCACAACATATTATGTACATTAGTATATACCATTATTATGACAATCTAATTTCTCTGTATAATGAAATATGTGTATATACATATAATACCAACATAATGTTGATGTCATATAAAAGGTAGCTAACCAATAGGTGAAAAGTTCAAATTAAATTTGGTCAACAAAAAAACAGAAAAGGCGACCAGTAAAAGAAGACTATGGGTAAAATTCAATCAGAAAAATATGGCTGGATTTAATTTCAGACATCATTCATCTTACTTTAATCTAGCCCTGACAATCAGACATCTAATTTTCATATTCCGAAACATTGTTATGAATTCATTACATAGTTTACAGGCAAGTGTCCCATTTCTACTAAACAATCACAAATACTGTTTCAATCATATATAACAAGTCACCGACCGGATTTGATTCTTTTTTTCCACATCTAATCACGTACTGTTTGACAACTGACCGTAGTACATAATACAAACCCTAAATATCATCATATCTCATATATTCAACATCAAAGTGACACTTGTCAAATTTCAAAAAAAGTTCAATTAAGCTATATTCATCCATTATTCAATTTCAAAATACATAAAAATGATGGAATATTTAAGGCAGAAAATGCTCACGACATAAAAAGAACAGGTAATCCTATTTATATATTGTGGTATGGAAGAAAGAATCTTGAAAGGAGCAACAGGTTGGAGCAAATAACACCTAGCAACAGGTAGGAGCAAATAACACCTGTCTTATTTATTAAATTCAGTAACAGCTTTGCATACAAAACATCTGACAGGTGCCAGCACTCACTACCAGATCTCCATAGCTCAATGGTTAGCTCGCTTGCCGCCTAATCTGGTGACCAGGTTCAAATCTGGGTAGAGGCACTCATAAGCCTGCCATATTTCAGCAGAAAGCTGACTGGCAAATAAAGGCAATTCTCTGCATTGAGTTATTCGTCACAGAAAGAATGTGTCACAGAAAGAATGTGTCACTTGATTGATCGGGGTTTAAAATAATGACTCAGACAACGTTGTTCTTGGATGACTTGTTTCTGTCCTATATTATTCACGAGTGGACATGTTCTGAGTCAGATGCATGCAGAAGAGCAAGTAGGTATACTAGGTGATAATCACATTCCAAGAAATCTCAGGTTATCGGTAGGTCAACTGACAATAATATGTGATGACATAAAGACGAAAATAGTTCTAGAAAACAGCGCTATAAACACCATAAAAACAAACAAAACAAATCATAAAATACAAATAGAATACATGTTTATTCAGAACAACCACATGTAATGGTGTCTTCCATACATAGATGAGCATTGCCGAGACAATGCAAATATGAAATAATAATTTGTCCTATTAAACAAACAATCATGGAAACATATGAAACTTAAAATTAACATGTTTTCATCTTATGTACTTACTTGCATTAAACTACAGCTAATATATACGTTTCTATTACCAAGGTATGTTCAATGATTAAACAATAAATGTACGATAATGGGCTCTTAGCAAAATTAACTATAAAAGCCTAATAACTATATTTTGTGGAAATTGCTGCCATTAAATTATCGCAGAAAATGACAGCAATTAAGACCAACAGTTATAATTTTTGTGGTATATTACTCAACTTCCTTTATATTCAATAATTTCTCATATATTTGAACACCACAAATCAAAATTCCCATCTACCAGACATAATGAAAGCAATTAGCATAATAACCAACATAAATACTGATGATATAATCTCTAAACAGCAAGCATAGTGCCAACAGTAGCTTACACAAGCAAACAAAGTTCAAAACAAGAGTGATATAGCCTAGCCAATTAAAGATCAAAAGAAGCTGATGACCCAGGATTGCTCCTTTGGCTCGTTACTACTATGCTAACTCTCCTCCTCACCTTTACATCTCACCTGAGAGAATTATAATAAACGTACTCTGTTCTAGAATATAATACTTAGTACCCCTACAAGAATAATGTCATGCAAATATATACAACAGAGAGTTGCATACAACAACCATTGGTCTACCCTATCTGCTGTCTTTGGTTTGTGCATTCTACAACCATTGGTTGGTCCTATTTGTTGACTTTTAAATAGCATGTACATACAACAACCATTGGTCTACCCTACCTGCTCACTCTGCAAGAATATGGTTTACTACAAACCGAAATCGTTGCTACACAAACTGGAATTTCAACGGTTCCGAATAATATTCCAAATCCAGAGTAACTTAACGTACAAACACTGGTAATAAAATTATGTAAAAACCTGTAACCAAAGACACCTGTTTATGTCTAAACAGCTAAAAAAACAATAAAAATATCATAAACATATGATCAGTGAATAATAAAAGCCTTGCTCACAGACTTAATGAATGTTAGCTGTCTATTACTGTATCATGTAATGTCATGGTACAAAGATGATCTGCCAGTTAAATGAACACCAAACCAGTCTAACTTGTCATAATGACAATCATACATAAATACAAGAAATCTAGACTAAACTAAACCAATTTAAAAATTTAGACATCAACACGAATTTGGGAAAATGATTATGATGATTTGTGTTTCACCAGGGGTGGTATTCAATATTGATCTTACTTGACTTAAGGATAAGGACAACCAATCAGATCACACCATATTAAAATCTTGGTCAGTAACAGCTAGCGATACGATTGGCTATCCTTATCCTTAAGTCAAGTAAGATCAATATTGAATACCACCCCAGGACCAGTACTCAAACCAAAATCGCTCGGGTAACAAACAAATGCTCTTGCTATAACTATCTACAATTATAGCTGGATAGGCCTCAATGTATACCCTGTCAACATCCTGTTAACAACCTGTCAATGACAACTAGATTATTAATGTATACCCTGTCAACATCCTGTCAACAACCTGTCAATGAAAACCAGATCAATCAATGTATACCCTGTCAACATCCTGTCAACAACCTGTCAATGACAACCAGATCAATCAATGTATACCCTGTCAACATCCTGTCAACAACCTGTCAATGACAACCAGATCAATCAATGTATACTCTGTCAACATCCTGTCAACAACCTGTCAATGACAACCAGATCAATCAACTAGTTGGCTCACAGAATTGGACCATTAAAACCTATACCCTATTCCAAATGATCAAGTTTACCGAAATTATTTAATGCATTATTTATAATCGTACATGATTATTCGATGCTAGTTACATGAACTTGTAGATCAAACATGCTGGTATGCTGCCAAACAAGACATGAGTTTGTCTGAAAAGGTTTGTATGTATGGCTGGTAGTAGTCATTGACTGCTGGATTGACTGCTGGATCAACTGTGGAACTGTTTATGAATAATTCATGTGTTATATACAGGTTGTTATCCTTAAGATTCTCTCCAGGTTTTGATATCCTTCAAAAGATCGCCTCTTCAAGTCAGACATAAATATTATGATTATCAATAACCCAACTATAACTAAAATTACAATAGATATGCCATTGACTTTCTTATCAATTTACATGATACCATCAACAAACTTTCTAAACCACCCACATATTCAGAACCTTTTAGAACATCCCTCATATTTGGAAACTTTTCCAACATTTCTCATATTTCAAAACTTTCAAAACGTCCCTCATATTTGGCTTCTTTCAGCATACCTCATATTTGGAAACTTTCAGAACATCCCTCATATTTGGAAACTTTCAGAACATCCCTCATATTTGGAAACTTTAAAAACATCCCTCATATTTGGAAACTTTAAAAACATCCCTCATATTTGGAAAATTTCAGAACTTCTCTCACATTTGGAAACTTTCAGAACTTCCCTCATATTTGAAAACTTTCAGTTAGTATGGATCTTTTCATGGAGTAAAGGGCTTAACCTTGTATCCTCATAAATTTATGTGTTGATATGAGGTCTATAATTATAGTAATTATCTATATTGATTTCTTGATGCATTTTTTTCAAAAAGCCATTTCCTTTTTTTAAGAGTCGAAACATTGAGATGTTAAACTTAGATGACCTGTACTAGTCAATAAAAGGTACTTATATACAGAGCTACAGATAAGCTGCGTATTGGGGCAATTACCCAATTAATTTGTACATAAAAGATCATTTACCCTATGAGTTTTATTAAATACCCAATTTAAAGTAGTCAAAACCCAAACAAAATTAAAACTCAAGGGGTTAAATACCCAATGGACTAAAACCTTTTATGATGCTCTGTTATATACCCATCTAATATAACCTAGTACTCTATATTACATACATAAACTTCTACTTTATGAAATTGTACTGAACCATTGATCAGGCTGCTAGGTTTCCAAAGCACAGAGCAAGGGCCCTATCTAGTCTGTCTATACATACCCTATGTTTAATTAAAGGAGACAACTCTTCAGTCTACTATTTTTTCATGAAATTAATTCCCTTTGCACCCTCAAACATAGATAATCAAGCCCAAAATAAAATCTAGCTAAAATTGAAAACAAAATTATGATAATTGATTGAAAAAAATATATTATCTAGTCGGGTAGCCAGACTAGGGCCCTATCCCGAATGTTGTGGGAAAAGCCCTGCAGGATCTGCATATTATGATGATGGAACTATAAATGTGAGTTTTAGTCAGCAATACCACATTAGCCCAAATATCACCTATTTGTCGGCCATGTTTTAATAATTCATACAGTGTTCATTGGCCATCTAAACATAATGTTGTCCTAGTAACATATTACAATAAATATACAACACAATATCGTGAAATATTGGCAATAAAATGTCAGTCTATCTCTGATATATCGTATAATATATATTATACAGTTTGGGTGGTCATAACACAACGATAGAACGGGATATATTCAAATAGGTCATTGTAAATATAAATATACCCTAGTAGCTTATTGTGCTTATATTCCCCCAGCACTTGAACCTACTGTACCAGGAACACACATGTTCTCTCAGAAACATACACATAAATCACCATGGTATATAATAATGTGAAGAATATCAGAAGATTCCCGCTCATCCTCAGGTCACATCAATGATTACAAACAAACAATTCTATTGTTACTTCAGCAGCTGGTGAAACCATTTCAAAGAAATAAGCAAACACATTGACCCAGTTACTAACAAGAAATCCATAGATATCAACAACAACACAAAAGGGCTTTCGAACCCCTGTGATTTCAACACACAACAAAATACTAATAACAAATATGTTACTGTTTTAATACAAGACTGAAATTGCACTACTAACAGTGCTTTGATATTACGATGGGCAATAAAAGACCCACAGAAGTGAAATGGACTGGAATGGACAAATCAATACCAGATAAGCACCTCTGGTACCAACAGTGATTTGATTTTACGATGAGCAAGACCTGAAGCAGTGAAATGGACTGAAATGGACTGAAATGGACAAACAGATACCAGTTATTTTAGCATCTCAATCAGCTTCTTAAACATTATAAATGTTTTCATAATCAATGTATGCACCAAGTTTGTCGGATTCGGATTCATACAACAATTCTCAGCTTCTGAACAAGAAAATCTTATCAAACACCTAGAAAAAGAATATAAATCATTGGACGAGGGTTGTATAGTTACTGATAGAAAGATGAGATAGTGCAGTCAAGCTAATAATATGCAATTTGTATTCATAATGCACACGCTGACAGCTTCTTTCTATTTGCATAAAGACAGAAGTCCAGTCTACCCACAATGTCAACTGCAGTGACCTTTCACCGCCTAAAGGTCAAGATGGGTGAATCAAAATGGCCGTCACAGCTGGTCTTAGCTTAAATGTAATACAGGACTAATTTAATGTACCCTATTGTTAGAGAATGCAAGAGTCAAATGTCAAATGAAATCTTGGCCATTTAGGGAAGACTCACCATTATATTATAATTTTCATTGAATTTATAATTATACTGCTCAAGTGTCCATATTTTTCTACAACTAGCAAAATTGCGCAATATTTGTGCTATGTCAAGATTTATAGACTACATTGGTATAAAAGCATTACACTGAAATATTTCACAAGTATTTGTTCCGAAGTCAAAATTAATTGAAATTATTTTAATCGACATGCAGCACACCAAACTGCAAATAATTATTACACTACAGTACTAGAGTTGTATATAATATTTGATATCTAATACACCAGTGTTATGTCAGATAAAATTTCTGTACTTGATCATGAACTCATAGGTATAATTAGAGCTTTTTACATAAAAAGGAAATATAGAAAAGTTTTGAAAAAGTATGTAAAAGGTAATACTACATGTATTAGAAAGCCTGTGAACAATTTTGACTGCAAACACACGCAAGGAGAGTCATTGCAGCTTTTTAAAGTAACAAGCCAAAAAAAACTGAAATGGCATTCCAATGAAGTTCCATCAAAATGCATTTTTTAACACATTGAAATTGATATATTTTGAGAGTAAAACTATTCTTTAGTCAGAAGTCCATGTAGAAGTCATAGAGACATCACAGAACGTCAATACTTTCAGTTTTATGTCTATAAATAGATCAATAGATTGATGGACTTTTAAATCCCGCCAAAATCAGATTAACTTCAAACTCCTTTAAATACAAACAAATGCAATGTTGGTGATTCCAAACAATTATGGAGTCATCAGAGGACGATGTCCTGGTGTGTCACTTTAAAGTGGCTGTCCGAAGCTGTCCAAAGCACGCAATAAAATGTTCACCTAATCCGAACTGGAAATGTCTGTATTTGGCCAACAATAGACCGCCACTCTTAACATAATATGTCAGTAAAATTGGTGATAACAAGACAAGGTTTATGAAGAATTTATGAGTGAACCTAAACATTGCCAGGACCTACCACTGCTTTATAGATAAGTATATCATGACTTAAATAACATGCCTAACAAAGAACCGGGTACCTTAGAAACATGAACCTCACATTCAATTCACAACTGACCACATTAAAGGTGAATAGCCCCCAACAATTATAGTTAACTTCATGCAGTTATAATAGTACATAAAACAGCCTCATTGCAGTATGACTTCCCCATGAAATACTGGAATTTATGAAGCATAAAAGAACTGCGCAGCATCGTGTCTATATGCCCACCCTTGTACAGAAGACTCATTTAAATTAACTCATTCATTCCCAGGCTCCAAACAGTAAAACTGACCTTGAAAAATAAATTAAGAGATTTTTTCATCAACTATGTTTTCCAGTGCTTTAGCTTTAATATCGAGGGCTTAGTGCAAAACAGTTGCAACTCCTTCTAAAATCATATGCAGTTACAAGTTACAACTGTGTTGCACTTAGCCCTCGTATTATGACCTGCACATTCACTATATCATAAAAGTGAAAGATGCCCCGTCAATAGAACAATACATGTTTGTATGACATCATACGACCTGAACAAGTCACAATATATCATGCAGAATGATAGGTTTTTGTTTGAATTAATAAATTGAGTAGCAAATTGTCTGGACTCTGGATATAACTCAAGCATGAATTCATTCCTTTGGTGCAACAAGGTTGAATCTCACTATACACTGTATAGAGAGACACAACCTTGTTGCGCCAAAGAGACCAATTGCAAGACAAAAACAAATATGTATTAAATATTCGCCAACACATTTTTATACTGTTTTGGAATAAAACCATTGGGACCATGATATTGACTTTGACCCTCCGACATAAAGTACGTTATATTTTTCTAGAAATTGAGCCGACTGATAGGACAGGGTTTTTGTTCAGTAATTAATACTTTCAGGGCTTCAAATGTAAGTAGCTTAAATATAATGAGTGCCTGATGACAGTAATTATAGAACATATTGTACAGTTTAACACTGTAGAATGTCAACTTGTTACCACGGCACCATATACTGTACACACCCTCTTACCCAAAGCCCAGTATGACTTTACAGCATACATCAACTTGTGAATCATTTTATCCACTTTAATATAGCCTCGGGGACTGACATTTCAAATGAAGGGTTTAAGTAACAATTTGGACTATGGGCAGCTGAGAGCTCCCAACTATGATCCTACCAGACAGTTTTAATTACTCAGTACTTCCAGATCCTATAATGGTACAATGACAAGTTCAGAATATTTAGGGGTTTCAGGGGATTTTAGAGGTTTCTTTGGATTATGCACAACAAAGGGTCCATTTTGACCATAAAGAGAATAGTGGATGAACTTGTTAAGGGATACCCCACAAGGCATCAGAAATTAAGGGACAATTCAATATGTGAATGATTTAGACATTAGGGGCGGACAATAATCAGAATTGTGTTAAATCATTCACACAGGTCAAAACTACTTGCTTAGGTCACCATTGTTTGTTTGTTCAAAGGTATCAAAATAGGCAATAACATTGGAGGTTACAGATGCAGTACCCGCTCCCTATTAGTCTGCCTTGTATTAAATTGTATCAAAGGGCGATAAGTCATGGAAAATTGACCTCAGTATAACATGCCACCAATATGCACAAGTAGGCCCACCAATGGTTACTAAGAAGCAAGTCATCCCTTTGACTCAACAATGTTATATCTCCCTATATATTGAATATAGTGAGATACAACCTTGTTACGCCAAAGGAACGTAATGTCAACGACATTGATGATGATGCATACTCCCCCCCACCGGGTAGTTTTCCAAGCATTTCATTGCCATCCTTTGTATATAAAAGGGCAATAACTCATGGAAAATTGATACATAAACTGATGCCTCTAATATGCATATAACTGCTAGCTTAAGTGGAACTGAAGTACCTGATGAAGTTTGGTTAATCAAACCAATGGTTACTGCAGACATAGCATGACAATTAGCCCTGAATTAGCGTGGGTATGATAATTTGCAGAATGTCATTACAAAGGTTAAAGTTTGCTCAACTAACACAGTGACCTTACATATTATAGGAGAATAGGAGAGTGCCCTCAACTCATTCTCAAAGCTTGTAGTTATCTACCAGATAATCATTTAATTGATGAGTTAAGAGCTGATTAGTTCATTTTTTTCTAACTAAATGTGGATTCCTGCTGATCAGAGGTAGGATAAGTCGAACCACATCTAAGTGATGCTCTGTCAGGTGTTGTTGGAACCTTTGATGTGGCAAGTTCCAAGTTACATTTGTTTGTTCTTATCATGTTTATAGTGTTTTTTCAACAATTTTTAGTAGTATATATAGTGGTCAGTTACAGTGACCTCAGTTACAGACCTAACTTGTGCTTTTTTCGACAATTTGAAGTAGTTTTATATATTGGTCAGTTACAGCGACCTAACTTCATTATTAACCAGAACAAACTTAATACTTACAACACACTTCTTATTTTAAAGGCTCACAGGGGAAGGTTGGGCCTGCCCCTCAACTGTGTCAACTCTTAAAATAAAGTCGTTATTATTATAATTATTATATTCCTTATCTTACTGTCATCTTCTCCACGTCCCTCTCAGAGGACAGGGAAAGCACAACACAGCAAAGCACAAAGAAGAACAAAAATGAACAGTAATAGACCAAAAGGAAGTGACAAAATCGACTTTACATGCATCCACATTAAACAATACTGAATCAAAAGGACATTAAAAGGCACAAAGACACATATAAATTCCCCTACAGTACTAATTCCGCCACACCTGAGTTCAATGTTCTGAATTCTCCAAAACAGACAAAAATCTGTAATTTATGTGGAAAACTCTCAATATTAAACATTAGCCTAAATTTAACCTCCGTTTGGCATAAAGTACCACATAGTGTTAAAATTATTTATTTTTAATCAAAAACGTCTAGTTTGGCATATTTCTGGATTCTCAGAAGGGGTAAATGTGTTCTCTTATCTTATTTGTTGTAGTAGTAGTTTGAAGGTGTCCTAGAAACCCATATTATAGATCTCATCAAGTCTGTCTAAATCAGCAGCTTAAATAAATTCTTAAGTTTTGAGAAAAGTAAGCTCTCATAATCCCATTTCTTGTGTATCAGAAACAAGGGCCCCACCCACTGGCAAACAAACAGTAGTATATACACTTGTGGCTAATTGTTAAATTTCTGGGAAATTCTCCACATCAAAGTCATGGCCTGTCTAAACTAATGATTGTTAAGATCAATAAGAGATCATCATTTAAACAGTTATTTCTAACAAATAACACTGATGTACTCTAACATATTTCAGCCTTTAAATCTATGTGTGCAATACATGGGAAATAAAAGTGTGTGCAATAGGGAATAAGGTCATGCTTGAGCAATAGGGAATAAGGCCATGCTTGTGCAATAGGGAATAAGGTCATGTTTGGGCTAAAGGGAATAATGGCATGCTTGTGCAATAGGGAATAAGGTCATGTTAGTACAATAGGGAATGAGGTCATGTTTATGCAATAGGGTATAAGGCCATGCTTGTGCAATAGGGAATAAGGTCATGTTTGTGAAATAGGGAATAAGGTCATGCTTGTGCAATAGGGAATAAGGTCATGTTATAATTATACTAAGGGAATAAGGTCATGTAAGTGGGAATAAGGTCATATTTGTATAATAGGGAATAAGGTCATGTAAGTGTAATAGGGAATAAGGTCATGTTTGTGCAATAGGGAATAAGGTCATGCTTGTGCAATAGGGAATAAGGTCATGTAAGTGCAATAGCGAATAAGGTCATGTTTGGGCAATAGGGAATAAGGCCATGCTTGTGCAATAGGGAATAAGGTCATGTTTGTGCAATAGGGAATAAGGTCATATTTGTATAATAGGGAATAAGGTCATGTTTGTGCAATAGGGATTAAGGTCATGCTTGTGCAATAGGGAATAAGGTCATGTTATAATTATACTAAGGGAATAAGGTCATGTAAGTGCAATAGGGAATAAGGTCATATTTGTACAATTAGGAATAAGGTCATGTAAGTGTAATAGGGAATAAGGTCATGTTTGTGCAATAGGGAATAAGGTCATGTTTGTGCAATAGGGAATAATTTCATGCGTGTGTAATAGGGAATAAGGTCCAGGGTGTGCAATAGGGAATAAGGTCACATGTTTGCAACAGGGAATAAAATGTTACGTGTACGAAAAGCAATATTTAAGTATTTAAGCTGGGAAATGATTTAGGACATTAATGAAATCATTGACCTAATTTCCTTATGTGCTTCTTACATTTCCTACAGTATAAGTATCTTACAATTTCAAACAGTACTTGATATTTCCATTCACATTGTCTTGCTATTTGACCCATTCACATGTTCATGCTATTTGACCCCTTCACATGTTCTTGCCATTCGACCCCTTCACATTTTCTTGCTATTTGACCTATTCATATGTTCTTGCTATTTGTCCTATTCACATGTTCTTGCTATTAATGACCTATTCACATGTTCTTGCTATTAATGACCTATTCACATGTTCTTGCTATTTGACCCATTCACATTTTCTTGCTATTTGACCCATTCACATGTTCTTGCTATTTGACTCCTTCACATGTTCTTGCTATTTGACCCATTCACATTTTCTTGCTATTTGACTCCTTCACATGTTCTTGCTATTTGACTCCTTCACATGTTCTTGCTATTTGACCCAATCACATGTTCTTGCTATTTGACCCATTCACATGTTCTTGCTATTTGACTCCTTCACATGTTCTTGCTATTTGACCCATTCACATGTTCTTGCTATTTGACCCCTTCACATGTTCCTGCTATTTGACCCATTCACATGTTCTTGCTATTTGACTCCTTCACATGTTCTTGCCATTTGACCTATTTACATTTTCTTGCTATTTGACCTATTCACATTTTCTTGCTATTTGACTTATTCACATGTTCTTGCTATTTGACCCATTCACATGTTCTTGCTATTTGACCCATTCACATGTTCTTGCTATTTGACTCCTTCACATGTTCTTGCCATTTGACCCATTCACATGTTCTTGCTATTTGACTCCTTCACATGTTCTTGCTATTTGACCTATTCACATGTTCTTGCTATTTGACCCATTCACATGTTCTTGCTATTTGACCTATTCACATGTTCTTGCTATTTGAATTAGTGTTGTTTTTGCTACTGTGTTGTTTTATGTTAATAATGACATGATGGTCCATATTCCCAGTATACACAAGACGACAGGTGGTTTGAATCTAGGTTAATTATATAATTGGCAATACAGACAGGGACAAATATTTCCAGACACTAAATGCATGTATGCAATAATTGTCTACCTGATTATCGTTATTAGCTGATGATACAACTGTTTTACACCACCTGATGTGCCAACTCATATAAACCTTGAAACATTTCTACTCTTAATTTGTAGCCAATTTGTAGAAAATGCAATAAACCAATTATATAGGTACATGTAATCAACATATGTATGAATGGAGTAAATCGGAGTAATTACCAAAGCTGCCTATCTTGCATTTATTTGTAACCCAGAAGAAAGCACGACATAATGAAATTTCAGTAAAATTAAATCTAGCTGAAAGCATTTTTTGTTCAGTGTATCCTCATTAGGAAATGTGCACATAAATTTATCAACCCACTCAAAAAAGAAAACCAAAATGGATTGCAATTTCATCCAGGACATACAGCACAATGAACACAATGTGTCTTAAAGACAGACAAGAACCAAAATGAACCCAAAGCATTGACAGTAAAGTATGTTTAATTAACAGTGTTCACACCTACGATAACATGTAATGTGACAAATTCGAAACATAATGTCTGACAAAGGAACAAACAAGTGACTCAGCAACGAATAAATCTTTTGAAGATTATAAATTTGGCACAAAAACACAAATTGTAAGCAGTTATCCTCATCCATCATGATTCCTGAATGCTACTGTAAACCAAGAAATTATTTCGAGCGATTTAATTTTGCGGAGTTCGCGAGAGGTAGAATTTCGCAACATTAAGTCACCACGAAAGTGCTGAAAACATAAATAAGGTCATTGCAGGGAACTTAAAAACGCGAAAATTTGTAGACGTGAATATGCCGACGATCAGCAAAACGCGAAAGTTAGTATTCGCGAAAGTAAATTGGTTTACAGTAGTTATCCTTCACTGCATTAATCAAGCTACATGTAAATAGTTAAATCTTTTAGTCTGTACCTGGGTAACCACATATTTATAAAACTTATTTTCATTTGTTCACCACGATTATTAAACTGCCCTCATTAATATACTATGACATTTTTATGCCATTCAAGCTCAGTGAATTCATTGCTGATCAATAGCATTTTTTCTTTTATGACGGGTGAGGAAAATAAGCAATAAAATCCTCTGAAATCTTTATTAAATTACCAATGCTTCTGCTATAGGGTCATGTCACAGATACAGTTACCTGTGGGTCAGGTTAGCATAATTTTACAAATACCAAATCAGACAAAATGAAGTTCATATTTTGGTCAACAGCAATGAATGCTGGTGAATCCATTTGGAATATGAATATATAACCTTATCCACAAATTCTAAAAGAATAATCTTTATCTTAACATCACTTATATAGGAAGATGAGGATATTACTTCATGTATTTGTTTTAACCTCCCATTATGTCCATCATCCACCCAGAGTGGAGGAGGATTTATCCAGAGTGAAGGAGGATTCACCCAGAGTGGAGGAGGATTCACCCAGAGTGAAGGAGGATTCACCCAGAGTGAAGGAGGATTCACCCAGAGTGAAGGAGGATTCACCCAGAGTGGAGGAGGATTCACCCAGAGTGGAGGAGGATTCACCCAGAGTGAAGGAGGATTCACCCAGAGTGGAGGAGGATCCACCCAGAGTGGAGGAGGATTCACCCAGAGTGAAGGAGGATTAACCCAGAGTGATGGAGGATTCACCCAGAGTGGAGGAGGATCCAGCCAGAGTGGAGGAGGATCCACCCAGAGTGGGGGAGGATTCACCCAGAGTGATGGAAGATTTACCCAGAGTGATGGAGGATTCACCCAGAGTGAAGGAGGATTAACCCAGAGTGATGGAAGATTCACCAAGAGTGAAGGAGGATTCACCCAGAGTGAAGGAGGATTAACCCAGAGTGATGGAGGATTCACCCAGAGTGGAGGAGGATTCACCCAGAGTGATGGAAGATTCACCCAGAGTGGAGGAGGATTCACCCAGAGTGAAGGTGGATTCACCCAGAGTAGGGAGAATTCACCCAGAGTGAAGAAGGATTCAGCCAGAGTGGAGGAGGATCCAGCCAGAGTGGAGGAGGATCCACCCAGAGTGGAGGAGGATTCATCCAGAGTAGTGATAATCATGGTAACATTAGAAATGAGGCGTCGAGAGTGATTAATATAAATTGTAGAATCTTTTCAAATCAATATATATAAAATTGTAGTAGCAAATATAGATTTGACACACATAGATTGTTTCAGACCATGGACATATAATTATAACTGAGTGCCTGAATTAACAGTCTGATTAGTTATAGATCATCTCATGGACATCCTGACAATATTAGAGTATAAAAACTTACCTCGTCATCAATATAGCTGTATCATAATGAAATTTGCTGTTCTCTGGAGCATTATTTGCCATCTGCCACTTGCAGAATTGTTTAAGTGTCTCACCGGCATTAAGGGTTACTTTCGGTCCTTCCTATAAAATAAAACCAACAAAAATGTTAAATGACACTATGACAATTTTTTTGTTTAAGTTGATTGATATCAATTGGCCATCGTAATACCAGAGTAATTAATATCTGATCTCTTGACTATGGTAGTATGGATCGAGAGGTCCCTGATTCAATTCTCAGCCTGGCACTTAAAGTCATTTCTGAAACACTGTTTAACTAGTGTGATAAACTGGTGGGTAACTCAGGGGTAGTGTTAACCCAGGGGTAGTCTCACATGTTTCCGTGCATGTTAAAAAAAAACAATTAGTCTTTTCAGAAAGAGCTAGGGCATTGGACCTTGATACCTTGTATCACAGAACTGTCTCTTCCCACCAAGTATGAGGTCATTGGTCAATCTGGCACGGCAAACCCAAATGAGCAAACGCAAAAACAAAGAAACAATATCTAATATTGCAATAATATGTAATAACAGTTGTAAAAAAACAAGACTGCGTTCAATAAACGCTTATGCCCCCTGTGGAAGCCTGTGGAGAGTGTTCATATACAACATCCATGCAAGTATGGAAGCTTTGTAGCAAGCCATATTAATGCTAGAAGAAAGGGTCAATTTGGGTTAACCGGACTGACGAACGGACGGACGAACGAACGGACAGGTGAATCACTATATGCCTCCTGATCTATCGATACAGGGGCATAAAAAGAGTATATTAAATTCCCGAGTAATATGTAAAACCATAGCATATAATGCACAATACCGGAGTCATACCTAACATAGAAGTAGTTTGACAAAATGAAATTATGGACATTTCATTAACTGTAATACTGCTGGTATTTCACTTTAGTACGTGTTACCAGTATCCCAGATACACGACAACTCAGAGCTGTCGTTTTATTATTAAAACTATAGCAACAAATATTTAGGGCGCATGTATTACATTCAAAAGTTACATTTTTATGAACTAAAAGATTTATCTTTATTCATGATTTTTTTATTATTCATAGCACACAATAAGATATTGTACATATTTTCATAAATGTCTTCATTTATTGCTACATATGTAAAGGAATTTGCCATTTATCTGAAGGTTTCATTCTTTTTCAAAGCCTTAAACAGTTTTCATACCTGTTATAAATACAATATGAATAGTTCAAATTCATAAAGAAGTCAAAGTGGATTTTTTCCATTTGCTTCATTTGTTCCGAAGAATTAATGAAAAGTTGGTTATTTGTGTAAGTTTCCAGTTAGTTTCACACGACTATAATAAACACTTTAAAGTGACAACCTCATGCATGATTTATGAAGTCGAGTGAAATTCTGTACAGCCGAAATCAATGTATCTTGTCACTCTAAAACACGATAACATGTGACCCTTAAAACCCCCGTCCTGTCAATGTACTATTCATCAAAACTATACACTAGAAAATATTGTCAACTTTTCAAGTAATTAAAGCGGCAAGTGCTTTTTTACAGTGATATTACTTAATTCATGAAGTCAAATATCATAGGGAGCCGTCAAACTATAAACTTCATAATAAATGATCATTAAAATATTACTGATAACACATAAATATTAGGTAAATGGTTACAACGATATCAAACAGGTAAAAGGTGACACCTAACAGTGACGGGATCAGTGTACTGGCTATGTTTGATCCCTATCTCTCTAACCAAACAAGTATCAACATCATTATAGTACAAAAATATTAAAAAACACAGCCTGGATGGTATTATGAAGTTAGTTTATAGATGGAGATGTGACACACAACAGTGATTGTTGAACACCCATTGAAACAGATTTAGACCTTAATTTACATATTGCTGGCTTAAAGAATTATAAGACTTATGCATATCTGAATTCTGCATCTCAAAGCGCTTTTTATGAGCATATTTTATGTTAAGTGGTCCTGTTGACCGAACTGAAGTTTAAAAAGCTTGTTTTTTTCATAAGTAAAGTTTTTTCTTGTTTTCTCAAAATATTGATTTTGTACTTACAACCTTCTTTAAATTCTTAGCCAGCAATAAACAGTCAAACCTTTATTACCTATATGTTATATAGAAACCAACAACAAACATCAGACAACAATTACAAGACCTGTTAGCATTAAGACCCTGAAATCTTTCTCCCATCAGATCATTTTTTAAAGAAATTTAAGTTCTGTTCTGAGACCACCCGTCCATAAAGACCAATTTTTGTGCTGTTCCAATGGGAAGTTTGAATGTACAATATATATATAGGGCATTTATTCTTGATGGCCAAAAATGGCAATGACATCATACATTGTGGTATTTAGAAGTTTTTTTATCTGAAGTTAACAATGCATTATGCATACCTTGCTCAAATTAAATAGATAGCACACACCAGTGTCATACAACAGTGTGACATAGTTAGTCTGCACCGGGCCTTTCACACAGCTAATTAGGCCCGAGTTTTTTAATTTTTTGTTACTCAGACTTTTTTGTGTGGAATGTCAGCAGGAGGAGGGAATAAAATAAAATAAAAATAAAAACTCCCAAAATATAGCTTCCACGAGCTGTTGGTGGTAGAATAGTCAATGACAGTCTGATTTAAAGTAATCAACACTCAATAACAGTGTTACTTTTCAATAAAACAACCAAGTTAACTTAAAACTAGTACACTGAACTGAAACACTAATAAAATACAACTTATTATTAACAAAATAATGAAATAATGAAACAAGGCTGGAACATTTATTATCATTTTTTCCAGTTTTTTCAAAAATATTTTTTTTGAAAATGACAAAAAATTGGTCAGGAGGGTCCGAGTAACAAAAAATCAAAGAACTCTGGCCTTACAGTCATTATCATAGAGTGACAAAATGATAAGAGAAGAAACAATTATGTGAGTATTGTATACAGCCTGGTACATTGTGCAGGAGGATGCAACCACCATACATTTCTAATTATCTCCAGTGACACTGGAGAACACATACATGTTGGTGGACAACTGCATACCAGAGGACAGCTACATGAATGGATACAGTTGCACGCTCCTGGATGGTGCCTGCCTGAAAACAGCTGTATGCCCGAGGACAATTGTCTTCCTCCGATGACAACAACCCAATGCAAAGTATCACAGAGGTTAATTGCAATGCCAGAGAACAGTAAATGTTGTATGCCATAGTACAAATGCAATGCCAAAGAGCAAATGTATGCCATAGTACAAATGCGATGCCAAAGAGCAAATGTATGCCATTATTATTACTAAAGACAATTGCAATACCAGAGAACAGTTGTAGGTCATTGGACAATTGCAATGCCAAAGAGCAAATGTATGGCATAGGACAATTGCAATGCCAAAGAGCAATTTATGCCATCATCATTACTAAGGACAATTGCAATGCCAGAGAACAGTTGTTTGTCATTGGACAATTGCAATACCAAAGAGCAAATGTGCCAAAGAGCAATGGATGCCACAGGACAATTGCAATGCCAAAGAGAGCAAATGTATGGCATAGGACAATTGCAATGCTGAAGAGCAATGTATGCCATTATTATTATTACTAAGGACAATTACAATGCCAGAGAACAGTTGTGCCAAAGAGCAAATGTATGGTAATTTTGGACAATTGCAATGCCAAAGAGCAAATGTATGGTAATTTTGGACAATTGCAATGCCAAAGAGCAAATGTATGACATAGGACAATTGCAATGCCAAAGAGCAAATACATGGCATAGGACAATTGCAATGCCAAAGAGCAAATATATGGCATAGGACAATTGCAATGACAAAGAGCAAATGTGTGCCAAAACAGTTACATGAAAGAAGATGTTTGCCTTCCAGAGGACAGCTGCATGCAGAGGACAAATAGTTGCACACCAGAGGGCAAGACAAATGCATACCAGAGAATGACAATTATATGACATGTTACCATGTGGACAAATCAGTAGATTTCTTACTTCAATGTTACCAATACTCAATGCATTTTGATAATAGTTGAGTCGTACCTCTGTAGCTCAATGGTAAGTGTGCTTGCCGTCTAATCTGGTGACCCGGCTTCAAACTGGGAGGTGGCACTCCATATGCCTGCCGTATTTCAGAAGAAAGCTGACTGGCAAATAAAGGCTATGCTTGGCATGTAGGGCTTTTTGTGATGTACAGTTAGCTTGTGATGTGCAGTTTGCATGCTTGATGTATGATGGTAAGGTGAGTACCTTCAACAGATGTACGGACACAAAAAACTCACACCTGGCTGCATTTTTCTAATATTAAATGTCATATACATTAGTCAGATACTTATCTCGAAATAACTGTAATAATAAATGCAAACACTCGTATATCATATAGAGGAATAAACTAGTATAAGCAAAGGTATGCAAAATAAATCAAATTTTCTAGAACCGGAGTAATTACTCAATGACGATTTAATTTGTGTTTTGCGTTAACAGTCTAACGTAACAGGAATGACTCATAAACGCTGCATTGTTAAGGCAAGGTTATAGCGTAATATTACTGACACAAGTTCTTATTTCACATGCAATTTCATTTATAGACTTGATCCCCCCACATATCCGGGCTAAAGTTCTTAATTATTATTACACACTGAGAGTTCATTTTAGGAAAATCTTGGTTAAAACTTGGATAAAAAAAAGAGATTATTTGTAATATCGCAGTAAGCAAAATAACCTTCAATAATGGGTTTTCACATGAATGATAAACATGAAATAAAAAAAACGAACAAAACTTTTTTATTTCACAAAGAAGTATTAAGATATTATCATTTGTATCGGGGTGACAGATTAGTATGTTCCATTTAACCCAACCTTCAAATTAAAATTGAAATTACCATCTTTATTCTGTGATTACATAAAAATGTCATTTTTAACAATGCAAATCGACAAAACTACAGATTCATATCTGTACAAAAAGACACACTACATGGCATTCTTCACCCCAGGTGTACATTTTGTATTTGTATTAGAATGACAGAAAAATCCATTTATCATATTTTATGAATGAAGATAGCGTCAAGATACGAATGTTCAACTATTAAAGAACTAATAGCTTCCTATATGCATAAACTATTAAAGAAAATTGTATTTTGATATCATTTGATAAATGTAGGATAAACCTTTCACTCTACTAACAGAAGAAACTCAATAGATTGGGAAAGACAGAAACATATGTGCTGCTGACAATTTCTCAACATGTGGAAGACCATTGAAGACCATTGAAGACCATAGCCAATATTGTGGAAAAACAATAATCTGGCCGTTCTGGTATAGAACTCAGGGATCACTGCAATAGTGACAATTAAGCAATGCATGTGCATCAGACTATCCGCTGAGCTAACCAGGCCCCGATCTGCCGAAACATCTCAATTTGAGCTAAATCTCATCTCAAATATTGCCATGTGTGTATTAGATAATTTCCATGAGAGATTGGACTCAAAATTCGCATAACAAAACAGAAAACCTTATTCTTAGTTTATTACAGTAAAATTTAGAGAGCTTGAACATTAAATTGATCTCAAATTCTGATTCTTATTTTAGCTAAATCTCAATTTGAGATGAGATTTCTACTTGAAATGCTTTGGGAGATCTGGGCCAGGGGGCTGAAGTTCTCTAGGCTACACATATTTGTATGAAACTAGGGCAGTTAAAACAGATTAAAGTATGTAAAAGCATTATATCAATGTAATCCGTCATTTCTTTTTAATTTATGTACAATTTCTCACATCCAGTTTATCATGTTTAATTAGCTAGAAAAATTGCAAAACAGCACACATTCATTTTAATGATAATTTTGTAATAAATAATCTTGCATTTTATAAATGCATGGTGCATAAATTTGTTTTCAACGCGACCCATGCTGCTTTGGATTCCAATCGTCCGTCAATTCAAGCATGTTGCTAATTCGGAAAATCATTAAATATTACTTTTTTAAACATTCCAATTTTAAGATGAAAGAGTTATGGAGAAAGTTGAAAGAAAAGTAGTTATGCATTTCTGGAGATTTTATTTTCTGGGATGTGAACTTCTCACATATTTATAATGATCTACACATCTTCAAGCATTTAATATATAAGCACACTCAGATAATGTAGTAAACTGTATAACATTATTCTTACGACTGCTGCATAACATTATTCTCACAAAAGCTATCAAACCAGAGAGTAGTCGCAGCCATAACTTGCCTTTTTTTCAATTTTCGGCTGTGTTATGCAGCCCTTTTATTTTCCCTGTCATTGGTGTGAGAGGGTAGGGGAACCATGCCTCGCCTTGCCACAAACTTATACAGATACAGAGGGATCAAGCTCACCACATTAAGGTTAATAAACTTGCTAACCCTTTACTCCAAAGATCCATAATTCATTACCTAGCTACTGTGTGAATATTAAGTTTGATAGTATAACTAGGGGTTCCATTTGACTTGGGAGTAGGGGTTTTCACCATTAAAATTTTCAAAAAGCCAAATTTTGATCATCAAGATTTTGGATATTTTACCTATAAAATGGTAAATTTAGTCAAAAGTATCAAAATGACCCTTCAGATTCAGACACTATGAGTGGAACCCCTGTATAACCATGATTGACAATGGAAATGGGGTGTGAAAAAATGGGAGTTTAACTTTGGAATAAAGGGTTAAAGATGACACATGCACGTAGCTATATACTTGTGGCATGTGGCATGGAAAGACACAGCCACACTGAAAAGGGATCATTCTTATTACAATTTGGCAGTATTGAGTACATTAAACAAAAAAAACATGCTTGTTTCATCACAATTTGAGACATTAATGAGTTTAGATGAAGCGTCACAGACAGAATACAAAGAAATCAAATAAACCCAAACAACAATGACTAACAATCCAGAAATAGATATGTATAATATTTTAATGCAATTACAAAAACTCGCGACAACCTTCTCTCCTAGCATATATCAAAGGCCAAGTTTATGGTACTGGTTGTATAGAAAACATCAACATTAATGGGTATTTTAATCACTTTCAATTAATAAAACCCAGAACATTATTGCATTTTAATGGAGGAGACATTGTAAAAGATTGCTTTAAAGTTGATAGGGCAAAAACTATTGACTTGGTGACTAAAAACATGGGTAAACATGTCAGCATTTCACACAACAATAAAAACTGAATTTTTACAAACAAACATTGAACGTTGTCCATTGCCAAGCTCAGTTAATTGAACCTGATAATGTAAACTTAAAATTGATGAACATGAAAGCTTTTTTTTTAGTGTTGGCTCCCTGGTCCCTGCATGTACTACTTTGCCAAGGCACCCTGAGTACCCCCAGAGTTCAAACAATGTCAATGCATTGTAACAAACAGAAGCTACTGAAATTGATAATTAAGGATTAGTAATTAAACTTGAGGTGTATGGCCTCCTTTGTACTCTTCTTTCCCTTTAAAAGAAGTCTTAAAAAGCCATTTAAATCATTATCCTCCTTCAGTATCGCCAAGATGATTGATTGTGCATGCTTCTGCAAGACCTTGATGAATCACATATGCTTTCAACTGACCAAGATGATTTGTCAAGCTTCTACTGAGCCAGACACCTCTAATTATCGATACAAAATTGCAGATTTCAACAATGCTAAGTGAAAATGTAGAAAGACGTTCCCATGTTGAATAAATGACATTGGTAGCTGTATATTTATCATTTTAATACAGCCAGGTATCATCATACATAATGTGGTAGCTGTCAATCTTCACCATATGGTTTCATCAAAACACCGGCCAGATATAAGTGATAATATTGTCAGAGTGTAAGATTTCAAACATGCAACTGGAAACTAGTCATCTACTTCCTTTGTAAACCCCCATCCATATCCCTAACACAGGTAGTTCAAGTGACAGTCAATGACCAGTGAGCAGACGTACACCTGGGCAACCACTGTCTCTGTCTAACATTACAAAAATTAGATATCAATGGACGTTGGTCATTGTTAATTTATCAAAGTACCCCCATAGTACATGTATTAGCTATAACAATATTGTTGTATTGGTCAAATTAAAACACTTTCTGATATTGTTGTGAGATAGTCGAGTATTGAAAATGCCCTCTTAATGAGACAGAAATGGATGAAGTGCATGGAAATAAATGTCAACCCTCTGCTCCATCATAGTCCCACAGTTCTGAAGCATTTGGAAACTCCGTCCATTACTTTCCATCCAGAGTTCTGAAGCATTTTGAAACCTCCGTCTGTTACTTTCCATCCAGAGTTCTGAAGCATTCTGAAACCTCTGTCCAATATTTTCCATCCAGAGTTCTGAAGCATCTGAAACCTCCGTCCAGTATTTTGATGCTAATGCTGAATTTTCATGCAGATGTTTTAATGGCCATCAAATCAAATTTAAATAGCGGGATAATGGCATGTACATTATAATTAGTTTCTGATCAGCATAACTATGACACCATTACAGAGTAGGTTACAATATATATGATATATATGCAAAGGGTCGACAGGTTCAAAGAGGTCAATATGAATTAAATTTCTTTTAAACTTGAACTTTTAAAATATGACTATCTGATTAAACTAGAGCAAATTGAGTAATATATGCCACTACTGTGTGTGATAATAACAGATCCCTTAATGTATATTATTACTTCGTAACTATGGAATCACCAGTTTCAACTACGTGGAATCTTTTTTTTTTTTTTCAGCTACGTGGAATCTATTACATCACGATTATAAAACATATATATATAAGTGTCAAAAATAATTAAGTAACACATATTATGAAAATGTCAGCCTACACAAAAAGAATGATTCACGGTTATAGACACAACAAATTGCCAACAATTTTATAATTTGTGGACTTTTTTGGTGGCCTGACAAATGTTTTTTCACTTACCATATTTACCCTATAGACGTGCACTGAGTGTCATAAAACTGGTGCATTATATGTAAGGGTCTGGCAGGCATGTGGTGCTGACTTCCTATGGATACACAGCTATGTGTCATTAACCCCTTACTCCATGGTGCTGACTTCCTATCGATACACAGCTATGTGTCATTAACCCCTTACTCCATGGTACTGACTTCCTATCGATATACAGCTATGTGTCATTAACCCCTTACTCCATGGTACTGACTTCCTATCGATATACAGCTACGTGTCATTAACCCCTTACTCCATGGTACTGACTTCCTATCGATACACAGCTACGTGTCATTAACCCCTTACTCAATGGTACTGACTTCCTATCGATACCCAGCTAAGTGTCATTAACCCCTTACTCCATGGTACCGCCTTTCTATTAATATACAGCTACGTGTCATTAACCCTTAACTCAATAGTACCGCCTTTTCGCTACCTATCAATATACAGCTATGTGTCATTAACCCTTTACTCAATGGTGCTGCATAGGTGTCTACTTCACATCTGTTAGAGTGGTGGTGTGAAATAGAATGACTACGGTACATAATGATCCCTGAACTATTCTAGCATTCTTGTTTTCATGTTTTAAGCCACCTGTGAACACTTACAACATTGATTGACAGGCAAGAAAGACCTCATTACAAAAAAAAATCTTGGAGACCACATATTTATTATACAACGTAAATCTACTTAAGGTGTCAATTTTATACTGTGGACAAGTGATACAGGTTTAAATCAAACAAAATATGACTAGGTCTATAACCTCGGCTATATTATCTTATACGCCAGCTCACGCAACAAGCATTCCTGTCACCAGAAACCAAGAGGTCACATAAACTATTTGTATTATACATATTTGAAATCAAATTTAATCATGATCGTTAAACATGAACAAAAGTATTGGAGTTATCTTTTTGCACAAAATGGTAATTTCATACGACAGGCCCAAATTATTCTGTCTTGATAAAAAGACATTTAACACCTGTACACAAAATTAGTTCCATTCATTGACCGAACACGAAGTTTAAAATTACCGAAACATGAAAATTTTACTTTTCATAAAACAAATGTAGAGATTTGTTTAGAGCATTGGTGGTCCAAAGAAGTCTACACTTATAATGAAATACAAGAATGAGGGAGGTTTCTGCTATTCATTACATAGTACCTGGCCATTATAATTTCTTTTAAACCATTCACCATAATTGCTCAATAAAAATAAGCCAATTAGGACCCAACATTGCCATCAGGGTGAAAAGTAGCTCAATATATTCTTCTTATAGTCAGCAGTGTAGCATTTGCTACAGGTCAAAGTCGAAATTTGTCAACATTGGAAAACTATTTTCTTTCCATGAAATGTAAGATCTTTTTTCAGCACCCTGTGAAACCTGTATTTAACCTGTGAGCCCTTTACTCAATATATATGTATAAATGTCTAATCATGCAAGCCCAGACTACCCCAAGATCTCTTGCACTTGAAGTGGATTGCTCTACCACTAGGCTATCCAGGCAGGTCAATAATTGTAGCTAACAGAAGAAAAATAGGAGGCAATTTATGATGAGCTTAGCATTAAGTCACAACTGCTGACTCAGCAGAAATTGCTAGTTGGTTAAAGCACACGTATTAATTAATATCTGACCAAAATATTCTAACATTCACAGTACTATAGTAGCACAAAGCAGTCAACTACAGAAATATAAGATATTTGACCCCACGCTAGTAACATTTCACACATTACAATAGAAATAGAAATTCAAATTGATTACATTTCATTTATAATTTTTTATAATAATCACAAAAATCATTCCGATACGGGCGTATCTTTTATTGGCAAACACCTGACATTTAACTCCGATTGAAAAATGCCTATAATTAGTTTTTTTTATTTTCTAACAATAGACTATTTGAATTACATGGTATTTGATATATCAATAACTACTGAAAATTAACTAGATATAATTACACATTTCAAGTTCAAGCCCTCACTTCAGAAAAACAGCTGATATAAACACAGCAATTCATTCGGTTATATATCTAGGCGTGTATTTCAGGTCCCGTTCAGTTTATCATTTATCCACTCAGGTTAACCTGTTCCATGCTCCACCCTAGCTGTTCAACAAAACCATCAATGAATAAACTTTATCTCTACACATATCTATTTGATATTTTTTCACACCCATCTCATTCACAAGAACCCCCTCCAAGGATTTTAAAGATTTCAGACATTAAATGGTTTAAATTTGAGTCCAGGGTTTGTTAGGCAAAAGTTCTACAAGTTGTATCACTGCAACATCATGAATACTGATTGACAAAGTGTATCATAAGGTATCAGAAATGTAATCAGAAATATATTATACAACCCAATTGATAACGTTCAAGATAAACCTAATTGTATGCATTAAATATGGTGCTTAGAAGATACCATCAGCAAACTGTCAGAACCCACACTACAAGAACATCACAGATAATACCTATAAAAAGGATGTATGTGACCTTAGTGTTAAAGGCTTAAAGCCATATAAAACTGGACCAAATCAGGTGAAAAAACTATTCATTATTAATAGAGTTTGAAACACTAATAGCTGATCAGATAAACGGTGAATAGAAGCAATGTTTGACAGAATTCAGGCCAAAATATTGCAGACAAGTTTTGAAGTAATTAGTCTGTGTTAACTCCATAATTAATTAATTATGCTCTGGGCACAACAGACTTGAATGCACACATGTATAAGGAAGAGGGACCTGAGTACCATCACCCTTCTAAAGTATATTATCAATATGGAACTTGAACTGCCCAGATCTTAGCCGATTCTTTTAACAACTGACTGTTACTATTAATCAGGGGTTCCGCTTCTATTAACCTAAAGGATCATTTTGATACTTTTGACTAAATTTTACCATTTTATAGGCAAAATACCCAAGATTTTAAGAGAAAACGACCCTTCAAACAAAAATCTTAAGGGTCAAAATCATTATTTTTAAATTTCAAAGGTCAAATCCCCTACTCCCGAGCCAAATGGAACCCCTTTATAAATATATATTAAACAAAGCATCTAAGGTTACTAGCACACCATTGTGTTGAAACATTCATATTTCAATTTAATATTTACCAAATGTACATAGTTCCAAACAGCCAGGCCCGATCTCCCTAAGCATCTCAACTTGAGCAAGATCTCATCTCAAATATTGCTATGTGTCTTAAAGTTAATTCACATGCGAGGCTGGACTCAAAATTAGCATCACTGAACAGAAATGTTATTCTGAGTTTATTACAGTTTAATTTCAAATGCTGGAGCTTCAGATTTATTTCTAATTCCGGCTCTGATTTTAGCAAATCTCAATTTCAGTTGAGATTTCTCCTTGAGAGGCTTCGGGAGATCGGGGCCAGGTCACTGTAATACTCCCCAATCACCATCATATTTCCACAGATAATTATGAAGATTTTATGAGAATGTGAAACAGCTCCCACAAGGTGTTCAAGGATGTAAGAGTACATTTTATTACAACAGTTATGTTATGAGGTCATGATAGGAACACCCCATGGAATTATTATAATTATCTGAGTGCTTAAAATCATAGTTTATGGTTGTTCTACTTAACTCTACAAGGGTAAACTCACTCAAGCCCGATCAACTGGGACTTGAAAGTAGTCAAGTACAATCTCCAAAAACTGGGGCTTGAAAAAGAAATGAAGAAGAAAGATATGACCTCCAAACACTAGGGCTTGAAGAAGAAATATACAGCCTCCTGACACTATATATATAGGGCTTGAAGAAGAAATAACAAGCCTCAAAAACTGAGACTTGAAGAAGATATATACAGCCTCTAAGGACTAAAGATGGGGCTTGAAGCAGACTTAGAACCTCCTAGGACCAAACCAGGGATTGGAAATAGTCCAAGGACCAAACCAGGGATCGGAAATAGAAACAAGTGTCAGCAGCACATTGTTGATAGGCACCTCTGTTTTGCTGCCACAATTTTTTTTTGCAAATATAGCGCCACGAAGAGGGCGGTTCAGATACCACCCAAGTCATTGTAATGACTGTGGTAGTGAAGCAGACATGAGAACCCAGCAGGACAAACTTGCTGATTTTATTACCTTGTACAAAGACACACAAGAATCAAGAATGGGCGGTCTGTGATAAAAATTTGATAAACTTGGAAAAAAATGTGATAACTGTCTCAATAGATGAGGTAATCATTAGATCTTTATGGTTTAGCAGTCATTATAAAGACATATAACATGATCCTGTCTTAAAACAAATGTTTTTATCAAGAATCTTTTAGTATGAAAGTTGATATCTCCCGTCATTTCAAATAATGAATAAAAACGTAACACTGGAAACTGCCAGACAAATCACCGCACAACAAGGTGATTGTCCTGTTTATCACCTAGCGTCTCATCAGAGCTGTCTAGAGTGTGGATTACTTATAATAATGAAATGTTTTTGGAACATAGGACAAGCAACATTTTAATTGAATAAATTCAATTATAAATATTTTTACTCATTTTAATCAATATTTCACTATACACATAAAAAAATTATGTTCCACATACACTAAGTAATAAATGTAATAAATACATTATATGTACCCTGATGAAGACCATTGTATGATCGAAACATAGGAAAAAATATAATCAAAACCTGACCCGTCTTTTCCGTGTGTTCCACCAATCCTACTTTATTCTTCAATAAGTAATAAAGAAAAAGTATTTAATATGTTTTGTGGTCAATTAATTTCTCTGATTTCATTGACTGTTATGGTAACTATGGTATGAAAGTACTGTTTCAAAAAGGCATTTTCTTTGCAATCTTTTTGGGAGAAAGTCCCTTGATTATACTGAAAATGTTTAAAATTTATCAATAGGTGTATATTAATTGGTATTCATTAATTAAAACTTAAGTATGTACAGTTTTACCATCTCTTCAGAAACAGTCCTCAGTTAATGAAATGTCCATGTTTATTATGCACTGTTATTTTTGGTTTATTACCAGTATTTCTAAACATTTCTATATATTTCATGACAAATCAATTGTGATTGAGTCTAACAAGACTATACTAGAATATTATAAGAACCTTTACAACAAAATTTAGAAAACTCTAGATCTGTGCATCATATCATACATAACTTATTGTCAAGCAATACGTTATCATTGCAGAAACATCAAAATTAGAAAGTCACTAAGAATTGCAAGCAATACAGAAGTCACCTACCGGTTTGAAGCCATTACCTTTGAATTATTTTCAATGCTGCTGTTGCCATAGCAACAACAATTTTTGTCAGAATCAAAGTATATTTAGATGAGTAACTTACCCACATACCAAGTTTTATAAACCTAGCTTGGGAACTGTTTGGGTTATGTCAGGATCCAGAATTTTGATGGACAGATAGACAGTCAGACGGACTGAGGGCAAACCTCTAGTCCCCTCCAATTGAAAACTGGTAGGGGACTAATAAAAATACAAAAAGTCACTTACCCTCTCTGAATGAAAGATGACTATTTTTACAATAACGATGTGTATGAAATGTTTTATAGTGTGATTTTTGTATATACTGTTTACCTGAAATAGACAAAACAAGAAAACATTTTAGTTTTAATCAAATTTCCGAGCATCAAAACTGAAACAGAAGATATAGATACATATAACACTTTTCCCTACACATTCACACTCTATACAGTTCTAACAAGTGTAAACAGCTCATGTGCAGCTTTTTGTGACAAATATCAAGAATTACCTCCCTTGTTGATGTATGGGATTGTCTCCCTTCATACTCATTATTGGGAAATGATTGATTATGGACATGGGTAATCTGAGCATGTTTAAACAATCATATATCTATGGAGTAAAGCATTCAATGCCTAAACAATAGCAAAAATTGAGCATCAGGGATAAAAATTAAAATATTTCTTTCAGACATTATTTTCATTTTATATGAATAATAATGCTGGCAATATTACGGCAGCATTTAGGCATATGTGGTTTTGTATAAAAGTATAAAAGGAGTTTTAATGTCTCCCAAGGCTCGCTGAAATGTTTTATCTATTACATGTTGATACAATGATTCCTGCAGATCTCATGCTTCTATCTCAAACACTTGTGTGAATTTCTCAACAAGCTAGATTATCTTAGATGTACCAACTACTACTACTAAGAGAAATATTTGATGAATAAGCAAAATGTTTAAAATAGTGAGATACTTGGGAGTATGTTTGGGATACTTGGGGTAGGCTTGGGTTGATTGGGGTAGGTGGCGGTAAACTTGGGGTTGGTTTGGGATACTTGTGGTGGGTTTAGTAAATTATGGCATAGCTTGATTTAGGATACTTGTGTCATATGTTTGGGATACTTGTGGCATAGGTTTGGGGTACTTGTGGCATAGGTTTGGGGTACTTGTGGCATAGGTTTGGGATACTTGTGGCATAGGTTTGGGATACTTGTGGCATAGGTTTGGGATACTTGTGGCATAGGTTTGGGGTACTTGTGGCATAGGTTTGGGGTACTTGTGGCATAGGTTTGGGATACTTGTGGCATAGGTTTGGGATACTTGTGGCATAGGTTTGAGATACATGTGGCATTGGTTTGAGATACATGTGGCATTGGTTTGAGATACATGTGGCATTGGTTTGAGATACATGTGGTATTGGTTTGAGATACTTGTGGTATATGTTTGGGATACTTCAAGTAGGTTTACGTCAATTTCCCCAATCACAGAAGAAAAAATGTTGAATATGAGGAAGCTTGACGTCGTTATTACCTTAATCACAATACCATGTTGTAACTCATTCACAGAACAGTACCTGCCGTCCATACAGATTAATTTATGAACAAGCTAACTTATTTGAATAGATAATTATAAAACAGAATGATGTCATAGATTGGTGAACATGACGTGGTTAAACAATGCATTGACATGTAGTTTATGACACAGATATTCCCTTCCATCAACTCGTTTATTACCGTTGCTAAGAAAACGAGTAAAATCCTACTACGACCACTTCACACTTTATAATCAAACTCTAATATCCAAATACCGACATCACCATATTTACATAGTACTTGTAATGTACATCAAAACTAAATTAATCTTGGTTAACTATGACAACTTAATATTACAGTAGAGCCGTGTGAGTACCGACTATAGGATGGAAATAACAAGACTGCATCAGTTTAAAGTGAATACGTGTCACATTTACAACACATATAAGCCCAAATTAAATGTTCTTTGAAATTTCAAAAATATTTTGAACTATGACTTCTTAATATTACTGTAGAGTCGTGTGAGTGACGACTACAGAATGGAAATAACAAGACTGCATCAGTTTACAGTGAATATGTGTCACATCTACGACACATATAGGCCTAAATTTAATGTTCTTTGAAATTTCAAAAATATTTTGAACTATGACTTCTCAATATTACTGTAGAGTCGTGTGAGTACCGACTATAAGATGGAAATAACAAGACTGCATCAGTTTAAAGTGAATACGTGTCACATCTACGACACATATAAGCCTAAATTAAATGTTCTTTGGAATTTCAAAAATATTTTGAACTATGACTTCTTAATATTACTGTAGAGCTGTGTGAGTGTCGACTACAGAATGGAAATAACAAGACTGCATCAGTTTACAGTGAATATGTGTCACATCTACGACACATATAGGCCTAAATTAAATGTTCTTCGGATTTTCAAAAATGTTTTCACTTTTAAAATAAATACTCAAAAGTTATAAGTAAAAAATATATTGGATTAACCCTAACTGTAAAATAGCCTATGAAATATTTGCCCTGATTTTAAAGTAAATCCAACAAGTTTGAGATATCTTGGTCTTGCACACCATGACTAGGGACAGAATAGTGATAAGAACCAATAGTGCAGGAATTTTAATCCTCTAATCTTGAATTTGTCAAACTTTATTAACTGTTGGTTTTGTTTGTTGGTCAGCAATCAGATTTCCTGGCTTATTATAAGTTATCCTACAACTATTATAAACAAATCTTGAATTACAAGTTAGCCAACAACCGTTATAAACAAATCTTGGATTAAGATAGTGTACATGATCTGTGAAGAGCACACACACATACTCAGGCTGTCTCTGATACTATAACTTTACTCTTCAATGAAATATCTAAGTTCCTAGGTATTAAACAAGTGCAAGAAACTAAGAAACAATGCACAGCCTGACATAAGTAGGAAGCTAAGAAATAACATTTAGCAAGCCAACAGTGCAAGAAAGCTAGAAACTATGAAATTACACCCAGCCAGCTGGGGTGGTATTTAATAATTATTATTGATCTTATCTAATTGGAGAATAAGGATAGCCAATCATATCACCTGTTACTGACCAAGAGTTTAATATGGTGTGATCTGATTGGTTGTCCTTATCCTTAAGTCAAGTAAGATCAATATTGAATACCACCCCTGACAAGCAGGCAGCTAAGAAATAGCATTTAGCTAGCAGGCGAGGACATTCAGCCTGCAAGGAGGAAATTAGGTGAATACAATTATATTAAACAACCCATTGGTGTTCAACGTTTGATCCTTGCCACTATAATGAGGACCAAACAGTTTATAAAAGGTTGGGACACCAGACTAAGGTGATATTATAGCATAATTATGACCAGTGGATTTGTTTTTGTGCTATAGAATGTGCAACAGATTTTCAGCATATTTGGAGCTCATCTGAAAGGCAGACGAACATTTCAAACAGTAAGAATTAATTTTTGCCAAATTTTCTCTTAAGATGTCTTGGACAATTTGTACCCCATTGTAGCTAGATATGGTATGTGCAGAGAGCATTAATTGACACAGGACAACTTGGGCTTAGGGAGTTACATGATTATGTATAACAAACAAATACCATTTGTGCACCATAACGTTTCACAACAAGGAGCAGCATAGTGAAACACCAAACATGACCTCAATGAAAGCAATTTAATGTGAGCATGCTGAAGAAAGTGCCAATTGAATAGTAGATCTTGAGGCAGCTTTTTCGCTGTCAGGGCGATGATATTCAACTTGGTGCAACTGATACCTGTGCAAGTGAAGCCAACAGCATAGAGCACTGGGTAACATTACACCAAGTGAAGCCAACAGCATAGAGCACTGGGTAACATTACACCAAGTGAAGCCAACAGCATAGAGCACTGGGTAACATTACACCAAGTGAAGCCAACAGCATAGAGCACTGGGTAACATTACGCCAAGTGAAGCCAACAGCATAGAGCACTGGGTAACATTACACCAAGTGAAGCCACCAGCATAGAGCACTGGGTAACAAATTACGCCAAGTGATTAAGCCCCCGGCATAGAACACTGGGTAACAAATTACAACAAGTGGAGCCGACGGCATAGAACACTGGGTAACAAATTACGACATGTGAAGCCACCAGCATAGAGCACTGGGTAACAAATTTCAACAAGTGAAGCCGACGGCATAGAACACTGGGTAACAAATTACAACAAGTGAAGCCGACGGCATAGAACACTGGGTAACAAATTAGGACAGCTACAATCTGTCTTAAAGCCAATATTTGATGTTTACATAATGAGACTTACTAAGTATGTGTGAATGGCCAAACCAGCTATACAAAGTTTGTAAATTGATAAGTTTATAGTAAAACCAAGTATAACATCATAAGGTGATTTGACACTGACGATATTTGAAGCACAGTGAGTCATTCAACGGAAAATTTCATAGCAAGCACAGAAAACAGTAACCGCAATACAAAATTTAAATAAAATATTAAACAGGACCAAGCCACCAACATTATTAAAAGGCTAACAGCTGAAAATCCTATAAGGGGACCATCTAAGCAGCAAGTACACTACTGTAAGTGGTCACCAACAGTATAAAGTTCCATACAGTATTAGGGGACCATTAAAGAAACAAGACCCCTTACATAAATATAAAGGGGAAAACAGGAGCAAGTACCTTCCAGTAATACGGGAACCAAGCTTCTAGTAATAAGTGACCAACAGGAGAAAAAGAAAACCCCAACATAATTAAGAGTCCGAGCAACAGGAGCAAATTTTCCCAACTTGGGTACAATTTAGAGTAACAAATAGGAGCAGGGCCCTACAGTATTAGGTGGCCAATGGGAAACAAAAGAGCAATTATGCAAATATATTTACAATGCAAAGGAATACAAACATCAATAATCAAGACACAAAAATTCAGCCAGACCAATACTAACATTCGATCTACCTTAGACAACATCCACAGACCAATACTAACATTCGATCTACCTTAGACAACATCCATGGTTAATTAGGGTAGTCTGATTTTAAAATTATTAACAACTGATGATTGTTCTTTACCAGGTAACCCAAGAAAACAGACAGAATAATTACCATGGAAACCACAAATGAAGAGCAAACTGCAGGTAGTTTCTATAATTTTACCAACTATGCAGACACTAGATATTACAATAGTTGGCAAGGTTACAGAGAAGTCTAGCTTCCGTATATAATACACCAGATCTCGTACACACAATGCACCATGCCATTTAACTGTACTAAAAGTTATTCAAAAGACAGTTTTCAAAAACAAAAAAGTTAAAACAGAAGAATATTTAGACATAACTTATTTATTGAAGTCAGCATGTAGTTTGACTGATCTTCATGATTTGTGGGAAATTCCAAGATTTTACAGCAGAAAGTTCTGATCCACATTAATGTCATATAAACTTTAATGCTGGAATTTTACCTGATGCTGTTCGGTAATAACATTTAAAGTATTTAGACAATGGCAGAATTGTTTAGTCCTGTATTAGCATCATTATACCTTTTCAATTAACTGGCTATTTCAGTTGAAATATGGCTTTGGAAAGACCGAAGGACTGACAAACCAACAGGGCAAAGCCATATGCCCATGGACATCAAATATCTGGTTCTATATGAGTCTAGTCTATAAGTTCAGTTCACGGGTCCAGTCCATGAGTGCTTCCATGGGTCCAGTCCACAGGTCCAATCCATGAGTCAAGTCCACAGCTCCAGTCCTTGGGTCCAGTCCAGGAGTCAAGTCAACAGGTCTAGTCCATGAGTCCTGAAAGTCCATGAGTCCATGCCAAGGGTCAAGTCCATGAGTCCATGCCAAGGGTCCAGTCCACAGGTCCAGTCCATGAGTCCAGTCCACGGGTCCAGTCTATGAGTCAAGTGCATGAGTCGAGTCTACAGGTCCAGTCCATGCCAAGGGTCAAGTCCACAGGTCCAGTCTATGAGTCAAGTTCATGGGTCCTGTCCAGCTTTTCTATGTTGCCCAATCAGTTGTGGTGTCACAAATAAAAGTCAACTCAACAACAACAAACAAGATGATGCATATATCCTGTATAGCAAATGCTTGCATGAAACAGTATCCTAGAAAACACATATCCTTGGAAACACACATCCTCCATCAGCAGTATTTTATCTGCTTCATCTGTTGAAATTTGGGCAACAACACAATCATATGGTGGGATATGTACTGATTACATCAGTGAATTAGAAGTAAGATGTAATGGTACAAGCCTAGCTGAGAGTTCAGCCTGTCTCAGTGAGTACATTATACAATCCATGGTACAAGCCTAGCTGAGAGTTCAGCCTGTCTCAGTGAGTACATTATGCAATCCATGGTACAAGCCTAGCTGAGAGTTCAGCCTGTCTCAGTGAGTACATTACACAATCCATGGTACAAGCCTAGCTGAGAGTTCAGCCTGTCTCAGTGAGTACATTACACAATCCATGGTACAAGCCTAGCTGAGAGTTCAGCCTGTCTCAGTGAGTACATTACACACTCCATGGTACAAGTCTAGCTGAGAGTTCAGCCTGTCTCAGTGAGTACATTACACACTCCATGGTACAAGTCTAGCTGATAGTTCAGCCTGTCTCAGTGAGTACATTACACACTCCATGGTACAAGCCTAGCTGAGAGTTCAGCCTGTTTCAGTGAGTACATTACACACTCCATGGTACAAGTCTAGCTGATAGTTCAGCCTGTGTCAGTGAGTACATTATACAAACCATGGTACAAGTCTAGCTAATAGTTCAGCCTGTCTCAATGAGTACATTATATAATCCATGGTACAAATCTAGCTAATAGTTCAGCCTGTCTCAGTGAGTACATTATATAATCCATGGTACAAATCTAGCTAATAGTTCAGCCTGTCTCAGTGAGTACATTATACAATCCATGCAACCAGAATACAGACATTTCTCAGCGTAACACCTGTTTCTTCAAGGACTTATCTTAACATGTTGAATAAAATTCTTACTAAAATAAAACTTAATTAAAAACATTTCAAGTTTTAAAGTTTTGCTAATAAGACCACTTCAGTTATATTGGAATCATGCAGATGGTTGCAATTAACTTTAAAGAACAAGGCTTCAATTTAGAACAATGTTCTTTAAATAGCAAAATAAAATTTCTAAAAAAATGTGCCTCCATAACTAAATGGTTAGCGCGCTTGTCGTCTAATCTGGCAACCTGGGTTCAAAGACGAGTGGAGACACTCATATGCCTGCCATATTTCAGCAGATTAAGATTAAATTTTTCAAGAGATGGGCCCTTGGGGACTTGGTGTTTCGTTTGTATTATAAGCAGTTCAGTGAATATAGTGACCTATAAGCCTCCTGACCTTCTTATACAAGAATCTAAATTTGAAAATTGCCATGAAAAATGAGGTCATCATGACATGTGGTGCCTATTTAAAGATGTGTATAGCCATGGTCATTCTATACCTCCATTTAATCTAGAAATAGAAGGAATAAATGATAAGTTAATTAAAGTAAAGTAAGCAAAGATTGGCCAGAAGAATGAATGGTATTTTGGCGAGATCTGCAGCAGACAGAATTTGTTTGTTTTTGAGGTGAATCAGTAGTATTAGCACATAGATAAATTGTATAGAAATAGTGTTGGCCCACAGTGTTCTGAAAAACTGCTGAGTCAACCGGTTGGATTCTCCCGACATCAAAGCCGACAAATATCTGATGTTTTCTAAATTAACCTTATTACTATCATGATATCCTATCACGAAATCTGAAATGTGGGATATTTTAGAGGATTATATCATGGCATTTTTTAACTGAAATTTATAGAAAAAATCATTACACCTGGATAAAACTTATATTTCAATTGAATGAACAATAAGTGTCAAATCAAGGTCACTGGGTACCAGTAATTGACATTATGCCATTAGAGACATTGCTCTGCCTTATTGCTTGTCAAACCAGGTCCTGATTCCAACTTAACCGATTCCCATAACCCAGAAATCCAACATGACATTATTCCCAGATCCCAGACATCCAACATGACATATTCCCAGATCCCAGACATCCAACATGACATATTCCCAGATCCCAGACATCCAACATGACATATTCCCAGATCCCAGACATCCAACATGACATATTCCCAGATCCCAGAAATCCAACATGACAGATTTCCCAGATCCAGGACATCCAACATGACAGATTCCCCAGATCCCAGACATCCAACATGACATATTCCCAGATCCCAGACACCCAACATGACATATTCCCAGATCCCAGACATCCAACATGACATATTCCCAGATCCCAGACATCCAACATGACATATTCCCAGATCCCAGACATCATGATTGATCCCCAGATCCAGGACATCCAACATGACAGATTCCCATAACCCAGAAATCCAACATGATAGACTCCCCAGATACCTGACAGATTCCCAGATCCCAGACATCCAATATGACATATTCCAATATCCCAGACGTCCCACAAGACAGGTCCGCAGATCCCAGATGTCCAACTTGATAGATCCCCAGATTCCAGATGTCCAACATGACGTATATCAGATCCCAGACATCCAACCTGACAGATTCCAAATCCTAGACGTCCAACATGATAGATCCCAGATCAAAGACATCCAACATCCCAGATACCCAGATTCCAGACACCTACCAGCATGACATAGTCCCTGGCCTGGATATCTGACATCCCAGGATACCCATGTGAGGTAGTACAATCTTAGAAGCATATGATATAACATAATATGCATATCTCATTCAGTTATCAGCCTATTCCAGCACTGTTGTGAAATCATGTAAAATCATTTGGCAACAAGTTCTGTTCATAGTAGAGTAACTTTGGACAAGCATGCAATAAACCTGGCAATATATTGCTTTACCAATATAATGTGCTTATAGTACACAATTCATCATTTCTTATGTATACACGTTAATAAATCATCAACAAATTTACATTGATTAAATGCTTGATGAAACTGATACAGAAACGTGTCCAAATACTTTTACATTTGTTCAAGCTGAAACTTATTGTTTATTCTGTACGTATAAAACAATACAATAGGGTCATGCATTGTTACAAGTACCTATTGTTACAAATCAGTTCATTTAGCACACCTGGCTGATTCTGATACGTTTGAAATATTGCACTCTGCACTTGCATGTGCAAGTTACAGTTTATACAAATATGATACTAATTAAACCAACTATTAATTAAATTTCAATTTTGATAATTGACCTGTAGCTGCAATATGCACCGTGTAGCAATACCACATGACTTTTGGCTACAGGTCCAAGACAAAATTTGAAAGCTACATTTTCCACAGTTTCCCAGGGTGCTGGACAAAACAGCACAGCTACTTAAAAAGATATTACATTTCATGGAAAGCAAATGATTTTCCCCTTAGCGTGGCTTATATTTCATAGAAATCGATGAAGAAGTAAAATACTAATGGCTGTTTTTGTTTTCCAATGTTGACAAATTTTGTCTTGGACATGTAGCCAAAAGTCACATGGTATTGCTACACTGATGCAGTAATCAGCAAAATGTTTATGGTTGCGAGCATCATGACTGCAATTAAACATTGATAATGTCATTAAGGGGGAACATGCTGTGAGGCAGAATCATGAAATGGTACCATTAAAATACCTAACTGTCACTCACATGCCTTGTTAATATCAATTAAATAAACCAGACACTAATTACATTAAGTCAATGAGTTGTGAACTAAGCTTTATACATATCAATCAAAATTTAATTACATGTTGAAAACCATGGTGGTCCTTGGCCAGTCATTTATTTATACTTGTACACAAGCATATGGGATGTCCTCGACCCCCCATCTACCTATTGACCAGGAAAATAAAATAATCCCCCATTAAAAAAAAATTAATTCATTTTTATACAATTTGAGAAAACAAACGGACCGTTTTCTTAACATGAAAAACCAGCAGTATTCATACATTGCAAAAAAATTCTAGCAAGGCCGTATTGGCACAAAATATTGGCACAAGAAGCAGTCTTGTTTAAAAACATCAAAACCTCGGTGTTGTAAAATATTTACTGCATTATTTGTGATATATGATAGAGACCATCTGGTCAGCATATCTTACACTCTAATATGATACAGAAATATGTACATTCATGTAATACCTTACAGTGTTACCCATTTCTCTTAAACCTTTCCTCCATGATTACATCAATTCATTCCCCCAGATATCCTTTGTCCATCCTCATTTTCTTAATTTATAATTATGGAAATGGACTTTAAACCTTACAAAGGGAGATAATTCAAGATATTTGTCCAAAAAAGCTGCACACAAATGATATTTGTCCTAAAAAGCTCCACACCAATGATATTTGTCCTAAAAAGCTCCACACCAATGATTTTTGTCCCAAAAAGCTGCACACCCATGATAATTTTGTGTCCAAAAAAGCTGCACACCCATGATTATGTGTGACAAAAAGCTGCACATTGGCTGAAAAAACATCTAGCTCATCTCCATCAGATTAGTGTAGGGTGTATGTAGTAGAGGGTTAAATTAAGTCACCATATTACTAACTAGTCCTAATACATTTCAACCAAAAGGGCTTTTGTCCTTATATATATTCAATCATTATGATTATAAATAATTATCAATCTATTTAAAGTAAAAAATTCTGTTTACATATTTTTACATTTCTAGCATGATCTGTATCAAAGGTTAGAAACAACCACCTAAAGTTTCTACGTAGGTATGGTTACTATAGCAGAGGCTGCTGGGAAATGTTACAGTAAATAGTTACCTGAGAAATTGCTGATTAAATAAACAGACATATGGATACTTGAAGTATATAAGCTAGGTATACCATAATAATACATCATACCTTCCAACATCCTTGCCAGCTTCATTCATACAACCACCATCTTATATTACATTTATGAAAATATCAGCTGATAGTAACCAAAACCACCATACCTGATAACCATAATGAATTTCACCTCCAACTAACACTTGCATTACGTGTACTTTACATTGTACCTTGTAAAACTAGTATTTGTACTAACTACATGCACGAAACTTCCACAAAAAACTGGTTTAATTTTTAAATAAAATATGAAAGCAAGGACTATAATAACTCTGTTGTTACTTGGTTTCAGCTTATTGACAGGCTGTTTGGGACATCTTTGAACTTATTGAACTTATTTGAACTTTTTTTTCTCATTAGGAAAACTTGATTGAAAATATGTTTTATGTTCTTCTTAACATATTAAATACTATACAAACACTGGTGCCAATATAATAGTTTTGTTCATGATGTACTAGATTTAGAAATACTAATGTAAGTCCTTAAATCTAAATTTGTAAATCAGTTAATACATGTATACTGTGGTATTGTCAGCCAGTGCATTAATTGGAGCTTTATACATATTCTATGATTATGGGTTAGACCTTTATCATTACTTAATCAATGGTTTTCTTCCTTCAGCCTCAGTAACAAATAGTACCTTGCAGGTCATTGAGATACATCGAAAGATGGACTTAAGAGCTAACAATCAAATCTAAAGATGGACCAAGCTAACAATGTAATCAAACAAGGCAGCTTGTGAAGCCAATGACAGTCCGCAAGGTTAAGTCAACAATATGTGTATTCTGTATGACATTATATTGTATAGTAGACCTAAATATAGCAGTGGATGGATGACCAGAGACAGTAAAGCATAAGGTTATACAAGCTTTAAAATGACCAGTGACAGTGGATAGTCCTGTAAAACATATGGCTATATACAAGTTTTAAAATAACATGTAACACTTTCAATATAAAATGTGACACATGATTTTCATCACTGAAATTGTGACCAGGATACGCTAGCTTTAATGGAGTAGTTGAGAGTGTAAGTTTTGTGTACAATTTATCCTCAGTAAAACATTTGTCTTAAGCATTTAGTCTAAACATCTGACAGTGTCAAACAGAACTTGCAACAACTTGCTGGAGTTTTTCACATGACCTCCAAGAATCAGCTGTCAAACTTAAATATGCCATCTTGCATCGTGCTAATGCATTACAGGCAATTTGATGCACAAACTTGATGCTCACTTTATCAGCAAAGCTGCATATCTGAACGCACTGATGCAACTGAAGGACAACAGGGACAGGAATGCCCTATATCACTCACCACCGCTCTCCACTAAAACTAACAGGCATTGTCTATATAGAACTGAAGGACAACAGAGACAGGAATGCCTAGCTATATCCATCACCTCCTCTCCCCTAAAACTAGCAGGCATGGTCTATATAGAACCAGGACAACAGAGACAGGAATGCCCTATATCACTCACCTCCTCTCCCCTAAAACTAGCAGGCATGGTCTATATAGAACTAAGACAACAGTGACATGATTGCCCTATGAGCTCTCCCTTAAATCTAGCAGGCATGATCTTTAGTCAAACCATTTTGACGCAATCTATACAGGGATGTCTGTAGTGGCTGGACCATTAGAATTTAAAAGCAGCCACTTGCAGACAGCTTATCTGTCTAGCATGATCTTTAGATAATCAACACAGTACTTTGTTCAGAAAAGGGTTACATGGAAAGTGCAATTGGCCAAGAGGTGGAGAAGATGTTCAAAGCTATCCTAACATATTATTGAAAATGTTCTGATGGAAGACAAAATGGGTGGTCTTTGTTTGTAGGTACCGTGATCTTTGCAGACATTTCCTGGTTTTGTAACAGAATGGTCTTTGTTTGCAGGTGGTCTTTAACACAGGTTTGACAGTACCAAAGACAAACTGAAAATTCTGCATATTTTCTCGGTCTATATGAAATACTTATAGTTAAATATTTTCTCTTCGTTTCCTCTATGATTCATTTTTACGGAAGAATTTCAAGCCAACTGATGTTAAACAAACTTCTTCTGTCCAATTTTCATGGCGATAATTGTTACAAGCAATTGTTACCAGTCTGATAAACGGTGATTTACGATTTCACGGGCAATTTCCCTTGTTTAACAATCTATTTATTTTCAATGACCCAAAGACCCACATATTTGATAAACACCAAGTTCACTGAGCTTAATGCTAAATCACATGATATGTAAGAGTTTGTGTAAAATTGTTAAAAGTCAGGAATGTCAAATTGTTACAGCTTGTGTTTGAGTGGTTAATTTAGTAAATTTTCTTGCATGTCTAACTGGCTGACCTTTTCAATGGTAATTTGATGGACTCAAGATTTGCTGATTAAGTGATAAAATTCATTTACTATATAACGAGTTTGCAGATTTTGAAGTTAAGCAAAAATAAAATGAATTGATTTATATGAGGTTAATTTGAATGATTTATGCTACATTTGACAAACACTGAATTATTATATTCACAAAACGTAACGTTTATAATGTTTCGTTATCAGAGCCAGCAATCTAGACCAACTTGTACAAAACATTCAAAGACCCTGATCTAACGATAAGCAACGGAATAGAAAGAATAACCATATGGTAAAATAGATGTTTTTACTATTTTAATTTGTATAACTTATGTTTAGCTCCTGTGTGACCTGGTTATATGCAACAACTGAAACCAATTTGAACAACTTTGAACGGACCACCCACAGATCATTCCTGTGAGGTTTGGTCAAATCCATCAAGAGGTTTGAGAGATCCTAGCTAATAGGTATAAATCACTGGCTTAGAATGAGAAGGTCGTAAGTGCGATATTTGAAATCTGCATCACAAGGCGCTTCATATGAGTCTATTTTCATGAAAATCAGAACAGGTCATGTTGACCAAACTGCAGTTGAAAAGCTTGTTTTTTCCATAAGTAAAGAGTAGTTTTCAGACAACTTTTTCTTGTTTTCTCAAAATATCGATTTTGCACTTACTAGCCATGAAATGTTTGACACAAAAAGATTCACACAACCTTGCCAATTGAACACTTTATACCAAAGGATAAAGTGACAAATAAGTAAGAGACATACCGGTAGGTGATCTAACACCTGGAAATAACAGAGTAGACAAACATGTACAATGAGGTGTAAAATCAATGGAATACTTACTATGGCCATCAAATTCAGAATATAATGCTGAAGGTCATCTCTATGGTAACGAAGCATTAGATTATCCGCAGCTACCATAACTTCCACATAATTCTTATGTGACACTGAGCGCTTAGTCCGATGATGTGAAGTTGATGATGTAGAAGATGATATTAATTTATTAAATGTGTTTAAACTAGCACTATCACTATATTGTAAGTCTTGTATATCACTAGAACTTTCTCTTTTCCTCCTCTTGTGCTTAAAATTTTCTGAAATAAAAGAAAGAGCATTTGTTACATAAAGAACCAGAGACCAAAACCAATCACATCAATTGACATTGTCCCACATATAATTGTCAAACATTTATCTTCAGATACATTTTAATAATGAATTATAAGCACATTGTCAGGGAAGGGGCCTTTTCTTTGAATTTAGGGAAAACTGCATGATTTTAAAGTTTTCCCAAGGGGAAGACGCCTGTAAATAGCCCCTGCTATAGAAGGGAAAAAAGCCCTGAAAACATTGATATTGTTACTGCAGCAGTAAATGAAGACTATGATGATACAGACAATATAGATACATAATTCATGAGGGAATGATGACAGGTTAACAACATTAGAAACAAACGGCTTGGCGCACTGTTTTCACTACTCCATAAAGCTCAGGTCAACATGAATCATCTGCCAAAACAATGGATCTACTAGTAAGACAACTGAAACCATGAATGCAGAAAAGGTTAGTATGCAAGAACAGGAAGAAGCAGATACACTTACTGTAAACCAAGAAACTATTTCACGTGATTTAATTTCACGGAGTCCGCGAGTGATTGAATTTTGCAAAATTAAGCTGCCGCGAAAGTGCTAACAACATAAATATGGACATTGGGGGAAATTAAAAAACGTGAAAATTAGTAGTTGCAAATATTCGGACGATCAGCAAAAGTTAGTATTCGCAAAAGTAAATTGGTTGACAGTATATGTTTTTGCCCGTACAGCCTGTTCTGGTTTAGTATTCTCTAGACACAATCTGATGAATTTTGCATGATGACTTGAAATGTGCCAACAGACATCAGCTAGTATGCTAAGCAGGTGAGTCTGGAGCAATTAGGAACACTGACAAACAAACCGCTATGGTAATTGAACATTAATTACAATTATGACATCATAATATGTATAATACACATTTAATCACACACAGTAGAAGATGGTTCATATGTTGTAATAACATAACAACACAGAACAAAGGCTGATAATAAATGTGAAACAATATCACACATTCTAAGTTCCCAGAATGACTGTGTGACTCAGAAATATGGAATACAACACACTTAAAATTGGCACACAAAACACATATAGTATATTACATCGTAAGAGTAAAATCTGAAGCCAACAGTTTAAATGCTTTATAAACGTAACAAAGATGATCACATATTGTTTACTTCCTGCATTGCACAAGGTCAAACAAGTTAGACCATAGTCACAATGTCACAGACAAGTGGTACAGGGGTGGTATTCAATATTGATCTTATTTAATTGGAGAATAAGGATAGCCAATCATATCGCCTGTTACTGACCAAATGTTTGATAAGGTGTAATCTGATTGGTTGTCCTTATCCTTAAGTCAAGTAAGATCAATATTGAATACCACCCCTGGCCTATAATTGGATTCAAACCGGATCGGGTGAACAAATGTAACAGGTTCTGCTCTATCCAATGTGCTAATCAAGCAGTCTGGCTATCTCCATATGGAGCCATATGATCTAGAAACACGGATGATCTGTTAAGAATATCACGAGGAAATTAATCTGGATTTTTTCTGATGTTTACCGCCTCTCTGACTTTCTGCACTTCTTCACTTTGATCAGTCTGAACGTCATCATGCTCACCCAAAGTTGGTTTTTACTACTTCATCAATCATAACACACCAAACTTTTTTGCTAATCAAGCCCTGTTACAAGCAAGATGCCATCATGTTTATTTTAAGTCATAGAACATCCCCGAGGACTCACTCACCCTCTCTTACCAAGGTATCATCTCAATATCAGAGTTGACTTTAAGAAGATAGAATAGCTGAACCAACGTGTTATATGTTTTTCTCATTTACTTCATTACACATTTTTTTCACCCTGTTTCACGGAGATAACCATTTCAAGACAGTTGGTGATTTTTTTTGCTTTCTCACACTTGTCTGCAAGCCCTAAATGTGAGTACTCTTTCAACTATCTTATAACTGTTGAATGAATTGAGCCAACAATCTCAAAAACAAACACCTGCCTCATTGTGCAAAAGAACAATTTGGCATGAGCTACAAACAGACAATAATGGTACCCAGACTGAGGGCAGTAGAGACATCCTCATGCTCATTAGAGACCCATGACCTACTTAAAGATCAACTGACTAGAACCATTTCTATACACCTTTGAAAAAAGAACCACATGATGAGCATTACTGTCAAGTTTGGTAAAAAATCCATTCACCAGGGTACTGTTTTATCAAAGCACTTTAAATTTGGGACAAATATTGTTTGTAGAGGCTCATTGACTGAATAATTATTGATACTGAACGACTTTTTGCCACAATTTTAATGTAGCTATTAAGGAATTATAAAGAATTTAAATTTGAGCGTAAGTTTAAGATTTTCCTAAGTGCTTTGATAAAACAGTACCCACGTTTTTAAACAGATGCCATTTATATATTTCCATCATATACATATAGGGACTTGAACCTTTAACCTCCTCTAGTGGCCATGTTCTCCAATAAAACAAACATGTTTATTTATACAATCTTGTAAGATGGTCATTGCAAAATTTTTCAAACCAAACGGTTTTGGACAATATTTTCAAAGTTTTTAATGTTAAGGAAGACCATTTTGTTTTGACCAACCAATAAGTAATGATTTTCAATATTGTAAATGTGTGCCTCAATAGATCAATGGTTAGTGCGCTTGCTGTCTAATCTAGCGACCAAGGTTCAAATACAGCCTGCCATTTTTCAGCAGAAAGTTGACCGGCAAATAAAGGCCTATAATGCTCCGCATCGACATAAACCCAAACAATACAACAGTAGCTGACGTAAATAAATGGTCACATCAGAAGTACAAGCACATCATGCCTGCACCATCATGCAGCCGTCAACAATTATTTAATCAAATGTGAAAATGACATAACAAGAGAGGAAATTGTTCTAAGTGAGCCAAATTGTTTCGGATTTCAAAGCATCATTACAAGAACACTGACCTAATTATACACTTTCTTCAAGTGTCGAGAATTCTTACAATCAACAAATGCTGAATATTTTTTACTTTCAGCATTGCGTTGCGTAAGCATTCCCCCTCCTCTGTAAGCATTTCAAACATGCTCTGTTGACATAACACTGGCTTAGAATTCGAAGGTCTTAAGTACTACTTACGACCTTATAAGACTCATGCATATTTGAATTTGCATCTCATGGCGCTTCTTATGAGCCTATTTTCATAAAAATCGAAAGTGGTCATGTTGATCAAACTGAAGTTTAAACAGCTTGTTTTTCTTGTTTTCTCAAAATATTGATTTTGTCCCTACGACCTTCTAATTCTATAAAGCCAGTGATGTATATTTTGATCTTAGCTTTTTCTTATTTTTATTTTTATGATCTTAAAAATATAGAACAGTATTTTTTTGTATACCAATGAATGTTACCTATATAGTATAAACAGTGTACTTGTCATGACTGAACAATTATGAGCTATTTTTGACCATTTTTTGAAAGCGTTCGCTGATAATCACGTAAAAATGATGGAGGTGGTGTTGACACGACAGCTTGTAACACAACGTTAACAGGATGTACATGCCTAATATTGTCATTAACGTAAAAATGTGGAAGAAAAGAGAGGCAATAGTTATAATACACTTGAAGTCATTGTTGCTATCAGTATCCTATCTATAAAACAATTAAACACTAATGACTAACGGCAGGTCACAACATTGCCATAATTCATATCCGACATTGCCATAATTCATATCCGCTATTAATGCTGATTTCCACATCTAAAAGGCTGTGAAGATTATTTTCTGTAATCACGAGCGAAATAAAATTTGGTCTTTGACAAAAAATCAACACATTTTTTGTTTATTATATGCTACACTCCATTGTTAAATGGTACAGTATTAAATTGGCTCAATCGGAAAAATTATAATGTCATGACGTGACAATTACGGTGCAATAATAACGTAAGGTATTGTTGAAGCCTGGCACCATTGACGTTACGTTTCTTTTTCTGTATAGTAATGAAACCTGCTTGCCAAACAGTGAAAATAACAAAATGATAATTTGACTGATATATCCATAGCAAATAATAAAATCATTTAATATTGCTGGTGTAGTTATATTCAATAGACTGGATGATAGTGTTTACTATGATGTTCAAGTCCTACCAGAAAGGTTTTAGCGCAGTCTCTGAGGAGCTAGTAATTGTGACGATATTAAAGCTTGCTATGACATCATCAAATAAAGCCATTGTGCTTGCGGCTACAGTCAGGACAAGTCAATCACCTAATACTTAAAGCTCGTTACAATGGGTATTAAAACTATTTCTAAAGGCCAACTTCATGAAATAAAAGCACTGTCTAACCCTTCAGTACTCTAACTATCATAATTATTGTAACAAAAATAAACAAATAATGAAAGATAAACCTATAATTTGGCACAATCTAAACTCAAAATATCAATGAAAACATATATTATAGAAGCAGAGAATAGTAATTTGATAATTTGTTAATCGGAATTTCAGACAAATCAGACACAAAAGATGTCAGCAAACACCGAGTGCTTGGGATAATTGCGCCCCTTTTTTCAATGCTCTCACTGACCCCATATTACCAATTGTATGAATTGGTATGCTTGGTTTTGTCAGTCTGAAAAAACCCAAACTATGTTAAATATCCTTTTGGTCAAATGCTCAATTTAACCAGGATGATTACAAGTGTGGTCAAAGCCACTTTCCCTGACTGCTTACACTTTAATGTTAAGTGCACAATAGTACTGTAAACCAAGAAATTATTTTGCACAATTTAATTTCGCAGAGTTCGTGAGTGGTAGAATTTTGCGCAATTAAGTTGCCAAGAAAGTGCTAAAATCATTAATATCGACTTTGCGAGAAACTTAAAAGCGTGAAAATTTGTAGTCACGAATATGCCGACGATAAGCAAAACGCGAAAGTTAGTATTCGCGAAAGTAAATTGGTTTACAGTATTCACTAGTCTGATGGGATGTTTATACTGCATTAACCAATATATCACATTTCTAAACCATTCATTTGCCTGTAAGCGTGTGCCTGATTCATGCAAAAAAGGAGCACAACCTTATTTAAAGTTTTTCTATGGATTTAAAAGCAATTAAATTAAGAATTTGAACACTGAGGTGATCTACACGAAGGGACACTGGTGAAAAATAAATATTTGTATGATTTTCTTGACTCATCCTTAAAGCATGCAGCCGATGTGGGTCAGGTATAACAGTTTGGGAGATTGCATCATTAACGGCATGCAGTGAGGTACACGCATGAAAGACGGAATGCACTAAGATTGACACTGATAGTATATTGAAACTTTGTAAGGTACAATTTTGTGATTAAATAGCAATAAAGCTGAGAGTCTAATAAATTTCGTATAGCAATATACCCCGGTACCTTTTTCAAGTAGTTGACACCTTATAGAGCTAGGGCCCTATTATATACCTGAATATAAGCCCTGAAACTTTCATTTTGATATATATTAAACTTTAGGACATACAAAATATAAAGTACATCATGCATACATACTGTAACCCACAGTTCAGAGCCACATTGCAGTTAGATTTATTACCCAGTAGTTCAGCTCATTTTTTGTAAGTTTCTAATGTCTTAAACAATTGATTGTCCAACATTAAATGTGTGCTGAAGTATTGGATTTGTTACCTATAGGAAAGATCACCGTATTCATATGCAAAATGTCCACCAGAATCAATTGGATAAATAAATAATAAAAATCTGCCATTCACCAATAGCTATAGCTGGTGGTACTAATCCCTTTGTATTCAAACATGATCTCTCCTATAGTATTTTAATTCAAGTAAACAATTCAGAACTTTAAAAAATTCCACTGGAAAAAACTTAGACAATCATGTATTACATGTATTATGACTTAATTGGAAAGAATAAGACATTTGAGTAGTTCTAAGGCCCATTTTGCATTAACATAAGTACATTAAACAGGCAAGTTGTTTATTATAAGTGGTATTAAACCAGTTCAAGTATACAAAACATTAAAGTATTCAAGTATATATACCAAACCTTCATTTAGTTCACAGTAATCTATTTAAGCATTTCCTGACCAGGAGTTGGGTTGCAACTATGTTGTAGAGTAACATGTACCGGAAACAAACAAGCTGACCGCAACATAAGGAACCACATTAAACATCAACAAACAAGATTTACCGTAAATCATAGTATTTATCACACAGCTAAGTACCGGTATGCGAGTACAATTAAAAATACATACTTCAAATATGAGGGTGTAACACGAAAAATAGCTTTTTTAAGTGTGGGCTAATATAATGTATAATTCAAAATGCCAGCAAACTCATAAAAGTGCAACTTAATCTTCATATAATAATTAACAACAAAAAAGCAGACAAATAACTCAATGTTTATAAGCACACAAACATCAATTATCTGAGCAAAAATCGGTGTATTCAAAATTATGACAATAGACTTAACATGCCATCAACATTTTTAACCACCCCACAAAACATCCCACCCAGGTCAATGTAATTAAAAAGAAAGGGTGTCTCATGGACTCATACAAAACATTCATACAATTTGTTAATTGGATTTAACTGACAGAATGAGAAAGTTGTTTATAAGTAATTAAACTAAAACAACTGTAGGAGCTTGAATTCAAAAATGAGCCAATCATTGAACTTCTTTCAAACCATCTGTCAATACAATTTAACCAATCACAAAGCCTTTACAAGTACAAAATTTAGCTCAGCCAATCATAGTAGTTCTTACAAAAATCCTGTCAATACAGCCAATCACAGAGTCTTACACAAAATTTACCTCAGCCAATCACATTTAAGTTTTTACAAAAATCATGTCAATATAGCCAATCACAAAGTCTTACACAAAATTGACCTCAGCCAATCACTGAGATTCTTAAAAAAATATTGTCAATACAGCAAACACAGAGTCTTACACAGTTTTTTTCTCAGCCAAGCACCGAGATTCTTACAAAAATCTTGTCAATACAGCCAATCACAGAGTCTTACACAGTTTTTTTCTCAGCCAATCACCGAGATTCTTACAAAAATCTTGTCAATACAGCCAATCACAGAGTCTTACACAGTTTTTTTCTCAGCCAATCACCAAGATTCTTACAAAATTTGTTGTCAATACAGCCAATCACTGACTTCTGCACAAAAATATCCATCATAATAACCAGCAGCAGCAGCAGCAGGTGTGTGTGTAGTGTATTATATAGAACATTATAAATCAAAACTCTACAGCTATCAATCATGGAGCGTAAATCATACTACCACACAGGTGGTCAGAACATTAGTTTTAATTATGTGTGAGAATTAGGTAGAATCATATAGCCATCAAAATATGACAAACAACATGCACCACTACATATCAAATAGATGCTTCTGGATAAGTTTCATCAAAATCCAATAAGGTTAATGGTGGATGGCTGATTCAGGCAATTCTCAACATTTATTTCAGATACACACAGCAGTTTCATAACTCGATCAGACCCAGAATCAAATAGCCAAACACAATGCCCAGTTTGTTCAAAACCGTTTCATAGACCGAAATAAAAGACTCTTACAGTAAGAAGTAAAACAACACATATCATATCTGAGAATGTACCTATACAACAGTTTAGTTTGAATTCACATAGGAATAAAGATAATCCACTGTTGTAGCCAAGTCATGAAAACATCGGGAAAGTCCATAAACCACGTAAGCTTTATTGCAGGCAAGTCATTGATTTGACATGAAACAATACAAATAACGAGAACAGATAAAAATGTATTTGATCTCCGAACATCTCGAGAGCATTACAAGCATTTACTTATTTTGATTATCTGACCCCAAAAGTTTGCACCCGTTTCACCACAATAACAAGTCAAGAGCGCCTTCAACCAATGCGTTTGACAAAAGGCAGAGCCTATAATCACAATACATTGAACATTATTATAAGTAGTACATTGTTTGTTTCATTCTCATTAGCATTAATCAGAAAATAAACATGGAATTTATCATTCATCTTAATAATTGAGAGAAGGAGTGGCACACTAAATGTTCCACAAAACTTGCAACTCTTGACAACAATCTACAGTCCCTGCGACTCTTGACCTCGATCTACAGTCCCTGCAACTCTTGACCCCGATCTACAGTCCCTGCAAATCTTGACCCCGATCTACAGTCCCTGCAACTCCTGACCCCGATCTACAGTCCCTGCGACTCTTGACCTCGATCTACAGTCCCTGCAACTCTTGACCCCGATCTACAGTCCCTGCAAATCTTGACCCCGATCTACAGTCCCTGCAAATCTTGACCCCGATCTACAGTCCCTGCAACTCCTGAGCCCAATCTACAGACCCTGCAACTCCTGACCCCGATCTACAGTCCCTGCGACTCTTGACCTCGATCTACAGTCCCTGCAACTCTTGACCCTGATCTACAGTCCCTGCAACTCCTGACCCGTATCTACAGTCCCTGCGACTTCTGACCCCGATCTACGGTTCCTGCAGCAACTCTTTGCATGACTTCAGTGGCACTCAAAATATTCCTGTTAACTTGGTGAAGTCCCTGTAACTCTTAACCCTGATCTACAGTCCCTGCAACCCTTGACCCCGATCTACAATCCCTGCAAGTCTTGACCCTGATCTACAGTCCCTGCAACTCCTGACCCCAATCTACAGTCCCTGCAACTCCTGACCCCAATCTACAGTCCCTGCAACTCCTGACCCCAATCTACAGTCCCTGCAGCAACTCTTTGCATGACTTCAGCAGGTCCTTGGTTTTGGTCATACAGTAACACTATAAAGTCATTGATAAGAATAAGAGAAATGGAGAGGACATCAATACATCCGAACAACTCTGCACACCATTCAAGTCATCTATTGCATCTTGGGACAATTTTCTGTCAGAAATAGAACTACTTTACGATAGAAAATGAACATTTAAAGCAGATTCTGCACCCATGCTGAATGCAGATATCCAACAAAGTGTTGTCGTAGGTAATGAAGAAACTCTTGATGAAAATATTAAATTTCTACACATTTGAAGTTGTAAAAAGCCTACTGTCATAACAATACCCGCGTAAGAAATAAAAAAAATTCAGTAAGCCAGGACTTAAAGTGCAGAAGTGTCACTGAGTATAATGCAGCGACTGAAAATTTCAGTGCAAATCAGTAACAAATCTGATAATAATGGCAACATGGAGTGCACATTTTAATAACATATTTGCCAATAAATGGCAAAGTAATATTCCATTCAGCAACAGTGTGTCACAATAAGAACCATGGTTAATGACAACATTGATAAATGAGGGGAATAAATACCACAGAAAAAAGGTAGCCATCAATTGTCCATAACTTCAAAAATAAGTTTTCCTCTTGAAGTTTTAATTTCGGATGATCCTTTGAAAGTTTATCTAAAATTTGTAGATGGTGTTACTGTACACCACAAATGGTTATTCAATTTGACTCATCGTAACCTCATTTGTGGTTGATTTTAGCAAGTCTCTCACAGGTATGTCTGGAATGAACTGCAAATTGATTTTAAAAATGTGCAAACTTCACAGAGACAGTAAAAGATAACAATGCAGTAATTGTGCATCTTGGTGTCAATTGTGCAACATGGTTAAGACATTTGAAGGATGAGGAAAGAAGATAGGTCTACTTGAAAATGTGGAAATACAGAGACCAGTCTCCAGAAGGTAATATAATATCACAAAATGGCAAAAAATGTATCAATCCCAAGATTTTAATATCATACATTTGATAAATGCTATTCTGGGGGCAACATATTAGATAAACCATTTTAATCTGTTCCCCCCACGGATGGTAAAAGCATCACTAATAATGTGTTAGACAAATTAAGTGGAATATTTTTGTTACTTTTATAGGTATAAGAATGGTGTAAGAAAGTTCACCTGGGACTGTGCTCACAAAATTAATAATAAATATTTTTAAAGCGAATCCGCCAGTATGTGCAGACTGTAGGTGTACGAGCACAGGATGAAATATTCAGCTGACAATATTTGAGGGAGGATTCAAGGTGTATTCACACACTTATGCAGAAAATTACTTTAAAAAATTTAAATTGAATGGTGTATTTGAAAACATTTAATTTGAATTTCTGCGCAATCCAACTATTGGTTTTGAAATTTATGACTCACTGCAATTGAAATGGTTATGATTGAAAAACAATGATTAAATTTGAATCTACCATAGTAAATATTTCATAACTTAGACAAGTTTGGCAAACTGTTGAACTTCTTGCCCTATATATAAAATATGTTTAAACTGAACTACTTGCACTAAGCTAATTAGAACTTGTCGGTTATTATAATAGAATTAATTCATAATTCTCTACAAATCCTTGAAATTATGAATTTTTTCCAAGAATGATGGATACCTTGAAATATTTCTGAATTTAACTGCTTGGTTTAAATTTCATTTTTAGCAAAAAACGTGAAAATACATAAAATATTGAAGTATAGCAATGTGATTTTTTTATATGAATCCCCATGATTAGTAAGTGATCCTTTAAATACTATACACTAATTGAAGCCAGTGGTTTCTGAGTACCTTAAAAATGTGAATAACCTCCTTACCACTTCATGTTAACTGTCTCAGACAATTCAAAAACTTGAAATGAAGATCATTAACCAATAAATTCGGTTTAAGTTTAAAGTATTTCAAGTGATTTTTCTAAATCAATAAACAGATTATTTAATCTCTAATACACACACCTGCTCAATTCTCAAATAAAAAAAATTGATAGCAAGAAAAAAAGTAAAAAGTGAATATCTTAATTAGGAATTGGATGATGCCAAAACACGTAAGAGCAGTGAACTCTGGATGTCAGGTCAAATGAATTAATTGACACATGTGAATTGGCCGTTAATTTCACCTAGGCCATGTTCCTGAGTGAGCAACTAAATGATAAAGAAACAGAACAGAACAGAACAGAACAGAACATATCTTTATTAACTCAAATCGTAAAAACGACACATGAGTATACAGAATACAATACAACATAATAAACATAACTCAGTCTTGGTAAACGTATAACGGAAATCCTAACATATGTTAACAATATGTATGGCTCACTTGTATTGTTATTATTATTTAATAGAATTTATATATAATTATATTTTATTTCACAAGTGAGGGTATTGTTTTGAAGAATCATTTTAATAGTCATTTCTCAGCAATTTTTCAGTTACAACGACAGCAGATTCGACTATACCGGCAACCACGTTTAACTAACCATTAGTACTAACTTAAACTTCCATCAGGAACCCGCAACTTCTCCACATGTGGGGGAAACTCTACATGGTTGTCAAATTTTCATGGAATGGTATGACCATCAGCAACCAGGGATTAAACCCCTGGATTGACGGGTTGCAAATTCAGTGCTCTAACAACTAGACCATAGGACCACGGCCGCAGCTTTTGATAGAGAGCATGACTGTCTCAGCCAAAACGTCTGAACTTCAGACTGCCAGTTCAGTGCTTACAACTAACTCAGCTGGACCGTAGAGCACGCACAATTGTTGAGCATTTGTGAACAAACTATCAGATTTCCATCAAGACCAAAATGATGAATAGAATCTAAATATAAAATTGTACAAAACAATGACGTGTTTAGCCGATAATTTTGACACAAATTGTCGCTATTTTCGGCTCATTCATTTCCACAATAAAATTCTTTATCAAGATTGTGATCAACCATTTAAAATGTCAAAAACTAAAATCAGATAAAAATTACACCAAAAAGTGAAAAAGTACTTTTAGAGTTATAAATGGAAACAATCCGTATATCGCAAATATTTGTGTACTGAGTTAAAGGTGCTTCACCAAGATCACAATCAGAATATGAAATAGTGGAAACCATAGCAAATGGTGGGAAAATTTTAATTTAAATAATGACTTCCATTTGAAACATACTCGAAATCTCGAGGTTTTTTGCCCTAAATGCCACAATAATGCATTGAAGGCACGAATTACCTCGCTTGGAAGGTGCAACAAGGCGCTACTCTTAGGCAAAGGACCCTAGTGAGTAAGCAAGCTTATCAAAAATTTCATTTAGGAGCAAACAACTGAAATTGGCAAGATCTAGCGTTAATATATGCGACTCTGAATCATTTCATATGCAGTGAGAACCTTTAAGGACTATATTAATGATTTATGTCTGCGAAAACCCTTACAAGGAATGAATATAAATGAGTTCAGACTGCATGGGTCAAATATGACAAAAACAGGCCAATCTTGTTTCACCAGGGCCATCTCAAATTTCATACAGCTAATTCGATAATGTATTCAAAATCTGCACAACAAAAGGCCGGGTCAATCATTATGAGGCCAAATTTTCTCAAAGCAGTTTATAGATAATTACAAGAAACAATAACACTATTATATGTGGGAAATTTGATAGTCAATTAACAAAATTAAACACCTTCCTTAGAATGGACCCAAGTTCTAATGCAATTAATAAAGATCTTGGGGGGCTAAACTTTACCCAGGACTGAAAGATTTAGGACACAAATTGAAATCAATTGTCAGGAGAATACCAATTAACATAGCAGTGCTACAAAACATTCACACTTAACTAGCAGTGCTATTTGTGAAAATTTCACAGTTAATCTAGCTATCTGTTTCATGGCGCCCCTTTGATATATTACTATTTGTATTTCAGAGGGTTTAGTACAAGCAAGCAATGTCGTTTACAATATTTATAATAAAAATATTAATAACAAACTATTTGCATTATTCTTCTATATATCATATTTCTGTTAAATATATTGACTACATAGAACTAATTCACAGTCAGTATTAATTATTCTAATCAGAGAAGTTATATATACACATCTCTATACCAGTTATTCCAAAAAGTGCCCACGAACTGGTAACTTGACACTCCAAACATCTACATTGAAACTAGATAAATTTTATTATTGAGTATGATGTATCAAAATGCATCACCACGGAATAAGATGCACCAAAACGGTCACCATGGACAAAAATGCATAAAAATGCGTCACTATACGGAGTATCATGCATCAAAATGCATCACCATGGAAAAAGATGCATCAAAATGCGTCACTATACGGAGTAAGATGCACCAATATGCTTCACCACTGAGTAAAATGCATCAAAATGCATCACTATACAGAATAAGATGCACCAAAATGCATCACCATGGACAAAGATGCATCAAAATGCATCATCAAAGCGTAAGGTGCATCAAAATGCGTCACCAAAGTGCATGGTGAATCAAAATGCCTCATTGTTGAGTAAAGGATCATATATTAAAACCTAATAAACCACTGTACAGTGAGATAGTGAAACATTCACTAGATTATCAAATGTTCATCAGGTAAACTATAAACCTACTGACATCTAATGCTGTGATTTATTTCTTCACTGTTCTGTAATCAGCCGATAGTTTGAGGTAACATGTAGGACAGGACCGTAACATGTAGGCCGACAGCACCGATTACTAATAGACTTAACAGCAAATATCTAATCACCAGATGGATGACAAATTAAAGAACATTTAAAGCCTTATATAGCACCATTATTAATTAGTTTCATTATGGTCATCCTTTACCAGTGATATGACGGCACACATATACCAGTGATCAAAGACACTTTCTAAACACCTTTTATCTAATTGGCAAGTAGGAAAGAAGTGTGATTATGCCACAGCTCATTGACACAGCTATGTTCTGACGGTAATAACAGATAATCAAATAAAGCCTTAATCTGCTTAAATAAACAAAATCTTTGCCTAGTTTGTCAGATTGATTTGACCTACCAAATACATAGGTCATGTTTCTGTGCAATAAATCTACATGTGCACCAAGTATCCTGTCATTCATACTGCTTGTATTGTCTGGTCAGTAAATGAGGCCAAAGTTGTTTAGTCTCAGTCATAGTATTACAGAAAATATATGAAGGATTATGGATTTTTAAACCAGTCTGTAGACAGTAAATCAGTCTGTAGACAGTGAATCAGTCTGTAGACAGTAAACCAGTCTGTAGACATTAAACCAGTCTGTAGACAGAAAACCGGTCTGTAGACAGTAAACCAGTCGGTAGACAGTCAAACCGGTCTGTAGACAGTGAATCAGTCTGTAGACAGCGACTCAGTCTGTAAACAGTAAACCAATCTGTAAGCAGTAAAACAGTCTGTAGACAATGAATCAGTCCGTAGACAGTAAACCAGTCTGTAGAAATGAAACCAGTCTGTAGAAAGTAAACCAATCTGTAAACCGTAAACCAGTCAGTAGACAGTCCGTAGACAGTAAACCAGTCTGTAGAAATGAAACCAGTCTGTAGAAAGTAAACCGGTCCTGTAGACAGTAAACCAGTCTGTAGACAGTAAACCAGTTTTCAGACAGAAAACCAGTCTGTAGACAGTCAACTAATCTGTAGACAGTAAACCAGTCTGTAGACAATAAACCAGTCTGTAGACAGTAACCCGGTCTGTAGACAGTAACCCGGTCTGAAGACAGTAAAATGGTCTGTAGACAATAAACCAGTCTGTAAACAGTAAACCAGTCTGTAGACAGGAAATGAGTCTGTAGAAAGTAACCCAGACTGTAGACAGTAAACCAGTCTGTAGAAAGTAAACCAGTCTGTAGACAGTAAACCGGTCTGTAGACAGTTAACCAGTCTGTAGACAGTAAACTAGTCTTTATTCAAGCAAGTAAGGATCATCCTTCTAATTCTTGTTTCAGTTCAAATAAGTTTGACTGACCAAGGTATTAAATGTAAGCCTTGATGTAAAGGACATTGAAGTTCATAATGTGGTTGCATATTATTGTATCAATTACTGACGTGTCCTGTCATGAACTACGATGGGATTATTTGGTGTGTGGGAAGGCTATGTGGTTATAGATTTAGCATACTTGAACAGGATTTCAGTAGATCAAGTCTGACGACCTCACCAAAAAAAATACAAACATTTCAAAAATTTAGTTTATAGAAACATTAATTACCACCTTGTGACATTAACATGAATTTCAAACCAACCAATTAAGAGTTTTAATTACAATTTTTATTTATTTTTTAACTTCTATTTGATTGCAAAAAATAGAATGCGTTGTCTCAGTGTTTCACACATATATTGTTTTTCTATTATAGTGAACTGATAGCCACTTGTTTTGTCTAGACTAATTATATGTTTTTATCCGCCCTGTACATCTTCTGAATAAGGTAGCCCATTTTTTATGCACAGGTACATCAGACGTAAGTGCTCTACAAGATAGTATCCTACTGACTGAAAACGTGGGTAAAAAAACACCTCCAACATACAGAAAAACATAAAAGTAACATATACCAACAACAAGATCAGATTTGGAGACTTCAAGCAAGTAATTATAAAATACTCAAATTGTCTCAAGTTATTTTAAGTAGAAAAAAGCAGCACAGTAAATGACTTAACCAGATTGAGGTTATTGCATAAAAATTAACCTGTTTTCTGACAACATAGTTTGCATTCCTGAATGCTAAATTAATATATTTCCTAATTTTTACTTGCATCAGAACCCTGTACCCAGTAAACCGGTCCAATATTTGCTTGCACCAGAACCCTGTACCCAGTAAACCGGTCCTATATTCGCTTGCATCAGAACCCTGTACCCAGTTAACCAGTCCTATATTCGCTTGCATCCGACCCCTGTTCCCAGTAAACAGGACCTATATTTGCTTGCACCAGATCCCTGTGCCCAGTAAATAGGTTTTAATATTTATTACCCGGTCCATTTTTATTTTGTCTTTGGTATGACATTTGCTGCGATTGAACCCTGGACCTCTTGCATTGGAAGTGGACACTCTACAACTATGGCTATCCGAAGGAGGCTGTATTACAACATTATGTATAACCACAACAAACATGTTAGAAGTATGAAAAAATCGCCTGGTACCAGACAAGGCCTACATGTACAATGATATGAAGCAAGGTACCAGACAAGGCCTACATGCACAATGATATGAAGCAATGTACCAGACAAGGCTAACATGTACACTGATATGAAGCAAGGTACCAGACAAGGCCAACATGTACAATGATATGAAGCAAGGTACCAGACAAGGCTAACATGTACACTGATATGAAGCAAGGTACCAGACAAGGCCAACATGTACACTGATATGAAGCAAGGTACCAGACAAGGCCAACATGTACACTGATATGAAGCAAGGTACCAGACAAGGGTAACATGTACACTGATATGAAGCAAGGTACCAGACAAGGGTAACATGTACAATGATATGAAGCAAGGTACCAGACAAGGCCAACATGTACACTGATATGAAGCAAGGTACCAGACAAGGGTAACATGTACAATGATATGAAGCAAGGTACCGGACAAGGCTAACATGTACAATGATATGAAGCAAGGTACCAGACAAGGCCAACATGTACACCGATATGAAGCAAGGTACCAGACAAGGCCAACATGTACACTGATATGAAGCAAGGTACCAGACAAGGCCAACATGTACACCGATATGAAGCAAGGTACCAGACAAGGCCAACATGTACACTGATATGAAGCAAGGTACCAGACAAGGCCAACATGTACACTGATATGAAGCAAGGTACCAGACAAGGCCAACATGTACACTGATATGAAGCAAGGTACCAGACAAGGCCAACATGTACACTGATATGAAGCAAGGTACCAGACAAGGCCAACATGTACACTGGTGTGAAGCAAGGTACCAGACAAGGCCAACATGTACACTGGTGTGAAGCAAGGTACCAGACAAGGCCAACATGTACAATGATATGAAGCAAGGTACCAGACAAGGCCAACATGTACACTGGTGTGAAGCAAGGTACCAGACAAGGCCAACATGTACACTGATATGAAGCAACCATATTATGTTGATGTGTTTCCTCCCATACCTTCATCTTCCAGCTTAAATGAGGCAATTTGTAGGTAAATTACAACTGTCAAACATCTAACACTTGGAGAACTCTCTGAAGTGAAGGTAGTTCATACAACCTACCATCTATTGTCCTCATTAAGCACTCTGTATATTGTTATAATACATAGCAGGCTGCCAAACAGAATGGAGTAATTTTCAATAAGCTGTACAGTGTACTTTCACAATAGAAACATTTTAAGTGGTTGCGAAAATCTGACAGCAGCAAATCATGAAACTAATTGATATGCATTAAATTATAAAAAGTTCCTGTATTGGATTCCTTAAAGAAGTACAGTAATTCTGTATACTACATCAAACAAGCCAGAATGTTGCAGAAGGAAATCACAAAAATCCATTATTGCATGATATTAAGAATCTACAGTAATCATTTCTAGAAAATACATAAAAAACACATAATTAGTGTCAGCATTTCATGTAATGTCCTATATTGATGAAAAAAGCAAGATTTCTACCATTATGTGGTTCCTCTAGTCGAGATCATTACACCAGAAGTCCATTGAAAATGAGCAGTTAGGGTTAAAATGATTTTATTATTCAAATGAATCTTGATATATTGTTCATTGAGCTGTTAGATTGAGAGATGAGCTGGAAATCAGGGAGGGCATACATACTATGCTACATTCTCAATATAGGTGAATAATAGTTAGTCTCTATATACAGTGGAACCTTTGTTAGTGACCACCTGCGAAACAAAGATCACAATAAAAAACTTGTCCGCAAAGACCACAAATTTCATCGCCTTAGAACATGTACAGCGTATAAACCTTATCACTGTATGACTTATTGGGAGACTATGCAATTCAAGTTGTTTGACTTATTGCGAGCAAAAGCATCTGTGATTTCCAGCCACTGTATGACTTATTGGGAGACTATATAATTCAATGTGTATGACTTATTGCGAAAGTTGACAAGTTTATACACAGTACTTACTCCCTTAATTATTGAACTTAACCAACTTATCACAACTGAGGTCCATACAGACACTCATGGTTTCATGGTGTGGAGAATTTGAGCATCTACAGCATGCTACCATAAATTATCAGAAAGAAATATCATCAACCATTGTGCTGATTTTCAAATCAAACTTTGTTTCAATTTTTGTGGAGCAAGGTTACACTAGAACATGATGCATCTGACAGTTAGTGAAACTGATCTAGTTGTGGACTTTAAGTTTGATTCAACACATACAATGTGTAACACATAGAAACACCAATGTTCACTGTTTTGGTTTACTCAGTATTATCAAAGTAACTTGTGATTTTTTGTGACACAATTTTATTGAAAAAAAAGATAGATAACTAGTTCATTTCAAATTTCAGTAAGCCATTAGGCCCATGTGAACATACAAATAACACAATACAATTTTCATATGACAGTAACATGTGGCAGAAAATACTTATTGAAAATGATAATGTATGTGACAATTGTTTATAGCTACATGTATGTGGGACTTCTTAATGTACATATTTACATCTAAATAAGTAGCAATAGATAATCGTTCCCTCCACAGACTTTTACGACACAAAAGACTAAATGTAAAAGAAAGATTGACATCGTACAAGAAAGTCAATGTTCGAAGAAGGAGATACAGTTATACTGCATTAATTGTACAGTAAAGTTAGTATAAATTATTATGATACATATATAAGAATGGTCAATGTTCCAAAAAGTGGTTATAATTGTATATAACTACATAGTGGAGTTTAATTGTTACTTCAAAAGTTAATTTTACATTCAATGTACCAAAACCACATCTTGACCTGACAAGTGCGAAATAAGATAAAACATATACGGTAGGTAGATCTAAATAAAAAAAACTTCAAGTTGAAAAAAAAACACTTTGTTAATTATGTTTGTATGTCAGTCACTTTAGGGTCGAACTTGATCAAGGGTGTAATATTATATCACAAACATCTTCTTCATTATATATACCGCCACGCATCATTAAATAAATCGTGAATGAAAAATGAAAGAAAATGATGATCAACCCTGAACGTGTGATTTTTTCTCTCTTTTTTTCTACCCTTATGTATCAAATAATAATCAAAATGTCAATAATAATTATTGGCTGGATTATAAGACGGACACTTGGTGACATTTAATTTTTAAGGCGCTGATTTTCATTATTGCTGATATATTTAGGCAGTCGGCTGTTTCTGAGTGTTAAGTGCTGCTTTCCCTGTTTCCCTGCTTTCACTGTTTAGGGACACAATCTTCTAGAATCTCTTTAGAAAGTATTTGACCTCTAAGCCGTAACCATTGGGTATACACTATATAGAAGAGATCACCGTATTCATATGCAAAATGCCCACCAGCTATCTTTTGGGTGAATGAACAATAAAAACCTGCCATTCACCAATAGGTAGCTGGTGGCACTAATCCCATGGTATACAACCATGATCTCTCCTATAAAGTCTATAGCTAAAAGTGCAGTCACTGCTCTGTAATACTCGTTTTCAATCTTTATCCGAGCGGAAACCAGAATATTTTAGCTTAATAATATTGCACTTAAAGGAATGAAAATGTTAACACATCAAAAGAGTATTATGACCAGATTGTGAAGAAATGTGCAGTAAACTACTATCTTGCAGACTATACAGTTGATTTCTAGTCTTTCAGGGGCCATAACTCTTGAACCTATAGTGAGATATAGCAAGTTCAAGAAAGGATACAGGATCTTATGGGTAATTTATTGAATTCTGTATGGCACAGACAATTCAAAACCATACAGAATTAGAGAAGCGCTTATCCGAAAGTTTGGTTAAAATCCAGCCATAAGGAACAAGTTTCTAAATAAGCTTAGCGTTCTACCAAATCCTTGATTTGTGTAAATGAATGTTTCTTATATGTTCATGAAAATCAATATTGTTTAAACCAAATCACAAACTAGAGCTGTCGCCATTTGGCAGACTAATATACCCGGCAGACTAATAACCCCCGCCGGCAAAGGGCCATAATTCTGCCAAAGTTCATGGCAGCGCAAATTCCATTCTTCATACACATCTATATGTTGAGTTTGTTCATCTGTGAAAGTTTGAGCGAAATCCTGCCAAAACTGTAGGAGGAGTTGCGTCCACAAGAATGCGTCCAAGGACAGACAGACGGACAAGCTGAATCCAGTATACCCCCCTTACAACTCGTTGTGCCAGGGTATAAATATAGTTGACAGATGCAGCATGCATGACAGACAAATTAATTGAGAGTGATTCCAAAAGCTGCAGTCTTTATGATTTACAACACGTTAACCTATCACCATTTGTCATGTTTTAGCATTGTCTCAATGAATCCATCAGTCTGTTCAACACATAAATATAATGTTTTTATAACTTTTAAAATATGGGCTCAAATTCTGTAACATTTTAACATTATGATGTACAATACCCAATAGCTAGTATATCATCTTTTTTTTTAATTTCGCATAATTTGTAAATTTGCTTTTCATCTCATACGACCATCCATCTAACGAGATGAAAGTCAGAAAATTTTCTTTTTCCGGCATTACATATTTCCTTTAAAGGACTGCGAGCATCCCTCATAACTGATGAACGATGATATATAACATAATGCAATATTTATATAGGTTACGATGACTCATACATGATCACATAATTGTCATATTCTCATTCATAAAATTACATTTCATTCATCTTTTCATCTGGTATCAAAACTTCAACATTTGACTGATGCACATGTAAATGGTATAGCTATATAGCGGCTCAACTATTCCATAGCCTAGTTTTATTTAATGACATACTAGCCTAGGAAAATACCATCTGATGATCGGCTAGCATATTGTCTAGCTGATCAGGCTTATGAAAATCTTAAAGTTAGACTCAAATTTAAATTATCTATAATTCTTGTACAACTGCAAATTGGTGACAGATATGGTTTGTAAGAGTTCATTAGACATCGGATACTAGTGAATTGTCCCGGTGTCCTGAGGTTAGTAGGTTCAATATCAAAGTTCTGATGGAGATAAAATTGGACTAAGCAGACAGGTTAAGTCAAAGTGATGGTTGAGTACAGGTGGTCTTGAACACAGGTTTGACCGTGCGTAACTTATGTCTCTCTATATACGGTGATAGCTTGTTTTGCGGACATCAGCAAAAACTGTGTGCACACCAATGACAAGGATACGATGATGAATGCATGTATGTACTGTAGTGTGATAATGTCCATTCATTAAAATGATAGACAATGTTAATTGTAAATGTTGTGGGTGAGGACAGGTTTCCATAGTTAATGCAGTTATCTACCTTTTGATCCTGCAGTGTCATATGATTAACAAGGCAGTCACTTTGTTTGTGACATGTCATGCTCCCAGTGCCCTGATTATGCTTACATCTAAGCCAGAACACCATAAATCAACAATAAATTGCACGAGTGAGTCATCCTTCCATAACATTTCAATGTCGGCCCAGCTGAAAGAATGTTTCATTCCATAATGCATGTGACACAATAATGCAATGAAATACATAGGATCATAATGTTGATTTATAGGGCATAGTTCAGGTAGACATAACAAAGTAGTGTATTGGTCTTATAGACAGAGTAGAGCTCTGAAATACAGAATAGAGCTTTTACAAACACAGTAGAGCTCACACAGTGAGCGTATATTCTTACAGACTGAATAGAGCTCTTACATACTAAGGAAAAAGCTTACAGACTCAGTAGAGCTCTTGCATACTGAGTAAAGCCCTTATATACTAAGTAGATCTCTAACATACTAAGTAGAGCTTTTTAACATTCTAAGTAGAGCTCTTACATACTGAGTAGAGCTGAAACAGTGAGCAATGAGTTATAACAGACTGAACAGAGGCATTATGTACTTATTAGAGCTCTTACAAACTGAGTAGAGCTCTTGTTAACAGAGTAGAGCTCTAAATACAAACTGAGTAGAGCTCTAAATAGAGCTCTTAATACAAACTGAGTCGAGCTCTAAATACAGAGACTAAGTAGAGTTCTTGTAAACTTAGTAGAATTCCTGTAGATTGGGCAGAGCTCACATAAACATAACATAGTAACTGCATCTTAAGAGATCAACACAGTACAGATATCAGATAAATTATATATAAACCAAAATAAGATGTTTACCATAACAATCATAATTGAGCTTTTTATGAATTGCAGTGATTTTTCTTGAACAAAATTAAACAGCCTGTGCCTTTAAAATTGGAAAATTTAGCGCAAATTTGGGAATTATTAAAAAATATTGTTTCGATTAAAATTGTTCATAAATTGCTATTTTCTACTGATAATACTCTAGTTATATGTGACAAGGACTTTTGCAAGTTTGAAAATCCATTGTTTTGACTTAAACAGCTATACCGTAGTTGCTTTGAATCCAGCAAGCACAAAAGGGGGGAAATAATGCTTACTTTTTGGGAAAAAATTGGTGATTATTTGGGAAAAATGGAGGTTATTTTGCTAGGGGAAGGGACCTGTATTCGGCCCCAAAAATAGCCAAAAAAAAATCACTGAATTGATAGACATAATGAAAATAATTAAAATAAAGTATAGAATACACGAAAAATTATTTGTTAGCTGACCGCTATATTAATTTTATTTTAGCCACTGACTGTGCATGCATTGGCCACATCACATTTAGTTACAAGCGAAAATATCATCGTTGTTGAATTAGAATTGAGTATAGATCCTAAATTAAGACTGATTGACAAACTATTTGTGCATTGGCAGCATAGAAGTAGAGCCATATGGAATAAGTGAGAGATCTATTGACAGCTGCTCAATCTGCTATCAGTTTGTAAAATGAAGGAACAGATAAAAAATTAATTATGGAAGACATTTGAAAAAGAATGATGAATGGTAGTTTAAGATCATTGAAGAAAAACTGACTACAGCATAAAAACCTGTTGGATAAAGGTTGACATATGCAGACAGTATCTGACAGTGATAACAGCTACCAATATGCAACGATCTTGCTACCAATGATCTGTCATAAACTTGCAGACTGTAGAGATGTTGGAATGATCCAAGAGTGTGGGAATGAGGAATCATCATTAAAAGCATAGACAGTGTACTACAAAAGTACAGTTATCTATCTTCCATAATATTGTCACATTATACAGTAAAACTTGCAACTTCCTCGTACAAACATTTCATCCAAATACCTTCAACTTACAAATTTACAATTCATACAAATATATCTTCATTCAAACAAACAGCTCATACAAATATACCTTCATCATGCAAACACTTCATACAAATATATCTTCACCTTACGAGTAGTAAAGAATCATACAAAGAATCATACAAATACCTTCAACTTACAAATATTCATCATACAAACAGATCATACAAATATATCTTCACCTTACGAGTAGTAAAGAATCATACAAAGAATCATACAAATACCTTCAACTTACAAATGTTCATCATACAAACAGATCATACAAATATATCTTCATAGTTCATACAAATAGATGTTCACCTTATGAGTAGTTCATACAAATACCTTCATCTTAAAAATAGTTCATACAAATATACCTTCAGTTTTACAAGAAGCTCTGTGCTGAATTCTTCTCGAGATAATCAGTATATCATAGACTAATAGTGTAAACAATATCACACCAAAAATACATCTTATTTGGGTTACCATAATGAAGATGGACCATTCAATTACTGGCCCAATACATTCTTATTATTTCATCAACCCCAAAGAAATTGAATAGAAAATATAACAGAAAAATCTAATTAACACCAAAACTACACTAGCCTGACTAGGTATAAAGCATGTTTATTCCTCCGAGGGATGCCTCAAACTGATTTGTTATAATCAAAACAAACGAGAGGTCTGGTAACCCCTGACCTATACAGGATGAATACACTGTAAAGCCAGGTTGAAACTTACCAGACACACAGCAATGTGCCATTCAAGAGCTTGCTTATAAAACAGCAATAAAATCAAATTCCTACTGTTACAAACTACTTGATATCTGACGATACAGACTCAACAGTTTAACTGACAATTTAAACGACAAAATGTTTACATACGGTACAGAGTAAAAAGTGAACAAACAGGGACATTCCTGTAGTCAGAAAATATATTTCAGCACTGAATGATATTCTAAGAAAATGTTATCGATACTTATTTGAACAATTGGCTGAAATTGGTGGGTAACTGTCATTGGCAGTCAATCACCACATGGGTGCACAGCAGACAAGCGTACAAGCCTGCTGATGGTGCACTGTGGTTGACTGTTAGTATACAAACCTCACCACAAAAGGCACACAGTGGAAAGCTGTATGTAGGCAAGCATTCTGATGGTACCCTAACAGAGCCAACAGCAGAAGACTGAAAGCGAACAAGCCTGCTGATGGTACCGTAACAGAGCCAACAGCAGAAGACTGTAAGCGGACAAGCCTGCTGATGGTACCATAACAGAGCCAACAGCAGAAGACTGTAAGCGGACAAGCCTGCTGATGGTACCGTAACAGAGCCAACAGCAGAAGACTGTAAGCGGACAAGCCTGCTGATGGTACCATAACAGAGCTCACAGCAGATGACTGTAAGCGGACAAGCCTGCTGATGGTACCATAACAGAGCTCACAGCAGATGACTGTAAGCGGACAAGCCTGCTGATGGTACCCTAACAGAGCTCACAGCAGAAGACTGTAAGCGGACAAGCCTGCTGATGGTACCATAACAGAGCCCACAGCAGAAGACTGTAAGCGGACAAGCCTGCTGATGGTACCCTAACAAAGCCCACAACAGACGTCTGGAAGCGGACAAGTCTGCTGGTTATCATCACTTTGACTGGTGCTTAGCAGATGACTACATAATGAGGGTTGCCTGAAAGACTGTAGTACAGCCTTCTTTAATAATAGGCAGTTAGAACAGTTTTGCTGGAAACCCTCGAAATTATTAAGCTTCCAGCTGATCAGCTAGATTCATTCAGATGCTCATATGCAAATAAACAACAGTATATGTAGTACTATGTACGTAGAAGAGGAGACGACGATAATAAGATATGCAAGGTAATGACATTACATGTCCTAGGTATCAACATGTGTCAATATAGTAAGTATATACACAGACATGGCTAGTTAGATCAATGAGGCCACCCATCATTTCCCATCCTAACTATACAACATAATGGAAGCACAATGATGCAGAGGTAATTGCGGGTTCACTATGAAAAGCTTGCCACATTATTACACCATGGCACATTACTTTCTACATATGTACACTACTTAATTTTAATATAAGCATAGAGAAAGTTCATTCGAGTAAAAAAACAATACCACATCACAAAAACTTAACAACACTACCACAAAAACTGGATGGCACTCAGTTACAAGTTCATATAATGTTGTACTTTTTCATTAAAATCTCATTTTATGTACTTCATTAAATTGTATGTAATACATATTTCAAAATTTGTGTTTAAAAATAATTGTTCTGACAGTTGAAACTTGACATTTGCTGATTAAACAAGGACAAAAATGTGACCTTTCCAAACAAAAGTTTGAAATGTTGATGTACATACTGAAGGTTTAGTGTAAAGTCAGTGTGCATACTGAGGGTTTAGTGTAAAGTGGGTGTACATACTGAGGGTTTAGTGTAAAGTGGGTGTACATACTGAGGGTTTAGTGTAAAGTCAGTGTGCATACTGAGGGTTTAGTGTAAAGTGGGTGTACATACTGAGGGTTTAGTGTAAAGTGGGTGTACATAATGAGGGTTTAGTGTAAAGTGGGTGTACATACTGAGGGTTTAGTGTAAAGTGGGTGTGCATACTGAGGGTTTAGTGTAAAGTGGGTGTGCATACTGAGGGTTTAGTGTAAAGTGAGTGTGCATACTGAGGGTTTAGTGTAAAGTGGGTGTACATACTGAAGGTTTAGTGTAAAGTGGGTGTACATACTGAGGGTTTAGTGTAAAGTGGGTGTACATACTGAGGGTTTAGTGTAAAGTGGGTGTACATACTGAGGGTTTAGTGTAAAGTGGGTGTACATACTGGGGGTTTAGTGTAAAGTGGGTGTACATACTGAAGGTTTAGTGTAAGGGGGGAACATAATGAGGGTTTAGTGTAAAGTGGGTGTACATACTGAAAGAGAGTTTAGTGCAAAGTCGGTGTACACTCTTAGGGTTTAGTGTAAAGTCGGTGAACATGCTGATTGAGGGTTAAATGTAAAGTCGGTGTGCTGCAGACTGATTGAGAGTTTATTGCTAATTCAAGTAGACACTAAGGGTTTATTCTATAAAACATACTTGATAAACAATAGAAATTATAGCACCAACTGTAAGATCTTACTGCATATGAAGAGCCCTATAAAAGAATAGTTTCCAATGAATAGTTTCATTCAATTCTGATTACATAACTACTCTCATCAAAAAAAATAAAAATGCTGATTTTAAACAGCTGAGAATGTGCAATAACAGATCATAGAATCAGGATAAAAATGGTTGACTACTACCAACTTGCTGATAATGATCACTGCTGCAGAATGTTTAAAAACTATAACAAGTGGTACTTCAGTTATAACGATTATAGTTATCAGTAAAAAAGATGAAATAACATTCTGCTGATACAGCAAAGTCTGATATCTGTAGTCGATAACCTCGTGCATATAGGCTATAAAATGCAAACATGCACAGTTTGACAAAAATAAATCAAAGAAACTTTGATAAAAAACATCATTTATTGTTTACCAATAAATAATAGACAAAGATAAACATTCTAACAATGTGAGGTGCACAGAGGTTCTAAGAAGAATAGTGGGGTGGTATTCAATATTGATCTTATTTAATTGGAGAATAAGGATAGCCAATCAAATCGCCTGTTACTGACCAAGAGTTTGATATTGTGAGATCTGATTGGTTGTCCTTATCCTTAAGTCAAGTAAGATCAATATTGAATACCACCCTAGGGTACAGTTTTATCAAAGCACAAATGGAAAACTTAAACTAATGATCAAATTTAAATTCTTTATAATTCTTTAACAGATACAAATCGCTGCAGATGGTTGTTTAGTAGTAGTTATGATTCAGTTAACAAACTCTTACAAACCGTAACGGTCCCCAATGTGTAGATGTTAAAGACAAATTAATAATTTAAATTGAACATAAGTTTGAGATTTGCGTAAGTGCTTTGATAAAACAGTACCCAGGAAGTCAAAATCAAGTTATTTATACTATTATTATTACATGCCAAGATTTTATATATGATCATATCTGCCCAATGAGGTTAAACTACAAATTTCTTAAAAATCATATATGCGATAATCTGGTTCACCATTCATAATACTCCTCAACCAAGTCTATAGACTTATCTTCTTCAAATCATTCTGCACGTAGTTGCAGGAAATATCAGTCTACATGTATATATCGCACAAGAATTTACCCATCAATCCTGCTATATCCTGGGTATTTGATAACTGACTACACATAGCTGCAGTGTGACTGATACCTCATTGAAATTGCAATAAAAATTCAAAGTAAAGATGAAAATTGAAAGATAGTGTCATTAGCTACAGCATCCCTCTAACTATCTTAACCTATGATCATTGACATTATAATAGCCGACTAGAGGTTTACACATCAAAGGAAAGATATCAAACTTGTGTAACCATAATAATTATAATACAAAAGCTGAAGGATACAGCTCATCAATATGATCAGTATATACAGGGTGTTAAAAAAGTTTGTTCTCAAAATTTAAATCAATACTAAATTTTTTCTGAACTTTGTAAGCAGTGCACAGTTTCAATTTCTTACACTAATAGCTTCATTTAATGCTCGAAAGGTTAGAAAAATAGTAGAACGCCTTAAGAATTTGACCTGAAAGTTTTACATAAGTTTTGACGTTAGAAAATCGATAACTATTGAAACTTAAACATTGAGAACAAACTTTTTTAACACCCTGTATATAGATGGTAACATTTTCACGGTAAAGTTTTCACAGTTATTTCTCTTCTTTTCATACAGAATAAATGTATGTTTTGCCGATGTGAATACATTATAGCTTGTGCCTAAGTCGTTATTTTAAGACTGAATAAAAACATTAAAGACTTCATGTAATGTGAATTAAAGATGCTAGACACATAATTTTTATAATAAAGAAGTTTGTCATAAAAACCTCAGTAAATATAATGTAGTTTTGGTAAGTACAGTCAGGAGTATAGTGTCATGTTGGCCAGTACAGTGTCGTGTCAGCTAGTACACTGTGTCATGTTAGCCAGTATACAGCATCTTATCGGCCAGTACACAGTATCATATTGGCCAGTACTCAAAGACAGGTCGGCCAGTACATGGTGCCATGTCAGCCAGTATAGTGTCATGTTGACCGGTACACTGTATCATGTCGGCCAGTGCAGTGTCATGTCGACCAGTACACAGTTTCATGTCGACCAGTATACAGTGTCATGTCGGCTACTACACGGTGTCATGTCGGCCAGTACCAAGTGTCATGTCGGCTAGTACACGGTGTCAAGTTGGCCAGTACACAGTGTCATGACAGCACAACTATTCCCACTAAACATAGTTCCGGAGACTGCACAGTGGATCAACACTTTACCATATGCATACAGTTTTAGTTTATCTGCAGAGAAATTCATGTTAAAGCATTGAGTCTGAAAGTAAGCAGTAAGCAGGGTAAAAAAGTAGGTAGCAAAAGTCTGAACAAATAACACAAAAATGCTTCAATTTAGAACTTATCATGATATCACACTAACGCAAAAATAGGCAGAAAAAAAATCTGACTGGGTAGAGATTGTGTACAATGTAGACAGGACCAGAAATCTTGGCATAGCTCAATGATTAGTATAGTCTGGCATACATATGATTATTTCATGAGATTTACATAGCATTATTATCTCTATCTTGCACAATCAGTGATAATTTGACTCCGGTGGCGTGTAGCTAACTGATGAGAGCTGTTTTCCCTGAGACAGAATGCTGTATACTAAATCACACATATATCTGAAACCATCAGACAGAAACCAGCTATATTAGCCCTCTTACACCAACCAATTATTACAGTTCTTCTTTAATGTTGTTCAATCACCCGTGATAATCACTGACTATCCTAAATACACACAAATCTCCAATTTACCCAGATTAACCCTTTACCACACAGTATCACCTTTTCACGTCCCCGCCAATGTGCAGTTATGTGTTTTCAAACCTTAACTTCAAGGTACCACCATTTCACGTCCCTGTTAATATACAGCTAAATGTCTTTAACCCTTTACCCCATGATACCGCCTTCATACACCTTGGTACCGCCTTCACACACATTGGTACCGCCTTCACACACCCATGTATTGATCACCAAACATTTTCCAAGAATCTGTATGGAGATTGTGCACACTCCAACTAGTATCTTATCAGGCTACTGCAGGGATCTATGGAGCAAAGGGTTAAAGTAAGATAACTCCACTGTGATATTCTTTACTAGGCTTTATATGATAAACCACTGTATGGTTCAGTCTTCTAATACACAGTACAGCTTTAAATAGGCGGGGTACTTCAAAAGGAAGAACAAACTTTAATACCTGTTAATATTTCACCCAATGAATATAATCCCCGTGTATCATATGTATTATTATATACTTACATTATTTATACAGCTACTGGACAAGTACTACAGTCTGCCTAATTAAGCATTAAGTAATTATGAAACAAATATTGGTCTAGATTTAAACCCTCGAGTACCTAATCCTAACAGCTGTTTGTGGATAAATACTACAATTCAAACTGTTTGTTATAATTCGACTTAATCATTTCATCAAATATAACGACTACTAAGTCAGTATGACAAATCAGATCATTCCACTGTGTCACTAAATATACTCCAGGGTAATGTTTTATCAAAGCACTTACGAAAATCTTAAAGTTACGTTCAAATTTAAATTCTTTATAATTCTTTAACAACTGCAAATTGGTGATGTATATGGTTTGTAGGAGTTTATTAACTGATTCAGTATTAGTTTTGCAGCTCCATTAACCACACTTTATAATTGTAAACAAATTATAAAGAATTTAAATTTGATCGTAAGTTTACGATTTCCGTAAGTCCTTTGATAAAACAGTACCCAGTACCCGCCTAATACAAACTGTATACATTATTCTGTTTAAAATTTCTTTATCACGTTACTTCTGAGACCATTTTGAAACATGTATTTAAATGCTTGGATAATATGTTTATAATACATTAATGTAAATATTAACTCAGTTGCAATTAAACTTTAACTGCTAATGGAAACATTGTTAAATCCATTCTCAGGTAAATATAATAGTAGAGGTATGATCCAATGTGGAAATATCACAGTTACCTACATGTAACATTATGGACTTGTATGACAAACTACATAGTATATTATAAGTAACATTTTCGTTTTAATAATGCATTGTTTTATTTATAACCAAGTGCTCTGTTTACTGTAAATCAGTTTACTTTCTCGAATACTAACATTCGCATTCTGCTGATCGTTGGCTTATTCGCGACTACAAATTTTCGCGTTTTTAAGTTCCCCGCAATGTCCATATTAATGTTTTTAGCACTTTTGCGACAACTTAACTTCACAAATTTCTACCACTTGCGTGCACCGCGAAATTAAATCGCGCGAAAAAATTTCTTTATTTACAGTAGCCATATGTCTGGCTATTTATATAGCACAAGTTTTGCCATAATTTAGCTTTTGCTTCATATGGAATATGGTGTTGATTTATTTGTAATGGCAGATGATTTTGGTGTTTTTTTACACATACTTGTATTACCAATAGGTCGAGGAATTGTTATGCTAAGTTATATGGAAGTATCAAACAGTCAAGACATATCATGACTATAGCAGAAATAATTTAACAACCAAATACTGAGCATAGGGCTTAAATCAAAGATTTGCATTTGATTGAATGATACCTCTAATAGTGCACATTATATTTGATTGAATGATACAGTGCACATTATATTTGATTGAATGATACCTCTAACAGTGCACATTATATTTGATTGAATGATACAGTGCACATTATATTTGATTGAATGATACCTCTAACAGTGCACATTATATTTGATTGAATGAAACCTCTAACAGTGCACATTATATTTGATTGAATGATACAGTGCACATTATATTTGATTGAATGATACCTCTAACAGTGCACATTATATTTGATTGAATGATACCTCATTCACAAGTGTACAAAGCGGGTTGAAAGATGGCACAGTTGCAGTTCTCTGCTGGAAACATGTCTAAAATAAAATATTGCTAACAATGGTTTGATCTGCTAATTATACACAAAACAATGCAAACTGGCTTGTATGTATACATTCACATAAGTAATAATAACATATATACAAACATACTTAACATACACAGCTTCATTTAGGTAACAACCGACAGGTATATAGTCTTACTGCCTCCAGTAAACATCTGAGAATAATTACAAGCCTACGGTTTCATCATGGACACGAGATTGGTGCTGGTCAGTACCTATAGCTATGTGTCTGTCTAAAATCAATAATCAAACTATAGTCCAGTAACCTTCCAACAAGTTCACTGATACCTGCAATTTTCTTGTCTGACCACCTGACCTATATATAGTAAATATGATTCATTTGAAAAACGTTTCTTTTTTGGCTCCAGCCACCAGTAGGTTCATTTTATAGTACAAAAAGGTTGGAGCTAAAGTCAGGGCTAAAGTCTGGGAAATATGAAAGCAGTAAATTACAATCATATACACATGTATATAAACCAAAATAATACTTCATTACGTTCAGCAATATTTTTTTTTAATATTTCAGTTGTATATACATTTGCCAGGAAGTTGACCTAAATAGGTTTCGTGGAAATAATTATCAATCAGTCCTAACTCGCTCTTCCGCAAGCACCTGACAACTTCTCCACATGTGGAGGAGGACATAAACCTAGTTGATGTCACTGAAGAAAATATAGCCTGACGCACATCTCTCGAACGAAAAGGGAGTGCTCTATCCACTACGCTAAATGGGCACCAAAGAAAGGCAGCTAATCAGTATGCAGTACATAAATAATACCAATCTATTCATCATCTTAAAGTTTTCATATTGAGTCATACTCAATGAATGCATCTTTCAAAATTCAATGAATGAATTTCAATATTTTCCAAATGCAAAGAAACAACATGTACATTGTTTAAATATCACTTCAACCGCGTACATTTGTATTAATTACAACTTATATAATGTAAGTAAACAAGAAAATCTCAAAATGATTGAATAGAGTAAGAGGCGAAAGTTCCAATATAAAATACTGGCAAGTAGAATTGCCGCCATGTGGGATTCCTGGCCTTATACTAAATATTCACACAAGTCAAGCAAAATAACAAAGTTCATAGAAAACTATTCTTGTCCATAAATCAGATACATTGGCAAAATTATCTAATTTACCCGAGCAATTTACGCAATTATTATACTGAACTATTGATAGTAGAGTAACAAGTAGCGCAGTCAGCAATATAAACTGCATTCCAGACGTGGAAGCTTTAGTCTGGTAGATGTCAGCGTTAAATGTCACACTGCATGAATGACCTTATTTCTACCTATTACATCAGCACACACATACAATTATAGCCATCATTGTCCAAAAATGATGGTCGACTCGCATTATGTCAAACTCACTTGAGTCAAATTTTCTGTCAAAACAAAGGTTTTTGAATGTGCAGATTTTAAAAAAAACATAAATTATCACTTCCGAAAGTGATTTGTCAACTCTTAAAACAGTGTATAAAATTATATTAAAACTGACAGATTCCAATAATTATGTAATTTTAGTCGAGATACATCAAATCCCCTTTGATGCAAAGGTATAAAATTATATACAGGGTAAACATGACCACAAAAAGGCAAACATTTAATATAAAGTTATTGCAAGTTTATCTCTTTATCAATGAACGAAACAATGTGCAGTACTTCAAGGTCGAGCCAAACAAACATAGAACACTTATGAATGTCATACAAGTATCCATCAGAACAGATTTTATTGGCACCGAATTGAACTTTCCAGTATATCAACAATATTTGAATCCATTCAAACTGTAACATACAGAATGTGTCATGTCTAGAGACATATTTAGAGCTTCATACGATCAAGGCAAACAGTTAGGAGCTGTGTGACATACACACTACAGGTAGCAGGGCTTTTTTCGATATATAATTGGGGCCGTTATAAGGCCCCTTCCCCTTTAATTTTTTTTGTTAAATCATGCAGTTTTCACAAAAATAAAGTGAACCTTGACAAAAGCGTACCCCATGTTACCAAAATACCAATATTTTTTTCCCTAATTGAAGGCAAGCCCCAACCCCAAGGTTTGAAAAAAGCCCTGGGTAGCATATACCTGTACAACCCCAGAACCTTTGCAACATGGACGCAACAGGTAGCATATACCTGTACAACCTCAAAACCCATGTCACATGGACATTATTGAACTAATGGTTCAAAAAGCACTTGCATACTCGCAAAACAAAAAAGAAAATTAGTGTCTTTGCAAGTTGATGTTCTTGTCATGCAAATGTGCACGGTTTAAGTGATACACCTTTCCTGTTTAGTAGAGAAACAAGTAAATGTTGTATACACTGATAGATAAATACCTTGATTTGGTTCTTGAGGTATTTTGATACAAAAGCATAGAATTGCAAGTAGACTATTAGATTTGTGAATATAATGGAGAGCCTGTGTTAACTGCAAGTGACATAAAAACTTAAGTTCAAGCCAGGCAATTAGCCAGACCGAGCGCCTTGGTGAAAATTTGATAAAATACCAAAAAAAGTATTGGAAAAAATACTGCATCAAATATACCATAGAAAATATTTGCCTGTGTGCTTTTTATGTCTTTGGATATAGCACTGGTTCAAGCCCTGACACATACCAGCCCAAACCCTGCAAGATGGACACTTTGGGTAACACATACAGTACCATACAAAACCTGTGAGAACATGTAAGTGTTTCCATGAAGAACCAGCTACACTCACTACAGGTAATTCAATGCAGTTGCATAATTACAACTGTAGTCAGTGTTACATACTTGAATACCAGCAGAACAAATAGCAATGCACCCTTCTCAGAGCTAGTGAAGTAATTGATGAATTTTAATTCTACCTTATCACAAATCCTTGGTGGTCTACAGTGCATATAGGCCCAGCTGTTCATTGACAAAATGAAAAAAAAACTAAACTTCTTAAATGTTGAAAGTTTATCATATCAAAAATGCATGAAAACTTCACCAATCAGTGAAAAATATTAACATGTCGAGAAATGCAGTATTTTATCAATAAAAAGGTTCATAAAATCTGCAAACATATGACAGTATGTTTGGCAAACAAGCTGCACTATCTTATATCTGTGAAATTTCAGCTAGTTTGAACCAACCCTAAGCCAAAGAGTCAGGCCCTGTTTCAACACCTGAAATCTTCAGTAGTATCAACCTGCAGTAGGCTGAACATACAGAGTTTACCAAGTTATAAAACTGACAACAAATTTAACTAAATCAAACGACTGGTTTACATTTATACTTGTTTTTCGGATTTATCTTTATGCATTAAGAATTGCAACAGTTTGGGATATTTATCTGAAGAATGATAATTTTACAGGCAAGTTCCAACCCACTCCAGTTTCATCGTGCAGCAGTATTTGAGTGAATGCAAGGTATGAGAGAATATGAATCTAACATTAACCAGATATTGTACAGACACATCAGCTGGTAGGTGAGCTAAGTACAACATTTAAACACCCTACATACAATGTGTGCCAGGCAAGCAGACATCCCATTAAAAATGGATTTAAATTCAAAAAGAATTTTCAGATGATAAAATATGATGATTCCACTTTTCACTAGCATTGTGAGGATGCTACATTGTTTGTAACTACCGGTACTGCAGACCTGTAGGTGAGTCTACCTATATGAAGTCAGTGTTTATCACTACAAGAAAGACTTGTTGGACATTATAATCCCTGTAATAATAAGATGTTGTGATTGAATAGAATCCCATGAGCTGCTTTTAGTATGATGTCCCATATCACACAGACTCAATGATCAGGGTGGCTGAATGAACCCATGTTGGAAAGGAGACTTTAAACTGGTCCTGTACTTTAACACAGAGATACCTAACAAGAATATCTAAAGACAGGTTGATTGTTTCTTTCATCCTGTGATCAATCATATGGTCTATAACAGCAAGATGCCAAATCTCACAATGTAAGACAGGAATTTTATGCATACTCTTTTATCAAGGGCAGTGGCGACAAATTGATATTTGTATATTTAACATCCGATAACTATGTCTGAAATGCATTCAACAGCATGCTTCCTGACTTCTGCATGATAGATTCTATCAAATTCTATTCCATGTGTAAGTTATTGAGACTAGGTCACCAGTACAAATTTGTCGTCAACATGCCACTGGAATCTACTAGCCTAAGTATTCCACAGTGAACTTCTCAAGCGAATACTAGCTAGGTAACCAGGCCTGTTCCATTTTGGTAAAAACTTACCAGATATATCTTATTACAGCACAACCTTTAGTCAAAGGACATCATGCAGGCCATCTATTCTAATAATCCATTCAGTCTCAGCTCCTGGCTACCTATCAATCAAGCACCTTTCATACATAGGTATAAATCATTTACGAGTTTCAAACAACTCAGTTTTCACATGCAAATGCACTAAACTACTGCAGTATTTCCCACGTTTTATGAAAGATTGGAATGATGCCATATGACAAGGTCTACCATAATTCAGATCTATATAACTTCTCGGACAGGCATGCTAGTAGGAAGTAGATATAAGCAGCTGTCAAGAATCGGTCAAATATCAAAATCATAGCATTTCACAATTTGAATGAAAGCATTTCTGTTACCAGTATAAAATGAGAGTAAAAATACACTCTTTTAAAAACCAGTTAGAACTGTCTTACACATTTCCATACCACCTCCAACAAAAATATGTCTAGAATCTCAAAATTCTAATCAGACCAGAAAAAACATGGAAACTGTTATGGATTGCGTATCAAACTTTCACAGAAGCATCACAGCATAGGTTGAAATAAATCACCCTAGAAATATCAATTAGAGGAATAGATAAAAGGCGTGTGCTTCCTGATAAATATAATAGATAGCACTGATGTTCCAGATTTATTAGTCAAACACTAATAGTATTACTATAAACCTACAAATTCTAGCAAATCCCCAAACAACCACTAGTTGAATTATTGACAGAGAGCAGACTTTTTACCATAAAACAAATAAATGGGACAATACATCAGATATAATAATACATCTTGTAGTATATTCCAACTATAGTTATCAGTAAGTGAAACAGAAAAAAGCAACAATGATAAGATGCTCAACATATTTTTGGTTTGTTTCATGAAGTTTCCAGTCATCTATGCCGTCAGAGGACCTAACCATCTTCCCTGAAATTAATTTTTCAACCAGAACTAACTTGCTAATCCACGAGCAACTGAAACAGTTTCTCAACATGTGAAGGACATAAACATAGCCACATAACTGGTAGCTGGTAGAATATAACCTGTCTGACCCAGTGTACCCAGATAGATCTGATACCAAGTGAATGCTCAACTAGTGACTAAGACTTACCGCCAGTATATAATACACATATAATCAATGACTTACCGGTATCCACAGCACAGGAGGAATCACTTGCATTCTGTATATGATTATGCGAATGTTTTAGCTTATAAAGTTGATGAGGTATAATTTGTTCACTTTGGTTTAAATGTTCACTAGTATTATCTCCAGTTTTTAAAGGTTCTATGAGATAGTGTTCTCCTTCCATGCTAAACATTCCAGTCTGAAACAGATAAGAACGACTTAGTGAAACACATTGGCTGATAGATACATGCACATAATCACTACCACAAAATCTCTGTGGCAGAACCCCTTTCCCAAAAAAAGTGAAAAAACAACACTGTCATCACAAGTCAGGTGTTTGTGACTGACAATAGCATCAAGTCTAACAATATTGCAAACAGTTTTAGCATTATGTTTTGGCATTAATAACCATGTGTCGATTATACAAACGTGTCGTCGTTCATTATTGAACGCAGAACATTTCATTACAAATGGCACTTTTTACAAAAGGGAGATAACTCTCTATTTGGGATTGAATAATAACCGTCATTTTCCGTAGTCGGATTCGAATTTATACGTACCAGTCAAAACGTATACGTAATCATTACAGAGATAAAACGCACCCTATCTGTGATACCAGTTATAACCATATTTTTAATTAATGGTTTTGTAGGTCAATGTTATTAATATTTTATAATCATACATGCCCCAATTAGCAGGGTAAACTATCAATACTAGAGAGGCGTTTCATGACAGACAGACTCCAGGTACGTCATAAATTCAAAACTGGAGTATGGTCACATTCCTTGTCTATTTTTCATTTAGGTGATGTTCAGGGCAAAATAATTAATTCTAGTATAGTACTTTTACAACTTAAATCACAAAATAAGTCGGCGATGATAAAACAGAATAACAGTAGACCTAGACCGTATTCTAAGACAGACTAGGTCACTGCCGGGTGCGAATAAATCAAAACGAAGGTACAGTAATATCAACAAAATATTACAAAAAAACAGAGCAGACGAAATGCGAAGTTTTAATCGTTTGATTGATCAATCTGAATTCCGTTAATCCGCATATTCAGAGAGCTTGTCTATCGTATTCGCCTGAGATCAGCTTTTCTCCAAAATTCTCCACGCCAGGTAAATTAGGTAGCCTTGGCACGGGCATACATGAGATTACACATCTAGCAATGCAACAATACGCAGTGACGATCTTAAACTAGACATAGTGTTTGGTAAAATACCTTAAATTTGTAACCTGCTGACTTAAGAATTTTTGTTGACCCTCTTGTGTACTTTAACTACGCAAGTAATCAGTTTTATTTAGATAAAAACCATTTTCGTGGACAAGATTATATATTGTGTTATTCTGTACAGAAACTCAAATTTGATAGTCACGAAAGTAACATCTCTTCACGAAGTCTATAACTTTTAAAACTCTTTATATAGAGCTCTACTAATTTATTTCATGTCTATTGTGAAACAAGTTCATACAATTTATATTAATCACTCTCGACACCTCATTCCTGATACTAGGGTATGAGAGACTTGATTTGGTCGTAAAGAATATAAAACAAGCTGGTAGAGATTTACAGGTTCCTTTATTACCCTCCCATATTTCCAGATATCCTGTGCTAATGTTTAATCATACAAACAATAACTGGCCATAACATCCGAAAGGTTAGTGACCTTGGACGTAGGGAGTACTTATTAGATCGAGATCTACTTATTAATTATTCTCCCAAGAAGATTGGAAACCTCTGCTTGTGTTTTATGATTTATTTATAGACCTTTCAACGCCAATGGTCTTGGTTTATGGACGGCACACAGGTTTACAGCTGTGAGACTTAAAGCACGCTGGGTACAGGGTCGCTGACTGACAGGATAACATTCTATTAGACAAGACCAACTGCAATTTGGTAAATTGCGTAACAGCCATTGAGGGTGCCTAGTACTGCCTACATACAAACACCATCCTGTTTACTTTAATAGCCGTGAAGTGACGACATATGCATATCTATAGGATGAAGACAACCCCTCTTTAGAATGCGTATCGTTATCATACACGCACAGGGACGTAATAACCGACGGACCAACGGATCGCAATATATAAACTTTTATAAAGTACAAATATACAGACAAGCGTGCGAAAACAGATAACATTACGAAAATATTCAGTCATATTTGAAGTGCGCTTCGTCGATACTACTTGTATATGATAGCGAGTCTGTGTGACACTTCAAGCTACTAAAACCACAAACCACATAACATATAATAATGTAGAGTAAGTCGGCCGATTTTATATTTTTATCAATGGAAACTAAAAAGGTATTAAAGAGGGTAAACTATTCTAATGATTTATGACGCAAAGTTTAAGTCCTTTAAGATTAGAGTATAATTATATACGCGGTACAGACGATAATTGTCATAACTGAGCGGTTACAAACGATGTTTTACAACTTGAGAATTTGCGAAATGATTTATGATGATAACGTTTAATGTTTATCATTGACAGTTGGACGTACTGCAGTGATCATACTTTGAGCTGATGAGTCACTGGTTGCAGACATTCACAACCCTCCTACCGTCACTGGGGTACCCCCAATCAATCTGGGTGGTCAATGGAAAGTTTAATATGCGGAAACACGGTTCGACACAACATCTACATGCCATGTCATACTAGTACTAGCATTATACCAGTATTACAGCAACACACGGTTGGTTTATCCACCGTAGTGAGTATTATCCATCCACACTGGATACTAGTGGTTGTTAACAAACAATACTCCACACGACACAACTTAATATAGTATAGCTTAGTGATTATGCTTGAAATACATTATAAGTAATTACAACAAGTTACGCATAAATACCGCAATAATTGTAAACAATGCTGGCAACGTTATCTTTAAAGACATCCTGCGACGTAACCAGTGACAAGACAAGGAGGGGTGATTACATCATGTTGATAGTAAATATTCATCCAGAATGCTATACCGTAACATTGCCCCCAATTTATAGATGCAATAAATTTACAATCTCAAATTTCGCGAGACTGGTCGGAAAATGTCACCAAATTATCAAGTTTGGTAGTACTTGCTTAGCAGACCCAGTGTCTCCGTGGTAAAGCGAATATTCGTTCAAAAGTACGGATAAAAATAATAAATTACACTGACAATAAGAAACAATTGTCAAACTGTACCAATTACTTATTTATTAAGATACGTCATTCACAGTAGTTATTACATCATGACATGTCATGTGATTGAAACCCCTAAGGGTGAAGGACTGTTATACACGGTTCTAGCTACCCAATGTATGGGTGGAGTGTTTGAACACAACACGCGTGTCTGTCTGGTAACACGTGTATCAATTCCCATAACGCTCCATGTAGAATAGTGCTTCCCTAGCTCAGTGGTTAGAGTGCTTGTCGTCCAATATATGGACAGCCGGGTTCAAATACGGGTGGAGGCACACATAATTATGCTCGTCATACTTCAGCAGAAAGCTGACTGGCAAATGAAGGCTATGCTCGGCATTTTGTTAAACGAGTCACAACCACCGGGTACATGTAGTACCTGCTAACATGTACTGTAAATGCTCATTATACAGTTACTCAGACACGTGAATCACGTGGAATTTGAAGTAAAGAACTATATATACGCAATACATTCATAAAGTTAGATTTGAAATTCGAGGTTGGGTAAAATGAGTTTTAGTGATGTGTTATAGTATTTGTTCCCAAAAACTCAAATTGTTCTCATTATAACTGAAATGTTAACTCTTACATGTGTGAAAAGTAAAAGTGCTGGGTATATTTGGTCTTTGTTTAAAACATCTGTCATTCGTTTCTTTTTACACGCACACGAAACATCTTAGTTCTATGGTTTGTATACAAACATTTAAGGTGGAGGTGGATTTCAGTGAAGTCGACGTGGGAAAGGACCTACTGTCACATAATCCATATCCTTACTGTTTGATATTTCCCGATACCTTGCTGGTATATTACGGTATACCCATCATGGGCGTATTCTACCGCAATATGAGATTCACTCCCGTCATTCGATTACTTATGCTATAACACCAAGACTTGCTAACTCCACGTTTGACTGGCACAACGCATTAACGCATCCAATTTGACCACCGGTGGACTCTTTGAAACGGACAAATGCGTAACCGAGTGCGTACGAGTGTCTGAATCAATCTGTGATGGTGAGTTTTCGTTTGTTAGGGTAGAGTACGGAATGTTAAATCCTAACAAATACGCAAGGTCAGAGGGCAATCTTGTGAGATTTAACCTCAGTGCAGATTGTATTGTGTTTCTAATTAGACTATCGTTATTATTGAAGAGTTGTTAAATCATTGAAACTAATCTTCCACGGCCAGTAAAACAATCTTACGTTTATATTCAAATCGCCTTTACAAAGAACGCTGCTCGTTCGTGTCGAGGCCAAATATCGCTATGAAAGGACTTCGATCAGAATTAATGGTATAAATAAATTTAAGACAGAAATTACCGTGGTTTTATTACCGTCTCGTACACACGTTAATTACAAGCTACATTTCGTTCCTTGTCATCATAATTTCTGACCAAGGGTTCAAATACTGTTGAAAGCAATTTGTCTTCATTGGCAGAGCAATTTAATTATGATTTATATTTAGAATACATGCAGATGACCGAAAGCCTTCAGAATTGAATACATTGAAGATTGTTTGCTTCAAACTGTATTCCGCTTATATATCCACTCTTATCAAGCTTGATACGTACCAGAGAGAACCCTCGATACAGTCTTACTACTAAGTAATGCACACAGCAGTACGTTACATCGGCTAGTTCTTATCGTCAAAAAGGCGGGTAAAACGTCAATCAGGCCTGTCAACGTTAACACATTCTTCATAACGCTACAGCAATGTCAACTGGTTGTGTTTTCACAATGATTATTAATGTTTTCTAATAACTTAACTAGACAGGAACCTATACCCCAAACGCGGCAGTGTTATACGTCTACTTTCAGGCCAACACGAACGCGTTCCTAGTTTCGTGAAACATCGATCATGCCTCGAAAAGTTATAAAGTAGGCTTCTGACTTTATATTAAAAAAATCTTCACAATTCGTACGTAGTAGGGTCGTGTGGTCATTGGCCCAGAGGTTGAAGAATCGCCTTTATAATGTATACAATCCACCTCGTATGTTCATTATTTGCACAATATATGCAAAATCATGTCCGTACTGTATTGATGGGAACAAGACGTAGACCACCAACAGGTGTTCTCCATAGTATATCCTCTCCCAGCTTTGTATATATACCCCAATACCTGCGATTTACGTCACCAGCGTTCCTAGTCAAAGCGTTTCGTGGAAAGAGCAGACCTTCCGTATATTATCCAGACACTAGGTCACTTATACAACATACTTAGCTTGCAATAATTTTTGGGGAGGATTCCTGCGAGAATATGATCATTAAGTTTAATAACGCAAAGTGCTACTTGTATATATCACTTTATATGTGTTTATAGGTAGTATCTTAAGTTAACCTTAAAACGACCGATTCGTTCAGTGGATGGACTTCACGAGCGAACAATACAACCCCAAGACTCGCCAAACAAGTGGGCATGTATGTATACCACACAGAGCGTCGCCCAGACCAAAGTAATTATGTGACCATGTTCAATTCGTCGTTACATTGTATTAAATTCGTCTGTCTTGTCATACACCTTAAAAATGATGAACACTAATTATTGAATTATTCGCTTGTGTTGTTATCAATGTGATTGTAAGATTGTAACTATAGTACTATACTATCATAAATGGTGAAAGGAAAAGAAAGCTGGACTACCCATATTAAAAGTAGGACGTATTGCGATACAGAAACAAGTATAAAGACCGTCCCGTTACGTAACATTCAATCAAAATAGCTTACCATTCCATCACATAGACTGAGGGTGGCATGGGACCACCAAGTCCCTCGTATGCTGCCCTCATAAAAGCAGCCTAGTCCACTTTGAACTTTCTCCTCATGTAACCATGTTAAATTCCCTTTAAAATGTTGCACCACAAATCCAGGTGACACTAAATCTTCTTTCCTTTCTAAATTCAACTTAACACTTTTCCCGCCAAATTCAACCATATAATCAACATTTTTATCCCAATTTTCACGAACACTCCTTTTATGGAAATGTCTATGTATAGGGTATTCCGAGCCATCATCCTGCGTTCGTCTTGGATACACAGTAACTGCTTCCTTTAATTGAAAATCCCCTGCTGAAAAAATAATAAACGTTTGTGCGTTATTTCCCAGAATCATTAACAACTGGCAATACTATATTATCCTATATGACGATAAATTTTTCGACCTCAAATGATAAAAGATAAATTTCTATGAATTAATTAACGTCATTTCAATTGCATTATAAAATAATCTTGTCTAAATAGCAATAATATAAGTGCCAATACCATGCAGTACAAATTAAAAGATTTGTCTACTCAGCTAAAACAAAAGCTTATTTTACACTTACCTTTTCCCAGAATGTTCATCAAAGAAGGGTCCACAGTGAGGGCTCTATCAATAAGGTACCCGAGTACACAGATCCCTAAGTACCACACATACCGCATGGCTTAACCGACTGTCCCTCGCAGACACTAGTGTAGTCATCCGTTTTCACTCATTCAGATAGTAGAAACATACACTAGAAATGTGCTAGCTTAGGTTAGTATACTAAGTATAGTAAACCGCCTCTCCTCAGCAAAGTTTAACAGAGAATTACACCACGATATGCGTGCGATCAGTTCTACTACTGCTTGTCAATCTATCCGTTTAAGCACGCCTCCACAGCGCAGTAACGCCCTCTTTACTATTATTTTACATTTGTACTCATTGACTAAATTTGTAAATAAACGATTTGAACGGTTGATACACAAACTTGCAGTGTAAAATGTTTGTCTGAAGCTACTGGCCAATTTACTATTTCTACCATGCTGGTGTATATGTTGCGAATTTATACCATTCGGTAGTTCAAAAAATCTATATCGCGTCACAGCTAGGCAGGTTGAAACAGTACAAATTGAAATAAATAACATATAACCTACGCAAATACCGTTGTAGCATAGAACATTGGGATATAAGCAATTTTAATGCATCGTGCCAGATTTAATAGTTATTTGATAATATTAAAAACTCAAATACTTGGCTTCTTATTTTAACATAAAGTTTCTTGTTGAAAAACACATAATTTTATCATTTACATACTGCAGCGTATATAATTATACTAAATGTATTAATCAGGAACTGTATGCCTGTTTATGCGGGTTTAACGCCGTTACTCAACTTTTTTCAGGTATAATACGGCGGCAGAATTTGTTTCAATGCAGTCATACAATGTAAATAATATTATATAATAACAACTTAAAAATGAAAATAGACCGGAAAAGCTACTTCCGTATGAATACAAGCAAGATATTTCAGATTAGTTAATATAGAATCAGTTACCACTGAGCGATATAAAGTGAAGTTGTTTGTGTAATTTAGCATTTTCTATGCATGCTGATTGACAAATAATTTGTACAGTGTTACGTGTGCGGCTACAAATATCCGAATTGACTTTTGTTTTTTTTAAAAAAACAGCACTGACCTGTGACCCTTTGTTTTAATTTAAGTATACTTTACATAATACAGAAACATTGATATTTGATTGAAAGCTTTTTTGTTTTGAGAAGTTACTCGATGATGACATGACTGCTAGGATTTCAAGACATTTAACATTCTTCTTTATCATATACGCAGAGCAACATAGGTGATCCCTTATCATTTATAATTGTTGGATCATACTTAACATGTTTAAGTTAAACAAGACAAATGTATAATAAACCACGTTATAGTTTATACAACAAGAGCTATCGAAAATTCGTTTCTTTACCACCTTTCGTTTCAATCTTAGAGTATTTAGAATGAGTGTAAAAAAGAAATATTAAAATGTTTACACTTTTTGTCGTATTTTTAACGGATGCAATCAAAATAAAATCATATATATAATACATGTAGCTCGTTCAATTAAGGTAGTTGCTCTATATGAATGAAGCATGCGCATATTAAATCGGAAAAAATAATTGTGGTTTTTACAATTCTTCAATTACCGCAAAACAAATCTATAAACATTGTGCAATTTGTATATATGTGGTATTTTAAATTTAACATTCAAATTCAACATTCATTATTCAACGGTCTGACAAATTTGTGTTAGCCAAAAGAGCAGTTCTTTTCTCATATATGTTAATGTACGCACACATGCTTATTTTACGAATAATTAAAGACCTTTTTAGATCTTTGGAATAATGCAATCTATCCTTGTTCATGTTGTTATATTTGTATGGAAAAACTTTATAACACGCAGGTATTTGCGGAGCCCACCTTTCTCACCGCAAATAGTAAATTATGCGTCGCGCTTTAAACCGTTTTACCGGTACCGGAAATTGTACATTACGCACGCGCATTCGTTAAAATGGATCAATAACTTCCTCGACGCCGACAAAAATAGTGATTATCGAAGCCAAATAGTCGCTATTTCTTTGGCGCAAAGTCTTAATTCTGCATTGGTAACAATTAAGTATTATATGTTTTTCGATATGGCTGGATGAGATATCCCACTTCCGCCAATTGCCAGTTTAAACTTGAATGTTTTGATGCTGCATTGTTCTGAATTTTGGCGATCGCGTTTGTTTTTGTTGGTTTATTATTACTTTGTCTGCGTGCATGCATGCGCTCATTCGTAGAACTTTTATAGTTTTATTTGCGTTTTTAAGTGCACTTTTGATTCGATCTGTTTCTTTAAACTGTCAAATCTCATTTAGCACACCCTCTCATCCAAAAAACATCTGTTTGAAATAACGCATTACTTCATTATTTGCTCTTTCTTTGAAGTTTGAATGTCACCTGTATTTTCTTTGACCTATATACAGATCATGGCCCACTTACAAGAACGACCCAGTATAAATGTACCAGAAGGACCCACCCTTGAGGTGTACCTAACCGCCTATATGTATCCCCATGGTATTGGAAATGGCGCACTTAACAGTTTACGTCATTATTTTGTTATAAATATAAAACGTTCATAATTAAAGTGATTGAGCAATGATAGGGCAATTCAATGGGAACATGTTGACACTAAATATCAATAGTCAATTCCATCAATGCATGTTGTATGACTATTACAATGAAAGACACGCTCAGCTTATTATGTCAAGTCCGCGTGATATGAAATGGCGCACCTATCCTGTAGATCCCTAGTGGTAAAAAAATAGAAGGATTCATGATGTAGTTGTTTCCAATTTTATTTTATGGCTATATAGTCCATTTTTATATAATAGTTAGCTTACTTTGTTTACTTCTTAGATAATAAATCAATAATTAGTATAGAGACAGAATTGCACTGGTTACTAATTGCCATTATACTTTTTGAGTCACCAAGACAACTTGAAGATGTCCAAACAAGTGTTAAATCATCTATTACTGCCATGTATAAGAATCATTCATGGCATTTGCATAGTCTGATCTGTCACCAACTTGACTTGGGAATGCCGAAAATATCAATGACAGTTAAATTAATATTAACAAAATTTTCAAAACCTATTATTTCAGATTTTGACTAGTTTTTTAAGTTTTTCTTAATAAGAAAGTTACATCCTTCTGGACACCATTTCCTGTGTTTGACAGTGTGTAGGACATTTTAATCATGTTACATGGTGTTAACATGGATGCCAGTGCTCTTTACAAAAAAAAATTGAAGTTAAAATTTTATTTTACAAATTTGTGGGATTACGATATTTGAGGAATAAAGTGACATAAGAAAATAACAACAAATATGGGTACAGCATACCTTTCGAGTTCTAAAAGCACCAAATTTTACTTTGAACATTGTTTATTTGCATTACAGACCAAAACCATACATCCTTCCAAAAATATACTGGAAATGTATGTCATTTTGGGTCTTAAACTCAAGAAAAGACCACTAATCAGTAATCTCAGGTGCACCATTTCTGATACCGCGCCACAACCCATACCACCACGATACTTTCAAAAATCAGAATTTAACAAATAATATTTGAGCTGTTAAGTCTAGACAATGAACTATACCACAGTACTTTTCAGTTTATTTCGTAAGAATACACCAATGCTCGATTAAACTTTAGTAAGTGGGAAGATAAATGAACAAAGTTTAATTATACATGCAACCATAGGTCCATAGCCATTTTTATCAGTTCAGCAAAAAATAAACACTTGATGTGGGTAAAGCATGACAAGCAAGCCACCTGATTGTTCTCATAAAATAATTAATTTGAACTCTGCTAATTGCTTCTTGCAATCAAGTGGCTATTATCACTGAGCCCTCACAGACCATAAATTCAAAAGTGCACCTGACTTGGGACTCGAACACATGACCTGCAGAATTACCTGTCTGTAGTTCATCCAACTGAGTTAGCAAAACATCAAAATAAAATAATAATATTATAATAATTATGCCCCCATCTTTGATGAGGGGGTATAATGCTTTGTATATATGTCGGTCGGTTTGTCTGTCGGTAGACCAAATGGTTTCTGTTCGATAACTCGAGAACACTATGCCCTAGGATCTTCAAACTTTACATGTATATTAGTCATCAACAGTAGATGACCCCTATTGATTTTGAGGTCAGTAGGTCTGGGTCAATGTGACTTCACCATTTCTGACTATTCAACTAGTTTCCGTTCAATAACTCGAGAGCACTTTGCCGTAGGATCTACAAACTTTAGATAGTGGTTGGTCATCAACAGTAGACAGGGATATCAATTCTCCTGATTTATCCAGATTTCCATATTTATCATTCCCGATAGAGCAATGGCTTCTGACCAAAGTAAAAGTTATTTGATGAAAATATCTCAAGAAATGGCAAAGTTACGGTAAATTTAATCTGTTCTGTCTTGATACAAACTGAGTTATTTAAAGAAACAATGTCATTGAAGGCCTCTTGTTTGGCAAAAATGGTCGGCCACATACGATTTTCCTGATTTTAAATTTGGCCCCGTTAACACCACTGAGTAGATGACCCCTATTGATTTTGAGGTCAGTAGTTCAAAGGTCAAGGTCACTATAAACCTTTCTGACTGTTGGGCTACCATGGGGGCATACATGTTTTATATCTCTTGTTCATTCTCTGTGGATAACATGATAATTGGTCGACCAATTTTCATTATAGTTTACTAATCAATGTTTTTGTTTACTATACTGCAGGTATCTATGGAATAAATGTCAAGATGGTGTTAGATTTCAACCTCAACGTGTTCGTTGAAAACCTGAAGGCTACAAAACCACCTTATGACTGTCCAATTCCAAACTGTGGGAGAACATACAAAAGCTTCAGTGGCATTCAGTTCCACATTTATAATTTTGATCATGATAATCCAGAAAACAATTCTCCTACACCTGGTAAGAAACCGTCAACTGGAAAGAAAAAGAAATGGAAACATTGGCGTCAAAAATGTGATCGGCCACCAACTCCTCCTGAGTTCTTGCGCCCGCAGGAAACTTTAACATACGCAGAGGCACAAAGATTGGTGGAAATTGATTTAGATGGAAGGTTGCATAGAATTAATATATATGAACCTTTAGACATAGTTTCTCAAGATGTAATTGACAATCAAAGTAATACTGAGAAAGAAGAGAAAGCGGACAAGTCTCCTGTAAAGAATGTTAAAAACAATGAAGGTAAAGGTAGAAAAGATGTTGCTGTATCTAGTCATGGGAACACGACTAAACTGCCAGAAGCCCAATATAAAATCATAGAAGATTATGTTAAACCAATGAAGCTGCAGAATCGACCTGATTCCTATTATAGATACATTGAAAAGTCTGTAGAAGAGCTTGATGAGGAGGTGGAATATGACATGGATGAAGAGGTTCTTAATTCCTTTGTTTGCTTTCTATGCATGAATATTATAATCATAGTTTTATGGGGCTGTTTTAATGCATCTTCCCAAGCACAACTTCTAAAAATCAGTTCCCAAGAATTCAAGTATCAATGTCCCCTCAAATTACAGGACTCGGACACCATCTCAAAAGTTGGTGAAAGCCCTGCAATGTACATGTAGATTAGTGTAATCAAATTAAAATTTAATTATTAAATTATTAAAATTTCAGTAAATACTCAAAATTTAGTAATAATTAATGCTAGTTACAGTTTAGTACCATAAACATATAATTACAATTTACTTGTAATACATTTTGATGAACATTTTGGACAGCTTGCCTTTCTTTATTGTTAAGCATGAAATGATAATTATAAGGTGATGATGGATCAATATATATATTTTAATTTTCCTGAATATTTACAAACATTCTTTCAGATTATCTAGATCAATTGTTTTTGAGTCATGTATGTTTTATTGATCATTCATCACGTTTGCTTGTTTTTCAGGACCATGCATGGTTAGAGATAGTGAATGAACAGCGAAAAACTAACACTTTGAATGCAGTGACTCAAGAAAACTTTGAATTGCTTATGGATCGTTTTGAAAAAGAAGCATTCTTCCAGAGCCAGACTACTGGCAAGGACTTGCAACCTTCGATTGATGAAGATGCTGTGTGTTCTATCTGTGTGGACGGAGAATGTCAGAACAGCAATGTTATCTTGTTTTGTGATATGTGCAATCTAGCTGTGCATCAAGAGTGCTATGGTGTACCGTATATTCCTGAAGGACAATGGCTGTGTCGAAGATGCTTGCAATCCCCATCAAGGGCTGTTGACTGTTGTCTATGTCCAAATAAAGGTGGAGCTTTTAAGCAAACTGATGATAGTCGCTGGGCTCATGTTGTTTGTGCGTTATGGATTCCGGAGGTGGGCTTTGCTAATACTGTATTTCTTGAACCTGTGGATTGTTTAGACAGAATTCCTGCGGCTCGATGGAAGTTATCATGTTATATTTGTAAACAACGAGGAACTGGTGCTTGTATTCAGTGTCATAAAACAAATTGCTACACAGCTTTCCATGTAACCTGTGCCCAACAGGCTGGTTTGCATATGAAGATTGAGGCTATCAGAGAGCCAAGCTCTGGTGGTAATACAATCAGTGTACGTAAGACAGCTTTCTGTGATGTTCATACACCGGCTAATTCTGAATCTGGAAGCACAGGAATGTTCGCTGATAATGACGACACAGTCGCTAAAGCAGAAGCAAAAGAACAGTCAAGGCTGAAAATGAGAAAAGCAAGGAAAATTTTGGCTGAGAAAAGAAATGCTATGCCAGTAGTTTCTTTACCAATAATTCCGAAACATAGGTTTGTATATATAAGTACATTTTGTATGTAAACAGTTTATAGTGCACCTATACTGACTGATTGTAAGTTCCAAAAGAATTATTTAAGATTAGCACTTCTTTCAGAAATGACAATGTTATAAAAATGGTAAACGACTGCTAAATGAGGAATTTTAAAAATATGAACAATAAGAGCAACATTTTATTCTGACGCTGAATGTCATTTCCCTCTTCAAATTTAACTGTAGAAACACATTAGGGGGGGGTCCTACATGTACAATTCGGGAATAATTCGGATATGATGCACTAGGCAGGATGAAATAAAAATAATTTGATGAAAAAATTCAGTTCCAGTATCTACCCAATCCTTTTGAAAGTTTGTGACAATGTATTTCTATATTAATTCTATGCCATGTTTGAAACTGGCTCTGATTGGTAAAAAATATGTCTTCACTTAGATCAGATAAAATTATATCAACTATTTGGACTGCGTGTTAAATGTAATGATCGTTATCTTCATGAGACTGAATGTTTGCCTGTATCAAATCTGTCATATTAATCTATGTCACCTGAGGTCAAACTAAGAGTAAGACATTGGGTCAAATAATAGATCTATAAAAAACCATCCTTCCTTGGTCCAGAAAGAAGGTACATTATAACCTCCTTAAACGGCACCTCGGAGAAACGGCACTTTCATACCCCCTCGTTCTTTTCACTCTTTATTTTAACTTCCGTAGAATGACACCTCCACAGAGCGGCAAACGGTCGTTAAAATTGTTTACCTTTTGTATGGTTTTACTTCTGAGAAGCGACCGGTGTGTTTTTACAACGGCATTTTCACATGTGTTTACATAACTCCATACGATGTTGTTTTCTATTTTTCGCACCTTTGTGGATTATAATAATTATCGCTTATCCAGGTAACGATAGCCGCGGGTGCAAGTAATATTAGCAACTTTCTTTGTTATCAGTTCGACAATATGATACAGTAACTCGGTACATACCATGTACTTGATGAGATGCATAAAACTCGATTTTTTTAAAATCAAAGTCATTATTAATAATTGTAAATGAAATCAAAACACACTTGTCAATCAGTATAAGAAAGAAAATTCACGTCGTGTTAATGGTTAATCACGTCGTCTAAAACTGTCAATTTCAGCATATGCACTCACCAAGTTACACGCGAGAGGTAAACCAATTACGATGGCCGTGGGTTTTGCGATATAATCCTGAAGATTATTTAATTAAGATTGTTGATCAGATACAAAAATGCGTATAATTCACGGGGTCTTGTATTTATTAGGGGTGACTATTGAGTCAAACTTTGACTATTGCAATACTATTGCTATTGCTTAAAGTACTATTGCGATACTATTGTATTGCTGGAAACTATTGCGATACTATTGCAATAGTTATTGCCAAGACTTGAAAACCAGAGATTAACTTGTAAATGCAAATTTACACTGTGTAAGAAATCACTTTGTTGTACAACATACAAATCTACTCTTTGTGGAAATGATTATAAATGAATTTGACAGAAATAGATTAATAAAATTAAGGCGATATTGGTCCATTGTGGCTGTTCTGATGCGTGTGGTTATTTACAATTAGTTTTTTAACGAAAACGGAAGTTAATAATAAACTTTATTTATAAAAAGGAAACTATCATAACTATCGATAGTTGAGCTAACTATCGGCGAGCTAACTATCGGCGATAGTTATTGGATCGAGACTTTTACTATCTATCCATACTATCGGTACACTCGGAATCGCAATGCATCGATATTTCGATGCATCGGCCCACCCCTAGTATTTATTGCTATTAAACGCAACTCTCAACATTATAACGGTTTATAAATAACTGTTTATAATGTTGAGAGTTGCGTTAAATAGCAATAAATACTAGACCTGTGAAAAGGACGCATTTTTGTATCTAATCAGCAATCTTAATAAAATAATCTTCAGGATTATATCGCAAAATTGCGCGGCAACAAGTAGATCTAATTTCCTGCACTTAATAAACAAACAACATCAATTTAAGAGAACTGTGATTATGTACAGTCAATAGTCCATGAACGACATTCTAAAACAATCCACCTCCATTGAGTGACACCTCCGCAGGGGCAGTTTTTTCTGTATCCACCGGATGTCGCTCTACAGAGGTTATACTGTACTCAGAAATTATTTCTATTTTTGAAATAAACAGAAAATACCTTCTTGGTTAATGATTATACAAGAATTGTGTCCTATTTTTAGTATCTTTTTATAAACAATGATGTTGTGACAATATTAAAAGTTTTGTTTTTGACATAATTGCTACTGGGTTACAAAAATACCTCTTAGAAATTAGATTTAGTCAGGGATATCATTTGACGCCAAAATTTTCTCAAAAGCCAGCTTTGTCCCTCAGAATTTATCTGGATGGTCAGTTGTTTTTTAAATTCAGGTATTTTGACTAATAATTTGTAAAATCCAGTACAAAATTGTCAAAATGAGATTCAGCATGGTCACCTGTTCACCTAATGAAAACACACCCTTTTGGCGAAACAAGGTTGTATCACACTATAATAATTATACTGTGTTGTGAGATACAACCTGGCCCCAATCTTCCGAAATATCTCAAGTAGAAATCTCAACTCAAATTGAGATTTTGCTCAAATCAGAGTCTGAATTTCAGATAGATCTGAAGTTCAAGCATTTGAAATTTTACTGTAATAAACTCAGAATGATGTTTCTGTTTTCTGATGCCAAATTTGAATCCAGCCTCTCATAGGAATTACCTCAAAGACGAATGACAATATTTGAGATGAGATTTAGCTCAAGTTGAGATGCTTCGGCAGATCGGGGCCTTGTTGCACCAAAGGGAAGATTACATCTGCATTACTTGTTGCATAGTTTTGAAATTCACAGCCTATGTTAACTTCTATCCTTTTACTTTCTATACATCTGTTATGGTTGACTAACATCCAGTGTTATTATAATTAACTTAAAAGGTTGGACAAGATAAGTAATGTTGTCAACTTTGGAAAGAAGCTACCATTCCTGACACGATTATTGAGTTACTGGACACTAAAGAGACAGTCACGAAATGGCGTACCACTTATCCGCAGGCTACAGACCAACCACATGTCAAGAAAGGCTGAGGTAAGAAAAATATCATTTGTACACTACTAGGGTTTGATACTGGTACCAAGTATGTTCTGATACCCACTTCATTCAGTGATTTTTTTCCTTCTTTGTTTGCTTCTGGTAAACGGTACCTTCCCAATTTAAAAAAGGCTCTAAGTTTCCCAAATATGAAGGGAGATATTCCCAATGAACATTTAAAAAAAAAAATTCAAAATCAGACATAAAATGACAAATTATGAACATTTTTTACAATAGGTCAAGCATAAAAGTTTACAGAAACCTGTAAACAGTCACATGTAATCTCTTTTTCTGTTTTATTTGGCCTTTCTACTTCATGAAAATTTCCAATTTCAAGTTGTCATGACGCGAAAATTCCCAATCTGAACGGACCCGGACCCTTTCCCAAAGAAGCGAAAAAAATCACTGTCATTGTACTGATATAATGTACTTGTTTCAGAAAGTTGTTGGTACTCTTATTGTTCCATGAATCAAACAAATAGAAAAACAGAAAATAACGATTTTCTATACATAAAATACATAGGTCAGAATTTTATAACTATTCAATACTGGCCCAGTGGTCAAGTGAGTATTACTCCTGACTACGGATCAAGAGGTCCCTGACCAGTTTGAATTTTGACTGGGGCAAGAATAAATTTTGTTTTTCCATGTTTCCCAACCAACTAGAAATGAACTGGTTGGAACCCAGGGTAGTCTCATGTGTATCTGCGATTACTCGATCACAATAAATATCCAAGGAGTCTATTTAGAAAGAGCTAGGGTCTTGCACGGGATTCCTTGTATCACACAACTGTCTCTTCTCTCAAAGTCAGAGGTCATTAACCAATCGAGCAAGGAAAAACGGAATGACCATGCACTTGCAACTGTCTCAGTCAGTGTCTGATAAATTTTAATTTTGCTGGTAGCCCACTGGGCTACCCGAATATTTTTCATGTAGCCCGGAAAATTTTCTAGTTGCCCAGAAATTAGCATGGAAATATAAATTTTCTCCATATCGACAGCGAATTTCTGGTGATGTGTTAATGAACAGTGTTAATAATAACAGTCCTGACTCCTTACAATGTTTGACACTTTCCCTCACTGATTAAAATAAAAGCCAATTACCAGGTACAGTGGAACCCCTCTAATCCGGACTCGTCCGGACCAGACAAAAAGTCCGGATTAGAGAGGTGTCTGGATTAGAGGGGTTTCTATTTTTAGATACTTGAATGTTAATCTTAGTTGAAGGCATTGCTAAACTCCACAACAAAATGAGATGTAAAACAGCAACAATTGATTACACACCTTCATTGTTGGTTTTGGTACAGAAAAATATTCTCTGATAAATTTTACTTTAGCTTCAAGGTCGATTTAAACCCTATTACAACGTTTTAACGGAGGCTCAGACATGATTATCATATGAAATTCTGTAAAAGAATGACTATCCGTCAAATGCATTTTGATTGATTTTTATTGCATTTACTCGTAGATTTATCCAAACTGAGAACATCCGAATTGTTTTCCTTTGATGTCGATAACGACCTTCTCAAAATTAAACATTAAGGGGACCTGTATTCGATTCAACTGACCTCCGTGTAGACAAAACAACGCAGCAATAGTCTTTTAATTAATTGAGTAGGCCAATAAACGCTGTCAATTAGCGCTTTTAAAATGATAATATTTAATTGTCCCAAATTGTGATTTTCACACCCGTGTCGATAACACGTACACACCGACACGGCGTATTGTTGATGTTACAACCGTTAATTGATCGGACTATTTTAATGTCAAGTCAAATTGCATATACGATGGTGCGAATAAACAACACATTGACACCTGTCAAAACATTGGCCTGGGCAATGTTCAAATCGATTGTCCGGATCCGAGGGGTCAATTTTAGAGCAAATATATGATAAATCCTCGTAATTTTGTCCGGTGTCCGGAGTGGAGGGGTTCTGGATCCGAGGGGTAAAAACGTATTAAAACATGAATAAGAATATTCGGGACCAACAGATCCGCCCGGATTAGAGGGAAATCCGGATTGGAGGGGTCCGGATTAGCGGGGTTCCACTGTATATCAACATTAATGAACTTCTCTTATGGTTTGTAACTCATGATCTATGTCATTTAACATTCATAATAATATATTATATAACGACAGAAACTTTATTCAACTAAAAATATATTCACAGTTCAAAAACCATTCATAAAATCCAAGAAATATGTAGGAGAATAGGCCTACTCCCATGTAGCTTGACAATAGATTTGATAAGACCGAACTTAAAATATTTTTTGTTTCCCCTTCTCGACCCAAGCAGATTTAGAACGGGTAGGTAGGTTAAATAAAAATTTTTGGAAATGTTTCAGAATGATAATCATTGGTCAAGACATACAATTAAAGTACTTTTAAAAAATAATTTATTTCCAAACCGGGCTACCGATCCTTTGATTTTATGGTTGCCCGACGGGCTTACGTCAGAATTATTTGGTAGCCCGACCAAAATTTCTGGTAGCCCAAGGGCTCCGGGCAATGGATTTATCGGACACTGTCTCAGTTGAACACTAACAAACAAACATCATAATGATAATTATGATAAATATTTAGAAATGTTATGCATATTGTTGAATTTATATCAAGGTACTTGTATCTCTATTGTGTTTGTAGTGTATTATTTTATATTGGTGCCAGACTGCAAGCTGTTTCATGTCATTGCTTGCAGGAACTATATTTCAAATAATTAAATAGTGTTCACATTGTGATTTATTCCAACATTCTTGTTAGTAACAGATATTAAGCTGCCTGACCCTTTACTCCATAGACACTCAAAGCATTTACCTGCCACTTCCTTATAAACGACTGGTTAGCTTTTGTTCACCATGTCCATACAGCCTTTATATGTTACTGGAAAATACACAAAACATGCTGTTGAATTTCTGAGATTCAAATTTGGCTCATTTGTAAAATTAAGAGTGCCAAAACCAGGTGAAATGAAAGCCCTGTGGAAAGGCAGGACCATGGAGTAAATGGTTAGTACAAAGTAGTAAGAATGTCAGTATATATTTAAGAAATAATGAATATGTTTCTTTTTTTTATCATAGAATAAAGCACAGTCACAGTTCGGATGCATAGTAATTAAATTATGTGAGCGTAGAATGTGTGATTTAATGTACGCATCCAAACAAGTGACTGTGCTTTATTATAGATAAAACACAGGTACATATTCATTATTTTAATTCAACATAGCTAATATTCAGCATTTGACACTACATCAAGACATAGTAACCACAGCACTATTTTCTTCCTTGGTTATTTGCAGTTTGAAGTTATTCAGCCGTAGCTGTGTTTTATTGGTAGTTTTAGCACACTGGTTCCTCTATGTGTATAAAGCTGAAACAGCTAGTTGTGTTAGAATGTACAATTGAGCACACTTGTGGTTGGGTGTACAAACTACAATGGAACTAGAGGCAACAGTTATCTTATTGTCAGATCATGATGGTAAACAGTATCAACTCATTGAACTTGAAGCCTGTTTTCTCTATGCAAAGTGCTAAACTAGTGCATTGTAATTTCTCAGCATATTTTACCTTTCAGCCAAAAAATGACAAACAGAGTACTGCGTTACGTGAGCAACTCAAATACTGGCAGAGGTTAAGACAAGACCTAGAAAAAGCCCGCCTGTTAGTAGAGTTGATTAGGAAGCGAGAAAAACTGAAACGCGAACAGGTAAACACGTCTATTACGTAATAATTGTACAAAAATCTCAAAAGTCATTCTGGTGAACAATAATAACTTCCTACTCAGTTGAATAGTTTACTATGTGTTAGTTCATTCTGCAGTCATACTCATAGAAGTTTCCTTAGTGCAACTTAAAGGGGCATGCCCAGAAACTGGAGTGTCTTGGTTTGCATACAACAAAATTGCATTTATCACTTGTAAAATCAACTATTACATGTACCTAAAAGTCAAAGAAGAATTTGACTTAAAAAATTACTTTATAATGTGCGCTTCGACATTTTGTACATCGATTTGAATAAAAGGCTGTCAGCCTTTTATTGACAACAACGATATACAGTCAGGACTCAATATAACGACACCCGATATACTGACAAATTCATTATACTGACATCATATTTGGGGACAAAAGTATTAAAACGCTCTTTGTATCAATTCAGTATATTGACACATTCGTTACAACGACATTTTTCTTGGAAACGAACAGCGTCGCTGTATCGAGTTCTGACTGTATAGTTATTCTTGAAATATATTTTTTTAAAAACTAGCGTGATATCTCGTAACTTTTTACAGGGTTTTCATTATTTGACTTACGTATTAAAATGATACCAATTTGATCGCTATTCGAGACACTTTAGTTTCAGGGCATGCCCCTTTAAGTTTTATAATTTGTCATTCTGTTCATCATGTAGATATGTTAACTAAACACCTGTATCTTGTGGTGTCCAACCATTTCCTGTTAATAAGGAAGTGTCTGTGTAATATTGTAGCTTGTTAAGTATTGTAACAAATAAGCTTACAACTTAATTACTGTTACACTGGTGTATCAATTTGTTGACAAAACATGTGTTGTTAGTAGAATAGTTAGTGTATTAATGCCGAGTGCGTACAGAATGGTGTATTTTGGTTCACATGAAACAGGACCATCGCTGTTTCAAAGGACCGGGTTTTGTGATTTACCGAGATGACATCTTACTTATTTATTTGGTGAACCATCATGGTGTTGAGAAATGGAGATTCTTTGTACCATTCTTGAAGACCTCGTATTGTGAGAACGTTTCTGTGCATGTTTTGTCTATTACAGTTTTAAATACTGCAACATGTTTTTGTGAATTGTTTGCTGGAATAGAAGTGAAGGCAGCTCTATGTAGTGGCATGTTTATGAGTTAGAATTATCACTTTTTCTCTTCTATTCAACCATTCAAGGAATGATAAATGTGCCTGGTTGCGATTGTAAAACATAAACTGCTATTTAAGCAATATATCTTACTTACCGTGTACATAGCAGTTGTCACAAACTAGTCGTTCTCATGAAATATGACCTGTATGGTCTGTCAGAGTTTGCATCAATATGTGCTAGGTCAATTTCTTTTTACAAATTCACAGTCATCAAAACTTGAAGTTATCAATGTTGATTGTATCATAACACATAATTAGTTTGCACCTGTAGTGGGATTCAAACCCATTCTGTACGGCGCCATCACGTAGTAACGAGAAGTACCAAAGAATTAGATCACTTCACTATCGCAACAATGTTTCAAGCAATGTTTCATCACTGTAAACACAACTATGTACAAAACAAAGTGTCAGTTTGTCATGAGATTGGTTCTACTTCAACAATTGATCTACCAGTCTCCAGCTCTCAAATGCCACAATTTAAACAGTTAAATTAAGATATCCCCAGAATTGGATTGATACCCATTGTCCCATTCCAGTGATAAGTTCCGTCACTTCTACAGGGGTGTCAATTTTCCGGATTTGTCTATCCTTGAAGAGATATGCCGTCTGACCAAAATAAAAGTTATTTGATGAAAATATCTCAAGAAATGGCAAAGTTATGGTCAATTACATATGCTCTGACGGATTTTCTTCGATAGAAAGTTTGAAAAACTGAGTTATATATGGTTGACAGCCTCTAGTTTGTCAAAAATGGTCAGCCGCATATGATTTTCAGGATTTTTAATTTGGCTCTGTTGACACCCCTGCTTCAAGTTCTACCCTAAAGGCCTTGAATGAAACATTTTATAGCAATACATAGATCTGCAATTTACATGTATGGTAGCTCTATGTATGTTATGAAATGATCATTCAGGTATCATTCACTGTTGAATATATAAATCATAAGTCCTAATAAGGCTTTCTGCATCATGCAGAAATTTTCCAATATTTAAGTTCCTGATTAAACATATGTTGACAAAATATTACTGAAACTTGGGTAGTATTCAGACATATTTTTAAAATTTTAAATTCTAACATTATTTAAATTAATTTAAAATGACTATATCCTTTCCGCTACCATAGCGTACTAATGCAGACTCGCCGGGTTGGCCATTTTGGCCTTCCGTAGTTTTTTTACCTAAATGCCCAAATTCGGAAATTTTGTTGTCATGGGTACACAGGCATCCCAGACTACAGGATATTACGGGCCCAGGGTCGTGCACAGGTTTTTGGGCCCGCTAGATCCCTTTAAAGAGGGCTTTGGACGTAGATTTTACAAAACTGAAATTACTGGTCCTACCCGCCATTGCGGTACAATTCCCTGTGGAATTGCATTGACATTTAGCGCCAATTTTTTTTTATTTTTCTATAGAAGGAATATAAAGCAAGACAAAGGGGTCAAGATCAACGCCCTAAAGGGGCCAAAAAGTAGGCCTGTTAAGCTAAAAAAAAAAAAAAAGAAGTTTTTCGCGCAAGGGTCATTGTCATTTCGGTTACCTTTAGTCAAAATTTTTCCTACTTTCGGTTAGGGGCAGGTGTGTAGCATCCGGATGTATCGAGTTTTTATCAGTGCTGCAAGTCAATAGTGTCTCAGGGACCATATGAATTTCTCACCGCCCCCCAAAAATTGTGGTAGCGGAAAGGATATAAAGCTTACAGTTACCATATTGTTCTACAATGTAATGCAAAGAGCCGTGGTCAGTACACTGGATTGATAACCTGTCTATCAGGTTTTGATTCATAGTTGCAGCATGTTATACCTTTCCATTAAATTTACAACATTGTTTTTCCTCCATATATGAGGAGTTACTGGTTTCTTGTGGAATGATAAGCTACTACTGGTTATGATACAATCCAGGAAAACTGGTAATGTGAATCAGCCGCCATTTCTAATTGAAAGCAAACTAATCTCTAGAGGTCATAATTTTGGCCTAATATTTATGAAACTTGGTGACGATGGTCATCTCAACAAAACCTAAGTCAAGTTTGATACTGGGTTATTCTGGGTCTAAAACTAGGTCACTAGGTCATATCATAGAACAATCTTGTGTAGTCACTAAAGGTCACAACTTCTGCCTTATATTTATGAAACTATATCTCTATGATCATCTCAACAAAATATAGCAAACATTTCTATGACAAGTGAGCAACCTTGGGCCCAAAAACATAGGCCCTTCGGGACCTCTTGATATTATTACATACGATCCCCCTAAGCCTAAAACGCCCAAAAATATCTCCACCAGTCCCCCAAAGGAGAGAGAGCCCTGCTGTATTATGTTACTTATGTAGCACCATTTGATTTTATCAATGATTGTGCTTACCACATTTGTCTGGGGTAAATCTGATGAACCATGTTTAGTTACCTGTATCTTTGTTAGTATCACAGTTAAAGTGATAGCCCTCACTATTACACGATAAATGAAGAAATGTGTCTCAGCATGTGCTACATGGCAGCTTTAGAAAGTAGAAAACTAAGTATGTTTAACTAAATGGTCAATGACCAGTCTCCTGTAGTTACTGATTGGTTGTAATGACAAATTGTAACAGTCAATGCACTTATTTAGCCTACATGTGTACCTTCTTTTTACTCTGGCAGACATTATCCATAGTTAATGTCACTAAAATGAGGTCACACACCACTAAAAGATTTAATGTTACCACAAGTGAAGGTAAAGCTGTTTTTCTTCAAACTTCTTAAGAACCGTTTTTGGGACAACCGGTTCACTGTGGCAGGAATTTTCCATCATTAATGTCACTAAATAGATAAATTAGGTCACAGAGCACTAAAATGGTAAATAAAATAAATTGTAATTACATTAGATTTTTTTCCTAAGAACTGTGTGCAATATACAATCTCATATGCTGTTGCGTGCATTGTCTGTCTTTCATATTGTCACTAAAATTGGGTCACAGAACCTAAAGGATTTAACGTAATTACTTGTAAAAGTAAAGATTTTTTTCCTGAGAACTATGTGGGATGTACACATCATTAAGTTACTTGTCTGTAATCTTCCTCATATATTTTCTTGATATCTTTCAATGACGTATATCGAAATAGTTTTTTCGTTGAGACTAAGTACATTGTGAGTGAAGAAAGTAATTATTACCCAATGATTCTCCATTCCAAGTGCTTGATTTTATGAATAATAAACAAAGTGTAATAAACAAGATATGTTATGCATATACAGGGATGGTAAAGCCATCCGCAGGCTGCCATTGTTTACAGTATAGCAAAGTTCTTTAGTTAAACTTATCTGGCAGTTTGCCGGTAACGGAGATTACAGACTTCCCAATATTTTCGCTTCCTCTCACTTCTTGTTTTTCAGTCATTTGTTCTAAAATCTGATAGCTTTATTTTCTCATGGAATTGATACAGAATTTCATATAATCTTTTTGCTGTCTGCATTTTCTCATAAGCGACTTCATGTGTCAGAAAACAGTAAATGACATTAAAGTTTAATCTTAAACCATCATACATTCAATTCCGTGAATTGTTCTTCTTATTGGGTGAATTTATATTGTTATAACAGCCTTATTTATTATATCATTTGTTAATGAATACAAAAAGTAAACATAATTATACTAGATGTAAAGATGAGAGCTGCCTCCAATACTTCCACACAGCACTCAAATCTCAACTATATAAAATGTGCTACTACTTGTCTGTAAATTACTGTATATATTCCATACTGGTGTGGACCATATTGAAAATTGATCAAGAACCAAATACATATATGTCATCCACAATAAATAAAGTCATTATTGTTATTAATTATAAATGTGGAAAATTTATGAAAATGTCAAATGAGTGTTGAATTAAATTTGGTAAAATTTTCTTTGGCATTTTATTTGTTTATGGCATAACTGGAAATGATGATATTATTGAAACTGAGGGCCACTCAATGCAATAAAATGCACAAGTAAATAGGATACAAATAATATTTACTAGTAGTTCCAATTCAATCAACATCATCACACATTTTTGCTGTCAAAATAGATCTAGTTTCACTTTGAACACAGAAAGAGTGAATCTTCATCCTCTGTGTTCTGTCTGTAAGTAATTAGTATCCATGCTGTCATACTGTAACATTTAAAGAATTAAGGATTTGAAACTACTAGTCCATATCAGCAAAAGTGAATAGTTTTGCTTTATACTCAATACATAATTTCTGCAGAATTTACTTGCCCAAATCTTTAATTACTTGTCCAGGGGTGGTATTCAATATTGATCTTATTTAATTTGAGAATAAGGATAGCCAATCATATCGCCTGTTACTGACCAAGAGTTTAATATGGTGTGATCTGATTGGTTGTCCTTATCCTTAAGTCAAGAAATATCAATATTGAATACCACCCCAGGACAACCAGACTAGTGCTGATTTCGCAAACTGCTGTAACATTTGGTGATAGTCAGCTCCACGTTCAGTGACAGCATGGTGTTGACAATCAAATTTATCAGAAAAGTTAAGTAACTCTTATTCTTGCCATAGACATGGCATAAATCCCTCTCTATCATAAACTGTTATGATGTTAAATTAATGGTGTTAAATGGCTTAAGACGTTGCTTAATTATAAGCTTATTGTTGGATTATGTCTGCTGAGTTAATGATTATGTATGAAAATGTTGATCTGGGGAAATCAATACTAGGTTTGATGTCAGACACTTAAGCATATTATAAAAGGCTTATCAAGGGCTAACAGGTATTGTCTGGGCATTCAACCCAGTTAGTGCTGAAATTGAGGTTAATATGCCAGGTTTTTTTCTATGTAAAGGCGTCTTCCCCTAAGGATGTTTTTTAAAACATGCAGTTTTCCTCTAAAATCCCATTTACATCAAGTTTTTTTCTTCCCCTTTTACAAAAAGTATGAGTTATTTTCCCCAAAATTTAAAGAAAAGGCCCCATCCCCTACTTTTGAAAAAAGACCGGTATGCTCACCTTTTTGCTCGGTTATACCATTCAGTAATCTCTGATATATATTGTATGTACCACTGACAAGTCTTCATTAAGGTTGGCCTGTACTCGCTGATCTGAAAGTGCTTAAATTGAGGCTCATATGCTCGCCTTTTTTGCTCCGTTATGCCATTCAGTACTCTCTGATATATATTGTATGTACAATGTACCACTGACAAGTCTTCATTAAGGTTGGCCTGTACTCGCTGATCTGGAATCTCTAAGTTATCTAGTGTTCAGAAATTCCATCTGTGAACTGTTCGAGGCTATCTGAAATATACATGAGTTGGCAGGTGCCTCTTAGACAGAAGCAAGCGTGTGCTAATTGATATTTAATTTGTGTTTGATAGACTGCTAACATATCATTGATAAGCATCTATATTTCATGTACAGTTCTCCTAATCATGATATTATCTGCTGATTTTATTGCGTGCAGAATATTGTTTATGTTGATTTTATCTCAGGAATTAGGTTACTCCTAAGGTAATGCTGATTAGGCAGAAAGTTGCACGTTCCTGTAGTTTGTTTACCGAATCAGTAATTTAATAACCTTGATTTTTGAGATCCCTGTTTCAGTCCAGACTTGGCAGGTGTCTGTGACTTTAGGTTTTTGCCCAATATCTCAACATTGCTTGGGCCTTGTGTCCTCAAAATAGGTACATGTAATGGTCATTCCTTGTCTAAGGTTAAGGTCACTGACGGTATCTATACAATTTCACTGATCAGTATCTCAGAACCATCAGTCAAATCATCGACATGATGGTCAGGATTAGTTAGAGACCTTCATACTAAAGTGCAGTTTAATATTACAGGGGTGTCAATATTCATGAAAAATTCCGGAATTCCGCATTCATCTATCCTGAAAGAGCTACCATTTTCGTCCAAAATAAAAAAGATATTTGATGAAAATATCAAATATCAAAGAAATGGCGATATTATCATGGTCAATTTAGTCTGCTCTGAAAGATTTCTTAAATAAGTTAAATATGGAAACATTGTGGCTGAAGGCCTCTTGTTTGGCAAAAATGGTCAGCAGTGTATGATTTTCAGGATCTTTAATTTGGCTTTATTGACACCCCTGATATTAGAAGACCCTGTTTGTGTTTGTGTCAGTTAGTTTCTGGTTTTCACTGAACTCTTCTACTCTTCTCAAAGCCAAGTTGCAAGTATGTGATCCTGTTAATTTGTAGTTCCTATATTTCTAACAATTTGTAAATATGTCCAAATATTGCATTGTCTTAATAGGGTAGTGCGTCCTGGCCATGTGTGATGATTCTAGTAGTTAATCCATATAAAAAGTGGGGCCATTATGTCAGGGGCCCTATGATTCTGGAATAATCCGGAAAACCGGAAGAATGAACTTTTCTGCAGAAAATAAAAGTAATTTGATGAAAAAATTCAAGGTATTAACAAAGTTATGGTCATTTGAAGTCTTTAACGCTGAATTTAACAATAGAACAATGTTTGAAACTGTGTATTGGTGTTGGGATGTGTGCAATCTCATTAAAATCAGACCCTAACATTAGCTATGTTATAGTTAGAACATATTAAGTAAATTTTAATGATTAAAAAGGGCGGAGCGAGCGAAGCGAAGCGAGTCCTTTTTAGTCATTAAAATTTACTTAATATGTTCTAACTAACTTAGAATATAACATTCTGCATTCTGATTGGCCGATAGAAAGTAGCGCCAACGCATGACGTAAAGTCTGTGAAGGAAAAATTTTAATGATTAAATTTTCAGTTAACCGCCAAAATGCGGCGTTTTCATTGGCTCATAATGTAGGTTATATTCTAAGCTGTTGTAAAGTAGTGAAGCGATATATGGATTTGATTTAAATGAGATTGGGATGTGTGCAAATTGCACTCAAAACCGACTTGCGTCAAATTTTCAGGATTGGGTATTATGCCTTAGTAGGACCTATGTATGTCTATAAGTTCAACAGTTTGTCTAAAAGTTTGACTTGAAAAACAATTTCTATTCATTTAGATCTGAAATATGCACACACTAACTAAGGGATGTGCATGCACATGAGGCACAAAATGTGTCAACCAATATGAGGTGTACAGGTGCTCAGATAAACTTGATCAGGGCATCATTCACCTTGTGTTTGAAATTTTGCTCATTTAGAAATTTATCTTACAATTTTTTGTCTCATGAGACAATAGTTTGAACAAATTTACCCTCTGAGGAATATAATGTCATTGATCAATGTATATGTTGACGGCTGAGCATTGTTTCAAATAGAAAGTATGTGACTGTCTTATATCTGATGGTTTATATTGTGTACATAAATATTTGAATGTTTGTTGATGTTGGGATATCTACATGTTGTTGGGATATCTACATGTTGTTGGGATATGTACATGTTGTTGGGATATCTACGTGTTGTTGGGATATCTACATGTTGTTGGGATATCTACATGTTGTTATTATTGTGAATCTTCTGTACCATTAGTGGAAGTGACTCGGGTACATGAACATGTTTAGTCATGTGATTGATTGTACATGGACATGTTCAGCCAAGTATTTCTGTTTCTGTTCACTGGATGATAAGTGTTGTTGATTTGTTTAATGGGAGCATGGGTTGTTCATTTGTTTCTAAGGGAACATGAATGTGATCATCCTATGCCTGCCATCAGCTGAGATCTGTTGTCAGGCCGTTTTCTAAAACAAAAATGTGTTTTTATTTCTTAATCACTGAACCAATATCTGTGTTTGGTCGACTTCCAGATTCTGGTCAAGTCAGGTTGGTTAATAAAAAACATGGCAGCAGGAGCAAAGCTAGTATAGCACAGAGAATTTGACATGATCCTGACCTTTATGCATGAGCAGTCCGCAGCATGAGTATATTACAAGGTTCTTGCGTTGAATATATAAATTTCCGCGAGCAAACCGTGCAATATCGGTCCTTCAGATTTGTATTGGTATTACACCTCAAGCGTCTTTGTGATACTTTCCGCTTATAAAAACATACAACTGGGATTATAAATATAGACAAGAAATCAGCTGTTAAATTATGCTAATTAAAGTTCGAGAGTCGTGTCAAATTCTCTGGACTATAGATTGTGAACTGTTCCAAGTATGGGCCTGAAATAGCTATATCAGTGTAGCAATACCACGTGACAAAATACTACAGTCCAAAGAAGAATTTTGTAAACAAAACCTCCACTTGAAGAAGAAAAATAGGCGTAAGTATTTTATTTCTTCACCAATTTCTATGAAATATAGAGCACGCTAAGGGAAAAAATATAAGGTTTCCGCGATATATTGTATATCTCTCCGTAGTTTGGCCGTTTTTTCGATTACCCTGTGAAACCTTGGAAAAATTGTGTGTGAGAGCGGACTACAGTCTCAAGCATTTTCGTTTCCCTCGTAATATCTACTCCATACGTGATTGAAGAGTCATATTTACACCTTCTGGGAACACCAGAGGCTATTTCGCAACCAACAAATACAGAATGTAACAATGCATGACCTTAATATGACATTTTCCTTTAATTTGCAATTATGACTACAGTCCCAAGAACAAAAATTTAGACTACAGTTCAAAGCTGTTTTAATAATTTACCATAAAACCAAGCAACATGTCATCCATTGAGTGTGGACACTTTCGTTTACCATAAAAAACCATTTGTTATGAACATGCATTTAACTTTGGTTGATTCAACATGGCCTCCACGTGTTTAATCGGTATCATTTGGGCTCAGTCGATCAAGGCAACATTTACAGATAAAAACATTCCTAGATGGTAATAATAGGGTTTATTATCTTCAATCACTCCTATTGCGTTATGGTATTGTGAAGCGCAATAGAATATGTCGTAATAATTGTGCGCTAAATAAATGACATATACTGTAAAATCATCATTTTTCAAAGGGATTTAATTTTCGTAATTTTCGCTGTTGAACTCGACCACAAAATCTAGTCTCCACGATTAATCGACCTCTCAAATTCAGACATGATTTTACCTTCTTGTGTTCTGTTATTCACGAATTTACGACTCCATGAGCATGCATTTTTATCAAAATCCACGAAATATAATACCCGAACATACGAGATTTTTTCATTATTTATTTTTGGGTCTACCACAAGTATACTGACGTCAAGAAAAAAAACGCGCAAATATCGCGAAATTCTCTTGCCTCGCGTTTCTATTTGGTCCGCGAGACACGAGAATTAAAGCGAGACACGAGAATTGAAGGCGAGGCACGAGAATGCTATCGGGCAAATATCGCGCAATTCTCGTGTCTCGCCCCGATACACGACAATGCTATCGCGCAATTCTCGTGTCTCGCCGCGAGACACGACAGTGCTATCGCGTCGATATAGCAATTCTCGCGTCGACAGCATTGTTGTGTATCGCGTCGAGACACGAGAATTGCGCGATAGCATTGTCGTGTATCGCGTCGAGACACGAGAATTGCGCGATAGCATTGTCGTGTATCGGGGCGAGACACGAGAATTGCGCGATATCTGCCCAATAGCATTCTCGTGCCTCGCCTTCAATTCTCGTGTCTCGCTTTAATTCTCGTGTCTCGCTGACCATGGTCTCGTTTTAAATATCGCGTCTTATTCTCGTGTCTACGAAGTTCAGCTGAGTTTCCGATTTTATTTGTCACTCCAACTGTCTCGGCGTTGTACTGCCGACTGAACGCATACGATTCCCCGGGTAAGTTTTTGGAATTCTTTATACATTTAGTGTCATCAGGAATATACGCCCGTGATTATTAATATCGACTTGCGAATGACTCGACAGTTTACTTTAGTGCAGAGTGTAAAATGAACCCGAGAAAATTGTGTGCGTTTAGAAATTGAAGTATACGCAGTTTCGAGAGATCTCAGTCGTACCTATTGAAGACCATTTAACCATATAATATAATGCCGATGTGAGTTTTAATTTACAAGACGTGATTTCAAGTTTAAAATCTCAACGCAGGTTTAACGTGACACTGCGTTATTTTTACTTACATGTAGTTATGTGTAGATTCACGCCGTTTCTGTCTGTAAGTTATAAGCGGCGGCCGATTTATGTGAGCTGTTTTGTTGGACTTTATCCCAACCGGCAACTTCTACTCATGTGGCGGATAATTGTTCGATATTCATTAAAAGGTAGTCATCTGACCAGACGCGACCGAGCCACATGTGTAAAATGTCCGACTTTTACATACATTTTGTATTTTCAATAAAAAGATGAAATGCATTGTTACGGATAGCAACTGCCTTACAGTATAGTTATTTCGTTTTTCTCGTGCAAACCTACTGAAAACCAATCAACGACCTTCCTTACTTACTCAACTGTGTCACTTCACGGTTTAAACGTGCATAAGTCACCTTACCCGTGTCGACATGACATACCACGTGGTATGTTGCGTAATTTTAGGTTAAGAAAACAAAGACAAAATTGTCAACACCAAGTAAAAAACAACTGTAAGTATTTTATGTTTTGACCGATTTTACCGTGAGTCGAATTTCCAGGATGGTCCGTTAAAATCAGTCAAACAATAAAATGACTTTGGTTGTTTTTTAACTTTGAGTTGCCAGATTATTTGCTTGCATTCTCAGCCAGAAATTAAGTCACATACCTCGAGGTATGTCCACACTGTTTAAGTTACATTCAATAATTCACAGTGAATATCAATGGCACCGTCAAATATTTAATTTAGATCAAACAGCAAATACACGTATGGAAATTACTCAAAATTACCCCACGCAAGATTAATATCAATTACTACTACTGTTACACAGGTACGTGCTTGTGTTCTTAAATTTTGTATAATCTGTTGTTACAAATAAAACCTGACCAAATAAAGAATATTGTATTGAGTGTAATGTTAACAAAAATTGCATCAGGAGCGACATGTTCCTATGTATATAGGGTAAATTATGAAAACAGCTTTGAACTGTAGTCTACATTTTTGTTCTTGGGACTGTAGTCATAATTGCAAATTAAAGGAAAATGTCATATTAATGTCATGCATTGTTACATTCTGTATTTGTTGGTTGTGAAATAGCCTCTGGTGTTCCCGGAAGGTGTAAATATGACTCTTCAATCACGTATGAAGTAGATATTACGAGGGAAACGAAAATGCTTGAGACTGTAGTCCGCTCTCACACACAATTTTTCCAAGGTTTCACAGGGTAATCGAAAAAACGGCCAAACTACGGAGAGATATACAATATATCGCGGAAACCATATATTTTTTCCCTTAGCGTGCTCTATATTTCATAGAAATTGGTGAAGAAATAAAATACTTACGCCTATTTTTCTTCTCAAAATGGAGGTTTTGTTTACAAAATTCTTCTTTGGACTGTAGTATTTTGTCACGTGGTATTGCTACACTGTATATGGTACAGGGAAATCAGACAGAAGTGATTATTAAGTGATAATGTTTGCAATACAATATATTGTAAATTTATATCTAGTTATAATTTCTGATTCTTTTTACAGTTACGCTTACATCAGATGGCCACAGAAATGAAGTTGCAGCCATTTGCTTTCTTGTTGCGTAGTGCACTTGATCAGCTGGTGGAAGTTGACACGGCTAGAATCTTCTCCGAGCCAGTCGATAGAATTGAAGTACGTTTTACTTTACTTAATAACAACCTTACTGTATAAAGCATTTATAGCCGAAGAGAACAACAAACAATAACATGTGTTGCTTTGTTATCTCATACAAAACATGTAGGAGGTGTGAGATGTTTTTGTCAATAAAACTTGGATTGTTATCACTCATATGTTTGTTACTAAGCATGGTCAGAATGGTTGCCTTGTTGAAATCATGGACAAAATGTGTTATATAAAGTCTAAAACTAGCTCACTGGGTCACGTTATAAAGTCTAGGCAATTGTCCCTGGCTGCTACTGCTTGTTTGGTATAGTAAATTTCATTGTCCTTTGTTTAAGATTTTGTTGTTATGCCCCCCTATCGATAGATGGGGAGGCATATAGTGATTCACCTGTCCGTCCGTTCGTCCGTTTGTCCGTTCGTCCGTTCGTCCGTTTGTCCGTCCGTCCAGGTTAACCCAAATTGACCGTTTCTTCTAGCATTAATATGGCTTGCTACAAAGCTTTCATACTTGCATGGATGTTGTGTATGAACACTCTCCACACGCCAGTATCACCTAACCCCATTTTGACCTTCACCTTGACCTAATTTTGGACTTAGACTTATTTATGGACAAGGCTTCCACAGGGGGCATAAGCGTTTATTGAACGCAGTCTTGTTTTGTACTGTATGTATGTTTTATTTCATGTTTTCATATTGTAGGTACCTGATTACTATGTACATATAGAACATCCCATGGACTTCTCCACCATGAGAATTAAGATATCGGAACAGAAATATAAAACAATGGATGACTTTGAGTTAGATTTTGATCTCATTATACGGAATTGTCTGTCGTACAATGCCAAGGACACAGTGTTTTACAGAGCTGCTGTAAAGCTGAGAGACCAGGTAAGCCTATAAACAATCCTTGCAGAATAATTCAAATTGTAGATGATTTCATTTAGAGAAAGAATGATTAACCCTTTACTCCTTATCTGTCGGATCTATTTACCTTCAGCTTACCATGTGCGTCATCTTCATACTGCAACTTCATACTGAGTATTGGGAAACAGTCAGTGATTGACATCTGTTACACAGGGGTTCCATTTGACTCGGGAGTAGGGGTTTTGACCCTTGAAATTTCAAAAAAGCCTCATTTTGACCCTCAATGTTTTGCTTTTAAGGGTATTTTCTCTTAAAATCCTGGGTATTTTGTCTATAAAATGGTAACAGTCAAAAGTATCAAAATGACCCTTCAGATTCAGAAGCTGCCCCTGCCAGTTACACAACTTGCACTGGAATTCTTAAGTTTCAAAATGCATTAGCAGTGCATGTAGTTCAAATATTACATGTAAATCAGTCAAAATGCATTAATTAGCATAGAGTTTGGTATTTATATTTAAATTGGGATTAAAGGGTTGATTGTCAGATGAGACAATTAACTGTAAACCAAGAAATTATTTCACATGATTATTTCGCGAAGTTTGCAAGTGGTAGAATTTGCGGAATTAAGTCACCGCGAAAGTGCTAAAAACATTAATATGGACATTGCGGAAAACTTAAAAAACGCGTAAGTTTGTAGTTGCGAATATGCTGACGATCAGCAAAAAGCGAAAGTTAGTATTCGCGAAAGTAAATTGGTTTATAGTAATTGATTTCATGTTAGTTACTGTTTCAATAATCTTGTTACAATTATATAGTTATTAAGACTACGTACATGATTTCAGGGAGGAGCTATCATCAGAAATATACGACGTACAGCAGAGCGGGTGGGGTATGATCCAGATACGGGTCTACATTTACCCGAACCTCCGGGAGATCAGAAGAAAGAGCCTGTTATATTAGAAGATTGTAAGTTGGTATCACTATATTTAGTCTAGTGCACTTGCGGGGAGGGGGTTGGGTATTGAAGTGATATAAATCCCCAGGGGTTCAACCCTCAATGGTCCATATTGAAAATAATATTTGGAAAAATGATATTCATTGTTATGTAATCCACATTTAAGAAAGTCATTATTATTATCCCCACCCCTGGAGTATACGCAAGTTGGGGCCCGTATGGAAGATTGCATTATTGTAAATATGTTAGCCTCGTAAAATAAGACTTTTTGAAGGATTTTTGATGAATAAATTTACTTTTATTATCAACTTGGTATTTGTTTATTTTACTGATCATTATTTATGATTTATTACTGCATAAAAAGATAATTAATGTTAATCTGCCAGTGTTAATACCTTAAGTGCATAAAAATTATTAGAAAAACAAATTAAAAACATCAGATATTAATTTAATTGTTGCTTTCATCATGTTTTATTGCTTGCACTTTATGTACTTGCTAGAGAGCCTTGTTCTGTAAAGTTCTGTTAATAAAACCATTTCAGATATTTTGAAATCTTGCTGATATTTGCAATTGGAATGAAGAAAATTTTCAATTTAGAGCAAAAATGGTTTCTATTAACAGGCTAGCTCATTTTATGCCAGGTCAAGATTTCCGGCTTTTGACCGTCACGGATTCCTTGAATAACTCTAGTCAGGTTTCGGACTTTGAAACACTAGTCTGGTTTCGGACTTTGGAACACTAGTCAGGTTTCAGACTTTGGAACACTAGTCAGGTTTCGGACTTTGAAACACTGGTCTGGTTTCGGACTTTGAACACTAGTCAGGTTTCGGACTTTGAAACACTGGAATTTCAGGCCAGGGATTGGTTATTTGTCAGCAAACCTGGCCCCGATCACCCCGAGCATCTCAAGTAAAAATCGCAGCTCAAAATGAGATTTTGTTCCGAATCAGAGCCTGAATTTGAGATAAATCTGAAGTTGAGCTCTAGGAATTTTGCTGTACTAAAATCAGAAAATAATTGAAATTTTGAGTCAAGCATCCTATTGAACTTAACACAGACATATGACTATACTTAAGATGAGATTCAGCTCAGAGTTCGATGCTTTGGGAGATTGGGGCCTGTAGTAAGGCTGATTCATAATTCAGACCATCTCAGACCGAGTGAAGCCTAGAATGAAATGTTGTAATTATCTTCTTTCAGTTGACACATTCCTTGAAAGCAAAGATGATCTTCCACTAGAAGAACAACTAAGAATACTCCTAGAAAAGATGGACATGGCAAGCTTATCAAGTAGGTTTTATTTGAGTGAGAGTATTGTATTTTGTTATACACATTCCAGGAAGGTTGAAGTGCATATAGAGGATCTAAAGCTGACTTGAGTAGTTATATACAGTACAAGCTTGGGAGGTCACAGTGATTTTTTTCGCTTCTTTGGGAAAGTGTCCGGGTCTGTTCAGATTGGGAATTTTTGCGTCGTGACAACTTAAAATTGGGAATTTTCATGAAGTAGAAAGGCCAAATAAAACAGAAAAAGAGATTACATGTGTCTGTTTACAGGTTTCTGTAAACTTTGATGCTTGACCTCTTGTCAAAAATGTTCATAACTTTGTCATTTTATGTCCGATTTTGAATTATTTTCTTTTAAATGTTCATTGGGAATATCTCCCTTCATATTTGGGAAACTTAGAGCCTTTTTTAAATTGGGAAGGTACTGTTTACCGGTAGCAAACAAAGAAGGAAAAAAATCACTGGAGGAAACAGTCAGTGTTACGGTGAGCCTTCCTGTCAAACTTCAGAGGCAAACTGTGGTTTACTAGTATGTCCGTTACAGACCGCCAATGTCTGTCAATACCTTGCTCCCCCAGTCCACTGAATGTTCTAATCAGGCTCATTTTCTATCACATTTTGAGGTAATACATCTAGAAACAAGACTTATTATAGTACATAATCAATGTTTTTATTTCAGAAAAGAAATCAAAGTTAGCTAAGAGAATCCGAAAGGAAATAGTGAAAGTAAGAAGGAAACTAGCTATCCAGAAAGGTATACCTAACAGTGACCTTGAAGAAAGCACTATGGAAACCGGTAAGCCATATCAAGTAGTATCACAGGTCCTACAATTCCAAAATAATCTGGAAATACGGATTTGCTGCACTAAAGAATTATCTTTTCTGCTCAAAATAAAAGTTACTTGATGAAAAAATTCAAAGGATTGACAAAGTTATAGTCATTTGAAGTTCCATAATCTGAATTTTAACAATAAAACAATGAAACCTAGTTAAGGTGTAGGGATGTATGCAAGTTGCACTCGAAACAGACTTGCGTCTAATTTTCAGGATTGGGCATTATGCCTTAGTAGCACCCCTGCAGCATGAAAAACTTCCTGTTTGTATTGAATTCAGGATATCAGTTTTAGCAAATATTTCGATGTAAGAAATACATTTATCATTGTAACCCTGCACATCATGGATACATCTTTGAACACAACTACCTAATCTCCTTGCTGGTGCATTTTGATGCATGCTATCAGATTTCTTGCAGGTGTGTTTTGATGCTTTTTTAATGTTCAAAAATCAATTTTCTGTATTTCTGAAACTTTGCTGACAATCTGACCTCTGTTAGAAAACTGTTGGTAAATGGGATGTATGTCAATGAAGTAATACTAGCATATGAATCTTAGATCACATATAACATGCCAATGCTGAGCATAGCCTTTATTTGCCAGTCAGCTTTCTGTTGAAATAAGTATTTGAACCTGGGTCCCCAGATTAGATAACAAGCGCTCTAACCTCTGAGCTACGGAGTCTTTTTAACATGTGTGTATAAACAAAGTGTGTTTTTCGACTGGTATTCCTTGGCGGCAAAAGGCAGAGAATTCCATTACAAAAACTGCCATGTTACAGTAAAACGATATATTCATTTCTGTATTTTATGAATTCAGTTTCGCTTCGTTGCTAACTCTGTCTGTAATTATGTAACTGCTCCCTCTCATTTATTTGTTATATCAATATTATCAATAGAACGAATGTTGTCGATAAAAAAATAAAACTATGAGATAACGAAATGTAATTGAAACTTTGGTGGATACTTACAGCATCAGAAGAAGATGACGTCTCGATGGATTCAAGCAGTAGACCAACATCACCAACTCCTGTCAAAAAGGAAGCTGTCAGGAACAAGTCACCTCCAAAAAGTCTAAAAATACCAAAATCACCAGTACCTACAGAAAAGCTCTCTGGTCCAAAATCTCCTAAAACTCCATTGAGTCCCAAGTCACCAAAGGGGCTGAAAGGAGGAGTCCTTCGAAAGGGGCCAAGTATTCCTTCATCAAAATCTCTGGAGAGATTAGGAGCTGCTGTTTCTGGTCGTGGGTCTCCTGGTAGGGGACGAGGTCGAGGCAGGGGCCGAGGTCGAGGAAAGATGTTCAGGCCAAGAAGTGAATCAGAATCAGATCTAGGGAAAAAAGGTTTGTGCTCATTATATTTTTGTATAACATTCAAGCGATCTTTTGTCTGATTGTCTCTGGTCTGTTTCTATATGTTGGATTTCGTAAGTTCCTAAGTCTGATAATTATATGATGTTCATTCTTCCTAATTGTTACTTTTGTACTTTTGTAGCAGCTGAGGAGAAAGCAAATGTTGAAGACCCCTCAATACCCAGTACGCCAACCAGTGTTCAGTCAGACCGATCCTCTGCTTCCACGCCCACACCAGGTGTTAACAGACGCACAGCGGTACTCTTCAGCAAGAAGGGCATGAAGAAAGATTCAGTCAATTCCAATACTCCACCAAGAAAACCGGGACGACCACCCAAAATAAAGGCACCTCAAGAGAAAGAGAAGGCTGCTTCAGAATCCCCTCAGCCCCCTGTTCTTGAACTAATGATTCCTTCACCAGGAAAATCTCCCCGCAGTCCTGGGTCTCGTAAACGATCGGCTAGCGCAATAATCTCACAAAATGATTCCGTGCCGTCACCTCCAAAAAGGACCATATCAATGACAGAACCACTCCCATCTTTCTCCGAACCACCAGATATAACAAGAAGAGAGAATTTTACCACATACAGACTCGGTGACCACATCCGGAGTTCTTCAGAGTCTGAGAGCACGTCTGGAATGAGCAGTAGCGACGAGTCACTCTCTGATACCTCCAGCACTGGCTCCAGTGATAGCAGATCTGGTAAGCTCAAGTTTATTCACTTATTCAAACAAAGAAACAAAAAGATTAAAATGATATCATAGTTCTAAGTTCGAAAAATGAAATGGTCCTCTAGAAAAATTATGTGAAATTGGGTTGCATAATAAAACAAGCAATGTGCAAGCTGGGCCATAGTATAACTTTTAAAAAAAGAAATCACATTTTCTCATGCATTTGGACTGTGATATATTTGGCATGAAGCTGTGGGATAGCTGGGTGGCTGCAATATATGCATGGCATGATGGCTGAACTCCTACTGCCTTGCCTTGAATTTTGTATATATAAGTGTATGGTCAAATGTAGATATTGATCTTATCTAAAGAAACAAAGATATTTCATTGTATTAATAGTTTTTTGCTGGATGTCCCAATGTCATCACCTCTGATGTTGGATGTTCCAATGTCCTAGGTGCTCTAGTCCTTAGTAAGAGCTGTGATATGCCTCTTCATTATTAAAGTGAAGTGGGGCTCCTGGACCCTTTAGACATATTTCTATTCTGGCTATGGGTCAAAGTTCAAAGGTAGAGAGGCTGTAGATAGGGGGAAAGTCAACTTGTCAAATTCACTTGTTAACACAATGTACTTTGATTTGTCCCTTCAAGCTTTAGGTTCTTGGTAATTTGCATATTTGAAACTCAAGTTCATTTTTTGAAAAATTTCTTTTCAGTTTTAAAAAGTTAAGTAATTGACAATCAGTAATCAATCTGTAAGTCTTTGAAGTACTTATGATGAAAATATAGTAAATAAGGCAATATTATCATGGTAAGTTAGTTCCGTTCCATTCCCCCTACACAGTAAGCTTCAGACCTATTCCTTACTGTGGGAATTCCAATTTTATATTAAATCACAACTTTCTGGCTTAATTTTGATGAATTCGGACCCAATGAATAACATTAAAAGTATAATGGTTTCTAACATTGTGCAAAATGCTTTGGTGACATACTGTATGTATGTATGGTGGCATACTGTATGTATGTATGGAGGCATACCGTACTATATGTGTGTATGGTGACATACTGTATGTATGTATGGTGACATACTGTATGTATGTATGTATGGAGGCATACCGTACTATATGTGTGTTTTCTGTGCTTCTACTTCACTATCTTGCTTAGATGGACAGTCCAACTTGCTTACTGAACACTCTGTCATCACAAGCTATTTAACCAATAGGGACATCAATGTATATATTTATTTTCTTGTCATAATTATTGGAATATTTTTGTTTTATTTTTGTGTTGGAATAGCACTTGTATTATTTGATTATTATTTCCTTATTATGAGTACATATTATAAAAGTGTCGGATTTTATCCCTTTACTGTCACTTTAACATGAACCTTGGCAGGCTTTGCTCTCATTCTCCTAGCTATAATACTGTACTTGTCACTGATACAAAATGGATTTGCTGCAATAAAAAGAAGGAACTTTTCTTCAGAAAATAAAAGTTATTTGAAGAAAAATTACCCAATATTGACTGAGTTATGGTTATTTGAAATTTCATATGCTGAATTTTGACAATAGAACACTTGTTTGAGACAGAGCTTTGGCATAGGGGTGTGTGCTATTGGCACTCGAAACTTACTTGCAGCTAATTTTCAGGATTGGACGTAATGCCTCAGTAGAACCCTGTACTAGCATACCCCCTTGTTGAATTATGAATCTCTCTACTGTCTGGAATTTATAATTATGTTTTATCACTCTGTCTGAACAAATTTTGTGCTGGAAAGTTGAGAAAGTCCTCTTTCAGTTACTTTCTTAATTTTGTGTTGGACAAACGAAAAATATTAGTGTCAAATTTTTGGACAAATTCAGTATTTCGGCTAGGAGAAGGTTGAACGCTGTTTTAAGAATGAATCTTACTACAGTATTGAGCATGCTTCTATTTGTTTGCTTGCTTCCTGTTTTTGGTAGAATTAAGCACTTCGGGCACGATGCAGCAGTTATACACTGATAGTGAATGCAGTGAGGATACGGGTGACAACAATTCTAAACAAAACACAGGTGAGATGCTTACGCCAGTCACATAGTTTATATGTAGTATACTACCCCCCTCCTTTATAACACAATGTGACATTGCATTAACACTGCCTAGCATGTCTTCTTCTCTTTCTTCTTGCAACACTCTATCATACTATGTCTAATGATATAATGCATGTGTAACTTATGAGTAAATTTAAATAAATGCACCTAAATTCTTTGAAAATAGAAGATGTTTTATTGGACCTGCCTTGAGTATCTTCATCTGCAATGACTTCTTTGAAAGCACATTTCCTGTATGTGTTTTTATTTATAAATGATAAATACTAACTTTTCCAACCACCCATGATCTTTATTTCTCATTTGCATGTGTTTGAGAATAAACACACTTAATACAGTACTATATAACGTTTTGTTCGAACATGATAAATTAAAAAACATGTTAAATAACCAATCTAGGGGTGGTATTCAATATTGATCTTACTTGACTTGATGATAAGGACAACCAATCAGATCACACTATTTTAAACTCTTGGTCAGTAACAGACGATATGATTGGTTGTCCTTATTCTCCAATTAAATAAGATCAATATTGAATACCACCCCTGATGTAGATTACCATTAGATAGTATTATCTGCTAACTTGATGAGGTGATGTATTGGTGATGGAATTATGTCATATATGCTTGAGGTTTTGGTGCATAAGTTTGGTCTGTGTGTTTAACAGAATGTGTTATATTTTGTAAAGTTTCAGAGAGTGAAACACTCATAGATCATGTTGTCCGCAGTAATATTCTATTCCATTGCATTCAGTTATTTGTCTGTGTTTTACTTAGGTATCAGTTGTAACAGCCATGTAAGTAGAATGTTCCAAGTTTTGAATATATCCCCACATGGAAAGGATGGTAGGACCATTATTACCATCAAGAAAGTTTTACAGCCTGAATGTTCAACCAATTTACCCAAAATAGGAGCAATCAATTTACCAAAAGTAGGTGCAACCAATTTACCAAAAACAGGGGCAACCAATTTACCAAAAATAGATGCTACTAGTTTACCAAAAATTGGGGCAACATTTGATAGTGATGGAAACAGAAAGTCTTGCAGAATAATGCATCGTCAAGGAATAAAATCACATGAAATGATCGCGTTTCCTCAGAAGGCAGGTTCGATAAAAGGCATTCAAGGAGATAGGTATGAGGAGAATGGTAAATTTACCGGTTATCTTGGTAATTATGAAGGTTGGCTAAGAGATTATGGTAGCACAGTAACTAATGCCGGTGGAGGTGATGCAGCTTTCGTCAGTGACAAAATCACTAAAACTAGGTCCAGTGAGTCTAATTCATTGAAGTCAAGTGTAGCCACCAATGGAACATTGTGCAGTAAGTCCAGAAGATTCAATGGAAACAAAAGGGTAAAGGATGTAGCCAGGTTTAAAATTGCTGACAAAAATAACAACAGGACAGCAGTTGAAGATGTAACTGGAGAAACTGTTGCTGTTGAAGATTATACCATTGAAGTATACTCAAGAGAAATGGACAGAGTTCCTGAAGAATCCAGGAATTCTAAAGATCTGACTAAAAATATCACCAGAAACAATGAGGGTACGCAAGCCGGACCATGTGTAACTGGTAGACATACTGGGTTGAAGAGATTATTTGACGATGGGAACCTTAACCTAGCTTCTGTAACAAATTTCTGGGAGAATTCTTTAAGACTTGATCATGGAAAGCCATCAGTCGGTGAATGACAGTTGTCTGTAGTTACCTGTTGGTGTTGAAGCCTTGTTGTTTCTTTTTTTGTGTTTGTTCATTCCGCAAATTAGTGTTGATATCTGGCTTTATTGCTGTTCGTGCTGACACTTGTTTATTATTGCATGCTTAGATAAGGCAAAAAAATGTTTGGTTTAAGTATTATGAAAATATGTTAGGATTGTTTCATTGTTTTGCTGTAAAGGAGCGAATCAAGTTTCATGCTCAGGCGGAGTTGACCAGGTAAAGAAATTTACAACTTTTCAGTCATCGGGTCTGGTTCAATGTTACTTGTATTTTATTTCTATCTAAAGAGTCCAGAGATATTATCATGCAATCTTGACATTTAAGCATTAATATAGGGGTCCTACAAGTTTTGAATAATCTGGAAATCTGGATTTTCTGCCATTGAAAGAATGAACTTTTCTGCAAAAAGTAGAAGTAATTTGATGAAAATATTCAAAGAAATATATTTAAGTGCAGCTTGGGGTGTGTGCTAATAGCACTCGAAACAGACTTGTATCTCATTTCAGCATTGGGCATTATGCCTCAGTAGGGACCCTGATTAATATATATATTATTGCTAGGTTCTATCAATCAATGTGATATTGTGCATTATCTGTCCTTAACATTTTAACAATCATGCACAAAATTTCTGGAGTGGGGGGATTTTATTGTATTAACAATCTGTCTAGTGCATTACAGAATCTGTTTGCTTTTCATTAAAATGTTTCTTTGACTAGGAAGAAGGTATTTCCAAAGTACACATACATGTTTAATTTGTTTCCTAGTATACTGAATTTCAAAAGTTCTGCATTTTTTTGTACTTTTCATTAAAATGTTTCTTTGACTAAGAAGAAGGTATTTCCAAAGTACACATACATGTTTAATTTGTTTCCTAGTATACTGAATTTCAAAAGTTCTGCATTTTTTTGTACTTTTCATTTTAATGTTTCTTTGATTAAGAAGGAGGTATTTTCAAAGTACTCATGCATGTACATGTTTAATTTGTTTTCTAGTATACTGAATTTCAAAAGTTCTGTACCTTTTGGTGAAATGAAAAATTGTTTCAAAAATGATTAAATTGTGATAGAAGATATGTATACTTCAAGCAAAAAGTATGTTCTAGTATCTAGTTCTTCAGTATTTTGTCACAATCGTTAAATCATCTTTCAAGCATACCTATTCAAAACAGTGCAAAACTTTTTTCACTCAGTATACATTTATGAAAGTGATGTGAATGCAGGTTTTATTCGGTGTCTCTCTTAGTGATATCAGGATCATAGATCACCTAATGTCAGCTTCTGAATCTAAAGGGTCATTTTGATACCTTTGGCCATAATTTTCCATTTATACGCAAACTACCCAGGAATTTAAGAGAAAATGACCCTTTAAACTAAAATATTGAGGGTCAAAATGTGACTTTTTGGAAATTTCAAGGGTCAAAACCCCTACTCCCGAGTGAAATGGAACCCCTGAATGTGAGACATAGAAATGGTGGTGACGATAATTATATTCCCAATAGTTTCACTTTTTCTATTCACCAAACCTATCCAGCTACGTTATGTCAGAAGGTGAAATATTTGGTAGTGGGGAATCATAAAAAGTGCTAGTTTGTCAGAGTCTGTCAGAGTTTGTCTTGTTCCATGTTTTACATCATGTAATGTGTTCAGTAAACAAACCCCCGTATCATAACTGATAAGATTTACTGATAAACATTTCTCTGATTTTTTAAAAAAACTTTTTCAAGTTTCATGGAGTGTTTATTGTTTATACTATTTGGTATGACTTTGAGTGGCTTGGTGAGAATGTGAGTTATTGCATTAATTGACTTAATAGTGCAAGTACATGGTGTGATCTAGGCACTGCATAATGAAACAATATACAGTCCACTTATGTTATCGCTATGTTTTTTGGGACCTTGGGAGATAGTTAATCTGACTGAAAATTCAGGCATCTGGAGGGAGGGGGCATTCTGGTTCACGTACACAATGCAGGTCAGTCTGATGCAGGTTCTTAAAAACTTTGACTTGAGGGAAATTGGACTTGGGCAAGTTTCGCTTTACAAAAGAGTTGACTGTATGTTATACAAAAATTCAGTTTGGTCAACATAATCATCCATGGTGTTTGACACAAAAGTCAGTTTCAGCTACAGGAAGTCAGTATGGCGTGTGAGATAGTACTATGCGTGACCAATGTATTAATTATGATCCCCTAGAATAGCTGCTTTCACTGTTTCATTTGTTGTTTGATTTTGATAATTAATGTTTATTTTGTAAGATTGTAATAAACCACTTTGAAATACTCATAATTTGTTATACAGATAAGCCCCTGGCAGTATAATTGTTGGATGCGACCTGTCTCGCACACTGTGTTCCAACATAATGTCATTATTTCAACTTTTTGTCAAATGAAACTATTACATATTATAATTGCACCAGTTGATGATTCAAATCCAGAATGCTTGTTTTCTGATTCGTTTGAACATACATGAAGATTGTTTGATAAGTACCAGCAGTGTTCCAGTACCACATTGTCTCATTAATTTGTCTCTCACGTATATTTTGTGTTGGATGGATGTCACAAAGCTGTCCATAGGTCAGATTTCCATGAAACTTCACACGATAATTTGGTACCAAGCCTAGTTGTGCATATAGTTACAGGGATCCTACAATAATGAATTCCAGATTTATCTGGAAGTCTTGATATGCTGCACTAGAACGAATAAACTTTCAGAAAATTTGTTATTTGATGAAAAAACTCAAAAGTATTGACCAAGTTATGGTCATTTGAAATTTCTTGAGCTGAAATTAACAATAGATTGTCATTGGAAACCTGGCAGTGAAAGGGTTAAAGAAGATTACATCATGTGTCAGTTTACTTAGAAAAGAATTTTCTTATTTTGTTGAATGTTCCCGGAATTTCCAATATCTTTACTCTATTAATGCATGTTACTCCATTTTTTCCTCGATTAAAATGTGTAGTTATCCAGTTCTGTGTGAAAATGGATTTTGCATCTGTTGGCATCTATAATTATTTATAACAGTTCATCCAGATCTCTCAGTTTTATGTACTTTGTGATTTCAATATAGGCTCACCTGCTAACACTTTAAAGTCGGTTAAACTCATGTAAAATGTGACTTTGATATATGCAGGGTACCCACTCATGTGACACATACACTATGTCTGTGCTACAGTAACTACAGGGTACTACATCATGTGACACATACAATGTGTCTGTGCTACAGTAACTATACAATATGTCTGTGCTACAGTAACTACAGGGTACAGCATCATGTGACACATACAATATGTCTGTGCTACAGTAACTACAGGGTACAGCATCATGTGACACATACAATATGTCTGTGCTACAGTAACTACAGGGTACCACATCATGTGACACGTACAATATGTCTGTGCTACAGTAACTACAGGGTACAGCATCATGTGACACATACAATATGTCTGTGCTACAGTAACTACAGGGTACTACATCATGTGACACATACAATATGTCTGTGCTACAGTAACTACAGGATACTACATCATGTGACACATACAATATGTCTGTGCTACAGTAACTACAGGGTACAGCATCATGTGACACATACACTATGTCTGTGCTACAGTAACTACAGGGTACTACATCATGTGACACATACAATATGTCTGTGCTACAGTAACTACAGGGTACTACATCATGTGACACATACAATATGTCTGTGCTACAGTCATTATGAAGGAAGATCAATTTACTGTATATGGAGAACAATGGCCATTGTGCTTGAATGGTGGAAGTAACCCGTGGATGCTGATTATAAAAAAAATTAAGTAGCACCTATGCTAGTAGAGATATTGCATTTAGAACGCTTAAATCCCAGCATGATCTGTTAGCTGTTTTTATCATTTGAACACAATCCATAGGGAATTTCCACCTGTTTAAATGTAGAGCATTCCTGTATAACCACAAGAAAGAGATTAATTCATAATTTGAAATCAGTTTTTAAGCTCACCTAAGCATGAAGTATGAACACCACTGTGTCTGTTTTTAACAATTTTAACAACATTCTTTTAACACTGGGCCAATTTCAAGAAAACTTTATACAAATATTCCTTGGGTACCCCTCTTTTGGATACCTCCAAGCCTTGTGGGTTAGAAAAAAACGTGACTTCCAGAGGCATGGCTAGTTTGATCTATAAGGCTAGACTGAAAACCTAATGTAACCTAGAGTTAAATGCGCCTTATCACTTGAGTGAGCAATAAAGAGCCATTACCAAGATGAGCGATAGGGGCCATAACCCAGATGAACGATAAAGAGCTATCCTTTAATTGAGCAATATAGGGCCACCACTCAGGCCATTGCTCAAGTTACAGATACAGGACCAACACACAGTGAGTGATATAGGACCCTCTCTTTGATGAGCGATATAGTGTTGTTACTCAGGCGAGCGATCAAAGACCCTCAGTTGAGTGAGCAGTATAAGGCCTGCGATGGCTGTCTTGTAATTACACAGCTTCTGATATTCTGGAATTCTGATTCTTACCCTGACTTAAGATAAACTGTAAGTGACCTCAATGACATACACCTGTTTACCTAGTAGTTACGATTACATTTATTGAGTGATTCTCTAAAGGTGTCTTATAGTCTCTTGACAGTTTTGGTAGAGCTATACATATAATTGCTTATAAGTATACTAAGTGAAAAAACAACTAGATTGCTATTACCATGAAGTGAAGCTTAAACAGAAAGTTCCTGTACTGATAATACATTCCCCTACAGTAAGTTGTGTATATTCTATGCTGTTGTTCTATACTGTAAAATCACTTATCACATGTTTGACGTCGCGGTAGCGTAATAAAGCCATTATTTATTATGCCCTCGTATCGATAGATCGGGAGGCATATAGTGATGCACCTGTCCGTCCGTCCGTCCGTTCGTCCGTCCGTCCGTCCGTCCGTCCTGGTTAACCCAAATTGACCGTTTCTTCTAGCATCATTATGGCTTGCTGCAAAGCTTCCAAACTTGCATGGATGTTGTATATGAACACTCTCCACACACCTGTATCACCTGACCCTTTTTGACCTTCACCTTGACCTAATTTTGGACTAAGACTTATTTATGGACAAGGCTTCCACAGGGGGCATAAGCGTTTATTGAACGCAGTCTTGTTTTTGATAATACACTAGTGTATTAAAGCTTGAACGCAACCTCATTCAAAGCATAGGCGACGTCGTCAAAGTTGCGCGTTTATTATAGTAAAAATAAGTAGCTATTTTATGTTTCAGCCGGGAAAGGCTAACATGTGATAAAAAGAACATAATTACATTCGTGACTTTCCACATTGAATTTATTAAACTTGTTGAATAAAATCGATAAAATGCTCTGCAAAGCCTCGCATATTATTATTTTATTCAACTCGTTTAATAAATTCGATATGAAAAGTTACTCATGTAATATCCTCTATATATTTTCGTGGGTATTAAATTTCATAGATTTTGATCAAAATGCATTTTCGTGGGGTCGTAAATTTATGGATTACAGAACATGAAAGGGTAAACCCATGTCTGAATATGAGAGGTTGATTCGTCGTAGGGATTAGATTTCGTGGTCGAGTTCAACAAAAAAATTAACGAAAAATCAACTTACTTGAAAAATAATGATTTTACAGTATATTTGTTATGTTGGCATAGATACTGTTTGTTGAAATGTTTTGTTCCATTTTGAAATCCCTGTTGATTGTTTTGTTTGTTTGTTATAAATGCTTTGCACCTGTTTGAATGCTGATTGTAGATCTAAATGTATTTGTTGCCTCTGCATGTATATAATCATGAACTTGAGTTATCAAACTTATTAAATCATCTTTCTTCACAGGTATTATTGTTAACTAATCCAGCGATCAGAGTTTGAAAGTTGCTAGGATTTCTTTCAATCCAAATGTTTGTTTATAGCATATCATTAGAAACAAGAGTTATAGTACACGTTTTACTTGATTGAGTATTATCGGGTCATTACATCCATGTTTAATGATACAACATGTGATATTCTATTAAGTAAATTTCGAGGGTTGCCTGCAAGACTGCAGTACATCCTTCTTTAATAATAAGCAGTTACGACAGTTTTGCGGGCAACCCTCATAATATTGCTTGTTTTCCAATCCATTTGCTTATTCAGTGATTTTTTTTGCTTATTAAGGAAAGGGTCCTGGGCTGGTATTCACAAAGCATCTTAAGTGAAAACTTAAATATTTTGACTTAAGTCAATAATTTGTGCATCTCATATTTCCTACAATTTGAAAAATAATCCATGTTTTCTTAGTGAATATAATAGCTGTTTACATAATGCTTCAAAACTATGCAATATATAAAGCATGTTGATTTTCTTGCTTAGCTGATACACTTTAGAAAAAATTAAGATTTTAAGAAATTTCTAAGTTTTCTGCTAAGATGCTTTGTGAATACCAGCCCAGGTCCGTTCAGATTGGGAATTTTTGCGTCATGACAACTTGAAATTGGGAATTTCATGAAGTAGAATGGCCAAATAAAACAGAAAAAGAGATTACATGTGACTGTTTACTGGTTTCTGTAAACTTTTATGCTTGACCTCTGGTCAAAAATGTTCATAACTTTGTCATTTTATGTCCGATTTTGAGGTTTTTTTTAATGTTAATTGGGAATTTCTCCCTTCTAATTTGGAAAATTATAGCCGTTTTCAAACTGGGAAGGTACTGTTTACCGGTATCAAACAAAGAAGGAAAAAAATCACTGTTATTCCATGTTTATAGCATTGTAATTATGCTCTTTGACTATTGAAAATAAATAAAGTTTAAACTTAGGTTGCGATAAGTTGGTTCAGTCACAATCACAAAGCTGGTATCTTCTATTCTCGTTTTGTCGAGCTTTCTTATATTTCTGGCACATACTTAAAACGCATCAAAACTTTATTGCTTAGTTTTGTTCTGGGGAACATTGTTAGATTTCACAGATATCAGTTAACAACAAAATGCATCAGAATTGAGATATAAATTTGCAAATAAATCAAAACTCAACAGACATTTCAATAAAGGGAAACAACTCCACTCAACTTATTAGACTGGTTTGCAACCAATTTTTTTACTAACTGAAATATAAAGATGTGACTGCTGGAGTCACTCCGACAGATTGGACCACATATGAAGCTCATAAGAATGCGCAAGAGTCTATAAAAATACAAGAATGACCCAACAATGTATATGAGCAAGACTTCGCGATCAGCTGATAATGATGCTAGAAATAGACCAACCTTGCAAGAATTACTCTGTTTTTGTTGATTGCATGTTTCGATTAAGTGGTTGTTTTTGTTGATTGCATGTTTTGATTAAATGGTTTAGTCATACTTTCATAGAATTTGAACTATTCTTAAAGTTTTAAAAAACCACAATAATTTTCTTTCCAACAATGCCTGGCTTGGAACAAATAGAAATATACTTGTTGTTAGTACTCATTTGTTGGTGTTATTTAACCAAATCAAATGCTCTTAATCGGTATGTATTTACTTTAAACACTAACCTAAAGATCAATTTATAAGTTCTTTGAGGAAATTGATGATTTATATTTCTTGCAAGGGCTTTATAATGTATTAGTATATAAAGGTCAGGGCCAGGTTGATATGTTTTGACTTCTCTCTGTGATTGTTACAGTACTCATATATTGTTAGTACTGGGTTACTGTTAGTATTAAGTTATTGTTTGTACGCAGTTACAGTTAGTACTCATTTGTTGTTTGTACACAGTTACTGTTAGTACTCATTTATTGTTGGTACTCAGTTACTGTTGGCAATCAGTTATTGTTCATACTTATGTAATTATTGGTACCTGTGTTGGTACTCAGTTATGGTTGATACTCAGTTATTGTTGGTACTTGGGCATTGATAGTACCCTGTTACTGTTAATGCTCAGTTACTGTTAATGCTCAGTTATTGTTGTACTCAGATTTTGTTGGTACTCAGTTGAATGTTTACATTATATAGATTGGTATAATGTAAATAACATTCATATTCATATTTAGTTCCGTTTTTAAAGCTGTTTTTTTCTGTTGTTGTTCTGAGTAAAATGTCTGTTCCCATGATATGTATTGACGTAGAGGCTTCAATTTCTCAGTACTGTGCTACCAAGTGCAGGGTGGGTAGGTGGGTACCAATTAGTACTGCTGCATGTGTCATTTGCATGTTGCATAATCATGTCTATAGCATTAACTGATAAACTTGTATGGCTGGTTATGATATTAGAGATGTTGTAGTTGGTTGATACACAATGTGTTGTTGTGTTGGGATATATGAGTCAGTTCCATCCTTATCCACAGTATGTGGTAACATGTAAATCATGTGGTCGCTACTGAGGATACGGCAAATCATAAAATTATATATAAAACAAAATAGTTGGATTCCGTTGAACCTATCTTTTATGAATCATAAAGTAAATGACAGCTGTATGATTTATGATGGTGGTGAATTTGTACTAAGTGGAGTTATAAAATACTAGTTTACAATCACATTTATAGTGCTGACTTCGGTCATGAGTCAGGGAGTCATGGTGCTATATGGGTGCATACCATTATAGTGCCGACATTGGTCTTGAGTCAGGGAGTCACGGTGCTGTATGGGTGCATTGTGTGGAGTGTAACCACTGAATGCACTGTACTGAGTGTGTACCCTACCTCTGACAAACCACGTCTTATTTGACTTTGTTTCCTGTCAACAAGTCATAATAGTTGTTTGATTGTAATAGCGGAGAGTTTGATTCAACTGTGTGATTATCCGGGGTTCCACTACCTTCTGAATCTGAAAGGTCATTTTTGATACTTTAGACTAAATTTTACCATTTTATGGGCAAAATACTCAACGATTTTGAGGGAAAATCTTGAGGGTCAAAATGTGGCTCTTTTGAAAAATTCAAAGGTCAAAGGCCCTACTCCTGAGTCAGATGGAACCCCTGATTATGCTGTCTTCATATTCAAGTATCAATTCTGTATATGAGGTCCATGATATAATTCTACATGTGCTCATTTTATTTATTTCAAAATTATTGGATAATAATAAAAATTATAAAGACTTTATTTATTGAGGCAGCACAGTTAAGTAATTGTGCAATCAGCCCACTAAGCATCTTATACTGTAGAATTTCGTGAAATTAAGTCGCCATGAAAGTACATGAAAATGGACTTTGCAGGAAACTTAAAAACGCAGAACTTTGTAGTAGCGAATATGCCGATGATCAGCAAAAAACGAAAGTTAGTATTCGGGAAAGTACATTGGTTTACAGTAACAGCATTTACAGAATACAATAATACTGTATCATACAGTGTGAAAAGGGTATCACTATCAAATCACATTTTGATTTAAAATACATGTCAAATCAAATGTTTCTAATAAGATATATACATGTATACTGGTACTTGTGTGTTAATGCATTCAAGTTTGTGCATTTTGAACATCTAGCAGTATGGAATTGCACATCATAGTCAGTGCTTATCATATATAATTGTTGGTTGAGATTGTTGTTTTCAATCAAGTTTTTAACCGAATCTGACAGTTAGTTGGGTGGTTGGATGTCAATAATTATTTTGCAGTTCAGAAAGTATTAAAGCTATAGAGATGAAACTTTACAGGACTGTTAATCTGCCAGTGAAGAGGTGCACCTAGGGCCCATTTCATAGACATATCTTACCTTAGATCAGATGTTATCTTAAGTTATTGTGGGCGGACTAAGTGAGCTATGATGTTCTAATAAAGTAATGGCAAATTGGGTGATAATCTAGTGTAGGGTTACATTGATGAATATACTTTCCAACCTGTGTCCTTGGACCGAAAGTTAACATAATGTAGAACTAGCTAGAGTACCATTGATGAATAAATTTTGAAACCTGTGTCCTTGGACTGTAAGTTAATATAATGTAGAACTAGATAAAGGTAGTTTATGTCTGAAGCTTGTTTACTTGGAGACAGGACCTTGGAGGTTTTTTTTTGGTGGAATCGGAAGTTTCATCCTAGTTTTTGGACTTTTCTATAAATGTGGTTTTCATGCTGTTGCCATGTTCCTTGTTAAGTCACTAAGTGTACCAAAATGATCAGCAAGAGTGATAAATGTTGTGATAAATTTTATTTCTAGTGTTTATTATGCCCCCCATTTTTGATGAGGGGGTAAAAGATGGGGGGTATATTGCTTTGGTCTTGTCGTTTGGTGTGTCGGTCCGTCGGTAGACCAAATGATTTCCGTTCAGTTACTCAAGGATGCTTTGCTCTATGATCTTCAAACTTAACATGGTGGTTGGTCAGCAAAAGTAGATGACCCTTATTGATTTTGAGGTCAGTAGGTCAAAGGTCACCATGTCCTTTACCATTTCTGACTACTGGGCTGCAATGGGGGCATATATGTTATACAAACATCTCTTGTTTATTATTGTGTTTTATCGTGTTATTAGTTCACCTGAGTACTATTAGTTAGTGCTATTGTGATCTCCCTTTGTCTGCTGTCATCAATAACTTAGTCAAATGCCATCTTCTCCTTAACCACATTCAAGTACTCCTTGGTTGATCCTTCACTATACATTCCTTCAGCCGTGTTAGTTCAGCGGGCAAGTTTTCTATACGTAAAAAAAACAATGAAGATCTTTTCCTCAAAAACGTCAATTGCAATTTGTTAGTGTGTTCAGCCTTCACACTGACTGTAAGATATACCTACATATGCTCAGGTGAGCAATTTAGGACCATCATATATATAGCCGTCTTGTTTTAGAAATGTTGTTGTTCACTGTTTCTGTAGGTGCCTAATTATCCAGATTGATGCATAAATCTTCTTATTAGCCTTATTGTGTTTTCTTTTTCTGATTTAATGTTGACCACTTATTTACCACTTATTTACATTTTGCACAACACGTAACCTGCTTTGCTTTAGAATTAACCCCTCCTTGCTCTTCTATATGTTATCAAGTATATGCAAAAATAGGGGCTGTTATTAAAACTTTAGGCTTAAACTTGAGACCTTTTCGACTGGGCTGTTTCGCGGAGCAGTTATAGTCTAGTTCTCTTCACCAATATTACAGTTTTGGTATTATAGTAGTGATGTAAGCTTGGGACGGGAACCAGACTATAACCTGCTCCACAAAACAGCCCAGTCGAAAGGGCCAATAGTTAAACAGATTGACGACTTTTGATACTAATAAAGGATGGTTGTAATGAAAAGTTTCTGACTGAGACGATTTGTATGTTTATTATTGTATGGTTATATTTACAGGTCGTGGTAGACGTGGTAGTTTTGACAGTGATGAGATTCCGCTAGAACCTTTAGATCTGGTCTGGGCAAAATGTCGAGGATATCCTTGGTACCCAGCTCTGGTAAATGAATATCTACTGTTGATAATTATGCCTCCCATCTTTGATGGGGGGGGGGGGTATATTGCTTTTCACATGTAGGTTGGTCTGTCTGTCGGTAGACCAATTGGGCTCCATTCAATAACCCAAGAACTCTTTGCACTAAGATCATCAAATTTTACATGGTTGTTGGTCATCAACAGTAGATGACCCCTATTGCTTTTGAAGTCAATAGGTCAAAGGTCAAGGTCACTGTGACCATTACCATTTCTGACTATTGGGCTGCAATGGGGGCACACGAGTTTTTCAAACATCCCTTGTTTAATACTTATTTTATACATATTAGTCCATTAAATATTATTCTGGTACTATTTTAATCATTTGTGTGAATTCTGTCTTGGACCATATATCATTATACAATCATGTTCTAGTTTGTATTTGGTGTATGGCATGCATGCTCTTTCTGCTAACTTTTTAACGAAAAAAAAAGGTTTTTAGGTTGTCAATTTCGGCAGCTGGGCAGATGGGTGGACACTATTACTAAAAAATAGAATATCTGGTTTTCATGGAATTTCTATTTCTTGTATTTACATGTGATTCTTTGCGTTAGAAAAGAATTATTCTTAATAAATTGCATATAATAAATTATATGTATGTTAACTAGGTAGCTGATTCTCAATATATATTTACAGATAATCAATCCTAAGATGCCAAAGACAGGATACTTTCACAATGGTGTACCTATACCTGTACCTCCAGAAGAAGTGCTTGCCATGCAGAAACGATTTGATGAACTTGTATATCTTGTACTGTTCTTTGATACTAAAAGAACTTGGTAAGTGTATGCTGTTTGTTCTTTTGTTATAAGTAAGAGTGTCTGGTTAGCACTGTGGATAGAGTACTCGCTTGCCACCTAGTTGATCCAGGTTCAGTTCATTGGATAGAGCACTCACTTGTTACCTGGGTGATCAAGGTTCAGTTCATTGGATAGAGCACTCACTTGTTACCTGGGTGATCAAGGTTCAGTTCATTGGATAGAGCACTCACTTGTTACCTGGGTGTACTACATGCATGTAAACTGAGATTTTAGCATTCCTTGAACTGCATGCATGTAAACTGAGATTTTAGCATTCCTTGAACTGCATGCATGTAAACTGAGATTTTAGCATTCCTTGAACTACATGCATGTAAACTGAGATTTTAGCATTCCTTGAACTGCATGCATGCAAACTGAGATTTTAGCATTCCTTGAACTACATGCATGTAAACTGAGATTTTAGCATTCCTTGAACTGCATGCATGTAAACTGAGATTTTAGCATTCCTTGAACTACATGCATGTAAACTGAGATTTACATCAGGGGAAAGAACTTATGTGTGTTTGATGATTCATATGTAATAAAATGCATTTCAGTTTCATTTATGCTATCTGATGTCACAAAACCTCCGAAATATTTGTAATAAGCATTAATCTCTATTTTCCTTCTTTACGGGTGACTTGCAATCGGTTGCTTAGATACATGCCCTAAAAAATTGGGTGAAGCAATATTGATCATCGCAGCTGATGGCATACGTACGATAATTGTATGTTGACGTCAGCGATATGATGAAAAAACCCACAATATCGTAATGGGAAATCAGTTATGGGCGGCTAATGAAGACCTGCAAACCACAAACACAAGATTTGATGGTAGTTTGTGGTTTCTATGAGTCGCTTTCTGGTTTCCTTCCAAATAATGACAACCTCAAAAATGATAAGTACAAAACGCGATTTTGCATTTATTAACAAGATTTAATGGAACAAATTGTTATGAGATATGGGTATATTGCGAGCAGTTTGAAAGGGTGGCTAGCAGTTGGACGGGTGAAGGGTGGCAAGCAGTTTGAAGGGTGGCAAGCAGTAGAAAGGGTGAAGGGTGGCAAGCAGTTTGAAGGGTGAAGGGTGGCAAGCAGTAGAAAGGGTGAAGGGTGGCAAGCAATTTGAAGAGCAAAGGGTTGATAGCAGTTGGTATAGTAAAGGGTGGGAAGCAGTTGGAAAGCTGATTGGTTGCTAGCATTTGGAAGGGTGAAGGATGGCAAGCACTTATGAGTTGTAAGGGCGGATGGACACATCCTAATTTTGTTTTTGATGGAACCATGTTTCTGTAGAGTTAATGGCTTTGTTTGCAAACCTAGTTTTCATAGATTTCCCAACTTTCTTGTTACATTATACAGTTTGCAAAATGCTTACCTTGTAATATATTACAGTTGTCTGTCAGACTTGGTGGCTAACCACTGTCTGTGTGCATGTATTGGTTTACACTCGCACTGTGTTTGTGGCAGTCACTGTGTGCATATATTGGTTTTGTCTCACAGATGTTTCAAGGATATTGTCTCATCTCTGACTGATATATATCTGGATGTGACTCACTCTAACTGTCAGGTGTTTACATGCTAAGTTATCCATAACAATCTAAACCACACAATTAACTCATAATATACCTGACTGTTCTTACAGTGCATTATGAGTAATTCTGGTTTACTGGAGTTATTGTTCGATATTATGGAGTGAACATACATGTAGGATATACCAGTAGTGCAGATTCCTGTTGCTGATACTACTTGTAGACTTTGGGTATTCCCAGGTGTCTGCAGCTTGTCCTATATAGAGTTACACTGGGAAAACTATAAAAAACTGCAAGACCAACTCTATTAGAGCATTTTCAAGGACTCCCAAAAAGATAGTTAGCCCAATTTTAATTTTTTTAAATTTTGGCCTCGTCCTACAGTTCATGTGTATGCTTAGATAGGGACATCATACTCTGATAAGTGGAATTGGCCGTCTGTATGATGGCCCTCTTGTTTCGTAAATTTTCAATTGACTCTTCTTTGGTCAGTATTGAAATAAGACAATTTCGGACAAAGTAAATTATTGAAGGTAAATTTAGCATTCTATTCTGTACAAACTAAGACAACTTTATTTGCAAAATACTTCAAACTTGTGTTTACATTACATTGATTGTAAAAATATGTCTTGCTACCTACATTATAATTAAGGTTGTCATGATGATGGCCTTAGTTGTCTTCCATAGTATACTAAGTGTGTTCAGCAGTGAAGTATGTTGGCCACACAATGTGCAAACTGGAAAGTTTGATGAATTTATTCCTAATTGTATAGCAGGTTTGAGGATACCTTGTAATGTCTGATGCTAATCATGAGGCTGGTTTTTTTCTGTGGAATAAGCATGAAACTGCTTTACTCATAGATAACCGTAATTTAATTCCATGATTAATGTATGAATCTAGTAATTTAGCATTGAAGCATAATTCTATAGAATCCAGAATGCAATCTTGTTCATATCAAGGAGCATATCTGCGGAATTCTAGCTTTATCTTGACCAGATTTTGGGAGAGGAAATGCTTATGATAGTTGTTTATAGGAGGGATCAGCTGACGAGGGTATATATTGTCATTAATTAGATATTGTTGCAAAAGAGGACTAGCGCTTAGTGAGACAGGTGTCAGACACCATCAGGAGATACCCTGCTACTGACTTAGTGACCCAGTGCCTGATTTAAATCATAGTTCTGTTTATAGCCTCTAAGATTGCTAAATTCTTTGATAAACTGCTGTACTTCAATACCCTTTTTGAGTTTATCTGCACAAAATGAGATATTTATTTCTATAAATATTTCATCTTTGGTTGGAAATGTGTGTGTTAGGTGTTAGAGGAAGGGAGTTACTGTAAAATCTGAAAAGGAGGGGGTTACTGTAAAATCTGAAAAAAAGGGAGGTGGTTATTGTAAAATCTGAAAAGAAGTGGGTTACTGTTAAATCTGAAAAGAAGGGGGTTATTGTAAAATCTGAAAAGAAGGGGGTTATTTTAAAATCTGAAAAGAAGGGGGTTATTGTAAAATCTGAAAAGAAGGGGGCTACTGTTAAATCTGAAAAGAAGGGGGTTATTGTAAAATCTGAAAAGAAGGGGGTTATTGTAAAATCTGAAAAGAAGGGGGTACTGTAAAATCTGAAAAGAAGGGGGTTATTGTAAAATCTGAAAAGAAGGGAGGGTTACTACTCGAAAATAACAAATTCACAAAATTTGACCTTGCAAAAATATGATTTTACAGCATGTACATAAAAGAGGGGAGGGTGTTATTTTTGAGTGTGTGTCAGAGGAGAAGTTTGAATGGCAGGAGACAATTTGTGTGTTAGAGGGGTAAAAGTAAGAGAAGTACCCAGTTAAAACATTCAATAGGCTGTACATTTTACCCCATCATTGAGTCACCTTTAAAGAACCTTTTATATTGGTACTAAGATCATTATTCATATTACAAACTTAAAAAGTATTTTGTTTTAAATTTGTGTATGTCAGTGATTTTGAGATTATAGAATTTTTGGATGAGAGATTTATTGCGGTTTGAAAATTTGCTAGAACAGATTTAGGATGTGTTAATGATCTGAGAAGATGATTTGATTGAGTTATTGTTATACACTGACCAGATTACCAGATAGGTGGGGTGCTGGTTAAAAAACAGTTCATGCATAAATTTCTAGCATTGCTGTATCCTGTGGTAACAGTCTCATTAACCGACTTTGTGTGCGATATTATAATATAGCTGTGGTTGGTCCGACCTTGTAAAACAGAAATCTGTACTATTACACGATGAGTTTTTCTTGTAGTGAGGCAGTAGGCCAGTTAATCCAGACCAAATGATGAATCTGTAAAATCTGACATGGTTTCTGATCCATTTTATTCAATGGCACAAATTATCTAAGTTGTATCTTTATTACAAACGTCTGTATTATATGAGAATGTTTGGTATGTTTATTGTAAGAGAGTGAAGAATGTTTGTTATACTGTCCATTGCTTACCATCATTTAAATGGAATAATCTAAATATTTTTGAAAGTCCAGACTTTATTATAGAAATTTTAAAAATCTGAATTGAGGCTGAAAATCTGTCAGACTTCAATTTTTTTTTGTCAAACTAAAGCAGTGATAAATAGACAATATACAATATAGACTGTTACACAACATGCAGACTATAATCAGATTTTGCCAAATGTCTGTTGCTGGGGGTCCTACAATTCCGGAATAATCCAGATTTGCTGCACTTGGAAGAACTTTTCTGCAGAAAATAAGAGTAATTTGATGAAATAATTCCAAGCAGTAACAAAGTTATGGTCATTTGAAGTTTGTAAGCTGAATTTAACAATAGAACAATGTTTGAAACAGTTTTGGTCTAGGGATTTGTGCAAATTGCACTCGAAACAGACTTGCGTCTAAGTTTCAGGATTGAATATTATGCCTTAGCAGGACCCCTGCTGTTGGTACTCGGTGCAATCTAATACTAACATGCCATTAATGTCCCCCACCTTGCTTTCATGTATGTCATAAGAAAAAAGATACTTCAGGTCTACTGGTACTGTTTTATCAAAGCACTTACGGAAAACATAAACTTACGATCAAATTTAAATTCTTTATAATTTGTTTACAATTATAGTGTGGTAAATGGATTAGCAATATTAATAAGGATTCTTTCAATGAACTCCTACAAACCATATCCATCCTCAATTTGCAGTTGTTAATGAATTATAAGGAATTTAAATTTGATCGTAAGTTTAAGATTTTCGTAAGTACTTTGATAAAACAGTACCCAGGTTATGGTATAGTGGACTGGATTGTGCTATTAAAGCAGACTACTTGATTCGGCAGAAAATACAAATACAATTAATTTTGTGAAGAATTAATCAACGAGACTTGTATAAATTAAATGTGATAAATGCTTGATAACTGGGATGATTTGTACCACATGGCTAGTGGGGGGGGGGGGGGGAGAAACATTCCCGGTGTGGGGGTGTATTATCTGATAAGTTTCCCTGCCTTAATTTGAACCTAGGTGAACTTGAACAATTTCTGTGTTTGTTATATGGATGATTTGATGCCTCTGGGGGATTGTTACAAAACCGATGTAGTTATATTAAAACCAAACGTTTTTTGTATAGTTGAAAGAAATAGGCCATGAACTGTACTTAAAATTGCTGTTATTATTGTGTTAGCATTCCATCCAGCACCTGCTCCATGTTTGTTCCGTGAGGTTTTATGCAGAATTAATCACTGGGACTTTTGCTGATTTCAATCAATTTGAAGTTTTTCTACTGTGAGATTAATCTTATATGATCTGATGTATGTTTAATCCGGACAGTTTGGTATTGTTTGAGTAAATTGATGAGTTCATTTGATGCTGAGATCTTGCACTGTACACTAAGTGTTCACTAACTGTGGACAATTTATTATTGTTCTATTAAAATGAAATATTCTATTGATGGTGAAATACACGCTGATTCAGCATACAAGAGATGTATTTATGGTACGAGGGATGTACAGTGCCCACCAAAAATAAACACCGGTATACAGTTGCAAAATAAACTTGGTTAAGTTACCGTTATTTTATTCTTTATTTTATCAGACGGTCACAATTAGACTAGTTTCTGAAACTACACTTTCTAAATGAGTAAAAAAAGTGTTAAAAAAAACCACAAAGATGTTCTGAATAAAAATAACCATGTGATCCTACAGGCTGAATTTTCAATCTTTTTTTAACAAAGTTACCTTTTAAGCCAGACAAAGAAACTGTGTTTTACACATATGGTCTTAACACTAATTAAACAAAAATATTCCTTGTCGCCAAATATATTGTTGCTTCACTGTTCTGCAAATGTGTTATTACAGATTAGTAAATGGGGAATTTTTGCACCAGTCAATATTATGCCCGCCCGGGGGAGCAGCGGGGATACAGGGGGAATCAGACAGGTGAATTTTTCCGACAGGCGGGAATTAGACAACTTTATCGACTCCGAGACTCGGAAAATAGACCTTGGTCCGGAAATTTCGACACCGCGAAAGACGATCGTGATACTTTTATTTGTGTTTTTATTTAAGTACCTATGCCCCACGGTCGGGATTTAGACAGTAAGCATTGTCTCCTGGGTGGGATTTAGACTTCAAAAATTTGAAAATGTCTAATTCTCCCTGGGTTGCCCGCTTCCTGGGTGGGCAAATTTTGACTGGTGCATTACCTCTGTATACTTATGTTTGGTGGGCACTGTATTTATGGTAAATGGTTCCCTGTAAGTGGTAAACTACAGATTATCCTATTAGATCTCATTGCTGGGTACAAATCTCCCTGATAATCCAGTAAACATTCATGTAAAAAACATCTCCAAAATCATTATCCTTCTCTACATACTGGTATTTTATGAGTAGAAGATTTTTATCCTACAACTGTTATTAGTTCATTGAATGTTTTGAACCTGATTTCATCAAGTCAATCAGTCGGAATGGCATATAAATAAGCTTTCTCAATTATTGTTTGTTTATAAACTTCTGTATATATTTGCTTATTTTCTTTTTCTATAAACCTTGATATTTAAGTCTATTTTCAGTTTATTCCAAGTTTTGGGTGATTTAGACTCTAACTTTAGTACTGATTATGAATATACAATGTACTGCAGTTTACCCATCTTGTTAGATGTGATAGTGTTACGATAATATTTCTTTTTTACTGGGACTAGATATCAGATGAGCATCTGCACACCCTATAGGTGGTGCTCTTGTTTGAAAAATTCTTCAAGTCAAAACTGTCTTCAGAGACAAACATTGGTTGGTCTGATTCAAACAACAAGGCACCATCACAATAAAATTATTAAAATATTGTCCTAGGAACTTCATTGTTCGACTAACAAGGCTCCATCACATTGAGAATAATGTAACATCTAGTAACATCATTCAGCTGATTAAGGTATCACTGACTTGCTGCAGTGATATAGATGTTAGCACACTGGACCAGCAAACAATAGTGAAAAATTATTAATATTTGTGGGAATGTTGAATGATTTCTGATGATTTGTGTGAATTTTTACCATGCCATTTTTGATGCCACCCTTGAAATTGTGTCCCCACGAAATGGTCTTTTTCACCATAAACCACACAATGTTGTCCCATTGAAATTTAATGATTTTACAATAGTTCTATAATTATTTCCTACCCTAAACTTTCTTTCTGTTCTATATCTGTTCAACTATTACCATAGGCCTTCGCAGTCGCACCTCAAGCACCAGACAGCACTAGGAAGACTGTGTGAGTGTGTTGTAAAAAAATGTAATATTTTTGAGAGGTGTGTGTGTGTGTGGGGGGGGGGGGGGGAGTTTTGTCAGACAGGACCAAGTGTATACATTTGTTATCTGTCTGATACTCCTCATTCATTGTGTATTCTGTACCCTATGACCATTGATAGTACTTGGTACAAAATTTATATTTCTTTGTAAAATCCTATTTCATTGTACATTGTACTTGAAATGCAGATAGGCATTCTTTATGTCAGATTGTAGGAGGATCCTAAGTGTTTATTTGTGTTGCTTACATAATAACTACGTAATGTTTTTCATTACAGGCAATGGCTGCCAAGGAATAAACTGGAACCTCTTGGAGTTGATTCCGGGCTTGATAAGAGTAAGTTATTAGAGAACAAAAAACCCAATGTGCGTAAAGCTGTGCAGAAGGCGTACGAGAAGGCTATATTACATCGCTGCAGTGTGACAGGTGAACCGAACCCCCTGTCTGGAGACTCCAGTTGTGAAGATTCCTAGTCATAGTCCAGTGTCAATAGTAATATGTAGAAGACTGATGGATTCAGAAATCTTAATATTCACTTGTTTTAACATGAAATTATAATTTATTATCTTTGAGCTAATTTTAATTTGTCTGATTTGTCGAGGAAGATACAGGAATGGTTGAGAATATTTTTGTAGTATAGTTTTATTTATTACAGAAATAATACTGTCTATATGTATAATGACATCCCTGGCGGCAGGCCCCATTTTCCCGAAGCATCTCAATCTGAGCCAGATCTCATCTCAAATATTGTCATGTGTCTTTATGTTAATTTCCTTGGGTGGTTTGACTCAAAATTGGTAGCACAAAGCAGAAACATTATTCTGAGTTTATAAAGTAAAATTTCATGTGCTCTAACGTCAGATTAAGCAAAAGCTCGATATGAGCTGAGATTTCTTCTTAAGATGCTTCGAAAAACTTCGAAAATTTTGGGTCAATATTGGCTTATTCATTGAAGTCATATTTTGTACTTGTGGTTGGTTATGTAGGGCTATGTTACTTAAAATGCATGATTCAGGGCCATATTGGCCCTCTTGTCTTATCCTCATGTACAAGGAATTTAAACTGAATTGAATTGTTCTATTTTCATTCAATTACTTTGAGCGCACATTGCTGCTATTGTTCAACAAGTTCATTGATTTGTATATTTATGTTTGAGAATCGGGAGAATATAAAGTGAAGAATGTTGGCAGCTTTATAAATCAGTGCTTCGTACTGTTACAATACTGGATCTAATGCAGACATATACTGCTTGCTTGTAGTTTTAACATATCTCTGTTTCGTAATGTATTGATACCTATTGCATTCTGATTACAGCTTTAAGTTCTGTTCAAATCTTATTTATTTTACATGTACATTGATTTGTGTTTGTACTGGTACTGTAAACATGTTTTCTGCCTTTGCTATGGGTGTATTTTCTTGGTTCAGTGCTGTATACTAAAAGTTATCCTTTACTCCATGGAGACACGTTCTGATGTACTCGGCAGTATTTACCCTTTTTCCATGCAGACACATTACACCACATTTACCTGAGAATGACAGTTAAGGGTAAAAGTTGTCCAGATTTTTCCTGAACTTCAGGATTATTAGGGACCAAAAATGGGCCGTTTTGACAATTTTTCAGGGCTTCAGGATTTCTAAAATTTCTTACTTTTACCCATGCAGTTGTATTACGGATGTAAATCAAATTATGTTTCACTAAGCAGTGTGGAGATGGTGTACGCTGACAGGGATATAGATTATGGTTTCTATGAAGTAAAGGGTTATACAGGATATTGTCAGGGTATATGAGGAGATGATACCTGTATGTGTGATATATAAATCACATATATATGATAATACATGTATAGTTCACCTTATACCTGATACCCTGTCAACACACTGTATAATTTTTCTCTGGAGTATATAATACTTCCATGAATCCAAGTTATCAATATTGGAGTTGAGGATAAGCTACGGAACATTTGTGAGGAATTCGATAATTTTGCATATTTTTCATTTTCTCTTTATTGCTTAATTTTTAATAATGTGTATACATTCATGCAAAAGTTGTCATTTGAATGCTGTTCTGTAATAATGTACTGGGCCAGTATTTGTAAAGCATCTTAGTTGAAAAGTTAAGATTTTCTTCAAATCTTTAAAATCTTAATTTTTTTTCTTAAGAGTCCGAGTTATGCAAGACAATCAAGAGCATTGGTTGTTTTCATGGTTTATTGTAGAATGCTACCATAATTACTACGAAAACATGCGTTATTCTTCTATTTGTGAGGATTATGTGAATCACAGATTCGTAACTTAAGCCAAGATATTTAAGTTTTCCACTAAGATGCTCCTGGTCTAGTGTTTACTTTTCTCTTTAGTGATTTATTGAAGCAGTGTCTCAATTTCTATAGAATGTACTGATTTTCCCTCCCATATGATGTATTATGTGAACCAAACAGTTGTACTAAAGTCTCAATATGTTAACATGTGAAGAAATTCTCAATCAACATTGTTGTTTTTGAAATTATTGTTCTTAATTGTTTGAAGTTTTCACTGTTTAGTGGTGATGTCCTAAATGTGTGTGGATAATTTTTCTAAGTTTTGATATATATTTTATACCATTGTTACTTGTTGTATTAATTTATTCATTGATGTATGTATGACCATTGCTTGTTCTTTGTTCATGTTGATGTTCTGTATAACAGTATCACAGGTAACTGTATCATTGATTAAGAGTAAAAAAAATTGTTGAATTTATGAATCCAATATTCATAAATTCAACCAAAAAAATTTTTTTTTGTTTACTCTAAATCAATGATACAATTACCTGTGAACAGTATAGGTGTCTGTAAATTGGTACAGAGAGTTCAAAAACTAAACTTGCATCAGACGTGCTCATGTGTTTGTTTACACAATTGTTCTGTTACAGCATTCCGTCGATACCATTAATGTAGAGCAATGTTATAGCATGCAATTTGATTCCACATTTATTGGTTGTAAATACCTCACTGATCCAACATAATAACATTGATGTTGTTTATCAGTGGGTTTAGTTATACGTCATAAGTGCATCGGTGCAGTTTGAATGAAAACAATTTAGTAGTGTTTGGTTGCTATTATATAATGATATCATCGGATTCCAAACTTTGCGACCAACATTAGTTTATACTAATTTATTTAAGGTCGATTGTGAAACAAGTTTTTCCAACTTATATTAATCACTCTCGACACCTCATTCCTGATGTAATCCATCGCCACGAGGGTATGAGAGAAGAGAAGCCAGTTTCCCTTTTATGCTGAGCGTCTAGCAAGGGAATTTCTGGTACCATTTTTATTTCGTCTTACTGTTCCAGCCAGACTGTTCATGTCTGAGCATTAGATGTTAGCTAGTTGGTGATTTAATCAAATTCCAAAATTGTCCACGAAATCTGAACTGTAATCATTATTTTTCACAATCTTTTGTAATTGATTTGCTAGAGTATGTATATATCTGGATAGGTATATTTGTATATTTGCTGAATGTCAGTTGTATGAGCATGTTGTTTCACTACTGTTTCATGGTAGTGATCTAGATACACCGCTTCTCATTTACGCCACAGAGTTGAACTTCGTACAGAAAACCGATGTAAAGCGTGGACAGAACTCAAATGTCATGTATCCTTAGTTTTGTGCGAGCGTTACATCGGTTTTTCCGATCCCTTAAAGTCTTTTCCGATCCCTTAAAGTCTTTACCGATCCCTTAAAGTCTTATGAAAACAGTATAATTCTGACAGAACTGAGAAGGGATGTTACGATGTATCCATAATCCTGCTGTGGCTTTGACATCCTAAAGTATTGACAAACACAATTTAACATAGACTATGTGAATATAGTGTGTACTTGTCAGTGGAACCGTCCGATGTGTTATTTTAATACATTTACGATACAAGGCAAAAACACTAGAACATCATGTTTCCGAAGAGTTAAAATGTATTTGTCTATAGTGCAGTAAAATGATGGTCTACAAATATTATATAAAGTGTGGTGTATATATATATATGTGTGGGGATGGATGTTATAGGGTTGATGTTATATATGGTTGCTGTTACTTCTGGTGATAGGTCAATGTTGTACACTGTTTGTTGCTGTAAAGTCTATCAGTAGAAATCTGGTGTTACTTGTGTTTATATATATCATAACTGTGGTTTAATATGTATATAAAAAGTGTGGTGGGGTACTAGGAAATAGATCAAGTTTTTTTCCATGTACTAAGTTCATGTTTTTGCAACAGGGATGAGAATACTGATTGATGTACATGTTCGCTTGCTTGCTCAAACCATGACCCTGTTGAAACTCAATGGGTAATTATTGTAACCACTAATGTCAGGTCATGTGAGCCCCCACCCACATATTTACTTGCTGTTCCTCAACTATCCTGTCTATCCACTGTAATACTATATGGTAGAAGTTGGTGAATCAACAGAAGTTCCTTGACGGGCCTTTAAAAAACTAAGTCATTACTCTAGGCTACTGCTTCCTCTCGGCTACCGAGTAGACTTGCCAGTACTGGATATAGAGTGATCTTCTTCCCATGTATCATCACTGTATTACACAGGGGTCCTACAATTCTGGAAATCCGGATTTTGCTGCATTAGGAAGAATGACATTTTCTGCAGAAAATTAAAGTCATTTGATGAAAACATTTAAATATTAACAAAGTTATGGTCATTTGAAGTTTTTAAAGCTGAATATAACAATGTTTGAAACAGTGTTGTGGTGTAGGGATATGTGCAAACAGCACTAGAAACAGACTTGCGTCCAATTTTCAGGATTGGGTATTATGCCTTAGTAGGACCCCTGATTACAGCTATGGTCATAAAACATTACTGGAAGGTTTATCAGGATATGATAGTGTGTTGGAAGCTACGTTACTGCAGAGTTATTGGCCTTGTGTGACTTCTGTCTATGGAACGGTCACATTTCTTGTTTTAAGTACTATGGTATAGTAAATAACACAATGGTGGCCAGTGTATGGGGGTGATTTATGTATACTTGTATAATATGATCACTGTAGTGTGACATCGTAGATGATATAATGTTAGATCATCTTTGTGTAGTAATAAACTTGTGTCTCTAGTCAATCACTCTCATTGATGTAAAAATATGTGAATTTTGTACGAATAACAGCCAGTAATTAATCCTTTCCTTAATGAAACCTGTATGATTTCTTTCATTTACACTACTGAGCAGTGTCAGAGCTTCACAAACTATGTGGCCATTTTAATATGTTCATCAATTGTGTAAAACTTGACTTGACATCAATTGCTCAGTAAATTGTTTAATACTATTTTACTCAGATGTTTGAATTCTTATCGTTCAAGTGCATGGGTGAACGTTCAATATTCTAAAAAGCCAGAAATCCTCAAAATTTGATAATTTATATGGGGAAAATGAAGAAAAAGACTTTTTGGTACACTCATAAACTTGAAGCATATGCCCGAAACTTTCACCCATGCAATAATTGAGCAAGTGTTCCTAATTTTACTCAAGTTTATTCTAAATATGTGTTGAACACAAGTTGTGTGTTACTAAGGCTTTGTGTGTTACTAAGGCTTTCTCCTATTTATGTTAACTTGTTACCACATTTCACTGTTGTTCCTTTATATGAATGGTATGAAGTTGGTGTTAGAAGGTATTTATGTACTAGTTGTTTTACTGTGTAATAATATAGTTATTCCATGCCAGGTATTTTAATACCATGAAAGTCACAATTGGTGATCTTGATTTGTAGATTATCTTTTTAAAGAATGTATTTGTACATATGCTTGTATTATGTGCTATATGTGGAAAATTTGTTTTATATTTAATGAATAACTGACACATTTTTGTGTCCACATAACTGTGGAGTCTATAGATTTTCTCTTCTTTGTCTTTCCTTTTTTAGCCCATTTAAATATGAGCCAATCTCAGAAATCTTTAAATGATATGGAATTTGTAAGAAAGTTTGAATAAATATTAAGTACTTAACTACATTGTATAGTGGTTGTTCACACTCAATTTTAGCCTAGATTATAACAAAATGACTGGTCTAGGCACCCATTTCTGGGGACATATTTCCACTTCTTCATTTTACTGTAGATGAGGTTCAATTCATTTTATTTTCACTCATATTCCATGTTTAATTGAAATGTTATTTATACAAGTTACAATATCATCAGCTATATTTACATCAGAATTTTTGGATAGTGGCTACTTGGTCATGATTTAAATTGTATACTGGCTAGTTTCATGTATCGATACATTAGTTGTAAAATACTTATTGGATAATGTCGGAAACTTAGACTGGATGAACTTATGGATGTTATTGTTTCATGTTTTACATATTCAGTCTCATTCTCATAGCATGTACTTGATCGTATATATTCATCCATAAGTCGGGTAAAAGGTGTCCAGAAAATTAAAAAAAGTCCCTTATTCACAATGACCCATGCTTTAATATCAATATAAAACGTCACTAGATGTACTTTTTATAGAAGATTTTTTGCATTGGTCAAAGTCTGGTGACTTTTTGGAATTTGTTTAACTTGATTATACCCGACTTGTGGACGAGTATACGGTATATTGACATCTGTAGACTTGCCTATGACTCAGAATGTTTTAAGTAATGATTAGAAAAGCTGTGTTTTATACTGTAAGGTAGAGTTAATGTTATAGATGCATACCAGTGACCTGTACAATGCTTCCTCTCTCCCTCTGCTGTAGAACCATAGAGATTTACTGGATAGCTTGATTTTATGTTATTTAATTTATACTAATTTATTATAACAACACATAAGTTCTCGAAAGAAGTTCTCGGAACTTGCGTAAATCACATTCGGCACTATTCTCCTGATGGTATCCATCACCACAAGGGTACGAGAGAAGAGTAACAAGTTGTCCCCCTTTAAATGCCGAGCATAAACCACGTGAAATATTGGTACCATTTTTGTTTCATCTTTAATATGACACTGCCATGGAATGAATCCAGACCCCTCGCTCTCTAACTATTATTTGTAAACATATTTTTTAAATGAAGTAAAATAAACACATTATGAATTAATGTATGAAAAGTATGAATGATGATGTTAAGTTAATGAAATTATCACAATTAACTTGGAAAGAATGGTCTTAATTGATGATGATGGGTGATGTTATATTTGAACTATGAAATCCACAATATTCTGTGTAGACGGGATCTTGGATTAATATTCTATGAACACGGAATCCTTGGGTAAATATTCTGTGTAGACGGGATCTTGGATTAATATTCTATGACCACGGAATCCTTGGGTTTTATTTTCATGATTTTATTGTGATTATGGATAGTGTGTATACGTCTTGTATATGGTATGTATTTTATTGCTTAGTAAAACTGGCAGTTTTTACCATATTTTATGCTTCTTTAAAACATTGGCATTCATCCTGTATATTAACTTCATTTCTGGATTTCATTTTCATATCATAATCAAATTGAATAAATGAAAATGTTTGTAACAATCTTGTTGTTTTCATTTTATAGACTAGAACTGTATATTGTTACTGGATAGTCAAAACCTTGTAGATATATATTATTATATTGCATTTACTAGAATATCAAATATTTCGAAGCAGTGAGAACATGAGGCTGTTTTGGGCCTCCTATCGAAATATCGTCACTGCACCTGCAATCAGTTTCTTTAATCTACATTATATATGGTTTTTGGCCATAATTTATCGCAAGTAAAATATATCCTTATGAAGTAGAATTTCAACATTTTTCACTATGTTTTCCTGAAAGAAAGCAAGCACCAGTCATGGTTAGCTTGAACACATTTTTCTTGTGTGCCAAAATAAGAACAAGAAAACTATTTTGCAAATGAGTTTTTCTTGAAACCATGCATTTTGACGATTTGACTATCCAACGACAATATAGCAAATGTGACCATTTATAATGCTGTTGACTCTTGCAATATTTAGGGACTTTGGAAAATAGTTCAATTAAACGAAAAATAATCGTAAACATCGGGAGGCTGTACTTATTTATACTACTACTATGAAACCGTATTGGGGGTATAAATAAAAGCACAGCGAGCCGGATGTGTCATTTTTCATGGAAAACTATCCAATATTGGGCTACATATCCAACTCACAAGAGTTCTCAAGTCATTGGAACTAAAACCAATCAAAGGGGAATCATTCTTGCACACTGGATTTCATGTCACAGCAAGAAACATGCATACCAATTTTGGAGTGATTTATACTTATGGTGACAAAGTAATGCCCAGGACAAGAAATGCTTATAAAATCGAAGGGAAATAATTCAAAAATGGCACAAGGTAGAGTTATTGTTCTTGTGCACTGCACTACAACTTTTTGTAAGAAACATGCATACCAAGTTTAAGTCATTCAACCTTATGGTGACGATGTGCTTCGGACAAGAAATGCTCTAATAAAATCAAAGGGAAATAATTCAAAAACGATGCAAGGTAGAGTTGTAGTTCTTGCGCAATGCAAACATGTATACCAAATCTAGAGTCATTTGAATTTGAGGTGACAAAGTTATGCTCCGAACAAGCAAAGTCAAACGCCGCCACAGCCGACAAAAGTAACCCCTATATGTCGCCATTTTAGGCGACACAAAAAACAAAGAAGTGAACTCAATAATATATTGCTTTAATAAATATTACTTCAAAAATATTTACATCAAATTTTAATTTCATTCATGAAACGAAATCATTCACAGCATTCTCAAACACTTACAGGTTCCATTAAAACAGAAATTCTGAAATGTTTTACACAACAACAAATAAACGACACAATGTTAGCATTGAATATCTATTAACATCTTATCTAGAGTAAAGGAATATGCAAGAGGGGCAAGACAAGCCTAGGTAGCCCAATCATACGAATAATCCTCAAAAGGTGGGTCAATTGATCGTGGAAACTATACATGCTACAGGTGGCCTACAATTCCGGCACCAGAAAGAATGAACATTTCTGCAGAAAATAAGTTATTTGGTGAAAATATTCACATATATAAGTATTGACTAAGTAATGGTTATTTGAAGTCCAATTTGCTAAATTTTAGCAATAATACAGTGTTTGATATAGTTTTGGAGTGGGGCCAGTGTGCTAATGGCACCAGACTAACATCTCATTTTCAGGATTGGGCATTAAGCCTCAGTAGGACCCCTGATTATATCAAATTTAATCATGATGACTCAAGCTAAATTGGGACATCTAGAGTGTCACCAAGCTTCATCTGCAATTTTGCCAAGCAACCTAGACTCTTTATTCGATAACCACGTACTTTTTATCACAGATGACCCATTTCGAACCTTGACCTAGATTTTTTGGGGATAAACACTGTCAAAGTCTTATACAGTGTGTAAAAAAACTAATTGTAGATGAATGGACAACAGCCATTCAACAATCCTTAAAGCTCACCTTAAGCCAAAGTGCTAACAATAGTACAGTTCAACCTCTGTAGAGCAACACCCTTCGGGAGCTGCAAATATTGGTCATTGTTGAAAGGTTGTTGCTCTACATAGGTTACATTTATAGTGAATAGTAAGTTAGGGAAATTTTGAAGGAGTTGTTACACAGAGGTTGTTGCTCTACAGAGGGCTGCTCTGGAGAGGTTGTACTGTACATAAAATCCAGCACTGTATATGGCAATATATTTTAACGATTCAGACAGTATTAGAAATTTATTACATCACAGATAATCGATAACTATAGGGTGTAAAGAAAGTTTGTTCCGATTTTTGAAAAAATACCTGTACACAAAACAAATAAATATATTTGCACAAAATTTTGCATTCAGTCTCCATGTACAATGACATCATTATGTATAGCAGTTATAGCTGATTGGACTGTCAGTATTTTTTTTAATGCATTAATAAAATCTTTCAAAATTTATTAATTACATCACAGACTTGTTTCGGGAAACTCCTTCCTTTCTTCCGTGTGATTTATATACCTTTATGCAGATATGTAATACTTTCCGCTTATACATAATATTATATACAAAGAGATGAAGTTAAATATAGACCTCAAGTCACATTCAATTATGCTAATGACAGGATAAGGTTATTACCACCGGACTATTATACAGTTAAAGTTTACTTTACATAAGCAAAAATTAATATATATCAGTTTGCAATAATTCATATTGTGTCAGTTTGTGAAGCTAAAGTGATACAGTGGATACTATGACTGCCGTATCACAGAAATGGAAACTATAATGAATAATTATGGAAATAACATGACAGGATGTCACGAACAATGCCTCCTTCTTACCATAGATGTTGCAATAAGCATGGAAGGGAGACAATCTAAGTATGGAGATGGACTTTAAAAGACACTTTATCAACGGAGATCATTCTTAATATTTGTCTTAAAAAGCTGCATGTGAGATGTGTACACAGTCTAGATCATCACTTATTAGTATAAAGTATAGGATGTATGGAGGACAGGATTAACCTTGACACAACCAATTTCAATATGTACATGATTTACTGCTACAATTATATTTCAAAACATATAATAAAACATTGAACTTTTCAGCCATATCATCCATATTATTAATTAATCAGTCTTCACTTTAAGTTTTCCAAATCGTTCAGGTAAGTTGACTTGAAAAATCACTTGCCTGAAACCGCTTTTACTAGCCCACCAAATAGACTTCTTCAAACAATATTCTTAAGTATTACAGTTTTGGTTTAAAAGAGAAATAATTGACTACATGCTCCCATGAATAATTCACTTGCCCCACCTAGCAATTTTATTTGTCCGAGCCGAAATTTACTTCACATGGCCATAGGGTTAAGTGGGCTAAATCCAAGACTGATTAAGAAATGTTCAAAAAATCAAACCACGAGTGATCCAATGCCAATTTGGTTAAATGGTCAAGTAGTTAAGGATGAGATTATGTGGACACAGAACTACTATAATGGGCTAGATTAATTTATCTTCAGTACATGGACTCTGTCACAATCAGTGTAGCAATACCATGTGACTTTTGGCTACAGGTCCAAGGCTATTTTGTTTTCACATTGAAGCAAATTTCATCATGGACCTGTAGCTAAAAGTCACATGGTATTGCCACACTGACAATAGTAATACACAAATAATATAAAACATTGAATATCACAGTACAGCTAATAGCTCTATACATCATGTATGTATTATATAATAAAGGTAAAAACAAAAGTTACATTCATACAAAAAGGTGGAGTGTAACTACCACCAACCAAGTACCTAGTTAAACACAGTTGGAATATTTTCCCAGTATATGACAATGTACCCACATTATATCAATAATCACAGCCCACTTTCATTATCTCAAACTTTTCACAACTTTCTTAACATAAAATCAACTTAAACATCAAAGGGCCCTACTGGTTGAAGTTTGTATAGAAAAAGAAGGAAACAAAAGTGCGATATAACAGGAAATTTGACAAGTTTGACACAACGAAAGTCGACCATATACATTATACAGTGCCCACCACAAATAAGTATACAGTAAATAATTGTTGCAAAATTAGAATTGGTTAAATTATTCAATATCGGTTTATCAGACGGTCCCAATTATACTAGTTTCTGAAACTACAGTTAATACATGAGTAAAAAAAGAGATAGAAATAAAGATGAAGATGATCTGAAATAAAATAACCATGTGACCCAAAAGGCTGAATTTTCCATCTTTTTGTGACAAAGTTACCCATCAAGGGGCACTAAGAAACTTTACATTTAACACCAAGGGTACCAATTAATGTATGGTCTTTACATTTAAAATACAAAAATATTTCTTTACTTCAAAAATATTGTTGATTCACAGTTTTGCAAATAGTGTTATTACAGACAGGTAAATGGAGAAATAACATCTGTATACTTATTTTTGGTGGGCATTATATAAGGTAGTGCAATCTTGAACTAAGACCGTACATTTGCAACTAGAAAAAAAACAAATTTCAAAAATCTATTTCACAATGGAATTCATGTTGTATAAATAATACAAATGTAGTTATAGCCCTATTATAATCGGACCTTATGCATCAATTAACTGAAACTCAGACTCTTGACTTAACATTGGCAAAATTCAAATTTACTACCACATTCTAACCAATGAAACTTTCTCTGTAAATGTGTGGTTACCTACCATACTCCTAAGCCAACTTATATCAAAATCGATTCATTCGTAATAACATCCGAGTGAAAGAACACTCAACATTAAAGCCTAAGGCTCAAGAACACTCAACATTAAAGCCTTAGGCTCAAGAACACTCAACATTAAAGTCTGAGGCTCAAGAACACTCAACATTAAAGTCTAAGGCTAGGCACTGTCTTAAATTTTAAGTGAATAAAGACCTACGGAAACGTTAATTTATACGTTTATACAAGATTTGTACTTTAGTCATTAAAGTGTAATAACAAACACTATCATGCAGAGACAGTTCATGTTGTCTGGATATTTATAACAAATTTATTGGCACCAAATGTTTGTATTGGTAGAATTATTCCTTATTTCAGCTCAAATTGTAAAATACTAATTCTATTGTAACTGGTATGAAAATTCAGATGTAAACTTCTCAAGTTATTTGAAATGTGAACATTTAGAGATAGGAATTTTGAGTCTGGCCTTACATTGAATATGTGACAATATTTAAGTCGGGGCTGAGAATGAGCTCTTATTATGATTTTTCGAGATATTGGGACGTGAGGTGATCATTGAAACAATCATAGCTTCATGAGGTCACCGTTGTCTCTCAGTCCACCCTCAACTGATACAATAATACATGTAACTCATACCTCACAGATAAGACTATGTCAAAATATTACAACCCCCAAATAATTCTAAACTTCAGTCAAAAATACTGGATTCATCAAATTGTACCACATTCCACTTCACATGCTAGTACAGGGGTTCCATTAGACTCAGGAGTAGGGGTGGCCACATTTTAACCCTCAAGAATTTGGTTTGAAGGGTCATTTTCTCTTAAAAGCATGGGTATTTTGTCTGTAAAATCATTAAATGGAAAGATTTCATCAAAAGTATAAAAATGACCCTTCAGATTCAGAAGCTAGTGGAACAGAAACTAGTGGAACCCCTGATAGTATGATTATTGCACCAGGCAGAACCATTCTATAACTTACAGTCTCATGTCCATCATATAGTTTGCTTCAGTTTATTAGCAATTATAGCACAATGTCTTTCTAAAACACAACAGATTCCAGTATAAATAATCTACCAGCTTCTTTTCTGATCCAAGCCATGAGTTTGTTGACAGCATTTATAGCCAGGGACTTAGTCACCAGTGGTCCAAATACAGCATACAGTTCAAAGCCTTCGGTCACCTGAAACAAGTCAGATTACACTGTATACAATATACTATGGCAATTTAAATATGTGTAAATCTAGACTAATCTCAACTAAAAGGATTTTGGACACATAAATGTATGTCTCCCACAAAGGGCCGTAACTCCGGCAAAAATTACCCAACCTAAAATTCCTAACAATATGAACAACTAAGCTTGATACCCAGTATTCATCTTAAGTTTCATTGAAATCCAACCAATGTTTAAGGACAGAGCAAATAAACTTTATGACATCCATCTAGCACAAAATAAGTATGTCTTCCACACTACATGCAGACATAAATACAGTCAACTCTCGTTATCTCGAACTCGCTTATATCGAATTTTCCGTTATGTCGAAGTTTTTTTCAAGTCCCAATTTTTCTCCTTCTTTGTCTATATGAAATCTCGAGACCCATCTCGAAGTTTTGGCTCGAATTCGGCTCGAATTTTTCGTTATGTCGAATTATTTTTTGGTTCCGATTAACCAATTTGCACTTTAAATCTATTGTTCATCTCGAAGTCGGGTCGAAGTCTGATCGTATTCGACTAGCGTCGAATGTTTTTCACACTTTGCCAGTCTGAAATCTTCAATTTACCTGTAATTTTCGCGCCTTCCATTGTTGAACAAATATTTGTTTGCCACAATTTGCGCAAACATGTCATAATACTTCGTGTTACATACTAACATCAATAAACATGTCATCTCGAACAATTGTTTGTAAAAATAATAATTAAAATAAAATGCATTTTCTCGAGGAGGAATACATGTACATAAATATCACAACGAGCAATTCTCACGAATATGTCGTTCTTACGACCGTAACAATATGGCGGCGTAAAATGACAGAAACTGGAAAACTTGCAACTTCGATGCCGAAAATTCTATCTCGAATTTTCGTTATGTCGAAGTAATATCCACGGTCCCGTGAAATTCGAGATAACGAGAGTTGACTGTATGTAAATGCAGCGTAAACACTTTTTGTACATTCAGTTTAACCAGCCATGAAATACTGTTAATATTAGTTACGTGTATTTTATTGAAAGTCATCAAAATGTCGATGAAAGCCAGCTGTGACTTGACTTATGGGAATATTTTTCCCTCACCTGAAAATTTAGCAGTTTCCAAAATTTCCTCAAGTACATAGGTAGTTATAACTATTTTATTAATATGAAAACAAGTTTTACCCATCCTAGCAAGGCCTCGTATTGTCCAACATGATACAAAATCTTCAGTGGTCTAGAAGAGGAATGTATTCTATTGTGTAGATAATGATATAAACCAAACAAGCGTTCCTGTTGGTCAGACTGCAGGTACGGAGCTTCTAATTCTGGACTCGTATACTGAGCAGTGCTTTTGTTTTTATACAGAAAGTGGCGTAAATCTGATATACCACACTTTGAGATATTATAACTGTCCTTTCTCAAAGAATCACTAACTGCTTTTAGACCATTGTATTTAATCAATCTCTGAAAGATAAGCAGACATAAACAATGATTACAATGAATTCAGTATATGGTATCAGCAGTGAGCGTGTAAACATTCTATACAACTTCACATGCATATATATATATAGAAGCTGGCAAACTTACACCTGTTCTAAATGTGACATTAACATAGACAGTAAGAAATACTGAACTCCATACCAAATTATACACAAGAAACAAACGGTTTAGACTTCTCTAACTCACTGTTATACCATTTAGGATTTCAAGTTTACCAATTGATAGGTGTTTACATACAATACCTATAGATTTATTTCAACATTTATTAGGTCCATTATGAAACAACTGTCCTACATCTTATAAATCACTCTTGATACCTCATTCCGGATGGCATACACAACCACAAAGGTACAGTGAAGAGAAGCCAGTTTACCCTTTTTAAATGTAGTGTGACAAGCAAGCAATATAGTGGTACTAAATCTATTTTGATATTACAAAGACATGTAGCGAACACCGGACCTCCACCATTCAAAATGGACGCTTTCTTGCAATGCTGTTTGCAGGGGTGTGGAATTCCTATGTCGGACTTGCCCGACTTGGGCTTTTATGTCTGCAGGAAAGTATGATTTTTCCATCCGGCTTGCCCGTGGGCAAGTGCAAAATTATCACGAGAAAATAATATGAAGTGGCTTATTTTACCTTAACAAAGACAAATTCCTAAACTACCAACCAAAAATGATTTAAATAACAGACATTGAATTAGACCTAGTACTCTAATCCTTGACCAGATAAATAAATGTATGAAACTGAAACTTTGTTGCTTTTTGTGTTTTCCGGGGCAAGCAGATTTAGTTTTCGGGCAAGTGGATTTTTCAGTCCAACTTTCCCATGGGCAAGGGATAAATTTGAGAATTTCCACACCCCTGGTTTGTATTCGGTATAATCAGACACGAGGTGATATGCAGGACGCTCACACTCAATTTGTAGTTTTAATCAGATACTAGTAAGTAGTAAAGTCTTTACCTCCGTGATTTTGCTTTTACATCCTGACAGCGTGAAGAATGAATCTCGGTCCACAGACAACAACAACAAACATGTCTGACATTCCTCATCTAAGTAAGATATATGAGCTTGTAAAAATCCCCTGAAAATATTGGTATATATACCGGTACATTAAATCATAAATGGGAAGTTCAAAGTTCCTATTTATTCAAACTTTCTATAATCAAGTGCTCTTCAAACAAACAGTGACTATGATAACACAGTTAACATTCAGCTTGTATTTAAACAGTGCATTCAGATCATTTACCAGTCTGCTTGATTCAAATCTTTCAACGTTAAATACTGATCAAAATAGGGGTTATTTTTGTAAATGTTAAACATCCTTTTCAACAATTTTTCATTCATTTATTTATATATGGAGTTGAGTTGACCTAACCAGTTTTTCCAGGAATTAATTATTAACAAGTACTAACTTGCGCCTCCGCAAACAACTGACAACTTCTCCACATGTGGAGGACAGTATCAAACCCATCACGCTTAGGTGACAAGCAAGACTTAGTGCTCTACCAATTGTGCTAACCAGATGTGCTACCTTATATCAAAACACAGACAAAGGGGTAAACTAACATCATTCAATGAATTTTTAGTAAATAAATACACTAAATAATTTATTTCTACAAAATACAAGAACCAAGTACAATGATACAAAGTTATAGGGCCGAACTTAAAATATTCTTTGTTTCCCCATCCCGACCCTAGCAGATTAAGAATGAGTAGGTAGGTAGGGTAAATATTTTTTTTAATTGTTTCAGTATGATAGTTATTGGTTAAAGCATAAAAATAATGAAATTTAGAATTAACTCAAAGGTGAAAATCAACAATCCTAAATTTAATCGTAAGAAAGAAGCCAGTAAACAAAAAAATAAAATTTTCACTTCCAATTTTTAATAAAAAAAATATTGTTTTAATGTGGGCAATAAAATATTTTGGGTAGGGCCCTTTTTAATCGGGTAGGTAGGGGATGAGGAAACAAACAATATTTTATTTTAGGCCTAGGAGAGATCATGTTTGTATACAAAGGCATTCATCCCACCAGCTAGCTATTGGTGAATGGCCGGTTTTTATTGTTCATTCATCCAATAGACTGCCTGTGGGCATTTTGCATATGAATACGGTGATCTCTCTTAAATTAGCTATATAACTTACGAGGAGTCAAACTTTGGAAGACAAATAGGTGTCCATGATTCTGCTGCCTTGAAGGATTCGGCGGCATTGATTAGATTTATGATGATATGAAGATCCATTGGATGTAAGAAATATTTCTTCATTCGGACTAGTGTCACAAGCTGGCTATTTGCAATGATTAAAGCAAACACAAGGTCCTGGAATACAAACAGTATTTATATAAACATGTTATACACGGACGCTTATCAGCGCTGGAGGATAAAAATACAAACCCCTTAACACTTTATGCTTAACTACACATTCTAACCAATACTAAGAAGTATCCATAGTATACACTTTCAGGACTCAAGGTACATGTAAATAACAGTTTAGTAAAGTACAATACAGCAATCAAGGCTCTTTTCAAACTTTGGGGATGGTGCAGCCTAAGCTCTGTAATTTGGGGAAAAATATTGATGTTTTGGAAACATGGGGAACTAATTTCTGTTCTTCATGTTTTGGGGAAACTGCATGATTTTAAAGACTTTTCCCTAAAAATTGCCAGTAACATACATGGTATTATAAAGTACATGTATAAGGAAAAAGCCCTGGTAATATACAAATCTATGGATATAAAGGACTTAGCTCGGTCTGTAACGCAGTGTGTTAAATAATATGAGAAGTTTACAGTACGATGAACAAATACCATAATTATGCATACCTTGACTTTAGCATGTGTAACTATACTTTGAGCAATCATATCTCTTGTTGTACTCTCTAAAGGCAGGCATCTAACAGCTCCAAGCAGAAGGCCAGGCTCAGTTTCCATCATATTTAATAAACTGTCTAAAAACTTTTCTGAACCACTGAGTTGACGACGTAGATCATAGTTTCTTCTTTGTTTGAAAATCTTTTGTAAAGAACTAAGAGTAAGTACACTAAGTATTTGATTATATAGATAATTCAGTTGTATTCTAATTTGTCTATCCGACTCGTGTCCACGTGTAACACAAACTAGTATAAGATGATCATGATGAAGAAACACTATTCTGTGTTCACCAGCAACTATAGATCGGATAGTGTCATGTGCTGAATCTTGTACAAATGACACGAGAGCTTGCATCACACCAAACACTGTCACCAGTTTATCTTCATTCCCATACCTGTATAAGAAAGAAGTTAAGATACATTTCGGCGCCTCAATTCTAGATTGTTTTAAGTCTACAAATATTTTGAGAAAATCGACTTAAATATTTTGATCCTTCTATAACAGTAACTAGAAATTTAACAAAATTGTGCAGTAAATTTATTGTTTATCATTAATGTCACAATGTCACAATGTTCTTAGTCTTTTTAATATACAGATCTTGAAAGGCGCTTTCCAACGATACCAAAACTCTTTTTTTTTCATTCTGGAATTGAGGTGGCGATTTGTAAATATACCGACAGTCAAACCTGTCTATAGTCAGTGAAGTGGTTCTTGGAGTTGGAAGAAAAGTGTAGAAGTATAGTGGGGTTGTATAGACAAAATATATAAGGTCATATCTCTCAATTTGATGCCTCAAATACAGGTAAAGTAATTCAGTTTCTTCTAAATTAGCATCAAAGTTGTTGGATTCCATTATAGAAACCAAGATGAACTTTGATTTTATGTTTGCAATTACTTTTTACTGACTAAATTTGCATGTTGAATTCAATTTAATAACAATGAATTTACTATAGGGCATTGCAAAACAATTTGCGGGGCCCTTATTAACATGAACAAACTGCCTATATAATAACTTTGTTAGTAATAATTGTTAGGTATTGTTGCATAGCATGCAAAAACAACATCTAGAAAATTAAATTTGGATAAGTTTACCTAGAATACACAGGTTTTCCTTAGACACTAAGTATAATATAAACACCTAGAATACACAGGTTTTCCTTAGACACTAAGTATAATAAAAACACTTACCTAGAATACACAGGTTTTCCTGAGTCACTGAGTATGAATACATGTTTCTTCTTCTGTTTCCATTCTGGTGTTTTGACATCATCATCTTCTTCCAATATATTACCCTTACTGATCTGTTCTATCACATCATGTAATTCTGCTTTGGTAGATAAAGATGTCTGCAAGAAATATAAAACAAATATATATATTTATACACATTACACAACAGGCCCTTCCCTAGGGGCAGAAGGCGCTGTAGCACCCCAGCGCCTTAAAGCCAGAATTGGCTTCCCCCAGCTCCTTAAATCCTAGTATGGTGTTTTAAAACACTATTTAGTATTAGTGTTAATATTTTGGGTCAGAGATTATGGCCTAAAATTATGCGAAAATTGCTTAATCCAGCTTTTAAATTATGGATAACCACACAGTTTTCTCTTCCAAAGCATTCAGGCCATTCTTGTCGATTTCCTTTAGCACAAATCCCAGTCTTGCCCCAGCACCTTAAACATTTTCTGGGGAAGGGCGTGCACAATATAGATGTAGGACAGTGTTACTAGTACTGACTTTCGACTCAATGATCAGTAATTGAATAGTAATCAGTTTCGACCGGGCTTGTTCTGTCATATGCCAATTGGGCCAATGGCCCCAAAAAATCAAAGTTTGCCCAAGAAAATTGGACGACGTTCCCCCGTTCGATAGAATAATAATGTCAAGCAAATGATACTTAATTAATATTGCCCCATTTAACTAGAGAATGGGTAGAGGCCGTATCGTAGTCGTATCTTTCTGGACAATCGTCCTACCATGAACCGTACCAAGACCAAACAAATTTGATATACTGGCTGGCGACCACCAAATCCGGACGACCACCAATCCGGACAGACTCTGTTGTCAATCAATTAGACGCTTGATTTTTGTCAACACAACGAAGTAGCAACGATTAAAGTTAAATATTTTACAAGAAATGTTGCATTTATTTTCGTCTGCACTCGCGAAACTTGTTTGCTTTACGGGGGAAGTTGAAAATCGTTTAACTGCACATGCGCAATACTTCTGCGCAGCCCCAAAATGTAAACTAGAGTCCTTAGGCTAAATATGAGGTAAGCCGATGCAATGTTTTGTTAACAGATAAACCCGGAAAATATAGCTTCGTAAAGTAGGTGCAGAGTTTCAAAAACATTGTATAACGTCATTTTGTATCAAAATGCCCGCTTTGAAAAGTGATCGTTTAAAATTTTACCGCTAAATTTCAATCGATATTTTTCCAATATTCACGGGAGATAAGTCGTACAAATTCGTTCATTGGTGTTCTCCCTTGATTCATTATACAGTTTAATTCGTTATTTAACGCCTTTTTCATAATAAAAAACGCGACAACACGTTGTCCGGATGGATGGTCCTGTTGGACTTAAAAATGAGGTGATGTAGTGACCCCTACAACGGCCCTCAAAAATGCACTTGAGCTATTTTTAGAAGTAAACAAATTAGCTCTTCAGTTCAGAGACGAACCTAGCTTTGTTCAGGTGAAATTTCAATGGCTTGATTTACACATTTCTCAAGTTATCGTGAAAAATATGCCAAGTGTTCGGATGTAGGATGCCTGCCAGTACCGTCCAAAGGTATCAAGAACTATCCTGAGTTGTCTCCTCAGATACTACGACACTAGGAATTGAAAGCACTGCTAGCAGGAAGTGTGTCATTGCATAGATACAGAGAAAGGTATTGACTTAATAACTTAAATTAACAGTATATTATCAATTCTATTGACTATTATAATTATTGTCATAATTGAGCGATTTGATTAGGTCAATTTAGGACAGGCAACAGACCCTGTAATCAGCATTTAAAACAGGCTAAGGTAGATAAATAGCCCTTACATCACTCTGCTCACCACTCGAGTCTTCACTAGCAGACGGTGTAAGTTTGTCATCAGCAGACACATTGTTTACATGCACAGTATGTTCACCTCCGGACGAGTCGTCATTGTCATGGGACGACTGTCGCACAATGTCATGGATATGACCCCTTTTCTTTGCAATAACGACATTGTTTTTAAATTCGTCTGCTTCCAAATGATCATACGAGTCTGTTGTTATAAGCATAGTAGTTCCACAGTCACCGGGTGCAAGATCTTCGCGTAATTCCTCATCTTCTTCGCTCGAAACTGTATGTTCCGCCTCTTTGGCGGCCATTTTGGACGAAGTGTAAACATAACTTCATAATGAAGAGTAAAGTGTAGGTGTCAACACACTAAATTGTATACTCACTGAAGCAGTTACTCCCCTTTGTGTTTTGATTTAGAAAAAGTGAACAATTGAAGGTTTTAATAGGCTATGACAAAGGCCTTAGAAAGCAAGTGTTTAATGCAAAAACATTAAAGTTAAGCTTTAGCAAAAATTATCCTAATCTACTTAATATTTGAAATATTGTATTTTATGCTCCACTGCCGCTTCCGTAGCTTGATACCGATGGCAAGAAAATATAGGTATTTTTCTAGTAAAACATATCATTTATGGCAAAAATAATAACAATCGTTGTATGTGGTTGCTCCATTCGTTATATGCAGCCAAGCCAACCCCCTTCTGACGTATATTCAGAACATCTCGCACATTGTTGCTCTAACAATTCTGTAATCCCAGAAAACGATTTTTATCCTATAAAATTGATATGGTGAATGTGTACAGATATTCCATAACATATACCTAACCCTTCTCAGTGATTACGTCACACACAGAGATCACTGCACGGGAGTTTGAACATGTTCAAGTATGGACCTGTACAGAATTTGAGAACTAAGAAAGACGGAATGATGGGGCTCATTGCATAAGCAAAACACTGGACAGCACAGTATCTGGATTATATCTCATTACCACTATTACGTCCAGTGCTTTGCTTATGCAATGAGCCCCACCATTCCGTCTTTCTTAGTTCTCAAATTCCTCATCTTGTCCAGCTTTGCCGTGCTACTCAATACACCAGCCCTACGTTCAAGGAAAGCTACCTGCAAACATGTTCAACAATGACTGTTTTTTATCGCTATAATCCTTCGCTGTACGCTTTGTTTGCGGCAAACAATAAATACCCGTTTTTTTGTCTCAGTTCGAAATATGTACAGATGCACGGGTTTTACTATTCACGTTCTTTTGTTTGCCTCTGTCCGCCAATTTGTTTAATTACACCAATACACGCACACCACCTCCGGATATGGTTAGCCAAACTTGGCGTACGTGTCAAACATGTTTCTTTAAACATACTGTTCAATGAATAAAGGTGCGTACCAGGTGCGAAACGTAGGTCTTCTAATGTTTCCTTGAACGCAAGGCAGTTACCTCCTAACATAGTTTGTGAATTATCTCCATTATTACAACTGGAAAAGGTCCATAGGATAAGGATGCCCTACTTGCCATTTGACCTTGACCAAGGGTTACCACTCTGCTAATACTACTAGTAGAATCTGAATGTAACTACATAGGTGCATAACAATACATGCTGACTAATATTCCTATGAAGTTTGATGACAGTAGCTCAAATACTTGAGAGTTATGAGCGTTACAAGCAAATTTTAACCATTCCAAGGAACACCACTCTGCCAATACTCCTCAAATCCAAATAAATATACCGGTAAGTAGGTGCACAACAATGCATGCTGACCTATATTCCTACAAAGTTTGATGACTGAAGCTCAATAACTTTTTAAGTTACGGACAACACAACATTTTAGGACAGACAAAGGCAAATCTACATGCCCCCAAATTACTTTTGTGGTTAAAAAGACATCAAAACAAGAAAGATACCCCGGTAACATAACAGCATTTTTGGAAACTAAACTTCACGGGAACTGACTGGAACCTTTGAGACTGCTTTCCTAAATATGTTGGACCATTTATAGTACTTATTCCTCAAATTGTACAAAAAGATACGGGTAACTACAAGTGTAGATGGAACAATTCATAACACTTGAAAACAGGTATAAACATTATAAATATAACAACAACAATTTCTTCCAAACTCGTTTATTTTTTCTGTGTTTTAATCATAGACCATACTTGGTCATAAAAGCAACATCAATGTAACAAAAATACAAATATATTTAATCATCAGAAACAGTTCATAATGCTTAACATGACTAATAGGAAAGCAACAACAGTCACTAACTGAGAGAGATATACATGTTGTATTGCCAGTAATGTGTACACTGATTGTTTTACGTAGCATCACAACAATTAATCTCTATTTGACCATGGGGTTTTCAAATTAATTCAACACATGAATGTACAAAAATCAATTTCTGCTAACATTTAGACATAACAGGGGTCCTACTGAGGTATAATGCCAAATCCTGAAAACATGTCTGTTTTGGATGCCATTAGCACACATCCCTACACCTTAACTAGGTTTCAAACATTATTTTATTGTTAAAATTCAGATTATGGAACTTCAAATGACCATAACTTTGTCAATTCTTCAATTTTTTTCACCAAATAACTTTCATTTCTGCAGAAAAAATATTTTTTTCTTGTGCAGCAAATTCAAATTTCCAGATTATTCCGGAACTGTAGGACCCCTGACATAATTGCTGAGTAGGTTGTTACTGAGCCTGAGAACTGGAAGTAAATTCAGTGCTTTTTATGCTTCCCCATCGTAATGGCAGAATAGCTTGTATTTTGTATGGGTGTGTGTGTTTAAACTTTTGTGTGTTTTGAAATAGAGTACAACCTCTCCAGAACGGCCCTCCGTAGAGCAACAACCTCTATATAACACCTTCAAAATTTCTGTAATCTGATATTTACTCCAAATTCAACCTCTGCAGAGCAACAACCTCTATACAACAGGTCTGGTAATTAGCAATTATTCTCAGGCCTGAAAATCCCAGTTTCAAAGCCTGAAATCCTATTTTTCAATACACACAAAGAAGGATAATTCAGGATTCAAAAACCTGAAATCAGACATGGGCCTGAAAAATACCAGGCCTGATACAGGAACCAATATTCGCAGCTCCCAAAGGGTGTAATTCTACAGAGGTTGTAGTGTATTTGTAGCTGGCCAGAAACTAATGCATGGTGCAATAACCTGTAACAAGATGCTGTGTCACCAGACAACAGACCGCGGTTATGTGACACCAGCCCTGCGTTCAACGAAAATTTATGCCACACATGCACGTTTCGTACCTGGTATGTAACAGGTACGAAATATGCGTCACATGATTCTTCGTTGAACGCAGGGCAGCATGTTGATAGCTGAAAGGTCATGTTGTAAGACAATATGTGGCCTTTGTCCAGTTCTTTTTCTCACTGAATATTGGTATTGAACACACTGCCTAACCCGAGTTATATATTAATAGTGGGAGGTGATACGTGAATGATAATAAGGATATCTCATTAATTGCTGCAATAGTCTGATACACAATGTGCATGTTTTCTGATACACAATGCGCATGTTTTCTGATACACAATGCGCATGTTTTCTGATACACAATGCACGTGTTTTCTGATACACAATGCGCATGTTTTCTGATACACAATGCGCATGTTTTCTGATACACAATGCGCATGTTTTCTGATACACAATGCGCATGTTTTCTGATACACAATGCGCATGTTTTATTGTGGAAAGCCATAATACACAGAATAAACACAATGCTAAATGTTTCCAAACATATTAAATTTGCCATGATATTTCAGAATGATGAAATTGACAGTTTTGTACTACAAGTAATATGAAGTTATACGGGATCATAATTATGTATTGTTTGAATGTGTTTGGGGTTTTTTGTTCTTCCAGTTTTAAGTGTATGTATATATGTATTTATTTGTATGCATATTATTTATGTCATTTTGCTATGACGATTGTTGTTTACAGCCATGGTCACAATCACAAAGTGCTGACTTTTGACAATAAACTTTGGAACTTGAATTCACAGGATAACAAGTCCTACAAAATCTCCTTGGATAAATACATGTATAGTAAGGATCACTTTAGAGTTCCATATAAACACTGAGCTTGTCTTACAAGCAATTTAAATATTTTAACAAATGTTACAAAATCTTATTAGCATTTGAGTACCAATAATTGTCATTTAAAGGTGGAGCATTAAAATTTGTCTGTTTATTGCGTTTCCTCAGAATATTTTCTCCATACATTTACCAAGTAAAATAAGTTGAAACAACAGCGACACAAACTGAATACTAGTATATAAACCTTGCAGCTAACATATACATATATGAACACAAAATTGAGATATAATCATTCAAATCATTCTATAAACGACATAATAAATCAGTGGGAAATGCACAAGAAACAAGCACTTCTAAATGAACAGCTCACTGGACCATTCAAGAAGTCGCTCATCCATGAATGCAAAGAACAAAGCGTACACAAGATACTGTATGCAATTTGTCATAGTAGGGATGACTTCCATGGACATTATAATAATGCTGACTGTGACGACACATCTGCAGCATCACCAAGGATGCCAACTGTGATGTAGCATCACAAGGGATGCCAACTGGGACGCAGCATCACCAGGGATGCCAACTGTGATGTAGCATCACCAGGGACACAAATTTTCAGGTGAGTACAGCAGCACTTCTTATCCTTCGAACAGACAAGCTTAAAACAGCTGACATTAATGAACACTTTAAATTTGGCACAAATATGGAATTACATAATATACAGTGTATGTTAAACAATTTCAAACAGAATAACATTCAGTTCTTTGTAGCCCAGTGTACAGTTTCAAATGGTAAGTAATATTTTACTGAATGAAACTAATCAAAACTTATTATTGTAGTGCATTCCATTTACTGTAAAATCACAAATTTTTGTGGGCATTACATTTTGTGGATTTTGAAAAAATGCATTTAATGAGGTCGTAAATTGGTTGATTACAAAACATGGAAGGGTGAACCCATGCACTGTATTTGGGAGGTCTATTAATCGTGGGAATTATATTTCGTGGTCAAGTTTAACAACGAAATTAACGCAAAATTCACCCCCCCTTGAAAATAATGATTTTACAGTATCTCATAATGGGTGTAGATATAGAATGATCAAACGGAGCAAAATATGACATTCTTCTATCATGTTCTCATGTGAATCATATCAAGTCCTCAATATAAGAATTACAAGCATACAAATATAAAACAATACAATGCAAAGATGTATATGTATGTTAAAATGAAACAATATAGCAGCGAGCAAAGACAGAAAATGATTCCCGACAAGTGTGATTTTGACACGCTGAATGATTCCCGGACCTGGGAAATGGACTTTGGCTGGATTTCAGATTCTGGTATTGGGGAATTTAGACGCTGTAAAAAAGCAGACCATCATTTTAAGATGGTGGGCCATTTGATACACCAAGCATCGACCACTGTAGGGATTTTGACAAAATAATTCAAATTTCCCTGGGTCTGCCTGTCGGTCCCCCTCAGGGCAAAATATTGATAGGTGCATATAGTGAGCCCATGATAACGTGATGTTTACAAACATGAACCAGTTCGGTCAACTGTTGAAAAATTGGTTTTACAAATTACAAAGTAAACAGATATGGTCAGTTTTGTACTAAAAACATCACTGATAAATCGTGCACACCTAATTAATCCACCTTTGTGAAATATACCAAATTTTTCGCCTTTCTCATTATCATGGGCGCACTATAACGTTGAAACACCCAATGATAATTCCTGTTAACGTAGTGTAGGAGGGATGTAGAAGATGTTGTTTATAGAAATGTCGATGTTAAAAGGACACCCTATGATCCTAAAAATATAAATATGGCTGTTATAAAAAATCAAAAAATTAAATATTGTTACAAAACAAATAATTCTAAATACCGGTACTTATTAATGCCCAAACTTAAGTTATAGAGTCAGTGTGTACACCTCATGGATAGTAAAAAAATGTGGGAGCGTATGAAGGGAATTCTATATACAACAGACGAGAAACGTCGTACAATACTGACCTGTAACTACTCTGGTATAATAAAATAAACATGCAAAAAAATTTAAATGAAACAAAATGAATCATTAGCACGGAAGTAAACAATCCAAAATGGGATAAATCTATCCTGAACAGAATCACAAGTATAAGCAATCAAATAGATTAAACATTCCTTTATCACTACTTCAGGTAAATATCCCTTTGTCAAGATCAGAAACTGTAAGATATTTATAATGCCAAAACATGTGTTTTACAACTATCAGGGGTTCTACTGAGGCATATACCCAATCCTGAAAATATGATGCAAGTCTGTTTCAGGAGCCATTAGCACATAATTATCCCTTCACTAAAACTCGGTTTCAAAAATTATTCTTTTGTTAAAATTCAGCATATGAACATTCAATTGACCATAACTCAGTCAAATCCGCAAATCCAGAATAATAGGACCCCTGATATATTTTGTATTGTTTTTATTTATCCTCGCTAACAGGACATAACATATCATATAGATGACATTCTCCAGAAAAATGCTAGTCAATTTAAATTTTTTGGCTAAACAGTAGCCAGTGCTCAATACAGAAGAAGCTTCATATACGTAAGCATCCCAGGTTCATTCAAACACAGATGTAAAACATGGTACACAGAATCTCAGGTGAAAGTATCTTCCAGACAGACTGTCAGTAAATTGTTGAAGCAGCAATCAAAATAACATTTGGAAATGGGTATTTTATTAGAATTTGGTATTTGTATTTAAATTTGGTATATATTACTAGCAATCCCTGGTTAACCTATCCTGTGAGTGACCACTGGATCATGGACCCTCTTCATACAACTCCTGCCTAAACTGCAGGTATTCATATAGCCTTATAGAGAAAACTAGACCCATCCACATGACTGCACAAATAACTTTGAAAAAAGCAGGAACTATATGCTCCCTCAAAATAAATTTGGGGAGCATAAAAATCTATTAACTAAGATGAAATAGTGATAAAAGAGGGTTTAATTTATTTCATTGTTTATCAATAAAAAACAATCCTCAAGAGGAAAAGAAAAGGGGAGATAATGCAAAAACAATCAGTAAAAATATTTACTCCAAGGTAAAAACAACCGTAACATAATATACTCAATACACAGTCTGATTATCGGACTGGTCGTTAGACGAAAGTTTATTGTACATAATTAATTACACAAATATTTTGATTTTACAATCATGGAATAGAGTAATGAATTTGTGAACATTGATAATAACTGGTAAATGAAAATACAGCTTGTACAGGTAACTATTCTAGTGCAGATATGTGATAGTGATCAAGTTTACAACTTCCAGGTAACTTGTAACGGATTCAATGATGATTATTTGAATGTTTAAAATTACAAGTTATTATCATAGGACATCTCTGACCTAATCGTAACTGTACAAAATGCCCAGTCTTCAGGGTTACAACTGAAAAATTATTAACAGTTTTCTTAACTGATAGTCATGACAAGAGATGCTTGTAAAACATGTATGTCCCCATGGGACTGAATAGTCAGAAATGGTAAAGGTCACAGTGACCTTTAAGCTACTGACCTCAGTAGGGGTCATCTACAGTTGCTAGCCAACCTCCATGTAAAATTTGAAGATCCTAGGGCACAGCGTTCTTGAGTTATTGAACGGAAACCATTTGATCTACTGACAGACCAACAGACCGACTGACCACAACGTGTGCAAAGCAATATACCCCCTCATCAAAGATGGGGTCATAATTAAGTACAAATTATAAGAAGTTTGTACAGCACCACAAATCACTATTATATGATATATGACTGTGTATAACTAAACAACAATATCACATCAACATAATCAAACAACACAATATGGTAAAATTGCACAGTATCCAAAAAAATGCACCATTAATAGGTAAATATTCCACAGGAACACGAGGCAAACACTATCATCATCTAATTCAAACATCATACATAACATACACATTCCAGAGACCCCCAAAAGTACACAAGGTCAACACTATCATTATCGAATTCTAACTTTATACATAACACACACATTCCATAGGAACACAAGGCAAACTCTATCATTATGTAATTCAAACTTCATACATAACACACATTCTGGAGAACCACCATAAAATGCACGTTATTTTCATGTGACATAAATAATCTAAATTTAATTTGTGTAAAATGGCTTTCGTATTCCATAGGAACACAAGGCATACTCTATCATTATGTAATTCAAACTTCATACATAACACACATTCTGGAGAACCACCATCAAATGCACGCTATTTTCATGTGACATAAATAATCTAAATTTAATTTGTGTAAAATGGCTTTCGTATTCCATAGGAACACAAGGCAAACTCTGTCATTATGTAATTCAAACTTCATACATAACACACATTCTGGAGAACCATGATAAAATGCACGCTATTTTCATGTGACATAAATAATTTAAATTTAATTTGTGTAAAATGGCTTTCGTCCATGCTAAAATTTTGTTCATATATTATAGAGAACACTATATTTTAGCCAGATGTCATCACAAACAAATCTGCTGTCGTAAAATTCCACCTTCATTTCAAACTTTGCCTCCAAAAATTTTATTTTTGAATACTCTTTAAATGCAAACTAATTTAGACAATTTAGGTGGTTTAAAACTATGATAACAAGTCACTAAGAATTGTAAGCAATACAAAATCCCCCTTCTGGTTTGAAGCCATGACCTTTAAATTATTTTCAATGTTTCTGTTGCCATAGCAACCACAATTTTTTTCAGATGTTCATACTCTCCTAATTGGTACCTACCTACATACCAAGTTTCATAAACCTAGCTTGGAATTTGTTTGAGTTATGTCAGGATCCAGATTTTTTGACGGACAAACAGACTGACTGACAGACGGCAAACCTATAGTCCCCTCCGGTTGAAAACTGGTAGGGGGGTAAAAACCATGATGGTTTATGATGTCCTATATACTTTAAATCATTTATATTTAAAGACATAAAACTTTGTGAGATTCGAAACATTTCAGTTAATAAATCCAAGAAGTTCCTGCCCAACAAATACACATAATTTTAGGTTACAAATGTATTTAGCACACATTACATCACTTCATAACATCAGCTGTATGTGAACAACAAAAGGTAAGGTCTGACTCAAACAAATCTATCAACTTTTTAAACTTTTTTATCAACTGTCACACAAAAATATGATATCAGAAAGTGTAATACAGTGTATAATACACAACCCTTGTTGTAATTCAATAATTTCATCATGGAATACAGATTTAAATACACAACAAAGAAGCAGCTCAATCATGGGCATGTATCATGTATTGCCTAAAATTTGCCTTGTTAACTCTTTACTCCATGAAGATGTGCTTTAATATATCTACCATGCTCCATACAGTAAGCAGCTTATATTTCATGTTGTCACATTTTGATGCATATTATGAATTTCCATACAAATTCCCAAACCAATGTCTGTCACATATTTTTGCAAAATAACAAGCTTGGAGATGGTGAACACAATATCATTATAACATATTACAGGTTAATAGATTAGGGGTTCTATGGACTCAAGAGTCAACATCAATCTTGATTTTGATACAAAGTACACAAATATACAGTCTCTTTTCATTAACAAAATAACAACCGTACAACTTCAGCTGCAATGTATGAAATGCATGCATCAAACTTGTGATGATTATGCCAAATGATAGCACTACAATAAATGAAAGCACTAAAATACAACGTGTAATTTAAAATTGGAAGATCAGGGAGAAGCAGGGCTGAGGTAAATAGAGAGCTAGATATAGCGATGTAGGTCGGTTATAAGACATGACCATAGAAAGGTACATGAACAATGAATGACACATCTAGATGATCTCACAGATATATGTACTGTAATCTCAAGAGAATGAATGACATTCTAGTAGCAGGATAATGCTGGATTTCCTAGCATGATCACAAGAAAAAGTGGGTCATGTTAGCCCAATTCACTCACCGCATGACACACCCACTGACATTCACGATCTCAGAGACCACATCCACTGGAAGTCATGATCTCTGAGACCACACCCACTGGCAGTCATGATCTCTGAGACCACACCCACTAACAGTCATGATCTCTGAGACCACACCCACTAACAGTCATAATCTCTGAGACCACACCCACTAACAGTCATAATCTCTGAGACCACACCCACTAACAGTCATAATGTCAGAGACGACACTCACTAACAGTCATAATGTCAGAGACGACACCCACTAACAGTCATAATGTCAGAGACGACACCCACTAACAGTCATGATCTCTGAGACCACACCCACTAACAGTCATGATCTCTGAGACCACACCCACTAACAGTCATGATCTCTGAGACCACACCCACTAACAGTCATAATGTCAGAGACCACACCCACTAACAGTCATGATCTCTGAGACCACACCCACTAACAGTCATGATCTCTGAGACCACACCCACTAACAGTCATGATCTCTGAGACCACACCCACTAACAGTCATGATCTCAGAGACCACACCCACTAACAGTCATGATCTCTGAGACCACACCCACTAACAGTCATAATGTCAGAGAGACGACACTCACTAACAGTCATAATGTCAGAGAGACCACACCCACTAACAGTCATGATCTCTGAGACCACACTCACTAACAGTCATGATCTCTGAGACCACACCCACTAACAGTCATGATCTCTGAGACCACACCCACTAACAGTCATGATCTCTGAGACCACACCCACTAACAGTCATGATCTCTGAGACCACACCCACTAACAGTCATAATGTCAGAGAGACGACACTCACAGGGTGATCACAACGGGCAAAATAATACCTTCAGACATAGTTTGTAAATTCCAGATGATTATTACCACATTGGGCAAACAGAAGAACTAAAGATCTAAGTTAGTTTAATGAGCTCACTAAACATGAACTCGGCAGATAGCTAATTGCATGTACCTAACAAGTACAAATTGTATACAAATACATATAATGTGAACTAAAATAAGACTAGAAACTGGCAAGCTAAGCCAATGAAGCGTTGACACAAGCAGGTACTTAGGGACCCATCATTCCAGATGAAAAACAGGTCCCGGCTAATTGCAATTAGCAACATGTGACAATGTCATAAATATTTAATCGTTGTAAGTAGCGGCCTTATGCTCCCTTCTTTGGGTAGTGTAATAAGCAAACATTTTATGTTAGCAAATGTTAACAAGAAGGGAGCCCGTATCCCTTAAGCACCCACTTAACTATACAGACAACTTGGCTGAACAAGTTCAGTTCTGTCAGTCTAACCCAAATTATGAATAAATATTACCAATATAAACAGTTAATTTTACAATAATGCATTGAAACATAGACAATATTTTGTTCACAATGTTTTTTCTGAAGAGTTTTTGGCCTGAACATGACCTAGATTTCATTTCATTGATTATTTTAGCCAAGTTTCTTGGTGTTCTGATTATATTGTTGTCAAATTTTTGTGGAAAAAAATGAATGGAGTAGGACATGCCTTGACTAGGATTCAAAAACAGATGACCGGCTTACAAACCCGCCACACTAAACTAAACACTGGGAAAGGGCTTTGGCTATTTTTATGACACTAGATATAGACTGAACACAGTTACTCATCATGACTACATGGTGCTTAGGTGAACTAAAATTGGTAAAATCAGAAAATTGAATTTTCTATGTAATTAAAATTTGACACAACATTAAGTCATAATACTTACATCATTTTACCAGACTTCTGGATAACACATTGACAACATAAAAGTACAAAATATAACAACAACAACAACAACTACAATATATCAATAAATCCATTAAGGTGACACACCACTAAAATATGATTTCTTTGTATGCCAGAAAAAATAACTTCCTTACTTCATATGAATTGGAAATGATATCCTTACTGGCGAAAATTATTTCAAGATAGGTATATTTTTAGAGACCTGCAGACCTACATTTTTGGCCACATTTCATGATCAGAAGCTGAAAATAGATTGGCAAAATTCATTCAATAATTTCAAAATTCAAATTAAAGAATCTGTTTTGAATGCAAGCTGTAATTTAGGTGAAGTAATACATACATCAGAAGGAACGTTAATGATATGTCACTGAAAAGAATAACATGATAACATGAAATACTGATAAAATATACACTCAAATAAGGCTTGGTAAAATCTACTACAGTACTGTGAATATTTACCTTAAATGTATGCATACCCCCCATGACCCCACTCCTAATCATCAAACATGCTCACCTGAGACCCAAAAATGGAACGTCTAGAGTATGCCTAATACTGATCAATCTAGCAAAGATTGGCAAAGCTTTCCCTATATATCTCAAAAGAAAACATGTAACATTCAAGGCATCAATTGATTTTTTTTTAGCTCTAATGACCCTCTTTATACAGCTGACTGAAACCATTTATACAAATTTAATCAAAATCCATCCAGTGTTTTACCAATGGGTGTTGACAGATAATGTACACCTCACTACAGACATCCAACGATCCTAATAGAGCTCCAGAGAGCAGTGTGTTTAAGCGAGCTACTAAAATATCCTCCAAATAGAAGAACATTCTTATCCCCGATGATCTTGTTAAAAAGTATTTAAAGACCATGGAGACACGACAAAATATTTCTTAACTTTTGTACAATTTGCTTAAATTTTGACAAACACGTGGGTACCGGGGTAATGAGCAATATCATCCTTTGTAAATTTAAGATGATTTTTTCGTTTTATAATACACATCACTTAATGTATTATATTTCTGATTTGTTGTTATGGCAACAATATGTTCAATAGGGCATAACAATATGTTCAATAAAAGTAAACATAAATAAAAAATCGCTAAAGAAAACATTTATGGCTTAATAAAAGTTACAATGAATTGTAACTGTGTAAAGTAGCACTCAAGGCAATAGATCTTCAACACTAACTTCATTAAATATTATGCAGACTATACATCTGCCCTGCGTTCAACGAAGAATTATGTGACGCACGTTTCGTTTCGTACCTGGTGCATAACAGGTACGAAACATGCGTCACGTGATTCATTGTTGAACGCAGGGCAGTCATGACCATCTTAACAAATAGGAAATTAAGTGTCATCCAGTCTTCCGGAAAATTCTCCACCACACGCTTCACGGTACGCTCGCACTATCTCATCATCCTGTTTCAGGTATGTCGGGATTTTGCAGAACGGTTTCGGATCCAGATCAACAATACTGACAGAGAATCTGAATGTTTGGCCACAGATATCTTTTAAATGTTGTCCCACAGTATCTTCATTAACACTGTAAATGTACAATAGTGTGTTCAATATTCACATTTCTCAAGTACAGGTTTTGTCAAATATGTTTACAGTGTAATAAAGAAGGGTATGTAAATTTCGAGAATAAAACTTTAGTTCAGTTTGGACAGAACTCTGGTTTTCTGTTTTCTTAGATAACACCGTACCATATACTCTAAAATCATTGATATTCATGGGAGATTTAATTTTGTGGATTTCGTTGATGACCTCAACCACGAAATTAAATTCCCAATGAATAATTATACCAATAAATATTTCAAGTTTACAATGGCTGCCATACTTGCTTTCAAGTTCAGTTTTTGGGGGTTACTTGCATATATCAACATGTCATGGAACAAACATTATATCAGTTTGAGAGTATTGAAATCCAAAATCTTTGAAATTACATCCCAACGAAATGGTCTTTTTCACCAAATTCACGAAATTTTGTCACATTGAAATTAAATGATTTTACAGTATTGAGATTTTGATAATTTTGATTTACAAATAAGCTTCAGTAGCATAAATAACACAATCTAGGATTAAACAGAATTGTGTTTGTCATATCCTCTCTCCAAACCCCAACCTGCACAGCTGTTTTATACAGTACAAGTCATAATAAAGTGCCTTCCTCAGGAAAGAAATCTTTAAACTAACATTTTTTCCAGTCTTCCTCCATAAAATCAGTTCCCCTTGTTACCAAAATACCACTCTTCCCAAAAGAGTCCAGGGGTGATATTCAATATTGATTTTACTTGACTTAAGGATAAGGACAACCAATCAGATCACACCATATCAAACTCTTGGTCAGTAACAAGCGATATGATTTGCTATCATTATTCTCCAATTAAGTAAGATCAATATTGAATAACACCACTTAAGGATAAGGACAACCAATCAGATCACACCATATTAAACTCTTGGTCAGTAACAGGCAATATGATTGGCTATCCTTATTCTCCAATTAAATAAGATCAATATTGAAAGCCACCCCGGGTCAAGGGCCCTATCACTAGAGTTGGAAGAAAGCCCTGTAAATTGACTGTTACATGTCTACAAACTATTAGCACTCATTACAATAGGTATGCATTAAATCATTAAAGTTACATTCCAACATTTGTGATTTATCCATCAAAATTTTAACCTGAAACATCTTAGAATGTAATAATTTATGTAACATACATTTCACAGAAACTGACAAACTCCTATAAATGAGGAATGAAATGACCAACAATATTAAACCTGTATTTTTATGATTCACTAGAATGAATCTATATACTAACTTGTCAGGTACTTTCTGTAAAGCTACCATGATGGAACAATCTTGTACAGTCTTTGATATAAGAAACCTTTTCATCTGAAATAATACATACAACTTTTATTATCTCTTATTACCAGTTCTTGTTTCATTCAGGTTTCATACATGCCATGTTTCGCAGACCCCTTTGCGTGAGATTGGTGATGGAAATGCAGGAGATTTTATTAAAATGCAGGAGATTTTCCTTGCTGAAACTTTAGACTTAAAAGTATTTAAGTTTATATGCTGTTTTCACTGATCTTAATTTGATGACAATACCATGCATGCTTCATGTAGCAATTTAAACTAATATTTGTCATCATTTTCATAATGTAAACAAAAATGTCAGATTCTAGTTTGTCCATGAAATGCGTGAGATTTGATAAATTGGCCTCTGATCATGCAGGAGTAGAGTCTCAAATGCAGGAGACTCATGCATGATGCAGGAGATCTTGCATGTATGAGGTTTACAACATTTTTCCGTCAGACACACTTATTTCCTGTCTATTTAACTTGTATCCAATGAATTCTTAATCAACCAATACTAAATATCTTTAGCAACTGATACTATCAACATAATTATGCATGGTAGTAATCCCTATTCAACATAACTCAGTCCATCAGAGGGATATACAGTTTTTCAGATCCGAAACAGGAATATGACAACTTGTCAAATCTCTAAACGGAACTGAGAAGTATTTGAATTACTCCCTTGTTGTTGAGGAAACCTCATAGCAAGTCTCATGAAGAAATTATCTTGCTCCATGGGGCCCTAAACCACCTGACCTAGTCAAGCTTAATATCAATCAACTATTCTCCATGAATAACATGAGGGACCATGACGGGCCCTGGAATACTCTTATCAGGATAATGGCCATATGTAAGCAAATTGTGGATAACTTGAAACAATCCTTGTAGGGAACCTGAAGTTTTTTGTTTTAAGTTCTTGGAACATAATAAACAAGTACTAATTAAGAATTGCAAGCAATACAGAAGTCCCCTACCGGTTTGAAGCCATTTTCAATGTTTCTATTGCCATAGCAACCACAATTTTTGTCAGAATCAAAATATTTTTAGACGTGCATAATCCCCTTATTGCCCCCTATCCACATACCAAGTTCCATAAACCTAGCTTGGAAACTGTTTGAGTTATGTCAGGATCAAGATTTTTTGACGGATGAACTGACTGACTGACAGACAGACTGACTGAAGGACAGAGGGCAAACCAATAGTCCCCTCCTGTCAAAAACTGGTAGGGGACTAATTATTACATACAAGTAAATGCACCCGGTAATCATTCATGAGAAGTGAACAAAATCAGCAACCCTACCTTGTTAACCATACATGGTATTGAATCTTCTATAATCATATCCTCGTCATCGTCGTCATCATCATCCTCATCATCATCGTGACTGTGTTCTGTACAAACATGTGACCATCCATCTACAGTATATGGTCCGTCCATGCATAACTCATGTCTGAAGTAATAACACAGGCTGTTGTTTTACCGAATCTTAATATGTTTCAACCAATAATAAACAGCTTCACTAGACTATGAGAAATGTGTCACAAGGGTCAGAACTTGTCTGTTCTTTTGATACACATAGCAACATGTGATTCTTTATGTACTTGAAACAAACCTGGTCAACATCAGTTTTTTATTTCTGTGTGTGTGTCAGCCAGGGAAAGTAGCACTCAACAGAAACACTGGAACAGGAAAGGCAACGAAAAATGAACAGTGTACAGTGATTTGTTTTGCTTCTTTGGGAAAGGGTCCGTTCAGATTGGGAATTTTCGTGCCGTGACAACTTGAAATTGGGAATTTTCAAGAAGCAGAAAAGCCAAACAAGAGGGCCCAAAGGGCCCTAGGTCGGTCACCTGTCGAACTTGACCTGGATTTTGTTGAGAAGATCATTGTGACCAAGTTTTATACAGATTAGGCCAATATTGTGACCTCTAGTGATTACACAAGGTTTTTCTATGATTTGACCTTATGACCTAGTTTTTGACCCCAGATAAACCAATATCGATCTTGACCTAGATTTTGTTGAGATCATCATTGTGACCAAGTTTCGTAAAGATCAGGCCAAATATGTGACCTCTAGTGACTACACAAGGTTTTTCTATTATTTGACCTTGTGACCTAGTTTTTGACCCCGGATGACCCAATATCGAACTTGACCTAGATTTTGTTGAGTTGATCATTGTGACCAAGTTTCGTAAAGATTATGCTAAAACTGTGACCTCTAGTGACTACACAAGGTTTTTCTATGATTTGACCTTGTGACCTAGTTTTTGACCCCAGATGACCCATTATCGAACTTGACCTAGATTTTATTGGGATGATCATTATGACAGAGTTTCATTAAGATTAGACCAAAATTGTGACCTCTATTGACAACACAAGATTTTTCTATGATTTGACCTTGTGACCTAGTTTTTGACCCCAGATGACCCATTATCGAACTTGACCTAGATTTTATTGGGATGATCATTGTGACAGAGTTTCATAAAGATTAGACCAAAATTGTGACCTCTATTGACAACACAAGGTTTTTCTATGATTTGACCTTGTGACCTAGTTTTTTACCTCGGATGACCCAATATCGAACTTGACCTAGATTTTGTTAGGATGATTATTGTGACCAAGATTCATAAAGATAAGGTCAAAATTGTGATCTCTAGTGTGTTCACAAGCTTTTTCAATGATTTGGCCTTGTGACCTAGTTTTTGACCCCAGATGACCCAATATCGAACTTGATCTAGATTTTATAGAGATGATCATTATGATTAAGTTTCATAAAGATTAGGCTCAAATTGCGACCTCTAGTGTGTTCACAAGCTTTTTCAATGATTTGGCCTCGTGACCTAGTTTTTAACCCCAGATGACCCAATATCGAACTTGACCTAGATTTTATAGAGATGATCATTGTGATCAAGTTTCATAAAGATAAGGCTCAAATTGTGACCTCTAATGTGTTCACAAGGTTTTCCTTTGATTTGGCCTAGTGACCTAGTTTTTGACCCCAGATGACCCAATATCGAACTTGACCTAGATTGTATGAAGATGATCATTGTGATCAAGTTTCATATTGATCAGGCTAAATTTGTGACCTATAGTGTGTTCACAAGCAATTGTGAACGGACGGACAGACGGACGACGGACGAAGAGCGATCACAAAAGCTCACCTTGTCACTTTGTGACAGGTGAGCTAATAAAACAGAACAAGTCATTAAGAATTGAAAGCAAGCAATACAGAAGTCCCCTACCGTTTTAAAGCCATTTTCAATGTTTCTGTTGCCATAGCAACCATAATTTTGTTGGAATCAAAATATTTTTGGAAGTGCATTATCCCCTTCTTGCCCCCTATCCACATACAAAGTTTCATAAACCTAGCTTGAAAACTGCTTGTGTTATGTCAGGATTCGGATTTTTTGACGGACAGACTGATGGACGGACTGACGGAGGGCAAACCTATAGTCCCCTCCGGTCAAAAACCGGTAGGGGACTAAAAAGAGATTACATGTGACTGTTTATTGGTTTCTGTAAACTTGACTTCTTGTCAAAAATTCTCATAACTTTGTCATTTTATGTCCGATTTTTTAATTTTTAATTAAATGTTCATTTGGAATTTCTTCCTTCAAATTTGGGAAGGTACTGTTCACAGGTAGCAATACTAGCAAACCAAGGAGGAAAAAAATCACTGGTGTACAAATTCCAACTATGCATGAGAGTAGTCAAAATGACAAATAATGAAATATGATAACTTTTGATTGTTTTAAATCAACCTCAACCCCAGCAGCCAAAATGCAACCCCAACCTTTTCTTTCTTCCATGTGCATTAAAATATTTAACGCTAAATACTTTAATTCTATACATTAAACAGATGGTAAAATTCTCACCTGAGAGAAGCAGAATCTGATATATATTTGTTCAACTTCTCATACACTGGGGATATACCATCAATATCAAGGCTGTCCAATGTTTGAGTGGAAAAGATTCTTTCCAAGACACAACCAGTAGGTAAACTATCACAATCTTAAAGTATAGAAATAACAACAACTAGTTATAGTACAGAGAATTTGACACGACTCTTGACCTTCTATTTGCATAATTTAACAGCTAATATATTGTCTATATTTATAACCCCGGTTGAATGTTTTCAAAAGTGGGGAGTATCACGAAGACGCTCGAGGTATAATATCAACACAAATCTAAACGACCGATATTGCACGATTTGCTCCCAGAAATTTATATATTCAACGCAAGAACCTTGTAATATATTCATGCATAAAGGTTAGGATCATGTTAAATTCTTTGTACGAAACATATTGGCACCAAAACAGTGGTCTTACCAGGGCTGAATGCCCATTTCTGACAATAAATAGCAACTGAAGCATGTTTGAAGTACCTTTAACACACATCCCTAAACCAAAACTGATTAAATTATTTTCAATCGCTAAAATTCAGTTTATAAATAAATTTTTCATCAAATAAGTTTTATCATCAAATAAGTAATTTCTTTCTAGTGCAACAAAGTCTTAATTTCAGGATTGTTCCAAATTTGTAGGACCCTGGTATAAACGACTACAAAGTATTCAAGAAATAACAAACAGTCCAACACACTTTTGCTTGTCTTTATGTTGTCTTATTGTGTTTTAACTTTAGCACAGTTTTCACCAGTTCTCATTGAATTAAATTATCAATCAGTCCTAACTAGCATGCAACTATTTTGCAAGCAACTGTCACTTCTACACATGTGGGGAACATAATCGTAGCCAATAACACTGACGAACATAACCTGCATGATCCAGTAACAAAACCAGATCACTCGGGTGATAAGCGACAAGCTCAATCCATCCCTTCACAGTGTTAAGGTGGTGGGCATCAGTTATCTTACAACATATTTAGACGTTATCCTGTAAAATTACATATTTTCGTGGGTATTAAATTTCATGGATTTTGATAAAAATGCATTTTCGTGGGGTAGTAAATTCATTGATTACTAAACTTGGAAGGGCACACTCCTGTTCCGCATTTGGTAGATCAATTAAATCGTGGTGATTAGATTTCGTGGTAGAGTTCAAGAACGAAATCAACGAAAACTAAACATCCTCGAAAAATAATGATTTTACAGTAGTACTTACTATATTCGGATACATCAGGTCGGTATCGACTGTTCTGACAGTATTGCACTCTATGTGAGTTAGTGTGAGAGATTTCACATGGGAGGTAATCATTGTCTTCAGGAACAAACAACAAAGCTTCCAGCACAAGGTCCAGAAATATCTGAATCAACCTGTAACAGAACAATCTATATGTAATACCCTATCTCTTAAAACAACCGGGGCCTGTTTCATAGACATATCTTAGATTAGATTCACATTTTTCATAAGCCATTTTAAGCACACTAAGACGTACATTCGAGCAAAGTTCTGTGAACTAGAATTCTTATACGTAACTATTTTTACTTCTAAGTCAAAACCCAGGAATTTTATCAACATTTTCTTATGTCAAAAGCCAGAATTTTTTCAACATTTTCTGTGTCAAAACCCAGAATTTTATCAACATTTTCTATATCATATCAGACCTTAATTTGCATGCAAATAAACAAGCTGCCACACAGACAAGAAGGCTTTAGGAGCTCTACATATTCTTTGGATAGTCGAGCAAAAAATGAACCTTAATAAAGTTGTTGTTCTATGAAATTAATGACACAAATTGATGCCATTATAACCACAAGCTTTTAGTCTTCAGGTATTTTTGAAATACATTTCAAAAATTTAATTGTTTACTGGCATGAATACATTTAAACGTTTAATTCGTTTTAATTTGTTTTAATTGTTAACTGGCATGCAATCTTCAAATTAAAAATTATATTGGTGACGTCTTTCCAACTGATTAACATGCTGTCCTTGATCGACACTAATTAAATACACAGTGGATGGTCTTAAATTAAGTAATTAGGCTTGTTGACAAAAATGGAGAATAGTTAACAGAAACACGCTAGGTAGAATGAAATTTATATAATCAATGTTAGAAAATACAGTAAAACCTCATCTTACAACCGATATTGTTCATATCAAGGAAACACAAAATGAAAAAAAAAATGTTTAGGTTGCATCTGCCATCAGATTCTGTCACATATACTTTGTTTAATAAATTAACCATTATCCTTTCATCTTGGCTCATTATTATCAAAACTCTGTAACAGTGTACTTAAATATGAACAGTTTTCATATCTAGCAAGTTACGTAGTTATGTGACATCATTATGATAATGAACAGTGACAGTGAAATAAACTTTGTCACTCAATTTTGGAACAACCCTTGTATACATATAATTGAGTTTACACACTAATACATTACTTATACAGTACAATCTGTCCAGAGCGGCCCTCTGCAGAGCAACAACCTCTAAACAATGACCAATATTTGCAGCTCCCAAAGGGTGTTGCTATACAGAGGTTGTACTGTATATTTATATCCTGAAAGTAAATTAAAGCAGAACTTACTTGTGCTGTTTATGAACACCATTGGTACCATTATGACTAGAACCAAAAAATACGTCCAGTATTTCACTCAAATCTTCTTTATTCCAAGCTCCGTACATCTCCTCACCATCCTACAAATATAAACATCCAAACAGTTACCTCCCTTACTATAAATATATCCATCCAAAATAAGTATATCCATTCAAACTGAACCAATTACCTCCCTTTAGCTGTAAAATTATATTGAATTTGATTAATTATTGGAGCAGTTGTCTCCCTTTGACCAGTTATACGTACAACACTCTCATCACTGTTAAACATCACTATTCTATCATACTGGTATTACTCAGAAATTTCTTTTGATCAAGTTTCTTAAAATAAGTATTTTAGTTCATTAGTTCATTAGTACATTAGTACATTTGTACAATGCATATAGCATCTTAATACCAAATTAATACATTGTAGTACAAGATGATAATATATGAAAACAGGTCACTACTAGAGCTGGAACTCAGAAGAGCGAGCTGGAACTCAGAAGGGCTGTTTTGAATGCTCCTTAATATATAGAAATGGTAAATAAAAAATGTTTAATTTTTTGTTTATTGTGCAGGAAATATAAGGGCATGCTTTCCAACTCTCCCAGATTGTCCAGGAGACTCCCAGAATTGAGTGTAAAACTCGTGACCCCACGGATATATCACAAAAAGCCTGGCTCAGCATAAATCTGCTGACCCTGATCTCCCGAAACATTTCATATAGAAATCTCATCTCAAATTGAGATTTTGCTCAAATTGGAGTCAGAATTTGAGATCAAATTGAAGTTTCAGCTCTTTAAATTTGGCTGTGATCAACTATGAATAATGTTTTCTGTTTTGTGATGCGAATTTTGAGTCCATTCTTCCATGGAAATTATCTTGAAGGCATATGTCAATATTTGAGACGAGATTTATCTCAGATTGAGATGTTTCAGGAGATCAAGGCCTGTACTTAACAATTTTGTAAATGGGAAAACAATGACATGTCAACTTAGTGAACACAAAACAAACATACAAATGAACAAGCCCAATGGCAACCAATGACATATACACAACAATGTAAACAAATTACAAATTAATGGTCTTTGTTTTATATGCTTGCCTCTAGCAAATAAATGGTCTGGGAAAACAATGTTATAGCATACTGTAAATAGCATGACATAGATATAGATCAATGTACAGTGCATAGTATGGTAAAACTCCTTCACATTTAATGCATTATTTCAAAGGTAATATCCCACACAGGGTATATACATGAACACAATCATAGAGCTATTCATTCAGCCTTTTTTTATTCAGGGATTCTACTAACTTAAAGGCATAATGCCCAATCCTGAAAATATGTCAACAGTATGTTTCGGGTGCCATTAGAATTCAGCACACATGCAAACACCAAACCTCTGTTTCTTGTTAAAATTTGGCATATAAAAATTTCAAAAGACCATCGTAATACTCAGTCAATACTTGGTATTTTTTCATCAAATAACTTTTTTTCTGCTGAAAAGTTCATTCTTTCTAAAGCAGCAAATCCGAAATTCCAGATTAATCCGGAATTGTAGGACCCCTGATTATTATTTCTTCATAGGTAGAAATAATGACTGCAATTGTGAACATTGCTAGGCGATGGCACCACACAGTACCAGTTTGATTACCACTATGGTATAGGTGCAAAATATTCATTATCAATTAGACAACCACAATGGTATAGGTGCAAAATATTCATAATCAGTTTGAATACCAATATGGTATAGGTGCAAAATATTCATTATCAATTAGACAACCACAATGGTATAGGTGCAAAATATTCATAATCAGCTTGAATACCAATATGGTATAGGTGCAAAATATTCATTATCACTTGCAATATGAATCACCTTAGCAAGAAAATGGAAACTTTCACTTCAGCAACTTGTCAAAAACTGTGATTACCAGTGTGAAATTAAAATACCAGACAGCATCAGAGCTAATTATACTCAGGGGTTCCACTAGCTTCTGAATCTGAAGGGTCATTTTAATACTTTTGGTTAAATTTTACCATTTTATAGGCAAAATACCCATGATTTTAAGAAAAAATGACACTTCAGACAAAAATTTTGAGGGTCAAAATATGACTTTTTGGAAATTTCAAGGGTCAAAACCCCTAATTCTGACTCATATGGGACCCCTGATACTGCAACCTTTAATGTGTCAGATTTGTCTCTATAGAGCCCACGATGTAATGTAGAGTACAGCACCATTGATATTTGTTCTATGGTAGGCCGATTGATACAAGAGTGTCAAACTGTGAAGCCGACAATACCCAGCAACGTGACCAAATGTCAAATACAATCCACGTCAATACTAACACAGTGTAGCAATACCACATGACTTTTGACTACAGTTACAAGTAGAAATTTGTAAACATTGGAACACAAATATAGCCATAAGTATTTTATTTCTTCATCAATTTCTATAAAATATACGCCACACTAAGGGGAAAAGTATTATCTTTCCGTGAAATATAAGATGTTTTTCAGCAGCTTCACCGATTTTTCAATTACCCTGTGAAACCTACTAGTTCCACGGTTTCACAAGGTAATGGACAAAACGGCACAGCCGCTGTATAAGATTTTATATTTCATGGAAAGCAAATAATTGTCCCCTTAGCGTGGCGTATATTTCATAGAAATTGATGAAGAAATAAAATACTTATGGCTATTTTATTTTCCAATGTTTACACATTTCTTCTTGTAACTGTAGCCAAAAGTCACGTGGTATTGCTACACTGTAACATAAGTTACAGAAAGGATGAATTGACATGTAATAAATTGACTGCAACGTGCTGTATAGCTAACACTGTAAATATACACCAAGTGATGTGCCAAGAAAACGTGATTCAGTAACAATTCATATTCACAGCATACTGTTAGTGATAGCAACCAATAGTCACAGCTTGGTTCCGAGCAGAGTAATTATTCAGCATATTAAATTCTATACAACGGCAAATCATGACTACTGGATGTTGTTTTGCGCTAATATTCACAACATCATTGAACATGGCTTAGAAATGTTTGGTTAAAATTACTGGAGAGCCAAGATGGTCTAAGATTGCTCACCTGAGTAATATTTGCAAGTTGCAACAATAGATTATAAAATATTATTCGGCATAAATAAACATGTACTGACAGACCACTGCTATTAAGTTTCATCAAGACGGGTTAAACTTCAGTTTTTAAAGGTTTTTCTTCAGTTTGATATTGCGACCTTGTTCTTGATTTCTGATGACTCTAAATGTGCCTAGACCCTAAATGGCCTAGATTTTATATGAGGCCGCGATTAATAAACATAGGGTCAAAACCTTGACCTCTACATGTATAGTGTTTACAAGGGCTTTCTTTGTTTTGGCATTGTGACTTAGTTTTTTACTACAGATGACCCAGTATCTTAACTTGGCCTACACTTTACAGAGACAAACATTTTGACCTTAAAACTGAAACTATCAGAGTGTAAACAATTTTTTATGAATATTGGAAAGGCAACATACATTCAAGGCTCCAAACAGTTCACTGTGCACAGGTGAGCTAATCAGCTGATTACAAAACACCAATCCAATCAAAACAACATAGCAGGGGATAACATACAATATATAATAAACAGGCAGTACAGGTGTAAATAGTTTGTTTGTTTGCTCAAACACAAGAAGTGAAACAGTACAATTTGGAATGAAGTAGCTTGAATTTGGCAAGAGCGCCGATAGTTTGATGAGAGTGACGTATTTCCTCACTGTGAGTGACATAAAGTGCTATACAAACGTAAACCTGACATAAAGTGTGGTATAATATACATGTATGTACCTTAGATATAATATTTTATATGGACATGACATATACAGATATTGTTTGTAAGTAACAAGTTGAGAAAAATATGCAGCCGGATCTGGGCTCGATCCTGGGACCCTTATCTAACAAGACAAATGCTCTATCACTGAGCTAGCTGGCCGCCTACAAAAGTTTCTCGCCTATTAGTAATTAAATCCTATACAGTTTACTCCATGTATGTAATACATATCAAATACATATTAGGCAAGGCGGTAGAGTGGATAACGCTCTTGACTACAGGTCAATGGGTTTGTGATTCTATTTTAGGTTGGAGCACTTGCTCGTTTTTGAAATGCTTTTCAATGTTTTGGACCAAACTTACAATGAACTGACTGGTAACCCAGAGATAGTCTCATGTGTGTCAGAGCTGTACACCAGAAACCTTAACGAAACCAAGAGTCTCTTCTGAAAGTGGTAGGGTGTCTACCCATATTCCTTGTATTACACAATAGTCTCTTCCTTAGATTTCAGAGGTCATTCCTTGTATTACACAATAGTCTCTTCCTTAGATTTCAGAGGTCATTCCTGGTATTGCACAACAGTCTCTTCCTAAGATTTCAAAGGTCATATGCTAAACTGGCAGGGAAAATATCGGATCACCATGCACTTATGACTATCTCAGTCAAATGCAAACAAACAACACATACACTCAACATATGGTATGATATATATATGAGCCGTTCTCCAGGAAAACCGGGCTTCGTGATTAAAATATGAAAATCATGATAATATAGCAGTGGAAAGACAAGACTCTTTTGCACAGTTTCTGAAAATTTGAGCAAAATATAATAACAAATTACAAAGTTACAACCTTTTAAAATTAACCATTCCCCCTACTTAGTGACGTCGCAAACGTCATTTGAATGTTTTTTGACATTACGTTAACAAGAAGTTCATAAACCTAGGATTTAATGAGTTCTTGATGTAAACTTTTCAAAATTATATCACGTTTTAGAATTATATTCCTTTTTTACTAAAACGTATCTAAATCGTGAATTTTAGCTTTTAGAGAAACATAACTACTGTTTTCAACCACTAACCCCTCGTTTTTCTCAATATGGATACACATCAGAAATCGGTCACCATAGCAATGACAAAAGATATTTTAACATGATTCATGAGAAAAAAAAAATCTAAGACATAGTTCTATATTATCCAAGAACTTAAACTTTAATCAAAGAGCATGAGTTTTTTGTCTTTTCATAGGATTTTCTTAACCTTATTACATAAATACTAATACAATGTCACTAAGCCCAGTTTTCCTGGAGAACGGCTCATATATATATACCTGACATATACGCAGATTGTTCTGCGGAGTTTCTGCCAGTGAAAGGAGTGCCTGCTTCATTCTCTGACGGTTCCTGAAAATAGAATCCATAAATTTCTTATTAACAAGAGAAAAGTACATGATAAGCAGAAAATCCGCTTTTCTATATTTAATAAATGGTTGGAGACTAGGAGAAAATTGCTGCTGGCTTATTCATTACGTACTATACTTGTCCTAACCTTGAATAACGACATTAACCAACAACAAATGGAACTTGTCCTTGAATAACGACTTTGACTTTTATACCATTTGATGTTGTACATTATAACAAGCAACAAATGGAACACAGCTACATGTATAATAAAAACCTCCACTAGGCAAAAACAATACAATGCATCAAAACTTGATGTCTTTCTCGGCTGAAAAGGATAATATTACTTGCTCTCGTCACCTGTTTACTGGTATACAGCTGACTGGAAACATGACTGGAAGACAATTCCTCCCAAAGATCATTCCTGTGAAGTTTGGTCAACGCCAATTCAATTTGAACGGGTAGGTCTACCTTTGAATGATTCAAAGGGTACATTTACAAATGGACCTATCCATAGACATTATTGTAAGGACCCATAGACACCATAATGTTTCGAAATGTTGAATAAAATGTTGAGAAATAAGGGACAGCCAATTATCATACTAGATATCCAGGTGAGCTTAAAATGAGTAAGGACGTGTATAATCAAATAGTCTCTACATGTATTTGGCAACAGTACAAAGTATAATATACGGTAACTAATATTGCACCACAAAATGTAAACCTACAAGAAATTTCTAGATCTAAATATTGATGATAAAGCATTCAATACTAGATTTATATATAGAAATTATGGGTATCCAGAAAAACAATACAAGGAAAGTTCTAGATCTAATAATTGATGATCAAGCATTCAATACTATAAATAGAAATTATGGATATCCAAAAAGTTATGAATACACTACAGTAAATACCCCGAGATTAACAGGGGAATATATCAGCCAATGTTACCAACATGTTTTCTGTTACCAAAGTATAGCGAGTATCAACATGGGACATTACAATACTGGTTCCCAATGTGACATTAGAGTACTGGTTCCCAAAGGGACATCAAGATACTGGTTCCCAATGAGACGTTACTGTACTGGTTCCCAATGAGACATTACGGTACTGGTTCCTAATGGGACATTACGGTACTGGTTCCCAATGAGACATCATGGTACTGGTTCCCAATGGGATATTATGGTACTGGTTCCCAATGGAACATTACAGTACTGGTTCCCAATGGGAAATTACGGTACTGGTTTCCAATGGGAAATTACGGTACTGGTTTCCAATGGGACATTACGGCACAGTTGTTCATTGGGATATTATGATACAGGTGTCCAATGGAACATTACGATACAGTTAACAGTAAAAATGCCCACTTGCTAAGTTATTAAGTTAAGTTACCAAATTTCAAGGGCTTCTTTCAGCAGTTCAACCTTTCGGCCACCTTTGACATTTTAACTTCCCCTGGTCATTGGGCTACCTAAGGAAACTTGTGTTTGAGTCTCCCTGGGGAGACTATTTCTCTCCTTGTGATGTGCAGCCAATATCGAGGTAAGGCGCCCAGGAATATTGAACATGTACATATACCGCCCTCACAGGTACCAATTCACACCTTGGTCGAGTGGAGCATTGTGGGTTATTCTTGCTCAGAGAAATTATGCACCTCTCAATCCCTAAGTGCGGGCCCTACCTCTAGGTCACCGCTCCCCACTTGTCCCTCTTTCTCAAGGGAATACCATTAACTTTCTTTTCATATCCTGTTGAATATAAGATAATTTCCGTATCAAAATTTACGTTTGGATTTATAGTAATATATTTTAATCCACCTGTTTACTACAAAGCTGCATGATACTGCACATCTTTCTTAATATACTATCAGCTATATCCTTATATGTACAATGACCTCCTCGATAGCCTAGTGGTTGAGCGTTCGCTTCGAGTGCGGGAGGTCTCGGGTTCGATCCCTGGCCGCGTCATACCAAAGACGAAATTAAAATGGTACCAGAAACTCCCTTGCTAGACACTCAGCATAAAAGGGAAACTGGCTTCTCTTCTCTCATACCCTCGTGGCGATGGATAACATCAGGAATGAGGTGTCGAGAGTGATTTATATAAGTTGGAAAAACTTGTTTACAATCGACCTTAAATAAATTAGTATAAACTATATGTACAATGACGTAAATATATCCCTATATTATGTATTCGTATATTTTGTCACTGCGCCAGACCGCATTCAGAAAGTATTGAAAATGTAAGATTACCCTACAAAGAGGTATTAAAACAGGTATATTTATTAAACGCAGGTAGGAGTTAACGTAAATATAAAACTCGGTCAGACATTAAACTTGTGCTTATGTCATCACACGTGTAATCAGTTTATAAGGGCAAACACGATTCAAACATCAATTTCAAAGACACGTAATATTAAACAGTACAAAAAAGGTCTAGTTTATATCAATATACAGTAATGAAATAAGTTAGCATGGAAAAGCGCACTATTAGAAATTATGTTTATTTCTAGTGAACTAGAAAAACGACACTTGCTCTTGGTCAAACACTGGAGAGAAACAACATGTCACCAAGTACACACATACAAATCTTTACCTTTAAGGTAAACAACTTTTATTAAGATATTTATCTGACATATTTGACCAACTTTATTTGGCCAAGATAATGGGTCTCTGTACCAAACATGGCTCCAGGATATTTGCTTATACATCAAACATCATTGTAATCGGGTGCAAGTCAACCAGATAGAATATTGTACCAAACAGTTACTTGTAATACTAGTATGTTGCCAAAGGGTAATATCTGTAAGTTGAGCTCGCTTCTGTGAAAATCCACTCTAAAGACTGAATTAGGTCAAACTATTTTGAAATGCTTCAAAGATACTATAGGAGAGATCACCATATTCATATGCAAAATGCCCACCGGCAATCTATTGGATGAATGAACAATAAAAACCTGCCATTCACCAATAGCTAGCTGGTGGTACTAATCCCTTTGTTTACAAACATAATCTCTCCTATTGGATATAGGCATGTTTGATTGGGAAAGTTGATTCACCCAATCAAATTATGTTTGCCTTCCCTAGCTCTTCAAACATATTTCGTTTAGCAACGGAATTTATTCAACTGGGAAATTATTAAGTACAACACAGGTATCACTGTATTCTAAACACTTGTTCAACGGAAATGCCAAGTCGAATATGCCAACTGTGTGACGATAAGACAGTCCAGACAAGGCCTTTTATACTTACTTTTTAATCTAAATATGACCTTGACCTTTGAGTTACAGATCTGGGTCAAGCGTGTTATCTATACATTCACAGACAGATAATGAGGTAACTGGGATGACATCATTCTTGGGAAACCTTAAATTTCCAGACAGACGAAACGAAGGAAATCCCCCTATATAACCATATCTATCGTTTACAGGCCCCTCCATAACCAACAAGTTGAGTGACTGTTGCATTTTAAACAAGAATACTAGTATAGGCTGTGACCCTACCAGTTTCAGACAAGATGATTTTAGAAGTTTTCATTGCTTACAATTGATATTTAGCATCTGTGACACCTAGCTCTATAAGTAAATGTCTAGGTTATGCATATTGTTGTACTTTAAACTGTGGACTAATCCGATTAGAGGTACACTAAATAAGCACGTTGATTTTTACAGTTGTGATAGATACCCAGCATGAAAGCATGCCTCCCCTTTTCAGAAGATAACTATAGTCCAGTCAGGATAAAAATCCAGTGACGCAGCGGTAGAGTCCACTATAACGGTGTAAAACAAATTATAAAGGCTTATGCTGTACAAACAACTATAATTTCAATGATAAACTAACATACTAAACTTCGCTCTACCTGTTTAGACAATGGTTGTGATTTTTTGCGTACACATAAACTGCAACGTCACTGTCACAATATCCTAACTGGACTATAGGTGTTTGGATTACCAAAGTTAGAAATAAACCTATAGGCTATAGTAGTAAACATTTAACCGGAGGAAAAGACCCCTAGACAAGAGGATTTCAAAAAAAAATTCTACAATTGATGTTTAGCTTCTGCGACCCCTTAGCTCTTGCAGCAAACATTTAATTGGAACAACATTGAAAGAGGAAAGAAACCACAAAAGACCTCCTCACAAACAACCTCCTCTCAAGCAGACAAACAATCGGCCTATTGATAAAACATGCCTGGGTGTAACATGGATAACTTGTTTACCACAAATATCCTTCAGTGCATAATACTTATATAAGTACGTCACCACAAACTGCAAGTTCGTGTACTGTATCAATAACATCTGAATTATTCAACATACTATTGAAAAGCTTGGCAAGCATACACAAAGAAAAAACTTCAACCTACACAAATATTACTATAGTACATTTATCCCAAGATGTGATTATTCATCCAGATAAGATGATTTATTTTCCTGTTATAGCAAATATATATCACACAGCGGGCTCCCTGGATTGTTATGTTCCCTAATATAGAACAAGAACAGAACAGATATAATATAGAAACTAGTTTTCTTCAATGATCGATGTATGAATTTGATAAAATCTTAATCACTGTACTTTTACTTCAGGACAATATCTCCATTGTTTACATGTAACATATGAATTCGCAAAACCATAAAGATACCATACTGATGTTTAAAACCTATACTATATTGACAAACAAATCTCATACCATATTGACAAACAAAAACCATACCATATTGACAAACAAAACCCATACCATATTGACAAACAAAACCAATACCATACTGTTTAACAAGTTTTCGCCTATAGTGGGATTCGACCCTATACTGTATGTGGCACCATCGGCAAGCAATAAGAGGTACAAATGCATTAGATCACTTATCTAAAACCCATACCATAATGATCAACAAAACCAACAACATATCGATTAACAAAACTCATACGCCATAACATACTGATAAATAAAACCTATAGCCCAACTGAACCCATATCAATCAACTGTACCCATATAATTTTTGTCAGCAGCCGATACACAATAAAGCATGGGTTCAAGGATAGGCCAGATCCTTGTACCGTATGTTGTTTACTGTAAATATTATTGGACTTCATTTTGACCTCCTATACAAGCGTACTATAGCCGGCAGTCAAAAATGGATAAAACGTTGACTTTGATGCCATGTACTGTAATAGCAAAGTATATAACACAAACTTTTAGTTTATCACAAATGACAGGTTTGAAGGATATATGATGTTTGTTTGTTTGTTTGTTTGTTTGTTTGTTTGTTTGTAAATTCTGTCAAAAACATTGCAGTATGATGGTACAGTATACAAGGGATGTAAGGAATAGGTACAAAAATCTAGAACACAAATTCGTAAATAACCTAATTAACTGCTGATTTTTGTTAAATATTGAAATGACAGCACGCCTTTCTGACCGCATAATGTTTATCAAGCATTCAGAAACAATAAATATAACAAGTCATTAAGAATTGCAAGCAATACAGAAGGCCTCAACCAGTTTGAAACCATTTTCAATGTTTCTGTAGCCATAGTAACAATTATTGTCAGAATCAAAATATTTTTAGACATGCATAATCCCCTTATTGCCACCTATCCACATACCAAGTTTCATAAACCTAGCTTAGAAACTGTTTCAGTTATGTCAGGATCCAGATTTTTGACGGACAAACGTTCTAACGAAACAGTATTTATGTGGCTACAAAACGGAATGATGGGTTAGTTATGTGTCTAATTTCAGCCACATAAAAGAAAATTTTAGCCTCGTAAAAGAAAATTCTACTTTCGTTTTGACTATTTTCAACTGGTTTGTCCATAAAAAGCAGCCACCTAAGTACCCGTTTGTGGGCGCGAACTGACGGACGGAGGGCAAACCTATAGTCCCCTCCGGTCAAAACCGGTAGAGGACTAAAATATTTTTGTGTAGGTTTTTGTATTGCAATATATATAATCATTACACAAGAGTTATACAGTGCTATAACTTGCAACATAAAAAGAAACCCATAAAACTGCCAATATTGTTGTTATGGATAAAAACCAAGGACAATGAAGTTTATGCAGGAAAACCTTCAAATATGCAAAACAACATTATACAGTTTGCCTGCTAGAATGAAGAAAATCACAGGTTAGTCTTTTGTTTGCAACACTCGAGTACAACAACAAAGAAACTACCGGTATTTCATATTCGAGCAGGCTAACTAATGAACAGTCCTATTAAATGTCAGCTATAAATAGCGGATTTATGTTAATGTCAGCAAAACAGATTTCCTTTAACAAGTGACAGCCGACACACAACCGACACACACGTCCGACACACAAAGCTTAAGTTAAATAAGGCCTGAACTTGTGTTTGATAAATGACTTTCATTGTCCAAAACTCACCACAAAAGCACCTATCAAATTTCTAATAACACTGTATACAGTTGTTTCAAACAATATAGCTCACGTTTCCTAAAATCAGGTTTTAGCCGGGACTTGGATATCCTAGATATCCTGTTGGTACGACCAATATCTTCTCAAGTTCAATAACAACAGTAATCATAGCAGCATTAATGAATTCATGGCTCACCTACTCCACCCATCTGTTACCTGCTTATTAGCATACAGCTGTATCTAACTGTAAATACAGGTTTCCCACCATGTCTTCTAGGGGGGAACAAGGGGGTAAACAGTAAATCTCATTAAATGAGAAGCTGTGAATAATGTTCAGAGAAGTTCATACAAGTGCCATTTAAGTGCCAAGGATCAAAGCATGATTTTATTATCCTGCGGCCTCAAGGCCATGGACATTATTGGATGCATTTAGCAATTTGGCTACGGAGGAGCACGTGACCACGTTTCAATGCCTAATTGGCTAATGCGTCAGTCTAGCTTACGATTCAAATTAAAGGAAGGATTTTGTAAGAATGTTGTGAACAAGAATAATAATCCAGAGTCATGTGATCAATATGGCTTTTATGAATGAACGGTGTTATCGTCTGCTTGGACTGTTACGTAAACTGGTCTCGCTTATTCGGAACCACTCTAGGGGGTCTGCTTCATTACAATTAATATAGTGTCTTAGACCACTGTAAATAAACTGTTACATACACGCTGATTAGGCAAGATTAACTGGTAATTAAGTCAATATTAATACTGGTCGGTAAATTATCTGGCCACAGAAAACTATTTGACTTGTAAACCTATGGAAGTAGATGAAGCATCCAAACAGATGTTGATCATGACCAGTCCTGGCAGTGCAGCATTAGATGTACACTATCAGAGCATGCGTCTATGTATGACCATATTGAGAAGGGAATGCAAGTCACTTTGTTAAGATAATTCATGCTCCTCTGTCATATTCCTTATCTGAAATGCCCAACCCCCACCATTCTACATGATTGCCTGTTGTTTGATTCTGTTTGAGGGCATATAACCTGGACCACTGTGTACCCCAATCCCACTGCAGACCCTAAGATAAAATCCTCCTACACAAAGAAACAGTTGTCATTAAAACCTGCTCAAGCATACAACTGTAATGAAAGGGCACTTAAAATTCCTGTACAACAGCTCAGATTTCACCTTTGTGTATTGGATAGGGGACCGGCAAGGGGCACACACACATTGAAACAGGTTCTTTAATCAGTAAATTTATCATATTGCTACATGAAGCAGTGACACCGCAATCTACACAAATTACCTCAGTGACGGCAGTCATCTATAACACCATTTATGTTTTAAATAAATGTAACAATTTTGTTTATAACTGGGTAATATTACAGCCTCACTTAATGTAAACAAAACAACTCAAAGGGGCCTGAATTGTCTCCCTTGGACCCCTTTAATCAATATCAGAATATATTTGTCTGGCTATTTTTTATATGCATTTGCGCTCATTTCAGTGTAATAGCGTAATACAAAAGTTACACGCTCAAAGAAATGTGTATTTTATTCTATAATAATTGTATGGAAAACAAGAATCAAAGCTTCCATAACTTTGATCACAATATTTGTATAAATCATTATGTTTACGACCACAAACATGTACTTATAATGACCCACAAAGACCTGGCAATCACCTATTCAAACAAATTCATTTGGAGTTATTAGTATTATTGATTGACCGGATCCTAGTCTTTTGGAGGTATTAGTATTATTGACTGACCTTTAGTATATACCGGTATATATAATTAGTCATTTCAGTAAAAATAAATTTCTACATTGCATGTAACTACCCAGACTAAAGTACAAATACACCCACTTAAAACAGTCAAAATGTGTAGCCAAATGGTACCATAAATAAGCCAGCAGAACAAAACATATTTGGCACACGTACAGCATTAAGTCAATTAACCATTTACTGAATGAATTCCAACCAGAAGACAATATGGTTAATTTAATTTGTGAATGGCACAGTGATTTCAGTACTTGAACAACGGAACAAAGAAGTACCATAAGGAACCTACTGGAAGCACCATCTGAAATAATTGTCGATATTTGGCAGAAGTTCATGAACTAAATAACATATCTGGGGTCCACTACGTAAGAAAATAGCGCAACGAAATAGTGAAAAGGTCTACTTTAGAATGGCAATGCAGTGATCAGGAAACTTGATCAGAAAACTAGCAGAAGTTCCTGTGCTTTCTCATAGACTGTAGCATAACTTGATCAGGAAACTAGCAAAAGTTCCTGTGACTTCTCATAGACTGTAGCATAACTTGATCAGGAAACTAGCAAAAGTTCCTGTGCTTTCTCATAGACTGTAGCATTTCACTTTGCTACCAAATGCTTTGTTTATAAATGGAACAGACCGATTGTTCAACACCATACTTGATAGTGCAACAGGATGATTCTGTCTATAAGCGCTCTCAGCAAAGCTTATAAATATACAGATTTGTTCTGCCATGAAGCATATTTTTATAGCATCATACCATTTTGATTTGTTACCAGTCAAGCTCTTTGTTTTTGCAACTGCTCTGCTTCTAACTCCAAACCAACAAAATAAAGCAACTTTATCGAAGGGTTCGTTGCCTTAGCAAAGCACTATGGAGCACCTTTATTCAGATACCTCCCGTTCAAATGAATATAGAAGGCATGGATTCCCTCCCGTGGAAAGCACTATGTAGCGCTGGCCTCCTTCAGGACCCTAGATGGTTATATGAGTACATACGGTACTGGGTTATAGTGTATTCAGTATGGTGTTATCCTACACTGATTATTGTCCCATTGTCTTAATGTGTGTACTGCATGCACCCCCTACAAGTAATCTAGATAATTCAATATAGACCCCCCCTATCTCCAAATCATGCTGATACAATCTTTAATTTGACACAGAGTACAATGATGTCCTTGTTGCCTAGCTCTATCTCATCCATCTGCAGTGTAGCAATACCATGTATCTTTCGGCTACAGGTCCGAGACGAAATTTTTCAACATTGGAAAACTGCTGAAAAAGAACCTGTATTTCATGGAAGGAAATAATTTTTCCCATAGTGTGGCATATATTTCATACAAATTGATGATAAAATACTTATGGCTATTTTTGTTTTCCAATGTTGACAAATTTTGTCTAAGACCTGTAGCCAAAAGTCACGTAGTATTGCTACACTGATCTGTGGGTCTCCTGATTGTAACTTGTCTACTCAGCACTAACCTTTCCAGCCTCTCCTACAGCATTATCATGTTTCTATAAGGTAAACTACAACGTGATATGTGCATAAAAGCTGACATTTTCCAGACATATTACATATACATGATTTAGTTAGGTAACTTGATAACTAATTAATACCTATTGTACTATTATAACAGGTTGCCCAGGATTTGTGAAATGTTGGGTAATTAATTTGCTATAACCCAAACAGGGAGAAAATAATCAATTACTGGTACCCTGCATTATTGCGTGAATTCTGCGTTATTGCGTGAATTCTGCATTATTGCGTGAATTCTGGGTATAAAATTGACCATAATTATGTGTTTACTTTGGTTAATTAATTGTTAAGCCTATTACCTATGTTACAATCGTTGACAAGTCCGCTTTGTACTTTGTAAATATCATATTATCCTGGGCCGACAATAACAGCCGAAAAGTCTGACAAACAAATACAATCTAGGTCAAGTATACAAAGCCAGCTACATTGGATGGTGATTAAGGTATTTACAAAGAGCCATTGATAAGGAGCAGTTTGCACTATGTACAACAAAGGTTCTCCAGTTTTGGCAAGTAATTTATACCATTTATAGCACCAGTATGACAATCTATCTCCACAATACATGACTAGCTGACACCCACTTTAGACACAAATTGCCACTGACAAAATTACACAATTCTAAATAGGTCCAAAACGAGACACAATTTAAGAAAGCAATTTACATAATTAACATAATTACATGTTACGGCTTCATTATCTTGGACAATTGGTTCAACTAAAGTACATTTAAATAACCATTAATTGGACTTTTCTATTTTGATAATTTCCCTCTGGTAAATGAAGACTTTTGTCAAGACACAACAATTTTTCAGTTAATTCAGGGGTGTCAACAGGGCCAAATTCAAAATCAGGATAATCATGTGCAGCCTTCTATTTTTGCAAAACCAGAGGCCTTTAATGACATTGTTGCCATAATTAACTCAGTTTATATTAAACAAAATTCTTCAGAGCAGATTAAATTTACCATTACTTTGCCATTTCTTGAGATATTTCCATCAAATAACTTTTATTTTGGTCAGAAGCCATTGCTCTATCAGGAATGATAAATCCGGAATTCAGGAAAATTGACACTCCTGAGTTATATACAGTCATTCATCAAACCAGTTTTTCAGGACTGCATTCTAACCAGTACTACCTAACCCGTCCTTAAGCAACTTCTCCAAATGTGGAAGCAATTTGATATCGTTGTCATTTAATTTTCTTGGACAGGTATAACCTGTCACAACTGGGAATCGAAGTCGGATCACAGGGTTACAGATACAGCACACTAAACAACTCACTGCTGCTCAAGACAAAGCTAATCTGATAGACAACATGCTAACATGGTTGGAACAGAATAGAACAAATATTTATTCTTAAATGCAAGGAAGAACTGTATAGATCCAGTATGGGGAAATGAAACAAAGATTTTTTGCATAAATTTGTAAAGAAGTTAGCACACAAACAAGGTTAAATGATAAGATTTTGATTTGACTGTTAAATGAGCTTCAGATTTTGATTCGACCGTAATGAGCTTCAGATTTTGATTCGACCGTAATGAGTTTCAGATTTTGATTCGACCGTAATGAGCTTCAGATTTTGATTCAACTGTAGTGAGCTGCAGAGAGAATGCAAGGAAAATAAATTAACCTCAACAGTTCAAAACATGAATCTGATGCAGACAAAGGGATTAAATGCAAATAATCTAACAATGCATGCATACTGTCACAGAAAGGCAGGCAGAGAAAACTCCTAGAAATACTTTATTGGCATTGAAAGCCCAGACTATTCCCACAACATTTCACAAAGAACAAAGTCTGTGTCACTAACAGGGACAATAGATGTCAGTCCTGGTGTTGAACAAAAGACACGGGGCCAATTGGGCCCCTATTCTAGAGACAATTATCAGTCACAGGTACCCCATATTGATTTAATAATTAACTGAACAATCCCGTTCAAGTGTAGGTTATCAACAGCACAAATCTGTGACCCCTTGCTGGCCCTTTTCAAGCTTGTTTGAACATGTTTCTACCCAGATAAGCGGGCTAACAAATATACATAAGTGACCGATACATACTTAAAACTTCTCCTCTTTGTTAACCTTCAGTTTCTTTCACCAAAGTTAATATGTCTTTCACTACAGCAGAAATGTATGGGAAAATATGTATTCAATATGCCAGTAATCATTTATGATTTATTTTATCTTTTCAAGATACACATAAAAGCAAACCCACCGTCACTACGAACTATTATTACTATAGAAAACCTCCCCCATAGCAAAGTAAATGCAAAACTCCCCTACTGAGTCACATCTGATTTATCAGCTGATACACTAACAAAGGGGGAAAAACCAGTCAGCCGGTAACCAGTCAGCCGGCAACCAGAATTGCTTGCAGCTATTTATAGATATAAACAGCTGACTGTACAAAACAAATCTTATCCGTCTGACCTAGTTTTTGCTTGGTTAGATCCCGGATAGAAAACTGAAGTTTATGGTAAATTGACAAGCTTGTGTACCGCCCAAAGATATGGATGAACTCTTCACAACAAACCCATTATTTTCCCTGTTTTTATTTAGCTTGTTTTTTTGTTATCATCTCAGGCAGTATTAAATGTATGTCAGGTTGAACTATCCACTGTGCAACTTGGCAGGTTTTATCTAATTACCAGTATTACATTTCTTTATACTCGCAAAACATAAGTTCGGAATTATGTAGAAAGTAAAATTGATAAATTTAATATGATTATAATGGAAATTGCATTGAATGCTTTAACTCGGCTTCTTATGATTGGTCTTGTGGTCCAGTGGATAATACTCATGACTAAAGATCAAGAAGTCCCTGGTTCAATTCTCAGTGGGGACACTTGGTCATTTCAGAAATACTATTCAATGTTTCTAATCTGACTAGACATAAACTGCTTGATAACCTAGAAATAAGTCTTGCAGATTCCTTGTAGCATACAACAGTCAGTTCCCTAGAGGTTACTGGCCATTCTGGCATGGACAAATGAACATGCTTTTTGACTGTTACAGTCGAACGCAAATAAACAAACACAGTTTCTTTAAGTCATTTAAATATAAAAGCTTTCATTTATCTCCCTACAATAGATGACAAGACGGGAGAGCCACGCAGTCTTCAGCCTGACATTGATATTGAATATTATGCATGCTGTCAGTTTAATGCAAATTTCGCCAACATTGACGTGATTCAGTCGGAGTTCCTTATAGAATGATGATTCATGGAACGTGAATGGAGTCAATAACTAGTGGCAATGCAAGATATTACATCATAGATTTCATTTACAGGCAGCTTAAATCATTATAGTGATGTTATAGCACAGAGAATTTGACTTGACCTTTGTGCATGAATATAGACAAGTTTCTTGCGCTGAATTCAATATATAAATTTCCGCCAGCAAATTGTGCAATATTGGTCCTTTAATTAGATTTGTGCTGGTATTCAAACACCTCGGACGCCCTCGTGATACTTCCCGCTTATGAAAACATACAACCGGGGTTATAAACAGACAACAGACAATATATCAGCTGGTAAATTATGCTAATAAAAGGTCGAGAATTGTGTCAAATTCTCCGTGTTATATCAGTTTGAAAAAATACAAGAAAAATACAGTAAAACCTCGTTATCTCGAGGACCCATCGGGACAAGCCAAATGCTCGAGTTAAGCCAGGTGCTCGAAATATCCGAAGTCTATGATGAATTGTTGTTATGACTAAGTGTTACTGTGTTTATAATGAAAACACGTATGATACATGTATTTGGTTGTAACTACGAATACTGTCATTGTTTATCAAGTCTATACACAATTTGAATCGTGTGGACATTTGCCGAATTGAACAAATTGCATATGAAAGTCGTAATGAATCTTTTTACATTAATATCAAACTCCATTTAACGGTAAAATTGTAATAAAAGTTCGCATCGGCAAAAAGATAACATTACCCAAAGCGCACGATAGATCCTACATGTTTGAACAAACACCCACGCACAAAAATCGCACGTGATAAAATAAAACCCGGATGCAAAGTCGATCCAGTTTCCAGCACAGGGATACGGCTCATTGAGTAAAAAACATGCACTATATTATCTATGATAATTTATTTAGGACATGATGTTTAGCTGAGTGAGTTATATCCCTGTGGTTTCCAATTGAAACGCGCGCCACAATTTGGAGACATCAAACGCGGCGGTCTTTCGACTGACTTCAAACGCGCCGCACATCAAAGAAATTGCCGGTACAGTTGGGAGTAGTGTTTAGTCAGAGTTCCATACCGCGGTATGAATTCGCCAATTGGCGCATAGTGTAGTTTCAATTGACATTTAATTTTCTACTGTACAAAGTCGACGAATGTTTTATTCTTCAGGGTTGTTTGATAAGAATTGGATTTAATCGCGGACTTGATCTACTTCACTTATTCAGTATCAGACAAGTGAAATTGTACTGTACGTAAGCTTACATTTGCAGGTTTTCATGAAATACGGGAAATAAAAAGTTTTTGAAATGATTTTTACTTGCAGTTTTATAACGAACGGAGCCTAAATATTTAAGATTCTACATGGACGTCGGTTTATCTTAGGATAATTTAAAAGTCTGTGCGAGTCAGTACGTTCGAAACAAAAATGTTGCATTTAATAATTCTAGTTCTCGTATGAGTTAATGTTCCCAATTGTTGCCTATTGAACTTGTTCTGAAACGTATGTGTAGTTTAAATCACGCTCATTAATTAAATATCTTCTACTTCGTGTTTAATGTAACGGATCGAAAATACGGACATCAATTTAAGTGTTAGGGATTACGCTATTGTCATAAACTGTGATTATCACGATGTGTGAAAATACGGACTGTAACAAAATTTAGTATGACATTTTTCGGAGGTGTGAAATTTCGCTCGGATGATTGCCTCGAGATAAGGTAATTAATTATTGTTGAAAATTGTTGATTGGACCGACACCTGCGCTCGAATTAGACCGGATGGTCGTAATAACTTTACTCGAGTTAGAGGGATAAATTAATGTACAATATAGAGCAAATTCGTCGGGACTTTGAAATTTGCTCGAATTAGGCCGGTTGCTCGAATAATCGCTGCTCGTATTACCGAGGTTTTACTGTATATTATTCTGTCCAACACCTTTTTCCAGACCTTATAATTCACTACTCAATCTGTAAAAGCAAAAAGACAGCAAAACAGTGATATAAATATTTGATTCAATCTTTATTTACTTACCCAGAGAAGAGATCTAAAGGGCAATAACGACTAGTAACAGGCCATTGACCTTCCTTCGCCTGAAACAGCAAACCATAAATAATCAGTCAATGACCTAAAATTATTATACAATACCATTGTAAGATCATTTGTCAAACAGATACAAGGAAAACAAAAATGCCAATAACAAATCTTTTTCAAGATTAAAGATATGCAAATTACATACATTGTTGGGTAAAGGAAATGCCAATCACATACAGGCCAAGGAAATGCCTATCACATACAAGGCCAAAGATACGCCAATTACATACAAGGCCAAAGATACGCCAATCACATACAAGGCCAAAGATACGCCAATCACATACAAGGCCAAAGATACGCCAATCACATACAAGGCCAAAGATACGCCAACCACATACAAGGCCAAAGATACGCCAATTACATACAAGGCCAAAGAAATGCCAATTACACACAAGGTACAGGAAATGCCTATCACATACAAGGTAAAGGAAATGCCTATCACATACAAGGTAAAGGAAATGCCGATCACATACAAGGTAAAGGAAATGCCTATCACATACAAGGTAAAGGAAATGCCGATCACATACAAGGTAAAGGAAATGCCTATCACATACAAGGCAAAAGATGTACCAATCACATACAAGGCCAAATAAATGCCAATCACATACAAGCCCAAAGATATGCCAATCACAAACAAGGCCAAAGATATGTCAGTTACATACAAGGCCAAGGATACGCCAATCACATACAAGGCCAAAAATCTGCCAATTACATACAAGGCCGCAGATCTGCCAATTACATGCAAGGCCGCAGATCTGCTGTTTAAGATACGCCAATCACATACAAGGTTAAAGATACAACAATAACATACATGGCCAAAAAATGTTTATCACATACAAGACTACAGAAATACCAAATACAAATCATCATTGCTATGTAAAGTGCATAACAATCACATAGGCCCTAGACTCGTAATTAAAAGACAGTTTTCTGCTGTCTTTAACAAAAACTAGTACATGTACAAGGTATATCTTCAACTTTGTGTACAGAAAACCTCCTACATGTATGTGTGATTTTCAGGTAAAATTTAATGGCACTCAGCACCAGTGTATGCATCCACTGTAAAGATCTACTTGGTTTTGAGGACAGAATAACAACATGTTTTACAACAGTTTTAGGGCTAGTACTTTTTGCAATGCGAAAGGCATCCACTTCAAAAAGGCCCCTCTGGTTTTGAGGACAGAACGTAATTCAAAATACAAGACCACAACCATTATGAGACCATCTGTCATCACAGACACTGACCCAGCAACCAGGAAGTAAACAGGGGATATTGAAGCAACACATGATAACATTACATTATAACATTACCAGTATGCAAAATGTATGAAAATCCCCATAATTTTCCTCTTCGTATTGATTTTGTACTTTCCACAAATACGGTATATAATTTCCGTATCAGCTCACAATACGAGGGATTCCATATCCTGAATCATGTGAACGTCTAACAATGTCAAGGACTTTATACAAGGTCGCATAATCATGTGGTTAATATTCTGGTATCATATCAAGCAAAGATAATATGTAAACAAAATAGAATCTGAAGTTCCAGTTTAATATCAAACTTTTTTTGCGAAATGACACCTAGCTGATGCACTGATGCACATCCTTTATGTCATCTATGTAACTTCAGTGATAAAAATGTGACCATGTCTGCCATAGTTTTGCTGATAACTTGGAGACACCACTGTCCTAAACATTGTAATGTGTCCAGGTAATCATCAGATACTAGTAAACTTAAAGGTCTACTGTGTATGAGGGTCACTGTGAGTTACAGCAAAAGTTTTAGTATAAATGTAATTGTTTCTACTTCAATTTTCTTGAAAGACGAGGGCACATCTATATGCCCCCCCCCCCCAAATTATTTGGTGTAGGGGCAAAAAAATCATAACACTGCGCACGATCATTTAAGTTATAAAATAATTGACAACATAGAAACATGGACAGACAGGCTACATAACTATGATGGACATACAATGTTAAATACAAGTATAATCCAGTCAGTATAAAAATCCAGTGACGCAGCGGTCGAGTCCACTATTTATAGAATAATACATGGCTGAGCAGTGCCATTGAGTGATAATCGCCCCGGTAGGTTGATAATTGCCAGAGGGCGCTAGCCCGAGGGCAATTATAATCTACCAGGGCGATTATCACTCAATGGCACTGCTCAGCCATTCATTGTTCTGTATAATATTTATGTTGTTGTTTTCAATAAAACTACTCATTTAAGAAAACATTTACAAGACATAACATGTTCCGTAATTGATCGACAAACCCATCGTCGTTTTAAAAATTGTCAAACTTGGATCTATTCGCGTAGATCTGTCTAGATCAAGTAAACACAGATTTAATGTCTAAATTTTAGAAAATAAGTGTAGATTTAGATCCATCTGATCAAGGATTGATAAAATTTTGAAATGTGCTATCCAGCATGTCCAAATCTATCAATCTGGTTTTCAAGTGATTCAAGAAGGCCTACGTTACGCTCGGCGCTGGTCACTTTTGAGAAGCAAATGACGTAACGTTGCGCGGGTACATACTCCAAGGGCTAGCCCTGCGCGAGGCAGGCCAAAAGCTGATAATACTTTAAAAGGGCGCATAATACATTTTTTTCAATGCAAATTTGTTACTATATATACATGTAGTAACACAAGTATTATAACGGTGTAAAACCAATCATAAAGGCTTTTACAGTACAAACAACTATAATTTCAATGCTAAACTAACATACTAAACTTCGCTCTACCTGTTTAGACAATGGTTGTGACTTTTTGCGTACACTAAACTGCAACGTCACTGTCACATTATCCTAACTTTTATACAAGTAGCAGTGGAAGATTTAGGACAACACGAAGAAGTGCACAATATATAATTGTTTCCATATATACCATACGTTTATATCTTTATAATAACAATGCGACATACTATATAATATAAGTGATTTACAGGCTTGTTTTCTAATATATCTGCCAGTTAACAGAGACCACAAAACCAAGCGACCACAATTCGTGACACAATACACTATTCTCAGAATTAATGGTAGGATAATTGTGGTTGTCATAAGTAGTGATATACAGTAATTTACTGTTCTAGATGACTGCGGGCAAAGCAGAATGAATACAAGTACAGTACAACTTGTACTAGCGACCAGCATATTAAGCAACCTTTGTCTTAAAAGACCGCAGAGCTACAGATAAGGTTTTAGTCAATTGGGTATTTTACCCCTAAGTTTCTATTTTGATTGGGTTTTGACAAATTTTAATTGGGAATTTAATAAAACTCAAAGGGTAAATAAGCTTTAATGTACTATTTTTCACTATAACATCCTTTTCTATTTGGGTATTTCAAATTGTCTTTGCTTTTTCTTACTCCCTCTTCTCAAAATCTATTGCGTTTTTAAGAAAATTAATTGGGTAATTACCCCAATACGCAGCTTATCTGTAGCTCTGGGACCGGTTTCAACTCCTGATCGTATTGTTCTATTTTCCTATTGTATTAAGCGACTTTTGCCTAACACAACCAGTGACCACAGTTGAGGCACTGTAATAAAATTGGTCACACTTCAGAGTCTTTTGTGAACTGGACCCAAATTAACAGCATTGCTTATCACATTGTGTCCACAGTGCATGTCATGCAGGTGATTTTTAATTCCATTAGATACATAATTACAGATTAATTGATGTATTTTTTGCCGTAATTTTGAACTTGTTATCACCGCCCATTGGAATAGCCTTAAACCCATTACCACCCAACAGAATAGGCTAAAACACAGTACCCCCCAACAGAATAGGCTAAAACACAGTACCCCCCAACAGAATAGGCTAAAACCCAGTACGTCCATTGGAATAGACTAAAACCCAGTCTATTCTGGGTTTTTTCTTCGAGTACAAGCAAAACTTATCTACATTCATTTCAGTTTGTAATAATGTCACATGAGTAAGTGTATTATAATAATGACTTAAAATATTTTTGAATAATGACTTGATATAGTTTTGAACAAGATGATGAATGCGGTATACACTTTATAAAACTTATTTCTACGCACATGTTTATCAATTTTAGTTGAATAGTATTTGAACATCCTTAAATTTAGAAATTCGTCAAATACACTCAAAGTCTCAAATATTTGCGTTTCCGTTTTCAGGCCTTCCCTAGGGTTGTCGCTTAATAAAAGTTACACTGTATATGAATAATGAAATAATTGAGGCAAACAGAAAGGGGGTAATTATGCATTATTAACAAACCAAAAGTCACGAAATGCTCATTTAATACCGATAATTAGAAAACCATTATATTCTGAAAGTCATTAAACAAAGTTGAATTGTTCATATTTACAAACGAATGATAGATAACCATTCTTCACACTAAATAATGTATACAACAATCCGACAAGTATATCTTAGACTCTTTCAGGCATTTTTACAGGGGGAACACCCTGTACTGCAAGTACTACATCTGAATTTTGTATGACGTAAGATTTGTAAACATGTAATTCCTCCACAGCAAATTATTCTGAGCGAGAAACAAGTACCAGCAAATCTCAACCAAAATCAGAATTTTCCAACATTTTTAAGAACGTTTGTCACAAACAATTGAATTATTTTTTATTTGTTGGTATTGTGTGAAATTTTGGGGGGAAATTCTGCAAGTTTATGTATTTCTGTGAATCATGCATTTCTGTACGCATTTATTAATTAGTATTGATCCAAGTTTCATCCATTAAATTACCACAGATCTTTCAGCTGAATATTTTGTATCTATCGTTAGAACAACCCTTTTCCAAGCGCCACTACATATAATTTTCCAGCCATTTTGTCTTGGGAGAGCAGTAATTTTCCTGATGTTACCAAAATACAAAGTTTTCCATGATGACAGGGTTAGAACTCCATCTAAAAAAAAACCCATACGATTCCTATCCATACGTGATTGTTCAAAATCGTCAGTATTAAAGGAAAATAAACAATTTCCAATAAATCGAAGGGGCCATCACTCTTGTCAAACCAACATGTAACAACAATATGTACATTATAACATAAAAGATTACTGTAAACAAGTGTTCATATCTGTTGCAATAAAAAATAAACAAGAACTTGAAAATAATTATTTCATCTAGGTAGAAATTACAGTTTTGCGGAGTCAACGATTTCCGTAAAGTTGTGTAAATGGGTATCAGGTATAACTCATTTGATATACCAGAGTTGGTAGTGCGCATGTAGCACCTACCATTCCTTATTTATCACCTTTTCTATTTGCTAACAAATATCTCTTTATGATTGGACTCGTGTGACGCAGGGTGTGTGTGAAACAATCAAACACCCTGAAGTTGTCAATATTACATTAGTAACTATTGCAACAACAGTCCTGTGATCATTTGTTTTCAAAATGTGTGAAACTTGGGGCGAATTTATCGGCAACAAACCAGTTTTGGTTTTAGTTTGGTGGTTTCGAAGTCATTTCAAACTAACTTTGAAGTTTAGCTGTTAACATGTGGTTTGCGACAATTACAAAATGACGGACAAATATATCATATTTTCGCTATTGAAGAGATGAAATGCGGTCCTCTATCCACATACCAAGTTTCATAAACTTACCTTGGAAACTGTTTGAGTTATGTCAGGATCCAAATTTTTTGACGGACGGAGGACAAACCTATAGCCCCCTCCGGTCAAAAACCGGTAGGGGACGAAAAATAAATCACTATATTACGATTCCCCCTATGCCATTAAACATTAAAATTTCCCCTTCCCGAAAGAAGAGAGGGACCCTGACAATTTCATTGAGAATTGGGAACATTCATTTTTACATGTTTACGGGGGTGGTTTGGTCGGTTTGACAAACTAGTTTGAAACCGGCCGGTAAACCGAAACTAGTTTGGTTCTAATTGGTTAGAAAAATGTCTGGTTTATAAAACCGTCAATAAACCAAAACCTGTTTGTCTATATATTCGCTCTTAGAAATTCAGACAGTTAGTTTTTTATAATGATCGCCTTAAAATATGGCAATATATGGCTCAGACAGAAAGAATTCTCATCATATTTTTTTTAATTATTGAACAGACCATGTCTTGTGATTCTGTATGCCCCAGTACACTAATGTCAGTGAAATAAATAAGGCGGCATTAATACAAACACTGATGTTGTATAATCTCGTACTGACTGACCAGAAGCCTAGTAGATTTATCTTTACATAAGGATGTCACTATATAAGGAAAGCATTTACATATCTAGGTTGTCAAGCGATTGAGGCGTTCAGTGTGAATGTGTCCTACGTGATCCACCTTCCTTGTTTAACATTTACAGTAAACAACCTGATAACAGATAGAATAACGTGCCTACGCACAGCGGCAGCACACACGTAAGCTACATTACCACCTGGAGAGTCTTTTAATGAAATACTCTCATATTATTACCAGAGATCAATACCAGCTATGACTGCTAGACAATGATATCACCATGGTTTCAGCTGAAGCTATTTGCTTCAGTTACAGTACCCGTAAATGTTCCAAATGTCAACATCCAGTTAAATAAGACATTCCAAATGTCAATATCTTTATTATGTATAGCACAGAGAATTTGACATGCTCCTGACCTTTATGCCTGAATATATTACAAGGTTCTTGCGTTGAATATATAAATTTCCGCAAGCAAATTGGCAATATCGGTCCTCTGGGTTTGTGTTTGTATTACACCTCGAGCGTCTTCGTGATACTTTCTGCTTATGAAAACATACTACCGGAATTTTAAATATAGACAATATAAGCTTTTAAATTTTGATAATTGAAGGTCGAGAGTCGTGTCAAATTCGCTGGACTATAGTACATTGTATTTAACTCTAGACATGTCAGCAATACATTTTTATAGAATATCTACATAACCAATGCAATATAATGATTGTTGAAAATGTGTCCGGACTAAATTTGGACAGACTAAAAACATCAACGAACCAACCATTAACCTCAAGCATAACTCAGATGAGTCCTCAATTATGCACAAAAACTGCATCAATTCCAAGTATAAAACTGACCAAAACTAGAGCTGTCCACGAACAGCGCACTCCACTATTTTGTAGTGCCAAGCTAGGATAGTATAATCATTATATATTCATCCATAATGAAAATTGGTTTGCCAATTATGTTATCCACAGAAAATAAAGACGTTATTTTTTTTATTATTATTATTAAAATAAAATGCTTCAGCATTACCCTTTGCTGTGTAGAGGTTGGGGTTTCTAAGTCGAAAAAGGGAGATAATTTGGACAAATGCAAGACAGTTACCTACACATGTGTAGGTTCTCTGGGTCATGAAGGTGAACAAATAAGCATTTCTAAGTCAAAAAGGGGGCATAATTTCAACAAAATGCTAAATAGTTATCTACTCTTGTGTATGGGGTTGGGGTCATGATGGTGAACAAACTTTAACATTTGCATTTCCAAATCCAAAAGGGGGCATAATTTCAACAAAATGCTTGATAGACTTACCTACCCACCCAGAGGTAGGGTCATGATAGTGAACAAGCTTATGCAAAGTATAAAAGCAATATATCAATACACTTTGAAGTTATAAGAGGTTACAAAACTTGAACCTAAACTTTAACATTTGCACTAAGTTGAAAAAGGGGACATAATTTCACAACAAAAGCTGTCCACGAACAGCGCACTCAACTATTCGCGGCGCCATGCTAGGATAGTACAATCATTATATATTCAAAACAAAATGCTTTATAACAGCAGCATTACCCTGTGCTGTGTAGAGGGTTGGGGATTCTAAGTCGAAAAAGGGATATAATTTGGACAAATTATGCAGGACCGTTACCTACTCATGTGTAGGTCCTCTTGGTCATTGAAGGTAAACAAATAAGCATTTCTTAGTCCAAAAGGGGGCATAATTTCAACAAAATGCACAATAGTAATCTTCTCCTGTGTAGGGGTTGAGGTCATGATGGTGAACAAGTATGCAAAGTATCAAAGCAATATATCAATTCACTTTGAAGATATAAGGGGTTAAAAAAACCTGTACCTTAACTATAACATTCACATTTCTAAGTCCAAAAGGGGACATAATTTCAACGAAATGCTTGATAGAGTCACCCACCCCTGTGTAGGGGGTGGGGTCATGATGGTGAACAAGTATGCAAAGTATCAAAGCAATATGCCAATGCACTATGACGATATTAGAGGTAAAAAAACCTGTACCTAAACTTTAACATTTGCATTTCCATGTCCAACAGGGGGCATAATTTCAACAAAATGCTTGATAGAGTTACCTACCCCAGTGTGTGGGTTGGGGTCATGATGGTGAACAAGTATGTAAAGCAATATGTGAATGCACTTTGAAAATATTAGAGGTGAAAAAACCTGTACCTAAACTTTAACATTTGCACTAATTTGAAAAAAGGGGGCATACTTTCACCAAAATGCTTAATAGAGTCACCTACCCCTGTGCATGGGTTGGAGTCATGATTGTGAACAAGTATGCAAAGTATCAAAGCAATATGTAAATGCACTATGAAGATATTAGAGGTCAAAAAACCTGTACCTAAACTTTTTAACATTTGCATTTCCAAGTCCAACAGGGGGCATAATTTCAACAAAATGCTTGATACAATGATAGAGTTACCTACCCCTGTGTATGGGTTTGGGTCATGATGGTGAACAAGTATGTAAAGCAATATGTGAATGCACTTTGAAAATATTAGACGTGAAAAAACCTGTACCTAAACTTTAACATTTGCACTTAGTTGAAACAAGAGGGCCCAAAGGGCCCTAGGTCGCTCACCTGTCGCACTAGTGCATGCACATCCCTATGGTGATCCTACACATTTTCTGAATAAAATTTAAGGAAATTCAGCCTCTATTGCAAGTTTGTGTATGCTTTGACCATGTGACCTAGCGTTTGACCCCAGATGACTTAATTAATATCAAACTTAACCTAGATTGTGTTGAGATGATTATTAGGACCAAATTTCATAAAGATTAAGTCGAAATTGTAACCTCTGGTGACTACACAGGGTTTTTCTATGATCTGACCTATAATTTAAACAAAATATTTCCTCCATATAACTGTACAAATACATGCTATAAAGACAGAACAATACCTAAACACTCAAAAAAATAATTATGGTTCCAGTGGGGTTTAAACCCACGACCCTCAGGAAAATGTCAATTGACATTGTGACCTTGTTTTTGACACCAGATGACCCAAAATCGAACTTGGCCTAGATTTTGTTGACAGGATCATTGTGACAAAGTTTCATAAAGATTAAGTTGAAATTGTAACCTCTGGTGACTGACTACACAAGGTTTTTCTATGATTTGACCTTTATTTTAAACAAAATATTTTGGTATTTTTCCTCCATATAACTGTACAAATACATGCTATAAAGACAAAACAATACCTAAACACTTAAAAAAATAAAAAATAAAAATTATGGTTCCAGTGGGGGTTGAACCCAAGACCATCAGGAAAATGTACAAATACATGTTATAAAGACAAAACAATGCCTAAACATTTAAAAAAAAAAAAAAAAAAAATTATGGTTCCAGTGGGGGTTGAACCCACGACCATCAGGAAAATGTACAAATACATGTTATAAAGACAAAACAATACCTAAACATTTAAAAAAAAAAAAAAAAAAAAATTATGGTTCCAGTGGGGGTTGAACCCACGACCATCAGGAAAATGTACAAATAAATGTTTTACAGACAAAACAATACCTAAACACTCAAAAAAAAAAAAAAAAAAATTATGATTCCAGTAAAAAAAAAAATTATGGTTCCAGTGGGGGTTGAACCCACGACCATCAGGAAAATGTACAAATACATGCTATAAAGACAAAACAATACCTAAACACTTAAAAAAATAAAAATAAAAAAATAAAAATTATGGTTCCAGTGGGGTTTGAACCCACGACCCTCAGGAAAATGTCTACGCTCCCTACAGCGCTTTGATTTCCACTTAACCAGTACAATTCACACCCTGGTTTAAATACTAGAATATTTTGATATTTGACCTTTACAAAACTGCTGTGAACCCTGATACACATTTTCATTGGTTGATGAAAGTTTATTGTATGTATAGAGAGTAGAGAGTTACTGCAGAGAGTTTAGTGACTATGAAGACTACATGTTGAAAGGTTTAAAACAAGTTTTTTTCTATAATTTGACCTAGTGAGCTAGTTTTTGACCTCAGATGACCCAATATCGAACTTGACCTAGATTTTGTTGAGATGATCATTGTGACCAAGTTTCATAAAGATTAGGCCAAAATTGTGACCTCTAGAGAGGACACAACCCAATTGTTGACGGACGGACAGACGGACGGACGGACGGACGGACGGACGACGGACGAAGTGTGATCACAAAAGCTCACTCTGTCACTTTGTGACAGGTGAGCTAAAAAGGGGGCATAATTTCACCAAAATGCTTAATAAGAGCTACCTACCCCTGTGTATGGGTTGGGGTCATGATGGTGAACAAGTATGCAAAGTATTAAAGCAATATGTCAATGCACTATGAAGATATTAGAGGCTAAAAAACATGTACCTAAACTTTAACATTTGCACTTTTTGCACTAAGTATAAAAAAAAGGCATGATTTCAACAAAATGCCTTATAGACTTACCTACTCCTGCATATGGGTTGGGGTCATGATGGCAAACAAGTATGCAAAGTATGAAAGCAATATCTCAAAGGACTTAGAGAATATAAGAGGTTAAAAACCTGTACCTAAACTTTAACAAAAAGTGTTACGCCGACGCCATTACCGACAATCGGGTGACTGCAATAGCTGCCCTTATTCTACGAATAGTGGAGCTAAAAATGCTTGATAGAGTTACCTACCCCTGTGTAGGATTGGGTCATGATCGTGAACAAGTATGCAAAGTATCAAAGCAATATGTCAATGCACTTTGAAGATGTAAAAGGTTAAAAAAAACCTGTACCTAAACTTCAACATAAGCATTACGAAGACGCCGACGCTCAAGTGATTGCAATAGCTCCCTTTAATTCAACGAATAGTGGAGCTAGAAATTGTGAAAAAAAAATCAACATGATTCCATCTGTTTTAAAACTGTCACAGTATTAAGGCAGACTGTAATATAAGACAATGTGACGTACATGGTTCATAAATACTACAATTATCATAATGGCTGAATTTAAAGAGCCAACTCAGTTGGACAAGCCCAGCCTACCCTATTAACCTTGTCCTAATGAAAACTACTGACATGCAATTTTCATAATTGGACAATAGGATTGACGAATTTGCGTGACCCATCAATGCGTACATGCCAAGTTAATTACAGTTGGTTGTTATAAAACATCATTTGTGCACATTTTAAATGTTATGTACAAAACACAAACGTGAATTTTTAGAGTGTTTTTAAGAAATAATGGACGTACAAGGTGAAACAACAAGTCCATCAGTGCTTAAAGTCACGTAAACTGCCTATATCGTTTAGGGGTGGACAGATACATCGGAATATCGATGCATTGCGATTCCGAGTTTCCCGATAGTAAAAGTCTCGATCCAATAACTATCGCCGATAGTTAGCTCAAATATCGATAGTTACGATAGTTTCCTTGTCATAAATATAGTTTTTTATTAATTTAAATCAACTGTCACTCTCGTTAAAAAACTAATTTTAAATAATCCCATGCATCAATACTGCAAACAATGCAGCATTTAGTTAAATGTTATTAATCTATTTCTGTCGAATTCATTTAAATCATTTCAACAAATAGTAGATTAGTATGTTTTACAACAAAGTGATACCTTAAACAGCGCAAATTTGCATTTATAAGTTAATCTCTGGTTTTTGAAATCTTGACAATAACTATAATTGCAATAGTATCGCAATAGTACTTTCAGCAATAGCAATAGTATTGCAATAGTCAAAAATGGACTCGATAGTCACCCCTATATATCGTACAGGTATGTACATCGGTACAGTGCCAATCACATAGGTACTGTAAAATCACATATTTTCGTGCATATCAAATTTCGTGGATTTTGATAAAAATGCATTTTGTGGGGTCGTATATTCGTGGATTACAAAACATGAAAGGGTTAACCCATGTCTGAATTTGAGAGGTTGATTAATTGTGGGAATTAGATTTCGTGGTCGAGTTCAACAACGAAATAAACGAAAATGCAACTCCCTCAAAAAATAAGTGTTGAAATAGGAGACAAAGTTCACGACTTTTGTGGACAACCCTCGTATGAACCAATCTTATAGGTATATGAACCGTACAGGTATTATACCCCGGTACAGTGTCAAACATAGGTATATGAACCACAGAACACAGTTAGTAGATTACAGAACTGAAGTAGTAACACACAGAGCAATAACCTAAAATATTAAGCTTAAGAAGTTCAAGTACCTCCGCTTTACACTGTGTAACATTTTATAGTAAAATTTATAATCTTATCGTAAATAAAGTATTATTGTGTTGTATGAAGTAGTACAAGTGAAAATGTTACATACAGCCAAATGGTACAGGGTTACATTTATTATCTGCAGTAAATGACCTGTGAAAGGTATAACCTATGTTTGTCCAAGATACAAGTCGGAGATACAAGGTGTGAAAACAACAGACAATCTACATGTACAACATTACACTTTGATTACCCATGTAGTGTACTATGAACTTTGTTCTACAACTTGTATGTACCGGTATCTAATACTATATCAGCCTCATATTGGTACCCTTAATGTAGAACATGGCTGTAACAATATGATAAAACTCACACTTTTTATAATCATTACTAAGATCACAGCTGATTGTTTACAATACCCTTATCTATCCTCTCAAACATCAAATTCAGTTGGTTTATTATGAGGGGTGTTTGAAAAGTTTCAGGACAAGTGCAGTAATATTTTTCTCTCTTAATACTTTTAAATAAAATTTGAAATAAAAATAAAATGGTACTTTTGGAACACCCCTCATACCTCAGTAAAACCATTTCTTAAACTGTTCAATGCTAAATAGGTAACAAAGTCAATAGGATATTGATGACCTCCTTCTTGAGATTTTCAGTTCACGAAGGGCAATAACTCCTTCCAAAGTAGGACAATGGCAACCCAAGTCAGTCATACTTTACATGTACTTTATTTTATCATGACACTTCAATGCCGTAATATCGGACCAATAACTGGGTGACAGATAAACTTTGCTTTGTTAGATAATGGGCCTGTGACTTCCGATATCCTTTAACCAGAACATGTGACCAGCCACAGGCACACCGTTTGTGGATTTTAACAACTTATATTGAAAAGAAAATAACAGAGTACCTTCTTAAATACCAGAAGGTCATTCATTTGCCATTCACTGTAGACTGCTATCGATTTTACTGGTACCAATACGGGTTCCCATACACGTACGCACTGGGAACCAAAAGCTTTGTTCTGGATTTAAACCGAACACAATGTGATCATGCTGTAAACAACTTATGAATAAAAATATTTACATTATCTCAGAATACTTTCTTACCATTTGTTTATACTTATGTTGTTATTGTCTTTCCCCAAAAAAATCGATATGGTAAACTGTCAACAACTATTGGCGGAATTTGTAAATTGCGCCAAAACATTGGTTGGTCAACCGACAGACACAGAGACCGACATGTGCAAAGCAATTTACCTCAATTTTCTCATCATCAATGTAAGGAATATAAATGCTGCAGCAGTCATACTATGCGTATTTAGCTCGACTTTCAAGTATCAAACTTAACCTGTTAACCTCATCTTTGCCGACATTTCCGCAATTTCCGGTAACCACATCAATAACTTGAATTTAACTTTACTGGCTTCTGCGTAAGAGTGATCACGCAAACAGACATCTATGCAGAGCAACCTCCAAACCAATCTAAGCAGAGCAACCTCCAAACCAAAGTGGGGCAGGCTAAACTTTACTAGTTTATACTAATTTATTTTAGGTCGATTGTGAAACAAGTTGTCCAACTTATATTAATCACTCTCGACACCTCATTCCTGATGTTATCCATCACCACGAGGGTATGAGAGAAGAGAAGCCAGTTTCCCATTTATGCCGAGCGTCAAGCAAGTGAATTTCTGGTTCCGTTTATATTTTGTCTTTGGTATGACATGGCCAGGGATCGAACCCTTGACCTCCCGCACTAAAAGCGTTCGCTCTACCACTAGGCTAACGAGGCTAAACTTCACTCCTGTTATGGATTGGACATAATTTAAACAGACTGATGGGTCAAAAACCATGCACAAAGCCATATACCGGAGATCCTAACTTCAACCTTTTTAAAAGGGAAGGAGGGAAACAACCGACCATTGTTTTTCTGCACTATCGCAAACATGACTCATGTATTATCACAATTAAAACATGGATATGCATGGAATATTCATTAATGCCCGATAATACTCACGTACTGTGTATCAGGCGTATTCAAAATATACAACATGCACGTAAAATGCACGTAAAATATCTAATGAATGTGCAAATTGATGGAAGAGAATTGTAATTAATGTTAAAATTAATACCGTCATTAGGCTCATTAAATATAAGCCATATCACCGAATAAAAGTGTAAACATATCATTTCATTAATCATATTCTGTCATCAGTAAAAGTAACGGATCGAAATACATCAAACAGTTGTGGTAATAAATTCAGGTCAATGAAATCATGGTAATTACAGCTCTGTATTATGTTTTAAGCATTTAAGTGTAGCTTTTCAGGACCATGCTTAGTAATTATTATTCTTCATACCAGTAAACATTGGCAGGCCATATAGATTAATTTCATAATTATATTATATACATAATATACACAAATAAGTGGAAAATTATGATTTCGAAAAAGAAATTCAAACGTAAGCGAGATTGAAGTAACGAGAAACAAGTGTATCATGCAAATACCTCCAAAGTATATTTATATACTGAGCATGTTTTATCCTATATTCAAATTCAAGTGCAATTCCAATTAAAACTTCTCATTAAGTTATTATAACAGCCTATTATAACAAAAGTCATATGAATAACAAACACTACATTGTAAAATTTCAAATGATGACAAACTTGAACTGAAGGAATGCAAAATTGTGAATGGTGGCAATGATGACAAACTTGGACTGAAGGATGGCAACATTGTGAATGGTGGCAAACTTGAACTGAAGGATGGCAACATTGTGAATGGTGGCAAACTTGAACTGAAGGATGGCAACTGTGAATGGTGGCAAACTTGAACTGAAGGACAGCAACATTGTGAATGGTGGCAAACTTGGACTGAAGGAATGCAACATTGTGAATGGTGGCAAACTTGGACAGAAGGATGGCAACATTGTGAATGGTGGCAAACTTGGACTGAAGGAATGCAACATTGTGAATGGTGGCAAACTTGGACAGAAGGATGGCAACATTGTGAATGGTGGCAAACTTGAACTGAAGGACAGCAACATTGTGAATGGTGGCAAACTTGGACTGAAGGAATGCAACATTGTGAATGGTGGCAAACTTGAACTGAAGGACAGCAACATTGTGAATGGTGGCAAACTTGGACTGAAGGAATGCAACATTGTGAATGGTGGCAAACTTGAACTAAAGGACAGCAACATTGTGAATGGTGGCAAACTGGAACTGAAGGACAGCAACATTGTGAATGATGGCAAACTTGGACTGAACGATGGCAACTGTGAATTGCGGCAAACTTGGACTGAAGGATGGCAACTGTGAATGGCTGCAAGCTTGGACTGAAAGATGGCAACATTGTGAATGGTGGCAAACTTGGACTGAAGGATGGCAACTGTGAATGGTGGTAAACTTGGACTGCAATATTGTTAATGGTAGCAAACTTGGACTGAATGATGGCAACTGTGAATCAAGACGGCAAACTTGGACTGCAATATTGTTAATGGTAGCAAACTTGCACTGAAGGATGGCAACTGTGAAAGGCAGCAAACTTGGACTGCAATATTGTGAATGATAGCAAACTTGGACTGAAGGATGGCAACTGTGAATGGTAGCAAACTTGGACTGTCAATGGTAGCAAACTTGGACCGCAATATTGTGAATGGTAGCAAACTTGGACTTGAAGATCTCAACATTGTGTGACACTTCCCATTAATTCTATGACACATTGTTTTCAGCAATCATATTCTCCTAAACAAAGACATACTTGAAATGTTTCCATGAGAACTATAACATCTGAAATTAAAGTGCTACCACACACTTAAACAATGAACTGTTTGTTTGTAAATTAAGTTCAACCAGGATATTGAAAGTATTTCAGTGAAAGTCATGATTTTCAGCCAGATAACAACACCTACCTATATACCAATATATGGCCTAGTTTTTTTTAATATAGGACAATCAGAGAGCATTGTCCGCAAATATTGACTATAGTTATAATTTAGTCAGTGATAAAGTCCAACAAAATAGTCAGTGAATAGATCAATCTTACTGGATATATACAATTACTTAACCTTTTACTCCATTGAGCCCAGATTTCAATATTGTTCTTTGTCGCAAAATGTGATTGACGCATGTTTAGTTTATACTAATTTATTTTAGTTGTTCGTTACACGCACTATTTTATTGGTTCAATAATTTATTTTAGGTCGATTGTGAAACAAGTTTTTCTAACTTATATTAATCACACTCAACACCTCATTCCTGATGTAATCCATTGCCACGAGGGTATGAGTAATATTGACGCATGTTACTTTTTCGCATGGAGACCGGGGTTGTATTCAATAATGATCTTGGAGACTGGGGTTGTATTCAATATTGATCTTATTTAATTTGAGAATAAGGATAGCCAATCATAATAGTGTGACCATACGGTGTGATCTGATTGGTTGTCCTTATCCTTATGTCAAGTAAGATCAATATTGAATACCACCCCAGGTATACATGCGGACATGTATCTCCATGGAGATAGAAAACATGTGACAAAATGGCAGGAAAAGGTTAAATTAATTAGCAACAGACATACATTTTCATTTTACTGTTGTATAATTCAACTCTATGTAATATAATAGCATTTTCCTATATCTGTTTTATATCACAGTATTACCGTTATATAACCTAAAAAAACTAGAATATAACCAAGAATCTAAAACAGTTATATAACCTAGAGTTTTAAAGTTTTGTTTACCAAATGACATATTTCCTCACTTGCTGTTTCAAGGTTTCTACATTTCAACAATGAGGATTTTGTCTGTCTATAAAAATGTATGCTGAGCAGTGGGATTTTTGTCCGTATCAATGGCTTCTACAATGATACAATTTTAATTTGAATAGATATAAATGGTTTAATATTCTATTGACAGCATACATTACACAATTTCAAAATCTACAAAATACATTTCACAATAAATCTAAAATTACACAATTTTATTTTTTACATGATAAATTTTACAACATCAAGTAATAATGTTCTTTATAAAATTTGTACCAGTTTGATACGGACAAAATCCCCACTGTTCATTCTTGTGGAGGTGGACAACATCCCAATCACTCCACCTGCAGTACCTAAACGAAATTAAAAACGGCTGATCAAAAAAAAAACCTAAGTCGCAATTTGTAGAAAGAAAATACGGTTCTACTATAAGTTGAAAATGAAGAAGTTCTCAACTAAATAATTAAGGACAGTTTTAAGGTGAACAAGATATTATAATAGGAAATACTACATTGACATGAGCGCGGGGCTTCCTGAAATGAAGAGGTTATCCTCGTCTTGACTTATAGGACTACCCAAGATAAAACCCTAGAGTAATGGAAGTATGTTGAAAGTAATTAATGGGAGTACTATTAACTTGACAGACATTTGTTTGTTTTAATTGGGACAACTGAACTTATAATTCGGACAACTCTATTTTGCCATGGTCAGTAGTTCTGGACAACTCTATTTTGAAAAAATTTGTAGAGCCCTGATGAGACATGTTATTTTTACATTTTGTATTACATTTTAGCTTTATGATTTATGGTGTGCATTACTAAATGAAATTTAGGACAAATTACTATGCTTGCAATACAACCATATTTGGATCTCGAATTTTGCTGAACATCTATATTCCAGGGGGTCTACTGAGGCATAATGCCCAATCCTGAAAATAAGACGCAAGTCTTTTTTGCATGCCATTAGCACACATGCCGACACCAATACTCTGTTTCAAACATTGTTCTATTATTGAAATTCAGCATATGAAACTTCAAATGACCATAACTCAGTCAATACTTGGCATTTTTTTATCAAATAACTTTTATTTTCTTCAGAAAAGTTTATTCTTTCTAGTGCAGCAAATCCGGATTTCTTGATTCATCCGGAATTGTAGGACCCCTGATTTTCACAGAACTTTCTTGTTTCTGTCTAACAATGATAAATCGAAAACTAATGTGTGTATTATTTATTTATTAATTTTTTCTACAGCTATGGTCATATGGATATCTTATATGGGTAGACATATAGCCTAGCATCATTTCCAGGTGACAATCATACACATTCCACTGTTCCTGCATGACAATGACCGCAGAATGTTTCTATACAATTAGAAAATATTTAATAATTAAATGTTGATCAATTATGGGACAAAATTCTAACAACCACTTATCCAACAATCCTTAATTAACAAAGTAAGAGTCAATTAGAGTTTGATTTTGAAAATATTTAATAATTACATATTGATCAATTATAGGACAAAATTCTAACAATCACTTATCCAACAATCCTTAATTAACAAAGTAAGAGTCAATTAGAGTTTGATTTTGAAAATATTTAATAATTACAAATTGATCAATTATAGGACAAAATTCTAACAACCACTTATCCAACCAAAGTTCAAGTCAATAAGAGTTTCACACATAACAATGTAGCCTGTAGGTATATGAATATTTAATTGATGTACCCCATATGTCTCTATCTCTCACACTGATCAATCCTCTAACTATCTACATAAACTACAAACCTACTAACGAGCTGATAAATCAATGATTGCCTACTATCTACTATTAACTAATTAAACAGAAATCAGCTTCAGGCATATTTCAATCATACAATAAAATTGGTTGTCTAGAAAAACAGATCAAAAGCTATAATATTAGACAGCCAAGCTACCTACACACATGTGTCATTAAATATGGATCCATGGCAATCTGACACATATCAAGCCAAGCTGACTAGCACACACTTCAAAAATATTTACACAAAAATACCTTTTAAGACACATTTGAAAATGTTAGTTGACAATTTTACATTGAATGTGACATTTTGACATGATAGCCACAAACATTTCAGAATGATGACCATACCACAAATGGCAGCATGTCAAAGCACTAGAGCCTGATGACACACAATATACTGCTAGTGTGTTAATTAGATTTAGGGTCTATTGATATCTATCTAGAATTAGAACACACAGGGGGGGGGGGGGTATTTATTTATTACACATCAATATTGCATAATCTCTATATACCAATATAAGCATTGTATCTACATGTTATCATGCCTGGTTTATTTCAAACATGTCAAAAATGTGTCAAATAAATTTCGAGGAATTTGTCACATAATTGTAACATTCTGTATTTTTTAAGTCCTTAATGACATGACAGGCCCATACTAAATCTTCAGTTACATATCAATCGTTTTTCAGATAAAAATAATAATAGAATCTCCATAAAATAAATAAATAATTTATGCATAGTATAATAATGACAGATGTTTTTACTTATTGAAAAGACCGGGTTTAACTTTTCATTATCATTACCAATCAATTCTGTTGTAGCATTATCACAATAATGCCAATTTTGTACCTGTTTGACTTTGCAGTTGTTAAATATGCATTTTTGAATAAGTCAGGCTAATCTTTTATTTCTATCACTTGTATATTAGAAGACATGTCTAATTAATTTTGTGATATATATAATCGTGACTTTGACCAGAGAAAAAATGTCTAAACTTTTTTTAAATTTACTTTAAAAATATCTTAACTATCATTATCATTATAATTAGAAAAAAATAGACAAAATTTATATAGCGCCCTTTTCACCCGACATGCATGTTCAAAGATGCTTCATTATTAGCTTTGCATTTAACCAGGAAATCATGAATGCTTCATTATTATGTAACAAACAAGAGCCTCTGAGTCATTGCGCACCCAGTCAATTAATTTTCTCTGCAGAAATCAAATACCGATCACTTTCTACATTAATGTTTCTAAAACAGCGAAGACCAAAAATTACCACAATGAATCTAGCTCATTGAATAATCAATTAAACACAACCCACAGAGATAACAAAAGAGCGAATGCTTCCTGATTCTATTTTCATGAATAATGGATTCGAAACAGCAGCCATTCTGTCTTATTGTAATTCCATAAATGACTTTCAAAGATTAATTGTAACGAACTTGAGAAACCCAAAGTTTAATTAAAACATGTTTGCCTTTATAAACTCAACTACAGTCAACCCCTACACAACTTGACAATTAGATCTCACAGGCAGCTGAATATCAAAGAAACATATTTCCTCTGTCAGCATTCGAATTCTTTACACCAAACAACAATTAGATTACAAAACATGCTGATTATTCAAGTTTTGACATATAAGGACCCTATACCACAAAATCTACTCACATGGTATTAAATAGGCAAAATGTCTGCCTGACTGTTAAGTACTTGAGTGGATATGAATATCTTTTCTCTGGGTTAGAATTTTTTAAAAATCGTATATGAACCCACATTCGGCGTGAGTGGAATTCGAACTGACGACCCCAATGGCGACAGCGCCTAGCACTGAAGTGACCGCGACCATACCGACTGAAGTACTAAGTAGTTAAAATTATCAGAGATAATAGAATTTTTTAACCATACTATAGTCTCTGACCATACCAAGTTTGCAGTTTGTCTGAAAAACGTTTTGACAAAGGTGGATATCAAATGAAGGCGATTTTGTCCACCCTGCAAAAAGCATGAAGGAGATGTTGTCCTTTCCTTGATTATGTAATAATACACTAAGGGGATTTAGTTTGCATACCATACAAATGTTTGGGTGGATATAAGCAAACAGATGTGACTGTCACTGACATAAAGGTCAAGACATGTAAATGATGTGTGTTTTCAAATACAGCCTGTGGGAAGATTTTGTACGTAAGATAAATACTTAATGAAACCATGATTTAACTGTCAGTGACGAACTTCATCATTACATTAACATTCATCAAAATACTGTGACACCGTAACCAGTAGCATTCATTTCCCCCATAGGCTAGCTGCCCTCATTTTATACAATCCATATTATTTGGTACAAAGAAACCGCAAACACTTTACATACATCACAAATGAGTGCTGATTTACATGTAAGCTAACCACAGACTTAACATTATAAGTTAAAAGGCCCTTCAAGGGTTTTCATAATTATCCCACGGCCAATATAGAAAACATTATTTTAAATCAGTTGGATTCTTTCAAAAAACAGAAGATTAATCATTACCCATGCTGTATAACCTGTCCAATTTTTTCCTACCATAATAATAATGATGAAAACCCTGCCTTCACAGAGAGAGGCCCGGTGTTGACAACACAGCAAGATAATATAATTATACAATCTCCATAAAACATACATTTACAAAGTAAATCATCCAATGTCAATGACATTAGGAGACCTTACTTCGCTGGCTTAGAACAAGAAGGCCCAAAGTGCTACTAACGACCTTAAAAGACTAATACATATTGAATTCTGGATCAAAAGGCGCTTCTTATGAGCCTATTTTCATGAACATTGGAAGTGGTCATGTTGACCAAGTGGAATTTGAAAGAACTTGCTTTCCCATAAGTAAAGAGTAGTTTTCAGACAGTTTTTTCTTGGTTTCTTAAAATATTGATTTTGTACTTACAACCTTCTTATTCTAAGCCAGCGATTTGATGCATTGATAGATGGATTTGCTGGGATAACCCCCATTGGCAAGATCAAACAGATTGGGGCATTTAAACAGATTATTCCCTTTAATACACAATAACATTGATCATAGTATTTTACACAGTTTTGCCCCAAAATGGAAAACATATGATTAGCATTGAAATGCAAGCTGTTACTGTGATAGACAGGGGGATTCATACAGGGGATTTAGACAGGTGTGTTATGTAATGTGTAAAACAGAAACCAGGTGATACAAACAGCTGGCAAGATTAACAAGGGGACAATAGATATTTATGTTATGTCATTTTATTTTATTTACACAGGTTTTACTATAATATGATAACGTGACCTACAAACTGATTATGATACAAGTGTAACTAATCTAGATTATGATGTAAGAATGCTCTATTTGGACAAACATTGAAAATAATGTGTTGTGATTTCACTTTGGACTGTCACAAACTGCATAATTACACAGTCTGTGGCACTTTGCTCAGGTTTGGCATTAGTAATTGATTAGTAATTAACCTATTCACATTAGAGTTTATGTATTGATTGTATGATTATGCAGTTTGTAACGGTTTAAATAAACTTGGCAGTCCCTGAGATGACACTGAGCAGTGACTATACATAGTGAACTATATCATTGAACAACAACAATGGCTCGGATTTTAGATTGTGCCAAAACTTGAGAAGCTGAAAATTGTACTCTACCCCTTTCTATTGAAGACATAATTTTTGAAATTTTAAGACCTTTAGACTGAATCTGAATACTTGTTTCAAAGATTTAAAATACACAGGCTGAAATCAGCTGAAAGGAAAAATCACACCCATGTGTAACAAATATGCCAACTTTTAAGAGTACTGATACAAATAATTAAACAAAATGGAAGCAACTTAGAATACCTTACACAAAGACAACAGTCATATGTATACTGCAAAGTGTCTTCTAGATACTGACCTTGACTACAATAATATAGTATAACAAGTTACCTACCTTTAATCTTTGGTGCATACAAAACTTGCAAACTTGAGATTTTTCTTCGGACTTCACTTTCAGTGTATCATGAACATGCATAAATGCTTTCTTTGGCTAAAAAATAAATAATCAAATTAATAGCAGAGAAGTAAAGGTACTGGTTACACAATGTCTCGGCACAGCGCTTAGTCGTTAAACTAGTTTCGTGCTATGTTGCACTCGTCAGTAACAAAGACTAATCAAATTAATACCTAGTACCATATAGTCCAAGGAAACACCAGCACAAGAGCCATAAATGATTTTTTTAAATTTGTTTTTTATGAATGAATGCTCTAAAATTATGCCCGGACACAGATATGTTATTATTTTTATCGTAGCTTTGAAACAGTACATACATTAGAGATCCCAATAAATGATAATAAATTAATACTATCATCATGAATAAGAATAGCAATAAAAATAATGTCCCAAATATTCCAGTGAAATTTTAAGGGCAATAACTCTGGACCTACACCAGAACTCGGGTGGATATCAGACTTAGTGTAATGCAGTTAGTCATCAAACTTGGTCAATACTTTCAGCTCATTAAGCATTGAGAAAAAGATTTGCTTGTCATTGACCTTTGACCTCTAAGTGACCTTGACCTGTGAGTTAAGAATCTGTCTCTAATGCACAACATGCCAGCTCATGTGGTGAAAATTTGTGCTAAGTTTCTACAAGTGTCAATACATGAATTTACAGCTCAAAGTATTTTATACCCATTATAACAAGTGATGTTGACCTTTGAGCTTTTTAAGTTTTAAGTTATTGTACATATCATAATTTGTTTTATAATTGGAACATGTTTTTAAAGAGTGCAGTGTAAGGCATTTAAACCTTATGGGATCGTACAGTTTATACATTATAATATGAACAAATGCACTGCATCCAGCGGGGATTTCCCATCAGGTTTTTGGATAATCTGGCAGAGGAAAAAAACTTGACTAAGGAATTTGTTTGCTCCACAGACCTATGGCTGCCAGGCAGCACCACATAGAAGACCAGAGTGACGAACAAATACTTAGAAAAGTGTGTTTCCAATCTAGGAGACAGGTTGAACAGATATACCCTTTAATATTTATTTCAGTTTTACACTTGTCTTTTATTTGTTATTTATTTTTCAATTCAATATAATAATTCACAAGTTGGCGCGCTATGCCGTGCGACGACATCGGGTTAACGTGCGATGACGTCGCGTTAAATGATGCGACGTCATTTCGGACGACGTCATAGGCCTATTGTTTTTTACGTTAGATTAAATAAGAAATGTATTTTTTTCGATAATTTTCATGATTTGAATCAGGCTTATATGCCTAAACGTTATTAAAGGAGTGGAACTGAATTTATATTTCATATTGGACAAAAATAAATTAAACAAGATTGGTTCTCAAATCTTGAGCAAGAACTTGCCTCTACCGGAAGTGGGACATGAAAAATTTAGTGTACCGAATCATTATTCTGCATCCGGTCTGTCAAAAAAAAATAGGCCATAGCCAATGCAAAACTACAACAATAACAATCAAGTGTTTTTCGCATGTAATCGTTAGTGGGGATAAATCCCCTATAAACCTGCCAACATACAGTAATAGTTATAACTTGAACTACCATATTAAGGCATACAAATTTAATTGATAATAAAAAATATTATGCACCAATTTAAATAAACCAGGAAGTAAAGACATAAAGTGCAGAACAGAAACCACCTGCCCAGATAAGTAAAGTTCATTCTTAATTTCATAATTAATAAATAAAATGCCATTATCTTATGTTACATATATAGTGAACACAAAAGAAAGAAATGTAGGTCTTTGATGATAAATGTAAAGTTCATAGATTGCAATAAGCGAAACAGCTGTTTGATAATAAGACATGTGTAAGACGTATAACGGTACACAAGTTGTCATGTTTAATTGAGAAGTATGTCCAAATATACCGCTTAATTACCATCATCAAGATGACGGTTGTCTGTCAAGCCGAGGAAAAACACGGAGAACGACTATTACTGTATGTAACATACAATCATACGTCAACAACATAAACTTGGACAGATTGAGGTTAACGGTAGATATAATTACTGCACTTGCCTGATACTTAATGAACAGTCAACAGGAAGCAGTTAGCAGGTCACATGACAGTCACATACAGGTTTAATGCAGTAAGATATGCTCTGATCACACGTATCTCAACATAAGCTAGCTCCCTGGATTTAATGTCTACCATAAAATATAGAAAACTTTACTGGAATATGACTTGATATACAAGTTTAATGCAGTAAGATACGGTATGATCACACATATTGCTAGCTCCCAGGATTAAATGTCTACCATAAAATATAGATACAGGAAACTTTAAATGAAATATGACTTGAGACGGGGATTGTAGATACTAACGCAGGAAGTCAACCTGGACAGGCATATTTTCCCATAGGGCATCTTTCCCAGGAAAAGAATTCTCTTTAAAATGATTGTCTTTCCCCGAAATGAAAACTGCTTTCATATCAACAGGATACATGTTACTAAACTAGAGATATGTTGGCACAAATACCCCATGACAAAAGCTAGAAAAGAAAGAATGAAAAGTACTAATATCAGAGTCAAACCTTTACATTATAATGCAGCAAATGCACCTATATCAGTGCTTTAGCTTCTGAAAATAAGCACACTTAATTCATACAACAAATTAAATTAGTAAGCCAGAGATGGAGACTCTCCATTTCGTCTAATTTCAATTGGTCTAGAATTCAAATTCCCAGAGATGATTATAAAATACTTATGCACCTGTGGTAGACCAATAGTCAGAAAATGTTTAGGTTACGGCGCCCTTGACCTACTGACCTCAAAATCAATAGGGGTAATCTACTGTTGATAACCAACCTCCATTTAAAGTTTGAAGATCCTGGTCTATACTGTTCTAGAGTTATTAGTCAGAAAACATTTGGTCTACTTAGATATGTTTCAGGTCACAGTAACCTTGACCTTTGACCTACTGACCTCAAAATGAATCAGAGTCATCAACTGTTGATGACCAACCTCCTTGAAAGTTTAAAGATCCTGGTCTATACTGTTATTGATCGGAACCATTTGGTCTACAAACTGACTGACCTACTGACCGACATAAACAAAACAAAGGGTGGCATAAAAATATTGCAATTGATAATTTATATTAACTGTAATATAGTACTATATATAGACTGTGATCTTTTGCGAATTAACTTTGTTTCACTGTATCAATTAAACATGCTTATTTTCATGAGTTAAAACACTGATATAGCCACTTGTGGTATGGAGATTCATTAAAAGGATGTATCCATGGAGCAAAGGGTTAAAAACAAGGTTACAACCACATATGGTAAGTGGTAAGGCTGATTATCAAAAGGACAAATACATGGAGTAAAGGGTTAAACATCATAGTAATAAAGATAAAACTTGTTCTTACTTTTATTTCCACACTGAGTGTTGGTGATGAACACTGAAGGTGTGAAGCTGTATCTCTTATATAACACAGATCTGGCATCACTAAAGCTGATACAGTTGTCGGATCAAGTGTGCTGTGCTCTACATCTTTGCCTTTTCTTTGAGCTGAATAATAAATGTACATAACTGATCAGCAAAAATATCAGAGACTATTGTTATCTTTAGTCTCTGAAAATATATAAGTAATATTTTTAATTACAGTGCCGTATTATATATAATAAGTAATAGAAAGTACTTGTTGAGTATCACAATAAAATAAACCAGACTGAAATTTATTCTTTAGATATAGATTTGAATAGTTTGACAATAGCCCTCCCTAAAAAGTTGGGGGCAAGATAACCAGCAACAATGTAACTACATCAAACCACTTCAGAAATGGGTTGATACGAGGACAACAACACTGTCTACTAAGTTTAAATTCCACAAAAATAACAACATACCTGGTCTATGAGCTTTAATTTGTAGTTCTGCTTCCTCAGTTAATCTGTTTCCCAACAAACGAAGCTCCTGAATAATTCCATTTAATACATGAACATCTCAAAGCAGAATAAGAAAGTTTGAAACATGCAAGTTCTGCAAGAAAAGGGTCATGAAGGCCTGTAACAGCTCATTTGTGCACCATGTCTAAATAAGTGGAAATGTACAAGCCGCCATTATAAGCCCTACCCATCTAAACAAAGTTTTTTTAACAAATCATCTTGGCTTTGAGAAATATGGGAGAAGACCATCTAAGAGACATTATCTCTTTAAAATCAGCCAAGTGGTTTTGAAGAATAAGATCTTCAAAACTGTCTGTATGCCATAGAGACAAAATAAACTCGCATCTGGCAACCATGTTTTTTCTTAACAAATCAACATTCAAAAGTGGAATAGGGTATACTATAGGGTCATCAAAGGAACATTCTGCCTGAGTAGAGTCTCAAATGCGTGCGACTCATGCAGGATGGGGGAGATCTGGCATGTATAATTATTGATAAATGCATATACATTCTAACATAAAGATGAAACACCTGCAGCAAGCTCATTTCTGTTCCATAGAAAGCTTGACACCTGGCTTAAAGTAAAATCCTATAACTGAACCCTTAGCCACAGCTACAGGCCTAACAGACAGTTGTTTTATAAAATGCATAGTTCATACAAATCAATACATACAGGCAAGACAACAAAATTTGGCGTAAGTAAAGGTTGCATCACATTCTTCATATAATCCACAACCAACTGCATCTCTTCATGAATTTTGTCAACTTTATTCTGCAATAAAAACATATAAAATAACCCAACTATGCACTGAATAAAAACATACATTGCAATGTATAAGTGTGTGGCCTTCCATTTTCCCCCGCCAGTTTGGCCAATGACCTATTTGTTTGATACAAGGAATGTGGGGGTATAGAATAGAGTCCTCAGTTCTTTAATGTACCCAGTGTACTCGTCAAGTCATGTGACTAACTTCTTGGTGGGAAGCACTGAAAAAGCGTTTTAGAAATGACTAAGTGTTCCAGCCGGGAATCAAATCAGGGACCTCTCAATCCACTCTACCACCATGCTGTTATGTTGATTTAGTGCTGTGGTTTTTTGGGGTTCGACTCAGACAGTCATAGAGCGTGGCCATTCAGTTTTATCCTTGCCTTTAGAATTGGCTAATGACTTCCAGCTTTGACGGAAGAGACAGAGTTTCTGGAATTTCCAGTGCGGAGGTCAAAATTCAAACCAGGGACCTCTGGATTGGTAGTCCAAAGCGCTAATCACTCGGCCACTGTTCCAACCATGGTTAATGCTGTATGAAATGAACCATCGGATTACAGTGAATTTGAATTAAATACAAAGTATAAAGAGGAAAGATACATAAATTCCTTGTTATTTACCAAGAAATGAAGAATAGAACATGGGATCTCTTGCATGGTAATTTTGGTATGGCAGGGATGTCATGTTGTTAAAGAGATTGATATAATATATAGATCAATGATACAGCATTAATCATCAGTGTACTATTACACAGCATGCAATAATATCTACATTAGTAGGCAAAACAAATTTGTGTCTAGGCAAAACAAAATTTCCTCTAACAGCTCTTCTTTAGTACTTAATTGGTATTTAGTCTTAGGACAGTATCTGTAATGAGGTTTTAAATCAAACAAATCACCTTAGCATTTGTTGACAAGTGCCCTTTTCCCCAATGTTTAGCTTTCGCCAATCTATACACCATCTTCTCCTGAAATAACGTAAAGAGTTCAATATAAAAAACTATCACAATATTATTTAAAACCCTTTAAGTTTAAAGGGGCACATGTTACCTGTCACCCTGTCAGAGGAATGTGTCACGAAGTTGACAACTGTCAATGTAATATAGTGATTTGATCAGATGTATAAAGCATGCTACGGTTTAACACATGGCACCAAGAACTGTCATGGTTAGCCAAACATCATGTGTATGGTGTCACTGTCAGACTCTCAGAATCAGAACATCAAAACAGAAAAAGTGAAAACAACGCAAATGTGACAAGAAGAACGCGTTGGTTTAACACGAAAACAACCTGTTCATTAAGTTGATTGACTTGATTCGATAGGAATTAAATCGTTTTACCTTTCAAACTGAATGAAAACACAAACCTCGTTATTTACAAGCACCAAACACGCATTTCCTTCTCCGCGAAATTTCCAATTACTAGCGTCCGCCATTTGCAATGACTTTTTTACCTCCATATGAAGAGTATTCCAAGAGAGTTAATTTGATCTCGCGAGCTTGCTGGCATGTAAACTCGTGCAATTTGCAGGGGCGTAACTAGGCGTACTCCAGTACGCCCGTGCGTACACTTCGAATCTGGACTGAAAAAAAATTGAAAAAATGAAAATTCGAAATCACCAATAAAAATCACAAGCAGAGGGGTTGAGGGGCATACAAATGCAACGTTTATACAAAAACGTCACTTTTTAATATGAGCCATCGTTTTTCAAGTCAGGGAACGAGTTTGTACTTGTAGAGTATGCTGCTCAAATTAACAATGCTAATTTTTCTAGCTCGCTTCGCTCGCACACTAACTTTGTAAGTGAGTACATGTATTATTAAGTCAGAGAACGAGTTTGTAGGGTATGCTGCTCAAATAAACCATTGCTATTTTTGAAGCTCGCTGTGCTGAGCAGAATAACCTTATTTGTAAATACAAATAGGCCTAAATGCATTGTCTAGTCAGAAATCAAGCTTGTAGGGTACGCATCTCAAATACGCAGTGCTATTTTTTCTAACTCGCTTCGCTCGCACCGTAAATTTATTAGTGAATACATGTATTATCAAGTTAGAGAACGGTTTTGTGTGGTATGCTACTTACATACACAGGTCATTTTTATTTCGCTTCGCCCGCATTAGTTGCATCCATGTCTACATACTGATTGCTACATGAATGTCCCATTTTGACTTATTGTTTTGCTTTAATCGTGATCAAAACCAGAGATAATCTTGGGGCTTTCGGTGACAGAAATGTGATCAGAATACACGATTCGCAATCTATATTTCTTTTTTTTCGAGAGAGGACCACCCGTCAGCTAAACGAGGGGGACAACCCCTCCTTTCACTTCCCCCAATCGTGCGTATCATTAATATTGTTCAGTTAATTGTTTTTACATTTTTCCCCTGGAGCCCACACAGTCTGCCAGTGATGCAGCCCTTTTCATGAATATGAAATGATTTTCCAGGTGTTCGTTGTAATGAAAATCTACAATAGGGATATTTGACAACAAGACCATCCAAACCCAAAGGAATTAGACAGGGCAATATGCACAAGTGAGGGAAGTTAGTCAATTTCCAAAAAAATCTAATTCCCCTATACATGTATACCCCCCCCCCCCCCCTCTAGGGGGAAATATTGATAAGTGCACACATGGTTTTTACTAAAGAATAAGGTACCTTTTTACATCATACTTAGTAGATCGATGAAGGTTGATCACGACAAGTTTCTTTAGTTTTGGGCTGGTTATGTTAAAGGACGATGGGACGTTGATCACCATTTGGGTATCATGTCATCTACAACCGCTCTTATTAGTAATCCAAATTGTTTCATGTTACTTGTCACAAATAAAACGAAAAATAACATGTTTAAAGGTTAGTTTTAATTCTTTTCTGCCTTAAGGCATGGCGTAAAAATATCGTTGAGATACTCAATAAGGCAAGGAAATCGTTTTCTTGGCAAAAAGCATGCTCCCAGACCCCCCTAACATTGGGAGTACAATCAAATATGGTCCAGGTACGCCCCTGATTTGTAGTGATTTATTTTTGATAAATTGGTTTATCAAATAGTTAACATTAAATATTATGTGCTACCTATCAACATATCCAATAAATTCTAAATGTTTCAATTAGAATGTTAAAATATAACTGAAGTAGATTTTAAAACAATGATTCACAAATCTATCCTATCTACACACTGTATGCTAGCTGTGCTGTAAGATTAAAGAATAATTCTATACTGCAAATTCTACCAAAAACTTTGTTTGTCTGATGCTCAAACAGGATTCCAACAACACTTATACATGTAATAGGGTAATAAGATAGATGTAGAGTAGTATAGATAAAATATAGATCTATAATTATGTATAATTAATCAGGTATACATGTAGATGGATCTCTAGATGAACACTATGTTGGATAGTAATGTACACAGTGTGTGTAGCAGATATCCCAGGAGGATGCTGAAATCCTCTTGAGCATACAACTACTCCCATATGCTAACAGTGCCTGATTCTCATGTACAATTAATCAACTGATTAATCCTGCAGCATGTCTCAAATAGTATGCTGATTGACAGAGGGCCTACACTCACAGGGGTGTAGCCAGCCATGCGCACTTACGCACGTCGTAACAATAATAGCAAAAAGTAAATAGACATCTACATAAATTCTGCCAAAAATAAGATTAAAGTCAAAATATGGGTGTGTTTCCAAAATTAAATTTTCTTGCCAAAAATTTCACCATCTTTATTCAAAACTTGAAGGTGATTTTCCACGGGAGGGGACACCCCTCCTTAATCCACCCCACTACGATACAATTTATGAAGCCATCCTGTAATACCCTTCAAATCATTTAATGTTTCATGTAGTCCATAACCCAAACCAACATGAGGCACCTGTAACTATCCACTTCAATGCTTGAGTGGTGTGCAATGATTTGTTTTCTTGTGCGGTCTTTTATCCATTGGGGGGGGGGGTGTCAGGACCCCCTTGGAATTTTGACAAAAATATGGTTGGACCTGGGAACTATATAGTAGGCCCAACACCTTCCTTCATGAATAAAAATTATTACCAGTATTGGCCGGGCTCCAGAGAAAAAATTCTGGATCCGGCGCGCATGCAATGCTGAATCTCCATTATGTTACCGACAGCAACAGTATTATAACCACCAGGGGCGTAGCAATGCTTGAATTGATGATATGCACACAAGCCATGACGTTGGTGGTTGTGGTTGGGGGTCCTCATGATCGCAAAATTTTTGCACTTTAATGCCATTTTGGCCATATTTATATTTATACTTTTCAAATTAATGTTTATACGCATGTGCGTACGTCTGTATTGCTTGACCATTGACAGTAACTATATATATGTATATACACCCTTGTGAGATATATAGCTCATTGTCTCAATTCACTGTGTTAAATTATCTTATAGTCATGCATTGCTGTTGTGTGTTAAGACCTTAAGTGTGGCTTTGTTACAATAAATAAGCACATACATCAATCTCATTAAAATCAGATTCTAACATTTAGCTACGCCTATATTATCAGTGTAAAGTAGCGAAGCGTTATATGGATTTGATTTAACTGGCACATACATGTACATTGAATATGTGTCCAGAGTTTTGTTAATTTATATAATTGAAATACTAACTGTATCATATCAAATAGACAATAGTTGCAAACAGATGTTTGTCCTGATTAATCACTTCAAGTACCCCAAAATTAATACTAGTACCACTATACACCGTTATGTCTCATGAATAAATTAACCCGTATGCAAACAAAGACTGCTAAATTACAAAACCTGTATATAATAATATATGTGCAAAGTCATAAACAATTCTATCTTACATACAATCTAACAATTTTCAATGATATTTAGCCTATTCAGATGGACCATCTGTCAATGAAAACCTTTTTGCTGTTTCCAATGGGTAGTCTTTGTAGACAGGTTTGATAGTGACAAAACACCCAGACAAATCAGGGGTGTCAACAGAGCATAATTAAAAATCCTGAAAATTATATGTAGCCGAATATTTCTGCCAAACATGAGGCCTTCAACCACATTGTTTCCATATTTAACTCAGTTTTATTGAATAAAGTCCTTTAGAGCAGATTAAATTGACCATAACTTTGCCATTTCTTGAGATATTTTCATCAAATACTTTTGATTTTGCTCAGAAATGATAGTTCTTTCAGGATACTAGTAGATAAATCTGGAATTCCGGATGAATCAGGAATATTGACACTCCTGATAACATACATATAGTACATACCTATCATTTTGGCTCCTGGATACTGCTTTATTAAAGCATTTGTGATATGGAACTCTTAAATGCCTTCATTCATATGGGTTTACCAGTAGCAGATTCATGACCCTCATACTGCATTTATTTTGAATAAAGGGTCATGGATCTGCTACCAACTCCTTTGTCTTCATCTGGTAGCATTTTAATGATTCCAAGTACCACTTCAGGTAACTGTATCATTGATAAAAAGTAAAACATATTTTATAAATTTATGTTATCCAAGGTATAATAAATTAAAAAAAAAGTTTTATTGTTTACTCTTTATATATGATACAGTTACCTGTGGGTACCACAAATATTATATAAAATGGTCTTATATTGATATTGACTGTTTAAGTGAAAACATTATATGCTTATCATCCTCAATGACCTTTGACAAGCCTTTCTGGTGCATTTATCTTCACTCCTGTTACAATGTGAAGAATATTAATTGCTGGCTATTTTACTCTTTTCTCGTTGTTGGATTGCATATAAATTAATGGAATATTCCACTGCAAATTGGTGTGTTAACAAAATCTGCTGATGTAACCATTGACAAGCCTTTCAGATGCATTGATCTTCACTCCTGAGTCCTGTTTCATTCTGCTAATTTTGCCTTATTTAGACAAATCAATATACAGGTAGAACAAGTTCGGGAGCACTCATTTTCCAATAGTGCATGAAGACAGGGGTTTCACTAAGGCATAACCACCAATCCTGAAAAAAGTTGCAAGTCTGTTTTAGGTGCCATAAGCACACACCCTCACACCAAAACATAGTTCCAATATCAATCTATTGTTAAGATTCAGCTAATAAATTTCAAATGAATTCTTTAAAAAATATATGTATTTCCTGATGAAGGCAAAATGCCGAAACGTTGAGTAAATAATATAATTAATTTCAACTCGTGTTTTTGTTGACATTTATCTTTGGTAAATGAATTCTTTGAAATTTTTCACCAAATAACTTTCATTTTCTGCAGAAGTTCAGTCTTTCTAGTATTTCAAATCCGGATTTCCAGATTATTCTGGAATTGTAGTTCCCTTGTGAAGAGTCATTCTTAAAGAAAGGAATTTGTTATGTACAGGGGTCACACGTAAGCAGAATTGTCCTGTATTATTTTAAAGATCTCAATTCTTGAGGGCAATTCCATTTCAATATTGCAGGAATGATCCACCAAAGTATATGAACTTTGACTACAGGACATTGGTATTACTTAGTGGCATGCCAGATCTTGATGGGAGGGGAGGGGGCTTAGAAAAATTGCTGGATCCTTCCATGGTTGGAAAGAGAGAGGGTACATTTAGTCCCAGGCACATCATATAAGTTGTTAAAATCAATGAAACTGCATGCCTGTTCGTCTAGTCTGTGAATGTACTGATATATTCTAGACAAATGTGTCTCTCTTAACGCAAAAGTACATACTATTAAAATTCAAAACAAGTTTACTTTTTAAATTTTATGTACCAGTAGGTCTGGATAACTTGGACCAGCATGTTGAAACAGTTTATAAGTGGTGTAATAGATCGAGAGCAATGATTCGTGTACATACATGTGTATTTGAGTAAAGCTGCAGGAGAGGACATATTTCCCACTTACACTAACTGTTACAATAGCTGCTGGTACATTATTATATTGGACTGTAATATCAGATGAGATCTAACTGCTTCTAATCAATGTACTAATACAGGAACATACATGATTGTATATGTTACCTGCTCATGCTTATCTGCATGTTTAATTACCGTACATGATTATTTGCATGTGCAGCTGATATTCATTCAGGTAAACTTAAAACAGATGAAATTAAGTAAAATCATTAATATTCATTGGAGATTTAATTTCGTGGATGACCAAAACCACAAATTAAATCCCATTGAATAATTGTAACAAAAAATAAGTTGATGATGGTTTCCAACTTGCTTTTCATACAAGACTGGGTTTTTTGGAAAGTTTACTTGCATAATTATATCAACATGAAATAATTATTTCTGATATTTTTTGTGAATTTCGACTATTTTTTATGAAATCCAAAATCTTTGATATTACGTCCTAACGAAATAATCTTTTTCACCAAAACCACGAAATTTTGTCCCATTGAAATTAAATGATTTTACAAAATAAACAACATGTGCTGGTATATATTCACTTTCTTCATCAACCTTGAGCTTTGGTTCCGATTTCCCAACAAATCTCATGTCTGGTTAAAATGAGCAAGATCTCAAGAGGGGGTTCTAAGAATTTTGCTGCACTTTGAAGTATTGTGTCTCTGGGCTCAACCCAGACTTGAATGAAACTACTGGTACTCTCCACAATTAGCAGCAATATTTTAGCTCAATTTGAATTGGTTCAAATTTTTGTTATAAAACAGGACCATGGTCAAATTGCAGGGCTGGTATTCACAAAGCATCTTTGTGGAAAACTTAAATATTTTTACTTAAGATAAAATATTTCTGCAGCTCACATTTCCGGCAAATTAAAGAATAATCCATGTTTTATTAGTGATTATTGTAGCTCTTTACACAATGCTTTAAACCTATGCAAAAAATCATTAATCTTGATTGTCATGTTTAGCTGACACAATTAAGGATTTTTTATGTTTTTAAGAAAATTCTACGTTTTCTACTAAGATGCTTTTTGAATACCAGCCCAGGTGTATATTATAAGCTATGTTGTTTGAATAATAATGTTATTCACATGTGACAGTTGGTCACTTTTGCATGTTTCGTAATTTTGCACAGGAAAACCTTAGCTGAATGAAAAGTAATCCTACATATAACTATACACTCATGGACTTTAAAAACGCCTCACCTGACTTAAAGTTAAATATTGAATATTGTTAAATATAAGTGATACTGGGCTTTGAATCAGGTAAGGCGTTTTTAAAGTCCTTGAGTGTAGTAGGGTACTTGCGCTGAAAAATTTACAAAATTACAATGTTTAATGCTTCTGTTCTTGTCTTGTAGAATACCGGTACATTTTATTGTAATGATAAAAATCTCCCTACACACCCTCACTTGTATATATGAATGGAAGATTGTAATGTATCAGGGGTTCCACTAGCTTCTGAATCTGAAGGGTCATTTTGACTAAATTTTACCATAATATAGACAAAATACCAATGATTTAAAGTGACAATGACCCCTCAAACCAAAATCTTGTTGGTCAAAATGTGGCTTTATTGACATTTCAAGGGTCAAACTCCTACTTCCAAGTCAAATGGAACCCCTGTGTAAGTATATATTTGTTACATAACCCCATGTCGTATAATGTATACATTGGTGCAATAAGGTTTTGTTCTGTTGATCAAGCGACAATAACTTAATATACTGGTATCCATTTTATCACATAACCTTCTGTCCGGGAGTGCTGTAAATCCATGGTTGCAATATTGTTCAGCACGACAGCAGTGCTATAAATGTGTGACACAGCAGTCAAATATTGACCTGTGAAACAGCAGTCAAATATAGACCTGTGAAACAGAAGTCAAATATAGACCAGTGAAACAGAAGTCAAATATAGACCAGTGAAACAGAAGTCAAATATAGACCAGTAATACAGCAGTCCAATATAGACCAGTGAAACAGCAGTCAAATATCGACCAGTGAAACAGGAGTCAAATATCGACCAGTGAAACAGGAGTCAAATATAGACCAGTGAAACAGCAGTCAAATATGTAGACCAGCGAAACAGTAGTCAAATAATGACATACATGTGATTGTGAACAGCAGTCAAATATAGACCAGTGAAACAGCAGTCAAATATAGACCAGTGAAACAGCAGTCAAATATAGACCAGTGAAACAGAAGTCAAATATAGACTAGTGAAACAGCAGTCAAATATGGACTTGAGAAACAGCAGTCAAATATTAATATAGACCAGTGAAACAGCAGTCAAATATATACCAGTGAAACAGCAGTCGAATATAGACCAGTGAAACAGCAGTCGAATATAGACCAGTGAAACAGCAGTCGAATATAGACCAGTGAAACAGCAGTCAAATATAGACCTGTGAAACAGCAGTCAAATATAGACCTGTGAAACAGCAGTCAAATATAGACCAGTGAAACAGAAGTCAAATATAGACCAGTGAAACAGAAGTCAAATATAGACCAGTGAAACAGGAGTCGAATATAGACCAGTGAAACAGAAGTCAAATATAGACTAGTGAAACAGCAGTCAAATATGGACTTGAGAAACAGCAGTCAAATATTGACATGGGAAACAGCAGTCAATTATAGATCCTTGAAACAGCAACCAAATACAAGACAGGTCTGCGAAATAACGGTGTCAGTCAAGTATTCTATCCAAATTGTAGGCAGTCTTATTTCCAACGTACCCCGGTAGTTTACTTAATCTTCACAGTTTACTGTCAAAATTCTCTATGTGTAGCACAGTTTGTGTAATTTTTGTGACTGTCACTGATATTGCATTAGATGGTAGAGTGGTGATGATAACTAATCATTTGAACTCAAGTGTATATTGTAAGATCACTGAAGAATGAAGACTTGTAATGTCATGTCTTGTGTGGACAGCCAATAGACAGTTGAACGTCCAAATTGTTTGATCATACAGAACACCTTGTCTTTTAATTATTCTTATAAGATTTTTTAATCAGAGCTAAGATTGCAGTTCATAACGGGCAATAAGAAAGTAAGATTGCAGTTAAATTTTCAGTAGCTTTAACAGTAATATTTTATTTAACCAAGGATATTTGAAAGGATCAAATCCAAGTGTTTACACAAACGGATTTTGGATTAAGGAACCAAATTAAGCCTGACTGATCAAACAATAGAACAAACAAGTCATGGCTTGTCAATTCACAGTCACACAACTGTAATAACCTGTTTACCGACTAACCCTGTGCATCTATAGATGAAATCTGGAATCCACAAAACAAATGGTGTTTACCAACAGTACAAACAAAATTTAAGTCAGATCTTTGATAGCTCAATCTGTTGTTTAAAATCCAATCGTCGGTTTTTAACCATACATTCACTATATTGCTGTTTGTACTGCAGAAAAACACCAGTATTTATAGCAATCCAAAGAAGATCTATATGATATATATCCAACAATTGACAAGAACATTTTCTTCATTTTGCACATAAATTTTAATATTTTTAATCTTTATTTTTTGCACATATTTTATTAATTAAAATACCTATATTTTGCACCGCAAAGGGTAATTACACCCTAACTTTGGTCAAAAAATACATTGCAACCATATAGATACATACTAAATAATATCCTATTGGAGATCAGGATGCGTCAATTGTACATGAAAGACTTCAAATTGCACTTCGTGCAAACCATTAACATTTCAAATGCTAAAATACATGATACAGTTATATCCTGAGTAACTCAGACAAGAATACAACTTGCCATATGGTACATAGCTCCGTAGGAATCACACTAATAAAGATTAAAAACAAGTAAATACATCACAATATAGAACATAAATCATGTATTGGTTTGCAGTACGTTTGTCAAACAGAGCAATCCAGGAATTATCACATTTACGACAGCACTACACAAACTCCAGACATAAGTAATATGTTTTAATCACAATACATGATTTAAAATAAACGATAAAAACTAAAATGGCGTTCATCAAGGTCCTTTAAAACATGAGCTTGAGTCGAAGTCCAATATGGAAATGAAATTGCATGCCCTAAATAAAAATCTCACATAAATGCAAGATTATTAACTTGAAACAAAGCCCGCAAAATGCTGATAGTTCACTGCTTCTCTGGAGATGCTAGGCAATGCACTTATGAACTGGTCCTTGCACGACATTAAGGTACTATTGAAATTCCTGTTCATTTGATGGAAGGAATTATCACTAGATTGTTGCACGGAGACTGTTGACGTAGAGCTGTGTTGTGTTTCTTGAACCTGCGAGTCCTTTTTGTTGCTGGGTTCGTATAATACCCCAACACTTCCATTTTCACCAATTCTGAACGAAACGTCCAAAGGATCAACCCAGATAGTAAGTTCTGGGGGAAATGAAGTTTCCAGAAACGAACAATCAAGTCCACACATATTTCCTGCTTGTAAGATTAACGGGTCCATATTGTGATTTAATCTAATACATCTGTATCCAGAGCCTTTGAATGGTTTCTCAGGAAACCAATGATCTTGATAACGATGAACGAGTAAATTTGTGAGGTTTGAGTTGAACTGGTAAGTTTGAGTATCGTTTATGTCGTCCCTCGATCGTAGAATATTCGTAAGGAAGTCCACAGCACTTTTTATTTCGTCCTTCATACTTCAATAAATTTGTTCCTTTTTTGTTGATATTTTTCAGTTTTACGATTTTTCTAGAAGCACAAATAATTCACCCAGTTTTCACGTAGATTTATCACTGAAGAGTATTTCCTTTTTATTCCGACTGTTTAGTGTTATCAATCGTCTCTTCTTTACATTAAGTAAATTAAAATTTGAAGGCTTACGCCCCGACAACTTGTTAAAATATTGTAAGTTTGCTTCTGCCTTTGTCCAACACTCTCTCGAAAATGGCGTCGGTCTCACCCAGAAATCGATATTTGTTTACGTCACTCGGTGTGACGGATACCCAACAGCCAATGAGAAGTCGTTATTTTTCGCTACGTCACAATTAGCTTCCAAATATGGAACGTCTAAATTTAGCGCATGACTAGTAAACAAATAAACGCAAAGTTGTAGGTCAACTTTGTTTGTGCGTCACACTGGTGAATAGCGTACCATACTTATTCTAAACTCAAGTGGTATAGATCTATTGCTCAAGTCGAAAATGGCATTTCGTGAGTGATACTTTTTAATAACAAAAAGTTATGACATGCGAGTAGTGTTGAGCAATTGATTAAAATCCAATTAAGAAACTTAGGATAATTGATAATTAATTTGGCTTACAATTAAACAATGGACAAACTAAATATAATCAATTCATTGAGCAAAGTAAACATTATTTTAAATAAATGAGCAAATGTCATATTTTAAGCGATTCTAATGCTGTCTTGAAAAAAACTCGTTTACATGTTAGCCATGCATACATGTTCTAATACATGTATTGATTATTTATGATAATTAGTGACCCTCTATACACAAGGATTCCAATCTCCCTGCTTGGGTATGATCACGGATATACACAGAATGTATTTCCGTGGTATGATATAGCTTTATTCAGTCCCAGAGCAATCCATTTTAAATGCGAGGAATGCATGTATTAGGCCTATAGTTTGCATTATGTTGGAGCTGGCATCTCAATGGCAAATTTAGTATCATATGCCTAGGCCAATAAATAAAGTTAGAGCCTGTGGGATATTGAATAATTCTAACATAACATAACACATCAAGAAAGACCCGCTAAAATATGTGTAAATGCTCAAAACAATGCACATTATAGAGCGCAGTCACAATAGTATCTTTTATCAAAATAACGCCCATTTAACTCTTCAAAGGTCTGTGTGCAAATTACGAAGCCCTTTGATCAATATAATCCCCGGGCTATCGATTAGCTTTTGATATGCCGACACACAACAATACCCCGCTAGAGGCATTACGGTAAATTCTATTATTATAATTCTTTGTCCGTCTTTTTGATTGGTCGGGCGTTATTTCGACATCTGCCACTGTGTTTACATTTTTCAAGCGAGGCCTTCAAAGGGGAAAAATGAAATTTTCACAGGGTCGAATAAAGCACTTTTTAAGAAATATTTTGTTACATATAGGAGTTTGCGAACAAATGATTGTTAATATAGTTTAATTGGCTGTACACATCATAGGCTACTATTTCACATTTAATGTATGTGGTCGAAAGATGGTGCTCAGGAACGTGGTAGGCCTACTACCCTGATCAAATCATTAAACTATCTTTTCTGATATTATTATTTTCACCCTCTTGTGAAACCTCCAACGTCCTGTCAAACCCTATAACTGACACGAAAGGCCCTGATAACATCTGAAATAAAAACAGCATTAATTAGGGCCTCTCGATGGCCTCAAAAAGACCAAGCCTTGAGTAGTTGTCTCCCTTAATGCTTATTTTTCTATTTCAAGGGAGGCTAATATTACATGATGTCAGTAATACCTGTTAGAGTTGTCTTTCTTGTAATAGACACGCGCTAATCAGCACAGTACGCGCTCGCGGTGTCATAACTTGTTAGATATGTCATTACTATAAAATTGTCACACGCCAGAATGCGATCACAGCATGATCTCACTGACATTTTAACACTTGTGGAATTTTATGGCAAGTCCGCATTCTTTACATGATACTCAAACGTGTAGGCTAGATCATATCATAGGCATGTACGTATTTGTATGTTTAATGTCGTCGAATAATGCTTATACATGTACCATTAACATGTATTTAATAAGACGCTCTGTAGTCATTGACGCATCGTCGGAACCCTAGGTATCATAAAAAAATATTCCGTATCTACTATTTGTCAAACTTGTATTCCCTACCAAAAAGGGATTTATTTGTTAAAAAGTTCATGTTTGTATATAATCACTGGACACACACACATTGTAGTCCTCAGAATCGTAGAAGTTGTGTATTTTAAAAGCAAGGAAATGAATTGCTTCTTCTTCTATGAGTTCGCCAACAAAAATAATTGATATAGACACTTTTATTTATTGTATATTCTGAGTATAAAAAGTCTATAACAAACTTTTAATTAATTTGATAGTAAATAAAAAAGAAATATCGGAACATTATACATAATAATGCTTTGCTCTTTATTAAACCTCGATCTACATAATAATGAGACCAGTTTTAAAGGTTGACTATTATTGTGGTTTAATCAGATAGACTGAAATGGTAACATATCGGGAACATTATTAGTAAAAATGCGGAGATGTTGTGAATAAAGAATTTTAATTGGAAATGGGGAGTGCGTGTATTAATTAAAGCTTTCTATATACGGAATAAGGACGGGGAGTTCCTGCGTTAATCAACACTATACATATATACCTTATAAAATTAAAAAGATACCCGGAGTGGCTGATAATTGCCCTGTTCCAAGTATAGCAGTATCGCGAACCAAGTGACAAGTATCACAGTCATTCCATATAAGGCGCTATTCATGATCACCTAGTCTATTTTCAATGTACAAATTAACATCTGTAGCACAAAAGTTCGCAATTAATGTAAAATCCACCACGGATACAAACATTCACGTTTTTTTCGAAGAATCGTTTTAATTAATTCTAAAATCCAATAACGTTAGTGTTTATATTCTCTCGCTACCAATAGGGTAGGGCCTACATATTACCCGTCAAATCGCACAAACCCGATAACATATTGAAATCGAAAATAAAATTGTTAAAGGTGCTGACTCACACATTGGGCTTAAATTTTTTTACTATTGTAATATATATATTTATTATTTGTTTGAAACAAAATATTTAATGGTCGTTCCCCGGTGAATGCGTATGTGCGTACGAGCGTTCGCCGTATGTAATCGTTATTTGTAAGCTGGTTTGTACGTATTTTTTTAGATCTTTGGCTTGTTAATGCTATCTACTGTACTCTTAATGTCATTATATTTTTTGAAACCTTCATAACATGTTTCCAATAACTACGAATACGATTCCAGACTTTATTATACATTTGGTTATATATATAGAATAATTTATACAAGTATCTCCACTTAAAAGTGAGAGCTGAAAGTACATACCATTCTCATTTCTTAGCGTATTATTCAGCTTGAATCTAAGGAACTTGTTTAGCCAACCACTCAGATGTACGAGGATAGTGTATAATTGTATGTACTTCGAGACCAAGCTGAGGATAGATGCCAACAACCTATAGAAGACGGTGCAGTTCATCACCACATCCAATCTGAAAACTGTAAAAATGAAGAGGGAAGAATTGTCTTCAAAAAAACCTCCATAAGATATGGCATCGAGGTTGCCCTGCAAGGTCGCTTTTTAAACCGCAATCATTTAACAATAAACCGGTATAAGAAACAAAATCATTATCAGTGATTTTTTGTTTACAAATTACGTCAAGTATAATCTGGGTGAATTGCCGATGGGTGTTCGTGACTTGTTTTAAAATGTTTCGAAATATAGAATAGCAGTAACTAGATTGAAAGTGGCGTCACATCGTCACCTTAGCGGAATTGGGGATGCTATTATAAGAAGACAAGAATTACCTGTCTAATTACTAATTTGAATAAGGTAGTAACAGTAACTGAAAAGGTCGTAACTGTTACTTTAGCCAAGGTCTCACAGAGCTTTTTTGCCTCGGCGATGTACTCCCGGTGGAAATCAATGAGGCATCAGGTAAGGGTCCTCGTTCTCTAGGGGAAGCTTTGGGAAAGTCATGAGACAATTTGTGAAATCAGGAGGAATCGTGATGAATCGGGAGAAATACCGGTGTGTTCCAGACTTTATGCGTCGGTTCAACTGCCTCGGGGATGTACTGTCGATTGAATTCAGGAGGTTTCCGATGTCTGTATTAATGTATAATGTATTTATTATCTGTTGGAACTGGTATTGGCCTATATATTGACATACATGTATTCAAATTGTGTATAACTGAACAAATTCATCTTGATATAAATTTAAGATAAAAATCAAAACACGTACAAGTTAACGCAGAAAAAATCAAATAATTAATATCCCCTGGGGGCATTTTGTAAATTGAATTTCAATTAAAAGCACATTACACAAAGTTATGACAATACTTACATCGAAACTATCATTTTTGAACGTGGCATCTGAAGGAAAGAGTTCTTTGGTGAAATAATTTCGTGGATTTATTTACCAGTAAGTTATTAGATTAGGAATTATAATGTTAAGTTTTAGTTTAAACAAATTTTATCGGTAGCGTTATATCTTATGTCTGACTTCATATTATCTTTTTTTTTTATTAATGGCTTATGCATGAAACTGATGTATTTTTTCACAATGCCTGGAATTAAATATGTGACTGATTTTTGTACTGATATGAAGTCCCGTATGTCAATGGAATGAACATAGTTAGAGTTTCATTCTTATGTGTTTCAGTGTAAATTATTGTTGCATTTATTATTGCTTTGATAAAACAGTACCCTGTTAGATTACATAAGAGCTTTCAGATCCTAAATGTTTCACTAACAGACCGTTAAAAATTAGCAAACTACCTTTTTATGGAACTTCATACATGGATAAAAATTCAGCCACCCGGGACAGAGTGATTCATGCTTTGTCTGAAAATAGCTATTAGCTAATGTTATATGTTTATATATCCGACGTAAAATAAATATTTTTGTATCTTGTCCTATGTCAGGTAAAAAGCATCTATCTATGATTACCATAGTTCAACTAGAGACAGCGAACACCTCCTTCAGTGGTTAGACTATAGTCGATCTATCTAAAGCTAGTTCGCTTTTATTCTTGTTTCCATCCTGAAACCACCCAAACGCAAATATGGGTTTTGGCGCCTGAAGTAACCAGACATGCGCAAATATCGAATCAGACTAGACTCTAGTTAACGCCAAAACACAGCCTATGACGAGCATGATTGTTGGTGTTAATCTAAATCTTGGCATTTTTTAATTGTAGGAAGTATATTTGGTGCACGTTGGCAGATGGGAATAAAGAAATCGTCGACAACCTCTACAACACAAAACCAACCATGAAATTTGATTTCAGAACTATCAAACGTGCTGTGTTCATCCTCGTCACTTTGACGATCATTTTCGCATATATGCAGGTGGTTATAATCGAAGAATGGTGGAAATTCTGTGACTTCCGGTTCCGCTTATCACGTTCTATGGAATTTCAGAAAATTAGTGGACTAGATATGAATTCAGAATATTATGATGACAAAGAAACTGCGGTAAAATACTATGAAGATGATGTAAAAGAAAACTCTGAAGACGAGGAGCCTACGCCTAAGTTTGATAACGTGTCGGTGATTATAGATGAATCTGAACCTAGCGAGAGGCGAGAAGGCGCCCAAAAGCCAGTTAACAAATACGCAGTTCTAGACCTCCGAAAAAGAGTTATGAATACAACTGACTTCACAGAAAAACCTTTAATGATATTATTCTCTTCCTGGGCGTATAGTATAGAAAAACAAGCAGTCCATTCTATTTTGAGAAGAAACTGGAAATCTTGGGCGTCTATTAAACCTGTGGTCTTAACTAGGGATAAACAAGTGCAGACGGATTGTAGAAAGAGTGGTTGGATGGTGCAGGGACTTACTCTGATGGACAGATATTGTAATGGCCCACCTGTGCTCTCAGCAATGTTCACCAATATACTTAGAAAGCACGATGCTTATTTTTACGGTTATTCAAATGCTGACATCGTTTTTGGTGATGGACTTAGGAAAACGATGGAGTTCTTCTTTTACCACTTTGCTCCTTGGAAAACTAAACCTATATTAGTTGTAGGCAGACGATACAATGTAAATTTTATGAAATTTCGAAACGAATCATGGAATACACCAAGTGATGTTCGGAATATGGTGAAACATGGCGATTTGGTAATCCGTTCCACGGACTATTTTTTCACCAACAAACATTTCCCGTGGGGCCAAGCCCCAAAGGTCAGCATTGGCAGGCCTTATGTTGTCAGAGCGATCATAGCGTGGGCAATAAGAAAGGGATATTTCGTTATAGATGCCACTCGCACGATTGAGTCGGTGCATTTGACAACAAAAGATGGCGTCTTTGCATCGTGGCATACTAAAGGTGTGATGTGCAATCAGCGTGTACTGGCGGATCTGCATTGGAATATACCTTTAAATATGGGACATTGTGAATGTGCCAAGTTGGAAACGTTCCACGGAGTAAATAACAATATTCAAATGCGACATAGACCACCAAATAAAAGACTTTGTTCAAGATAAGTTTTGTGACGGGCATAATTAGACAGACAATGATCACAGCCTCGAGCACGGGCATATCTGGGCTGTTTGGCACACAAATTGCGTCACATCCACTATAAGACGTGTCTGCCCTATTGCCAGGTGAATGTCGAACATTTGCAGTGAGAACGAGTCGTTAAAAAGCACACAATAAGGCACCGATATTGATAGACTGGTTCCTGAGAAATTCACATTAAAAAAATTGTACCAAGTGTAGTGAATTTGTTAGAAATGGAAAATAGCAGTGTGGCCTGCCTACGAATTACCTCGTTTCTATGACAACGTTTTATTGGAGTACCACAGACAAGAAACGAACATCTGTTGCTGCCAAACTATATCTAGTATAGTTACAACGTTATGCATATATGAAAATAACATTACTGTTGACAAGGAAGTTATGTCAGTCCTTCTATATCTGGATCACTCTAGTATGTTTGTTTGAGTTTAGTGTTGTAAATAAACAAGTTAAACTGTGAACGATTTTCAGCTCCATTTGGAGCAGATTTGTGCGTTTGATGTACAAACTATATGCATATATATTTTGTATTATGTATTGTTCACGTTTTGTATGTTTGAGATCACCCTTCGTCCGTGCGTTCGTTCTTGCGTGCGTGCGTGCGTGCGTGCGTGCGTGCGTGCGTGCGTGCGTGCGTGCGTGCGTGCGTGCGTGCGTGCGTGCGTGCGTGCGTGCGTGCGTGCGTGCGTGCGTGCGTGCGTGCGTGCGTGCGTGCGTGCGTGCGTGCGTGCGTGCGTGCGTGCGTGCGTCAACAATTGTATAGTCTGTTCTATTGTGGTTTCATTTATAGTTCGATTTTAACTAAACCTGCATACAACTTGTATCACCATAATGTCTTGACTCCCTTTTTTAACTGATTATATTTAACGAGAGATTTTGGAGTTATCGTCCCTGAAAGAGCCAGAAATCGATTAGAATATTGTATTTTGATCTGCACGATGGTGGGTTTTATGTATGATTTGATTTTAAAACAAATCATCAAAAAATCTCAGTTCCTATCTTGAACTGGCTATATCCCAGTATCGATTCCACAGTTACAGTCCCTGAGATACCAGAAATTTTAGCTATTTTTGCTCTGCATGATGCTGGTTTCATTTCAGATTCGATTTTAGTCATACTTGCACACAAACTGTGTCACTTTTAAATATTGGTCCCCTTCTTGAATTGGCTATATCCCATTATGGGTTCCAGCCCCTGAAAGGCCAGAAATTGAAACTTTGGTCCTCTGTGACAGATACTAGTTCATGTAGTTGTTTCAGTATGCCTCCGCTCTTTGATGAGTAGGTTCATTGCTTTGCACATGTTGATCGGTATATGCGTCAATCATTTCGTTCAATCACCCAATGACCCTTGGCACTAGGATTCTCAAACTTTTCATGAATTTTGGCCTGCAATCAGTAGTTGCCCCCATCGATTTTGATTGGTTAAAATCGCCATGGCCATGCTGGCCTTTTGGCTATCATGTGGGTTGACGTGTTTTATCTCTTTGAATTGTCTGTGCATTAGTTTTTTTTAATATATATATATATCACTACAGCAGGACTGGCTGGCTCCATGATTATAAAACATTTTTCATGCTCAATTTAAGTCTGTATTCGAACTTGAAATGGTTGAAACAGTAAAAATCTTCTTGATTTACTGAAACATTCATATTAGAGGGGTAGCCTTAAAGAAAGCAGTGTAAAATGTCCTAATAATTTAAAGCTGTTTTAATTGTTGCACTGTAAAGGAGGCCAAGTTTCATGCTCAAGTTTAATGGAGCATGAAAAAAGAAAAAATCTTTATACATGTAATCACAGGGCCAGATGTAGGTGATGTGTGGTGACTGTAAAATCTCCCCCATACTTCACTTCAGTGTAGTTATCATTTGCAATTACCCCCCCCCATTTAGTGCAATATGATGATTTCAAAATACATGGGGTATGTCATTCCCTGTGAGGGTCAGTATATAGACTTGCTTGATTTGTACGTGCATTACAGTATTTAACTGATTAGTCTTAATAAATTTATTTTGGATACAACAAACCTTTAAACAACACTGTAACACTACATGGATGACCTTCACATTGACATTCAAGCTCATTTTGCCTACTAGCAATTAACTTTGTTCATTCACCTTGGTCACAGTGCCAAAATGTTGGCAAATTGGCCAGATTCTAACCCCGACCACAGGTAACTGTATCATTAATACAGAGTAAACAAAACACTTTTTTTATAAAATTTATGGTATCTTAGATATTATAAATTTTATATAAAAAAATGTCTTCTTCTTTATTTATGATACAGATACCTGTGACCGCGACCATACTAACATGATTGCTTCTGCCTTCGTTCTTTTGTACGAGTGATATCACCGTTGGGAGTGATCTTTTATCTGCCATGTTCTCCATGAGGTACTGGGAATGCATCGCAGGAACTGATTGTCTTTAATAAAGTATAATATTGTGTACGGGGCTTGTCCGCAAAAGTCGCGAACTTTGTCTCTCATTTCAACACTATGCTGTGTTGACCATGTAACTGGTTAGGGAGCTGGTTCCAGAGTCAGATGGCCGAGGGGAAGGGGAGTGCAAGAACACATCTGTGCGCCAGAAGGGTGGAGTGGCCCCGAGTGTTGAGGTATGCTGGGTGGAAGAAGGTCTCTGCTGGAATATCGACGAGTCCATGGGTGTGTATGTGTAATTATTAATTAATACTACTAATTATTCAGACCTTTCGGTCAAGGATAACCCATAAAAGTGCAAGCACTTATTTCCAATTGGGTCCTGTGTTGTTTTGAAGGGATATCAAGTAGAAGAGGCAGGGTGTGATACAGGGAATCCTGTGGGATACTCTATCTCTTTCCGACAGATTCCTCGGTTCTTTAACGTGCCTGGTGTAATGCACCGATACACGCGAGACTACCTCTGGGCAACCAACCAGTTCATCTCTAGTAGGGTGGGAAACACTGAAAAAAAGCATTTCAGGAATGCCAAGTACCCCAGTCGAGATTCGAACCAGGGACCTTCAGACTGGTAGTCGAGAGCTATAACCACTCGGCCACCGTATCGCCCCGTCATTCTGTAGCTTTGCTTGACGTTGGAAGGGCGTTCAGCAAGGAGTTTCCAGCCAATGTCAGCAATCATCTGGCTGGTACTGCCTGTGGTGTGATAGTCTCCTTTGACAAATTGTGCCGCGCATCGCTGAACTGCCTCCAGTTGACTGATGCTGGTCCTCGTATGCGGACTCCAGACACTGCTCGTGTTCTCAAGGAATGGCCTGACAAGCGTCTGGTAGCATCGTGCCTTTATCTGTTGAGGACAGTTTGTCAGGTCTCAACAGATGAAGGCGAGGCTGTTTGCCGTCTTCGCAGTAGTAGCAACGTAGGTAACTCCATATTTATCATAACTGCTAAAACAATGGTAAGTATTTCTGTCTTCGTCAAAGGTTTCTATAGTTCAAGGGGAAACAACTCTTTGGCCAACGGACATTTCTGAAGGTCAAAGGGAAATACTCGTCATTTGTAATTACTGCTTAAGATATATGGGAAATAACTCTTACTTCTTCGTTGACTGGTCAAGGGGAAACAACTCTTGGCCAATGGGCATTTCTAATGGTCTAAGGGAAACAACTCCATTTTTTCATGAATTTCTATTGGTCAAAGGGAAGTAACTATAAGCAGACGATGACGATATTCGTATATATCATTCGTACTTGTTATTTTTCTAATGGTCTAAGGGAAACAACTCCATTTTTTTCATCAATTTCTATTGGTCAAAGGGAAGTAACTGTAAGCAGACGATGACGATATTCGTTTATTTTATTCGTACTTCTTAGGTGTCAGGTTTCACATTCGCATGATTCGGACACGATAAGTTCGGACACATTCTTACAGTTTCTCTGTTGTTTGGCTGACACCGTGGCGTATGTATCTGGTTCTTCCATTGTGTATATCATTTTATCTTTGTAATGTAGAGAATAAACATGCTTTGGACCCGACCGATTTGTTAAAATGCTTAGATATCTTATGAGTGGTATCATTCGGATAAGTACATTTTCGGATGGTATAAGTTTGATCTATTCTGTTCATAGCTTGTTAACAAGTGTCCTGCTATTGCAAGATTGGTGTACTTCACAATATATCCATGTTGGTATAATATCAGCTGTCTATCAGTTTATACAGTGTCTTTAAACGAATGATGTTGGTCCCTCAATGGCAGAGAGTTTCGCGCGTCTGCTCCGGGAATGGAAAAGTGTGGTTTCGATCTCAGGCCGCGTCGAAAATGACACTTCGCCTAATGTCTCTTGCTTGAAATTCGGCTAGTACTAGTAGCTGTTTTTGTTAAATACAGAACAACTTCACTTTAATGAACCAAGGGAAATAACTATTCATCATCAATTTCTAATGATCAAAGGGAAACAACTCGGTTAAAATATGTCCATATAACGAGTTAGAGTTGTTTCCCTTGGACCATTAAAAATGCCTGTTAGTGGTAGACATTACTTAGAAATTAATTTAAGAATAAAGCGTTTATTCATAGAGTTAATAAAGTATGTTGGTGATAGAGTGATTATTTATTTTGTTTTTATGATGCTTTCCTGTCTATTTTTTTCTGTTTCCAGGATGAGTATCTGGACTCGGCTAGTATGGAAACGGAAACGACCCGCTCAGCGTTTTGTCAACTTCATACCATCTTGAACGAAGTGATAATTAAACATTATAGAATTTATACTATTAATAATTGATTATTATTAAATATATACTTCAAACGATATGTGTAAGCGAATACAAGACAAACCTCACAGACACGTCTACGGTGTTTATAGGAGGGAAGTTCAAAAATAAAACCTTTTGCTGTATGATGTATCACACTGCTATTGTTTCATTACTAGTAGCTCGACGTTGGTTGACACCGTTTGTACACTGACAGGCGCTTAAAGTCAAGGTTACAGCCATTTCTAACATCACTAAAAATGATACAGAGGAACATTGGGAACAGTGATCCAGAGCCTTTTTGAATGTCAGAGTGACTATATATATAAATACCGTAAAGTTCCGCTAATAAGACCACTTTGACTATTTTGAAATCAGTTTTTGCCAGTTTAAGGTCCCAAAGTATTAAATTTAGAACAAAAAAGTTCGCTAATAAGACCGATTCGTTATTAAGACCACCTTTTTGACTGGTCTTATTAGCGGAACTTCACTGAATTAAGTGTGTATTTCTGTTTCAAAGGCGACATCATCATAACACCACGGCACGACCCGCCTTCATGGTACATACATGTAGTATAAAAAATTATTTAATGTTTAATATTTTTTTATAAATCAACCAATTACTTTTATATTTTGCATATTTTTCAGTGATAGATAAAATATTATATATAGCAAGTTAACTTTCATTTTTTACGAAGTTGTGACAAAAATCCTAATATTTCTGGGTCATCCCACGTACTACTAAAAATTTGATATGAGTCAACACATTTTCTTATGATTTTTTTGCAATTTGAATATGATTGACTGATGGATTTTTCATAAACATCTCAAATATTGTAAACAAATAAAGATTTCTCCGAATTTGATGTCTAAGAACTGATAAGCCCAGTCTCACTAAAATATTTTTGCTGTATTCAAGCCTCTGTGATAACAGAATGTGGTCCGGCTTTATTTGGCATTATGGGTCTTACTCAGTATAATTGAGGATAGAAAATGGACAAACCTTTTCACTATAATCTTACCACACATGTCTCTGCAGATAGGGCTTATCAGTTGCCTGAAAAAAAGACATTATGTCAATGCATACCAAATGCAACACATGATGTTTTTTCAAAGTTTATCAGCAGATAAGATCGTATTTTAATATCTGCCCAACGTTTTTCTTCATCGGTTTATTGTTCATATAATGCTAAGATGGACATGCACATTGCTTTATTGACCTGTATCAAACGTTGAGTAGTCTAGTTCCCGAATCTCAAATATCGTGTTTACTAACTCATGCATTGTAAAATCTGCTTCTCGTTTTAAATTATATTTCAAATTTATTTGTTATGCACTGAAATCAATATTTTCCGTCCCCCGGGGGGCAGACCCAGGGGAATTACTAAATTTATCTTTTTTAGGGTGTCTGATTCCCCACCATACAGCCAAACAGTTTGTCTTAAACCCCACAGTGGGAGATGTTTGGTGTATCACATTGCCCGCTATTTTAAATTGTCTACTTTTTGGGGCGTCTGAATTCCCCAACTAAGTCAATTTTCCTTGACCCGGAATGTCAAATTTCCGCCTGCCTGGAATCTTCTGTCTAAAGTCCTGTGTATGCCCCCTCCCAAAACAAATATTGAAAGGTGCATTAAATCACTAAGGGCAATGCTCAGTTTCCAATATAGGATGCACATGTAACTGTCTCACATATTCAGAGAATTAACTCACGTTATTGTTTCAGTTCTAAATGCAAATAAATTACGTACGTACGTGCCTGTACATGTTCGATATTCCTGGGCACCTTATCTCGATGTTGGCTGCACACAAACCGGGAGAGAAATAGTCACCACAGGGACTGAGAGTGGAACGCAGGTTTCCTTAGGTAGTCCAATGTCCAGGATGAAGTTGAATGCCAAAAATTGGCTGAATTGCTGAAAGCGAAAAACTGGTAACGTTTTTAATAAAACAACATGAACAAATAGGATTATGTTTTAAACAGTACGAGTTGTGGACGGTACGTGCATAGTTTTCAGGCTTTTTACACAAACATTCAAATGAAAAGGTGTATTCATTGCGGTGACAGAATTATCTGTATTGCAGACAGAAGGCTTTGCATTTGAACATGTACTATCAACACTGTAAAATAAGATAATTTGTTCTGGTCTATGTCTACGTATGCAAGTACTTCTTTCAATAAGATTCAATTTGCTTATTTGTGATTATTCTGAGAAAAGCTATTAGTGTTGCATCATGGTAGGTAGGTAACTTATATGGCTATTTAGCTGACATACATAGGGCTCAATATGTTTTACAAACATGTCTTTGAAATAACGGCTTAATTCATACTCGCAATATCTAGAGTTCTAAGAACAGTCATAGATAAGTATACAAGCGCTGAGGAAGGTGTAAAAGTCTTTATAAAATGAAAATAAAACCACCAAACTCGGATTTAGAATACATAATACAAGATACACATGTGTATAATAACGTTTCGCTGTTGTGGCTTCTTCATGTTCATTAATATTTTTTAGTTCATTCTTTACATAATACTCGAAAAGTTAAGAACAATACATAGCCATTGGACAAACGTCTTGCAACGGTTCAAATAGATTATCTCCCTTTGACGTAAAACTGGTCTAAGGGAGACCATAAAATATACAGAAAAGTTGAACAAAAGAACAATAGAAATCGGGACAAAGTTTTTTTGCAATTCAGGAGTCAGAATTGTCTCCCTTATAACTTTTTATTTGAATTGTCTCTCTTTGACAGTCTGGAATTTCATGCAGACCAAACCACTGAGAGTAACTATTTGAAATGTTACCAGCTGGTAGATCAATCTAATATTGACTATTCCTGAAAGTTTCATTAAGATACCATCATACTTAGGCGCACAAATATTTTTATTACGGCGCAAGGCTACGTGTGTGTCGTCAACATAGGGGTTTTTCAGGCATCTTGTCGTCTTCCGTTGACCATTACACAGTTATTTACCATAATACAAAAGTACAACTTTAAGCAAAGATGCAGCTTAATATGTTCATTTTATTTCTTGGCGATTGACTGTATAGTTTGGAGCCAAATATTACAATGGTCAGTTATTTATGAATTGTGAAACGCAACGATTCTCTTGCGCAGTATTTAGCACTTACATGTAGGTTAGTCATCATCAGAATATGGACCCATTGATTTTGAGGTAAGTGAATAAAGAATGGATTTTGCCGGGACCGAAGAACAAGCCTTCGAGGCATCTAGAGTGTTAGAGGCTAATAATGTTCGAGGCATCGAAGTTCTACTGTACGTCAAAGTAGCTATGACTTTTCGTCGCCTCAATTCGAGAATGTTTTAAGGAGGTACGAGCTGCCTTGTGCGCATGCGCGAAATTTCAAAATCGTATAAGATAAGAACAAACATGAATTTTAGTTCCAATGATCGCATATGATTGTTGATTAATGAAAATAAACATAATATTATCGCACAAATAAGATATTTTTAACTTTTTATTTTTTGCATGTATGAAAAAGTGGGTGGGGAACGGTAAAATTGTGAATAATATGGGTTCACAATAAGTCCCTACAATTGTTCAAATGCATATGCTTATATATAATATGTAGTACATGGTTTAGTTATAAGAGGTAGCCACACTTTGAAATATTTTTAATAAAAAATTATTTCATTACAATATGCAAATTAGGTTAATTTTATGCAAATTTATTCATAATTAGTACTTTTTTATGCACAGCTCCCAAAAAAGGCTGGTGACCCCTATTTTTTATTTGACTAAACTGGTGTTCTATTTGATACTAAACTTAGGGCCAATTCTAAATCATTTTTGATCGTTAGGTATTTTTTGACATTCATTTGAAATCGTTTGAAAATCACACTTTTTTGCAAGTGGGTGGGGTAACTATTTATCATGTTCAAATACTGAATTTGTTCACCAGGCAGCTGGAATTGAGACTAATGTCAATAGGAATGACCATTGAACACACAAAATATCATGCATTGCTTAAAAGTGGTTTCATATAGTAATGATCTTAAAAAGAACATAATGGTGCCATAAATGCAGGAAATAGATAAAATAACCAAAATACAATGGTAGGTCATTAGAAAGCCATGTATGTCGAAAACGAGCCTGGTGACATATCATTTTTATGATTTCAATGTTGTTCTAGAAGACTGTTCTGTCATTTTAAGACGTTTCAAGGAAAATTCGATCGTTAGATCAAAGGCGCGCGTACCTCCTTAAGTATACAAAAGTTCATATTGAAAAAATCGACTTTAAAGAGTTTGACCTCTCTTCTCAGTAACTAGAGATAGAACAAAATTGCACAGTGAATTTATTGTTTATCTTTACTGTCACAATGTTAGAAGTCTTTTCAATATATAAACTCATTTTTGACCCAGAAATGAGTTAAAACATTCTGGAATTGAGACGACGTTTTAACTTACATGGCTATTTGGCCGACAAATTCATGTTTTACAACATCTCTTGTTTAAAATAACGCTTCATACTCGGCAATATCATGACTATAGTTCTAAGAACAGCGCTAGATAAGCAAAGAAACAATGGAATACCACATTTACAGTTTACGAGTCAGGTTAAACACCATGCAAGTTGTTATGTATAATACATCTTCGGGTGTTACATGTTCTTTTATGTGTCCATATATTCTTGTTGTATATATGTACATGAGTAGCCATCACAGTAATGTATGTGTATTGTATCTATGTGGAATGTGGATGCAGCTATAGCTGTTCTTTTAACAGTATCCCTTCACTTGTAGACATTAAGGGGAGTGGTTATCGAACTGAATTGCTGGTAATCAATTACAAGCAAGCTTCATGCAAGTACTCGACCAACCTACCGGTAATTTTCGGCAATGTCTCAGAAATGTCAGGACGGCCACGTTACATTTGTATATATAACTTGCGTTCTGTTCTGAGTCCCCTGTTCTGTTCACCTGAAGCATGTTTCTCGTTTTCAGTTGTTCCTGTAGACAATACTATAAGCTCTACTACTCTAAAGTCGTTTATGAATGTTACAAATATATGTTTTGCACCTGAATGACGGGACATTGTGGTGTACATTTCATGGTATAACTTTTAAACTAGTTGATCAATTTCGATGAGATTTTGCATGGAGGTAGTTCTAACGACGTTGTCTATGAATGTAATTTTTGAAGCCAATTCTTGTTTTGTATACCATGAAAATCTGACCACTTTCGTACAAATGCACCTTTCAAACATGTATTTTATAAAATATTTTTTTTACTCTTTATCAATGATACAGTTGCCTGTGGTCTTTTACCCAGATGTTCCAATATCAAACTTGACCTATATTTTACAGAGACATACAATGTGCCACGTTTAATTAAGATTAGGCAAAAACGTGACCTATATAGTGCTAACAAGGGTTTTCTTTGATGTGACCTAGTTTTTGACTCCAGATGATCCAGTTACGAACTTGACATAGATTTCATGGAGATAGACATTGTGACCAAGTTTCATACAGATTAGGTAAAAATGTGACCTCTAGAGTGTTAACAAAGTTTTTCTTCAATGTGACCTGTTGACCTTGTTTTTGACCCAAGATGACCTAGTTACAAACTTGACCTAGATTTTATAGACAAACATTGTGACCGAGTTTCAGAAATATTAACTGAAAATAGAGTGTATTCAGTCCAGTTGTTGCTGGTGGACGGCGTACGATAGTCAAAAGGGCAATCGCAATAGCTTATGGCAAACTACTTTAAACTGTTCTTTATACCATTGCAGTAGTTCACATATGGTTTTACTGTATAAAATATTCACGTATTCATAGAAATACAACAAAATATGAGAGATTCTGAGTTTATTTCACACAGACACATACAAGCACTATACAACATTTTGTGTTATATATCTACAAATGTATATATATACAGGTAGCAAATAAATATACAAGACAAGAGTCAGAGAAAACTGTATACATGTATTCCTTAGGAACACATTTTCTCTCGGGTCCGAATAATCACAGACAAAGAAGTCAATTTGAACTTGAAGAGCTATCTGTAAAACAGGATGCTCAACTATTTCAGATATTGTCACATGATTTTTTATTTTAACCCAAATTAATGTATGTAACCCAAGTTACTGTATGTTACCAAAGTTACCGTATGTACCCAACTTACCATATGTAACAATTACAGAGATATAGCCTAAACACAGACAGTAGTCTAAAAAGGGCCATAACTTAAGTTGCATTGAATTCACCAAAAGGTTACTAACAGCACAGTTGCGATGACTAGGAAGGTAAGTGTAAATTTATAGCCAAATACACAATCAGCTGCAAAGATACATACTTTACAGTAGCCTACATGCAAAACTTTTTAACCTTCCAGTAAAAATTGACCTAAAATTACTATTTCTTTCTAAGTAAAACAGGCCATAAATCGTTTTAAAACATAAAAGAGAGATTTTACTTGTGTACAGAGATAATCCAATACGAGGATTGGTTACAGAGATATGCCCCCAACAGTACCTTGTAAGTGAAACATTTTGAATGACCAGGTCCCTATCTCCCAAAGCGTTACAAGTAGAAATCTCAACTCAAATTGAGATTTTGCTCTAATCAGAGTCTGAATTTGAAATAAATCTAAAGTTGGGGGGGCCATGAAATTTTCCTGTAATCAACTCAGAATAATGTTTCTGTTTTATGATGCAAAATTTGAGTCAAGCCTCCAATGGAAACTAAATCAAAGACACATGGCAATATTTGAGATGAGATTAAGCTGTGATTGAGATCCTTTGGGAGATCGGGACCATGGTATAAATGTCTGAATGAGGGTATAATATAATATATGTCACTAATATTGCACAACTTGGTCCCAATCTATTTGATTAGCAAACACTTCCATATCGAGCCACATTTCATAGTTCTGTTTAAATTCTTCACTTAGATCTAAATCTTGTCCAAGCACACTAAGTATACAGTTATCTACTGGTTTGAATTCTGGGTCCGATCCATTTGTTCCATATCTTCTATTACTGAACCGATCTACACACGCTCTAAGTGCACACTCTTCAGCTTGAAAATCCCAAGGTCTCGCATCCATGTCTGTAAATGATAGCACATCAAGTTGTATGTACTGATGCAAAATATGATGTATTGTCCGTAATAATAATCTGGTCATGACCTTGAAGCAAGAACAAAATATGTTCACTATGAACTATTTCCATATTTGAGTGTTAGTATTCATTGTAATAATAGGCCCAAATTTTTATACAATTTCTGCAAAATGTACCATTACTGCTCAACATTGATCATAAGACAATCACAAAGTAATTTTGTTTGATGATTTGTCTTAGTATATGGTATAATTTACAGAATTCCCTGACTTTTCACTGACCAAAGAGCAGTTTTCCCTAACTTTTTAGAGCAATCAGACACCAAATCGTCTTTTCGTTTTGGAAAAATATAGCAATAAAAATAGAGAAAAGGAAGCTATACTTGCTTATGGGACAAATTATTTGTAAGGGAACAGTTTTAGAACTGACAATTAACAATAAGTAATTTGTTTCATGTTTTTGGTATTTCTTTCACAGGAATAAACACTTATCGACAGCTATAATAAAGAATTCCCTGACCTTTGCTCAATTTTCAAATTTCCCTGGCTAATTCCAAAATTCTGACTTTTCCCTGACCTTGAATTGTTTTGTTTTTCTCCGACTTTTCCCTGGCAGTGGGAGCCCTGTTTAAGACTTAGGCCTCATGCAGTAAGAAACATGCAGTATATGTTTACAAACCATTTCCATATGCCCAATCATCATTGAGGCGATGCCGAACCTTCTGATAGATAGCAGACATAGTCTTCATGTTCGATTTACGCCACTGGCGACCAAGATATTTTGTCTGCATCTTGAGTAGTTTGAGAATATAGAGCTGCATCATGGCATGTCGAACCTTCAATGCTCGCTTCAGTATAGGTGCAGACTTAAACACAACTAACATCTGAAACAGTTCAAGAAACAATTAAATATCGGAGGTATATGATAGGAATCAATACTGTAAACCAATTTACTTTCGCGAATACTAACTTTCGCGTTTTGCTGATTGTCGACATATTTGTGACTACAAATTTTCGCGTTTTTAAGTTTCCCGCAATGTCCATATTAATGTTTTTAGCACTTTCGCAGCGACTTAATTTTACGAAATTCTACCATTCGTGAAATTCGCAAAATTAAATTGCGAAAACTTATTTTTTTGTTTACAGTATGTGACAATACCAGAAAGTCTCAGTCGTACGTGCCACTTATAATACATTAAATATTGGAAGGTGTTTCGTGAATCACTGATCATTATCACTGTCACAATGCATCAGCACAGAATATGGTACATGCGTCACATTGCATCAGCCTGGTACATGTGTCACAATGCACCAGCATGGAATATTGCAGATGTGTCAAATTGCATCAGCACAGAGCATGGTAGATGCATCACAATGCATCAATACGGAGCATGGTAGATGTGTCACAATGCATCATCACGGAGCATGGTTGATGTATTACAATGCATCAATACGGAGCATGGTAGATGTGTCACAATGTATCAATACGGAGCATGGTAGATGTGTCACAATGCATCATCACGGAGCATGGTTGATGTATCAAAACGCATCAGCACGAGCATGGTAGATGGTTTAAAATGCATTCGAATGGAGTATAGTGAATGTGTTAAAATTCTGCATTGAGTAAATAGTAACAGATCTTAAAACTATTTGTGAAGCAAAAGAGCTGAAAATGACAATTTGAGTCAAAAGTTACCATTGTTCTTGAATGTTTCCATTTGGTCAATTTATTGAGAATTCGTAACAAGTTGATGCATGAGAAGACATTTCTCCAACAATATGGCTGACTGTCCCCTTTCTCCTGTAATCACATATGCATGTAAGTTTAATATATTAATGTAAATCTTGCTGTAACCTACCAGAGTGCCACGAAGGCAGTAAATTACTCATCAGAACTTTAACCATTTTGTAAGTCTAGTTTAATTTTGACCATTTTCACACCTAGCTAAGATGGATTGTCAATTTGTTTGAAAATATAATAGAATAATTGCAAACTTGGCTGCATGGGAAAACAAGACTGCGTTCAATAAACGCTTATGCCCCCTGTGGAAGCCTTGTCCATAAAGTCTAAGTCCAAAATTAGGTCAAGGTGAAGGTCAAAATGGGGTTAGGTGATACTGGCGTGTGGAGAGTGTTCATACACAACATCCATGCAAGTATGAAAGCTTTGTAGCAAGCCATATTAATGCTTGAAGAAACGGTCAATTTGGGTTAACCAGGACGGACGGACGAACGGCCGAACGAACGGACAGGTGAATCACTATATGCCTCCCCATCTATCGATAGGGGGGCATAAAAAGTTAGAAATTTTGAAAATCCTGAAAAATTGTCAATTTAGTATTTACATGTATAAAATAAAGAAAACAGCCCATTTTTGGAAACCCTCAAGTTCTTGAAAAACCCTGAAAAGTTTGCCCATGAACTTGTGTGTTTGTTGTACAGAGGTTGTTGGCATGGATTATGCATAGATAGCTAACAATTAAAGTAAAATTTCACCTTGCTAAGAAGCCCACCTCAGAATTAACCCCACCAAGTTTAGTTCTGGAAGTACTTACCAATGCTTCAGCTGTAAGTTCCTTCTGGTTCCCGATCACACATGAAGGGAAATCTAACACTGGTATACTGAAAGTAACAATTGTTTGTTTATTCAGGTTGACGACATTTCTCAAAACAAATCAGGAATATAAAGTGGCAGAAACTCCTAATCTGTTTTCCTGGATTGTATCCTAATCAGTACTAACTTACCCTTCTACAAGGAATCAGCAATTTCTCCATATGCGGAGGAAAAATAAAATTGTTGTCATATTCGAAGTGACAAACATCTGTCCATCACTACTTGACACGATCATTACATGGACCAACAATACCAGTCACCTTTTCAATTAAATGAATTTCAACATGTCAAAATGTCATTATCTCAAATCACAACCTCAATATCAATATACATGACTATAAGAACAGCAACTATTTTCTACATTAACAATTTTTTAAAGACTTTTTGTGAAACTACACTGAACATACACATAATACCCAGTATTTAATATTCTATAAAACTCTATAGATGCTGGTAATATTGGCAGTCTAAGAATTATCACTTACATTTATAACATTAAAGGAAAAGAAAGTAGATCAAAGTGTAGAGCTGAGAGAAGATTTAGCAACCCCAGTCAATTTTTGTATGTTCTCTAATGATGATAAATGTTAGTGCAAATTAAAGAGCTCATTACAAGCTCAGCAGAACAAAGGATCATTTCGGAGTACTGGTAGTTTGGTCAAATTTCATCAAGAAGAGCAGCTACCGGTATTTTAAGACATTATTGATCGACAATGATGACGTTTGACCAACCATCTTAAGAGCACACAATGAGCTAAAGGTATTAAATAGACTTACCTGTTTTTTGGCAATGACATAGGACACTACAATTGACTAACCTGTTTTTTGGCAGTGATATAAGACACTACAATTGACTAACCTGTTTTTGGGCAGTGATATAGGGCACTACAATTGACTAACCTGTTTTGGCAGTGACATAGGACACTACAATAGACTTACCTGTTTTGGGCAGTGACATAGGACACTACAATTGACTTCAGTGAGAAAGGACACTACAATAGACTTCAGTGACATAGGACACTACAATTGACTTCAGTGACATAGGACACTACAATAGACTTCAGTGAGATAGGACACTACAATAGACTTCAGTGACATAGGACACTACAATTGACTTCAGTGAGATAGGACACTACAATAGACTTCAGTGACATAGGACACTACAATTGACTTCAGTGACATAGGACACTACAATAGACTTCAGTGAGATAGGACACTACAATAGACTTCAGTGAGATAGGACACTACAATTGACTAACCTGTTTTTGGCAGTGACATAGGACACTACAATTGACTTCAGTGAGATATGACACTACAATAGACTTACCTGTTTTTGGCAGTGACATAGGACACTACATTGACTTCAGTGACATAGGACACTATGATAGACTTACCTGTTTTAGCAGTGACATAGGACACTACAATAGACTTCAGTGACATAGGACACTACAATAGACTTCAGTGACATAGGACACTACAATAGACTTCAGTGACGTAGGGCACTACAATAGACTAATCTGTTTTTGGCAGTGACATAGGACACTACAATTGACAAACCTGTTTTTGGCAGTGACATAGGACACTACAATTGACTTCAGTGAGATAGGACACTACAATAGACTTACCTGTTCTTGGCAGTGACATAGGACACTACAATTGACTTCAGTGACATAGGACACTACAATTGACTAACCTGTTTTTGGCAGTGACATAGGACACTACTAACCTGTTTTTGGCAGTGACATAGGACACTACTAACCTGTTTTTGGCAGTGACATAGGACACTACTAACCTGTTTTTGGCAGTGACATAGGACACTACTAACCTGTTTTTGGCTGTGACATAGGACACTACTAACCTGTTTTTGGCAGTGACATAGGACACTACTAACCTGTTTTTGGCTGTGACATAGGACACTACTAACCTGTTTTTGGCTGTGACATAGGACACTACTAACCTGTTTTTGGCAGTGACATAGGACACTATATTCTGATTGAAGAACTTTAACACAAGTGGTATACAGTTAGCAAACACAAGATGTTGTGACATAAACTCAAACTGAAATGACAATAAGTACATGTACACTATATATAAGAGCATAGACTACACATGCCATAAAAATCTCAGCAAATTTTAACATCAATATACGCTTTTGTACTCTTTCTTACCAGCCTCTTTATTTTATTAATTGTAGTCATATATCGCTGGCTTAGAATTAGAAGGTCGTATGTACTACTTACGACCTTATAAGACTCATGCATATTTGAACTCTGCATCTCAAGGCACTTCTTATGAACCTATTTCCATAAAATTGGAAGTGGTCATGTTGACCAAACTGAAGTTTAAAAAGCTTGTTTTTCCATAAGTAAAGAGTAGTTTTCAGACAGTTTTTTCTTGTTTTCTCAAAATATTGATTTTGTACTTACGACCTTCTAATTCTAAGCCAGCGATATCTGCCCAATTTAACCTCCTCTGTCATCATAATTAAAACTATTTGCAAGCAAAGTGAAGTAAAAACCTTTTAGTTGTTATTTTTAGAACTTTTATTTTTTTGCAGCAGATTTAGCATAACTTACAAAACATATCTTAGTATTCAAAAACTTGAAAATGTTGAATCAAGCTAGGCAATAGTCTTTAAATTCATGCTTTTGACGTCTGAGTTAAAATATTGTCATAAAGGGAACTATGATATACTATGATACACCACGGTTGTTAAGACACGTAACAAGTACCTGGTATATGTGGTTCAGCTTGAAGTGTTTCAGCATCAATAAAATAAGACCAGAAATAGCTTTCACAATGATTTCTTTATGTCTGTTCACATCAATACCAAGCTTCATCGATTGAAAAACTGTCGTCCTGTAATACAGAAATCAGGTTAGAATGATATCAGATAGGTAGTAAAATATAAGGAATCAAGGTAACTAACCACCAAATGCCTACGCGGACCAAAATCAGATAAACTCAAGTAGTCCTGTAAAAAACTTTGATTTGGCTGAAAATGGTGGTATGTCTTGACAAATCTGCATTAGAATCATGAAATTGGGTTTAAATGCTTTGTACACATGTATGTGATGTAGTGAAACTGTATTATTTAGAAAAATTTGACATTCTGGCTTAAACATGAAAGTGAAAGTAGGGGCATGGAACCAGTCCGCACTTGCGAGAAAATATGTTCACCACGTTTGACGAACCAAATTTTTCTTATATGATATGCAACCCCCTGTTTTTTTATCATTTCTTGAGGCTATAAGCTATTTCTATTGATTGGTGGACTTTGAGAGGTCGCCATGGACAAAAGTTTGACATCTTTTGGGTCAGCAATTTGTCACTTTACATTGAGTTAAAGAACCAATTTATTTGGTGGTTTGGAACCTTTAGAGGGGCAACAATGGCTCTTAACCCAGTCACTTCCGTCAATATCAGACAGATAACAGAGTGCTGAATAAACTTGACTTTATAAGGTCACATGGTCATGTGACTTCTGATAATCTGTCAATTTACCATGTGATCAACCCGACTACTTCTTAGTAGGGAATACCCAGTGGAAATTCTGACTCCGAGGTTAAGATTCTTCTATCCCAAATGTACTAGCTGTTGATCATTGGACTTACCTGCGTCTGTGACATTATATAATTACGCAATTCACTTGTATTATGACTTCAGTGAATAGTATGACATTCGACATACATAAATAAACAAGACAGGCATTGTTGTTGTGACCTTATGTTTAAAGTTTGAAGTTAATACCTCAAACAGTGTCACTGCAAGTTATTACGAAAAATCATGAAAACTGTGGATGGACGGAAAAGAACATTGAGAAAGTCAACGCAAAATATCACAGCTGTACTGTTTTATCAAAGCACTTACGAAAATCGATCAAATTTAAATTCTTTATAACTTGTTTACAATTATTATGAAGTGAGGTAAAGGATTTGTAATACGTATAATGATTCAGTGACTGAAACCCTACAATCCGTATCTGTCACCAATTTGCATTTGTTGAAAACTTGTACAGAATTTAAGTTTGAGCGTAACTTTAAGATTTTCATAAGAGCTTTGATAAAACAGTACCCTTGAGATTTACAAAAAGAAGAGTTTTCAGATATTAATCTATAGAAAGGACCCTATTGGCAGGCTAGTTTAGACTTAAGGGGTGCATTATGTTAACATCATGGTTGTGCGTTTCACGCCGTTTCAGTCATATGACGCTACATCAAACATGATATTGTAACAGGAGGACTTTTTATAAGGTTTTATGCAGGAGTAAAACACAAATACTTACGGCATTTCTACAGGCAAGAGATCAGCAAGAATATTGATAGAATCAGTTTTTGTCTTTGATGTTGGAGCGGCTGCCAGTAAAATCTTCAACAAGGCAATCTAAAACCACAAACAGAACAAACTATCAACTATCTCCATGCAGAACATTTTGATGCTTTTACAATATTTCCAGATAAGGGCGTTAATCAACAATTATTTTCAAATAACCTGCACAACAGTGACAGTGTACACAATCTTGAAAATCCTAAATTAGGGATATACCTGAACTATTTGGGGCATATGAAAGAAAGGGTTAACAAGCTACTATTAATTGAAATCAGTGAGCACTGTACACCCACTTCAATTGGCCCCTTCAGGTACTTGTTGCTATGTTGGACTAGGCAAGCTGTTTGCACTGTACACCTGCTTCAATTGGCCCCTTCAGGTAATCGTTGCTATGTTGGACTAGGCAAGCTGTTAAACAGTTTACCCCATAAACTTGATAAACAATACCTCTGAACAATATGGAGATGGTGTACACTCATCTAGTCTCTTATTATACTGCAGGTAAAATGATGAAGGATCTATGGAGAAAAGGGTTAAACTGATATTGATATGCTATGTTTGATCACTTTATTGACTGACCATGTACTGAGGCAGACTAGGCAATATAGCCTGGAACAAAACTTCAGCTGGTGTGTTAGGTACGTCAGTTTCTGGTTGAGACAATGGATTCTTGGCTATCTCTTCCTCACGTTTGATCTGTAGCTCTGATAGTGATACATACAAGTGCTGCAAATAAAATAAACACTATACATCCAGAGATTATAATAGTAAGTCAGTTACACCATAATAGAATTTCCCACCGAAACAAGGCATGTTTTGTTGTTTCTAAATATGTCAATAAACAAACCAATTTAATCAATGTTCTCTAAAATAATTAGGGACTTCAAAAATAATTATGAAATAAAATAGAAATATACCATTATTTCATTACAATTTACCTGTTTAAGAACTTTGACCCCTTCATGTATTGGTTGAGGGAGTCCAGCCAGCGAGTCTTTGTCGTGTTTCACCTGGAAACCAACAAACTTGGCACGGGTATGCTCGAGAAACAGTTCTAAATCTTTTGTCCTAAAATGAAAAAAAATCAATGAAGTGGTTAAAGTAGAAGTACCCTATGTTAAATGCATGAGCATGTTCAATTCAAGAGTTCACTAGGGTCTAAACATCTAGGGTTATTCTAATAATTTTGAACTGAATATCTAGGGGCTGTGGAGAGAGTGACATAAACGTCTAGAGCCCTTCATTGGTACAGTCAAAGTATGAGAAAATTTACAACTTTCAAACAACTTCGGACTGTTTGAGTTCTGACATAGCAATAGCTGACTATAAGTTAATATTGGCTATAAGTAAATATTCAAACTAATACTAAAAAGAAAGCTAGCCATTAGAATATATCCAATCTCACACTTACCTAACTTTTGGTTTCCATGGTAATGTTTTCTGTGGAGTAATTCTGGGAGTTGAAGGTCGTGGAGGGGTAGGGGGTAGCTCATCATCACTTCCAGACTTTGCTGAATCTAATTCCTTTAGAAGATCATCATCGCCGTTATCACCTCCATTCCCGTTCTCGAACGGATTCTCATCCAGGCTGCTCTGTTTGATCAAACTCTTTAATTAAGCCATTGCCATGACAACCGATGAAGGTCATGCCAAGGTCAATTTCATGCCAAGGTCAAGGTCATTGTAACACGAGCAGAAGTGAGCAGCAGAAAAAAGAGGTTAGAAAGGCAAGCATATTAGTACTTGAAGCCCAAGTTTATATAATAAACACACAAAACATTGCAGCAAAATCGCACAACAATAAGATAATTAACAATTAATTTAAATATCTTGCATAAAAGAAGTTCCACAATTAGTTTTCAAATACCGGTACTGTAAAATGATGCAAAATATAAGCAAGTATTGTGAGCAAAATGAGCAATGTCGAATTAACATTGTATCAGCAGAGCAAGGCAGGGCAGGTTTTATACACATTCACACTATTACCTATATGTATCTCTATAACAGGCTAAATGAACATGATGCTTTTCTGAGCTAAACAGTAACAACCTTTACTTTCTTTAATTATAAATAGGAAAACATTGTGGGGTTACCATGGTAATATGATGTATGTAAACAGTATACTGCCCCTGTATCCCTCACATGATGAGTATTCCTGATATGGTACCTATGTACCCGTAACCGGACTACAGCGAATAAGCCTTGCTATCATAATCATGTTAATTTTGAAGCATTGATGTCAGAAAAATACTATGAGTGTGGTAGTGAATGAAATACCACATATTGGCATTAAACTTGACCTAACTGAAACAATAATTATTACTGTCAATCTATGTTGAAGACAAGAATGGACTGTGGATAGCAGACAACACAGATAACAAAAGTACAAAGAGTAATGATTCAGATTACAAAACAAGGGAGATAATCTCCAACCGACACTTAGTAGGAAATAACCATCATTTACACGGTGTAAGTAGGAACAAACACGGTAGAATGATATAAATTACAGGCTTCGTGAAAAGTTTTTTAACTTGTCAATCCGAATTTGTAAAATTAGTGAATGTTTCTCTTCATCTAATAGAAAAATACAGGATTTTCTGTCAGTCCGAAACAAAATTGGTCAGTCAGGACAGGAGGACTGACAGTTTTCGCAGAGCCTGAAGTAGTATGAGATGTGTCAGACGCAGTAAACATGATATCTTCAGACCTCACTCATCAAAACCAACAAACAATTATATTATAGTGTATTTTCTAACCTATGGAGTTAACCAGCTTTCACAGGTTTTTTTTATGTACATGATGTATAACTATGTAAAGTAACATAATCAAGCTATATAGGGTCATAAACCTTCATCAGGACCAGATTGTTTTTCAAAATGCATTCAAATCAAAATCAACTAGAAGCTAGCCATCAGACAGCAGTCCACTACCGGAAAAAGCTAACAAGCTTATTGTTCATGTAATCTTGACCTTTGATATATTGAAACCATTTTTGTTTACAAAACACTTGTGGTCAGTTATTTTAAAATCCCACAATAGATGACAACTTACGGTCTGGACAAACTCAATGTTGGTAAGTCTTGAATTTCAAACTCAAAGTGGGACCTTAGAGATATTGAGATTTTTATCACATATACTATCACATAGTGACTAGTAGGGGGCCGAACAAATAAGTAGACTGAATGCAATGAGTTCTGAAGGCACCATCACCTGTGTGATGTGAGGTAGACACCATCACCTGTGTGATGTGAGCTGAAGACACCATCACCTGTGTGATGTGAGCTGAAGACACCATCACCTGTGTGATGTGAGGTAGACACCATCACCTGTGTGATAGGAGGAAGGATGAAGAATGTACCAAACAATGAACCATCACTAGAAGCCCTATAACAAACACAGACTTTACTCCTACACAATTACATGTATTTTAGTACAGGTCAGATTTCTATTTTTTCTTTGTAAGTTAAGTAACACTACAAAAACACAAAAGACGTATATTCATTATTACCCTAAAGGGCGTGCACAGGTAGTGGAGTAGATTAACCAAACTATAACACAAACAACACAGACAGTGAGTTGATCAATAATTTCATCAAGAGTCAGTAACCATGGATACTGTATTGGTTCCTGTTACCTTAGCTCACTGTACCTGATGAAATTATTTCACAATTTGTTACAGGGGGTTAGTAAAACGTGAACATTACACAGTACACTCGTGTTAGACAGGTACAAGTGATATCACTGAAAATGATGAATACCCCCATATACTACAGTGACACAGTAAGGTTTTTATGGTAGTTTTCAGACAGGAATAGCCATAAGTACATTGATTTCAGTGAGTACGAGAGATGCTTGTAAAACATGAATGCCCCCATTGCAGCAAAATAGTCATTAATATTTGAAAGGTCACAGCCTTTGATCTACTGACCTCAAAATTAATAGGCGTGGTCATCTACTGTTGCTGACCAACCTCCATATAGAGTTTGAAGATCCCAGAGCAAAGCGTTCTTAAATTATTGAACTGGAACCATTTGGTCTACCGACCGACCAACAGACATATGCAAAGCAAAATACCCCCTCATCAGTAATGGAGGGCATGAAAATTAAGAATAATAATAATGCAAAAGAACAACCCATTGAACATTGATCAAAGTGTAATAATAAAACATGCTGCTGATATGCCTCACATCGACTTGGTACTAATTGAGTCTCAACAAGTTCTGTTGAACTCCAACCCATGTTAACACAAAACAGTCTGGACAGAACTAAACACAGACTGATAAAGTGACTTCAATATAGCCCACATATACATTGTACGTTGGGGGCATAAATTATAATGATGTAAGAGAAGGTGGGGGAGGGGACCTGATTCATAATGAGGGGAGTTAATGCAAGAATAAGATAGCCTTTACATTGCCTGATAAAGATACAACATTCTTGCATTACCCGGTTACTCAAAATTCTAGAGATGGGAAAGAGTACGAGAGTCATTTGACTGATTGTTGAATAAGTCGAAATGTGTCCATAGAACAAAGTATTCCCCCACTTGCCATTTTAATAATTTTACCATATCAAGGGCCACAACTTCATTAATACTGTATAAATCTGAATAAAAATCACTAGATGCGTGCAAGTACAATCTTTGTTATAATATATTAGCCCTACCCTACCTTACATTGGTCACAGTTTCTTAATTTTAGACTCAGTTATCTAAATATTCTACAAATTGAGATTTGATGATGAAACTGAAACATACTGTGTTAAAGGTCGTTGTCTGCACTTAACAGATCTAATACTTATAATATTTGAGCATAATTGTTGCCTGTAAACTCTGATTTTTGAAAGTAGGTCCTTTAGGTACACCTTAATTAATGGGCCTTTCTGGATAGTGGGCCTTTCTGACCTGATACCATATATATAAAGACAGCCAGATGATGGTACTCGTTCCCAGCCCTAACAAAAACACTAACCAAGGGAGGTAACTAAATAACAAAGTAACAAACCATATTTAATGATGAGTACTGCTTCTTCCACTTACATAAATAACAAACAAAAAATAAACATAAACAATAAATGTTATAAACAAAAACCAACATTAGAAAAGAGCAACTACAACTGAACACAAACATCTCAACAAAAGTGGTACTAAGTATTACTCTAACACAATAACTGGATCCTCTTAACCTCTATTAACATGATCTAACATTTGACTTGTTGTCTATATTTAACTTCAACTTTTGTTTTCAACTTTTCGTATGGGGGGAGTATTACAAATATGTACAAACATACTGCAGCGCAAAGTCACACAGAAACGGTGGCAGTGCCTAGCAATCCATGCAAGAGTCAGACATAGAACAAACCATCCACATCCCCAAAAATGGACGTTTCAAGCAAGACTATATACTCATCCTGCAATGAATGACACACTGTCACAGTGTGGCCTTTGAATAATTTTTTGGTGCATAATTTACCATAAAGGGAGGTAATTATGAATGATAACTACACTATTGTGAAGTACGCGGAAACTTTTACAGCTGTAGTGATAAGTAAAATACAGAAGGTTTACCATTTTATAGGCAAAATACCAATAATTTTTTAAAAGGGTCGAAACCCCTACTCCTGAGTCAAATGGAATCCTTGCACAAGGTGTACCATGAACCCTCAAAGACATGACCCTCCAGCAGAAATTGACATATTCTGTGCATGAACTTCTATTGCTAGTGTGGAACTAATGAAAAGTTGACAACAGTCAGTATTAATAATATACTAGTACTTGGAAAAGATAATTACACTTTATAAACAAATGTAAATAAAACCATGCAATATTTTGCTTGTACACTGCCATGCTTACCCCCTTGTTTGAGCGAAGGCCCCTATGTGGTATCTGTTGTTCTATAAGATCCGCAGCTGAAGCAGGGGGTGACGAAGCTCTCATCAGACGACAAACCTCCCCGGGGTCCTCAGGTAAGGGAGGTAATCCTGCTAGCTGTCTGTACGCATTTTTGGTGTCCTGTAGTTTATCAAGGCCTCCAAGACTCACCTGTAATCATAAGATTACTTTTTTTATCAAAGTTTTATTTCAACATTAATAGTAGTTACTCTTCCAGTTCAAAATCCAGTTCAAAACTTTAGTTCACAACAATTATTAAAAAAAATATTAAATTAAATACAATAAATAAATATGTGGAACTAACAACTATAATAAAAGATTGGGTTTTCAATTTATTTTCAACAGTGTTTGTGCTTTACATTAAAGCCTTCATTATGGAATATTTAGATTGCAAACTGTCTAGTTCCTTGCCTCACAGACAAATGTAATATCCCACCATCTAGTCTTAACTCCATCTTAAAGGGGCATGCCCAGAAATTGGAGTGTCTTGGTTTGCAAACGAAAAAATTGCGTTTATCACTTGTAAAATCAACTATTACCGAAGAGTCAAAGAAGAATTTGACTTAAAAATTTACTCTGTAATGCGCGCCTCGATATTTCGTATATGGATTCGAATAAAAGGCTTTTATTGACGACAACGATATTTAGTTATTCTTAAAAAATGTTTTTTGTTTAAAAACAAGCGGAATATGTCGTAACTTTTTTACAGGGTTGTTATTATCTGACTTAGGTATTAAAATGATACCTATTTGACTGCTATTTGAGACACTTCAGTTCTAGGCCATGCCCCTTTAATAGTGAAATATTACATTGTCCAACCCCTATAAACCAAATACTCCAACCTTTTAACAACATTTTCTAAAACCTGGTTAAAACAATCAGAAAGAAAATTATAGGAAAGTTTTTTTTTAATTGAATGAACAAGTTTATATAATTTACTGAGGGTGTGTACCAGAATGACTTTCCACAGTAACATGAGTGTTTTCTTCATGGGAAAATGAGGGGCAGCCCCGCTACAGAACTTGGTAACCATACCAAACAATGTGACTGGAAGAAGTTCTTGTCCAAATGTTGGTTCAACTGAAAAAAATATGAATTAAACATTATTTATACAATTACTCATAATACAAACTGGCTGAATTTCAAAATTGATCCAAATAATTATTAATAACTCAAGATTGAATACAAACTCGCAGATATAGTTATTAAAAGTAACATTTTGCTTGAATTGTAATGGAAAAGTACAGCAAAATATAAATAATTTATAACTAAACTTACATACAATCAAAATTTTTCTGTAAAGACCACCCATATGAACAGTGGTCCTTGTTGATAGGTGGCCACTCTTAACAGGTTGATTTTTTTAAATGGGCTGGAGGGAGATAAAAATGGTAGTTGAAAAAAGTCTGGGGTGGAATTTAATATTGATCATATTTAATAGGAGAAAAAGGATAGCCAATCATACCACTTGTTACAGAGCAAGAAGTTAATATGGTGTGAACTGATTGGTTGTCCTTATCTTTAAGTCAAGAAAGATCAATACTGAATACCGCCCCTGGAGGGCGATAAAAATGGTAGTCTTTGCAGACTGTTTTTCTGATAGAGATCTTTATTTGCAGGAGGTCATCATCACATGATTGATTAAAGAAAAAACTAGAATGGAAAACACTAGATGTACCCATGTATTAAATGATACAAGGAAAAACAACAATTAAATATAAGTACCAAGTTCTTCCGCAAATGTTTGTTGATTTTTTATTTGTTCTTCTGTGTCTGATTCCTGTTTCAATCTCATCAGTTCAACCATGGTATACAGTACACTGAGAATCACCCTACATGTAATACAATCATAGACATCAGATAAAGTAAAGTACCGAGTTATAGACTATTTTCAGACATACATCTGTTCAACTGGCTGTAAATTTCCCCCTTGATCATTTTTCAAGTTCTGTGCACCACAATATTTTGAGACAGTCTAATGGATGGCAGATAATGAGATATAGATATATGGCAGATATATATGTCCTCTAACCTTTTAGGTGGGGGGGGGGATCAAAATACCACCACAAATGTTTGGGCGAATGTGGTAATAATATGATGACAACAAATGATTCCAAAGTATCATTACATGAATCGAATATTGCTATATATTGTTCACTCAATACCTTAAATCTGAGCTATCTGCTATCGACACTGAAGACTTCCTCATAGCTGATGATATAGCATCTTGGTTGCTGAAAATGAACATATACTTAACTACACTAGTTGCATATAGCATATCACAACACACTTAAGCAATACTATACACATTACATGAAATCAAAATGCAATAGCTGAATGACACTTGTTTGCGCATCATGTTTAAGTGACAAGTATGTTGCAAATAATATAGGTGTTGACTAGCACATGTATACAGTTTTCAATAATTGCACTTTCAGGTGCAAATATGAAGAAAATAATTCAAAATTTAATAAATGTAACAAGAGGGCCCAAAGGGCCCTAGGTCGCTCACCTGTCGAACTTGACCTAGATTTTTTAGAGATGATCATTGTGACCAAGTTTCATACAGATTAGACCAATATTGTGACCTCTAGTGACTACACAAAGTTTTTCTATTATTTGACATTGTGACCTAGTTTTAGACCCTGGATGACCCAATATCGAACTTGACCTAGATTTTGTTAAGATGGCCATTGTGGCAAAGTTTCATAAAGATTAAGTCAAAATTGTGACCTCTAGTGACTACACAAACTTTTTCTATGATTTGACCTAGTGACCTAGTTTTTGACCCCAGATGACCCAATATCAAACTTGACCTAGATTATGTTAAGATGACCATTGTGACCAAGTTTCATAAAGATTGAGTCAAAATTGTGACCTCTAGTGACTACACAAGGTTTTTCTATGATTTGACCTAGTGACCTAGTTTTTGACCCCGGATGACCAAATATCGAACATGACTTAGCTTTTGTTGGTATGATCATTGTGACCAAGTTTCATAAAGATTAGACCAACATTGTGACCTCTAGTGACTACACAAGGTTTTTCTATGATTTGACCTAGTGACCTAGTTTTTGACCCCAGATGATCCCATATCGAACTTGGCCTAGATTTTGTTGAGATGATCATTGTGACCAAGTTTCATAAAGATTAGACCAAAATTGTGACCTCTAGTGACTACACAAGGTTTTTCTATGATTTGACCTTGTGACCTAGTTTTTTACCCCTTATGACCCAATATCGAACTTGACCTAGATTTTGTCGAGATGATCATTGTGACAAAGTTTCATAAAGATTAAGTCAAAATTGTGACCTCTAGTGACTACACAAGGTTTTTCTATGATTTGACCTTGTGACCTAGTTTTTAACCCCGGATGACCCAATATCGAACTTGACCTAGATTTTGTCGAGATGATCATTGTGACCAAGTTTCATAAAGATTAAGTCAAAATTGTGACCTCTAGTGACTACACAAGGTTTTTCTATGATTTGACCTAGTGACCTAGTTTTTGACCCCGGATGACCCAATATCGAACTTGGCCTAGATTTTGTTGAGATAATTATTGTGACCAAGTTTCATAAAGATTAGGCTAAAATTGTGACCTCTAGTGTCTACACAAGCCAATTGTTGACGGACGGACGGACGGACGACGGACGGACGACGGACGGACGACGGACGAAGAGTGATCACAAAAGCTCACTCTGTCACTTTGTGACAGGTGAGCTAAAAAAAGACACTGCAAGGCTATTCAATAGATATTGTTGTCGAAGAATTGAAATGCTAGGGCACCACAACGAGTATTAAACAGCTCTTCCCTCAGCAACCTACAACTCCTCCATGTGTGGAGACATGACCATATCCAATACAGGCTCTGCGGAAACTGTCAGTCTTCCAGTCCTGAGTGACAAAAATTTGATTCAGATCGTCAGAAAATCTTGTATTTTTCTATTAGATGAAGAGGAACATTCACTCATTTCACCAATTTGGACTGACAAGTTGAAAAACTTTTCATGGAGCCTGCCAATATATCACAGAAAAACATCATATTCCAGATGAAGTATCAAACCTGTATCGCTCAGTTAACAACCAAGTACTCTATCCACTGTGCTTACCAGGATGGCTATTCACAATGCAGTAGAAGACAATTTATGACTGACCACAGAATGATCACAATAGCTTAGTGAGTGTACAGGCACTTTTGACTTTTTGCAAGAATCTAAATTCCTTGGTTGCATTGATATTAACATGGTCATGTTACATATTGAATAAAACTCCCAAATGTTAGCTTTTCATTGGTATATGAAAATATCAGATGAGATCAAGCATGTTCTCATCGCATTCGGTTGTAATGGGGGTCAGATATTATGAAACACCCTGTACAAAGTACACAGAGAAACTGAGAAAGTCAGAATACTTACTCCACCTCCATACAGAGCAACTCTATGAAAGAGAAGAATAATCCATGTTCATACAGTAGGTGAACATTACATTTTGCCCAGGTAGCTTGTTCTGTCTCTGACTCTATTTCACCAGATATACCTAAAATACAACCAAAGTCTGATGTATATATATGTCACATGGAAAAACTATACTATACAAAGTGCTCAGACTTCACATGTAGGATTGAGTGATTCTATTTTCTTCTGTAAAGAATTTAGCTAACATTAAAGATATCATTTGATTTGGCATTTAACTACCACAACATTTCAATAACAGTATGTCACTTTTTATTATGTGTGTGTCTCTTACACACAATCCTGTTGCAGCAAACATGCATACTTCATGTATATCATACTCTTATATATTGAGCCGTTCTCCAGGAAAACAGGGCTTAGTGACATTGTATTGGTTATTGTGTAATAGGGTTAAGAAAAACCACATAAATGGGAAAAAGGTCATGCTCTCTGATTCAATGTTAAGTTCTTGGATAATATAGCACTACGCCTTAAATTCATTTTTCCTCACAAATCATGTTAAAGTATCTTCTGTCGTTGCTATGGTGACCAATTTCTGAAGAGCATCCATATTGAGAAAAAGAGGTGTTGGTGGTTAAAAACGGTAGCTACAATTCTCTATATTCACGATTTAGATATGTTTTTTTTATCAAAATAATAATATAATTCTAAAATGTGATACAATTAGGATAAATTAATGTCAAAAACACATCAAATACTTGATATGTGAATTTCCTGTAAACGTAACATCAAATAACGTTTAAACATTTGCAACGTATATATATATGCATTTCGATAATCTGTAACTGAATGTTATTGCAACATACGCTTACTGGGGCACAGTCAGCTGACAAGGGCCCTTCAGCCATCCCAGTTCTGTGCAAGCCTTTTCAACTGAGTCGAGGAGTGGCCTGTTCGTTTAACATCTGTGTAAGGTTAGTGCAAATGGCCAGCACATTATTTACTTCATAGAGTAAATATTTATCTTACAATTGATACAGATTTACTTTAAACTAGACAGAGTACATATCCCATATACTAGATTTACATGTTTAGATTTACCTTGTATTAGATAGAGAATAGATCTGTCAGCTTTCATTCTGCGTACTAGATAAGTGTTTAGATTTACCTTGTATTAGATAGAGAATAGATCTGTCAGCTTTCTTTCTGCTTACTAGATAAGTGTTTAGATTTAACTTGTATTAGATAGAGAATAGATCTGTCAGCTTTCATTCTGCATACTAGATAATTGTTTAGATTTACCTTGTATTAGATAGAGAATAGATCTGTCAGCTTTCATTCTGCGTACTAGATAAGTGTTTAGATTTACCTTGTATTAGATAGAGAATAGATCTGTCAGCTTTCTTTCTGCTTACTAGATAAGTGTTTAGATTTACCTTGTATTAGATAGAGAATAGATCTGTCAGCTTTCATTCTGCATACTAGATAATTGTTTAGATTTACCTTGTATTAGATAGAGAATAGATCTGTCAGCTTTCATTCTGCGTACTAGATAATTGTTTAGATTTACCTTGTATTAGATAGAGAATAGATCTGTCAGCTTTCATTCTGCGTACTAGATAAGTGTTTAGATTTACCTTGTATTAGATAGAGAATAGATCTGTCAGCTTTCATTCTGCGTACTAGATAATTGTTTAGATTTACCTTGTATTAGATAGAGAATAGATCTGTCAGCTTTCATTCTGCATACTAGATAATTGTTTAGATTTACCTTGTATTAGATAGAGAATAGATCTGTCAGCTTTCATTCTGCGTACTAGATAAGTGTTTAGATTTACCTTGTATTAGATAGAGAATAGATCTGTCAGCTTTCTTTCTGCTTACTAGATAAGTGTTTAGATTTACCTTGTATTAGATAGAGAATAGATCTGTCAGCTTTCATTCTGCATACTAGATAATTGTTTAGATTTACCTTGTATTAGATAGAGAATAGATCTGTCAGCTTTCATTCTGCGTACTAGATAATTGTTTAGATTTACCTTGTATTAGATAGAGAATAGATCTGTCAGCTTTCATTCTGCGTACTAGATAATTGTTTAGATTTACCTTGTATTAGATAGAGAATAGATCTGTCAGCTTTCATTCTGCATACTAGATAATTGTTTAGATTTACCTTGTATTAGATAGAGAATAGATCTGTCAGCTTTCATTCTGCGTACTAGATAATTGTTTAGATTTACCTTGTATTAGATAGAGAATAGATCTGTCAGCTTTCATTCTGCGTACTAGATAAGTGTTTAGATTTACCTTGTATTAGATAGAGAATAGATCTGACAGTTTTCATTCTGCGTACTTGATAAGTGTTTAGATTTACCTTGTATTAGATAGAGAATAGATCTGTCAGCTTTCATTCTGCGTACTCGATAAGTGTTTAGATTTACCTTGTATTAGATAGAGAATAGATCTGCTTTCATTCTGCGTACTAGATAAGTGTTTAGATTTACCTTGTATTAGATAGAGAATAGATCTGACAGTTTTCTTTCTGCATACTAGATAAGTGTTTAGATTTACCTTGTATTAGATAGAGAATAGATCTGACAGTTTCCTTTCTGCGTACTCGATAATTGTTTAGATTTACCTTGTATTAGATAGAGAATAGATCTGACAGTTTTCTTTCTGCATACTAGATAAGTGTTTAGATTTACCTTGTATTAGATAGAGAATAGATTTGACAGTTTTCTTTCTGCATACTAGATAAGTGTTTAGATTTACCTTGTATTAGATAGAGAATAGATCTGACAGCTTTCATTCTGCGTACTCCATCTGCAACCTCTAATTCATTTTGTAGATATACCACATACTTTCCCCTAGTAGAATCATCAAGACCCGTCCATGTATCGTATCCTGTCAAATATAAATATACTGCATCAACATTAATCACAAGATGCAGAACACATTTTATATTCAAAACTACCATGAGTGCAAAAATAGAATGACAACTTATACAACCCAGCAAATATTACCTAGTTTTTGAAATGTCAAGCATTTGAAAGAGCATGGTGTAAACTACTTGAAAACCAGTTATGACTCCCTGTAATAAGTGACCTTGTTTTGATATTCTCTGTGATAGTAATATTTGACTGCTGAGATAGAATATGTCTGTATATATATTGAATTTAACAGGCAGTTTACCCTGAGATTTGAAGTTGTCTTCAAAGCATTCTTTGTTCTGCACGAATTCCTCTTCCTCAGTGTAGCTGTACAGTTCTACAATGTCAGATGAATAAAATATATGATTTTTTTCCAGTCAATAAAAATATTACATAATTATCTAACAAGAGGGTCAGGATAGCCCTTTCTGTAGTGGGTGTATAGGATTTAATTTCTTATAGGGGAGAAACTTGTGTAGGTGGCTACATTAGCTCAGTAGGTAGAGCATTTTGCCCAGTAAGGGAAGGGACCCGGGTTCGGGCCCTGAACCTGCTGCACATTACTACATATAACCTGAATAATCATGGCACTTCTAACAAAACACTTGACAGAATCATAGTAGCAGTCCATAAGCCAAACTACATGCCAAATATCTAAGCTCTAGGTATAGTGATTACAAAGAAGATAGAAAAGGAATCCAGCAACAACCTTAGCCTATGTACAAGACAATGTATCCTTAACATCAGGGGTGTCAACAGGGCCAAATTAAAAATCAGGATCATCATATGCGGATGACCATTTTTGCCAAACAAAGGGCCTTCAACTACATTGTTTTCATATTTAACTCAGTTTGTATTTAATACTTTCCTTCAGAGCAGACTAAATTGACTATAACTTTGTCATTTCTTGAGGTATTGTCATCAAATAACTTTTATTTTGATCAGAAATCATAGCACTTTCAGGATAGATAAATCCGGAAATTCAGGATTAATCAGGAATATTGACACCGCTGTTAACATATGGACAATCTATTCATTACAAATTACCCGTTTGGATGAGGGGTGAAATCTACCAAATTAGTGAAATAACAGGGTTCTCATTATGCAAATGTTACAAAAGATTGCAAGATGAAAACAACTGACATTATCTGCTTTATATTAGGCAGAAAATTATTCTTGATACAAAGTGAGCATTTCTGAAAAGTTTTCTGAGCATGTTGTTGTTAATAACACTGATAGCAAGTTCAACCAGTTATCTATTAATTATGAGGACTTTGTAAAAGTTTGTTCTGCAAACTGTAATAAAAAGATTTAATAGTAATTGTAGTTTGTGCATCAACATCTGACCTGCTATTTCTGCTTCTACACTGTCAGCATCATCATACACAAATTCTAGATCACTCTCATCACCTGTACTCTGAAAATGTATGAAACAACATACAATCAATAATTTAATCAAGAAATCATTATTGAATTTATTGCATTAACGAAGCATTTATTAATATTTTATCTTTTATTTTGTTAGCATTGGCATTTCATTTTGAAGGGGGGAAATGAGTTGTGTACCTTCTGACAGTACAGTGGTACCTCTCTTGAGCGACATTTGTGGGAGACAGACAGAGTGCTTGTTGTAGAGAGGGAGCTGTTGTGGAGAGGGACTGTACTTCTAACTGACTGGTGCATAAATAGCATGATTTAACCTCCAAAATATGTACACGATGTACACAAGCAGCATGTCATAATTAGTTAATATGAATAAAGTGTATTGAGGTTGCCAATTCCTGACCAGATTATGATCTTATTAATTATATAAAATTAAATTATTTCGCCGATTTTGCCATGAAAATAAGTACTGACTACATGTACATACAAAATTACAGAATGTTCGTGTACACCAATTTACATACATGACGGTCCGGATCGGACGGGCTTTAGACGGTACCGTACTCCCGACGCCATTTGTTTTAAAATAAACAAACGCTTTCCTTTTTCTTATTAGAAAAAATGCATTAATTGTCACTTTATTTTAATTAGAAGATACAAGTTTCTCACCTACCCTGACCAAAGTTATTATATAGACCACCAATGAATGAAAACAATCTAATCGTCGTAATTATCCAATTAGACCGAACCACAATTTGTTAATCGTGTCACAATGCAAGTGTGAAAAATAGCGATTTACAAGCTTCTCAATGATGATTAGCATACCATATTAACACATTTTGGCAGACAGTGTCAATACTTATGAAAACAATCAACAACTGACTTAACCTTTGCCGGTCCTGAGAGGTAATTCTTAGTGTCGGTACGACTTTTGAGTGACGTTTGCCGTAGAAGGGAGGTGTCGTTTCTCGGAGGGAATTTAACGTTGAAATTGCATGGGAGGAATTTTGAATGTCGTTTAAAGGAGGGAGTCGTTTGAGAGAGGTGAAGTTACGAGAGGGAACACTGTACAATAAATGTATACAGGGATTTTGATTAGATCTACTGGATAAAATTTCAAATTCTGGTGGCTACAGCTATTATTTGTAGACCTGTAATATCTATCTATAAATACTGCTTAAGCCCCTTTCGAGGAAACTAGCAGGTGCGCGTCAGGTGCAAGAATAAAAGCAATTTAACAGTAATGAAAGAAGACTTCAAAGTGAGAAAAAATAAAGTGTGATAGTGTTAAATAAAAGGTGAAGTATTTATAGTTTAAAAGCGGATAAAAACACTGTTTCGGTACTTAGGGGCGGTTTGTGATGAGAGAGGGGCTAAGATGGTTCTTAAACCCCTCTAGGTCTGGCTGGAGGACTATGTGGCTTGGTAAGCTATTCCAAAGAACGACTGTGTAAGGAAAGAATGAATATTTATAGTAGCTAGCAGTGGTATGAATTTGTCTGTATGAAAGTGAGTGCATGTGGCGTGTCACTCTCACAGGTGCCACAAGATATGATGGAACTGGCACGGCCACCAAACCATACACAATTTTATAAAACATGGTCAGTCTCGTGAGGTCTCGTCTGTCGCGTAGGGTCTGCCAACCAAGTTTGTTTTGTATGCTGGTGACACTGTCATACGGGGAGTAGTTATTTTTCACCCATCTTATGGCTCTACGTTGGACTTTTTCTATTTTGTTAATATTAGTTTGAGTATGGGGGCTCCACACAGATGAGGCATATTCCACCTGGGGTCTCACCAGTGTTTTATATGTCTAATATGTCTTTAATGCTCTTGAATTATTGTTTGGATTTCAATGAAACTTCAATTAAATAATTTTTACCTAGCCTAGTGTGGCATATTGCAGGCCTGCCATAATAAAATCATGCAAAAGCCTGAGATTCTAACAAACATTAAATTAAAGCGTGCGATGATGGCAAATTCAATATTCTGCACTCATCGTCCGCCGCTTAATTCAAGTTGCTTAGTGCGAATCGGCTATTTCAAGTCGCTTAGCGTGCGAAAGCGCCTAATTAAAGGCCCTTCAACTTCAAGCATGCGAACCGCCTAATCAAAAACAACTTCTTTAACTGGATAAAGTCAAGTAACTAGTTGTTCTGTAATATTTAGGTCTGACTTAGAATAAAACCAATGTAGAAGAGCTCTACATTAATAAAAAATTCTTGGCTCAATGTCTGAGAAATGGCAGACCTGATATTGTCAGAATTTTAGAATTTATCGCTGGGTACTAGACATTCCGGAAGGATTTCTAACCATTTAACGGAAGATGATGCCCTGAAAACACATTTGAAGTTTGTTGGTAATTTTATGCGTCTGAGAAAATAGCAAGTGATGATTTTATCCACTTTTGGGAAATCGTCTTACATTTAGCAAGTTAGCAAGGGCTAAATTTGAGCACTGTTGGGGTATGTAGCATATCAACAACAGTGTTAATAACTGTTATCCGAAAACAACTGATCCGGAAATGTGTCACTTCTAATAAGTCGAAATACGTGACAGTTCGATACAATTCATCGACTGTAATGTGTATCAATTATTGACTATCATCATAATCTATAACAAATACCGATATATCAGCATCATCTCGCTGACGACGGAGAATCTCTCTCAATTTTGGCAACCCTTCTTTTCTTTCAGCCATTTTCCGGTGCTCCATATTATCCGCACAAGCGTATGTTTTACTACAAATTAGGCCCTACCAACTAGATACTTTTTTGATAACCTAGATCTATCTGAGCATTTGAGTTTTCTGCTCTGCCCTAAGACTATGTCACTGCTACTTGACCAATTATGGTGCACCACAATACATCTGGGGCATTATATTTCATTTCGCGTCATTTTAAGAGTCATCCTGGACTGCAAGATAGGACTGGTGACTAATTGGTGACTGATAGGTAATACATCCCTTCAAAAGATGTAAAAACATACATAGTTATTCACATTATTCAAAGATTAAATATCAAATTTCACATGTGTATTACAAATACTTCAATATTTCAAAGTTCGTATCCATTGACACACTTTCCTTAATTTGCATAACGGGAAACCCCACATTACTCCTGTGCTATTTATAGCACTGGGTAAAACCCATATTTTGACAAAGCGCACTTTGCAAGACAGATTGGTGTAATAAATAACAGTAAAGGTACTTAATAATTATTTGTTTGAGGATATCATCATACATCAAGAAAAGTGACGAAAAAATTACAAATATTACACCATCAATTACAATTTCCGAGCATTCTTTGATATTATCATGGTGTAAAGCGTCAAGCAATCGTGGACTACGATGTACCATGGGGTGGGATCGGACCGCAACTTTATTCGCCTTTCAAATGTTTATGAGTTAATATATCTGCAGTCATTCTGAAGTTCAAAACACTGTTGAACTCTGATGTGGATGTTTCCATCGTTGAAATGTATCTCTGTACCACTGTTCGGCATCGAAGTGGGTAATAGCACGCACGTTAATAAAATTTGATTTAACTTCGTGGTAATATTGATGTTAGAAATAGCTCTTACCGTGCGTCTGCCTGTGTACGAATTGTGGCTTTAAAAATCAAACTGCGACCTGAGATGTATTCAATCATTGCTTTGTCATATTTTACCAGTTTTCGCTACCGGAATATAAATGACTGCTGGGCCCGGTTCCACGAAAACACTTAAGTTATTGCTTAGCCAAGACTGCTATTTTAAAGTCATATGTTTTTGGTTAAATGGTCCAAATGTATACGTTTACTATATATAGTTTCATCTCAGTGAGATGCCAATGAACAACACAAAATAAGTCCGGGGTTTACAGCAAACAGTCACGGCTTTAAAGTTATAAACTTCAAAAGTAAAAACTTAAGTATGTTATAAAAGGTTTAAGTAAACATGTATAGAATTCATTTTTGTTGCATATTGTTGCAGTTCTATGATCTTTTCATATAACAATCACCCACTTTATTATTATTTAGAAATAAATACACAGTTACAGGAAGCAATCTACATCACAGGACTAAAATTGTAGACATATAGTAAATTCAAAATTGCAGTCTTAGCTTAAGCAATAACTTGGATGACACTACATGTACATTCTGCTTGTTGCATGGTTTCAATGGTTTGCTTAAATACTTACTCAAACCATTGAAACCATGAGTATTAAAATCCAAAAATCAAGAGTAACAAATATATATGTCTTTTTATTATAAACATACGTTTATGTACATTGTGTATCATACAAGAATACAATTAAATTACATACATCTAAATATCATGTAAAGTACGCCAACATTTTATAGGCGTAATTCAGATCTCATTTCTAAATATGGTATTAATTTAAAGACACTTCTGCGACAGGGTCTATCTCAGCCTGAATTTTATGGTGATGTGCTTTACAAATTTCGAAAGGTTTTGGGTCATAATCACTTTCATGATGTGTTTATCAAGATTATAAAACGTTATCTGAGAAGAGGATATGACCCTTTAATTTTGCAGAGGACTGCATGCTTAAGTAGTTTGTCCATTTACAGCTCGCCATTTTGCTTCCTATTTCATTGTGCGATGACCGGACAATATACAGACTCTATGATATGCCTAACCTCAAGCCTTTTTGGACGGCTGGCATTGATACCTGTCTGTTACATTGTCTTGTCGTACCCTTAAATGTTTTGCTCTCTTGTTGCTCTGACTTCTGATAGGTTATTGAATACTTTCTGTGCTACTCGATGGACGTTATTTATATAATGTTTCATGTTTTACATTCTTTTATTACCTGTCACTGTGGCCTTTTTGTTAGAGGACATTACATGGCGGGAAACATTTATTTACACTGTAATGTGCTATAAGGTTGTCTATTGGGTAAGTGTGAGGTTTGGTGCACTATAAAACGTTTAAGCCCCCAGTGACAAGTGTCACTGTCCGTTCCAAGGCGGAACCTTCCGCTATGTATATATTGTCCACTTTATAGTAAAAATACAAAAATACAAACATATTTCGCCATTGTGCCTTTTTGTTGAACTTTGTTCATTTTGTATGTGCTATTCTGCACTTTCGTTGTCCAGCAAATGGCTGCTTCGTATCTTTCAAAATTGCATGTACACTATATATATGTTGTAGATTGTCCTTGAGGTGTGTGGTGTCCGGTTGTTGCTTTCTCGTCACATGGCTCTCGTTCCGTTTTGGTTTGACTGGCTGAGGCGGCAGACTTTCGGGACGGGATGCCGTGTTTTTAGTGCTTTGTGTGTTTATGATGTTTTCTGTGCTCGGCTGGTTAAGTTGAGTGCTACCTTCCCTGTCTGACTTAATATAATCTTTTTTCAATCACCGGGCATGTTTCAAATAACGACACATGGTATGTTTGATAATTACAGTCATAAAACAAAACTGAAAATGTACGTATACATGTAATATAGCATAAAAACGAATAGGGGCGTAAGTGCAAACATACTATTTTGAAAAAAAAAACGCGAACAAAATGTAAAGCAAGTTTTTCTACTTCAGTTTGGGCAACATGACCTCTTCAGATTTACATAAAAAAATATTTCAAATGTATATGGGTCTTAAAAGGTTGTCAGTTACCCTGACCTTTAATTCTTCAAAGGCGACAATATATTCACCAGCAATGGGCTACATGTTATTTTGGGAAGAAAGCCCATTAAACCATTAAAAAAGTTCATTCTAATAAAGTGAAAGACATCGGTTTAAATAATTATAAGTTTGGATGAATTATAACAGATAGTTCGCCTATTATGCATAACAAACTTGGCAACATATACACTGTAACTACATAAAATGTAACAACAGTATCACCGGCGTACAAAACCACGTCATGATTTGTTTAAATACCACATTTAATATTCAGCATAGTTCATGCTATGCAATATATTATGCTAAATTAAACAATGCAGAAATATAAGCCATAAATCGTATCAAGGCATCCAATAGACATACATACATGTATTTTGATAGTAGCAGGTATTACGCATTTACAAGACTGCGTTCAATAAACGTTTATGCCCCGGCGTAAACCTTGTCCATGAAAACTAGCTTAGTCCATCATGGGCCATAATTCTGTTGACATGTTGGATAAATGTTACATGGCTTTAGCAATGCAATTAGTCTAAATGTGTTTATGATGATAAACAAGTATTCCAATTTTGAAAGCAATGCCTTTCAAGAGTGAACTTTAAAATTATCAAGTTGAGTTTCAACAACTTGAAAGTTTTGATTAACAATTTCGGACAAACGGACGGACGTCCTTACGGTTGACCACTTATTGGGTATTTCTTTTGTTAAAAAGTACCCAACAAGAGAAAAAATACCCAATAAGAGACTTACGGAATGAATAGAATGTTCTCACGAATGGACATTTATTGGGTATTTCTTTTGTTCTCTCCTATCCAACAAGTGTCCATTCGTGTGCCCGGACGGACAGGACAATCACTAAATGCCTTCTGCTTCAGTAGATACCGGGGCATAAAAACAAATCTACGAAATTCGGAATTCTTTTTTTAAAACGTGGGCATGGTTTATTACAAGGAAATACACAACTAGACTGAGATGTTCATATAACTAGAACAGGATGTTTATAATGCATGCTTTATTTAACGTATTAAGACAAATGAGAAACCACAAACATTCAATGCGATACGTTGAATTACAATCATAAAAGCTGACTTTACTATAAAGTTGTGAGAGAATGTGAGAGTGACGTTTTATTTTATGTGTACACATTTTCTGAACACGTAAAGGGAATACTAGTACATTTTGTATATCATTTAATTTTCAACTTGAAATTATAGATGTTTGGATTATCCTTTATAATTGGTTTAACTTCTTAATAGTTGACTCGACCACTGCGTCACTCTCTTATTATCAGGACAGTACTAGTAGTTTATTATATGGATTAAAAATCAGGAGCACGAGAACTATATGACATGGACCCTTTGAACACCTTCAAACATACGAAACATTATCTATATTTAGCATGCTCCTAAATTTTCAAGAGGGTTTGTATAAAAACATCTATAGTCCGGAGAATTTGACACGACTCTCGACCTTCAATTAGCATAATTTAACAGCTGATATATTGTCTATATTTATAACCCTGATTTATGTTTTCATAAGCGGGGAGTATCACGAAGACGCTCGAGGTGTAATACCAACACAAATCTAAAGAACCGATATTGCACGATTTACTAGCGAAAATTTATATATTCAACGCAAGTACCTTGTAATATATTCATGCAAAAAGGTCAGGGTCATGTCAAATTCTCTGTGCTATATCACACTGGAGCATACCAGAAAACATCAACACCGGGTATGGGTTTCATAAGAGACAATATACATACATACATGTAATTATATAAACATAACAACGTGGAAACTCAAATACAACTGCTGATTGTCATTTTAAAATAATTTCGTTATAACAATTTTAAACACAGACTGATTAATCGTCACCTTTTGAACGACGCATACATTTCCGTGAACACTATTAATAATACGACGTTAACATGCATTTATATACGTATGATAATGTGCATAGGCGGCTGTTATGGTGTTTGAACTCGTAAACCTAACTTGTTATTAAAGAAAACACATTTAGGAACTCTGATTTGCTTTATCAATCAAATGTGCCACAATACACCCGCCTAAGATTATGTGAGCATGTATGAAATAGTACATTTTAAGCAATAAGTCTTTTCGACTGGGCTGTTTCGTGGAGCAGGTCTAAGTCTGGTTCCAGTACCCAATAATACAGTATACTACAGTACAGTAATACTTTTTGATATTGGGGACGCCAGGGAACCACACTATAACCGGCTCGATGAAGGCCAATTATCTCTTCAGCTGTTGTGAAACATCCTGACAAAACCTTATTTAATATAGAGCGACAGTGTACTCGAAAGAACAATATTTGAAAGAGGTTTCATATCAATATCAGAACGATAATTTATAGTGATTGTTGTAAGGGAACATTAGTATAATCATCAGTATACATCAGTATAATAAACAATATGAATACCCAACTTGAACTATTTATGTCGATTTATTGTTAAGGTACTCCGTATATGTTTAACGACCATTCATCTCATATAACCTACATACTCAAGACCAATCCTTAAATAGACAAGTTTAGTCAATTTTTATTCCAGTACGTTGAGTAATGTTAATATGACAAATTTATTGATATTTTTCGCAGAGTATGTTGAATTTGGTTTCACATATTATGCAGAGTTTCAGGTTTAACGTCAGGATAATCACTATTCATAGATTAATTCCTTATTTTAAAACTCAATCCGATGCAGTTCTTATATAATTATTATTTATGACCAAGTTCTAAACTTTCGGAAACCACTGACATATCGCTGGCTTAGAATTCAGTAGAAGGTCGCAAGTACAACATCAATATTTGGAGAAAACAAGAAAAAACTGTCTGAAAACTGCTCTTTACTTTTGGAAAAACAGTTTAGTCAACATGACCACTTCCGATTTTCATGAAAATAGGTTCATAAGAAGCGTCTTGAGATTCAGATTTCAAATATGCACGAGTCCTATAAGGTTGAAGGAGTACTTACTGCCTTCTATTTTTAAGCCAGCGATATATCCCCAAATGTTAATATCATTGTTGTATGTGTTAAATCAGCGATCTTAATACAAAGACGGGGAGGGCAAGTTCTTCTCAATCAGCACATCTAAGTATCCCTTCACATTTCTTTTCTCACAATCTTTATAACAACCCTCTTCGCTTAACAGTAATACTTCTTGCATGTAGGCAATGGCAATACGCACGTCATTTCGCTCGTTCAGCCTGCCTAATGCTAATTTGTAAAACATTTTCCGACGTACGTCATGCGGCTCTTCAAGGCGATTCAAGATGGCTCTTGCTCTCTCGCCATTTATAGGGTCTATATCACCGATGTCAGAGACCTCTAAATAAAAGTTAATACCCAATAAAGAATGCGACATTTCTAACATTGAAATAGTATTCCACATTACTCTCTCATCCTCATCGAAATCGACGGAAAGTTCAAGTCCTTTCTCAAAGTCAACATAAGCACGGTTAAGAAATTCTGATGAGCGATTCTTATAGAACAATCTATTGTTTTTCAGTTGTGAGTTCAGTTGTACAGTCGCTGTGGCTAAACACGGACTACATGTGTCACAGGCAAGTCTTGCCAATCGCTCGTGTTTTTCTGCTGTTTCGGCCTCTCCCTGAATGGCCCAGTTCAAGGCCATTGATGAATGAAACACGGCGTCTAAGGTGGTCCTGTCAGCATCTCTAGGAATCGTTTCACGCATGCGCAACATTGTACTAGTCCGGTCTTTCGTGTCGGAAAACTGTTTGGCAAGAAGGAAAAACAACACTACAAGTTTCTCTGAGATAATTTGCCTCACGCCACTATTAGTGCAATCTAACAACTTTCTATTTAAATCTGAGATCATATCTTCGAAATGCGCTCTGGGACCGGACGTAAATGCATTGTCGTCTGCACAGAGTTTTAAATTTTTATAGAATTGCTGGATGAGTGTGGCATGAGGCAAACGCCTTTTGTTGATCACATTCGTAATTTTATTACTCAAAGAACGCAACGTATGGCACAAGTTGGGATAACCAGCGTCCGCTAAAACCATTGCTAAGTCAAACAGTGATACTGTTCCTAACACTTCTTGTACGTATTTCACTAACTTATCCCTGTAGGGTCCTCTGAACGTAGAGTACCGACTTAGCATACCATCGAATGTTCTATCGTCTATAAAATCAAACCGACGGAGACAGCTTGTAATTTTGTTAAAGTCCACGTTCGGTGTTGATGGCTGATCTATTAGATTAATGAATGCTGATACTATAATATTCAAACCTGCGCACTCGACTGAACTGGATGATGAACACGCTGAAGGAAGCGTTACCCTACTCATTGAGTCCTCCATGGCACTTGTGTACATAACCATCGTGTATCACACAATATGCCAATCCTCGAAATCTTCAAACGCCAACATTACTAGTATGTATTAATATATCCCAATAACACAGTGTATAAACGAGTCAACTTCCGGTTATCGCAATAATGAGTACACGTTGAATTGTATAAGATTGCAATAATGAGTACAGTGATGGAAAATCACCGGATGTTTCAATCACAATAATGAGTACAAGTTGAATGGTAGAGTATCACAATAATGCGGTGAATAAAGCATAATTATCATATCCGCGCTATATGTTTACATCATAATTTATGTTATAAACTGCACTTTATCACTTTCCTCAAGATACAGCAAATTATTATAACTATACGCATGTCGAGTGTTTGGTTATACATGTACATATTTCACTACCACTTATATATTGTTTATTACAGGCATCACGTGAAGAATCTTGTCGTACTTCGTAGGGCAATAAGTAAAATAATTCACTGTCTTCTCCACTAGCATAGTTGTAAACCCTCCAATACTTGGTTAATATTGTCAATAAATTCGTACACATATTTATTTATTATGAATCATGTACATTGGTGTTCTATTCCATTCAAGCAAAAGTGGTATTTTAGTCTAAATAAAGTAAATTCACAGTACATGAAATCTTTACACACAAAACGTTGTTTGTACGCACACGTTAAGCAACCGCAAACATGTGTTTACTAAGAATAACTTTAATTCCAATTAAGTAAAAAACAATTCAGACAAGGCTAGACACGTAGCTTTGTTAAACACACGCATTATATATTTGTAACTCCTATTTAAGTCAACGTTTGCAGTACTAGTATCCAGTCACATTGATCATTGTAAAACCAGGTTATTCCAATATTCTGTTGTTCAAGTTGTATTTTAATCTATGACCAGCGTGTTTGTAGTGTATACTTTCCGGTCGCGTGCGTTTTGTATCTAATAATTTACACTTCGCTACATTATATTCGCTTCAGTAGCATTAAATATGTAATGGATATACATTTTCACTCTCGTATTACGTCACGCTAGGTAAATTTAAAATCCATTCAGAATGAAGTGGGCTGAAACAATGTAACATGTTGTCTTTTATTACCAAACTCATTAAGTGATCGATTTATCAGTTATGTTTATCATTTGTATCAAAATACACGCGAGATTATCTCCCTTTGTTTATACTTTTGTTTATCGGTTATAAAGAATTACAGAGAACGATTTAAGTATTAAGAGCTCCATCGATAAAACGAAATTTGTTATAAAGCAAGATGTCCTCATTCTACGTCAGTTTACTTAACCAACTGATTTTTAGCAGTGTCGAATCCCTTTGCACAACACCGGGTGTGTACAATGATGTACAGTATACCTAAGTACGGTCTAATACTTGAATGAATCGATTCATAATATATAAAAAACATAAATGCGGTTTATCACATGCGACTGATTCAGCATTACTAGACCGATGAACTGCATGTATGTAATGCAAAGTACAAACTACTCATTCTCGTATAACTGTGACAACTGTAGATTAAACATTAAATCGATTTCTCCACTTTCATCTAAAGTTTTTCTTAGATACAACTCCTGCTTTTTAAATTTCAGTCCTATTGAGACTATCCAGTCACATTATCTGGGCACCGATGAACCAGCAGTTTCATACATGGAACTCAGTATGCTCAGCATCAAGTTAAGGAGAAAAAACCAGTACCGTTTTTACGACATTGGTAAAGCAATACCGGATGTGCTCCGAGGTCCCTTCAATGTGCTCCTTGTAGGCAAATAATACTGCCGATGCTTCTGATTTGGTACACCCAAAACATAGACTGAGTGTAATTCATTCTAATACTGCCGTATTTCTGTGCTGTTTTACGAACATATGCTGACCAGAGAGGAATAAAAAGTTCACCATTGAACTATTGATAGGGTACGTATCTAATTTCAATAGACAGCAACAAAATCCGTAACATGATTAAGCATGTTTGAAACCAGAAATAAATCGCTAAACTTCGAACGATATTGGTTCTTCATGAACTGGTTAATCCATTTTAACTTAAAAAAAGTTTGTGCAGCACCGACACTCATTGATAGAAGTGATTTGAGCGACACATTTAGTCATACACGGGTTGCATTCATTCGTATACTCAATACAACGTCCTAGCTTATTTCTGCTTCGCTTTCTGTTACGGGTTTCATTGGTATTTAAACTATTTATTGTAGGGGAAGAAACCACGGTGCTTCAAGATTTCAATAGAATCGTGGAGTTGTCTGTCGCTCGGTCAGGGGTGGTATTCAATATTGATCTTAATTGACTTAAGGATAAGGACAACCAATCATATCACACCATATTAAGCTCTTGGTCAGTAACATGCAATATGATTGGCTATTCTTATACTCAAATAAGATCAATATTGAATACCACCACTGAACGCCATCGCGCCGTCCACTTCTACTAGTACTTGTAGTGTTGTGTGATTGAAATGTCACAACGGAAACCATCTAAATGCAAGAAAATGAATAAAGCAATCTATCTGCACATGTTTATTAATACCAGTATTTGTATTGCACATATAAATGTTTATAAAAACATACATTGAAATACATGAACATGTATTTGACACATTAACTTATTATTGCATTATAAATGATATGCTATGTAATTATGTACAACAATCACTGTTTGTTTCTCGCTGTTCAGAGCAACGTCTATAAAAGAATCAACTAATTATACATGTACAACTATGACCAGTTCCGTTTTCACGAAATAGGCTCCTAAGAAGCGCCTCGTGATGTAGATTTCAAATATACATGAGTCCTATAAGGTCGTTAGTAGCACTTACGAGGTTACGAGCTTCTAAACTAAGCCGGCGATGTAGACTCACCATTCAATATGTGACAGATGGATGCCATTTTCAACAAGTAAATAAAATTGTATTTGATAACACCGTTGTTTGAACATTTTTCACTGTTTGACGGATAAATTCGCACACTTGCTGAAATATTGTTCAGGTCTGTGGATATTCAACGATTGTTCCCAAAATTGTATAGAATTAACCGATTTCAGTGATGAACACATATACTGTTCCCTTTGTAAGACAACACAATCTTATGAAAACCACATTGAATGGAAAGTTGTCGCGTGCGTTTTAATCACGGTATTGTAGACGGAAATCCTTTTACTTCCTACAACACAAATCAAAGGACAAGAAGCATCATTTTTACTGTATCTTACGGATGTACGGATAGAGTTGTCTGTTATTACGGATGTACGGTTAGAGTTGACTGTTATTTACTACCATATCTTACGGATTATTATTATTCACTACCAGAATCTACCAGCTGTAAGGTATGTGTGTAGTTCTCGTCCATCAGTTGTACATCTCGACGTCGCTGTTCATAGTCTATCATAGATTTAGCATAGTGTGGAAAGTCCGCATCCCATACTAACACACACCCACACTCGTCTCCTGTGAAATATACAACATTGATTCATTGGCAGACCCAGACGGGGGGGGGGGGGGGGGGGGGGCACGGGGTTCCGATCACCATGGAAATTCGGCAAAAAGTGGTTATCTTATATATACTCAGCGTCAATGAAAAGTTACCACTCCATTCACTCTTATATTTTAAACGTTACACAGTAAAATGCCGAACACGACTATGTTTTGACCTTACTGTGTAGTCAAAGCTATCCTATTTAACACTATTCAAATACAAACTATCAAACTTTTGTACCGAAAGATCATATTGTATACAAACTACAGGGGTATATATAAGTGGTAACTTTTCAGTGACGCCCAGGTTTGTCATGGCTAAAAGTGTAATGACAATCCTCTGACAAAAATAAATGGTCGAACTACCTCTGAGAAAAAATAGCTGCTCGGACCCGCTCTGAGAAAAATAGCTGGTAGGACCCATTTTTGAGACCAAATAGCTGGTTGGACACCCCTCCTAGGAAAATAAATGGTCAAACCCCATCCCGAGAAAAAATAGCTTGTTAGACCCCCTTAAGAAAAGTCTGGAACAGCGCATGATCTAATTTGGGAAGGTTACAGCCACAGTACTATACATACATGTGTAAACACGTCTTAAGGTAGATCCTACCCCTTGAAAATGCTTGAAAAACATACACTTGAAAAAAACTATTTCAAACAGCGTATGCCATCTAATTTTATCATATATTATAGGAAACCATTGTAGCACTTGCTTGTGATGTGAAATGTGCCATATAGTCGCCTTATTCGAATGCTAACACTAAAATAAAGGCGATTTTTGACTGAAAAATACAGCATTTTTTTCAAAATGTCAAACGTTATCATTATTGTATTTTATAATACGAACTCATTGAATATACTTTATAATTAATCGTCGCAAGGGCATGCCAGGCTTGAAATTAGCTGCTGGTGTTTTGTTTACGAGAAAAACACCTTCATGTTGATGTGTAATTTCGACAAGGAAGTCGCCATGTTTGCTCCCTCCTGTCACCACAGTAAACGTACAGCAACATTTTTTTCAAACAAAGTAATCAACATAATCGATAGCTAGATCGAATAATGCACTTTATTGCATTAATAATTTATTAACTTTACAAACGATCCTACGATAATAACAATGAAATCCAAATATTTATTATTGTTTTCATCTCGTTTGTTTACGAATTTCGCGCTGTGTAGCAAATTTATATTCATGCGCCAAAGTAGTGCGACAGTTTATCGACAAAACCATTATAATGCGGTGTTCATAATGTGCCGTTCATAACGAATGATGACATCGAATACAATATGATACTTACGGTTTAATATAAGTCCCAATGAAACATCAATATCAGCATTTTCCTCAACACATGCTGCACATGTTAGCGAATTGATAATCTGATATGTGTTACGAGGCTGTCTGTCAAACTTTATTTTAGCTAAATTACAAAAGTACTATGCGTTTTTAAATAATCCTTATGTAATTTATGTTCCTATAATCATTGCAAACACAGTTTTGTAACTCGATTTTCTGGATCGTTTCTCGATCACATACAGTTTGTGTAAAATCGGTCATTACATGTAGCTGTCAAAATATTTCAATCCACACGAATAGTCCGTGCAAATGTTACAACGTGCTCGGTAAGTTTATGTATGGTGTGAGGTTACTGCCATGCAATATTATCGTCTGCAAATAGTTTTTTGAGTAATATTTAACCATTTTAACACACAAACTGACCAAATACAGCATTTTCTTCATGTTAAAAGAAACGGGCTAACGGACGGAACAAACGTTATCAGTGACCAGTACAACTAAAGATAAAGTAGCAATTTCTTTGGTATATAAACAAATAAAATACAATGGAAAGGAATATCTAACTAAATATGTGTATCATTGAAAGAAATACTAAAGCTTTAATTAATTTTCCATAAACCTGTTTCAGTTCTTTCGAGGTAACTTAAAACTTAACTAAATAATCAAGTTTTAAGTCTCATAGACCCGATAAATTCGGTTATTGACAAACCAACAACTATCTGGTCCGTCAGGCCCACGGTACCCTAAACTATTTAGGATTTATTAAAAGTAGGCCTTCACACATACACATGTGATATATTTTAATTCATGTTGATGTATTTTATTGTTCAAAATCAATGCATTTTGACTGCTTTTATTTAAATAAATGGGCAGGCATGACCTTGATCAAATATTTGACAACCACAATTTCTAATTTTTCTAGCATTTTGTTACCCAATAAATGAGACTGACATTTTGAAAAATGTTACCTATTTTGTAATTAACCTTTTATAAATACATTGTTTATAACAAGTAAATATAACAAAAACACTCATTGATATAGATTATTTGAACTTTAAGCTACACATTGATATATGAGACTAATGTGTTTTTATGCCAAAAGGGTATTTAATTCACTGAAGAAAAATACACATTTTCGCCCATTAGAGTGAACCTTAAGAAAAAATCGACATAAACTGGACCAAAAGGGAAAATCCTGACTACATGTATCGAAAACCTAACGGTAAACTTCGACTTAAAAGAGTTCGACAAGAACGTGAATGAACTGCATAATACTGTATTACTGTTCCTGACATTAATGAGCATATAGTTACTTGACTCAGGTTGGACATAACACGTGGTATGCGACGTAAAGTAATTGATTTACGTAATGAATAATATCAATATTGCACGATTATTTATCGGATTGGAGGTATAACTTCAACGCGATAAATTGCTATACAAAAACAAACACAAAATCCACTATATTTATCGTTTCTGAATATTTAGGAGCATGCAAACTTTATATGTTGTTCCAAATGTTTGAATGCTTTCATAGGCAAATGTTACGGTCCTTGATTTTAAGGCGATTGCATACTCTTCAGTTGAGCGGAAGTTTAGAAATCGGTGTAAATAAGACGTATTGAAAGCGTCTGACTATTATGATGAAATAGTACGAAAAACTTAAAATTGGTGTGTCAGCATGTTCTCATGTCTTAAAATCGCGAATTTACTGTATAGTTATTACTATATTATACTATAATAAGCTTGCAGAATAAAGCTATAGCGGAAATTGTACGTGCCATTTATTCCAAATATTAGAAACACCAGCACTCGCGAATACTAGCTACAACGTATGTGAAACGTTTTATAATGAGCCCACACAAAATTTTATTCAAGTTTTAATATTTGTTTATAGCAAGCATCCCGACCACTTTAGAGGTTCTTTCGCATTTATTTCGTAAGAATATAAATATAGACAAGTTAATGCAAAAGAATGAAAAATGAAAAACAAATTATCGCGAAAACTGGATACAAAGTATTCAAAACGTTGATGTATTTGTAAACTCCTGGTTTTCGACATTTCCGAAATCACTAAAGTGTCAATTAAAAAATTCTAGCCGAGAAACTGCCATGAAATTTAGGATAAAGCTTCTATTATAGTTACTCTACTGGATGCATGTACGAGAACAGTATGTTGTTCAACAAGTTTTTTCGTAAAACTTAAAAATGAAAAATCACATATTTTAAAATATCATTTAAAAATACATGTAACATGCATATTCTAAAACAAACGTTATCGTGTGATTCCGTATATACAAAATTTCGTGCATGCCAAGTTTCATGTAAATAAATGCCGAACTTTTTTGGTAAAATGCAAATATCAGTTTTAGGGGGTTTCCCCAAAATCTTAAAATATCTTAAAAACTAGCCGAGCAAAACTGTTATGTGTTTGCACAATCACTCTCATGAGTGTGTTCTTCATAAAAATCAGGTGTTTGATACCTCTTGTACAGAAAAATTTAAGAGTAAGCAATTACCTTAAGCCATAACAAAAATATAGGCAATTTAGTGTTTGTTTTCCTACAGCAATTTATCGCATTAGAGTTATAGAGTTATAGTCCAGAGAATTTGACACGAACTTCTATTAGCATAATTTCACAGCTGGTTTATTGTCCATATTTATAACCCCGGCTGTATGTTTTCATAAGCGGGGGGGGGTTTCACGAAGACGCTCGAGGTGTAATACCAACACAAATCTAAAGCATCGGTATTGCACGAATTGCTCGCGGAAATTTATATATTCAACGCAATAACCTTGTAATATATTCCTGCATAAAGGTCAGGATCATGTCAAATTCTCCGTGCTATATATATTTACAATCGTCTTTGAACTACATTTCGTCGATATTTTCAACTCGGTCGGACGTTTGAGAACTTGATGACCGGGAAGCGTTCCCGTGCGCTTATTGTCCCGCATCCTTCGTTTTAGGCAAATGTTGTGTTTGTCAGACAAAGTTGTCCAATCTAGATAAAATGTTTTGGTTCCACATATTTTAAATGTGAGCAAGTTTCAAACTTGCCTATCGGATTGAATTTACAAAGTATATGTACTTTTACGAAACTTAGAGTACATTATTTGGTAAAAACATCAATGTAATCAAAACATTCTACATGCGAACAATTAAATGCTGGAATAATGACAGATTAACCAAGATTATATACAAATAGGTCATGTAGAGATTAGCCAATAATCTTATAACCCAGTCACACTATCGATGTAATACGAAATGTTCATAATTTGGTAATATAAATAATAGAATAATCTAAAACAATTGACCTAATGCCAGAAGTAAATCGAGAAATTAGTTGACCTATGAAAGACTTATTATACCGATTTAACTTTGGAAGTAGAGCATTGTTACGCATGGCTGCATAATCCAAAACATTCCAGCATTTGTAAACCTTCTACAAAATCCACAGGCTCCATTGTGGTAAGGTCAATTACATGGAACATTGAATATGGTTTAATTAGTACGGACAATAATGTTCTTACTAACGATATGTTAATAAGAGAGTAGAGAATAAAAAGGTACGTCGATTTTGTATTAAAAACATAAGTTCCTCTAAATACATGTACGGTTAGTCTGTTTTATTTATCTATTCCCGTCCAGATGCAATGCCAGATTGTTATATTTAGTACGTACTTTGAAACCACTGCAAATGCTTTGTAGAATGAAAAAGGTCTGTGAAGTTGGCAGTTAGTTGTTAGTTGTTCATTCAGAAGTTAATTCAAAATTTATTATTTGAATAAACTTCTCACAGAAGTTCATTCAAAATGAAACAGTCGAATTAACTTCTCAAAGAAGTTTATTCCAGAAGTTTATTCAGAAGTTTATCCCAGAAATTTATTCAGAAGTTTATTCAGAAGTTTATTCCAGAAGTTTATTCCAGAAGTTTATTCAGAAGATCATTCAAAATTAAATAGTCGAACTAACTTCTCACAGAAGTTTATTCAGAAGTTTATTCAGAAGTTCATTAAAAATCTTATAGTCGAATTAACGTGTCACAGAAGTTTATTCAGAAGTTTATTCAGAAGATTATTCAGAAGTTTATTCCAGAAGTTTATTCAGAAGAGCATTCAAAATTAAATAGTCGAACTAACTTCTCACAGAAGTTTATTCAGAAGTTTATTTCAAGCTTTGGATAGGCATAGTTTAATTTTTAATTTATTATTATATATATATATCGCTCATCTGAACGAAACGTATGAGGCGCGTCACTCAGATTTGGAACTTGTCCCTTAACCTATTTGTCATTTGATTTATAAAGTCAACCAATAAAATAATATTTAAACTGTTTCTAGCGTAAATAATTCAGTAAGCGCTGTATATTTCAGGAATAATGATGTCCGGATTATTATTTATCACAACATTGGTGTTAATGCTGGATAGGGGATCCATGCAAACAGCACACACACAATGTTCCTACATAGAAGACAACTTGTTCACCTGTGACTATACTGCATTGAGCTCATCTAGTGACAGACCTATAGATTACAACAACTTCAGTCCAGAACCACAGCGCATAGAAGTCATTGTAAATAGTCTCTTCCCATACTTTGGTGAGCCAATTTTATACGTATATCAGCATAGGTCGTTGGCAGTGAGTTTTAAGTATCTACAGTACGTACAGGTTTAAAATTTTGCCCGAGTAAATGCAATGCATGTACTAACTCTACACATAAATCTCAGCAGTATCGATGATTTATTAAACAAGTTTGTTCATAAGTCCTACACATTTCACACTCATAAATCAATTCGGAACCTGCGATACACCCAATAGCCGATACTACTATAACGGTACAGTTTGCAGTATCGTCAAAATTGTATTTATCAAATACGAGGCCCGTCCCGGTATTCAATTTATTCACATTAGTAATACGACGAAGAAATATTATTAACCACATTCCATTGGTACTTTTACAAACATTTTATGTATGTGTACGGGCCTTACATTGGTCATCGTTCGACTGAGAGCACCAAATTCCATGTCCGAACGATGGTAACGATCAATCATCAACGGAAATACTAGATTACACCCATGTGTTAAGAGGTCCAAAATCATTCAATTTCAATATGCAACAAAGTATAAAACTTTCGTAATAATTAATGAAAACATATGAAACTTTTTGTTTGTATGATGTAATCAATTTTCTATGCCAATGTTGACCGATATTTTATAATTTCAAGTTTTATTAGCAAAATATATATTATAGTTTAAGATACTTCAAGTTTATACGATTTGTTGTACCACATACGACCTTCTAGTATAATGTTGAACTCATTTTTTAGCAGCAACTATAACATGGAAGAAGAATGTGGTGTGTTCGTTTTTGTTGTGTTTAGCGCCGGTTGTCTTCACAACGATATGCAGGTCTGACGTAGACAGGACGCTTCACCATCTACGAAATAATTCCACTTTATCAATGCTTACCCTTATCGACTAATTAATAAATAAAAGAGACATGCTCATTTCATTCTGTGAGGATGAAATGAATTACGTAATCATCTAAAATGTTTTCACTGGTTCGTCTTTATAAAATGTTACTTGTATATGCCTGCAGTATTTGATTAACAGACAGGTTATTTAATTCACCGAATATATTAAATAAATATATCGCTGACTTAGAATGAGAAGGTCGTAAATACAAAATCGATATTTTGAGAAATCAAGAAAAACTGTCTGAAAACTACTCTTTACTTATGTAAAAAGAAGCTTTTTCAACTTCAGTTTGGTCAACCTGTTCTGATTTCCATGAACATAAGCTCATAAGAATCGCTTTGTGATGCAGATTTCAAATATGCATGAATCTTATAAGATCGTAAGTCTCACTTACGACCTTCTCAGCCAGCGATATATTTGTAAATTTTATTATATTTTCCACAGGTGACACACAGGTGTTCTCAACATCGTTTGGTAACATCGACACATCTCTGTTCAATGAGAACTATCCAGCAAGTCTGGTCATCGATTGTAAGGGGTCCAGTATTCTAATGTTTGCAGGTGCGTTCTCCAATATGAGTCATGTACATCATCTAACGGTAAGCTAATAAAGTTATATTATGTAATTCTAAACTTTAAAAAAATATAGTCAATCCCTGTTTTGTGATCACTTTGTCTAAATCATCCGTAATAAGCACCATTGGTAATGAAAATGCAATTACATTCAGGGAATTAATAAACCCACATTTTATATAATGGTAAAATTGGCAATGCTATTATTTAATGAATTCGTCATAGTTTATTACGAGGTTACTGCAAACAATGAATAATCGAAATAAAATTGACAATGTTATTATTTAATGAATTCGTCATAGTTTATTACGAAATTACTGCAAACAATGAATAGTCGAACTAAAATTGACAATGTTATTATTTAATGAATTCGTCATAGTTTATTACGAGATTACTGCACACAATGAATAATCGAAATTGGTCAACAAATAAGATTTTAACAATTTGTTTTCAATGTAGGAGTCCAGCTTAGCAAAATTCACATTTAGGTTACTTTTAATGCTCCTTGGTCACAGTGGCATTCTATATATGAGCCAATCTCCAGGAAAACCTGTTATAATGACAATATGTAATTACTATATTTAACAAGATTTTGATAAAGCTCTAAAATAAGGAAAGATACATATCTATTGATTCTATTTTAAGTAAGTGACCCATATAGTACTGTACCTTAGCTTTAAATTTCCATATGAATTATGTAGAAAACACATACTTCGTTGCTATGGTGACAAAATTAAAAAAATTCTCCGATTGAGAAAAACGAGGATGTAGTTGTTTAAAACAGAAGTAGCCTTTCTCTGAATGCAAACAATTTCGATTTTGATATATACATGTATTTTGAAAAGTAAAACATAATTATAGAATTTGGTACTATTTTGAACAGTTTATGTCAAGAATTGGTCAAATGGTGTAAAAATGAAATACTTATTTCAGTTACGTCGAATAACGTTTGAATGACGTTTGCGACGTCACACAAAAAGCTCTGAATAGGGACTCTACAAAAACAGCTGTAGCTTCCTTAAAACTTAAGATATTAACATAATTTCTTTTGCAATTTGCTTATTTAACATTATCCTGTAATACTATGGAACATCTTAAAGTCAATATTTTTGTCAAAATAGCAGGTTTTCCTGGAGACTGGCTCATATCTATGTCTTATCTTTGCTATGTATGTTCGTAATACATCAAACTGTACATTGTTCTTATAACGTTTATCACTCTTGGATACGTCCCCGGCGTAGTTCTGCAACCTACTTTGTGGTGGAGCACGTACAATCCGAGTTACCCATGGCATGGTCAGTAGTAGCCAAGTCTGGTTATGATAATGTTCAGACCATGATTGTATGTTGTTAACGTAACGTTCATAAAGTAAAGTTCTTTTTCAAAGTAAAATGAACAACATGACCGAACATGGACATAGTACTAGTATATCTTTAAATTGTGGTAGACTATTAACTAAAATAAAAACATATCGGTCAATTCTACATTTTTGTAAGTACGGTCAACGAAATAGTCACTTTATTTTTCATTATCAAGATTAATAAAAATAGTTTTACAATGGAAAATATACTTCTTTTAATCATTGTTTAAAAACGAATAATAACGGATAGAATATTTCGACTTGAAGTTTTTGTCAATATTTGAAAACACGTTTAGTATAACGTATGTTCCTCTGCGTTATTTTCCTACAGAGACGTTAACCCTTTCATCTTTCAGATACACAAAGATAAATGTCAACAAAAATCACGTGTTGAAATTAATTATAATGTATATATACTGTTTTTTATCATTCAGATACGACACTGTGATATACTAGATATACCAGACTATGCATTCGCTGACTTCGAAAATCTAGATTACTTTAACATTGAAGGAGGCAAAATTGACTCGGTGGATGTGAATGCATTTGCTGGTCTTAGTATTGAACAGTTGACTTCAGATGCTCATACGATACCGAGGAATCTGGGCAAGTTTGAAATCCAGTATACACCGTTTCCCGATTCTTATATACCAGTTGGACTTCTCTATTTCATGAAGAATTTGACATCAGTCACTTTGAGGGTAGGATTTTATAAATACGATGTATGTGTCTCGTCCGCAGATAATTAACATATTTTCGGGTAAAAAAGCATACAACAGAATGTTCTGAATATGTAAATGTTTTCATACAGCCGTATTGTATTGACAACTGGATTACTTGCCCCTTAAACAACGTTGTAAGGTCAGACATGAGCTACTAATGGGGACCTTCACAGGGACATACAACAATAACAACAACATACACTATACATGAGACACATGAAAAAGAGTATACATTTCAATATCTTATGAAACTGTATGTCCGTCGTACTATTACCATCAAATATACGTCGATAATTTGACTAATATTGACCATGAGGTATAAATACTTTAATCGTTGTACCTCTAGTGAGTGTAGGTAGCGCAATGCATTAAATCATAGGCACGTGGTTTCAAATTATCCAAGTGTACCCTATGTATAGAGAAGGTAGTGCAGCGGCCATGTTGAGCCGCAACGGATATGACGTTACAAAAGCTGGTAGCCAGATTTTCTACAGTTGTCACAGCAAACGCTGATATTAGTTCCAGTGACACCATATCCGTTGCGGCTAAACAAGGTCGCTACACTAGCTTCTTTCTACATAGGGTACAGTCAAATAATTTGAAACCATGTGCCTATGCATTAAATGTAAGGTATTGTATCAATCTGATAAAAACCATATCCTCAAACCCGCTACGCATGAGGATCTGACGTCATCAGATCTACCGGTAAGGCAGATCAAGTACTTTAGTCAGATTGGGTATTGTATCCTGGTGATATAGTTCACATTATCATGCAATGTATTGATTTTACACGACTGATAGTTTTATTGTTGTATTTTTATAAATATGATTTGTTTTATTGTTTCATTTTCTTCAAATGAGCGTTATTGATAATCCATTTGCTCCATCTATCACATATACCTACACTGTTAACACGGTGTTCCAATGTTATGTAATATTTGATGAGTTGATGCTATCGTGTGTTTGTTTCAGGGAAATGGTATAAGCACGCTTGCAACAGACGTATTTGGATTCAATATAAAACTGAAGCATATAGATTTAAGTGACAATGACTTTACAAGCATTCCTGAGAATATATTTGACAATTTGAACGCACTAAGCGAAGTGCGGCTGGACAATATTGAATGGTATTGCACATGTTCCAATGTCTGGTTTGTACCAGTTGTGCGGGATAGGAAGATTACAATATACGGAGACAATATATGTTCCAACAGTCAAGGTAAGAACAACATATTTATGCTGCAAGTCTCTTCAAACTAGTTAAGCTATGGACATCCGACTGAGGCCTCGATCTCCCGAAAGCATCTTAAAGGGACTGCCTCACATATTGGTGTATTGCAAAAATAAAATAAAATTGTCAAATATCCGCGTAATTGTGGTATAGTTGCTTGTACACGTATATCCCATAAACAACCACACTGGCATAAAAAATAACTTGAGAAACTTCGGCATTTTGTAGTTATTTAGTATTTTTACATCAAAAATTCTATAGGGTATTAATACCCTATAGAATTAACACAACTATTACTTAAATTGTCTGAAATTTGTTCGCATTTGATAAAAAAGAATCGATAAATGAACCAAATATCTCACTGATGTTTACACTCTAGTTTGTTGATGTCACAGTTTGATCACGTGTGAATTACATTAATCACAAAGCATGTTGGAAGTAAACTTAGCGTTTTTTTTCAAGAAAAATCGAAATCGAGAGTGGTTAAAATTGTTTATTTGCACCAAATCTTTCATAAAGCAACATTCAGTGACTTTCTATTACATCAATACTTGGTTTGGTTGGAAAATCACGATATACAAAAATTTTAGCCCAATCTGTGAGGCAGCACCTTTAAGTAGAAATTTCAGCTCAAACTGAGATTTTGCTCCATCAGAGTAAGAATATGAGATAAGTCTGACGTTTAAGCTCTTGAAATTAAATTGTACTGTAGTAATATCAGAATATTGTTTCTGTTTTGTGAAGCCAATTGTTTAGTCCAGCCTCTCATAGAAATTGACATAAATACACATGACAATATAAGAGATGAGATTAAGCTTAGATTCAGATACTTTGGGAGATTAGGACCAGGAGGAATTATTTCAGCATTTAAGTTATTCACATGGTTGAAGATTTGTCATAATTAAGCTAGATATTGCTTGAAAACCGCATCCATGTTTATTGTGTTAACTTGGTTTTGTCAACAAATAATATGACTTCATAAGAAGAATGGTAACGGAATGTAATAATTAGTTATGTATATATACACACGGCGTAGTGTTCTTGTTATAAACTTCTATACGCGGCTGATTGATCTATTTACCTTTAGTCATTTATTGGTCAAATATTATGAAAAGTTATTTGGAATGATTGTGTTTGCTGTCTTCCAGGTAATACAGTGTTTGCTTATTACGATGCCAACTGTTTGTCTACAGATCCTTGTGAATGCATTACTGGTAACTATGGCTTAAATGTACTTCTCATTATCTAAATGACATGACTGGTATAGAGGCGTACTCAATAAATATAACGCTTGGACTTAAACATAATCATTTTGTACCTTATGCTGAAAGTAGTTATGTAACGATAGGCCGATACAACGATAATTACATTTCTGATTGCAACTAAGTCGAAAACAAACTTCACCGAACGGTCGAGCATAATGCTTCGAAGTTTGTTTCCATTTGCATATCAAACGCCTGAATCGTGTGTAAACTTGACTTCAATACTTATAGCTATTTGTAACATTACCACATATACTAAATACTTGATTAAAAGAAAACCGACCATTCTTATCTTTTTTAATACGTTTTTGATTGTTATTTTTCATTCATTTTGTTATGGATTTATTCTACTAAAGTTTATATATTTTTTAAACCTTAAACTCGTATGCTGCCAAAAAGCCATATTTATGGTAGTTTGCTGTTTTATATGAAAACAAGACATCATTTGGAGTATACATCTGTTTCAGGATTTGCTATCGGTGATCAATGTCAAACAATCGTTGCTCTAATAATTTCGCTACTAGGAGTAATTGCTTGCGTCATCAGTGTCGTAGTCCTAATCATCGTTCTGCAGACAACACGAGCACAGAAAGCCAAGGACAAGAAAAGGCGTCAAGCAGTTGGACGATGGAATAAAGTGATAGATAGAACAATAGCTAAATCGAAAAAATACTAATGTGGAATACCTTTCCATGCATGTTTAAGATGAAAACAATACTAGTATATTACTCATTTCCATGTAACATACACAATGAATACCGTTTTTGTTAAGAAATGGTTTTACATTTTATAAAATATTGCAAAATATTCGGAAGTTATTTAATTGATATTGTGTTTACGATGGTATGATAAACACACTTATGTTACTTTTTTGCTTTGGTAATTCCGATGTGAGCAGTTATCGTATGAATGATGGATTATTGTTTGTGTTTATTGGGACCAGCGGTTCATATATCTATCTCGACCGATGCCCATGCTATCAAATAAATCGCTGGCTTAGAATTAGAAGGTCGTTAGTACTACTTACGACCTTATAAGAAATCTGCATCTCAAGGCGTTTCTTATGGGCATATGTTGATGAAAATCGGTAGTGGTCATGTTGACTAAACTGAAGTTGAAAAGGCTTGTTTTTCTATAAATAAGGAGTAGTTTTCAGACATTTTTTTCTTGTTTTCTCTAAATATTGATTTTGTACTTACGACCTTATAATTCTATGCCAGCGAAATATTTGTCCGTGTCATTGGCCATACCAAACATGTTGTAACTAAAAGTATGTATGACATGGACAAGTAATATAAATAATAGTTGAACTTACTATCATTGTTTGATGATTTTGTTATTTCTTTAAAGCCTTGGCCTCCACTGAAGACGGCACCTTTCCTTGTGGAACCTGAAACGGTCAATCAATCATGTAGGAGAAAAATGCACATAGCTTTGTCAATGTGCAGTTTATATGTCAAACATTTAAAATGCAGTAACAACTTATAGAACAAAAATAACAACAACAATGATTTGGACCTATTTGATATTCATGTTCAGAGCAATAAAAGATTGTATAAATGGATAAATTAACATATTATGCACTCTTCTACACTTAATCTGGGTTTTCCATAGTTTCTTTGCTTTTTGTTACTACCCATCCCAACTGGTGTTTTAACAAGTACCCCTCTACACATCTCTTCTCCCGTGCTAGCTAATCAGTCAAGTTATAACACAGTGTTACTGTGAACTGACATGTACATGTATATCAATACTGTAGCGCACAGACAATCCAAAGCCACACAGAAACGACTGCAGCGCCTAGACATCCACGCAAGGGTCAGATATAGAACGAACCATCCCAATCCCCAAAAAATGGATATTTCGAGCAAGCCTATGGACTTCGAATTCTGTGCATAATTAGTCATAAAGGGAGGTAATTATAAATGGTAACTACACTGTTTGATGATTGGAATGATAATTATTATCTTACCCCTTTCTCTTATCTGTACTAAACTCCTCACAGCACGACGATACCTCTGCGTTACTGCTAACACAGTCAATGTCTTAACGTCAACAATGCCAATATGTCCACCATGGGTACCAATCCACAAACATGAATTATCCACGATCATCGATGTTACCCGGGCTGACGTTTTGTCAATTCTAAATAATTTCATATCGCATTATCATTTCGCATACAGTTTCCATTAAAGACCAACGACAATGACCAAGCTGTGAGCATGGTAATACAATGTACAACAAAGTACAATTCTAAAGATATTTCAAAAATTATTTTGTTTATAATAATAACCAAGTTGAAAATTGTAATTTGTTTTTAGTTACAAATGGTCACTTATCTAATTTCATATAAAGAGTTTAACTGGATAATGAATCAAACGAGACAGAATTCTTTTAAACACATGGAATGTTACTGTGTCCAAACCAGGCTGAAATACTATTTATAGCTAGTTAACACGTCATTATACATACTAGACTTACAATACAGCAACATAACACAATTGATAATTATTATCATTTTTTTATATTTTTAGCAAAATAATTAAGCTGTAAGACAATGATAATACTTGTAATTCAAGATAATAGTACAATATACTATAGTAAGGTGACGCATGTCCTACCCAAACATATCAGCTACATCAAAACACACTTGAACTTTATCTTTAGAGGCATCCCATATTTCCACCACCGTTGCAGTTTTCTTAGTGAATATAATCTGTCCTTTTAGTACAGCCATTGTATAAATCGGGGCTGATGACGGATTTCTAGACAATAAAATATAGGTTAGAATGGAAATGGTCGGCTGGTCAAACACAGTTTGAGTGATGTTATCATACCACACAGACTGTGAAGAAATACAAAATGAGAAAAATCGCTGTTGACGTAGTCCTGTTTGAAAGAAAGCTATTCCAGGGGTGGTATTCAATATTGGTCTTATTTAATTGGAGAATAATGATAGCCAATCATATCGCCTGTTACTGACTGATTGGTTGTCCTTATCCTTAAGTCAAGTAAGATCAATGTTGAATACCACCCAAGATCACGACAGATAAAGTTTATATATCAGTTTTACTGTCAAATGTGTTAACACAGTAAAATATGTGAAACATAAAAATAAGAATCATTAACAAAATAATTTATAACAGAAAAGTTTAATAGCAACTTTTATCGACAAATACAATTACAGGGAAATACAAATGTCCAGAAAATGTTTTTTAAAATGTTATAATATTTGATATAATGTACAGTATTTAGTACATACCGACACTCAGCTGTATTAATTATTTTGTCTATTGCGATCATTTTTGACGTGTTTAGTACGACAATTTGTGTACCACAGGAAAGAAAGACACGTTTTCCTAACATAGTCATACAGAGAACAGGTTCATGTTCTTGGCCAGGGTATAGACATACTGGATCCATATCTGCTTGCTGAAAATACACATGGATAATACAATACGTGTGCCAATGTAAACTGATAATACAGTGTTTACTTGTATTGAATAAATAGAAATTGGAAATAACATACTTGAAGTTAATAATTCTATTTAATTGAAAATTTAGAGTAACGACCTAATTAAGCCGATAAGAAACAGGTTTTGTTCAAATAATAGTTTCCATTAGATTTTCTTCCCATTTTCTCTGAGCTCTTGAAAAATACGGCGTACTTCGCCGATTCTGTCAATTTGAAATATTGTACAGTGCACTTATCATTAAAGCCTGTTGATTTGTCACACTGTAAATATTTAACTATACTACAATGTATTCAAACGTATTAGGTTTTATATAACTCTATACATACCTCCAACAGCTCTTGTACTGGACAAATGGCAACTTTCCCGTTTGCTATTCCAACAAGTAGTACCCCTCCTTCATTATCACTGAAATAATTACCACTTCAAATAGAAAGAAGTTCAAAAGTATACCAGTCACAGAAGAACATGCTTAGCATAAAAGGGAAACTGGCTTCTCTTCTGTAATACCCTCGTGGCGATGGATAACACCAGGAATGAGGTCTCGAGAGTGATTATATAAGTTGGAAAAAATTGTTTCACAATCGACCTTAAATAAATTAGTACATGTATAACTAAGAACATGCCGGCAAGAAAGCATATAGGTCTACCACACTGTTAATTTTATCAGTGGCAGTAGTGTCGGATAGTTTAACCGTCATTGATTTAATAGTTGACTGAAAGTAAAGTACCCATTCTTGCATTTTCTCTGTAACATTGTATATATAAATGCCAAACGTCCTGACCTCTTTTATTTTGAACCGACGTATTTACTTATTAACCTGCGGCCTTGCAGGTTATATTGGAATGCCAAAAGTAAAATGACCATGGAGGGGCACGTGACATGATCTCGATGGTTTACGACTTCAAAAAAAATATCCAAAAAAAGAAGCATTTTATAAGAATGTCGTGAACCAGACTATTCGATTATTCCATGCGGATAACATCGGTCTTTATCGCATTACAATAGTTTATTTACCAAGGGAAGCAGAACTATTTCGAAATTTCGCTGTGAACGCGAGACCACGAATCTAAACAGCAGGTGTCTGCAGCTGCATAATCATCCCGGTCAATAATAAATATAGTGGGCAATGGACTACATCCCGTAGAGAACACATCGCTAGATTAACAGAAGCATGGTATTGATACATGATAAATATTTTCTAATTATTATGAATTTGTTCATTCGTTCGGCACATACATTTAACACAGGCAAATATATTTATAAGATATGTGTTTGTTTAAACTGAATACGATTTATATCTCATCATGGCATTTGTTGTTAGATTAATCGGTATTGTCCGATATTACATGTATTGGAATTATTTTGACAGAAACATAAATTTAACCTTACACCGGAATAAATTCGAATTGCACTCAAACATCCTAAACAATACAACTAAGTTATCAGCCGCAGGAAACTATTTGACTTGTATCTATCAACGGAATCTAAATACATATGCTTGATATGGTCAGTATCTTAATAAAGCACTATTATCTTTCGCCTCCTACTACAAACAATTTCACTTGAACATGGTAGATAGATTGTCTATACGAAAATTTACCAACATCCTGATTAATATATGTGGTGAATTAAAGGTAAAATATAGATGTCGTACACACATTGTAGCACATACTATGACAAGAAACTGTGTGTATGTTCTTATGACAACTAGATAATGTTTACCTTTTCACAAAGTTCATACAGAGAACAGAGTCCTGTAATTGTGATGATGCATGCACTATCTTACACAGTTTTGTATCAAATATCCACACCTTCCCTATTTGCGTACCAAGAGCTAGTGTATTGTTACCCAGAGACTGCATGCACAGTATACGTCCATAGTTAAACAACACACCCTGCAATACAAGTATCTAGATCTTTATACACACCATGTCGCCTATCACTTGTATAAAAAAAACTTCAACGCGATAAATTGCAATACAAAAACAAACACAAACTCCGCTATATTTATCGTTTCTGAATATTTAGGAGCATGCAAACTTCATTTGTTGTGCCAAATGTTTGAATGCTTTCATACGCAAATGTTACGGTCTTTGAATTTAATCCATAACAAAAATATAGGCAATTTTGTGTTTGTTTCTGTACAGCAATTTATCGCGTTAGAATTATACTATCTGACTAGGGATACCTGACAGTGACGTCACATTGTGTTTACAATCCAGTGTTTACTTTATTAATTGTTCTACAAAAATGTGGATTGTCATTATATTTCTTTACCTATAATCTCAATATGACATCTTAGCCGAGAGGATAACGGCGCAGTATTAGTAGTTGAAAGGTAGTGAGTTCGAACCCCGTCAGCATAACTTTTCCCCGTTCGTTACTATTTTGTAATTGAATACAAAGGATGTGTGAAAAATCTTTGTCATTTCACTAAACTTAAAATGGTTAAATTGAATGGTTAAAAACGCGTTTTAAATTATTGTAGGGAGTCTTTTAAGAATAATGAGAAAGAAACGTTTGTTCTGAACGTGTTTTAGAGATTATGTGATTTTTAAGAGCTTTTGTTAATCATGAGATAAAAGAATATTGTCCAATTCGTTATTGTATTAAATCATTAAATATGTTTCCCGTATATTATAATCACTAATCCGTTGGGGATATACCCTGCTTATTTATAGATGGTTGACAAAATGACGTCACTGTCAAAAATTGTTGTTCAGATAGTACATACAGTATACAGGTCAGGTCATACATAAACGTTAAATCATCCAATGGTCCGATGCACAAAGCAGTATATAGCTCAGGCCATATGTTAACATTAAATCATGCACAAAGCAGTATATAGCTCAGGCCATATGTTAACATTAAATCATGCACAAAGCAGTATACAGGTCAAGCCATATGTTAACATTAAATCATGCAAAGGACGAAATGCACAAAGTAGTATACAGGTCAAGTCATATGTTAACATTAGATCACACCAAGGACCAAATGTACAAATCAGCATACAGGTCATGCCACATGTAAACATTAGATCAAATTAGACCAAATGCACAAATCAGTATATAGCTCAGGTCATATCTTAACGTTTAATCATGCAAATGTCCAATGCACAAAGCAGTATATAGGTCAGGTCATAAGTTAACATTAAATCATGCAAATGTCCAATGCACAAAGCAGTATATAGCGCAGGTCATTGAATCATGCAACGGTCCAATGCACAAAGCAGTACATGTATATAGCTCAGGTCATATGTTAACATTAAATCATGCAAAGGTCCAATGTACAAAGCAGTATATAGCTCAGGTCATATGTTAAAATTAAATCATGCAAAGGTCCAATAATATGTTTTCATTGAGTCAGAACATACTACTGTGGTCATTGACAATGTTGAAAAGATTACGTGCACTTAATATCTGCAATTAATTATGTTAACTTATTAAATGATTGTATCATATACACAGGGCATTGCTAGTGCAAAAAGATAATAACAGTGAAGATCTGCACGAAAGAGGTCCCGGTCAAAATGAGAACACCGGTAATGACCCTTGATTGATCTAGTACAATTTTCTATTAATTTATGTTGAAATAGGAAACTAGGGGCAGTACTCAACAGAAACTACAGGCCACGAATGGCACAAAAAGAACATACTAAAAGGGAAAGTCACAGTCTACAGGCACAGCTCAGAAGAACAGCTACAAAATGAATAAGACAAAATGAAACTGAACAAGCACAAAACACGATATATGTATCTAATTCTGACAGCCAGACGTACCAGTCAGTCAAACATCTTTATACGAGGCAAGAACGAGAAATCGAAATAAACAGACATCCAAATTAGATCAAAATCTGCTACTCAGAAGTAGTATTTTGGGCACTCACCTTAGTGTCACTAGACGGGTCACTAACAAGTTTGTAAGATAGCTGAAATGTTTCGGAATCACCACTTGCAATCCATAATCGCAAGTCTCGTCTTTCCGCATTATTCACTTCCTGGAAAATGTCAGAAACAACACTTAATTTACCAAAATAATTCCGTGCACTACTGGCGAGGTGATTATATTTCAGTGCAACTTTAAAGAAGTTCATCTAGCCACAAATATAATCACTTTAACGATGTCGTGCTTAATAAAATAGACCAACGTGGCAGGGCTACTGTGCTCGGCTCGGCTGGTTAAGCTGAGTGCTGCCTTCCCAGTCTGACTTAATATTAAAATATTATCTCTTTGCAGACAAATATCATAATGGATAAATAAATTGTAAATGTTGTTTAGGCTTAAATGATATTGTTATACCGGGAAAGTAAAAGCAAAATGCGAGTACATAAGTATTTTATAACAGGCTATGAAATGCACATATTTGTTTCAAGTATACAGTATAGATACTTATGGCATAAATACTATTATATGCGGAAATGAAATTGAATTTATTAATCTCATCATAACTGGCAACTCTTACTTCTACACAAAGACATTCCACAGTAGTTGCCCTGGAAACAGGTATTATTCGATGTAGACCAACGATCTCCGGACGACGTAACGTCTGCCAAACATCTTCTGAACTTAATCTGTCTTTTGGATCGTAGGAAAGGCAACTCATGATGACTGCTTTCATATCCGGCCAGACAACAGCCGATGTCTTACTCTCCGGTGGAGGAAATGATAAAGCCTGTGGAATATAAAATATACACATTATGGCCATCAAGTGGTTGCGGTATGACAAATCGAGAGTTTGAGTAGCTTGTTTAACAAAATTGATTAAAACAAACACATGAATGTTGTTTATGGGCTTTTATTAAAGCCTTAAACATTGTTTCAAATATCTATAACATAAAATCAACATGAGAATATCTACAGTATATACAACCAAGTTATAGATATGAAAATAATATTTAACTCTTAAACAAATTTTGTTATATCTGGGACTTAAAAAACAAATACATTTATACACCTAGAATCAGCCTCGTGTCACTATAGTATATATGTTGTCGTTCCGTTTTTGTTTGACTGACTGAGGCGGCCGACTTTCGGGACGGGATGCCGTGTTTTCAGTTGGGCATTGTGCTTTGTGTGTTTTTAGTGTTTTCTGTGCTCGGCTGGTTAAGTTGAGTGCTGCCTTCCCTGTCTGACTTAATTTAATCTTTTTGATAAAGTGTACACATATTCTATTACTTTGTGAACATATAATGATGGTATCTTTGTCTATTCCCCGGGGTTTACGCCGTTTTTAACAGTATATCTGTCATGTACGGAGGCCAATGTAGTGGTGAAGTGGTGGGGGACTGATCGGGAGTTAGTTCTGCCAACTGAAGTTTGACCACGAATAATATACAAGAGCTGTCCACGAACAGCGCGCTCCACTATTCGCAGCGTCATGCTGGGATAGTACAATCATTATATATTCAAAACAAAATGCTTCATAACAGCAGCATTACCCTCTGCTGTGTAGAGGTTGGGGCTTCTAAGTAAAAAAAGGGGGATAACTTGGACAAATTATGCAGGACCATTACCTACTCATGTGTAGGTCCTCTTGGTCATGAAGTATGCAAAGTATCGAAACAACATATCAATGTACTTTGAACATACTAGAGGTTAAAAAGGGGGCATAATTTCACCAAAATGCTAAATAGAGTTACCTACCCCTGTGTATGGGTTGGGGTCATGATTGTGAACAAGTATGCAAAGTATCAAAGCAATATGTCAATGCACTTTGAAGATTGTTAGAGGTTAAAAAACCCGTACCTAAACTTTAACATTTGCATTTCGAAATCCAAAAGGGGGCATAATTTCAACAATATGCTTGATAGAGTTACCTACCCCTGTGTATGGGGTGGGGACATGATGGTGAACAAGTATGTAAAGCAATATGTGAATGCACTTTGAAAATTTTAGAGGTGAAAAAACCTGTACCTAAACTTTAACATTTGCAAAAAGTTGAAAAAAGGGGGCATACTTTCACCAAAATGCTTAATAGAGTTACCTACCCCTGTGTATGGGTTGGGGTCATGATGGTGAACAAGTATGCAAAGTATCAAAGCAATATTTCCATGCACTATGAAGATATTAGAGGTTAAAAAACCTGTACCTAAACATTAACATTTGCATTTCGATGTCCACAAGGGGGCATCATTTCAACAAAATGCTTGATAGAGTTACCTACCCCTGTGTATGGGGTGGGGTCATGATGGTGAACAAGTATGGTAACCAATATGTGAATGCACTTTGAAAATATTAGAGGTGAAAAAACCTGTACCTAAACATTAACATTTGCACTAACATTTGCACTAAGTTGAAAAAAGGGGGCATAATTTCACCAAAATGCTTAATAGAGTTACCTACCCCTGTGTATGGGTTGGGGTCATGATGGTGAACAAGTATGCAAAGTAATATATGAATGCACTTTGAAAATATTAGAGGTTAAAAAACATGTACCTAAACTTTAACATTTGCACTAAGTTGAAAAAGGGGGCATAATTTCACCAAAATGCTTAATAGAGTTACCTACCCCTGTGTATGGGTTGGGGTCATGATGGTGAACAAGTATGCAAAGTATCAAAGCAATATGTCAATGCACTTTGAAGATTGTTAGAGGTTAAAAAACCCGTACCTAAACTTTAACATTTGCATTTCGAAATCCAAAAGGGGGCATAATTTCAACAATATGCTTGATAGAGTTACCTACCCCTGTGTATGGGGTGGGGACATGATGGTGAACAAGTATGTAAAGCAATATGTGAATGCACTTTGAAAATTTTAGAGGTGAAAAAACCTGTACCTAAACTTTAACATTTGCAAAAAGTTGAAAAAAGGGGGCATACTTTCACCAAAATGCTTAATAGAGTTACCTACCCATGTGTATGGGTTGGGGTCATGATGGTGAACAAGTATGCAAAGTATCAAAGCAATATTTCCATGCACTATGAAGATATTAGAGGTTAAAAAACCTGTACCTAAACATTAACATTTGCATTTCGATGTCCACAAGGGGGCATCATTTCAACAAAATGCTTGATAGAGTTACCTACCCCTGTGTATGGGGTGGGGTCATGATGGTGAACAAGTATGGTAACCAATATGTGAATGCACTTTGAAAATATTAGAGGTGAAAAAACCTGTACCTAAACATTAACATTTGCACTAACATTTGCACTAAGTTGAAAAAAGGGGGCATAATTTCACCAAAATGCTTAATAGAGTTACCTACCCCTGTGTATGGGTTGGGGTCATGATGGTGAACAAGTATGCAAAGTAATATATGAATGCACTTTGAAAATATTAGAGGTTAAAAAACATGTACCTAAACTTTAACATTTGCACTAAGTTGAAAAAGGGGGCATAATTTCACCAAAATGCTTAATAGAGTTACCTACCCCTGTGTATGGGTTGGGGTCATGATGGTGAACAAGTATGCAAAGTATCAAACAAGACAAATTTGTGATGCAATGCATCAAAGTAGCCGCAATTTTGTGGTTTACATGGCATGAATACTGTTATATCAAGCAACAGTGTTATAAATTATTCTAAACGACTGAAATCTCTAACGTTTCATTCAGATAGAATGAAATTGAGCAGGAAATATTCCAATATACACAGGTATTTGACATTATAAACTGGGAGTCACTGAAAAGTTACCACTTATATATATCTCTGTATTTTGTATACAATATGACCTATCGGTACAAAAGTTTTCTAGTGTGTGCATCTGAATATTGTTAAAGTTGTGACTTCTCAGTAAGGTCAAAACATAGTTGTGTTCGGCTTTTAACACAGTGTAACGTGAATTTTAAATATAAGAGTCAATTGATAGGATGGTACCTAACTTTTCATTGAGTATAAGTAACGGTATTGTATAACAGATCTAGATCTTTTAATTTCTACTTATTGTTTAACAGCAATTTCGTTTACAAATGCATTTCTATATGGATGAGCAAAACGTTCTTATATATACATGCTGCACGATATGAAGTAAAAACACGTAAATACATGTAGCATGCAACCCTCGCATATATACAATTACAAGCACATTATAAATCACTGAAACATTATTATGTGACCATTCTAAATAGCTTACTGGTATTGGAAACTAGTCATCATTCCTTTGACCAATTGGATGTGCAGTGTTGCAATGTCACCAGATTATTAACATAATTCAAAATAAATTTGAAGTACTTGATAGTTCCACATATTTATTGGATTAAAGTAAATGTAGAATACAATGAATCGGTAAAACCGAATTATGCTTCCCGAAGCAAGTGTTTGTCCCAAAATTGGAAATAACTTATTACAGATACAGGTAAAAAAAGAAAATAATGTAGAATTTTGGTTCTTTGACACCGCACTTCCTCTACCATTATGTTGAGTTTCAATCAAATGCCATCAATACTGTTCAAGTGAAGGCCTGCCAAACATTAATTTGTATGAAAAAGGGAGATAATTAAAAAACAATAAAGGTGCACTTCTCCTGAATGAGATTAATTCACCTATAAAGTTTCAAATCAATACCTCCCATAATGAAGGAGTTATGACCTGGACAAGAAGTAAGTATAAAAGTACAAAAGGCCATAACTCCAAAAATTTACAATAAAGAGTTATGTTTCTTGTGCACCGCACTTCCTCTCAATGAGATCTATTCACATATGAAGTTTCAAATTGATATCTCTAATACTGTATGAGTTCTGGCCCAGAGAAGAATTAAGTATAAAAAATTACAAAGGGAAATAACTCAAAAATATATATTGTAGGGTTATGGTTCTTTCACACTGCACTTCCTATCAATGAGGTCTATTCACCTATGAAGTTTCAAATTGATATCTCTAATACTAATTAAGTTATGGCCCGGACAAGAATGAAGTATGAAAAAAAATAGAAAGGGGAGTAACTCAAAAAGTGTGCAATCAAGAGTTATGGTTCTTGTGCACTGCACTTCCCCTCAATGAGGTCTAGTCACCGATAAAGTTTCAAATTGATATCTCTAATACTGTTTAAGTTATGGCCCGGACAAGAATGAAGTATGAAAAATTACAAAGGGGAATAACTAAAAACATATGCAATCAAGAGTTATGGTTCTTGTGCACTGCACTTCCCCTCAATGAGGTCTATTCACCTAAGAAGTTTCAAATTAATATCTCTAATACTCTTCAAGTTATGGCCCGGACAAAAGTGTGACAGATGGACAGACGGGCGGACAAAGCGGCGACTATATGCTCACCCTTCGGGGAGCATAAAAAATACACAATTAGGCCCTCCTGCATTTTAAATGCGGACTTGGGATTCGATGACGGTGCAGTTACATTGTACCTAGGGTTTTTCTACTTCACTCTCAGTCTCTGGGAGCTGAAAATATTGGCTGTCATTTTGAGGTATTTCAGCTCTACAGGGGTTAAATTTATAGCTATGCTCATTCAGGTTATTGTAAAAAGGTAAACAACAAATTAGGTCCTTTGGCAATCACTTATTAAATATGTTAAAAGCTAAACATGCATTTTTAAATTATTTAGCTCTCAATAAAGCAATTAAAAATTTTAAAAGGTACAACTTTAGGTCTATTTTCATTTTAATATTTTTTTCGAACTGACAAATATTCATTCATACTGACAAATATTCATTCGGACTGACAACATTTTGACCGTCGTGTGGATAAGGAAAATTATTTGCTGAACTGTCGTGCGGATAAGGAAAATAATCGGCACAACCGACGTGCGGATAAGAAAATTAATCAGTATAATCATCGTGCAAATAAGGAAAATAATTTACGAGACTGTCGTGGGGATAAGGAAAACAATTCAATTATTGGCACAACTGTCTTGCGCATCAGGAAAATAATTGGCATGACCATCATGCGCATAAGGAAAATAATTGGTATGACTGTCGTGCGGCGGATAATGAAAATAATTGGCACGAGCATCATGCGCATAAGGAAAATAATTGGTACGACTGTCGTTCGGATTACCAAAGTAATCGGGACGACTGTCAGACGCATAAGTAAAATAATAATTGGCATGACTGTCAATCATGTGGGTAAGAAAAAAAATTGGCCCGACCATCATGCAGATAAGGAAGATAATCGACAACATACTGTTAAAAAGGATTTCACAAGCATATGATTAACGATGCTCATCCAAGACTGCCCAGCTCGACTGAATCAATCTAATGTCATAAGTCTGTGATATTTATTCATTTTGGTTAGTGAACTTTTATAAGATTTCAGATTTTATCATTTATTTAACAGTTTTCAATAGTGTTAAATTCGTACAGTTACAGTGTAGCACACGATGCCTCGTACTGATGTAAACAATTGGCGTGCAAAACGAAATAGCAATGCACAATAGATGCATAACATTGTTCAAAAGTTGTTTACATTTTTTAACATTTTGGGTCGAATCGGTACGAGTACGACAGTGACTTACTTCAAGGTCTGTATCGGATGTTGATGAAATTGCATAACTACGTTCGTTATGAGTATTAAAGAAGATTTTCCTTGTTCAACAAGTACTAGCGTCTTGTATTCACTTATTCCCGGCTATTTTTAATAAGTAAAGTTTTATCAAAACAATATATCTACTTCCGCCGTCATGTTTAAAACGCGGCCAAACTGCGGGCACGTGCGGCCAAATCAAGCAACTTTAAAATCATCAAGATATTGTTCATAATATATGAAAACTACTTATATAATCACAATAAACAGCACAATATCACAATAATTGCTAAAATACTGATATGTTACCGTTAAACTTTTGGAAGCAAGTACCCGGGCCAACCCATTCTGTAGTCTGGTTCCCTGTCGTTCTATATTTGTTTAGTAGTGATAGGGGAGGTAATCCAGACTACCCATTCTGTGACCGCAGATTCGGTAGTTTTACCGCGTTTTAAACAAGTCTATTTATAGTACAGAATTTATGAATAGACTAATACCGGCGACTCAACATTTTTTTTATCAAATTAATGTTTAAATTTCAGCAATTTCTTTTCTTTTCATTATCTATAATTGATAAAAAAAGAAAATTTATATGAAACTCCATATTATTGTTTTCATGCGAAAACACCAGCATCATTGGTAAACGAATACAACTATCGATAAAATTAGCGATCAGTTTCAGTAGTAGAAAAAAATAGACACCTCAGCTAGTCTACGCAAAAAGGGATCAGCAATTAAATTATTAATACGGAAACATTTTTTATTTTAATTACGAACATTATCCATCCAAAAAATGTCATTTATGGTGGGATCAATGAGAATTTAAATGTGTTTGTACAGGTATCAATTAATAGCTTCAATATCCACGCAAACAAATTTATTCATTTTAATAACTATCAGTAACTTGTCCTTTCTCGTCCAGGGGAGAAATTTGGTTGGTATTCCATAAGATAGCCGCCTCCTGGGCGGCTATCAATCAATATCTTCATGTACTATGAAGATATTAGAGGTTAAAAAACCTGTACCTAAACTTTAACATTTGCACTATTTGCACTAAGTAGAAAAAGGGGGCATAATTTCAACAAATTGCCTGATAGAGTTACCTACTCCTGCATATGGGTTGGGGTCATGGTGGCAAACAAGTATGCAAAGTATGAAAGCAATTTCTCATAGGACTTAGAGAATATAAGAGGTCAAAAACCTGTACCTAAACTTTAACAAAAGTGTTACGCCGACGCTCGGGTGACTGCAATAGCTCCCCTTATTGTACGAATAGTGGAGCTAATAATAAGCAAATTGAACGTTTTCATCGAATTAATTACCTCTCCAACAGCTTTGTCCATTTCTCCCCTTGAATCCATGTAATCAAACGGATGTCGACCAGTCATCATTACATACATAGTAAGTCCATACGAGAAAACATCAGCCTAAATATGCACATCATACATATTTAATACGGAGTAAGTACATTGTAAACAAGTAATTTCAGCAGCTCACTTAGTCAAATCTTGAGCAACATTATATTTTTATTACGATAATTCATTTTGGATACTAGTATAAAAATCATACGTAACATATGCAAACATGTACCATTATGTTAGAAACTTGGACATGATTCCATTTCGTAATAGATATGATTACACATATTAAGATATAACAAATCAAACCTCAAACGAGTAGTTTTCCTTCCGAACTACTTCCGGTGAGCGATATCCAGGTGTTCCTTCCTGTGCACGAAGACCTTGCAGTGTTGTGATTCTAGCGATGCCATAATCAGATATCTTGGCATTTATCTGAAACATAACACAAAAGGTAATAAATCGGACAGGGAATGCAGCTCTCAACAGAAACTGCAAAGCAAGATAGGGACGTTAAACAGAATAGAGTTGCGAGATCATCATAATAGTGAAACCGGTCAAAATGACGAAAAAGTAGAGTTGATGGCTTTTGATTGAACATTATTATTACAGAGCTTAAAATATGATCTAACATTTTATCGTAATTGAGGATTGAATACGGAACTAAGAACTTAGAAAGAAGGCAGCACCAAAGGCATCAAAGGAACAAATAGAAAAGAAACAGTCAAATTATTTATACAAATTTAATGTGTTTTTGAGGACATACTGTTGCATCCAAGGATGTGTTGAATATTAAAACATTCTCCGGTTTCATATCACGGAACACCACCATAATACTGTGTAAATATTTCAGTCCATCAGCAACCTGAAATAACTAGACGTTAATATTGCTGAAAAATGAACTGAAAGAGTTTATCGAGTATACTTTAATATTAACTTGACTGATTATAATCATTATGCTTTTCCAAAAAGAAACTACCAGTTCTTAGCTTAGTTAATTTAGTCGATAATAACCCAGCCAATATTAAGTGTACTTAAAACAGGTGTAACATTTCCAACAAACAAAAAGATTGACTTTTATCCAACGAACATGTTCTATATTACTCAGTACGATAAACAGTTGATACAATACGGTATGAGAATAATGCGACAATCACATCATATCACAAATAACGGATTTACACGTGATACGGAGCATCAAAATAACAGAATCAATCTCATAAATCAGGTGTATACTAGAGCATTCTATCAGTTATAATTATGACTGTACCTACCTGTACAGCAACTCTGTGTTGCAGAGCCCTTTTAAAGTCTCGACCATGTTTGAAGAGATTACTGAGTGTTCCATGAGGTGCCAGTTCCATTACAATGACAGGACGTCGTATACCAACAGCTACCATACAGACAACACTAGGGTGCTTCAAACAACGCAATATTGTTGCCTACAATACCATTTGAACTTTATCATTGACAGTTGAGGAAATATCGTAATTTGCGCAGATGCCCAGACCTGAATTATTTGCTAAATAAGAGCAACAATGTAATTCACATATGCTATATACAGTGTACATGCACTAAGCGTTTAAAACCAGTTGATAAAACTTCGTATTTTTGTCAGCAATGCCTTATCTTTCAGAGAGGCAACGTACGTCAGATAAAATGATTATACAGCTTATGTTATGGCTCAGCAGGGCTTAGTTTCATTTGAAGCCCATGGGACTAGGTTGTTAGAATGCAAAAATAATAATCATTTCCGTGTTATAAAAGGCATTCCTCTGCGCGACATTGGATACAGTCATGATGTTCTCAACATGAGTTGCTTGCAGAGTTATAGTTACACGTTGGTACGGATTGTTAATTAAACGACACCTTGCCGCCGTTAATGAAGGTTCAACATCAAGTTATGTGTGACTATAACATCAATAATTACCTCTTGTCTAAGCAATGTAAGTGCATGGACCTCGGCTATTTCTTTGAAGACTTTAACAGCAACTTCCTGTAAACGATATTTTAAACAGTCTACACTAGGAAAATAACCAACCTGACCAATAGCCAGACATGATCACCCTTTGTCATTCAGTTTATTACTAGAACAGCAAGAACCACCTTCTATTTAATGGAATTTAGTTTTAAAAGTATCAGCGATGAGCGCAATTATTCAATGCATGATGTTTTCTCATTTCAAAAATGAAGTTTTTATACACACTAAAGCAAAACATCAATTCATAACAAAAAGTTCGACCTTCACACCTACATCACGAACTGTCCTAAACAAAGAGCATAAGCGTTGTCCTTTAATCTCGATTGTTCTGGGTCATTCTCCATGTAAACGTTATATTAGAAATTGTGTCATTTACATAACTTTAGCCTGGTGTTGGCTTTGAAAATGAATCACTTTTCATAGACATCTTGATGTTACACTGCCAGATAGGAGTGCACCAACATGAAATGCCTCAAAATAACTTTTTAAATAGGCACAAGAAACAAACTATTCCGAATTAAAGGATTCGATAATGTACCTTATTTTTGTAAGTCGCTCTGTATACATCACCAAAACTTCCGTCACCCAATTGTTTGTCTGAACTGTAAAAATAGAAAACAAATTTCATTATGTCCTAGTAGTAGTAGTAGTAGTATTGTATTAATTACAGTTCCCGTGTTCATCACATTAGCTATATTCACAAACATGTTGTTTATTGTTTAGCAAATAAGTTATGTGGTGCTGACCGTTAATTGAGAATTTCGGAAACATTACCGGGCAACAATCTCCTAAAGATAATGGGGATCAATATCTGTTTGAGTAATGTGTATGTTCCCACTGATTCAAGGCTTCATGTCAGTGTATGTTCCCACTGATTCAAGGCTTCATGTCAGTGTATGTTCCCACTGATTCAAGGCTTCATGTCAGTGTATATTCCCACTGATTCAAGGCTCATGTCATACAAATCCAGAGTCAGAAATTCTACTCCTTAACCTCACTGCATACTGATTAGCTATATACAGCACCACAAACATAAAAACAATCTGTTTAAGTTAACACGAGATCATTGTAGGCTTACCTTTCAACAAATTCAAACTGATTGGAATCCAGTTTCAAGGCAGGTTCTAAATCCCCCATCACAAGGTCAGGAGCCTGAAAGAGAAATGTTACTTCAACACTATTGTGTCACTCCAAAATACCAATACAGTCAGAACTCGATACAACGACGCTGTTCGTTTCCAAGAGAAATGTCGTTGTAACGAATATATCAGTATAATGAATTGATACAAAGAGTGTTTTAATACTTTTGTCCCCAAATATGATGTCGCTATAATGAATTTGTCAGTATATCGGGTGTCGTTATATCGAGTCCTGACTGTATACCTTTTGACTGTTTGTATATTTTGTGTACTGACACATCTAGTTACGGATATGATATTATCATGGGTTGCAAAACATGATGTGGTTATCTCATCAGAATACATAATCCGACATTGTGGGGGACATAGATGTGGTTATCTCATCAGAATACATAATCCGACATTGTGGGGAACATAGATGTGCCGAGTATGGTAACATTGTCCGGAGAATCTCTATGTAGGAACTATGGTGACAATATATGAACCCCAAAGTAGGAGTATGCTGGCATACTTTTCAGTTATGACAATATAACTTTATAAATTATATAAATAAACCAGTAAGAAGATAAAGAATCTTAACAAAGTATATACAAATGTACAAACAACTTACAACATCTCTTAGAAGCACGTCACCCTCGTGTTGTGGACAATATATGTGATCTTGTTTCGATGCATTAGCTCTGAGATCTTTTATAGCGAAGACGTAGGCATGTTCTGAAACTAAACATCAATTATTGTTTTATCAAATGCATTGCAGTATGCAATGAACACGCAGAGCAACGCACCAACTTTTGGGATTGCATGCATCATCATTTTACACTTAATAATGTAACATATTTAGTGGCATAAATATTAGACCCATGCTACCAAGAGAAACATCAGCATAGCTAACAACGTGTGCACTGTTACGTCTAGACCGAGGGCTACAGTATGATCACCTCTCCGAATCACAAGTTCCCACAAAAAGAATACTTTGCAGTCTTTTAAACATATGAGGGGTACAATACTAGCTTAATCAATGAATTGAATATATATATAGTATACACTAAATGATCGTTGCCCTTATGTTTAACAGAGTATGAATTAATTTTATGCATTAATGAATAGCATTACATTTATTGTTTGACATGAATGTAAACTAACAGTTTGCTAATTGATTAGCATATATAAAATGCTAATAATGCTAATTATACGAACATAATATGTTATTATATAATCACATACCAGTTGAGCATTGGCTACAGGGTACTATAATGTCAAGTACACCTTCTCCTTTTAGGGGATCAATGCACGTAAGACCTGGATACCATTCATCGATCAATGTATCCAAACTGTCAATTATCTGTCCAAGCAAACTGTAAAAATATAAACGGAAAATTGGAATGATTTCTTGATAGCCTTACCCATTAGTAAACTCAATTCTTCTATGCGACTTGATAAAGGTATTGTTCTTAGCTAGCTTTCCGTGATTTAATCCCTGATTTGATGAAAATACTGTGACCTGGATTGATTTGCTGATCGGGAATCTCCGTTTGTTGAAAGTTCTATTATCTGGATTAGCTATCTTGAGGAACGTAGTGTGACCTGGATGGACTAGCTTTCAGTTGTGTGTTGGGAATTGAGCCGTGTAATTATAGCTTTATTGTTTTTATGTTTTCTGTGCTCGGCTGTTTAAGTTCGGTGCTGCCTATCGATTTTTTTTGTCTTTATGGATGGACTAGCTTACCGCGATCCCTGACTTGATGCAGGTACTGTTACTTCGATTGAGTCTGTTTGGTTACCCGTGTCAGTTGATGAATTCAGAAGAAAATACTCAAACTGTATAATATAAACAATCATCAGTATGACAGTAATATTGATATATGTAAACACATATCTCATAAATACACTGTAACATAAATGGATCATCGTTTAGACATTTATTTCAATGTGAAAATGATATAGATATAAAAGGCTCGGGGATTAATTTCTTTACGTGCTAAAGGTTTACGGAGACAAAAGAGCTATATATTTTCTATCTGAAATCATAAACAAAGTCTAACAGCAAGTTCAGCGTAGTTTTTGTTAACAACTACAAATTACTTAGTAATCGTAGAATACTAGGATTAAATGTAAAACTGTTTAAATAACATGGGTTATGGACATACCTCGGAATAGTAGATATATAATCCCCTTCTCCAGTAAACTGTTTTCTGAGGTTTACCGAGGTTCATTATAGACTGAAAACATTGTAGAATAAAAATATTCCTCACATGAATGATATAAGTATAGATGATTGAGAGAAGGGTTGTCACAAACTCTTACACATCACAACATAGTGACAATATATCCATAAACTAGTTTTAATGTGCCTGTGAAATATGTATTAAAGCATTTTAGCGACTGTAAAATTGCTAACGTAAGAACGTATTTTTGATAGACAGAAAATAACCAACAAGATAATAACAAATCGGACACGGAAATGCAGCATTCAATAGAAACAGGTACAGCGTACAAATGCTGGGTCAGTCTGAATTATTGATGGTTTTGTTTAATTTTAAATCAAACCTAGAACCATTTCTTAGCAATCTATGTTGCAAAAAATGCAAAACTTGGGACAACAGAAACAACAAAGCATGAAAGGACACAGAAGAGTTAACGAAAAAGAAAAAGCACATATTATAAATAGAGGTCACAATTTTAAGGGCAAGTACAATTTTTTTTTTTGAAATATGACATTGAACAGCTTCAAAAACATGGTACATGTATCTCACTCCAACAGCCTGTCGTATCAGTCAGTAAAACATACGAGGCAACACTACAAGTATTTAACTTACCATGAACCCATTATGCGTTGTCATGGTTACCAGTCTAGCAATCAAACGAAACCAAAGTCCAATTGGTACATAAGGCATTCTGTAAATTCTAACTATTTTCGCTGAAATGATGGAATATAAGAACTATTCATACCATAATGGCGACGGATACTATCAATAAAAAATTGAGGTTTCGAGGAGATTGTTTAATATACGTTGTAATAGATTGTTTTACAATCGACCTACACTGACATTAGTACAAACTATAAAGAACTATGCAAGACTACTTCCATTTCATAATTGGTAATATAGACATCATTAATGACGATTGGCATATTTAATAATAATATCTAAATGTGATGAGGTTTTCAGCGGTAAGTAGAAAAAAAAGAATGTTAGTACTGGTTGATAAACTGTTCCAGGAAAACTGGTCACGTAAACTGACAATCGCATATAACTTCTGTTTCATTAGAGTCCTGTCTTCCATGCCCGGTATTTCATTATCTTTTTTTTGAAAAGGACACTAAACCCATTAAAAGAAAAAAACTTTAATAAAGAAACTTGGTGATGATCTTACCTTGTCCAGGTGGGTGTATATGAGGTCTGTAGTTTGGGAGTCTGCAGGGAATCATTAACTCAGTCTCTGAATGTGGCAGTGCTATCTCAAACCTTTATGCAAACAGTCAAAATAAAAAAAACATGGAATAAATACTGACCGTAATAAGGTATAACCATTTTCTTGTACAGTGTATATGGGGGTATGACATGCTATCTCAAATGTATTTTTATAGATTTAGGTTGACTTATACATAGGACATACATTTGCACAGAATAGATATTTATATTGGAATAGATAACATTATTAAAACATCAGGGTTTTCATAAACCACGACCTGTTCCCAAACACCAATAGCAATAGTGTACAGTCGCTAATACACACGTAAATTTAACTTAATATGTACTGATTTTAGAAAAGTAATTATGAATTTAATTTGCAATTGATTATTAGAGAATTAACAATATTACGATGTCTTACTTTTCCAGTAGCTTGATGTATTGTGGTATAAGTCTTTCAGGGAACGATGCCTCCCCTTTAAATAATACTTTAATATCTCTTTTCCGTAAAATCTGAAAATAGTAAATATTTCATAGATAAATTAGACGGTTACCGTACAAAATATATATGTTTTTCAAATCTAGTTATCACCAACCGTAAGTTGATAAAATGATGCAGTTGTGACAACACAATGCATGCCATTCTATAGTTCAAATAGTATCTAACATATCATAAGATTATGTCCAATGAGTGAAGAAATGCTTATAAAATAGAACCAAAACCTTCACATATGTATTTCAGATTACAAATGTACTAATTTTGTACATGTATTTCATAAAACTATTTTGGTAACCCCGACATCGAACGCAGCAACAAGCGCCTCTTCAGGAGTAACAAGAACAATCATAGAAGTGCGATTTTACATATATTTTTAATAGCAAATGCTATAGTCGTTTGTGGTATTGGTTCAAACACTGTTTAAGTTAATAAATCCACCATTTCTTAAAATGTCTAGATTCAATCGTAGCTTCACCAAGTTCCACAATATACATCGTTCTATCGGTTTTAAAACATGTTTTAATTAAATGAAAACCTGCATGCACTCGTATGCTTGTTTAAAGTCGTTTTGAATTAAATAAGAACGGACTATACACGTTTTATCATTCAAAGTAACTATTACATGTTCATAATATACTATAATGAATAATAATGTTAACAATTTCTTACTCCTTCCTTGTTGATGAATGGATTAATTTGATGTACTGTGATGATTTGTGCCATCATTCTACATAACCAGCCAGGGTCAATGAAATAGTAATCTCTCAACTGCAATGAAGCATCATCGTAATGAAGTAACACTCCAACTTCGTGAAGAAATTGCACAGCCTGCAAGAACAACATATCCCAATGCAATAATGGAAATAAACACCATTACACAAAGTAGAAACAATATAACACGTTAACACCATAATTATGATAATAGAAAACCGCACAACTCCATACAAATCTCATAAAAAAACAATACAATAAAAACAGTATCTATCAAACAAACAATAAATTATTAAAAAAACATATTTACTTAGAGTGCTAAGATAGCTTTATGATTAATTATATATCTTTTCACTGCGAGCCGGCATATGCAATTTCTTACAATGACCACTGGGTAAAACCAACAGTTTTTTTAAGACAGCTAATTGTTCCAATCATTAATGATATTCTCATATAAATATTTGATATAGTGTGGGAATATAATCAAATATACTCAAATATACACGGAATGTTTATACCTGCAAAAAGATAATATTACGTCAGACAGGGAGGCAGCACTTAAGTTAACCAGCCGAGCACAGAAAACATAAAAACTCATACAAGGCACAATGCCCAACTGAACAAGTAAATGATCCGCCAAAGTCCACGCTGTAGAAAGGCTGAATGAATTAGTTCAGCAATCAAAAAACTGAATGTCCAAGTTGAACGACCCGGTTCCAACAGTAAAACGGCTGAAATACCTAGTTTTAGCTGTCAAGATTTTACAACATTATGAAACTGATGGACAACTATTCTATTACATTCTGAAGTTCCCTTGTGATCAGTATGTAGGTGCTATGATGCGAGTGTGGAACTCCCTATAATAATTTAATCCTTAATATAGAAGTGACAATGTTCTTTACCTGTGGAATTTCATCTTCCTCGAGGAGAATTTTATGTTTCTGGACAAGGTCGAGCAGTTCACGATATTGTATCACCGGGTATTTACAGTCGGCAGATTTAGCTCTAGCAGAGAGCACCTCGGACAACTCCTGGTAACGTAAGTGAAGGAAATTTATTACAAATACAACATTATGTAAGTCTGCTTTATTTATAACTAAATTACTAAAAGTTCTATAGTATAATGTGTAATTTGGTTTAACAGGAATATGAGCTTTTTAACCAAGAGTTTTTTATATTTTACTATTTCATTCTAAAAAATGAAAATATGTTACTTTTTATGCAAAGATGACCAGATTCACCATAACAAAATACATAAATGAATACTAATAGTCCTTTTATGAGCGTTAAAAAAATATGGCAATACTCCTGGAGCTCGTTTCATAGACATACCTTAGTAAAGATTTTGACTTTTCATATAATCATTTGAGTCAACTAAGACTGTTATTACATACTACAATGTAGTAAAGTTATGTGTACTAGAATGGTCATAAATAACTACTGTTACTTGTTCAAAATGTATGTATTCACTTAATATACTCTCAATAATATACGAAAAAGTCCAATAAAGGTAAGATATGTCTATGAAACGGGCCATTGGTATGTATTAAAGACTGAATGCATATCTAGACTTTTGCTAATATTAATTGGTCAGCTTTTCGAACATACATGTACGAGCGTACGTACTTGTTATTTTCAATTATCTATTTAATTAAGAAATATTGAAATATGCTTCTTTTAAGGAACAAAACATAATACCAAAGTGTAACCAACAATACATTGTACAATAAATGGGGTATTAAATACTTACAACATAACTAGATGGAATCTTTTCTCCAATCACCCTCATACCTCGTATTGTGAATCTAGACGAACAAAAACAAATCTATGACAGGCAGGTCCTCTTTCGGGACAAATTACAATACAAACACTTGTACACTTTCCGAATATTTAGGAGCATGCAAACTTTTATTAAGTGCTGAATGTACATGTTTGATTAACACAACTCTTCATTAAATTCAATAACATGTTTGTCCACAAACACCGACGATCATTGCAATTCAATTATTGACTTATTTGTCTAATTTCCTAATTATAGTATAACTAGTATAACATATTTGTTGCACTGATTTCAAACAATATATGCAGATTACACTTGTACATACGTATCTACTGTCTTCTTGATGTCAATTCTCAGACACTCCATATCTTCATTATCATTCTGAGCATTTACCAAATACACCGAGTTTATACTGGGATATCCTGTAATATATCAAGAAGGGATTATAGTATTACAATGAACGCCACTCACATAATACATCGCCCCCCCCCCAATCCAGATACTGAGTAAACTCCAGTATATAAAGTAAATAGTATGTGTATACATAAGGGAAACAGTTTTATGTTTAAATGGGAAGAAAGAAGGAAAGTCTCTTACACAATTCCTCCATCAATACGCGTCAATATTCAGTAAAAACATATATCATATAAAAACTTCCATGTGAGAACAAATGACAGAACAATGTTCCCCAACAAGTGTAATAACAAATTTTCGGCGCGAAAACGTAACGTCGTCGGCTTAAATTCGTTATTTCTAACGTTGTTTTGACTCGGTAACTATGGTAATGCGATAAAAAGAATCCATTATTGGTTGTCTTTGGGATTAACAAAGGCTGGCTTATTAACCTGTGTTTTCTAGACTTGTTTAAGAAATGTGTATCTCCAAAGACAACTCATGACGGATCCTATATGTCTGCAAGATACATCAACGTGTTTTAAAAAAACCACCCACAGTAGACAATTCGGTGTTTGAAAATACATATTACCAGTACATACAAATATATTTATAGGCTCGTCCAAAATAATTTGCCAATACCGTTTTCAAAAGCCGTAACTATTATGTGTCAACGTTTGCATATATTAAATCAGCATAATTATTATTTGCTTCATCGTATTTTAGTCTTAGTGTAATACCTGGTCTAATATTAAATTCTCGAATCATTTCAGTCACTTGCATCACTTCTTTTCTGTGATCTGAAACACAACATATACAGTAGAAATTATTTTTATATTCGAGCACATATTTTATATAAATAGAATGCAGAAAGGAATATCAAATTACACGAATAAAAACATCCTTAATTTTGTATTACATTTTTGTATTGGTAAAACTGTCCCAATATCGTTCCTTTAACAGCTTCATCCTTTGTATTTGTAATCCTTTTATGCCTTGAATATTCACATTAACATTTGAAACATTGTGATAACTATTTCTTATAATTTTAATTACTTATTTGCCTCACAGACAGACACACCACTTGACATTTATAAATACCTGGGACCGTAGCTCTCCATTATGAATCCCAACCACCGGGTAAGTGTTCATATACGACTTTTAATTATGGCAATTGTTGTACTTATATGTTGATACAGTTCATGGACAATTTTCTTTACAAAAGATTAGTGCACTATACAGCATGATGTAAGTACAGTCAACATTGATCAGTACCTGGAAGTTTATCTAAGTGTGTTCCAACAATGATGACAGGACAGCCTGGTGCCCTGGTTCTGATACTCAGCAACCAGGTCTTCAAAATTTCACACTCACTGGTTCCTTTCCTCAAATCAAAAACAACCTAGACAATGGTATAAGGAAATGTTTATTAGGTAAAAATAAATCAAATGCATAGTGAGATTGAAAAGGTCCAAGTAAAACATTGAAATTTTTCTTCTAAAGTTAGCTGACATGCTGTTTGGTCAGATACATAATCAAAGTAGACGTTGCTATTATATAGATCCAGTTAAAGAGTTAACATGTCATCTTCTTATATTTTAGGAGTGTAGTTCTTAACGTTGATTATTACAGAGCATGTTTAGAGAAAATAATGTTCACACTCAATACTAATATCGCAATTTATACAAGGGCAGAACATAGTTATCACAGGGAAAGGTTTTTGATTCCAGTCTCCCGATACTTGTTTATCGTCAATAGGCGTGTACCATATGTTCACAAAACAACACTATTTCGTCTACATTAAGAAGGTATTTTAAATTTTTAGAAGGTCAATATTTATTTCCTTCATCACAAATGATCAAAATCAACTCTTCTTATTTCAAATAGTAACTACTATCTACACACTCAGGACGATCTGACAATTTGGTACCTATCGTATTACATAATTAAAGGTGTGGTGAAAGATGTATTCATATGGTATCTAGAACCAAATTATCAATCTCACCAGATAAACAGCCCTGTTAGCCAAGTAGCAGTCGTGAGTACTATAAAATTCTTCCTGGCCAGCGAAGTCCCATGTATTCAGTGTATACTGAACTTTCTTACCAGAACCTAGCAATTTAAATGACTGTGTGTCTTCAGTATATCTTCGTTCATACTGGGAATATCTATAAAATCAAAAAGCAAACTTTACATTGTGGTGGATATACTAGTTCCGCTTATGTACATTCGCTTATATAAAAATCAAATCGCAAAATTTTCATTATGGGCATACTGCTAATAACGTAATTGGATAATTGCCCACACTCTTAACCAGTTTCTCTTTGATTTCGAACACCTGCTAGGTCCTAACTACTGATATATCGTATCAAACACATTTTAGAGCCGTTGACTGTGGTACATGATAAGTGTTTTATTTATTAAGAATGTGAATGTCTTACACCCAATCTTTGACAACCACACCGACTGTTGGTCTGTTTTCTTTCTTGTTCACCTTCTCCTTCATTAATGTCTTCAATAACGTGGTTTTACCACGACCACCATACCCCACCACCATCAACTTCATCCGGTAATACCTTTGTGCCTGTAACCATAATGCATATATCATTGGATGTGATTTCAATGCTACAGTTTGTCATTGCATTGCATCTAGTTGTTTGTAGTGAATTATTGTGTAACATAACATAGTGTTTTATTGTATGGCACTTTTTAGTCCTTTATTGCATCACTGCTTGCTACAAGATGTGCCATTTAATGTTTTAGTGTTTCACATGTAATAGCACCAGTTTGTTTAAATTGTGCATAACCTCATAACGCTTTAGTTTTTTATTGCGTGGAGTAAAACCAAGCATCTGTTCTCTAAGCATAGTTTCGCTCACAGTCAGGTGTTGCAGGGAAAAAACCCGATTGATCACTCACAACTGCCTCTGTCGATCACAAACAGCATCTTAAATTGGAGTGTCGTGATTTTGTAGTTGCATTGGACATTGTTGGTATTTATGTTATCAAGTATGTGATGTCTTTATATTTTCTGTGCTCGGCTGTTAAAGTTTAGTGCTGCGTTCCCTGTTCAATTATCTATTATCTTCTTACCTTGGTTAATCTATTGTGTAAGTATTTTATTATATCTTTTACACGTCTTCCCATTATCACACGACTGATGTTTAACTCTAAACCATCGGTTGGCATCTGTATATAAACATAAGAAAATATCATAGTATGTAATAGAAACACATTACATAACAGCATTTGCAAATGTAGAGATAACAATTACAAAAATCAAATGGACAAAAACAAATTTATTAAACTCTATAGCCATAGAATTGTTTTTATTATTTTTGGACGTTTTTTAATCATTAACTAGAGAAACTTATAAGTGTCTTTTAAACAAGCAAATCAGATAGGAAATGTACTATTTTTGTAACATATTTTCAGTGTTGATGTGGACTGAGATAATGGTTTATTTATTAACTATAGATTAATCGCTTTACTTTTACAATTTCAGAAGAAGAGTCAAGTAGAACAATTAGAATTACGCACCTCGTACAGTTTTGAACATTTTCCTAATTCATCCGGAAGTGATGTAATCTTGTTGTGACTGATATCCAGTGATATAAGTGATGTAAAGGAGCCAATATCCTGTGGGAGCTGTGAGAACAAGGTACGGAAGATAAAGCTGTTGCAATAGTTGGTCATGAATTGAATTATTAATTTTACTACATGTACAATTTTTACAATCAACACTGATGTTCCAGAACACATCTTTCTTTGTAACAAATCCTGATGGTAATCGCCAACATCCTATTCACAAATTACAGTCTACCGTGGATATATCATCCTCAAACTATTAACATTGTACCATTCAAGTAGCATCTAATGATAAGTCTGGTTATTATGAACTATGTATATAATAATATTATGAGAATGGTGGTATTTAAACAGCAAACAAGCAAACGTATAAGTGGCTTACACCCGAAACATATTTACCTGTGTTAAATGATTGTGAGCTAGGTGAAGCTTTTCTAGTTTTGACCAAACTTTTGAATCTTTTAGATTCAGCTGAAAAAAAACACAAATATACGAATGTACAATACAAACAAGTTTAATACCAAAGTAATATCATTAGTTGGATTAAAAACATGGGGTCACTAAGACACTTAACTATGTAAATAATACACATACACTTACAATGATCAGACAACAATTTTAAATAGAAATTGAAAATTTACATGCATATTATTATATATTATCTATCAAAAGGAGTCATGATTTCTATCATATAATATCGAATAGTTCACGTTATACGTACAATCGGAATTTTGTTTCTGTTTGCAATGAAGTCTTTCATTGTTCTTGTTTTCCACAACGTTAATGATGGAAATCCTAAAATTTGATTTTCACTGATATCAACTGTCCTAATACTGAAATGAAGAATGCTAAAACACATAATATCGTGTCAAATTGAACCTTGAATATTGTCCAAATAAGTCCAATAAGAAAACGTTACATTTCAACGTCTTAGAGACTTGCAACATGTGTCAAATAGGACATTATTGTCATGTTTTGATATTGGTTACGCTCAACTTGATAAAGAAACACACAAGTAGCTTTGAGGATCCAGCCATGAAAATCAGGTAATTTGTTTTGTAATGAGACTTCATTCTTAACGATCGATGATATTTGGTCATGCTCAGAAGCTCGTTTCTGTATAACTTAATGTACAATATACAAGCGTTGCATTTACGTGGACAACATTTACGACAGGCTCACTAGATCTTTTTGCAAAACAGTAATCTTGCCTGTATAACAACTAGTACTACGTACCTTGATAATTCCAATATAAATCTGGGTATAAAGAAAGGAGATTTTTCAGCAAGGTGATTATGTCTAACTTTTAGCTTGTACAGCATAGGCAAGTTCTCGGCATATTCTTCATCAGGCAATTGTGCTGGAAAAGATTATGACCACATTTGACAACCTGCAGGACACCATATGATGACCGCACTGGACATCATGCCGGAAACCGGTAGTTTTATTTTATGAGATTGATACATGTCATCATATTTAGGTATCAATACTATAATGGGTGAAACTATAATTGAATCTAAGCAGGAGCTCGCCTGGACGAGTGGTTACATCCGTCAACCTCATAACATTGGCACCTTAACGTTGCTGGTTCGAAACAAATATTGTATATTGTAAGTATATGTGTGGTAACTATCTAAGCTGGTTTGTAAAAGTTCAATGATTCTAACCAGTGGCCCATCACAGTCAAAAGTAATGCTATCAATGACAACCGGGTATGATCTCCCCACGATGCCAATCTAGTCACTAAATGATCCGGGGCGTTTATAAGAATGAAAGCTCCATTAAATAAAATACACATGAGCTATTTTTGTGAAGAGGTGGTAACCAAATTGAAAAGATTAAACGACATGGTGAAATAAGATTTTCAGATGTCTTTTCTCCTATATTCACCATTTAAACAAAGTAACTAAAATATATGTTATGCTAAATGCGAGTAGTAACGTGACTCTGAGTCTATCGAACAGTTTATCAACAAAAAGTGCCATACGCGAAGAACAACCACTAAAATAACATAAAAATATGTTTTGATCATATTCACTATCTAAATTATTCATACTTAAGATATTGTAGGACAAATCTAGAGTCTCGAGTTTTGTGCACGAGAGCAGGAAAAGATTAGGGAGACAGTCTATCTGATTGTGTGATAAATCCAAGGACTGCAGTTCCTTCACTCCAATAGGTTTCTCTGGCAGAGCTATCAGATCATTGCTGGAATGGAAACACTAAATAGTAAAATATATGCTTGTTGATATATGCACGTACATAAGTATATACTCAGATGGTGTGTATGTAAGTATATCTTATATCTTACCAACGCCTGATTTATGGTACTACCTCCATGATATGTAACTTTATTTGACATTATTATACTGGTAACACACCTTAGCGAGTTAAAGAACCACATGTTTACGAAAATAAAATTTGAACAAGTCATTTTATGTGCTATTAATGATACAAAATGTCTCATATAAAAAGACAAGTCCTTATTACAATATGCTCTTTGAATCACTGGCGTTTACTAAAATATCCTTCAACCACAATTAAGAGGTAAATTTACACAGAATAATACGCGCTATTTCACAACTACTTACTGTGCGAGACAAATTTCTTCCATGTTGTGAAAGTGACGCAAGTTACAGCCGTCCTCATCTTCTGGAAGTCTCTTCAATTGATTTCTGGACAAGTCAAGCTTCTTCAGAGAGGTGTTTGAAAACGCCAATGTGAGTTCTTTAATCTGAAACAGCAATGGGGCTCGTGAAAGGTACACATGTTACTCGGTAGTTGTCTTGTATACTCGGAATGTCAATGTTTTTATGATGTTCTACACAACTCTTTCAAATACGCATACCCCCAATTTCTTGATATAGCGCACTATAATAAAGGGAAACCAACGTATGCAAGAAACATAAGGTAAATATAGCGGTAAATTCAAACAGCATTCATACCAGATATTATAATTTTGAACAATTATACAGCTGTTTGAAACCATCACAGTAAACATATTACAAAAGCTTATGACATTGCAACCTTTATCTCTGAACTAGATATGGAAGTAGTCCATACCAATGTAGAACATACCTGGTTGGTACCTAGCCTTAGCTCTATAAGAGATGTACTTTGTAATAAAGTATCTGGAAATTCTTCTATTTCATTATAAGCCGCATCCAAGGTATGAAGATTTGGCATATTCTGAAATGTATATGTACATGTAGTATATATAAATAGTTGATCGGCGACATTTGTAAAACATGATAAGATGCATACTTCCTAAGCACTACAAAGGGATAATGGCCATAATTTGTCCGCAAGTCAACTCGAACATATAGATGTATATACCAAAGTTAGCGAAAAGTCAACATTTTTAAAGAAGCTTCATAATTCAGGAATACGTATACCATTTTGTTTCCCAATCGGATAAACAATGCATAATAGGAAGTGTCCAATATATAAGTATACAAATATAGACTAAGATCAGATAAGCTGAAAACAAAATACTAAGAAAATAACCAATGATGGACCTTTGCAAAATATATAGAACAAGTATTTTACCAGATGCAAATCTTCCGGTAAGTGTTTAATTTTGTTACACTTTATGTCCAATGTATGGAGGTTAGTGAGTACTGAAGCCAAGTTCTGTGACACAAGCGCTGATATGTCGGTAATGCTGTTTTCTGAAACGTCTAACCAATGAACACTTCTCTTCTTGTTTGGTTCAGGTGGTATCACTTCTGAGAAATATGGAACAATAGAAAATACGTTATTAACAATTATACATTTGCAATAGCATTTCGTAGATTATTTCAGCTAATTTAACATATAAATGACAACGCTGATTTCCTGGTTTGCTGTTGTGTGAGTCAAACATACGTTCATAAAAAGTAAATATTGACACAGTACGTTCCATATCAGTGGAAAATACTTCAAAGAGAACACTTCAAAGAGAATACATGTAATGAAATAACCAGTGGATGAAAATAATATTAAGAGCAAGTTCGCCTACCTGTCGTCGATTCAGCACTGGTCTGTCGTAATACCTGCTTAAACTCAACACTTAGATTTGGTGCAGACATCTGAAACATATGTCAAATAATAAATAGTTTGGAGATATAGTGATTGACATACGACGTGCTAGAGCAAGCTTATCATACAGAAGATATTACGAATGACGTCAATCTTTCAGTTAAACTTTGTTCATTAAAATAACTCTACAAACAATAGCCATTTCCGGATAAAATGATAACATTGTGTCATTGTTAGAAGAAAATTTCGAGTATAATTATCACAGGTTTTCAATCAAAATATCAAGAAAGTTTTAAAATGGAAGATTGCAATAAATGAAGAAACGTTCTGAATAAAATGCACGTTGAACTTCGAAATGAGACATACAGTAAATATACACACGTACAAATCTCTACAAGGCAATCGAATTTAAGCATTCATCATTTGAATATTTTACCACCAAGTTGCGGGTATGCATCATTACCTTTCTATTATTGAGTGCAGGTGATCCTTCATCACTAGATGTGGAACCTGTCTTCGAATTTCTGTCTCGCTTCCTCTTCCAGAATCCTTAACATATACAAACAATATACGTGAGATGAATTTAATTGATGACATACATTGCGTAAGTTGCGAGAGACCGTTACTGAATCATACGCAAAATAAAGAGCATCTAATGTTTAAATCGAAAGTGATATTAGAAAATGGAATTCAGGACATCGAAAGGATATTCGATCAAAACCAAGCAAAGTGGTGCAAAAACAAGTGAACTTAATCAGTCCATCGTTGATATGCTGTTCAATAGCACAGGACATGTTATTATAACCATTGACTTCAAGTTAACGAACGGTGTATATGAAGCTTTTCGTAAGTGATTGTAAAGAAACACATATCATGTTTAAATGCATAACAATGGCTGGCTAAAATCACGATTGAAGGTAGGTGCAAACTCTTATGAATAACCACATGAAACCATACTGTAAAACTTAGGAGTTGACTTTTAAGCAACGCCTAACCAAAGAGAAAGTCCATAATTATGAATGTTTTGCCTCTTTAAGATAGACTTCTTGCAATGCTACTCATTACATATGTCAATAAAACTTACCCGATGAGGATTCGCTTGAATTTCTCCTCAGTTTTGGAGACGGTTGTAATCTTGGATCCTGTGAGCTATAGAATACACCAGCACCACTGAGCGTCATTTCCCGCCATTCCTCATCATCCTCTGTTGTCTGTGAGATTTCAAACACTGGAATATCTAAAGTACAGAAACTTTGTACATTGTAGTACATGAATAGTAATTCTCGTTCACTAGGGTTTTCCTCACTTTAATCAGCAGAGAACTTGATTAATTACTAATGCATGAGGAAGATGCATAATGAGTATATATTCATCTATCATTGTTTGTTGTCATCTAACTTCACCAACTTCAAACGACGTAATAAATTATCATTGTCCGTTATCGTTGACATAGTATCATCGGTATCAGCGTTGCTATCTCAATCGCAAACGTTGTTATTCATTGATGCAATTATAGTTTTAGTAAAACCACATACATGAAAATGATGTAATTATTAACATTTTAAAACGTTAAATACCTAACTGATCTAGGGCGGTACCATCCGGACTTACTGCCATGATAGTTGGTAATGTTGGTCTTCTGGAAGCCATTTGTGAGGAGGGGGTTTCACCAACACTTTTAGAACGTAATAACCGTTCAGCAGATAGCTTTGGTGAATGTGAATCTGAAATGTCATAGAAAAGTCCACATCTACTCACCTTCCGAATATAAAAGCCATGTTTACCTTTAGAAGTAACGATCGTGAGTACAATCAAGCAGAATAAATTAAATTAAGACATATTAAGAATAACTTTAACTAGAGTAAATTATATAAATGAATGGTAACAAACCGGTCTCATTTAATTTGGTTCACTCAATGGTAATTAAGGGAGCAATTAAACATATATACTACAATGACAATTGGGCTTATTATTAAACAACTGAATAATAACGTATTGATTGCACAGAAGAAATATTTTCTGGTCACAATGTTTTACGGCGCATATAAAAATCGTAGAACAGCAAGATACCGATAAAACATTAATACAAAGATATAACGGGTATATCCTACATTCAGATTTCCATAAAATTGTTTTAGGTGGTATTTCTATGTCAGGGCGTCTTTGCTCATAAACAATTTTGTGCCTCAGTCTGACATGTGGATAAATAAGCGAAGAGTCTGAATGTGAGTACGCCAGTTTCCGCTTCGTTCTCCTAACTTCACTGTTCTTGATGTTATCAATGTAAAAACGTCCTACATCTGAAAACATATCAAAGGTATTTGAAGTTGCATGTAAACATCTGAAATTATATATCAAAGGGTAGTTGGTGGTTCATATCAGCACAAAGAACTGTTTTGTTTATATGTTATATGTATAAGATATATTCTGGGCTGATATGCATCTTAAAACAGTGGTCTCTAGCCAACAGTGACAATGCTAATTTTCATGTTTCCTTGATCTTGACATCAAACATATAGTTTTAATCACTTAGCCAAATATGCAAATAAAATAGACAGTGATTTAATACCTGTATCAAGTGATTTTGTCACAGAGTTAGTTAGCGTCGTCAGTATCCATTTATCTTCTAAGGATTCCAATCCAAGATTGTTCCAACAGATTACACTGTCTGAAATGTACACACATCAGTTATTGTCCGAAAGTAGTAGCCTGGTCCTGACCTTTACGTATGAATATAATATTACCAGGTTATTGCTAATGTTTCCTTTGCGTGTATAGTGCACTTCGTACACACTTGTAATTTGTGAAAAGTAGAAAAGAAATCAACTACTAAATCATGCTAATAAAGTTAGCATGATTTACACAACCACGGCGTGAATGACATACGTACGACACCACATAAGGCTAGAGGTAGAGAAAATCAGGGAGATCTTTCAGGGAATTCGGAGTCCACATTGTGTCATTTATTGCGGGGTGAGTATATAGGCATGCTTAAAATATCCATTTTTGGGGATATGGATGGTTCGTTCTATTTCTGACTCTTGCGCGGATGGCTAAGCGCTGTCGTCGTTTCTGTGTCACTGTGTATTGTCTGTGCGAAACAGTTAATTCATTGACACTAGGCCTTATGCCTGGTTGAGTATGATAGCAAACACACATTAGATGTGGTATATAATACATGTACTCACTTTCTTTATCATAACCCATTTGTTGTAACAGAAGTCCAGATATCACATGACTCTCTTGTCTTAAACTTTGTTTTAATGGTGTCTTCAGATCTTGAATGTCCTGAAATAATATTGATAGAACTTACAAAATTGTAAAATTAAATAATTGTTCATGTTCTAGATAGTACAGTGCACATGTACTTAGACAAGCATTGCAATAAGGTTATACGACTATGTACCTCTGTGGCATTGAACCCGGTTTTGTGGAGAAATTTTCACACGGTCAACATCAAAATGATAGAAAATTCATTTTAGGACCACTGTATAGGTCAACTGGTAGGAACATATGTCTGAAGAGTCGTTAAAATGATGTTAAACCAGATAGAGATGTAGCAATCAAGCATATAAACCTGTTTGAGTAGACATTTAACCACGTTCTCATGTTGGTTAGAAACTGCCACAAACAGAGGTGAGTTGAAATTTTCTCCAAAATTTACATCTGCTCCTAACTCTATCAAACATTCAGTTGCCTGAAATGATAAAATAACTATTAATAGAAAAATAGTGTCAGTGCATTCAAACTTAATGGATGTTGGCTGTTTGGTTATATATCAGTTATTATTTTTGTAGGGCACAATCGGTCGAGGATTCGAAACTTCGGCAATGTACCAACTAAACAATATGTGTAACATCATATACCGTCTACGTGCAAACGCTGTTAAATGAAGATGAGATGTCAGCGGCTTGATGGCAGAAGGTAGCAGTATATGCCTACAATGGTAGTTTCGGGGAAGCGCTGGTGAAGTCAACTTACAGAGTATAACTAAAATACTTTTAAGAAACGATTGCACGTCAGAAACTTGGTCGAAGGGAGGTGGTACATTATTAGAATTCATATTTGATCATATTTACAGGAAGTGTTCCGTTCTTGCAAGCTGATAGAAGCATGATAGATTTGAGATTCTGTTCTTGGCTCAGCACATATAAACATTCACTGCTTAGTTCTTGTAACTCTGAAATACATGACAGTTTACTGTGGTTAATATATAAACATTTTCTGCTTAATTCCTGTAACTCTGTAATACATGACAGTTCATTGTGGTTATTATATAAACAGTCGGATATAGTTTAACTCTCATAGACAGCAAATGTTGTATTTCCGTACACTCACTGAAAATGTAAATAAACATAAGCAACGGAAGTAATACATGGATTGCAAGGAGATGTTTGTAAGTTACAGTGTTGGCAACAGGATTTGTTTTATGCTTAAACTGGTGCCATGCAAGAAAGGCAGACATGTTTCTAAACATGTACAATGGAATTGCCAAAGAAGGTTGCAGGATCATCCAGATTTTGTTCGTTGAAAACCACAAATGGCCATTATTAAGACAAACATTCGATAATTCTATAGTTAAAGCCAATTTAATATGTAACCAGATACGACGACCACTAACTGAGCAGACCACCAAATACCTACCAGACATGTTGGTTGTAATGATATCAAATCCACTTGAGAACAAGGCCAAGAGGTAAGTGTAGTGAGCTTCAAATCAAATGTTCAACCCCTCGCATGAGGTAAATGATCAATCATGACAGTCATTGGTGAGAAACCGAAATATAATATGAACAGACAGAGAATATGATACATGACGAGAATATATTCTTACCAGAGTTAGAGGCTGAGTCATACTCTAATATTTGAAATAAGTTTTCATGACAACCAGCGTCAACGAACGCTTTACTCATGTTGGAGTCTGACTCCGCATGCAATTGTATGGCGACACATGCCTGAAAATCAATCACAAGGATATATCATGCATTTATTTTATTTACGTACAGATTTAAAACGGATAACAACACATCGAACAGCGAAGGTAGTACTTGCAGGAAACAGCAAATCACAAAATAAGCACACACAGGAACACACAAAAAAAAGACAATTAATCACACACCACATGCACATGTCACAACACACAAAACTTTGCAAGACAAAAAATGAAACCAAACAGCTACTTTCATGTGGCAATTTGGACCAATAAAAGTGTAAGACTTAGTTAAATGTATATTAGAGACTAGTAAGTAAGACTTATATGCTTTTAAAGTGAGCTAAAAAAACTGGCAATGTATATATATTTTTTATTATTTATCACGTTTTAAGGACTGGGAAGGGATGTTAAGAATAAATGAGCGTTATTTTGTTGTATGTGGTATAACCTAACCTCGGATTGTACTCCTTTAATGTCAGGAAAGTTCTTCAATGCCGAGCTAAGCACCGACACCACGGTCTTCCTGGTTCTATATTTGATCTTTTTGTTAAGCATTGCCAACAACTGTAGCACAATTAGTCCCTTCTTTACAATAACTGTAAATATACAAACGTGTCATCTGAACCCATGGTTACATGATTCCTTGCAGTACACGTACGTACAAACAGTAATAACAATGTAGGTATGTTTGAAGTTGACATAGGTAATCTCGACGGTTTTAACGAAAATAAGTCATAAACGTATGAAGGTCTTAACTATCGGACTGGTAATACGTACAAGTCGTACATACGTTAATCGTACATACGTTAACATACAGACAATTCGACTTGAGAATGTTCGACATAACGCTTGACGACTCTATAGAATATATATATAGTAGTTGTTATATGACCAGTTTGCTTCAGCTGAGAGCTTTACAAAGAAGATCTAAATACGGCTTACAAACGTTTTCTTTGAAACATAGCATTGTCTCCAAGGCAACATCAAGGACTCCAGCATTCAACAATAAGTCAGGTCCTCCCTCTAAAAAAGGAACATAACATTGGTAAAAAATTTACAATGTTGATGTTTTGAACGTTTTACAACAATATACATGTAACGATAACAAGAAATATCTGTAAAAAAAGATATACAGCGTTGAGTTTAATGACAGTCTGCGATTATTACATGTATTTTTTCAATTAATTTACAATTAAGTCGACTGCACACTTAATATACGAAATAAAGAATGGTCCATGGCATTTGTGCAGCTTACCCTAGAAACATGCATTTTCACGTTGTAGTATTCTTCTCATTAAAAACTAAAGTTCACGCCCTACGTTTATCGGAATAATAAAATATTATGTTTTGTGTTGATTTTTGAAGTACATGATCTATGTCAAGAAGTTTAATGAAACTTAGGATAGAACATGTTCATAGATATTGCTAATTATGCATGTTGTTTTACAAGATAAAAAATAATGTTAATTTTATATTCAGTATCAGAGTATTCATGTCACCAAACATGTTTTCCAACAAACTAATTATTTGCATTTTATGTTGTGTTAGAAGTGTAAAGCCTATTCAAAACAATGGTATTTTTATCACTGAACAGCCCTTGTTTACATTGCTTGACCGACCTTCAGATAACCAGGGAGTGTTTACACACTATTTATAGAACAAGTCCTGAGATAAACTGTACTGATGACGTATACTATATATTGCGAATCCCTCCAATACCAGTAGTTGCTAGCTTCTCCTTATGACTGGTTTAGCAAGAGGTCGCATACAGTTCAACACTGTAATATTGTCTTGTACACCGCAGAAATAAAGTTATCGTATAGCAGACAGGCGAGTAAAGTACTATACGTTTAGCACAATAGAAAAATGCAATAATTTAAAATCGGGCATAACCTTTTGCGAAAAAATTCAATCTTCTATTGAATCAATTTTTGGCATTTGATTCACCCCGGATATATTTATAAACATTTCATTGGTTGTTAAAGTAGGTCAACATTCAAGCTAGACAGCTAACGCTGAAAAAAATATTTTGGTAGATCAATGGATTTTGCTTGACATTGAATATAGACACGAGCAGTGCCTATATAATCACTTGCCATCTTAACAGTTGACTGGACTTTTTTTTGATGTACTTTTGTACGTGTCTTCTTGCAACTTTGGAATTCAACAAAAGTCTGCTTAGTTTATTTTAAGAAGGCATATGTAATGTTTCTGTTGGGTGTTATGTGCATCTGGATGAGTGGCCGCCATTGAGATTCTTAATTGCACATTGGCTCATATTCCAGTCATGTGTGTTTTTGTGCTTCCATGCTCTTTTGTGTGTGTGTGTGTGTGTGCGTGTGCGTGTGTTATTGTGTTGAACCATTTTTGATCTGTTATTTCTGCTGGATGCCGTTTTTGTTCCGTTTGATTTCATTGTTTTACTGTAACAATATGTACTGTTTCAATTGTAAGATCTAGCTCCAAGAAAGATGCGCGTATCATATGTAAGTATGTAAGTGTTTAGTCATTAAGTGTTAGATGCAAGTTCTCATTTCACCACCTCTCCAAATAACATGTCATGTATAGTACGTTTGCGATTAGGTTGGACCCCATAAACCTTTAATATCTTTTAAATGCAATTTTATTGAAATTTGGCATAGTTCGCTGTGTTACTTTTACCAACACAGTGTTTAACTTTTTACTGACCCATTAATTACAAGTTAATTACAATATGGGAGTTGGTAAGGTTGATTTATGAAAATATACCAATTTTTATTCCAATCGGCATTGTACTTTTTAAGATATTTAAGGTTTTTGGGGACCCAACCTGATCGCTAACGGACTATACTTTAACACAGACTACATACTACTCGTTCATGTATTTTATAATGCCTCGTTAGTTAGGTTTAGTTATAAGAGGTCACTTACCAGCACCAGCAAGTACAGCAAACGTTTCTAAACCAGTCTCTTGTATCATTGGTTCATTAGTGAATGTGCGCATACTTTCTATAACCTTGGCAGGTATCATCTCAACAAAACATTGGTGACGGATAAGATCTGGAAATATCAATTATTATGTTATGATCTCTTTTCTAATTTTAACCGCATGTTTCTTACTTTATCACAAAAAGAGATACAATAAATTAAGATATGTTTGCTCAAGCCTAGGTCCCACTAAACATGTTTATTTACATGTATATTAAAACTCCCGATTTAAATTAATGAGCTATCAGGACATCTGGAACAAGTTCCTCGTGGTATAGGGGAAGCTTTGGGGATGCCATGAGACAGTTTGTGATATTGGAAGGAATTATGATAAATCGGATGGTATCAAAACAAATCGGGAGAACCTCGCCTATGTTGAATTCCTCAGTGGGACATAGGCTTTAGGTATTGCTTTAAAAATGGACCGTATCTGAATATTGTAATTGATATCTTGTCAATTATATATGTATGCCATGCATGTTTTCTTGATAAAATGTATTAATAGGTGGATGCATTAATGTGCGGATGCTGACTTACCTACATCAGCAAGACAGGCGATAGAACTTAACACTTCAATCTGTACACCGACATTATCTTTGTAATCTTGCTGTAGTTTTGTCAGAAATGGAAACATGTCGTCTCGTACAATCGCTTCTTTGTGACTGTGTCTGGTGTGCAATAAACGGCAATATTTGAAAAGGTTAAAAGATAACATTTAGTCCGACAGGGAGGGCAGCCATCAACTTAACCAGTCGAGCACAGAAAACCTTAAAAACATACAAGGCACAATGCCCAACTAAACCAACCGAGCACAGACAACATAAAACACATACAAGGCACAATGCCCAACTAAACCAACCGAGCACAGACAACATAAAACACATACAAGGCACAATGCCCAACTGAACCAACCGAGCACAGACAACATAAAACACATACAAGGCACAATGCCCAACTAAACCAACCGAACACAGACAACATAAAACACATACAAGGCACAATGTCCAACTAAACTAAGTTCGTCGCATGCAACAGTAAATGTGGGATAACCATTAAGATAAAACAATAACGGGAATACTTCAAATGTAAAAGCGCTACTTCAAGATCTAGACAGCTATGCGGCAATTGCAGTTTACCTTATGTGGAAATAAACTTACGACATGTGGAACAACATTATATTATCTTACCGATTTGAAGTTCTAACACAATCAGTGGTTTTACATATTCATGTGTAAACACATAGAGGAAACAAAGGTGTGTTTGAACTAACAATAAAACAAAGAGACATATTAGTTATTTCTTAAATAAGTAGATGTTGTACGTTGTAATAACGATCTATGGCGTGAAACTTTCAAGTACATTTATGCATAATAATCATGCATAGTAATGCATGTATATGTATACTTAAGGTCTGTGATTTGTTTTGTATGTTCCTTGTTGTACGGTTCCTGTTCTGCAATTTCTGTCACCGATTTATATTGTCTTTATGCATAATTCGCTGGTTTAGAATTAGACTCGTGCATATTTGAAATCGGCTTCTCAAAACGCTTCTTATGAGCTTATTTTCACGAAAATGTTGACCAAACTGAAGTTTAAAAAGCTTGTTTTTTTCATAAATAAAGAGTAGTTTTAAGACAGTTTTTTTCTTGTTTTCTCTAAATGTTGAGTTTGTTCTTACGACCATCTAATTCTAAGCCAGCGAGTTATACTTGTACACACGCATAATATATTGTTAACATAATGTCGAACCGTCACGCTAGAATGATCTTTTTGCTTACAGAAATATACACAATCCACGGAGAGCTCTACATCCGGTCTCCACAGCAACAGGAGAACCATAATGACGCTTTAATCCATCAGTGATAGCAACATGCACGTTCTTGTACATCAGCGATGTGCACAGACGTTCTAAAATGGCATAACATTGTATTAATCGATTAGTCATTCATGTATTGTTGTATTAATCGATTATTGTTAATAAATCGACTTCAAGTTATTTGTTCTCTGCACAAATACATATATAATATGGAGATGAATGGTAATTTAATAAGTTGAATTGATTGATTGTTTCATGATCCATCCCTCACTTTATAAACGTTTTATCTTCAGTATAGAATATTTTAAAATATCGGATATCCATTGAACTGTATGTATTGATATGCATTTATCTGTTGATACTTATATTTGTCCAGGGGTCATATTGGTCATTTTCAAACTATGTAATTTGTTGAACCAATACTAAATAAAATCGTCTTCTTCTGAATATATAAAACTGGTATTTTTAAATGTGGCGCTATTGTGATTTATACTACATTTTAATCATTTTAGGTATATTGCAAAACAATGCCTACAATTTATATCAACCACCATCGGACACCGAAACCTCATTCCTGGTGGCATCTATCGCCACGCAGATATGAGAGAAGCTAAATCATTTCTTGGCGCCAATCAACGGAAGCACTGATTCTCATATATTCTAGATTGAAATTACATTGTAAAACGAAACTACTTTCTTGCCCATGATCAATAAAACATGTACTGTGTTATTGCACTTTCAATTGAACTTATTTTAGCTACGCTTTATTTAAAAATCATTACCATTATCAGCCGCAATCCAGAATATAGTTTCACAAACAGCAACAAACAAGCTATAATCCTTCCAGTGGGTTAACATCGCACCAACACATAACGCATGGACGGCATCTCTAAAAACAGAATTCCTACATGATCATTGCACTTCAGTACAAACGTAAGTATATGTGTATAATATTTTAATGATTCAGAACATTTTAAGAGCATTGGCTACTAGTATATTGTCTCACATGTACTAATGTCATGTACTAGGGATGCTTTTCCTGTATGAAGTTGTAAGAAAGTTGCTTGTGGATTAACACTTTACAGATGTTGGTTTTCATTCAAGGAAGAACAAGTTATATCAACTGATCACTGTATACATGTATGGAACATTGTTGCAAGACGGTCCTAAACATGTTACATATAAACAAACGAAACAAACAATACGACGGATTATAGTGAAGTGAAATGGTATACGATCAATGAAGAAAGGACATGTGCCACAGGGGTATAAATGAAGAGAATATTAAATAGATTTACTGTCGTTCATCCAAGTTGTCACCTATCCACTTATGAGCCTCTGGTCTGTGCTCCAGTAACACGGTTAATGTTCGACATCCGGCAATCTTGAAATGAACAAACAACAATGAGTTACATATGTTATGTTACAATTTAACCAGTTTAGACATACCCCAGTAACCACCTTGTCATATACATTTGGGCTGCATCATGCGAAAAGAGGTCTTAATGACATTTTTATCGATATTTAGATTTTAATATAGGACTACGGATGGTATTGTTTCAATATTATATATGGCTTTATGCGCTACCTTCGCTTTTGTAGCTTTTGTCACTTTGATTGGCTGTACATTACAGTATTTAATTGATACACATACATGACTAAGATACCGAACTAAACAATACCTGCACCGCTACATGTTGAATTTGTGTAAGCATGGCTGTATGTACTGACTTCACGATCAATCTAGCAACCTCGTCGGCCTTTGTCGAATCTTCCAGTAGCCTAGGAACTTAAAAATACAAACTGAGTGTTTCATAGCTTTGTATAACCTCAAAAAATATAGTTTCAAAAAATTAAATATTTATGATCTTAAAGTCAGATCAAAAAGATTATATTAAGTCCGACAGGGAAGACAGCACTCAACTTAACCAGCCGAGCACAGAAAACATTAAACATGGACAAATATTGTAGCGCACAGACAATCCAAAACCGCACAGAAATGACGGCAGCGCCTAAGGCTCATGCCCAATTGAACAAACCGAGCACAGAAAACACATACAAGGCACAAAGCCCAACTAAACAAGTAAAAGATCTGCCGTCGAAAAGTAGAATGAAAGTTTGTCGAAAGTAACTTACTCAAGATCTCCATCATACGTAACCCCGCCCTCTGTACTTTCTCTGACAACTTCAGTGTGTCCATCACAGCAAATAGTCCGTTCTGTACAAAGCTGTTAGATACCATGATTTTCTGGACGGCTTCTGTAAAAATAAGGACATACACAGGTATAGTGGACTGACACGTAGAGTATTCTTAGACAAAGGGTGAATTTATCATTTGAACCAAATTTCTAGTTCACATTCAGCCTCGTGCAATACTTCAACTGCTAATTCCAATATATATATATGAAGCAAATCATCTTGTTTACAGTAACACTACTGTAAAAATTGCACTTTCAGATGCTCTTTTTGTAATACAATAATGAATGATTGATAAATGCCGTGTTAGTTTTAAACACGGCTCTATACGAAAATAACGATACGTAACGGAATTAAGCAGATTATTTACTTGTTCAGTTGGGTATTGTGCCATGTATGTTTTTTATGTTTTCTGTGCATGGCTGGTTCAGTTGGGCATTGTGCCTTGTATGTGTTTTTATGTTTTCTGTGCTCGGCTGGTTAAGTTGAATGCTGCCTTCACTGTCTGACTTAATATTATCGTTATGCTGTTGTTTTTATAAAACTATCAGTATATATGTTGCATTGATTGACACCACACCAACATTAAACACGCCCACTTTCCAATCTCTCAAATTATCTCAATCATCTCAGACACGTTTGATATTGATTTTCATTTCTTGTTCGTTTTGTGCGTATGTCATTGTGGCGTGCGATGGTGATCTTGGATTGTCCTAATTGTTCTCCTTTATGTACAGTACGTGCTCGACTGTTTCTGTTGAGTGCTGTAATTACCTGTCTGATTTTTTGATATCATTTTAGAAGACACACGAGCCTGTAATAAACTCCATACACTAAGATCGTGTTTTTGATACTAATTTCTAGTCTGTGGGAGTATTCAAAATGGATCTTACTTGACTTAAGGACGAAGAAAACCAATCAGATCACACCATATTAAACTCTTGGTCAGTGATAGGCGGCGATATGATTGGCTATCTTTATACTCCAATTAAATTAAATCAATATTGAATTACCCCTGGTCTCGGAAGAAGATAAGCTATAGTGATTAAGCTTGATATTGGTATAATCAATAGTCGGCGTCCAATACAAACAACACAACAAATGGGTGAACATACCTTCGGCACTCAACACGGACAGTAAATGGGTAACTTCAGACATAAGTTTGGGATAGCCCGGGAACTTGGTACACAGCTCCATCAGTATGAAATGCACATCTTTTTCAACCAGCGTCATTTTCTTGTCATCTGTGTAAATATTGTTATAACTTTCATTATACGATAACACTTGCACTTATAAAATTTTATATAAATTATTTGCTTATTGACACGTTCAGAAAACGATAGGGGGCGTATTTCGTTATCAGAATTAAGTTAATTTGACTGCATTAACAGAATTTAAGAAGTATAGCAATGCACGTGTACAAGTCATAGTGGTCCCACGGTAGTTATGAATTAAATGTACAGACATGTCAGAACTTGCTTATACCAAAATCGTTAAAAGGGTTCCGGTACAATAACTCCAGGGCTTGGCGCTCAGTTAGTAGGCTGGTTAGCCCAGCGTTACAATAACAGGACAGTCTCCACATGAATGAGAGGTGTACTTAACATCCCGAAAAAATAATAAAACTTTGATGGTGATGTTGAGAGGATTCTGGTTGCTATGACGTCACTTACGTGCACGTGGTTTATTACCTTCCTGACAATATAAACAATGAAGTGTTTGTAAGAGTGTGATAGATTGCGGATCTTGATGTAACAATTCTATCACTTGTTCTCCAATCTGTTTGTCGATATAATCTCGTAGTTCTTGATTGTCGTCTGCAACAAATCATTAATAAAAAATTCTAAATACAAATATATCTGTAGATTCTAATGATTGGAGGAAAATGGTGGTTAGAGAGTTGAAATGTATGGGACTTACTTGAAAGGAAGCAGAAAGAAGGCCAGGGACAGAACAGATCGAAGTACACGAAGAGGGGAAGGTAAGTACGTATAAGGATTGTTAACATTTTCTTTCTTTCATAAGAACAAATAGTAACTGAAACAAATATAAAAAACAACTTGCAAAGTGGTTGTAGAAAATAGTTATTAATGTTTTGAAAATTGTGTCCCAGTTGTCTGGAAAATGATTATTTTGTCTTGCATTATACATACTATTTATGATACATGTAGTATTTCTTTTAAGTGCAAAATCACACAAATTTCGAATGTTTACTCCTCTCAAGAAGATGATCAACGTTTAGCTATAATTACATTTACAGTAGACAATAATAACAAATCATACAGGGATGACAGCATCCAACAGAAACAAGAGAGCATGAAAAGCACAAAAAGGAACACACCAAAAAGAAAAATCTATACGACAAGAACAAAGCGTCAGACAGAATAATTATTATATACAATATAGACTATTTATCACATAACATGCGGTCCAGGAGTGCCGTGAAGCCGTTACGTTAATATCGTTCGGCACTCCCAGACCGTGCAATAAATATTTAAATTAGCTTGACGTGACGTTAGCCAATCCATGCATTGATCCGTCACTGACGTCATGATAATATCAACGTCGTCATGACGTCGCGCTCATTGTACTGCTAAAGTTTGGCTGAAACATATGCAGCGCACACCCTTCTGAACAATATTAAGCGTTTTCTAAGGTCATGTGATAAATAAAAGCTTGCATTCGTGCTCATTACATACGAGTTTGATTAAACTCGTCGACAAAAACAATATGACACTCGGCAAAGCCTCGTGTCATATCATTTTGTCCACTCGTTTAATAAAACTCGTATGTAATGAGCACTCGTGCAAGATCCTCTATATGTAACATGGTTATCAACAGTGTTTTATTTAATATTACATAAGGTCATACATAGTTATATAAACACAATGTACTAGTTTTAGATCTTGGGATGGACTCATTGACTGTACAAATTTTGCACTTTACGAGTGCACGTTATCATATTTATTTAAACTTACCTAATAACACAATGATAAAGTATACTAGTTTGTGATGAGATCATTTGGTTTGAAAATAATTATGATATACGATAGACCAGATTATAGCAAATCAAAACTGAAATCACTTCCTTCACTACAAAAGCTTTATCAATTTGAGAATTTTGCAGTATGAAAATGTTCGTGAAATCCACGGACATGGTACTAAATAATACTTCCACAATCTCCCAGGTGCGTAGTTCACAGACATGGTACTAAGATATACTTTCACAATCTCCAAGGTAACGTAGTTCACAGACATGGTACTAAATAATACTTTCACAATCTCCAAGGTAACGTAGTTCACAAACATGGTACTAAATAATACTTTCACAATCTCCAAGGTAACGTAGTTCAAAGACATGGTAATCACGGACCAGGTACTAAGTAATACTTTCACAATCTCCCAGGCAACGTAGTTCACAGACATGGTAAATACGGACATGGTACTAAGAAATCCTTTCACAATCTCCAAGGTAACGTAGTTCACAGACATGGTAATCATGGAGATGGAACTAAGTAATACTTTCACAATCACCCAGGTAACGTAGTTCACGGTCATGGTAATCAAGGACATGGTACTAAGAAATACTTTCACAATCTCCAAGGTAACGTAGTTCACAGACATGGTAATCATGGAGATGGAACTAAGTAATACTTTCACACTCTTTCAGGTAATGTAGTTCACAGAGATGGTTATCACGGACCTGGTACTCAGTTATACGCTCACAAGGTAACGTAGTTCGCGGACATAGTAATCACGGACATAGTACCAAGTAATACTTTCACAATCTCCCAAGTAGGCATACGCAGTTCATGGACACGGCAATTTCTGGAATATTTGAGGTGTGTAAAATCATCTAAAATTTGTATTGAAGACTTACCATTGTCTGTAAGCAGATAACAAACAGCTTCGGCGCATGCGCATCGCAATATATGATCTTCAGGAAAAGTTTGAAATGCAACACAAAGCACACGTGATACTTCTTCCTCCTGACTGTCGATCAATAACTGATCCCGAAATATTACTGTTCAAGAATTAGCAAAATAAATATAAACCATTAATGTAATGTATCCATCCGTAATTTTCACAGTAGATTTCAAATATAAAGACAAAACAACGGAAACAGTGTAACCTTCATAAATGCATCAAATTCTTAGTATGGTTACTCGTATTAACTTGTAGTCATGATATGAATACAGAAATGTTTAATATTTAAGACGCTCTTTATTTATCATCACTATTTTATCAATCCTTGATTATATTCATAGACACGATGAATGATCGTCGTATACATTACAAGGTAACAAAATGCTATACATGTCTCATAATTTGGTCACCGTCTCTTTATATACACATACAATTATAATGCTCCAATAAAGACAATCATGATTTAAATAGGAAGAATTTACATTTCTTTCAGTCAAACTAATATTGAAACCAACGACATAAGCCCAAAAATAAGACGAGGTGTTTTAGGGGATCCGAAATGAGGTATTTGTAGGGGATGTTGCGATAGCCAAGTGGTCTTACGCATTTGTACGTCGAATTGCTAGCCGATGGTGCCGAACAATGTGGGTTAAATCCCATTGTATGTGCAAACTATTTATTTCACAAGGTCGCTATTTGTGCCGTGTGGTGCCCCTTAAACGCAGCTACTGCTGTTAACCGTTTATAAATGCATTACTGGTGTGGTATGATGTAATCTTGTTGATACACGTTATTTGCGAAACCTCTTGTAAGTTTGCGATAGCCAAGTGGTCTATTTAGCCAATTGCGCTGTTCAGTATGTGCTACTAAATTACCTCCCCTTCGTCGAAAGTGTGAAATTTCAGTTTCCAGATTAACATTACCTTTAGATAAAAGATGAACCAATATACCAATGCCGCTTGTTTGAATAAGTGTGTCAGAACGAAATGACGTCAGTTGTTCCACAAGAAAACTAGAGAAAAATAGAGAAAAAAGTACGTATATTGGCTCATAGGTTTTGGTGGAACTAAAGTTTTGTGTGGGTCGAACATTTGCCTATTTCTGTTTTTTCCAGACACCAAAACCTAATATTTTCTTTCGTTTAGTTTCAAGATGCCACATACTAAACCAAACTAAAAGCCACATAGGGTTAGTTTGGACATACGTAGTTGAATAATGACGTCACAAACCCAGATATTTGTTAAACTGATCAATATGTTACCTATGGTTTATTAACGCAGGAACGGCAGATAACATAAAATTACAACCGTGTCCCGTTAACCTCTCGTAACTAAGTAGGGGAAACCCATACATTTATCAATAAGTAAATTTGAGTTTAAAAAATGAATCAATAGTTCAAAGTTAAATTTCCAAAGGACAGACTCCAGTGCATGTACTAAGCACATGTACCTTACACGGTGGAAATATGTTTCCTGAAACTAAGTGAAGCTACACAAACTATTAATATATACGTATTTAAAATTTATGATGATATTGTGAAGATATTGTGTTTGTAAGAATGTTCCTGTACGTATGTATGGTTAAATATAATATTTGTTTAACTTACCCTTGTATATTACACGTGACTAGATTGTCTATCAAGATCTCACATTTCTCACATAGTAGATACAGAATATGCAGTCCAACCTACAACATTCAATATACCGATAATCATCACAACCTATGTTCATAAAACAATGCTGTTCTGTGCAGTGACGTCCTCATATGTCAGTGGTTACTCAAGTTCCTCAAGCTGAACACTACGTTTGGGAACGTGAATGATGCAGATGTGGCCAGTACATTTAGCATGTTTGGACCTAAATCACATCACAGCCAAACAAAGTATACGTACAATTTGTTTACAAATACATTATAATCTATTTGAAATAGAAGGTTTACGACTCTTATACATGCAATTCTCCACTACATCAGATAACTGACCGAGATGTTTTATTCTTCAGTAAAATGTAATGTTCCAGGTGATACGTACTTTCAGGAAATATTAACACTTCAAGGCTTCAATATTCAATATTCTCACTTCACGGTGACAGCAAGAGCCCAAATAACGAAAAACACACGCCAATTCGACATCGCGTTCATTCAAGTCACCTATATAACCCACCATCAGTGTTACTGCGACGGCAACCGCTACATTTACGAAACTTTGGCTGGGCTGGGTTCGAAGAGCTTCTACCCGAATGTGTTACGGATACATACAATTATGCATTGATCTGACATTTTTCAAACACACCAAGACATAAATCTAGCTTCACGTCATTTACGAGGGGTGTCCTAGAAGGTCTTGTAAATGTTTAATTTGTATTTCATGTATATCTGCATTTTTGGTTTTCCGTTTTTTTTAAATGCATTTTATGCAGAATTCTGGGACAACCCACTTATATTGTGTGAACAATGGTTAAGTTCTGTTAAAATTATGAAGTCAGTGTACGTAATTCTTGATCACCCCTCGTACATGTTATGGTACTCACCTGCTGAACGGCAGCCGCTACCGGAACATGTTTCAACGCCGATATCACTTGCTGGTGTAGTTGGGTTTCTTCTGTGTACTTCAGTAGTTGATCTGTAATGAAATGAAATATGTTGACATGTATAGATACAAGTGTATATATAATTGTTGATCTAGGTGCCCGGAATCAACACACAACTATGAACATGGGTTATTACATATGCGTCTTATGTTTTTGTATTACTGTACATCTTTATTACATAGAAATACTGTGGTGCACAGACAATCCAAAGCCACACAGAAACGACGACAGCACCTAGCCATCCACGCAAGAGTCAGCCATAGAACGAACCATCCACATCCCCAAAAATGGATACTTCAAGCAAGCCTATATATACTTAATTGATGAAACCTCTTTTATACGATAAATATGTAAAATATTAAGTATGAGTCAATCAAGTGAATATATTGAAACATGCGTTTCTTAGCCATTTTATCAACCACTCTTCTTCGTGTAGTCTGTCTATAAAGACCATATGCTTAAAATTAAAAGAGACAACAATTCAGTCTACTTTTTTTCATGAAATTATTTCCCTTTACACGCTCAAACATAGGATAATCAAGCCCAAAATAAAAATTTAGCTAAAATTGAAAATAAAGTTATGATAATTTATTGTCAAAATAGTATCTAGTTGAGGAGCCAGACTACCCTTCGTGGTAAAACTGTAAACATTACTCATTTGTTTTAATGATGGATATAAACAATGGTTGCAATACTTTTGCACATATAATCGAACGCAAATCGTCTCACCATCAGCATCTGACAGACATCTTTCTATGAGCTTAAGATTATCAACTAGTTCAGTTTCAACGAAGCTACGTTGTAACACTTTCTGCGCAGCATCTACAGATTTGATGACGTCATTTCCGCTCTCGATGCTAGGAACTTCATCGTCCTCAACGAGCGCTCTTTCTACAATAGATACTGTTACCGTTGGTATTGGAGACGATCGTCCACTATCATGATCCATGTCGTCTGTCATCTGTAATCTGAAGAGTGGTAATGTGGCTCAATATCAATAAAGAACACACCATACAACCCGCTGTGTGTAAGGCAGTTATGTATGTTGAAGGCAGAGACACACGCGTTTTACGCCACTAGAGTGGGGTAAGTATTTGTTAATTTATATGTGTTTTGCGTTGCTTTTGAAAGTGATCACTTACATATATCGTTGACGCGATGAATGAACAATAATTATATACAATTTATGTGCCCACAAATGCCATATTATTCGAGTAAACATGGTTTATGTATGCGATGTTTGCCGAAAGTTCGAAACTTTCGCCTTTGACATTGAATTCTCAACTTAATTCGTGGTTTGGAACAATTCTAAAACATTGAATACAAACTTCAATCCTTCCTCAATATATCTGTCGTTTCCGTTTTGGAAAATGTGCATTTTCTGTGAAGATACAGAGGTTTAAATTGAACGAGGTACGAAAAATATGCTAACGAAATAGGCAGTTCTGTTTTTCGAATGATAACGACAAAGGCAGAGCGTTAAATATTAATGCTAACGCAGAGGCAGAGATAAGAGACTTATCCTAACGACAAAGGCAGAAATTCTAATGACTTGACGGGGCCATAAAACCCCTTTGTACGATTTGTATGTTATAAATATGACCCTGATTCATGTTAGGCTGTATTCCAAAGTCCATTTCACCAAGAATCACGAGTGTTTAGTGGTTATTTTCATCAAGTTGATAAACGGCATATATAACAAACCTGGTGATCGCTGACGCTGGCAATTGTCGGTTGTGAGTGGCCTTTTGTGCCTGTTAATGATGAGTGCATGGCTTTTGGGGACGTAAGCTCTTCAGGCACTGTCTTAGAGTTCAGAAACGAATGGTTCTCGTAGTATTCCATCGATAATATAAGTTAAATGTTAACAAAATGACGGTGAAATTTGCAGTTTTTGAGAGGCGCAATAAGTCATACAAGTTGAATTTTATAGTCTCCTTATCATTGAAGTCATACAATGACCGGAAATCAAAGGTTGTTGCTCTGTCGAGGAGGTTGTACTTTACATCTTATTCGTGCTGGAGCTTTAATTCTCTAATTAAGTACATGTTCATGCACGTCTGCATATTTAATAAATGTAGTTCTATGACAGTTAGGTATAAATACAGCACTTGTTTGTCAGCAGTTTACAGGAACTCTAAGTCATCGACACTGGAATTTTTACGTGACACTCTATTAAACTGCTTTATGTAATATAGATACTTTTTATTTGTTCCAGAATCGACCAACTATAGTTATATACACACGTTTCTACAATCGACTATACTTTAGTTGATGAAACTACTTTTCTTTCTACAACGCCGCTAGGCAGCGCCACCTTTGCAATAGTAAACTGGTCGGTATTGCATAACTCACCACCGACACAGATGTAAACCGTAATGCAAAAAGGTTCCATCAATGGGGAAAAATAGTCAATTATCCCCCCCTTACTACTCTCTAAAACTCCACCGGTCCTATCATGCGGATTATCCTGTTTTTATCCCTGTTTTGTTTATTGCACATGGTAGTAATTAGGCTGAAATATTTGCAAATTAATTATCAGATCAAAAAATAAATTTGGCTACATGTTGTTTACACACCATGGTATATAGATTTTTATGGCCCTAACATATTGTGTAATACAGAAGTGAGAAATTTCATATCTAAAATCAATGATATTTCAGTTAAAAACAAGGATAAAGTCCGAGGATCTCAACTAGTTAGGACCTGTATGCTAATTGGTCTACCTCGGTCTTTATCTTACAAGGGAGATAATTTATATGTCACTTATGTCTCTCATTGCAGCATATATATACTACACGGCTACTTCATATTTCTAAATCTATAGGACAGTTGGATATCCCAATAAATATTTTAAACCTATTTCCAATATTTCTTTGTATTTACAAAGCAATTACCACTTTTGATAACTGCCTTCCGTACGTTTTTCGTCGGCATAAGCTGTTACGTAATCATATACTGTAGTACTGACCAAGTATTTCTAATTATATTGAGGTCATTTTACTTAGAAGATTAATACCAAGATCATATGTTCGACTGCACATGTATAGCAATGTATCGGGGCATTACGATGTTTTACGACATTATGTCTTATGTTCTTTGTGTGAGTTATTCACGAAATATAGTCAAATAAAATTTGTAACACAGAAATAACATATTACATTTTTGTACAAACAAAACACTGCATTCAGTTCCCTGTCAAGTAATTTGAATTGCTGCATTTCGAACTTACGTATTCTATAGAATGCTAAAAAGTATTAGTTTCTTAACTTCATGATAACAAATGGAGCGCTTAATGCCCCCCCCCCAAAAAAAACCAGTTCGTCATTTACAGACATAAAGGGCCACTCTCAACCGATAATTGCCAGCGTCAGCGATCACCAGGTATGTAATATATTCCGTTTATCAACTTGAGGAAAATAACCACTAAACACTCGTGATTCTTGGTGAAATGGACTTTGGAATACAGTCTAACATGAATCTGGGTTATATTTATAACATACAAATCGTACTAAGGGGTTTTATGGCCCCGTCAAGTCATTAGAATGTCTGCCGTTGTTGTTAGCATATGTCTCTTATCTCTGCCTCTGTGTTAGCATTAATATTTAACGCTCTGCCTTTGTCGATATCATTCGAAAAACAGAACTGCCTATTTCGTTAGCATTTTTTTCGTACCTCGTTCAATTTAAACCTCTGTATCTTCACAGAAAATGCACATTTTCCAAAACGGAAACGACAGATATATTGAGGAAGGATTGAAGTTTGTATTCAATGTTTTAGAATTGTTCCAAACCACGAATTAAGTTGAGAATTCAATGTCAAAGGCGAAAGTTTCGAACTTTTGACAAACATTGCATACCTAAACCCTGTTTACTCTAATAAAATGGCATTTGTGGGCACATAAATTGTATATAATTATTGTTCATTCATCGCGTCAACGATATATGTAAGTGATCACTTTCAAAAGCAACGCAAAACACATATAAAATAACAAATACTTACCCCACTCTAGTGGCGTAAAACGCGTGTGTCTCTGCCTTCAACATACATAACTGCCTTACACACAGCGGGTTGTACGGTGTGAAGAACCTGAAACATTTTCCCGCGTAATTTTGAACACACCTCGATTATATTTACTTTATTAATAGATTTTATCTTACGTATGTGTTGCGCATCAATCCAAAGGAAAAATAAATGAAAAGCGATATGATAGGAGTGATCATGATTTTATCATAGCCTCGTTATCATAGTACACGGCTACTTGTAGATAGTCATAATCACAAGGGTATTGTTTGTGTACGTATAATTTCTAACCAATTATTTTCTATGATATAAACCATGTGATATAAACTATTCATATGTATACCTGTTAGTTCTAATGCTAGGGTCACAAAGCTTTTTCGATATCCGTACGAATTTATCAACTCTTACGAGTTCACATTTTTTAAATCCTTAAGATTTTTGTATGTTTGTAGCGTCTGATCACAGCTCATATCGTACTGACCATTAACGATATATAGAGATGCACTCGTGCGATATCCGTTCGATGCTCGTACGAGTAAAGAAAATCCGTGCGATACTTCCAAAATCAACTCGTACGGAGCTCGTAATGAGCTCATAGGGCAAATGTGACCTTAGCATTACTGATGGATTTCAACGTTTCAGCTGCCAAAAACGGCGAAATTCTAAGTGGTGTATGGGGCTTGTCGTATTACTTTCTGAATGTAACTTATTTCAATATCTTGGCCAGGAATACATTATAGTTACAAGACAACGCGTTCAGTGTGTTTGGTAAACGCAATTATAATCTTAAGGCTGAACGGACAATACGAAATAGCAATTGACCCAGGCGCGTAGCTACCTGTACGCAGGATACGCAGCTGCGTACACATGCTTCTCAAAAAGTGAAAACATTAAATGATCGAAAAATGCAATAAAAACTGATGCCTAAACCCCAGAGGGGGTTATCCTTTAGTATTTTCCCCATTTCTTATAAACACTTTTAAAAAAGCTCTATACACAAAAAACTGGTTTTATGAATAAAAATAATGTTAAAGATGATGCAAAAAACACGCCATAACGCACCAGAGACGTTCTAGCGAACAATTTTTTTTCCGGGGGAGCATGCCCCCATACCCCTAGCCTTCTTGCGTACACATTCAAATACCTCTAGCTACGCCCCTGTGACCAATAAAGTAGGTATCTAGGTTAGGTATGTTTACATACATTATAGATTGACTATAATCTACATATAGCCAATTTGTGTTAACTCTTAGAAGTTCATATTTACATGTTTAATGTTAATATAGTAAAATGATTTAGTAGGTGATTTTAGTATTGAATGCTCATGGAAACCCCAAACGGTTATGAACAATAATGAACTTCGTACTTGAGCTTGTTATGACAGAATTAACTTTTTACTTAAGATGTTTATAACTTTAAAGCACTGTTTTCTGTAAAATCTGACTTATTGTGTATCTACTGATCCGTTACATTGGCATCCAGCTGTGATGAAACAATATATTCAAGTGTATATAAAACTCATTTAACCACAAAATATAAGATAGCAGTCTGAGCTGAGCAATAACTTAAGTTTTTTTCGTGGAATTGGGGCCTGGGCTGGTATTCACAAAGCATCTTAGTAGAAAACTTAGATTTTTCTTAAAAACACCAACATTTCTAAAGTATGTCAGCCAAACATGACGATCACGATTATTGATTTTTTGCATAGGGTTAAAGCATTATGTAAAGAGCTACTATAATCACTAAGAAAACATGGGTTAATCTTCAATTTGTGCACGATATATGCAATACTAATTTTTAACTTAAGTCAAAATATTTAAGTTTTCAACTAAGATGCTTTGTGAATACCAGCCCTGGTCAAAATGACGAATAAAGAAAACATACACAAAATTATAAAAGTAAAATGTTTACCTTCATTGTATTATTGTATGTTCCTTTAAAGTCCACTTCCTTGTATTAAGCATATAACCGACAGTAAGGTGTAAATACACACTCACACCATGTACACTGCATTAAACTTCCCCGGGTAGATACGAAATAACTTAAGTCATGTGAAAACTTTTACACGACTTTACAGGGTAGTAAAATTTCAAACCTCTTTAATTTTATCCGATATTTTATAGGCACATCTGTATAAGTACTGCGATAAAATCCATACATACAATTAATGATAGTGCAATATATCAGTATACATTATACGTATGTACTTAAATGATGATGTAATTGCTTTAAATCTACAATTTCACTATTTAGTCACGTGTTGTTAAGAGATAACAACATTAAATCTATACGTGTTTAAGCTGTATGTTTAATATTAAGCAAACACGTTTTAGAAACATTGACATATTTTGCGCATAGACAATCATTGGTCATGTGGAAGCGCGCACGGAAAGCAATGTGCCTTGTAAAAAATCACGTTAGTGAATTTGTTTGCACATGGCACACTGTATTAGTTCTAAGCTCTTTTCCCGAAAGAGTACCAGAAAAGAAAGAGCATAGTATTACTTGCAGTTCACCACACGGATCAAATAGGTCAATGTTTTTATAATACGATGTATGTATATATAGTGTGTACTAATAATGTATACTTGGAGTTTCAAACAAAGGCCAAATACTTGTATATGACGGCGCGCACAATTCAAAAAACAAATGTAGATAGGAAGTCGCGACATAGTAAGTTGTCGGAACATCAGTTTGATATACAGTGATTTGCAGAACTGACAAATAGATATTTTCTTATTGTTCTAAGCTATACATGTTAGTTATAATGTAGCATAACCTATCACTAAAATGATCGAATTTATACATTCACGATGGCCTTCTACAATCCATTAAATCACACGGCGAGTATACATATTCATCAGGGGAAACAACTCCGTGATAATATTTACAGTTTTTTTACGGCTTGTCTCCGGCGAATAAACATATCAGTTAGAAATGCGCAGCTGGAATTATTTATTTTGTTCATTGGATAGGAAGAGCGTCTAGCCTTGATTATTCATCGACTAATTACTCATATAGTATATACAGAAGACACAAACAAAACAAACAACATTATGGCATGAACTTTTTATAATCATTCGTGACGAGTGTGATGTTCCACTGTGCTGGTGAACAATTATTGTGACGCATGAAAGCGTGAATGAATTATCTCTGACTTTGCACCGTTTTTTTGAGACATTGTTCTCAATAAACGAGTAGAATATAATACTGAACGGAATTAATGCTGACTTTGATCGGGAGTTGTTTAGATTAATACATAGACTTGTAATGATTTTTGGGTTGTCAGCAGATATTTGTTGTTGGAACAAGCTATCTTTGAGGGATGGTACGCCTGAGACATTTGACACTTTGAAGGTTGGGTCGGCGGGCCCCGCCATTGTCTATGTACATTATTTTGTTAATTTTAAGACAGTACAAGGCAACGTAGGCTACCTAGTATATTAGCCTTATATTTGCCATTATGTACAGAGCGGGCTCAGATATCGTATTTACTTCCCGCATACAAAAACACATACTCTGTTTCGATATACGAGTATACAATCACAAAATTATATGTTAGAGTGGCGATACAACAGACAAGTAGGGATTTATACCCGCCAAACGACGGATTTCAACGATACTTTTCAACGATACACAGACATTTTAAATTTTGAAGAAGGAATTTATACTCGCCGAACGACTGATTTCAACATTAACATTAGATTGACCCAATGATTTCTTTCTTTAATTGCCTCAGCGTCTGTCTTCCTCATTACCCAGTTAATTACGGGTCTCCGAGGAGGACTACTGACTGATACACATGAAACTATTACATCAAGCTGAATACCGTATTAACATATACGTTCGATTTAATCTATTAAAGGGACCAGGGACTGGAGGTTATTTATTACAATCCACTCGGTAGGTCGAACTCGCTGAAGACGAATTTCCCGTCAACTCGAAGTTTTGCAAAAGTCCAACTACCTGTACGGGCTCCGGATGTGACCACAGCGGGCTCCGGACATTAAAACCAAATTTCCATTAATTATCCAAAACGTATTTCTATCGTCGTACTGGAAACAACCATAATTACATCGTATATAACGATACTCGGCAGTTTTGTAGGAATATTAACACACACAAATAGAAGTACATTGTATTATGTAATATTGTATGAAGGAATAATGACATGACTTTTGTACATGTAGTAAATTATATAACTGTATTTGAAACAAATAGTTACCAGAGCTGAATTAAAATGGTTGCTTTGCAATTCTAATGTTTCAGCGTTATGGCAAACTCAATACATAAACCAACAGTCTGGCTTGACAGGAATAAAATTGAATTGTGCAAAAATACGTTCAAACTGCACCGTGCATTAGTTTTTGTTTTTTTTGTATGAAAAGATGTATTTTAACTTTTCAAGAATTTGATTCATGTTTCGCCGATCGTCTTGTAAAGCATCCAAACAGCGGGATGTTCATTAGATGAAATCAGACGTTTTAGGGAAGGGGAACGCCAGAATGTAAAGCGTCTGAACACTGCACAGCATCTGGATGTTAAAATGTTCCACGTGCTTTGTCCAAAATATCTGACAGCTTTTCTAATCAAGTCTTGAAAACAGCGTGTAAGTTATGAAAACCGCAATTCCTTCTCTACAGCCTTTGGTTGCCTTGGGAAGTATGGGAGCATATAGAAGCAGTTATCAATAGCGCCAGTTGGTGATCTGTGAATGAACGCTCAAACACACGTGTTATTTATCGCACTAGTTTATGGGTGCTTAATTACTGTTGCTGATTAATTCATCACGAAATAGGTGCTGGATATATTACTCGGATTCCTACTTGGTTCTCTGCTAATAAAAAAGTCGAGAAGAAAAAAACCATAGATTTGATACATATACCGTGTAGTTAATTAGTTGTCCTACGATTCTAGTAAAATTGTTGTCGGTATAGATTTCACACCTCCATTGGAGAGTTCTGTGTGTTTTGGATAATGTTTTTAATGTCTTACAAGTGGAATTATTTTGACGTGGAAGTTCACAATTGGATAGATTATAACTAGATAATAATAAGTTTGCTGAAACGGATTGATGTTTGCTGCGGCAGTACTGCTTGACAATTGAAAATATAATTTCGATATTCGAAAATAATGTGATTAAAATACAAAGTGATATATGTATCGTTAATGCCATAAAATATGTGAATTGAAAAAAAACATCGTATTGCGATTTTCTGCTTCAATGTGAAGGGGGATTCGTTATGTTACATCCCACTTTGATTGGATTTTAGCATTATGTCAATACGGTCTTGAAAAGTATATTTTGTGTTACATCTCTTATATAGTGTTATGTGATTTAGCTATATTGGCTGCAGTATTTACAAAATGGATTCGACCAGTATTCCTATATTGTTGATTCTGACAGGTATTTCAGCCACTACGTCTAATGGTCAATACCTTAGCAACGATATCACTGGAGGAAAGGTAAAACTAACATCTTACAATTACTTATACTCTAAAACCTCTAATAAGACGACCCCAAAGTTAAAGTCGAAATTTTCAGGATCATATTCACTGATTTGCTCATTATTTGTAACATCCGTATTGCGACTCAATGCCGGGAGGGGGGGGGGGGGGGGTAAATAATGTACAGTCGGTTGAAATGACAAATGCCTGAAAACAGACTTTATAAAAACTTTCGGTTATCGCAATAAATCATAAACTTTGAATTGTATAGTCTTCATAAAAGTCATACAGTGATTAGAAATCACAGATGCTTTTGCTCACAATAAGTCATACAAGTTTATTTGTATAGTATCCCAATAAGTCATACAGTGATTTGGTTCATACGCCGTGCTTTAACTCGGTACTTTTTTATTATTTAAGTAAACGTCAATAATTAAGACTATTAAACAGACTTGGTTTCAAAGGTCCCAAGTTCCATTGGCGGTCATTGGTCACTAAGACAAACGGGTGCACTGCAATCAAACAACAAACAAAGTTCGAAGGTGGTTTACTGTGACATCATTGGTTTACGTATGGCGTCACGTAGATGCATATGGGCATAATAAATAAATTCTAATAATAACTATAATTATAATCCAGTCTCATATACATTGTCTATAATACAAACAACAATAACACGTACATGTTGTATAATATCACCGCTCGAGCGATACAAATAACACGGGCACCACGTATAAGATCACCAGTACATTGCATACATGTAAAGCCTAGGTCCCACTGAGAAATTCCACATCGGCGATGTTCTCCCGATTTCTTCTGATACCACCCGATTCATCACAATTCCCTCCGATATCAGAAAAGCTTCACCTAGACCTCGGGGAACCTGTTCCCGATGTCCTGATAGCTCATTAATTTCAATCGGGACTACATCGCCGAGGCAAAAAATGCTCAGTTGGACCTAGGCTTAATATATCCGAAGTTCAGGTATAGTAGTTAGCGTCCTACTTTCTCAGCATCTTATAAAGGTATTGGTTTAAATGTTTCTCATTTATTTATGAGCTATGTACCACTGAGTGTGTTGACGTATTTACACCATGGCTGTCTGCAAGATCATTCCTATTATAATTGAATACTCTCGATGTATAACTGGAATATAGTCAATGTTAGGAATAAAGTTTGAAACTAGACTGAACTTGGTATTGCAGTCGTTTTACTGTTGGAACTTGGTCATTCAGCTTGGGTATTCTGCTTTTTGATTGCTGAAACTAATTCATTCCATTTTTCGACAGCTTGGACTCAGGCGGATCTTTTACTTGTTTGGTTGAGCATTGTGCCTTGTATGTTCTTGTTTTATGTGCTCGGTTGGTTCAGTTGGGCATTGTGCCTTGTATGTTTTTGTTTTATGTGCTCGGTTGGTTCAGTGAGGCATTGTGCCTTGTATGTTTTTGTTTTATGTCCTCGGCTGGTTCAGTTGGGCATTGTGCCTTGTATGTTTTTAATGTTTTCTGTGCTCGACTGGTAAAAGTTGAGTGCTCCTTCCCTGTCTGACTTAATATAATCTTTTTTATAAAAGCCATTCCAGTCAAAAGTAAAATGTAATAAAGTTCACGTTAGGTGTCTTACTATGTTGGAATGAAGTCTATGCTAGGACAGAGGTTTGTAACTAATTTGGAATAACTGCCATCGTATGATTTAAATTTAACTAGACTGATTAAACAGTATGCTATGATAAAAGTATTTAACTCGACCAGAAACGTGAATGTGGTTATTGAGGTATGCGACTAGATTGGAATATAGTCCATGCTAGGATTTGAGTCTGTAACTGGATTAAAATAAAGTTCAAGCTAGGATTTAAGTTTGTAACTAGATTCGAATAAAAACAATGCTGTGATTTAAGTATGTAACTGGACTGGAATAAAGTTCATGCTAGTATTTAAGTCTGTACTAAATTGGTATAAGTCTATGTTATAAGTTAAGTTTGTAACTCGATCGGAATAAAGGCCATGCTAGGATTTAGTTTTTTCATGTTAGGATTTAAGTTTGTTACTCGACCGGAATAAAGGCCATGCTAGGATTTAGCTTTTTCCATGTTAGGATTTATGTTTGTAACTCGACCGGAATAAAGGCCATGCTAGGATTTAGCTTTTTCCATGTTAGGATTTATGTTTGTAACTCGACCGGAATAAAGGCCATGCTAGGATTTGGCTTTTTCCATGTAAGGATTTAAGTTTGTAACTCGACCGGAATAAAGGCCATGCTAGGATTTAGCTTTTTCCATGTTAGGATTTAAGTTTGTAACTCGACCGGAATAAAGGCCATGCTAGGATTTGGCTTTTTCCATGTTAGGATTTAAGTTTGTAACTCGACCGGAATAAAGGCCATGCTAGGATTTAGCTTTTTCCATGTTAGGATTTAAGTTTGTAACTCGACCGGAATAAAGGCTATGCTAGGATTTAGCTTTTTCCATGTTAGGATTTAAGTTTGTAACTAGACCGGAATAAAGACCATGCTAGGATTTAGCTTTTTCAATGTTAGGATTTATGTTTGTTATTCGACCGGAATAAAGGCCATGCTAGGATTTAGCTTTTTCAATGTTAGGATTTAAGTTTGTTACTCGACCGGAATAAAGGCCATGCTAGGATTTAAGTTTGTAACTTGACCGGAATAAAGGATGTGTAAGGATTTTTTAAATTGTTTTACTAGAATGAAATCTATGTAAATATTTTGTAACTAAACTGAAATAAAGGTCAGACTATGATTTGAGTATAAACATAAAGTTTATGTCACGATGTAAATCTTTTACTAGACTGGAAAAAGATATTAAGTCAGACAGGGGAAGGCATCACTCAACTTAACCCTCATAGCACAGAAAACATCAATAATATACAAGGCACAATGCCCAACTGAATCAACCGAGCACAGAAAACATAAAACACATACAAGGCACAATGCCCAACAAAACAAGTAAAAGTTCCGCCCAAGTCCAAGCTGTCGAAAAGTAAAATTAATTAGTTGCAGCAATCAATAAGTTGAATGTCCTAGCTGAAAGACCCAGTTCCAACAGTAAAACGGCTTCACTGCCTAGTTTTAACTGTCAGAAATCCTAAAAAATAGAAAATTTACCAAGCTGTCGAAAAGTAGAATGAATAAGTTTCAGCAATCAAAAAGGTGAATGCCCAAGCTGAATGTACCTAGTTTTAGCTCTCAGAAATCCTAAAAGGTAGAAAAATGACAGTATTAAAAAGCTGAAAGTCAAGGTTACAGCTCAATGACCTAGTTTTTAGCAATACAAAAGGCTGAACGCCCCAGCCGGATGACACAGTTTCAACAATTTTAATGCTGGGGTTAAGGTCATGGTAGGATTAGAAGTATGTTAATAGACTGGAATAAATGACGTACTAGGATGAATTTCTATTACTAGGCTGGTACATTCTGTCTATGTTACGATTTAGAGTTGTAAGTTGTAACTAGACTGGAATAAAGTATGTGTTCTTTAAACTAGACCGAAACGGAGGCTTAACAAGTCAGTTGTGACTAGGTTGGAACAAAGTCCGGGTTCTTTAAACTAGACCGGAACGGAGGCTTTACAAGTCAGTTGTGACTAGGTTGGAATAAAGTCCGGGTTCTTTAAACTAGACCGGAACGGAGGCTTTACAAGGCAGTTGTGACTAGGTTGGAATAAAGTCCGTGTTCTTTAAACTAGACCGGGACGGAGGCTTTACAAGTCAGTTGTGACTAGGTTGGAATAATGTCCGTGTTCTTTAAACTAGACCGGAACGGGGGCTGAACAAGTTAGTTGTAATAAGACTGGAATAAAGTCCGTGCTATTTAAACTAGACAGGGACCGAGGCTTAACAAGTCAGTTGTGACTAGGGTGGAATAAAGTCCGTGCTATTTAAACTAGACCGGGGCCGAGGCTTAACAAGTCAGTTGCAACTAGGTTGGAATAAAGTCCTTGTTCTTTAAACTCGACTGAAAAGGAGACTTTACAAGTCTATACCGTAAAACAACTATTATGTGTAAATTTTATCATTGTAATGTTATAAAACTGTGATGATTCCTATAAAACTCCGGATCATGTTAGGGGGTAATGTTAAATTCTACCAATATAATGACTAAGATTATATATAGTGTTTTACCATCTCTGTCTATAAATCAATTCTTTCTTTAAAATAACCATTCCATGATAAAATCATACATTTATAATTTTTTTTATATCATAGCGCCTTACTCCTTACTGTGGTTGAAACAATAAAATGATAAACATGTAAATTGAGATTTGTATCACATGGAATGGGTTCTGATCTACGTCGACTATTTTCTAATTCTCTACTTCTCATTTAGTTCACTCTGATTGTTTTTCTGTAATCATCAAACATATTAAATGAAAGGAGTGGGGTTCTCACTCTGCATGACTGTTAAATGTCAGACAAACAGGGAGGCACACAGTAACCAGTTAGCCATCTCAGACAGACAGGAAGACACACAGTAATCGGTTAGCCATGTCAGACAGACAGGAAGACACAGAGTAATCGGTTAGCCATGTCAGACAGACAGGGGGACGCACAGTAATCGGTTAGCCATGTCAGACAGACAGGGGGACGCACAGTAATCGGTTAGCCATGTCAAACAGACAGGGAGACACACAGTAACCAGGTAGCCATGTCAGAAAGACAGGGAGGCACACAGTAACCAGTTAGCCATGTCAAACAGACAGGGAGGCACACAGTAACCAGTTAGCCATGTCAGACAGACAGAGAGGCACACAGTAACCAGGTAGCAATGTCAGACAGACAGTGAGGCACACAGTAACAAGGTAGCCATGTCAGACAGACAGGGAGGCACACAGTAACCAGTTAGCCATGTCAAACAGACAGGGAGGCACACAGTAACTGTAGGTAGCCATGCCAGACAGACAGGGAGGCACACGGTAACCAGGTAGCTATGCCAGACAGACAGAGAGGCACACGGTAACCAGTTAGCCATGTCAAACAGACAGGGGGCACACAGTAACCAAGTAGCCATGCCAGACAGACAGGGGGGCACACAGTAACCAGGTAGCCATGCCAGACATACAGGGAGGCATTCATTAACCATGGTGTATGACGTTATATGATAGGGTGTCTACCGTCATGGTGCCTGACATTATAGGATAGGGTGTCTACCTTCATGGTGCCTAACGTTATATGATATGGTGTCTACCTTCATGGTACCGGACATTATAGGATAGGGTGTCTACCTTCATGGTACCTGACATTATAGGATAGGGTGTATACCTTTATGGTGCCTGACGTTATAGGATGTTGTGTCTACCTTCATGGTACCTGGCATTATAGGTTAGGGTGTCTACCTTCATGGTACCTGACATTATAGGATAGGGTGTCTACCTTCATGGTACCTGACATTATAGGTTAGGGTGTCTACCTTCATGGTGCCTGACATTATAGGTTAGGGTGTCTACCTTCTTGGTACCTGACATTATAGGATAATGTGTCTACCTACTTGGTGCCTGACATTATAGGATAGGGTGTCTACCTACATGGTGCCTGACATTATAGGATAGGGTGTCTACCTTTATGGTGCCTGACATTATAGGTTAGGGTGTCTACCTTCATGGTACCTGACATTATAGGATAGGGTGTCTACCTACATGGTGCCTGGCATTATAGGTTAGGGTGTCTACCTTCATGGTACCTGACATTATAGGTTAGGGTGTCTACCTTCATGGTACCTGACATTATAGGTTAGGGTGTCTACCTTCGTGGTACCTGACATTATAGGATAATGTGTCTACCTACTTGGTGCCTGATATTATAGGATAGGGTGTCTACCTTCATGGTGCCTGACATTATAGGTTAGGGTGTCTACCTTCATGGTACCTGACATTATAGGTTAGGGTGTCTACCTACATGGTGCCTGACATTATAGGATAGGGTGTCTACCTTCTTGGTGCCTGACATTTTAGGATTGGTTGTCTACCTTCATGGTGCCTGACATTATAGGATAGGGTGTCTACCTTCATGGTGCCTGATATTATAGGATAGGGTGTCTACCTTCATGGTGCCTGACATTATAGGATAGGGTGTCTACCTTCATGGTGCTTGACATCAAGGATTGGTTGTCTACCTTCATGGTACCTGGCATTATAGGGTATGGTGTCTACCTTCATGGTGCCTGACATTATAGGATAGGGTGTCTACCTTCATGGTGCCTGACATTATAGGATAATGTGTCTACCTTCATGGTGCCTGACATTATAGGATAAGGTTTCTACCTTCATGGTGCCTGACATTATAGGATAGGGTGTCGATAATTATGGTTCCTGGCATAGGATATGGTGTCTACTTACTTGGTGCCTTGCAGTATATGATCTGGTGTCTACCTACTTGGTGCCTTGTCGTATATGATCTGGTGTCTACCTACTTGGTGCCTTGTCGTATATGATATTGTGTCTACCTACTTGGTACCTTGTCGTATAATATGATATGGTGTCTACCTACTTGGTGCCTTGTCATATTTGATAGGGTGTCTACCTTCTTGGTACCTTGTCATATATGATATGGTTTCTACCTACTTTGTGCATTGCCGTATATGATATGGTGTCTATCTACTTGGCGCCCTGTCATATATGATATGGTGTCTACCTACTGTTGCATTGTCGTATATGATATGGTGTCTACCTACTTGGTGCCTTGTCATATATAATATGGTGTCTACCTACTGGTGCATTGTCGTATATGATATGGTGTCTATCTACTTGGTGCCTTGTCATAATTATATTATATGGTGTCTACCTACTGGTGCATTGTCGTATATGATATGGTGTCTATCTACTTGGTGCCTTGTCATAATTTTATGATATGGTGTCTACCTACTGGTGCATTGTCGTATATGATATGGTTTCTACCTACTTTGTGCCTTGCCGTATATGATATGGTGTCTACCTACTTGGTGCCTTGTCATATATAATCTGGTGTCTACCTACTTGGTGCCTTGTCATATATAATCTGGTGTCTACCTACTTGGTGCCTTGTCATATATGATATGGTTTCTACCTACTTGGTGCCTTGTCATATATGATATGGTTTCTACCTACTTGGTGCCTTGTCATATATAATCTGGTGTCTACCTACTTGGTGCCTTGTCATATATAATCTGGTGTCTACCTACTTGGTGCCTTGTCATATATGATATGGTTTCTACCTACTTGGTGCCTTGTCATATATGATATGGTTTCTACCTACTGGTGCATTGTCGTATATGATATGGTGTCTACCTACTTGGTGCCTTGTCATATATAATATGGTGTCTACCTACTTGATGCCTTGTCATATATGATATGGTTTCTACCTACGTGGTGCCTTGTCATATATGATATGGTTTCTACCTACTTGGTGCCTGCCAATATAGGATAGGAAGCGGGAAGTATTATAGTAAGAAAATGTTGTGTTACATAATTATGTCAAATGTACGGACTATATTCATTAAACATCATATAATCAAAATCAGCCAGTTCATAAGGTATAATGATAAATAATTGTTTTGGAACAATGTCACTTAGTTGACAAAAATGTAGAACAATTTAGGTTTCTACAATTTGTTTTATCTTGGCACCATTGAGCAAACAAAAGCATTTTTACACTCATATAATATAAGAGAGATGTGCACCAAGTTCATAACCATTATACATACATCAGCCGATTGAATGAACACCCCCGTTTCTTGCATGCATTTGTTTATTCTCTTGGAGTATAGCAGCTTGCAATCCCACGTTTGCAGATTTAGGAACACTCCCAGAAAAAAACGAGAATTAAAACATCATTTACCGAGTAAACATCCATTGACAACTCATTTCCGCAGTAAGCAGTTTGTTACAGAGTTTTACATGTTTTTGTTGATTAACCAAATGTTTTAGCATACATTCGTAATGAAAAAAAAGGAAATAATTACGAAAGCATAATATAAAACACTAGAATCTTATACAACGTGCATCTTTTGCATGCAGTTTGTTATTAATCAATTTGCGCAACATCCTTGAAAGATAGATGTTAATCACATTTATCAAAGACGTTAGGAAAACAGCCGTGTTTATAAATGTATAATCTGTAGACAACTTGTGATCAAGATTTAACATACACTCAGCGTCAATGAAAAGTTACCACCCTATTGACTGCTGTCATATTTAACAATATTCAAATGCACACACTATACAACTTTTGTATTGATAGGTTATATTGTATACAAAATTCATATAAGTGGTTGACGCCAAGTATATTATATATATATACACTTTTATAATGAAACAATAAAAGATGCACACTAGATAGCTTTTCGGCACTTGGACAATTGTTGTTTGAACATGATGCTTGTTTATTTAGAACCGATTTCCATTGGATGTTTACTTCATATGACTATCAATAATATATATTCCTGTAAGTTCGTGCCTTCCTGTAAGTTCGTGCCTTCCTACAAGATCGTGCCTTCCTACAAGATCGTGCCATTCAGTAAATTAATTTTAATATTTGCAATTTTGTATTTCATAATTCGTCTACGATTATAAATCGAATCGGTTTAATCGCGTTTTTTTCTACAAATCGCCAGCTTTCAATTTCCGAAATATCTGAAAATACTTAACTATAATGTCTGCTATGAGCTAATTGCCAAATAATTGTTTATATTCTTCAATTATGCCCTAGTTTTGAACTAGGCTGTTAAAAGATGGCCTAGCATTGAAATGGTTCCAAGTTTTGTTTGAAAAGTGTATTGCATCGATGACATACGCGAGTCAGACTAATGTACACTTTATGATGGCATACTCGGGTCAGACTGGTGTACACTTTATGATAACATACTCGGGTCAGACTGGTGTACACATCATGAGGACACACTCGGGTCAGACTGGTGTACACATCACGATGAAATACTCGGGTCAGACTGGTGTACACTTAATGATGCCATACTTGGGTCCGACTGGTGTACAAATCATGATGACATACTCGGGTCCGACTGGTGTACACTTTATGATGAAATACTCGGGTAAGACTGATGTACACTTTATGATGGCATACTTGGGTCCGACTGGTGTACACATCATGATGACATACTCGAGTCCGACTGGTGTAAACTTTATGATGACACACTCGGGTCAGACTGGTGTACACTTTATGATGGCATACTCGGGTCAGGCTGGTGTACACATCATGATGACATACTCGGGTCATACAGGTGTACACATCACGATGACATACTCGGGTCAGACTGGTGTACACATCACGATGACCAGAAATTCCCTTGCTAGAGGCTCGGCATAAAAAAGGGAAACTTGCTTCTCTTCTCTAATACCCTCGTGGCGATGGATAACATCAGGAATGAGGTGTCGAGAGTGATTAATATAAGTTGGAAAAACTTGTTTCACAATCGACATTAAATAAATTATTATAAACTAATCTTACTTTAGGATGAGTTAATTTACCTATACACATTTTGGTACAAGAATCTAACATGAGCACTCTTTAACTAAAGCTGTGATTTCACAGACGAGAATTCGAACTTTTCAGTTTGGCATTGTGTCTTGTGTGTTTTTATGTTATCTGTGCTCGGCTGGTTAAGTTAAGTGCTGCCTTCCCTGTCTGATTTAATATTATCTTTATGTTTACAATAATTATAACGAAATATATATCTTTGTATATGTTAAAATGTGTTCGTCACTTATCATTTCAGAAATATTTAAAACATAATTTATATTAAATAAACTAAGCTTAATGGGTTGATAAATAAAAACTTGAAAAAACGAGAACTGTTTATGAAGTAGGGCAATTCTAGTCCCAGTACACTATACTAGTTGACCATTAAAAAAGATAATGTAACCATAAATATAGCAATACTTTCTGAATTTTAAATTCTGAATTTTAAATTGTGAATTTGAGAACTATACACGGACCACGACTACAAATATACAGTAGTAAATTCTGAATTTTAAATTGTGAATTTGGGAACTATAATCGGACCACGACTACAAATACGAGGGTTGTTCAAATTGGAATGCAAGTGATGCTATATCTTTCTTGTATCAATGATTTGTTAAGAATAATTAGCTGTATATCAAAGAACATTGATTTGGCTTTAAATTGATATATCACATTTTAAAATCCGTTCCGTGTAGCTGTAACAATAGGTCAATTAACACTGTCTACTCGTGTATACTAATGCTTAAATTATTGGGAAAATGCCACTTTTTTCTGGGCAAATTCGGTCCTATGTAAGAATCGTTGTTTTTTTAATGCAGGAGCAAATACAATATTTTACATAACATGTTTGGTGAAATGGTGGCATGTTATGTCTTTTTCATCAATTACTTGATAGTTTACGCAATTTAAAAGTGGTGTAATTTTATTTGGAAAGGAACCCCATGAACGCCATCCAAATACCGCAATAGTTATAAAAGGGTTTCGAAAATCATATTTGTTTTGGAAACTAGTGGAATGTTTACAATTAGGCAAGTAGTTCAACGTGTTGGCACATCATTAGGAGCTATTCATACAATTATCAATCATATAACAAAAAATAGGACGATAAGTATACTTTGGATACCCCTGTCTGCTTAGAAACGCCAGCACACATGCCCTTGCAAACTGTCCACAAAATAGTTGAAACCAGTTTCTAGATAAAAAAAGTCGACCGTTTGCAAATGTAATGACCATAAACGAGACACGGGTTCATTTTTTCACCCATGCGACAGATCCTTAAACAAATATGGACCAGCAAAGACAGAATAAAAGTATGCATTGCAAAACGCACCATGGGCGCCAGTAGAAATGTACACCTTTTTCTATATAAACCAAGTTTCTACAATTAAATTTGATGTATAAAAAAGACAATGGGTAATGCCAAGCTTAAAAAGGGAAAATTCCTTCAGAAATTGAATGAAATACTCCGACAATCGCTCCCAAACCACATGTTTGAAGGATGAAATGCAATTGCCGAGCAATGGGCCTCCACCTGCAGCAGCCATTAACGCGACTTTCTGAGAAGCGTGAATGTTCTTGAGCTTTACGACCTTCCTGATTTGTCAAGCAATGTCCCTTGTGATCTTTATTTGTTTCAAACGACTCTTAAATTGCAATGTCGGAAGAAATATCAGATACGTTAAGATCTCGGTTTGGCACGTGTCCAGTATATGCACAGTGAACCTATGAATGATAATAAAATCGCATTTTAAAAATGGAATATCTGAATGAAACTTCGCATATATACCGGAGATGAATACTTCAATAGGATCAAAGGCTAGTTTTAATAGAATCTATTAAAGAAAAAAATGTATGGGCTTAGTTGCATTCCAATTTGAACAGCCCTCGTATACAGTAGTAAATTCTGTATTTTAAATTGTGAATTTGGGAAATATAATCGGACCACGACTACAAATATACAGTAGTAAATTCTGTATTTTAAAAATTGTGAATCTGGGAAGCATCAGGCACTCGACTATCTTCGTCCATCGTAGATTCTAATATCTAATCTGAAGCTCGGCTCAGTTATTTCCGGCGAAATTAGAACCTTCACATCATTATAAGTATGGTAACTGGCTTTGAAGATGTGAAATCAAAGATAATGTTGATAAGACTGTAAAGTTTGGATGTAAATTCTATCAAATCATTGCTACATATCGTAATCTACTTATAGCTTCTCTTTCCGTCTGAGTTGGTTAAAGTCTGAACTACTGAAAAATCACATATTTTCGTGGGTATTAAATTTCGTGGATATTTGATAAAATTCATTTTCGTGGGGTCGTAAATTCGTGGGTTTATATTTTACAGAACATGAAAGCGTTAACGCATGTCAGACTATGAGAGGTCGATTAATCGTTGGGATTATATTTCGTGGTCGAGTTCAACAACGAAATCAACGAAAATTCAACTCCCTCGAAATATAATGATTTTACATTACGTAGTTTGATTGCCACCATATTGCACGTATGAACACATCGCATTTCTCATGTACATGCACTGATTGATACGGTAGACAATATCCGGTAGTCGCAATTAGTGAATAATATAATCGTTTCACCAGCAGTGCACAGACATTTATAAATGAAGACCGTCTGTAACTCTGTCCTTCACAAATTGTGCGAGTACAAACGGTAAATGTATAATAATCAACCACTCAACTCACTTTTGTCATCCTCATCCACCCGATGACGTCATCAATCTCTCTCCAGAGTTATCTTACCTGTAACGCACACGTCAGGACAGACAACTCTGGGGAGAGATTGATGACATAGTACACAACTAGTAGTTTTAACGTCGTAACTAGTATCGTGTAAAGCGTTTTGGTGAACGAGGCTTTTATATCGCTGGCTTAGAATTAAAATTTCGTAAGTAATTCTTACGACTTTATAAGACCCGTGCAATTTTTTTGATATTTTTTTCTTGTTTTCTCAAAATAGCGCGTTTGTACTTACGACCTTTTAATTCAAAGCCATCGATATATATACATGTATATCGAATATGTTAAATACTTGTACTATATTTATGTTGTATTGTATTTCAGGGACCAAGGGTGGTGTCACTGACAATTCGATCCGATATTTTATACCGATTTGCTGAGACTGTTGTGACGTCAACAGTAGTCAATGAGTTATATGACGATAGGGAGACAACGTTTGACGTCAGCTTGCCTGATGCAGCATTTATTTCAAACTTTACTTTGTAAGTAGACGCATGTTTTTATTTCTTAAATAGAGGATTCCTCTTCTAATGAAAAATTGTCAAACTTGAAGGTACATGGTATTGCGAAAAAAATGGAGCCACACATATTGGCACCGTGCTATCTGACACCGTGATAAATGTCAGCAAGACACCATGACACCGAGATATCTGACAACGCGATACCTGATACCTTGTCAAATGACACCGCGATACCTGATACCGTGATATCGGACACCGCTATTCCTGATACCGTGACAAATGACACCGCGATACCTGATACCGTGACAAATGACACCGCGATACCTGATACCGTGACAAATGACACTCCTAAACCTGATACCGTGACAAATGACATCGCTATACCTGATACCGTGACAAATGACACTCCTAAACCTGATACCGTGACAAATGACAGCGCGAAACACGAGACCGTAACAAATGACACCGCGATACCTGATACCATTACAAATGCTTGCTACCGTGATATCGAACACCGCTATACCTGATACCGTGACAAATGACATCGCGATATTTGATACCGTGATATCGAACACCGCTATACCTGATACCGTGACAAATGACATCGCGATATTTGATACCGTGATATCGAACACTGCTATTCCTGATACCGTGATAAATGACACCGCGATACCTGATACCGTGACAAATGACACCGCGATACCTGATACCGTGACAAATGACACTCCTAAACCTGATACCGTGATAAATGACACCGCGATACCTGAGACCGTGATACTTGATAGTGTGACAGTGTGATACTGATACCGCAATACCCGACAACGTAACAACTGCTTCTACGTTGTCTAACACTCCGTGGTCTAACACTCCGTTGTCTAACACTTCGAGGTCCAACACTCCGTGGTCTAACACTTCGAGGTCCAACACTCCGTGGTCTAACACTTCAAGGTCCAACACTCCGTGGTCTAACACTTCGAGGTCCAACACTCCGTGGTCTAACACTTCGAGGTTTAACACTTCGAGGTCTAACACTTCGAGGTTTAACACTTCGAGGTCTAACACTTCGAGGTCTAACACTTCGAGGTCTAACACTTCGAGGTTTAACACTTCGAGGTCTAACACTTCGAGGTTTAACACTTCGAGGTCTAACACTCCGGCGTCTAACACTCCGTGGTCTAACACTTCGAGGTTTAACACTTCGAGGTTTAACACTTCGAGGTTTAACACTTCGAGGTCTAACATACCGGCGTCTAACACTTTGAGGTATGAAAATTCGAAGTTCAACAAACTCTGTAATATCTTAGAGGAGAACCGATCAAATGTTCCAGTTGATGAGACACTGGCTACACAATAAATTATTGGCAAGTAAAACCAGAACGACATCATAAACGTGTCACCATAAAACAAGTACGAGTACCAACGTAGTTTGTTGTTTGGCATTCAGAAAACTCGTACATTTTATTTGCACGATTTCACCTCGTCTGCTCACATACAACGATGAAACGCAGTAGATCTTCCATTCCAATATAACACACTTCGTTTTCAACTTGATGAAAGAGAACAAGATACGATTTCACTTTGTCTGCTCACATACAACGGTGAGACGCAGTAGATCTTCCATTCCAATATAACACACTTCGTTTTCAACTTGATGAAAGAGAACAAGATACGTCGTAACAAACGACACAATCAGGGATAAACATCAATTTGAGAAGACGTAACATGACATACAGACATGCCTTCTGGCATAGAGTAAAAAAGTGAAAATCTATGATCAGTTTAAATAATCTATGATTGGCACACAGACGATATATTTAGCTTCAAAAAAGCGTTCGTCTGAATCAGTTAGCGCAAATACATCAGACGTATTGAAAGTATTAGCACTTTCAATTTATCTTGAACATAGTTTTATCTAATGTCGTATTGGGAGTGCAGACATATGCGTTATCTGGTTTGGATGAGATCCATCCATGAGTCGTCTGCTGCACCAAACAGTAAGCCATCGACTATGATAGACGTATCACTAACATATTCAAGGCCAACACGTTCTAGTTATAACATGCATAGTCTGTGAAAGTAATTATTCTAGCATAGAACAAGACAGACGTCAGATATCATAAAGCATACTGCATAGTACTTACAGCGACCTGTACTCACGAATCGTCATTTATTATTCTATTTTGAAATTTTATTTTCTATTTGTTTTTTTCTATTAGCTTGTACATAATGTATTGCTATTCACTTGTAACTATATTTTCTTGTATTTCTGTTCGTATAGTTCTATTCGTTTGTATTTCCATTCACTGAGGGTTCTTTTCATTTATATTTCTATTCACTGGTTGTTCTATTTGTTTGTATTTCTATTCACTGATAGTTCTATTTGTTTGTATTTCTATTCACTGGCAGCTCTATTTGTTTGTATTGTTTCACTGATAGTTCTATTTGTTTGTATTTCTATTCACTGATAGTTCTATTTGTTTGTATTTCTATTCACCGGCAGTTCTATTTGTTTGTATTGTTTCAATGGTAGTTCTATTTGTTTGTATTGTTTTAATGGTAGTTCTAATTGTTTGTATTGTTTTAATGGTAGTTCTATTTGTTTGTATTGTTTCAATGGTAGTTCTATTTGTTTGTATTGTTTCAATGGTAGTTCTATTTGTTTGTATTGTTTTAATGGTAGTTCCATTTGTTTGTATTTCTATTCAATGTTTTCACTTCTTCTTAAGTATTCGTTTATATCTATGTTGCTTGTATCTCTTTTTGTTTATATTTCTATTCGTTTTTTTGTAGCTCTTTTCGTTTTAATTTCTTTACGCTTTTATTTCTTTTTGCTTGTATTTATATCCGTTTTGTATTTATATTGTTTATTTGTACCTCTAATCGTTTGTAGTTCTGTTAATCTATATCTCTAATCGTTTGTATTTCTGTTCCTTTTTTGTATCTCCAATTCTTTTGTATTTCTGTTCATTTGTATATATTGTCGTTTGTATTTCTGTTCATTTGTATCTCTAATCGTTTGTATTTCTGTTCATTTGTATCTCTAATCGTTTGGATTTCTGTTTATTTGTATCTCTAATCGTTCGTAGTTTTGTTCGGTGGCATTTCTTTCCGTTCGTATTTCTGTTTATTAAGTTTAGTTATTCTAATCATTTGTATTTCTATTCGTTTGTTTTTAACTCGTTGGTGTATTCTATCCGTTTTTGTTTCGATTCGTTTGTGTTTTCTATTATCTTATGTTTCTTTTCGTTCATAGACATCCTATTCGTTTGTTCGTATTTCTACTCGATCGTTCGTATTTCTATCCGCGCGTTTGTTCTTTTTTACATTTCTATTTGCTTGTGTATATCAGCACGGGACCATTGAGCAAATTGTCTGACAGGAAACAAGTGTAGTACAGACATAGTTTACAAGCATCGTATCACTTGTGAAAGTCATTATTCAGTGTATATCTGACAGTAGTGAGTAACTCACTGATTGACGTCTCTGATTAGATTAAAGACAAATTGTACTTCACCCAGCTGTGAAAATCATTATCAACATCCCACTCTCGACAACAATATTTAGTTTCTAGTGTATTTACTCAACAAGTACCCGGCTATTCTCTTGGGAACAGAAAACATATATACTAGTTTACTAGTGTATAATTCTTGACAGAGCACCATTCGTGATCTCTGGTCAGAACGCACATATCTATCAATTCGCTATGGACAAGGCAGTATCCGGGGGAGGTTCAAATGGGGGGGGGGGTAACTGAGATGGGGTGAGCACGGGAGGGGTGACCACTTCCGGCGAAGGTTGTTCACATTTCATAAATACAATTTACATGTTTTACCTACCAAATTCTGACAAAATCCCTACCGTACTCAATTCAAGCGTAAACTGGCCATACCGACAGTCTCAATTCTAATGTAATCTGGCCCACTGACCATCCTGAGTTATAATCTGGCACTACTGACCACGAACAAAGGTTTGACTCAACTTTTATACTCTCCCTTCCAAATATTGGATATAGCACCATTATTCATTCAACACCTTCCATATAAAAGGTATAGCATAATAAATTTCAAAACGTAGCCCCCATATAAAGAGTATAGCACCATGACCCGCATTGGAACATGCAAGCAGATTTATAAACTAACATGCTATCTCCTTTTTTCCTAGAGAGAAAACGGTTCCTGCAGAGGTCACTTTAGTGAACCACTGGAACAATTAAACTTTGACCATCAAACAATGAGGACTACTATGGTGTTCAATATTTCTATTAAGTTGATATATAAGTATATCATGCACCATTTCATATATCGCTGGCTTTGAAGGCCGTAAGTACGAAATCGATATTATTGAGAAAATAAAAAAAGCCTCTCTGAAAACTACTCTTTACGTAGCTTTTTTAACTTCAATTTAGTCAACATGACCAGTTTCGATGTCATGATAATAGGCTCATAAGAAGCTCCATGAGATGCAGATCTCAATTATGTATGAGTCGTATAAGGTCGTAAGTAGTACTTACGACCCCGCGATATACTATACCTAAAAAACACGACAACAGGTAACACATGCGTGAACTTCAACTAATGTTATTTTAATCGGATAATAAATCTTATACGGCATCAACAATAAACGATCATGAAACATTGGTATTGAAGAACATTAGACCGGACATTGAGTTGGCAACATGCAATACAGTAATGTTGCTGTTTTCCAAATCCGATAATTGATTACAATAAAATCAAGACATGTCATAGACGATATACGAGTTTTTTTTTTTTTTGGTAAATTTTATTTCAATAGCTCATAAAAATAAATTACAGACAAGCTCTAGGGCTTTTGTAAAGACTATCTTAACATTTGGTAATTGAACTACTTTGACATAAACTGTATAATATGCTGAAAAGAGAGAACAATAAACAAGAGAAGGTAGTCAATTTAAACATATGAACGTATATAGTAATGGTTGTTTCACATAGTTATTATAAATGTATCTGTAATCGTATAAGAGGTTATAATTATAGTTTTCAAGTGTTGTAAGTATTATATATTACATCATATAGAATACATGTACATTACACATATATAAACATATATCATTATTTTACTTACTTATGAAAGCATAGAGCGTATATAAATATAATTATTATTGAAAGTGTTTAAGCCAATCACATCATTGAGTTAGTCTAGCTGAAGTATCAGTCGAAAGCGAAAGCAGTCTAGATTAGCTCGATGTGTGGCTATAGGTTGAATGAGGAATAACAACTATTAACGCTTAAGAATTAAGCATGTAACAATTGATATGGATTAAAAAAGAAGGGGGCGAGTTGATGTTAATGTTCAAATGTTATTAGGTTAGGGGAAGGTGTTTGTTAAATAGTGTTATGAAGTGGTCTTTGACCTTTAGTTTGTTTAGGTATATGGCCAAAGTATTATATTCGTAGGTGAAGATGTGGTATTGGTTGTTGGTTTTTGTCCAATTGTCACTTAGAAAATATGCTTTGCTGATGCAGAAACCTATTAGCGAAAGTATTTGATTCATATAGAAATATCTGGCGTTACTTATTTTGTATCCAATTACAATATGTTTAAGAGTTCGTATGTTTGTGTTTATACCGCAGATATTAAAAACCGTTTGGATTTCAATCCAAAGTTTGTTTGTTTGTGGACATTCAATAAAAAGATGGTTATATGTTTCAGTGACGTTGCAAACATGATAATTATCTGTTTCGGAAATTTTCCATCTGTATCTTAGTTCATTTGATGTAAATATATTTTGAAGGATTCTGTACTTGAATTGTTTAACTCTATTGTCAGGGATTGTATGTATAAAGGAATATACTGTATACCAGTCAATATGTACGTTTAGTACTGATTCCCAATGATTATGCGTATACGGTTTTGTGAATTTAAATGAGATTAGGTATTTATATATGTCGTTGCTTTTAATGTTTTCGAGTTTTAAATTATTTAATTTTATTTCAAGAGAGGTGTTAACTATTGTATGCCTTGATTCTGTCGATTTAAGGCTTTGTTTCCAAGTTTTAGGAATTGATTGTAGTAGTTTGCTGTATTCTGATATCCAATTGTGTGTGTTTATAAGTTTGTCTCGAATTGTTTGTGAGTTTAGATTTCCGTTTGCGTCGAGCAAATCATTGATAAAAAGTATGTTAGAGTTTATCCAATGCGGGAATACAATACTTTTCCCGTTATATTTTATATGTTTGTTTCCCCATATTATTTCTTTACGTATATCTCGGAAATGTGTGATGTCTTTACTATTTCTATTATTTAAATCTAACCATACATTTACAATGTCTTCATAGAATTCTGGTAGTTTTAAGTCTAGCATTTTGTTGTTGTTTAAATTCATGTGGAATAACAGAAAATTCGCACCGTATGGTTTAAAATAGACGTTTGGAATCAGTTTCCATTTTGCAGTGTTGTTATTATCACACAGAGCTTGTATCCATTTAATTTTTAATGACTTTATATAAGACTTGATGTCGATCATTTGTAGACCACCTAGTCTTTTATCGCCTATGATCGTGGTTCGTTTAATTTTGTCTCTTTTGTCGTTCCACAGAAAGTTATAGAACATAGTTTCCATTTGTTTTATCACATTATCTGGAACAACCAAGGAGTGGAAAAGATATGTAAACTTTGGAAGAAGAAGTGATTTTAAAACTTGTATTTTACCAAAATAAGTAAGATTTCTTTTGTTCCAGTTATTAATTGACGCTTTGCACGTTTCTAGTTTTTCGTTCCAGTTTAGTTTATTGCATGTTGTTTGGTCTGTTCCAAAGTAAACGCCTAATGCTTTTATAGGCTTATTTTGCCATTGTATTCCACCAGGGGACCTATTACAATTTTTTAAGGAGCCTATCCAGACACCTATTGTTTTATTCTTATTCAGTTGTAGCCCTGACAGTTTGCCAAAATTGTCGATAATCGATAAAGAGGTATTAACTTCTTGTTCGGATTTAACGAATAGAGTTGTGTCGTCAGCTAACTGCGATATTTTTATATTATCTATTGCATTTAGCTGTATACCTTTAATGTCTGATGAGTTTCTTATATTAGTCGACATTAATTCAACCACAACAATAAATATCAAAGCAGAGATAGGACATCCTTGTCTTATTCCACGTTGTGGATTGAAGCATTGTGATCTCCACCCATTATTTAAAATGCATGTTTTTATATTGGCATACATTGTTTTAATCCAGTTTATGAACATGTCTTTAAAGCCGAAATGTTTTAGAGCGCTAAACATGAAATTCCATTCAACAGTGTCGAACGCTTTTCGAAAGTCTAAGAATAGGAGTGCGCCTTCTATCTGTAATTTTTCAGCGTAATCTATAACATCTTGAATTTGTCTAATATTATTTCCAATGAATCTGTTTTTAATATAGCCTTGTTGGTCAGTATTGATTATTTTATGTATTACCTTTTGTATTCGTATAGCTAGAACTTTTGCGACAATTTTGTAATCGTTATTTAATAGGGTTATTGGTCTCCAGTTTTCTAAGTTATGTGGATCTCCTTTTTTATATGAAAGAGATAATACGCCTAATTTCTGGGATGCAGATAATTCATTTTTTATGTATCCTTCATTTAGGGAGTTTGTTACTAGTCTTCCGATTTTATTCCAGAAATACTTATAAAATTCACAGGTAAGACCATCTAGACCCGGACTTTTATTATTATGCATATTGCTTACGGCAATTTCGCATTCTTTTAGGCTTAGGAGACCTTCGCAGAGATTCGCTTCATTATCATTTAGTGTGTAATCTTGTTCCGTCTTGTTAAGATAGTCGTCAATGCCTTTTTGACATATATTATTAGAGGAGTACAAGTTTTTATAAAAAATTACCTCTTCTTGCAGAATTGTGTTTGTGTCTGTGATAGTACGGTCGTTTACTTTAAGTGTATGCAGTGTTTTCCGTGTTTGTCTTGACTTCTCAAGATTCAGAAAATATTTTGTATTTTTTTCTGAAAAGTTAAGTTGAAATATTTTAGATCTTATCTGTGCACCTTTAGCTTTATCATCGTAATACTTTTGTAATTCTAATTCGATTTTTCTGATATTGTCTCTAATGTTGTTAGATTTGGGTTCTTGTTCGTATAGTTCTGATAGTTGTTTTTCTAGGTTTATAATTCTGTCATTCTTGTGCTTTGATTTCTTCTTTGCGAATGCTTTAGTATGGTTTTGGATGTCAATCTTACAGAGTTCCCATAGGGTCTGTTGTGATTCTTGTTCTCTTGAGTTTGTGTAATTTTCTATAACTTTTGTAATATATTCAATGTATTCGATGTCTTCCAAGAAACTGTTATTAAATTTCCAGTAGCCTGGTCCACGTGTGGATTGAGAAGTTATTTTTAATGATATTGCTTGGTGATCTGTGAATGTAATAGTAGCAGGTCTTATATCTGAACTAAGAACATTGGGTGTTAAATTTTCGTCAGTTAACCATAGATCAATTCTGCTTTTTTCGTAACCATTGGCTCTTTTCCATGTATACTGTTGTTTGTTTATGTTTAGAACACGCCATATGTCGCTGAGTTTGAGTGTATTTATTAGATTTGTTAATGATTTACATGGTTTCGGTTGTGTTGTTTTAGAGATTCTATCTTTTTCGGTCAATGTTTCGTTAAAATCACCTCCGATGATGATGTAGCCTTGGCAGTGTGTATTGATTAATTGGCTAATTGTTTCAAAGAACTTATTTCTTTTAATTTTATTGTTGTATGCGTATATATTGATTAAAGTGTATATATTGTCTTCAATGGAGATATTCATGAAGACGTATCTTCCATTTATGCATGTTTTTGATTCAATAAGATCATAATTTAATTTCTTGTTAATAAGAATGGAGCATCCAGCACTAGACGAAGTACCGTATGCATTGAAAGAGTCCCATTCATTAAATTCAGTGTTTAGCTTATTTGTGATTTCAGCCGTGAAGTGTGTTTCTTGCATAAATAGGACGTCTACTTTTTGTTGATTTAAGTATTCTTTTAGTCTATTTCGTTTGTTTATATTTCTTAATCCTTGTGTGTTTAGTGATAATAAATGTATTTTAGAGGACGTCATGTTAATTATATTCTATATAGTTATTAAAACTCTAGAAGTTGTAGAACTTCCGATGGAGACATAAAGACATAGTAGTGTGGAAAGATATTGGAGATAAGGCATGGGAATAACGTGAAAAGACATATAGATATAATGACAGGAGACATAGATGGTGTATAGGGGAAAGGACGCATAGTATGCGTAATTTTCATGTTTTAAAAAACATAACATGCTAATTACCCATCCTGTATAACAAGTATATAATTCATATTTATACTTGTTTAAAAACAGCACATGTATACAATAATAGTGATCGTCTAAAACGTGAATTCGGGTTATCATTGTATATATAATTATATAGTTGATTTTGATAGTATTGGAGAATGGTACCGTAGTGTAAATCCGTTATAAAAACAAATTTCGAGACCGAGGCATACTTGATTATTTTGAAAATCAAGCATATCTTGTGATCGTGAAATTGTGTTTAGACTGTGATTATAATATTCATATGGGTAGTTTAAATATGTTTTATGAAATATAATTATCATACAAAGTATGTCAGTATATAAGTACCAACGTGAAAGTATATTTTTAAACAATATCATGAGTATGTTGTAGTTATTATGCTTTTACAAAGATTTTGTTTTTATCACAGTATACTCGTATATAAACACATGATAGTATGTTGACATAGTCAGGTACAGTATTCAAGACGATTACAATCAGAGAGTGAATGATTATCGTAATAAATTCAATCATCGTAAAACGTGAAATTGGAGTAAATATTATGCAGAATATGCATGCATAGCATAGTGTTACCATCATATTTGCACTATTAGAGTTCATTTTATCTAAATCAGAGTCCGTTGAACGAATGCAGTCGTTAGGCTGATTAAATGTTTGTTTTAACACAATCATCAAAGTTTTGTATTGTTATCGTTTTTTCGATGTGAGTTCGTTTTATATTCTTGATTTGCTGCTTGAGTAGTTGGTGATGAGCGGACGATTGACCTACTTCTGTCTCTTGATGGTTTACCGTTATTTGCTGACATACTTTTCACAAACTTGTCTATGTGTGATTGTTTTTTCGGCTGTGAACTGGAACGAAGTTCCCTGCGTGGAGATTTGACCGACGCTTTTGTTGATGTGTGTTTTCCATCGCCCGTTTGATGTGTAGAGAGGATTGTGTTATAATCATCTTCGTGTGTAGTGGAGGGTTGACTTTGTTGACATTCTTCACTTTCACTTTCGCTTGATTCCATATCACAATCGCCTTGTTTATGTCCAACTTTCATACATTTTAAGCACTTCCATTCACCTGTACATTCGTCGGTCCTATGACCGTCTTCAAGGCACTTCCGACATTTAAGGGTTTTTGTTATTTGCCCTTTGTGAATAACTTTGGCTTTAAATTGTCCAAACTCCATAAATCGTGGAAGAGGCGTAGTGAATGTGAGTTTTTTCACTGTGATCAAGCGATCACCGGTGTCACAATTGGTCAGTTTGCCATCGATTCTCAGTTTTTCTCTTTTCAGTTCTATTATGTCGATGCACTTAATAGTTAGTGTACGTTTGATTATATTATCGTCTACAGATAGGGGTATATTTTGTATCCGTATTCTTACGGTTTCCTCTCCATCCAGTCTATGGGGATTGGTGATAAGGACGGGTACATGATATCCTCTAAGATAAATACCTTCAGCAGCTAGCAGTGCTTTATCTTCCAGATTGTCTAAGTAAATCCGCCACATACCGTTTACACGTTGTAGTCCTGTGATGTGGGAAGCACTGATTAATTGTCCGATTGATTTGTACAATTCCTCGTGTTTAATCCATTCTTGGTAGTTTACCCTACGATCACCGAATAAACTTCGTTCTCGGATAAACACGATTGGCGCACTCGTATCGTATTCGGCGCCATTTTCTTTGTTGTCCATTGAAGAAATATCCTCTAGGACTAAATTTCCACTTAAACCGTTCATTTTGAAAATGAAACTTGCACTATTTGTATAATACAATTCACTTATGCGTTATGAGTGTTTATTCCTCGATAAATTGTTCAATAAATCGAAACTTTTGAATTTTGTTTTGCTCGATGTAAATGACAACGCCTTAGCATGGCCGCTTACAACATAGACGATATACGAGTAGTGATTAGCTATGAACGACAGTCATCACCAGTGTCACTATATTTGATAGTCCTCTCTACATGCCGAGCAGGCATGTATATGTGTGCCTCCACCCGGTTTTGAACCCGGGTCGCCAGATTAGACGGCAAGCGCGCTAACCATTGAGCTACGGAGGCCACACACGCACGTGCCTAAATCATGCGGACGTGGAAATACTGCTTGTAATAAAATAACCATCGACAGAATATTATATACAGTGCGTATAGCCCGCCAATGATAACACTAACCTTTGTTTACAAATAAAAATGAAAATTAAATGCATTTCCGATGTCCATATATTGGTTCAATCTTGTGGTAAGCATTTTTTATTCATTTACTATATTTAAATATACACTTATGACAAGCGTTCAGTCAACCGTGTATAGTTTATATCATCAACGTTTATTTATTGATAAGGCTAGAGTTATCTCCGGCGAGCTATATCATCCTTTGTTTAGTGGAATATCTATAGTTATCAGACTTTGAATGATGTAAACTTGGTTGACTTATATTGTTTACAATCGGACACCGAGTTGGCAACACGCTCTGAAGTAATATGTACACGTATATTAAAATCAAGACATGCCATGGACGAGACAGATGATGCATTGACTGGTAGTTTACTGCATATTAAAACGTCATGAAACAAAGTGTGTAACTTGTGTAAGCACAATTGTCTAAGAAACTTGGTGGTGCACTACTGCACTTCCTCGCGGTCGATGTCGTTTGCGCGAATCAAGACACCGTGAATTCAAAAGGATCTAGAAAACGCGAATAATGGACCCCGTAAAATATACCCGCTATACAGTATTACATTAAATCACGTACATGTATACTATAGTTAATTTTTCATCTAAGTTTTTTTTTAAAACTGGTCGGGAATTTCTTATGTTCGCATGTGTCTTTGTATAATATCAAATACAGTGCTCATCAAAAGTAAGTAAACAGTTGCAAAATTAAACTTGGTTAAATAATTAATACCTGCTTATCAGATGGTCACAATTATACTAGTTTTTGAAACTACAGTTACTAAATGAGCCAAAAATGAGAAGAAAATATGAAGATGTTTTGAATTGAAATAACCATATGACCATTTAAATGGCGGATATTTCCCATCTTTTTATGACAAAGTTACCTTTAAAGTGGGACAAAGAAACTTTTTATTTTGCGTCTAGGGTACCAATCAATGTATGGTCTTTACACTCAATAAACATAAATATTCCTTGTCCTCAAAGACATTGTTGCTTCACTGTTCTGCAAATCGTGTTCTTACAGACGAGTAAATGGGGAACAACATCTGCATTCTTATTTTTTGGTGGGCAATGTATGTCACTTGTCAGAAAATAGAGGAATGCAAGTTTTGTAAGAGGCTAGAAATATCTTATAGTCAATGACTTAATTGTTGACAAGTTATAATTTTGATTAATGACTGCCAAGTACCTTATAAAAATGTGTACAACATCTCATGTAATCGTTTACATCAAATATGAGTTTAGCCTGTGTCGGATATTTCCAGTGTGAGCATTTCTTGATGAATCTGAGATATTTAGATAGCAAATCTATCTTTTAATATAGTCATTAATAGCATACATTAACTGACGATATTTTAAGCCTATAAGATTGAGCAAAGCTTTCTTAGAAATCGGTGGATTCGTTTAGGAATGCTATGGTTCTAAAAGTGGAATACTTATTGATTGATTTTGATACTTATAAATATTTTGTGTTAGTTATATAGACCTAAATATTCAATATAAGATTTCAGAATGAACAAAGAATGTGTGATTTAATTCCACGCATGTGTGGAATGTGGAACCCACTGCCTCGTCTATTGAACATAAACCACTCAAATACATACATAATGCACTGCTTTATTTCCTCGTTTCTTTTCTGTGCATAGTTTGATAAAGTCATTGAAGTTAAGTGCTTAAGGTACAGCTACATTTACAATTAATTAAACCAGAAGTTGTTATGTAAGCTACGGGTAATGACGTTACGTTGACGTTGGACCGGTGTTGCCATAGTGACGGTACGGTTCTGGTGATTTTTTGGACCAAATGTGTTCTTGGCCTTAATGTTAATAAGGTTTTGTATTTGTAATATCACAATCTATTCTCTGAACTAACAAATTTCAACACATTTTACCACGTAATACACAATTTAGAGCCCCATTCCGCGATCTTTTTAACATCCCTCGTCAAAACCGTCCACAGCGGCATCTGAGTTTAGTCTCTGTTACTTCAAGTACAAGAAATGTACCTTGCCACATGTGGATAAAGGCTGTGAATTCTTCTTCTACCACGACATTTTTGAGATTCATTGCGAATATAGCAGGGAAATTGCCGGACCCAAAATCGAAACCGGCCCATTTGTAGCACATGTAATGGGTCTATTCCCCTAAGTGTGTCTCATCATTTAAAGCCATTGACAAGTGCGACCACTTCACGGACTTCTGTTGGGTAATTTGACTTAGAATTAAATGCGTTTACCGACACACGTCTACAGACAATACAAATATACTAGGAACGCTCACAAAACTAGCCTTATAATACAAAATGCCGACAGTATATTCTATGTTACCGTCGGTCAACAACCTCTCATTTACCTACTGTATATGCATACAGTCTTGATTAATAAATAACATAATGCGTTGGTGTTTATTCAAGGATTATTAGCATGAAAGTAGGTTTAATTACATCACATAGCTAACTAATAAGCTAACAAGACAGTTGCCAATATACCACATTAGTTTATCAACGTCAGCATTTTGCAATCTACAAGATGGTGATATTGCCATTGAAAAAAACCAACATCAACTCGTATTTTGTCAGTAATCATTGAATTGAGCCATATGTATAAATGCATATCTAACAGAAAAATCTGATAGTCGATATGTAGTTCATCAGGTTAAATGTATGAGCGTACATATATCATAAGTATCCTGCGAATATGTAGTTCACCATGTATATATGTAGTTCACAATGTAGATAACGTGTAGTTCACCATGTATTTCACAATACAAATAATGTGTAGTTCTCAATGTAGATATGTAGTTCACCATGTAGATATGTAGTTCACCATTATGTAGTTCACTATGCATATATGTAGTTCACCATGTATATATGTATTTCGCCTTGTAGATATGTAGTTCACTATGTAGATACGTAGTTCACCTTGTAGATATGAATGTCTCCATGTAAATATGTAGTTCAATATGTATATATGTAGTTCACCATATAGATATGTAGTTCACAATGCAGATAATGTGTAGTTCTCCATGTAGATATGAATATCTCGATGTAAATATGTAGTTTAATATGTATATATGTAGTTCAATATGTAGATATGTAATTCAATACGTAGATATGTAGTTCAATATGTAGGTATTTAAATCTTTAGTTCCGTAGTCCAACATGTAGTTCCATACATTTCAGTACAGATAAACAAAAAAATGAAATAATACAAAAGTGACACAACTCTGAATGAAATTCCAAAATTAATGACTTGGAAAAACAGACGGACGTTGAACAATAAAATGTCCAGATTTAGAAAAGACATGTTGCTAGTTAACACGCTTGGCATGATCAAGATGCCGTCCATAGCACGAACGGATACTTGGTTTTATACCTTTCATCGGAAGCATGATATCTAGTAGTCTATGATTACGTAACTATCTATAGATATATTTGCTTTTGTAAAAAACCAGATGTAAATTAGCCATGGTAATTTTTCCAGCTGTACTATGTTTATACATGTATGTCAGTTAAATAGGTTACCTGATCGATGAACTTGAATGTGGGTGAAATATCTAAACTAATTGCTTTTGTGTGCTTTAGAGAGTTTACTCTAATCTGAACTAAACTTCAACACTGATCAACCTAAGGAACGTAACTCATACATTCAACACTGCTTCCCCAAATATAGTATTATCAGGAAATGGGACAAACGCAATCTACGTTAATTGTTGCATTTATAAGAAGCATACAGTAGTGTTCATTACAGTCCCCGCGTTCGTTTTGTGCGGAAATGTTGAAATAATCTATTATGGTGGTGTTTCATTTGGCTACGTGAACTAACAACGATATAGATAATTGTTAAATTATGAAACGCAATTTCTTCCTTATTATTCTACCGAAGTTTCAGTCACCTATGGATCACAAAACAATTCCTATATGAATATATATACGTGTGATAGTTATGAGTAGCTGAATGTTTTTGGTTAAATGTTAGTATGCTTTTATCGCGACGAGGTACACTTCTGTTAGAATTTGACTTTTAACCCTGTATAACAACTATTCGTTACTCAAACTGTACAAACATATACAGACAACTTCAGAATCTCCACAACTGTCGTAACTCGAACATGAAAAAACCCAACTCGGTTACATCGGTACAAAATACCTTAGCGATAACTGTTACATCTACGTCCTCGAACTTACAAACCGCCTCAGTGCTACCGGTACGGATACTCAACTAACAGTTCACGGTGATACCGACGCAGGCTAATATCAGTAATATCAGTGCAGTGTACTGGGATTTATTACGCAGTGAAATTACTCATGTTTTACCCTCACGATACAATATTTCATTTCATGATCCAATATATTTGCGTTCTTATCACTTGTAGATTTCAACCAATTGGGTAGTTGTGTGTTTTTACGGTTTATGTAAAGAGTAAACGGTTTTTAATCATTTCTACGCTTTTCGCAGACAGAAAATTGAACGCACAATTGCTCAAGTACTACAGACAATTATTCATGTTATTACTGATAAAAAGGTTATAAATTAATGATGATGTTTGTATTTTATCACGGGAAGTGAAATCTGACTACTTAATGACAGAAAAGATGAGTAATTGTTAACTAGTGAAGCGATGTTGTCTGATAAGCCATGCCGATCACTTTCATGTCTGAGTGCCTGTGTCTGCGAATTGTTTTCTATCAAGCAGATATTTCAATGATAATGGATATCAGGAAGCTACGAAAATAAACAATGAATGAAGCCAAACCGTTTTGTACGACTGGTTTACCAATATTCTCCATTTCTCTTCGGTTTGTTAATTTCTTCCACTTGTCGGTAGAATACGTAGTTTAGTGTAGATTGGCAACCAGTCTAGATGCGGTAATGACTGGATAACGTAGGAACGATTCGACCTTTCCACTATCGCTAATAACATTGGTTATACGTTGGGCAGTCTGTATACAGATCATATATTTTGTTGTTAACTGTTTAGCATCAACTCCTGACTATGATTCCACTATGTATGCTTTCATGAAATCATGTCCCTGAACAGAACAGCTGAAAACTCAAGAGCAAAATATAATTTCTATAGATAAACACAAACATGATATATATCATTTAATGGATTATAAATACGTGCACCAGATACATCGTGCATTTGATAATAATTACATACGTACGATATCGTGTAGAAAATGACAATAAAATGATAATTAATGTTATCTAGACGATTGCCAATTTGCCAGACTAATACACGGCGTACTTGCGAGCAATATAGGGCGAGTTCGGATGTAACGCGAATTCGATCTAGGTAGACTCGGGTGCCATTCGAACGCACTTGGTTTCTACACTTTTTGTGCCTTCACCACTGAAGAGTCCAACTCCAGTAACACCAACTGATGGCAGTGTTTACTGATTCCCTGTATCTGTACGGTACGCAAAAGCTGTTTTAGATATTACCAAGGCCAAGCTTTTGATTGGTTGATAAATTTTGAGACCTGTATTGGTGGCTGGCGTAGCATACCCTACCCCGAACTCGCCCTATATAGTCTATAAAACGATCTTTGTCGAATGTTAATGAAACCATCGCTTCTAATATTTTCAACGTTTTCCAGAAAGATGAAGCAATATATTTTCACATTAACCAAATCAGATTATAGGAGCCAAATTTGATCGATTCCATATGTGTCAATACTTTTATTAGTTTAAACGTATCTTATTACCCAAATAACACAATGTGTACAAAATAATAAGTAAAACAAATCGCTGGCTTAGAATAAGAAGGTCGTAAGTACAAAATCGATATTTTGAGAAAACAAGAAAATATTATCTGATAACTACTCTTCACTTATGGGAAAACAAGCTTTTCCAACTTCAGTTTAGTCAAAAGACCAGTTCCGATTTTCATGACAATAGGCTCATAAGAAGCGCCTTTTGGTAGATACAATTGTATTTCAAATATGTATCAGTCTTATAAGATGGTAAGTGAAACTTACGACCATCTAATTCCAATCCATGGAAACATACAATGTACAAGTATATAAGACGTGTACATGTATTGGTAAAAGAGACGAGTCACAAGTTCAAAAATTTGTTACGGCTCTCCCCTTATACCAATATCAATCTTTAATTATTTTCTTAAAAACTATTACTTCATCAATGTTTTATACTAGGTACGTATAAGTAATATAAGATATTATATCTGTCGTATATTTGATCAATAAGTAATATAAGATATTATATCTGTCGTATATTTGATCGATAAGTAATATAAGATAATTATATCTGTCGTATATTTGATCGATAAGTAATATACGATAATTATATCTGTCGTATATTTGATCAGTAAGTAATATTTTATAAGATATTATATTTGTCGTATATTTGATCAATAAATAATATAAGATATTATATCTGTCGTATATTTGATCAATAAGTAATATAAGAGATTATATATCTGTCGTATATTTGATCAATAAGTAATATAAGATATTATATCTGTCGTATATTTGATAAATAAGTAATATAAGATATTATATCTGTCGTATATTTGATCAATAAGTAATATAAGATATTATATCTGTCGTATATTTGATCAATAAGTAATATAAGATATTATATCTGTCGTATATTTGATCAATAAGTAATATAAGATATTATATATCTGTCGTATATTTGATCAATAAGTAATATAAGATATTATATCTGTCGTACATTTGATCGATAAGTAATATAAGATATTATATCTGTCGTATATTTGATCGATAAGTAATATAAGATATTATATCTGTCGTATATTTGATCGATAAGTAATATAAGATAATTATATCTGTCGTATATTTGATCAATAAGTAATATAAGATATTATATCTGTCGTATATTTGATCGATAAGTAATATAAGATATTATATCTGTCGTATATTTGATCGATAAGTAATATAAGATAATTATATCTGTCGTATATTTGATCGATAAGTAATATAGATATTATATCTGTCGTATATTTGATCGATAAGTAATATAAGATATTATATCTGTCGTATATTTGATCAATAAGTAATTTAAGATATTATATCTGTCGTATATTTGATCGATGTTTTATTTTCAAGAGAAGTGGATGGGATAATCTACCCTGGAATAGTAAAAGAAAAACAAGCAGCTAAAAAGGCATATGACAAAGCGAAGCGGAAAGGACAATCTGCGGGACATGTATTCCAAAAGTAAGTTTTTGGATTTTACGGTTTTATCAATAGTTAAGAAATTGTAAAAAAAAGAATAATATGTAAATATTTTGTTTATATATAGAAAAGTATTTTAGTCTAAACATGATGTTACACACAGTGATGTTCTTACTTGCTTTACGAATGATTTTGTTCTGTTCTGTTCTGTACATCGTTAGGCCTAACCATTATTGTTTGCAACAATAAGTATCACAACTACTTACTGTTATATCTTTATTATTTCAATTTAAGTGTGTGTTTTTGGAATAATTAAAGTCTGGTAGCACAACCTCAGTCCTGAACCCACTTTTTCAAATTTCTTCATCTAGTGCAAAGTTCATGAACTTAATGCACAACACCTTATGATAGATCATAGAATGGATCACTACTTCAGACAAGGAGTACCCGTGACTATGTCTCACATCTACATCTACGTATATACATGTACGAGTGTTCGCTATACATGTACATCTTCAGAACTGATAAAATTGATATAGTTTATACCACAGGTGGTCGTATCGGTATTTTGAGAAGTTGAGTCATAAGTTATTATTCAATTGTAAACCGCGATAAGGCCATCATCTGTGGTTCATACATATATGTGTGCAAACTACAAGACGGGGGTGGAGAGTGGGTAAGAGCACATGTAACTGTTTCATTAATAAAGAGAAAACAAAAATTGATAATATATAAGGTATGATAATTTTATAAAATATTTTTTTTACTCTTTATCAATGATACAGTTACCTGTGGGTAAGAGAACATCAAAACTGTTTACTAGTATAACCAATCGGTCAGGGAAGGCAGCAATAAACAGAAACAGCAGAATACGGAAGAGCACAAAATACAGTGTACAAATTGTGCATGAAAGTGGCACGAGATATGATGACTTTTGATTGCATTTAAAGACAACAGATCTAGTAACATTTTCTAGTATACTATGTTGGGGTGCCAAACCAGAGAACATCAAACTATGTTTGAATTTTGTGTACAAATATGTACATCTAGGTATTCAGAACGTAAATATATGCTTATGCACCAGTCAATATTTTGCCCGCCGGAAGGGGGGGGGGGGGGCAACCCAGGGGGGAATTAGACATTTTCTTATGTTTTGATGTCTAAATCCCCACCAAGGAGACAATGCTTACTGTCTAAATCCCCACCGTGGGACATAGTTTTTCATCCGGGTACTTTTATAAAAAAAGAATCAAAGTATCACTGTCGTCTTTCGCGGTGTCGAAATTCCCGGACCCGAGACTCCGAGTCGATAAGGTCGTCTAACTCCCGCCTGTCGGGAAGATTCGTCCCTCTAATTCCACCTGTATCCCCGCCGCACCCCACGCGGGCATAGTATTGGCTGGTGCATTATAAGTGGATGTGTAGGGTAGTTGATCATTAAACCAAGGTATGTACATGTATTCATGTACATGGTGACATTATAATTATCTATATTTTCTGACATATTTCTCACTTTACAGACCACGTGACACGAACAAGTTTCGTGTGACAATCAACGTTGCTGCGCAATCGGATGTGACGTTTGTTCTGACGTATGATGAGGTGCTGCAACGAAAACGAGGCCAATATAACCACATTATCTACATCGACCCAAAGCAAGTGGTGGATCAGTTACTTGTTGAAGTGTTCATATATGAATCCCGAGAAATCACTGCTCTACGTATACCACCTGTACGCAACGATATTCTCTCAAATTCATTTGATTTTCCAAGTAGGTAATCCCCATAGAACGCACTACCTTTCTCGCTTACATAAATATGTTTCATGCAGAAAAGTACCTGTACAATGAAACCTATGTCAAAGGTCAACTGCAAGCAAAGACCACAAAGGACAAGGTTCACAAATGGCTTAATTTGGCTGTAATGTTTCAAAAACTGCAAGTGCATGTTCCTTTAAAACTGTCCTATAATTCAAATAACCTAACATGTGTTGGGTAAAAAATGAGTATACGTATCCCAATTTCCCTTGAATTATGTTGACAAAACTGCGAAAAATATTTCATGTTTATCAAAAGACATTTTTTAGCCATTTTCACGACTATTAATGACGTAAAAGCTTCCGAAAAACCACGATGGCGGTTGTACTACACTTTTATATTGTTACATAACCAGTTCTCTGCACATTTTTGTGTCAATCGGGACACCTCGGACAATCTCTACGAATCATCTCTCGGGTGTAAATAGAACGTCGCCATTTTTTAACGTCTTTCGCCATGACGTCATCATGACAAATTTAAACAGTGCTTCAATGGAATACATGCCCATCAAGCCAGCGCTGCGTAGCTGCGTGTTATACTCAAGGAGAGTAGCGAAATTGTATTGTTTCATCAATAAAATATCGTTTGATATTTCCGCTGCTGATAAGATACGGTCTATTTTCTTCGGCCCATTTTCTTCTGCGTAGGATTTAAGAAAGAATGCTTCCGAATTCATACGCTTGATACATCCGAGGTATTTTATCCTGTAAAAATGCCGTACGGACCGTTCCGATTGATTTTTGTGTATGTACAAAATATCAAAGTGAAGCAAGAATGACATCGTGGTTTTGGGGAATTTTTAGCCATGAAAATGGCTAAAAATGACATTTTTTTGCTAAATGTGACATATTTTCAGTAGGTTTGTCGACATATTGCCAGGGAAATTGGGAAGTGCATGCTTAATTTTTTGAAAAACAATGTTAGGTTATAAGAACTATTTAAGTTAGTATTATATCATTATTGCACAGGAACATGTATTTTTTATTAAGGCCTAAATTAAGCCATAAATGAGCATTTTCATTTTATCCCCCATTGACTAATTTCAATAAGAAATTTAACCTGTTTAGGAGGTACGCTCGCCTTTTATCTAACGATCTTATTTTCTCCGAAACATCTTAAAATGACAGAACAAATGATCTAAAACGACTTTAAAATGATAAAATGGTATGTCATCAGTCTGGTTTTCGAGATACACGGTTTTCAAATGACCACGCATGTTAACATGCGTGAAATGACTTACCAGTGTCTGTTGTTGATCTATTTATTGTATATATGATACGAGCATATTCATTTTAAAAACATATTTTATATTTCATCACCTTTAAGCAATGCACTATGTTTTATTTGTATATTGGTCTCTCCTATTCACAGAATCAACACTTCCGGCTTCCAGATACTAAAAGTCTTACGGTTCCTAACGTTCGAATCACTAGATTATGCTTGTATAGTCTGCTTAAACGAACTGTCTGTTCTATGTATTGTTTTCATTATTCGGTTAACAATGAATACCATAATTATACAATTTCAGCCACCAACGACTTAGCGCTTGTTGAGAGACCTTCACCAAAGACAGCATACATTCGTTATAACCCGTCCCCTGCGGAGCAAAAACGGGACTCGGCTCAAGGAGTATCTGGTTTGTTTAAAGTTCAGTACGACGTACAGAGATCATTGGATGCCGGTGACATCTACGTACGTTATGATTATTTATTATAATTATCTATAGTAAGTCACGGTTATTTGAGAACATTTTCCGTCTTGAAATATAATTGTAACACCCTTTGGTTTTACAGGGACGGCAGCAGTCAACAGAAACAGCCAAACACGAAACGTTCAATATACAAATCACAAATGCACGTCACAATGCCAAACACACGTCACAATGCCAAACATACGTCACAATGCCAAGCATACGTCACAATGCCAAACATACGACACAATGCCAAACATACGTCACAATGCCAAACATACGTCACAATGCCAAACATACGTCGCACTGCCAAACACACGTCACAATGCCAAACATACGTCACAATGCCAAACACACGTCACAATGCCAAACATACGTCACAATGCCAAACATACGACACAATGCCAAACATACGTCACAATGCCAAACATACGTCACAATGCCAAACATACGTCACAATGCCAAACATACGTCACAATGCCAAACATACGTCACAATGCCAAACATACGTCACAATGCCAAACATACGACACAATGCCAAACATACGTCACAATGCCAAGCATACGTCACAATGCCAAACATACGTCACAATGCCAAACATACGTCACAATGCCAAACACACGTCACAATGCCAAACATACGTCACAATGCCAAACATACGTCACAATGCCAAACACATAACTGAACAAAAAAATGAACCTAATCTGCTACAAAGTCCGACGAAGTTGTTTCTTACAATGTACTTAATGTACCCTACGGTTATCTGAATTTCAAAATCAGCCGTTTAAACATGTATTTGTTCTGGTTGTAAAATATCACAGAAAGAGAATCACAGTACTATCTGTTACACACTGTATTTATTATATACGTATATATAAACAGCTACGTCACTGTCACCAGATCCTAACTGGATTATATAATACAATTACTCATCCACATTACACGATTACAATTAATGTACATCATGAAATAGAACCAGAGCTGAAATAAGATCGTTTGTTATTTTAGTGTTCCTTTATCATGGTTGGTCTATAAACTCCAGGCACACTAACAGTATATTGTTGAAATAAAAGAGAAATGAGTTTTATATTGCCACTATATAGTTTAGAAAGTGTATTTAGTACTATTTACCCGTAATTAGAAGGTTATTACTATAGGTGAATGTTGCTTCTAGTGCAAACCTATCAAACTTTCAATGAGAGTCGTTATGTGTTGATATATTGACGTGTCACTCAGTGTAATTAATGCTGACTGACTGGTTAACATACACAAACGATAATATTAAGTCAGACAGGGAAGGAAGCACTCAACTTAACCAGCCGAGCACAGAAAACATAAAAAACATATAAGGCGACAAAGTGTCCAACTGAACCAGCCGAACACAGAAAACATAAAAAAACATACAAGGCGACAAAGTGTCCAACTGAACCAGCCGAACACAGAAAACATAAAAAAAAACATACAATGCACTGTATCCGACTGAACCAGACGAGCACAAAAAAAACATACAAGACACAATGCCCAACTGAACAAGTAAATAATCCACCAAAATCCAGGCCGCACAAGTCCAAAACACACATGTAAGAATAGTATGGTAACATGAAATTGTACGTGAAATAAAACACATGTGTAGTGTACAGCAGCTGAGCACAATGTGTACTTAGACATAAACTTGCTGTATTTGATCAACCTGTTCATGTAATAATACCGTAGTATTTTAGTTGATCTTGAAATCCAAACAACAATGCATTAGTCACATGACATGGTGTATATTTGTGTTTTACTGTGTTAAGTAACTTATTAACAATTTTAACGTAATAAATTCACCTGTGTTAAATTAATAATCATTTTAATTTTCTATGCCACATTAAACTTTTTCAACGTTTCCACATGTGGCACACATTTTTGTAGCCGCAATGCCTCGGAAGAACATTAACATGCCTGTTCCACTGCAATAACATGGCGGGCTTGGAGACAGTTTGTACATCACACTTTAGTTTGGTAAGTTTCATTTAGGTATCATTCCACTGTACTGTACATGTTCTATTCTATTTATAAAATAATCATATTTTACAGGTTGTGGATGGATATTTCACCCATTTCTTTGCCCCAGTGGGTTTGAAACCTCTACCAAAGCGACTGCTATTTGTCCTAGATGTAAGTGGGTCGATGGGTAATATAAGAAAGATAAGCCAACTGAAGGAAGCCATGACCCATATCCTAAGTGAAATAAATGAAGAAGATTTATTTAACATTATAACATTTGAAAACAATGCTCATTCCTGGTCTGATAACATGAAACAAGCAAACAACTATAATATAAAAGAGGCAACTTATTTTGTACAAAATCTTTATGCGGAGGGAGGTAAGTGTTTCTGTGTTAGTAGTTATTTCTCTTTAATCAAACACCATCCAATCTTGCAGCTATAACTTAGTATAAGAAGATAATAGAAAATCGGATAGTGAAGGCAGCCGCATGACTCATCTTAAACATCCGAGCACATAAAACATAGAAACATCACATACCACTATTACACAACACAAAACGCAACACATAACTAAACGATAAAATAAGCTTCACCACATAAAGCCCAAGTCCCAGCTTTCTAAAAGGCTGAAAGACCTAGTTTCATTTACACAAAAATCTGAGTGACCTAGATTTAGCTATAACTCAAGACTTAAGATAGTCTTTTTTCAATGGTAATAAAGCATACCCCTTGTTTATATTTTCTTGTCATGCAATTACTACAAACTATTTTAAGAAGGATATGTGAATTGTAATGCAATGTAGAATGAAATGGCGATGCATTGTTAGTGTAATTAAATATGACTAACCTTAGTGTAAGTACGAAACAAATTATTTGTACAAAGCTTTAATTAGTAAGGTATGCTATATTTACAGGAACAAATGTTCACGACGCCTTAATGGACGCGCTGAATATACTTCAAGAGACAGATGGTATCGACGGCATTGATACGCCAATTATTGTGTTTCTAACTGACGGAGATCCTACTGTGGGTGTTACAAACTTTAGGCAAATTCTTAATAACATAGAAGGGCATAATAAAGACAAAATACAGATATTCAGTCTTGCTTTTGGTGATGACGCCAATTTTAACTTCTTGAAGAAGATTTCTGCTCGCAACAATGCATTTGCGAGAAAGATTTATGAAGAAGCGGATGCACCACTACAACTGACGGGTTTCTATAATGAAATATCAGAAGTTTTGTTATCTAAAGTATCATTTACATACCTCGATGATGCTGTCAATCTGACGTCCATTACACAATCACAATATCCTAGTTTCTTTGATGGGTCCGAGCTTGTTGTCTCTGGAAGACTGAACGAACTTCAACCAGATTACAATACTCTAACTATGACGGTGGTGGGTAGTGGAAATAACGGTATAATAGAACTGTCTACATCGACAGAAATTGATAATTCGTCTAAACATGCTCCGCCAGATTTCAAAACGAGACTAGAATTTTCAACTATTGTCGAGAAGACATGGGCCTATCTGACGATCAAGAAATTACTGCTAGAAGTGTTGAGAACAGAAAACATGATACTGAAAGAAGAAATAAAATCTCAAGCAATGAACCTGGCTCTGAGGGTAATGACATATAATGGTATATAATGGCATATTATTAGTTACATGTTTATATGTCGGAAAACTACAATAGTTGTTTAAGTGTATTCATTACATTAATTTCGCTTACTCTTGTACCCATTTTAGGGTGACATTCCGTAACAGTATGCCATTTTTTCTTATTGCAAAATAATCAGATGTTGTCGCTGTTGTTTTAGAAGTTGACGGAACGGCATAATACCGGATAAAAGTCGAAATAAGTAAAGATAAATAACCGGATATAGTTTATAAGCAACCAATATTAAATTATTGATACTATTTTGATTAAAAGCAAAGGTAGTTAATGAGGTTTGAATCAAAAGGACGACCACCATAGCAACACTAAACATAAAGTATGATCTACGAATAAATGGAAACATTACATCATGCATGTTGATATGACGAAGGTTTATTTTATATTTGAATATTTTCAGTATAATTTTGTCACACCACTGACATCCATGGTAGTAACCAAACCAGAGACAAAGAAAACAAACGAATCCAATTTCGATGTTCAAGAAGGTTAGAGTATTATACAAAAATAAGGAATCACTCAATCATGCCACTAATGGTTTACCAAATGAACCAAGTTATCTACGTATATAACAGAACGTGGGCTTCATATGTTTGATAGCGGATGTTTACTCAATTTGAAAAAAAAATGTGATTAAGATTGTTCAAATTCCCCAACCTATCCTTTGAAAATGCTCCACATGCCTCTAGTTCATGTGCCTTGGGTTCGTGATAAGGAAGGGAGATTACTTTGTAGTCAGGAGAGTTTTAAACAACGTCGCAAATTGTGTTTTTCTTCTTTGCTGGGAAATACATTTACTTTAAAGAGATGATACGGAAAAATCTAGATGCTACTGGTATTCTTAACATGGTACTCTGTGCCAGAATTTATAGAAATATCTTGTAACATGTCGTCGCTGTTCTTAGCAAACTCGTACATCAATTTTGGCTACTTTTCAGGCGACGAAAAAAACTGAATTACTTTTTACTTATAGTGAATTTTTATTCAACTCTTTGACACAAACGTAGCATTTTTACATCTAATTAGTGTATCGGTTGTACGATATCGTCTCAAGAGACCGGATAGGTTGAAACCATTCATCTTTTGAGCGGGAGAGGTTCGACGCTTGCTTTTTCCCAAAAGTGTCCGTTCGGATTTAATTTTCGCAAGGTAGTATGACCTTTCTTAATTGACTACTAGTGTTTAGCGTTCGTCATATTTGTTCGAACGTACATGTAGATTCTATACCTACGGTTATGTATTAGTATATGAATACGAGATTCTTTAACAGTGTGTAATATTGCTTGCTTACATTTCAGATGATGCCAAAGCTTTAGAAGATAAAACCGAACCTAAGACAGCAGCACTGACAGGTTCTACTGGTACACTGTCTCTGACGGATAAAGGCACATTAAGTAATATATTGACCTTTCTCATTAAATCGTATGTTTCATTACAATTATGTGTCATTACGTCCGTATCTACCGAGACAAATCCCTGTGAAAAAGCACTTTTGTTATAGATTTTGACGAATTTCCCACAGGAATTTAGAAAGACAATTCTTGCTCACCAGCGTACGTTTCACCCACCATGAAGCATTTGTTTCTATCTGGACTAAGTATACAACTGATGTTGTGTATTACCTGCTGGTAATATGACTCTTGGTCATTTTAATATTTAATAACGTAAGTGCTGACTCCTTAAAACACATGCAATAGTGATTTTGTCATCAACTGTTTAGCATATTTAACATGAAAGAAGGTGGCATGCAGTACACGTGTAGTGTATATATTATATGTTTTGTATTGCAGCAATAAAGGGCGGTGCAGACAATGATCCACATTTTATTGTGAATGTTAAAGGACTGGACTATGCAATCTGTTTTGATGTTATGGGCAATGAAGGTGACATGTATCAGCTGATTACTGATAAATATTCAGGTTGGTAAAACTCCTTCATGTATACAATAATATAGAAACGTGTTTCGGTAATTTGGTGGATCGGCAAGACACCATGATGTAAACAATGCGGCTATATAACCCTATACCATGTCTGTTTAGACATTCCGATTGCGCAATTGCGACTTGAAAGAATCCCACACTGTCTTGGTCTTTATTTAGAAGTCTTATGCATGGTTTTAATAGGTACCTCCATTGTAAATTGTGCTTTTAGTTATATAAAAGTAACATATTTTTTCTGACATGGAATTTTATCTAAAACGTTTGGATCAGTATACACCTAATATAAATGATGGCTTCTGTCGCGGTCCTTTAGTAAACTATAAATCACTTCAAGCTTACAAAATACATTATCGTTAAAATGCTAGTGCCCAATAGGACGCAAGAGAAAGCTACCAATGGGGCCTGGAAACTGGTGACAATTTGGTCTTATTCGTCAATTTTTAACCGATCCTAAAAACACGTATCTGCAAATAGGACACTTAAAGCATGCAGAAATAAAAGAAACCTTATTCTTGTTTTGTCATTTAAACTAGGACTGCATGAGTATCACAAACCCTGTAATCAAACAACCTGAAAGTTCGCGTCTTTATTTAAAAACTCGGTGAAATGATTCGCGGTTCAACATAATATACTACGAACCAAAGGTTAATCGTCAATAAATATGTACCGGAATTGAAGTACATTTTTTCTGTACCTCTAGTTTTGGCTCAAACCAGAAAGATAAGATCAAAAGTCACCAAAACTCAGTATTCCTCATTTTGATCACACAAGATGCCCATTAGTATACTTAAACTTCACGACACATGGGTGGCATTTTTGAACAAACGGTTATTTTAGATGTCCATATAATTCTAGGTCTTACTGTGAATGCTAAAGTTGTAGCTAACCAGGTAGCAGAGGAAGGCAATACTTCAAGTAACGATAGTGGAGAAATCAAGACGTTCCTTGGAGAAATCATTATAAAGAGGTGGAGGTTTGTAGTGACAATAACACCCAACAAAATAACATTGATGGGCGAGACAGTGGATTGGTCTAACGGTACGTATCATAGCAAGTATATTTAAGCGCTTGACTGTCATCCGGGTCATCTGGTTTTGATTTGCGTACTACACAGGTTATGCTCTTTCGTACCATTGGCTATTTACGCGCATGCGTTCATATGTGCTTGCGGATATGCCAGTTAGTACTGATCAATGCCTTGAAATTCCAGGAAAGTTGTCTATCGTAAATAAACCATAACGGTTGACCCCTAAGAAAAGTAGGTATTCTAAACCATATAAGCTACTATAATCATATACCAATATTAATAATGAAGATAATTGTGTCTATCATAAACCGGTAGTGCGTTTCTCGTCGCGAGTTAGACACATAGCATGCCTGTTTGTCTAGATCGTAACTCATTTACATTTACTGATATTGAAGGTACAAGACTTAGTCATGGGAAGACCAAGCTGGTGGTTGATCAAGCAGGGACTATGTTGGTTGTGATGTTCAACGACAGGGTAGCTTTCCTTATCATGAGACATCTGAAGACAGCGTCACAAATACGTGCCGGCAAAGTCAACTTTCTAGGCTTCTACATCGTCGATTATAAGGGCCTGTCGTATCATACACATGGTCTTCTAGGTAAATCTGGTTCTAGGCACTGTGTCTTATCATATGTCCCTGTTCATGTTGAAGGTTGTTCTTGTGACTTTCCTCGTAATTTGTTGTTGTTGTTTTATGCATGTACATGTATTGTGCCTTTCCGTTGTTCGTGTCATCTTTGTGATGTGCCTTCTAGTGACCGGTTGTTTCTTCTAAAAGCTGCTTTCCATATCCGATTTAGTAATGTACATACTGTATATCATTTTACATAAAAAGAATACATGAGTGAAATATAAGGTATACAAAACTTAACCAATGATATACGTGTGCGAGAGAAAGTGGGAGAATATCCCTGCAAAATCAATTCTCCATGATTGTTACCAAAGTGCATGACTACAGTAGGGTCAAATCAAAATTGGAAAAGTCTCGTGGTCCTTGTTTATAGCATGTACATTTCTTATCACCTTAAATGGTATGTGTGACGGGAAGAGTAATCTGACGATACGGCACGTGTTGTCTTATTAACAGACGCATGCACAGACAGATAATTGATGACAGGTGTGAATATCAAAGTGTAAATGACATTTGCCCATTTTGCTATTGTGTAGGCTTCTTGGTCCTTTTACTTGTAGTTAGGAATAAGTCCATCCATTTACAGTATATTGCAAATTCGGTACCAACCTTCAATCTTGCTACTTTAATGTTTTATTTCTCATTTTTACAGGACAATTTTTCCGCAGACATGTAATTTTGAAGAAAACGAAAAACCGGAAAGGGAAATTAATGGGTCGTCTGCGAGTGAGTGGAAACACCCAGCGGGCACGTAAAGTGATGGCAACGCTCGGCCATCGCTTAAATCTTGCAACAAATATGACAGTTTCATGTTGGATGGTGCAACACAATGGTGGAGCCCTCATAGACGGAAATATTACAGATTACCTAGTAAAAAGTAAAGCGTTAAAAGACACTGAAATTCAAACGTCTATAAACACTGATAAAGACGACACAGATTCCACAGAAGTACACAAAAACGAAAATGATTTAGAAATGGCTGAAACGGACGGAAAATTAAACGACTTGGAATGATGAATGTGTTGAAGTGTAGAGTGTGTGCGTTTGATATCATTCCCGGAAGTTTGTGTGCCATTCATATTGGAAAAAACTGACACTTAAAAGGGACGCTGTTCACATTTGTGATACAATCTTTATATACGCGTTGCATTGAGTGGACGAGACTGCCTTTTTCGTGAATGCATTGGTGACGGGAAAATCTGATTATGTGTAACAAAAGGGTGATATGAATAACATGAAAATAAAGTTCAATTACTTTAATAAAAATGTTAATAATTTGAATTTTGCGGATGAACAAAAGTTCTGTGTGTTTAAAAAAGGAGTTCTCATATAAACAATGGTTCAACATACAAGTTGTACATCGAATTTAGATATTATTCATGGTGGAACACAACTGTATATTGTATGTATGATTTAAGCGACCCACGTGACGATCTTATTTTGATAATGTGACAGTCATGTGACTGACAATGGATTCACGTGATGATACAGTGTTTGTTAACACTAATTGTGTCGTAACTAATGATGTCATACTACAGCAGTGGGTATGTATGAACCACTGAGTATAGACCACAGGATGTATGAGTAAATTATGCTTGTTGCTTCAATCATGTGGTATCAGTGCTTCGACATGTGACGTTAGAATTTTATTATGTGACGTCAATGCTTTATCATTATACCTTAGAATTTTATCATGTGACGTCAGTGTTTTGTCATGATACCTTAGAGTTTTATCATGTGAAGTCGTTAGTGCTTTGTCATGTGACGTTAGAATGTGATCATGTGACGTCGGCGCTTCGTCGTGTGATGTTAGTGTGTTATCATGTGACGTCAGTACCTTGTCACGTGACGTTAGAATATGATCATATGACGTCAGAACTTTGTCATGTGGCGTTAATATTATTACATGAGACGTCAGTGCTTAGTCATGTGATATCAGTTCTGTATAACGTAACTTAATTCATCAGTAGTTTATCATAAGACGCCAGTAGTTTGTAAATAACGAGAATCTGCTACACGAGGAGCATATTATAATGTGCATGTCTTTTGTTGCTCTACATGCCAGAGGGCATAACGGGCAATAAGTAAAGTAAGTATGTTTTTTGTTTCGATGCATTTTGTGCTATTTTCTTCCGTTCTTTACGTTTAGATCTGTATAAAGATGTTTACCGTACATGGACTTAACCACTACATAAAATGCAATGTTATAGTCATCAATACTAAACAATTGTAAAATTGCATAATGTTGTAAAATTGATAACTGATGGACCCGGATCGAATCAAATACTTGGAACGATTTAAAAATGGTTCCTTTTTATGTAGTGTTCATACTGATGTCAATCGAGAAACAGTGGACACGTGTTCTTATTTTTGTTCCAGTGCTATATATACTGGAATTGCAAAACATGCTTTTATTAGTATCATATTTTAAACGCTTCACCCCATAGACCACTCACTGATCACTTACAGTACCAGTGTTGACATACCACGTAATATGTGACGTAATTTTTGGTTGAGAACGCAAGTAAAAATCTGCCAACAAAAAAAAAATATTTGACTGACTTTAAGGAGACTTTGCCGCTCAACCTGAGAGTGAGTGTTATCCATGCAACTTAATATTTTGTGCAATTTGTCACAGTTCTTGCCCGAAACCGACTCAATTGCTATGCATGCCGTTGAGTCGGTTTCGGGCAAAACTGTGACCTTTTGCATGGGAAATACTCGTTATCGGCTTGAGCGTGGAGGGTACCTCATAAATTTGGTCAACTAATAAATAACTTACAGTTGCTTTCAACTTTTTGTTAACAGATTTTTACTTGCGTTCTTATCCTAAAATTACGTCACGTACCACATGGTGTGTCCACACTAAATACTAAGTACATGTATTGTGATAACCGTTTAGTTTTACTGATTATATGAATAAAATTGTCGATTGTCGCTGATCAAGCACCTGCATGAAAATACACGTGAACGGTATAGGCACATTGTTTCAAATTATCTCAGTTTACCCTATACATAATTATCTGAAATTCTGAATGTACCCTATATGGAGAGAAGGTTGTGCAGCGGCCATGTTAATTCGCAACGGATATGACGTCACAGGAACTGGTATCCGTGTTTGTTGTGACAACTGTAGAAACACTGGGTACCAGCTTTTGTAACACCATATCCGTTGCAGTTAAACATTGTCGCTGCACATATATTCAGATAATTCTATATAGGGTACACTCAGATAATTTGAAACCATGTGCCTATAGTGAACGGAGATATAAGTAAGCTGTCTACAACTGTATGATATAAAAGTCTGCATCACGTGATAGTTTGTTTCACAAATCAGATATCACTGATCCTCGGCAGGTATACTCATCAGATCCATGAAAGCACTTGGCGATTCTCGACAACCTGTTTTTCTTTTTCGTTTATAAGACTCGTCTGTGTTTAATTTCTTCCATATGAATAATAAACTGCATTATTAAGCAGGCCTGTACGCCACAGAGCCAGTCTGTTATATATTGATCATAAAGCTTTAATCTACCAAACTCAAGTTAAATTGTTAAAACGCAGTATGTTTGTTTCTTCTATATTTACATCTAGTGTACTATTGTGATCAACATATAGTTGTAAAGTAAAATATCTTGAGTAGAAAATAACTTGTTGTGTTGTGTTTATTTGAAAAAAAAGTCAACAAAATACTAGTACGAAAACCAACCGTAAATAGAATCTCCACAAAAATTGAATTTAACGGTGTTCCTCTGATGGAAGATTAAATGTACATCAAAATACAAAGCAGGTGAATATACGGTAAGGTATTACTTAAAGACTAGGGTACTGTTTTATCAAAGCACTCACGAAATTAAATTCAAATTTAAATTCGCCGTAATGCTTTTACAACTAGAAATAGGGGACAGATATTGTTTGTAGGAGATCATAAACTAAATCACTGTAAATATTACATTTCCTTTTACCATTAAAAGAAGCAGTTAAATAATTATAAAGAAGTCAAATTTGGACGTAAATTTACTGTTTCCGTAAGTGCTTTGATAAAACAGTACCTAGGTCAAACTCAACTTATAATAATGAGACATCCTCAAATTCAATACCAAAATAGCCAAGTCCAATTTTAAGTTAAACTGGTAGTGAACAGCTTTGGTACTGCTCATATACATGACGTCAAAAAGTATGTGAGTGAAGTTAGCAGCCTAGCAGCCTAACAGCGTGAAGTTAGCAGCCTAGCAGCGTGAATTTGGCAGTCTATCAGCGTGAAGTTGGAAGCCTAGCAGCCTATGACAAGATAAAAAGGACATATTGCGTACACATATACTCTGATGTAGAACGCATAGAAAGTATAAAAGTGTAGCATGACTGTCTTCACGACTTTGGAAAGATTTTACGTCATGCAATGTGATGAAAAACCATTTTTTGCTAAACATAACATATTTGTAGTGAGTCAGTTTGCAGATTATGAGGGAAATTGGAATACCATTGTTTAATAGGCTGTGTATAGCTATTAGAAATTAAAGACAGATTTATAGAAACATGAATGTTTATTTTTTTAAAAATCACTAGAATTTTTTAACATTGACCTTTCTCTAAAATTGGAAGTATGTTGGTGTCACTTTGTGTTCACACAAGATCAATGCGAGACAACTTTGATTTGTGAATTCCAGGGGTGAAAGTTTTCAGACATATGCCTGAGCTTCAGGTTTTTGAGTATACCAAAAAGTATGTTTTTCTTTTTTTTCACTAAATAAATTGTCAATTTCTGAGAATTTCTGGTTTTTCAGAATTTCTAACTTTCATCCATGCTGAATTCTGTGATTGCTGCCTAATTGGTGGGATTCATAAAACAATGACTACATATTTCATAAATATGTCTTTCAATTTATTGGAATAAAGAGGAAGAATGAATGAAGTATAATCTATTCTACATCCACTATTTGAAATTTATGCATACAATGTAAAATTTAAGAGGTTGATACCACAGGTAACTGTATCATTGAAAAATAATTAAAAAATAGAAAAAATGGGTAAACTTGATGTATGTAATTGATCCTCAAATTATATCAATTTCTGTAAAAAACATTCTTAATCAATGATACAGCTACCTGTGGTTGATACAAGTATACTTTACAAATATTCTAACCAGACCATTTTGCTTTTATTATATTCCGTTGATAGTTAAAGTAGCAGACAAAATAGTTAGTAACAAAACTATAAAAAAGAATAAATAAAAAACATTAACATTTGTCTCACTTCATTGATTTATTCGCCTGGCAAATCAGTTTTGTTTGATACAAAGCTTACACTGTATCCTGCAAGATATCGTTATTCGTTTACGGACGCACGTAGAAAAAAACGGAGCAACGGTCTAGTTGGGATATTTGCTCAGTATATAACCAAAAAAATAATAAGGAATATTCGACACTATACATGTATGTACATGTTTCTAGACTCTAGCACTTTGATACTGTATAAAAAACTACTACCATCCCTGATGAATAATGCCTAGTTCATAGCCATGTTCTACTTGGACCGAGGGGAAGATTGTTTCATTAATTCATTTGTCCTCGTTCAGAGTTTTTGACACAGCTTATGATTTCCATCACACAATTTCCATCAATGGATCAATGTAGAATCTACCCACTCGCTCAAGGTGGAATAAACTAAACGGATTATTTTGAACCAAATACAAAGGCCTAGGTGGCATGAACAAGAAGCCGACGGCAATGGTAATATAGGAATTAATTTATCACGTGACGGATATAAACAGAGACACAGTCTAACACCATTTTGACAATAACTTTTCTGTAAGGTCTTTCGTTGGGCTGTCATCAGAATCTGAATCAAACAGCTTATAACTTGGTGATGACGTCATAATGGATTGGTCAACTTCTTCATTCCCAAAGTTTCTGGTTTGCAGCTTGAGTGGACCTGTTGATAGCACTGGTGGATGATCCTCAACACACGATGTTGGTTGTTCATAACGAGGCTGGGAATTCACCATGACGTCAGCGAAAGGTGTTCTAGGCACGTGATTCAATGATATACTATGCATGCTGGGAACGTATGATGTCAACAATGGTGGAATACGATGTTCTGTTGGGAAGCAGTGTGATTCTCGTCTTTCAGCGGTGTGTGACGGGGGAGTGTTTACAAATTGTTGATTTGGTCTGTTCTCCATGATTTGTGGTGACGTATGTACGAACTGTTGATAAAGTCTGTTCTCCATGGTGTGTTGATTCATACGAACTTGTGTTCCTTGGTTCCAGTAAGATTGGTGACGTCTAACATGACGTAATGACGTCTGGTCGGTACCTAGGTAACTACACGGTGAAACAGGCGTACCTTTATCCTCAATCTTTGGTCCAGGACTTCTAGAACTGAAACAAAAAACACACAATGGTCAGATAACTTTGTTAAGTGATTTTTAATCTGCATTCATTCGTACCACAGTCTTAAACATTCAATGAAGCCTAATCGATCGGATATATATAGTGGTAGAGCGTCCGCTTCGAGTGCGGGAAGTCCCAGGTTGGATTCCAGGCCGCGTCAGATCTTTAAGTTTACTTCTTGATTCAAATAGTACGATGGCAATTTGCAACAGTACATTTCTGCCTAGATACTTATTATTGATTTTTAATCTGAGAAGAAATCAAAGAAAATGTCAACTGTTACATAGAATTGAACTATGGGTCCTTTTTACTATTTTACCATGAAGGACTTAGATGGTAGGTACCCTATTTCTCATCGAGCGAACTCGTAATAAGCCGCACATGCTACATTGAAATGGATGTACAATTTGACTAATGACAATTAGTGTCAACACGTTCCAATTGAATGGCCTTGTTAATGGTTAATGACTTTATTATGAAAGACTACTTTTTAAAACAAAATGACCATGTAAATTGTAAATTGTTAAGTGTGCCATTTCCCATACCACGGGGATACTAAAGACGAAATAAAGTGGTACCAGAAATTCCCGCATTAAAAGGGGAAACTGGCGTCTCTACTCTCATACCCTCGTGGCGACGGATAACACCAGGAATGAGGTGTCGAAAGTGATTAATATAAGTTGGAAAAACTTGTTTCACAATCGACCTTAAATAAATTAGTATAAACTAAACTAATACATGCAATGTACAAATGCATATCATCGCGCAGGTAAATTCTTAGATGCCAATATTATGTGGTACAAGTACAGAAGTGATACTATAATATGCGTTAAATACAGTAGGGCCTAATGATGTCGGAAAATGATGTCAATGCAGTAATGTTGCGAAAATGTAGTATCAATACGGAAATGGTGCTTAATATTGTTGTCAATACAGTAATCTAATCTGAATGCGTTGCCAATGTACCAAATGATTTTAAAACACTGTAACAATAGAGCAAAACTATGTGTCAATACCGTAATGGTATCAATACGCAATGATAACACATCAATGATGTCAAAACAGTAATGTTTGTTTTTTGTTTTTTTTAAATGCCGAGCATAGCCTTTATTTGCCAGTCAGCTTTCTGCTGTAATATGGCAGGCATATATGTGTGTCTCCAGCCGGATTTGAACCGGGTCGCCAGATTGGACAACAAGCGCGCTAATCACTGAGCTACGGAGGCCACAAAACACGGTGTCAATGAAGAAATAATGTCATACGTGTACGTCAATACAGAAATAATGGCAAGTGCAGAATCAATAGTAGTAATGTTAAAACGGAATGTCTATACAGACATAATATCAAAACACACTGCCAATAGTGCCATCAATGATGTCAATGCCGCAATAATGTCAAAATTCAACTTCAATACAGCAACAATCGCAATACCAATGCATTAGTGACGACATCAAAATCAGCCATAATGTCTATACGTGGTACCATCACAGAAATCGTACAAACCGCAGTGTAATTGCAGCAATAATGTCAAAACGAAATGGCAATACACACATGCTGTCACAATGTAATGGCAATGCAGTAATGGTGTGACAATGTAATGGCAATGCTGCAATGATGTCACAATGCAATGTCAATGCAGTATGCAATTATGTCATATCACGATGCCATTACAGCGATGATTTTAAAACCAGATAGCAACAATGAATCATTTCAAAACGCGGTGATAATGCTGCACTGACTTATACCTAAGTAAGGTACATATGTGTATGATTGCTTTTACTTACAAACGTGACTGTGGCGTACTGGTGACGTCACTTCTTGCGATCACCTTCTCTATGGGACTGATGACGTTACACTTTGGTGTAAGGACAGATAACCGAGGTGTGCTGAGTGTGGCTAGATCAGTGTGGAAATCACTGTCTGCAAACACTTGCTTGCGCATCCAAGCCATATGTTCTGTTTGACGCTGACGTTTGAACTTTGACCTCCTATTTTGGAACCAAATCTGAAAAATATATGCATAAAGTAATTACCAGTGAGTATATCGAAGGTACAGAAATACCATGGATAGTACATGTATAGTGTCAGAGCTCACCAAATAGCATGATGTCAGAGCTCACCAAATAGCATGATGTCAGAGCTCACCAAATAGCATGATGTCAGAGCTCACCTAATAACATGATGTCAGAGCCCACCGAATAACATGACGTCGGAGCCCATGGAATTGCCGATAACGGAAGATATAAATATTTCTGGCAATCTCGGCGTAGACATTTGACAGTTTCTGAATCAAATCACACACACACACTGCCATGTGCCTGTCAAACCTATTGAATTTGTGTCGGAAGATGATGTCAGAGCCCACCGAATAACATGACGTCGGAGCCCATGGAATTGCCGATAACGGAAGATATAAATATTTCTGGCAATCTCGGCGTAGACATTTGACAGTTTCTGAATCAAATCACACACACACACTGCCATGTGCCTGTCAAACCTATTGAATTTGTGTCGGAAGATGATGTCAGAGCCCACCGAATAACATGACGTCGGAGCCCATGGAATTGCCGATAACGGAAGATATAAATATTTCTGGCAATCTCGGCGTAGACATTTGACAGTTTATGAATCAAATCACACACACACACTGCCATGTGCCTGTCAAACCTATTGAATTTGTGTCGGAAGAAAACAATTGATTGCCTCCAGATCAGAACACATTATAATAGAATACTTGTCATTATAGTGACCACATAAACGCTGACTACAGAACAATAATACTAGACTGTGACCATTAAATTTTGATGTGATATCCATTTACGAACTTTTAAAGTACAGTATACTATTAGTTTGCTGTGCAAAGACAAGCATGTTTAGCCCTGTCGTATACTTAACGCAGATCGCCACGACGGTTTTGTTAGTTAATAAATTTCTTAATGACTTACATTTGCAAGTGTATAAATTTCTCCCAAAACTTTTTTCACGACCATCCAGTAAATTGACTAATTCAAAGAATAAGGATATTTTTCAAAAATGACCTATAATTGACGACAGAATGTCAGCTATATCTGTCGAAATAGTAAGTCAAATATCACATTTAGTAAAATGTATGGATGACAAAATACTAATTTTGCAATAGTTGCTCCCCTTGGACTATAAAGAATGCATTTAACTCAACTAAAGTGCTCAAAATGCATCATTTTGCAGATAGGTTGCCAAGTTATTGCTTTTTGAAAATAACCTTTTAAGGCATAATGGGACTTTAAGCATGTTTAGTGAAAATGAAATCGGAGAGTTTGTATGATGTTCGGATACTTACAGACACTCTATCCAGAGAGACTTTGAGATCCATAGCGAGCACTTCTTGTTGTAATGTATCAGGATAATGATTCTCTTCAAACACTCGTTCTAGCACTTCCACCTGCAAAACAAGAATAGGAATCTACATAAGATAAAATAATATCGCTGTACATCCCTTACCGAAAACTAAGGGCTCCGGCAAACCTCCCGGAAAATTTGCCGCAAATCATTGTTTTACGAACATTTACGAGGCTAATGAGGTTTACGGCAAATTTGCATACCAAAAATATGTTAGTTTTGAATATCATATTTATATAACGCTTTTATCATGTAGTTACACGTTCAAAAGTGCTAGTTTAAATATGTTTATCCAGACAATGTCGCAAACAGGTACACCCATGAAGGACACGGAATCTATAGTCGGATGGTGCATATTTTTTAAAAGTATTTTATTCTTCAGGTTTCAATTTGTTTGATACAGTAAGCATATTATTATGATGTAGATTCTACTACATTAAGTAATTTACCCTTGAAGTTAAACAAAAAATAAATATTAATAATGAGAATTTATTCAGAAGCATGACAGCACTTTCAATGCTAATCTTGCTCGTTCACAAACACACCTACTGTCAAATGGTACTTGCTCGAATGTATATCATTCTTACACTATAACCAGTACTTTGGAAATTTGGACTTTTAGGTAGTAAAATTCGGAATCCCGAAGTGCTCAAACGTTTAGTACGCTACAAGTGTGCAAATGATACCAATGAAAAATATTGCACTGCAGAGAATATGTGCTGTGGCTGACATCGGCGTCGAGTGCAACAACCCACTTGTAACTCAATAATGGGGGAGGGTAATGAACAGACGGTTTAACGGACGTATATCTTAAAGTAGACTTCAACTTACAGGGCTCCATTTGACTCAGGAATAGGGGTTTTGACCCTTGTAATTTCCAAAAATCCACATTTTGACCCTCAAGAGTTTGGTTTGAAGGGGTATTTTAATCATCGATATTTTGCCTATGAAATGGTAAAATTTAGTCAAAAGTATCAAAATGACCCTTCAGATTCAGCAGCTAGTCACCCTTGGGTAACTTGGTACCTTGCTTTTTACTGTTAATAATTCATATTCCTAAGGGCGTGTGTAACTTTTTACTGTTATTAATTAATAATTATGTCTAAGGGCTTGGGGTTCCAGGCGTACTATTAAACACAACTATACCTGTTGTTTTGAATACTTGATCCTAGACCTTTTTGGCACCTGATTCACGATTTCCTTGTCACAGTCCTTCATCATGATGCAACTGGAAAATAGACAAAATGTTGAAATAATCATCAGTAAAATGTTGCCGGGTTTATCATATTTCATAGGTTGAAAACATCAAAATAGCTTAACTACAATGAATTTAAAAATAAAATGTTAATAAATAAAGAAGTTTGCGTTAACAATGCGACTAGAGATTTTATCACAATGTGTTTTAATAACGGACGTTTTAGCCAATGCGATTGAATATTTCTTTTGTTCAGATGCGCAAATAATAGAATATCAGTACTGCTATAAAATCTCGAAAAATATGTAATGTACTTGGTATGCATTGATGATAATGTCGTCTTTTTTCAGGTGACTGATAAGCCCTATTGACAGGAACCAAGGTGGTAAGAATAACATGGTCATTGTTGTCCCATTTTTATTCTCATTTTGTATTTAACCCAAATGCCAAAAACCCAGCACAAAAAATGAGTGATGTCGGTCTTATCAGCACTTAGACTTTGTATACAATATTGCAGATATAACATTACGTTTTATGAAAATTTCACCAGTCCAACCTATTCAATTAGCAACTTAAAAGTAATTTTCAAAAGGACAATTTATTGACCCGTATCAAATTTTGAGTATACTTAAAAACGGTACAAGATAAAAGTTTGGTTCTTAGTCACATCACTTCTCCTTCATGCATTGGATATAGTCCGATATATCTTTTATATTAACTTTGAAACTTTGCTATCTACTACTAAACTTATATGTTGAGTTTCAAGCCGATCATTTTAATAGTTTAGGACTTCTGTCGGACAAAAAACCAATCAAGGGAGATAATTACAAAAATGGACTTTATAGAGTTACAGTTCTTGGTCACTGCACTTCTCGTTGTTTCAAGTAAAATTTCAAGTAAACATAGTTGTCAGAAAATCTAGTTATACTTAGTAATTACTTACTTATGAATTACTTATTAATTACTAAGTAAAAGAATTACTACCCAAATAATTACTAAGTAAATAATTTACTTAGTAAATGTAAATTACTCAGTAAATTAATTACTAAGTAATTATTTAACTAACCAATAACTTGTTAATTACTAAGTAAAAAATTTACTTAAGTAAATATAAAATACTTAGTAAAGCAATTACCAGCATCATAAATAATCAAGATACTGATTAATTTAATGTCTGTTGATAAAAACTTCCTATATGTACAGATTCATAAAGTAAAAGAAACATTTAAGTTTCTTTTTACAATAGCAATTTAAGTTTATAGCTATGTTTTATTCTTCTATAGCTTTGGAAAAGATAAATTATTAACTTTTTTGAATGTATTTTAAGTGTGCTAAAGGCAATTTAATGGTATAATTTTTAAATTACCTCCCTTTAATAATAATAAAATAGCATTAATATAATATCTCAGATATATTTTGTCCATCAAAATTTGCTTTATTAAGTTTGGCTGAGAAATTGTTAACAGACTGCATGTATGTAGTCACTACGGACAAGCAGTGATCATGGTCTATACTCCTCAAACTGGGTGTGGAGGTTGGTGGTGACCAGTAGATGACCCTATTGACTTGGACCATGGTCTACCATGGTGGACTGAATTGAAGTGTTGTGTTGATTATTGTTGACCCTGGTCAACAAAATTCTTTACAACTGTCAACCATGCAAGTTATATTGCAAGTGTCGTCTGTTCACGTTAAAGTTTATGACGAGTTTGTATTTCAGAGTACACATGTATCTTAACATACTGTTCAAGGTACACCAATAAAAAATAAAGTAAATTGGTATACACACGGCTTGTGTAAAGATGCTGTACGTCTGCGATTGAAAGTGGCGGTGATGTAGTCAATTAAGGTTGCTATTACTGAAATGGAATATCATTTTTCGCTCAACATTTAAATTTTAGTTAGGTGTCTGAGATATTGTGATAAAATTGCCCTAACTTATTTTACTGGGCTGTATACTCTGATTGCAAATTCTATACTGTACAACATTATTGTTCATACAAATTTTAAGTAATATAAATACTTAAATGTAGAAGTTCCCCTCAGACTAAATTACTTAAAGAAGCATAATTACTTCAAGTAATATTATGTTACTATAGCTTAAAAAGTAAGTAATACTTAGTAATTAATTACTGTAAGTATTACTGAACATTACTTGAAATAAGTAATAACATTTTACTAAGTAATTTTTTTTTGTGAGTGACCCTCATTTTAATGGAAATTCCCAGTTTATCAGAAAATAACCAATTTGCCTCATTCAAATCATAATTTTCGGAACTTTATAAGAGGTATACAAAAACAACTTATCTCATGCAGTAGAAGAAACTTAAGTCGTCAAAATGAGACATTGGTCATTAAAAAAGGATGATAAACAAAAAGTTTTATGCAAAATTACAGAATCTGCTGCATGCGAGTATCCAATTTGTGTGTTTTAGATCATTGCCCAGTGGTAAGAGCTAATGACAACTGGTCCAAAGCAGTTGGTGCATTCCGCCTCCAGTCAGACAAAACAGGGACGCTTTTCAGTGTTTCCCACCTAACATAACTAAATTAACTAACAGTCTTTCTGACAAGACTTTATAGTCTAGCCCCACACCCAAGATACCTGGCATTGGAGTATCATGAACGTTTTTTTTTCTTTTTTCTTTCACATTTAAATATTGTGAGAAAATTGGGATGAAAAGTTACAAAACATAAACGCAACTACGAACTTTTGAAATCGGTGAACTACATTGTCATTTATAATCATATACATTAAAAAAGTTTTATAATAAACTACACTTGTATGTAATTATGGAGTTGCAGTAGAAGACTGCCAGCTTTTAGTGCATTCTCGTTCATCAGAGTATTCTTCGTCCGAAACATAGTAGTCTGGAAACTTGACTAACCACTGATGTATGAGGATGCTTTTAGTGCCGTTATGTCAGTTTTTGGGGATTTCAGTCCGGACTAGAATGATGCTACAGATAAGTAAAATAAGTCCAAGGCCTTATATATATATACACCAATGGGTATATAGAGGAAAGGTAATGTGAGGAGAGACATAAAACAAGGAGGAATGCTTCTGGAATTATGAGGACATCTTCGGGGTATCATGGCTAGTGTTTATACTATAAATTCAATTTGACGAACCGGAGATTTGACGAAACCACAGTAATTCATGCACTGTACTATCCCCCCAAAAAATAAAATGACCAATGTCTTATGGGAGTCTCGCCCATATGCCCCCCCCCCCCCTGTGGCGAGGATAAATAAAAGCATAAACAATCAATGCACTTTTTCATATAACTGCCCCTATTCATATTAAATTTCAAATAAATATATTAAATTATGAATTATGTGGTTCTTACATCTCTCTAAGTTTAATTTAATTCACAAATTCCGCGTGCACTGTCATTGCTTATATATTACCAGCGTACTGTTAAGGTGTGGCTGGGACGAATAACACAGATATATTCTTCCCAGGGTGTGGCCACGGTCTACTTGAATAATCATTATCACCAAGTATCGTAAGTATTTCACCAGTTTACAGTTTACAGTTTAATTGGTATAATCGGCATTTGAAATGCCTTTGACCATTTACATAATAAAAAAAAAGATGGTCAAGACAAAATATATACATACATTTACATTACATACAGTGTAAGCATATACACAGCATATCAAAAAAGCAACTACATGTATAATGAGCATAATTTATATCGATGTTCTAGTCCGTTTATTTGTGCTGACGTTAGGAACTATTCTGCAGACAAGTAAATATTTAATTAGAAGGTATGTTGGTACATCAAACTGGAAGTTATATGTACAACAAATTTCGAATCAAGATTATGTATTAAAATGGTTGGCATTTAGATACATATACAACAAATTTAGGATCAAGAGTAAATATTAATATGGATGGCATGTAGATACATATACAACAAATTTAGAACCAAGAATATATATTAAATTGGATGGCATGTAAGTACATACACAATGGGACAAAAATTCGAGACAATACGTATATACAGATGCTGGTAGACAGGCGAATATGTCCAACAGGAAGATATATTTTCATCAAAAAAGATAACAACATGCAAATACATAAAAGAAAAACACCTGTATATATACACAATAACTTACATATGGCAGTCGGCAAGTTAATATTTACAATAGGGCGAGTCTATTTTCTCTTAACTTCGAGGCATAATATACTAATTTTGCGTTATTTATGATAATTTTATTAGTTGTGCTGGACATAATGCTATAAAATTTGTTCAATGTTGGCCATGCAGGACGCGGAATGAATTTCGAACGTAGTTCATTATATGTTTGACAGCACATAAAGAAATGGTATTCCGATTCTATAGAATTGTGGGAGCATAGTTTACATATTCGATTTTCCTTTGCTATTCCGGCCTGTCTTCCATTTTCTATTTCTAATTTGTGGGACGCTAATCTAAATTTTGAAAACTCTTTTCTAATATTGTCATTTGTAATTAGGTCTAAGTATTTTTCAAATTTATACTCCGTTTTGAAATTCTTGTAGTAAGACATTTTTGACTGGGAATTGAGGGTATCACTCCATGTCTGTGTATATTGATCCCGCATTCTTTGTTTCAATATGTTATAGTAATTTATGTTTATAGTATGTAGATTATATATGTTTCCATACCCTAAATTATTTAAAATTGTTGTAATGCTAGAGGCCCAGTTATGTGTTCTTACATTTATCAAACACTGTTCGTTATAGAGTTGAAACATTAAAGAGTTGGGATTATTTTGTATTTTTAGCCAATATTTCAATGCTCGTTCCTTGCATATTACTGATAATGGGAATCGACCAAGTTCACCCAACACTGCAGTATTAGATGTTTGAGTACGTACTCCTAGAATTCGCTTACAAAATTTAATATGTATTTTGTCAATTTCCTTGTATTTATAAGCCCCCCCCCATACTTCACTGCTGTACAGAAGAATAGGTACAACTAGTGCATCAAATAGGGATAGTTTTGTTTTAACATCTAGACTAACTCTACTAAACACGAACAAAAGATGATTATACGCTTTCAGCGCTTGTTCTTGTAATGCCTTCGCAGCATATATCATGTTACCGGTGTAATGAAATTTTATTCCGAGGTAGCAGAAGGAATCAACAACTTCTAATAGTTCCTGATTTATGAACCATCTGAAATCAGAGTTACTCTTCCTATTTTCAAAGATGCATACTTTCGTTTTACCTATGTTAATCTTTAATCCCCACTTGCGTGAATAATTTTGTACATTATTTAGTTGATTTTGTAGACTATTAGGGTCTGTGGTGAATAGAACGATATCATCGGCAAACAACAACATGTATATAGATAGTAAGTTGATATCATCATCCGTGAGATCATTTTGATTTACTATAGTATTGATATCATTTATAAATAATATAAATAGTAAGGGAGATAACGGTTCTCCCTGTTTCAAACCAAGTGATACATCAAAGAAGTCTGAAAACGATAAATGAAGCGAATCTTTGACACAAGATTTGACATTCTGGTATAATGATTTAATCATAGCGGTCATTTTGCAACTCAGCCCTGATTCAATTAGCTTAATCCATAAAGCTTCATGTATGACAGTGTCGAAAGCCTTTTCATAGTCGATAAAAGCACAGTATAATTTCCTTTTTTGTGATAATATATTTTGTATGATTGAATGCAGGATAAAAATACAATCGGTTGTACTGCGTTTATCTCTGAAGCCAAATTGGGAGTTGTTAAATAAATTTTCTGATTCACACCAGGTTTTGATTCTATTTCTTAAGGTCAATGAGAATATCTTTGATAGAGTGCTTATAATTGTTATTCCTCTATAATTTGAAGGTTCGTTTACATTCCCCTTTTTATGTATAGGGACAATATAACCCTTACTCCACTGATCTGGGTATACACCACTTTCATATATTTCATTGAACAGAGTCACTAAATAAGGCGCTATGAATTCATTGGAGTCAATGAAAAAATCTGCTACATTATTTGTTAAATCGGCGCTTTTATTTCTATTCAAACTAGAAATTGTTTTTTTAATTTCACTCTCTGTGAATGCGACATCTAATGTGTCAATATTTATGTTAGTATCCAGATTCTCATACTGCGAACTATCAAAATCACTATCATGCGGCGTATTTGAGACTTTGTTGAAATGCTCGACAAAATCAGTTAAGCTAATGTTGGCTTGGTTTGACTTTGCTTTCTTTTTATATTTATTTATGTATTTCCAGAATTTCCTAGAGTTGGATTTGCTTAGCTTAGTTAATGTTTGCTTTTCAGACATGTGAAATGAGCGTTTAGCTTTACGTTTCACTTTACAGAAACGATTCCTGTGATATAAAAAGGATTGCAGATTATCAGCAGTTGGACTATATCTATGTATACGTTTATATTTTAGGAAATCGGCTTTCGCTTGTGAACATTCATCATTGGAATTACTGTGGTTTCGTCAAATCTCCGGTTCGTCAAATTGAATTTATAGTATAAACACTAGCCCGGTTCGTCAAAGTGATAATATAGAGTGATTCACACCAGTCATGCAACTACCGTGTATGTTTGTCATATGTTTGATATAGGCCTACATGCATAGGACAACAAATAAAGTGATTAAAGGATAATTATGATTGAATTGAAATAATTATTAAATTAAATGCATTTAAATACACATGTATACATTTATAGAACAGAATAGAACTTGATATAAGTGCTTATAAATATCGTATTTTTACGGCAATTAATATTTCGCGATAATAATACATAGTAATAATGCATAAATCTATATTACTATACGTATTAACTCTCATGACCATGATTTTCATCTTTATATTGAATAAACAATGTGTATTGCACAATATTCTGTTGTGAAGGCAATTGTGATTTTTATATGTGATGCATTATTATATTTTGCCACCTGTTACTGTCATATGAAAATTGTATCGTCTTACTTATATTATCATCTGTAGCAAGATTAACCCAGATTATCCTTTTGCAGTAGGATACATTTTCTGTGTTGGCAGTTTCGTTGCATAGAGCCAGACAAAATTCGATTGGACAGTGATCCGAAAATTCACCAAGTAACTAGGAAAGTTATTAAGAGTCCCTGCAAGGAGTAATAATTTATTCCGTTAGACTTCAACAGGGAGTTTAGATATAGAACAGGTCCTGCTTTCAAGCAGCTCTGAATTTGTCTGAGACTACAAATGGACATTTGTCATCACACTCGGGTACGTATTGACATACATACGCAATAGTTATATATGCCGAGCATAGCCTATATCTGCCAGTCAGTTTTCGCTGAAATATGGCAGGCATATGAATGCCTCAACCCGTATTTGAACTCGGGTCGCCAGATTAAACGGCAAGTGCTAACCGTACACAATAAACGCAAGGTAAATACAAAGACCTAAATATTTAGGTCTTTGGTAAATAGTATGAAAAATATCTTACTTCGTAAATGATATATTCCTATCCAAACACACGATTCAGAAGACGTTGTTAAAATGGATTGTTGTACCAATCATTGGGTGTTGTTGTTGTTGTTCTCTAACAGTTTGTCGCATCTCCTTCCTTTACGTTATTATACAAAAAGTTGTTATAGCCTTTGATGTAAACCGCTTTAAAAACATAATTTGATAATAATGGTCTTTAATCACTTTGATGCGTGTGTAAATGACCAATCACAACAACAATTAACGGATTAACACGTGGACAATGGTTGGATGATGAACGGTTGATCCCTGGATTAACGTTTGTCGGTCTTATCTTTTGTTATACAATTGTATGTTTGCGTATCTTAATGATAATATTGTAGTCAGTTTGACACTTGGAATAATAGCCGAAACAGTCTAGTCAAAACGTTTTAAAATTATAACAAGTAATTAATAAAAAAAAAATGTAATCATTCAATGTTCAATATCAAGTTCATTATGAATCCACGGAATTAAGTCACAATTCCATGATGAAACCATGAAAATATAATTTTTCAAAGACACTCTGCTCCATGCAGGTTCCAACAGTAAACATATTAACGAAATACTACGAGTGTCTATGCGACATTAATTTTGTCGACTGAAAGTACCTCTTGAAAAACTTTATTATAATAGTAATTACACGATGTCTAAATAGCAGGTTTTTCTGGAGACTGGCCCATATGTTTATACAGAACCTGTTCTCGACGACTCGCAAAGGTCCAATTGACAATGGCAGTACATCGCTGAGGCAGGTGGCCGATGCATAATTTCAGGAACACATTGACCGGGAGTTCTCCCGATAGCCCCGGATCTTCCAACAGACCAATAGGAACCTGTTTGGAGATAGATATCAGCGAGTATTCAGGACAGACCGAGGTATACCCCTCAAAAAGACTGAGGGATTCTGGTATACCCGGGGTCCCCTCAAACACACTGAGTGAATTTGGTATATCCCTCAAACACACCGAGTGAATTTGGTATATCCCTCAAACACACTGAGGGATTCTGGTATATCCCTCAAACACACTGAGGGATTCTGGTATATCCCTCAAACACACTGAGTGAATTTGGTATATCCCTAAAACATCTGAGGGATTCTTGTTTATCCCTCTAACTTGTGAAATCCTTATAGAACAACAATTTGTATCATGGTAGTGTGCTGTATGTCATGGCCTTAAGTTCCCATATTAAACTACTTTTGTTTTGTATTGTCGGCCATTTCTAGAGCAGAGCAGAGCAGAGCAGAGCAGAGCAGAGCAGAGCAGAGCAGAGCAGAGCAGAGCCGAGCCGAGCCGAGCCGAGCCGAGCCGAGCCGAGCCGAGCCGAGCCGAGCCGAGCCAAACAGAACAGAACAGACTTACAAGGGAGATAAATACTGTATGTCAGGTAACTATGTATTGATAATGGGTGGGATTTGAAATCGTGTATAGAAAATATAGCAACAACTTGAACTGAAATGAAGCTTTATTATTAACAGAAATATTGCACAATTATTCAACACAGGCAGTTATATACTTAAGACAATAATAAAAATCTCACAACGAACATCTTCAAATAACATAATAAGCTACACTCAGGGGTCCTTCTGAGGCATAATGCCCAATCCTGAAAACAAGTGGCAAGTCTGTTTCGGATGACATTAGCACACATCCCTACACCTTAACTAGGTATCAAACATTGTTTTATTTTTAAAATTCAAATTATCAAATTACCCAATTACCATAACTTTGTCAATTTTTTGAGTTTTTTTCATCAAACAACTTTTATTTTCGGCAGAAAAGTAAATTCTTTCTAATGCACAAATTCCGGATTTCCGGAATATAATTCGTAATTTTAGGACCCCTGTACACGATATACCCAATATCCACAAAGGACAATTGATATAGAATGCTAATTTTAAAACAGTCAGAGGAACTTGCTTCATGAAATTCAACAAATTTTTAATGTGACACGTCATAAATACATAATCACAAATCATTGCATTCTCACTGATAAAAACAGTTTTGATTTAGTTGAAATCGGTATATTTTGAGATAAATGCTAATGTTAGTCTGTTAACCAACATTCTGGCAGTCCTAGTAATGTAGCAATCATAGTCACATTACAGAATGATCAAACTTTAGGTTCTCGAGGAATGATTGGCAAATTTCATTAAAAAACAACCAAATAAGATTAATAATTCTCATTTGAATGAAACCAAATATGTTGTTAGTGCTTAGAAATGATAGTCTAATCATCTGGTGTGGTATTCAATATTGATCTTATTTACTTAAAGAGCAAGTATAGCCAATCATATCGCCTGTTACTGACCAAAAGTTTAATTAGGTGTGATCTGATTGGTTGTCAAGAAAGATCAATATTACCCCAGAGAAAAAGTGCTAGAAGCATTATGATGGGCCACTATAAGAATTATCTTTAACCAATGGAATATGAAATTTTAATTTATTTTTTAATACACTGAAACAACACATTTACAATAAAGGATGATCATGATAGAATTACTGATTAGGGTAAAAGCACAGGAATTAGGAATTCTATCCCAAACATATCATAGCAGTAGATCCATTCAAATGGCTCTGTATATTTCGTATTGACCAGGAGTGCAATGCATTCCCCCTGTGCAAGCAATCCATTCAAAATTGCTCGCACAGGGGGAATGCCTTGCACTCCTGGTCAATACAAAATTTATAGAGCCATTTTGAATGGATCGACTGCTATGATATTTTATGGATAGAATTCCAAATTCTTGTCGTAAGAGCACCATTTATAGACTATTAGATAAATGTAGCATGTTATCTGTTTACAGTGCCCACCAAAATTAAGTATACAGATGCAAAATTAAACTTGGTTAACACATTCACTATCTGTTTAACAAAAGGTCACAATTGTGCAAGTTTTTGAAAATACAATAATTATTGCTAAATGAGTCAGAAAAGATGTTGAAATAAAACTGCAGATGTTGTAAATCAAAATAACCATGTGACCCAACGGAATGAATAATTCCTTATTTTTATTACAAAGACTTGGAAGTTGACAATCTAGCAGGACAATGAATCCTTTTATTTTGCTTCAAGGGCACCAATATCAATGTTTTGGTATTACACTTAATTATCTAGAAATACTGTGCCCACCAAAAATAAGTATACAGCTGCAAAATTAAACTGGGTTGAATTATTCATTATCTGTTTATCAGACTGTTGCAATTTTACAAGTTTCTGAAACTACAGTTACTAAATGAGTAAAAACGAGACAGAATTAAGATGAGGATGTTCTGAGTTGAAATAATAATATGATCTAATAGGCTGAATTTTCCATCTTTTTATGACAAAGTTACCTTTCAATCCGGACAATTTTTTTTATATATTTTACACCTAGGGTACCAATCAATGTATGGTCTTTAAAATTGATAAACATTAATATTTATAGTCTTCAAAAACAGTGTTGCTTCACTGTTCTGCAAATAGTGTTATAACAGATGAGTAAATGGGGAAATTTCCTCTGTATACTTATTTTTGGTAGGCAGTGTATTACTAGTCTTCACAAACTGTTGGGAATAAGTGTTACAACAGGTAAGTAAAAGGGAGAAATAAACACTGTATACTGATTTTTTGTGGGCAGTGTACATTACACAGTAGTAACAATGCTGATGATTATCAATGAGTTTACAGAAATTTTCAAATAAGACCTTATATCAAGAATACTGTAAAATTATTATTTTTCGAGGGAGGTTAATTTTCGTTGATTTCGTTATTGAACTCGACCACGAAATCTAATCCCCACGATTATTTGTCCTCTCAAATTCAGATATGGGTTTACCCTTTAATGTCCTGTAATCCACAAATTTACAACCCCAAGAAAATGCATTGTTATCAAAGTCCACAAAATTTAATACCCACGAAAATATGTGATTTTACAGTATGAATGAATAAGACAATATAATACAACAGTAAGCAATACATAGAGGGGCTGTCTGGCAGTTGTTCAGTTGAATTGAACATAATTACTCCTTATATAATTTAACTATGTCTACAACATTACATGTAGGTTTAAAGTTTCAGGATTAACACAATACATAGTGACAGATCATTCGGAACACCTCAGACATTCAGAAATAACCTAAGATGTATCATGATGCTTAATAATGAATAAATACTAGACATTTGTATAAGATGTAAGACACTGACCAGAGAGTTATTTCTTAAAGCATGCCCAGAAACTGGAGTGTCTTGGTTTTATCACTTGTAAAACCAACTATTACCGAAAAGTCATAGAAGAATTTGACTCTCACTCAATTTCACTCTATAATGTGCGCTTCGATATTTTGTATATCGATTTGAATAAAAGGCTGTTAGCCTTTTCTTGACAACAACGATATTTAGTTATTCTTGAAATATTTTTTTTTAAAAACTAGCGGGATATTTCGTAATTTTTAAAAAATATTTTTGGACGTGCATTATCCCCTTATTGCCCCCCTATCAACATACCAAGTTTCATAAACCTAGCTTGGAAACTGTTTGAGTTATGTCAGGATCAAGATTATTTGACAGACGGACTGACTGACGGACGGAGGGCAAACCTATAGCCCCCTCTGGTCATAAACTGGTAGGGGACTAAAAAGTTGTTGTTATCTTTATTATTGTAACCAGGGAAGCTATGTATATAGTAACACATGTGCCTGACCATATACATGTAAAGGGCTCTATAGAAGATACCAATGTCACCATTTTTTTTAAAAGAGCAACTAACATAATAATATAAACTATAAACAAATATGAATACTTATAGATCATAAAATCAGTCTTTTACAATATGAGGATAAGAATTTTTATATAAAAGTATACGCAATTATAACAATCATGTAAAAAATGAACAAGAGGGCCCAAAGGGCCCTAGGTCGCTCACCTGTCCTAATAGTTCATGAAGGCCCACATTGTGACATAAGAAATCATTTACAACTTCAAAGAATCAAGTTAATGCAGCCTCAGTTGCATGTACAAGGTCATCATGTAGTCCTAACCAGTGACCTTGTTATTTACATCAGATAACCCATATTGATAGATTAGACCAAAATTGTGACCTCTAGTGCCTATACAAATTTTTCTTTGAGTTGACCTAGTGACCTATCTTTTGACCCTGGTTGACCCAATATCGAACTTGACATTGATTTAGTTGAGATGATTAAGATTAAGTCAAAGTTGTGATGTCTAGTGACAAGTTTTTCTGAGATTTGACTAAGTGACCTAGTTTTTGACCCCATCCAACCCAGTTTTGAACTTGACCTAGACTTCATAGAGACAAACATCTTGACTAAGTTTCATGAAGATTGGTTCAAGATTTTGTCCTCTAATGCGTTCACAAGTAATTGTGGACGGACAGACGACTGACGAAGAGTGATCACAAAAGCTCACTTGTCACAGAGTGACAAGTGAGCTAAATACATAAATATCAAACATGAAAAAATACCCTGCTCCATATAGGTATCGGGTCAGAACGGCCCACTTACAAGAGAGGCTATATATAAATGTACCAGAACAGCCCACACTTGAGGTGTTCATAAAAGGCCCACTTTCAAAAATATGAGTTTACAGACAACAATTACGCTCTAATAATATAAATATTAGAGCTTTTAAGTACAGACAATGAACTATACCACAGTATTTTTAAGTTCATTCCATAAGAATTCATCAACGAATCGCAATTAAACTTTATTAACTGGGACTTCTTGGTTAATGGGCCTTTCTTGTTACTGGGCCCTTCTAGGAGTTGGGCTGTTCTGACCCACATTCTCCGTATACAGTATACATGTGTAATGGATTTCAGAACTAAGCATGAGAAATAATGGACGAACAACACAAAGAAATCACATAGAACTTTCACACAGCATGATGCTGCATGATGAGTCATTTTAAGACTAGGTCCCACTTAGCATTTTTTGCCTCGGCTATATTCTCCTGATTGAAATTAATGTGCATTCAGGACATCGGAACAGGTTCCTTGTGGTCTAGGGGAAGCTTCGTGGAAGTCATGAGACAATTTGTGATATTGGAAGGAATAGTGATGAATAAGGTGGTGTCAGAAGAGAGAATGGGATGGGAGAACATCACTGATGTGGAATTACTCAGTGGGACCTAGGCTTTACATTTTGATTGTAATACATTGAATGGCAAGTATGTACATACTTCAAACAGGTCTATTTACTAAGGTTTATTTATTACCAGACTACTTACAATATACAAACACAATGGGACATCCAGCTTACGTTATAATAACGAAAACAATCTAATATGAACACAGAAAACAAAATGAGCTAAAAATCATAGGAAGAACTTGATGGAAACCAAAAATAAAACAAATGCAGGGGTTCCACTAGCTTTCGAATCTAAAGGGTCATTTAGATACTTTTGACTAAATTTTACCACTTTAAGGGCAAAATGCCCATGATTTTAAGAAAATATGACCCTCCAAACCAAAATCTTGAGGGTCAAAATGATGCTTCTTGGTCAAAACCTCTACTCCAGAGTCAAATGGAACCCCTAAAAATGAACATATGCAATGTTTGACAATATATCAAACAGTATTATGGTGTGTATTGTATACTAGAGGTGTACCGATACCCTTACCTCACGATACGTATCGTTGATTTTTCTTACGGTTCGGTATACACTGCCAACCAAAAACAAGTATACAGATGTTATTTGCCCACTTACTTGCCTTTAATAATGCTATTTGCAGAACAGTGAAGCAACAATATATTTGAAGAAAAGGAATATTTTTGTTTATTTAATGTAAAGACCATACACTAATTGGTACCTTAGGTGCAAAATCTAAAGTTTCTTTGTCCCTCTTGAATGGTAACTTTGTAACAAAAAGATGGACAAATCAGCTTTTTGATCACATGGTTATTTTAGTTCCGAACATCTTCACCTTTATTTCTATCTCTATTTTGACTCATTTAGTAACTTTAGTTACAGAAACTAGTATAATTGTGACCATCTCGTAAACAGATATTGAATAATTTAACCAAGTATAATTTTGCAAAAATTATTTACAGTATACTTATTTTTGGTGGGCATTGTATTGCAGTTCGGTATGATATTCTCTAACAGAAGCTCAAAATACTTCAATTTGTAACTGAGAGACTAGACAATGACTTAGTTGCTATAATTACAGCAAGTATTGCAAACCATAATGTGTCTATCAATTGTTTGAAAATGAATTTTGATAATATTGAATATATTTTAAGCCAATTAAAATGACTCATACATGATAACTATACATAATCAGTAGACTGCAGCATATAATTTCGTTGTCAGAATATTATTCAGTTAATAAAAACTCTCATAGCGAACCTTATCAAAATTTAGTAATATTGTACCGTGAACCTTGTGGAGATAAATGTTGCGGTTCTTCGTGGACTGCGGAATACCGTTACACCACTACTGTATACTGTGGTAGTTTTGCCATATCATACAAAGTGGTTAAAATATCTGAAGAGCCAATACATACCACAGTCAATGTACATGATTCAACGTTATGATTTTTTCAAGAAAAAATTGTCAGTATAAGTATGTGAAATTTGTGTTAAAAGAAGCAAGGTTAAAAAAAAAACTCTTTCTAGTGGACTGTCATTCCAACATTTCACTGAGAAGTCATCAACATTTAACTTAAGTTGACTGTCATTCCAACATTTAATCGAAAAGTCTTCAACAATTTTTCAGATGTACTTATCGGATAGGAAATCTTCGCCTGGTACGCAATCTCATTAAAATCAGACCCTTATTGTGCTTCACTACTTTACTCTGATATAGGATCTGATGACACACCATATGGGGTCATGTTGAAGTTTACTTTACGTCATCCAACCAAATCGCTTCTTTTACAAATCTAAAAGTGTGATGAATGTCTGCTTTCATCGGACAAACTATGTGACGTCATTGTGCTCCAGAGAGGTCATTTGAACATGACCCCTAACAGAGTGTAGTCAGATCTCTAACAGCGTAAAGGAATTGAGCAAATATTAGGGTCTGATTTTAATGAGATTGCCTGGTATGGTATAGTCCAGTCAGGATAAAAATCCAGTGACACAGCGGTTGAGTACACTGTAACGGTGTAAAACCAATTATAAAGGCTTATACTGTACAAACAACTATACTTTCAATGCTAAACTAACATATTAAACTTCGCTCTACCTGTTTAGATAATGATTGTGATTTTTGCGTACACATAAACTGCAACGTCACTGTCACAATATCCTAACTCAACTATATTGGTAATGCTCTGTACAATGAACACCAAAATACTGTAATGTGAACATCAAGGGAAGCAACCAATGTAAAAACGTTTGATCATTAACTATCATACAATTCATTAAAGGGAGATAAAAAGCAAGTTGTACATATACTATATACATAGATACATAACATATCACAAATGTAAGTAACAATACAGACATATAGCTTCTCAAGACTCTCAATTATTCTGGTATGAGGTACTTTGTCCATATACGTCGGCATTAATACTTGCAACATTGAAACCGGAGTGTTTGTCGAAATGTGTACTATCAAAACTGCCATTATCACTCATATTGTCGGCGGTATATTTGGTGTCCGCCGCTTGATATGGCAGACTGACGGTGTCATCCTCCGTTCCTTCGTCTATCTGATACTTGTACGAAAATGGAGGAATATTCTCCGACGATATTCTGAAACACATAAAACATTATATACGTTTATATTTATATAAAAAATTATTTATCACTGAGTCACACCTATTTTAAGTGCCAATCAATTTTGTTTATTACATACTTAGTTTGTGAGTACATTTACATACAAACTACTACCTTTGAATGCCAGACACAAGACAGGTAGACACATGGTAACCATTATTGAACTTATAGGGGCCTCACTAAGCATTCCTATGAGAAAGGACCCCTACTTCGATTGGAAAGTTTGACATCTCACCCCCACAATGGATGCATTAACCACACATTTATAGAATTTGTTACAATATGCAATTTATCAATGTGTAAACAGTTTCAATACGCAGAAAGGATCAGAAGTATAGCCAGACAGATCATGCACACAACCCAATGACTCTTTAAAGCTTTGGTTTTATTACATATTAATTTATTAATAAAAGAGGTGATCGGTTTAGTGCAAGACCTGGCCCCAATCTACTGAAGAATCTCAATCTGAGCAAGATCTCATCTAAAATATTGATATGTGTCGTTATGTTAATTTACATGTGAGGCTGGACTCAAAACTAGCATCACTAAACATACACGCTATTCTGAGTTTATTACAGTAGAATTTTAAGAGCTAAAGCTTCAGATTTATCTCTAATTCTGACTCGGATTTGAGTAAAATCTCAATTTGAGTTTTCTACCTGAGATTCTTCGGTAGATCAGGGGCCTGGACTTCATGATCAATCCCTTTATGTGAACCACAATGGTATCAGCTATTTTACTATCAGATTACATAGGTAAGTTTTTAAGCTGTGTAAATCTGTATATAGTAAAGGTGTGAACACATTTTGAAATATTTCTCTTTTGGAAGTTTTCCATTAAATTACCACAAATACAGTTTTATTAAACTAAAAAGTATAAAATTATTATGCTGAAACAATATCAATGCTACACAGTTAAATAATTATAAACTTACTTGAAGAAATCTCTCAAGAATGTACCATACACCAATGGATGAAAGCAAGTGAAGTACATATAGGTTGTAGTATCCACAACACTGAAATATACAGAATAGCTTGACCTACACAGTATTCAATGTATATATTATATCAAGGGAGAATACTTTGAAGTGTAAAAGAGTTACTTCCCTTTAAAATCAAAGGAGAATACCATCTTTAAGAGTTCATTAATTCTCATAGCCATATGAGTTGCGGCAAATACAGTATAACCTCTGTAGAGCGACATCCGGCGGAGGCAGAAAAAACTGTCGCTCTGCGGAGGTGTCGCTCTGTAGAGGTCGACTTTTTCAGAATGTCGTTCATAGACTATCGAGTGTACATAATCCCGGTAATCTTAATTGATGTCGTTTGTTTGTGATTAAATGCATAAAATTAGATCTACTCGTAGCCGCGCGTTTTGGGACATAATTCTGACGATTATTTAATTAATAAGATCGATGATTAGATACAAAAATGCGTACATGTCACGGGTCTAGCAACTCTCAACATCCGTATTATTTTACGCATATGCCGTATTCAATTGAATTGTTTACTTTCAAAGTGTTAAAATCTCTATTACGTCATATCGCTCACTACACAATTTGCACATGTGATCGGTAATTTGTTTACCTCGACTCGCGTGTAACTTGGTCAGTGCATATGCTGAAATTGACAGTTTTAGACGACGTGATTAACCATTAACACGACGTGTACGTGAATTTCCTTTCTTATACTGATTTATAAGCGCGTATTGATATTTCATTTACAATTATTAATTACGACTTTGATTTAAAAAAATCGAGTTTTATGCATATCATCATGTACGGTGTTACTGTGTCATATTGTCTAACTGATCACAAAGACAGTTGCTAATTTACTTGCACCCGTGGCTACCTGATGAGCGATAATTATTATAATCCACGAAGGTGCGAAAAATAGAAAACAACATCGTATGGAGTTATGTAAACACGTGTGAATATGCCGTTGTGCAAACACACCTGTCGCTTCTCAGAGGTAAACCATACAAAAGGTATACAATTTTAACGGCCGTTTGCTGCTCTGCGGAGGTGTCGTTCTACGGAGGTTAAAATAAGAGTGGAAACGAACGAGGGGAAATAAAAGTGCCGCTCATCGGAGGTTGTCGCTTCTCAGAGGTGCCGTTTCGGGAGTTTATACTGTATAACAATTTACAAAACATGGTAAGAAATTACAACATATATATCTTTCAAAATCATGGGTGAATTCTTTTAAGTGTTACTGTAGGAGTTACTTCCCTTCCAAATGAAGAAAAAGAACTTCGCATTTCCTGAGTTACTTCCCTTTGACAAACGTCCAGTCATATTTTTGCTATGAAATCAAGGGATACATGTTTGTACTGGGACAGTGTTTTAGCCAGGCCCTTATAGCATAGTGCAGCGCCATGCCCCTGTTTTGACCCGCCATGATACCTTATAATCTGTATATTAGCGCCATGTGTTATAAAAGTGCCCTTTTCACGCCACGGTTGTATGTACATTCAATAAAAAATAACGTAATAACACTACGCTAATCCGATAACTACACAACATACTGGTTCCGCGCGTCTACAGTATAATCGATACAGCGTGAACGGTACCGAATGGGCACCTAATAGCTTTAACCAGGCTTCCTATATCAGGCAGTGTAGTGAGTGTACTAGCGCGGGGAAACAGTCGATTGCAAATGGCGTCACTGACTGAAATTGACACTTGTAGTGCAATTAAATAAGCAATTAGCACCTTCAGGGGGGGCATATTTGATTAAAAGTGATGTCAAGCGGCATTAAATCAAGTCAAGTGTTTGATTTGTACCAATTAAAGGTAGGTAATTACTGGGGAAATAGCGGTGTTCGCATCGGTAGACCTATTTTCGTTTTCATTTTGACAGTTTGCACTTGTAATCTCGGTGATTATTGCTTTTATTGTAAGTCCTTGGTAAATTTGTCAAACCATTTATATGATAATATTGTGTACGCTACTGTATCTGGCGTATTCCATGTGAACATGTAATGATTTAATTATGCCTTCAGAATAACGTCATACAGTAGCATCAACAGGCCCTAATTCATTTTTTTTTATAAAATTTAGTTGGAATATAAGTTATTTAAAGTAATTTCATAGTTTTTAAGGGTTGATTATATTTCATTCTGCACTGTTATTTTATATCTGACTATGTATATATAACTACATTTTTAAAACACTATTTATGCCAATGCAAGTAAATGATAGTTTATGGTTAAATACAAGGTGGTTTTGGGTCCATTGTGAACTTATAACAATCACTCTAGACACCTCATTCCTGATGGTATCCATCGTCATAAGGGTATGAGAGAAGAGAAGACAGCTTTTCCTTTTATGCAGATGAAACGTTCATCATTGGTACCATTTTTATTATGTCTTTTGTATGATAGAACCATGGATTGAAACCCGGACCATCTGAACTCAAAGCAGACACTCTACCACTAGGCTATCCGGCAGAGGTAAACAATATTCAGGGGTTCTACTGAGGCATAATGCCCAATCCTGAAAATATGATGCAAGTCTTTTTCGAGTGCCATTACCACTCATCCCTACACCAAAACTCTGTTTCAAATATTGTTATTTTGTTCAAATTCAACATATAAAATTTCTAATGACCATAACTCAGTCAAAAATTGGTATTTTTTCATCAAATTCGGATTTCTGGATTATTCCGGAATAGTAGGACCTCTGAATATTATGGTATTAAAAGAAAGCCTACCACATTCCATTGAGAACTCCACCATACAGTAACCCACTTCCCACAGCTTGGGCACAGTTTAACAAGGCAAGGAACAGAGCATAGTAGTAGAATGATTTCTTAGCTGAAAATAGAAATGTCCATTCATATATAATCACTAATAGTCCACTCCAAAGCATCATACAATAGCAACTAACAAAATCTTCTATTATTCAGAGCTACAGATAAGGTTTCAGTCAATTGGGTATTTTACCCCTGAGTTTCAAACTTGGTTGGGTTTTGACAAATTTTAATTGGGTATTTAATGAAACTCAAAGGGTAAATAAGCTTTTAAGTACTGTTTTTCACTATAACATCCTTTTCTATTTGGGTATTTCAAATTGTCTTTGCTTTTTCTTACTCCCTACTCTCAAAATCTATTGGGTTTTTAAGAAAATTAATTGGGTAATTACCCCAATACGCAGCTTATCTATAGCTCTGATTATTCATTCATTAAGCTTTTTTGGGCCTACACTAATAGTCCACTCCAAAGCATCATAAAATCATACAATAGCAACTAACAAATTCTTCTATTATTCATTCATTAAGCTTATTCTGGGCCTACATGAAATTCACATGGCCCCTTTATTCCATCCCTGAGACATTATTGACTTGCAGCACTGAGATAAACTCGATACATCCGGATAAATAATATACCAGATTTATATAGCGCCCTTTTCATGCGAACGCACGTTCAAAGGCATTTTACCCATGTTGCAGCCACAAGGGCACAGGTGCATCCTCTACCAGTGCAGATACAGCATGATCTGACCAGAGGGACAGACTGAGAGAAAGCCCCTGAAGGGAGAGAGAGACATTAGTTACAGGCATGTCCGGCGCTGCAGAGGTGTGCCTAGCTCTTATTTCGAATAGACAGCCTGGTTTTTTAATGTGCCCGGTGTATAGCACCGATACACAGCTTCCTGGCACTTCCAGATACTTTGCAGTCCACACGGCCAGATATAGCACGAAATATTATAAATATTTCAGATATGTCAAGTTCCGATGCCAGGGATTGAACCCACGACCTCTGGATTGACAGCCCAGTGCGTTACCACTGAGCTAAATCCGCGAATGCTACACACCTGACCGAAAGTAGACAAAAATGTCAACAATGAGACCAAAGGTCACTGGAAATGACAATGTGACAGTGACCCTTGCATGAATTCCACAGGGACTGGTACTCCAATGGGTGGTATAACCAGAGATTTCAGTTTTGGAAAACCTACATTCAAAGCCCTCTTTAAAGAGGACAAGCGGTCCAAAAACCTGTGCACGACCTTGGGCACGTGATATCCTTTAGTCTGGGATGCATGTGTATCCATGACAGTGAAATTCTTGAATTTGGGTATTAAGACTGTAACCTATGGAAGCCTGAAATGGCCACCCCGGCCAGTCTGCATTTATATTCACTATGGTAGCGAAAAGGATATTATATTCATAATGTTTTAATATAAAATGACATACCAGGCAAGTTTAACTTTTCTTTTAAATGTGTCCATGGCAAGAAAAATATAACTGTATATACCTGAAAGAAAATACGTGCATTGTTTAGAATATCTCATTCAATATCGACCGCTTTGGCCATAGTTTAAATATAATATATCATAAAATTTAAATTAGCTTACACTTAATATCTAGATTGGTCATAGTTTAAATATTCATACTAGGTTACATAGTGACCAACTACTGCAGGGAAACAGTCAATATCACCCTGGATCCTTTGGACTGACACTTTTGATTTATATTAATTTATCTTAAGATTAATTGTGAACTTATTTTAATCACTCTCAACATTCACATTGCATAATGGTATCCATCAACAGATGGTGTAAACTTATCATCATCCACTTAGTAGGACAAAAGCATAAAACATCCATCTGGTTTATCCAATATTGTGTCATTGTTATTCAAATTATAGCAAGCCTACGTTTAATTCCAGACACCAGGCAAGAATGCAAACAGCAATCATTATTTAGGTGGCTCTCTAACCAGTCATTCAGAATGTACCCCTCATGATTCAAACCTTCACCTTCCTACACCCAATATGTTTGCCTTAATCACTTAACACAGTGAGGGTATATGCTAGCTTTTACAGGCATACATATGTTTATACACATCACATTGATATACTTACAACAGTGAAGAAAGCAGAACTTGTCATCCAAAAGATCATTCCACCGTGGGCAAATATATCATAATTCTTGTTGACCGCTCCTTCCTTTACATGGAATTTAGGGTCTGGATACATAAACTCTAAAGTACCCTGAATAACACAAATATATGATAACATTCACACTGCTAACAAACACCACCAAGGAACAAACACAACTATTATAATTAATGCCAGTTGGGACCTTTTATTCTACATGTATTTCTTATGATGAGATTTAACCATTTTAACCTGTTAAGAGAAACCACTTGTCAGCAAAAACTTCACTAAGGTTTAACACTGTTTCTCAACAATTTCTCAGTTACATGCAGCAGCCGATTTTTCAGCCAGTTTTCATAGACTGTATCGTAGCCAATACTAACACACCCTTCCACAAGGAATCAGCAACTTCTACACATGGAAGGAAAATCAATACTGTTATCGAATTTCATTGAAGGGTATTACCTGATGCAACTAGGAATCAAACTCAGATCAACCTAGCTCCGATCTCCTGAAACATCTCAATCGGAGCTTAATCTCAAATAAAATTATGTCACCTATCGTTTGATATAGTTTCCATGCAAAGCTGGTATCTTAATTGGTATAATAAAACAGAAATATTATTCTGAGTTTATTACAGAAAGAATTTCGAGAGCTCAAGCTTCATATTTATCTCTAATTCAGACTTTGATTTGAGCAAAATCTCAATTTGAGTTAATATTTCTACTTGAGTTGCTTCGGGAGATCAGGGCCTCTTTATTATTCCTCGTTAGGTCTATACTGACAGGTTTGGTGGAATCTCCCACACAGAGCATGTTAAAATGGTGCGAAAGCCGAACATAGCACTTAATCCTAGCAAGATGTCCTCAACCTTTCTCTTGCCATTTATATGCATTTCATATGTGATGTATAGCATGGAGAATTTTGACCTGATCCTGACCTTTCTGCATAAATATTACAAGGTTCTTGCGTTGAATATATAAATTTCTACGAACAAATCATGCAATCCGTCTTTAGATTTGTGTTGGTATTACACATTGAGCATCTTTGTGATACTTCCCGCTCATAAAAATATACAAATTGGATTATAAATATAGAAAATATATCGGCTGTTAAATTATGCTACCAGAAGGTTGAGAGTCGTGTCAACTTCTCCGTACTATACACACAGCTTACCTGTACACATGAATACAGAAATGCAGATATAGTAGTCACGAGCAGCACCCTCCTTATACTTGTTTTACTGTCAAGATGACCTGGTAATGTAATAATAGTATAATACTGTAACATCATTTATATTTGAAGCAGATTTAATTTTGTGGATGACCTCAACGACGAAATTAAATCCCTAATGAATAATTATACTAACAAATATGTCAATTTTACAGTGGCGGCCATACTGGCTTCCAAGTTCAATCAGATATAAAACTGGTTTTTTTTAAGTTTACTTGCATATACTAACATGTGATCGAACAATCATTATATCTGTTGATTTCTGATAATTTGTGTGAATTTTGACCTTGCCACATGTTGTAACCTTTAAAAATCAACACCCAGCAAATTCTATCATGTATTTTGGTCAGTAGTCACAAATTAACAAATGAAAAAGCATGCACTGTTTCTTAACAACAACAAATGATCCACTGACAGACATATTTAGCAGAATTACTATGCATGCCTATATTTTATAAGCAACAAAGCACAGCTACATATTCATTATTTCTTAAAAGTAGGGGGCGTTTAAATGTGTGAGGGTTGAATAAAGGAAACTAGTGCAGAGGTTCCATGTGACTCGGGAGTAGGGGTTTGACCCTTGAAATTTCCAAAAAGCCACATTTTGACCCTCACGATTTAGTTTTAAAGGACCATTTTCTCTTAAAATCATGAGTATTTAGCCGATGAAATGGTAAAATTTAGTAAGTAAGTAAAGTAAGTAAAGTAAGTAGTAAAGTAAGTAGTAAGGTAAGGTAAGGTAAGGTAAGGTAAGGTAAGGTAAGGTAAGGTAAGGTAAGGTAAGGTAAGGTAAGGTAAGGTATGTATGTATGTATGTAAGTAAGTAAGTAAAGTCTTTATTTTACGAGGCTAACATATTTACAATAATGCAATCTTCCATATGGGCCTAAAAGTATCAAATGACCCTTTAGATGCAGAAGCTAGTGGAACCCCTGAAGTGCACAAGAAATAATTATACTCACCAAATGCAAGCCCAAACACAACTACTGACAATTCTGTAGCCAGCAAGAATAATCTTAATATTAACCAAAGCACCTGTCAATAAAAGTATTGTTTTATTAACAATGATAAATCATTACAATTTACAGTGAATGTCAGCAAAAATATAAATTTATTAATTTTTAATGATGAAACTTTAAAGTACAGTCAAGCAGTTTAGTATAATTTATGACTTTTATTAAATGCATGTCAATTGACTCAAAGCAAGCAAGAAATGTACCCCAATCAACAAATTTTGTCACAACTGTTTTCACTGTCGTCACATATAGAAAATACCTAACCTGTGCTTACATCTACATGTGTATATTAGCCAATTTCCGTCCAGTGTCGGTCCCAATGGAGGACCGATGTAACAGTCCTGTTTTCCCCTCAATCATTTTTTCCCCCCAATCATTTTTTCTCAGGGGGAAGAAGATGACTAGTCAATTTTTCCCCGGGGAAAAAAGACTGCTACACCAGGACTGAAATGTTTGAATTTTGACAAAATGGACAGTCAACAGTAAGCTACTGTAAACCAAGAAATTATTTTGTGCTATATAATTTTGCGGAGTTCGTGAGTGGTAGAATTTTGTGAAATTATGTCGCCGCAAATTGCTTAAAACTTTAATATGGACATTGCGGAAAACTTAAAAACTCGAAACTCTGTAGTCGCCAATATGCTGAAGATGGACAAAATGCGAAAGTTAGTATTTGCGAAAGTAAATTGGTTTACAGTATAAGTCAAATGTAGCGTGTTTGTACCTTATCTGTGATATCTCCAGCAAGAACAGATGCATTCACTGTCATACCAACAATACATCGTAATACACTGATCACAGACACCAGCCATACCTGCAAAATATCACACAACATTATCAGAAAAAATCTTTATCAACCCAAAATGACAGATAGATATAAATATCTACCAGGGATGTATTTAGTTATTTTCTTAACTGGTTAATCTTTTCATTTTTGATCTTCTAAATGGTTAACAGGTTAACTAATTATAACTAGAAGGGTTTTCACACAAAAATGCATTTATCACATAAATACCGTGATCTTTCATGCGAGAACAAATGACGGAACAATGTTCTCCAACACGTGTGATAACAAATATGTGACGTCACTAGCTTTTCGGTGCGAAAACGTAACGTCAGCGGCTAAAATTCGTTATTTCTGACGTTCTTTTGACTCAGTAACTATGGTAATGTGATTAAAAGAATCCACCACTCGTTGTCTTGGATCAACATTTCTTAAACTCGTCAAGAAAACAAATTATTAAGCTCGCCAAAGGCTTGCTTAATAACCTGTGGTTTTTTTTGACTTGTTAAAGAAATGTTGATCTCCAAAGACAACTCATGACGGATCCTATATGTCTCAAACAAAGGGTCGTAACTCTGGCAATATACCTCCGACAATTCCTGATAATTCATGTATGCACAACTAGGGTTTCTATAATAAACCATAATATTCATAGGAAGTTTCATTGAAATCTGATCAATGGTGAAACCAGACAAGCGCATACAAACTTTATGACATCCGTCCAACCAAACGTCCAGCACAAAATCAAAATGTTTCTTTCTGGCCTCACTATAATGTGCAGCCACTTATGCAGTGCTCAGTTTCACACATTTCAATGGATACTGGTGATATACTTTTATGAAACTTTTTCGAAACATTCCACGTCAGCAGGCCTTTTACAACAATGGCAGATTTGTCAACATCAACATCTGACTAACAGACAGCAGCTAAGCTAATTTCTCTCAAAATATACCAGCTTCAATGAAACAGAAAACGATTTCACTGATAAATAAATATATGCGAATGTCATTCCATATACATTTTGTAAAATGTTATAAGCATATAGAAAGAGAATACAGAACAGCCCAGGATAGAGCACTGACTCTGTCTGTTGGTGGCAGTTACACCGGGAGGAGAAGAGGACCTAAGTAAGTAAGTAAGCACCTAACCACACATATTTACCAATGAATAGAAAGCCGTGAATATAGGACTGTTTGTCTGTCTGAGTTTATGTATTGCCAGCTTCAGGTTCCACAGTAAGAACATCATGAATAGAGAGTTGGGTATCAGGATAATTAGGTCCCATATTCTCACTCTGAAAAATAACACCATCCAATAATCACATTCAAGGGAAGATCAAAAAGTTATGAAACACTTGTTATAAAATGAATATGAATGAGGGTGAAGCGATATCAGTTGTTCAACCAACATGTTTTCAATCCAATTTAAATTGTAATGAACAAGTTATCACAAACTATTCAGTTGAATACATACAGTTTGAACGAATACAATTTAGTAACAAAATTTATAAATTAATATTCAAAATACTGATCCTTATATGACTACATTTTTTTATACTTAATGCTTTTGAAACAGAGAAATTTAATTCTTCTTCTTCTTCTGTATACCGTATAATTATATTCTTCAATCTCATTATTACCAGACCCTTATTACACTTCACTACTTTACGCTGATATAGGATCTGACTCTTACGGAGTGTAGTCAGATCTCTAACAGCATAAAGGAATGGAGCAAATGTTCGGATCTGATTTTAATCAGATTGGTATACTCTTGTAACTAACATTTTGCAATATATATACATGTATGACAGGAAAGTTACTGATAGAGGTGAGATAATAATGTAAAGAAACACATATTCATGTTTTTCAGAAGTTGATACATGTATAGAAACATGGTACATAAAATCATGTCCAAACCATCCAGTGTTTGGGCAGGAGGTCGAAGGTTTAAACACTGGCACGGATTTGTTCTGGCACAGCGGTTTGGTGAAGAACCACAAGCTAAGTTAACTAACAATGGTTACTGTGTTACTGAACATTGAATAGTAGATTTCTGAAAGAAAGTGTGCTAATAATGATGGTATCACATATTATCTTATAAGTCCAAATAGCTGGACTATTAAATTAGGGCAGTGATTTTTTTCCTTCTTTGTTTGCTACCGGTAAACGGTACCTTCCCAATTAGAAAAAAGCTATAATTTTCCCAAATTTGAAGGGAGAAATTCCCAATGAACATTTAAAAAAAAATTCAAAATCGGACATAAAATGACAAAGTTATGAACATTTTGACATGAGGTCAAGCATAAAAGTTTACAGAAACCAGTAAACAGTCACATGTAATCTCTTTTTCTGTTTTATTTGGCCTTTCTGCTTCATGAAAATTCCCAATTTCAAGTTGTCACGACGCGAAAATTCCCAATCTGAACGGACCCGGACCCTTTCCCAAAGAAGTGAAAAAAATCACTGTAGGGTGACCCCACAGGTGCAAAACATAAAATCAAATTTCGCTATACAGGCCTATCATATCATATAAACAGAAATATGACATATTAGACATATACAGCCAATTTTGATTATGTGTCTTGCACCTGTGGGTAACACTACATTTGCATCCTTAATAATTGCTTTACTGTCACTAAGTATAGATACATATATGGAATTCAATTGCATTAAGGTTTCAATTCGACCGATTAAGCATTGGACTCTTGGAATTTGGGGTCACAAGTCATTTTGACTCTTGGAATTATGGGGTCAAGAGTCATTACTCTTGGGTTTTAAAAACTAGTGAAACCCCTGCATTTTTATACAGTTACCTTGTTCCTGCAATATCTTCATAAAGTATCCATTCACAGACTGGTTCACTTATAACAGCTGGGGTAGGTGGAAAGGTGATACTGCCAGCAGTTGTAGATACAGTAACAATACTTTTACTTCCATTTGTTGAAATGTTGGCCATCACAATCAGGTGATCATTAATCAAACTGGCCTCCTTGTTGGGGTGGAATTTAAGAGCAGCATCCATACTTGTAATGCCACATATCGAATGAACTGGAACTGAAAAAAGAAATATAACAAACTTGCAAACATTTATATGATTTAAATTAGGATTTTACACTGACTTACCGTACACTATTGCACCAGCCATAAGCCTACCTGTATCACTTCTGAAATTATTTACCGATTACTTTGCATTATCAAACAGGCCCTGCATTAAGGCTAAATTTCAGGAAGTCCTTTGATTTGGGAAGTCCCAGTATGATTTTACAGAAGTCCCAAGTTTCAAACATCAACTCTGTGTGTACATTCAGTTATGTAGTGCCATCCAACAGTATGTTACTATGTATGGTTGTAAACAGTAAATTTGTTTATACTGCGGTCAAATTAGCGTGAATCTGCGGTCCAAAAATAACACCTATCGTGGTGGCCAACCCAGTTTTGGGCCGCAGATTCACGATAATTAGACCGCAATATAAACAGGTACCAAACGCTTTGAGATACAGATGAAATGTCAAATGTGTACAGTTTAGAACCGAAAGTTGGATTTACAAATTTACTGTTTACAACTTCATTAGACCTCGAATCATCAGTGTTACCAATCGTAAGTGTTATATTTAAACTCACTAGCATGCATTTTCTGTAATTATTGCTACCTGCGTAATACGTGCAATTTAGTTGGGTGAATCGAGCATCGTCCTGACATCAGATGTAAGATGACCAACATACAAAAATGTATGTCGAGAGTTTAGGACTCTGTGATCGACAAATTGTTGAAGGCCCGGTCGTTGTTTGTGTTTATTTATATAGAGGCATCCTTCCCACTTGAAAATAGCTTGTATTTGTTAAGCTTGGCCTATATCTGTAGAACTTGGTAGTGTTTCTATGATGTTGAGTGGTAGCTGACGGTGACAATCTTGTTCACCTTTCAATAATCATTTGAGATTATATGACACCAACAGATCAGATGTTTTTCAGATATTTAATGAAATGTTATTTTATGTTGTTTGAACACTATTTAAACATTTTAAGCTCTCTAAACGGGTTGTAGAGTTGGTCACAGGCAGGGGGGGGGGGGGGTCACAGCCAACATGCCGAATATCTGTGGATGAAACGCATTCACTCATTCAACTATACAATAATACATGTATACCTTTAAACACAATAAGATGATTCTAGTTTTATTTTGTCAAGGCATATCACCATTTCCAGGCAAACAGAAGTTTCTGTAAGGACTATTTGAGGTCGCGTATGCATTTAGTGGTTTTATGACCTACAACAAATATGTCCAAATATGTGTTTATCCGAAACCGACTCACTTAAAGTACATGGCATGATCTACAGCATTCGGCTCCTGTTACCCGATTCATCGTTTGTTATTTTGATTCCTTATTATAAGAATACTCACAATATTTGTTTGGAGTCCAATCAACTGTCAATAAGTCAACTTTTGAAATCTTTGTTTGTTTTTTATTTCCTTGACTAATTTCAGCGGCGCCGTAAAATTTACTCTGTCGTGTGAATTACAATGAACATGCTAAATCCCGTATCATAACCGTTACTTTTTTAGTTGTCTGTCCCACTGATCTGATTAGCAATGCTATCCATCACGTAAATAGTATCAGGCGTTGAAGAGTCTACTTTTTTGGTAAGTTTGGATCATAATAGATCTACATGTAGTATCAACCATTTCATAAAAAGATCGATTGTAATTGCTGATATCATTGACGGGCCATAAGATATATAGCAATTCAATCACTTTGGTATTAAAATGGCAAAGCATTTACATTAAACCACAGGCCCCCGACGCGATTTTTTGGTCCGGAAAAAATATTACTCTTAGTTAACTAAGAGTAAAACATCGCATCGAGTGCCTGTGCATTAAACCCTCACATATTGCTGGCTTATGTGCAATTTTGAACCAGCATCTCAAGGCGCTTCTTATGAGCCTATTATCATGAAATTCGAAAATGGTCATGTTGACCAAACTGAAGTTTAAAAAGCTTGTTTTCCATAAGTTAAGAGTATTTTTCAGACAGTTTTTTCTTGTTTTCTCCAAATATTGATTTTGTACTTAAAACCATCTAATTCTATGCCAGCGATATAGAACACCTTGATAATAAGTCGAACCAATCCACCTCACACAGTTTTAAAAATGTAAGCTGTAAGGTCAGAAATTAAAAAGAGCACCGCCATATACCATATGCGGGACAATATACATCCGAAGGGTTTTGTTTCAGGTATTGGTAGCAAACTTTTGACTGTTGAAACATATTAAGTACTTTGAAGTGAACCATCTGGAGGTATGCAATCTCCATGTCATATTGATTTTGAACATCAGTTTTAGGGTTACCGAGCGGAAGGGAAACAAAGCCATATGGCCTTTAACCCCTAAGTGTGACTTTGACCTTGAAGCCACCCATCCGGAACATTCTTTCTGCTCGTTGTCTTGATGTGGTGAACATTTGTGTCATGTTTCTTTAAAATCCTTCAAAGGATTCAAGAGTTATTGTGCGGAAGGGAAACGAAGTCATACGACCTTTAATCCCTAAGTGTGACCTTGACCTTGCAGCGACCCATTCAGAACATGCGCTCTGCACGTGGTCTTGATGCGGTGAACATTTGTCTCAGGTTTCTCTAAAACCCTTCAATGGGTTCAGGAGTTACAGAGCGGAAGGGGCGGACAGACGGACGGGCGGACACAGAGGCCATAACATAATACGGCTCTTCGGGCGTATAAAAAGCATGTTCCGATCCATTTTTACTCATTATTCAGTCAACCAACTCACAAATATCTAGCAGTTTGTGAGGGCAGTCTTATTATTGAGGGTTTGCTGTCAATCCAAGTAGTTTGGCACTTACACTGCAAGACGTAAATGACATTGAAATACGCCATAAAGTTTAATGATCTAGACGATTTTATATAGACTCAGAAACGATATATCGGCAAGATATGTATTGATAGCCAAAGGCTAATTGTTTGCCGATTATGTCAATTAAGTTGTATTGTATTGTATTAATTTTCAAATCTTTATTTTGATTTTGGGATGTTGACCAACCCTAACATATTGAATAAAGTCATGTTCAGCCATTGAACGTCGATTTTTATTTTTCGATGGTGGAATATTAAGTTGTACCATAAAATACATACGGACGAGTAAATGTAATACATGTATATAAATAACAAATAGCTTTGTGGGTAACAGTAAAAATTTCAGCCCTCGGAAAGTACTGTTACCCAAGGCCGAAACCACAAAGCTATGTGTTATTTATTTCATTACTTTTTTCAAGAAAATACTGTTAAACATTTACTATCACCCTGTAACAATAAAACATTAATCAGTCACGTGGTACCATGGACGTTACAGTAAAATGTTCACTGTTTGCCTATGGGAAATTAACATTACGAAAAAGGTGAGGGGTAATAATCCACAATGTCTCATGTTCATGGATCATCCAAAGTGCCAAACACAAAATGTCCTTGTAAGTCATATTATTATAGAATAGAATAGAGTTAATTGCAAGGCAATATTGCCCATGAACATATAATACATACATACAATGTACAAATATTAACATAGTAATGCATACATGAAATAAAAAAAACTTCCGTTCAAGTGCAAGTGTACATCATAAATTATGATTGATCAGTAAAAGGTTTTACAAAGAGTTTTTCGATATCAACAAAAATGGAAAACATCGTATAACTAACCCAGTTTTAACCCTACCAAGCAAATATTCATTATGTCACTTGTTTTTTTGGCAGTTGTATTGAGAATGGCTGTATATATAGTGTGAAATTTGAGGTCACGACTGGTATTTCGTTACGTAGTAAGCAGATTTAATGTTGCACAACTCGTTAAATAACCTCACACATTTAGAACACAAAAGGTCAAATTGCCTGGTGATACTCCCATTCTGATCACCTCGGCCTTTATGCATTTATTTGCCGGAGACAAACGGAAATGGCCGAGCTTTCATGATTGGTGATATTCCTGATGGTGAGGTTGATTACATCAAGGCGCTTGGTACTCACGCGCATGTCCGTGTGAACCTCCTTGTACAGCTAGATGGATATGTGCTGGTTGTAGTTGCCTTAATTAATTCGCAATAAAACTGTCTTTAACAACTATTAACCTCTTGCTAGTGTAAAGAACAATCCGCCCAAAAGTTGGTCGAAGTTTTTTTTCTTAGGTTATCAAACGAATCCACTTGACAACGCAATCATGTGCCATATTTCACATTATTTACCGCCAAACCAAATCCTTTCATTGGTTCACAGAATTCTCGATTTACGTATGACACATTTTGCGTATAGTTCGGTCAATTATGAAAAAGACCCGGCATTGGACTGTATAGTAAATATTTTTTGGTATTCTGTTAGGGAATATGTTGTTATTGAAGAATCTGAATGATGCCTAGCTGGCACCATTGAGAATTTTGAAAAATTCAAGATGGCGTACAAGATGGCCGCTAAAATTAGAAAAAATGCCCTGGGGGCATGAAATAAGATACAATTTGCTATTTTTGCTCATCAGTTGTACTTTAAATGTTTTAATCACAATAATTAATATATATTTATCATTATTTATTCATTCAGTTAATATAAGATGGCATCCGGGACAGCTAAAATCAAAATGACGGCTACGTTGGCCGCAATAATTGCCAAAATTGGTAAATTGTATTTAAAATCATCTATTTTAATCCTATTTGTTTATATCAGTACTGTTATATGTAATTATTATTAAAAATTAAACTTTCTTTCATTTCGATACTATTGACTCATTAGCTGATTTAAAATGGCACCCAAGATGGCGACCAAAACCAGTAAAAATATGCTGATGACGCAAGAAGTAAGTCACAAATTGCTATTTTTGCTGATTGACAGTTCTTAAGATGTATTTCACGTATTTGTTTATATCATTATTTATTGTGCGAGTTAATTTGCGATAACATCCACGAAGGCTGAAATCAAAATGGCGGCTACAATGGCCGTCATAATTGACGAATTGGCATATTTTTAAAAAACATGAAGTGTAATCAAAATTGCTAATTATAATATTATTAGTACTGCAATATGTTGTAAATACTCTAAATTGAAACATTAATTAAAAGCAATTGACCCGATAACTGATTCAAAATGGCATCCAAGATGGCTTTCAAACGTGAACGAAGTGGTTAACCATACAGTCATTGTCATTGGTCGGTTGGTAAATTTAGTGTAAATCATGAAGTATTCATTCCAAATAAACTAATTTATATTGACCAATTTTACAAAAATCAATGTACATGCTGTATAATACGGGACCCCGTGCAATTGTTAGGTAGCGTTCAAAGTTCAACCAATCAGGTGTATTCTGTCCCCATCAAAACATGGGTTTTGTCCAAATTCCAGTGAGTCACGGTTGTGTAATAATTAATGCCCAGACAATTCCAGATAGTTAAAAGGTAATAACTCGTATTTGTTCAAAACCCAGAAAAAAAGAGTTTATCACTTTCATTGGTGATATATATGCCATCACAAGTAAAGCAAAAATATGACCAGACCAGACCAGACCAGACCAGACCAGACCAGACCAGACCTGGTAATAATAATAGTAATAATAATAATAATAACGACTTTATCTATTGTGGATTACATATTTGACAGTTATAAACTTACTTGCTAGAGTAAGGAACGACCATTCTTGGATTCTCTTTAAACTTGGCACAACATCAACACGCCAGATATAGAATGTAATAATAAAATTATTTCTAAAGATCAATTGGGATACAAGAAGAGGATGTACAGACGAGATGATAAATATCAGACAGACTGTTGCAAACAAGGACCATAATTGTATCTAAAATACCAAGTGTAATATAGAGAACTATGGGAAGAAGGTAAAGAAAACGCCTGAATGGACATGAGGGTTGTGGCAAATTGATTACTAAAACAATAGGTTAAGGATTACATGATGACACTGGTCATAAAAGCTCTTGTCAGAAGGCGAGAAAATGAACTATACATTGATCCTACCAGAAGTGATGCTACTTAGCGACCCATTATTAGGCTGATTGCAAGAAAAGCCTCCGTAATTAACCAAGATCAAGCGTTGAAAGCTCATACACCAACCGTAATACGTATGTGACCGATATTAACATCAATGAATGGAGTCAGAGATTTGAAATATGCTGAATGTATCGGCCTAGTGTCGCACACATACTTTTAATGTGTATTGTTGACTAGTATATCTTCAGATTGGATGTATAGTGAACTGCAACATCTTCTGTATGTAGGTTGCTGGCATCTCCCACAGCTTTGTCTCGTGCTAAACAATGTACATTGTCTTGACAACAAAACCAAAGACATTGGTCATTGCCAAGAAGACAAAACGGTTTGCGATGCAACATTATGCGCTATGCTCTAATCATGCAAGATGCCTTGTGGAGCATCAAAACATTGATAATCTTCTTGAGACGTGTTGGAACGGACAGGGGAGGGTTTAAATTTGAAGATTATGATAGGTAAAGCTTGCAATGCTTTTAATACATTTAAATCACTGTGGAACACCAGCAACAACTTTCTCGAATCAGACATCAAGCTATTCATCTCAATGCCAAGCCAATATAGCTGTATATTTTAAAGACCTGGTACCTTACTCCACGTAGACAGATGATGGCTCTGCATGTATTCCTCAACCCAAATGTCCATGTAGAATTGGCAAAAAATATACGACATAGACATAATTAACAACGCCTTAACAGGGGATGAAGGAGAAATCCACCGCCAACACCATACACGAACAAAAATGGCATCAGTTTTGGCACAGGACGAAGCATGAACACACAACGCCAACCATAAAACGACGAACATGGAAGTGATATGGCATCTACATTGTGAGAACAGTCTAACATCACTCACCTATCATTGGAATTGAACCCAAAAGACCAGATAATCCTACCAGATATTACTTGAAGAACATTTCTTGTCGCAGCTTTCGTTTGGCGTGGCAAAAATTGCGACCCAGGTCCGAAAACGATTAACAGCTGTTAACAATGCCTATTGCCAAACTACAGGAGAAGTAGATAAAATCAAGTGCAAATGTATATAAAATGTTGTTTGTAAAATAAACAAATGTATAAATAAAACATATATACTTATAATATATTGTACAATACCATATACATATACTAGTATACCAACCTACCAGTGGTCTAAGATATATAATTAGCTTGGTTTAAACTTTCATGTTTGACATCAATCTTGGAAGCCAATTTGAATAAGCTTAACATAAAGTGTTTTCAATTGTAGTTTATTAGATCATTTATGACCTATAGAGTACAAAAAATGTACTGATATTAAAAATTAACAATTTCTATTACGTTACATGCTATTAAATGCTAATTTTCAGTTTCACATAATTATGTGGCAGCCATTTTTGCCGCCATTTTGATTTCAGCCGTCATGGGTGCCATATAAAATTGGCTTAATCAATAAATAATGATACATTTATGCAGTGTATTACAGAAGTAATTATGTTTGAGACACTTACACTACAATCAATCAGCAAAATATCAATATGTAACTTCTTTATGATCCACTAACATATTGTTTTTATTATGGCGGCCATCTTGGACGCCATTTTGAATCAGCTTATGGGTCAACTTTTTTTATTGAAGTTTTCTTTGAGTATTTATCATAAATTACACTACTGGTACACATAAAGTTAAAACAATTGAGTTTTAGTACAATTTGGCAATTATGGAGGCCATTATAGCCGTGATTTGGATTCCAGCTGCCATGGGTGCCATCTAAGATTCACTAAATCAATAACTAATGATAAATTTATATCAATTATTATGTTTTAACATCTAAAATACAATCAACCTGCAAAAATAGCAATTTGTAACTTATTTGTAGTACCCCAGTCATTTTTTCTAATTTTAGCGGCCATCTTGGACGCCATCTTGAATTTCTAAAAATGCTCAATGATACCAGCTGGGCATCATTCAGATTCTTCAATAACAACATATTCCCTACCAGAATACCAAAAAATGTTTACTATACAGTCCAATGCCGGGTCTTACCTGAATATCCCATTTATAGACCGGACTAGTATGATCAGTTAAGTTGCTTGTTCATTGTAACGACGAAGTATGGTGTCTATTCTGTCCATTCTATATTGAGCCACTTTGGGTGTCAGTTCTAATTTCATTAAAGTTTCAGGACTCAATTCCAACAATGTTCTTTCTCTGTTCATCACTTCTCACATACAATAATATTTCACCAGCGCGTGGTTATTGTTATTCTTACGAATGATGCCGGAATATATTCCGCCAAAATTCGTAACAATCATGCTACGTTCTCGTTCATCAGCGTATTGCTCACTCGAACCGAATCGGGGAACCTGGCTAACCTCTGGATGTCATACCTGACTGACCTCTGGACGGGGTATGCTGACGTCATGATGGTGCATTCGCGTAATTTTGCACTGTCCGACAATATCTATAGTGACTATTTATTCTGTTCTTTTTTCTTCTTTTACCATTATTCCTTAATCCACAGTATATCATTAGGCCAAGTGTAGAATGTGTTTATGTTAAGTTTGTTAAGGAGTGGTCTACTTTCTGCGACGTACGGTTGAAATCCGAAACGTGACAAATACCTTATAACTTCACAGCCATTGCTTTCCATATAGGTCCACCATTCCATTAAGATGAATCTGACATAAAATATGATTTCATTAAGAACTAGTGTCAAGCTCTCGGAACAATAATCTGAACAATACTTAATTTCATTTTAAAATATTGTCAAGCTCTGGTCAATGCTCTGAACAATACTTAATTTCATTATAAAATATTGTCAAGCTCTAAACAATTATACTCTGAACAATACTTAATTCAGTTCATCAGTAGTTTGTGTGTTTTCATCTTGTTCTAAAGCTCTGAGCATTACATTAGTATGAACCTGACATAAAAATATGATTTCATTAAGACATTTTGTCAAGCTCTGAACATGAGCCATATAGTCATGTATGCTTACATATTGTTTAAAAGCTCGGAACATTCGATTAATATAAACCTCACACAAAAATATCATTTCATTAAGAACTTCTAGCTCTGAATATTTCTTAGTTTCATTAAAGTTATACACCAGTCAATTGAAACCAAGGCCCCACAACCCCGAGGAATGGCGAGTATTTTTACTTTGCTTTTCAAACCCCTGGTAAAATCCCTGCCGTGCAGGGCTATACAGATGGTAAAACCCCCGCAACACTAGCATTACAATGTATATTAGTATATTTAATTTTATTGATAGACTCCATCTCGATCATTTTGTTCGTAGTCGAAATATAAGATACATGTAATCATTCAAATATTCATTTAAACAAAGGTTTATTCTTGAAAACTTGTATCCTGATAAGGAATATTTTGTAATGGAAACTCATTCCAACTTTGTTAATACAACATTGATTGTGTATATACATACATTTATATAATTTTATTGAATAGAATCAGTGGGCGTGTCGGTGTATAAGTAAATGTAACCTTCTGTGAATAAAGCGTGGCTAAAAGAAAGAGAAAGATATACCTGACATCGACTTCTTGGAAGAACGTTTCTCCTCCTCTGAATGCTTTCCACTCCGACCCTTCTATATCGATCTTCATAAAGATTGGATTTTCTTTGACGAAGCCGATAAGATCTTCAAGAGTTATAGCAAGAGCTGGTTGTTTTTCAAATTGAGACAAAAAGTTTAATCTTTCCTTTGGAATAACGCCTTCGGCGGAAACGAACGAAGCTCCTATATTGCCTGTTGTGATCGTCAAATTAATCGTTTCGTGTACGTCGGTTATGGCGTTCCATACAAGTGTAGTACGCTTCTGCAGTTCGCCAAGATGCAAGGACTTTGACAAAAGTCTCAAATTAAATAAGTTTGCATCCACAGCGGTCACTTTACGTCCCATTTTTGCTGCTTGCAATGTATAGACACCAACGTTACTACCTAAGTCCATCAGCTCCATATTAGGATTTTCAGCAAGAAATGATGCCATCATATATACAATATCCCTTTCCCACATACCCCCTTCAACGATATAATCAGACACCCACTCGTCAATTTTAGGGTCATATACACATATTGGGGTCTTTCCTAAGGTCGTATTCAGTGGTACACATTTGTTGGAATCTATGGAATGACGTTCCGCTTCGTTTTCTTCAGATGCATTGAATATGTTGAGGTATTTGTGCACTACAAAATCTTTCGATATTTTCGTTTTCGCGAAGATCGGTTTAAGCACTGTTGCAGTACAGCCCTCGTGGCGTGGCGTTGACGTCGTTGTTTCACCGGACGTTGTGAAAATAAAATACACTGCGAAAAAGATAATTGAAATCCCTCCAATCAGGAAAATCGTCCTTTGTTGAGGGTAACGGAGCGTCATTGTAGCTGGTCTGAAATAAAACACATTACATATTGTAGATCTACGCTTAACTAGAAACTGCAGACTTTCCTCGATGGTGGCGTGGTTAGAGCATCCATCTCGGACACGGACGGTTGTGGGCTTGATCCCAGACCACGTCATACCAAAGTAGTAAAATTCTAAAAATAGCATTGGTGTATCGCCATTGTTTGAGGCTGAGCATGTGAGGGTACTTCCAGATGATGACTGAAATGTTCACGGTTGACCAGGACTTCAAACAATATTCAAAACGAATTAAGATAATGCAATGGACATTGCGAGTGGCATTGTTCATGTAAAAAAATCATGTACCACTGTGTTGGTATGTATTGAAATTGTAGTTGTTATGTATATTATTTCACTAAACTTTACTGTGATGTCTACCACCTTAAACAAATTATATGAAATATATATAATTTCATTATATATCCATACGGCTTGTATATTGTATTAGATTTATTGGTGCCGTGTTTCTGTTGTTTCAATGTTTTACTGTATAGGGCCTTACGACAGATTGACACTTATGTCAAGTAAGGTCCTCAATAAATAAAGTATTTATTAACTTAAACAGCCGACCACAGAAAAAAACCAACAACATCAGATACTGCAATTACACGTCACAATGCCCGGCACACAACAGAACGAGAAAATGAACTTAACCGATGAAATTCAAAGTTTCAGCTGTCGAAAAGTCGAAATTCCAAGTGGAGTAATGGGCTTCCCGTATCACTATATGTATGTAAATAATTTCAATAAAAATGCAGACTCGCCGGGATGGCCATTTCGGCCTTCCGTAGTTTTCGACCTAAGTGCCCTAATTCGGGAATTTTGCTGTCATGGGTACACAGGCATCCCAGACTAAAGGATATTACAGGCCCAGGGTCGTGCACAGGTAACATTTAGCGCCAAAAAGGTTTTTATTTTTCGATAGAAGGAATATAAGGCTAGACAAAGGGTTCAGGATCAATGCCCTAAAGGGCCCCAAAAGTAGGCCTGTCAAGCTAAAAAAAGAAGTTTTTCGCGCAAGGGTCACCGTCACATCGTCATTTCCGGTGACCTTAGTCGAAATGTGACGATTTTTCCTACTTTCGGTTTGGGGCAGGTGTGTTGCATCCGGTTGTATCGAGTTTTTATCAGTGCTGCAAGTCAATATTGCCTCAGGGACGGGGTATAGGGACCATATGAATTTCTCATAGCCCCCCCCCCCCCCCCCAAACAAATCGTGGTAGCGGAAAGGATATAGCCCATAATTAATTCTAGTCATACACTGTACAGTATAATACCTATATATGGACTATCATCTATCCAAGTCAAATTGTCTAGATTTGAATGCGTAATTTCATTCGGGGGACGTTTGACATTGTACATTTTTCGTTAAGTTTGGTTTTGGGAGAAAAGTATTGTGCTCTATCCTTGATTTTAGAAAGTGGGTGGGATAACGGGATACCCGTGTACATGTAATAAAAAGGTCAATAATCCTTGTTCTTATAGTTTAATTAATTTAACTAACTTCAAATTAAGGAAATATATAATTATTTTTGTTTTGCGAAATGCTATTTCGAGGATATGACTTCATAAATCTAAAACACGTGTTTTGGGCCACGTGGTCATAGTCTTTAAGCTGCTGTACAGTTTAAATTTAATATGAATATTTCAGAATTCGCATTTAGTGGGAATAAAAATAGCATATATATGCAAAAACGGCTACACGCGTTATATTCTCATGTAACACGTCTAGCAGTACAATGCAATAACACGTACATTGCGTATTTCCGGTAAAATGGCTGTTTTCAAGAGCATTTGGGACGTGGCCTTTTCCATGTACATCTTAAGTCATTTATACTGTCAGAACAATAATTTTCATTTGTCATTAGTTGCACAGGTATACTATATAATGCAAAATATGTGTAAATTCCAAACACATCGAGTTGAAATTATAGAAATTATCAATAATGTTATAACTTATAAAATGCCCCTCGTAGCCACTAAGTTTTTATACAATAAATTCGTTTTACATAAAAGTTATATAAACAATACCATATTGTAAAATTATCAATGCAAACATTACCTCGCTGTTATATCTTTACTTGTTCCTGAACTTTTTAAAATGCATAAAAAGCGCTTTCCAGGTAAAAAGATCAGGTTGATACAACCGTATACACCAACGATACAACTTCATGTGAGAAACTTTCATTCATACGAAACGGCTAATAAAATCACAACTATAAAACTCATTGAAGTGAGGCGGAAAACTATTATATTTTAGTCGACATATCAAATTGCATACGGTTTCTCGAGATAATTTAAGCGCAGAAAATAGTTAGACATATGTACGCACGCCTGTTAGGGCCATTAGGGTATGGCATTGCAGTGGCTGATTTTCAAGCATGGATTAAACCATGTATGTGAAGTTGGCAAAGCAATCGACAATCGACGTTCAATGTCTAGCTAGACAATCTACATTCAATGTCTAGCTAGACAATCGACATTCATCTCGACATTGGAAATAAGGCCTGTATCGCCATCATAATAATGTAAATTTCCAATGTCTAGCTAGACAATCGACAATCATCTCGACAATCGAAATAAATACTGTGTCGTAATCTTAATAATGTAACTGTCCAATGTCTAGCTAGACAATCGACATTCATCTCGACATTCGACATAGGGACTGTGTCGCCCTCATTGTTAAGTAAATTTTGAATGTCTAGCTGGACAATCGACATTCATCTCGACATTCGAAAAACAGACTGTACCGCACTCACAGTTATGCACAATTCGAATGTCTAGCTGGATAATCGGTATTCATCTCGACATTCGAAAAATAGACTGTACTGCGCTCACAGTTATGCACAATTTGAATGTCTAGCTGGACAATCGACTTTCATGTCGACATTCGTGCTACAGGAAAAACTTAAATGGTAGGGAATAGGGGTCCGTGTGAATAAACAAAATGGTAGGGGACTGGACGTCTGTAGGAAAAACCTAAATGGTAGGTGTTCATGTGAAAAACCCAAATGGTAGGGGACTAGGTGTCCGTAGGAAAAACCTAAATGGTAGGGGACTGGGTGTCCGTGTGAAAATCCTACATGTACATGGTTGGGGACTAGACTTGTTTTTTTTATGAATACTGATATTGTTTTCTGTCATTTCCAGCTTGTTTTAGCTGCACTTAAAAATGAAACTCTTATATTACCAATATAATACAGGGTCTATGACCTGCGGCCTAGAGGCCGCGGGTATATTGGAATGCATGAAGCGATTTGTCTCTATTATTCGGAATCCCACTGTAAGAGCTGCTTCATTACAATCAATATAGAGTGTCTTTTACATTTAATTAATGTGCGTGACAAGCGATACGCGGACATCTGTAAAGAATGTCAGCTTATTTAACCAAAGCTCATTCAACCCAGAACAGCAAGTGCCATTCAACCGCAACCCTATTCGTATTATTATTTAACCCCAAGGCTTTTTAGTCCCCAGTATTATGAGGCTTTTTTAACAGAAATACAATGCCTTTAAACACAGTGTACCAGTGTACATAAACTGTTACATACAAGTAGAGTTGATTAGGTAAGGTTAATCGGTAATAAAATCGGTAATACAGGTTGATAAATCATCTGGCCGCAGAAAACTATTTCACTGTTTGACTTGTCCATTCTTGAAAATCAGTCACTGCAATGTCATACCCTAAGTTCTTGTGTGTATGTTTAAATATTTGGGTGCATAAATTATCTCGAGAAACCATTTGCATTTTGATAAGTGGACTAAAAACATACGAAATGTGAAGTGTGCTTGTGTCTTTGCGCAAACGGTAAGCTTAGAAATTACAAAATAATGCGCTATTGCGAGTATATTTACGCGGGAATTGCAACTTACTTTTAATCATCACACAAAAAGTTTTCTAAAACACAATTAACGAAAAAGATTTCCACAAAAAAGTAATCGAAAAGCGTTATATTTCTGTGTTTGTGGGAAATGTTATGGCAACATGTAATGATTTTTCTCATTGACTCGAAGAAATTAAGCGAGAAAACAAAAAACATTAAGGCGTTTCGCTTTAATTTTGTCGACATGTGCAAAACATCTAACATCTTTTCTAAAGTTATATGTAACTTTCACATGAAAATGCCTCTTTGCACTATGCATTTACTGTTGTTATATAATACCTAACAAGTTAACAACATATTTCTCTAGATAAGTTTAAGTTGTTATCTGGTGGCAGGAATATGCCACCATAGTATACCTAACTTTTTATAGAAATGGTTCGTGATCATCAAATCCAAAATCACATCCGCAGTTTTGTGTGTCATTAAACTATTTCTGATCGTTTTCAAGATAAACATTCTATGCTCGAATACACAAACCAGTGTATATTTATATTTCATAAAGGGTACAACGTGTTATGCACGCAATGTTCCATAACTATATGATGAAGGTTGGTGTTTCGGCAAAAACACCATATACGTGTATCCAAAAGTAATGTCACTGCTTCCCTGGTGTGTTTGTTTATAGGCTTAGATTCATAATCAAAGCGTTGCAAGTGATGAAGGCATGGGGCTTAACTTTATTCGCTCGCTTGGGAAGCAGTTTACTGACTAAACTGAAGTAAATGAAAACAGATCAAAAATGTTTTGTAGAAAATACACGTCCTCTTTTACTGCCAGTTATGTTGACCTTAGAAAGTTGTAGGGTTAATCTATTTGTCATGCTTAATTAACTTGCCTATGTATCTTGTTCATGTACTACTACATGTAGTAATAAACAAGAGATCTCAGAATCCCATTATTGCCTCCCCCACTACCCACATACATGCACAGTAAAATTTTGAACTACATTCACCATATCAACATTACAGGGTAAAACCCGTTTTCCGGGATTACGGAATTAATTAAGCGACAATATGCGAGATATCCCAAATATACGTCAGGGTGGTGGCTGCATGTAGCGTATAGAGCAACAAGGTACAAAAATCGCGATTATTTTAGCCAAATTATAAGAATTTGTAAAAAGAAAAATTATTTTACGACCTCGCTGACAATATTTTCGCCTAAATAATATGTTTAACTTGAAAAATACGTATATTTTCTCGCCATTGGAATCGAGCTACGGAAGCGACAGTGTAGCATAAAATGCAATACTTTAAATATAAAGCATTTTTTAGGATAATTCTTGCTAAAGTTTAAAAACAAAGATGTTAAATGGATAATGTGCAATAATGGTTCTGATATGTGTTTCATGTCTAAACGTTGAAAAAAGAATAATTATATACACTCCCGCTATGCGGCCTAATGCCCGCTACCCCCCTGATCGTAAAATTCCGGTTAAGGAAAAACGGGTTTTACCGTGTAATGTCGATATCGAGAATGTAGTATAACCTTGTTAATGTTTTGGCAAATAATGCGAAATGCATAGCAAAATTATCAATGGAAATCGAAATTACGGTCACCTTTTCATGCTTCCATTTCTGCACTATAACAACGTGATCACAAATTATCAAAATTACCTTCTTTATCAGTATGCCAAATAATTCTAATTTGCCAAGCTCAAAATATGACGACATTGCATTGTAAACGTAGTAATAGGGGAGGTAATCCAGTCTAAGAATGATGCAATCGGAACGGTCCGTACGGCATTTATACTCATACGTAGTTATTTCCCTTGCTAGGTTTAATGGCGGAGGGAACTACTTTTATTTATATGTAGTGTTGTTGCGCTTGTATATGCGCATGTAATGTAATTGGGAGTTTTGGGAACAGGCTGAGAAATTGGTATTATAACTATGGTTCCGCCCAGGCTTTATTCTGGAATATTTGCTCATACAAATGTATTACAAGTTGAATGTTTGAACGGTGGAATATTGTATCAGGCTATTGAATACTAGGATGAAGCATATGATTTGTTTAAAATAGCTTAACCAAATTTTATCTGCAACGCCTGAAAAGTCCGCTGCATAAATCATATTGTATCAATTTTAATACTTGAATTGAATACACGCATATATCGAATACTTTACGCCGCATCTGGCACACCAAAGTCGCCACACTAGTGACGCTTGATTACTGCTAATTGACACGGATTAACTGACTCGTGCATTAACTGTATAGAGGATCTTGCATGAGTGCTCATTACATACGAGTTTTATTAAACGAGTGGACAAAATGGTATGACACGAGGCTTTGCCTATTACCTATTTCGAGAATTAAACAAATGATTAACGAATGTTAAAACAGCATTGAATGTAATTTAATAGACCAATATTTATAGACCCGCAAATAGGTCTGCAGCGGTCCGCAGTTTAAACATGATCTTTTGTACTACGAATTAATTTGCTAATCAGCTCCGTGGAACAGACTAGGGGATGTGTCTACTCGCGAACAGAGTTTCTGTTTGGTATTTAGCTATACCGATCATTTTGCTGGATAGTTCGGGCAGTTTCGTGATTGATCAGCTCAGTTTTTATGTGCAATGTACCAGTTTTTATTATTATTATCAGTTTCAGTAAGAAAACGGGTGGTATTTACGCGCCGAAAACAAAAAACACCGGATCATTACGTATATTTCGGATAATCATATAGGCCCGCAAATTGCACCGCAGAAATCCGCAGTTTAAACTGCGCCTTTTTCGGGATATTTCGGACAGTATTGTGATGATTGGTGCAAGAAGTTGCGATTGGTGCATGGTCATTTACAAAAAGGCTTTACAGTACTACGGTGCTTTCAAGCGCCGTAGAATAATTATATATATACTCATTGAAAATCTTAGTCAGCTTAGACTTGCTGTGCGAACTTTACTCGAATATCGATTACCGAGCTACATGTAGCTCGATATTCACATTCTGGTCGAATATCGATTGCCGAGCTGGCTCGATATTAGACCTAGCTCGATATTTCAATGAAGTATGGGGCTTTAACTTTCGCTAATTAATCTGGATTAACGAGCTGGCTCAGTATTCAACCTAGCTCGATATTCGATATCGATGTTCGATTATCGATTGCCGTGCCAACTACACGGATACGATACTGGTTATTTGCGTATCCTTTTTAGGTTTGTTACGATAGCCGAGTGGTCTAATGATTTACCGTACAGCGGGTTATTTCTGCGGGCAAATATTTTACGATTTGGGCCTAAAATGGGTAGGTTTTATTTCTGCGTTTTTAGTTGTTTAAAGTACGACTAGTTTTATACACCAGTTTCAACAATCGCACCTAGTTTTAGTTGATGAAAATACTTTGCATCCTACGCCGCCAATAGACGGCGCCACCTTAGCTAAAGTAAACCGGTCAGTTGCGTAACTTCCGGCGATGTACACGGGTCTGCAAAATACAGTTAATCAATTTTAGCATGCGGATCTCATCGGTCTTTGTCCCTTTCAATCGTACGCAATCTGACAATAGAGACCATACTTCTGTACAGCGAGAACAATGGGAGTCAGTTGCATAAGCAAAGTCATTCCGATGTTTCCTACCGGTCAGTGATAAAGATTCCATCCCGTAGAGAACACATTGCTTGATTAACAGAATCATGGTATTGATACCAGATAAACAAGAGATGATTGTAAAACACGTACGCCCCCTTGACAGCCAAATAGTAAAACATGGTGAAGGTCACAGTGATCTTGACATTTGACCTCAAAATCAGTAGGAGTTATCTACTGTTGTTGACCAACCTCAATAGGAGTCATCTACTGTTGTTAACCAACCTCAATGTGAAGTTTGAAGATCCTAGGGCAAAGCGTAATTGGGTTATTGAACGGAAACCATTTGATACGACCGACCGACCGATGCAAAGCAATATACCCCCTCATCAAAGATGGGGGCATAAATATTTCATATTACTTTTGCTTTGTTCCATCGTTTGGCACATAACACAACCAAATAAATAGAGGATATTTTAATTGAATACGATATATATCTCTGCATGACATTTGTAGTGACTGTCTTTCTTTCTTGTTATGGAAAGATCAGTATACTTATTACAAAGTTGGAGTCTATACATCAATTCAATTGAGTATGTATAATTTTAATTAATTTCTGCGGGTTATATAAACCGGAAAAAAATTCTGCGCATGAAAAATAACTACCGCATCTACTACGGTATGATTTACCACTCAAATGAGTATATCTATGTCTTCAGTTAAGAATTATAAATTCTGGTTGCATTATTTACAACACAATAACACCGCAGGTATGAATTTAATTGTAAATATATACACAATGCAGTATTCATTTTCAATGCCAGTACTCAATCAAACCAACGCATGTTTTGGTAAGACTTTGTATATCACTGAAAAAAGTATTGTTTTTGGGAGGCGTTAGCCTCTCTTTACTACCATTGTCCATTTCGTAATGCAACCCCTGAACCGCCTTTAGGCTGCTATGTGAATCCGCATTCAAGTAGTTCCAGAAACTGTCAACATTCCCAATATTGCTACATGTGTTTCTCCAAATTTTTAAACTGATTTAATTCAATCAGCAACATTTGTTTAAGATCAACAATTATGGTGAAACTGTTCGTTAAATCGATATTTTTGCAGATAATCACTCCGCCGAGGCGATATCGACTTGTTTCGTAATATGAAAATGACGTGTTCATCAAATGTCCCGGCTGTATAGCTATTTTTAGAAACTTCAGACCAGGGTCACGTGATTGTTTTATCAATGAATCGTTTATCGTCTGCAAAGTACTGTTATACAATCATATGGTTTGGCTATACTAGCCGCTTTCTAGAGATGTCTCACGCTGTGAGGGAAGTGATTACAAGACGGTACTGTAGAATCTGATAAATAGGCGCGTAGTATTATTTTAAAGCTACTTTTGATATACGCATTCAATACACGTATTACATATAAATTAATATGCCCATTTTTATTATTATTTAGATACCCAACATGCCTATATATAGTCACATATGCCTATTTTGACATTCGAGACAAGATCGGCGGTAAGAAAACAAATATTAAACGTGTAAAGTCGGTTTAAGCTTTAGTAGCAGCAACCAGATCGCCTCCCAACAGAACTGTCCGTGCTTTGATTTCAATTACACGGGCTGAATCGTATATGTATCATAAAATTAAAATGTATTAGCTACACGCTAGAACCCGTAACGTTGCATTTGAATGAATAATAATAAAAATACGTCAAGACATTAATGATGTGACAGGCATATGAATTGTTGTTACGGATCTTTCATGAATACGTAACAAGCATATACGGTTGGGTTTTATTGGGGAAGTAGGGTGTACGTGCTGACTGTCTATGCTGATATTTATGTACATGTATACTGTAGAATAATGACGGGGATAATAAGTTTTAATGAGTGTATTTGCCAATGAAAAATATACAATACAGGTAAATACTGTAGCGCACAGACAATCAAAAGCCACACAAAAACGACGGCATCGCCTAGCCATCCACGCAAGAGTCAGATATAGGACGAACCATCCACATCCCCCAAAAAGGATATTTCAAGCAAGCCTATATAATATACTCACTCCGCAATGAATGACACACTGTGGACTTCGAATTATGTGCATAATTAGTCATAAAGGGAGGTAATTATAAATGATAACTACACTGACTGAAGAACACAACTTTCGTCCAATTTCAAAACCAATAATGATTATGCACAAATGGAAATAAACAAAGCAAAACTTAGTGTGTGCGTGCATGACACTTTTTACGTTGAGATATGTACATAATCTGTTTCCAAATCGGATAGGGAAGTGGCCGCAACACATAGTAGAACAGTACGGCCGTTATGTACATTGGTGTTAGTACTATAAAGATTTTTTACAAAAATAATGTGTTACGAATCAAATAATTCTGGTCAAGGAATACTCAACACCTGACGCTCATTCGCACGTTCAATTTTTTCAACAATTTCGTCCCAAAATGTCTGTTCATTGACAGGTTGTGTAATTCCCGGGTAATCAATGCAACATCTCTTCCTGATTTCTTCTACATCAGAGGAAAATGTCCGGTCCTTGGTAATGTCCTTTAACACACCAAAGAACATGGGCTCACATCTTCTTAGCGATTCCTGTTGCGCCATATGCATTGCAATCTTCCACTCTCTGTTTTCCTCACAAGTTGCTGATATGACAAACACCACAGTACGACTGACATGTATACCATTCGCTACAACACTGTACATATTCTGCCCAGGTAATATATCATCGTCTTGTACGAACAGTTTGTACCCCTCGCTCGCTAATCTTGGTTTCATTGTTTCTAATACGAACTCTCTCACGCTTTCTACCGATACTATATAGACATCAAACTTATACCGTGCTCCTACGGAACGTAGACTGTCCACTGATATATAGCCACGTTTCGTCTTGATACTTCTTGATGCTACGTAATACCAATAGCGGATCTTCCACCGACAACGATGCACTGTGACGCCCACAATGACGTTGATAACGAGGAACATCAACACCATCACAATGATGATGATATTTGTGTAAGACGTACAATGCTTTTCTAGGTGCACAAGAATATCATCCAAATCTGCACGGCTGTTGAGATGTATTACCGAATGATTGAAGTACAGGCATTGTGTTATGTTGACCTCTAGGAACCTGCACGACATCGTGTGATCAAGCACCCACTTTAAGAAATCGACGTTATTGCAGTAACACTGAATAGGGTTTCCCGACAAATTCACATATAGTGTACTGTCAAATTGCCTGTATGCGGTCTCTGAGACGGTCTCCAAATCTAAACGCATACGCTCAGAGAGCGTGTAGATATGGTTCTTACGCAGATCGATCATACTGATATGTTCCATGTGTTGAATGTCGATTTCGAATTCCGTCAGCAAATTACAAGATACATTAAGTGTTTTAAGATTGTTTTGGTTTATTAGAAACTTTCTCGGAAGATGTTCGATTCTATTAAACGACATATTGAATGTTTCTAGCTTTGTGAGACTTTGTAAAATCCTACCATTGGTATCATCTTGTATGTCGATATAAAGAAGGTTGAAACCAATGGATAGGAATTTCAAGTTTGATACAGTGTCAAAGAACGACCATCTTAATTCTGTACAAAAATTAAAGCTGAGATCCAGGTACTCGAGTTTCGTTATTCCATGAACCGGACCGTCCCAACAATACACAAGGGAATTAGAAGCATTAATTTTTCTTAGGGAGTTTGTTTCATTGAAATAAAATTCGGGTATAGGATGAGCTAACTTGCTATAACTCAGATCAGCATATTCTAACTTTGCTGGTAGGTTTGCTGTGATAGATTCTGGAGGAATCAGTGTTCGGTTTGGGCATACTGATTTGTCTCCCTTCTTACTATGGTGTTGTAGTTTGTTGTCTCGGAACAACCTATCCCTTTCCATAAACCTCGTAAAATGGTCGATCATATCAAAGTTTCCACTATGTACATTCAAACCAGATACTATTGAACTGAGGTCTAGTTTCGTGTAGACCGATTCATCATTTGTCGATATCGAACTGTATTCATCATGCGTTTGTGACGATTCCTTTTGCGCATTTGACGGTTTCGCACAAGCCGGTTCCTTTGCAATGATAACACGCTCCTCTTGGTGCCATATTGCTGAGGCATCCGTAAAGAAATTATGTGACATATCAAGGTATGTTAACTTTGATAAGTGATATGCTTCAAAAGTGTAAAATCCTATTTCAAACTCATTCTTACGGGCGTATATTCGTTCTATAGATTTCGGCATGTCTTCAAAGGCGTTATGTTCAAAGCCGTTTACCGCGTTGTCTTCTATATGTATTTCTTTCAAATATTCTAAAGTATGTATCTTCTTTGCTAATCTTCTAGTAACCGTTATTCCACACCTCAGTAATAATGTATTTTCCACTGCATTAAGTACTAATACTTCTAGTTTAGTGTATTTAAGTCCATCGATGGCAATACATGCACGTTCAACGGTCAGTTTGTTGTTATAGGACAAATCTAGATATTGCAGGTTTACCATTTTGCTAAAGGTATCATTGTTGATATGTTTTATACCACACCTTTTGATCGTTAAGTGTGTCACGTGAGTAAGATTGTCGAACATTCCTCGTGTTAGGTTCTCTATGTTACAGAATCTCCAAGGAGGACGTATCAGGTCACCAGGTATGACGATCTTCGTCAATGACGTCATATTCTGAAACTCGGTACTGAAATAACCTTCGGCTATGCCATCGATCCAAAGTTCTTGCAATGTGGTGATCTGCTCCAGCGCTCCACCAGGGTAAGGATCGCGATTATATGTTCCTGTGTTACCGTAAATGCGTAATTCTATGAGAGAGTGTAGTCCAGAAAACAGTCCACACGGAATCTTACTCTTTGTGAACGGCAGCTGTTCGTTATTCGACAAATTCAAATGTTTAAGCTTCCCTAAACTGCTAAAGGCGTCCGCGGTGATGTTAGTCAAAGACGTATCATACAGGTCTAACGATTCTAGATTTGTATATGTTATTAAAGCCGTATCATTCACAATATTCAGCTTGGTCGATTTCATGATAAGTGAAACGGTTTTGCCAGTTGGATCTTCGGGTATAGACGTCAGGTTAGTGGCTGAACAATTTACGTGGTACGTGTAATTGTTGCAAACGCATATCGTGCACGTGTCTTGATGACCACCGTTGACAATACACCATAACACGCACTGGCATGCGACCAACATCCACCATTCACGCATGATCAGAGACCTGTTAAGACAGACAAAATACATGTATATAAAAGGTGCAGTGTTTTGTAATATACTGTCCAGTTAGGATAATGTGAGAGGAACGTTTCAATTTATGTGTGCACAAAAAATTACGACCATTATCTGAACAGATAAGTTATTTTAGTTAAGTATTGAAATAATAACTGTCTGGATAAGCCTTTATAATTGGTTTTGCATTGTAGTAGTTGACTCGGACACTGCGTCACTCTTTAAGTATCCTAACTGAACAGTATAGCAGAAAATTTGATCAATATCCGGTTATCTATGAATTACTTAGGCAGGGTTTTCATGCATGTGCCAGTATTAACTTATAAGAAAGTAAGAGCCTGTTCTTTCGCTTTAATTAATACATTTTCTATATTGAAATCACACAGAACTGATTCTTTTGGAATTAAATAGTCACAATACAAAGCAAAATATAATTTAAATACTTGAATAATGAAAGTTGCAAACTAAGTGCCACGTATAGAAGCATACTTATAGACGCACATAAATATTAATTAGTCATTAACAAAACTCAATAAGTACTTGTAATTGTTTAATTATTGTTTACAATACTGAACTCCAGATGAAAGTGCAACATGTGTTAAAACCACTGCACATGACATTGTATTGCCACTTCAAACAGTATGACATAAACAAGATAAAGGTAACATGAGCGGAAATATTATAGCATTTATTTCCTGATGTTATCTAACAACGTAGTAAAGTTTGAAATATCTTCCTGTTGATTTCTGATCTTACACGAGCTAAATTAATACTGGTACTAGCACTAGAGCGCCTGAGCACTTCGAGAGCGGGTTGCCGGGTTCAATCAAAGTCTGCATCAAACAAAGACGATATAAAACTTCCCATGGTGCATGACAACTACCGCCCCGTCAACCCCTCTTGTGCATGACAACTACTGCCCTGTCATCTTCCCATGGTGCCTGACAACTACTGCCCTGTCATCTTCCCATGGTGTCTAACAGCTACCGTCCTGTCAACTTCCCATGGTGCCTGACAACTACCGTCCTGTCAACCCCATGACCCCATGGTGTCTGACAACTAACTCACTGTCATCTTCCCATGGTGTCTGACAACTACCGTCCTGTCAACTTCCCATGGTGGCTGACAACTACCCTCCTGTCAGCTTCCCATGGTGGCTGACAACTACCGCACTGTCATCTTCCCATGGTGTCTGACAACTACCGTCCTGTCAACTTCCCATGGTGCCTGACAACTACCCTCCCGTCATCTTCCCATGGTGTCTGACAACTACAACACTGTCATCTTCCCATGGTGCCCGACAACTACCGCACTGTCATCTTGTCATGGTGTCTGACAACTACTGTCCTGTCAACTTCCCATGGTGCCTGACAACTACCGTCCCGTCATCTTCCAATGGTGTCTGACAACTACCCACCTGTCAACTTCCCATGGTGCCTGACAACTACCGTCCTGTCAACTTCCCATGGTGTCTGACAACTACCGTCCTGCCAACTTCACACGGTGTCTGACAACTACCGTCATGTCAACTTCCCATGGTGCCTGACAACTACCGTCCTGTCAACTTCCCATGGTGTCTGACAACTACCGTCCTGTCAACTTTCCATGGTGCCTGACAACTACCGTCCTGTCAACTTCCCATGGTGTCTGACAACTACCGTCCTGTCAACTTTCCATGGTGCCTGACAACTACCGTCCTGTCAACTTCCCATGGTGTCTGACAACTACCGCAATGTCAACTTCCTATAGTGTGTGACAACTACCGTCCTGTCAACTTCCCATGGTGTCTGACAACTACCGCCTTGTCATTTTCCCATGGTGTGTGACACCTACAGCCCTGTCAACTTCCTATAGTGTCTTACAACTACCGTCCTGTCAACTTCCCATGGTGTCTGACAACTACCGCCCTGTCAAAGTCCTATAGTGGCTGACAACTACCGCCCTGACATCTTCCTATAGTGTCTGACAACTACCGCCCTGTCAACTTCCCATGGTGTCTGACAACTACCGCCCTGTCGACTTTCTATGGTTTCTGACAACTATCACCATGTCATTTTCCCATGGTGTCTGACAACTACCGCCATGTCAACTTCCCATGATGTCTGACAACTACCGCCCTGTCAACTTCCTATAGTGTCTGACAACTACCGCACTGTCATCTTCCCATAGTGTCTGACAACTACCGCCCTGTCAACTTCCCATGGTGTCTGACAACTATCACCCTGTCATCTTCCCATGGTGTCTGACAACTACCGCCTTGTCAACTTCCCATGGTGTCTGACAACTACCCTCCTGTCAACTTCCCATGGTGCCTGAAAACTACCGTCCTGTCAACTTCCCATGGTGTCTGACAGTTACCCTCCCGTTATCTTACCGGGGATAAAAATAAAGCCAATACGTCTGCTGTGAAATTATGTTCATAGAAGTTCGAGAGTCGTGTCAAATTCTCTGGACTATTCATACAGTTTTAATAATACACATACTATCTACTAAAATAAGATATTTATGTTATAGTTAGAACATATTAAGTAAATTTTAATGATTAAAAAGGGCGGAGCGAGCGAAGCGAAGCGAGGCCTTTTTAGTCATTAAAATTTACTTAATATGTTCTAACTAACTTAGAATATTACATTCTGCATTCTGATTGGCCGATAGAAATTAGCGCCAACGCAAGACGACAAGTCTGTTAAGAGAAAAATTTAATGATTAAATTTTCATTTAACCGCGAAAATGCGGCGTTTTCATTGGCTCATAATGTAGGTTATATTCTAATATTAGTAAAAGAACTTGCATTGTTTATGTACACAATGTTATGTAGAGCTGAGCCGAACCGAGCCGAGCATAGCCTTTATTTCCCAGACAGCTTTCTGCTGAAATATGGCAAACATAATTATATATGTGTGCCTCCACCTGATTTTGAACCCTGGTCGCCAGATTAGAGGGCAAGCGCGCTAACTATTGAGCTACGGAGGCCACCAAGTGTCTGGCCTGATTAATTGATTTATACTTTAAAACAAATTAACTTGTAAATACACATACAATTATAAAAATATACGAGTAATTGTACTTACATTATGATGTCGTTGTTCCTGTCCAGCAGGACTGTATTTAACGAACTAATATTAAACAACGTGAAATTTTAAATTTATATGGTTGAAACATCGAGAAGGAAATTTATTCACTTTGGCGAAACCTCAAAAAGTTAATTACAATCTAATAATATATGAGCGTGTATTGTCCGATACCCCCTTTTTAACTTCCGTATTCCATGTGTTGTCGTCTAACTGCAGTGCGTTCATTATGCAATACAAAATGTACGTGTATCATAATTATAGCCATCAATATAGTCAGCACAGCTCGCAAAACAGTTTGATTGTGTTAATTACGTATCAACCCTTTACTCCGCGTAGACTCTGTTACCCGCCCCCATGAATCACTTCTTGTTTTTCAGCGAATCCCAAAAATTAACCACTTTATTATTTCGCTGAATCCAGCATACAAATGTAATTTTAATCAGTTTTTAAACACAAAACAAACGACTAAAATATATATTTAAAATACCCACTAACGCATCTCAAAGATCTAAACATGTTTTTTTAGATCTTTGCACATCTTGTGTAAAACGGTAGTACAGTATACATCCCGGTGTATATATGATTCAAGGGCATGTACAGAAACTGGTGTTACATGTATAATATAGGATGGTGAAAATATGGACATACACCCCCTTCTTCTGAAAAAAAATAGTTTAAACATATTTTATTACCCAAACAATGACATACAAATAGATCTATAAATACATATATATATATATATATATACATACATGGGTAAAATGGTCGAGCCACAAGTTCTAAAACTTAGTTACGGCTCTCCCTCTGAAAAAAATATGAAAGCAATAAGGCTACATAGCTGGTGCATTTTGGGCGTTCTCGGTCGGCTTAATTAATTTTGTGATAAAATTATCCCAAACTTGGAAAAATATTTGGAATTATTAATAACGCAACGCAACGCAACGCAACGCAACGCAACCCAACCCAACCCAACCCAACCCAACCCAACCCAACACAACCCAACACAACACAACACAACACAACACAACACAACACAACACAACACAACACAACACAACACAACACAACACAACACAACACAACACAACATATATTTTATTAACATTAAATTGCATACATACAATTTATAGTCAATCAGTACAATAATGTATGTAAAACATAAAACATGATAACAACTTCTTATCTGAGAAGATTCAGCAAACATATTCAGTCCTAAATATTATGCAATGTATATTTCTTATTAATACATTGGTCGAAGTTTGTGTGATGCTAGTAATCCATAAAAGGTAAACATTGATGGATCATTATTCAATGGGGATAACGTATAGAACGGAAGTGATACCCCTGACGGTTTTTCGAGTGTAAATTTCGTCGCTTCGGTAAGTAAATCTTGATTTTTCTTTGTTTTGTAAGACGCTTTCAATGAAATCACCTAGCCCACCGTACCCGGCCCTATGGATACTTGCAGACCCAAGCCCATTTTCCCTTCAAATACCTGTGATTAAGGAGAACATTCGATTCTAGTGCGGTTTTGGTTACTGCACCCCTGACGACCCGTCTACATTTTTTCCAATTTCTGCTGATTTGCGTGGTGTGTTGCTGTTTTATGGGGCCAACTTCATTGTTTACCTTATTCTATGTATGCATTTTGCAAAATTAGTTCTATGCAGTCAGGTTATGAGGCAGAATAGACGAAAGAACCACTATGATACCCCTGACGGTTGCTGTACCTCACTGATACCCCTGACGCCTCAAAATACTATAATGTTGTAATACGAGACGGTCAGCAACACACCATGCAAATCGGCAGAAATTGGAAAAAATGTAGACGGGTCGTCAGGGGTGCAGTAACCAAAACCGCACTGGAATCGAATGTTCTCCTTAATGCCAGGTATTTGAAGGGAAAATGGGCTTGGGTCTGCAAGTATCCATAGGGCCGGGTACGGTGGGCTAGGTGATTTCATTGAAAGCGTCTTACAAAACAAAGAAAAATCAAGATTTACTTACCGAAGCGACGAAATTTACACTCGAAAAACCGTCAGGGGTATCACTTCCGTTCTATACGTTATCCCCATTGTTATTACGTATATACAATGGTCACGAGAAGCAATGTTTGTACAATAGCAATGATCAAACATGACATCGTGGTAGTAAGAGCGCACGTGGTGTGGTTTAGCACGAGAACTCACTGCTGGTCAGAGTTGGTCTTTGCGTAGTATAGTGGTTTATGAATGAGAGGGATTACAAACTAATATTTACTCGTAAATGTTGACCACGTGGTATTTGTACTCTTATTTGCGTATTTATTATAATAATAATAATAATAATAATAATAATAACGACTTTATTTATAGTGGATGACATATTTGGTTCTAGACCAATTTTCAATATGGTCCACATCAACATGGGATATATACAATCATTTACAGGAATACATGATAATTATGAGCAAAAGAAAAACATAACAGAAAAACTCATGGAGTCAATAATAAAGATGCAAAACAAAGCACAATGTTAAGGTAATGGTAAATAATTATGATATACAAAATTCAACACTGTAATTTGTAGATATAATTAATAGCGTAATGTTGTGAAACATGTAAATGTTACATCATGTGGCCAGAGTACATCCACTGTAGATAGGAGTTTTTGAACTGTTTGAGTGTTTTTGAAGTACGTATTCGTTTTGGGATGACATTCCAAATGACTGGCCCTGAATAATTTAAGGACTTGCGGTAAAACTCGAGCCGTGGTTTAGGAATATTTAGTTCACCATTTTCAGTTGATCTAAGATGACGATCTGAGTGTTGGTAGTTTTGGTTAAATGTGAATTTCGAATGACAGTATTCTGGGCAAATATTATTTAGTGATTTGTATACCAATATTGCCTTTTTGTAATGAATTCTGTCTTGAAAAGTCATCCACTTTAATTCTTTAAATAATTCTGCAGATGGTGCATCAAATTCCTTATCAAGAATGATTCTGGCTGCGCGTTTTTGGAACTTCAGAACAGTGTCTAACAGTTCTCCACTGCAGTTTCCCCATACTGTACAACAGTAGTCAATATGGGGCAATATGTACGCATTGAAAAACATTTTCCTAGAGTGGATGTTTAGGAAGCTTTTGATTCTTAGGAGAAGATATAGATAACTATTGCACTTCTTAAGAGTTTGTTCAATCTGACTCTTCCAGTTTAGATTTTGGTCTACATGCACTCCTAAGAGTTTCTCAGACGAGGAGTATGTCAATGACTGTCCTTGCATTTGGATGTTGTGAGAGTTTGTATGCGTAACAATTTTCTGGTTATTGTTGGAAGCAGATATATACATCGCCTTTGTTTTGTTAATGTTTGGAATCATAGCATTTTGACGACACCATTCGTCTACAGTGTTGACCTCATGTTGTAAAATGTTATGTACTTCTTCTATGGTACTGCCATATGCAGATAGTGTGGTATCATCGGCAAACATGTCAACTGATGAATTTTCAGTGTGGAGTGGAAGGTCGTTTATGTAAAGTATAAATAGTACAGGCCCAAGAACAGATCCTTGGGGAACTCCTGCTGAGATTGGTTGTGCATCTGAAAGATTTCCAGATATGCATACTTTCTGTGAGCGGTTTGTCAAGTAGGATGTAAACCATTTCACTGAAACTTCGCTGAAGTGATAAAGTTTCAGTTTGCTTATTAAAAGAGAATGATTAACAAGATCAAAAGCTTTAGTGAGGTCTAAGAAAATAGTCCCAACATAAGACTTATCATTGATAGCAGTAATCCAGTCATCAATAATGGCAGTAAGAGCTGTTTCACAAGAATGGTTTGATCGAAAGCCTGATTGCTTATCGTACAAAAGTTTGTGAATCTCTAAAAAGTTTTTTATATGATCAGATACATGTTTTTCTATGATCTTGGATAAAACTGGCAAAATTGAGATTGGTCTGTAATTGGTCTTATCAGATTTGGATCCTTTCTTAAATATTGGAGAAATTTTTGCCATTTTAAATTTTTCTGGAAATTTACCCATGTTAATACTTAAATTAATTAGTTTTGTTAGTGGCTTTGCAATTACATTACAACTTATTCTTAATATCCTGGGACCAATGTCATCCAGCCCTGTTGATTTTGAACCATCAAGTGTGTTTAGTTGTTTTAATATGTATTCCTCGGTTGCTAGAGGTATAAGGAATGTTTCATCATGTATTTTGCTGTTGACAAATTGTTTGATTTTTTGCTCACTCTCTTCTACGAGAGTTTGAGGCGGATCTGGCACTGTTCTAAATATGTTTGTGAAGAAGGTGTTGAAAGCTTCTGCTGTGTCTGTTGGGTTTAGAATTGGAGTACCATTGTCATCATTGATATAGTTAGCTTGGTGGTGTTTTTCTTTACCAGATAGGCTCTTGAGATTTCTCCATAGAAGTTTGGGGTTTCTTTTGTTTTCATTAATGGTTTTGGAATAAAATGATTTTTTTGCATGGGTAATTAATATTTTGACTTTTTGTCTCCAGAACTTAAATTGTATTTCATTGCATGTTTTCTTAGCAAAGTTTCTTTGACCAATAGCATGTGCTATTTCATCATTAAACCAGTCTGGTTGTTGTTTGTGTTTGACACGTTTTTCTTTCTTAGGTAAATGACGGTTCATAACATCATCAAATATCTTTAAAAAATAATCTAGTGCATCATCAGGATCATCATATATGTCTATTACAGACCATGGCTGATTTTCCAAGTCATGTAAGAATTGATTTTCTACAAAGTTTTTGTATGATCTATACTTTATTGTAGAATGCAATGGGCCATTTTCATTACAGGAAGAGCATTTCCTGGTAAAGCAGACTGGGAAATGATCACTAAATGTAAGGACTGGGACTTTAACATTTATTATATTTGATGGCCTATTTGAATATATGTGGTCAATAATAGTGGACGTAGTGGATGTAACTCTGGTTGGTTGCTCAACAAGTTGTTTAAAATTGTGTGCACTAGTTAAGTTGTTCCACACATTGTTAACTGAAATATTATTGACATAATTATAGTTAAAGTCTCCAAGCATTATTATTTCTTTGTTTTCAGAATAAACAGTTTCTAAAGATTGTTCAAATTCGTTATTCCAATTTGTTGTAGAGGAGGGTGGTCGATATGTATAACATAAAAGAAATGATTTTTGTTTTGGCGGTTTGATTTCTAGCCACAGAGTTTCTATATTTTCTATTTCCAAGTCTGTTCTTTGCCAACATGGGTATTTCGTTTTGACATACACTATTATTCCTCCTCCCTTCGTTTTCCTATCTTTCCTAAACATTTGATAGTTTTTCAAGTGGAATTCATTGTCTGCAAAGTTATCATTTAGAAATGTTTCACAAAATCCAAGAATATCAATTTCACTATGCTCGTCAAGAAAATATTTAATTTCATTAAATTTTGGGTAGAGAAAATGAACATTAAGGTGCATTATTTTAATTCCATTTTTTGGGAACAAAGTATCACTATTCACATTTTGAATGGGAGGAGATTGTGTATATCCAGGGGTCACAGCTGGTATTTCTGTTATTACTGCTTTGGAAGCCTCCACTGTGCTGGGTATCTCCGTTGGAAGTAATGATTGTGAGGACTCTGTCGGCGATGATTGGTTCTCCTGGGATTGGCAACTCGAAAATTTACAGTAGAGTAATTTTCTCCTTCCTTACAAATGCTCAGCTCTTTATGCAGAATGAATTTCATATGTTTGGCTAGTACTTTTATTCCTTTCGATGTCAGGTGAACTTCGTCATAGAAAAGGGTTTTGTTCGCAGATGTGTCATCATACATGAAATGCTGGGTGTTGTCCAGAAAGATTAGGTTGTTTTCACTACATGATGTACGGAGAAGTGTATTCAGAGATAGTATGTTGGGTGAAGACAGTTTGTCATGCTTCTTTGGAAGGACTGATGAAACAATTATCTTTGAAGTTGGATTATTGTTTCGTATAGCCTTGATCACTTCCTGGTATTGTTGTGCAATGCTGTCAGGTTTCTCTGCATTGCTAACATTATTGATGCCAGCATGTATGACAACTGCATCAAAAGTGTCCATATCTTCCCTTTTATTAATGCTGTCCCTTATGTTACACAACTTGGCACCTGGGTGGGTTTTTATAGTAGCATCCATGGTCTGCCCTGCCATGAGATTAGCATCCAGTTTGCTAATTACTGAGTCTCCTATGATAAGAACTTTTGGTAGTTTGTTTGGTCGAGCTTGAGTGGTTCTTGTAGGTGATGGGTTTAATGCCATAACTGGACTGTGCGTTTCTGGATTTTGAGTTTCTGATGGAACATTTTTTGAGTTCGTACCAGTTTGCTGCTTTTTTGATCCTTCTATTTCATATCTTAGCACTTGTATGTCAGAGACGGTGGCTGTTGTATTGAGCCTATCCTTAATCTGCTGTACCTCAGTGTGTAGATAACTTAACTCGTCTCTAAGATTGCGTACATTGTCAATTTGTGTTATTCGTTCGGATATATGTGATATGTGTGGATTGATAGTAGTATTTCAATACTGATATCATGACTTTGCTGACATAGTTATAAATAGTGGACGAACATGAATGTTTTCATATTGGTGGAGAAATAAACACTATGTGAGCGATTTACGATAAACGCAGTAATTTAGGCCCATATACAAAATACAAGGACGAGTCCCCTTGACTGATTTGTTACGAAGTCAAGGCACGCATGTTAATTAAACATGCGTGGTCAAGGTAAGTCGATATTCTATAAACATTTTGTATATGGGTAAACTCTATGGACCGTGCATCGGCCAACCTTTCCGAAACCGAAATAAAAGACCAGCACGTCGGTCCATATGTATAAAATAACTCCACTTATATATGCCATAGGTCGTGTTCTTGATAGGTGACATACTGTATTATGTATAATGTATATTAGTCTTACGTACCATTGTATTTACGTAATATAATCGTCAAAGGAAAAGCAATGCGTGTATAATGCGTGGGATTGTTCTTATTGTGATTAAACTAGCGTACACTGATATATAATAATTAAACATTTAATTACTATAAAAATGTGTTATAGTAATATTAATTATGTCCTTTCATTAAATGCATAGTAAAGGTAACTTGCCAGGTTATTAAGAATCTTAGTACTTGTACTTGACATAAGCGTTTCGTACTTCTTTATAGTAGGCCATCTACAAAAATATGGCTTGAAAAATTTCCTTCTTAGTTCATAGTACTTCGGACATACTAGTAAAAAGTGGTATTCTGTTTCTATCCAATTCAAGGTACAATTTTTACATTTTCTGTTTTCTCTGGGGATATTTTCGTGTCGACCCTTTTCTATTTCCAAGTTATGAGATGATAATCTAAACTTGGTTAGGGTGATTCTGTATTTATCCTTATTTATAATGTGTAAATATTTTTCTAGTTCAAATTCATGTTTATGAAGACTATAGGATGAAAGTCTATTAGAATTATTTATATTTGAGTACCAGCTTTGTTTATACTTATCTAATGTTCGAGTTTTGATATTTTGTATATTGATATCAAATATATCTTGTTGTAGCCAGATATGTGACATACCTATTTGATTTAATATAGTTTTTATATGAAAAGCCCAGTTTTTTCCGTTGTATGAGATGTTATTATCTGTGTCACTTTTTTGCATATTATATATTTTCTTAAGAATACAATCGTCCTTTAATTTCAGTATTTTAATCCAATATTTATTAATAAATACCAGTTCAGTTCTGTATGTGTAATATAAATGATGTTACCACATGTCATGTGACACATGTCAAACAAATACATTAAACAATCAATTAACTGTCATAATTGGTAGTAACAAATTGATTATCATGACATTATGTATTAAATTTGATTAGACTATAATTAATTAATAGGGTATTTTTAAAATGAACATATTACTTTATTAAAGTTATTTGATTTCAGAAAATCGTTCATAAATCTATTAATCATCTAATTTTCATAAAGAATTTACAAATACACTATTTTTAAAGATGATTTTATAATTTTGATACATAGAAAATACTGGAGAAATAATAAGTCAACTTGAAACACAAAACAATCACTAAATATCAATATTTTTACTAATAACCAATTTAATTAAATAAAATATATTCACATAAAAGCTATGCTTTCTGCATAATTGTTTAAATTTTCAAAGTTTTAAGATCACTTTTTCCTGGACTACCAGTACTATGCATCAAAGCACCCTTTTTATTCAAACACATTCTTAAATTTTAATTATATTAATAATTATTTTCAAGATTTTACGAAAACAGTTTTTCCTGGACTCCCAGTAATATGCAGCATTGCCTGCTTTCTGCAGGTGTATAAATTAAACATGTAGGTCTAAACATTATGAATTTGATCGAAAAGCTATATATGATCATTAAATGTAACTAATAATTTAACAAATGTATGAGCTGTTCTTAAGGAAAATTAAAGAAATTACTTACAATAATGATAAAAAAGCAATAGAAAGACAAAAATCTAATTTAGTTTGATCTGTAAATTAAGCCCGGTGTGTGATTGTGTTATATGTCTGCACGGAAATACATTAGACTGTTTCTTTGAATTTTTATTTTCAAAGTCTTTCTATAATTGTATATAATTATCTATAAATGTTATAAATTAAACCCAACTTATGTTTGATAAAATATGTATTCAATGTAAAACATTCTTTTTCTAAGTATTTCTATAATCATTGATTTATTAATAACTATCTATATATCTCTAAATAAAAACACATTTATCTTTAACATACATTTTGTATTTATTAACTCACAGAATACCCCTACCAAACTTTTTTTTTCATTGGGGTTGAATGAGCCTTACATATTTGGGGTTGAATGAGCCAAGGGTTGGGGTTGAATAAGCTCGGGGTTGAATAATACTGAAAATCGCTTGGGGTTGAATAAGCTCGGGGTTGAATAAGCCTGCTTCCTGTTAGACGACAGCGTTTTTATCGTGCAGTTGTTATCGCTTTAGACACGACCGAAGATGGCTGCGCCCATGTTTCATGTTTTCAAGCGTTGCCAGAAATAACTGTTGAGTGAATATACCACAATGTTAGCAATGGGAGACACTGAACAAACGTCATCTAAAGTTCTTCTTGATATAGATCCTTCAGCAATAGGTTTGTTCTTTTTTTAATTAACCTAATTTCATTACAAATTTTAACAAAATTCGCTTGAAACTTTGCCACTGTTTGCATGGAATTGGAAATTCCAAATTTTGGTCATCATGGTCATTCATTAATCATGTACAGTACTGTAGTAGGTGCGGTGGTGATATACGATAAGTATTTGCTATGCAGGTTTAGTGATCTTTGCCAAAAGATGTTGGTATTTGGCATAATTAAATCTGTGTTATTAACTGTTAAATTTCACTTCATCATCATCACTTAGGAGTGGACCTGCAATCAGACCTTGGCTGGAAAACTCATATAGACAGAACAACAAAAAAGGCAAACAGCATGCTAGGCTTCCTGAAACGCAACCTAAGAAATACAAGAAAAGAAACAAAAACCAACGCCTACACATCTCTCGTCCGCTCAAATTTGGAATATTGCAGCACTATTTGGAACCCTCATCATAGAAACCTCATCAATAAAGTCGAAATGGTCCAGAGAAGAGCAGCACGATTCGCTACCAATAGGTACCACAACATCAGCAGTGTCTCTGATATGCTTTCTGACCTGAAATGGGAAACCCTTGAATCTCGCCGGAAAAAGATACAACTGACCATGCTCTACAAGATCATCCACAACCATGTCGAGATTGATCCAGGCCCCTATCTAACACCAATCAAAAGCAGAGCAAGATCATCTCATAACAGCAGATTCCTGCCCTATTCTACATCTTCTGACGTCTTCAAATTCAGCTTCTTTCCTCGTTGTATCCCCCTGTGGAACAACCTTCCAGCATCTATTGCTGAGGCTCATTCTTTGGCATCCTTCAAGAATGAGCTCTCCAACCTGACCTTCTAAAGGGGATCCTCATGCACAGTTACAAAGTACAGCCAAACGAAGGGCCGGAGCTATGTCAGCGGGGTCTAGCACCCTGGCACCGCCACGGAAGCTGGATTGGTCTTGCCCTGATGGCCGAAAGTAACTGTGCAACACTTTCTATTACTTCATATCTTTTAAACTTTACCTGCAATCATATTTGCCCGTGTCTATCCTTCTGTCTTTCCTATCTTTACTTCCCTTTTTCTTTTTCTTTGCGCACCGTTATAGAATTGTCAAATTTATGACAGCATAACGTATTGATGTAGATGTAGATGTAGATCATCTTCATTAATCGCATCCCTCAATTTGAGTATTTTCGCGATGAGTTTAAAAACTGTTCACACACAGCAGTCAGGCACTTCTATATACAGTTTTTTTTTGTTTTTAAAAGAAAGTTTCATGTTTTTGTACAGTTTAAAATCACATTAAAAACGAAGCAGTTGTCTAATTCTGGAGTCCTGCCAAAGCTGTCTGGAAACCTGCCAAGGTGACTTGGCTGACAGCGACCTGGGGGAGCCTGTTTCAGAGGACGATACTGGCTGGAAAGAAGCTGTGTTGGTAGGTTGATTTAGCAGTTGAGAGCTGTGTGAGCTGTTGGTGGTTATGCCTGGTAGACCTGGATGGTCGTAGAGGCGGATCTGGTGTGACCTCGACCAGTCCATGTTGGATCTTGTAGAGCATAGACAGCCTTGCGTGATCTCTGCGTCTTTGTAGGGTGTCCCACTTCAGGTCTGTGATCATGTCAGAAACACTACTGGTTCTTCTGAAGTCTCGCTTGACAAATCTGGCAGCTCTTCTCTGAACCATCTCTAGTTGGTGGTTGAGGCTCTCAGTATGGGGAGACCAGACCGTGGAAGCATATTCGACAGACGGTCAAACGTATGTCTTGTAAGCAGATGCTTTTGCTGACTGCGGGCATGACCCTATGTTGCGGCGTAGAAATGATAGAGTTGAATTTGCTTTACGAGTTATGTTGTTGATGTGCTGGTTCCAGGAAAGATCAGGTGTGATTGTGATGCCAAGGTATTTTGCAGAGGTAGTGGTTGATAGTTGAACACCATGGATGGAGTAGTTGGTTTGTAGTGGTTTCCGTTTTGTTGTTATGTGGATAACTTCGCACTTGTCCGGGTTGAATGCCATTTGCCAGTCATTCTCCCATTCCTGGAGGCGGTCTAGGTCTTTCTGGAGTTCATCAGAGTCTGCTTGGGTTTTCACAGTCCGGTATAGGAGGTTGTCGTTGGCGAATAGTCTTGCCTTGGAGGTGACCTTGCCTGGTAGGTCATTAATGTATGCAAGGAAGAGCAATGGGCCCAAAACGCTACCCTGGGGTACCCCAGATGTAACAGGCGCAGTTGATGATCTCGAACCGTCTAGGACAACCTGCTGGGTGCGGGAGGATAGGAAATCTCTTAGTCTGACCCAAAAAAGAGTAGTGCCTCGGACTCCGTAGTGTTCAAGCTTTCGTAGAAGACGGTTGTGTGGTACCTTGTCAAATGCTTTTGAGAAGTCGAGGGTAACTGCATCAACTTGTTCGTTCTGGTTAATACGGTCTGTATAAGCTGTGTATCACAGGATCTTTTCTTTCTAAAACCGTGATGACTGTCTGTTAGGATGTTGAAGGAGTTGAAATGTGAAGCAATGTTACTTGAGATGATGTGTTCTAGGAGCTTGCAAGATATTGATGTCAGAGAGATTGGACGGTAGTTGGAGGCAGATGATCTGTTGCCCTTCTTGAACACCGGTGAGACCTGGGCTGATTTCCAGTCATCTTAGACATGTTAGTTTTGTAACTATCCAGTACATTTGTTACTGTACATTCCACTGCCAATTTTGTTTGAGGAGTTAAAATATCTATAGGCTAATTAAGAGAACGGATCAGAGGTACAGATATCCTGGTAGCTCATGCAGTTCTTCTTAATGAGCGGCACACAGCTGTGACAGGTATTTACAGTGAGACTTATATAATCCGACTGTGGTCTGCATGTTAGGCCCCTCTTGACGATCATGACGCTGTCATCCATGGTGGCCTGCTCAGGGACTCAGGGAGACGGTTCCAGATCTAAGATGGTGGTGGGAACAATAGCAAGAAGACATTGTCGATAACAACATTACAGGATAAAACCCGTTTCTCCGGATTCGAAATTTCACGGTTAGGGGGTTAGCCATTCGGAGCACCTCGCACAATTCTGTAGAATCATCACTGTTGCTTCCGTAGCTCGATGACGAGAAAATATACACATTTTTTAAGTTAAACATATTATTTAGGCAAAAATATTGTCAGCAAGATCGTCATTTATAGTGTTATCATTGTGTTCAAGTAAGACTTTTTACAAATTCTTATCATTTGGCTAAAATAATGACGATTAATGTATCTAGTTGTTCTATACGCTATATGCTTTGACCACCCTGTCGTATATTCGGAATATCTCGCACATTGCCGCTTAATTAATTCCGTAATCCCGGAAAACAGGTTTTAACCAGTAATGTGGATATGGTGAATAGATCAGTGTAACAGAAAGATCAAATTTATATTACTATAAATTTATGAAAATTAAATATTTTACAGATACCAAGTTGCTGATAAACAAGGATTTAAGATCATTGGATGATATCAGGAAATCATTTAAACAGGAACAAAATGGAAGTTCAGGTAAAGTTGTTTTTATTTCATGTAGGCCCCTACTTACTAAATTAATAGGGATGTGAATATCAGCCTTGGTCGGCTGCAATCATTGAATCATGTTTCAAAAATGAATAACAATACCCCATTATTTTTTATCTTACAGTCTGAAATAATGACACATGGGCCATAATGGCTATCATTTCAACATAATCATTTATTGTATATAATACAAATAGAAAATTTCTGCCCAAATTTTTTTCTATGGAGGATTTAGGTTTAGTTGTTTATAAAGTATGAACAGAGTTATCTGCCTTCTTTGAAAACTACCTTTTATGGAATCTCCATGTTGTCTTATTCAGCTAATTATGATGTTCACTAGTCTATGAAGGCATGGTTTATATTTCTAGTTTTGAGCCAAGTGAGAAATTTTCTTCCGCGGATGGCATCAGCTAATGATGAACTACAGAAGAGAATTACTGAAGATCCTGATCATTCAGTGAATATAGAAGATGTTGAGGATGATGATCAGCACATTGAAATGGTATACTGGCTCTATGTTTAATTTGTTCATGTATAGTTATTGCAGGGGTTCCATTTGACTCGGGAGTAGGGGTTTTGACCCTTGGAATTTTTAAAAAGCCATATTTTGACTCTCAAGATTTTGATTTGAGGGTCATGTTCTCTTAAAATCATGGGTATTTTGTCTTTAAAATTGTAAAAAATAGTCAAAAGAATCAAAATGACCCTTGTTATTCAGAAGCTAGTGAAACCCCTGTTATTGTCAAACAGTCTTCTCTGATTGTCCTGTTACGCCTTCACACTTATTTTAATGTCTGGGGCATGTAGCATTGGCGCTCCCTATAAACAAGTGTGGCTGGTTGTACATTGGTCTTGTATCACAAAATCATCTCACAATTGTTAGCTGGACTAGCCTCTGACTTTCACAGAATAACTACCTCAATGTATAGATGACTGTAAAGGATGGGACTTTTGCTACATCTTTTTCTACCAAAATTTTGGCCACACAGGGCTCTACAAATCCTATAGTCCGACGTCCGGGACAACTCTAAATCGACTTCGGACAACTGATAGTGAGCAAAAATATAGTCCCGGACAAGTCTAAATTAAATTGACAGCAATATCGGACAACTGACCAAAAAAGTTCGTATAATCAATACCTACGTCCGAGATTTGACTCTGTATACCGAAATTCATGACCCCAAGCGTATATTAGCCTTCCGGACATCGAAATAAACAATATACTCGAGTCAGTTAATCCGTGTCAATTAGCAGTAATCAAGCGTCACGGGAGGTCCACGCTCTGGTAAACAAACTACATCTACATTCTATCGGCTAAGCTCCGCCTCTCTAATTTGATTGGATCAAATATGCAACCGCGCACGTGAACGACATTGACGAGTAATTAATTAAAATATGTCACAAATCATGTGAACAGACACGGGATTAGTGAGGACAGAACGAGGATCGAAACGCATTAAATACCTGTAATACACGTAGATCTATAATCCGTATATTATAATTCCACTATGAAAACATCACAGCAATCAAACAAACTTTATTTAATTTGCAAGTTCGTATAGCAGACAATCCATATTTAGCACGCGAAAATCTCACTCAAAGTTGCTGATGTAGCCGACGCACAGTTCTAAGATCTCCCGACTTCAAAGGCGGGACGCGGTGACTTGTAACTAGCGCGGCGTCTTTGATGAGCCGGATGCAAATTTTATTCGGCGTAAAGGATTCGATATATGCGGGTATTAAATTTGACCGATCGATACAATATGGTTTATGCACCGTTGCAGAGAATAACTTGCTTATCTTTCATAATTGTCAAACTCGCGGACATTGAATCGCCGAACATTCGAAATTTTCAGTGTCATTGCACTGTATCGATGTTGACAAGACCGGCGTGGCAAATTCCTTTGGAAATTCATCACATTTTATGGTATTCAAACTATCTGTAAGAGTTTCGACGCACAAATCATAAATGGTCAGAAAAACGACGACAAAAGAGACGTACGAGTTGCACATTTTCGGAAACATGCACATTTTCGGATAAGTTCGTTTTGGGTTAATTATTATTCATATATTATTGACTACTTGCAAGAAATTAAGAATGTTAGCATGTCACATAATCTTAAATTGCACTTTTCATCTCGCTGTTTACTCATCTGCTATATAATAATATAATGCAACATGTTGAAGAATCATTTCTAAAGTATTTGATTGCATCAAACTACAACATTGTTTTCCTTTCATTGTCATCTGAAAGTTCTTTTCTTGACTTATTATACTGCTTGAGTGTTGTACTATATTGCAAATAATAATGTTGATGGACAGATGGGTGTTTATTCAAACAGTATATCTAAGTCAAACAGAATGTGTGAAGTACAATATGAGCACTGTTCAGTGGACACTTGCAGCATCAGAATAAAATTTTCTACCGTCAACATATTATAATAGGAAATACTACATTGACATGAGCGTGGGGCTTCCTGAAATGAAGAGGTTATCCTCGTCTTGACTTATAGGACTACCCAAGATAAAACCCTAGAGTAATGGAAGTACGTTGGAAGTAATGGGAGTACTATTAACTTGACAGACATTTGTTTGTTTTAATTGGGACAACTGAACTTATAATTCGGACAACTCTATTTTGCTATGGTCAGTAGTCCTGGACAACTCTATTTTGAAAAAATTTGTAGAGCCCTGCGGCACATTTGTACTATAAAATCTTGAGTGTCTAACATCTGTTTGTTTGTTTTTCTTCAAACTTTCATAGCTTGTCTCAGTCGATCACAAACAGCTGAACATATAAAGTTCCTAGCCTAGTTGTGCATATTATTGGCATGTTTGTGTTAAAATTGATATTACAGTTATTGACCTTTAAATGTTTTGTATTGTCAGTGCTATTTCTTTGTAACCATTGGTCAGATTTCAACAAAACTTCAGAAAACTAATTGAATGTCATGCCTAGTTCCTGAATTGAGCATGTTGGTGCCATGTTATGCACAAATAAATATTTATTGAGTTAGTTTCTTATTCATGAAACCTTTTAGTATTACCTCCAGCCGTCTATGTGATAAGATACTGATCAATCATCCTTTAAATTCAAATGTTGTTTTACTTTTTATACTGTAGAACTTGGCTCTTGTTGAAAACACTGATGGGGAGGATACTACAGACTCAGAATGTTCCAGTGATAATGATGTTGATTGTAGTGAACTAAATGAGAACAATATAAAACTGCCCAAACAAACCAAGTTGACGAATGATGGAAGATCTCTTGTTACTTGTTTGGAAACTGACAATCTGAACTCTGAAAATATGGATTGTATGACCGATGAGAAAACTTGAATATCTTGAAGACAATTATGTAGAACTTTTCTCTAACTTGAAAAGTGCAGTGTTTAAACACGACTAGAAAAGCAGAGTGTTTAAACATGTCTGGTACTATGTTACTGAAGTTATATTCTAAATTCTGACTGTTGCGTGTGTATACGCATTATGTTGTGTTCATTACTTGGAAAGGTTATCTGTGATAGTTATTTTTGTGGTTGGTAAACTGCGCATAAATCAATCGGGTCAACACTGGTATATACATGAACACTTGTTCATTTGCCTTAATTATACTGGCTGCATCCAGTAACTCCAGTGTATCTCACAAGTCCAATCAAGTCAGTCATGCATTGTATTAGTTTTCTGGTTAAGACAATAAAATGCACTGTACTTAATTCGTTCAAAGTATACTGTTTAACTTTCAAGTTTGTGAGAGTTGTCTCTCTTTGTACATAGACATATTCAATTTGCAACACATAGTTACAATGTAGCTCTTCTACAACTTTTCTAACATTGCTATTACGCCTATTATTTAAAAAATTCATGAAAAAACATGGTATCCTGGCTTTAAACACAGCTTACCGTTCTGACGCATAGGAATTAAACAAGAAAGGCCATTGGGCCAAATAGTTAATGACAAGGCATTGGAATGACAAACTGTTATTATAGAATAAAAGTCGTTATACTGCAGCTTTTGAATGTTTAATTGTGTTTTTATCATGACTTACCTGAGTGGTTAATGACAAACTATTGTTTTAAATTTATAACACTGTTTTTGAATATTTCGTTTTGATTATAATGAGTCTTCAACATGCATTTATATTTTAAAACCAATATTACTTTGATTGAGAATATGATACTTGTTTATTTCTATGATGTCATAAATGCATGACATGGCAGCACTATTGTTGATGTACTAAACACTTGCCTAGCTATTTTTTTCTCATCTACACTGCCCACCAAAAATAAGTATACAGATGTTATTTGCCCACTTACTTGCCTGTAATGATACCATTTACAGAACAGTAAAGCAACAATATATTTGAAGAAACAGAATATTTTTGTTTATTAAATGGAAAGGCCATACATTAAATGGTACCCTTGATGCAAAATCAAATGTTTCTTTGTCCCTCTTAAATGGTAACTTTGTCACAAAAAGATGGAAAATTCAGCCTTTTTGATCACATGGTTATTTTAGTTCCGATCATCTTCATATTTACTTCTATCTCTATTTTGACTCATTTAGTAGTTGTAGTTTAAGAAACTAGTATAATTATGACCGTCTGATAAACAGATATTGAATAATTTACCCAAGTTTAATTTCGCAACAATTATTTACTGTATACTTATTTTTGGTGGGCACTGTATATGAACAAAATCATAGGTATGATTAGAATGTGTATTTGGTCATCAATATTTACATATTTGTGCACATATGAAAATAACAAGTGGTGAAATTGATTTGGTTAACATTTTAAAAATATTTTTAGCATTGAAAATGGATTTGACATCAAATTAATTCCTTTGTTAGGTCTGTGGCTTCTGTAAATACTTTATTCAAGCTATGCTTCCATTTCATGTATTATTATGCTTTTGTATGTATGTACATTTCCCTGATTTGTATGTATGTATTGTTTTCAACTCACCTATCAAAAAGGTGAGCTTTAGTGATCGCTTTTTCTTTGTCAGTCTGTTTACAATTTACTGTGTAGACACTAGAGTCTTTTTTGCCTTATCTTTATGAAACTTTGTTACAATGATCATCTCTAGCCTATCTAGGGCAAGTTGATGTTTGGTCATCTTGGGGTAAACGCTAGGTCAAATTATAGAAAAACCTTGTGTATACAATAGAGGATGCATTATTCACTGGATGTTAATGAAAGTCAGCTACAATGTTAATATAGATAAAATCTTGGTAGAATGTAAATACGGGTATTTTTAAGGTCAAAAGCTAGGTTGCTAAGTAAAATCATAAAAAAACCTTGTGTATGGTTGGATTTTTCATTGGACCTATGTGAAAGTTGGTCACAATGTTTGTCTAGATGAAATCTTGGTCATGTTTGAACATAGATCATCTGGAATAAAACACTATGTCACCCGTTCTAGTTATATGAAAACCTCATGCAAAAGCTGTAGTTTCATCGGATTTTCATGAATCTTATTAGAAATAGATTATATTTACTGATGTTGGCTCAGAAGCCATCATGTATAATACTAATGTACTGTATAACAACAGTTACTGTAGCACATTCTCTCATCAAGCTTGTATTATCATGTGACTTGTTGACTTTTCATCATGAAATATAATCTCAGATTACCTTAAAAAATTATTTCCAGTGATAATTAAATGGAAATGTTAAATTTTGATGTATGTATCATTTGTTACTGTACCTCGTATCACATGATTGTACATGTGCTGAGTCTATGAATAATTTTGAAATCTTGATTAAATTTCAATATAGTGTAAGTGAATCCGTATTTTACTTTTACAACAACATAGACCAGTTCAGCTGCAAAGACTGAAATGCACGATTGGAAGTTTTCAGGCATGTGCCTGAACTTCAGGTTTATGAGTTTACCAAGAAGGCTGTTTTTCTTTATTTTCTCTATATACTAATATACATTGTCAATTTTTGAGGATTTCAGGTTTTTAGGAATTTCTAACTTTCACCCATGGAAATGGTATTCTGAATATTTTCAGACTATTGGTTACATAGAGGATATTACATGAGTGTCTTTCCATATTGAATTTATTAAACGAGTTGAATAAAATAATAAAATGCGAGGCTCTGCCGAGCATTTTTTCGATTTTTTTCAACGAGTTTAATAAATTCAATGTGGAAAGTCACAAATGTAATGTTCTTTTTATCACATGTTAGCCTTTTCCGACCGAAACATTAAATAGCTACTTATTTTTCACTATAATAAACGCGCAATTTTGACGGCGTCGCCTATCCTTTGAATGACGTCGCGTGATAGCTTTATTACACTAGTGTATTATCAAAAATAAATAATGGCTTTATTACGCTGCCGCGACGTCAAACATGTGATAAATTACATTGTTTACAGCTTACATGTTGTCTGTCCTCTACTTCTCCTTCATGGTCACCTAGCTACCAACTAGTGTTCACTCTAGCTGTTACATTGTTTACAGCTTACATGTTGTCTGTCCTCTACTTCTCCTTCATGGTCACCTAGCTACCAACTAGTGTTCACTCTAGCTGTGCAGTGTTTTGCTGTTGTTTGCTTACAATAACAGGTAAATGTATCATTGATAAAGAATTTCTTTTTTTACAGAAGTTTTACAAAACTTTTTTCATTTATATACGCCCGTTGAAAACGGGACGTATTATGTGAACACCCTTGGCGGGCGGGAGTGCGGGCGGGCGGCGGCGTCCAGTAATTTGTCTGTACTCTTACGCAAACAGTTTTCATCCGATCATCTTCAAACTTGCTGACAATGCTTATGGGCATAATATCTAGGCCAAGTTCGATTATAGGCCAAATCGGCCTAGGCCTTATTGGGTTATGGTCCTTTAATTACCAAATAAGTATGAAATTGGCCTTGTCTGTACTCTTTCCCAAACAGTTTTCGTCCCATCATCTTCAAACTTGCTGACAATGCTTATGGGCATAATATCTAGGCCAAGTTCGATTATAGGCCAAATCCGCTTAGGTCTTATTGGTTTATGGTCCTTTAATTATCAAATAAGTATGAAATTGGCCTTGTCTGTACTCTTACGCAAACAATTTTCATCCGATCATCTTCAAACTTGCTGACAATGCTTATGGGCATTATATCTAGGCCAAATTTGATTATAGGCCAAATCGGCCTAGGCCTTATTGGGTTATGGTCCTTTAATTACCAAATAAGTATGAAATTGGCCTTGTCTGTACTCTTACGCAAACAGTTTTCATGGGATCATCTTCAAACTTGCTTATAATGCTTATGGGCATAATATCTAGGCCAAGTTCGATTATAGGCCAAATCGGCTTAGGCCTTATTGGGTTATGGTCCTTTAATTACCAAATAAGTATGAAATTGGCCTTGTCTGTACTCTAACGCAAACAGTTTTCATCCGATCATCTTCAAACTTTGTAAGAATGCTTATCGGCATAATGTCTAGGCCAACTACGATTATAGGCCAAATCGGCCTAGGCATCATTTGGTTATGGGCCTTTAATTACCAAATAAGTATGAAATTGGCCTTGTCTGTGCTCTAACGCAAATAGTTTTCATTTGATCGTCTTTAAACTTTGTGACAATGCTTATGGGCATAATATCTAGGCCAAGTTTGATTATAGGCCCAATCGACCAAGGCCTTATTTGGTTATGGTCCTATAATTACCAAAATAAATGTGAAATTGACATTGTCTGTTCTCTAGTGCAAAGAGTTTTCGTCTGAGTATCTTCAAACTTTGTGACAATTTTTATGGGTATAATATCTAAGACAAGTTCAATTGTAGGCCAAATCAGCCTGGGTCTTCTTGGGTTATGGTCCTTTGATTAGAAAAAAATGTTTGATTGTTTTTTTTTTTCATTCACCATGCCCTGAGACTCACCATGCCCCAAGACGGGCGTATTTTGTGACATTTTGGCACTCTTGTTTTAAAAATTCTTTTTGAATGATACGGTAATCTGTGATTGTAATCTGTGGACTATTTAGATTGGCTAGCCATGCCCTGGTCCTGATCTCTTGATGCATTTCAAATAGAAATCTCAACTCAAAATCACACAATGTTTACATATTGAGACTGATTTTAATAGATTCGAATCAAGACCGATTGGCGCCATCTCCAAGTAGTGCAAAGTATGAACACATACCTTTCGGCTGTCGCATAAAACCTAAACAACGTTGTTCAAATAATCATTATTAATGTGACTAAATGTACATCACACCACACCAGTAACAGGGTGACAACACAGACTACTGCCGATTCAAAGATATCTGTCAACACCGCCAGAATGTTCCATTTCTGAATAGGTAAAGGTTTGTATTGACCAATCAGTGTTCTTATTTTATTTATTAAAATAAGCATGGGATCTTTCATGAGGGTTCTTAGCATAGTGCGTTAAATGCATGGTTTCAGCATATTGGCGATATTTGATATTCTATGCAACCGTTTGAATCTAATCTGGTGCATTTTTTCTTTGTTGTGCTTTTTAGCTCGACTTTTTTTCTTTGTCGTGACGGGATCATGTGCGTCTGCATGTGCCTTGGTTAAGTCATTTTCTCCGTCAATTACTCAAAGACTATCAAAGGTATCAACTTGAAACTTATCATAGTTATTCACCATCACAAGGGGAGTCCATACTGACAAGTTCATGAAGTTCATGAAGTATCGAGACCATATTATAGTCATTTGACTATATAAACTATACAAGGCTGATAACTCTTGTGACCAACATTTTTGGAGTTATCTGCCCTTGTTTGGACTTAGTACATAGAAATAGTGGCAAATTTTACACATAAACTGAATTTTCTAAAACACTATCAAAGCTTTCAACTTGAAAGTCAGTACACTTGTGAAATGTGATGACCTACATCTACTGACCAGAGGAAACATTTCTATACAGCATTTTATAAGAATTATTCCCCTTTTCTGACTTTGAATCTTTGCACAAAAATGTCAACTACTCTAAGACTATCATAGGTATCCACTTGAAACACAACATAGTTATTCACTATCACAAGCGGAATTCATACAGATACAGCTGGTAACTCTGTAACCTATATTTATGAGTGATCTGCCCTTGTTACTCTTAGAATTTTGACTCACAGATGATCAAGGTTACTATCAAGTACGAGAAAGTCCAGCATTCAGCGCTCGTAGGCAGTGCTCTTGTTACTTTTTTTTCTGATGATTTTATATAGACAAATTAACTTCATCATAATTTTCTTGGCAAAAGATAGATATGCTATGTTTTCTGTTGACATGTACTAGTATATTAAATGCATATGCTATGTTTTCTGTTGACATGTACTAGTATATTGAATGCATATGCTATGTTTTCTGTTGACATGTACTAGTATATTGAATGCAACCATTGTTTAGTTATTTCCAGCTTTATAGGATGAACTCAATCATGGTGTGCTGGATTACAAATGCGAATAGTTTATTCATTATATGTGTGTAATCACCGAAATGAACAAAAGCATTAAAATGTACGTATTTAAGCAAAATTGAAACAAGAGGGCCATTGACCCTAAAGCGCTCACCAGGGTGCTGTTTTACTAACATTGCATGAATGTCGCGTAAGATTGTGCATATATTTGTCACTTACGCAAATCCTTAAGTGTGTTTTACTAATCGATCACAAGTTGTTGCATACATTTACGTAAAAATATTGAATATTAAACGTAGACCGGGTCACAATATTACCAATATAACGGGAACCAGAGTGAATAAATATACATAAAAGTTCGATAAGTTATGATGATTCAACATGTTTATATTACTAATCACGGTCTATAACAACAAGTGACGGTCGAAAATCAACAGTGCATGGCAAAAACTCCTCACTACGTTCATATTTGCTATTTACGCTTACTCTGACCTTGCATAGAATTACGCCAATACTTACGACAAAACATGAGAAAAATATCTTAGTAAAACGCATTTGCACAAATGTTAACGACGTACGCAATATTTACGGAAAACGCTAGCGTAAATGCTTTGATAAAACAGTACCCTGATGTCTAGCAGTTTAGGTAGAATCAGTATTTGTTATGATATGACCTTAATATTTGATGTAGATTTTACAAATACACACTTTGTGGCCAGGTTTTTTAAAGATGAGGTAAAAAATGCGACCTCTAAGTTTCATAAAGATTAGGCAAAAAGCGTGACCACTGGAGTGTTAACAAGGTTTTTCTTTGATGTGACCTAGTTTTTGACCCAAGATGACCCAGTTGGGAACTTGACCTAGATTTCATGAAGATACACATTGTGGCTAAGTTTCATTAAGATCATTCCAAAAATGTGACCTCTAGAGTGTTAACAAGGTTTTTCTTTGATTTGGCCTAGTGACCTAGTTTTTAACCCAGATGACCCAGTTACAAACTTGACCTAGATTTCATAGAGACAAACATTGTGACCAAGTTTCATAAAGTTTAGGTTAAAAATGTGACCTCTAGGGTGTTAACAATGTTTTTTTTCAATGTGACCTGGTGACCCAGTTTTTGACCCCAGCTGACCTAGTTGTGAACTTGACCTAGATATCATAGAGATACACATTGTGACCAAGTTTCATTAAGATTATATAAAAAATGTGACCTCTAGAATGTTAAAAAGGATTTTCTTTGATTTGACATAGTGACATAGTTTTTGCCCCAGATGACCCAGTTTCGAAATTACCTAGATTTCATAGAGACAAACATTGTGACCAAGTTTCATAAATATTAGGTTAAAAATGTGACCTCTAGAGTGTTAACAAGGTTTTTTCTTCAATGTGACCCGATGACCTAGTTTTTGACCCCAGGTGACCCAGTTGCAACCTTGACCTAGATTTTATATAGATATACATTGTGACCAAGTTTCATTAAGATTATATCAAAAATGTGACCTCTAGAGTGTTAACAATGTTTTTCTTTGTTGTGACCTAGTGACCTAGTTTTTGACCCCAGATGATCCAGTTACGAACTTGACCTAGATTTCATAGAGACACACATTGTGACCAAGTTTCATAAAGATTAAGTGAAAACTGACTTCTAGAGTGTTAACAGTCCAGTGTTGACGGTGGACGGCGCACGGTTCATGGCGCACGACGGACGACGGACAAAAAGGGAGGCAATACAATCTTCATTTCTTATTGAAAGGGAGGTAATACATGTATTTTATCACATAATTGGTCATAAGTAATGCTTTATTGATCCAATTGTACTGAAATTCACATAATAAACCCGAAATACTATTATTTATCATTTTAAAGCATACAAACTTCATATTTTGATTTGGTTTTTGAGTTATGGTTTCATTTCTTATCGCTAGTTTTATTTCTTAAGAAATGAATTCATTTCTTATGTGTAAGACACCGGTTCGTGGACAGCTCTTGTTCAAAATAAGATTCACAAAAGCATAGTAGTTAACCACTGGGCTATGGAGCCGTTAAAGTTTTGGTCATTTAAATGCTTTGATGATGTAAGGATTTAGTCCTGACACACCTGTAATAATTTATCGTGTTGGATGTTTATTTAGGCAGTTGTGACAGATAACTTTGAATCAACTGTATAAGTGCTGACAATATTTGAGCTTATATTTAGCTCAGACAAATTGTCATGAATTTGAGACTCACGCATGATCGGAGGACAATTGTTCAAATCGCACACATGTCTTGGACATACTGGAACCTGACATAATGAAAATGATCACAAATATTAGTTACAATTGCTTCATGAAGCATGCATGGTATTGTCATAAAAGTAAAGTGAGTGAAAACTCCCTATAAACTTCATTATTTTAAGTTTAAAGTTTGAGCAAGTAAAATCTCCCTAATTTTAACGAAATCTCCTTCATTTCCATCACCAATCTCACGCAAATGGGTCTGCAAAACATGGCTTGTATGAAGATTGTAGTATGGGAGATATGTTGGAGGATGTGATTACATAGTTCTCACATAATTATTATACAATTCTACAAATGTTCTCACCATGTTCATGTTTTTGCTGAAGTTTTTCAGCATCAAACATTGTCATAAATGAAACTTTATGGTGTCATTTTAAGCATTTATTGTAAACAATCCATTTGGAATTATGTAGTTTTAAATATCTATTTTATTATAAAAGGTGTATGTAAAAGATATATTGACATAATACAAAATCAAATGACTACGGGAAAATGATATTATGAAAAAATCACACTTAAATAATGTAAAATCTACATAATTATCAAATGTCATGTCAGACAGATCAAATATCAACATGATTATCAATATCACTACATTGCATATACAAGCAGAAAAGCTACATATTATGTACACTACCGGAAATACTTAAGTATTTTAATTGCCTCGGTAAGTAGTTATGAAGTAGTTAATAAATGCCGCCTTTGGTACATCCTGAATGACGTAACATTATTTAACCAAAATTTTGTAGCATTACCGTACGTATCTAAGCTATCATTCTCGTTCACCGAAGTATTCTTCACCAGTGATAACACACTGATGTATGAGAATGCTAAGATATGAGCACAAGGCTGAACAAGCAACACACATATTATTATTACAGGTTCACAAACCAGTATGATAAGTTTAACAAACAACAAATAAGCAATTATTAACAGGGCCAAAAAGTAGTGTTGTACGTTTCCCCTTCGATCCCTACCTACCCAAGCAAAAAGTGCCCTACCCAAAATATTGTTTTGACCTTCCAGAAAAAATATTTTCATTTTTATAAAGAAGGTCTGATGTGAAAGTATGAAATGCGAATAGTCACAATGTATACGAATTAATATCAATAAAAACAGTAGATAGGGGAAACAAAAATAATTGAGAATAAAATATTAAAAAAAAATAGTTTACCTACTTGCCTACCCAACCCTTATTTGCCAGGGAAGGGGAAACAAACACTATTTTAGTTTTGGCCCAGTGTTGGAAAACCACATGGAATTTTGAAATAGTTTTATACTGAACAAGACAACCATTTAGGTTGATCAAGACTTAATTGTCACTTTTAATATCACTAAACGTCTGTATACGAGTATACCCTGTAACTAAACGTCACTGGACATCAAACTTTTGAAAGCTCCATACCCGGGAAATCGTAGAGGTTTGTATAAGAGTATTATCATTTTTATTAATATCACTAAACATCATTTACAATATCAACTCAAATGTGGTGGAAATAAAACTTCATGATTTATTTATATGGCCAAAAGTGTTAAGTATTTATATGCCGTTTTGCTTGAAATAAATGGTAAAATAGTGAAAATCATGGTAACCCTGCCACACTGGCCTAAATGTAATGACATATGACGTTCTCGTAGGTGATACCAATCTTTATGTTGTAGAAAAATATCGACTTTATTTGAAAAGAAATGTTACGGTTTCTTTTATTTCCGTCATGAACGCATGACGTCATGGACGTTCGACGTCTTATCATGGATAACATATCAAGTGATTTCGTTTATATCATACCAAAACCAATTTAACGGAACTCATTTAATAGTAAAAACAAAATTTAATTAATGCTAATTATGTGGTTTAAAACAAAAATTCCGCCACTACAAGAGGATATTGTGGCGAGTCACGTTGAATTAAACATCCTTTACAATGCCAACCACACAATACTCAACACACACTAATGTTCCCCACATACAATGTCTCACTACACACAATGTCCATTAACACAACCCGTATTATACAGTCATATTTACTGCACACATTGTATATAAGCCCCCCTTATCTTTAACACATTTTGGCACCAGATCCGATAGTTGTTCTTTCACAACCCTGTTGTCACATCCGGGTTACAAGTATGCCACTCAAGATAATCAACCAATATTTCGTGGAAAGCATGTTTTGTACACTGAACAAGTGAACATGCATAATGCCCGTCAACTGTTCTTTTTATTGGGTAGGAATTCAGTTTACACACGATCTAAATGTTTACAAATATGAAAACAATTAAATGTATTAAATGAGCACGTTCTGCAAAATCGCCTCATGTTTTTAGTTCCGAAACGACAATATATGAACCTTGTCAGAGAACTAAAAGCAGTGTTCTAATTCTAGATAGTAGATCTAAGATCACAAACAGAACATTATGCACGTAACAGAGAAAGACGGTCATATTGAGCACGTTGAAACTTTAATGCACACCTCAAACTGTCGATGAATGTATTTATTTCAATTGATTGTCCTAGTGTAAACATATCTTTACAAAATAGTGCACCCTGAACTCGAGGACCCCGAACATGTCTCGCCAAGTTTCTCATTGATGTACTCTTGTACAAGGTCGGCAACACCAGCAGGTGTATTTGGCATTATGCTTTTCTTACCCTTAAACCAATCAGAACCTTCACAAAGCGCATCAAACACAGCAGTTGAACAATTGAAAGACGCCAAGTTCCAACGAGGGTCATCATCAGATATACCTGTCCACCAAACGCATATCTTTTGTACATCTAGATCAGGCACCAACAATATTTTTGACGGATGTCCATTTACCTTCATTTCCTCGTTAATATGAATGTATTTTGTCCCTGACGACGTAAACACCGCTTTACGCCCTTTTGGTCGAGGCCAGAAACTGATGTACACTTTGTTAGGCAGTTCTAATGCAATATGACCCGGAGAAAACCACCTCTTCCACAGATACACCGTACATCGCGCGTCTGAACTCATCTGTCCCGTATTTATAATAATCCAAAAATACGTCAGTAAATCAATGCACGGTCACATACTACACCCACAGTGTATAAACGAGTCAACTTGAGGTCATCGTAATAAGGCACACACGTTGAATTGTGTAGTTTTCCAATAAGTCATACAGTGATCGGAAATCACTTATGCATTTGCTCACAATAAGTCATACAAGTTTAATTGTTTTGTATCCCAATAAGTCATATAGTGATTTGATATTATACGCTGTGAGATGTAGTATATCTTGAAGCAATTTACGCCAACCTGGAATATATCCCAAGAAAATTTAATCCTGTAATTTAATCACTAGACTATAAAATCAATAAATCCGTACCATGGCAGCTATATATACAACAATGATTGTTCACAATAAACATCTTAATGTATTCTTCACACATCATTTTGGGATGCCATTATACAGTATATGTCGATCAATACACCACCACGTGTGTAGCTAAGATAATGCAGCGAACAACATACTGTTCACTGTATGAGACAAAAACTAATAAACTTTAAAAAGTGGTGTATTCACCACACACATCAGACATGCTAGGTAGGGCTGTTTTAAACTCATACATAAATGTCAGTGTTTTAAATGATAAAATAAGTCCGCGCGATTTTTAATTATTCAGTATAAATTATATAGATAATAACACATGAGTTGACTTGGCGCTAGATCAATTTTATAATTTGAAGAAAAAAGGATCATTACCACAGTAAACGAATCAATTCAATTGTGCAGGAGTTATAATTGCCCTGTTCTCCTTTGTTAATATATTTTACGATCGTATTTCGTGACGAATGAAGCATTCAGGTGTAAACTTTGTGGTGTGGTACATGTGTAAACCATGTGCCATTGGTCAGAGCTAAATATAGAACACTTGCGAAACTGAAAGTAGATTTAATACTTTTTGATCTATTTCATTTATACTCCAGAAACTCAATTAATATACATTAGTAATTTAGTATTGTGTCAATATACTAGTACAATGTATTAAAAACTTGACCTAGATTGTGTTGAGATGATCATTGTGACCAAGTTTCATAAAGATTAGGCCAAAATTTTAACCTCCATAGACTACACAAAGTTTTTATATGATTTGACCTAGTGACCTAGTTTTTGACCACGGATGACACGATATCGAACTTGACCTAGATTTTGTTGACATGATCATTGTGACCAAGTTTCATAAAGATTTAGTTAAAATTGTGACCTCCAGTGACTACACAAGGTATTTCTATGATTTGACCTTGTGACCTAGTTTTTGACCTCGGATGACCCAATATTGAACTTGACCTAGATTTTTTGTGACGATCATTGTGACAAAGTTTCGTAAAGATCAGGCTAAAACTGTGACCTCTAGTGACTACACAAAGTTTTTCTATTTTTTGACATTGTGACCTAGTTTTTGACCCCGGATGACCAAATATCTAACTTGACCTAGATTTTGTTGAGATGATCATTGTGACCGAGTTCCATAAAGATTAGACCAAAATTGTGACCTCTGGTGACTACACAAGGTTTTTTCTATGATTTGACCTTGTGACCTAGTTTTTGACCCCTGATGACCCAATAGCAAACTTGACCTAGATTTTGTTGTGATGGTCATTGTGACCAAGTTTTGTAAATATTATGCTAAAACTGTGACCTCTAGTGACTACACGAGGTTTTTCTATGATTTGACCTTGTGACCTAAATTTTGACCCCGGATGACCCAATATCTAACTTGGCCTAGATTTTTTTGAGATGATCATTTTGACCAAGTTTCATAAAGATAAAGTCGAAAGTGTGACCTCTAGTGACTACACAAGGTTTTTCTATGATTGGACCTAGTGACCTAATTTTTGACCCCAGATGACCCAATATCGAACTTGGCCTAGTTTTGTTGAGATGATCATTGTGACCTAGTTTCATAAAGATAAAGTCGAAAGTGTGACCTCTAGTGACTACACAAGCCAATTGTTGACGGACGAAGGACGGACGGTCGACGAACGACGGACGAACAGTGATCACAAAAGCTCACTCTGTCATTTTGTGACAGGTGAGCTAAAAATGTACACGACTGTGTGTATTATTATAGCTTAAGATAAGCGCAGATTTGGACTCTCATCTGCTCGGATATCGTCTGCTAATGGTCGTTTACAACATAATATCTTCATGACCTTGTTTGAGGCAGAGACTAAAGTCTCCGTTGGAGGTCAACACATATTTATTTGGAATAGCTGTAGTATTCGTCACAAGCTTTTTATGATCATGATAGCCTATATAATTTGCATTAGCCGTGACTTGTTTTATAACGCCTATAAATGGTTGTTTTGTGTTTTAATAAATTAATGAAGGCTTCATTGAGTAAATATTGTCTTCATGTATATACACATGTGTACGTCAGTCACGTGACATCTGTCGTAGCTAAATATTTACAAATGTTTAGAGCCTTTAGACGCACATTCATGTTATCCGATATTACATAGTTTCGAGTTTATTGTTTATATAAATCGTGTTAGTATCAAAATGACGACAATTGACTACATGTAGTGTGTTGTTACAGTAAATCTTGATTAGTTAAATTACAACTACGCATATTGTAGTTGATAGCTGAATACAAGGGAACTGGTTAGGTGAAGCCGATGTTAAATCAAAGCACTGAGAGTACCGGTGGTAGGCGATCTGGTTTCTGCTACTAAAGCTTAAACCGACTTTACAAGTTTAATGTTCGTTTTCTTACTGCCGATCTTGTCTTGAATGTCAAAATAGGCATATGTGACTATATATGCATGTTGGGTATCTAAATAATTGTTAAAAGGTGCATATTAATTTATATGTAATACGTGTATTGAATGCGTATATCAAAAGTGGCTTTAAAATAATACTACGCGCCTATTTATCAGATTCTACGGTACCGTCTTGTAATCACTTCCCTCACAGCGTGAGACAGTCTATAGAAAACGGCTAGCTAGTACAGCGACACCATATGATTGCATAACAGTACTTTGCAGACCGTATACGATTCATTGATAAAACTATCACTTGACCGTAGTCTGAAGTTTCTAAAAATAGCTTTACAGCCGGGACATTTGATGAACACGTCATTTTCGTATTGTGAAACAAGTTCGGTATCGGCCGGTGTAGTGATTTTTCTGCAAAAATATCGATTTAACGAACAGTTTCACAATAATTTTTGATCTTAGAATAAACAAATGTTGCTGATTGGCTTAAATCAGTTAAACAATTTGGAGAAACATATGTAGCAGTATTGGGAATGTTGACAGTTTCTGGAACTACTTGAATGCGGATTCACATAGCAGCCTAAAGGCGGTTAATTTTGTATTAAGAATGGGCAATGGTAGTAATGAGAGGCTTAAACGCCTCCCCAAAACAGCGTAAATCGCTATTAAACTATGCAATCTATGTTCAATAATCAATATATCGTTGTGAGATATTATATTGTCAATCTTCGTTCCCCACACTGTGCAAAAATATACATGTGCGTATATATGTAAAGTTCGTTTGTCCAGGTGTTTTAATTGTATACAAACAATGTAATATCAAGACATAAGTTTTAACATTGTTTTCAACATTCTGATCAGTTAAAAAGGCAGATAAAATGAATACACCATCCGCGATACCATTTCTCATTTATGCAGTATCTATGAAATGAAATTAAGATATAAATAAAGATAAAGGCTGTGTTAATTATTGTGTCACCCCTATATATTAAAAGGGCCAGCCAATTTGACTTATGATGTAGGGCCACCCAATTTGACTTATGAGACACCTATATTTTGTGCACACAGTACCTTCCGAATCCCTTCCCTTATTGACGCACGCCTGGGTGGGGATGGGCTTACAGTAATCATTCTTAAACTATCTGGTTGCTCACCAACCGACGGCATTAGTTCTATCCATCGTGATTCGAACCTTCAACCTCATTCTCCCAAGGCGGTCGCCCTAACCACCCGGCCACGGTCGCAATAAGAGATTTAGTAATGTTTATGTTCATTAATTGTTAAACAAACAAGCAAACAAAGGCATTTGACCGCTATGTGTGAAAAATACGACAATAACAAAACACTAGGAAGATATAGATTAAAAGAATATTACGAGTATATTGAAGCAAAATATAGAAGTTAAATTTTGCGAAAAAAATTTTTACGGAAGTTTAATTTTGCGGAATTTAATTTTACGGGACAGCCTCAAACCGTAAAAAACGCAGAAATAAAAACTCGCAGAAATTACCCGCTATACGGTACATCAATTTCTTAAAACATACTTGACCGATGAAATGTTTGCCAGTGGGTAGTCCAAATTCCATAACTCTAGGTGCAAACGAACGGGATAGGGTACGAATAGCGCGAATGAATCAGAAAGAAGAAGAAACACAAATAACCAATATGGTCTCGACTGTCGACGGGAATTTGTATGTAGCAGCGCTTGAAATCAAAGCACTGAGAGTACTAGTGGGAGGCGATCTGGTTGCTGCTACTAAAGCTTAAACCGACTTTACACGTTTAATGTTCGTTTTCTTACTGCCGATCTCGTCTTGAATGTCAAAATAGGCATATGTGACTATATAGGCATGTTGGGTATCTAAATAATTGTTTAAAGGTGCATATTAATTTATATGTAATACGTGTATTGAATGCGTATATCAAAAGTGGCATTAAAATAATACTACGCGTCTATTTATCAGATTCTACAGTACCGTCTTGTAATCACTTCCCTCACATCGTATGACAGTCTATAGAAAGCGGCTAGCTAGTACAGCGACACCATATGATTACATAACAGTACTTTGCAGACCGTATACGATTCATTGATAAAACCATCACTTGACCATAGTCTGAAGTTTCTAAAAATAGCTTTACAGCCGGGACATTTGATGAACACGTCATTTTCGTATGATGAAACAAGTTCGGTATCGGCCTGTGTAGTTTTTATTTTGCAAAAATATCGATTTAACGAACAGTTTCACAATAATTTTTGATCTTAGAATAAACAAATGTTGCTGATTGGCTTAAATCAGTTAAAAAATTTGGAGAAACATATGTAGCAGTATTGGGAATGTTGACAGTTTCTGGAACTACTTGAATGCGGATTCACATAGCAGCCTAAAGGCGATTAATTTTGTATTAAGAAATGGGCAATGGTAGTAATGAGAGGCTTAAACGCCTCCCAAAAACGGTTGTTCTAAGCTAACGATAGAAGCAAACTATTTACCTGAGACCTGAGTTGATTTAATGGATGAAACGTCGATCAATCATGACTATCAACAAATGCGAACTATTGTTGTAAACAGTGATATTGAGCTATGTTTAAGCTAAACTGTAATATGAACGTTATGAAACCATAAATAGTGTAACTTTCAACTGGTTACTTTAACCGGTGTCACTTTTATCACCCCTCAAAATCATTTTACAGAGCGTAGGAATGTATTCGCACAAATACATTATCTCACAGAAAAAATATTAAAACGTTCTCGCAATACACACGGTTGGGAATCACGTGGTTTGAATGGTAGGCCGCACTCAAAAAATGGCTGCCAATCTACGTCGGATAAACCTATATTTTGAGGTAAATATCGAGTCCCGTTTAGTTCTTGACACACCGACCAGCACGCAATTTAGTAATGTTTATGTTCACACTATTATTTATACAGATAACAAACCCGTCTAAACACGTATCCATCTAAATACGTGGTCATTTAAATACGTCCCCATCTAAACACGTACCCATCTAAACACGTACCCATCTAAACACGTACCCATCTAAACACGTCCCCATCTAAACACGTGGTCATTTAAACACGTATCCATCTAAACACGTACCCATCTAAATACGTACCCATCTAAACACGTACCCATCTAAACACGTACCTATCTAAACACGTCCCCATCTAAACACGTACCCATCTAACCACGTACCCATCTAAACACGTCCCCATCTAAACACGTACCCATCTAAACACGTACCCATCTAAACACGTACCCATCTAAACACGTCCCCATCTAAACACGTCCCCATCTAAACACGTACCCATCTAACCACGTACCCATCTTAACACGTCCCCATCTAAACACGTACCCATCTAACCACGTACCCATCCAAACACGTCCCCATCTTAACACGTACCCATCTACACACGTACCCATCTAAACACGTGGTCATCTAAACACGTACCCATCTAAACACGTATCCATCTAAATACGTGGTCATTTAAATACGTCCCCATCTAAACACGTACCCATCTAAACACGTACCCATCTAAACACGTCCCCATCTAAACACGTACCCATCTAAATACGTACCCATCTAAACACGTACCCATCTAAACACGTACCTATCTAAACACGTCCCCATCTAAACACGTACCCATCTAACCACGTACCCATCTAAACACGTCCCCATCTAAACACGTACCCATCTAAACACGTACCCATCTAAACACGTGGTCATCTAAACACGTACCCATCTAAACACGTATCCATCTAAATACGTGGTCATCTAAACACGTACCTATCTAAATACGGCCCCATCTAAACACGTACCCATCTAAACACGTACCCATCTAAACACGTCCCCATCTAAACACGTGGTCATTTAAACACGTATCCATCTAAACACGTACCCATCTAAACACGTACCCATCTAAACACGTCCCCATCTAAACACGTACCCAACTAAAACGCACAAACGATACGAAAATGAAATATTGTTTGCATATTGTTTCATCTCCGTTTAAGTAACCATCATCCATTGAATCAAGAAATACAATCTTACACGTTGCTTAATTATCAGCCTGCCAGTGTTGCATCGACTTATGTTAGTATGTTCTCAATATTACATCGCAGGTCCAGACAATATTCAAAGGCTTAAGCTGATCGATGTCTCATCCGGACTGTAGATAATGTAAGTGCTACTGTCCACAGATAACTGTGCCATTGATAAAGAGTAATTGACCAGGCAGTCACTGTGGTGCACTTTGTTTTAATAAACAATTCTTTAATACTGGTGTTATATTTGTAAGTTATGATGTACCCATTAAAGGTCAAATACGACGAAAATTAAAATGTTAAATATAACAACGAATTTCCATAGATATAATATCCTATAAAACACTTGGTGTATTTGTTTTCAGCATAATTTCAATACATAAGATGACTTTAAACGATCAAGTTGCCGATAAATAATGGACAACGTAAATCCAACCCGGTTGTCTCCCTTGATTTTGAGACCGCGTGACGTCATCGATGCACACGTGTAGAAATGTTCCACTTCAGATAAGTAAATTCCAGTGGCCACTATCGATTGTTTATTGGATTAAATTCGTGATCAGTGACGGTAATGACTATAATATGCTGTGTTCTAAGCAAAATATATGTTGTCATGTCGATCACATTCCACATTTCTTCAATAATTAGAAAACATAGAGCTGGTGTTACAGGCTGACGACAGCATTCTACCAGAAGGACATCTGTAAGATACCAATAATTTAAAAATCCTACCATGAATAAGTAAATAAACACCAAGGACCGTGAAATCACCTTTGTCTTGTTTATGATAGCATTGTCGTTTTTATTGAATGAACTTATTGTTTGACTGGACATCGTAATATACATTGCATGGCATAAATATTTAACCAGTTGATCAATTTCGATGAGAGTTTGAATGAAGGTAGATCTAAAAATGTTGTGTATGAATGTAATTACTTGATGAAGATATCGAAAGCCAATTCTTGCACCTTTTTCAGAAAACCCAGTTAATGAAAAAAATATTTACTCCCTACCAATGATACTGTTACCTGTGCTTTTATCCATGCTGAAGAAGCTCTTCTTGACAACATATACAGTCTTTATTCATCCCCAACTTTTTTAACCATCCGATATTGGAAACCCGATAGCCGTTTACATATAGAAGTAAGAAGGCTATAATTAAATAAATCGCGGTAACTTGTTTAACGTTTAACACACAAAATTTGTTACTATCACAAACGTTTATTTAATTTATCTGCCTTCTTATGAATATTTTTTCATTAATTTAAGATAATGAATCAATGGTCCTACATAAGTTTAAAAACTGCAACTCTTCGTCTTTATAACGGCCTTTACTTTCTATTGAAAACCTGATAAATATGCCAATTTTGGTATTTTTGTTCCGTTTTGTTTCAAATTTACACTATTTTGTTAAAATGTGACAATAAATGTTACTATGGCATTGTCTTGGTAATTTATTTTTCTTTTAAGATATATAAAAATAATTAAGCTAGTGACAGCTAGTACCCAGCCGTCGATGTGTTTCAGACTAAGACACAGGCATATTTCCTCAACCCCTTCTCTGGCTTCAGAGCTATCTGTCACTTCATTTGCCACATATACAACAACAGCCAATCTTCCTTTATCATTCCGGAATTTCACTTTCTCCTTTATGGGAAGCTAAAGTACGCCAAAAATTTAGTGTCGCCTCATTTGTCCTTCAAAACACCAATAATTTGCCCCATTTGATTTCACAGATAACAGACATATCGCAGACACACAGATATATCGCAGCCATCCAGACAGATTGCAGACATCCAGACAGCTCGCAGACATTCAGACAGATGGCAGACTTCCAGACAGATGGCAGACACAAAGACAGATCGCAGCCATTCAAACAGATCACAGACATCCAAACAGATCGCATACACACAGACACACTACAGACATCCCGACAGATCGCAGACACATAGACAGATCACAGACATCCAGAGATCGCAGACATCCAGACAGATCGCAGACATCAAGACAGATCGCAGACATTCAGATAGATCGCAGATATTCAGATAGCTCGCTGACATTCAGACAGATCGCAGACTAACAAACAGATCGCAGACACACAGACAGATCACAGACTTCCAAACAGGTCGCAGACACACATACATGCTGCAGACGCACAGACTGATCGCATACATACAGACAGATTGCAGACATTCAGACAGATCGCAATCCAGACATATCGCAGACATCCAGACATATCGCAGACATCCAGACAGATTACAGACATTCAGAAGGTCGACATGTAGAGAACTTGTTTGCGACATTTCCTTTATCTTGCGGCGCTAATATTTCATACGAAATTATTTGCACGAAGCCTGCGTCACACCAGTCTTGCGACAAACGTGTACATCTGTCTACATTCACTTTTTGAGGACAGTGTAGAATATGATAAATAGGCAGTTAAAATCATTTATGTGCACATAAGAAATTAACATACGAGTATCAATATTCAAAACCTCTTTTCTAAGTATGTTTTATTAATGAATAAGTAGCCAAAAGCGTTCTTCCATTTGATTAAAACACCATTGGCGTCATTAAAAACCACCACATTTTCAAATACTAGTTCCACGGGAATTGCATTGCTGACAGAACAATTTACACCGATTTTATCAAAATAGAATCTTCTTCCTGAATTTAGGACTGTACACAATCAACGTTGTTGTCTACAAAATGCTGGTCTTAGGCAAACATTTTAGTTAGGTTCGGCTTATAAGCACGTAGACATCAACATGAAGAAGCAATATTTATTCACTTACATTATTGCAGATGTAATATTATGTATCTGGAAATTTCATCAATCTGTTTTATTCAGAATGCAAAATACAAATGTACATATTTTTACAAGGAACATTTGCTGACCCTTATCAGATTTTGAGTATTAAGTTGGTACGCATGTTCGCATTTTATAACATTTTTGCTATTTAAGCATAAACATACTGATAAGATATTGATTTGGTGACATTAATATAAAGCATGGATATGAAATGATTAAATCCTCATGTTGTGCTCCATGGTTACAATGCACCAAAACTAATTATTCCGCGTTGTATTTTTTATAAGTTTTCAAAATTTGCTACGGTGATAATTTATTCCTGGTCGAAACGTTGAGCAATCCTGGAGTTTGTCCTGATTTACTTTATCTACGGTGATAACGAAATAGGAAGTACGCTTATCACAGTGGGGAATCTCCGAATCTCGTCACTTATTTGAAAACTGGTGATCGTTGAGGCAGTGTTACCAGATACTTGACTGTTTGTGTGCTTCTGACGAGTAATATACTGCTCGATATTTTTGGCTTATTTGGACTGTCGAATAAATAAAACATGAAGTGTATTCCGGAGTTGATGATGTTCACGGGTAAGTACACAGTAACTGCTTCATTGACAAAAAATGAGAAATAATTAGTAAAAGTTATACATCTTTTAGTATACATGTACATCAATTTCTTTAATAAAAACTTGACCGATGAAATGTTTGCCAGTGGGTAGTTGCAAACGAACGGGATAGGGTACGAATAGCGCGAATGAATCAGAAAGAAGACCAATATGGTCTCGACTTTCGACGGGAATTTGTATGCAGCAGCGCTTGAAAAACGGTTGTTCTAACGATAGAAGAAAACTACTTAGCTGAAGATCTGAGGTAATTTAATGGATGAAACGTCGATCAAAACTATTAACAAATGCGAAATATTGTTGTAAACAGTGATATTGAGCTATTTTTATAGCTAAACTGTAATATGAACGTTATGAAACCATAAATAGTGTACTGAAATATTTCAACTTGTAACTTTAACCGGTGTCATTTTATCACCACTCAAAATCATTTTACAGAGCGTAGGAATGTATTCACACACAAACATTAACTAGAGCTCTAACAGAAAAAACTTTCAATTTATTTTTTCGCAATACAAAAAAATAATTCAATTGATAGGGTTGAAATTTGCTGGCACTCGTTTCTTGTTTGTATTAAGTGGTTGTGAAGAAATTACATTGTTAAGATCTTAGTGACTTCAAAATTGGTATGTAACAATACTGACGGACCCCCCACAATAGAATCAACTGCAACTCCTTTACAAGTATCGGTATTTGAACTTTCAGGTACAGTATAACCTCCGTAGAGCGACATCCGGCGGAGACAGAAAAAACTGCCGCTCTGCGGAGGTGTCGCTCTGTAGAGGTCGATTGTTTTAGAATGTCGTTCATAGACTTATCATGTGTACATAATCACGGTTATCTTAAATTGATGTTGTTTGTTTGTGATTAAGTGCATAAAATTAGATCACTCGTAGTCGCGCTTTTTGCGATATAATTCTGACGATTATTTAATTAACATCGTTGATTAGATACAAAAATGCGTACAATTCACGGGTTTAGTATTTATAGCTATTAAACGCAACTCTCAACATTATAAACCGAATCCATATTATTTTACGCACATGCCACGGCCACAAGACACCCGCTTTTCCTCCAAATTGTGACCAGCGTAATCAAAGCGGTCGAGTTTTCCGATGCAAAGCGCGGGATGAAAAGTTTGTAAACAAGAGGTGAGTATTGTGGTTTATTTTGTTTTTCTATTTAAACTTGCCCATTATATCAAAAATCGGGGAATGCTATTCCACGTCGATAAGTTCGATCTAAAGGAAGACGAAGTCTCCGTTCGTTAGGTGATTCTTTGGTGCCGCTAGAACTTTTGTAAGTTTCTCCGATCGGTGCAAAAATCAACACGATGACACATTTGACTCCTTATTTTGTTATATCCACTAAATTGGAGTAAATTTGCAATGCATATAACTAACCTAAGGTCTGTTAGGTACAAATTCATTCAATTGTGTACATGGTTCGGTAAAATAAACAAGTTTTCGTCAAAAGTGTTGATGTGAAAAAGCGCGAGTGTAGGAGAACAAGCGGGCGATAAGAGGTGCAGCGGACGATTAATAAACTATTCTTTGGGAATTTAGAACTTTTATTTCGAATTTAAGATCTGTAATATCTACTTGGGAAAATGTGACATTGTTTTTAATCGCTTAATTTATATACACATGTAAATATTACATGCCTATACCTGCGTTTGTGACATATAAAGGTATTGTCAATACGAGGGCAAAATGCCATCCGAGCTCAAAACTAAGGGTGTCATTCTGTTTCGAGGATTATCAAATCAATGTCATTCATATATATGACTGTGTGTATTGTGGCAAGGTGCGACCGTTATAACAAGTGCTTATCAGTCAATTATGTATAGGTTAAATTTCAGCTTTATTTATTGGTAATTTATAACTAAGTGTCATTTCTTGGCATTCAAACTAGCTATTTTCTGTGTTTTTAGAACTACGTCTTTGCTTTGATGGATTCAGGAAGTGCCATATCTACATTAAATTTGGCGTATTGGACATGTATACCGCTGCAGTCAGCATCTATAAATCTTGAAGAAAACCGGCGTTATGTACCGCTGGTTTCGTCATATATTTTTGAACTTGTGTTTCATTTGAACAATATATTGTTGTTTTTTAATTCCCTAGATAATATCACAGGTTCTCGGCATATGGACATGGCACCCTTTGGTCGAATATAACAAAACTAGATTACTAATTATACATCTGTTTTGTTATTATTTGTTGCAAAATGCTGTATACACGTACATGTTATTTGGTGTGTAATAGAGGGTACCATAGGCTCATATCCACATACCAAGCACCTGTGTATAATATAATTTATTAAGATGAGCTTTTGAGTGGCCTGGTGTTATCTGCACCACTCAAATTAAACTTTAAAAAGCAAGATTGACTCATGGTCAAAATCAATGAACAGATTTTAGATTCACGTTAGATTTCACGCCATGTTCCTTTAAATAATTGTGTTGCAGTGCAAAAATTAATATCACATACTTCAGAAATGTTTTCCAATTTCCCGGGTTTTCAATTGTACCTAATGCAATCTAACAACCGTCCAGGCTACATGAGCAACCTATCAGCATCAGGAGGGAAATCGGTATTATTCCGCCTAACGTTTTCCTACAATGTTAAATTCCCATTACCAGAGAAAGAGATATTTTGACCGTCAAAGACATATCCAAACCTTTTGACATGTGACTCAACCGAAGGTGACTGTTAGGTCATGTAATCGACCTGCCATTTTCAATCTCGTGCAAATCCAATTAAACAAATGAACATGTATATGAGCCAGTCTCCAGGAAAACCTACTATTTTGACAAAAATATTGATTTTGAGATTTTCTATAGTCTTAAAGGACAATGTTATTGAAGCAAAATGCAAAATAAATTTTGTTAATATCTTGAGTTTTTAGGACGTTACAGCTGTTTTTGTACAGGGTCCCTATTTTGGTGCTTTTTGTGGGACGTCACACACGTCATTAATACGAAATTCGACGTCACTGCAACAAGAATTTCATAATTACACCATTTGATCAATTCTTGACAAAAACTGTTCAAAACAGTATCATGTTGTAGAATTATGTTTCAATTTTCAAAATATATATCACAATCAAAATTGTTTGCATTCAGAGAAAGGCTACTGTTGTTTTAAACAACTAACTCCTCGTTTTACTCAATCGGAGTACTTTTCCAGAATGGGTCACCATAGCAACGAAGAATGTGATTTCGATATAATTCAAGAGAAATTTTAAAGCTAAGATATAGTACTATACGGGTAAATTACTTAAAGAAGAATCAATAGATATGTATTTTTTCTAATTTTAGAGCTTTTTCTAAACCTTGTTACATAATAGTAATTACATGTACATGATATCAAAATAGCAGGTTTTCCTGGAGACTGGCTTATATATAACACAAGACATCAGTTTCTATTTTGCGATGCACAAGCGACGTAACGTCTTTTCCGCCATTGTTTATGCTGTCGGTTGGTGCCATACTTCCCTGGCTATTCCATAGTAAAGACCACAACCTTTCATGTATTTCATATCTAATGTATGTGTCGTGCCAGTTTCGTGCAGAGGTTGCAATTTGTAGATCTTTTTTAACCTTTTGACACAAATAAAACAACAAAATTAACGACGGTTTTCTTCAAGATTCATAGATGATGACTGCAACGGTATACATGTCCAATAAGGCCGGTCACGTGCACTTCCTGAATCCATCCAAGCAAAGACGTAGTTCTGAAAACACAAAAAATAGCTAGTTTGAATGCCAAGAAATGACACTTAAGTTATAAATTACCAATAAATAAAGCTGAAATTTAACCTGTACATAACAGACTGATAAGCACTTGCTACAACGGTCGCACCTTGCCACAATACACACAGTCATATATGAATACCATACGTTAGCGTGCATGACATTGATATGTTAATCTTCGAAACAGAATGACACCCTTAGTTTTGAGCTCGGATGGCCTTTTGCCCTCGTATTGACAATACCTTTACATGTCACAAACGCAGGTATAGGCATGTACTATTTACATGTGTAACCGGGTGTGGGGGTAGATATAACACCAACTCAATTCGTCGTAATTAATATATATATACAAGAGCCTAAAATAAGAACAACATTAATTAGTAATACAAGAAACAGAATACTCTCCATTGTATACAAGATCGCGAAATCTAAATAAATTAAAGTTATAAATACATAATTCAACGCGATCTAGTTCATAATTCAAGCGAAAAACAAGTAAGTAATTCAAATAATTTAAATAAGAACTTACCAGGACCAGTAGAAAATATTACTCTGATCACTTGTGAAAGTGAATAAATATATCAAGAATCTACAAATATAGTAGAATAATTTATGACAAGACTGTAAAGTATGTCTGACTCCTTCAAGAGTATTGAAAGGAGTGCCTGACTAAAGAAGTGCAGGGCTGAAGAAAAGATTAGTACGGGAGGAATTTCATGCATGGGGACTTTCGTGATCACTTACTCACCAAGCATACCAGTTCTACAACATTCACTCAGATTAACTCACTCAGGCCGGACAATACACATTCCAATCATTCTCTCACAGACGACTTACACACAGTTAGGCAATACATACAATATAACAAAAACATGTATACACACAGGGACAAGACAACACAGTGACACACAAAATGACCAGGGTTACACATGTGTATATAAATTAAGCGATTAAAAACAATGTCACATCTTCCCAAGTAGATATTACAGATCTTAAATTCGAAATAAAAGTTCTAAATTCCCAAAGAATAGTTTATTAATCGTCCGCTGCACCTCTTATCGCCCGCTTATTCTCCTACACTCGCGCTTTTTCACATCAACACTTTTGACGAAAACTTGTTTATTTTACCGAACCATGTACACAATTGAATAAATTTGTACCTAACAGACCTTAGATTAGTTATTTGCATTGCATATTTACTCCAATTTAGTGAATATAACAAAATAAGGAGTCAAATGTGTCATCGTGTTGATTTTTGCACCGATCGGAGAAACTTACAAAAGTTCTAGCGGCACCAAAGAATCACCTAAAGATCGAACGGAGACTTCGTCTTCCTTTAGATCGAACTTATCGACGTGGAATAGCATTCCCCGATTTTTGATATAATGGACAGGTTTAAATAGATAAACAAAATAAACCACAACACTCACCTCTTGTTTACAAACTTTTCATCCCGCGCTTTGCATCGGAAAACTCGACCGCTTCGATTACGCTGTTCACAATTAGGAGGAAAAGCGGGTGTATTGTGGCCGTGCATGCCGTAAATTGAATTGTTTACCTTCAAAGTGTTAAAATCTCTATAACACTGTGGGGAACCCACGTGACCAGATGCTAATGTTCGGAGCCAATTTTGTAAACAAACCGCCTCGATTCAGGTAACATTTTTGCTTGTAACTTTCTTAATAATTGATCGATCTGGATGAAATATAGACGAGCGCCGTCTCCTTTCAAAAGCAAATCATCGACGCTCTTACCTAAGTGACAAAATTGTGTACTTTTTGTTATTTCGGCAACGGCGCATTTCGTAAACCGCAATATGCTATGCTACGGTTCGGAGCAATTCACTAAAACATGTCCTTAACAAATTACAGCTTCATTAAAAGTTACAATTTAATAGCGATAATGTGGGTCGCAAAATTTAAGATCGACAAGCAAAATATTTCTGATAAATATGAGCAACAGACAAAATGAGACGACATAAACAAAAATGCTACAGTTCGGAGCTGAAATGAAAATGCTACAGTCCGGAGCTATTTTCAGAAAATGCTACGGTTCGGAGCAAAGTTTCAAAGTATACCATATGTAGGAAAAGAAGCAGGGCTCTATGCAGTCTGACAAGTGTCACATGCTATATAGAGTATAATATGCTGTTATATCAAGGTATGGAAATGAATGAGAAGGAATATAACATGACAGCCGAACACATTTTAACAGAACCATGTACACACAACGACACATCTCAAAGCTTCGTAAACACGACCCGATGTTCATCCGAGAAAGTAGCACAGCCTACATTCAATCTTAGTTTGAACTTGTGTCAGCAATGAAACAAAATTAATAGAACAACAAAACCCTGCGTCAACTCGTGATCAGTACAGCTGTAAGCAAAAAACTACGATTCGGACAAAACGTTTTCTAACATCTCTGATTCAGAGTCGACTGTTAAACCATCGTTTTGCACTAAAGTGCCCAGTGCCAGCACAGAGGGGTCCGATATGCATATACACCATGATGTAAGTGTAAGTTTCACACGTTAAAGTTTGTGAATCATGTTACATACATGTATGCTCCACCAAAAATATACTGAGTGCATCTAGAAACGCAACACTGAGTCTACTAACAACTTTAACTTCAAGCAAAAAAATCCTCATTTTTCAGAATGGTCGTTCTAAGTGAATATGCAAAATATCGATTAATGGTGGATTGATTACTTTCCCATGACGACCAACATGTTGTCTCGCAATGTCTGAAGCAGTTGTGAACCTGTTTCGGAAGATGTTCACGCGGGGTTTCTGGTCCTGTCGGGCAGTTTTTAAACGTGGGTGACCTGAACAGGGACGGTCGCGAAAGGTGTCAGTGTGCTAGTAGCGTGACTCAAGACGCAACGTTGCCAAACCATGACAATTAAGGACATTCTTTATAGTTTTATTTCTTCCAAATTTTTTTAACTCACTTTATTTTATAGGAAATTTTATTCTGAAAACAATAAGCTAAAGAAAAACAGGGGTTACCGATTTCGTTTTCTCAGAAAATGAGATTTTGCAACATCATTTTTCTATAAATATGACGAAAATCATGAATTTTCAAATATTTTTTAATAAAAATCACTATTTTTCATTAGATTTTTTTTTAGTTCAGATGCACAAAAACATTTTTCAAACATATCTATGCACATTTTGAATCTTTAATAACATTCACAAATTTTTGACAACAAATGAATTTTCAAAATTTGCCCAAAATTAAAGCTCGAAAATTAAAAAAAGATACAGTATTGACTAATTAAAAAAAATCTGGTCCAAGAATTTTTTTTATTTTTGCAAATGATGTTGATGAAAGTGTGATCCATCAGAATATTAAGAAAAAAACATAGGTCACCGTATTTCTTTTGTGCTATTTAACCATAAGTGTCTCCCTTTTCAAAGAAAAAACGGCATGAAAATTACGCAAAATAGTACTCTAGAGGCCAATAAAAAATCTGGTCCAAGAATGTTTTTATTTTTTCCAAATGATGTTAATGAAAGTGTACTCTATTAGAATATTTAGAAAAAAAGATAGGGCACCGTGCTTCTTTGTACAAACGTCCCAAAGGTGTGAATATGCGCATGTTTAGACAACCATGGCATTTTTATTCCGAAACACGTGACTCGTCTGTTGTGGTTTTCTTTCCATTATAGTGCGCCCAAGATAATGTGATATTTACAAGTAGAAATAGGTTTGGTCAACTGTTGCACAATTAGTTTTACAAATTACTAAAGTAAACAGATAAGGTCAGTATTGTACTAAAACATCAGTGATAAATCGTACATATCTGTAAAATCCACCTTTTGTGGAATGTACCACATTTCATCACCTTTCCTTATCCTAGGCGCACTATAACAACTTTACAAATGATTAGACGCCTCTGGAAAACGGAATTTACAATAAAAGAAAAAAAATATCGAGGATAAAAATGTTGCGTTTCAAGATGTACTGAGTATAGTTCAAACTCCAAGAAACGCGTTGTTTTTGTGCCTCTAAATTTGTCACCACATGACAAAATGGTGCGGAAGATGCCTACACGAATACATTTTATAAGGGGTGTCCGGCATCGACATGTGTGTGTTATTATTTTTGTGTTCCGCGAAACTGTTAAAAAATTGAATGTTCATACTTGGTCGATGATCTTAATAGTGTTGATATTCAAAAAGGCATATAGCACATAGTCTTAGCTCCGAGCCGTAGCATTTTCTGAAAATAGCTCCGAACCGTAGCATTTTATGAAAATAGCTCCGGACTGTAGCATTTTCATTTTAGCTCCGAACTGTAGCATTTTTGTTTATGTCGTCTCATTTTGTCTGTTGCTCATATTTATCAGAAATATTTTGCTTGTCGATCTTAAATTTTGCGACCCACATTATCGCTATTAAATTGTAACTTTTAATGAAGCTGTAATTTGTTAAGGACATGTTTTAGTGAATTGCTCCGAACCGTAGCATAGCATATTGCGGTTTACGAAATGCGCCGTTGCCGAAATAACAAAAAGTACACAATTTTGTCACTTAGGTAAGAGCGTCGATGATTTGCTTTTGAAAGGAGACGGCGCTCGTCTATATTTCATCCAGATCGATCAATTATTAAGAAAGTTACAAGCAAAAATGTTACCTGAATCGAGGCGGTTTGTTTACAAAATTGGCTCCGAACATTAGCATCTGGTCACGTGGGTTCCCCACAGTGTATAACGTCATATCGCTCATTACACAATTTGCACACGTGACCGGTAATTTGTTTTCCTCTCGCGTGTAACTTGGTCAGTGCATATTATGCTGAAATTGACAGTTTTAGACGACGTGATTAACTATTAACACGACGTGTACGTGAATTTCCTTTCTTATACTGATTGATAAGCGCGTATTGATATTTCATTTACAATTATTAATAACGACTTTGATTTTAAAAAATCGAGTTTTATTGTGTCATATTGTCGAACTGATCCCATAGACAGTCGCTAATTTACCAACGCCCGGGGCTATCGGCTATAGTTACCTGATGAGCGATAATTATTATAATCCACGAAGGTGCGAAAAATAGAAAACAACATCGTATGGATTTATGTTAACACATGTGAATACGCCGTTGTAAAATCACACCTGTCGCTTCTCAGAGGTAAACCATACAAAAGGTAAACAATTTTAACGGCCGTTTGCCGCTCTGCGGAGGTGTCGTTCTACAGAGGTTAAAATAAGAGTGAAAACGAACGGGGGGGGGGGGGGGGAATAAAAGTGCCGCGTCTCGGAGGTTGTCGCTTCTCAGAGGTGCCGTTTCGAGAGGTTATACTGTACATGTATTTTTGACAAAACAGGAATGACATAGGCTATAAACTGGCGGTTTAGCACTCTTCAACAGACGAATGTTTGAAAGAAGACTTTAAATTGGTTCTTTACTTTTATTTTCGAATAAAATTTACCCGCTTAAACGGCTAATTTCTTCAATTTTCAAAGTGATAAGCATGTATTCTGTATTTAAAAATCGGCCTTACGACAGCATATTCGAGAACATTCGTTGACTTCACATGATCTACATATCAGTAAACGTTTCGCAATGAAAATGGAAGCTAGACTAGAATATGTATAATCATAAGAATATATGTTTTATATAAAACAATTTGAGAGGAACTTTAAGATTATGTTCACGTTATCAGATAAAACGTTGTTACAAGTGTTTTATTGATAAAAATGGTAGATTTTGAGGACCAGTATCGATTCTCGGGTTATTTTAGGCCGAGGCAATCTACTATGGTATGTCAGCTAATAGGCTTGTAACGCTGGGTACCGGTGCATCGGTATGTGGTTATGTCCAACTGCTTCTTTTATTTTAAAAAGACACGCACATTATTTTTGCAGCTTTCTGATCAATGCGTGATTATCTTTGTGATTCGTTCTTGTTTGCTGGCTCATGCTCTGGTAAAGTTTGACTGACTTATGCGACAGACTGTCGGGGGTACTTAGACTGTCGAATTTGTAGCTTTTTCAGTTTTTTTTTCATAGTTCATTTATACGTTTGTCCCTGTGTGTCTAGCAATTGTAATCTGTTTAGGGGGGTCTTTTTGCGCTTTTGTCTTACATTATCGTCCTGTATGTAGGTCTATACACTGTTGACAAAATACGGACTATGGAATAATATTGATAATATTAGTAGACGATTGTGCAATTTTTCCACACCATCTTTCTTTTCAGTGCTGCTTCTGGTATCCGGTTTAGCAAACGGTCAGCAAAGTTCAACCATCATATGTGAAAGGAGAAGTGGTACCATTACATGTCTGTCTGGGGAAATAGACATCATAGCCGCTCTGTATGGTCGACCACAAGCCTTAGATCATGCGATATGCAATTATGGAAATTTTAACTTCATATTAGATCATGATTGTGATGGAGGACCGCAGGACATGGTTGACGTTAAAAAACAGTGTCAAGGAAAATCAACATGTTCAGTAGCCGCGTATGGGTGGTCGGACCCATGTATAAATGTTCCGAAGATTCTAAAAATAGATTACCAATGTGGTACACCACCACTTTCATCATACACGACACCATCAACTTTGATATCATGTCGGACAGCAACGACGACCGAGAAGTCAACAACAACTATGACGACATCACCAACAACAACAGCAACGACGACCGAGAAGTCAACAACAACTATGACGACATCGCCAACAACGACAGTACCAACGACCGAGGCGTCAACATCAACTGTGAAGACATCACCAACAACAACAGTAACGACGACCGAGAAGTCAACACCAACGGTGACGACATCACCAACAACGACAGTACCAAAGACCGGGACGCCAACAAAAACTGTGAAGGCTTCACCAACAACGACAGTACCAACGACCGGGACGCCAACAACTGTGAAGACATCACCAACAACGGCAGTACCAACGACCGAGGCGCCAAAATCAACTGTGAAGGCATCACCAACAACGGCAGTACCAACGACCGGGACGCCAACAACAACTGTGAAGACATCACCAACAACGACAGTACCAACGACCGAGGCGCCAACATCAACTGTGAAGACATCACCAACAACGGCAGTACCAACGACCGGGACGCCAACATCAACTGTGAAGACATCACCAACAACGGCAGTACCAACGACCGGGACGCCAACAACAACTGTGAAGACATCACCAACAACGGCAGTACCAACGACCGGGACGCCAACATCAATTGTAGAGACATCAGCTAACACAACAAGAATATCATCACCACAAGGTAAGAAATGTGTAAGATTGATAGCAGCAAAATGAAACCATTGCCTTCAATTTTCCTTTAAAGAGTTTACAAACGGTCGATTGTTATCAACTGCAGCGCTTGAAGTGCGACCCTAAATTTGCTCAGTAGCATTACATGTCCACATTTGCACATGTATACTGATTATCATTCCTGCAATGCTCATTGCACTGGGTAAAATGCATTTAGGACACGACGCATATTGAGCTTAATACTAGTACACGTTCAAGGTTGAAATTTGTCTCAACATGTGTTAAAATCTAACGAAAAGTATTGATGACATTCGATTGAAACTTCGCATAATGATGAAGAGAGGTACAATGTCAAAGAACCGTGACTCTACCTTACTTTTATACACATTACTGTTTGTCTGGAGCATGACTTATATAAATACCAATGACTTTTGCAGGTGTGGATTGTGGGTTTGTCGTTAGTGAGCATAGCGAGGTCGAACAAATGCATATTTATTATTGTTTCAACTAGAACAAATGACAAATTACCTACGCTCTGGCAATTTTAAGGAGGAGGGAACAATCCCCCACTCCCTTAAATCTGCTCTTGGTTTTGAACTTGACCCAATTATAAGACCATTAAGGGGATATGCAGTGACAAAGAACCTAATTGTGACCGCAGCTTAACGAATGTGTACACACGTTTTTATTCCAGCAAAAAATATCGTAATTATTCTGATAACCACAGTAGTGATTCTTGGTGTCGTAACGGCAACAGTGCTGTGTGTAGTGTATATTTTGCGTCTACGATTTCGCAAAGGAAGGGAATCTGCGGAGCTTGATAAGTATGTATGTTGAGGATTTACTTAGTGTAATATTTACATTTTAACGCCAGAGTCGGCCGTATCTGCATCCGTACATATATTATAGAGTTGGCGGTTACATTCAAATACTACACATCTCTCCAGTCGGTGTAACTGACGTAGATTCTACTTACTCAAACACCAGTGTATCAGTTCTTACACTGATTCTAGTATGAAATAGCATTAGCGTTGAAAAATATTTCCATGGGTCGGTTACTGACATACATTTCAATTAGTATGATTTTCATAACGCCATTTTATCAGTATTATTATATTTAATGATTTGCGAGAAAAAAAACACTTATCTTTTACAGTGACCAGTTTTCATAGACTGCAATCTAACCAGTACCAATGTGCCCTTTCACAATCCTCCACAGTCACCAACGATTTATGTCACGTATATCATAATAATGTATAATTCATCTTGAAATCTTTCGGCATTTGTCAAGATGTTCGCAATATTTCTTCGATAAACTGCGTTGAAGCCAGAAAGTAAAGCTGTTTTTTCATGTTTTAACAATAATTAAGTATGACACATTTACAATAACTAAATACAGTATATTGGAATAACTTACTAGTAATGTATGCTACCGGTATTTGAATCATGATATGCTACATGTATATATATGATCCGCTTTAAATGTTTCCTTCAGAAAGATATTGGATGGTGTTATTCCCATCCAGGGTAATGTAATTGCTGTCGTTGATGACGTGGATGAATTCAAGGACTATACAAAACGTTTGATGATTGCTCTACAAGACAGATTTCCCAAACTCGTGTTTGACAGAGTGAGTAGATTTGACGTTTTGAATGACAACTATGAACTCAAATGTGACAAATTATTGGTGTTTAGAAGGACATATGATGCGAAACTAAAACGAAAAACGGTAGCTGCTATAACAAAGAAAGTGAAGTTCCGGAATGATAAAGAAAGATCGGTTGTGGTTATATGTGTAGGTAATGAAGGGAAAGATACCACTGAAGTTAGAGAAGTGGCTGACGAGATATGCCTGGTTCCAAGTCTGAAACACCTCAACGGCTGGTTACCAGCTGTTTTTAAAACATTCTTTGATGCCAAAGAGAAATGTTTCAGTATGCAAAATAGTACGTACTTCGTTAATTCAGAAGAGACAACACACATCAGTGAATACTGTCTGGAACTGCGACGTACCGTGGAGAATATGCTGACATTATTTGGTGCAACACTGGCACCCTCTGAAAATGTAGCAACTTGTAAGATTGTATTTCTTGATTCGATGGATGATAATTTCTTAACGGATGATGAAACCAGAAGAAAGAATCGCTTTATCTTCGTATCATCAGGTACTAGGTTAGGCGGCTTCAGACAGAGCTCTGATATGAATGTGTATAGTAGAAAAGACACGATACTGGGGATAATGCGTCTTCTATACAAGTTGAACTTAATATCAAGCAAGAGATTGCCAAATATAAAAGCAATGAGGTATAATCCAAGGATCAAAGAGTTTGTAAAGTACAATAACAACAGTCGTGTTTAGGGAGAAATTTGTCTTTGTGTTTACGCCATATTAACTGTTTTTCAATCGGATAGCGTGGACTGTTAACTTAACTCGTGTCCTAGAAGTACTTACTAGTATTTAAACATAGTTCAAACTAACTACTCCTCAATTTGTATTGACTTGCTTTTGTTCCAGGTACTGACATGCTCCCAAATTTGAAGCATTTGAGCACGGGCCAAAATCACATAATATACTACTCGTTGGTAGCTGTAGTACAGACTAAAATATAGATACTTAAGTAAACAGAATAAATTTAGATGGGAGAACACACACTGTCAGTGCTCAGTGTGGGTAATATATTCACTATATTTAGTGCAACAGTGATACAGTCTGACAATGAAGCAATACATAATACTGTTTCGTGATTCGATGGATGGTTAATGCTTAAACGGTGACAGAACAATATGTACAAAAATGTATATAGATACGTAGTACAAAAGATTATACTTGATGTGATAATCGGATTAATGGGTCTTTTATACAAGTTGAACTTAATAAAACATGCAATTAAATACAATATAGGGAGCTTTCCTGTGTGAAGTGTGTATTGTTTTATAATATTGGTTGGACCACAGCTAGGACCATCATGTTCGAGTGAATATTGGTTAGAACAATATGGCTAGGACCAATATGCTTCAACCAACGTTTCTTCGAACAAACCTAAGCTCAGTATGTTCCAGCCAATAATGGTTAGAATATAGCTAGATTCATCATGTTCCATCCAATATTGGTAAGACCATAGCATGAACCAGTATGTTCCAGTCAATATTGGTTATACCATAGCATGGATCAGTATGTTCCAGTCCATATTGGTCAGACTATTGCATGAACCAGTATGTTCCAGTCAATAATGGTTAGACCATATCATGGACCAGTATGTTCCAGTCAATATTGGTTATACCATAGCATTGATCAGTATGTTCCAGTCCATATTGGTTAGACCATAGCATGAACCAGTATGTTCCAGTCCATATTGGTTAGACCATAGCAAGGACCAGTATGTTCCAGTCAATATTGGTTAGACCATAGCATGGACTAGTATGTTCCAGTTAATATTGGTTAGACCATAGCTAGGACCAGTATGTTCCAGTCAATATTGGAAAGACCATAGCTAGGACCAGTGTTTTCCAGCATTTAATAATATTGGTAAGACCATAGCTAGGACGAGTATGTTCCAGTCAATATTTGTAAGGATATTTAATGCACTAGTATGTTCCATTCAATATTGGTTAGACCATAGCATGGACCAGTATGTTCCAGCATTTAATAATATTGGTTAGACCATAGCTAGGACCAGAGTTTTCCAGCATTTAATAATATTTGTAAGACCATAGCTAGGACCAGTATGTTCCAGTCAATATTGGTTAGACCACACCATGGACCAGTATGTTCTAGTCAACATTGATAAGACCATAGCATGGACCAGTATGCTCCAGTCCATATTGGTTAGACCATAGCATGGACCAGTATACATGTTTCAGTCAATATTAGTTAGACCATAGCTAGGACCGATATGTTCTAGCCTGGAACACATCAGACCTAGCTATGGTCTACCTAATATTCATCAACTGAACAGACCGGACAGGCATACACGATGTGCTATTTGGAGTTGAACACGCACGTTTTCAGTATACAATTTCTGTTTCCCAAATATCAAGCACATTTATAGTTTTCCGAGTACCAGAGTACTAGTATTCGATCGAAACAATGAACGGGTAGATCTACCCGAGTACCGATTTTATTACTCGTTGCCATCTCTAGTTTAAGACAATAACGGTTAGACCATAGCTTAGATCAGTATGTTCTAGCATTTAATATTATTGGTTCGACCATGGCTATGACAAGTATGTTCCAGCTACTACAGTTAACCATCATTTACTGTCTACCTGACGAAAATATCGTACTTATAATGCTGATATAGACTATTAGTGCGATGGTGTGATCATTTGGATGCAACAAACAAAAATTTCATTTTTATTTTATATTTTTCACCACTGCTTTAGTTTTATATACTAAAAAATAAGGTGACCAGAAAACGAAGTAAATAGACCCTTCTCCCCAACCACGTGATTAGAGTCAGAACCATTCATGTGACGCACCCAGACGTCATCACCTGCTTGCAGACGAACATTTACCACGTTGTTACCCATATTCCAATAACCATTATCTCCAGTCTTCACGCGAGCGACCACCTGTCCATCTTTCACGAGCTCTACTCCAAGCCACATAGACGACTGACCTTGGAGAAGAGCGACGGCAAACTCGTAAACACCATCAACAGGTGCACGGAATGTACCATGGCGTGAATCATAAGCCCCGCCCACGTTCGATGTGATGTCATCGTAGAGAATTCGCTGACTTGGACCGAAGCTGGTTATGTCCTTGGTAATGGATGCTGTGAAAGCGATAACATCGGAGAAGCATTTGTCTGAAAGTAGAGAATAATGCTATATGGTAAAATCACTTATTTTCGTGGGCATTTAATTTCTTGGATTTTGGTAAAATGCAGTTTCGTGGGGTTGTGAATTCGTGGATTACAAAACATGGAAGGGAAGCCTTTTCTACGTAGGCCTATTTGTAAGGTCGGTTAATCGTGGGGATTGGATTTCGTGGCCGAGTTCGATCATAAGATCAACGCGAAAATTTACCCCCACGAAAATTAATGCTTTTTGCCCGCTTTGTTTAAAAACATCAGATGTAAATTATAATTTGGTTACAAAGCAAACATCAATCAAAATTTTGATTCAGTTTAAAGTCGTTTTAGTTTTATCTTAAAATGATCCTGAATACCCTGAGAGGATTCAAAAATACCTAAATATGAGGTGCTTACAAATTGTTGAAAAAAGAAAAAGTTGCTTTCCGCATTAAAATAATATTTGGTAACAAGAAAGGTTTTCCCATTTTCAATATACAAAAACTTTGACAAGAAAAATAAACGTTTTAAAACTTATGGTCAAATGTGTTCTTAGTGATCCTAAGCTGCCTAAACGACAGTACATACGAGTAATGTTAGATAAGACAATAGTATAAAGTTATACATTTGTACTTACTTGCTTTGTAGTCTGCCTTTAAGGCTGCCATGCCATTCTTCAACGAGCTCATTTCTGTTGCTAGGTTAGCACGAAGCTGTTTTTCATGTATAATCTGACTCGTCAACGACTGTAGCGAATTATCATCTAAAAGGAAACACTGACAAGCACCTATCAAAAACGTCAAACTTAAAATAAGTTGCAAAGTAGCCATGTTTGTAACTCGAGTAGTCGAGAGTCGGATATTTATGCTAGTGCGTTCTTAAACTGTTCACAGATAAGGTTAAGAAGACACAATGTACATACGTATAGTCAGTTGTCTAGGTTAGGACATACTTGTAATATTTGTTTATTGTACATGTACAAACGTGGTTCCTATAGCTCGCTGGAAATAGCCTTATCAAGAAATGAACATGGATAATAATACACGATCGACTGACCGCTTGTTCTCGGTGTAGATTGATAGAAAATATGCATTAAAAGTGATTGTGCACAAGATTGAAGAAATTGACACCAAAAATCTATTTAATTTTCATTTTTATCTCAAAACAAACGCTAGTGTTATCATCGGTGGACTTTATACACGGTGTTATCCATTATGGATAGTCGTTTCAATTGTACGCACATCTTCAGCAACCGAGTTATTGACATAACTACATTTGTTAGAGCGTGAGATACACCAACGGCTGCCAGAGCGTCAAGTGAACGATTTTCATCAGCGGATACCATAGAGTAAGAAGTTTTCTGTCCGTTTGACGTCCGTTTATGTTATCAGGCCGGTAATGTGTGACACCAGTAATTAAGTAGACATTTAGCAAACGAGCATAGACAAAACTATAGGGACGCGATGAATAATTATATTGGCCTAAAATTACGTGACCCTAAAGATAATGAATCGTAAATTCTCTGGGTCTACTGCCATTTGAGATTTTACTATTTTCTTTAAAATGAACGTTTATTTGTTAAGTGTTTTAGCGGTCGCTTTGGCGACAGTGACTGTAAGAGCAGCGGGTACATCGTCTGTTACGGCACAACTCCGCCTGCTACTAGATGAGGAGAAGACTCTAAGACAGTCGTTGGAGTCGCGGGTCCGAGGCTTACGTCAACAGGTGGCAAATTTGAACAGCACAATAGGTACAGTCAAGTTTTATCTACTTCGACAAGCAAGGTTGTTTCTTTTGTATTCTAACTAAAGCACTATTTTGTTAATTTACGTCGCTCGTTTTTTTTTACTGTAAGTACGACTACCAACTGACCTTACCCGGTTTCATCGATTAATTAGCAACAAGTTTTAACTTTCATCAACAAAATGACGACGGCTCCATTTCTCAAGTGTATGACACGACCATAGCTAATGTCATGGGTTAAATGAGGGCCTGCATAAACCTAAACTTGATCGGGGTTATTCCCAGCTTATACCTTGGTCACAAATCATCCGGACGCCGAATGATGTCGTGTCACTGAGGTGTAGCCGTTGTGTAGGCATCATGTACACGCCAACAGGACGCCAGTCGATGAGTAGCATTGACTATTTGAAGTGATACTTTAAAGCGTTTCCTACTCTCTACAATGCCCAGATGACCGGTCGATGTTAGTTCCGCCTCTGGCCCGATTAGTCTAAAATATAACTATGCCGGCCCATCATCGGACGGCGATCGGATTGGATTTGTGACCCAGGTAAAAAAGAGTATATTGACTATTGTCATGCTCTTACCAAATTCCACAATAAACTAGTACTTTCTCCATGATCGTAGCTAATGTGCCGGAAGAGCATAAACAGCCACACCTAGTATTCAAACTCGGGTCACTCAGGTAACAAACGGGAGCATTTTCCGTTGGTCTAACTGGGAGAGCCAGTGAATAAGGATCACAAAAAGAAAAAAATGACCAAAGGGCCAAAGTTAATATTGAATCAGAAAATGTCGACACTTGTGCAAGAAATATTTCAATGGAACGAAATGGCTGATCAAGCAGAATAAAATCGCCTATATCAACAAATCTTCGTCCGCCGTTTCGAATATCGATTCTCGGTTAGGTATAATTATGAACAATTATCGCTGTAATCATATGAACTCATGAAAAATTATTTCTATATTTCAGTACCATGTTCATGCAGTACTCCTGCACCAGCAAGGAACCATTCTCAAGTTGCCTATACCGGAACCACAGGGACCGGCAGCGTTACCAGCCTTAATACAAACACCGACTTCAAATTCAACCAAGATCTTATCAACTATGGTGGCGCCTTCAACGAGTTTGACGGTCATTTTGTCGCACCAGTAGATGGTCTATATGGCGTATCCTTGTCTGTTTACATGGCTGTTCGTTACTACATTAGAATGGAACTCGTTGCTAATGGATCATCCATCCTTAAAGTACAAACTGGCCACACCTACTCACGTTCTCCTTACAACCGACAAGAGTCTCAAGGAACCAACTTTGCTATCGCCAACTTGACCAAGGGTACTGAAGTATGGCCACGCTATGTTGTCGGCTCCGGTACGCTCTATGGAAATGGCGTGCCGACATTCTCCGCATTTCTTCTTCATGAATTCTAATGTAAAGTTAAATCCGTAAACATTTGTAGAGTATGCTGTAGGCGGTTTCATTTTAGAAATTAAAGATGTTTGACCAGTCTCGACGTTAGCTTATTTATAGATTGTTTTCGCAAATGTCCAGAGAGGAAATCCTGACTATATATAATTATGTAATTGTTGTGAAGACATAATATTGTATTATAACAGTTGTTTTTAGAGCCGCAGAGATGGCTCAGTGGTTAGTCAGTGCGCTTGATATTTGCATCCCCTTAAACCTGTTCGCGGCATGTCATACCGTTCCATGAAATTTTACAAAAAATGTAGATTTTCCACCGCATACAGAATATACTTATTTAAAATACTTATTTAGACATGCGCACATCAGTCACATAAGTTTACGCTGACCGGTATTTATGTGGCTTATCGGACCGGGAACTCCGGTATACATCGACCGGCAATCGGCGTATTTTGAAGCATCTGACGTATCGTGATGTTTAGCAATATCCGACGTCCCGCTTACGGGAGATACGAACCAAACAACAATAGCATCGTCCAATTGACATCGTAGTAAATAAGAATGTTATGTAAGGGTAATTATAATAAATTTTATTGTGATTACTATGCAAATTGTTAGCTTCAGTAAGCTAGAAACGCGTTCCTTCAACAGTTTACAAAGTTTTCTTTAGATACATGTATTAGTGAGGATACCGATCAATCAGAAATACTATGGGACACAAGTCGGAACTTGTTACTTCCATGAAAGATAAACTGCGTAATTTTCTCGAATAGTACAAGTGTATTACGTATATATATTATGTTTATTTCACAGAGCAGGTGATAAGCATTTAGCTACGCGTGAGAGCTCCTGTGTGTTATCATATGCACTTAAAGGATATTCGAGCGGTATGATTCACAGAATTAGACTTAAATTAAACTTCGCCCAATGAGTAAAAATGAGTTGTTTTCAATTTATGAGGGAATTTATCTTTACATAACATGACGTTTATGCATTTTCTATTTCATAATTCAATTTGAATGACGGAACGTTGGTTTATAAGTCGGGGTGTTGCGTTTTGCAACTTTACGAACTTTCGTTTCGTCTTTGCTAGTTCATATTTGTTTGTGGATCTGCCATTATAAGATTATTGTTGACGCCCATTTTAACTATAGTACCCATTGTATTTGTAACTACATGTATTAATAAATTTTCTATAATATTCAAGTTATTAATTGAAACAAACCCGCATTGTCCATGTGTTCTTGTTATTTTCCGATCCCGCAAGCGGACCCTGTATTTTCTAAAACTGGCATGGAATATCGTTTGTTTGTGCGACGTCGCCACATTATTTTTGAAATACAAACACAATCATGAATTGATATTTAGTATGCTATAATAGCGTTAACGCATGTTTTGTTCGTGTTATAACATACATAAAGTCCCTTGGGAGCTTAGGTGTCAACCGTCTCTCGGGACTCGATCTGCAAATATTACTGTATAGTACAAACATGCGTTAATACTTCAAAATTGCGTTGTGGCAATCAAGCGATGATATATATATCCGTAACCAATCCAGTGTACATATCTCCGTTAAAAACATGTTCACTTTCGCTCTGCCGATGAGTTACTGGATTTGGTGTTATGATAGTACATGTATCCCCTATACCAAAGTACATTGACATCTCCACAGTTTGGTAGGCATTGTCCACAATGTCTGACCCATTCAGCAGTAGGCCTTGGGTTGGGAGTTGGTCATATGACAACGCTGTGTGCAAAGAGTAGCGAATACATATAGCAACAGGACGGAACGTCACTTAAAAAAAGTTTATTCTTTCTCATGATAATATGAACAATAACATATCGTCTCAAAACAGTTATACATGAAATTTATGATACAACAATCAATATGCATATGTGGTTTGTCACCATATGTAGTTACATTTTGTAATCGATTCGTTTAGATACAAATACACAAAACAAGTAACTTGATAATTGTCAGATTGATCTTCAACGCAAAAGAAATCTCTGTATAAGCATATTTTTACTGTCTAAGTTTGAAAAGGAACAGTCAAAATATTTTCAGTAGATATGCATCAATGTTCTGTGCTAACCAAACCCTTATTTTCCTGTAAGTTTTTTTGCTAGCTCATCCGCTTCTTTTTTCGCTTTTGCTGCATCTGCTGCTAGTTTCTCTGCTGCTTTTTTCGCTGCAGCTGCTTGTCTCTCTGCTTCTTCTTTTGCTGCTCCTGCAGCTGCTTTAGCAGCATCTGCTGCTAGTTTCTCCGCCTTCTTTGCTGCTGCTAATGCCTCTGTTGTTAGTTTATCAGCTTTATTTTTTGCGTCTGATGCCAGTTTCTTTAATGCCGCAAGGGCTTCTTTTGTCAAGCCCGTTAATGCATCTACTCCTACATTCACTTTTTCTTTTACGGCACTAACAATCTGAAGAAATCAAACATTACACGAGGATATATTAGACAGTACCGAATCATGCGAATTTCTAAATTTTGTAATTCTCTAACAGAAAAGTGTCTTACGGCTTGTATTCTGTGCTTTATAACTTTAAGGTAGATCACTATTCAGGAGTTCGTTTGAAACATCCTTCTCTGATATGATATTGCATGTTAAATTTGTCACCTAAATACATTTCAATTTGCATAACCAACACTACATGTAAGTACTGTTCATTTAATTTTCTACTTGTTTGCAAAGTTTCATGATAACGTCGTGACAGTCTAGTTCCAGGACTATTTGGTACAGTGATACAATAATGTGACAGGGTAGTTTCTATGTATTTGAAAATACTGTATGTGGAACTTTAGAAATTGAACATAACCTATTAATTGGTAGAAGCTAGTTTGCGTTATGTAGGTTACTGATAAAAGTAATTTGCTTAGCAGCAATTACGATGAATTCAAATACAGTGTACATGTACATGAATACCTAATCCATCGAAAAGTCATTTACTTACTTTTTTAAAGATATTGCCATCTGATTCACTCACTGACGCCAACAACACGAAACTAGCAATGAGGACATACGTTACTTTCATCTGTCAAAGTAATAAAGTTGATTAAAACATTAAAACATATAATGAGGTATTATGTGACGTTAATATAGACAGCATTTTTTTTAATTCTCAACTTAATGATAATGTAACGCAGACGTCACGTCTATTTTGTAAAAAGTTTGATCTGAATGGTTGGGTTCTTTCAACGAGTCCATGTCACAAGCGAGATTCACGTCATCAATGTGTCTAGTAGGCTAGTACATAAAAGCGACATATCGAACAATAATCGAAATTGTTGCGCTATAAAGTTTCCACATTGTGATAAGCATGCAGTTTTAGATACACAAGCACACAAGATTGTTTGGCTATGGTATTAACCAGTAGCTCTTCTGCAAGCAATATCTATCGACACCTTCTCCTCATAACGAGTGGACATGACCGAAGCCAATATCACGACAGAACATAACCTACCCGACCTAGTATCGAACCCGGATCATTCAGATGAGAAGCAAGCACTCTACCTACTGCGCTACTGACTATGACACCAGAATGCCGTTACATCAAGGAGGACCGTGGCGTCATCAAAATAACCATAGCAAAGTTTCAAGAAATAGGTGTAGTAGTGTGTTTATGATCAAAGTTTCAAGAAATAAGTGTAGTAGTGTGTATATGATTTATTTACTAATAGGGGAGAAACTTATGTAGGCACTGTCGAGCTCAGTCGGTAGAGCATAAGCCCTGTTAACGAAGGGTCCCGGCTTCGAGCCCCGGACTGATTGCATATTTTTCTCACCCTGTTACAAACGAAATATCAAATGTTGTATAAAATCAACTTACCTTTGTATGTTTAAGTTCTGAAACGATCCAAATATGTGGAAGCTGACTCTGCTGCTGTGCTGTATAGTCGCCGATGTTGAATGTAACGAGTGGTAAAGCGTCGTGTCTTTTATACTTTTCATTGACCCATTTTCGCGTTAATAAAATTAGTTGCGGTATGGCATTATTTACTCTTCGTTGAAATTTCACCGCAATTAGGTGCATTTAAATTTATTGTTATTATGATGAAGTACATGTAGTTGAAAATCAATGTATCGTACTTACGTTCATGCGTAATCGTATGCATGTTCTTAGACTGAAGCGTAATATTTAAATGTTTCTCTCGTACTAAATGCATTCTTGTATCAGTTGTGTAGCTATGGTTTCAGTGACGTTGTACAAAGAATAACTTAATCGTGAAAACTCGGTGGTTTCCGTTTTTCTCCGGTAAATATGGTACTAGTATATTGCAATGTATAGTCCCTCCTCCCAAGAATATACCCTTCGTTTTGATTTGGTATATTATTTTGCAAGATCTATCAATAATACATTTCTATCGTTGGGAAATTATGATATTGCAGACATTTTACATACTAGTTACAAAATAGTCACTGTCGTAGAAACAACGATGCCCGGGGTTACCACTTGCGTGCGGATTGATATAGTCTGGAGAATTTGACACGACTTTCGACCTTCTATTAGCAGAATTTAACAGCTGATATATTGTCTATATTTATAATCCCGGATGTATGTTTTAGTATCATGAAGACGCTGTAATGAAGATGTAATATAGCATATACCAACACAAATCTAAAGGACCGATATTGCACGCTTTGCTCGCGGAAATTTATATATTCAACGCAAGAACCTTGTAATGATTATATTCATGCATAAATGTCAGGATCATGTCAAATTTATCGTAATATTAAGATTTAAATCGCGTTTTATGATTCTATAGTGCCTTACACTACATGTATGTTCGGGTACGTATGAATGATGATATATTTCTTTAAATGGCGAGAAAATTCAGTTCGAACAATAAACCATTCAATTCGATTCCGTCACAATTGTAGACGTTGTTGTATCATAAACCCTAAACGAGTGAGACATGAACCAAACATCTTATGTAGCCTAGACAGATATATGATGCGATAAGTATTAATACAAGTTCAAAAATCTAGTACATATCTAAAAATGTAAATATGTATCGTAAATAAGAAAGTTATGGCGGCGTAATTACATAATATATTATGATAAATGTACGAACAGTGACGCAATCATGCATCCTGGAATATTGTGTTCAATGTACAGTGACGTAAACATACATCCTAGAATAACTTTCAAGGACAATTTCCTTTTAGAACGTCCTCAACGAGTTTCTGGAAGTGTTAAAAACGACGACTTATCAGAAATTATCAAATATAAAACATCATGTTACGGATGTAGGAACGTGCAACTTAAAATCAGTGCGCTTAAATATTTCCCAAGAAATTGACGTAAAAAGAGCGTATACTATTACGTAAACTTGACGCTTAATTAATTCGTACATCTAGCAGACGATATTATACAAATGTACATACACAGTATATGTAACGGAAAGCGATCACATGGGCCAGACTCATGCGTAATTTAAAAAGTCTGTGTCACACCAGCCTTGCGACAGCCGTACATCTGATATATATATCTACTGGACGGTTTCGCGCGACAACCGCAAAACCTTCCTATACGGCGACCGCCGTGTGAAATATTAGCGCCGCTGGATGAAAGCAACGTCGCAGACCGATTCTTTTAAAATAGTAGTCATAACTCTGTTCTGCTGAGCATAGTGACCCAAGTGAAATCTGGGATTTCTAACGACCCCGTTGCAATTAATAAACGCCTCGCACTCATAAACTTTGTCTTTTGATAATTGATAAGATAAAGTGAACATTCAGAGGAGCTCGTGGGTACTCGTGTGAACTAGGTATTTCAGACAGCTGTGACTTGGACTTTCGACATATTGTCAGCTGAAACTTGGATTTTCAGCGGTTAAGTTCATTTTCTCGTTCAGTTGTGTTGGAAATTGTGTCGCGTAATTGTGGTCTGTGTGGTTTGTATGTTTTCCGGTGTGCTCGGCTATTTAAGTTGAGTGCTGACTTCCCTGTCCGAGTTTTAGTATCATTTTGACAAAGGCTGATCAGCTTTGTTTTCATCGGGCTTTAGGCCACTGTGGAAATATTTTGAAATCTAACAAACAGCTTCTGAGGAGATTTTAAAGTCCTTATTAAGAAAACAAGCTCGCCCTCCAGTGGCCACGCTTTTTTTATCAAATAGTGATAAAAATGAGGAATCAAAACAATGGACCATCCATCTTAATTTCTAGTACGTTTTAAGTTTTAACAAAATTTGTCAAGTACAAGTAGTTTATGGGTAGTAATTTGCGTGAATTTGTTGCTACGCACGAGACGGATGACGGACGCAGACCAATAGCTACCATGTGCACAAGTGAGCGAAAATGAAGTGTTCACCAGAAAAACAGCGACAAACAAATATATTTGTACTAATGAAAATTACGTCACGGTCCCGGATTGCAAAATTCAAATACTAGTAGCTTTCTTCTTGTGTCATTTTATTAGTGTTTTATCTCCGTTTAGTACAGGCCTACGTACAGTACATTGCTGTGTCAAAAGACAGTCTTTGGATGATCATGAAGACTAACTAAATTCAAACTGAGTTTGAATAAATCACGTTTGTACCGATGCGTTAACTATTCAGACAGATATTATCTCGCTTTTTTGTGACTGAATTGTTTGATGCAGTAAAACATTAGAATTTACGGCATGTTTACTCGTATTTTTAGTCTATTTCCAGTTACTGGCTGTCATACATTTAAAACAATTAATAATGTCAAGGTATGTTAAATCCTTGACTTTAAGAAATACCACAATTAGATATATTAGGTAACGACTGCTTCTATATAGCGATTACGTTACACGTTGTTTCTTTCACTTAGTGCAGCGCAAGGGGATTACTGCTTGGCGATTGGTGAGGTGAGAGTATTCAGTAAGCGGTAAACTGTTGTCCACTGTTTGGAGAGAGATAACCCACCTCGTGTGTAGTCATGCATTATTGATCGGTTCAAGGACATGGAATGTTTGACGACAAAGTGAATAGGATGAATCATCCGTGCATGACCAACCTCCAGGCCAAGTATGAGAACCATAGGCTGAAGCATTTATCAGTCACAAAGTATTGTGTACACAGCAAACTTCACCTGCTGACCTTAACATCTATAGAGTTATCTGCTTTTCATGACCAACCTGCCTACCAAGTTTGATAACTTCAGGTTCATGCGTTCTCTAATTACATGTATCAATTTGAAACGATTAAATTCTGAAAAAAATACCTTGAAAGGGCTCATCTTTATCTACACCCTACCAAGTTTGATGACCATAGCCTTAAGCTTCTCCAGCCATCAGTCATAAATAGTTTGTCCAAGGTCACACAAAGACCTTAATATATTTAGGTCCTTGGTCACAACAACCTTCACTAAATTACGTCAAAATAAATTATGTTTTGTCAGCTGGTCGATAACTATACTAATAAATGCCGAGTTTGAAGACAAATTGCCTTACAAGTTTTCTGGTTATCAATAAGAAATATTATGGTCTACCCTGATAGACCCGTGTAAATCAATTTATCCCTACTGCTTGTAATAAAACGTTTGAGTATAAATAAGTCAGTTTGTTTGTTTTCTTCTAAGCAGTCAGACAGCCAGTTTGACTGGTCTTAAGGAAATCACTGTAAATAATTAGTGCAAGGGGAGTAATTTCTGCAAGGATTTCGATTCATCTCCCTTGTTGTTCCTGCTCTCCACAATACACTATATTTATGGAACAATTAATCAACAGTAAAAGAACAAACAGAAATGTGTTCGTTAAATGTATTTAATACAAAATGGCATCCATGAACATAAAAAAACATCTTGTGTTGAAAAGATCTGACCATAATAATTTAATTCCTAGATTATCATCCATACCAGTCCCCTAGCTTTCCTACCACACTGATCTGTTCAATTTCCATGAAAAATGTAAATATGTTTCAAAAGAATCATAAAAACAACTTCCAGAAAAATGGTTTTTCAATTAAAATAAATAGAATCTTCCCCTTCCACATATATTATTGTTCATAAAAAACAGGGGATGATAATTTAGCAACAAATTTATGATGGCCTAAATGAGATAAATATGTACACAATAATTACTCAAATATTCACATATTAAAATCTATGTGTTTTTATTTTGATAATTTACTGATTATGTGGTGTGTTTTTATAATGTACTGATTTGATAATGTACTGATTACATGTATTTCAATATGTGAACAAGTTTTATTCTGTTTGAGGATGAAATCAAAATAAGATTCCAAGAGCATGTGAATCTAACAAACCTTAGACACAATCATGCAAAATACCTGACATATGAGTGTATACATATGGTATAAAGCATCATACAACTCATTAACTGGCCTCTGCACAACATAACCTTGAAACTTTTAACTATTTTGAGATAGTATCTCTGTTTGAGTATTGGAAAATAAATACAACTAGATCTTGTACAGAACTGGTCAAAATAACTTAAGATTGTTGCAAATAAACAAAATGTAATAATTCTGAGATTTTGATTATCCCTGTATACAAAGTGGCCCAACAAGTATATAAAATATATCAAGTAGTTGAAGTACATCAAGTACATGCAGTTTACAACATTATAGAAGACCATAAATAAACCTGATATACCCTGCCCAACATTATACATCACTGTTCTCAGATTGCGACATTATAACACAGTTCTACATCAATAATCATCATCACTACTGTCATCATCATTCCGACCCGACTTACTGAATCCAAATATTGTCTTCTTCTCTGGTAATTCCTCTGTATAGTCTATCACACCTGTAAATTACACATGAATTGTTTGAATCATTTGCGTCATATGAGATTTTTATATCCGATACATGTACATTGTGATAATTAGATGTTTTATTATACTGTAGATAATGTCTCTTATAACTCTTAATAAGAGTGGCTTTATATAATTTGTGTTTTATGTTGTGTGCAACATATGTTGTAAATATAGATGAGATTCAAATAAATAAATAAATACAAATTACAATCTATATTCAAGTGACATGCCATATATCAAACCAGTACCTTCCTCTTTTCAAATTACTTTATTAGTGTTTCAAACCACCTGATTTTTTATTTGTTTGCTTTTTGGGATTAGTTTGATTTAGTGATTCTGCCAATCTATTTTTAGACATTGAACCAAAAGTTAGGAATTTCCATGACATCACCATGAAATCAACAGTAATCGTGTGACTTGTACTTAGCAAAATATATGAAAAAACTACAAGGGTTTTTGATACAAAAATGTATTTCTCCCACAAAGGGCCATAACTCGTGGCAATATTCATCCAAGATATTTTAGATAAGCTTCCGGACAATATGCACGACTAGGCTTGGTACAAACTACCCATGTGAAGTTTCATTGAATGCCGACAGAGGTTAAGGTAAACAAGAGCGGACAAACTGTTTGTCCAGCACAAAAAAGTATAGCAGATCTCTAAAAATACAATGATTATAATGAAATAAAGAATGTTTTTCCTGGTAAGAATATTATTTCATTGATGTTAATTATTTTTTAATGTACACAAATAGCTTTAACCTATAACCTGTCCCTTACACATCATTGCGATAGCAAATGACCAACTGCTGTATGACCATTTTCAGGAGCACTGGCAGCAGGACAAAGAACTTTACTTGTGAAAGTATCCTTTAAATCGGTTTTAAAATATTTATGCAACAATTGAACAGGAACGGACTGTATGACAGACCAATCCACCGCCTGGCAGTAAAGATAACTCCTAGATTGTTTACAGGAAACATCTAGACTTGATTAATACAAACCTGATTGAGCCAGTCGTCTTTCAAGGACTTCTGTAGGAAAACTGTCTGTACCACCAAGCTCATCAAACCCAACAACTCTGAAATAGAAGAGTTAGGTAAATTATGGTACAAAAATAACAATGGTTGTTAGTGTCACTCTTATTTAATCATTGCAATATGGCTGTGAGCTACCGGTATCTATATTCTTAGGACATTTACTTCCTATCTCATATCATATAGTGCCAGGCACCAGTCAGTAGGCACATTTAAACTATGAAGTAACTGGCTGATGACACATCAATAGGCCATATCAGAAACCGTGACTTTTAAAGAGTCTTAGTACAGTTTTTCTTTGATATAGCCTGATGACCTAGTTTTTTTACACCAGATGACCAAGTTGTGGCAAAGTTTCGTAATTACAAAAATGTATTTGTTTTTTCTTTAAACTATAATTGTTAGCAAGGGTTTTCTTATATATAGCCTGGTGACCTAGTTTTTGGCCCCTGATGACCTACAATGTAGTTGCAAATTTGACCTAGAAATCGTAGTGACAAACATTGTGACCAAGTTTCATACAGAATAAGTAAAAAGTACTGTGACCTCTAGAGTGTTAACAGTCAAATAACTGACAATACATGGTGGTGATCACAATAGCTCAAGTGAGCAGTTTGTGCTATAGAAATTATCATAAAAGTATTTACCTGTCAACTACAATGCCTTTCTTAAAGCATAGTACAGCCGGTAAGACTCTAATTTTTAGTTTTTCCACCAGAAACTTTGCTTTGTCAACATTTATTTTTGCAAATTTTGTTTCGAAATAATTTTCTGTTAACACCTGAAATAAACATAAATGTCTAAGACAGACAATATATAAATATAATTTATTATGTGAACAAAAAAGCTTAAGCTGCAGCTGTGCTTCAGTGACTAGTGTGCTCGAATTTTGTTAAAACTGAAATCAGGTATTAGGGTTTTGAAAATAAAACTAAAAACCTTAACTCCTTCCTGTTTAAGAAAATTGGAATGATAATCAGTTCTATTAAGCAATGTATTAATAATGACCTACCAGGTACTTAAACTACCTCCCTATCAATAAAAACACAATATTCAAATACCTTTAAATGAGTATGAAGTATTGCACATCTTCTGAAATCTTCATGGTAAAAATGGACAACACATTTTTCTTCACTGGTGGTTAGATCAAGAACCTCTTTCTCATTTTCCATTTCACTGAAACAATTGAAAATTTAATAATTAATTATATTATTCATGGCATACATCATACATGTAGCTTTAATATTTCTATCCCTATATACACTCAACCATAGTACACACGTTGTTTCAAAAATCACAAGTGTGCAGTTAAAATGAAAAATCACAAAAATGTCAAAATAACTCATTTTTTTAAATTTCAAAATCACCTGTGATTTTGTCAATTAGGAAAACATTAGGAAAACACCCCAGTAGTTTGTTAAGCTTGAATCCTTACTTATGATAACTGATATAGATCCAGAAAGGATATGTTTGATTAAAACACAGTAAAATTTCACTCTTTTAATAACGTTTCGGCCAGTTTCAAATCATGAATTTATTTTAAACAACTTATCTCACATCAACATGATCCAACGTAAGAAACAATATGGTGACGTTGGAAATGTTGCCGTTAAATATGTAGTTTTTCAATAATTTTTATGATTTGAAAAAGGCCCATACCTATAGTTGCCATATCCTTTGTCATGCATGTCTCGGAACTGACTAGCTTGCTGTTTTAATGATGCAAGACGAGCCTCTCTTATGTAGGCAGGAATTTCTTCATTTTCCAATTCTTCTAACAATTTCTGAAATATGAAGATATTGACCAAGATATTAGATTCCTTGCAAAAAGTGTGATATTATACTGATACATGTATAATGATTCAATGATTAACTATAACTTCAGAAACTGGTTTATTCCAAGAACATGAATAATGATCATTATTTCCTTGATTGGTCTCTCAAACCAAGTTAAAGTCTAGTTTAAGACATAAGTACATTCAACAGACTGTATGTAAACCCCTCAATCATTAAGTCAGAAGATGGCTGTTACACTTGGCGCAGATGGCAGCCACAGCACACATTGGATTTTGACCCTCACGGGTACCTATTCATACAACTGGGTAAAGTGGAGCATTTCAAAGCATTCACCCTACTACCTTAAAGGCTTAGGCCATCGCTCCCATTAATTCCTTTCTTGGTCTGTCAAAAATTCTTTGAGGACCAGTGAGTTACCAGTAATAATTCCAGTTGTGGCGAGTTCAGGGACGTACGAGGGTTGTCCCAGTAAATCGTAGACTTTGCTTATTAACAAAAAAGTATTGGATGCATTAGCCTTAAATGTTTACAGACATTTAATAAATATGTTATGAATGTGTATACATTATATGGTACGTATGTGCGGCGCACACCAACGTCACGTCAAGAACGTATTTAACGTCATTACACAGATCAGTTTATACAACTCCCCGTTGTGAGTGATACACGTATGATGTCTTTCAACCCATTTAAGATACACCTCCTCAAACCATTCACAATTTAATGAGCGATTGAAATTTTGTATCGCACACATGATTTCTGCTCGATCTTGAAAACGCGAACCTCGTAAATATTCTTCAACTTCGCTATCTATGACGTTCTGTACAGCCTTAACATTCCGTAGATCTTTATATGGCGTTCTTCATGGAGGCAATGTATCAGTCCATCCATTACTAAACCTGCCATGCCGTGTGTACACAAGTGCCCCTAGACACACCACTATATCTCTCAGTATTGAAAGCTTCTTGACAGTGTCTATTTCCATCGGTTCACACAACTGAATAGCCGTTCTGTGGGTTTTGCTCTCCTCTAACGTTGCCATTTTGAGCATATTTCGATTTTCAGTGATGAATTTCAAATGTGCGTGGTTCGCGTGTGAATGCTGTTTATTCATCGAAATGTGCAGAGATGATGTCATAATAACGCACTGCAGACGTGAAGTATACGCGCCAAATTGAAAAACAAATTCAAAATAGTAGATTAACTACATCGACATTAAATAAATAACGGCACGTTTAACCGGTTGCGCCGCCCGCTCTTACATGGGGTGCGACAATCAATGATTATATAAGTTAAGTACATATAATTTTTATTTACATGCATGATTTTTATAATAATATAATTTATAAAGGTAATTGTCAAATATAATGGTTATGTGAGGTCAAATACAAATATTATCAACAAAGTCTTTGATTTACTGGGACAACCCTCGTATAATAGATAATTATGTGTATATTCTTCTTCCCAGACGAGTTCAAACACCACATTGGACATTTATCCGGGTTATCCCCAACTTTTCTCAATTACTTTGATCAGGTTTCATAGTTTGTTTGCGATCAACTAAGACAGTCTTAAGTGATTGGTCATTGTTTCTTCCCTAGTCAAAAATAATTGCCAATGACCTCTGATTTCAAGGGAAGAGGCAGTTGAGTGATACAAAACATCCGGATGTAATAAATATCCTACATATATTTTTTGTTCATTCCAAATAGACTCCTAGGTTCTTCAATTTGCCCGGTGTATAGCACCGATATGTAGTGATCAGCGGTTCCTAAAGGACCGCATATTACAAGAAATGGACCCGCGGTGCAGGGCGCTTCACCCAACTGTGTCTCCCACGCTATGACGAGAATACAATTGGCTGCTGAGGAAACATGGAGGTCCGCAACCGACCGAGTGTATCGCCCGGGAAAATAGGGACTGCTGATTGGCTAAAAGGGATTCTAGAGGATGCTGGTATCACCCAGGAGCAACTTGAGAGTCGCCATCTTGTATATATGACGAAGGAACTAAGGAGACCAAAAGTGATACATTCATTAAAATAGTGGATTATTGGCACATCTGATCGGTGAGTGTACCCTTATTTCCCCTAGTTGTGTGACTGAACGTGGCCCCTAGTTCCTTAGATACATGCGAGACTACCCCTGCCTCTGGCTGAATAACCAATTACTAACTAATAATTAATCCTATGATACTTTCAGATAGCAGTCATCCTTTGAAGCTCAATAAACACTAGAAGGAAGATATTATTATTTATTTATGACTGCTAACCAATACTAACCAGCATGCCTACGCTAGAGTGCCCAGTGGACGGTTGCGACTGGAAATCGCAGGACCTGGCAGCAGAATTTGCAGCTGCGCTCACTGCAGATCCACGATCGGACCGCCCATCCAGCACAAGTACTAAAAGCTCCGCCAAAGCTGAAGTTAGACTCACCAGTGATTGGCACAGGATGCGACCCTGACCAATGGTCATCGTTCACACGACAGTGGCAAATGTACAGAGTGGGCATGTCCATCACAGACGCTATGGTCCCCACAGCATTGTTCTATTGTTGTGATGCAGACCTCCGTACAAACCTAATGCGGGACATTCAGGGTGATGTTGCGAATATGAGGGAAGACGATCTCCTAAGTGCCATCAAGAGACTTGCCGTTAAGGAAGAGAGCACTCTCGTCCACCGCATGAAGTTGAATCGAATGACTCAGTCCCCTGGCACGGGAATTCGTACGTTTCTTGCCGGTCTTCGAGGTCAGGCCGCCTTATGTCAATACAAGTCAACATGCAAGGAGCAAGATTGTAATCACGTATTCGACTACAGTGATGAGATCATCAAAGACAATCTGATTAGGGGTATTGCGGATCCATAGATCCTGTCAGACCTGTTGGGTGACCCAAAGACTGATCGTACTCTTAATGAAACTGTGTCTTTCATCGCACAGAAGGAGCAGGGCAAAGTGACTAGGAGTGCGGTAGGAGATTCTCTGGGTGCAGTGGGTGTCGCGCGTCCTCCACAGAAACCACCCACACCAGCAGGGACAAAATGTTGGGCATGTGGTGGTTCCGCACAAGCCCAAAGGAATGATCGTAAAGCACGTGCCAGGGCCTGTGAAGCATGGACACTAACATGTAACAAGTGTGAGGTAAAGGGACATTTCACATCATCTTGCACAAAGTGTGTTAGTTGTGGTATATGGGGCCACCGTGACTCATCATCAAAAAACTGTCAGAAAAGTGTGGGTCGTAGACAGCCTCCGAAGAATCAAGTTTCCACTGGCTCAACCACAGACAACGGATGCAATGACAGTGGCTATGTCTTTGACCAGCTGTGCACAGCAGCAGAGATCAGCACCCAGACCATTCAATCTCTGCATCAAGTGTCTGCAGCACGTCTGGAACATCATGTGTTTGATGGAAAATGGATCCCTAGACCCTCTAGACCACACCCAGTGATAACAGTGAAGGTCACACCACTTCATAAGGACCACTCATTGTTAGGAAATAGAAAGCTTGAAATTTCCAAACTGAAGTCTGTGACTATGTCAATGGTGGCTGACACAGGTTGCCAAAGTTCTATAATGCCACTACGGTCTGTACATAATCTTGGTATGACAGGGGAGGACCTAATTCCGGTGAAGCTTGTGATGCGTGGGGCCATCAAGGAGGACCTCGGTGTGATCGGTGCTGTTGCACTGGATGTTGCAACCACCGATTTGGCCGCGCCCGCCAGATCAACCAGATTGCTATGTTACTTGTCAGACACCATAGAGAAAGCCTTTCTGTGCAGAGAAGCCCTTGTGTCACTCGGAATCATCCACCAGACCTTCCCCAACTGCAATGTTGATCCATCCTCAGAATATGTCGCCTCCACCAAAGACCCCAGTGATGATGTATGCTCATGCCCGAGACGTCAAATGGAGCCACCCCCTAGACCCACTGAACTGCCGCCTGGTTTGGGGGCTACAGAGGACAATGTCGGAGAAGTGGAGAATTGGTTGCTTGATTACTATGGTGCCTCTGTGTTTAATGTGTGTGAGCATCAGCCGCTGGCCTTGATGTCGTGCGAACCCCTTCAACTGCATGTGGATCCCAATGCCACACCCGTAGCCATCCACAAGCCAGCCCTAGTCCCTATCCATTGGCAGGAACAGGTGCATGCAGACCTTGAGAGAGATGTTCGCATCGGTGTGCTCGAGCGGGTTAGCCCAAACACACCAACGACATGGTGCTCCAGAATGGTAGTTACTAGCAAGACGGACGGCACTCCTAGACGTACGGTTGACCTGCAACCACTCAACCGTTGCTCTGTACGCCAGACGCACCACGTCTCCAGCCCATTTCATCTGGCTGACCGGGTCCCGCAAAACAAGAAGAAGACGGTGACGGATGCCTGGAATGGATACCACTCTGTGCCAATTCGTGAGGAAGATCGCCATTTCACGACATTCATCACACCGTGGGGACGTTACAGGTACAAGGTGGCCCCTCAAGGATTTCTGGCTAGTGGTGATGCTTACACCCAGAGGTTTGATGCCATCATCTCTGATTTTGACAACAAGGTCAAATGTGTCGATGACACCTGTATGTGGGCTGACTCCATCGAGGCTGCATTCTTCCAGGCCTGCGATTGGTTTGACATATGTGCTCGCAATGGTATCACATTGAATCCTAAGAAATTCCAATTTGCTCGTGACACTGTGGATTTCGCGGGACTGACCATTACCCCCACCAATATTCGACCAAGTGCCAAGTTTCTCGATGCCATACGGGATTTCCCAGTACCGACAGACATCACGGGTGCCAGAGCTTGGTTTGGGCTCATCAACCAGGGTGCCTATGCCTTTGCCAAGACAACACAGATGAAGCCGTTCCGAGCTCTCCTCAAACCCTCCACCCAGTTCCACTGGACTGAGGAACTCACTAGTGCATTCCAGCAGTCCAAAGAGGTCATCATACAGGAAATGAGAGACGGTGTTCGTTTGTTTGATCCCTCTCGTCTGACATGTCTAGCCACTGACTGGTCTGTTGATGGCATTGGATTCCTCTTGATGCAGAAGTACTGTCAGTGCCCCACTAGAACTCCTGCTTGCTGTCCTGATGGCTGGAAGTTGTGCCTCGTCGGGAGCAGGTTCACCCATCCTGCCGAAAGCAGGTACGCTCCAATAGAGGGTGAGGCTCTCGCTGTGGTATATGCCCTCCACCAGACACGGTATTATGTGCTTGGCTGCACAGACCTCCTTGTAGCCACAGATCATAAACCGCTCCTTCAAATATTGAATGACAGATCCCTGACTGAGATCACCAACAGGAGACTACTTAATCTCAAGGAAAAGACACTCGGATACAGATTCACTGTTGTACATGTCCCTGGCAAGAAGAACCTAGGACCTGATGCTGCTTCTAGATACCCTGCAGGGCATGCTGAACGTTTGCATTTGCCGGGTGACCCACTGGAACTTGATTCACTCGCCGGCACAGCAGTGTGTGGTCATGATTTGTTTGCCTGCCTATACCAGCAAACAGAGGATGTTGATGATGCTAATGACATGGCGACTGTTTTGGCGGCATCCAGTACATTGAGTTCGATATCTGAGGTTGTTACATGGGACATGGTTCGTGAGTCTACAGCGTCAGACCCCACATTCCACAATCTTATCGCCCAACTACAGACAGGGTTCCCAGAAAACTCCAGAGATTTGCCGTCGGAGTTGCGGCCCTTCCACCGGTTCACCTCCAGTCTGTGTGTAGTAGATGGTGTAGTACTACTGGGTCAACGCATCGTGATACCACCTGCGCTCCGTAAGCCTGTGCTTGACACCCTGCATGCAGCCCACCAGGGTGTCAGCGCTATGCAAGCCAGAGCCGCTGACTCTGTGTATTGGCCAGACATCACTGTCGACATCACCCGAGTAAGAGACCAATGTCTACACTGCCACCAGATGGCCAAATCCAACCCGATGCAACCCCCATCTGAAATCATGCCCCCAGACTACCCATTCCAGATGATCTGTGCAGACTATTTCACATATAACAGCAAGGACTATGTTGTGATCGTGGACAGATATTCCAACTGGCCCATGGTGTATAGGTCAGAGTCAGGCGCAGAAGGGCTAGTTAAACGTCTTCGCGAGACATTTGTGACATTCGGGATTCCGGAGCAGCTGACGTCTGATGGCGGTCCGCAATTCACGGCTGGACAAACCCAACAGTTTCTAAAGACCTGGGGAGTCAAACACAGACTTACATCTGTTGCTAACCCTCATGCCAATTGTAGGGCAGAACTCGCTGTGAAGACTGTGAAGCGCATGCTGGTAGACAACACTACAGCTACAGGGTCTCTTGACACGGACAAGTTTCAACGGGCTCTGTTAATATATAGGAACTCAGTGGACCCAGAAACAAAGGCTTCCCCTGCGTTGATTTTGTTCGGACGTCCCATACGGGATGCCATCCCAATCCTGATGGGTCGATATCACCCACATGAAACATGGACTGAGTTACTGTCACATCGCGAGATGGCACTAGCGAAGCGACATGCTAGGGAGCATGAAAAGTGGACCGAGCACACTCATCAGTTACCGCCACTGCAGGTCGGAGATCACGTGTTCATTCAGAACCTGACTGGCAATCACCCGCGACGTTGGGAACGTACTGGCACCATCGTTGAGGTTCGCCAGTATCACCAGTATGTGGTACGGGTAGATGGAACAGGCATGGTCACTCTGCGCAACCGCCAGCACTTACACAAATTCACCCCATTCCAGAGGAAGCCCATCAGGGACAGTTTTGCTCTGCCTTCACCGGTAGTTCCTACACCTGTGGCTGCTAAATCGGTACCATCACAATCCGCAATCCTGCCCTCCAATCCTGAGCCTCCTGTACCCATGACTACCTCGAATCCAACCGGTATGGAGACTGTGTGCCCCTCCCCTGCAGTGTCGCTGCAGCCATTGACACCACCACAACGTTTGGACATGGAACCTCCTGTTCATCCATCCCTGGATATGGATCCAACGGCAGACCTGTCGAGCGACATGATGCTTCCGGATAAGCCTGCCATGCAGCAACCTGTCCCCTCAACTGATGGACGTGCTTTGGTTAAAGTCCCACGCGCACTCAGCCACCTCAAGTCACACAACACTGCTGGTTCACAGGAACTGTTACCACCACGTCGAGCTGGTCGTGGTTGCAATCAGAAATGACTTGATTCATAGACTTTTGGCCTCACTTGAACATGTGTTTTTGTTTTCTTCAAGTGTGCTTCATTTCAGACTAATGCTAAGACTGTTGTGCTATGTGTGGACACTAGCTTATTGCTTCTCGATGTTATTTGTTTGCTTTCTAATAAGTTTTTCACGTACCCTTAAAAACTTGTCCCTAGGGAGGGAGATAACTAATAACTAATCCTATGATACTTTCAGATAGCAGTCATCCTTTTCCACACACATTCAAATCATGCATGACTATTATACCTCCAACTTGGGGGGGAAGGGTTATTGATAACTTGTTAACATTTTGGATGATTGTTTTTCATGCTATTGTTTCTATTATTATCATGCTTATTATTTTTTGTCGTGATGGAAGAGTATTTCATCCTTTGAAGCTCAATAAACACTAGAACTAGAAGGAAGATATTATTATTTATTTAATTACCAGTGCCACAGAGCCGAGGCTCAGCTGGGATTCGAACCAGGGACCTCATCATTGTTAGTTGTGAGCATTATCCTCGGTCAACATTATTTGAGTTAACAAGAGGCCACCCATAAGGGCAAATTAAAGACGACAAAAATGGATTATCAATTATGTCTGAACTTGCTCTGAGTCATAGCCAAGGGCTCTGACATGTCTGATAGTGACTCATTGTTTACAAAATTTGAGATACCCTGGTAATGGGAAAACATTTAATTTAAAAATAGAAACAAAATGAAAGACCAAATATCTATCAACAGTAAGAGCCTTTAGTAGTCTTCACATACCTCTTCTGCTAGAGATCCATCGTCAATAATTTCTCTTGCCTGCTCAACTGTAGTGGGGGCCGCCATGTCTAAACAAAACAATCTGTGTTACACAGAGGCTTAACAACGGAAAGGTTTAAAATCCTTACACATCCGTCCAGTACCGCGTCCGGACTAGATCAGTGATAATGCGCGCCTACCGACTTGACAAAACCCAGACGCTTGAAACAAAGATCTAAAATTACATGTGTTTAGATCTTTGCTTGAAAAAACTCTTATTACAAAACAATACGAGAAAAACAAATCTTTGTTTAGATCTACAGTATTTTTCAACAGCAAGTTTTTATTTTTTGTTTAACCATGGGAAGCAACTCTGCAATTAGCAGACGCGCAAATTACTTAGTCAGTTACCTCCCTCTATATTTATCTCATGCATGACTGTATCACTATGCAGTGTATAACATACTCGATTATTTATAATGAACAAGTGTGTCAGACATTAGACATATTTTGTGTACACATCATTTGTAAACAAATGGGCTTACTCATGCTTATTTAAATTCGTGTTAAACGATACACAGTATACTGTGACACTTGGATCTTTAAGTTTATAGACTAATATATTACACATCTAGTTTCAGTAAAGTTCTGCAAAACGAAACAAGGAAGAGGTCGATAGTTCGGGAATATTTTTGGTTGAATAAACAAACATGCTATGGATATTTATATGATCTATAATTATTATTAGATTCACACTTTTCTGTACATACTGGATGTAAATTAGTGCTCGAACATCGATCTAGTACCCTACGTGAGTGTTTGAACAATGGGTTTGGGTAAGGGTCACGGTGACGGGGCTGGAGAAGCCCGTGGGAAGACTGAACGGGTAGCTGTACCAGCAATGCCAATGCCGTTAGCAATACTGTGTTGTATACTGAACTTCCTAGTTCCTGGATTTGGTATGTGAATTGTTGTCATCTTCATTTACTATCACTAAATATCTTAAAAACGTTTTCGAGTTTATCTCGAAAGATTAAAAAGATAACGGATCGGACATGGTGAATCCGGACTGGGGAGGCTGCAGCCTACTGAAACAAGAGAGCAAACAATACTGAACTGCTACACAAGCACGACATCCTCCTGCTGAACGGCCAGTCAATCAAATCCACAGCAAAAGCTAGTCCAAATAATTAGACGTTGTATCATAGCTTCAACAATTTGCATTGCTATTAAATGAAGAGGTGGGACTAAATGTAATGGTAATTGATGGGGTCCGGGTCTTAATTTTCAAAGGAATGAGTGCAACAACTCATGTGTTTAATCCAAGATCTAAGGAAACATAATGCACTTAACTATCGAAACAATAGCAACATACTAGCTACTGATTCACGAGAATTTCGATTTATAATTTTACTAATGACATTTCATTGATACGTACAATTTCGTTTGTTGAATTGTGCTAGGATTAGTATTAGATGTCCGCGGTATTACCGGTATACGTAACCGTGGTATCATTTTCCCGCGGTACGATACCACGGTACCATCCGAAATACCTGGATATTTTATCAACATTTTCACTGCTCCTAATTTTTTAACGGTTAGTTGCTGTAACAGTAAGCTATACCAAACACGCTTTCCCCATTGACAACCTTGGAAGTGCCATGCTACAATAATTACTTTCTCGCAAGTCCTTACTAGGCAGTCCAGCATCATCAAGCGTGTCCTCCGTCAATTCAAGACATTATTTTACGAATTCTTAATATTTTTCTAATTCTAGTCAAGTAACTAGTCAAGCCTGGCTGAGAGTTCCATTTTATACTGACCACTTTACCATAGTTGCAAGTCCTATAAAAAAGTTGGTGGTATACCGTGGTATATACCGAGGTATTTGAGGAAAAACCGCGGTATATCCCGGTATTTTTTTCTTCGCGGTACCCAGCCTAGTAAGTATTGGAAATGTTAATTGTATACGCAATAGAAATGCCCTACATACCTTGTGATTGGACGACTAAAATACAAGCCAATTAGCAAACTCACACTGAATGTCAGATATAATCATGTACTTAATGTACAATTTATTGATTATGATGCCGTAAGACTTATAGCAACCCAGATCTGTCAATTCCAATTATATAATGATAATTCACGGCTATGTTGGGCGGGTCTAGTTAATCTGCCCGAGGATGATTATGCGAACGGAAGGCCGAATATCAAGACCCCGCCTACTTCATCGTGAATTGTCGCTTACAAAGTAAATACAATATTTTACTTCCCCATTTAAGGAACATGTATTAATTTTTCATGCCACAGACAATATGTTGCCCACATTTTATTGTACATGTATTTGAATTTAAATGCTACGAATATTGCTTTTTTCTCCAAAAACATAATCTAATTAAATTCAACAATCTGAAGAATTTACTCCAAGCTAAGTCAACATGCTAGATAGGTAGGGTGTGCCTCTTTAAAAATAATTATATGCGAACAATGTGTTCGCTCATATGCACCATTTATGTACATTTGGTTTCACTCGGGCGTGACGGAAATTTTCAAATAAGATAAATTATGACATAATTATATGTTTGATATTTTTATAAATGTTGTCGCAAATCGTCTTCCAATTTCCCATTGTTTGGAAATTTGCATACACATTTTTATATACTCGTATTATACCTCCCCCAATCTTTGACGTTTGACTCGTGGTTTTCATCACACCATGTACGAAATGGTTTCCCCGCGAACGGTTTGCCGAGGATCTGTAAAGTTTAAAGGGTAGTTGAACGGTCACCATCAGTAGTTGTTGACCACATTGCAATTGATGTCAAAGTTCAAGGTCGTCATGGCATGTAAAATTACTGGCTATTATTTGGTTACCATGGAGACATATATGTTTAATTACAGATCATTAATACTCGGCCTGACAATTCCAATGAAGGTCGCGCTACGGTTATACCTTAACCACATACATTTTTATTTTAATTAATTTAAGCCTAGGTCCCACTGAGGAATTCCTCATCGGCGATGTTCTCCCGATATCTTCCGATACCATCCGATTCATCACGATTCCTTCCTATACAAATGTACTAGTATCGCAATTTGCCTCATGACTTTCCCGAAGCTTCTCCTAGAATACGATGTTCCTGTTCCCGATGACCAGATAACTCATTTATGTCCATGGGTGCGGGAGTACATCGCCGAGGCAACAAATGCTCAGTTGGACCTAGGCGTTAGCCAGCATTATATTATGTGTAGTATACATGTATTTGATATTACAGGGACAATATTGGCGGGATTTACTGCATGTTGCTGCGCTAGGAATGAAGACATGTCTGCTGGTTCTCGTATAGGAAGTTGTTGTATCAATTTTGGTATAGGATTGTTACAGCTCTTCACCACGTTTTTGTTGTTACTCGGCTGGATATGGAGCTGTGTGTGGGGTGTCTTCTTTCTGGGGATGTCAGGTAAGATCATTTATTATTTGCTTTCAATGGATTATGGACATTTTTCAGTGAAAATAACAGTGAAATTACCACTTTGTTATTTTCACTGTTTTAGAAGCTGGTTCCAGTATCATGCAGAAAAAGAAACGTAACGTCAACGGCGCCGGGCTTTAAAATATGCGTTACGTCATCATGACGTCATAATTCTCACGTCGTGACTTTCTAATTTCGACGTTATTTTTCCAATTAAGCCAATTACGGAACACGTTTAAGAGGAATTGAGGCATATAATAAACAGAAAATTTGTTGATTTTTGGTGTAAGATCAATTTTATTTCACTCGTGATCACAGAAAATTACATTTTCACTCGTTGCTACGCCACTCGTGATAATATTGATTTTCTGTGATCACTCGGTGAAATAAAATACGATCTTACACCAAATTCAACAAATATCCTCTATTTATTATTTGCTTTCAATGGATTACGGAGATTTTTCAGTGAAAATGACAGTGAATTTACCACTTTGTTATTTTCGCTGTTTAGAAGCTGGTTCCAGTATCGTTCAGAAAAAGAAACGTAACGTCAACGGTACCGGGCTTTAAAATGTGCGTTACGTCACAATGGCGTCACAATTGTCACATCGTGACGTTCCAATTTCGACGTGATTTTTCCAATTAAGCCAATTACGGTACCCTTTTAAGAGAAATTGAAGCAAATAATAAACAGAAAATTTGTTGATTTTTGGTGAAAGATCAATTTTATTTTACTCGTGATCACATAAAATTATATTTTTACTCGTGGCTACGCCACTCGTAAAAATATTGATTTTATGTGATCACTCGATGAAATAAAATACGATCTTACACCAAAATCAACAAATATCCTCTATATATTTGCTGTCAGGGGCGAAGCCAGACTTGAATTAATGTTACGCCCACAAGCCTTAATTGAATTTGGTGGTAATTGTTGGGGGTCCTCATGACTGCGGAAATTTGGACTTTAATGCCATTGTGGCCATATTTATATTTTTACTTTTCAAATTAATATTTCGCACGTGCGTACGTCCGCCTCGCTGGCTACGCCCCTGGCAGTAAAATATACTTCTACAGTTTAATTCTCTCCTGTACTATACGTTATCCATTCCAACAAATACAAAAGTCATGTTGGTCTTCTTATCACTATACAGTATATAGTCCGGATAATATGAAACGACTCTCGACCGTCTATTAGCATAATTTAACAGCTGATTAAAACAATTTTAATGTCTATATTTATGATCCCGGTTGTATGTGTTCATAAGCGGAAAGTATCACGACGGCGCTCGTAGTGTAATACCTATACACAACTCTAAGGACCGATGTTGCAAGATTTGCTGGCGGAAATTTATATATTCAACACAAGAACCTTGTAATATATTAATACATAATGGTCAGGATCAGGTCAAATTCCCCGTGCTATACACCACTACATGACTATAATCGTCAGTTTAAAGCAATCGTCGCTATATTCAATTATTCTGTTGAGTTACTTATATTTATATTATTTTCGTTCATGAATCTTTAATTGAAAGACCGATTTTTAATGGATCGACTGCTGTGATATTTTATAGATAGAAATTCATGTGTCGCGATAAACACTGTTAGCATGGATATGATGTAACGTTACATACATCCGTGCGACACTCGGTTGTCATGTGAATGTTGCTTGTATATTTTAGCGGAATATTACCATGACAACCCACCAGGTGGCGGTACTGTTCTACATCCTAGTGGTGGACAGACGACTGTTGTTGTACAACCAGGAAGTGCAGGGTACCAGTACGGGTATCCTACACAACAGCAACCTGTAAGACCATACCCCACCCAGCAACAACCTGTACAGCCGGGATACAGTCAACAACAGCCGGGATATAACCCACAACAGGCTGGTTATGCCCCACAACAGGCTGGTTACGCCCCACAACCAGGTTACAGCCAGCAGCCACAGCCAGGATATGGTCAACCACCTCCACAAGGTTATCCCCCTCCAGCACAGCCAGGCTATGAGGCTCCCCCACCTTATACAGAAAGTGAAACTCCTAGGACAGCACCATCCGCACCACCGGCACATAAAATGTAAACATTGTGAACCTGTTTGTGATTTTGATGCACTCAATGTACATGTGTTCTCATACGAAACCATTAACGTCCTTAAAACGCTAGATGCTGTTAAACGAGACATTGTATATAGATCTGTACCAAGGGTATGTTCATTTAAACTTTTAACTTTAGTGAGTGTAACTCGTGATATTCTTAGTTTCTAGCTTAGACATACGAGGACTGTTCCGAAAGTTCTGAAATAATCGCGGAAAGTTCTAGGACAATCTTATAATAATATTCTATTATGAAAACCCGACGTAATACTTTGAATATGTTACACATTATACTCTATGTTCTTTACTTGAAATATGATTTTGTTTTCTGTGTTTATACTGCTAAACGGTTCAATATGCCGGGTGTTGTCGAGACTCGGAAACTCACGAAAGCATGCCTATAAAATGTTCACTTGACGACGGAGCTCTACTGTTTTATATTTGGGAATATTTTGACGCATGCATGGTTTTTAGAAACTGCAAAGTCAGACATGCTCAAGGTCTATTTTCGTACCAATTATAAACGTTTTCGAACACAAACCTTAAGCCTATGTCCCACTGAGGAATTCCTCATCGGCGATGTTCTCCCGATATCTTCCGATACCACCCAATTCATCACGATGCCTTCATATATCACAAATTGTCTCATGACTTCCCCAAAGCTTCCCCTAGACCACGATTGACCTGTCCCTATGTCCTGATAACTCATTAATTTAAATCGGGAGTACATCGCTGAGGCAGAAAATGCTCAATGGCTTTACATTGTTTAGCGATTGTGTTAGACCTTTACGAAAAGCACTAGTGCAGACCTTTCCGAAAAGCCCTCGTGCATTGTCTATCTGAATGTGATGTGCCTTATTAAGGTATCGATATGTACGAACAATCAATGGACCTCATTTGCAGCTTTTTATTAAAGTTTTAACTTTGGAACACATCGGACATTCAGAAACAATACCAAATTTATCAGCCGTGCCTTACGAATACAAAAACCGCGCCGTAATTCCTAAAGCTGTCTGCCGTCGACGTTAGAGAACATGACAATTCCAGCCAGTGGATACTTGCAATTATTGTTATTCAGATGCCTTGCTAACAAGACTTCTATGATTCTTTGTCAAGCACTCTGAAGCCATTATTTTATGTTTTATAATGTGTACATAGCGCCTGTTGTTCTGTTTCCATGTTTATGATGATAAATTATAATGATGTTGTGATAATCTGTAATTGCATGCCGTTGTCCACACTATTTACATGTATATATGTATACTGAGGTCTACAATTGGTAAGACTGTACAAGTCATGTAACTATTCTTTTTATGCTTCTTTACTTACGTAGCACTCAACTTCTTCACATATTCACGGTGTATTCAGTTCGACAATGAATTAAAAAATTCATATACTGGTAGTACTTTTAGTAGGTTCCCTTTTTCTGAAGCACCAATATGTGTTTTGCTTTTAAAATGATCAATAGTGTGAAGTACATGGAATGTACGTGCGTTTTCACCCAGTTTCAAAACTCATCCACCCCTTTGAGAGAAATACCCCCCCCCTTCTTAAAACAAACACGGATCATAGTCTAGCAATTGATTTATAATAGACTTAAAACAACATAACACGTTTACTGTTCACTTTTAAGTTTTAATACAAATACAATGTACATGTATCATAAATATGTTATTTTTTGTAGTTTTGTATGTTTTCTTATTTTTCTCACATTTTATATACCAATGTTCATTATGTAAACATGTAATATATAAACAATGTATATTTGTTATAAATAAATGCTTAAACATAACTGACTCTTATATAATTTTATCATATTGAAATACGAAGGGTGTTTCATTTACGCCACTGTTACGAACTCTCGAAATGCATGCACATTACAACCTTTGCGAGTAATAATTAAATTGTTCTTGCCTAAAATTTGGTACCTGTAGATCGACATGAATATAACCACTTCCAAATAAATCCAATCGTAGCATTGCATACGATAAACGTTCTGTTAATTGGCTTTACAATTGATAATACATATAATATTCATATCCATTTTTGACCAAATTTGACACAATGCAGTTTTATTTAGCGCAGTTACAAGATGGTTATCTACATTCAAATTTGGGAGGAAGCCATTAGAATTAGAATACCTATGGATTGTGTAAAACATTCGTTAAAAAATTAATTACACTAAAAGTTGCATAGATTATGAAACACTAGGGCTGTTCAAAAAGTTTGCAAAAAATGCTCTGAAGACAATTATTACCTAACGTTACTGTAATATTGCTGAAGCTTAATCATATAATAGTATGGGGTATATGTATTACAATATACAAACATTAAAAATATTAATCGAAAATCTTTAAAAACTAGTCCATTAAGGAACCATAACGTCACTATGGCTACGCCGGCCTAGCGTCACAATGACGTCATTTCATGTAGCATAATAATATTGCGTGTCATTATTCAATGTGAACATTCAAAGATTTTTAAAGCACTGAAATGAAACAAGATACACTGCATATACCTATCAACCAGAAATAAAACTATTTCCTATTCAATATTAATTGAAGTGATAAGATAGAGCTATGGAACTGCTGAAATGGTGATGTGATTTGACGTCGGGTGTCCATTTACATATTGGCCTAATTGTTTTTTACATCAAGAAATTTAGTCTCATAGCATATATACTTTAGAACGAAACTTTAAACAAATCATAAAAGGTACGCCATAGTTTGCAACGTTGGAAAATAAAAAATGTTTGGCCGCTCGACGTTGAACGATGTTGCCATAGGAAACCTAGTTCGTTCTAACTTTGGTCAATAATTAAAACAAATGGTGAATCTATTTGGAATGGTATTGCTTACAGATACATATTCCGGAAGTTGTAAAGGCTTACAGTACGTGACAAATATTGAAATAAGAGTATCGCCCCGCTTATTTATTGAACACTCCTTATATGTACCTAAACACGTATGCGTGTGTTTTGTATACAATTACATGTATTATAATCATCATACATGATGCGAAGAATATACTAGTAGTTGAATAGATCACAGTGGTTCTTGGAATATATTAATGATACTAATAATTTATTAATTAGTTCATATAATATTAATTTGATAGTATGTAGTTGTGAGCTATAGAGAGACAGTGTCATCTCCACATTGATGTACACAATCATGTGTCCGTGTGTTTTCATACTACACGACGTGCGTATACTTGGCGTATCATGGCGCCGACAGTGTGGACTTCAAAACTGGTTGTTGATACCGGAAATTCAAGATCAGCCCTCACCCACCTGACTCCATTTATACAGAAAGGCCTATGATTTTATACATCTATCAATGAGTTCTCAAATGAGCTATCCTGATCACTTATCTGTTCATACATGGCTGCAAGCGTCCTATTGCATTCAGGACCGCGCCATTGAGCTAAAATGTTGGCGAATTCAACGTTCTCCCTCGTTTTCGTCGGCGTTTTCAGTTTCATTTCAGATGACGGGTCCATCTTCACATTGCCATGGAAAGTGTAATCCTGTGTATTATATAGGTCACGTATTGCACATGCGCTGACCGCACTACGACCGAGTTTCATGTCACTAATGGCAAACCAGGTTTTCTTCTCAGGGTGATAGCATTCTACCTCTTCTGATGTTTTTTGTCCTGAAAATGTCGTTTAAGTGCTGAATGGTTGCATTTACTAGTATATTTGATCAAAACAAAACACATACTGGGTACAAGTTGCACTCCTTAAAAAAATTATATTCATACATGTCCACCAATGATTGTCTAAATCTCAAAATGGCCCATAAATTACCGATATATGTACAAACACTAGCTGCTTAGGAAGAATTCGACAATAACAAATAGTGTTCAGTTCAAACAGCGCAGTGTTCACTGATCCATTTGACCAAAGGGAGCCAGTACATGGGCGAGGTGAATTTTATATGGGCTGGGGTGAGTGTTTTTGGTCCAAATACTAGAAGGCTATTAAGTGCATTCCCCTCCTAGGTCCTTTATATGCATTTAGATTATGTGCTAAAAGCTATGAACAGTGAGGTAGTTTGTTTCACCAAACGTAGGGACGAACACAGCTATTATATGCAGCGCTTGGGAGCTACAAGCAACACTAATAGTTGCTGCATATTTGGCTTACAGTTGTTAAGACGTGTACATAGCATTAGCCGTAACATGTGAAGATATTTGTGACAATTTGTTTATGAAATACAAAATTGTGCTCGTCACGATCGTATGGAAATTTAACTAGATGAAAATAAACGAAGCATACTATACATGTACAATCTCTTAATTTTACTAAGCACTGCTTCTTAACTGTTAATTAAAATATACCTATGTACGAAACTATAAAAATAGACCTCAATTTAATCTTAAAGTCAACGTTGCATTATTTATGAAACACCCCACAAAATCAACAACATAATGACAACAAGAGATGTTTGTAAAACATGTATGCCCTCATGACAGCCCAATAGTCAGAATGAGTGAAGGTAGCAGTGACCTTGACCTACTGACCTCAAATCAATAGGGGTCGTCTACTGTTGCTGATCAACCTCCGTGTAAAGTTTGAAGATCATACGTCAAAGCGTTCTTGAGTTATTGAATGGAAAACATTTTTTACGACCGCCCGACCGAAATACCGACAGACAGACAGACATAATTATGCAAAGCAATATACCCCCTCATCAAAGATGGGGGGGGGGCATAAAAATAAACAGAAACAGGACTTAAAATATCAATCTGCTTCAATAACACAACCACATACCATCATATCCACCCATAGCGTAGATGACTCCATCCATTACAACACATGAGAAATTGCTCCTTCCAAGGTTCATACTTTTAGAGGAATACCAATGACTTCTTGGTGGTTCATAATACTCAACTGTAACATATAAACCAGACGGATATTCATACATTGTATGTGCTTATTTGGTATAACCCACGAATAGTAGTGCATGTATTATATAAGTACAGTTTTCCAAGTAATTATACTTGAAGTGAATTTTATTCGGGTGATTATTTAATTTGGATAGTAGAGGACCCAATTTGTGAGTTATTAGCATACGAATGTATTGCATTGTAGTGTCTATAGACTAGAGATACTATTGACGTTTTTACATGCACCTAATGTTCGTGAATGAAAAAATCAACGTACACAATGTCACGCTTCACGTGCAGCCAACAATTGCGTTCGTGAATGTTGCATAGCTTTATTTATCCGTGTTAAAGATCTATTTGTATACAATGTACATAAAAAACCACATACGAATTGTTGATACAGTTGTTTAACTAACCCTCACATAATGTCATATTCATCGTCGAACCGCATGTTTGCTAAGGCCTGCTACGCTACTGATAAAATAAATCGTAGTAGGAAGGGAATATGATAACGTGGGTTCCGACGATGAATACCATCATGTTTATTGTACATTTTGTACATTTGCATACCTGAGTCCAATCTCCTAGCACCGTCATATCCTCCTATAGCGTACACTTTGTCATCACATGATACTAAACTGACCCCACTACGTCTGGTCGACATAGACGATAGCATTGTCCACTGGTCAAATACAGGGTCATACACCTCCACCGAAAACAAACAGTTGTGACCGTCAAATCCTCCAGCAACATACATCATACCTATATCGAGAAACATACAAATAAATATTCATGAAGTGTTCATGAAGTGTTCATGATAATAATGTGAACAGAAAATCATGCTGCAAACGATACATAAGGTAGCTAAACAATTATTCTGATTGAGGAAAATAATGGCCAAGTTAGGAATGGAGCGGTGTGTAGTGAAATGGGATATGGAGTAGGCCAGAAAGCTTCGAGCCTCACACGAAGATCAAGACAAACGTGAAGTTTTGTTGGTGAGTTTTGCCCGACTAAGTATTATGTACTCACCTACAGTACGCACTGGCACCCAGTGGTCGTTACATAATTCTTTGTCCGACAATGTCTGTTACCGGTATATTATGACACTTTAATAAAGAGGTGCTTAAATCAAATAAATCCGGGAAAATAATTATATTCATGATTACGCAATCACTGCACTACACATTCAACTGAATTGAATAAAATCAAAATTTAAAAAAAGATGAAGTTCTAAGGTTAAGAAAATATTGAATTAAAAAAACTACACCTTTGTGATTTGCGGCTCCAGCGTCGCTCCTTTGGTGAAACATTGGTTTTATCAGAGACCACTGGTTCTTGTGTCGGTCGTATCTTTCAGCTGAACTATGTCTTTGTCTTCCATCGTATCCGCCACATGTGTAAATGTAATCGTCTATTTCTACAGCACTAACGTAACATCTAGACATGTACATAGGCGCCTTCTCTTCCCAACTTCGCTTAGAAGCATTGAAACAGATCATACTGTTAAGGTAGTGGGTTCCATTAAATCCGCCAATGACGTACACAGTGTCCAGTATTGTTACAGTGGAGTGATACGCTCTAGGCTGTGGCAGTAAGCACTCCTGAACCTGGAAGTGGAAAGAACCATAATTATACTGTATTCTAGATCTTGCAGACTCTTGCTGTGTAGCAAATACAATAACTTTACCTGTCCCATCTATAGTTCCAGGACAAAATGTCGAATGAATAATTTCGTAGAAAAAATACACTTCTTGCCAAAAGCCATATGCAAGCTAAATTTTACAAAACATCAACAAATCAATGAATTTTGTAGGCGACTTATAAGAAAAAAAACAATTTTCAATTAAATTGAGACAACACTACTTCATAAAAATGACGACCTTGCGCTGCACTGCTGGTTATATTGATTAAGAAAGAAAACTTAAAAGTGATTACAATTACATACATACTACTGTTTACATTTATTTAAACAAACATAAGAAATGCAGTCGTGATTATATTACTCATGTTACTGCTCCTATATTTCGTACTTACTTGAAACCATTGATCAGCATTTCTGTCGTAAGTTTCCACTGAACGTGTCACGCCGTCTCTCGCCCAACCACCAAGCACAAATATTATGGAATTTGGTATCCTTGGTTTACAAATGCGCGTTATTTCTTTAGTTCGAGACTTTGCCTTTGGATCCTCACTAGATCGGAATCTCTTGACAAGTTCATATGATTTTGAAATGTTTCCCCAACACAAGCTACGCTTAAGATCACGACGATTCATAATTTGGTCTTTGAAGCAACACTCTGTCACATAGGGAAATCTCACAAAATCTAGAAGCGCTTTCCCGTCATCTCTCCTTTTTCGTGGTGAAAATGAAGTCCATTTTACCACAGCCTCATATACATTGTCCTCTTTGGTTGCGTTAAGCTTATCATTTGCAATCATTTCACCGATTTCATCTACATCCAGTTGAAGGAATTCGCTACTCAATTCAACTATTTCATTAAAATGCAACATGATATATATCCAACAGATATCATTTAGTTCTTTGTTATTGTAATATCTAGCAAATCGCAAAAATCCTATGCAGTTTTCTGGAGAAATTTCTTTTGCGAAAAAGTCTATGCATAACTGAAGTAAACCGAGCACATTGAATCTGTCCGCAGCGGCAAATATTTCTTCAGCATTTTCATGGGTTATGGTAACTTCTTTGGTGTAGGCATAGTCAATAATAACTTTCATTACCTTTAAAGCAACTCCGTGAATGTTAACGTCGTGTTGTAATGTTTCCTGTAAACCATTTGTAAACAAAGATCTAAAGAAATCGCTGCAACTTGACATAATAGCACGGTGTACTGGTAAACGTGTGTTCTCTCCGGGAATACATATTGTAGCATCACAGAAGGTTCCAGATTCTCGCATAGAAGCAAGGTTTTTACGAAAATCAAGTTCATCTTTCGAAAATGGTGGATGATCCATTTTTCAATTTACGTCTATGTTTGTGTGACGTCATTGACGTCGTAAACGCTTTACGTTGGCGGAATTTCATTTGTTTGTCGCCAACGTTGTCTTTCGGCGCCGAAATTCAAAATGCGATTATATACATGTTCTGAATATTGAGCAGGCAATGCAATTGATTGATGTTGCATGTCACGAGACATTTAAATTAAAATACTATCTAAGTCGAAGCACATAACTGGTACTAATTAACGAATGTAGGCCTAGCTAGTATATGTTTTAGATATAGGACAAATACGTATTAATTTTGTATTTTACCGGGTGCTTTCAAATGTTCATAGAATCTTATTTGATTAATCAATTCATATACTTTAAACTGTTGATGTGCTATATGCAATTTGAAACCACGTGTGTATATAGATCTATATAGGGCCTATATAGATATGCCTACGATTCGAACAAGTACAGTACTTGCTTTATTTATGTGCTAAAAGTGACGTCTTGTATCTTGTTTATAACGCATCATAATTGTTTATAAATACCAAATACGCAATTTCCATATTGTGTCAGCTCCTTGGGGGCAGATCCCACCCTGCTCACACAGCACAGCCATATGTAGCCTACATGTAACTACAGTGCAACATATACTCTATTACATCTACATAATATAGAAATGTAGTTGACAGTTAATGTCAAAGAATACGATCGATTGTGTGTATGATCTTTGTTAATGTATACCTGAATCTGTTCAATCATATGGAGATTATTTTATTATGGAGTCACAGTGTATAGATCGCTCCACGTATGACTTAGCGGGCATCAGCTGAGTTCTACACATTACAGGCGACTGCATGGCGCTCAACGTGCAAGATTATGCATTCTCATGTAGTATATATAGGCCTATAGTACATATTAGCCCTATATTATTGTTGCTGGCAAGTGAAACATCATGCACAGAACATCGGTAGTTCTACAATAAATCTGTAAAAAATATATAACAATCCTATTATCGACCGAAAAGGGGATTCGATTTGTTTTTGTGATGAGCAATCGACAAACCAGCGCTGATGTACTATAACGTGTATGTGTCGTGCCGTGCCTAGCTAGGAAATTTCACGCTGAGCAAATTTCACGTAACACCGCCGCTGTCGCAGGCATTTCACAAAACTTGCAGAAATTCTTGTAACTCACGACTGAAAGGCTGTAACAAGCCGAAGTTTTGGTTTTCTCCAAGGTAAAAATAATTTTCCCATGTCAGAAAATGCTCATTGTTTAATTACACTCATCAAGTAAACCAAATACTCGGACCATTCAAAATGAATAACATTCGGACACATTCGTATTTCGGATATCACGTTTTAATTTCTAATCTAACAAGTTATTATTGCGTTGTCAGTTGGATGTGGCATTACTGATAATCGATTTATATATTGATCTAGAACTGATTGAAATAAGACGCAGAGTATCTAAATGTTAAAACTTATTTTGATGTTTTAGTTTTGTCAATTTAATCCGTCAATGCCCTAGCCTAGGAATTTTCTAACTGGAATCAGTCCAAGCGTCTGGCACATTTTAAGCCCCCACCAAATAATGGAGGGGGGAGGGTAGATATGCTCGTGTCAGTCTGTCCTCACACAGGTAAGCTAACTCAGGTGGTCAGAGGTGTTGCAAAAATACAATTTTATGAGTACAAATCTATTGAATTAATTCTGTGACCATTTAATTCTGCTGTTCTTTATGGGACTGTCTATTCTACTGACGCATTCTACTGACAACATAGATATAGAGGGATTTCACTGACGGATTACTGACAAGTTAAACAAAGAAGGATTACTGAAGCGTGGATGATTACTTGGGACCTGCAGCGTGGGAAAGGTGTGAAAGGGAGTGATTACATAGGATACTAAAATTTGAACAGGGTTTATAAAAACAGATAGATGTACTGTAGATCTGGGCAAATATTTTGTATATTTTTTATTCAGGAAAATTCAAGAAGCTGATTTATTAATAAATGTTAATAAATGTATTTGGTAAATGCTGATATAACATAACATAAAGTTTATTAACATATAGAACTACATGTTCATAGTCATACACAAATTATGTACATACAAATTAAACATAACACGAGGAAAAATGGAATCATTTAACTGAGAAGTATGTTGTTGTTATAGGAGTGTAGATACACTGTAATAGGAGACTGTATGGTTTTAACAATAAAATAAAAATAAAATGTAGCACCATACATAAACGTATTATAATGAGAGAAAAAGAAGAATACAATTAACATATGGATTTTAACAAATGTATTTTGTTTTCATAGTATGTGTATAATATTCATTATGTATTTCGTGAATATTGTATTTGGTCATTATTGTTACTATGCTAATAAACTCTTTTGAATAAATTATTATATTTTCATTATATTTCAGAAAACGACCTAAGCAAACAAGACGACACACACATTATATATAGACTGTATATCATTAGATATCATTAAAAGACACTGACACACCAGAAATGCAATAAAACACCGACAGATTTCATTGACAAGTTGAATAAGGAAGGATCTCGGTCAGTCTTCGCTAATAAATTCAACATACAATTATTTTTTATTTCAGTGTATTATTATCATTTCTTTATTTATACATAACAACACCGATAATGTAGATGAAGAGGGGTGTCTGATATCAACACATTATGTTTTATCATATATTTTTGAAAAGAAACATATATCTATGTAACAATATATATTCAATACCAATAAATAATTGAAATAGATTCAAATATTAAAGACATCAAACTTACTGACGTTCGAGGAAAATTCACTGACGGATTTCACTGACAAGTTGAACGAAGAAGGGTCACAGGGGCAGAACTGATTAGCCATAATTGGATTATAAGTTATAAGAAAGCATAGCTGTAAAATGCATTATTTAAAATTGAACATTTTTAGCAATTACTATAATATTATTCCAATCAATAACTACTGTTAATAGGCTTTGTTAACAAGATGACACTTTAATCCAATTAAGGTTAATCAGTTCTGCATCAGTGATCCCTCTTTATTCAACTTGTCAGTGAATCCCGTCAGTAGATTTCTTGTTCTGCATCAGTGATCCCTCTTTATTCAACTTTTCAGTGAATCCCGGTCAGTGGTTTTGATTATCAGATATGCATCCGTATAGATTATTGCATATGTATTGTTGTTTGAAGGATTTTATTAACATAATAGTTGAATTAAAATTTGCTAGTCATATTATTGTTGATAAAATAACATCTAGTTTGAACTGGTTTGAACATATGTTACAATGTATAATATGTAACAAAAAAGCATTCACCAAAAGCTTAAGACTTCTCATATTAATAACCATGTATATTTTATATACATTATGTACATGTACCTTGTGATAATGAAATGTATACCAATGTGCGATATGTTGTGTTATCAAACGAAATTATACCGCAAATAATACAGCATTAATTTCAACGTTACTGAACTACTGTTTACAGTTAGGTTTTATTAACCAGATGGCACTTTAATTCAGTTATGACTATAAATCAGTTCTGCCCCATTGATCCTTCTTCATTCAACTTGTCAGTGAAATCCGTCAGTGAAATTCCTCTGAACGTCAGTAATTGTGATGTGTTTAATATACATGTATATGTCAAGCTATATGGTCCATATTATTTATTGGTATTGAATATGTATTCATCTACATTGTCAGTGTTGTTATTTAAATTAAATATATGAGGGACTGTATTATATAATTGTCAAATGTTGAATTTATCAGCTAAGATAAATAATACGGCGACCAACACCAAGATTGTTTCTTATTCAACCTGTCAGTGAAATCCGTCAGCGTTCATATATGATTTCTGGTATGTATCTGCATAATATGTTTTGGTCAAATAATTGTCTTTTAATGACCATTCTAATGATATTTATAATATGTGTGTCGACTGATCGCATCTCTAGATTCAAACATTAATACCTTAAGGTCGTTTTCTGAAATATAATAAAACACATCATTATTCAAAATAGTTTATAAGCATATCGGCTTTTACCAAAAACCTTTATTAACATTTATTAATACAATCTACTCTTTTGAATTTTCAAGAAATAAAAATAGCTAAGGTCATGAGTATTCAGTAACAAATAACACATTTCAACTGTTTTATTTAACCTAACTAAATGTACATATTAGATATTACAAGTTATCAAAATATTTGATACCACAAAATATATATTTTTTCTAATTTTTATTTCTCAACTTCTTATTAATTATTATAAAGTATTTGGTCAAGTATACTTCATATGTATATAACCCCCTTTCACACCTTTCCCGCGCAGCAGGCCCCCAATAATCATCCACGTGAAAATCCCTCTATATCTATCTTGTCAGTAGAATGCGTCAGTAGAATAGACAGTTCCGTTCTTTATGTGGTCATTCCTTTGATCTTAAACAATGGAAAGACCCCCTAAGATAGCGTATGTGGGGCTTCCCCTGTCAGTCTGCTTCCGTCTCAAAATGTTATATCATCCTTAAAAGTTAACTTAAAATAAAAGTATTTGTTCCACCGTCTTCAAACTTCATAAGAATATTAGTCAGCATGAGTTGTTGTGCCCCTATATATTTTGCTTGACCTCTCGAAGAAAAAAGGTTTTAGGAGGCTCGGTGAATCGATTGCTACAGTACAATTAACCTTACTCGTTAACCGCTCGGCCACCGTCTCAACATGCAATTTTATTTTGATTAATTTTACATTATAAAATCAATCAAGCACACCATTGTTTTCCCCCGCGTCGCTTATGTCAACAATGCAGAGGCAGACGATATTTTCGATGATTAAGTAATACGTTGTTTATCTTGAATATTTTTTTTCTACCAGCTTCCTTTAACTCACGATTCTGAGTGATTTGATTCAAAGATCGATGAATTATTTGACTAAATAAAGCGTCTGGACCGTTTGTCCAGTGATATCTACTGTCCAGTATTATCTCCTTTGCCAGTACAGCATTTTGTAAGAGTTATTCCCCTTTTCTGACTTTGCATCTTTACACAAAAAGGTAAATTGCTCAAAGACTATCGAAGGTATCAACTTGAAACTTAACATAGTTATTCACCTGTCCATCACAAGTGGAGTCCATACTGACAAGGCTCTGATAACTCTTAGACCTATATTTGTGGAGTTATCTGCTCTTGTTTAAACTTAGTACATAGAAATAGTGGCCAATTTTACACATAAACTGAATTTTCTCAAACACTATCAAAGCTTCAACTTGAAAGTCAGTACACTTATGGAATGTGATGACCTACATCTACTGACAAGAGGAAACAACTCTATACAGCATTTTATAAGAGTTATTCCCCTTTTCTGACTTTGAATCTTTACACAAAAATGCCAATTACTCAAAGACTATCAAACTTATCTACTTCAAACTCAACATACTTATTCACTGTCACAAGGGGGAGTTCATACAGACAAGGCTGGTAACTCTGTGACCTATATTTATTAGTTATCTTCCCTAGTTACTCTTAGAATTTTGACTCACAGATGAGCAAGGTTACTATCAAGTACAAGAAAGTTGAGCGTCCAGCACTCGTAGGCAGTGCTCTTGTTTTGTTCACTTCTGACCAGTATTAGCAGAGTTAATGCCCCTGTAATTATGAAATTTTATGACATTCAGCTATCGCCTTGGGGTGACATTCTGCCCTCACGTTCACAATATCATACATGCTTGTTTATGATGTTTACATAATGTCAGTAAGATTTTATAAGAGTAGATAAAATCATATTAAATTCACTGTTTGATATCCCACCTTAATATAATTATACTGGCATATGTCCTGCTACAAAAGTGATAACAGACATAATTAGTATCAAACAAGCTGAAACTTAAATTCAATGGTGTTGTGTTTTTTTACTGCAGGTTTTAGAGTGCACATAGTAACAAAATGGTGGTGAGAACATACCAAGATGAACTGAAGTATCTGGAAAGGGTTTCTGCGTGCTCTTGGAGGATTAAGAAAGGATTTGTTGACAATATGAATGTATGTTTCATTCACTATCTTCTTCTTCTTGCTATTGAAGTGCAGGGCTCTTTTCTGGAGCGGCTCTCTCTGGAGCATCAAATTGTAAACATTTCTTTGCCCAATTTATAGAGTCCTAGACTTTGGCCCTGACAATCTAGGTTTAATTATGCCTGTGTTGGACAGAGACGGAGCGTATGCTCTTCTGTGACACTGTCCTTGACCTCGTACATGTGGAGGAGCTTTCAGTTGCTTACAGGAGAAGAGCACAATGGTCTATCATACTGGTAATACTGTAAAAAATCAATATGGCATATGATACATTATTTTCGTAAGGATAGATTATACTGATGAAAAAGATATTTGCGTTAAAATGATAATCCAACTTTGATACTGGTATATACTATATAGCCAAGGTTTTAGTCCTTGTTAATATTTGTTTCTTTTGAGTTCATAGTCTAACTATTCCATACATGTCATGTGTTTCTTATAACACACGTGTTGTTCTTTTTCTAAGTATCTTTGATTAATGTGAATGCTATTTATTGACAAAGATTTCAGAGCCTTTTTCTGCATATTTGTTGTTAACCCCTCTTACTTATATTCATAGAAAAGATACCATAATTATAGAAAAGATACCAGTATTTTCTTGAACGCTTAATCACCTAACCTGTAATGAAGTTGAACTACCCATGGTTATATATCTGTTTTACAGGTTGAGGGACTGTTTTATGTAAACGAGCATCTAGAGAAACTGATGTTTGATGAATTGAAGAATTCATGTAGAACAGGTGGATATGGTGGTTTCTTGCCTGGTATGAAACAGATCGGCAACGTTGCTGCTCTTCCTGGCATTGTAGGGGTGAGAATCTCTTTCTTCTACCAGTCTATTGTCAATTAATGTCTATTTTATCATCCAAATTAAATTTGAAACCTTTTATGACTAATTTTCTCATGGTAGTTTACCTCTAAGTTGATGGATTCATGTTTTTAGACAGCATGAAAATACACAAGATATCAGTTATTTACACCAAGAAAGAAAACCCAAGAAATGTCAAGTGTCATGATAGAGTCTTTTATGTGTCATACATTTGATATTGTTATTTCAGAAATCAATAGGTCTACCTGATGTCCACAGTGGATATGGTTTTGCCATAGGTAAGGGATATTTTGTATTTTTGTTTAAATTTGTAATATTTGTCTACAAAATACAGCAAAAATGATTATGTCCCCATCAAAGAACTGGGCCAGGGGGTATATTGTAATTGTTGTGCCAAAGGGGCGACCTGTTGAATTTTAAATCAAAGGTCAAGGTGACTGGTCACTGTGACCTTTGTGTGTACATGTAATTATTAGACTGTTCGGTCTAAGATAACCAATAAAAGTGCAAGCACTTATTTCCAATGTGGTCCTGTGTTTTGCTGAGAGGCACAGCAAGTAGAAGTGAAAGTAGTGTGATACAGGGAATACGGGTAGGATACCCTATTTATTTCCAAACAGACTCTTTAATGTGCCTGGTGAATAGCACCGATACACGCAAGACTACCTCTGGGTTACGAACCAGTTCATTTCTAGTTTGGTCTGAAACACTGCAAAGGATTTCTGAAATTTCAAGTGTCCCAGCCGAAATTCAAACCAGGGACCCCAGATTTTTAGTTGAGAGCATTAACCATGCGGCCACTGTGCAACCCCTTTGACAGCAAAAAGGTTTCCAATCAATGAATAACTCAAGAATGGTTGGGCTAAGATCCAGAATCTTTTGCAACCACTTTGGGGTGGGTGCGGGGGGATATGACCCCCTTTCATGTATCAAAAAAAAAATTGAAAGTTCTACTTAAAAATTAAACTTGAGACATTTTTAGGCCTTGGAAATAAATAGATAACTAGACACATTATCTTATTGGCATATATAATATTTTTGTTAATAGTATTATAACATATTTATCTTCAGGAAATATGGCAGCATTTGACTTATCGAATCCAGATTCGGTTGTATCGCCAGGTGGTGTTGGATTTGATATAAACTGTGGTGTAAGATTGTTACGTACAAATCTAACAGAACAAGATGTTCAACCAGTGAAGGAACAGTTAGCTCAATGCTTGTTTAATCATATACCTGTTGGTGTCGGATCTAAGGGAATTATACCTATGAATGCCAAGTATGAAATCTTCTTTGTCTAAATATGTTTGTATTATTTTTGTATTAAAAAGATCATAATAGATCAAACGGGGAAAGTAATTATTTAACATTCAGCATAAACAGCAGAAAAGAAAAAGAGTGTAAAATATAAGGAGACCATTTACATGGTCAAGTGCTTCCTAGCACTTTCCTTGGGAAGTAATACATGCCTTCAATATTTAAATGAACGGGTGGTAACTGCTTGGTAGTGCTTCGCTTATGCAACAAACTCCTGGTATTCTATTGAAACTTTGTACACATCATTTATCATTATCAGCGAGTGAAGATGAAGTGGTATCGTGGGGTTTTTAGTGATAGTTCGGGTTTTTCATATTAGGTGCATTACTTTAATTACCACCTAGAGGGTTGGTCAATAACTTGATATTTAATGTCTCTTTGTTGATATTTCAGAGATCTAGAAGAGGCCCTGGAGATGGGAATGGATTGGTCTTTAAGAGAAGGTATTTTAGATCTAATATACTAAATGTCAATTGAACCGAGAAAATGTTCTGTTTGTTTTAAAATTAATGGTCAAACATGTAGTTTCAGATTTGTTTTTTCCAACTTTGCAGTGAACATTATGTATTTATATTAGAAATGTAAATGATTAACTGGTTAACACATAGTATCACCCAAAAGGTTGCAATTGACTGGTGCATAAGGCCAGTCACTAGGCAGGTGGGCCCATGGTTACTGTTATTCATTCAGAATAATTCCAGGATTCGAACCTTCCAAGGCATATGCCTTAACCACACAAACATGGGAAAAGTTGCAGATTCAACTTGATTCCTCTTGTACTCTTCCATTATTTTATCCAATTCACCAAGGATTATGTTACTAATTATTAATGTTATTATAATTGGGTGTCAGGTTATATATGGGCTGAAGACAAAGAACATTGCGAAGAATATGGTAGAATGTTACAGGCTGATCCATCTAAAGTCAGTCCACGTGCCAAGAAGAGAGGTTTACCACAGGTTAGTGTGTTCAGTGACACTTTGATAGTAACTACGGCACTGATGACAGAGTCTTTTTTAATTGTGAGGCAGGCTAAATATAGAGTTGAGGTTTTAAAGAATTTTTTTAATTAGTTAATTTTAATTAGATTTGTTGATAAGGTGGTAGATTTGTTTTGGAAGTGGTCTAGAAGTGGAATCAACATGCTAGAACAGTCGCAGTGTATAAACTAGTCAACCTGCAGTTATCACAATTAGGCATACACCTTGAATAGTATAGTCTTCCAATAAGTCATACAGTGATAAAAAATCACACATCATTTTACTCACAATAAGTCATACAAGTTGAATTGTATAGTATCCCAGTCAGTCATACAGAGATTTGGTTTATAAGCTGGGACAGTGCTAGGTTCAGCAGTTATTAGTTGGATGAGCAAATTCATACTTGTTGATATCTACTTCGAGGATGACTGGTTAGATCGAATAGTTCCTATGTTTTACTCAAAACTGTGGCATATTTTATTACAAATCTTTGATCAATCATTATGCACTTGTGTCTCTGCAAGGTGACACATTCTATACAAGATTCCATGTTGATTCCATTCTGATTGAGTGTTAGTTTGTGTTTGTTGGTTTCAGCTTGGTACACTAGGTGCAGGAAACCATTACGCTGAAATCCAAGTTGTTGATACTATATTTGATGATTATGCTGCCAAAAAGATGGGTATAGAGTTCAAAGGTCAAGTGTGTATTATGATACATTGTGGGAGCCGAGGTTTGGGACATCAAGTTGCTACAGGTACTACTCTTTATATCTATAAATGTTGTCACATTACAGGCAAGGTGGCACAGTGAAATTACAGCTGGCTAGGCTCCTATCTTCTCAAAGCATCTCCAGTAGAAATCTCATCTCAAATTGAGATTTTGCTCAAATCAGTGTCAGAATTTTAGATAAATTTAAAGTTTGAGCTCAATAAATTTTACTGTCATAAACTAAGAATAAGGTTTTCTGTTTTGTGGTGTGAATTTTGAGTTCAATCTCCCATGGACACTATCTAAAAGACACTTGGCAATCTTTGAGATGATATTTGGCTTAGATTGAGATGTTTCGGGAGATTGGGACCAGATTACATTTTCTGTATCATTCATATGCTTTTCCAAATATGTATCATGCATGTTGGTAGGTCAAGGTCACTATATCCTTGAACATAATGAATATTTGTCTGTCATTGGGGGGTATACAGATTTCACTGACATCTCATATTCTTTAATGATGTGAAATTCACCAATGTTTGACCTTTTTTCTGGAAATTTCTCTTGTAAACTTGGATTGAAGACTTCACACCAGTTTGTTCATCAATTAAATTAATTGTTTGTCTTACGTTATCGAGATACATATATGTAGATTGTCGAGATACACATTGTTTGTGTTTGTCGAGATACACATTGTTTGTGTTTGTAGCGAGATACACATTGTTTGTGTTTGTAGCGAGATACACATTGTTTGTGTTTGTAGCGAGATACACAGTGTTTGTAGATTGTCGAGATACACATTGTTTGTGTTTGTAGATTCTCTTGTTGTAATGGAGAAGGTTATGAAGAGAGATAAAATAGACACCAATGATAGACAGCTGGCTTGTGCTAAAATCAACTCTGTGGAGGGACAAGATTACTTGAAGGGTATGGCATCTGCTGCTAACTATGCCTGGGTGAATCGATCTAGTATGACATTCCTGGCCAGACAGGTGAGTGTTTGTGTTGTTGTGGTTATCTGCTGTGTATTGTACTGGAGTAAATTCTCAACCCATGCCAAGTCTCATACATGTACGACAGTGGTTAGTCAAGTTCCATAACCAACCTGATTCTGGTGAAGAATTACTTCGGTGAATGAGAATGGCCAAAGCTTTCCTTCAGAGCACTAATCTGATTAGGCATACTTCTAACCTTTGAAAAAAAAAACCGAAAAAAGAAAAAAAAAACCTTTGAGTTGACGATAAACTAGTTGGTAAAACGTTAAACAAATAACCATTTGTATTCAATTGATAGACAGTCATGGATGAACTTTTATATTTCCGTTTTGGGGAAAATTTGAATCACTGAATTATATCCTTATTTGTTGTGGGTTAGCGCAAACAAAAAATGCTAGTGTGTTACCTTGAAATACTGCAGTAGCCTAATGTTTGCTACCTTATTATTTGTTATGAATGTAGGTTTTATCGAAGCACATGGTTTGTTGTTACTTAACAAGATCCTCTGTAGGAAATGATGTGGCTATGACATCGTTGCATTGAATATATTTTTTTTATGCCACTACCAAATATTTTTTATTTAGATAAAAAAAAGTATTTTTTGGTTGTTTTTGCAGGCATTTGCTAAAATGTTTAACTCAACCCCTGATGACCTTGATATGCATGTTATATATGATGTGTCACATAATATTGCCAAAATGGAGGAGCATTTCTTAGATGGCAAACAGAAGACTTTACTGGTACATAGAAAGGGATCTACGAGAGCCTTCCCACCACATCATCCCCTTATACCTGTAGACTATCAGGTAGGTGTTTAATTTTATTGTCTGAAAATATTAACCTACTAATCCTAGGGTGATATTCAATATTGATCTTATTTAATTGGAGAATAAGGAGAGCCAATGGTATCACCTGTTACTGACCAAGAGTTTAATATGGTGTGATCGGATTGGTTGTTCTTATCCTTAAGTCAAATAAGATCATTATTGAATACCACCCCTCACCTTTATAACTTGGTCTTTAAATAGAATACATTAATCGGAAATTGAATAAAACATTATTGTACTGTAATAGTATTATTGGTAAAAGCAGCATTAAATTATGTAATGTCTTTAACCATTATTATATAATAAGATCCTCAACAGTTATGTTTACATTATATCTGGTGCATATTAGTTATACTTGCCATATGCAGTATAACCTCTCTTGAGCAATTTACACTTGTTTTGAAGCAAAAAGTTGAATGTTGTACCAAGGTTGTTGCTGTGGAGAGGTAAAATCTATAATAAATTATCACTTCTGAAACGAATTAATCATGTTGCTAAGGAGAGGTTATTGCTCAAGGGAGAGTCGCTTTGGAGAGGTTGCACTGAACATGTGTACATATTGTTTTTTTCAGTTGACAGGTCAACCTGTTTTGATTGGAGGAACTATGGGTACATGTAGTTATGTTCTCACTGGTACAGAACAAGGAATGAACGAAACATTCGGAACTACGTGTCATGGAGCGGTAAGAATTAGCACAGAACTAGCACTAATCTTTGTAAACCTTTAAACTCCATGGAGACATAATTTGTAATATCTACCATACTTTAAATGTCAGGCCTGCCATAATTAAATCATGCAAAAGCCTGAGATTTAAGCAAACATTGAATTAAAGCGCGCAAAGATGATAAATTCAATATTCTGCGCTTAGCGCGCGAACCCCCTAATTCATGCTGCTTAGCGCGCGAACCGCCTAATTCAAGCTGCTTAGCACGCGAACCACCTAACTATAAGCCCATCAAGCATTCAAATGGCCTAATAAAAAAAATCATTTATTAATTGTAATTAGATAAAGCCATACAAACTAATTGTTCTGTAATATTAAGGTCCTAGAATAAAACCAATGTAGAAGAGCCCTAGGCTATTTTCGATAATAGCTAGACACCTATAATACAATCTGGGCTCAGCATAAATTAACAATATAAACATGCAGAAAAAGCTCGTCAGTAGAAGACCGACTTTAAAACCATCTATGTCTTAAAGTCGTTTTATACATGTTTATGGAAAATAGAAGCGTCCATGTGAGCCAGATCGAGTCCATTAAATCTTAATCATATTTGGGAAACAACGGTAGGTAGTACATTTTATGACACGTGTTTCCTGTTAATTGCTTTGTCGCCAATTATACCGACTCGCAATAAACACCATCGTTATGAAAACGGTATACACTGTTGTTGAGAACCATGAACGCTTTGATTTTATCAAGATTGTCGGTAAATTGGACCTCAAAGCCGGTAAGCCTGTAATCACATCAGATTGCCGGTAATTACCGGCTCAATGCCTGAGAAATGGCAGGCCTGAAATGTGCAGTTTGATGTATCTGCTACTTTTTAGTGTACATTGCGCAAAAAGTGTCAAATCACCAATATTTCTAATACTGTAACTTGTGGTTTTACTCGACCCATCCCTGGCTGGCACAAATCTATTGCTGCTTATACACTTTCTGTAAAACCTGACCTATGCATGTGATTTGGTGATTTGTAATTATAACACAAAAGTGTTATATAGAGGATCTATCACAAGTTGTCTATTGGTGTAAACTTACATGAAACAAGTTTAATTACAGTAGCGAGTTTAATAATATTTTGTATCAATTGAAAACAAGTGTTAGAAGTTCTTCTTATCATACCGGTGTAGCAGTCAGTTTTTTCCCCCCTCTATTTTTTCCCCGGGGAAAAAATTGACTAGTCAGTTTCTTCCCCGGGGAAAAAATTGACTAGTTATTTTTTTCCCCGGGGAAAAAACTGACTAGTCAATTTTTTCCCCCTTAGTCCTTTTTCCCCCCCTATGAAATTGTTCTTTTTAGTGAAGAATAATTGATTTATTAGAGGGGGGAAGAAATTGACTTATCAGTTCTTTCCCTCAGACTTGTTATTTACTGATTGGAAGGAAGAAAAATTGACTTGTCCATTCTATCCCTGTTTTGTTTATGGCTAATATGAGGTTAAATTATTGGTACTTGTCCATTCGTTCACCCCTAGTTAATGAATTATGGGAGGGGTGAAGAAATTGACTAGTCTGTTCTTTCCCCCCACCGACTTTCTTCGCCATTTTCTTCCACCTCAGATGAGTCATAAACAAGTTGAATGGGGGAAAAGAAAGGACTAGTAAGTTCCTTCCCCCCCCCCCCCTCTGTTCGGACGTTTACTAGAAGGGTAGGGAAAGAAAGGACTAGTCAGTTCCCCCCCCCCCTCTGTTCAGCCATTTACAAGTATGTTAGGGGAAAGAAAGGACTAGTCAGTTTCTTCCCCCCTCTGTTCAGAAGTTTACAAGTATGATGGGGGAAAGAAAGGACTAGTCAGTTTCTTCCCCCCTCTGTTCAGACATTTACAAGTATGATAGGGAAAGAATGGACTATACAGTTTCTTCCCCCCTCTGTTCAGACATTTACAAGTATGATGGGGGAAAGAACTGACTAGTCAGTTTTCCCCCCCCCCCCTCTGTTGAGTCATTTACAAGTATGATGGGGAAAGAATAGACTAGTCAGTTTCTTCCCCCTCTGTTCAGAAGTTTACAAGTATGAGGGGGGAAAGAATTGACTAGTCAGTTTCTTCCCCCTTCTGTTCAGACAATTAAAAGTATGATGGGGGAAAGAACTGACTAGTCAGTTTCTTCCCCCCTCTGCTCAGACATTTACAAGTATGGTGGGGAAAAGAACTGACTAGTCAGTTTCTTCCCCCCTCTGTTCAGACATTTACAAGTATGATGGGGGAAAGAACTGACTAGTCAGTTTCTTCCCCCCTCTGTTAAGACATTTACAAGTATGATGGGGGAAAGAACTGACTAGTCAGTTTCTTCCCCCCCTCTGTTCAGACATTTACAATTATGATGGGGGGAAAATGGACTAGTCAGTTTCTTCCCCCTCAGTTCAGAAGTTTACAAGTATGAGGGGGAAAAGAATGGACTAGTCAGTTTCTTCCCCCCTCTGTTCAGAAGTTTACAAGTATGATGGGGGGAAAATGGACTAGTCAGTTTCTTCCCCCCTCTGTTCAGACATTTACAAGTATGATGGGGGAAAGAACTGACTAGTCAGTTTCTTCCCCCTCTGTTCAGAAGTTTACAAGTATGAGGGGGGAAAGAATTGACTAGTCAGTTTCTTCCCCCCTCTGTTCAGACAATTAAAAGTATGATGGGGGAAAGAACTGACTAGTCAGTTTCTTCCCCCCTCTGTTCAGACATTTACAAGTATGATGGGGGAAAGAATGGACTAGTCAGTTTCTTCCCCCCTCTGTTCAAACATTTACAAGTATGATGGGGGAAAGAACTGACTAGTCAGTTTCTTCCCCCCTCTGTTCAGACATTTACAAGTATGATGGGGGAAAGAACTGACTAGTCAGTTTCTTCCCCCCTCTGTTCAGACATTTACAAGAAGGGTGGGGAAAGAAAGGACTAGTCAGTTTCTCCCCCTCCCCTTCTGTTCAGCCGTTTACAAGTATGATGGGGGAAAGAATGGACTAGTCAGTTTCTTCCCGGGGAAAAAATTGACTAGTTATTTTTTTCCCCGGGGAAAAAACTGACTAGTCAATTTTTTTCCCCCTTAGTCCTTTTTCCCCCCCTATGAAATTGTTCTTTTTAGTGAAGAATAATTGATTTATTAGAGGGGGGAAGAAATTGACTTATCAGTTCTTTCCCTCAGACTTGTTATTTACTGATTGGAAGGAAGAAAAATTGACTTGTCCATTCTATCCCTGTTTTGTTTATGGCTAATATGAGGTTAAATTATTGGTACTTGTCCATTCGTTCACCCCTAGTTAATGAATTATGGGAGGGGTGAAGAAATTGACTAGTCTGTTCTTTCCCCCCACCGACTTTCTTCGCCATTTTCTTCCACCTCAGATGAGTCATAAACAAGTTGAATGGGGGAAAAGAAAGGACTAGTAAGTTCCTCCCCCCCCCCTCTGTTCGGACGTTTACTAGAAGGGTAGGGAAAGAAAGGACTAGTCAGTTCCCCCCCCTCTGTTCAGCCATTTACAAGTATGTTAGGGGAAAGAAAGGACTAGTCAGTTTCTTCCCCCCTCTGTTCAGAAGTTTACAAGTATGATGGGGGAAAGAAAGGACTAGTCAGTTTCTTCCCCCCTCTGTTCAGACATTTACAAGTATGATAGGGAAAGAATGGACTATACAGTTTCTTCCCCCCTCTGTTCAGACATTTACAAGTATGATGGGGGAAAGAACTGACTAGTCAGTTTTTCCCCCCCTCTGTTGAGTCATTTACAAGTATGATGGGGAAAGAATAGACTAGTCAGTTTCTTCCCCCTCTGTTCAGAAGTTTACAAGTATGAGGGGGGAAAGAATTGACTAGTCAGTTTCTTCCCCCTTCTGTTCAGACAATTAAAAGTATGATGGGGGAAAGAACTGACTAGTCAGTTTCTTCCCCCCTCTGCTCAGACATTTACAAGTATGGTGGGGAAAAGAACTGACTAGTCAGTTTCTTCCCCCCTCTGTTCAGACATTTACAAGTATGATGGGGGAAAGAACTGACTAGTCAGTTTCTTCCCCCCTCTGTTCAGACATTTACAAGTATGATGGGGGAAAGAACTGACTAGTCAGTTTCTTCCCCCCCTCTGTTCAGACATTTACAATTATGATGGGGGGAAAATGGACTAGTCAGTTTCTTCCCCCTCAGTTCAGAAGTTTACAAGTATGAGGGGGAAAAGAATGGACTAGTCAGTTTCTTCCCCCCTCTGTTCAGAAGTTTACAAGTATGATGGGGTGAAAATGGACTAGTCAGTTTCTTCCCCCCTCTGCTCAGACATTTACAAGTATGGTGGGGAAAAGAACTGACTAGTCAGTTTCTTCCCCCCTCTGTTCAGACATTTACAAGTATGATGGGGGAAAGAACTGACTAGTCAGTTTCTTCCCCCCCTCTGTTCAGTCATTTACAAGTATGATGGGGAAAGAGTAGACTAGTCAGTTTCTTCCCCCTCTGTTCAGAAGTTTACAAGTATGAGGGGGAAAAGAATGGACTAGTCAGTTTCTTCCCCCCTCTGTTCAGACATTTACAAGTATGATGGGGGGAAAATGGACTAGTCAGTTTCTTTCCCCCTCTGTTCAGACGTTTACAATAATAATAATTAAATATAAGAGAGTAGAATCTAGGAGATATAAATCAGGATGGGGAAAGAAAGGTCTAGTCAAGATTTCTTCCCCCCTCTGTTCAGACGTTTACAATAATAATAATTAAATATTAGAGAGTAGAATCTAGGAGATATAAATCAACAAAAAAAGTTTAAAAAAAACTTCCCCATCGCAAAATATTTCATTATAGGGGGGAAAAAACTGACTAGTCAGTTTCTTCCCCGGGGGGAAAAAATTGACTAGTTAGTTTTTTCCCCAATCACAAAAATATAATTGTAGGGGGGAAAAACCTGACTAGGGGGGGGGGGAACTGACTAGTCAGTTTCTTCCCCTGGGGAAAAAACTGACTAGTCAATTTTTTCCCCGGGGAAAAAACTGACTGGGGGAAAAACTGGACTGTTACACCGGTATGACACTTATAACACGAAATTATGCATCTTTCTGTTTAAAATAGACTCTGTAATATAACCCACACCAAAGTAAATGTCATCTGCAGGACATAATGACATCATGTAGGAGATAACGTGACATCATTTGTGTACATTAGTGTAGTATAACAATACATGTATACATACTCGTTATACTAACCCAGTTACAAGGGAAGTCATGTGATAGAACTTTTTCTCAGCTTTGTCAATTTTAAGCAGTTTGTGCTCTTGGTATAGTAAATGAGTTTTTGCTAATGCACTCAATTTCTTGCAAATTAAATACATAGTGTTTTTATGGCAAATGAACTTTGTGTTTAACATTGAAAGCATTAGGTAATCTTGTACTGATTGTATATTTGTTATGTTTGCAGGGTCGTGCTTTATCACGAGCAAAGTCCCGACGTAACCTTGACTACACAGATGTTCTCAATTCACTTGAACAGAAAGGAATCAGTATTCGTGTGGCATCTCCAAAACTTGTTATGGAAGAGGTATGCTGTCTATCTTGTTTGTCTAATGTTTGTAGTTATTTCAAACAAATTATTAAAAAAATTGACTGTAGGCCCCTTGGCCTATATACACTTAACTAAACTCCTAAATGGCCAGTTTATATTGTACATGTGTATTTGGCATTATCATTGACTTCCTGTCTTGAAAAATACATGACATGGTGAGATTGACACAAAACAAAGGTGACAGAGCTGGCAATTTCTTAGTTTTGTATGAACATGGTCTACCATTCAGTCCTACTGCCTTTCATCATATAATGCCTTCATCATTTAGTTCTTTCCTAAATGTGGTATATTGGTCAAGGATAATTAACCTATAAAAGTACAAGCACCTATTTCCAATGGGGTCCTGTGTTTTTGCAGAAGGGACAGCAATTAGAAGAGAAAGAGTTGTGATACAAGGAGTCCGGGTGTGTTACCCTAGCTCGTTCCAAATAGACTCCTTAGTTCTTTAACGTGCCCGGTGTATAGCACCGATACATGCGAGACTACCTCTGGTTTCCAACCAGTTTGTCACTAGTTGGGTGGGAAACACTAAAAGAGCATTTCAGAAATGACCAAATGTCCTGGCCGAGATTCGAACCAGGGACCTCTTGAATATGTGAGCTTTGATTTAGTGGTCATGTGTACTTTGTGTGCATTGAATAAGTAGATTATGTATATACTTCAGGCACCAGAATCCTACAAGAATGTGACAGATGTTGTTGATACATGTAAGTATTGTTGTCTTATCTGATTTTATCTCCCACATATAGTCTGCATGGATGGACGTCCCAAAGTTTGTCAGCACTTGTTCTCCTTAACCATTGGTCTGATTTCAATGAAACTTCACACAAATACTTGGTCCTAGGGCTTGTTGTGCATATTGTCAGGAATTTTGAGTGGGATGATTTTTGCTGGAGTTACAGCCCTTTGTCAGAGACATACAATTTGTGTCTAAAACACTTCAAGTTAAATATTGTCTAATTGTTTGTGTTGTTTGTTTGAATGGATCGGTAGGGGGAGGTTTAAATGGCGGCGGTTGTCATTCGGTTCATTTGCCCATAAAAGCTGAGGTGGCTACTAAACCTGGACAAATGGTGAAACCAGTTGAAAAACTGTTGCAAGTTGAATGAAATTTCAGTTTTGGAGGACCTTCATTCGAAAAGGTGGCCACATATAAAACCTGTGTGATGATGCCGGTGATGGTTCCCATCAAGTTTTTTAACCTTCAGTCACATCCTTCAGATGTGAAGAAGATGTAAGTTGCCTGTGGAAGAGCTAGATATTGTACTGGTGGCTATATAATTCTAAGAAAACTTTTTACGTAAACTGACTGCGGTATTTGTTAGAAAAGCTGTTGAAAAACAGTGGTAAGTTTTGGCCACAAACAAAAAGCATAAACCATTTGGAGAAAATCTTGTAGTAGCCATATAGTAGCTTTGTAGTAGCCAAGTAGAAGCCATATAGTAGCCATGTAATCTGTATAATTTCAGGTCATCAAGCTGGTATCAGTAAGAAAGCTGTCAAACTACGACCTATTGCTGTTATCAAAGGTTGATGTCTTACTGGAAACAACTCGGTGCAATATGTTGACAAACTGCTACCTGATCTACACGGAATAATGGACATGGGCTTCAAACTTTTATCCTCCTAAAATCATCATTTCTTTAATCATTCATGATGAACTGCATTAGTGGATACTTCGGTGGGTCAAAAATTTAGCGAATTTGGAAATTCAGATGGTGTGTGTGGGGAAATATAAAATTTATACTGTAAACCGAGAAATTATTTCGTGCGATTTACTTTTGCGGAGTTTGCGAATGGTAGAATTTGGCGAAATTAAGTCACCGGGAATGTGCTTAAAACATTAATATTGACATTGCGGGAAACTTAAAAACGCGAAAGTTTGTAGTCGCGAATATGCCGAAGATCAGCAAAACGCGAAATTTAGTATTCACGAAAGTAAATTGGTTTACAGTATAATGTTTGTTGGTTATTGGTTGGTATTAACGCCCTTCAACATTTCCACTTCACTAGCTTTACCACTTTGCATCTGAATCTAACAGCTTGTCATCAAGGTTGTGGTCTTATACAGTGCAACATCTCCAATGTCATCCTATAATGAAGATGAAGGTGTGTTTCTTCTATAATGTGGCTGGCCCAGTTAGCACAGTGGATGGAAGACTTGCTTATCATCTGATCAATCCTGGGTTGGTTCAGGTTTTGTTCTGCTGTGGTGACATTGGTATTGGAAATGGCGCACTTAACAGTTTACGTCATTATTTTGTTATAAATATAAAATGTTCATAATTAAAGTGATTGAGCAATGATAGGGCAATTCAATGGGAACATGTTGACACTAAATATCAATAGTCAATTCCATCAATGCATGTTGTATGACCATTACAATGAAAGACACGCTCAACTTATTATGTCAAGTCCGCGTGATATGAAATGGCGCACCTATCCTGTAGGTCCCTAGTGGTAAAAAAATAAAAGGATTCATGTTGTAGTTGTTTACAATTTTATTTTATAGCTATATAGTCCATTTTTATATATTAGTTAGCTTACTTTGTTTACTTCTTAGATAATAAATCAATAATTAGTATCGAGACAGAATTGCACTGGTTACTAATTGCCATTATACTGTTTGAGTCACCAAGACAACTTGAAGATGTCCAAACAAGTGTTAAATCATCTATTACTGTCATGTAAGAATCATTCATGGCATTTGCATAGTTTGATCTGTCACCAACTTGACTTGGGAATGCAGAGAATATCAATGACAGTTAATATTAACAAAATTTTCAAAACATATTATTTCAGATTTTGACTAGTTTTTTCAGTTTTTCTTAATAAGAAAGTTACATCCTTCTGGACACCATTTCCTGTGTTTGACAGTGTGTAGGACATTTTAATCATGTTACATGGTGTTAACATGGATGCCAGTGCTCTTTACAAAAAAAAATTGAAGTTAAAATTTCATTTTACAAATTTGTGGGATTACGATATTTGAGGAATAAAGTGTCATAAGAAATTCCAACAAATATGGGTACAGCATACCTTTCGAGTTCTAAAAGCACCAAATTTTACTTTGAACATTGTTTATTTGCATTACAGACCAAAACCATACACCCTTCCAAAAATATACTGGAAATGTATGTCATTTTGGGTCTTAAACTCAAGAAAAGACCACTAATCTCAGGTGCGCCATTTCTGATACCGCGCCACAACCCATACCACCACGATACTAAGTCTACTAGTTGATAATAAATTCCTGAAAAAAACTAGTATATCTATTATGTCTACTAACTAACATGATTGTATTAGGGCTGCGTATCAGTTAAAATGATCGATACGATATTTGTATCCATACAAAATGATCAATATTTGATATATCATTTGATATTTTGTTTTGACAATAAAGATCTAAAAACTGTATACAGGCACTTGCAGACTTTTCAACATATATTTAACTTGCGGAACACGATCACGTCAGGCTTGATATATGTGATAAACAACCTATTTGCACATGTTTAAATTGCATGAGTAGTTTGCAATGCAGATTCTTGTTTAAATTAGATTCACTCGGACATAAGCTACTTCGACAACCAACAGGAACTTGCATAATTTAAAAATAATTGAAAATAATTTCACTACAGTAGCCTACTGTAGAGCCTGTATTAAAATAAATATTCTTTTTAATACAGGCTCTACAGTAGTAAAAAAAATCCAATTATTTTTTAGCTCACCTGTCACAAAGTGACAGATTTGTGACAGAGTGAGCTTTTGTGATCACTCTTCGTCCGTCGTCCGTCCGTCAACAATTTGTTTGTGTAGACACTAGAGGTCAAAATTTTGACTTAATCTTTATGAAACTTGGTCACAATGATCATCCCAACAAAATCTAGGTCAAGTTCGATATTGGGTCATCCGGGGTCAAAAACTAGGTCACAAGGTCAAATTATAGAAAAACCTTGTGTAGTCACTAGAGGTCACAATTTTGACTTAATCTTTATAAAACTTGGTCACAATGATCATCTCAACAAAATCTAGGTCAAGTTCGATATTGGGTCATCCGGGGTCAAAAACTAGGTCACAAGGTCAAATCATAGAAAAATCTTGTGTAGTCACTAGAGGTCTCAATTTTGACCTAATCTTTATGAAACTTGGTCACAATGATCATCACAACAAAATTTAGGTCAAGTTCGATATTGGGTCATACAGGGTCAAAAACTAGGTCACAAGGTCAAATCATAGAAAAACCTTATGTAGACCACGCATGTTAATTAAATGTATATGACACTCTATATTAACGTAAATATGCTGTCGCTTACACATATCGATCGGCCGATTATCAATGTTACCGCGGTAAGCGTAAAACGCACTAGTCAAATTCTACCCTGCTTTATGTAAGACCTCATAATTTTCGTATCTATTATCCGATTTTAAATATTTAAAGCTTGTAATGAAGCAGAGATATATGTCTGTCTTTTAATACAACATTCATCACGATACCCTAATTATTAAATCCACGGCGACGAGTAAGAATCCGTTCCGCGTAAAAGTAAGTTTAAAATACCCCTTTTTTTACCAAATAAAAATACAACCAACGGTCGAAAATCATCAAATATGAATTTAATTTTCGATCGATTTTGTTCATTAAAACTTGTTTTAAAAGCTAATACTTTAAGGTTTTATAAAATGTAAAACTTATTTATAAAGCATTTGTGAGTTGTCGACCGCCAACGACTTGATTAAACTTCGTGCATTTATGTACTAATTATTGCAAATAAATTTTCAAAATGGCGGAATCACGTCGAAACGCGTGTGAAACGGGCACCTGCACACCTTCCATGCGCTAATTGAAAACATATTTTTGATTGAAACTTGTTTAAATTGTGAGATTAAATACGTTTTGAGGTACTGGTTGTACTTTTTTCTGGTTTCTATTAGTTCTGTCTTTACAAAATTGAGTAAAAAATAGTGATTTTTGTCACGATGCGGGACAATTTTTTTCGGTAGCTGTATTGAACTTGCGGACTTATTGCCGAATGTTAATTATAAAAAGGCGATTATTTACAATATAACCTGCTATTAAATGCATTTTGAGAGGTATTGGTTGCATTAAATTACGAACCATGATGCTAGCTTTTGAAAAAATCGCCACAAAAGATTATCAATGGTCGGCGTAGTTTACATCAAACATTATTATGAAAACGTCCGTTCTGTTTTATTTCGTTGGCGGTCGACAACTCGCAAATGCTTTAAAAATAAGTTTTACATTTTATAAAACCTTACAGTATAAGCTTTTAAAACAAGCTTTATCACATGTTTGACGTCGCGGTAGCGTAATAAAGCCATTATTTATTTTTGATAATACACTAGTGTAATAAAGCAATCACGCGACGTCATTCAAAGGATAGGCGACGTCGTCAAACTTGCGCGTTTATTATAGTGAAAAATAAGTAGCTATTTTATGTTTCGGCCGGAAAAGGCTAACATGTGATAAAGAGAACATTACATTTGTGACTTTCCACATTGAATTTATTAAACTCGTTGAAAAAAATCGATAAAATGCTCGGCAGAGCCTCGCATTTTATTATTTTATTCAACTCGTTTAATAAATTCAATATGGAAAGACACTCATGTAATATCCTCTATTTAATGAACAAAATCGATCGAAAATTAAATTCATGTTTGATGATTTTCGACCGTTGATTGAATTTTTATTTGGTAAAAAACGGGATATTTTAAACTTACTTTTACGCGGAACGGATTCTTACTCGTCGCCGTGGATTTAATAACTAGGGTATCGTGATGAATGTTGTATTAATAGACAGGCATATATCTCTGCTTCATTACAAGCTTTAAATATTTAAAATCAGATAATAGATACGAAAGTTATGAGGTCTTATATTAAGTAGGGTAGAATTTGACTAGTGCGTTTTACGCTTACCGCAGTAACATCGTTAATCGGCCGATCGATATATGTAAGCGGCAGCATATTTATCAATTTTACATACGAGAATATAGAGTGTCATATACATTTAATTAACGTGCGTGTGTAGACACTAGAGGGCAAAATTTTGTCTTAATCTTTATGAAACTTGGTCACAATGATCATCTCAACAAAATCTAGGTCAACTTCGATATTAGGTCATCCGGGGTCAAAAACTAGGTTACAAGGTCAAATCATAGAAAAACCTTGTGTAGTCACTAGAGGTCACAATTTTGACCTAATCTTTATGAAACTTGGTCACAATGATCATTTCAACAAAATTTAGGTGAAGTTCGATATTGGGTCATCCGGGGTCAAAAACTAGGTCACAAGGTCAAATCATAGAAAAACCTTGTGTAGACACTAAAGGTCACAATTTTGACTAAATCTTTATGAAACTTGGTCACAATGATCATCTCAACAAAATCTAGATCAAGTTCGATATTGGGTCATCCGGGGTCAAAAACTAGGTCACAAGGTCAAATCATAGAAAAACCTTGTGTAGTCACTAGAGGTCACAATTTTGACCTAATCTTTATGAAACTTGGTGACAATGATCATCACAACAAAATCTAGGTCAAGTTAGATATTGGGTCATCCGGGGTCAAAAACTAGGTCACAAGGTCAAATCATAGAAAAACCTTGTGTAGACACTAGAGGTCACAATTTTGACTTAATCTTTATGAAACTTGGTCACAATGATCATCTCAACAAAATCTAGATCAAGTTCGATATTGGGTCATCCAGGGTCAAAAACTAGGTCACTAGGTCAAATCATAGAAAAACCTTGTATAGACACTAGAGGTCACAATTTTGGCCTAATCCTTATGAAACTTGGTCAGAGTGATCATCTCAACAAAATCTAGGTCAAGTGCGATATTGCATCATATGGGGGCCAAGAACTAGGTCACTAGGTCAAATCACAGGTCTTGCATGTACTGCTATAACAGGTGAGCGACCTAGGGCCCTTTGGGCCCTCTTGTTTTTTTTCATTTTTTTTTTATAAATTATGCAAGTTCCTGTGGACAACCTGACCATTTTAAGACGAAACAAATAGACTACCAAAAACTTAACTGAAAATGCAGATTTTGTTGTGTATTTTTGTTGATCGATGTTTTGACCAATACGGACACGTTTGATACGATGTATCGATTAAACGCAAAATACCGGTATTCGGTTTATATCGGAAACTGGTACGCAGCCCTACCATGTATGACAGGAAAATTGTTGAAAATGACTTTTAAAACACAATAAAATAAACCAAGAAATCCTAATGTAATGTTTTATTGTGTCCTGTGATCTTTGGCTGAATGTATGGACTTGGATGGATGAAAGTTAACCTGCTCTAAGGTATTGTGGTGTTGGCTTTTTCTCCAGATATCATTTGTTTATGTTGTTGTGCCTATCTGCGCTTGTGTTCCTTTCCACTCGATCTGTATAAATCTGTGGATGTTCAGATTTATGAATGGTGTCCTTCCTTCTCTAAAGCCTAGGTCCCACTGAGCATTTTTTGCCTCAGCGATTTACTCCCGAATGAAATTAATGAGCTATCAGGACATCGGGAACAGGTTCCTTGTGGTCTAGTGCAAGCTTCGGGGAAATCATGTGACAGTTTGTGATATCGAAAGGAATTGTGATGAATCAGGTGGTATAGGAAGAAATTGGAAGAACATCGCCGATGTGGAATTCCTGAGTGGGACCTAGGCTTAATTATTTCTGCACTAAAATTTGACATTAGATTGGTTGTGTTGTACTCCACATGTTTATATTAACTTCCTTACTGATATTAAATCTATATAAGATTGTTAAGTCTATTACCTGCATATATTTGTTCATGTATTTATACTGAATATCTGTTAATGATACAACTGTACATAAAAGTAATAAAATATTGCCAAACATTGATAATTTTGTTGTTCTTGTCCTGCATGATCATTTGTTAGTCCCCTACCGGTTTTTGACCGGAGGGGACTATAGGTTTGCCCTCCGTCCGTCAGTCGGTCAGTCCGTACGAATGCACCGGTAGTTGTGGGGTGTGGAACAATAGGCTATTTTTAGATTCCATTCATTCCGTCACTTGTGGGGTGCAAAATGCTACTTGTGGGTTGCAACCAAACAAAAGAAAGAACAAAAGAAAACCCCACAAATACCGTCTCATGAGTACGTCCGTCCGTCAAAAAATCTGGATCCTGACATAACTCAAACAGTTTCCAAGCTAGGTTTATGAAACTTGGTATGTGGATAGTGGGCAATAAGGGGATAATGCACGTCCAAAATATTTTGATTTTGACAAAAATTGTGGTTGCTATGGCGACAGAAAGAGTGAAAATATGACAAAATCTGGATCCTACCATAACTCAAACAGTTTTCAAGGTTTATGAAACTTGATATGTGGATAGGGGGCAATAACGAGAGTATGCACGTCTAAAAATATTTTGATTCTGACAAAAATTGTGGTTGCTATGGCAACATAAACATTGAAAATGGCTTCAAACCGGTGGGGACTTCTGTATTGCTTGCAATTCTTAATTACTTGTTCATTTTGTTGTAGATTTATTTACTTTTAATTATCCACCCCAACGGTGACAAAACATACATGGTTCTTTTATTTGCCTGATGTATAGCATCATGGGGAGCAGTGGCATAGAGGTATGGTGCGCGCTTTGTGATCAAGAGGTCCCGGGTTCACTACTGGACTACTGCTTAATTTCTCTGAGCAAGAATAACCCTCATGCTCCACTCGACCAAGGTGTGAATTGGTACCTGTGAGGGCTGTGTCTGAACATTCTCGATAGTCCTGGGCGCTGCAGATCGATGTTGGCTGCACACCCACCAGGAGAGAAATAGTCTCCCCAAGGAGACTCGAACGCAGGTTTCCATTGGTAGCCCAAAGACCAGGGGAAGTTAAAATGTCAAAGGGTGGCTGAACTGCTGAAAGCAGCCCTAGAAAATAGGTAATTTAATTTTTTTTTGTCATACTCGGTACCTCGGTTTATAAAAAAAGACACACCGGAAAAACTGTAAGTACAAGGTGTGTGAGGTAGGAAACACCGAATAAAAGCATATTTGTTTTGTTGGGATCGAACCCACAACATTCAGACCAGCATTCAGTAGCTCTTGCCACTGTGCCACTTGTTCATCTAAATGGTTGTACTAGTTCACCAAGATCATTTGTAGTATGAACCTGCATAAACTGCTGGAGTACTTGCCAAGAATAGAAAAACTATCCAAATATCAAGATTTCCGCATTCTCAACCAGCGATTTGTTAACAATGCTATCAATAGCAGTGCTTATACTTTGGGAAATACATGTTTTACCTGCCTCGTAAAGTTGGAGGCGGCTTAAATAAATTTAAAATGTGTGTTATGAGAAAACAGGTCAAGGACGCCCATATGGGGTTTCCAATACAACCAAATAGACCAGTCATGTAAGCCTATAAGCATACATATCACAGTACTATCGAGCTTGTGCGAAGTAACATGTACTGATAAAACAGAATGGTTTAAATTTACGGTTTTACATAAACATTTTAATATGGAAATTAGTAAGATATGTACTGATAAATTTTGGGTAAGTATTAAACCAGTGTACATATTGATTGTTTTAGTCACATAACTATTTTGTGCAATGATTGTTTAGATTGTTTATGGTAACCCAGGACTAGTATATACTAGTACATGTCGCTGGCTTAGAATTAGAAGGTCGACCTTACAAGACTCATGCCGCTTTGAAATCTGCATCTCAAGGTGCTTCTTATGAGCCTATTTTCATGAAAATCGGAAGTGGTCATGTTGACCAAACTGAAGTTTGAAAAGCTTGTTTTTCCATAAGTAAAGAGTAGTTTTCAGACAGTTTATTCTTGTTTTCTCAACATATTAATTTTGTACTTACGACCTTCTAATTCTAAACCAGCGATGTATATTATGTGTTGATGGACATTACAGTGTTGTTATTAATGTTGTATATATACTAGGGGTGATCAGTAAGTGAGCGGGAAAATGCTATAATTTCTTTATTTGTAAAGTAAACCAAATGCATGCTTGAAGATATTGTGCAATATGCTAACTTATTCTCCAACCAACTTTTAGAGATATGGTTACGCACCGATAATAAAGATTTCAGAGCCATGCTTTCCCCTTATTATTATTGAACACTATATTATAGATATAGCACATAATATATATCGTCATACGACGATTTGTATTTTAATAAAAAAGATGGGACTTTTACATGTCCCAAGCAGCCGGTTATAGGAGGTAACAAATGCCATCGCTCAAATTCAGCAGATGAAATTAGTACACATATTAGCCATTACGATTTGTCCGACACTTCTGACTGTAACGATATAGGCGATTGCTTTATACAGGTGACTACTAGCACAGTTTTAACTATATATTAATACAGTAAAACATCGATTAGACGAGCATCGATGTCACGACCATCCGGCCTATGTCGAGCAAATTACTGGCTCTTTGTATTACATGTGATACATTTGCAGGATTGGAATCTGACTTGGGGTAACCATCGGCCGTATCCGGAGTTTACCGAGTGTTTTCAAAGCACCATCATTCTCCCGCTTCCTAGCGTACTGCTGTTTCTCTCGGCTCCATTGTACTTGTATTGTGTAGGACAGTATGCGGACGAACAAACAAACAGGAGTTGGAAATGTTGGACAAAAATAGTAAGTTTAAGAAAATATAACACAATTTTACAGAAGTTTCAAAGTTTATGCCAACGTCTGCTTAATACTATAGTTGTTCAAATGTGGCTATATAAAACAGTAGGTGCCATAGAGGGAATGTTCGTCTGTTTTAGTCCAATTTTTTTTGGTCAAAATAAGTGTATATACTCGTACTAACACAGATACAATTGAAAACCACCTCAAATTATCTCTTCCTCAGCGTTAAGAATACCAAATGCGTATCCATCCTCACTGTACTGTCCTGTGATCCTAAATATTTAGACCATCCATATAAGAAGACCAGTTAACTAAGGTATAACATGTGGTCTATTACAGAGGTTGCACTATATACAACATTGAGAAAAACTTACTACATGTAGTGTGAAAGTTTGCGAATTTAGTACACGCTATATAGATCAATATATCTGTACATATATACTGTAAGATATGTACATGTATTAAACTGTTACAGTTCAATACAATGGAGTATTGGTTTTGTCATTTACTATAAATATTCGACCACATTGAATCAATACATGTGAAACTATATGGGAATAGGTTTAAGTTCCATTTAAGTTTCATCGTTTATATCAGGTGGATTTTCCTTTACTCAACTATTGTGTCCTATTGCCGACGTAAGTTAAAATGGCCGTCGGGAAATACTAATTGCATCAGTCGATGGGCTGTAGCTCTGAAATCAACGGTGTTTCACACATGATTTCAATAATAAGAATTATTAAAACAATGTTGCAGTAAAGTGCGTTTCTATTGTAAAGTGGCAAGCATTGAAAAAACTGAATAACTTCATGAAAAACAAACATTTTGATAGGTAATTTGTCCGTTCATGGTATGTATTATGAGTCAGTATTTTGGGTACGTACGAGTATCACCGGAGTATGTCCATTTTAGGTTGAAAAACATAGTTTTCTCTATAGTTTATACTAATTTATTTAAGGTCGATTGTGAAACAAGTTTTTCCAACTTATATTAATCACTTTCAACACCTTATTCCTGATGGAATCCATCGCCACGATGGTATGAGAGAAGAGAAGCCAGTTTCCCTTTTATGCTGAGCGTCTAGCAAGGGAATTTCTGGTACCATTTTTATTTCGTCTTTGATATGACGCAGCCAGGGATCGAACCCGAGACCTCCCACACTCGAAGCGAACGCTCAACCACTAGGCTACCGGGTGGTGTCTTCGGCTTCCTGGTGGACTTTGAGCCCCCACGAACATCCCACGATGGTAAACCGTCCCTCCGACCGCTCTGGTCACACAATTACCCTTTCCAGATACTTGACAGCTTTATGTGCGTCGTGTTCTTCATTTCCAATGGCTACGTGTTCCGCAATATGTAGAGATGTGGTCAGTTGCCTGACTAATGCTATGGAACCCGTTGGGTCAACTATCCTTCATAATTGATTCAAGAGACGGTTTGCTTGGTTTAAACATATTTTATTGCCCAAACAAAATACACAAACAATTTATACAAATATTTCTATAAATACATTTTAAATACATGGGTAAAAGGGTCGAGCCACAAGTTCCAAAACTTAGTTACGGCTCTCCCCTTATACCAAAAGCAATTACATTATAATATATTTAAGTTAATATGGCATGATTAAATGATTTTGTAAGAATAAAGATAGGACAGAACAGTAAGAGTAAGGTTATGAGTAAGAAAAGATTAAGGTTGTGGACGTTAGATCTATTCTTTATGCATTGAAACGTTTTGTGTCTTTAATGAACTTATGAACAGCATTGACTATTTTAATATTATTTTCATGAGTTAAATTATCACCTCCGAACAATAAGGGCTTAATATTTAGAGGATGAAGATTTCGAGTACTGCGAAAAAGCTCGAGTCGTTCATTTGCGTATCGAGTACAATGAAAGAAAAAATGAACTGCGTCTTCAGGTGAGTTACAATGCAAACATAAGCATGATCAGAAAGATGATTAATATATAAGTCGTTGTTCAAATTACTGCAATTATTACGAAGCCTAGCATGATATACTGACATAGATCTATTACCATACATAAAGTGAGAAGGGACAACCTTGGCAGGAAAAACGTCTTTAAGCAATTCACGTTTAAACAAACTTAGTGATTGACAGTTTCTTAATAATGGTGGTAAAGCGTTCCATAGTTGAATAGCGGATGGAATGAATGTCCTTTCAAACAATGCGGTTCTTCGGGGAGGTGTCTGAAAATCAGTTAGATGTCTTAGGTTATAATTTAAACTTTCATTATTCTGCCTTGGGAACAATACATTCAAATAATCAGGTTTGCTTAACGGCGTATCCGAGGGGTGATCCAGAATTACGTGGACTTTTGCTCTAAAAAGTTTATTTTACGTCAGATCGGTATGAAAGTTACACAAAAGCGGCTTTTATCTATTATTGACATAAATCACAACACATATTTAAAAACAATTATTTGTATCAGACGTTACGCTCGTTGTTGGCGTACATCGGCAATTTGTAACATTTTTATTGCATAAAAATCGTTTTAGAAATACGGTTGTTTATATTTTGATATCACAAGAAAGAGAAAAAAATCGCCATGCTAGTAATGTGATCCGCATTTGCGTTTAATTATTAGTAAACATTAAATTAAACATAGAATGACGGAGAACGTCACAAAAACGTCATGTAAGATGTAACACAATTTACCAATGCGCAGTGTTTAGCAACTTGGCAAATTTATAATATGAACAAATGCACTGCATCCCGCGGGGATTTCCCATCAGGTTTTTTGATAATCTGTTCGAGGACAAAAATGACTATAGAATTTGTTTGCTCAACAGAGACTATAGATCTAGCATCTGGCTGCCAGGCAGCACCACCAGGCGAACAGATACTTCGAAAAGAGTGTTTTCCAATCTAGGAGACGGGTTGCAGATATTCCCCATAAATAGTTATTATAGTTTTACACTCGTTTTTTATTTCAATTCAACATATTCACAAGTTGGCGCGCTATGCCGTGCGACGACGTCGCGTTAACGTGCGATGACGTCGCGTTAAATGATGTGACGTCATTTCCGACGTCGCCATATTGTTTTTTTCCGTTGGATCAAATAAGACAATAATTTTCATGACTTGAATCAGGCTTATATGCCGAAACGTTATGAAAGAATATGTTAGGACTCAAACGTTTCGTAATTTGAATACTTCTAATTTCAACCATTCACTTCTTTCGACTCCGCAATTTCCTAAACCGGAAATAACTTTATCTAAAACGATTAATACCGACTCGAAACTCTGAAGAACATAGGCACGTGCGTGTTACTGGTATGGGTATTTACAATAGCCAGCGCTAAAGCGCTGGCTATTAAATCCCCTATAATTATCTGTATCCGTCCAAAAAGTAGACGCGGTGATGTGATGGCATCTCCATTTTGCGCCGTTTGAATTACGTGCCGTTCAAAACTTCCACTCATAAACCGGGGGCGAAAAACATATTCAACTGATTTCATTTCTTTCCGCGACTAGATTTGTTAAAACTTTAGTATGTTCATAAACTAAAGTCGACTTTCTATAATCTTTATTTTGACAAAAAGTACATGCATTCTACTTTTGAATTGGGTACATTTTGTACGATATTGACTATGAATTTGCCGTTTAAAAAGGGTATACTTTTTTCTAGCCACGATGTCACACACATCAAAAAGTGAACAAATTAAAATAGTGAAGTTGCTATGCGCCAAAATACTTAAAGAAATATGCATTTATTAAAATGACAGAGACTACAACATAAAAGTACATATAATTGTCTGTAATTTGATATGAATAAGTATTGTATTCAACATAGATTCAATTTTATCTATGAATTTTGGCAAATCTAGCCACAATGTCACACCTTGGAAATTAACGTAACGTCGACGTCTACGTGTTCGGTAGAATCGTACCCGTTTTAGTAAAAGAGTCGATGTACTGCAGCTTTAAATGCAATTTTGTTGGGATGAAGTATGAGCTGTGGTGTTTACGTAATTGTGATGTTTTAGTCTGAAATAGAAGGCTTAGCGGTGTTAAAAGCACCACTTGTCGGGTCGTGATTTTCGTAGTATTTATCTATTTATTTTCTCCATTTCGTACATGAGTTATACTGTCTCGGTAAAATGTAAATCATCTACTTGTATGGCACGATACGTGGTGCATTTTTGGTATATTTTATTGTATGTTTAATTGAAATGTACGAGTGTTACGCCATAATTACCCCTCCGCCTCGCCATATGGTCGATCTAAAAATCGCCATATATATTGCGTTAAAATGCACTTATGAAACGAACGGTTCGATCAAAACCATTTTATTTTTACAAAAATGTTTTTTAAAGCAATCGCTAAATATGTGACGAATAAAAATATGGGATTCACGGCATAATTTAAGAAAAATTTTATTCGAAACACCCAAATAATTCTTGTAACGTCAATTAACGTTAAACAAGTTAATAACGTCGAAACTGGTTACGCTAATGTACGCCAACATCGAGCGTAACGTCGTCAACAGTTATACGCTACTATAGCAACACATACATGTTTTCGCGGATCAACACAGGTGTTTTCAGTAAACCTTGTTACGTTATTGCTGATTGTTACCGTGTTTCTTCATTAAAAAAAACAACAGAAATATGGCATCGTGTTGTCTTATTTATATCGTATCAACAACTGGGTGGAATTTCCAGTTGAAATTAGGTATATTCGTCATGTTATGAATATATGTGTTACTGTTCTCATAGCTTATCCCGATGAAAAACACGACACGCAGCTTCATTAGATCTGCCGGGTAGGTCGGGTTTCCTGACATATTATTGTGCCATGTATTATCATTACTTTCAGAGTGTTATGGTCGCCCAGTTATCCGTGCGTTATCTACAGCTACAACAAGGGGAATCATGGACTGTCAGACAAATTGCTCTTGCAGTGGAAGCATCGGCCATTGTAAGAACATCCAATTATTATCAAACTTTTAAAGTTTTAAGATTGTTCCATGTAGTTTCCTTTCTTTGGTGACTTATTATTGTTTACTTCACATCAAAAATTGCATTTATAATTTGTATTCAAACGCGTATCGTCAGTATATTTTTCTTTCGCTTTCAGGGAAGTGCAGTTTGAAAATTTTTCAAAAAAGAAATGTAAACTATACCACCATAACGTATGGTTATGTCGCACATTGTGGTGGCTGACCTCAGATAGAACTATAAAACCTTAATTCGTTATCAAGAGAATATGCTTGCTTATAGAGGGGTTTTTGAGAATATTTCCAACCGTACTAAGTCGTGTCAGTTTTTATGTGCATGTTTTTGTCTTGCAGCTTCTACTATTATTTTATACGGACTTAGAGAGGAGAAAAGGTTTCGTCACTTCCGGTATTCAGACCCTGTTCTGGTTCCTAACATCACTATGCGGATTGGTTCTGCTTTATTCTAAGATGACGAGACAGGTATGCAATTATCACACACTTTAAAGGTGCTGACCCACAGATCGGGCTAAATTGTATATATGTCGTAATTGTCCTACCTAACCAAGTATTTATGTAATAGAACGACACTGACGATTTCTTTATGAAAGATTTGTTCCAAATAAGCAATTTAAACCACTCTCGATATCACGCTTTCCTTTAAAAAATAGCACAGAGTTTCCTTCAAATATCCTTTAAGAATTATATTATTCACACGTGATCGAACTGTTCATCAACAAACTACAGCGTAAACATCAGTGAGGAATTCGGTTCATTTTGCAATTGGTTTTTATCGAATGCGAACAAATTTCAGGCTATTTAAGTGATACTAGTGTTAATTCTACAGGGTACCTTATAGCATTTTGGATGTAAAACTACTAAATCACTAAAAAAATGCTCATGTTTCGCGAGTTATTTTAAATGTCAGTGTGGTTGATTATGCGATATACAGGCAACTACATCGTATATACCAAAATTACTCGAATACGTATTTGACAATTTTATTTTAATTTTGCATTACACCAATATGCGAGACAGCACCTTTAATTTCTACTTCTAGGAAATTATGAATTAATTAATTATCATATTAATTAAAAATTAGGCCAATATAGATAAATTTGATTAGCCTCCAATCTTCGCTGAAAAAAGGTAATGAAGAGCATTGTGTATTATTTTTTTATCTTTTTTTAAATTAAACAGTGGTACGGGCGGAGTCGAACCCGAGACCTCACGATACCAAATGACACTCTCTAATTCTAGACCACCGATCCATATAATACTAGTACCTTAGTTAGAGAAACGCACGTATTCCTTTCCTAAAGAGGAACATTTATTATTTGCTTTCAATGGATTACGGAGATTTTTCAGTGAAAATAACAGTGAAAATAACAGTGAAATTACCACTTTGTTATTTTCACTGTTTTAGAAGCTGGTTCCAGCTTCGTTCAGAAAAAGAAACGTAACGTCAACGGCACCGGGCTTTAAAATGTACGTTACGTCATAATGACGTCACAATTGTCACGTCGTGACGTTCCAATTTCGACGTGATTTTTCCAATTAAGCCAATTACGGTACACTTTTAAGAGAAATTGAAGCATATAATAAACAGAAAATTTGTTGATTTTTGGTGAAAGATCAATTTTATTTCACTCGTGATCACATAAAATTATATTTTCACTCGTGGCTACGCCACTCGTGAAAATATTGATTTTCTGTGATCACTCGATGAAATAAAATACGATCTTACACCAAAATCAACAAATATCCTCTATTTATTTTGAGGTGGAGTGATATTTCATTATCCTCGTCAATAGGTGTGCCTGGGTCGAGGGCATCCCAGAACAAAAAAGAGGAATATTGGTAACTATAATAATAAGTCATTTATTACAAATGTCTTATACAGTTTTTGTATTTTAATTTGTTAATCCATGAAGCAGAAAAATTAATGTGCATGGTCAATTATGATAAATTATTTTTTAAAGAAGCTACAGAATTGACAAGTTTCTGTTCAAGTAGAGTTAATTTATTTTAGGACTATCACAGCGAGGCGACCGATGTTCAGTTAGACAAATCGTATTTGACATTGTCTGTGGGTCAGTTTGTATTAACCTGGTTCCCAGATGTGCACCGAGGGGCAGTATCTGAGGTAGGGAAACAGTTTTATTGATATCACACAGTACACACTGGCTTTACTTTGATCTTACCTTATATTTGAGCCGTTCTCCAGGAAAACCGGGCTTAGAGACAAAAATAGGAAAATCATCATAATTTAGCATTATAAAGAAAAGACTCTTTTGAACAGTTTCTGAAAATTTAAGCAAAATATAACATCAAATTACAAAGTTACAGCCTTTTAAAACCACCCACTCACCCATACTTTGTTAGTGACGTCGCAAACGTCATTCAAACGTTACTTGACGTTACGTTAACAAGAAGTTCATAAATTCAGTATGTGGTGAGTTCTGGATGTAAACTTTTCAAAATTGTATCACATTTTAGGATCATATTCCTTTTTTAATAAAACATATCTAAATCGTGAATTTTAGCTTTTAGAGAAACATAGCTACTGTTTTCAACCACTAACCCCTCTTTTCTTAATATGGATACTCTTCAGAAATTGGTTACCATAACAACGACAGAAGATATTTTAACATGAGAAAAAACAAATCTAAGACATAGTCCTATATTATCCAAGAACTTAAACTTAAATAAAAAAGCATGACCTTTTTGACATTTAAGAGGACTTTCTTAACCTTGTCACATAAATACGAATAGAAGCCCGGTTTTCCTGGAGAACGGCTCATTTATATGTTGTTTATTGTGTAGTCTTGCCGACTCAAAATAAAATTTATCTTATCTTAATTATTTGTATAACACATTGTTTCATTTGCTTTGAGTCAAGTTATTAAAATTCCAATCACATATACATTGTACAGTACCAAGTTTGAATTAGTGACTTTCTATTCCACTTTAAACATTATTTTGTATTTGTAATACTATAGTACTTGTTATGAAGGCTAGCATAAATCTGATTCGATTATTTCAAAATGCATGTATAAAGGGTAATAATATTTTCGGCATACGATCATTGATAGTTTTCGTGATATAACGTGATTATACGTTTTTCTGGGACAACCCACGTATATGATGTTTCTGTGTGTTGCTTTGTGTGTTATAATACTTGTGATGTATGGTCGTCCTTGTGATGTGTGGTCGTCCTTGTGATGTGTGGTCGTCCTTGTGATGTGTAGTCGTCCTTGTGATGTGTGGTCGTCCTTGTGATGTGTGGTCGTCCTTGTGATGTATGGTCGTCCTTGTGATGTGTGGTCGTCCTTGTGATGTATGGTCGTCCTTGTGATGTATGGTCGCCCTTGTGATGTGTAGTCGTCCTTGTGATGTGTGGTCGTCCTTGTGATGTGTGGTCGTCCTTGTGATGTTTGGTCGTCCTTGTGATGTGTGGTCGTCCTTGTGATGTGTGGTCGTCCTTGTGATGTGTAGTCGTCCTTGTAATGTGTAGTCGTCCTTGTGATGTGTAGTCGTCCTTGTGATGTGTAGTCGTCCTTGTGATGTGTAGTCGTCCTTGTGATGTGTAGTCGTCCTTGTGATGTGTGGTCGTCCTTGTGATGTGTGGTCGTCCTTGTGATGTGTGGTCGTCCTTGTGATGTGTGGTCGTCCTTGTGATATGTGGTCGTCCTTGTGATTCGTTCTTGTCTGCTGATGTAACTCCGGTTTATGTTTGACAGGCTGTCAGGGTAGGGTGTTGGATTTTGTAGCTACATGATCGGTTTCATTTTATTTTGTTCATTATTTTGGCTCTCTTTGTGAAACTGAACAATGTACTTGCAGTCTGTTGTTTCTCTCTGTTTCGCGCCTTTCATACTCTGCTGTTGCTGATAGTTGCTTTCTTTCTTGTCTCATTTGTTGTTATCTTTTTATTTGGCACTGGTGCCTCATGACAACATTTCCAACTTTTCAGACGGAGTGTAAACTTGCCACAGCATCGTTTGTCCAGCGCTTGTTCTTCACCTGGTTTAATGGGTAAAATACATTATTTCAATCAATGATCATTCTTTCAATCTTGATATCATTTTACAAAAGTACAAGTTGAAAAATAGTCACATCACTGATTATCGTTAATCATTGGTTTTATAAATTAACTACATGAATCAGCTAGTTACTAGCAAATATCATATAAAAATCAAAAAAAAATCTGAGTATTCCTTGTTACTTGTACTCACTCTCGACCCCTCAATAGTGGAAGGAACAATGAGTGTGTTAAATAAATAGAAGTCAGCGTTCTCTTCTTATGTTGAGCGTCAACAATGAACACTGGTGCAATTTGCTACAGAGCGAACCCTGGTCCTTCCCTTCCTTTATATTGATCTTGTTGACGATATTTACAACAAGTGAGTTGTTGAGCCATGTTTGTTCTTAAAACATGAGAGTCCGTCTAGCAAGGTACCGTCTAAACAATCTAAGATAGGTTGAGACACATGAACCACACTAATATTATATAATATATTAGTTCAGCCTGGGAATGTTATATTATTTTTACAGATTCATGGCAATCGGCAAAAAACGTCCAGTACAGGAAAACGATTTCTCAGATTTGATGCCGAGTGAAAGAACGGAAGTATCGTCAAAACTGTTCGAAGATACATGGAAAGCAGAACAAGAGAGACTGGAGCACGTGACTAGGTATATATTTATATGGAGATGTCTACGTTATTATTCAAAGCAATGGGATAGGTACGCGTCCAATGGAAATATGACGAGTTTTTTTATACTACGGTAATTGTCGATTTACGATAAATTCTTTGGAAAGAAATCATCTGTAAATTCTGAATAATAAAACAGGTAAAACAGTGGCATTCAGTCTCAATTACATTTCTACAACAAAGACAGCATCACTAATTACTGTCAACATTATTACTAGTGCATTTTCTGTTTGAAGAGTGTATGATGATGTTCTTATATCGCTGGCTTAGAATTAGAAGACTCGTGCATATTTGAAATCTGCATCTCAAGGCGCTTCTTATGAGCGTATTTTTATGAAAATCATGGTCATGTTGACCAAACTGAAGTTTAAAAAGCTTGTTTTTCCATTTATAAGTAAAGAGTAGTTTTCAGTCAATTTTTCTTGTTTTCTCAAAATATTGATTTTGTACTTACGACCTTATAATTCTAAGCCAGCGATATGTAATTACCTCTGATAATATGTAATTACCTCTGATATTACTTGATCAAATATGTTTTCTATGCAGGGATTCGGGCACCAAACAACAGGTAGATCTTTTCAAAGTGTTGGTTAAATCGTACTGGCAGTCAGTGTTGGTTCTATGCATCATCACGATTTGCATCAATATTTTTTTCTTCACCAGCAAACCTATCATCGTAGGGTAAGTAAACACAAACTTCACAGGTTTAATGTTCGGCGGTTCTTTCTTACTTTCTTTTTAACGTATTTAGCGCAATTTTTTTTTCAATGGTATGGAAGGACATAAACTTTAACCATAAAATGCTTTTTTGAGAAACCAAGAAAAAAATTGTCAAAAAAACTACTCATTTCATTAAGCTTTATATTATGTTTTGTTTTAGTGATTACAATGTTCACAAAGCCAATGCATTGACGAACCGTTGGCAAATAAACGGAAATAAAGCGACTTCAAACGTTCACTTTAAAATATGGCTCTATATATACATTTTCAGCATTTTGGTTGAATTCGCTACCGACACAGAACAGCCCTTATGGAAAGGCTACATATATTTGACCACGGGAATAGTCATGATCTTCATGGACAAACTCCTAAACAACTATAGAGATTACCTGAGCGTTCGTGTAGCAATAAGAGTTGATACAGGTCTGAAGAAATTTATTTTTAAAAAGGTATGACAAAACTACTATGGACTCTTTAGAGATGTATACATAATATATGTACGAGGGTTGATCGGGAAGTTCGTGTAATTTTGTTGTGAATCGTGTTGTTTTACACATAAGGAATAATAAATAATATCATAACAATCTTTTATGCATTATCAAACTCTCTTATAAAAATGAGAAAAATATATCACACAGTTACATAGTTACGACGATTTCTAAACATCCACTATGCATAGACGCCGCACACTAGAAAACTAAACGACGTCACATAACGTCAAACGACATGTAGGTTCAATGTATGGAGCACTTGTCCCACGAAGTGACGCGAATATCTGATTTTCCGCTGATAAGTTGGTGGATTTTTATTCCGTTCTATATTTCAACTTCAATCATGTTGATCATCCTGATAGTGAAGTTTCATCAATATTTAACTAAAAATGAATAATTTATAAGCAAATTAAACGAACTTCGCGATCACCCCTCGTTCATAGTGTTGTGGTCGTTTTATAAGTATTATTTACCTGATAGAGTTTTAAGAAACGCGACAGTGGGTATATTAACCATATATATAAATCTTTGTTATTTCTTTTTCAGGCAATGAGGCTCTCAAACAAAGCTAGAGCTGGTTCTACAACTGGTGTGATTAGTAATTTAGTATCCCAAGATTGTCGAGAAACGCAAGAGTTCATAGGGAATTTATACTTCTTTTATCAAGTCCCGTTGCGCTTTACCTCATGTTTTCTACTACTCTTCTACACAGTCAGTTATGCGGCATTTGCTAGCATCGCTGTCCTCACTCTGCTGATGCCATTGAATCTGGTTTTGGCCAGAAAAGGACGCAGCACACTTTACCAACAAATGAACAAAAAGGATGAAAGAATCAAACTCATGACAGAAATTTTAAATGGAATTAAGGTAGTTTATTCTTTTTCTCATTCTAACTTTTAAATGGATTCGAATGATAGAATTAAGTTGAATAATCTTTCTCGTAATGGAACTACGGTATACACTTCTTGTTCATGCCAGCACTTTTAAATGGAATCCAGGTAGATACAACTTTTCTAAGTCCTCATTTTTATTATAAACAGTAAAGTGACACATTTCCAAGTAAAGTTTATACATTTGTACAAGCCAGACAAGATAATCCGTGTCACAAAGTGGCCGTACGTCACGTGGTTTGTGCGGTCAAATCGCGTTTTTTTGCTTCCACGTGGTTACACATTCAACGAATCTGTTTCAAATACTTAGGAATTATATCTAGATACTACAACCCGTGAGAAAAACATTTAAAAATCAATTTCGATATCACTTTTGTGCGCCGGATGCTGACAGAAAAAAATGACGTGACGTCGGTATGGAGCGTCCAGTGCTATTTCCGGTCGACAGGTATGAATAGCACTGTCTTCCTGTCTGTGGGTGTTTGGCCAAAGGCAAAAGTATTGTTTCTTTGCTGTATATTGCTGCTTGCAAGAATGTTGTGCGTTGTTTGAGGTCTAACGTTTTGACGTAAAATCGGACAACCCCGGAGGTGTGTGACCACTCGGCGTCATAACAGTACAATTCAAGCGTGCAGTAATGTTTCGACTTGCATCCATGACTGTCAATAGAAGAATAGAAATATATGATTGACATACTAAATAATAAAAATTATATGTTTACTATTACGTTCATTGTTAGTTATATTAAGATTGTCAATAAATTTATATAAAACTCGTTTTGTTGTTGTTTAATTCAACCTCACAAATATTATTATATCCCTGGCATCGGAACTTGACATTTCTGAAATATTTATAATATTTCCCGCTATATCTGGCCGTGTGGTCTGCAAAGTATCTGGAAGTGCCAGGAAGCTGTGTATCGGTGCTATACAATGGACACATTAAAAGAACCAGGCTGTCTATTCGAAATAAGAGCTAGGCGCACCTCTGCAGCGCCGGACATGCCTGTATCTAATTATCTCTCCCTTCAGGGGCTTTCTCTCAGTATGTCCCTCTGGTCATGCTGTATCTGCAATGGTAGAGCGTGCACCTGCGTCCTTGTGGCTGCAACATTGGTACAGTGCCTTTAAACGTGCCTTCGCAAGAAAAGGGCGCTATATAAATCTGGTATATATATATTATTGTCAAAATCCATTAAGATTTTACATGTTTGACTAAGTTATAAACAATAATATACATGTGGACTTGCTATGTATAATTTGTTCACATAATTTACAAATGATCAATGTGTATACATAACATTCATTTCCCTGAGGTAGTTTCTTGATTGTATGCATACTATATTTGTTGTTAATATTTTGTAGATTTTAAAATTGAACGCTTGGGAAATGGCATTTGGGGACAAGCTTATCAACATCCGTGATGAAGAACTGTTGATCCTTCGAAAACGGAAGATATTTGACATCATATTATACATATGTTATCATACAGCCCCATTTATGGTAAAACAATCTTTTTTCAAAAAATTATTTCTCATAATTATACAATAGACATCCAGTGACGTCATTAGAAACCGCGTTCGTTCAGACTCTGGTGAATAGAAAACATTAAAAACAAGACTAGTTAATTTCTGTTTTCGTGAAGTTAAGTGTCCATCAGAAATCAGTATTGATGTTTTACACTGAGTGATGGTGTGATTTTGTTTGTTTGTTTTTTCAGATGGGTTTCTGCACATTTGCCCTGTATGTGTTTATCAGTCCAGATCACATGTTGTCACCTAAAACAGCATTCCAATCCCTTGCTACATTTGTTTGGATATCACGAACATTCACTAACCTCCCCCATATTGCGACGTTTTGGATCAGTTCAAAGGCGAGCATACAAAGGATACAGACATTTCTCAATAATGACGAACTTGATGCAACTTTAGTTTCCCATGATAAATCCAGTAAGTCAAGTAAATGTTTTTAATTCATAGCTTCATCAGTTTAGATACCAGACTTGTCATTTCTCCACAGAATAGGGACTTACTTGACTAGTGGTTCAATTCAATTCTCAATGCATATTGAATCGAGGATGCCATCAGGGTTTCAATAATCCTCACGATTGTTACCATACTCTCTTTCAAAATTTACCCTATTTCCAATTAGATTTAGGCACGGTACTTTTGTTAACCTACTTATTTCTGTTCAAGACCATTTTCAACTTTATATCTAATGGTAAATTATTGCTTCGTTAGTCATAACGCTTACTTCTTTTGAGATATTTGTACGAACTCACCTCACCAACTTTACCTATTTTCTTGCTCTTGCAATTTTTCTTCCTTAAATATTTGTATAATATTTAATAATTGTTTCTTGTATTGCTCGCAAAATGTATTTGCATTGATACTTTTCATTACCCACATAGACATTACCTCATAATTAGCATTACATCAAATAACAATATTGTTTATAACTACAGTATGAAGAAAGATGGGGAATTAAACTTTTGAACTATAATACTATGTGTGAAATGAGTGTGTATTTGGTATTACTTATATTGCAGAGGATGCTGTTCAAATAGAGGATGGAACGTTCACTTGGGATGAGCGACTTGGGCCTTGCTTGAAAGAGTAAGTTACATCTTATTGATGTATATACAGCATTATGTAGATTTGCTTATAACATAAAACAAAACTTCTGATCGTGTATGATTGTTAAATAGGAGTAACCTATAGACTGAACGAATAATACATGTACTCATCACATTAAACCACCAATTATTGAAATGGGGATATAAGTAATACAATGCGCCATTGTTTGCAGTCCGAGTGTGTTCCAAAATGTTGACTGTTGACATGTTTAACCACCTTTAGTTTGTTTCACTTATCATTCATTATGGCTTACTAGTGTTCAATAGTCTGACTATCTCAGAACGATTACTGGTTACCATGGTTACCGTCATTGTGACCACAGTCATATCCACGACTGAAATAAATTGAGATAAAATCATATAACAAAACTTTTGAGTAACCACGGTTAAAATTATCCACACATACTTGTGTTCGTATCATCAATAAAATAACACTTTGGTTATTACGAGTACTCGGTTTATCTCGAGCATTTTACCTGTCCCGATCACTCCTCGAGATAACGAAGTTTTACTGTATTTCAGTATCAACATATCTATACCAAAAGGAGGTCTAGTGGCCATTGTTGGATCAGTAGGATCGGGTAAATCCTCGCTGATCTCGGCAATTCTGGGAGAAATAGATAAGGACAAAGGAAAGGTGACTATTGATGTGAGTACACAGTGTCGATTTAATCGTTTTAGCATAATTTGTTTTTTTACATGTGTTAGGTCAAATATGACCAGTTTAAATTGTTAAAGATAATTATATGAACACATATTTTTCATGGAGCTCGATTTCGAGATAAACGAAAATGACATATCATTATCTCCTGTTCATTCTATCCATTTCTTGCATAAAGGTCACACACATTCATTTTATTTGATCATTATATTACATCACCTTTAAGCAATTCATTATTGTTTGTGTACCATGATCTAAGGCACTGTCGGTAATTCACTATAAATAATATATTTCTAGGGTCGCATTGCGTATGTCTCACAACAAGCGTGGATATTTAATGATACTCTACAAAACAATGTGTTGTTCGGGGACATCTACCGTGAGACGATATACGATGACGTCATATATGCCTGCTCCTTAAGAAGGGATTTGGATATTTTAATTGCTAAAGATCAAACAGAAATTGGGGAGAAGGTAAGAATGGTATATCGTGCATGAATTCTAGATTCGGTATTCTTTATTCATATACACATATATTATTCTATGTCAAACTTCAGCGAATCCCTGCATTCTGATTGGCTGAGAGGAGGCGTTCACATATGCACGCACCTCCGAACACTTCGGAAAACTCCATTGGCTGTTCCCAAACGCCACTATTTTATGAAATTTTAAAGAAATACGAAAAAGAACTTTTGTAGTGTATTCACACCGTAGCGATTGATAACAATTGAGCGATAAACAATCGCCACAATGCAAGTTTATGCAATGCATGTTTTTTAGCCTAAACAATTGTGCTAGATAGTAACTAGTTTTGAAACAGTATAATTACAGTCCAGTTATCGTGAGAGTGACGTTGTCGTTTATGTGTACACACAAGTTTACAACCATTGTCTGACCAGGTAGAGCGACTAGGAGAGATCATCATATTCATATGCAAAATCTCCACCAGCAGTCTATTGGACAAATGAACAATAAAAACCTGTCATTCACCAATAGCTAGCTGGTGGTATGAATACCATTGTGTACAAACATGATCTCTCCTATATAGTATGTTAGTTAAGCATCGAAATAATAGCTGTGCCTTCATAATTGGTTTTACACCGTAAAAGTGAACTCGCCCGCTGCGTCACTGTATTCTTACCCTGACTGGACTATATGTGTATTCACTTGTTTCTGGGACACAATTTATGCACTTATCAATGTTTTCCCCCAGAGAGGAGGTGGGGGCGGCCGCGGGGATGCACGATGAATTAGTCAGAAAGACTTTCCCGATTATTACTTCAGGGTATCAATCTAAGTGGTGGACAGAAACAACGTGTAAACATTGCTCGTGCGGTATACTACAATGCTGATATCTACTTGTTGGACGATCCTCTGTCAGCGGTCGATGCACATGTTGGAAAAGATATATTTGAACATGTGATCAGTGAAAACGGACTCCTCAAAAATAAGGTATTTGAAACTACCGACCAAAATGTTTACACAGATAATGCTTTACAATAAAAGCTTACGAACTGTAAAATTGTAGTTTTGTCGTGACGATTTGTGTAATGCCTTTAGCAATGATCATACAAATAGAGTATTTTTGCCTTTAGAGAAATACATTTCTAATAATGATTCAATTCCATAAAGTCTGAATATTTATACTGGTACTCTAAACTTACTTGATTTCAAATTCCAAAATAAAAAATAGAGCGTATATCAAAGTATGGAGACCTCAAAAATAATTATACAGATTTCTGAAATTTCATCGTTTACATGTCTTTCATGTCGGACGAAAACTTTAACATAGCTTATGTTTATCAGTTGTTAGTCTGATATTCCAACAATAAATAAATGTTGATCTGATTTTATTTGATTTTTTTATTTAATTTGATTCATTGAAAACGAGAGTTCTTGTGACACATGGTATCACAATGCTGCCACGTATGGATAAAATTTTGTGTGTCGAGGATGGACGAATAATGGAGAGTGGTACATACGACGAACTTATTGCAAACGAAGGCGCTTTTGCAAAATTTATACTAAAGCACAAACGAGATGATAATTATTCGGACACGTCAGAGGACGAGGAGAACTCTATTCAAGGTACAAAATTGTGCAATATCCCTGAAGTTAAAACCATTTGAAACTAGGTCATTGAGCTTTTTTATTGCTGAAACTAGGGCATTCAGAGTTTTTTTATATCATAACTATATGTCATTAAGCTTTTCGACATCTGGCCCCAATTCCACGAAAAAACTTAAGTTATTGCTCAGCTGAGACTGTTATTTTGAATTCATTATGTGACTACAATTATAGTCTTGTGATGTATATTGCTACCAGAAACTGTGTATTTATTGCTAAATAATGATTTAGTAGGTGATTTTTGTATAAAATGCTCATGTAAATCCAACTGTAATGAACAATTAAAAACTGTGTACTTGAGCTTGCTATAACAGACTTAAGTTTTTTATTTTGATTTTTATAACTTTAAAGTACTATTTTCTGTAAAAATCGGACTTATTTTGTGTTGCTCTATTAAATTTGCATCTAACTGTGATGTAACAATATATAAAAGTATACATAAACGTCATTTACCCAACAAAATATGTTTTTAAAATAGCAGTCTTAGCTGAGCAATTTTTTCGTGGAATTGGGGCCTGGGACTTGGGCTTTGCGGTTAAGTTCATTTTCTCGTTCCGTAGTGTGTTGGGTATTGTGTCGTGTACTTGTGGTCTGTGTTGGGTATTGTGTCGTGTACTTGTGGTATGTGATGTTTTTATGTTTTCTGTGCTCGGTTGGTTAAGTAGAGTGCTGCCTTCCCTGTCCGATTTCCTGTTATCCTTTTTAGCTCACCTGTCACAAAGTGACAGAGTGAGCTTTTGTGATCACTCTTCGTCCGTCGTCCGTCCGACCGTCAACAATTGGCTTGTGTAGACACTAGAGGTCACAATTTTAGCCTAATCTTTATGAAACTTTGTCACAATGGTCATCTTAACAAGATCTAGGCCAAATTTGATATTGGGTTATCTGGGGTCAAAAACTAGGTCACTAGGTCAAATCATTGAAAAACCTTGTATAGTCACTAGAGGTCACAATTTTGACTTAATCTTTAAGAAACTTGATAACAATGGTCATCTCAACAAAGTTAAGGTCAAGTTTGATATTGGGCCATCAGGGGTCAAAAACTAGGTCACAAGGTCAAATCATAGAAAAACCTTGTGTAGTCACTAGAAGTCACAATTTTGACTTAATCGTTATGAAACTTGGTCAAAATGATTATCTTAACAAAATCTAGGCCAAGTTCGATTTTGGGTCATCCAGGTTTAAAAACTAGGTCACAAGGTCAAATAATAGAAAAACCTTGTGTAGTCACTAGAGGTCATAATTTCGACCTTATCTTTATGAAACTTGGTCACAATGATCATCTCAACAAAATCGTGGTCAAGTTTGATATTGTGTCATCCGGGGTCAAAAACTAGGTCACTGGGTCAAATCATTGAAAAACCTTGTATAGTCACTAGAGGTCACAATTTTGACTTAATATTTAAGAAACTTGATAACAATGGTCATCTCAACAAAGTCTAGGTCAAGTTTGATATTGGGCGATCAGGGGTCGAAAACTAGGTCACATGATCAAGTCATAAAAAAACTTGCAATAGAGGCTGAATTTTCTTGAATCTTACTTAGTAAATGTAAATGATTACTTGATTACTTAGGTCACCATAGGGGTGTGCATGCACTACTACGACAGGTTAGCGACCTAGGGCCCTTTGGGCCCTTTTGTTTTTAAATATTACCACCTCAAAACACCATCATTCAGAGTATTCAAGGGTGGTCTTATTATTGAGGTTTTACTGCATACATGTACTATGTTTGTCTTAGAATGGTTGAGGGTATGAGTCTAGATTATGTTGCTCGAACACGTTTCTTTGTTATGCTATTGAAGCAACATAAGATACATTATGTTTTGTGACGTCTTTCCATGGCTATAGTTTCTTCTTGGTCAGAAAGCTCGCAGTTCAGCATGGTAGAATGCAAACCCAACATTTTCAAAACAAGGAGTCAGACATTTTAACAATGCCTACATTTCAAAAGTTTAAATGGGCACGTTAATAATTTAAGGTGGAACCACACTATAAAAAAAGTTCCTGACCCATATACAAATTAGGTATTATAGTAAACTTTGATTTATTCCCAATTCAATGCCGCGTCTTATATCTCCGTGCGCGTTCCCATGACGTTACTATGACGTCATGTAGTTGCCATGGAAAACGCGTTTTGACGTCGAAATTTTTTATAGTGTGGTTCCACCTTATTATGCTTTTTACGTATACAATGGCATTCTCATTCAATAGCGAAAACATGATTTTTTTTATTTCGTTGCATTCGATATGTTAAGAAAAATACTAAGTTTTCATCATAGGAACACGGTTTCAAATTAGTCTAAATTATCTGAGTGTATCCTATATAGAGAGAAGGTTGGACAGCGGTCATGTTTAGCCACAACGGATATGACGGCATTCACAGGAACTGGCATCCGTGTTTACAGTGTAGAAAAACTGGGTACCAGCTTTCGAAACGTCATATAATTTTGACTCTGATAATTTGAAACCATGTACCTATGGTTTTGCATGTGGCTTTGCTGACAAGTATATACTGTCCTTGCAGAGATCATGGTGACATTATTAAATTGAAATCGCGTTTATGTGTTTTTTTTTGGTTCAAATCAATAAAAGAAGCACCAGTAAACAGAAGCATGTATGGGGTGCCACTTTAAACTATATTCCAAATAATTGGGTTATATTCTATATTTAAGAAAATATCATGATGCTTACAGTGATGCATTATTGCTAAAATTTTACTTGTGTTCTGCTAATTGTTTCAGATGATCATAATGATGCAGACTTAGATAGTGGTTTTGTAACTGATATAATTGACGAAAAGTAAGTTATACAATGTATATGCAATGTCACTTACAAGTTCATCATCGCCAGTAAATGTAATACTTGTGCTTAGATCTAGACCTACTACATGTACAATGTATATTATAATATTATATTTTATGTTTGTCGACCTTGATGTTCACCTTCTATATTCCATCAGCATTTTAGAATGTACACAGTTTTAAGCCATTCGGACCATCCTCGATCATTCGCAGAATCATACAAGGCATATTTCAATCGGAATAGTAATACTTTCTTTTAATTGATACTGTAAGAGGTAATGAAAGAGTAATGTATATGTGACTTTGATTGGAATAATGTCTTTTCAGAAATGGTAGTAACGTTAGTAACGTTAGAATATTCAAACGTTCTATATCTCGAGCATATTCGATGGAGGGTAAAGAGACAGCTGAACATGGTGTGGGCCGTGGACATACCGGTAAACTTATCAAAATGAAGTCGTTTGATGATAAATTCAAACTAAATGAGAAGCGTATTAACCAAGAACAAGACAAATGTGATGCAGGGAAAATTATTGAAGAGGATGAACTCGAAATTGGGGAGGTAACAGCAAGTTTATATTTTTTATATAGATCTATAAGAATTTGGTTTAAGTTTCCCCAACCGTACATTAAATAACTTTTTATTAGTGGTTTGTCATTCAGAGCTTTATTTTTTTTGAAATTACAAATTATTTTCTATTACAATTGTAAATGAAACTAGTTTGTAACTGCTATGTTGAGTTTATTCCATGCTTTACCTACTTTTAGTTGATAAGAACATTCAAATCAACGTGACCGATTGAATTACGTATCAGAACACATATAATAAGTACATATAAACATACGTATACTTTCTTTTTAGGTAAAATGGAAGTATATTTCACCATATTTCAAAGCCATTGGAATGTTGATCTGTGCGGTGGTTCTGATTTTCTTCACCATACAGAGATTGTGTGACCAGGGTAAGAATTACTGGTTGAAGCAGTGGACCAGTGATGAAGCACTGAGCAACCTTACTTCTACACCCAGTGAGAGTCAACTACGCTATGATAGGAATGGTTACTATATAAAGCTATACCTGCTACTTGGAATATTTCATTGTAAGTTGGGTTAGTTTTTGTCATTTATTAACATTTGTTGTTGTATGGTTGTACGTTTTAAAGATATTTTCTCGCTAACTGTTGGAGTTTATTTGCTAAAAGGTTGAGTACTTTTAGAAGCATAAGTATTACTAATGTGTATGATTTTTAAATCCATCGATCGGAAATGTAGGGAATGTCTCTTATAATGACCAGATATTGTGTTTATAGTTTTAGTATCCCTTACTCTACAAGTGTTGATTGTGACGGGTTTGCTCCGTGGTGCAAAAGCCATGCATAACAACATGTTAACAAATATACTTCGAGGACCCATGTCATTCTTTGATACAATACCAGTTGGAAGGGTTATACATAGGTTAGTGGTTTTTTTTGGCTTCAAAATGATAATAATAAATCGGACAGTGAATTAGCACTGAACAGAAACATCAGACCACAAAAGGCACAGAACAGAATAGTCAGTGTACATAGACGACTACACATTACAAGAAAAACAAAAAAAACAACACTCTAATGATGTTAACTTAATTTAAGTTTGGCTTGTATTAAAGACATTCATCACAATCCGAAATAAAACTTCAAAAACTATTAGTTGGCCATGATTTTAAGATTAAGTGCAATTAACACCTAAGTCGTCTAGAACGTTTCTTCCTGTCGAATAAAACTTAGTTTTTCACAAGCCGCTATCCCGGAACAAGTTTAGATTCGTATGTGACTTTATCGAATTTATGTTTCTGATTTTCCAGATTCTCATCAGACCTTGACCCGGTGGATGGTAACATCACATATGCCACTTGGACAACTCTCGAGTGTATATACACGCTCGTGTCTATATTTGTTGTATTGTTAACCGCAATTCCAAAATTCGTTGTCATAGTTATACCATTGGGTCTTCTATACTATGATATGAAGGTAAGAATTGTGTAAAGATAAGTTGGATAAAAAGAATAATTGATTCAAATGCTAATTGAAGTTCTCAGTATAAGAATGAATTAGAAAAATATGGAGGACTATTATTATTTAAATGTAATATAAGACTGCAAATGTCTTGATATAAAATCTAAATTTTTAAAAGATATATTAATTTCATGGTCTAAGGTTAACACATTTAACACGGAAATCCAAATATCAAAACAAATCATTTGGAACAATTCGAATATAAAAAAATTAAATAATAACAAATTATTCTATAACAAAAATTGGTACAGAAAAGACATTCTCTTTCTAGAGCACATTTTTGACTTCAGACATAAAACATTCTATAGCTTCGAGCAAATGAAATTTTTATATGAGCTTCCAGATGGCGATTATTTGAAATACTACACTCTCATTAAAAATGTACCAAAGGAATGGAAAACACAATTGGATAATTGTAATATGACATACGATGCACCTTACTACTTGATTGATAAAGTAAATGGGAAAACAAAAATGAATAGACTATCATATATAACATTAATCAAAAGAAAAATACCACCTAAACCAAAATACAAAATAAAATGGAGTATTAATCACCCAATTGAAGATATAGAATGGGAAAAATCCTCACACAATCATATTACATTACAATAGATACGAAACTAAGAGAATTCCAGTACTAATATCTCATGAACATAATACCAGACAACTCATTCCTACATAAATGTCATTTTGTCCAATCTAGTCTTTTAGATTTTTGTACCATGCATCCAGATTCAATATATCATATGTTCTGGAAATGTCATATTGTGCAAGGTTTTTGGTCGGAAGTAAAGTTATTTTTAGAAGACAAATTTTCAAAAACTATCAATCTTACATTTCAAAATATTTCATTCTGCAACATTATCAACACTAAAGATAAAGATGGACCTATTGCTAATTACATCGTTCTGCTTTCCAAGTATTTTATATTTAAAAACAAATGCAATAAAAGTGTTCCGCTAATCCGGCAATTTAAAGAATATGTTAACTATAGGAAGAAGCTTGAACACACTATAGCTATCTTCAAAGATAAAGTAGAAGTCTGTAATAGAAAATGGCAAAAGATAACTTAATTACATATTTCAAATATGTTGGTATACCCCCACCTCTATTCTCTTTCCTTTTCTCTTCATCACTATCCTGCTCTCTTTCTTACTCTTTATACACTATAAATTCTCATAACGACATACACAGAATATTACGTTAAACTATGTAACCAATCTATATAGTTGTATGTGAATGTAATATTGTATGTATCTAATACTATGTATATGTCTTATGGAAATAAATACGTTAAAGACAAAAAAAGAATTGTGTAGCTGTACAGTATCTCGTGCTTGGTTGTTTTTGATGAATGCTACGTTCCCTATATTATATAATATTAATGCCAGATATAAATTGAAGTATTATACTTGATTCTTTTTATCAGCAGTATGCTGAAAGTAATGTTATGTTTACATGCATTGTCTCCGGCTGCAAAGTGAAGTTGAACAAAAAATCATAAATATGAGCTCGCTATATCTAGAAGCAAATGTTAAAATCTTTTTTTTTTGTTTCAGAGCCAGTATATACCAATCAAGCGGCAAGTAAATCGACTAAGATCAAAGAATCAGGTACCATATTTCAGTCATCTGACTGAAAGTTTGAACGGTGTACATGTGATTAGGGCATATGGTATGGTGGAAAACTTCACAGAACAAGCGGCGGATAAATGCACGTTATACAGCAAAACAAGATTTCATGACGTCATAGTGGACAGGTAGGGGAATACCTTATTACAGTATCATGAGTAAAATCAACCTATCAATAGGTGTCCTATAAAGAAAAGTAAAGTCCCAGGGAATTATAGGCCAAGCCCACTTATTCGGTATATTGGAAAGTTTTAAGGGAAATACTAGCCAAGCTGGATTCGGAATTAACTACTCCACTTGAATAGAGACCATATCTTTTCTGGCACCATAAGAAAAATACTACATATTTTAATGCTACATTTATTTCACTTAAGCCTTTCATCTAGAAAATATAGGGTATGTCAAAATGTTGGCGTACATTAGCGTAACCGATTCCAACGTTATTAACGTGCTTAAAACCCCATATTTTTATTCGTCACATATTTAGCAATTGCTTTATAAAATATTGTTGTAAAATTAAAATGGTTTTGACCGACCCGCTCGTTTGATAAATGTATTTTAACGCAATATATGTGGCGATTTTTAGATCGGCCATATGGCGAAGCGGCGTGGTAATTAAGGTAATTAATGTTGAATGTACGACTTATTCATATCAAATTACAGATAATTATATGTACTTTTAAGTTGCAGTCGCTGTCGTTGTAATAAATGCATACTTCTTTAGATATTTTGGCGCAGAGCAACTTCACAATTTTAATGTGTGCAAAGCCAAATTCAAAGTCAATATCGTACAAAATATACCAAATTCAAAAGTAGGATGTATGTACTTTTTGTCAAAATAAAGATTATAGAAAGTCGACCCTAGTCATAGAAAATACTGAAGTTTTAACATATCTTGTCGCGGAAAGAAATAAAATCTTACGTTTTCAGTTGGATATGTCTTTCGTTCCTCGTTTGTTACTGGAATTTTTGAACGACAAATAATTGAAAGGGCGTGAAATATAGGTGCTATCACGTCACTGAGTCTACTTTTTTGGCGGATGGAGATAAGTATATTAATATGCCAAGCTGCTAAACACTGCGCATTGGTAAATTATGTTACATCTTACATGACGTTTTTGTGACGTCCTCCGTCATTCTATGTATAATTTAACGTATACTAATTATTAAACGTAAATGCGGTTCACATTACTAGCACGACGATTCTTTTCTCTTTCTTATGATATCAAAATATAAACAACCGTACTTCTAAAATGATTTTTATGCAACATTGAAGTGTAAAAATGTTATAAATTGCCGATGTACGCCAACAACGAGCGAAACGTCAGTTTGTATTCTAATATTAAAACAAGAATTCGAAACTCGTCAACAACAAGTTGTTCAGATTTCTTTAATTGTTCTTTCGATATTCACCTCGGTGTAACACTGTCTCCAGTGTTTTTTTAAATATTTTTGTTACGGTATGTTTAGATAATATTCTAAATGAAATACACAAATAGTATCATTTCAATTGCAGATGGCTGGATATCAGACTTAATCTAATAAATGTTTTATGTTTCGCTGTTTCTGGATATTTTGCTATCAATGACAGGGAGAGCCTTGGTGCCGCTGTGGTCGGCTTGATCATCAACTACGCGTTAGATGTAAGTATTACAAGCATTCTTGTGACTGACGCGTGTAACACTTTAAAGTCCCACAATTATACATTGTACGTGTATTAGGTTTTAACAAATTACGGTACTTGAACTTTCATTAAATATTTTTATGACGCAGTTTATATTTTTTAAAAACATATAACATTAGAATTATTAATATAATATTTTACAGGTCTGCTTGTCAACTGGTTTCAAATGGTGTCTGTCTCATGAAACAGAGGTTGTGGATTCAACTTAAACACATAAAAGTAGTTTAAAAGTACAAGAGGTATAGCTTCCTTGCTTTGAAGCTCCGCTGCAAAAGTAGGGAGACTGATTCTGTCATTTCCATACAAAATATGGCTTTAAAATAAATAAATTTCAAACTCACTATTTTGGTGAACATTTTCTGCCTAACATTGACGGGTTATCCATTTTTTGTAGATGAGTGATGCTTTACAAGGGCTTCTGGAAATGGCTGGTGAGTTGCAGCGTAATGTTGTTAGTATTGAAAGAATTGGTCAGTACACATCATCCAAACAAGAGGTATTTATCGTATTAGAATTGATAACGTTACAAAGAAAATGCGTCACATCATTTTAGAAGAGAAAACAACAATTTAACTGAAACTATTTTAATTCCGAGTTCATTTTCTAGAATAGGTGCCAATAATGAAACTATTCAAAACTCATTAATCAAAGAAGTACCATTAACCACTGCCTCCATTGGTTACTCGTACATGTTCGTCATTGCGTTTAAACGACGGTCCATGAGATTCATCATATATAACTATTGACAAACACAATTTAAGTGAAACTCTGTGAATATGGACTGACAGACTGTGCTTGTCAGTCGAACCATTGTGTGTGTTATTTTAATATATTTACGGTACAAAAGCGAAAACACGTGAACGTGCTGCTACTATAGTATTAGTGCTACATCTGTATGTGTACGATAGATGTTATTCCATTTACATAGGCACCTTTACACACATCTATGAAACCAGAGAAGTCATGGCCGAAAGATGGCGGAGTGGATATTGATAATTACTCCATGCGCTATAGAGAGGGACTTGAGCTTGTTCTGAAAGATATTAATGTCAAAGTAACACCTGGAGAAAAGGTAGGTCATGCGATACATGATTTTGTTCTTACTATCAATATCGCTTTGAAATATGCATTTTCAAATGTATCTCAGTATAGTACATGACATCATATATCAAATCTAGATGCATTGTAGTATACGTATAATTCGCTGGCTTAGAATCGATATTTTGAGAAAACAAGAGAAAACTGTCTGAAAACTACTCTTTACTTATGGAAAAATAAGCTTTTTCAGCTTCAGTTTGGTCAACATGACCTGTTCCGATGTTCATGAAAAGGGCTCACAAGAAGCGCCTTGTGGTGCAGATTCTAAATATGCATGAGGCTTAGACTTACGACCTTCTCATTCTAAGCCAGCGAATTGTCGTCCTTTGTATTGTGATGTTGACATAGGGAATGGCCATAGAAATGCTTAAAACAAAGATTGTGACAATTAGTCTAGTTGACGATGTATTATTTCTTTTATATATATAATATTATGAAAGTCTTTATAAAACAAGTTTTTGGTACAACTTGCAATATCCTTTCCGCTGCCACTATCATACACCGATGCACTTCCAGAGCCGCCTGATGCAGACCGTATTTTGGTGGTCCTCCATTACCACTATTGTTTGTAGAACAGCTACCAAAGACGACTTTTGCGTACCGGAAAAATACGGGGTCTTGTTTCCACAGTGGAATAATGCAGGGTTTCGGTGAAAATCTACCTTTTTTGCAATAGAAAATAGAAGGAATTTTCAAAAATATACTACATTTATACGCTATGGTAGTTGTAGTGTACGACATTCGCTACACTGTGGTAGTTCTGTTAATATTATGATATCCGCATTACTGCACTGAGGTACTGTTTATAAGTTTATTGCCAAATGCAAAAGTCCGCTATGGTATTTGTATTCGAACTGAATATTTCAATAGTCCAGCATAAAGCTAATACGGTACTCTGCAATACGAAGCATTAAATGTACTTGTTAGTTTTTGTAGGACATACTTCTCAATACTTAGATTGCATGTGATACACCAGTGTTGTTTTAATCTAAGTTTCCGAGAGGAAGCCCCTGCAGGGAGAGAGAGACATTAGATACAGGCATGTCCGGCGCTGAAAAATTGACCGAACCTTGCATTGGAGTATAAAGTTTTTTTCTTTGCTGATTTTAGTAGACAAGACCTTTCTAATTGAATTTTTGATGGGTGCCATTCTGTCACCCTTGAGCATTTTAAGAAAATTGAGGTAAAAGTTCAAAAATATAAACGAAACTGCAAATTTATGGAATCGGTCAACTACATTGTTATTTATTATCACATTTTATAATAAATCACACTTATATGTAGTTATTAAGGTGCTGTTGAAGACTTCAACATTTTAGTACCGTGCAATTATGCAAAGGGGGTATTTTTGGGGTAAAATGTTAAAACGTGCATGGAAAAGTGCGAATTTTCGGATTCGGTGGACTATAACGGTGGACGGTAAATAATCGCTGTAATAGTTTTATAGTTACTTGCGATGTAGATTATACACACCTTAAGCTAGGCTATGGTACAGAATGTGGTATTGTTGGAGAAAAACAATAAAAAATATAACGGAAAGAGCGATGGAACTGATGGACTACACTGTCATGGATAATTATTTTTGATAATTACGTTTGTAATTACTATGATATAGTCTATAGTAATGTGTTATTAATGATACCAATTATCTTAAATCATGTTATGGTGCAAAATATATAATTTAAGGATAGAACATACAAAATTGAAACGAAAAGTGTGAATTTTGGAAATAGGTTTACTACGCTGTTATAATTAATTTAACTTCATAGTAAATCACTGTGAGGTACATATCATCATGCAGTTCAAGTTATCTATCATCTAATGCCATGCTTTGAGCTGAATACGATGTATTGGGGTTAAACATCCAAATGTATATGAAAATTTTGAATTTACGGACAAGTCAGATTTCACTACATAAAGCCATTTCCGGCTTTATAACTATTTTGTATTACTCATCAACACCAAGTCCGCCATTATTGATCATACGAGGTACTCATGCATCATGATACATGCATCACAAGTCATGCCCTATATAGTACCCACTACCACTGAGTACAAGCTTGCTAGGCCCCGTAGGGTATTAAAAGGACTCACCGTCACCAACCATTCCTAATATAATTGGGTTCATGCCACTGCTGCTTATCTAATAGTATTGGTTACCTTTTATTTCCTGGCACAGCAATTCGTTACCCTTTGTGGTACATAAAACTGTCTGGCTCAGCAATTCCTGCATGACACGGTCACTCATAGCGCTATATACATGTTATGTATATATACTATATACTGTTATGTATAGTCACTCCTTGATATCCTAGTGGTAGGGCGTCCACTTAGATTGCGGGATGTCCCAGACTCGATCTCAGGTCCGGTCATACCAAATACGAAATAAAATGCTACCGTGGAGTAATGCCCTTGCATACCCTAGATACTTAGCATAAATTGGACGCTGGTTTCTCTCGCATGCCACCGTAGCGATGGATAACATTAAGAATTAGGCGCCGAGTATGATTAATTGATATGAGTTGACAGAACTTGTCTCACAATCTACCTAGCATAAACTACATTACTTTGGTATATAGTGTCTATTCCAGGACCCCATGAGTCACCTGACACTTTCTGTCACATGCATTCTGTGGTACCTAACACTGCTCTATTAGATAGCAAACACTTCCAGGCACAGCTATTCATATGCTACCTAACACTGCTTGGGACTGCCATTTATTGCTCTACGGGGTATGTAACACATCCTTTCCCAGCTCCAAAGGTTAGCATAGCAATTTATGACCTAAAAGGGTTACCTAATACTGTTGGAATCGTGGCAACGATTATTCCTGAATCTATAGGGATTCTAAATTACCCGTCAAGCCATCCCTGGTTAAATATTGCCTGACAGAGTCATTCCTGTTCATTTAATACATAATACTACTAGACGCAGCCATCCGTAAATCAAGCAATAAATTTGGCGTTAAGTTAAAAAGTTACCGAGTTTTCGGGCCACTTTCAGAAATTAAGCCGTTGAGTCACCCTTTGACAATTAACTTACCATGTTGATTTGGCTACCTAAGGATACCTGCGTTCGAGCCTCCTTGAGGAGACTAGTTTTCCCCTGGTATGTGTGCAACTAACATCGAGATACGGCGCCCAGGAATAAGTACAGACACTTCACCACAGGTACCAATTCACACCTTGGTCGAATGGAGCATTGTTGGTTAAATTTGCTCTGAGAAATTAAGCAATGACGTAGAGTTGGGTCGAACCTGGGACCTCTCGACCCCAAAGCGTGCGCCCTACGGCGAGGCTATTACTTGCTCAATAGGTTACATATATGACCTGAAACAGCCATGCTTTAATTGGTACCCAACACTGTATGCAACTGCTCTTTGTTGCTCTCTGCGGGGTACTAAGTATATAACACACCTTTTTCTAACTTTACAGACTACCAAACACTGATTGTCATTGCTATGTATGACTAACTGACTAGAAACGTAAAGATTATAAGCCATGGCCATATATAGAGTTGTTTGTATGGTTGAGTGCCAGCGGTATGACCGTATGGGTTAGTTGTACTGCTGTGAACACCTACTAGTATTCCTTGATCTATGGGGATGTTCTGACTATACCTTGCCCTGTGTCCCCTTGATTTATGATGTGTGGAACTGTCATTCCAGACTTGAAATGGCATTGAACATTGCATAGAACAGCCATTCTATGCTCTATATGGTACCTAACACTGCTGTGGACAGGTATTCCCGGTTCTATGAGGATGGCAAAGCACTGTCTGATATACCAGTAGTCATTCCTAGCGGGATAGGATACCAACTACTGGGCCTGGTGCTGCTTTTGATTTGATAACTGTTTCTGGTATTCAACACTAGGGAAAAGTCAGTCGTGGCTCTATTAAAATCTATCTCTGCCTTGCACAACATCATTTCCTAGTCTATATTAGAAAACATCTACTAGTTCTGTGGGCTTTGCTAGTAATAGTTCCACGGTGTAACGTACACAGCATTCATGGATACTTTTAGGTACATTCAATATACTGAAGCCACTGATTATAAGTATCACATAACATGCTCTTGTTGAGGTTTAAATACCTATCAATCAAATACAGTAAAACCTCGTTATTGCGAGCACCCATCGGGACAAGCCAAATGCTCGAGTTAAGCCAGGTGCTCGAAATATCCGAAGTCTATGATGAATTGTTGTTATGACTAAGTTTAACTGTGTTGATAATGAAAACACGTATGATACATGTATTTGGTTGTAACTACGAATATTGTCATTGTTATCAAGTCTATACGCAAATTGAATCGTGTGAACATTTGCCGAATTCAACAAATTGCATATCAAAGTCGTAATGAATCCTTTAACATTAAATATCAAACTCCATGTAACGGTTGTAATAAAAGTTCGCATCGGCAAAAAGATAACAATACCCAAAGCGCACGATAGATCCTACATGTTTGAACAAACACCCACGCACAAAAATCGCACGTGATAAAATAAAAGCCGGATGCAAAGTCGATCCAATTTTCAGCACAGGGATACGGCTCATTGAGTAAAAAACATGCACTATATTATCTATGATAATTTACTTAGGACATGATGTTTACCTGAATGAGTTATATCCCTGTGGTTTCCAATTGAAACGCGCGCGACAATTTGGAGACATCAAACGCGGCGGTCTTTCGACTGACTTCAAACGCGCCGCACATCAAAGAAATTGCTGGTACAGTTGGGAGTAGTGTTACGTCAGAGTTCCATACCGCGGTATGAATTCGCCAATCTGCGCATAGTGTAGAATCAATTGACATTTAATGTGCTACTTTACAAAGTCGACGAATTTTTTATTCTTCAGGGTTGTTCGATAAAAATTGGATTTAATCGCGGACTTGATTTACTTCACTCATTCAGTATCGGACACGTGAAATTTCACTGTACGTAAGCTTACATTCGCAGGTTTTCATGAAATACGGGATATGAAAAAAATTGAAATGATTTTGACTTGCAGTTTTATAACGAACGGAGCCTAAATATTTAAGATTCTACATGTACGTCGGTTTATCTTACGATAAATAAAAGTCTGTGCGAGTCAGTACGTTCGAAGCAACGATGTTGCATTTAATAATTCTAGTTCTCGTATGTGTTAAAGTTCACAATTGTTGCCTATTGAAATTGTTCTGAAACGTATGCGTTGTTTAAATCACGCTCATTAATTAAATATTTTCTACTTCGTGCTTAATGTAACAAATCGAAAATACGGAAATCAATTTAAGTGTTAGGGATTACGCTATTGTCATAAATTGTGATTATCACGATGTGTGATAAATACGGACCGTAACAAAATGTAGTATGACATTTTTCGGAGGTGTGAAATTTCGCTCGGATGATTGCCTCGAGATAAGGTAATTAAATATCGTTGAAAATTGTTGATTGGACCGACACCTGCGCTCGAATTAGACCGGATGCTCGTAATAACTTTACTCGAGTAAGAGGGATAAATTAATGTACAATATAGAGCAAATTCGTCGGGACTTTGTAATTTGCTCGAATTAGGCCGGTTGCTCGAATAATCGCTGCTCGTATTACCGAGGTTTTACTGTACATGTATCTATTTTACGAATGGTGAAAATTCACAAATTCTCTAATATATCTGTATACCTAGTTCTATTCAATTTCGCTGATGCATTTAGATGAAATTTAATATCTTCTCAAAAGATTGCATAGAATATTAATGCACATACATGTAGTTTGTATAGAAACCTCTTTATATATGTGTATACATTCAATTTATTACATACCTCCACTTTTCATTAGGTGCAATCATCCGAAATAAATCTCAGGTCTTGATAATTTCAATGTAAAACAAGTTGACCTACCGAATGCATTTTCAATCACTTGATTTAATTCGAATCAAATGTCAAACATGTAGTAGTCATTTCTATGAACAGGGATACTTTTAATTGAACTTTTAGGGTGCATTTATACGGCAGGGAACAAAGTGTTCCTACTGAGATTTTGTGTTCATCCACCGTCCACCGTATGTTTTAAAAATGTTTATCCTCAAAATAATTATTGTAAACTTGCTTCACACGACAGTAACTGTTTTGCATTAGGTTTCATTGCTATTTCCACTCATAAGTTAATATTTATTAATCAGAATGAGTTACAAAAATGTACTATCAAAAAATATCCAAGGGCAATGAAGTCTACGGATTCCATAAATCACACTTTTCGTTAATATTTTATAACATTTTACCCTAATATATCACATTGATCTCAGTAACATTGCTCATAGGTTTGATATCTTAAATTCTACATGTACATAAGAACATGTCGCGTCGACAATAAAATGATAAATGACAGCGTTGTCTACCACCTCGAACAATTCGCCCTTTTCCTTAAGTTATTCCCCAAAATAGCACATTTTGCACATTTGCACAATAGCCAATCTTAGAACGTTTGATATCAAAACTTTAAGGTTATTAATACTACGCATATTGATTAATCACCAAAGAAAAGATACATGCCATTGTATAGGTCTGCATTAGTACAAAATCCAAAAAAAATACAATTTTCCTTCAGACTTTTGAGTGTTTTACCCCAAAAACACCACATTTTGTACCATAGCCTTGCTTTAGGTGTTTAATATCTTAATGGCAAGTCACTATACAACTATCACAGCGATTATTTACCAAATGTAATGGCCAATGACGTTTAATTCCTCCGATTCCGAAAATTCGCACTTTTCCATGTAATTTTTATTTTTTTACCCCAAAAATACCTCATTTTGCATAAATGCACGTCATTAAAATTTTGCAAACTTAAACTTCAACTTAATAATTACATATAAGTGTGAATTATTATAAAATATGATAATAAATGACATGGTAGTTCACCGATTCCAAACATTCGCAGTTTCGTTTATGTTTTGGAACTTTTACCCCAATTTTCTCAAAATGCTCAAGGGTGACAGAATGGCACCCGTCAGAAATTCCATTAGAAATGTCATGTCTACTGAAATCAGCAAAGAAAAAAAACTTTATACTACAATGCAAGGTAGCTTGGGTTGGGGCCGGACTATAGTGCCCATTACTTGAATTTAGTCTTCAAAACTCGTCAGTGGCAGACCGGTTATCTTCAAAAGTTTAGATTACCATTGCCGCCCAATGCAGACAAAACGAGAAAGCTGAAACTACCATAGCATTCAAATGAGATTTTCACTATACAAAACTAGCCTAAAATGGTGGAACCAATATAAACAGACACTACATCCATAGTGTATAAATGTGCATACGTCTATACCGCCCTTTGACGACAATGGACTACCGTATTGGCATAATTATGTGCATTATTTTAATTAAGTCTTCAAAACTCGTCAGTGGCAGACTGGTTATTTTCAAAAGCATAGAATACCGAAGCCGCCCAATGCAGATAAAAGAAAAAATCAATTACCTCAGTGCAGTTTTGCAGCATTATCAGAAAAATCACAAAATGACCATAGCGTCATTGTGTAAGTCATTGATTCAAAGCCTGCAAAACTCGTCATTGGCAGATCTGCTTTTTTCGACTCTTAGAATACCAAAGCCGTATAATGCAGACACACAAAAATTGCCTAAGTTACCGTAGCGTAGAAAATGAGATATTAATTTTTAATTAAAATGAGTTTGATAATAATCGCCAAAAGCAATCGCTAAAGATAATTGGTATTTTTTGACAGTGAGATCCTTTAATAACTTGAATCGGATCATTTGATTATTGATTGGAGATAACGCCGTTTCTGTTCATTGTTATACATAATGTATTTGTTTTTGTACTAAAATGCGGTAAAATACGAGAAACTTGTATTTTTAAAAACAATATTATGCAATATATTATAATAAAAATGACTTAGATTAATTTTTCAGCTAAGTGTGTACTATTTGGTTAAAAATATAAATGCAAGTTGTATCATCATAGCAAATCCAGAAACGCGGTACAAGCATTTTAAATACGCTTAAATATAAGACAAAACCTAAAAAATCCTGGTAGTCCTACGCTGTACGCTGTTGGTTTTGAGGACTATACTTTTTGTAGTACGTTTTAGGCATCAGTGGCAGTCCTTCTATGTACACTAGTGGTAATGGCGACCCATGTTTTTATGGTCTACATTAGTCTGCTTTGGTAGCGGAAAGGATATATATAATATTATGAAAGTCTTTATAAAACAAGTTTTTGGTACAACTTGCAAACAAAACAATGCCTAAAGTCACCAGAGAAGAGGTGAAATACAAAAATGTACTTGATAACAAGGTTATATTATGTATGCTCGCAGGTTGGTATCGTAGGGCGCACCGGGGCTGGAAAAAGTTCCCTTATCCTGGCATTGTTTCGTCTCACTGAACCAGCTACAGGAAAAATAACAATTGACAACCATGACATCAGTGAACTAGGATTATTTGACCTGAGATCAAATTTAACAATTCTTCCACAGGTGAGATGAGCTGCGTATCTGATAAGTTCTTTAAAATTACATTTTTTTAGGTATAATTGAATGTGTCAGTATTTCAGTGACCATATGATACTCCATTAAAAGATGCTGACACACGATTTAATCACTTTTGGAATTGCCCGAACATTAGATGAAGGCGAGGGTGCTAGTTACCAATATAAATCCTAATGATGTTTTGGTATTTCGCCGACTTGAATTGAATCACAGTCGCTTTATCAAAATTTCACTTACCTAACTTCTCAACTACCTATCAGGGATTGATAGACCCTCAATTAACTAACAGTTTTTTTCCAATTCAGTGAATGTACGATTTACAAAATTACATTTTACTAACTCTACGAAATACCCATGTCTATGAAAACTGAGGCCGCATTATGGAAGATTGCATTATTGAAAATATGTAAGCCTCTTAAAATAAAGACTTTACTTACTTAATTACTTACTAAAATGAGTAATGTTACAATAACGCCACTTATTGTATGACCACTGTGTTTCCAGGAGCCAGTTTTATTCTCAGGTACTTTAAAAAGCAACCTTGATCCACTGAACGGGTTCACTGATGATGAAATATACCATGCTCTAGAGCATGCTCACCTGAAATCCTTCATTGGCACTCTCCCAGACAAGCTGAACTATGAGTGTGGAGAGGGTGGACGCAATCTGAGGTCAGATCTTATTTTATTTAAGTCAAATAATACAGTAAGTCTGCAACTCTAGGTGGATGTTCTATTAGTTTCTGTTTGACCGCATGATTCGACTCGGTACTGCCTTACTAATATTAAATACAGTTTGAAGTACTAGATCTACATGTACATATTTCTGACATTTCTCGTTCGATATTTTGTTGTTATTTTTTTATCAGTATTACTTGTAATATACATTATTGGATATGTTTGTTCCCCCTCCAAAGGAAGCTTAGCCGAAACTTCGTGGATTCAATTACATATTGAAGTTAGTTACGGTTATCATTACTAATTATCATTGGGTTTTTTTATCTTGCAGTGTTGGTCAGAGGCAGTTAATGTGTTTGGCGCGAAGTTTATTACGCAAAAGCCATGTACTGATTCTAGACGAAGCAACTGCTGCGGTAGATATGGAAACCGACGCTTTAATTCAAGAAACTATTAAACAAGAGTTCAAAGATTGTACAGTGTTGACTATAGCTCATAGACTTAATACTGTAGTTGATTATGACAGGTATGATACTTTTATAATATTTTAATAATTTTTTTTAGTTTACTAGTAGTTTCTTTCCAACTTGAATATAGCAAGATTCAGTCACTACCTGCAGTTGTTTAGCTCATGTTTCTATTGTAGACAACCCTAATGCATATTATTGGTTTCAGAATAATGGTGTTAGATCACGGAAAAGTTACGGAGTTTGACAGTCCTAGAATTCTACTTGAGAACAAAAATTCCACTTTCTATTCCATGGCCAGAGATGCTGGATTGGTGAAATAATATATGAGAGCAAGGGTTACATCTGTGATAGTTTCTTACATGACAATTTCACATTAATCTATTGACTTCGTATAATGTTTATGAGATTTTTGATGTAGGTCTTCTACTATTGTTGTGGAAATTACATCAAGAATAGTTGTTATAGTATGCTTAGTTTACATAGATTGTCGCTGTATATAGTTATAATAAGTAAAAAATAAATTACAAATACAGAAGATTTTTACATCTGTCTTGGTCATTTGTGCACCCTGGAACAATAGTCCGGAGATTTTGACACGACTCTCGACCTTCTATTAGCATAATTTAACAGCTATATTGTTTATATTCATAATACCGGTTGTATGTTTTGATTAGCGGAAAGTATCACGAAGATGTTCGAGATGTTATACTAACATAAATCTAAAGGACCGATATTGCACGATTTGCTCGCGGAAAGTTATATATTCAACGCACGAACCTTGAAATATATTCATGCATAAAGGTCAGGATCATGTCAAATTCTACAAGCTATACCTGTCCCTACGTGCTCGACGCAATACACGATAGGCATATGTTAGACTAACGTTGCACATATTAAGTTCCACATATTATTATGAACGCTAAATATACGATGGACACATGCCCGCTTAAGTTGTGACAAGTTATTTTACTGTTAGAAATCAGTTATACATGCGTTAAACATAGATATATAGAGTACATGTATATGTCCCAATGTGGCATCAGGTTGTTGTTTAAGGTTGTCTCCAGCGTTTGTCAGACTAGGCCGAGCGTTCTGAAAGCAAATGGTTTAGTGAGACTACGCTATACCTCTAAAATAAAGACAGAGCAACAGAAATCTTTTATATTAGAATGTGAATGACACACCATAAAATGATACAGTTCTAGAATATAAACAAATGATTATCATTATAAAGAGTTTATTTAATACAATCTTCATTTAGTCGGCTGATAATTAAAACATATACACCAGCAAATTTATGACAAATTAACTATACTACTCATTTAACGGAGTACCTAAAGTACGTAAAGTGGCGTAAAGTAGAGTAAAGTGGAGTCAGGTGGCATAAGGTGGCGTAAGGTTGCGTAAGGTGGCATATAGAGGGGTTAAAACGATTGATTAATGTTTACAAAAGTATGTATATCACATATTAAATAAGCACGTTAATTTAAACACCCATAGACACAATTTTGGTTTTTTTCCAGTAAAACTTGCCACGTAAGGTCGCTCAAGATCGGGTCATGTTATTTGTATATATTTGTTGTAAATTGGCTAAAGGCATATTATTTGCCGATTTTGCTAATAAACCTTGAACCTATATTTTATTGGATTATGTATGTATGGAAAAAATACATTTGTTTGAGGCAGAAGATGTCACTAAGGTCACGTAAGGAGGTGTGGCATTAATAAAATGCATGCCAAGCGTTTCTGTAAAATTGCGTAAGGTGGCGTAAGGTGTGACTCAAGTGGCGTAATGTGGGATTATAACTGTTGAAAATGTATTGAAAGCACATAGTATCATTAACAAACATGTCTATTATATTGAATTAATTACACTTAGAAAAGTATGCATTTGTTTGATGCAGAACATGTCAGTAACATCACGCGTAAGTTAAAGCGAAACGTTTTTGTAAAAGTGGCGTAAGGTGGTCTAACAATTCTTGAATTATAATGGGTTGATGGCATGCGTACGACTGCGTAAGGTACGTGGCATACGACTTATATAATTTAATATATGCTTGATGCTATGCTCGGTATTAAAAAAAGATATTCACAAACAAATTTACATAGTATTCACTCACATAGATTACTGTTACATCGATCCCGATATTAACTATCAACTACATGAACCCGATGGTGTGGTCAACATTTGAAACAGTTTATGTTGTAATGATATCCTCATATATACATGTAGATCTATGTACATACAATTTAATATGTTATCGATATTATTGGTATCGACTGTAGTTACCACAAGATTCTGTATATTGTACCACGCACGTTAATTAATTTGATTAAACTTCGTGATTGTACATACCGCATGTATATTGAACCACAGGAACTTTAATTTATAAAAAAAAATTTCACTAGGCCTACTATACAGCCTGTATTAAAATATAGGAATGCATTTAATAGGTTGCACCTATAGTGGGATTCAAATCCATACTGTACGGCGTCATAACCTAGCAATGCTAAGTACGAATTCATTAGACCTCTCGCCAGACACAAGTTTGCAGACCAATACTCCAGATTCAACCGGAAGTTTACGAATCCAAAACCCGTTTACCCCGATCGGTATTTTCAAACCCCAAAATAAATGTTGTGCACATAACCAGTATCAATATGACTACATCACACGACAGCAGTGATCTGTTGATATTGGTAAAATACAGGGCGGTACTTTACAGCCGCCACTTGGCCAAATAACACATTACACACATGCACACATGTATAAGCATCATCATGTATTATTATATGTTGGTTGCATTAACTTTACTAATGCCTCGCAAATTATATCTAATTCCGGTGTAAATATAAGTTCATTTATATTGTCTTTTACTTGAACTTTAGCGCGTGTGATTGTATTGAAGTGTGTTTGTATAGCCTTCGGTAATTGTTTTATATCCACGTCTTCTAAAAACAGGAGAATCATTGGTTTACTTCCTTGATAAGCCGCCATTATCTCGTCTTTGCAGAAGAAACTCTTACAAAATTTATTCGACACACAGGCAAGAATTACACATGATGTCTCAATACACTTAATAATCTCTTCTGATACGTGAAAGCCAGGTGTGAAACTTGTGTCTCCTGTACACACACACTGTTTATCAGTTTGTAAAAGTGTTTGTAACTTTCTATTGAACTTGGGCAATATGTGTACTCCCACCAAGTCTTCGTCCGAACTACAGTAAGATAAAAATACTGGGATTTTTTCCTTGGTCTTATTCAGTCGGTGCATTTCTATAATATTTTCTAGTCTCAACCTCGCTTGTTTGAGTTGATGTTTTCGGACACAGCAAACAGTCAAGATGACAAGAGAAATTAGTAAAATAGCAGAACTAACACTGGAACTAATATATATCATGGGTAAAGCACAAAGATGGTCAATCGTTCGAACAGCATTTTGGTCGACAGCAATAAGAGTATCCCTATCACCTTCTACATAACACGTGTAACTTGTGTCCATCCGTAATTTATTCTTGATTAACCACTCTATGAAGTCTTTGTTTGGACATGAACATTCAAAGGGGTTTTCTTCTATTTTAAGCTTAAAACCACCGACGTTACCAAACATGTTAGAGAATATATCGGTAGAGATGTCCCCTAGCGTGTGTATTTGGTTATATGAAGCATCTAACAATTGTAATGCAGTTAAATGAGACACATCAAAGTGTAAGTGTTCAAGTTTATTATGGGAAATATCAATAACTTTAAGATTAAAACATGAACGAAAGGTTCTTTTTGGAATAAGAATTAATTTGTTGTAAGACACATTAAGGCTTTCAAGCAAAGGCAATTGCCAAAGTAGACTTTCAACGTCTTGCGCATTCATTTTGTAAAGCTTATTTTGGGATATGTTTAAGTGTCTTAGGCCAACGAATGCATTAGCTAGAGAAGAATCAATCCATTCAATTCTGTTTTCGCCTACATCGAATGTTTGAAGATAAGATAATCCTCGATAACCAGTAATTAATCGAAACGCAGTCCATATTAAGTCCTTCTCTTTGAAATCCATTATGATCGATATTGATGAGTTGGTACTGTCTCTGACAGCATAAACGCTAGCAGAATATTCTTTAGGAACGGTCCCTCTTACCCGGACATCGGTGAAATTCACGGGGATCATAGACTGTTGAAATGACTCAGACGGAATATCTGGGCTATTATCAGCTGTCAATGCAGCCTCTGTAACTGTCGGATAGTTGAGATTGACGTTCTTTAGGTTCTTAAACGTCGGTCCATTCCCATAAACATTTATGGCGAACATAAAGTTTACAGCAAGGTATCCACCATTTTCAATGTTCAAAGTATGCAAGGAAGGCATTGAATTCGAAAAACTCTTGGCGTCCATAAAGTTCTTCTTTGTATCACTTAGGTCGAGGATTTCAATTTTAGTCGTTTTGAGAAACGTGAAAAATCTGCTATTGAAGAATCCAACATTTACTGAAAGACGATAAACACCTTTTAAGTATAAGCGTTGCAGCTCAGGTATGTGACTGCCTGTAAGTCCAGTTGTGATAGACTGTGTGTTGATATTCTCACAATCGGTTAGGTCGATTTCTCTAATACTCTCTAGTCCATCAAAGACAGCATTTTGCATGCTGGACAGTTTGATACTTTTTAATTTAAAAACTCGCAGTTCACGCATATGATAAAATGATTTTGATCGCAGAGTGTATCCAGGAAAATCCATGTATTCGGATCCTTGATACTCTTCATCCGGTAGAACCGTTAGATGTGTCACGTGGCTCCATGTTGTAGAATTAAATGGTAGTCTTGTAGCAAATTCTGCGAAATTGAAGCGACGGATGAACACAATAGACACATTTTGAGGAACGATCTTAGGTATACATCCGGTACATGAGAGTTCTGCTTCGTTATTTACACAACATTCGCCCGGTGAACTATACACAAACATCGGTGTTATCAAAATCACACAACTGATTATGCACCACACCATCCAGACTGTTTGTATCGTAACATTCATATTGAGCTTGAAATTATTGTCAAAGTTGTTAAACTAGAACATGAAGTATATTGACCGTTAAACCATTGTTATATATCCGTGTATGTATCATATACTAACACACCTTAATGATGTCTGAATAGATGGTATCAGCCTATCAGGTGAGTGATATAGGGCGCGTTCGTAACGCTTTTCCGCACATCCCGGACAGTGGAATACACTTACGAACAAACCGGAACACTATTCGGAACATGTTCTTTCTGTGCCCGCCACAGAGGTGGTGCAGCCAGAACAGTCACGTAATTACAGCAAGAACTATGGCCGCTTGTATCATAAAATAGAATGTAATAAATTTATTTTCCAATTATGGACAATTGCGGGCAAACAGTCGCACTTAAATATATCCACATGCATATTTCTTCCTCCAATATTACGGCTGCAACTACAATTTTGATCATCTTTAACATTTTACTTTCTGTTCCGCTTTGTTCGTAAGGTGTTTGGAGTAGAACATTCGGCACACTGTGCAGGACAGTTCCGTTTTGTTCGTAAGTTGTTCGGAGTAGAACATCCCGAACAGTGTGTGGAACAGACGTTCCGAACATACCCAAAGTGTAAGTGCTTTCCTCTTGGTTGAACATTTATCATTCAAAACATCTACATAACGCTTGAGTTAATGAATTATTAAAGGAATTCGCCAAAATGTTGAAGATGCCGGATGCTTGACTTCACAAGGGTATTTCCCTTATAAACCCAGACAGCAGTCGGCTTAAAAACCAAATTAGATACACGTAAAAAACGAGTAACACCGAACAAAAATTGACATCCTACGATTGAACTACAAAATATAGTAAATATGCATACAAACTAAACTGTGCTGCACAATGGCTGGCAGGTTAGTTTGTGTATGGTGCGTTATTAATTCACACATATTTGTGAAATTGGATACAGTTTACGTATTAAAAGTGTATATGTATATTATTATAATTAAACACCCATGAGTTTACATGAATAAATGAAATATGTATACGCAAAATTTAGTATACATAACTATAATATTAGAAACACAGACAGAAAACGTGAATGTATAAAAAGCAAGTATACCACCTGAGCTGAGGGTGTCGTCTATATAACCTAAGTGCTGTGTTAAAATGAGGAGCCATTTTATAGCGGACAATACGCAGGCCGCAAGGCCTGCGGATGTCGTTCCGCTTTACGATAACACGTGTGCACGTGGTTTGGTCAGAGTTTGAATTCACTAATGGATCTAAAAATGTGTGTTAAAATCCCGCACTGAAGCAAAGATACTAGAAAATGGCTGCTAATAGAATAACAAAAAAAATTAAAATGCGATATTCGGCAGCTCATAAATTTTCTTTTATTTTTTAATGATGTTTAAAAATATTCCAAAAACTAGCGTAGGCCCCTGTCTAGAAAAGAAAATAATTATCAGTCTTCCATGGTTGCTATGCAACCTATCTTTTTATATGGGGAGGGCTATTTCCTAAATGTTTGGACACAAAAAAGGCAGCAATTTTTTTGCCCACTTCGGAAGGAAATGTTAACATTTTCAGTGCATAAACGATGCTACAAACTGTTATGAGACACATGATTACTCTGAGATAACGAATTAAGTCGAGCGGGAATCGTTCATATGCGCGAAATATCAACCAATCTTAAGAAAATCTAATGAAAAAGACACAAGTTTCGGTTATTTCCCATCGCAAAGTTTGCAATACAATTAATTAAAGTCCGTTTCGGGTATTTATGGGGAGGGCTATTTCCTAAATGTTTGGACACAAAAAAGGCAGCCTTTTTTGCCCACTTCGGAAGGAAATTTTAACATTTTCAGTGCATAAACGATGCTACAAACTGTTATGAGACACATGATTACTCTGAGATAACGAAGTAAGTCGAGCGGGAATCGTTCATATGCGCGAAATATCAACCAATCTTAAGAAAATCTAATGAAAAAGACACAAGTTTCGGTTATTTCCCATCGCAAAGTTTGCAATACAATTAATTAAAGTCCGTTTCGGGTATTTACGTATCTAGACCGGACGGTGATAATCCACATCGTAGTTGTAGGTTATTGTAAAGAAAGTAAAACAAATGCATTTTCGTAATTCCTCGCCGAGATGTAATTAAAAAATCCCTCCAAAATCGTCAAAAACTATTCGCGGGATGAAGGTCGCGAAAACTAATTTCATGTTGTTGTTGTCGTTATTGGATACAATAAAACCCGTAATTTTCCGTCTAAATCTCTTTTATGTTGTGACGATTTGCAGGGTTTATTTAACAGTTGTTATCTGTGTTTATATCTAATTATTCATTTTTAAATTAGTTACCCCTGAATTAAGTAGACCTAGAATTAAACAAATTGAAAAACGTGTATTATTCGTGTTCATTCGGACTGACAAACGATAGCAGGTTTGTATCGTCTTTCGTTACTTTGTACCCAATAGTTCGTATCAAACCGCTATCGCGCGCTTTCTTGTGCAGCGAACCGCTTCGATAGGTTGCATAGACGTAGGAAAGCGCTCGGTAGCGCCTTTTGGAAACGGCTTGCTCCATATTCGTAACTTCGTAACCAAACAATTTTTTGTGAAGTTATGCATCACCAAAAAATCCAGTACTAGATGAGCATGTTACAAATAATGTAGGACATCTGACATAGTCCGCTACATATGCTGTGCATTAGTTCATATTACATTAGAACGCTCGATCGTCGCTGCAATACCATATAACTTGATTCCTGATTCTTGGAAATGAGTGTGCGTCTGTATCAATCTGGTTAAACTTCTTACCACATGCACAATTAACGACATGCGTTATATCAAGTTTGATGACAGCCTCAGGATCTTGGGAAATATGCCCGAAATATGACATTGTATGTATGGTATAGTAAAAGAGGGTGTGTCGGCATCTGTTAAAAAAGATAAAGAACTACAGATTGAAATTCTGTCATATAAAGCCATCTCAAAATATATTATATACGGTGACGTGAAATGAATACGTGTACACGTAATAAACAGCTAAAATTCTGCGATTCAAGTAGCCAATTATTATTGCAATTGTGAGTCTGCAGACGTATGTCCTAATAGAAAGAAGACCTCGCTGGATTGTGTAAATATGTGCAGTAATGCTTAATGATTGCTCATGTAAACATCAGCAGAAATAATTATTAATAAATGTCGCGGATAGCAAGCGTTACAAATGTATCCAGATGGTAAAAGGGAAATAACTAAAGATTTTTTGTAGAAAGTACATAGGTTATACATGTACGCGTTTGTCAAATTACCGTTAGTTTAATCATATTTTATTGCATGAATTTAAATTATCAAATTACCGTTGGCATGCCATATAAGTATGGCATACTGGATTTAAATTATTATGTACGACGTTCGAAAACGCAACAAGTATGGGTTAAAAAGGGGGTGTTAAGAGGACATTTTTCCGTCATCTGAGCTTCCGTCCGTGCGATGTTCCGTCCTTCCGTCCGTGCGCTGGTCCGTCCTTCCGTCCGTGCGATGGTCCGTCCTTCCGTTCGTGCGTTAACAATTACTTGTACAGATACAGTGAGTAACAACTTTGGTTTGATCTTTATGAATCCTTGTCAAAATAAGCATCTCTTATATCTAATAACTTGATTCGGGTAGCCTTGATGGTAATCGTTGAGCGACCAAGTTTACGTCATTTCTAATTCAAATAAAATTCAATTTATATACTTGTTTTGTTACATTACTTGCATGTACAGTATTTGGCGATGCCAGTGAACTCTCTACCATGCAAAATGCATTTATCACATGCCTTAATGTACTATCATTGTGTTGTTTATAGGTGCTTGTACGTATGTATTTATAATTTTATATGAATATGCTTGCATGTATGAGAGTATGTATGTATTGAATGTCTTTATGTATGTATTTTCTATTAGTTTGTCCCCTGTATCGCGAGCCAAGACAGAAATATTTTAAACAGTATTATTGCCACTGGCCAACCATTCGAAAATTTGAAAAATTAATGTCTTCAAAGTCAAACGGAAAACTATTTGTGCTCTCGCTAAATATATATATTTTGCAAATAATGTGCGTATCTCTTAATGTTGGTATCATTATATTATTGGGTTGAATGTCTATTGTCTAGATCCATCCCATATATGTGACTGATTGTCTGTTGAAATGTTATACGTGTAACATGGTATGTTATAATATCTCTTGTTACCTGTGATTTTCCAAAGCCCGGCTGGTGAAGTAATGAGCGTTTGGACTAGCCATACAGCTTACGTAGCCAGCCGGACTTTGAACACACAACGCTTAATATCAATATATTCATTCCATATTTGTTTGTCTGCTGAAAATTCATGTTTTTCATTTCTGTTATTTGTATTTATTTGTTATAAGCATTGTAGTATGCTTTATGCAAAATAAACTTTCGTATTCGTATTGAATGTCTTGTGCTGTTTTGTGTTTTATTATATACCAAAGGCACGTATGTGACGAGTTTGTAAATAAAGATATATAATGAGTGAAGATGAGTTTTTCTGTTCTATATTGTTCTACAAAATCACCACCTTAATGAAAATTCCACAGCAGTTAAAATGTTTGACTCGGTTTAAACTTGTATGTAAATTATTTAATCCATTTTACATGTCTGAACCTTTTCCCTAGTTTATTTATGTTAATTCATTACCCCACAGGGTGAGGATTAAGCCAGTGGAATAGACAGATTAAACTATTTAGATTAATACCTAATTGGTCAAAACAAGAAATATTTTCAAGAAAACCCAAGCCCAATCCAAGCCAAGTGTCATTTGTCTTGTTTTTAATTACATAATATACTTTGAGTTTTTCCGTGTTTTTATGCCCCCGTATCGATAGATCGGGAGGCATACAGTGATGCACCCGTCCGTCCGTCCGTCCGTCCGTCCGTCCTGGTTAACCCAAATTGACCGTTTCTTCTAGCATTAATATGGCTTGCTACAAAGCTTTTATACTTGCATGGATGTTGAATATGAACACTCTCCACACACCTGTATCACCTAACCCCATTTTGACCTTCACTTTGACCTAATTTTGGACTTATTTATAGACAAGGCTTCCACAGGGGACATAAGCGTTTATTGAACGCAGTCTTGTTTCTTTGGGTATTTATTAATTTATACACTTGTATTTGGTTCTATTCCCACCTGTGAACTATAAGTTAAGGGGTTCTTAAACATATAAAACACAATATGACCTGTGTATTATATAGAAAATCCGCTGACTGTGCGAAAATATATTGACATTTGCAAAAACGTATACAACCTGTCACCACATCTTATGAACACCCTGGGTTTACAATAAATTGTACAAGTCGTATGCGGTGCCTATTAATTCACACGGATCGTTTGTGAGGGACAATGAAACATAGCAATGTATCAATTCAGTCCATCACAGAGCAATTAGAGCCTACCACCAACTGTTGGTGTTCAGGGCTATATGGGACGGAAACCTATTTATTTTAAGCAATGTATTGCAGTATGTAACCCTTAGTATCATTGTTTGAACTAAAATCTTAAATCTTAACTTAAATAATTATTTAATCTGCTGCTAAATTTCGTAAATTTCATTTGTTGCATTATGTATGCATTGACATGTCATTTTTCCATGTAACTGTTAAGCCCTGTTTACCGGGACCATCGTGGCAAGAAAAACATGGACATGTTTGTTCCTTTTCCATTCTAACATTGTGAAAGACCCAAAATGCCAAAATAACGGACTGTATTACTGTTGTTACAGAGGCTTGAATGAGAGACACACATTTTACTGAGATTGGGTTTATCAGCACTTAGACATCAAACTCAAGCTGAAGCAATGTTTACTCGTTTTCAATATTGCATAAATTATGTAGCATTATGTTTCCGAAAATTCCATCAGTTCATCTATTATTCACAAGCAATTCATTGACCCTGATCAAATATTAAAGGGACTGCCTCACATATTGGTGTATTGCAAAAATAAAATAAAATTGTCAAATATTCGCGTAATATTGGTATAGTTGCCTGTATATTCCATTAACAACAACACTGACATCTAAAATAACTTGAGAAACTTTGGCATTTTGTAGGTATTTAGTATTTTTACATCAAAAATTATATAGGGTATTAATACCCTATAGAATTAACACTACTATTACTTAAATTGCCTGAAATTTGTTCGCATTTGATGAAAACGAATCGAAAAACGAACCAAATACCTCACTAATGTTTATGCTGTAGTTTGTTGATGTAACAGTTCGATCACGTGTGAATTACATAATTCACAAAGTATGTTGGAAGGAAACTTAGCGCGTTTTTCAAGAAAAAAATACTCAGTGGGCGATATCAAGTACGATATATAGCCCAATCTGTGAGGCAGCACCTTTAAGTAGTATGCGATAACACTAGAATCATTTTGACAAGCAAATAATGTATGTGTTGGTCATCATTATTGTAGTTTTCTAACCCTCGATCTTATTGTTCTAACGATCGCGCGCGGTTTGGTCACTTTAACTCAGTGAACTCAGTAGCGTAGAGGTATCAAGTGAGGTGTTGATCTATTAATATTAAAATAATTTGGATACAAGTCAACCGTGTTGAATTTATCAGGGTTTCAAACCAGTAACCTTCACCTCACACGTGGTCACTGGACTTCGTGAATACGCATCTGAAGTAGCCCGTATATACACGTATGTAGCCAACATATCAGGGTATCTTTTAAAGTTTTTGAGTGCTAAAACTTTTATATCTCATTATTTGTCATATTTCTGTTTAAAACCGTAATGTGATATGTTTGAGTCATTACTTTTACCATCTCTTATAACTCACATTGGATGAGTGGCAACACTGTGTTTTATTGTCATATTTTATGTGTATGTACAATTTGTAATGTGTTGATGAGATGTGAATAAACTATTTACCTTATCTTATCTATCATAATTGATTCCATTTAGAAACCGGTCATTTTCGGAGGAAGGTCATGAAATATTCTATCATTTCAGGTCAATTTTATCCAAAATTAAATCGATATTAGTGTAGTCATGCTACCAGCGATTTATGTGAAGTGGAAAATTAATTTCGAAATAACTGTTTTTGATTATGCATGTTGTATAGTTTGATAATGTATGTTCGGTTTTGTCCTATTAAATATGGCAGGTATTTAACAGCGGTATTCAATGTTAATACTAGTATTATCCTGCAACCTGGGTGAATTGTTTGTAGCACGTTGTATCAAACAATATGATTGCATTTGTTGTGTATTGTATAGCTAGTTGCAAATGGATTAAACCAAATGAAATCAATACATTATATTTGCTTAATTTTATTCTTTTCTATCCGTTCATTTAATGCTTAGATTCAGGGCCGTATCCAGGAATTGTTTCCTGGGGGGTCCAAGAGGGGTGGGTGCGGGAGGGGATACCCCTCCCGGTCGATTTTTTTTAAAATCTTGTTATTGTAACGGTGCATTTTCCTGCACTTTTAGCTTTAAAAATCAGACTTAAAAATAACTAACGTAGTGCTACTAATTAGTGTTCCCTCTCCAAGCGAAGATTTTTTTCGGTTTTTGCTTAAAAATGATGCAATTTCTTGCACTTTTAGTTTGAAATCAGACATTAAAATAATTAAAGCAGTGCTACTAAAGAGATCTACTAATTTTTAAAAAACTTAATAATCTGATCATTCATGTTTTACCATTTTAACAATAAGTATTAAGAAATCCAGTTTATACGAACATGATTTTTTTAATGTAATGTGATTTTCTGCACTATATAATTATATAAATTATCACGGAAATACATTATTCTGTGTATATCCGTGAAATTATGAACTTTTATATTCGGATATAAAATTGGACTACTATATTTGATTTATGAATCAAATTTCAATGAAATGGATGTATATTTAAAAATATTTCAAGAATGTGACCATAACTTTCCACTCAAACATTAATACTATATATAGGAATCCTAATTAATCACCCCATCAAACAATTAAATAATATACCTATTTTCTCACTGTAATGATTACATGTAAGTTAGTAACTTACATTTTAACTATCAATTCTTCAAGTCAAACTTTAATCTTTAATCATCATGCCCTAATGTAATGGGGTTAAATGGTGATAACCATTGACATCATTATGTAATATCTGACTGACCTTCTTTAATCAACCTAAACACACTTAATTTCTTATCAGTTTCAAAAATCACACCTTCACCATCAGTTGGTCCTGTTGAGTGCTCGATTAGTCATGCCTGGGGGGCTATACAATATATACACAGGATGTCATCTAGAATGTCCAATATACAGGTCACTACCAGTATGATAGATGCCGAAAGATTTAGTCAGTCCCAAGAAATAGATCAGTGGTGTATTAAATCAATAGTTGTAGGGGCCGAAAAAGTCGATATACGATAAAAACGTAGCTAGCCAGCCAGCTGGGGGGGCCAAGGCCCCCTGGCCCCCTACCTGAATACGTGCCTGAGATTATATAATATAATAATTTATTTTTAAAATGGCAGAACGCGTACCTCAAATATTTATTATTTCAGTTAAGCACTGGGTTAGTTACACATGCATACTGAATAATCCCCTACATCGTTGCGTTATTCTTTAAATAAAGAAAGCAGACGAATACTCCAAAACTTGTTTGTAGTACTGCATGTATTTCTAGCCATGGCTAAGTACCACCCCCCCCCCCCCCACACACACACACCAGAAGATATATTAAACTGAGAGACACCGTGGAAGTACTAGGACTATGGTTTTTGGCCGGAATTGAGTCTGACAGTGTAATAATATGACAAATAGTGTACATGACTTGTGCTACCTCACAGTGGTCGTTGATACAGGGTATATATTCGTGTGTCCATTTCAGCGTTTGTGATTGTCTCAACAAAATGAATACATTTGTTATTTCAAAGTCAAATATATTTTATTTTTCATTGGCGAGATCCATTATTATATTGAATACTCCAGACAATAATGGTATACATATTCTAGTATTCCAACTGTTTTCCGCTGACTCAATGCCAAGTATTGCTTCTAGTCCGATGATCCTCATCCAAGTTGGCATGCGTCATTGCGATGTGGTAGCTCACTGAATGGTGCTTAGACGAAATACACAGTGTTAAATTATAATCTGTGCACAACGCCTACGCATTATCCAGATAACCAAGTCCTATCCCCTCATGATTCTCTAATGATAAATCTGTCCTCTCATGATCCCTTGCATGATGATCTTCCTAGACCATTCCTCCATTATCACCCGCTGCAAATATCGCTAGTATGTTTACCCGTACGTACGTATACCTGATATATATATTAAAATACCTGATGACATTGTCCGTACCTACGCCAACTACAAATGTATAGTAGATTTCTAGCTTCAGCAATTTTGACATCTGACAGTAAAACGAATTAAATAATCAATTTAACTGCACTCCAAAAAACCACATAAATTAGTCCTACTTCTCTGCATAAATATAACAAAATTATTTTGGATAAAATAAAACACTGTATAGATACAATAAGAGCGTTTTAAAACTAAAAAACATATGTGATGAAATGCTATCCCAAAACTCGATAAACAAATGAGCGCGTTAAACTTATTTACACAAAAATAAACATATGAACAGTTTCGTTATAATAATATCCAAAATATCGAAGCAAAAAAACAAATAAGCTAAAAAAATGAACATTTGTTTTAAAATAAATTAAATTGATATTTTTAAGTTATCTGAAATTGCTTCATGAAAATCCCTGAACGAAATGGACACATATATTTTGTGTTTCAGCATTTATACAGAGAGAGCAAACTTCTGACCCGTACGATTACTCAAGCCCAGTCATGTACAATCACTGCCTTTATGTGGTAACCACTATACTATTGTGTTTTGACCAACTGGCTTAAATCTGAATGTCGCTTTCTTTTAAGGAATAAAAATATAAATGCACATTACGTACGGTTAGAACGGTCAGTTTCATCTTTATCCGATTAGCCCGGATTTGGACGGGTTTGGGCGGCTTTTAGTGACCAACGCGGAGCGATACTGATTATAATCAGGATTTAAGACGAAGATTAGTCCGAAATCACAAAGAAAAGTTAAAAAATGCTATAACGAGATGGATCAAGTCTATAATTGCCGTATGACTTTGTATTAACGTTGATTTTTCCATAGTGTACTTACTTTTTAAAGTGAAGTTGCACTCGCAAGCTCAGACTTGTGGCTTTTTGTGAAGCTTATTTATAACAAAATGTGCTTTTGCAAACTAATTTTTCAATCAGTGGTTGAAAAAAGTTTTCTTACTTGTGACTCTTTTTCTTGTGATCTGGTCGGGATTGTTTCTGTTCAAAGAATACTGGTCGAATTAGAACATGCAGTGTTTATCTCTGCAACTGTTTTATTACATACTGCACACATAACGTTATATATTTCCAGCTTCAAATAACATTATACTACATGTACAAATCAATCATGGAAAATCTTGAAATTTATGCTTTGGTGTATTTCTAGATTTAAAGGAAATTTTCGATCACGTTGTCAAAGTTTAGCCAAATGAAATTCATTATAATACTTGTAAAGTCGAAGTCGTGGTCCGCGGGCCTCCCCATGAAAAAGGGATACTAGCCTAGCCACAGAAGTATTCATCTTCATAGTTCAAGTGTAAGGTCTTATACCTTGGCAAGTCACTTTAATACAGGCCCCGATCTCCCGAAGCATCTCAAGTAGAAATATCAACTCAAATTGAGATTTTGGTAATTACAAAGTCTGAATTTGAGATAAATATGAATCTTGAACTCTCAAAGTTTTGCTGTAATAAACTCCCTCAAACAATAAGTGACAGAATTTGAGTTGAGATTGAGGTCAGATTGAGATGTTTCGGGAGATCGGGGCCAGATATATGAAATTAAAAAAATCAACATAACCACAACGTTCGCCAGCAAAGTTTTACATCAAATCGTATACATTTGTATATAGTATACTTTCACTAGAGTTGTCCAAACCGTAGTGTGAACCCTGCTTTTATAACGCCGCAAAACAAACGCAACATCGATCACCAAATTAGCGACATTTTATTAGTTGTCCAAACCGTAGTGTGAACCCTGCTTTTATAACGCCGCAAAACAAACGCAACATCGATCACCAAATTAGCGACATTTCGATTTTTCTGCAAATTTCATGTCATTTCCCTACGTTGTCCGTGGAACGAGCCACCCTCGCGGTGTCTACTATATGTCTGTATGTCTGTGGTTAATATCGTGTTAACATGCAGCCAAGAAATCGTGCAACTGGTGTGAACAAGGCTTATTTTACACTAATCTATTAATTTAAATTAAGCCTTTTTAGGTCGAGCGTGAAACAAATACTTATATAGATTCTGTATCGCTCTTGACACCGCATTCCTGGTGCTATCAATCGCCACGGGGGTATTGGAGAGGAGTCAGCCGGTCCCTTTTGTGCTGAGAGTCTAGCAAGCCGTCGGAAATTACTGGTTCCGTTTTTATTTTGCCTTGATATGATGCGACCTGGTATCGAACCTGTGACCTCTATCACTCGAAGCCTACGCTCTACCACTATGCTTCCGAGAAGGCTTAAATCCATGCATTTTTTTGTAATCGTTCCTTTAAAATTTTATAAATGCTGCAATATAAGAATTACATCGCATTCATTGTATTCACGAACGAAATTTCAGTCAAACGGAGATAACCAGACACATCAGACCGTACAACCCGATAACACGACACCGCGACACTAGACTAAGCGACAATTTCAGCATTATGCACCAGTCAATATTATGCCCACCGGGGGGGGGGGGGGGGGGATACAGGGGAAATTAGACAGACAAATCTTCCCGACAAGCAGGAATTAGACAACCTTATCGACTCCGAGTCCCGGGGAATAGACTTTGGTCCGGAAATTTTGACACCGCGAAAAACGACAGTGATACTTTAACTCGTGTTTTTATTAAAATACCCGTATGAAAAACTATTCCCCACGGTTGGGATTTAGACAGTAAGCTTTGTCTCCAGGGAGGGGATTTAGACATCAAGCAATTGAAAATGTCTAATTCTGTCTGGGTCGACCACCGCCCCCCCCCCCCCCCCTCCCGGGCTGCCAAAATATTAACTGGTGCATTATTACACCGGGTGAAGCAGCAGTTCTGGGACTAACTATGTCGTGTGTCAAGAAAAGGAGATATCAGTGTCATTGTCAATAACGTGATATGTCGCGGCCTGGAATTGAACCAGATAATTCTCACACTCAAAGGCCGCTCTACCATAAGGTCATCCAGGTGGATTCGATTCATGTTTACAGGAAAGGTTCAGTGCGCTCGCTCTATTGTTAGTCGTTTGTGATTTTCTGATTAGCAGTAACTGTCTTGAATAGATGTCGTTGTTTCCATACACCGATTCTATTCTCCCAGAAACTGTACGGACGTGAAACCTGTATATGTCTATGTGGGATCGTACATAAGCTTTTGTATCTGTTTGTCTCCTTTTTCGGTCTCCCACGGCAGCTAATAACGCTCCTCGGATTTGGTAAAACAGAATAGTCTAAGTGGGTATCAGAGGATGGTCTCTTGTTAGAGAGGAATAAACACCTTGGTATGTGGCACGGTCATAACATACTCCCATCTGTCCGTATCCTCATTTAGTCTTTGTTAGCAGTTAGCTTTATTTCATAAAAAATATAAAACAAATCATGACGTTGTTTTCTTATTTCTATGTACAGTGGTTTTCATGGAAAAGACTTAATAAGGTGGAAACGTCGAATAGACTAGTGGCTGGAGTTTTTTTGTACATGTATTTAAAACAAATTTATCAAATTTATTGAAAAATATTGTTTTTGTCATCAAATGATTCTGTTTGTCCTGTGTGAATACCATTCTAGAATAATATCGATCAGCTATATTTCCTCGTGCAAAATGGTGATCTCATGCCTGTTCCACGTGTCCAAAGTGGTCGATCTTCACAGGTGTATGAATTATCATGCCTTTGCGGACAAGGCAGTCAACCAACATAGTCTATGGATCGAATCATCGAATAGCTTGTCCGAGAAAATCAATCACGAAACGTTCCCGGTTAGAAGCATTCTCCTTCACCCTGAACCATATTAGACTGAGAACTTGACTAGCCACTGATGTATGTGGATGAGTTAGAACTAAGTGACGACAAGTGAAATTTGATGTGCAAATGCCTTGTTATACCCCCGAACAACGAGTTGTAAGGGGGTATACTGGTTCCAGCTTGTCTGTCCGTCTGTCTGTCCGTAGACGCATTCTTGTGGACGCAACTCCTCCTACAGTTTTTGCAACATTTCCTACAAACAGATGAACAACCTCAACATTTAGATGTGCATAAAGTAAAGAAAAGAATTTGCGCTCAATGATTTTTGAGGTTGATGAACAGAAATGATTAGCGAGGTTACGAAATGGACGTTTACGATGAATCGTACGGAGGTTGATGAACAGAAATGATTAGCGAGGTAACGAAATGGACGTTTACGATGAATCGCACGGTGTAGCTTAAATTCAAATTTGCTTGCGAAATAGAATGTGTACATGTACAGAGTGTTTAAAAAGTTTGTTCTCAAAATTTAAAGTAATTCTAAATTTTATCTGAGCTATGTACGCAATGTACAATTTTAATTTCTTACTCTAATATCTTCATTTAATGCCAGAAAGATTTGAACAATAGTATAACTCTCTTGATATTTACATGAAAATTTTACATTCTTCTTACGTCAGAAAATTAAACTATTGAAACTTCAAATTTGAGAACGAACTTTTTGTAACACCCTGTATGTGTAAAATCACGTGACAGTTAATGAATCAGTATGAGTGTTGGAGATTCGAACTGTTTTATATTGTGCGGCTTTTGAGGTGTCCGGACGAAACCCCCGGATTTCTCTAGTACTAGTATATGATATAATATGTCACTTGAAGCAGCCCTTGCAGTATTAAAAGCCCGGGTCTCTGGGGTCGAATGGACGACATCTTGATGCAGCAGAAACTTGGACTTCTGATGAACCTTGGCAGATCGTCCTATATTGTTGGCGTACATAAGCCTCGTCTGACTACTGTTTGCATAAATCAGGTTGCTTGTTTATAAACATGTAGATGTGCATGTGTATTTAAAAAAGTTTATGAAAATGATGCTTGTTGACAATCACTCTTAATTAATCAATATTTCGATCTAAAAGGTCTTCGTCAGGAGAATGTGACACTTAAAATTCTTGACATTTGTTATTAAGCATTATTGTGATCCCCTATTAGGGATATTTTACAACAAGATTTATGAAAATAAAAGCTCCGCGAGTCGCATGTGTCGCCTGACGACATGCACATTTGTCATGGAAAACTATCCACTATTGGGCTACATATCGACTCACAAGAGTTCTCTTGTCATCTGAACTAAAAACGACTAAGTGATGCTCTGGACAAAAAAAATGTCACAGCAAGAAACATACATACCTATCTTGGAGTCATTAATACTTATGGTGACAAAGTTATGCCACGGACAAGAAATGCTTATAAAATCAATCAAAGGGACAAAAATCAAAAATGGCACAAGGTATAGTTACGATTCTTGTGTACTGCAATTGGACTTTTGGTAAGAAACATGCATACCAAATTTCAAGTCATTCAACCTCTTGGTGACAAAGTTATCCGCCGGACAAGAAATGCTCAAATTAAATCAATCTAAGGGAAATAATTCAAAAACGATGCAAGGCAGAGTTATGGTTCTTGCGCACTTAACTTCGGCTTATTGCAAGAAACATGCATACCAAATCTTGAGTCATTTGAACTTAAGGTGACAAAGTTATGCTCCGGTCAAGAAATGCTCGAATAAAATCAATCAACGGGAAATAATTCAAAAACGATGCAAGGCAGAGTTATGGTTCTTGCGCACTAAACTTCGGCTTATTGCAAGAAACATGCATACCAAATCTTGAGTCATTTGAACTTAAGGTGACAAAGTTATGCTCCGGACAAGAAATGCTCTAATAAAATCAATCAAAGGGAAATAATTCAAAAACTATGACAGGTAGAGTTATGGTTCTTGCGCACTGCACTTCGGCTTGTTGTAAGAAACATGCATACTAAATATTGAGTCATTTGAACATAAGGTCACAAAGTTATGCTCCGGACAAGCAATTTGTGACCTCGCAGCCGCAGCCACCGCCGCCGAAGTAACACCTATAATTATGTCGCCTTTTCAGACGACACAGTGATAGTACATAAATATAATGATACATACCGTGCAACCTCCTCAGTGCGGCCCTCCCTGGAGCAACAACCTATTTTTAGCAACATTATATAATTATGTTTAATTATATTAATCTCGTTTTGTTCCGACTTAGGCGACACTTATGTTTTCTCTTCAAAGAATCAACCTCTGTACAACAATCAAATGTTCTGTTTCCAAACGGGTGTTGCAGTAGAGAGGTTGTACTGTAGGCTTACTTATATATGAGCCAGTCTTCAGGAAAGTCTGCTATTTTGACATCATGTTATTACTATAATAATAAGGTTATTAAAAGCTCTAAAATATGGGAAAACATATCTATAGATTCAATCTAAAGTTATTTACCCATAAAGTAGCCTACAATATTTTAGATTAAGAAAAATTGCTATCAAGTCTTTGTTGCTATGGTAACCAATTTGAAAAAAACCAACGAAGTACTGGTCACTTGTTTTAAACAGAAGTAGCTTTTCTCTCTATGTATGCGAACATTCACATTTATATAATAATAAAATATAATCAAAGATGAAACCTTTTTATAAAACTTGATACCATCCTCCAAAGGTAGGATAGGTGAATAATTTATCAAATAATGGATTTACACAAAAATGACGCTTTAACGACGTTTGCGACGTAACGCAAGTTACGTGCTCAAGACAGACTCTACAAAAACAGCTGTTACTTCCTTAAAAATTAGGATATGGACATAATTTCTTTTGCAATGTTTGCTTCATTCCAATTACTCCTTACAATTATAGAACATCTGAAGATGTCAAATTAGCAGGTTTTCCCGGAGACCGGTTCAGTACTACGTACAATTTCAAGTTCAGATACATTTGAACAACTTAAACAAGAATCGGAAAGAAATAGAAGCACGTGTACTTACGTATAATATATTATGAAATAATGTGAGCCAAGACTTCATTATTATCGTTGGAGAAAGTGTTTAAATAATAAATTCTGATAAGTAGACATTTATCGCTGTATTTGCAAGTATTTGTGTTATGTCACTTTATTAAGACAGATTTTGTGGATTTATTTCTCAGTCAGTGCAACCATGTCCATGACATTCATATTACCAATGTGTGTCTTTGTCAGCTCGAACCAAATGTCCGGTGAACATAGTGTAACCACCTCCACGTGTAACCACGTGATCGTTGCCAACCAGTTCTTGATGTCTCACCCAAACATCATCACCAGCTTGCAGATGAACGTTGATAATATTTGTACCGATAGCGTAGTACTGGTAGTCTCCGGTCCTAACTCGACCAATCGGTACACCGTTCTTCACCAGTTCCAGGGCGATGTACATCGAGGCGGTTCCTTGAAGGACCGAGAACGTGAACTTGTATGTACCGGATACAGGTGCCCTGAACGAGCCGTGACGTACATCGTATGCTCCTCCCACATTGGTTATCACTTTGTCATAGAGGACAACTTGTTGGTCGCCAAGTGGGTTGACGTCTTTGGTCAGGGTTGCAGAAAAGGCTACTGCCTCGTTGGTTGGACACTTGCATTGACCTAAAACAATTATACATCGTCTTATTTACCTAATAGGCAGAATTATCAGTTATAATTCACGTAAGCCAAAGATCTAAATATACGTGTACATTTGTATATTTAGGTTTTTGCGTAAGCTCTCGATATTTAGGCTACTAGATGTTGAAGCAACACTTCCAAATCTACATGTATGTTATTAAATAAAGTAAGGTGTTTATTCTGCTCGTTGAATGACATCAGCAAGACTTAGTTACATTCACACCCATGACTTCGTTAATACAACGTATGTTAATACGCCTAGTATATAGTTGGGTGTATATGGTACAACGCGTATTATATGTGAATAAACAACACATGAACATTAAAGTGACGTTCAAGTTATGCCGGGTTACCAACTTTAAGTGTGACTTAATTAAGCAGCTTGAATTACCAGCACTAATAAAAAGTTAGAACTGCAATACACGCTCGGGGAATTCGAGAATGACTATGTGTACTAAAATTTGGTTTGGTCAGAGCTAATGGTCTGTATACACATGTATCTTTCAATAACAGGTTTGAAAGTTCCTAATAAATCTTCCTGCTAGTCAAGTTGGTCTTGAAAGTCACACTTTGGGAATGTAATTCAAAGCGACACCTACCTGCGCGGTGCCTGGCGTCCACTGCTTCTATGGTTGAGCGTAGAGCGACTATCTCGTTCTCCAGAGCGGTCCTTGCTGCTTTCTCATTATTCAACAATTTCAGTATACTTTGTAGGGTATTATCATCCAGCAGGAAACCATGACAACAATATCCCAACAAAACGACTAGTAAATATCTCAACACAATCATATTACATGTAGTTTATAAAATCAACTGACACAAGTTCGGTCGGACTTTGTAGTACATTTGTCTCTTATCTCTCGTCTATGAGAAGATTGACCTAGAGATACATTGTAAAGTGATAATGGGCGTACTATGTATGTGACAATGTCCATTAACGTAAGTCAGAAAAAATCCTTAAAAAGTACAGTCCAACCTGTCGTAAACATCCAGTCGAAGTGTAGCCTCAATATAAAATGAGACTGTTTAAAGCAGATAGTGGTTTGCTACACGTGTTCAGTGTACAGACAGCCAAATCCACAGGTTTCTTTTTCCAGATAACTGCCTTATGGACAGAACCCAAAGTGGCAAGAGTAACATGGAAATATTTGTCCCTTTTTATTTTCATTCTGTGCAAGACCAAAAATACGGACCTGTTACTACATTCTGTTATCACACATAGGTTTGACATCAAACTTAATTGAAAATAATCGTTTACAAAATACTAGTAGCAGTCATGATTTATGTAAATTCCATCAGTTCATCATTCAGTTGGCAAAATATTCACAAGGAAAATTTGTTGACCCTGGTCAAATTTTTAGTATAGTTCTACAACGACAGAGTTACAACCAACTATGTTATATAACTGAATCTCAACAGCATCATTTACCATTACTTTCATTTCTTACTATTAGCGTAAGAACCAACCGTTCGACTTGTTACGTCATTTTTAGCTCTCCATATCAGAAGAATCACCAAAATATTCAATTTTAAGACGTTTACATTAATGATTACCGTATATCTAAACCACGCATGTTAATTAAACCTACCATACCAGTGTTGATATTGTCGCAAGGGAGATAAGCTATGCCAAGTTAACAAAAAGCTAAAACGTAGTTACTTCCCTTTGATCACTATATTTTTATTGTGTGCTCGTCAATATTTCAGGGGTGTCAACAGGGCCAACTTTAAAACAGGAAACTCATATGCGGCAAACCATTTTTGCCAAACAAGAGGCCTTCAATGACATTGTTCCTAAATTAACTCAGTTTGTATTGAAGAAAATCCTTAAATCTACCACAACTTTGCAAATTCTTGAGATATTTTCGTCAAATAACTTTTATTTTGGTTAGAAACCTTTGCTCTTTCAGGAATGATAAATCCGGAATTACGGATAAATCAGGAAAATTGACACCCCTGATATTTGGAATTTTTGTTTTAAACCGCCAATATTTCAGTTATATGCAGACGATTTAGTCTCATTATCCCGACACCAGCAGTTACCTAGAACTATATTGAAGCTCTTCCAATAAAACGTCTTTTTTTAACAAATACATGGACTACTCAAAAGAATATTCTCGATATCGACATTACAGGATAAGACCCGTTTCTCCGAATTCGAAATTTCACGGTCAGGCCGGGTCAGGGGGGGTAGCCATTCGGAGCACCTCGTACATTTCTGTAGAATCATCACTGCTGCTTCCTTAGCTCGATACGGATGACGAGAAAATATACGCATTTTTGAAGTTAAAACTTATTATTTAGGCAAAAATATTGTCAGCGAGATCGTCAAATAGTGTTATCATTGTGTTCAAGTAAGGCTTTTTACAAATTCTTATCATTTGGCTAAAATAATCGCGATTAATGTATCTGGTTGCTCTATACGCTATTTGCTTTAATCACCCCGACGTATATTCGGAATATCTCGCACATTGCCGCTAAATTAATTCCGTAATCCGGGGAAACAGGTTTTAACCAGTAATGTCGATATGGTGAATATGCATTTGACTCTTACAGGATTGACACATTACAGTTAGGAAGCCGATAGTTTGTATGTAACACAGCTGACAGGTCAATCATCACCAGACGGGTGGTACATCATAGCATAGAAAGACTCTATTTAACAAGTATCGTCATATCTCATACATTCAAATTTACAAAGTTCGAAATTTATTCAAATTGTCAGTTGTTTGAAAAGTACATTTTTATGATCTTCATGGATGATAGAGGACATAGATCTGGGTCAGACTTTCATTTTGTATGATACTGGGTATTGTTGGATATACCAAGGTCAAACTGTATGTTTGAATCCAAACAAAACTTCAACTGAGAGAAATATACAGGGGAGCAAGTTTGAAATTCTGAAAAACCTGAAATCCTGAAAAAATGTCAATTTATATAGAGAAAATGAAGAAAAAACAGACTTTTGGTACACTCATAAACCTGAAATCAGGTATATAGCTGAAAACTTTCACCCATGAATATATTGCAGCCAGTCAGGACGACCAAGTTTCGTCTTTTGTATGTGGTGACAGGGGAGATATACAACAACAGTAGTTTATATCAGTGTTTTTCTTTCTTTTTACATTTTTCATACTTTATAATAAGTTTTAATTCAACAAGAGTATCCTTTCTACAAAACAAGGTCAAAGATATTTTAACAATTCAAACTATTTTACAAATTAGCAAATAAATGCATAACAATATACAAGGGGGCAGGCTGATTTAGTCATCATATGACACTGTATGAATATCGTGCAATTTGTTTAGGATAAACATGGTAACAAGATGTGCATTTAAAATAGTACAATATAAGACAACTATCGCTTGAAATGCTCCGTAGAATGGACCATATAGTGGACCAACTCACAGCAGAATAAATACCCTATAACATATAATACTTATTGACAATACCAGTCAATATTCTCAGAATGTGTAATGGAGTATGACAATTTGAGGAAGGGATGTTCTAAAAGTTTTGAAAAGGTTAATTATTATTATTGAAATTACATCTGTAACATCTGTTATTTTACCTGTATCAAAACTTCTAGAACACTCCTCATAAATAACAGTAAAGTTTGACCACTGTAAAAAAAATTGAGGGACGATTTGAAATACACAGATAAAGACTTATATAATCGCATACTCTCTGATAAAATAGTCCAGCATACCAGAGCAGACTTTTCCCCCGTGTTTACACCATGCAGTGCTCGGAACTTTATTTCACCCCAAGGCCAAAAGTTTGTCTGACAAGTGAATTTGTAAAAGCAGGAACATATTGGTATAAAAATTATTACAACGTCATTTCATTTTTGTCTTGGTACTTTGTAGGTAAGCAAGAAAAAGTTTCAAGTGTAAAGTAATTCTCAAACTATCATATTGTGTCTTCACAGGAAACATGTAAAAGATGATTCTTATGTCTACGCAAACACTGAGCCCAATCGTAATAACTCATGATTTACTTAATTCAAGAAATGTAACAATAGAAGTTGAACATTTATATCATATCTCGGGGAGTCATAAACATAACACCAACATACCTACTGTGTATCAGATCTTCACATTTTGTTTCAATTTTAGAGAAAATAGGACAGACCCGTATTTCAATAAATCTTAATTACAGTGTTCTTCATCAACTTAATACACAACAAGAGATGTTTGTAAAACATGTATGCCCCATGGCAGCCCAATAGTCAGAAATGGCAAAGGTCACAGTGACCTTGACTTTTGACCTACACACCCCAACATCAATAGGGGTCATCTACTGTTGATGACCAACCTCCATGTAAAGTTTGAAGATCCTAGGGCAAGGCGTTCTTGAGTTATGGAACGGAAACCATTTAAATATTCAGAAATGGTGAAGGTCACAGTGACCTTGACCTTTGACCTACTGAAGTCAAAATCATTAGGGGTCATCTACTGTTGATGATCAACGTCCGTGTAAAGTTTAAAGATCCTAGGTCAAAGCGTTCTTGAGTTATTGAACGGAAACCATTTGATACAACCGACAGACCTACCGACCGACCGACGTGTGCAAAGCAATACACCCCTCATCAAAGATGGGGGGCATAATAAGCATTAAATAACTGATATTCTGCATTTGTTATAGAATAAGCAAGGGTTGCATTTTAACCTCGTATCAGGAATTAAACTGAAGGAGTAATTTTTCTTCAAGCTATTAGTAGTTCTGCTTTAAATGACAAGATGGTACAATCCAGTACAAAATTGTCAAAGTGACCCAATTGTGATTCAGTGCAACATGGGAAACCCCTGAAAAAGGCTTAAAGCCACATTTTGTCACCTAAGACCTTTTTCCGATCATCCAGCAAATTTACTAAATACAAGGAATTAGGATATATTCTCAAATGACCAATAATTGACGACAGAATGTTAAATGTATCTGTCGAAATAGTACAATGTATGCCAAAAATCACATTTAAGTAAAATATATGAATGACAAAATACTAATGTTGCAAGAGTTGCTTCCCTTAGATTATAAATTGTGCATTTTTTGTTTACAATTCATTATTTTGTAAACAAACCAACTAGAGGTTGTATTTTGTTATCTTCCATCTTATTGTGTTTTACACCTTTGGGACTCAACTAATGCTCATAAGATAAAATTAACAAATTCATCATGAACACATTATTGTTCATAATCTATGCTACATGATAATTGTATTACCATGCATATTTTCCATGCAGAAATATAATCTTAATCAAGTCAAAAATTAAAATACATTTAAGAATTCTTATAATCTCCATATATATCTGGGGTGGTATTCCATATTGATCTTACTTGACTTAAGGATAAGGACAATCAATCAGATCACACCATATTAAACTCTTGTTCAACAACAGGCAATATGATTGGCTATCCTTATTCTCAAATTAAATAAGATCAATATTGAATACTACCCCAGAAGTCATTGTAATCTAACACATTTTGTCATTTCAGATTACTGGTATAAGTACATGTAATACTTTAAATATGGATATACAGTCTTCTAAATTAAGTGGATAGTAAACAATCAATAAAATGCTACATATCGAGGGGTTAGAGCCAAATCCTGCTATGTGCTATTTCCTTATGTTTTCAGCAGAGCAGTTTTTAATAACCATTTGTTAAGATGTGGTTATTGTTAAAGTTAAACTATTAAATTATGTAGACAGTTGAATACTTTAAACCCTAATATGAAATATTTGTGAACATTGTAAGGAATAATGTGATTTAAATGCCAAAATATTTTTGGGTTTTCAAACCCTCACTCAATGATACAATTTGACATTTGCCAGATCCAAATGTAATACGATATACATATGTGGCAAGCAGCTGATGATAAAATAATGGGAAACCTGTCCACACTATACCACGCTTATTTACACTAGACCGGTAGGCAAATCCACTTTCCTCCTGATACCAAAACATTTAAAATGTCAAACCATATTATTGTCATATATATGTATATGGAGTTTACGATAAACGTCCATGTGATGAAAATTTTAGAAACTTTTTATCATATTCAGTGATGAAATCCTCTGGTATCATATAAATTGATGTTTGTGGACTAACAAAAAACATCAAGAAAATATTATATGGTTCATGGTCTGATTAAGCTTAAATGTCAGTGTAAATCAGAATATCATTCAATGCTCAAATTGCTTCCGTAACAGATGTAGCATTTTGGCATATAAAATGTAAAGGAAATGTGACTTGAAAACATAAAAATTATGCAATTGCGATTGTAAATACACGTATATAGGATAATGACCAATACGGTTATGTACTATAATTGCAGTTCACCATGGCCACAGGCTACGAAACCTTTAAAATTAATTACGAAAGTCAGTGTTCACTGTGATATCCATCACTGTATTCATATACAATTAGAATTACATGCCGTAATTAATAGTTTTTAATGAATTTATAAATGTCATGTCGTAATTAATACAGTTTTTCATAAATTTATAAATTCATTAAAAACTTTAATATTTACGGCTTGTAAATTAAAATTTAAAATGTGTTGGTATGTTTGAATTACAAGCAGGTATGAACATTTAAAATATTAACTGGGTAATAAAATACAGAATATGTTTAAAATGAAAATATGTTTTAGGATTGACACAGCAACTTAGATATGTACTACAGAAATTGAAAACTTCAATATCTTTGAAATGTATGATTTATCTTTTTTGCTTTCGACCGACAGTTGTAGTGCTGTTTTATCTCTGCCTAATTGGCAAATGACCTCAAGGAGAAGAGATAGGTTGATGCTTGCGTGATACAAGGAATTCAGACGGGATGTCCTAGTCCAGTCATTCTGACTAGACTTCCTGTGTCCAGACAGAGATTCAAACCTTGAAATTCCAGATTAGTAGTTGAGCGAGCTAAGCACTCGACCACCGTTCCACTATGATATATAATATATATCACTTGCAACAACTGGACCACGTGTCATTCCATGTGGTATTTTTTATTGAGATAATACATAAAGCTATAACAATCTTTTGCATATACAGTAGTGTTGGAAGATATTGTCATAAGAGGTGTATATTTTCCTGATACACGTATTTGTCTTAGAGTATAAATGAATCAACTTCCAGTTATCGCAATAAGTCATACACGTTGAATTGTATAGTCTACCAATGAATCACACAGTGACGGGAAATCACAAGTGCTTTTACTCACAATAAGGCACATACTTTGCATTGCATCATATCCCAATAAGTCATACAGTGATTAGGTTTGAACGCTGTGATTGTGGTCATTTCTTAGAAAAGTTAATTAATAACGCTTGACCACTACTTGATGCCAAGTTAATGCATACTAGCACCTTCCTTAAGTTTGCTTACGTAGTGGCTAAACAGTATTTTAACTGAATGTCTTAATACAAATTCAAGTGTTTAAAAGTTTTTTTTCTGTTTTTCATGTATTACAATTCTTACTTTATACACCTTTATAATCAAACATTACACAGCTATGTTAATATCCATCTCGACGAATGAAAATCATTAATTGATTCGTAATAAATAGTTTATTCGTTTAAATAATACATGCACCGTTCCAAAAAATAATTCATATTAGCTGTTACAAAATTAACAAATTCAAGCACATACACGTTTACTAAGTAAGTTATACTTACTGTTATAATTAAGAATTAGCTAGTTTTATGTTCTTTATTTAAGATTATTAGAAGAGCTTCTCATTTACAAAAAGATTAAATAAATGAAAGCAATTTAATGTGTTTCTAAACGCACAACATTTAAATTCATAAGGAATACTAGTAGTCAAAATAATTTTCGCCAAAACTACATTTTTCTCTCTGTATAAGGCATTCCTGTTTCAATCACACATAGCTAAATGTATACAATCCATTTTAGTCACACTTTGACATCTTATTCGAGTGAAGCTGCTATTATTATACAGCAATATAAACAACAACTGTGGTTTGACATTTAACTTACAGCGATGAAATTGTATGTACTACAGACCAGCACCCGGTGCCTTGTTGTTGACTTATATAAATTGACAAATCAAGGCTGATGTCATTTAACCAAAATGTCATTGTTTTATATGGAACAGTTGAGAGGGACAAATATTATATTAAGACACACAAATGTTATTGGTAGATATTGATATACAGATTTGATTCATTCTAACAGATGTTAATGTTACATCTACGAAAATATTAAGAGGCCATTGATTTAAAACTGGTTTTGCCTCCAGTCAGTTCTGTAGATACACGATAGCTCAAAATGACTATTATCAATATTTAATTAATTAAGTTCGATATTTTGAAATAATTTTGAGAATAAATAACAATGGTGATACGGAACTCATTTAACTAAAAAAGTCAATTTGGCCAAGTTTATCAGATAGAAGGTTTTGGCTGTAACCCCTCGATATATTCAACCACCGAGCTGTGTTGGGCAAGAGGTATTAAACACAAATTCATACTAAGAAAAAATATCATATACAAGAATACAAATTTTCACACAAAATATCACATTTTGGAAAGTTCATATCAAACAGGTCATTAGATACAGATACATGTATCTACCACATGAACGAGAGACCAAACACATGTCATGATAAATTTAATAATCGATCAGTTAGTTGGTAGACATGATCTGCTACCATACAACATAACAGATAGTGCCCATTGTTTTAGCAAATAAATAAAAGTTTGGCACAACAAATGTAGCAGTTTATTATAATCCTGAATAACAAATACAGAAACCAAACAGTGTATATACCAGTAGACGATAGTACAACATTGGTCATTGTTGCCATATTGGAAGCCAGAAAGTCAGGTTGTAAAAGAAGAAAATTTGCCCAGTGTGTTTTTATGTACTAATTATTGAGAAATGATCTACAACATCAAAGCATATTAATTGACTACCCAACTACTACAATACTCTCACATAATCCAGGAATGTTTCAATGTCCTTTCATTATAAATTTAGTTAAGGTCACAGGAGATACTTCAACAACCAAAACTCAACCAGCACTAGCATGCCTGCTTGTAAGTATTATTCACAATAGTTCAAAGTGACAATCAACGATACTAAAACCTTCAAAAATGGCAATAAAGACATCAAATTATGACTACCTTATCAAGACTTGAGCCAATATTTGATACTGTTTGATGCAGATTATGTGGCTAAAATCATACTGAGTTTCCAAAATCCCGAAGTGGAGTGCGAAACGTGTCATGAGACACAACACGTTATGCTAAGATCCAACTGATTTTGAAATAAAAAAATTCTAAACATCAACAAATTGACATGGATCACAGAATATCTATAAAATTCACCTCAATCAACAATACATTACACTGACCCTAACAGTAGGTACACAGAATGAGTTAAATCATAAATAAACACAGACTTAAAATCTCTACAAAATAACTTATCTGGTTTTTTTTAGTAAAATAAGTCATGCTTTATAATACAAAATTATCAAAGACTGCATGCAGACATGTAAAAAATCTATATCAAATCCCTGAAAACATGAATCATTTTGATATTAAACTGACATGTTTACTGTAGTCCAGAGAAATTAACATGATCCTAACTTTTATGCATTTTACAGCATTCTTCTACAGAATATATAAATTTCTGCAAGAAAGTCATGCATTAATGGTCTTTTAGGTTTGGGTACGCAATTAATTGCAGTACTCTGCCTAATGCATTCTCGCAATATCTTCCGCTTATGTATACAAAAAGCCGAAGTTATTTATATAAGAAAATATAAAATTATGCTTAATAGAGTTTTAGAAGTACAGGTTAATTTCTCTGGACTACAACCACAACTCTGAAGTAAAAGAAATAGAACATTCTCAAATACACTAACAAATACTGTATTTTGACATTCATGTTATTACCTATCTATGAATTATGTATGACAGAGAAGAAACAAGGAAATTCCATCAAAACCAGATTTTCAACCCAAGGACATAACATAGCTCCAACAAGAACAAAACCACATAAGCTCAACTTAACCTTCACACCTAATTTTATAACAACAGTTGAGATACTTTTAGAGATGAATATGACACAAAAAATGTTGATTTCCACCAGTCAAACAGCCTGTCGAAATTGTCAATCTAATATTGATAAAAAGGTTTCTAATTGATAGACCTTGATTAAATATGTCCATGCCAAAAAGAGTAGTATAATCAACTTATAAACAGTACTGGTCAATTTACTATGCTTAAATACTGGCACACGTAAGAACTATCTGTCCATTTTATTATGCAGTAATATAGATTTTCCCAAATGATAATGCGTAACTTACAAAACAATTACTATGATCTTTTTTAGGAGACTTGTGAAGTTTCATTGAAACCTGACCAATGGTTACACAGACAAAATCATAGACAAAATATATCAATAAAAGTTCAAAGGGCAATAACTCTGCAAAAACTGACTCGAGGCTTGCGAAGTTTCTTTGAAAATCAACCAAATACAAGTTACCGAGAATTAGTACAGACGAATTTTGACAACAGAGGGACAAGACAAGACAGTTTGACTCCAATGTAGTTCCCATGTACTTATGCATATAATCACACATCATATCAGTCATAATCACAATGATATCATACAGTAATTTAGTCATCAAAAATTGACCGATGGTTTTTGGATAATCAATATTCAATACAATCATATTACATTTCACTTTGTCAAAATAGATTTGTTTATAGGTAACACTACTAATAGAGCAGCTTTATCAGTGATAAGTTTATTTGCAACACATGACTAGCAACTTTCATAACAAGGGTACTGTTTTATCAAAGGACTTACGGAAATCGTAAACTTACGATCAAATTTAAATTCTTTATAATTTGTTTACAATTATAAAGTGTGGTAAATGGAGCTGCAATACTAATACTGATTCAGTTAATAAACCCCTACAGATCATATCCATCACCACTTTGCAGTTGTTAAAGAATTATAAAGAATTAAAATTTGAACGTAAGTTTACGATTTCCATAAATGCTTTGATAAAACAGTACCTAGGTCACTAATTGAAGTAAGAGAAAACATGTATGCCCGGCATCTCTACTCACAGCAAATTAGACAGTTTGTTTGAAAGGTCACCTATGCTTGTGGTCTTTGATCAGCTGACCATATAAACAAAATGGTTCATCTGCATTTCATGATCAACATCCCTACCATGTTTATAAACAGTAGACCAGAGCATTCTATCAGACATAATTTGGTCTAATGAGTGACAAACACGTGCAATTCAATACCCCTACTACTTTGAAAGCTGGGAGGGGGTCATAACAATAAATTACTGGAACACATAGTGACGCTTAACAAGCTGAAACTACTAGTATCAGCAAATGTAGTAAGGTAACTACAGAATGTATTTAATATTATACACAACAGAGTGCTTGCCCACAAAATTTGTTTAAGATCACATAAAAAATGGACGTTGTAAACAAAACAATCTCAGAACAAAAACCCAATATATTACAAACTGGAATTAAAACCCAAAATGATAAATTTCACAACCAAAGAGGCATGTAGGTTTTCACTCGTTCACTCTCTTGTCTTTCCTTCTCTCGTTCCATCCATACAAAACTCATAACATTATCTCTACTTTGCATTGATCTGGTAATTTGAATAGTTTCACTAACAAGAGGGCATTAAGGACCCAAGGTCGCTCACCTGTCAATATAGATCAGGGCACAAAGGGCTCTAGGTCACTTACCAATCATTACAGATCAGGGCACAAAGGGCCCTAGGTCGCTCACAAATCATTATAGACCAAACAAGATGGCTCCTTAGGGATTCTGACTACGATTCACAAAGTCAGCTTCACTTGCACTTACAGGGTTTTTCGTATCATTTGACCCCAAATGACCCATATTCAAACTTGACCTAATTCGAAAAGAGATGATCATTCTGACTAAGCTTCATAAACCTTTGTGTCCTCTAGCAGGTTCACAAGGAACTGTTTAAGACGGACACAGAGCGATCACAAAAGCTAACCTTGTCACACTATGTGACAGGTGAGCTAAAAACAGAACTGATTCAGTAAAACAGTTAACATGTAACACGCTAGGGGCCATTGATAGGGGGCCATTTAACAGATCATTAATTAGATGAAAAATAAGGATAATATATATCAATAAATAGAGAAACCTAAAATGTATAGCACATGAACGATGATACACAAATCTAATACAAACACGGGCGTGGTCAAGCTCTAATATATATATAAATAAATTTTATAGATATATATTCATGTATGCATCAACTATCAACAATCACAATTTCAAACTACAGTCAAGTAAAGTTGCCATGTTGAAAACATGTGACTTTTTAAAATTTATATTATGATACATTTGTGTATTATTTTTCAGAAAAGTTCTTTTCAACATGTTTAAATAAGACCAAAAATATAGTTTTGTTTGATTCCCCTCCCGACACTGGCCAATTAGGGATGGGTCGACGAAATATTTTTTTTAAATTTATTGTCAATAATTTTGCTTTGCCTATGGACTTTACTAGTTCAATGGTTAGATTGATTCATACTTCCATACCTGACTTTTTTTAAATATTTCTTCAGAGAGTCAAAACAATTTTGGGCTAAGGGGACTTTTTGCTTGGGTAGGTAGGGAAGGGGAAACAAACAATGTCTTATTTTTGGCCTAACCTACGTGTGTTTAACAAGTCACCTCCTTTGAAAAAGATTATTATAATATGTAGCACTCAATAAGTAGTTGTTTTTCTCCTCAAAACGTTTTTACAAGTAGCTTTATAACAAAAGCTTTATCTTCAATTTATCAAACTGATCCTTTATTCAAAAAATGTTTAAATCAAGTTGATTTTACAACCAATATCATAGAAACTTGGCACTGAAATTATGTAAATTCACCGGTATGCCAGATAACCATTTTATTTACCTTAAGTGTCAAGCTATGTAGTACCAGGATGTAACAACATTTAGGCCAGAGATTTTTAATTTTTAGTTACTGAGACTTAGGGGAGTAAAATGTCCTTAGAAAAAAAAATAAAACTTCGAAAAAATAGCTGCCACGTTGTTGGTGGTGAATGACAGTCTGATTTAATCCACAACAGCGTCAGTTTTTCAGAAAACAGGAAGTTTGTCTTAAGACTAGTACACTGCACTGAAACACTTATAATACCAGCTTCTCATTAATAAAGTAATGAAATAATAAAACAAGGCGGTTACATTACCATCAAAACATTATATGCAATTTTGGATCCTTTGAAAATGAAAAATATTGGGCAGAGGGTCAGATAAACGAAAAATCAAAGAACTCTGGCCTTAATATTAAACTGAGATTATTATGCAGAGTGTTCCAAAATATTCCTTTAGTTTAAAACAAAAATATGGCAGTTATGTAGAGTGCACTATGAGTATTAAGCATACATGTGGTACAATAATCAACAAATGTATTTGGATGAAACAAATTTGGAAATAGAAAATACTACCCGGTATTGGTTTCATGGGACGCTGATGTAGCAGCCGCCACTTGTTGCCATTTCTACTTCGCACAACAGATACTAGTAATCCTTCTTACTATCAAAAAAGTCATAAATAGTCTTAAATAATAATTTGATTCTTATTACTAAAAAAGCCTTAAATAATTATTAATGGGAAAGTTGATGAGAAATTGACAGATTCGTGAGCGAAACTATGGAGGATAATTTAATTAATCAACTGTTTGATTGAGAAGACTACACACATGCGTAACAACAGGCAACATTTACTTCACTATAATATCACTGCAAACTTCAATATCAAATATCTAAACATGATGATTAGAGCACACGGTACAGTGACATCATCACAAACTGAGCTCATGTTTTAATGATATCATCATACCATGTGCGCATCCTGTGCTATGTAATCATTGAACTTGGAGAGTTCTGAGTAGGCTGGTCCATTTGCTGCAAATGAATTGCCTGTTTCTGTGGGTCCTCACTCCTGATAAATAATGCATGCTGCTGACTATTCATGCCCATCTCCACACCACCCAGGCTGTTCTGAGTCACTAAAGGAATTGTTATGGAAACAGGTTGCATGTTCATTTTGTTAATGGTGCTTGCTTTATGAAGGCCACTATTCTTGACCTGTAATTGAGTCAGTTGGCTAGGTAGCACCTGACTAGTATTTGCATTTATTTGATTGGTCAGCGCAGCAGAGTTAGGAGTCTGGAAAGTGAAGTTTTGGTTATGGAGCTGGGCTCCTGTGAATATATGAGAGGTTTGCTGTACAGCTCCCCGTGCTTGTTGCACTATAGCTGATTGAGATATGCCTTTAGGCTGGAACACAGTGTGGCGATGGGACAACAATAGATCTTTATCTGAAACAGAAAAACATTACTTTATAAACAGACTATCGTGGAAATTTTATTAGAATAAACTGCTTATGTTTAGTAGACCTAATGTTTAGCATTAAGACCACAGCATCAACCTTATGCATATATTGTGGCGCTACAGCCAGCAATGCATACTGAAGAGTCAAAAAGTTATTTGTGTAGTGTGGCTTTAGTGGCATCTCGCCATGTTGGTGCACTTTCAAAATGGTGTTACGCTCAGAATATCAAACTGCTTTTGCATGTTGCTTTTTACTCATACACCAGCACTGACCTTAGAACACACCACTCAAGCATATAGAAGTAAGTCTGTCTTACTGTTTAAACGGTTTTAAAGATGTAGCGATGAAAGAGTTGAATAGTGCTTTTCAGTAGGGTAGACCCCATATGCAGTGTGATAAATTAACTGAATTGGCAAGAGAAAATTCAGTCAACTATGCTGCAGAGGCTAAATATTTTTACCAGGCATCTAGCAGATAGCCCCAATTGGGCACTTTTTTGAAATTGCAGTACCGGTATTTATTTGTGCTATTGCTGACTGCACATCATGTTATGGTGGAAATTCTTAAAAGAGCAGGCCTAGACACTATTTTGGCCACTGGTCCGACAGGGCAAAAGCACCCAATTCGTAAATAGGACAATTACTGGTCCTCCAGAATTTTCACTGGTCCTTCTGGATTTTCACTGGTCTCGGACCAGCGGACCAGTGTTAGCATGAGGCTATAACAGGAGAGTTAATAAGACAAGATATATTTACCACAAGCATTGGCAACTACACCATTTGGTAAAGGAGATGTGGCCACTTGGTGACCATCTGAGCTCTGTAAAGCAAAAACACAAGCATTTTATATATACAACAGAATGAATCACTATTTACAATGAATGTACAGTCCATGTGGTAACCAGCCTGTATCATTCACATCACTTGTTGGCTCAATGTGTAACACTGCTAGGAAAATAGTCCTACAACAAGACTGCGTTCAATAAATGCTTATGCCCCATGGAAGCCTTGTCCAGCACAAAATCAATAAGTCTGCCCCACTATATATGGTAGACATAATTATCAACTTAGTGAAAGCCCTGAATATATTATCACATGACATTTATAGAGTATCAAAACTTCTGACTTCACTTGCTATATTGTTATACTGATAATAGAACCGGCATTAACACTAATGAATGCTAAATCAAACATAAGAAATCAATAAAAGAAATGGCATTCCCAAATTTGCGGATAACCATTTTCAGGTTAAAGTGGTTATCAATTTTTTCACTTGCTTCTGGTGATAGATACTTGATATAAGTTAAATTCTATTTATACATTGTATACGATTTTGCCTATATAGACAAAGAGCAAACGTAGCATTGTATAACGTTCGAGTTATGAGTAATTGATGAATGTGACATAACGTCACATAAAGTAACACTGGCTTAATATATAATTGTGCGCTTAAATCATGTTAGAATCAAAATAAAATATTCAAACTCGTAGTTTACCTTTTGTTATACAATAGTTTGTCATTCTGACGCTATGTTATTAACCACTCAGGCCTTCAGCTTTCGTGGTTAACTCCTGGGCGTCAGATATCAAAACCAGTGCATAACAGCCGGTATTCTATGGTTTTTCATATTTTATTTCTTAATTATAGTATAGATAGATTGAACTTACAGATCTTATGTATTGATTTGGTGCAGCGCTATGGTTGTGATGTTGTTGAGAGAAGACGGCATTATTCACTGACATGACAGGTGTGGCTGTAGAAGTTGTTAAAGTCACCGGTTGTAGTACAGCTCCTGTCTGAAGACCGTCCAGTAATACAGCATTGTGTGGCAATCCTGTGATCAGGTTACCCTTACCAGCTTGAAGTGCCCTAATTGCGTCCATACCGCTGAACTTTTGCTGGACTTGCTTACTGGTTATCACATTAATTTGTTGAACAGGTTTAGTCACTTCTTCCTGAGCTGGAGTTTGTAAATGACTGGGTGTCAAGTCAGAAGTCAACTGAGAGTTTGTAATATTAACAATCTGCCCATTGAGTAAAGCTTCTTGTGGTATACCCGTTACAACAAAACCCATAGTATTATCCTTTATCACATTATTCTTGTTTCCAGGTTTAAGATTTCCACTGGCCATTAAACTGGCGCCAATCTGACTTAATGCTGCACCACTTATATTTACATTGGGAATAGCGATAGCGAATTGTTGTTGTGGTGCACTGGTGGTACTTAAAGCACCAACACTGCCTAGAATACTCGGAGCCGAGACTAGAGTAGCTCCGATGCTGGCTTGACTGATGCTACCTTGAGTATTACCGCTACCACTACTCCTCCTTTTTTTGGCTGTGGTACTAGTCAATAATCCTGGTGTTACATTACCACTAAGACTCACAGACTTTGACAACAGAAAACTATCTTTTAACTTTGGTTTACTACCAGAGAACGTACTATGATTACTGGTATTTCCCACTATTTTAGTTTTTTGTTGTTTGGTGACCACTTTGTTCGGAACAGATGACACAAGTCCTGCAGGTCCCTGAATAATATGTTGACTTAAATGATTTCGACTTGGATCCACTAGAACAAAGTCATAAGGATCAATATTACCCTGCATATTGTCCTGCTCTCTCGGAAGGTTCGCCTCAACACACAATTTTCTACAAATACATAAATGTGAGTTAAATTAAATTATTAAATACACAGCAATAATCCCAAACATTCTTACATCTTTGTGGTTAATCTGTAACAACTATAGCAAAGGGTGAAACTGTTCAAAGGATAAATTTAATAAAGAAGCAGGACAGAATACTGTATAATTACATTTTCTTGGGTCTGAAAGTTAGCAAATTTTCTAGCATGCGGAAATATTAATAACTTTTTTATTTTCTTGTTACAGTAGCATTCTTTTTACGCCAAAATTAAGACTAGATGGAATGATAGCGAACTTTGTAAAAATTTTAATTTCACCAATATTCCCACTTTGCTATAGTCCGGAGAATTTGACACGATTCTCGACCTTCTACTGGTATAATTTAACAGCTGATACATTTCTATATTTATAACCACAATTGTATATTTTCATAATCTGACAGTATCACGAAGACGCTCGAGGTTAAATACCTACACAAATCTAAAGGACTGATAATGCACGATATGCTTGCGGAAATTAATATATTCAAAGCAAAAACCTTGTAATATATTCATGCATAAAGGTCAGGATAAGGTCAAATTCTCTGAGCTATAACTGAACTTTAATTTTACATCCCTCCTGTGCCTCAAAATGATCACCTTCAGAGCAGACGGATCTGTTAAGACAAGCAATAGCTGATCACAGTATCAACAAACTGTTGTTAAAGTAGTTTCTGCATAATATTTGTAGACAGAATACAACTTAACAATATTTTTAGACGGTGTAAGACGCAAATCTATTCTGGCAGCATAAAGGCACAGCAGATTTGATTTATACAGAAAAAAACTAAGTCTCCAACAACAGAAGTTTATATGTAAATAGTTTACATCAAGTCTGTAGGTATGAATTAGGATAATGAGAAAACAACAGTATATGCTAGCTTAGGTACAACAAATCCACAGTCTAGACATTCATATTTTTTACATAAGATCCTAGCGAATTTAGACATAATTATTTAACATGTTATTCTAAGAAAGGGAATTTAACTGAATCAGATTACAGCATAGTAATAGACAGAAGCTTTTTTTAAAACACAAAGTAATTGATAGAACAGACAGAGTCTCCCGAAGGTACAAGTAAAATCTCTATTATAAAACATGCCAGCGAAATGTGAATTGGCCCTCTGGGTATTGAACCTTACGTGGCTAACAACTGGCACCAACACAAATTCAAAACAATTCATACTAACATAAAGAAGGACAGACAGAAAAAGTATACTCTCTAATCTCATGGCCCCATTCTCCTGAAGCATCTCAATCTGAGCTCAATGTCATCAAAACATTGTCATGTGTCTTTATATTAATTTCCATTGTAAGCTGGACTAAAAATTTGCATCACAAAACAATATATAAAGTCATTATGAGTTTATTATGGTAAAATTTCGAGAAATTGAACTTAGTCTACAGATTTTTCTCAAATTCAGACACATGATTAGATTAAAAAATCTCAATTTGAGCGGAGAGTTCTACTTGACAAGCCTTGGGGGGAACTGGGCCTGCTAAAGGGAGCACGATTGATGCAAGGCCCTTTTCATCTAAAAGAAATGTAATTTGCCAGTTGACAAGATTGAATCAACTCAATTAATTTAATTACTTGTCAAACTAAAAAGTTACTTAAAATGATAAATAAAATTATATCATTCATACTTAGGAGGTGGTGGATTTGAGTGTTTTTCCAACAAATCCAGAAATGTAGAACGTAGATGATCCATTTTACGACCAAATGTATAACACCCAAACCCGCTGCCATAATTGTTTAACCCGCTGCCATAACTGTTATGGTATCTAGCACCAAATGAACAAGCCTGAAAAAGAAGTAAGGCACACTGAATACAACACACTAGAACGACAAATGAAAAGCCATAAGATTTTAATAGACATATTATTATCCAACCTTTCAGATTATTTTTCAACAACATTGAAGAAAACAAAACAAAGCATAATCTAATATATATTTTGTTGTCATCAGCTTGTTTTCTTACATGATGAGGTGACAGTAATGAATATTGTTACTTACTGCTATAGGCCGAGGGTGGTATGAGGTAAATGTGCTACTTACTGCTATAGGCCGAGGGTGGTATGAGGTAAATGCGTTATCATCCGCATCATCACTGATCAACTTTTCTGCTGGTTTACCAGTAGGTGACTGTAGCTCATCATTGGATGATGGGGAACCAATACTGCTTAAGCTAAGTCTGTAAGAAAATATATACATAGTATACTTCTTTTCTCGCATAATACAATGCAAAGCATTTACAATCATTCAGTTAAATAACTAATAACTTCATCCAAAGCTAGAAAACTTATGCATACAAAACACTCAATACTATACAATGTGACTTCACAGAATAGAGAGTCAAGTTCTTAGACAAATAACATTCTTTTACTGTATTTTTCTTGACTTACAGCTAGTTAACTTCTTTCTTATATGCAACATACAGATTTAAACTTGAATTCTAGTTTTTTATCCTTGATGACTCAATATCAAACTTGACTTAGATTTATTAAATATGATCATTGTGATAAGCTAGTAACTACACAAGGTTTACCTATAATTTGACCTGTAACCTAGTTCTTTACCCAAGATGACCGAATATTGAACTTAGGTCTTGATTTTGTTAATACGATCAATGTGACCCAAGTTTCACAAGGATTAGGCCATAATTGTGACCTCTTGTGTGTACACTGAGTTCAAATTGAGAAATTACTTTCCAGGAAAAGCTCAAGGACCCAGGAAAAAGTCTGGGGCATATTTATTTTGCACTGTCATTCTTGCTAGTAGGTATTTTTTCCTGGAATAGTACCAAGCAGATTCGCTGTATGATAGTAAAAAAATAAAAGTACTGTTTATAAATACCTTTGGGATGAAATGCTGGCAGGTTTTTGCAATGTAAGTGGTTTAGCTACTGGAAACACAGATCCTGGCAGTGTCTTGTTTTCTTTGTTCAGTGTCGGATTGAGATGCGAGTTTGATTTCACAACCGGAGAAGCAATTGTTGTAAGATCATGTAATTTTCCATGCGGCGTCACAATATGAGTGACTTGCCCTTTGCTAGCAGCCTGAACAGCTTTCAAAGCTGCTGCTGCTTCTTTTGATTCTACTTTAGCTTTTTGATAGGCTTCTTTAGCTTCCCGGTGTTCTTTCAACAGATCATCAAATGGTAAACGTCGTCCATGTACAGCTCGACGTAATGATAATGCATGAGACTGGAAATAAGACAAACACACTTATCTACCATTTGTGACAAAGGTCAATAAAAAATAAATGCTATGAAAGAAAGACATATAAAATCCAAAAAATCTTAATAATAAGTTGTTAGTTTCCACCTACATTGGGATTCTAAATGATACTGTATGACACCATTGACTAGCAATACAAATACTAAACATCCCGCTAAGTTTAGATAAAATTATGTGACCATCAGTCCTTCAAATTCTTTAGTAACTTTTTTCCTTTTTCAGTCACATAAATGGACGTGAAAAATGGGCGATAAGTATAAATAACACATACACAGTTCAGCCTGCTAGATGCAATTACATATATATAATAACAACTTAATTCAAAGAGCTGTTCGGCAAGCTCATTCTTCCCTGTGAACATTATAAATCTTAATATACAATACAAACACTTACCTTACAAGTGAGTGAACGTGTACATGGCTTGCCAGTTTCAGCAACAACTACACCACAGTGTTTGTTAGGATCATATTCACGATCTAAAAACAGTGCATTATACCTTATGGTTATACAATTTCAATAGTTATCGGTATATAGACAATTTGTCACAAAATACTAGAATGAAACAATAGGGAAGAGTCAATTACTAAAATAAAACTTGTGACCCAACCCTTTTGCTATTTGATTACCTTATAACTTTGCACTAGTGTAACATTTAACTGTGTATAAGAAATAGTTCCATTATATTACAGTAATTAAATATGCTAAATCTAATGTATCAACAGCTTTTACTACTGAAGAGAGTACAATGATGTTCTTGGAAACATGTTTCTTTCGTAAACAATTATTTCGAAATTAAGTAATAAACTTGTAATTTTTAATTTACCTTTTAATGGTATAATTTTATCTGGTTTGTTCAGCAGCTGAAACTTCTTGATAGCTTCTGTATTAACTGTTGACGATCCTCCGCTACCACTTGAACTTGTACCCGATGTCGTAGCCACACTCCCTGCACTAGATGACTTGAACACATTGGACAAACCTGAGTTAAGCTTGGAACTAGATTTGGTAAGACTTGAGCTACTTGATGACTTCACCAGGTTACCAAGTTTTGTCGGAGATTTGAAAGAACTATTGGTGTTGCCAATGGAGTTAGATTTGTTTGGACTAGTGAGTAATGGACTTAAACTTTTAAAGCCACCAGTGTTCCCTGAATTGACTGCTGATTTCACAATATCACTGATTGTACTTTCCATGCTTCCGTTACTACAAATGCTTGCTTTAGAAGGTTCACTAGATACAATACTAGTCTTAGTCAATACATTAGAAGTATTATTATTATTATTGTTGCTGTTGTTGTTATTATTAGTATTACCATCACCAGTAATTGAATTGAGAACACCGGTACTGGAAAAGTTGACACGAATGCTACCCATTGGAAATGATGGACGTCCCATACTTCCGAATGTAAAACTTGAGTTTGTATTTATCACATTAGTAACAGTCGTTGTTGACGTAGTTATAGTTGCCATGGTGACAGTGTCAGTTGTTATAGTGCTTGAGGATGTTGCCAAAGCAACAAATCCGCTTGTTTCTGTCTCAGAAACGGGTGAAACTGGTTCTAATATAGAACTTACAGCATCGTTGATTTCCGACACAGGTACTGTATCCATATCTTCTAAATACAAGTCATCATTGTCTTGCGATGATTTCAACACTGGCATTGAACTTGAAGATGATTTAACATCTTCATCAGAGTCTGTGATGACTGGCATTGCTAATGGCGGGGACTTGGAGCCTCGAAGTGAGCCATTTGTTAATGGTGAAGTTCTTGCACTTCCAGTAGAATCTCTGTGCTTTTTCATTGCAAGAGTTTCAGGAATGCGCTCAACTTTTACCACAGGCACACCACTATTTGTATTTTTAACTTTACTGTCTTTCACTGAATCAGTGCCTGTGTCCGCCCCCACCGTCGCGGCAGTATCTAACGATTGTGAGGGCTCTATGACACTCGTCTCAGTAAGTAGTTCAGGTTTCACATCCTCAAACACATCGATAGTCTCCGTTATGACATTTGAAAGAGAACCTTGTCCTGAGTTAACTTCCTCTAATGGTGGTGCTTTCAATCGAGAGTGGGAATGGGATCGGTGTGAACTTTTGTTTGGCGAGCTGTGAGATTTTGAATGAGAAGATCGATGGGGCTTTGATGATGAGTGAGATTTTGAATGAGATTTTGATGAGACAGAATGTCGACTTGACGACTGGTGTGCTTTGATTGATGATGCACTGTAGCCACCTTTCCCTCCATGTCGTATTTCTGTAAAAATAACATGGATAACATATGTTGACAAACTTTTAACTGAATTAACTCCATGTTGATTTGTTAATTTCCAGACAGAGGACACACTCTTACAAATGAACTTACAAATAGAACAACAACTAAACAAAATAGATTAATAAAACTTGAAATGTGAATTGGTTTGACTGTACTTCCACATGAGATGATAAAAGCACAAGTGTAGACTAGCAAACCAGAATTCTATTTTCTTCAGAAATAAAGCAAGAAAAGTGTAATTTCTCATTTGTGGCAATATCTTATTTTCATTAACTAACTGTTAGTTTACATTTGTACAATCTTGTATACTTGACTATACATCAGTCAGTGATTTTTTAAATTAATACACGTAAAAAATTCAATTTTTGTCAATATTTCAAAATGCAAATTTTATCAGCATTTTTTCCGCCTTTCAACCAATATATTTACAAATACTGTAGAATCATTGCCAACCAAAACTTGTGTGTTTAAATACAAACCTTATCATGTCAGTTATCAATGCCAATTTCTAGTTTGTTCCTTATTTCCCTTAATAATGAGTTTGTTTCTTATTTCCCTTGTTTTAATAATTGATTTTAATAAATCAACCATAAGCTAATCTGATGATAACAAATACAGTAATATAGTTTTAACATCCTAGTTACCTAAACATTCACCAAGTGCATTTAAGAGCTTAACTAAATTCATTGTTTTGATACTCCTGAAAGTGTTGACATTTTATGATACAAATTTATTTCCAAGGTGTGAGGTATTCATTAGCAAGATATCTTGTATTATCATATACATGTATTATACTATTTCTTTCTAATCATATATGAAAAAAGAGCTGTCCCGGAACAGTGGGCACCACTATTTTCAGTGTCATGCTTAGATAGTATAATCAAAGATATATACATTTTGTATACGGGTAGTCAAAACACAATGTATACGTGTAGTCAAAACACAATGTTCTTAGCTGCAGCATTACCTTCTTCTGTGTAGAAACAGTTTGTCAATTGAGATGGAAACATTTTGTGTGGTACCTATACTTTAACATGGATTTCTGAGTAAACAAGGCAGATAATTTTTCACAAAATGCTGAGCAGCTTGATAAGTTACTGCTTCCTGCATATGGATTGGGATCATGATCGTGAACAAGAGTACTAAGTTTCAAACCTATACATCAATGGACTGAAAATATTTGAGGTGGTACTTAAACTTAAACATGGACAAAAATTTCTAAGTCAAAAAAGGCAATAATTTTTGACAAAATGCTTGATAAGAGTTACCAACTCCTGTGTAGGGGCCGGGGTCATTATGGAGAACAAGAGTGCAAATTATCACAGCAATACCAGGCTTCGCGAAAGTGAGAAAAAAAGGCCGGACATCCGGTCCGGCATAAAATAGATTTGGCCGGACCGAAACAATTTTGGCCGGACCGAACAATATTAATAGGAAACAGTTAAAAAACCAAATGAAGAGAGATGTATAGATAATGCATGTTTTTCTTAAATTATTCAGTGGTAAATTATTTAGAAATGCATTGTTAGCTTTAACACACAGTTAACAAGTGTTTTCAAATAGGCCTAATTAGATAGTTTGCCTTTTCACAATGGGCTCATTCAGCCCATTCAATGAGCATATATCAGACAGGACTTTCTGTCAAGAGAAATGTTATTTTCATTTTACCATTTAATATCAAACATCTTTAAACTAAATCACGTTTTTTTCGTGTTAAAAAGCCCCCTCGGAAATCGTCAAAATAAAAATATATTCAGAAAAAAAATCGCGAACATTCCGGAATCCGTACCGTGTACTACGGGTTTTATCCGCATCCAAAAAATAATCAGTTTTCGCGACCTTCATTTCGCTGAATTATTTTACATTTTTGACGATTTCGGAGGGATATCTTATTGAATCTCGACGAGGATTTACGAAAAATATTCGTGTTACATTCTTTACAATAATCTTCAACTACGATGTGGGAATATCGCCGTCCAGACTTAAAATCTCCGTCGGACCAACGGTCCGACATTCAGTCAAATTTTGCCGGACCAAAGCATTTTTTGTCGGTCAGGACCGGCGGACCGACGGTTTTCGCGATGCCTGCAATACTTCAATGGACTTTGAAAATATTTGAGGTGGTACCTAAAATTTAACATAGATTTCAAGGTGATATGTAAAATTTAACATAGAGTTATAAGTCGAAAAAAGGGGCTAAATTTCAACAAAATGCTGGATACAGTTACCTACTCCTGTGTAACGGTCATGACGGTGAACGAGTGTGCAAATTTCAAAGCTGTACATAAAGTATTTGAGGTTGTACCTAAACTTAAACATTAGCATAAGGCCAATGCCAAGGCTCAGGTAATTGCAATAGCTCCCCTTATTCATTTAATAGTGGAGTAAGAATTTATTTATTGAGTCATTATTTGTTATGTTTTAATTAATCTTGTTTCATTCTCGCGGTTGGCAATGATTTTGTAGTGTTTGTAAATTTATTTAAGAAATGATGCTTATCTAAAGTAAAGTGCTTACAATAGAATTTTTAAGGATCATTTAGAACCATTATATATATATAAATACACAAACTGAGCAAACCAAAAATAAATGTAAGTTAACAAATACAAACTATTATCCAGTACAATTTTTATGTTAAAAACTTGTTTCTTGACCAGTTGTATATTTGAGGAATTACAAAGTTTGTGTTCCCTAATATGGTTCAATGTCATTGATTTTCAAGCATAAATAAATATATCAATTCTGGTTCACTAAGGTCTTTGTCTACAGGGGTCCTACTGAGACATAATGCCCAAGCTAGAAAATGAGGCACAAGTCCATTTTAGGTGCCAATTATACCAAAACTCTATTTCAAACAATGTTCTTTTGTTTAAATTCTGCTTACAAAATTTCAAACCATAACTTTGTCAATTTCGATTTTTTCATCCAATAACTTCTATTTTCGGGAGAAAAGTTCATTCTTTCTTGCATGGTAAATCTGGATTATCATGGAACTGTAGTACCCAGGGGTGTAGAAAAGTTTTCATGTAGCCAGTTAACCTTTAAAAGTAGGCAGTTAGTTTGAAATCTCACTTTAAGTAACAAAGAAATGTCAAAAAGTAGCCAGCAAGCATGTTTAAATAGCCAGTGAATTTTACTGCCTTCAGGCTCATTTCTACACCCCTGAGTACCCCAGTTGCCAAGCAAAACAATTCTGGTTTGCTTGCCAAGCCCTGCCAAAAGAAAAAAAGTACTAACTATAACTTATATTTAAATAAAGATTTAAAAAATTTAACAATCATTTACAGCAAATAATGCAATTTCTCGTTTACCTAAATGAGCTTGAAAAGCTTGTGGCTTTAACACCTGATTGCATTTGTCACATACAACCAAATAAAACTCATCTCTTGAAGGACAGACTCCGAACAATGGCATATCTGAAATACATACAGAAATGTTAATGTGCGAGTTTACCAATTTATACACATCCGAATATAATGTGTGCAAGTAACTTCGTAAAAAACATGCAGAGTAGTACATACATAACCCAATGAAGTAATTTAAACATTTGAATTTTCAGAACAACTACAGAACCTTTCAATCTGTGCCATGTCCTGCAAGAAAATATTCACACCTCAACGAAAGCGACAAAATGTTCACACATTTAAAATTCAAGCACTAATATAATGTTTAATTGTCAATGACAGCCAGAAAATTTGATTTATATACATAAACTTAATGTTCAAGTGAAAGATGCAAACACATTAGTATATTTTAATGCATGTAACTTTTGACATATTTCATTAATGACTAGGACGGTTGGACATCAACTCGACGACGACCATTTAAATCTTCACAGGACTTACTTGCAACTTTCAACAGCAAATGAACATAAACATACCCTCAATTCTTAATTTCATACTGTCAGTATCTGTGTTGTCTTCAGCAGTATCACAATTTGTCTCCTCTGAAATAAAATAGCAAAACAAAACGTGACCCAATGTGTAGCAGAGAATTATGAACTGGTTTCCCAGTGATACAAACATGAACTTTTCGTAGAAAATTAAGAAAAATATGAGAATTGGACGGGAACAATTAAACAGAAGAAGGGATGTTCAAGTTCTTTTTACCAGGCTCAATGTCAGGTAACACTGATTCGGCCCAATCTGTCCATTGTTGACCTGAAAATAGCGACGGACTATCGTCCAGGGTCGCCATTTTCTTTTTTATTTCTTATTCGGGAATAACCGAACGTGACGTCACTCTCGTGTAATTCCGAATCTCAAATTTACTTACAACATGGAAAATAAAAAAATATAGAAACTTGTAAAAATGGAAAATTACAAAAGTAATTTTATGAATTCGATTAAGTGAAATATGTTTTTAATGTACATATGACGGAAACAGAAGAATATTATCTTTTTGTCATGCTGTTTTATATTTTATCAATGTTGAAGAGGCAAAATAATGGCAGCAGTTACAGACGGTAAAAGCCGGTGTATTTCTTATTATCGATGATAGTTTGATATTTAATGTAGATATTTACATATAATCACTACTGTTTTATTCATTCATGCGACTGTCAATGATCGATATATCACAGTGAATGTGTTTTTAGAATTGTCACTTATTTTCGCGACCCATCAGCTCAACCCTCCTTGTTGGAAGTTGTCCCTAGGCTAGAAGAAGTACTTATTAAGAAAGAGCTTAAAAGCCAATACCGGCTTAATTGCTCAGAATGGTATACAGTAAAAAGTTAGTTGATTATTGTCCACTGTTGCATCAGACCGACTTACTCCCATCTAGGCTCATGCGATATCATTCGTAATTCACTAATTGTATCGCGAATGATATCATTTGTATCGCGAATGAAGTGAAAACTGCTTATCTGAAGTTATCATGATCTGCCATATTGGTAAGCTGTTTGCTGCTTCCTATTAAGTTGCTAGACTTGAGTGAACAGGTGTGTCAAAGTGGCTAAAACTCAAACCTTTGGAACGCGAATCCGTTTACCAGGTATTTACTGGTGACGATCAGAAAGGTCAATGATGTTGGCCTTTTGCTACACTACAGCGCATACTTCATTCTCTTGCCTGTTCAACCCAGTAAGAAAGAGGCATGCTGGTTACTTTCTTAATTAGTTGAGATTCCTCTCTCCAGCTTTCTGTTATAAACGACTTGAGAGACTTGGAGATGTGTACTAAATAGTGTACAGGTCTGTTGTTTCATACAGTTATCCCAAAATTTGCCGGTCCCAGGGACAAGTCCGTGTTTTAAGTCCATTGTTTTTCAACTGGGAATTGGTTAGACTGATCAGGCGTTTTCCACAACTGTCACAAATCAAACTGGTGTCATTAAACTATGCTTTACAGTTAGAACGTCCCCATTCGAAAACGTCCCCAATCGAGAACGTCCCCAATCGAGAACGTCCCCATAAAATGGAGAACGTCCCCAGTCTGAATTTTCAAATATTGAGAACGTCCCCAATCATATCGAAAATGTCCCCAATCATATCGAGAACGTCCCCATTCATATCGAGAACGTCCCCACGTATAAAATTTATTATTATACTCTTAGTAGTTTATATTTCAGATGATGATAAAAAAGTAACAAACAACAAAACAATAACTTCGTTGAAACAAAATGAACAAAAAAAACAAAGAAAATACAATAAGTTGAATTCTACAAACTTCCTTGAAACAGCTGAAAATGAACAAAAATAACACAAAAACAAAACAATAACTTCGTTGAAACAACCAAAAATGAACGAAAACAAAGAAAATACAATAAGTTGAATACTATACAATTTCCTTGAAACAGCTGAAAACGAACAAAAATAACAAACAACAAAGAAATTCAACCAACAAATTACTGAATCAATGCTCAATATAATTTGCATGGGGACATTCTCGATAATCGATATAAATGGGGATGTTCTCGATATACATGGGGACATTCTCGATATAAATGGGGACGTTCTCGATATAAATGGGGACGTTTTCGAGTGGGGACGTTTTCGAGTGGGGACGTTTTAACAGGATACCCATTGTATACATATTGTTTGTGATTATAGATGAAGTCATTAAGAAAAGGTTGTTGATTGATGGAGATGCGGGTAACGATGAGAAGCGACTTACAAGTTTGCTGAAAACCTTCCTGCGTTGGTGCAACAGTACAGATGATACATCCAGTGAAGAAAGGTATTAAATACATTTACTACAAATATTATCAGCATTCTGATTAGAAAATATCAGCGTTGGTAAGTTTGTAAAATTTGTAAAGCGACATAGAGAAAAACTTAAATATATTTGAAAAATATTTGTGATGAACATATTTTCAGCAAATTGAAGAGTAAACTGGTCATGTTTTCTTAGTTATTATTGTAACTATCTTTATAATTGCATAAATTTACTATGCAAACAATTATAAGCTTGATTATTTATCTCGTTTAGCTGACACACTTAAAAAACTTCTTTCTTTGTAGTTGTTCATGACATATCAGCTATTGTTGATTTACTGTGTGTTCTGTTTGATTTTACAGCCATATTACGGTACAACGAATGTTAGCAACTTTAGCCCAGAGTGACCATGCTATACAGAAGTCAGCCCAGGTGTATAAGATGAATCTCCTGGAACAACAAAATTATGACCACCTTAACAAGCAGATTGGTAATTTTCATCGTGTTCATTCTTCAGTGCCATTTTTCGACAATTTTTCAGTCATACATATACGACAGTCAGTTGACCTAACCACTTTACCATTATTGCCTGGAATTCATTATTATTATTGTAACCAGTACTAAGTTGCTCTTACGTAAGTTACTGACAACTTATTCTCATGTACAACATGACCGCAGGCAATATCAAGAAAGAATATACCGGTAACCTTTCCTGAACCAAGTATTCAAATCCGTATTCCCTGAATAACGAGTGAGTGCTCTATTTACTAAGTGGACAAAAAGATTTGTAATTTACTTCACCATGTCTAGACTATGCAAAAGTATACTTATGTTTTATGACAAGAGTCACATGACCATAAATTTATGTGTCAATTTTTGTGTCGCCTGAAAAGGCGACATATAGGTGTTACTTTGGCGGCGGCGGCGGCGGCGGCGGTGGCGGCGGCGGCGGCGGCGGCGTCACAAATTGCTTGTCCGGAGCATAACTTTGTCACCTTAAGTTCAAATGACTCAAGAATTGGTATGCATGTTTCTTGCAATAAGCCGGAGTGCAGTGCGCAAGAACCATAACTCTACCTGTCATAGTTTTTGAATTATTTCCCTTTGTTTGATTTTATTACAGCATTTCTTGTCCGGAGCATAACTTTGTCACCTTAAGTTCAAATGACTCTAGATTTGGTATGCATGTTTCTTGCAATAAGCTGAAGTGCAGTGCGCAAGAACCATAACTCTACCTGTCATAGTTTTTGAATTATTTCCCTTTGATTGATTTCATTAGAGCATTTCTTGTCCGGAGCATAACTTTGTCACCTTACGTTCAAATGACTCAAGAATTGATAGGCATGTTTCTTGCAATAAGCCGGAGTGCAGTGCGCAAGAACCATAACTCTACCTGTCATAGTTTTTGAATTATTTCCCTTTGATTGATTTTATTACAGCATTTCTTGTCCGGAGCATAACTTTGTCACCTTAAGTTCAAATGACTCAAAATTTTGTATGTATGTTTCTTGCAATAAGCCGAAATGCAGTGCGCAAGAACCATAACTCTGCCTTGCATCGTTTTTAATTATTTCCCTTAGATTGATTTAATTTGAGCATTTCTTGTCCGGAGGATAACTTTGTCACCATGAGATTGAATGACTTGAAACTTGGTATGCATGTTTCTTACCAAAAGTCCAAGTGCAGTACACAAGAACCGTAACTCTACCTGGTGCCATTATTCAATTTTTTCCCTTTGATTGATTGTATAAGCATTTCTTGTCTGTGGCATAACTTTGTCACCATAACTATTAATGACTCAAAAATAGGAATGCATGTTTCTTTGCTGTGACATGAAGTGCAGTGCGCAAGAATCATAACTCTAGCTTGTGTAGAGTTTGAATGATTCCCTTCAGATTGATTTTATCAGGACATTTTTTTGTCCAGAGCATCGCTTTGTCGTTTTTAGTTCAGATGACTAGAGAACTCTTGTGAGTCTGATATGTAGCCCTATACTGGATAGTTTTCCATGACAAATGTGCATTTCGTCAGGCGACACATGGGACTCGCGGAGCTTTTATTTTATCTATAGTTTCTAATTGTTTGTAAAATAATTTCAACTGGCTACATTTGAAGGAAATAATTTGTACATTATTTTGAACTGTTGATAATATTATGCTACTGTATCAATTTCCATTATCTGCCACAGTTGCTGAAGAGTCACTAAATGACCCTATTTGATTCCATTAAGTGAGTACTGTGTTGATTACGTTCAGTCCAAATTACAATATATTATCCTTCATATGATAAAATTATAACCATCAATGTTAAAATATGTTGATTTTATTGTATTCATTGGTAGAATCTCGAATTGAAGAAGCGAAGAGAAAGATCAAGGAGTGCAAAGAAGAATTACAAACAGCTAAGCAAATACGAAAACATAGACAAGGTATCTATAAGGTTTACTTTCAGCATCTGAGAACAAAAATTAGAGATGTTACATGTAGATCCCTACAGACATCCAATTAGTCATTTCATTATAAGGGTCATGGTGACCTTAACCTATGACCTGCTAATCTCAAAACCAATAATCTCCATCTTCTGGTAAAGACCAACCTGCATACCATGGTTGAGTAACATATCATGTTTCTAATCAGAAAATTTGGTCTACTAATTAACAAACCAACTAACAAACATGGATTTGCCATTGATTTGGTCTTGTTTTTATAAGCTATTGTCTCTCTGCCCTACAACTTTTTTGTATGTTACCTGTGATGGTATATTTGTATACATGTATTGGTGTCTTGAATTAAAACTAAAATACATGTAGATTTATAATATAACTACTAGTGTATGTATTGCTCTTTCAAATCTTGAACCATGTATTGTATATTTACTGAAGATCTTTCAGCCTAAAATTAACGTGTTGAATCGATGGCAGGGTTCCATTTGAGATTAAGGCTTATGTCCCTTGAAATTTCCAAAAATGCCACATTTGACCCTCAAGATTTCAGTTTGCCCAGAAAATTGTACAATTTTGTCAAAAGTACAGAAATGACGCTTCAGGTTCAGAAGCTAGTGGAACCCCTGTATGGGTGTTGGCTTGTAGGCAATATCTATATGGATTTTATACTGAATAATATGTTACAGAATATGATGCACTAGCCAAAGTTATACAACAACAGCCTGACAGGCAAGATACTACAAGGTATACTAACTGTTTTATTACCAGTTTTTCTACATGTATAAACTGTTTGTTATTGCCTGTTATTACCTGTAGTGTGCCGAATGTTTAAAAATACTAAGATGACAAATTATAAACCTAACATAATTATGGCTACCTTGCAATGATATTATTCAGCTGCATAACCAGGGTGGCCACAGACTGGAAAACAGGGAAAACAGGGAAGATAGGGAAAATGCAAAAAACAAGTCCTTGCAGAGAGAAATCAAGGAATTTCAAAATTGGGCAAAAATCATAAAATTATTAGGGAATTTCACAAAAATTGGAGGAAAAATGTGTCTACTGGTAGCTTATCTTCATGACTTTATTCAATAGATATATTTCTTCAAACAGACTGCTTACTGGGTTGCGAATACAGCAAACATTCATGGAAAATTACCTTTCAGTCAGGGAATCATTAGGGAATTTCCTTCTTCATTTTCTTTGGCTACCCTGCATAACATCTATATACATGGCCCACATGACTTGCACAGTTGGTAGAGTTTTAGACTGTCAAGCAGACGACCTGAGTTTTGATTTTTGTTCGGATAAGTTCTGTTCTCTTGTGACTTTGGCTTCATTGGTTCCATACTCTGTATGTTGCTTACAGAAGAGTATTAAAGTTATAACTGTTTACTGGAGGTTAGTTCAAGGAAAAATATCAACTGCTTGCCATATATGACTGAAAACACTATTGAAAAATGGCGAAACCCTTCTGTTAGTGTACATTTCAATTTGTATTTATCATACTGTTTATTAGTCCCCTACCGGTTTTTGACCGGAGGGGACTATAGGTTTGCCCTCCGTCCGTCAGTCAGTCAGTCCGTCCGTCAGTCAGTCAGTCAGTCAGTCAGTCAGTCAGTCAGTCAGTCAGTCAGTCAGTCAGTCAGTCAGTCCGTCCGTCCGTCCGTCCGTTTGCCGTCCCGTCCGTCTGTCAAAAAATCTGGATCCTGACATAACTCAAACAGTTTCCAAGCTAGGTTTATGAAACTTGGTATGTGGATAGGGGGCAATAAGGGGATAATGCACGTCCAAAAATATTTAGATTCCGAGCAAAATTGTGGTTGCTATGGCAACAGAAACATTGAAAAATGGCTTAAAACTGGTAGGGGACTTCTGTATTGCTTGCAATTCTTAATTATTTGTTATATACAGTCTATGCTAGTGATTTCATGAATTAATCAAGCACCTGTTTAAAGCAGCTGGCCATATTTACGTAAATGTCAAATATTCCTGCTTTATTGATTCAAGCAGTCATGTTTGATGTATTCTTTGACTTAAAATTTGGTTACTTACTGTTTGTAGAAAATTGGAAGATGTTGATGAGGAATTGAAACAACTTGAAGAAACTAAAAAGACACTTGAACAAAAGGTAATCATTTAATATATTGTTTTGGTGATTAGGAAGCATTTCTTTTATATTTATATATTGTGTGGTGTTTTCTTTGTGACTGAATACATTGAAAATTTACATTTTCACTCTGAAAAAAATATGTGACCTTATTGGTTAATAAGTGTAAAACTTTCTTACGCAAGTATATTTTCAAATAATTGCTGTTCAAAAACTAAGATATTAGGTCGTTAGTATCTATTTTCTGCTTTTCCAACCTGTCATCAATTATTGTCTTCAAACTTAAAAAAAACCTTCTTGTTCTGTATAATCTATTTTGTATCCAAGACAGGTGACTTTTTCGAGTTGACACATTTCCTTTGTGAACATGCAATTAACTGCATTTTAAAATCCAAACTTAGTATTGGAGTGACAACTGCCAAAGTGCTGTAAGTTATATCAGTTGCTTTTACATCATCGGACGTTGTCGTTCTCATTTCAGCTTGATCTGCGGCGTAAACAGTTCCATGTGTTGATCTCAGCCATTCATGAATTACAAACAATGTTGGAAGGTATGACATTGTTATTTCTGACAAACATCTCTATGCATATGCTCATAGATTATGTCTGTAATTATTTGTTTGCAGTTGTATTGCAAACCAATTAAGGCATTTCATAGTGACATGTTATTTGGTTCCACTGTGTAGTGGTTTTCCACCAATAATATAATAACGTACATAGATCATTGAATGATCTTTACTGCACAGTAGAATTTCGGCACTTGTATCAATTCCAGTGGTCTAGTGGTAATAGTGCGCTGAATTTTAACCCGGTGATCCGGGTTGGATTTCCGGTTGAGGCAGGTCATACCTTCCTTGAAAATCTTATAACAATTTCAAGTTGCTGGTTCCTGGTTGAAGTTAGTACTGGTTAGAATCTAGTGCGGGGAAACTGGTTAGTTGAATTGGCCACCATATATACATGAAACTGAAAATGTTTTGAGAAACCTTGTTGAACCAACTAAACAAAATTATAAACAAACACAGGCCTGTAAATATTTTAACTTTACTTTTAACTATAGGCTGCTATAACTATGTAGTTCAGCAGTTTTACTGTTGTTACTAGGTCATTCAGCGTAGGCATTCCGCCTTTTGGTTGCTGTATCTTTTCTACTGGGTCATTCAGCTAGTTATAATTTATTATACTTTTCGACAGCTTGGACTTGGGCGGATCTGCGCTTGTTTAGTTGGGCATTGTGCTTTGTGTGTTTTTAATGTTTTCTGTGCTCGGCTGGTTAAGTTGAGTGCTGCCTTCCCTGTCTGACTTAATATACTCTTTTTGCAGTACCTCTACATTAATTGTTGGATTTTATATTACTTTATGGTGAGTTTGGTGTTCTGATTGATGTTTGTACATTATGAAATAAGTTGTTATTATTTATTTTAGAGGATGAAAGTTGTTCCGATGCTGATGTCAGTAAACAGAGTGGTGAGATGGATACAACCTGAGATTGTGGATGGATAGATGATCATGCTGTATATACTGTATCTATGTGACCGAGATTTGTGACGAATATGTTAGTACAACTTGAACCAAGAAACAGACAAAATCATGGAAGAATATCAGTGTTTATGATATTTTCGTGTTCGTGTTGCTGACAATTTCACAGAGAGTTGTAGAGATATGGGAAAATGCAATGTTTTGCTTTGTACTATAGGGTACTGTTTTATCAAAGCATTTTAAAGTTACGCTCAAATTTAAATTCTAAAAAATTTGATAACAACTGCAAAATGGTGACGGGTATGGTTTGTAGGAGTTCAGTAACCATTATGAGTATTGCAGCTGCATTTGTCACACTTCATTATTGTTAACAAATTATAAAGAATTTAAATTTGAACGTAAGTTTAAGAATTTGGTAAGTGCTTTGATAAAACAGTACCCATGTAATGATCAGGGGTCCTGCAAATTCTGAAATCTTGATTTGCTTCACAAGAATAAATGCACCAGAAACAACTTGCAGATTATTTTCAGATTTTGGCATTACACCTCAGTAGGACCCCCACTGAATGATTCAAAGACCATTTATTCAATCAATTAATTATGGAATAAAAATCACCACTGTAAATATATATAAGTTGGAAATACTGAATAGATGAATAATTTTTTATTGTGTTAGGATTTCTTCAAAATTGAAATGGCTATGTTATTTTATATAAATACTAACTTGCCACCACATGGATGATAGTGCATGCGGATGCCCAGTACCAGATGTGTCCCTGGTTCTTTAACATGCCAATGTAATGCATGATACACAGGACTAGGTTTTAAAGTCTTGTCGGAATGACTGTCAGTTAAAAGTTATTTGATGTGTGGGGAATCAAACCAACCATCCCTGGATTTAAAGTAACATGCTTTAACCACTTGAAAATTGATTGACTTAGCACAAATGTTTCTGGCTTAAAATCACAATAGCATGGGAACAGACTTTCTATGTAATCAGTAGTTGTCTTTAGTTCCACATACAAACAGAGCCATTATTTGAAATTACAAATGTACATATTTTGACGCACATGAACGCTGTCAACTGATCTGACTACATTATTATATGCCCAAGTCAATCGGACACTTGCTTTTCACCAGAGTGTCCAAGTTTGACTACTGGGATAGACAGGTAGTTCTTTCATGACATTGACAATAGTCTGGTCATCCACATTTGGAGTTTGCAGTTGCTCGTAGAAAAGCAAGTAAGAACTGGTTGCTAATTCGAGCAAAACTGGTCAGGTTAACTTTTCAGACAGTCTTAAATGAAACCCAAAGAGAGGAAGAAAATGTAACAAAAATAGCATTCACAGTATTTGGTTATACTGTGCCAAAGCTTAAAACATTTATTGTACATGTAAGGGGTAGTAACTAAAGCTAACCCAGCAGTATTTCAAAGCAGTTACTTCCCCTTACTTTCAGTAAACTATTAAAGTGGATGTACCGGTAATCATACCTTTCATGTCCTAAAATTGTGATTTAACTACTAGTATACAGTAATTACTAGTTTATATTTTTATGAAGAACCTAAAGCTAAAATTGTACAGATCATTTAATTAAAATCCTGTTAAACAACAGAACTCAAAAAGACTGGTTACAACGCATGTAAAGCTTAGTATTTTCAACTCACTTCAAAAATCAAAGCATCAAATCATTTTTTAAGCATTAAAAAGTTTGTTAAACATAATCCATACATTTTTATGTAATTGCTAACTAGTAAAAAACTAGTAATTGCTATGAGATAAAATTGCAATTTTAAAATTTGCGAAATGCAGCAACATCAAATTTAATGTAACCGGTGATTACTCTTTGGTGAATAAGGTGGATAAGTATCAACAGTTTGTGTACTGTATCTGTCCCAGAAGGACAAATAGAAGGGTTGTTAATACAAACACGTAACAAAGGGCTGTAACTCTGGCAAAATTCACCCAAGACATAAAAAGAACAAAGACATATTTATATATTTTCGTATTTTTATTTGTGACAAACTTCAGCTCAAACTTCTAGTGTACCTGTACAATAACTTATAAGTAAATACCAAAATAATCGCAGCATAATAACACTATACAGTGTATTGTACACACTTTACACGAAGGAATGAGGAGAATTAACACGAAGATGAGTGAATTAAGGAATATACAAAAGCAATAATGCTCAAATTTTCTGTTACATAATACTACCAGGTAACACAATTCTTTAACAACAAGCCTCATATAGTACCCTTGCCTTTATCCAAATGATGAACCCTGATCTCTATGTAGATGCATTCTGACATAGTTTTACCAAGCACACATGTCAGGTGTTTTTTTCATTATATAATAAGGGCTGTTATAATAAAGCCCCTTCCCCTGGAAAAAACTTTAAAATCATGCACTTTTCTCCAAAAATAAAGTTTACCTCAACAAAATCATTCCCCATGTTACCAAACTACCACAATTTTTCCCCCTTGTTAAAGGTAAGACCCCATCCCCAAGGTTAAAAAAAAGCCCCGGAACTTGCATAATTATTTTCTAATAATCCGTATGGAGATGGTGTAACAGGGTAACTGGATCAAGGGTCGGTGTAGTAAATGATTAAAACAACAATAACCTATCTAGTAGCAGTTGAAAGTTGATTGAAATTTTATACTTCTATTTGCCAACACATTTTATTACATTTAGTACAATAAAACTGCTTGTCAAACTGTATCATTAAGTATACGAAAGGAATTGTTCTGTACATTGGACGGATTGAACAATGCATATGATGTGAAACACGCAAACGGAATATAATGATAACTCACATAAATAATTTTGTGCTTCAATTGTTAGTTCAATGAAATAAATATGTTGTACTGATTTCAAGTAGTTTATTAAAATAAAACTGTTGAATTAGGATAATAATTCGATGGACCAGGTTGATTTGTTTGCACTTCAATTCTATTACCAATGGCTGAATTTTGAACAATGTTTGTCTATATAAATAAATGGCAGTATCACTAACGACTAACATCAATAGAATGATGTTACCACAACAACTTAGGATGATATCACAAATCTACAACATCAAGCTCATTTAAAAATAGTTTAGGTGAAATCTTATACTCAATGTCCATTCTCAACAGTTGAAGTCTAGGTCCCACTGAGCATTTTTTGCCTCGACAATGTACTCCCAATTCAAATTAATGAGCATTCAGGACATCAGGAACAAGTTCCCGTGTTCTAGGGGAAGCTTCGGGGAAGTCATCGAGACAGTTTGTGTTATCAGAAGGAATTGTGATGAATTGGGTGGTATCAAAAGCAATCGGGAGAACATCGCCAATGTGGAATTCCGCAGTGGGACCTAGGCTTGACCTAATATTAACCATTACTCAGCTGTGGAAGCATAAAATACCAATACAGTTAAAATAATATTAAATGAGATTTTAATTTGCACTAAAAACATTTGTGAGTCATCCAAAAAATCTTCGGCAAAATATTAACCAATGGGTATTGTGTACACATTAATAGTGCTCTCAAATAAGTTCATAATCAATAGTTCACGGTTGCTTTAGTTTGTCACGGAAATTTACTTGATAATGTTACAGCATACAGTTGCAGTGAACCTTTAAAAATGAAAATGTTATTATAAAAATTATTATAAGCAGTAAAGGCTACATTATTTTGACAATACTGAGTATACAAATATACAAACATATTTACTTTAATACTGTCCTCAACAAGAGATGTTTGTAAAACACGTATGCCACATGGCAGCCCAATAGTCAGAAATGGTTAAGGCCACAAAGACCTTGACCTACTTCCCTAAGAATCCATAGGGGTCATCTACTGTTGATGATCAACCTCCATGTAACGTTTGAGGATCCTAGAGCGAAGCGTTCTTGAGTTATTGAGCGGAAACCATTTGGTCTACTGACCTACCAACAGATCGACCGACATGTGAGAAGCAATTAATATACCCCCTCATCAAAGATGGGGGACATAATAACTACATGAATGGATATAAAACATTTAAGGTAAGCACATAATTATATCAGCAGATTAATCTATAAAATACTGTATTATTAAAACATATCAACAGCAGTATAATATATGTACAAATATCAGCAGTTTGTACCACAAGATTTGGTGTACCGTAACAAGGGGGTAACATACAATTATCATATATACATACAATACTCGGGCGCAGAAGTAACATGCAATCATACAATCATATCATCTATACATACAACACTTTGTTTATACTGAGTTTAAGTGAATAGATTTGTTTATCAAAATGTTGTGAATAGTAATAGGTAAAAAAATTCTAGTCAAATCAAATTGTTGGTTGCGTATAGTATCACAAGTCCAAAAGATGTAATAGTTTTGCACATAAATCGATTGATTTTAGTCTTTTAAAAAAAATCGCTACGTTTAAAATACATACTTCAGCGCCAATAAAATATGTCTGCATGTCAGTGAATAGATATTACAATTTCGTTAAAATTTACAAATGTTTCAATGCCACAAACTCATTCCCTCAAAACTATTCTCTTGTATACATAGTAATAAAAAGATGTATCAAAATAATAAAGTTATACTATATTGACAATAAAATTTTTGAAGTATACATGTAACAATACATTCAGTCATCTAAAAGCAACTGCACAGCCCTGTACTATGAAGTAAATTATAAATAACAAGTGCACAATTTGAACAACAGTAAAAAATATCACAGATAAAAATAACAAGAGATGTTTGTAAAAAGTGTATGCCCCAGTAAAATAGTCATTTATGTTTAAGGTCTCCGTGAGATTAGACCTTCCAATCTACTGGTCATGACAAATAGAAGGTCCTAGGCCAAACCATTCTTTAAGTCACTGATTGAAATGTTTTTACAAAACATGGTCAAAGTAACCTTGACCCTGACCTTCTGATGTCAACATCTCTAGGGGTCATCTTAGGCCATCTACTGGTCACAACTAACATGCATAAAAAGTTAAAGAGGATATTAGGCCAAGCTGTTTAGAATCTGTAGTAATTGATAAACCACATGCATTTGTCTAGAAAGAGAAATACCAACCAACCATAATGTACAAAGCCGTACACACCTCACTTATTCAAGGGGCGGCATAATAACAACAAGACATAGTTTATAAATGTAAACCAAACATAGAATACAGAGTGGAAGAACTTATATGAAACCATGTAATCAAGATTATTACTTTTAGTTTGGCATCAGCCATAAATAGTCGAGGAGTTTTATCACAAACTTATACACCATGGTAATGTTTATCAAAGCACTTACGGAAATCTTGAAGTTACGTTCAAATTTAAAATCTTTATAATTCCATAACAACTGCAAATTAATGATGCATATGGTTCGAAGGAGTTCATCAACTGAATCATTATTAGTATTGCATCTCCATTTACCACATTTCATAATTGTGAACAAATAATACATTATTTAAATAAAATCATAATTTTACAATTTCCGTAAGTGCTTTGATAAAACAGTACTCGTGTCTTTAAAACCACTACAGTAATGCTTAATACAAACACACTGAACTTAAAGTTATAACAGTGTTGCATTGAAACTTCCTTGAGAAAATTAATCTAACCAAACATTATGGTCCTTGCATGGTGAACTTTACGATGTTTGAAATCTAAGTAGTCAACAAATCCGATATTATTAATATTATGGATAAAAAGCAAAAAATGTATGCTCACAATATACAAAACTGTTCCACTGCAAAATTATATATACTTCACTGAGTATCACAAAAGCAGGTTAAATATTTAGTGACTATGATGAATTCATGTTGATTTTATGATCAATTCAGCTCACAATTATGAGAAATCCTGATTTCATGCCTTTATCGAAATATTAACAGAATAATATAAATTTACTCATTTTTATTAAACATTACGTCACTGATTGTTCAAACACTAATTGACAAGTTGTAGAACTCTCGGTGGGTTGTTAAGGGAGGTATTCATAGCAGGTTCTTCAATTGTTATTAATCCATTTGTCATGGACTTCATATTCGTACCATTGTCTGTACTCTGAGAGGTGACCTTATTTATTGATGACTCAGTTTTTGTGCCTTTTTCTGATGACTTCAACATCTGAGGCTGGGTAACGGCTCGATCACCAAGCTCAGGTAAGACAGGGAACCGGACAGGGTCATCTGGTATACGGAACAGGTGATTATCTCGTTCATCATCAGCTAAAGGAACGATAGGTCGTCTCCACATCTTGGCTCTTTCCTTATGGTATACACTGCAAATACAAACATACATGTACAGTTGAAGTTCAATGCCTCAATGAGTTTTGGCTCAACACCCTAGAACATTCTAACAGGTTTTTCGGTCCAGGCAAAATGATAATGTACTATATAGTATTCAGTAGATGACTCAAGCAGATAGATGGCTCTATTTTCCTAAGGAGGTTCAAGGCTTCAAAGTTCTACTGTATATCCAGAAAACATATAAGGTTTTAGAGGTATTCATTTGGGTTTTGACAAAATTTAAAATTTTAATTGGGTATAAAAAATGTGAGAAACATGAGAAATCAGGTGGTTGCAGCAACAATAGAAAAAACATACTTAAAATCATGTCCTTTTAGTCTGTTGAATTGTTCATGCTCATAGTCGATAGCAGGTATCTTGTTCTTCTCAAGGTTCCATCCATGCTCTATGAAGGGTCCAGGTTTGAACCCTGGATTGCTTTCATCCCCTTCATTGTCGACAGCCGGTCTTGGTGTGATACCAGCTAGTCTGGCATCAGTATCCACACTCGGATTCAGCACCACGTTTAATGGTGGTATATTCTGTAAGTTCATGCCTGCACGTCGGAGAGACAATTTGTTTGGCGAGTTTTTCAATAAACCTTGTAACCTAGCAACTTGGTTGCTGGCTTTTCTACCCTGTAGCCGAAGCTCTGTTTCTGTTAAACATCTACAAACAAATTTTAGAGTTGATATTAATTTTTGCAAAATCTCACTTCAACCATATCATATAATTTCACTCAAAAATGTTGGTTTTCTTATTTAAAAAAGGATACATTTTAAATGAGCAATTAACTGGAAGATTAAAATAACACATGCTTGAAAGCCTCAGTTTGGAAATCATTATTAATCCTTAACTCCAGTTAGTGTTTGCCATTTCCATACTAGTAAGTTGAAAATAACTGGTGATTAACCTATTAGTAAATAAAACATCTACATTGAAATCACACATTCAAATGCATCAAAATGTACCTATCTATGTATGGAGATAAGGGTAGATACATCAAAACTAGAATTTTTTGACACAAAAGATATGCGTCTCCCAAACAGGGCCTTAACTCTGGCAAAAAACCTGACAATATGCACAATCAGGCTTGGTATCAGCTATTTATGTGAAGTTTCATTCAAATTCGACCAATGGTTAAGGAGAACAAGTGCAGACAAACTTTGTGACATCCATCCATCAAGACGTCCAGCACAAAATCAATATGTCTCCCCCACAATATGCGGGAAGTATAATAATATGCCTCTATGGAGTGTTACATTGCCTTTGTTTAATAATTATGTGTGTATCTAATATTGAGTGAACTCTATACCTGTGGAAATACTGTCTGGTATCTTCAACAACTATCTTAGATCGCCAGTTTTCTAAATCTTTGAGCTTAGCAGCCAACTTTTCTTGTCGCAATTTTTCACCAGCTAGATGAATTGTGTTAGGTTCAGGAACACCGAAGTTTGTAGGTGGAACTTTGTATAACTCCATGTCATTAGTCCTGATGTCCCAGGGGAAGCGATCTCTCTCTAACGGGGGTTGCAGTAAACCAACATGTAAGATGTTTTCCCTCCATCTCTGTGAAAAATATCAACAATAATATTTCAATGTTACATACAAACAAGAGACAGATTCATTCACTTAGCTTTAAGCCAGTTTCTTTCAAAGAAAGTGCATTGTACTATATAGACTCACTGGAAGTACTGGAAATGCTCAACTACCTCGCACAATTATTTTGACAAAAAATCCCTGATGTTTCTATGGTTTTTCACTGACCAAAGAGAATTTTTTCCCTGAATTTTATGAACAATCGAGCCACCTTAGTATCATTTCATTTGGACTAAGTAATCATGGTAATAAAGATAATTGCTAATAATAAACAAAATATTTGAATAGTGACAGTTTTAGGAGTGATGAGTGACATAAAGCTAAAATAATCTAGAATGACCTTGAGTGAGCACAATTATAGTGAGTTAGGATTTCTTTATGTCTTTGGTATGAATCCTTCACAGGGATTGACACTTGACAACAGCTATAACAAAGAATTCCCTGACTTTTCCCTGACATTAGCTCATTTTTTAGATTTCCCAGATCAATTCCAAAGTCCCTCACTTTTCACTGACCTTGAAACAAGTATGTTTTTTCCTGACTTTTACCTGTCAATGTGAACCTGGGCTGTCTATTAATCAAGGTCATTATTGTTATTACTTTTATTTAAGTACTTACATCATATTGTATTTCCTCAACTCGAGAAAGGTGTGGTCGCTTTGGATGTTCATTTGCCTCTATCACAGATTTCATGCCCGGGTATATCCAGCCATCCTCGGTCTTCCACATAGCTTCTGATTCCAACTTCTCTTGTTTCTTTAATTCCTCCACATTGACTGGTACCACGGTCATAGAATGTAGATAGTCCTGACAGTATGTGAACCTTGTATCTGGTTCCTGTGAACATACAAACAGTAGTTCCAAACTTATCCTATAACAGTCACAGGCCCTTTATGCGATTTTATGGTCCGAAAAAATATATAACTAATGTATAGGAGTAATATTTTTTTCCGGACCATAAAATCACATTGAGGGCCAGTGATTAGAGTGATAACAAAATGTAACATGGAAGCCTATCACTTTCTGAAAGGAAAGACCAACAAGTGACTTAGCTTATTAATTGTGATTGTTATTTGCTTACAGTAAATTAGAGCAATAATATCATCTTTGTTTGTAAAGAAGCAAAGTAAACAAACTGTTACAGAAGATTTTCATTGATACTTGATGCTGTTATGTATATTTGAACAGCATCATAGGAGCATTTTTTCATGTCTTCAAATTGTAAATTTCTGTAGTTATACGTCTAAATGTCAAATTTTTAACAATAGTTAATTAGCTTTTTTCATCAGAGTATATGCAATTGATGCATATACAGTAATACCTCCCCACAGCGGCCCTCTATAGAGCAACAACCTGTGTGTAACAACACCTTCAATATTTTCCTAAGTCACTATTTACGGTACAATAAATTTAACCTCAGTAGAGCAAACAACCTCTAAACAATGACTAAACCAATATTTGCAGCAACCAAAGGGTGTTGCTCTAAAGAGGTTGTACTGTACAATAAAATTACAGTTCTGATATGTAATATGATGGAACCCTGTACCAACCTTAGCAAGCATCTGTCTCAGTTTTTCTTTAGCAAGGTCAGTAGAGTTGAGTGTTTGTGAACTATAGTTATGAGCCACAGCAACATCAGCTTTCACTGTCATTGGTTTATTCAGTTGTTTTTCTCTCTTGTTGATATTACTGGCTTTCTTTACCTCCACCTTGTGCTCTCTAAGGAAATCTCTACCTGCACCTTGCTTCTCCCTCTCAACCATTCTCTCCATGTACTCAATGTTCAGATTATCAATCGGTTCCCAGTATCTGCTGGTTTCCTGCATGAACGATGGCTCACGTGTCGTCATCACCTCGGCAACAAATGATTTCTCATCCTTTACTTGAAGTTCTACAAGACAATGTGTGTGCATAATTGTATTAATTAGTTAAATATGTAATACCATTTTTCAACAATCTTTCAGTTATATACAGCAGCTAATTCACCCAATAATTTTTCCTGAACTGTATCTTAATAACCAGTACTAATTTACCCTTCCACAAAGATGCAGTAACTTCTCCATATGTGGAAGAAAATCTACATTGTTATAAAATGTTCATGGAAGGGTATGACCTACCAGGAACAGGAATCAAACACAGCAGAGCAAGCATTATATCAGCTACATGATTAAACTCTAAACTAAGGTATGAAACAGAAACTGGGTTAAACTTTATAAAACAAAGTTACAACAATTTACAGTGAGAGTGTATTTTGAATAAGCTACACACAAACATTATGTGTCCAAAACTTACCTTCAAAGTCTTCAGCCGTGAATGGAACACCAAATTCTTTGCTCATAGAGGCTACCATATCAGCCGTAGGGAACAGTTCATTCCTTACAGCATCTTTCACACTTCTTATCTTTGTCAGCTATAAAACAAGTACATAGATAAGTATGAAAACATAATAAATATAGGATCCATCCTTAGTTGTTTTTCGAAATCAACATCTCTTAAACGAGTCTAGTAAACACAGGTTATTAAGCAAGCCTTTGGCAAGCTTAATAATTTGTTTTTGTGACAAGTTTAAGAAATTTTGATCTCAAAGAAAATGAATGACGGATTCTTTTTATCACATTACAATAGCTACTGAGTCTAAACAATGCCAGAAAAAACAAATTTACCCCAACAACGTTATGTTTTCGCGCCGAAAAGCTGGTGATGTCACGCATTTGTTATAACACACGTTGGACAACATTGTTCTGTGATATGTTCTCACATGGAAAATCACGATATTTATGTGATTAAGACATAATTTTATGTTAATATGTATTTTGAACACTTGATTACTTTCCTCATCATTATTATATTCTAACTAGAAAGGTTTTTAACTCAAAAATACATGTCTCCCACAAAAGACTAAAACTCTGGCAATCATCATTCTACCTGCATTTCTTAACGATGTGTTCAACTAGGTTTGAAGTTTCATTGAAATCAAAACAATGGATATTGAGAACAAGTGCATGCATCCATCTGACACCAGCAGTTACCTTGATCTAACTATGCTGAGCATTAAGGTAGGAGATTTACCAGTACCATTTTAAACAATTTTGGTATGTTGCCGTCTAGGAATGAACCCAAGACCTATCAAACTCAAAGTGAATGCACTACTACTATGCCATCGAGGCTGCTTCCAGGCTTCCAGAAACCATATTCTACTCTTACACAAATATCACAGAATCTCAATATGTTACTGAAAAGCTAATCATTGAAATTCTCAGACTTACCTCATGAAGTTTGACCAGAGCCTCAAAGCAAGGTTTAGGAACCATATCACGCACATACAGCAAGGGTTGTTGTACAATTTGTCCTAGAGGTTCATGTAACTTGACACGACATAAATCAACATCTAGGGGACCATACAACCTCTCACTGAAACTCAGGTTGCTGTGATATAACACTACGACATCTGAAATATATAGTAGTCATATAACTATAACTGTACGTATGATATATTATAAATACAGTCAAACCACTGATGAAGGGTGGCCACGGAAAATGAAAAATGAAATTCCCTGATAATTCCCTGATTTTCCCTAACTAAAAGGTGATTTTCCTTCACTGTTCGCGATGTTTGCAACTCAGATACAACTGAAACTATGGCTCCCAACTTTCCCTTTTAGCCATACCTTCACCACCAAACTCATTATTTATACCTATTTTATAGTAAGTAATGTTGCTAACAGTCTGTTTGAAGAAATATGTCTATTATTTAATAAAGTCATGAAGAGAAGCTACCTGTAGCTGTAGAAACATATTTTTTCTCCAATTTTTGTAAAATTCCCTGACTTTTGCCCAAATTTAAAATTCACTGATTTTTCCCTGCAGGGAATTTGGTACTTTTTTGGGCAGTTTTCCAGAGTCCATGACTACCCTGTCATCGGAACAGCAAAGGGTGGTTTTTGTTGACAGATTGTCTCTCTAAACAGGTTCAGTAGAATTGAAATAATCGGGTGGGAGATGAAATTGGTGATCTTTTTAGACTAGTGGTTTTGTACTATAGTGGTCTTTGTTCACAGGTGGTCTGACAATTATCACGAACAAAGGAAAATATTATGGTAATGAGGAGTTTTGCCGAGCTGATTATCAAAACCTTGGATAATTTACCGAGACCAGACAGAATGAGAGAATACATAACAGAACAAGCTAACAAAGCAAGCCAGCCAAGTTGGTGGTAACTCTGGCCTGCTGATTATAAATAACAGCCAATGAGAGTTAATAGGGAGAATTGATGGAATTAGGGGACAATGCAGCACAAAACAAGTTAATACAGAACGTTGATACTATATTACAACAAGTTTGTATGAATACAACAAGTTGCTACAACAAGTTGGTACACTCATGTTCTTACCTGAGTTCTCAGGTTGAGGAAGTGCCTCCCAGACTTCATTGACTGCTTTATCTCTCAAACCTTCTAGTACAAACAGATGCTGGGTACCATCCAGTACTTGGAAACCAGTAATTATATCCAATGTTCGACTTTTCTGTTGCATGCTATTATAAAAGAGAATTCAAACACATTTAAAATCAAAATCATACCTCAATTTACATGAAAAGAAGGAAAGGGAAAGATGGATTCTCTGTATCTGGTACCCAGGTGGTGATCGATGGATACCATCAACAATAAGGTGTCAAGCATGATTAATAGAAGCTGTAAGAAATTGTTTTCCAAACAAACTAAAATGTAACTAGAGCCGTCGCCATTCAGCAAACTAATATACCCCCGCCGCCAAAGGGCCATAATTCTGCCAAAATTCATTGCAGCGCAAATTCCTTTCTTCATGCACATCTATATGTTGAGGTTGTTCATCTGTTAAAGTTTGAGCGAAATCCTGTCAAAACTGTAGGAGGAGTTGCATCCACAGGAATGCAGCTACAGACAGACAGACGGACAAGCTGAATCCAGTATACCCCCCTTACAACTCGTTGTGCGGGGGTATAATTATACTATCATAAGTCATCCTCATAAAATATAATGAGATGAGAAGGTCAGAGAGAAGTTAAGATTATATTTGTAGTAAACGATTATGGTCATACTTGACACAGTACTCATACAATTTTGGCAAATCCTATTTAACTTGAGGAAGGTTGAAAAGTAGGCATATTCTGTATATGTGAATTTCTAATCTTTATGCATGCTGAAGAATAGCCATTTTCTTCAAATTCACAAAATTTGACAACATTTTCACTTGATGTACTTAGTGTATATATATATAGTCCAGTTAGGATATTGCGACAGTGACGTTGCAGTTTATGTGTATGCAAAAATCACAACCATTGTCTAAACAGGTAGAGCAGTTTAGTATGTTAGTTTAGCATTGAAATTATGGTTGTTTGTACAGTATAAGCCTTTATAATTGGTTTTACACCGTTATAGTGGACTCGACCGCTGCGTGACTGGATTTTTATCCTGACTGGACTATACATACTAGTTATTCACAAATCAACATACCCTGACAGTTTATATGTAGACAGTGCAGCATCTATCACATGTTGAGGCATATCATCAAGTTCGAGGGCTCGAGCATTTATCTTCGTAACTAGCATCTGTAGTTGGTTCAGCAGTAAGATATTCTTGTAGTCAAACATGAAGACAATACGACCAAAGGGACACTGTAAGGTAATATAAGTTAAAATCAAAACAGATTTATAAATCTACCAGAGACCTGGAGCCCGTTACCTAACCAGGCCGCTTCCAAATTGCGCTATCAAGCGCTTTCCTAACCTATGCAACGACACGTTACCAGCGGTTAGGCAAATGGCTCCTATCCTTGTAATATTAGTAATAATGGTGTAAAACAATATATGTACAGTTAATACAATTGATGGAAATTCATAGCCTAGTGACAGAGTGTCGGCTTCCAATGCAAGAGGTCTCTTATTCAATACCAGGCCATGACATATCAAAGACATTAAAGACTGTACTGGTATATCTGACCCTTGTCGGACAATCAGCATAGTTCCAGGTAACAGCTAGTTAATCCAGTGTCAGTATAATATGACTTGCTAATTGCCATTACAGTGAAATACAGTTGAGACTTCCTCAACACATATCAACCGCCTCCTCGAAAGCCTAGTTGTTGAGTGTTTGCTTCGAGAGCGGGAGGTCTCGGGTTTGATCCCTGACCGTGTCATATCAAAGACGAAATAAAAATGGTACCAGAAATTAACTTGCTAGACGCTCAGCATAAAAGGGAAACTGGCTTCTCTTGCTAAGAGTGATTAATATAAGTTGGAAAAACTTGTTTCACAATCGACCTTAAATAAATTAGTATTAACTAACACAAATCAAATTGCTTATAACAAAGATGCAACATTGGTTTTGTAGTAACTGTTGTAGACAAGAATTTTGACCCCATTGCTGCAAAAACATTTCTTTTTTTATATAAAACAGATGAACTACAATTAATGATATGCAAATTAATATCATATCAGTATTGTATATAGAACCTGATTGGACAATGGTATTGCATGTCTTACCTCATTTGTACAGTCAATATGTTGCTTAGCTGCCACAATTTGTGGAGTGACCAATGGTTCGGCTAGCTCAACTTTGATCTTCAGCATAGTATTACTGGACATGTAGTGACCACTAGCCATTGGACTATCAACTGTTAATAAAGATACATACATTTAAGGTAAAAAATATCACTAGAATCAATGGAAACCACAGAAGCAGGTCAACAATCATTACAAGGGTGTCACTATTCCAGATAATCCGGAATTCAAATTCAACAATCCTGAAAGAGCTATGATTTCTGACCAAAATGAAAGTTATAAATCTGATGAAAATATCTGAGAAATGACAAAGTTATGGTTAATTTAATCTGTTCTGAAGGATTTTCTGAGTTACATACGGAAACAATGTGGTTGTAGGCATCTTGTTTGGCAAAAATGCTCTGTCACATGTTTTTCAGGATTTTTAATTTTGCTCTGTTGACACCCCTGTCCTGCTCACACTAGTAATGATGTACCACTCCTTGTAGTGAAGCTTTCCGTTAGAATTCTGACATGTGGCTATATCCACCATATCGTTAATCAAATCAAATTTTACTCTGTGACTCCAATGAACAAATTCAATATATCGACATACTATGTGCAATGACTACAGTTTAAGGATCAAAATTAATATACTCATTACAATTAGAGTTGATAGTATGCAGCACATTGTACTTGATATAAACCATTCCAGTTCTATATTCTGATAAAAAAATTATTTTGAGAAAACAAGAAAAAACTGTCTGAAAACTACTCTTTACTTATAATTAAAATGGAAAAACAAGCTTTTTCAACTTCAGTTTGGTCAACATGACCTGTTTCGGTTTTCATGAAAATAGGCTCATATAAGAGATGCCTTGTGATGCAAATTTCAGATACGTATAAGGTTTAAGTTACGACCTTCTAATTCTAAGGCAGTGATATATCCTTCAATTCTACAAAAAGCTAAACTTGTTGACTTACCTGGTCCATCCACAGCCCCAGCCAGACCAACAACCTTGCCTCCCATTTTGTTGTCCCCTAGACCTAGAAGATCTGGAGAAGGGCAGTTATGTATAGGGACCTTAATATACAAGTATCGATGACCTAACAGAAGGTCAGATAGATCCACCTTGCCCACACCATAAGGATCCCATATCTTTGACTTGTCCTTGAATGGATTATGTATGGTTCTCCGACCTGTAAAACATAAATATTCTCAAATACACTCATGAAAGTATATTGGTTTACTCTTCATTTTCAGGAAATTTCAACTGCATGATATCAAAGAATCATTTTCTGGGGACAAGTCCTTGTAACAACCCTTACTATATAAAGACAAACCCCTGCAACTGTAGATTGACCTTGAACTATAAAACAATTCACTTTCGCGAATGCTTACTTTCGCGTTTTGCTGATATTCGTGACTACAAATTTTTGCGTTTTGAAAATTTCCCTGCAATGTCCATATTAATGTTTTAGCAGTTTTAGCTTAATTTCGCGAAATACTACCTCTCGCAAACTCCTCAAAATTTAATCGCGCAAAATAATTTCTTGGTTTACAGTATTTTCAATGATATTAATTCACTTACTTGCAACTGTTCCGACATTGCTTATCTTTTCATCCTCTAGATCGTCTCCAAACAATGCCGCCTTTAACTTCATCTCTTCCGGCTTCCTGTCCCTATCATGGACCTCAATCTCAAATGGAGGTCCACATAGATACTGCCGGAACTCCGACGGCTCAAACGTACCTGAAGGGGAAGTATATATTCCAAGATACAACCAATCTTATACGGCACATTTTTTGATAAGAGCAAATTTAAATAATGTGATATGCTGCCTAGAACTATCAAGATTGTTACAACTGAATATACAGAATACACTACAGGACCTATATATTCTGAGTAACAATCTTCCAGTGAAGCTTAAACAATATAATTAAAGCCAGTTCTCATCCATAAGCGGTTGACTTAAGTTTTTACTCGAGAAAAACTTAAGTTCTTTGTGATTGTGGGGCATGACACTCTCAATTGTAGCATGACACTCTCAATTGCAGCATGATACTCTCAATAGCACATGACACACTCAATGGCAGCAGCATGACACTCTCAATGGCAGCATGACACTCTCAATGGCAGCATGACACTAACAATTTAACATGACACTCTCAATTGCACATGACCCACATTTCAACCATCATATCAATCAGATATAGACCATATATAATGTTATTCCTCCAATATGAGACAGCACAACTATAACACCATGATCACAGGAAATAGAAAGTCTGTCTGTAACCACCAGTCCATACTTATGCATAAGATTTGTAACTTCTCCAATAATATTTCCTAGATTGTAGGACAAAAAAATCACGAATCATTCATTACTGATAAGATTCCAACGATTGATTGATGATATTCACAGACAGAAGAGGGACATATTAAAACCAAACTAGAGTCACAGAATATATATTCCACAAGTTGTTACTGAATATAGTAACAGTCAGCATTTTGTTAAACCTTGTTAATAAATACACCCCAGGGGTCCTCTAAAACTGGTATCTTTATTGAACCAGGGACCCTCCAAGACTAGTATCTTTATTGAAACAGGGACCCTCCAAAACTGGTATCTTTATTGAACCACTGGACCCTCCAAAACTAGTATCTTTATTGAAACAGGGCCCACCAAAACTGGTATCTTTATTGAAACAGGGACACTCCAAAACTGGTATCTTTATTGAAACAGGGACCCTCCAAAACTGGTATCTTTATTGGAACAGGGACCCTCCAAAAACAGGTATCTTTATTGAACTAGGAATCCTCTGAAAGTGGTCTCTTTATTGAACCCCTCTAAAACTGGTCTCTTTATTGAATCCCCTTAAACGGGTCTCTTAATTGACCCCTCTAAAACTGGTCTCTTTATTGACCCCTAGAAAACTGGTCTCTTTATTGATCTCTCTACTAACTGGTCTCTTTATTGAGCCAGGAACCCTCTCAAACTGGTCTCTACAGAATCGGTCTTAATAGTAAGTATTATTGTTGTTGATTTAAGAGGGAAACAGTGAAAATGGAGAAGTGGTCTTAACTATTTAGTGGTCTTAACAATGAAGTGGTCTTAACAATGAAGTGGTCTTAACTATGAAGTGGTCTTAACTATGAAGTGGTCATAGCAATGAAGTGGTCTTAACAATGAAGTGGTCTTAACTATGAAGTGGTCTTAACAATGAAGTGGTCTTAACAATGAAGTGGTCTTAACTATAAAGTGGTCTAAACAATGAAGTGGTTGTAACAATGAAGTGGTCTAAACAATGAAGTGGTCGTAACAATGAAGTGGTCTTAACTTTGAGGTGGTCTTAACAATGAAGTGGTCTTAACTATTGAGTGGTCTTAACTAAACTTTTAAGTGGTATCAACTTTGAGGTGGTCTTTGGTGTTTTAGTGAGGTTTTACGATAACACTACTGACATGACACCTCTACTTACCAGCTAGTATGACATTTACATCATCCCAGTAAACATTCTGTGCATGCGCTCGTTTCAATGTTACATGTGACGGTAGATTGAAGAAGTTATAACGACAGTACGCCGGTTGACATCTGCAATAAATAAACATTTTATGATATAACATGTCCGACTTGCCCGACTAGGCCTTTTTTGCCTGCGGGCGAGTAGATTGTTTCATCCAGCTTGCCCTTGGGAAAGTGCAAAATTATCACGAAAAAAATAATATTAAGTGCCTTATTTAACTTAACAATGATTAATCCCTAACTTTAAATACTGACCAAAAATGATTTACTTAACAAACTTTGAATTACATCTAGTACAGTAACTATAATCCTTCACATGATAAATTATTAAATGAAACTATTTTTTTCACTTTTTTGTGTTTTCCTGGGCAAGAAGATTTCGTTTTCGGGCAAGTGGATTTTTCAGTCCAACTTGCCCATGGGCAAGTGAAAAATTTGGGAATCTCCACACCCCTGTATAATAACATGATACATGGTTAATACTAAACCTACATTTCCTGAATTGAGCCGTGACGCCAGTTATGTTTGAACAATTCTGAGATTTTGAATGGGCAGTATTTTAATTGTTTTAAATATTTCATTCATCAGACTTCAAAGCCCAATTAACTCATGACAATGCAGTATTAAAAGGTCCACTTATAAGACGAGACAAAAAGTTCTTCATAGCTGTATAAACAAGACTGTGTTTAATAAACGCTTATGCCCCCTGTGGAAGCCTTGTCCATAAATAAGTCTAAGTCCAAAATTAGGTCAAGGTGAAGGTCAAAATGGGGTTAGGTGATACTGGCGTGTGGAGAGTGTTCATACACAACATCCATGCAAGTATGAAAGCTTTGTAGCAAGCCATATTAATGCTAGAAGAAACAGTCAATTTGGGTTAACCAGGACGGACGAACGGACGAACGGACAAACGGACGGACAGGTGAATCACTATATGCCTCCCCATCTATCGATAGGGGGGCATAAAAAAATGAAGAATCGAAATGCGACTAATGATTTAGAAAATATTTTACACAAGGTGACCAATATTTCCCAACAATACTACAAAGTGTAAACAGTGAACACAAATACATGAACACAATGTCATCAAATTAACATCATCCCAAAGTTATATTATACCAATGACAGAATCTACAGGGATGTACACCAAGCGATGTGTGAAGTCAACTTCAAGCCCCAATCAGAAGCTACAATCAATAATCATAACATTTTCAAATTCTTGCATACAATTATTCAAACAATAAAACAATCGACATAAAATAGAACTTAGTCTGATAGGGGCGGATTCAGGATTTAGTGTTGGGAGGGGGCGTAAATATTTACACCAACCACCCGTTTTTAGGAAAATTGAGCGAGCGAAGCAAGGTAGAAAAAGTGGCAAGTTTATATATCACAGGGCAGCATGCCCAGAAATTGTTTTGCGAGCCATTCATTTAATATAGCGGGCTAGAAAAATTTCATATTTAATTCTATAGTTTTTCACCTACAATGTAGAACAAAAGACAAATTATGTATGCTACTGCAATTTTAGACACCCTCCTTCGCTCACCCTCCCCTCCATTCATCCAATTTTTACTCTGATCAAAAGTCTTAAAGAGCCATAATTTATTATGTAAGTTTTATTATACAACATCTGGGCATGCAGGCCAAAATCCATATTAATTTCATACTAGTACTTATACTTATTATACAAGAAATGTGGATGGAATTTTTAGCTAGAATATTTTATCGGTATAATGCAACTAGGCTGATCTCCAGGAATTGCACAACTTTGTGTTTATATATACTGCAGGATAAAAGTGATACTATTTGATCTCCTTATTATACTATAGTTATTGTTAATACATTGTATATGGTATAATAACTATATTCTATCACTCATCCCTTCATACACTGCTGACTCAAGTTCTAAACATTCGAACAAGCAATATATGGTAATTCTTGCAATATCCATAACTCTTGTTATTCAATAAAGCCGTATGATACATTGAAAGTCATGTATCGTCCCAGCAGTCAAACAGGCACCTAGTCGAGTGTTATGAGAAATTCTGACATTTTCTATAATTGACATCATACATCAATACTACACACATTATTATAAACATTCTAACATTGGAGAAATTAAGCAGATATTGTCTGTTCAATAACAAGCTACATCTCCCAAAAGAAATATTGGACTGGTTATCAATCCATCTTGATATAAATAGAGAGACAGGAAGTTGTAGTGGAATAATATATGGTAACCAGTCTAACAAAAAAGGAATAACTGGCTTTTACATAAATGCCATGTTTCGCAGACCCCTTTCCGTGAGATTGGTGATAGAAATGCAGGAGATTTCATAACAAGAGGGCCCAAAGGGCCCTAGGTCGCTCACCTGTCAAACTTGACCTAGACTTTGTTGAGATGATCATTGTGACCAAGTTTTTTACAGATTAGGTCAATATTGTGACCTTTAGTGACTTCAGAAAGTTTTTATATGATTTGACCTTGTAAACTAGTTTTTGACCCCAGATAAACCAATATCGAACTTGACCTAGATTTTGTTGTTATGATCGTTGTGACTAAGTTTAGTAAAGATCAGGCCAAAACTGTGACCTCTAGTGACTACACAAAGTGTTTCTATTATTTGACCTTGTGACCTAGTTTTTGACCCCGGATGACCCAATATCGAACTTGACCTAGATTTTGTTAAGATGATCATTGTGACCGAGTTTCATAAAGATTAGACCAAAATTGTGACCTCTATTGACTACACAAGTTTTTTCTATGATTTGACCTTGTGACCTAGTTTTTGACCCCAGATGATCCAATATCGAACTTGACCTAGATTTTGTTGAGATGATCATTGTGACCAAGTTACATAACAATAAAGTCAAAATTGTGACCTCTAGTGACTATACAAGGTTTTTCTATGATTTGACCTTGTGACCTAGTTTTTGACCCCGGATAACCCAATATCGAACTTGACCTAGATTTTGTTAGGATGATCATTGTGACCAAGTTTCATAAAGATTAAGTCAAAATTGTGACCTCTAGTGACTACACAAGGTTTTTCTATTATTTGACCTAGTGACCTAGTTTTTGACCCCAGATGCCCCAATATAGAATTTGACCTAGATTTTGTTAAGATGATCATTGTGACCAAGTTTCATAAAGATTAGGCTAAAATTGTGACCTCTAGTGTCTACACAAGCCAATTGTTGATGGACAGACGACGGACGGACGGACGAAGAGTGATCACAAAAGCTCACTCTGTCACTTTGTGACAGGTGAGCTAAAAATGCAGGAGATTTTTCTTGCGGAAACTTTTAACTTAAATTATACCAGGTCATATGCAGTTTTAACTTAATTTACTTGTATGACAATACCATACATGCTTCCTGGGCAATTTAAACTAATACTTGTGATCATTTTCATAATGTAAACAGAAAGTGTCAGGTGCCAGTATGTCCAAGACATGTGTGAGATTTGATCAATTTGCCTCCGATCATACGTGAGAAGAGTCTCAAATGCGTGAGATTCACGCATTATGCAGAGATCCAGCATGTATGCTTTTACAACATTTAACTAATACGGAAAAGATATGGTAGCCAAACTCAAATATGGGCTTTTACAACATTTAAATATCTGGGGAAATGTAACAAATTTTAAACATCAATGAATACAACTGAAATTCATTCAATTTATATTCTAGAACATTTGAGGAGAATTAAAGAATTAAGGAGAATTAAATTACGTTGTCACATATAACCAGAGAATGAAAGTGATTGACATCGCCATTAAAACAATGAAACTAAGCTATAGGGAAGACAAACTATCGGTTAGTGATTGAAACTTAATGAAACAGTGTCTAAATAGAAACACCATTCAAGATCAAAGGAAGGGAGATTATGTCCAAACTAGACGTTGCTTTTTCTCTGTGAATCTTGAAAAAAAATGTACTACAAATTTTTGTCTTAAAAGTATTTAATTCAAGTGTTTGAACAACGGTCACAGAATTGCTTAAATCTTGTCATTTATAATCTCTGGATCTCAAAATTGAAGCCAGCATCAAGATAAACAGATCAATTGTCTCAAATTGGAAAAAAAATTCTTAAAAGTTAATTGTAATGTTACAATTGCCCATTGTTCTCAGGGCTTTAGACATCCAGATTCAAATTCCAAAGTCAGAACCCGTAACATGCCACGTTTTGAAGCCTAAGGTTATTGTTAATTATAATTACTCTCTTGTGGTCATATTGTTAAGGCATTAACAGTCTTATAGCAGAATGCAATTTCACAATTGTTTCAAAAAGTCACATGCATACCAAAGTCACAGAGGCGATATTTGTGTTTCCAACACGTGCTAAGCATACACCGTTTAGCCACAATAGACACAGACGCAACATTTGTGTTTGCCACATGTAGCAATATTACACTGTTTAGCTACAATAGACACAGACGCAACATTTGTGTTTGCCACATGTAGCAATATTACACTGTTTAGCTACAATAGACACAGACGCAACATTTGTGTTTGCCACATGTAGCAATATTACACTGTTTAGCTACAATAGACACAGACGCAAGTTTTGTGTTTGCCACATGTAGCAATATTACACTGTTTAGCTACAATAGACACAGACGCAACATTTGTGTTTGCCACATGTAGCAATATTACACCGTTTAGCTACAATAGACACAGACGCAACATTTGTGTTTGCCACATGTAGCAATATTACACCGTTTAGCTACAATAGACACAGACGCGACATTTGTGTTTGCCACGTGTAGCAATATTACACCGTTTAGCTACAATAGACACAGACGCAACATTTGTGTTTGCCACATGTAGCAATATTACACTGTTTAGCTACAATAGACACAGACGCAACATTTGTGTTTGCCACATGTAGTAATATTACACTGTTTAGCTACAATAGACACAGACGCGACATTTGTGTTTGCCACATGTAGCAATATTACACTGTTTAGCTACAATAGACACAGACGCAACATTTGTGTTTGCTACAAGTAGCATTTACATGTAGCATTTAGTGTTTAGCTCTAGTCAGGTATTATCGTCATTCTAGAACAAATGACAATTGCTGTTTCACGGCTGTAATCAACATAATACTCAGAATTAACAGGGAAATGTGATCATTTGTAAAGAAATCCGACAGACATTAATTACCAGTAATCACAGCCTCTTTAAGATGGGATCTAATTACCCAAAGTCAGACTAGACATCACAAGTTGACTTAGTAATAATGGTGAAATCCAGTGACTTATACTATCAGTAGGAAATTAGTGAACTAACTAGGACTATGAATAGTTACACTGTTTTAGAGTAAATGACCATAAACTCTTGTTTCCATATATACAGTCCAACCTCTCTGTAAAGACCACCCATGTGAACAGCAAAGTGGTCTTTAATAACAGATAGTCTCTCTCAACTGAGTCTCTTTACTGATACTGCCCATGTGAACAGCAAAGTGGTCTTTAATAACAGATAGTCTCTCTCAACTGAGTCTCTTTACTGATACTGCCCATGTGAACAGCAAACGTGGTCTTTAATAACAGATAGTCTCTCTCAACTGAGTCTCTTTACTGATACTGCCCATGTGAACAGCAAAACTGGTCTTTAATAACAGATGGTCTCTCTTAACTGAGTCTCTTTACTGATACTGCCCATGTGAACAGCAAAACTGGTCTTTAATAACAGATGGTCTCTCTCAACTGAGTCTCTTTACTGATACTGCCCATGTGAACAGCAAACGTGATTTTTTAATAACAGATGGTCTCTCTCAACTGAGTCTCTTTACTGATACTGCCCATGTGAACAGCAAAAGTGGTCTTTAATAACAGATGGTCTCTCTTAACTGAGTCTCTCTTAACTGAGACTGCCCATGTGAACAGCACAAAGTAGCCTTTGTTAACAGAAGGTCTCTCTTTACTGAGACTGCCCATGTGAACAGCACAAAGTGGCCTTTGTTAACAGAAGGTCTCTCTTAACTGAGACTGCCCAAGTGAACAGCAGAAAGTGGCTTTTGTTAACAGAAGGTCTCTCTTAACTGAGACTGCCCATGTGAACAGCAAAAAGTGGCCTTTGTTAACAGAAAGTCTCTCTTTACTGAGACTGCCCATGTGAACAGCACAAAGTGGCCTTTGTTAACAGAAGGTCTCTTAACTGAGACTGCCCAAGTGAACAGCAACAAAGTAGCCTCCGTTAACAGTCACTCTTCACAGCTTAACTATTATTGGAAATGGTCTAATCAGAGATGAAATAGGTACTTTTTTCAGACATGTTTTTGAATGAGGCCTTTGTTTGCAGGTGGTTTTTATGCACAGTATATAGTGGTAAGAAACTAGCTGGATTGAATACACCATCTCTATAGAGATTATGGGAACATAAATGGTGATCAACACATTGAAGTGTGAAAGCATTAACTTCTCAATCATCTTTATTTATACGTGCTGGGATGTGAAAAGTCTAATCATGGAGTAAAAGGTTAAAGATGGGCAGAATATGAACATACAGATTCTATTCAAATAGTGATGTTTTAAATAAGATAATTATGTTTTATCAATTTGTACCTGAGTTTAAACATTTCTAAAAATAAGTAAAAAAAGCAAAATACATCAACATGCCTAATAGTATCATGTTTGCCACAATACAAGTCAAAATGCATATCGAACATTACCAATATACCTTTCTTCGCCTCCATATAGTATGATATGAAGAGCATAAATATTTGTTTTATGAAAGTTATAATATATTTTAAAAGCTGTAAGCTATATGTACCAATTACAAATTATACACAAATCATTCAAGCTAAAATCACCAAAAATAATCAACATTCAATTTCACTGTTTAACCATAAATCCTCAATTATAATAGAATGCTAAATACTCTCAAACATGAATTGTCAAAAAATTTAATGAAAAAAATAAACTGAGAAGTGAAAAAAACACAAAATGAAGAAAAACATATTTCTTAAAGCATTTTAACCAATTGAAAATGAAAAAGAACACAAAACAAAGAAGTACGGTAGATATAATTATTTTCACAGTAATTTTTTACCACATATCTTTCTTAAGTCCTCCATCTCCTTCCATCTCTCTCCCACAATTCTACACAATCCAGGCAGATTATTCAAATTTCTCAACCCAATTCAATCAACTACCACGGAACGATTTCTAGCTAGCAAGAATTGGATTTGCATACTGAAGACTTTCATGACATTTTGTCACAATCTCAATATTAACTTTCCTTCTCGGTAAAACACACTAGAGAGGCGAAGTCAGAAAGATTGAAGGTGACGAGTTTTATGGCCAATTGTGAAATTATTACACAATCAATAATAAAAAAGAATTGATAGTGATTTAAGGCATAATGAGAATAGTCAAGTACCGTCAGTGATTTGCAACCCATTGGTACAATGATTACCTTTAATAAGATAAGATAAGATAAGATGTCTTTATTTCCTCCATAGAATTGAAGATTATAACAAATACAAACAACACACATTTACATGAAATAACAACATATACATTATTAAACTTTGATAACACGTTATAATAATAATGATATAGTCATGTATATGTTATCAAATATTATTATGCATTTATAATGTACAATTTTTTTTTTTTTTTTTTTTTTTTTTTTCAATAACATTACCAGCTTGGCCGAAAGCGAAATTCAAGCAAGATAATGATAGTGTTGGGTGATTCATGCACCCCACGCATACACACACACCCACGCACACACCAAAATCACACACACACACACACAAACCCCCACACACGCACACACACGCACACTCGCGCGCGCACACACGCACACACATCCACTCAAACATATACATAAACTAACACACCTCCCATCAACGCACTAACTTACTGAAACGAAATGCAAGATAGTGACATAGGAGTAGTTATAATGAATGATGAATACATTAGGTTTCAGAAAAGCCTCTATAATAAGTATAAAACTATGTAAAGAATGAAACACATTTAAAACAAGAGAATACAGACTCTTATATATTACTTATAACGTTGAGCGTATACAGCAATTCAGAATAATTTACACAAGAGGGCTGCCAGCTTAAAATTTACAAATTTCAAATCTGCGTTAGATATTGCAAAATTTATTATTAAACCAGTCTGTGTATCCAGGTCTGACCCTCTTATATCTAAGAAGTTTTGTAGGCCATAGGAAACCATGAGGTTGTCCCAGAGCTGTGTCCTGACTTTACTTACAGCCGGGCAGAAATGAACAATATGCGTAACTATGTTACTATTTAGCTTGGAACATTTGTCACAGGAGGTCACATATTTTGATTTCAAGTACACGCTAATTATATAAATTAGCTTTTTACACAAGGGAGATAATTTCTGGTTTTTCCTAGATATATACCATAAATTACACGGGTTATCTTTCTTTAGAATTTCATCTAGACACAATGGAGATTTGATCTGTGTACACTGGCGTTCATAGGCATTCTGTTTATATTTCAGGCTTATATTGTTGTTAAGAAGTGTGTTCCATATGCATTTCGAGGGAAATGTACCGTTAATAGCATACGTGTCTAAGACGTTCAACAATTCGTATTTTTGTAGGATACGATATACGTCTGGAATAAATCCTCTTGTTTGATTGTCATAGGATAGAAATTTTACTAGCCGCAAGTTGAACACGTGCTTAGCAATGTATTTATCGCGCAGTCTACAAAGCTGTCCTAAAAACTGGAGCTTTTTCATATCAATAATAGTTTCTATTGACAGCATACTTAGCGCACACTGACTGAATTCAGTAGGTGAGTTACTTGGTATAGATTGCATGAATTTAATGCAAAATCTGTGAGCTCTCTCAAGCTTTAAAACATCAGTTTCCGACAACAGATTCCAAAGTTCACATGAATACATTGCCTTAGGTAACACAATTGAATTGTATATGTTTCGAGATGTAATCGGGTTTATAGAGCTTGGTTCTAAGCCACTGTTATGGATGCTTAACATGGTGCCTCTTAACTTAACACATGCATCCTCAACTAACACTTTATTTGAAAGAAAATTCTCACATTTGACACCTAAATGAGTGTAGCACTTAGACTCCGAAACAATGCTGTCACCCAAGCGAAATACCCGTTTATTGTCAATCATACCATTTGCATTAAACACAATGATCGCACATTTATCTGCATTGTATTGGTATCGCCATCGCTTCGAATAAGTGTCACATATATTCAACATATTATTCATCCCATTAATTGAGAACGACGCTAATACCATATCATCGGCCACAGTAGGGCTACATAGAGTTTGTCCATACATGGTAAATCCTTGGCCACATTTTTCAAGTTCTTGTATAAGTCCATTGATGAACAACAGGTACAATATAGGTGATGATTTGCCTCCTTGACGCGTACCTTGCAGCACTTCGAAGCTGTTTGATTCCTTGCCATTATACCGAACACGACTCGTCATACCAGAGTACATTTGGGCAATGGCACAGAGGGATGTCGAATCAACGGTCGTTTCATTCCACAGTTTATACAATAAGCCTTTGTGCCATACAGTATCGAATGCCTTGCGACCATCTAAGAAGCAGACGTATAATTTAGAGTCATTTTCTCTCGCGAAACAAATTGATTCTCTCAGTATAAACGACGTCATGAGACACCCAAGTCCGTCCTGGAATCCACCCTGCTGTTCAGAAATTACGTTAAGGATGTCCTCCTTACAGCGGTTCAATAACACAGATTCAAAAATTTTAAATATGGTGGAAGTTAATGTGATGGCGCGATAATTATCAGGATCGGCCTTACTCTTTTTACCACCTTTATGTAAAGTTATGATTATGCCACTTTTAAGTTTAGTTGGGACATAAGATAGGCGAAGCATGTGTGTAAATAAATTGGCCAAGACCGGTGCTAATATAGTTTTTGCGATCATCAAATGTTCATAGTACACAAGATCACCTCCACATGCTTTGCCCTTTGAACAGCGTTCAATCGCGACCTTAACAGTTTCCGGAAGTATGGTCACATTCGGATCAGCACGGGAATTTGCGAGCGCATCATTGACTGTGTCGACCACTGTCTGTCTCCACTCAAAATCATAACAGACATCATCAACAGGCGTATACAGTTTTTTGAAGTACGTTCCCCAGTGCTCTACTAGCTGCGCAGGGTCGCGAACGGTATTTCCATTGAATGCTATACCACCAACAGATTTTGACTTCGCCGATTTTCTCCTCGAGTTTATTATTTTCCAAAATAAGGATGAATCACATTCCGTCGACTTATCTAGTTCATCATTCATTTTGCGTAGATATGCCGAAACACATTTTCTATGAATGTTACGGAAGACCCTTTTTGCAGATTTGTAATTCTTGTAATGTATGTTATTATCCTCCTCGCGCGGTCGACCATTTGAACACCATGCACCACGGAACATCCTCATATTTTTATGGGCCTTTTTTAAATCTACACACCAGTAAGGTTTCAGAAATGCCAAAAAACGTTTGTTTGGTAAGCAGCCTGACGCATAATTAACAAGTTTATCTTTTAAAATCATATACGCATAGTCGATATCATCCATCGACATATCCTTATACGCTAAATTGCTCAATTCACTATCTTGTTCTAATAGCCGATTATACTCAGACACATGTTCTTGTGTCACTTTTCTCCAATTAATTGGGCTAGACCGGTCCTCATTGTTATCATTGAGTTCATATAGCGGTAAATGTAGATTAGACACAACAGGCCTATGCCTTGAAACATTTAAGCAATCGTCATCAACAATAACACATGAGACAATAGTATCTACAAGGTCAACTGAACAACATATATAATCAATGGTTGAAGTATATCGATTATCATAGGAGACATATGTTGCCTGTACGCCACTACACATAGGTAATGAATTTGCTGGCACCAAGTTTGTATCAATCAAAAACTTATTGAATAATCTGTCCCTTTCACAAGTGGGAGAGTGAGTGTACCTGGCATTACAGTCTCCTAGGATAACTACAGAGCCTATAGCGGAATATGTGTACCATACATCATACAGTTTATCTATATATTCTCTGAAATATGAGATTGGGTGATTACTACATGGTAAATAAATTTGAAATAAGAACATGTACACATCCTTGGACAATTGTAGTTGTATAGCTATAATTCTGTCATCGTCTATATAGAGTGGTGTTACACAATTGTTTATACGTCTATGCCAAGCTAAGGCTACACCACCTTTACAGACCTTACGACGACTTGGTAAATTAAGGTCTTTATCACAGGTTATATGAAATATATAATCAGAGATCAATGAGTCACAAAAATGTACATTATTAGGTTGCAACCAATGCTCTGAGATACCGCAAATATCAATTTTGTTTTGTGTCAGATAGTCACATAAGTAGGACGAGCTTGAGAAGAGACCCGTTACGTTCCACGTCATTACACTGAGATTCATGAATAAACACATATTTTTTGTATTATTGACTAATCAATGTTATAGTTATCATTCATGTGCTGGAGACATTCAAAGTGATTTCCGTTCATCGTTCCACTGTTATTCGATAAACGTCGCATTCTAGGTGGTGACCATCTAGAGTAGTGTTTGTAGCGCAACTGTGCACGAGATAACCACGGTTTACACGAGATACCACGTGGCCAAAATGTGTCAGCCAGCAACAAGTCTGCACTTTCGTCGCCTTCAACATTGAGTCGTATTAATACTTTGTCTGCATCGTATCTCAAAGGAAACATGTTTATGTTAGTAACTTTTGGGCCGTGAGATGTAACAGTTAGAATTTTCTTAAAATATTAAAATTTCCTTAAGTGTATCAGATGAACAGGAAAATCAGGGTTATAATTTTTTTACATGGTTAGGAAGCATTATGTAATAAGCTACAATGAACACAAAGAAAACAAGGGTTATTCTTCCTTTCTTGGGAAATATGTGCAGCTCAATTTTTTTACTTAAGTCAAAATATTTAAGTTTTCCCTTAAGATGTTTTGTGAATACCGGCCCTGACCTAAAATTCCTAACAATTAAGCTCACTTAACTAGGCTTAGTACCAAGTATTCATGTGAAGTTTCATTGAAATCCAACCAGTGGTTAAGAAGAACCAATTTGGACAAAATGTGAGACATCCATCCAGCCGTCAGACAAACATGCCAGAACAAAATCCATTTGTCTCTCCCACTATGGGAGACATAAAATACAAAATATCCACCAGTGGTCAGTCATTCATTTGGACGTACATACATTAATCCAGACAGGTTGATGATATATTAGTTATACGAGGGTCATTCGTAAAATTCTAGGACAGGAATCATTGTGAAAATGTCCGCAACATGTTCTTTTATTATTTACAAGATATATATATTGCTTAGAAATTTGGGAATAAACATCATAAATAATATATTTCCAGTCATGAGGAATCTTAGATAAATGATGCAGTTTACAAAAGGGATATGGTGACTGAATGATGACAAACGTAATAGCATTAAGTTTAAAATTTGGACTGCTCTGTAGCGTGCTACAAGCGTTGCCTTAGCAATGATAACTAATGCATATTATAACTCCGAAAAATTTATTTGCCATATTCAAATTTGTAAAATGCCATTGTACATATGGTATGAATTTTAAAACCTAATTCAATCTTTAACTAAGTTTTTAGGAGTTGTCCCAGAACTTTAGGGATGACCCTAATTTTGCTTGTTTTGGTACCTCATTCTCTATACAAACATTGTACAGTAAAACCTGTAGTAATCAATCCGACATCAACCTTATCAACTTATCAAGGCTAGATTCAAAATAAAACGTCAATTTATCACTTAATCAGAAACAGAGCTAAGCACAATATTCAATATATTTGTTGGCGTCAACATGCACTTACATACAATTAGTTTATACTAATTCATTAAAGGTCAATTGCGAAACAAGTTTTCCAACTTATATTAATCATTCTCGACACCTCTTCCCTGATGTTATCCATCACCACGAGAGAAGAGAAGCTAGTTTCCATTATTTGCTGAGCGTCTAGCAAGGGAATTTCTTGTACCATTTTTATTTCTTCTTTGGTATGACGCGACCTGGGAGCGAACCCAGAATTAACCTCCCGTACTCGGAACGGACGCTCTACCATTGGGCTATTGAGCAGGCGGTGATTAGAAGATTCTAATCAATCAACTTACCAATGTATTTCATTATCCAAAACGACCAATAATAACACACAAGAAATATATTAAGCCTCGATGATTCATTGGTCTTACAAGACGAATACAATAAATTGGCTAGAATGCAAAACTTTTACTATAGGGAAATAATGCACAAGTCTCAAATATTGAAATATTTTAACATGTTGATATTTTACATTCTAAAACTGTCATAAACAATGACAATACATGCCATCTACAGAATATTCACCATTAAATTTACAGAGCTATGAAAACCAGTACATTAATAACATGGAGAATAAAACTGATCAATAATAGGAAAAGGCATCTTTATAAAAGAATGCTAACTTCTCAAACTTAAATGTTTCCGTAACGCAAGTGCCACCCATGCATTCAGTTTAATTGCATTTTGATAGAAATGTTTTTCTTCTTCAAATTTTCAGTTGTTTAATCTAATAGCTTAAAGATTAAGGTTTAATTTTCAGTTCTGAAGAAGGCCAACGGCCAATTAAACATAGTAAAAATACAACAGTTAAAAGGTTTAAATTAACCCACAATGATTATTTCTGTATTGAAATCACTTAAACGAAAATCATTTACTAAGTGTTATTTAATTGATTTAATTACCAGCACTAATTGAGATCACATCAGCAATATTTTAATTAAGCTCTCTTAAGTGATTGTAAAACTCTAGAATAGTAGGAGGCCATATAGCTTGTGGAACTCAGCTGACTGATACCAGAATTCATTTTACATTTATTTAGTTTAAATAAAGAAAGCATGAACCACTTTAATTCACTATGTTGAATATGGGAGAATAAGAACTCCACTCAACAAGTTCCTTCAAATTAATTTACTCAGCAACAAGATTGAATTAATGAAGACTGGTACACAATATTCTGTTAGTAAATTGAACACCCTGTCAGAAAAGTCCAGGACGCAGTCAATATTCAACAACTTCATGCTAAGAAAATCAATCTTTAGTGAGTTTTCCACGCATCACAAACTGGAGATAAACATTCCCCTTATAGGGAACGTGCCAAGTTTGCAATAACTAGAAGGAATCAATTATTTTCAGGACATTTATTTCTCTCCATTAATCTGATCAACATTGAGCCGAGTGTTAAATACAACTTATTGATATTCGGAGGAATTTCTCGTCGGAGCTTATACATGTAACTTATCAATCAATCCACTGTCAGAATATATCTCCCGAAAACAAGGCTAGGAATCAAATTAAATTTCTGTATGACTGGAACATTTATTGATGCTGACTTAATACTGTAAGAATATGTAGAGAGCAAAACAAGCACACACTAACAAGTCCAGTTGTCATGAAGGATCATTTGATACATAACAAATTTCTAACTAACATCATGATGGTGAAAATACTCAAACCAATAATTTTTTTATTCAAATTTAAGTTATTTTAATTAAAATCCATAAAAATTTATTCAAACAAGAGATGTTGGTAAAACATGTATGCCCCCATGGCAGCCCAATAGTCAGTAATGTCAAAGGTCATGGCAACTGTGACACTTTGACCTAATGACCTCAACATTATAAGAACCAGTTTAGGAGTCTTAAACTATTGATGACTGTAAATATAAAACAACTGCCAATAACATTTGTGCAATAAGCATGCATAAAACGGTACTAATGAAATCTCACAATGATTTACAAAACAACATGAGAGAAATTGACAAGATAACAGACAACAATTCATATAATGTCATTCATATACATTTGCATGCCCATAATACTGATAATACGTGAGTTGGGCATACATTTAGGTTTCTGTAAGTGCTTTGATAAAACAATACTTGGCTGACTAACATCATTCCCATGATATCATACACTAGACACATTAGTACAAATACTAAATTCAACAGAGAAAATCATCTGCAAGTTTTCCATACAAATATCATTACAATGAAGAAGACATTCCATGGGTTGACAATTATGTTGTCCAGTGGTAAGAGTTACTGACTGCTGATCTGAAGGTTGTTGATTTGATCCCTCCTCAAGTCGGATTAAAAATAGAAATGCTTTTCAGTGTTTTCCACCTAACATAACTAAAATTAACAGTCTTTCTGACGAGACATATTTACCGAGGTCCCTTGTATGATGCTTGAATTAGACTTGGCCCGTATGTTATGGACCGGGAACACCCCAAGGAATTAGACAGGACTATCTACACATGGGAGGGAAATTTGATAAACCAATTTCCAAAAATGTCTAATTCCCCTATATTATCCCCCCTCTGGGGGAAAACATTGACAAGTGCTTATTCTCTCCTGAGGGCCTCGCCCATATGGATTTCTGGTGGCAAGGATAAATAAAAGCATAGAAATCGAAAAAAGACATTCCATGCATGGTACATACAATCGACTATCAGACATGATAGGATTTATATGGTAATGATGGGAGATATCATCCACTACACAAAGTAAATGCTAATTTTGTCTCAATAACTACTGTAAGTTAGCCGCATGGAAATTGGCAAATTTTGCGAATGTACTAAATTCGATATTATCTAACTACATACATGTATAGTGTAAATTTTTGCTATATTTTTACCAACCTGCATACCAAGTTTAAGGAGGCTAGACCAAGCCAACATGTTGTTTAGTTATATATAATGATTAAAAACCATTTGGTGTGACCTACCAGCAAAATAACTCATTTATATATAATTATGTGCCTCTGTAGGGACGTATAACACTAAGCATTGCAAGCAATATAGAAGTCCCCTACCGGTTTAAAGCCATGACCTTTAAAATATTTTCAATGTTTCTGTTGCCATAGCAACCACAATTTTTATCAGAATCAAAAATTTTATCCACATACCAAGTTTAATAAACCTAGCTTATGTTAGAGTTATCCAGATTTTTGACAGACGGAGGGCAAGTAGGGGACTAATAAGTTTTAATAATAGTACAGATCCTTAAACATGCTTGACATTTCCAGTAAAGAAATCATGCCAGCAGCAACATTTATACACCACAACAACATAACAATCATTCAACATCAATCATAGTACAAATATCAACCAATCAATCAAAATACAAATTACGACCAATCAGAAGTGAGGAAGCCATTTTGCTTCATATCAATGTGAAAACAACAATCAACCTTACCAGTCATTCATCTTTTATAAAAATAAAATTAACATGGAGTAAAAACAAAAGAAAAACATGTTGTTACCAGTCCTGTGATTGAGGCTATAGAGCCTGAGAACCAGTCTAGAATCTCAAGTACATTGTATCTGAATGGCTAATTTCTAGCATTAGTCTCAAATCAACCAATGAAAAGGTTTCTTTCTTAGACTGGTCTTAAAAATTTTCATCAATGTAGTATTCTTGTTTAACTGAGTAATGGTTTTTCGTGAATCGTTTATTGGCCATTGGCATTAACAATGATGACATTGTAACAATATTGCAAAACATACATTGCTAAAGGGAAGATGAAATATTTTCAATTAAACAAAAAATCTCCATCTTCAAGCACATTTTCTGTCAGCTCATAATTTGGTTTTTGCTGAGACAACTTGTTGAGATTCAGTGAAACATTCCAATCAACCAAGAGTGGAGTGGAATTAATTTAGAAATCCTATAAACAGACTCCTGACCTTATATTTATAACACTTTGTTGCTTGAATTCCATTCTGTTCCTACGTACACTTTGGGGTCATACGGAGACATCCTTGGAAGCATCTGTTCGAGGTCAATAACTTACAACAACAAAATATGTAAATTTAAAGACATAATTAACTAAAATTCCATTTTTTTCTTTGAATCTTTTCTTATTTTTTACCTGCGTGCAATACACCACCATGACTTATACTCTGGGAATTACGGTAACTCAAAATCTTCTTTAATTAAATAAACGAGTGATGGTCTTACCTTTCTTTTAATTGATCAAATGCCATTGGTGTGTTTGGCATGTTGGTGGCAGAATGAATCTTGATTATCATAGGGTTTAATTCTTGCTTCTGTTTGTCATTGAGTAATGGTTTATTTAGTTGTAAGGTCACAAACATATCCTCCAGACCTGGAACCGGCGTCTCCAATCGATTGGTGATCGTTTCAGTGCCTGCAATGTAACCAGTCAATTCATGAGTAACAAAATGACATCATAAAAATGCTCCTATGGAGTCAGTGTGGCTAAATGAAAGTTGCTTCATGGCTTCGTATGTGGGCAAGTCTAAGGAGAAGAATATTCTGATGATTAGTTTATACTAACTTATTTAAGGCCGATAATGTGAAACAAGTTTTAGCAACTTATATTAAGCACCCTAATGGTACCTCATTCGTGATGTTATCCATTGCCACGAAGGTAGGAGAGAAGAGAAGGAAGAAAGTCCATCGTTTTTTGATGCATTTAATGTCTATGACAGGTAGAATTGTTGGTAAATTTAGACAATTGGAAAGTTCTTTAACAAAGGAGGGCCTTTCTGGATACCAAACAAATCGCATTTTGTGCATAACAGAGGTCATTGGTTAACAGAGAACATCTCTGGATAGTGGACAAGTTGCATCGTGTATGGAATAGATGTTGGTGATCAAGGGAGTGCCTCTTTGGTAGGGCTGAGTACCGGTTCACGTATCGAATCAAAGACCGGTATTTAGGGTTCGGTCGATATACCGTATCGAAGGGGTAAGGGGTATCATAATCTCGTTCCCATTAGTGCAAGTCAATGTATCATTTACCAGCCGTCATTACCCGACCTACTCGTATTCTATAAGCCCAACATATAGTCCCACCAATTATTTACCTTGAAAAATGTTACTTTGATAAATAAGTCTAATATCCAACAGATAGGAAATGTTTCTCTGTTTTTATTTTATAGGTATAAAATATCAAACGATATATCAGATATCAATCATTCTGTATCGATACAAATATCGTATCGATCATATTGATCGATACTCAGCCCTACTCTTTGGATAGTAGACAAGTTGCATCCTGTTAGGATTGCAGAACTCAACTTACCAGAGAACAGTACAGCTAGCCTGATTGGTACCATACATATTCCATTCTTCTTGATATTCTCAGCAGCTGTTTGAGCAGCCAATTCTGCCTTCCTATTCCTTCTACGAGGCTGGTAAGATCCCTGATTAGATGCCTGAATAGCTTTACTGGACCCTGTAATTAATGTGTACAAACATGCGCCATCAGTCATGAAGTCCGACAAGAACTGACTATTCAATGATATTGCACTTTTACTACATCTTTTTAAACATTAACAAAAGCTTTTAATAATTTGATAATATCTATCGTTACATGTGAAACAAAGTACACAAATATAGGCATGAAATATTGAGCCCAGGGTAATATTTATCAAAGCACTTACGAAAATCTTAAAGTTACGCTCAAATTTGAATTCTTTATAAATTAAATCTTTAAAAACTGCAAATTGGTGACGGGTATGGTTTGTTGGAGTTCAGTAACTGAACCATTATTAGAATTGCAGCTCCGTTTGCCACACTTCATAATTGTAAACAAGTTATAAAGAATTTAAATTTGATTGAAGTTTAGTATTTCCGTAAGTGCTTTAATAAAACAGTACCCAGATGACAGAAACTTTTTCAGTTTGTTCGTTTATGTGTATCATGCTGTTTTTCAAATATGTTCAGGCAATTAATACAAGGTGGTAACTTGACCAAACAAGATTTCCTGGTATTAAATACCAACAAGTACTAACTTGCTACCAACAACTACTTCACATGTGGAGGACATGACATGGAAAATCCTGGATATATACTGTAACATTGAAATGTGTCTTGATATATATGCGTCAAAATCAGCATGAAGATGGGGTAGATTCATCAAATTACAACTACATGGAGTAAAGGTTTAACATTATCTAGACTGAAACAATTTATAAGCAAGAGTACCTGAGGATCCGGCAGATTTACTTCCTGCTTGTCTTGTTTTAGATGTTGGCGTACTAGCTTGATCTGTACGAGTTTTAGATGCCTGAGATGCTGTACGAGACTTCTTTGATCTAACTGTACTGGCGCGAGAGTCATGTCCCTTCTCTGTGTTATGGTCATCGTGATCAGCTAATCTACCTAGTCGACTGAATGATGACCTGTAATGTACAGTAAATTATAGTTATCAATGTACAGTACAACCTCTCCAGAGCGGCCCTCTGCAGAGCAACAACCTCCCTAAAACAACACCTTAGAAATTTCCCTTAGCTGATCTTTACTGTAACTTTAACCTCTGTAATGCAACAACCTCTGTACAATGTTTTTCAATGGTCTTCAATAATTTTGACTGAAATGCATTTCAAACAGTAATACAGTAAAACCTCGGTAATACGAGCAGCGATTATTCGAACAACCGGCCTAATTCGAGCAAATTTCAAACTCATCTTCGTTATAAACACAGATACAATTAGTCATAACAACAATTCATCATTGACTTCGGATATTTCGAGCACCTGGCTTAACTCGAGCATTTGGCTTGTCCCGATGGGTCCTCGAGATAACGAGGTTTTACTGTACTATATTTAAGTAAAGAATCTGAAAATACTGTGTAAAATGATTATAGCTCACATACCTGCCATCAAATTCATTGTCTCTTGTAGGTACAGCAACCAGAGTATGTGGTGTAGGGGATGTGGTTCCCTGATTGGTTCCTGATTTAGCTCCACTAGCTCGGGAACCAGGCTTATCAGCTGCAGGCGTATGATCTAATAAAATAATAATACCAATGCATGCAACACTTGCAATATTACAATATTACAATGAACACACAAATCGGAAGGCAGAATTGACACTAGCTGGCTTGATAAACTACCATTATCATACGAATGGGCTCTTACACACCCGTTGTTTGACATGATGGTACTTGAAATTCAAAAGGACAACTTTAAAATGATGATACATAAAATTATGATACTTAACTACCTCATTATAGTTGCATACATGTATATGAAGTGGCTTATTCAAATATTCATACATTGTACGACTTTATGGTCAAAGAATGCAAATAATTCAATGATGGTCAAACAGAGAATTAGTCAAGTATTCATTTAGGATTAATCCATCAAACATCCCCCTTTAATAGGTTATGTAATAACATCAACATAATTATGAAACAAACCAGTAATTTAGGGCTGATTTTTTATAAAACCAAACATGAAGAACCAAACAAGAATACTGTAAAGTTCTCAATACCTCTATTATATCTTATGATGACTCATACTGTCTTAATGTTACATATAATAATTTACTGGTACTATAACCAGAGAATAATGCTCCATATCGCTGGCTTAGAATTAGTAGTGCTACTTACGACCTTTAAAGACATTGTTTTCTAATACGTGAAGAGTAGTTTTCAGACAGTTTTTTCTTGTTTTCTCAAAATATCGATTTTGAACTCACGACCTAATTCTAAGCCAGCCATATATATCCCCCTACCTCCCCTCCTTTTATGTCCAGGTGGATCTGGTTTCTGGAATGTTATTTCCTTGGGAAGAGGTCTCACTTCACGTCCCTTCTTTGGTTGTTGTTCTGTAAAGGTACGGCACTGTTCTACCACCATGCCTTTCACACCACCCAGATCGTCTGGATCTTCACCTAGCAAAGAAAATGTATACATATAATGAACAAGTAGTCTAGCTGGGTTACAGTCTGGGGTACTAGGTCAATGATGCTCTTCAAACATCTTAATACTTAGTGAAAGATTGTGAGCAGAGTAAATAATTAAGGTAAGTCAAAAGTTAACTGTAATATTACATCTCCTTCATTAAGACTATTGTGCGAAACTATTTACCTGTTGCTATTGGAATAGTCCTTGCCTATATGTCACTCAATATGCCAATGTACAACACAATATTATTATAATAACGTACCTGATTTTAAGCTCGGTAATTTGAACAATTTAGGTCGATCAAATTTTGCCCGGGTTCCTACTTTATCCTTAGTGTCCCAGATTCTTAATTCTAATGTATGTTTATACATCTGTAGAAGGAGGTCTTTCGTCACATACAACTTGTGTCTGAAAATATGTGGTTATACATTATATTTAATATCCTTTCCTCTACCATAGCGTACTAATGCAGACTCGCCGGGATGGCCATTTCGGCCTTCCATAGTTTTTTACCTAAGTGCCCAAATTCCTGAATTTTGCTGTCATGGGTACACAGGCATCCCAGACTACAAAATATTACGGGCCCAGGGTCGTGCACAGGTTTTTGGGCCCGCTAGACCCCTTTAAAGAGGGCTTTGAACGTAGATTTTACAAAACTGAAATTACTGGTCCTACCCGCCATTGCGGTACGATTCCCTGTGGACTTGCATTAATATTTAGCGCCAAAAAGTTTTATTTTTCTATAGTAGGAATATAAGGCTAGACAAAGGGGTCAGGACCAATGCCCTAAAGGGGCCAAAAAGTAGGCCTGTCAAGCTAAAAAAAAAAAAAAAAAAAAAGTTTTTCGCGCAAGGGTCACCGTCACATCGTCATTTCCGGTGACCTTTAGTCGAAATGTTGACAATTTTTTCTTCTTTCGGTTTGGGCTAAGTGTGTAGCATCCGGATGTATCGAATTTTTATCAGTGCTGCAAGTCAATAGTGTCTCATGGGCGGGGTATAGGGACCATATGAATTTCTCATAACCCCCCCAAAAAAATCGTGGTAGCGGAAAGGTTATAGGCTATTAATGAATTCTAGAGATTTATCAGTGAACATAACAGCGAAAATAACATTATGTCAAGCTTATTCCATTACCTTACAGAAAAAGAAACACAATGTCAACATCGCCAGGCTTCAAATCATGCGTTATGTCATTATGAAGCCATAATTGTCACGTCTTGACATTCTAATTTCAAAAAAAAAATCCAATTATGCCAATTTCTGTACCATTTCACAAGAAATTGAAGGATATAATAATAAACAGAAAATTAATTGATTATTGGTGAAAGATCAAATTTTATTTTACTTTTGATCACAGAAAATTAAATTTCTAGAGTGGCTACTTCACTTGTGAAAATATTTATTTCTTCGATCATTCGGAGAAATAAAATAGGATCTTACACCAAATCTACATATCCTTGTGAGTAATACTTGCTTGAGACAGAATTAAAATGATATACCTACAAAAAGTGTTACAATAATAGAAGTAGTACTTTGCATTACATTGTGCTTTCCACGTAATAAGCCAAGAGAATTTTTAACGCAAGAAGATACATTATTGAAAGCATTTAAGTAACACAACATTGGTTTAGCATTTCATAGATTTGCACCTAAATGAGTTTTTTCATATGTCATAATGTAACCTACTTTTGTGTCCAGGCAATCCATGTAACGTCCCCATCATGCCAGGTTTTCTTGACAATAGGATCTTGTCGTTCCATGTAGATTTTAGCACCGAGACCATATGTTACAACATCAGTTTTCATCAGTTCATCGCTCTCAGGTATGAGGTAGTATTCTATATGATAGTAATTCTGTGCTCGCGGTGCCTCAAATACACGTTTCTTCTTCTTCAACAGATCGTTAATATCTGGCTGATCATCGTCATCAACTATATATACAACACAAATATACACAATTTACTCACAATATTACACAATATAAACAGAGCAAGAAAAGTCATTCAGTTTCAAACTGTTGAACAAAAGAATTGTATGCTTAAAGTATAAACTATACTATATTTTACACTATTTTATTTCATTTGTACAATTTCATCACACAAATTGAGCATCCAAATTTTACCAAGTGAGTATGACACTTAAATATTTCCATTCAATGAAGACATTTATGATATACTACATGTAGTCATTAATTATGTAAACAATAATTTCATTAAAAATCCAAATATCCACCCCTTATACTGAAGAATAGTAAATGAAGTAAAATAAGCAATTATAAGACCGAATAGCAAATCAAATTAACCACTCCTTATATTGAAGAATCATTAAATAAGTAAAAAAAGTAAAATTAGCAATTATACTATACCGAATAGCATAAATTAACTCATTGTTCAAATTATTGTTAATGCCACTGATACAAAAAATTACAAACCTACGACATCATATTAATATGCATATTGATTATCACATGCTTAAGGCACACAATATAAAGCATATCATATATAAGCATTATAATAATTAATGAATGTATTATAAAGTTATGTTATGAGTATTAGTGTAAATAAATTTAGAGTTTGATAACTTAAATTTGTACAATATAAATTAAGAATTTTCTGTATATAAACAAAAATAGACCTGTCCCTATACTTATACTTAATTATTCAGACTTAAAATTATAATTCAGAAAATAGAAAAATCCTTGTCAAGTCTACACATCTAAAAACACATCTGTTTGCTGATAGTCAAGGGCATGCAAATAAAGGAATTTGTTGGGAATAAAACTACTTTGATAAGGGAAGGTAATACCTGATACATTACAATAACAAAACCTAGCTGAGTACTATTTTATTGTCATGCAATAAAGGCACTCTAAAGCAGCATTTTCTTATAATGTACTACAAATTGTCAATTCCAAATTACTAAGACATGCAGTCATGCATATTATCTAATGACAATTTTACAGTATAAATGAACAATGGTTACATTTCATTTCCAAATTACTCACAATGATTATATTTCATTTCCAAATTACTCACAAGGGTTACATTTCATTTCCCAACTCACAATGGTTACACAATGGTTACATTTCATGTGGCTTACTTAAAGGACTTCTGATTTATGAATTCTAAACAAACTACATATGGGTTTACAGAAATCACTCCAATCATTACAACATATTCAAACTGCAGTAAATAAATTTGATAAAGCGCAGACAGAACACATATTGCTGATCACGATATATAGAAAGATAAATGCAAGAAACACAGCATATGGAAAGAGATACAGTATTTATATTCAGTATACGACAGGCTCCTGGTTACTGTTGTATAAAAGCATGCACTTACAGTAATCATAACCTTACGTTCAAATTTAATTTCTTTTATTTTTTTAAGACATCAGAAAATTGGCGACAGGCATAATTAATAGTAGTTCAATAACTGAATCATTATCAGTATGGCAGAACCATTTTGCAGACTTCATGGTTGCAAGTGAATTATATAGTGGATATTTGTTGATTTTGGTGTAAGATTGAATTTTATTTCACTGACAGATCACAGAAAATCAATATTTTCACGAGTGGCGTAGCCACGAGTGGAAATCTAATTTTCGATGATCACGAGTGAAATAAAATTCGATCTTACACCAAAAATTATATGCCTCAATTCCTCTTAAATATGTGCCATAATTGGCTTGCTTAATTGGAAAAATCACGTCGAAATTAGAACGTCACGATGTGAGAATTATGACGTCATGATGACATAACGTATATTTTAAAGCCCGGCGCCGTTGACGTTTCGTTTCTTTTTCTGTATGATACAGGAACCAGCTTCTAATACAGTGAAAATAACAAAGTGGTAATTTCACTGTTATTTTCACTGAAAAATCTCCATAATCCATAGAAAGCAAATAATAAAAAGAATTTAAATCGAAGGTAAGTTTAAGATTTCGGTGCTTTGATAAAACAGTACCCTGGTGTAATAAATAAATAAATGTCAACATTTTTATAACCAGTATCCAATGTAATCTAAGTAAGAGAATAGTTTGTAGGAAAATTTAAATCTGAACCTAAATTCAGTTAAGCCAAGGTCCCACTGAGGAATTCCACATCATGTTCTCTCCCGATTCCTTCTAATACCACCTTATTCATCACAATTCATTCCGATAGCAAAATCTGTCTCACGACTTACCCGAAGCTTCCCCTAGACTACGCGGAACCTGTTCCCGAAGTCCAGATAGCTCATTAATTTGCATCGGGAGTACATCGCAGATGCAAAAAATGCTCAGTGGGACCTTAAGGCTTTAAACGTTGACTTAATCAAAGTAAAATTAGATCTCAATACACTTCTGTATGCAATGTCACCAAACAGTCTTGTGGATCTGATTTTGTGCTGATTAAGGTTAAAGGTTCTCTTTCACAGTAATGTGGAAAGTAGCTACATAACCATTTAAAAAAGACTATTGGTAAAATAAAGTAAAAGATAAATCTAGCTGCGGCCAGGATAGCAAGACTTAGTTATTTCTGCATTAAATCAAAGATCATATAAAAAAAAACCAAAGAGTACCTTTGATAAAATGGAAACAGCTGATAATTACCGAAGTGTGCGCAATGCACTATGGTACATCAGTCATAATTTGGCTATTTTTAGACTCGCGTATCTATTTCAGATACTCTTGGATATTTCATCTTAAACATAATATATGGGTCACTTAATTCTGAAATGTGCTCTTCTTGCTATTTTATATTCTGTCAGGTAACATCAGACCTATTCAAGTTCATAAAACTTAACTTGACAAACTACAGATGAGAAAACAATGGATGGAGAAATCTTGTGGCGACCTTACAATCTTGCACGGATCCAGGAGATTAACACATAGCAGCCACTGTAAACTTGATATATATTTCTTGGTATAGTAATTCATTAGAGATTTTATATCATCCGCAAAATCCAGGAAATCAAATCCCCCATGAATATTAATGATTTTACAGTATGCATGAATATGTTTTGGACAAATGATCTAGGTTATTTAGATACATGTTGATATAGAAAGTTAAAAAACCATTCAACATTTGACTTCCAAAATACACTTCTCTCCCAAATGTAACAAAAAGAAAAATGTTAATGACATAATTATTTTAATTTTCAAAATACATGTATTATGTTAATAAAATATTAAAGAACCAGTACTAACATAAATACAAGTTGAATGTTATCAAGCGTTTACAATAAGTGAATAGAACTGCTCAGCAGTAAGTTGTAAAGTCTACTTTTATGGTTATAGAGCATTTATAAATTGTGTGAAGTGAAGTTATAAGTATTAAGACTATATATAATTTAATACTATTTGAGTGGAGTTTATCATTCAGCATGTGAAGACTTTAGTAATAACTAATAAGCATAGTTTTATTTAATGCACTGCTTATAAACCTATTCATTCAAGTAGTGGGGCTATATGGCACATTAACAGCCAGGATCATATTGATACTTTTCAAGCCAGATACATACTTCAGGACGGAACCGCAATCTTTCTACAAGCTAGTCTTTCTACCCAGCGTGGGTTTCAAGCAACGAGTGACGAAGGTTAAAGATTACAGATTTTAAGTCAATGATCTGAACAAGTCAACCGCAGAGGTCGTATGCTGATGATTTACTATAATTTCAGTCAGACCATTTACCATTATTATTATTATTATTATTATTATATACCCTAACATTGTCCTAAACATTAGTGATGCTTCAGCTATATAACAAGTAAGCTCTGACAACAGAATACTCCAACAAGACAATAGCTACTTTGCAAGCAAATATTTAAAGCTGGAGAGATGAAAGCTAAACTGATCTATCTTCATCCAGATAGATATACAGATAGGTTAGTTCTGCTCTCACTCAACAATAATACTAACTAGGAGGAAGGTCCTCTTCCACTGTGAAAGAATGAACAAATGAAAAATAACACAATTATAAAAATACACACAAAAACATGCAATAACACATTAAAAACTACATGCAAGATCAATTAGACTTTTTTTCTCCACAAATCAAAACCTGACATCATAGTTCTTACAAGTAGACTTGGTAAAACAAGTAATTAAGAATTGCAAGCAATACACAAGTCCCCTACAGGTTTGAAGCCATAACCCTTTAATCATTTTCAATGTTTCCGTATCCATAGCAACCATATTTTTTGTCTGAATCTCAAATATTTTAGACATACATAATCTCCGTATTGGTCCCTATCCATATACCAAGCTTCATAAACCTAGATAGGAAACTTTTTTTTGAGTTATGGCAAGATGCAAATTTCTTGACAGCTCTAGGGCAAACTTATAGTCCAATCCCGTTGAAAACTGGTAGGGGACTAAAAACATTTAATGTACTTAATGTACTGACTGATAAAGAAACTGTAATTATAAATAATGTTTATAAACATGACTTGGTGTTTATATTTAAAGAGAAGTTCAGTTAAGAAGTGATTTGCTAACATGTTAAACATGATCAGACACTTGCAATGCAGCATCCAAACACACATGCAAATATTCTTGGAAACTGATTCCTTTTCCCGAACAGGGTACAAAATGCTGCAATACATGCTAGGATATAACATGATAATAAACACACAATTTACAAACACACTGGCATTGTGGAATGGTTTTATAACTATTGTGCTGAAAATGGTGAATAGCAATGATGCGCATTCCACAATCATGCAGCAAGTTTAATTTTGTGCCATACAAAATATAGTCGACAGCCATTAATCAAGCAATTCATTTAACACCATTCCTTCAGAAAATATTTCCATGCAATATTGAAACTACAAAATACTCAAAAAAACCTTCAATTAGTTGGATGACCCTCATGTCAGCCAAATCTTTCTTTGGAATAAGAGGATCCTGTACAAAATCTGTATGAATAGAATATTTTAAATAATCAACTATGTACCTTAGATTTATATTCATGTATAGGGTTTCATAACTCAGACAGAAAACACAATCGATAATCCGATGTAGGTAGTTTCGATCAATCATCAATTATATCATATAATCAAATTGCATTCGGGGCTTTACTTTGTTTGTCCTACAGATAAGACATACATAAGGAAAAATATTCTAGCTAATTTATATTTTATGTCCTGTGTATAAAAGCATAGTTCTATATAGAGTATCTTATGGTGTACTCTTGATGTTCAAGAAAAAGCGTTTTCCATATACTTAGAAAAAGGTCTTGGTTCAGAGCAGTTACTTCTCTTAGTAATAATGATGATCGATTATGGGCAAATGAAATTGATGATTGAAAATGCCAGGGTAATTCGATCAATCATCCAGTATACTTGATCATCGTCTAATCTCTATCCATGTAAAAGTACACATGTATGTGATACAATCACAACTGATACGTGTATGTATTTTATCATTGAAGTCAATGAGATCATGGTACACCTCCAAGCAAAAACATTACAATAACTGACAAGTTGCAAAAAGAAGGACGACCAAAAAGCTATTTCTCTTAAATCTTCAAAATTAGGTAATCATAAAATAACTATAACTTAAAGGTACTGATCGAATCACATATTGGCTTATTCATAATTGCAATAATAAATTGTCAAATATTTGCGTAATTTTGTTATGGTTGCTTCGATATCCCCTAAACAAGCATTGTTGATGTTTATGCTGTAGTTTGTTAAAGCCAGAGTTTTTTAATTTTTGTTACTCAGACATTTTTCAGAAAAAAGTCCACAGGAGGAGGGAAAAAAATAAAAATAAAAAAAATATAGCTTCCACAGCTGTTGGTGGTATGATAGTCAATGACGGTCCGATTTAAAGCAATCAACACTCAACAACAGTGTTAGTTTTCAAGAAAACCGCCAATTTATCTTAAGACTAGTACACTGCAGTGAAACACTAATATAATACAACATGTTATTAACAAAATAATGAAATAATAATACAAGGCTGGTCCATTGATCATCAAAACATTATATGCAATTTTTTTTTTCCAGTTTTCAATTTTTTATTTTTTTGAAAATGCCAAAAAATTGGGCAGGAGGGTCCGAGAAACTAAAAATAAAAAAAACTCTGGCCTAATGTTTCAGACTGATCACGTGTGGATCACATGACACATAAAGCATGCTGGAAGAAAACTCTGCACTATTTGTTTAGTTCAAAATTTGCAATAAATCTTTTATAAAGCAACTGTCAGCGGCTTTCTATGACATAAATATTTGCTTAAGGTAGGACAATTATGTCATACAAAAATTTTAGCTCTATATGAACTTCAGCACCTTTAAACAAAGGAAATAATTTAACGAAAAATAAGTAAAAATATCCAACATGCAATGAAAATTATTCATCAATCACAGGGATAAATGAAATTTTGTTGAAACTGTATAATAGCTAAACAATTAAACAACAGAATTTACTCACAATCTTCTGAACAGCAAGAATGTAAATGTAAAAATATTAAATAACAAGCAAACAAACGTCTAATCTAGTTATGTAGTACGGTATCTGAAGTTATGTAAAACAGCATAATTATTATTAAACAAAATACTATACTACAAAAATGCTTCAAAATCAACCATTTGTATCTTAATCACATTCAAGAAAACACAGAAGAATCCTTGTCAATCGGTAATTTGTATAATTAATCACAAATAGCACATAGTTTTATAAGTTTCGAAGTTGAATCACTGATATACATACCTGTAGGGACTGCAACAGAAATGGTCAGTGTGAATGTCACCTCATGACCATCTGGATCCAGGTCACCTTTCTTTACTTTCTTTTTTGGTTTTATCTCGAATGCTTTGTCATCACCACTTGCACTACTTTTTGGTCGACTTTCTGAACTTTTGGCAGATCTTTGTGGGGAGCGTGACTTTCGTCCATCACTTGATCTGAAATAAAATTTTACCAATTAGAATTGCATATCAATAAATTAAGTTTGTATATCATATAATTATCCCAATATTTCAATACAAGTTTTCACACTTATCATTTGTTAATTGTCTTACAAATAAAGACTTACATACGTACCACATCAAGGCCCCAGGGGCTTTAAACCATAATTCCAAATATAGGATCTTCTCAGGGAAACGTGATTGGTGAGCAACAAACTTGTTAAATAATGATTACAATGTGCCTACCAACCTTGTATTAATTAAGCAGTCTAAGGAGTTGAGAAGTAAATGTGGTTTCTTTAAGCCAACTTGGTAAGCCTTTAAAATTAGGGTGACGCTTTAAATCAACTTGTTCTTTGAGTTTATTATATTTATTTCCCTGTATTCTATATAATTCAAATAAATAAATAAAGCCGTTTGAAATTATCAAATATCAACTACAGCCAGGTCTCAATCAAACGAATATTCGTATACTGACATTAATTTATGGGGACAAATGGTATAAAATGCTCTTTGTATCAATTCAGTATACTTACATACTTGTTACAACAACATTTTTCTTGGAAACAAACTAATTATTGTATAGGGACCTGTCTGTATTTCACTATTTGTAAATGAAATAATCTGCACATTTGTATACCTTGGAGTGCCAGAAGAACCAACTTTCTCATGCTCCTCTACATCAGCTTTAATCTTAGTTTCTCCATCAGAATCTATAGAAATTTGAATTTTCTTGTCATTTTCTTGCGAAGGTTGACTACGGTCTGATGCTGCACCATCAACTGGGTCAGAATTTGCAGTCAAGGCATCATCATTACTGCCTTTCACACTCTCAGTCGACATGTTGGCAGTAATGAGTCTTTGGTCACATCCAATTCTATAAGACAAAATTATTTTTCGTTAAATGTATTACTATCAAACAATTTCTACTCTAGCTAATCACTCTTGATTACTGTGAAGTTATTGATTCCAAGTAAATAGGTATGAATCATCAGATTATATCAGAGTAAAAAATGTAAATATTGAAGTTTAGTAAAAACTAGATAGTGGTTGCCTATAGAGCTGTCATTGATTCGATCCGAGACATGGCTTTTGCCAATAGTAGCTTTTAGAATTGAGATTTGAACAATTTTGAAACTTCCATTTAACCAAGAAAAATGTAAAGTGCAGGAAAAAGAAGGATTTGTGTTAGTTCCAACCAATTTCTCATGTATCGATATTTCAAAATGTGAATCAATAATTGGTCGGCCAACAAATATCATTAATTGATATCTCCTTCGATCGATGACAGCTCTAGTTGCCTAAAGCCTAGGAAGGGCGCACGCTTTGAGATCAAGAGGTCTTGTTACTCCGTCTGCATCTCGATTATGATTCAACCATTCCAGAAAACATGTTTTATCCTGTAATGATGATATTGTGAATAGAACGTGCATGCATGCGGTCATTGGTTCACACTTGTTAACAAAAAAAGTGGGACACATCTGGATATTTACGGAAAGTGATATTAAACGGACAATGAAAGATGTAGTCCTGTTGACACAGCTGAAATGTATCAGATCTAGGAACTACGTGAATAGACATTTATATAGATATAAGCACGTAGTTTGACTTCAAATAACTTCAAGAGATGCAACAAAAAATCGAGATATTTTAATAATTTCGTAATTTGGTGAGTGATATTACGAATGTTCTAAAGATGGAAAATGTAAAATAATACAATTAAATGCACTACACGTACTGTTAAACGATCGTTTGTGTCTTACATACTGACAATATTCCACTAAAAAGTTTCAGACTTTTTTCATCAAGTGACCGAAGGACATCCACAGGAAGCGAGTACTCACTAGAAATAAACGTTGAACAATTATTGCTTAAATGAGAGAACTTTACCAATTCGATCAGTTAAGATTTATATTTTCATCTTCGTATCATCATCGTTATTTTGTTCATAATTCTTTTCCAATCATATGTGATATTTATATAAACAGGAAGAAGAAGAACTACTTTCCTGAACGCGCAATAATCGGTTGCTACAACAATTTTGGTTTCCAAAGTTTTTCGGAATACCTTTGTGATTGCCCTTAGCTTTTGACTAATGGTTCCCGGCTAACGATCAAAGTACTGGAATAAATTACTAATCGAGTTGTAGTTACTTCCCTTGAAAAGCAACAAATTCCAAATACTGGTGCCTCGTATTTCCACGGTACTTAACTATAAACTTAAATAAATATTTAAAATGCCCATACAGTATGTCACTGAATGATAAAAGGCATCTTTGGTTTATGAGTCGATTCTAATTCAATGTTTATATCAGGCTTACACATAAACAAAAAAAGTTAGAAGAACCCCTACTCCTGTCAATAAATTACCCAAAATAATTATCATACTAATAGTCTGTATCAATTGAGGCAATTATTTTCAACGACTTATCATATCATTGACGACAATGTACAATGCGGTGAGTTGTTATTCAAATTGGTATTCTTCAACTGGTGTGCATATATTGTTTTTGCATACCATTTTCAATACGCATCACCACAGTCTCATAACAAGTATATAACAATCAAACTGAAAACAGTACTACTCCAAGTTTGCTTATATTTAAGCACCACTCTAAAATTTCTGTGACTACATGGGGCCCCAATATACAGACGAGTTTTACGGAGGCAACCAGACAACATGATTCAGAACATCGACCTAGACATAAAAAGATGTGATTCTACTTTTTCATAAATGCTTGTAATTGTTCTGTTGTTTTTTTTGTAACTGAGTTATCATTTGTTCTTCCGAAAATGGTACAGTCTTTGAACTTGGATGCTCTAATATGCGTATGTGCCGGTGAAACTGTTAAGAAGCACGGATATACCGTACCAATGGGATACAATATATACAGTGTGTTAATTAGTGCATTGGTATTTGATAATTCATACTAATATTCCCGATGAAGACGTTGGAACAAATGTGAAACGCGTCGATCGTGTGAAAAATAATTATTTTTGGTCTTTTTAATAATATTGTAATATTACATATTGTATCTATAGAATTATGAAGACGTTCTACAAGTCGTACGTCAATTACCATGGCATTTTGGCCAATATAAGCTTAAGGTGATCTTATGTACTTACACGACTGAACTTAGAGTCTGTTGATCAGGACAAATTATAAAGTAACAGGTTCTGTCTAAGAGAAATAGATTGTTATAGTCGGACACACCGAGAAAACAATTCTGGATCCGCTTATGGACATCAGTTAACGTTTAGGTGCATTATTAAAAGACATAGTCAATAACTCAGAGGTAAAATCAAGGTAAATAGTGAATAGTGGTTAAGCTAAAAGTTGCGCAAAGCGTAATCTATCTATAAGGTGACTGTGTCTTCCCATGCTTGAACACCTCTATGCATGTGCTTGATTTGACCATGTAGGACAGGCTACTCCAGTAGGGGGGATACATTCATTTTGTAATGGACTAGTTCGAGGGTGGTGAATAATGAAGTTAAAATTTCTGATGAGAATCAGACTAGTATTGCTCATAAGTCTACAAAAACGTAGCTGGCGATGGATTTTGACAGGGTATATGGATAATAGATGAAAACCTATTCCTAGATATCCTTAATTACAACCAATACATTTTATAATATCGGGTATTAAATTACATGACCCAATATTTCACGTATGCACTGTTCAAGTTTGTATAGATCATTTTCACAGGATAAGTAGTCTTATTGAAAATCGATCGTTTAGTATACGGCAGTGGAGATATAAAAACATAAACACATTTAATATCGTAATATAGTAAAATAGTTCCGGAGTCCGGTATCTCTCACAAAAAGATTAGTAGAGTAGTAACTCTTAAAAGGGAAATAATTCATTTATTTCTAAAGGCCAAGGGGGCCAACTCCTAGGCCAACGGACATTTCTAATGGTCAAAGGGAAATAACTTCATATTTATCATAACTGCTTAAAAACAAGCATTTCTGTCTTCTTCATTGATTTCTATCGGTCAAGGGGGACAACTATTTGGCCAACGGACATTTCTAAAGGTCAAAGGGAAATACTCGTCATTTGCAATTACTGCTTAAGATCTATGGGAAATAACTCTTACTTCTTCGCTGAATTCTAATGGTCAAGGGGAAACAACCCATTGGTTAATGGACATTTCTAATGGTCTAAAGGAAACAGCTCCATTTTTTCATTAATGTCTATTGATCAAAGGGAAGTAACTGTAAGCAGACGATGACGATATTTGTATATATTATTCGTATGTCTTATTTTTCTTATGATCCAAGGGAAACAACTTGTTATTTTTCTAATGGTCTATGGGAAATAACTCCATTTTTGCATTAATGTCTAATGGTCAAAGGGAAGTAACTAAGCAGACGATATTTGTATATATTATTCGTGCTTGTTATATTTGTTATGGTCTAAGGGAAACAACTCCATTTTTTCATTAATTCATATTGGTCAAAGGGAAGTAACTGTAAGCAGACGATGACGATATTCGTTTATATTATTCGTACTTCTTAGGTCTCAACAACAACTACTACATTCTTCAACGTTAACATTGAAGAGTGATGCTCCAATAGACGATAGACGATAGACTTAGGTTTCAGGTTTTCACACCGGACACATTCTCTGTCGCTGGGCTGACATCGTGGCGTATGTATCTGGTTCTACCACTGTGTATATAATTTATCTTTGTAATGTAGAGAATAAACATGCTTTGGACCGACTCGTTAAAATTCTTAGATATCATATGAGTGTTAAATATCATTCGGATATGTACCTTTTCGGATGGTATTAGCTTTGATCTATTGTGTTCATAACTTTTAAACACGTTTCCTGCTATTGCAATATTGGTGTACTTCACAATTTGTCCATTTAGCTGTCTATCAGTTGATACAGTGTTTATAATCAATAAATGAATGATGTTGGTCCCTCAGTGGCTGAGTGTTTTAGAGCGTCTGCTCCGGGAATGGAAACTTGTTGTTTCGATCACAGGCCGCGTCGAAAATGGCACTATGCCTAATGTCTCTTGCTTGAAACTCGGATAGTGTAGCTGTTTTTGTTAAGTTAAATACAAACAACTTCACTTCAATGATCCAAGGGAAATAACTCTTCCTTCATCATCAATTTCGAATGATCAAAGGGAAACAACTCGGTTAAAATATGTCCATATGATGAGTAAGAGTTATTTCCCTTAGACCACTAGAAATGCCTGTTAATGGGAGATGTTATTTAGAAATTTATTTACGAAGAAAGCGTTAATTCTTAGAGTTCATAAAGAATGTTGGTGATAGAATGATTATGTATTTTGTTTTTATGTTGCTTTCCTGTCTATTTTTTCTGTTTCCAGGATGATTATCTGGACTGGGCTAGTATGGAAATGGAAACGACCCGCACAGCGTTTTGTCAACTTCACACCATCTTGAACGAAGTCATAAACATTATAGAATTTATACGATTAATAATTGATTATTATTAAATATATATTTCAAACGATATTTGTTAAGCGAATACAAGACAAACCTCAAAGACACATCTACGGTCTTTATAGGAGGGGAGTTCAAAAATAAAACATGCAGCCTTTTGCTGTATCCGTCATTTTCATATTTGATGCATACGGTGCGTTACGAGTATTATGGTACTGTAGCAAAGTGCACGGGTGTGTGATAAAAATTTTATATTACGTACGAGGGGTGATCCATTACGTACGAGGGGTGATCCAGAAATAATAGGACTTTTCTCATAAACTCAACATTTTCATTTTAATGAAACTTTAATATCTCAAATGCTTAGCATTTTTAGCTCACCCGTTGTCCGTCCGTCTGTCTGTCCGTCAACAATTGGCTTGTGTAGTCATTAGTGGTCACAATTTTGGCCTAATTTTTATGAAACCTGGTCACAATGATCATGTCAATAAATCAAGATCAAGTTCGATATTGGGTCATCTGGGGTCAAAAACTATGTCACTATGTCAAATCATAGAAAGACATGGTGTAGTCAGTAGAGGTCACAATTTTGACTTAATCTTTATGAAACTTAGTCCTTATGATCATCTCAACAAAATATAGGTCAAGTACGATATTGGGTCACCCGGGGTCAAAAACTAGGTCACGAGGTCAAATTGTAGAAAAATCTTGTGTAGTCACAAGAGGTCACAATTCTGACCTAATCTTGATGAAACTTGGTAACAGTGATCATGTTAACAAAATCTAGGTCAAGTATTTCAACTGTTTCTGTTATGCACTGAAATCAATCTTTTGCGCTCACGGGGGGGGGGACAAACCTAGGAGAATTAGTCAATGTATCTTTTTTAGGGTGTCTGATTCCCCACCATAGAGCCAAACATTTTGTCCAGTAAATCCCCACAGTGGGAGATGTTTGGTGTATCACATTGCCCGCTATTTTAAATTGTCTGCGTTTTGCGGCGTTTAAATTCCTCAATACTGGGATCTAAAATCCGACCAAAGTATATTTCCCTGGACCTGGAATGTCAAATTACCGCCTGTCTGGAATCTTCTTCTGTCTATAGTACTGTGTATGCCCCCCTTCAGAGTATTAACTCGGGACATCTTGCTTCATATGCCTGATATGTTTATTTTATAAAGACACGTTATTGTTTCAGTTCTAAAGGCAAATAAATTACGAAAAACTAATATTTTCTTTGTGTTTATTGTCTGGTTTACGGGGGAGCGGTAGCTTAGAGGTAGGACGCACGCTTTGGGATCGAGAGGTCCGGGTTCGATCCCCGTCTGCGCCATTGCTTATTTTCTCTGAGCAGTAATAACTAATAACCCACAATGCTCCACTCGACCGAGATGTGAATTGGTACCTGTGTGGGTGGTGCCTGTACATGTTCGATATTCATGGACACCGTATCTCGATGTTGGCTGCACTCAAACTGGGAGAGAAATAGTCACCACAGTGAGACTGGACCACAGGTTGTCCAGCGTGAAGTTTAATGCCAAAGGTTGGTTGAATTGCCATTAATACAAGCAGGTGCGTTGCTACCTGTACACGGCTGAACCCACATGAAGCTCGGATATAACAACTAGTTTCATAATCATGGTTCACTGCAAAGTCCATAACTTGAATAATTACGAGTACGCATGCAGTGAAGCACACGTTAGAAACTTACTCAACCCATTGCAGCAAATCGGTTATCAGCAAATTGTCTTTCAAGAAGAGACGGGAAACTACGCTGTTCCTAGAGAAGAAAAGATGAACCGACACTGTCTGCATAATCTATGTGCTGGACCAGTCATGTGGACCTACTCTACACTTTCAAAGTGTCATGCATCACTTTATATATAACCTTCCTAAAAGTGCTATATAGAGCAAGAAGGCGATTCAACATATAGGTGTAACATCGTGATATTTTACTTTGTCGTCATTTTGCATAATTGCTGGTGGGTGTATGGTTCAGGGTGGTAGACCACCGATCGCATCTCGGAAAACTAGAAAAGGTCACTGCTCTAGTCGTTCCTTTGATGTGCTAATTACGATGTGGGTCTCTAGATTTTTAGCTGATATGTAGTTTTAGTATTATAAGAAGGGTAAAAATATATGCGATCTTTCATAACCACTGAACGTCTGTCTGGACTGGCAATTTCGTTTACTTGTAGCTACAGACATAGGAAATAGGTTGACAATGTTTTCATAGAGAAAGAGCTTTGCTGCCCTAAAGGGGACGGGCAACTAGACGTCAATGAGCATATCTGAAGATGTTGTGAACATAATTTAAATGAGACTCGTAGAACTACATTTGTTTGATTTATATTTTAGCTTTATTTTGAACAGAGAAGTACTCTATTTACAACCTATCGTTTATTTACACATTAATGATCTAAAGAACTAAATAAAGCACCTTGAGAACGCTTTTCCAAATGCACCAAATTACGCCATTGTTTTCAAAAATTTCCGGGGGAGCATGCCCCCGGTTCCCTAGCACAATAGTGAAAACACATGATTATAGGGCTAGGGACATAAAACTGGTCTAAGGGAGACCATAAAATATACAGAAAAGTTGAACAAAAGAACAATAGAAATCGGAACAAAGTTTTTTTGCAATTCAGGAGTCAGATTTGTCTCCCTTATAACTTTTTTTGGATTGTCTCTCTTTGCCGCTTATACGAGGGATGTCCGGAATTTCATGTCGACCAAACTCATACTGTACATAGCCTCGGTACTTGAATGGTTACTCTAATGCTGTAGCCTGGGTACTTGAATGGTTACCGTCATAATGTAGCCAAGGTAATTGAATGGTTACTGTCATACTGTAGCCTGGTACTTGAAGGGTTCATCTCATACTACTTACTGTAGCCTGGTACTTGAATGGTTCATCTCATACTGTAGCCTGGTACTTGAATGGTTCATCTCATACTGTAGCCTGGTACTTGAATGGTTACTCTAATGCTGTAGCCTGGTATTTGAATGGTTACTCTAATGCTGTAGCCTGGGTACTAGAATGGTTACCGTCATAATGTAGCCAAGGTACTTGAATGGTTATTGTCATATTGTAGCCAGGGTACTTGCATGGCTACTGTCATATTGTAGCCAAGGTACTTGCATGGTTACTGTCATAATGTAGCCAAGGTACTTGAATGGTTACTGTCATATTGTAGCCAGGGCACTTGCCTGGTTAGTTAATACTGTCATATTGTAGACAGGGTACTTGAATGGTTACTGTCATATTGTAGCCAGGGTACTTGCCTGGTTAGTTAATACAAATGTACTGTCATAATGTAGACAGGGTACTTGAATGGTAGGCAGGGCACTTGAATGGTTACTGCCATGCACTTGAATGGTTACTGTCATATTGCAGACAGGGTACTTGAATGGTTACTCACATACTGTAGCCTGGGTACATTGATGAGACTTAAATAAATATTATCTCTGGTTACTGCCATACTGTAGTCAGGGTACTTAATGATTACTGTCATATAACTGTCATATTACCGTCATTACCCTAGTCATTTAAGTACCCTGGCGTTAATAGTTCCCTAGCTACTCAAGTTCCCTGTCTGTAACAGCACCCTAGCCATTCAACTACAAGTTGGATATAACAGTATCCTAGCCATTGACTGAGTATAATACTTCGTATCTGGATGTAAATTGGCGCTTTTATTTTTGTTATGTACATTGTCAAATAGCGCACTCTTACAGTTTGTAAACACACATAGACATGTATTATTGAAGTTTTAGAGCTAAAAAGATAATTCAAGCTTTTTCATTCGCTAACAAGGTTTGTAAATCAACACAAGTAGCCAATTCAATCGATTTTCAATGAAAAATAAATGAACACATTTTTGAAAAACCCGATTCCAGGTTAAATTATCGTTGGGGCGGAGTTAACCCACAGACATATAGGACACGAACAAATAGATGGAACACTGAAGTAGTATTATAAAAGAATATAATATAATTATAAATTACAATCATATATCACACGTAAATTAGAGATTATATGAGTAGCACATGACGATGACTCCCTATTTTACCATTTATCCTATTTGTAGCTCACCTACTTCTCAGTAGTCCGTTGTCTGAGGCATATTCCATGTATAAAGTTCTACATGTATTAGTCTATAGATTGGATATTGCGGTGAAACTATACACGGAAATTACACGTTTGTTGAGCAAGTAAATTAAGTTCACGTGAGTACGTTGAAAATATCATCTTTTAAAAAGCACACCGACTAGTTAAAATATGAGACGCAACCCGATAAGATACCAAGTCAAACCGTGCTTCAAACCGCGTTACTCACAGCCTCGCATATTAAAACAAGCCATATCAAGTAATTAAACAACGATCTTCAGTCTAGAAAATCTTGCGCTATGAATTTAGATGTACGACGCCATTGACGCCAACTTTGTTTTCCGATACAAATCCCGTCTCCTCGCCACCATTTAGTCAAATCTCGGTAAGAATGAGATTCTCGCGAGGTTTCATGAAGCATAGCGCATATCCGGCACCAAAAGTGTGTATTGATAAATGTCCCAGTATTCTTCCAGCGGAAATATTCATTGTAAAGGTCATCATTTTGGTCCAATTTGTGAAGATACTGAGCAAGTTGTTTCGGCGATTCAAACTCGTCGACATGTATGTATGAATGAGGCGGGGCTGCGCGGGCGTAGTCTTCCGGAGCACCGCCCATAACGATTGGTATCACATCATGCCTGAAATCAGGAAAGGAACACATCATCATTGCAAGATTCAAACACAAGCTATTGTAGAAATACATGTTTGTATGAATTGTTTGTCATTTTAAAGTATAACTTATCACCCGAATCAAGAAATCACAAGTATCTTGTCTTAAGTGGCCCCAATTTACTGAAACCTAATTGACACACTCTCTATTAAATACACTTAGTATATTGAACACCAGTAAATTCATTACTTAAGCAACCTCATTTGACTTATCTTATAACAAGTTCTAACTGTATTCAATGTCATGTATATTAACCCAGATGATTTTCGGTCATATTAAATCGCTCTCAGTGAGTCATATCATAACTGATCAGGTATTTTGAAATACTTCAACTTATAATCACCGGAACAATCACGACGTATTTGTATAGTCAATTGCTTAATCGATTTTGTTCCAATAAGCGAACAGGTTTAGTCAAAATTTAATAATAAGTACTGGTTAGTGCCTGTGTGTACATGTACCCCATTGCATTGACACCGTGACAATTAATCGACTTTAACTATAGTAATTTAGGTAGTGTCATCGTTCAACCTTCATGCAGTGCTTACTGAGATTTTGCAAAACAATATTTTAAAACCTTGCAGCCATTGCAGCGTCAATTTTAGTTTATAATTTGCATGGGAAATTGTTCCATAGACAACGCAACATTAGCGAATCTCAAAGTTGATGTGTTTTCACATTTATAAATAGCTCGCCATTTGAATATTGGGCGTCAAAAGATTTGACATCAGCACATAACTACGCTATACCGCTTCTACAAATTTGGCTGTTTGTAACGGTCAATGGCAGCAGATAAGAGGATTTTATAAAATTGTACGATGACCGTCGACGTCACATACATACGGAATAAAGTGTCGTGATCAAAACCTATACATGTGCGCACTGGGATGAGCCCTACAGATTCTTAAACCACATTATTTTCTAAAATTCAACGTAATTGTTCAAAGGTGTTAGGCATTTCGGTAGCACCAAACGTTTAAGTAACTGGCATGAAGGTGATGACGAGTGAAAGCCGAACTGCACATTATTAAGAGTAAGTCAGACACGGAATGCAACTTAACCAGAGCACAGAAAACATTAAAACATACAAGGCACAATGCCCAACTGAACCAACCGAGCACAGAAAACATAAAACACATACAAGGCACAATGCCCAACTGAACCAACCGAGCACAGAAAACATAAAACACATACAAGGCACAATGCCCAACTGAACCAACCGAGCACAGAAAACATTAAAAACATACAAGGCACAATGCCCAACTGAACCAACCGAGCACAGATAACATTAAAAACATACAAGGCACAATGCCCAACTGAACCAACCGAGCACAGATAACATTAAAAACATACAAGGCACAATGCCCAACTGAACCAGCCGAGCACAGAAAACATTAAAAACATACAAGGCACAATGCCCAACTGAACCAGCCGAGCACAGAAAACATTAAAAACATACAAGGCACAATGCCCAACTGAACCAGCCGAGCACAGAAAACATTAAAAACATACAAGGCACAATGCCCAACTGAACCAGCCGAGCACAGAAAACATAAAACACATAAAAGGCACAATGCCAAACTGAGCAAGACCACATGTGATGAATGAATGCAAACTGCATGTAAGCGTTATTTTCTAAGTCCAATGTGCAATATTTTCTGTAAGATTTAAATATCGGAAAACGTTGTGTGTAGACCAACAACCAAACAAACAAAATTTCGTTCAAAAATATTAACAAACATAAAAAATTATTAGTAGATCTAATTGAAAACTGCACAGTTATAAGTGCCCCCAAGTGTAGTACTTACTGTAAACCGTTTAGAAAGAATTTCTCTGTGATATAGTCCCTGCAGTTTGAATTTTCGAAGGAGAGATAAAACTTATAATCTGTATTGAGCATTTTCAGGCAGTTCTCATCCCTCAATGGGCATTGAAGTGGTCCACACTTTCCGTAAATGTCAACATCGATGTATTTACTCAATTCTTCAGCATATTCCATGCGATTGTTTTTAGCAGCGCAGTTGGAGACAAACCAGGCAACCTGTTTAGTTTTTCCAACTGCATAACTTTTATTCTGTGGTGAAACATTAATATTTTCGTCAAACGAAACAAATTTTTCATATGGAGTGACTATGTCCGAATCGTGTCGATACGTTGCAGTCCAGTTGAAAACACTCCCGAAAAGGTCCCACTTCATTGTGTGGTAGGGGGACTCCAACATAAATAAAATCCAAATTTGATTGGATGGTCGTGCCATCCAAGGTCTAACTCCTTTGTGATAAAACAAAATGGCGTCGACGGTGCCCGCCTGGCCACGCTTGTCTGTAAGTTCACACGTATTGACCGGACATTTCTGTTGAAGAAATGTGTCCCTACCGCCTTTCACATTCGCAATACCATAACCAGCGTAAAGTAAAATCTTTTTCAAAGGCACAGATGAAATGGGTAGCTGCATGTTTGCTTGAACGGATGGCTGATATCTCAACTGATTAACAATTCTATCGTTGTTATAGAAAGTGTCATCGGGCCAAAGTACATTGTCCTCATCTGTAACATTTCTCAACTTCGGTAACCATGGTAACCATTCACTGAGAGATACTACTACCTGCGGATTGAGTGGGTGTTGCTGTTCACCATTATCACCGGTCTGTTCTACTATCGTAAAGGGTCTGGTATTAGCCCCTGGTAGCAATACGACGCGATAATAAAACACACTCGTTAGGAAAACCACAATTAACAAACTCCATTTCACTACCCTTTTTAACGAAATTCGCATGTTTAAAGTCCCGCGAGTTTTTTTTCTGAACTATTCCTAGCAGAGTATATACAAGAATTGTAAGATCTGTAAAATCGACTGTCCTTTCCGCCTGATTTATAAACAATTAACTTTTCAACATTTATTCATTAGAATCTACATGTATATATGCGTTAGTTTCTGCCTACGACTATGTTTCACAAATGTTAAGTAGAAATATCAATACATAAAAAATATCCATTTAAATATTAAATATTTAAATATTTGTGCATATTGATTTACAGGTGGTATCACAATTTGTAAACGATAGTATCTGTGTATTTGTTCAAACATTTCAAAACACGACTATCTGGTGAGATATTTAATTTACCAAACATAGCCACACAACTAATAGCATGCCCAACGTGTATGTACAGTTTATGTCAATACATACTGACGGATTAATTCAAAATATAATAATTAAAATTAATAAAAGAATACATGTAGTATTCGTATACCATTTAATTCTACCCTGTTGACTATCGACGTGTAAGATAAAAAAAATTTAAAGAACAAATACCGATATTCAATAGACATACATTAAAATGGATAATGTATATTATAGTGTTTCATTATGGTGTATAATTATAACCGACATGTGTCTACGGTTTACCCAAGCACTGATTCGTTTGGTAAATGTATTGCAAATATTGGTTAATGACATGTACAAACAATAGGAACAATTACAAGTACCAGAACCAGAGAGTCGCATTACAACTGATTACTTGTAGTATAGTCCGTTAGCGATCAGGCTGGCCCCCATAAACCTTAAATATCTTATAAGTACATTGTCGATTAGAATAAAAATTGGTATATCTTCATAACTCACATAAAATGAGACATAATTTTCGATCCACATAAAAAAATAACATTTACTCCCAATGGCAAATTTTATGTCTAAAACAGATGCATGAGTATATACGTAAAGAGTGGTTTTACTATCCAGAACAGCGAGTCAGCTAATTGGTCCAATATAATTGCTTTTAAAAATATTTAAGCGGAGGGCATTGTAATTAGCCTTTTTAAGGCAAAAAAAACTCGAAGTGCTGGTGTTTTCATTTTCTCTTTATTAATCGACGATTCAATATCACCCATTTTACAAATTGTATTGCTGCAGAATCGTGAGACTTCAGCATCCACTGTTCGGTTATAATACAGTTCATATTATATTTTTAAGGTATGAAATTGGTGTTTATATGGTGACTTGAAGCCGGGTCTGGCTGAAACCAGAGACTATAGATAATTATCTATATAGTCTCTGCTGAAACACAACATTCTTGGCACTGTCACCAGGTAAGAGACGTGGCACTTTTTTGTCGAAAACTGATTTGAGACCCTTTACAAGTACATGTACATATTTACGTTTACTTTTGACCTCTTGTCAACAACTTTGAGGTCTATATTTCCATTATAACAAACGCATTTCCGTGCAATGAAAGCGACCGCCAACACGCTAAGCTGAACAAACATCAACTTACCCCTATCCTGATAACATTTTATAAACCTGCAGTCACTGTCCTTTGAAAATTTCCCCTAAGATACAACATTGCCTCGTCAGAGGCGAAGTAGTTTATCCAGATAATGTTCCCATATTAATATAAGCTCGCATATACATGCAGGCTCCAATATATTTGGCTTGTAACGCTGGATGACGTTCTTGTGTTTAAGCGTATGAACTCCCGGAATTCTGCATGCACCCTTTTCGAAATAATTCGACGGATAGTTCCAGTGGATACTACAACCTCTGTTGTCATCCAACTTTTGGCTAATGGAATCATCAAAGACATTACGAACCCAATGGACAGGACTATTGTAGGTTTCGACAGTGTTGGGCGATTTTTAATGTCCGAGTTTGTTTGTGTTTGATCTCTTACTTCGATATCTGATGTTGTTTCCTGACATATAAACTAACCAACAACCTCGATACCAAATAAGCTTCGATCGTGTTGTGTGTACATGTATAACAATTAATAAGACAATGCATGAAACAATACACAGTACTAGCACATTGGTATATGTTTTATTTCGAAGCATTAGGCATTTTGCCCATGAGTTTGCAACATACAAATGTACATGTGATTATCTTTAACATGGTTATTATAAATGTTCATTTACAATAATAATAATAATATTTATGATAAAAGTACAATGACTCTTCACATGCACCAGTTAATAGCTTGCTTGCATCATCACATGTGCATGTACTTTTAATTAATACTTTAACCTTATACATGTACCGATTAAATTTGAAAACAAATCCATCTGGGTTGATTCAAGAATTTAGAAATTATTACTCTAGTGCTCTGACAGTTAGCTTGTCGATTTCATTTGACCATAAGTCAAAACAAGCCACCTTTTGATCCTTCTAATGCTTACCAACAATTTAAGAGCCACTTTTCTCTGAATTAGTATAGGTATTTTGACTACAAAACGGTAAACAACAGTTTGAAATCATCAAAATTACCTTAGGCAGTCAAGACTGAAATCTCTTAAGTTAATTTGGGCAGAGACAGTGGAACGGGCATAGTCATTAGTTCTACTGTCTCTGATTTGGGCTATATGAACAACAAAGCTTACATAATGGATCTAAGGAAAGACGTTGTCAAATCTAAACATCCACAAACAACCTCAACACAATACATGGTAAACTCCACCCCACTGACCTCTACACAAGGTTTTCAGGACTTCTGGGAGAAAATCTATTTGCTGACTCCAGTTGGTGCTGTGCTGAACCATGTACAAACATGGCGAGTGCAATTTACTCTGACAAACAACTACATGTATATGCATTATCCAATGAGCTCATGTGTTTTCAAAGTCATTGAAAATTTTAATCACTTCAGACTTTTTTGCTAACAATCTTGGACTGGTTCCAGAACAATCAGGGATAAGTTTAGCATTTGTTTCCAGTAAAACATGGACACAGTCTGCATGTTGAGCACCGGCTGCTATATGTAACGCTGAAAAAGAAGAAAACACAAATGTACAATACATGTATACAACTTAATAATTACAAAATATAGATTGGCACATCGTATAATTGAAAAATAATAAAATTTAGTACTTGACAGATGGGGCATTGCCTGAATTAAGTGTTCCTACAAATTACCGAAAGTGAAAATCTCTGATTTTTCCTGCCTAATTTCGTAATGGCATTAAATGGTTAACTGAATAGGGTTTTACAAACTTGTGCTCAATCTTCAGGGTCATTTTAAAAGTACATGTATGTACCGGTACCGACTTCTAAAGCCAAAATGCCTAAATTTTTATACAAAAGTTGACTCTAAAGTAAACATTCAGAGGGTAACAATGTGAATGTTTAGAGCTTTCAGGTGTCAATTCAAGAGTTATTGAAAACCCCGAATTGTTAATCTCTTACTGGTGAAACAGACAAGAAGGATTATTTATCAACTAGTCCTTACCTGTTCTTCCCTTTGAATCAGTAGCATTTATATCAGCATTTAACTTCAATAGTATTTGAATGACAGCCACATGGCCTTCCTACAAAAGAGAGTAAACGATAAAATACAGCTGTGTCATTATGTTTTTATTCTTACTGTATACTAGTAAGTATGGTCATCATCAATATAAAGCCGCCCTCCAACCAGGCCCATTGTCAAAACCACTGGTTAAACAAAAAATTGCCACCAACGGAAAACCGACATTCAACAATTCGAATCGTGTACATGTGAGCTATAATCTGTACGACATCCAGTCGGGTAGCAAACATATCAGATCTGACGGATTCGTTACACTCTTGCTGGATGGTTATTTGAGCTCAATGTGTGCGAGGAAATATCTCTATGTAACACAACTCAACTGACACACGGGGTAATTATACACTTAAATCAGAAATACTAAGGGATTTTTGTACATAATTATTATTGTATATTAAAGTGCCAAGGTACCTTTCATAACAGAATGCATACACATTGGGCTCATAGGTCAGATACTGTGGGGAAGTTAGCAGTTCCTGTTGATAACTTATAAGATATACATGTATTCAATAAAAGAATGACGTTACCTTAGCAGCTATATGCAGAGCTGAAGCCTTATTACCAGTACATTGTATGCAAGGATCCACACTACATTCCAGTATAAGGAAATCCACAGACTTCACTGCTCCACACTGTGCAGCAACATGTAACCCATGTCGTCCAAGATTATCTGTTATACTCACGCTCACCTATAGAATAGAAACATAATGAGCTTTTTGTGTATTTTTGTAACTTTGTGGATAAGAGCCATATTCATTTGATTTGGGAGGGAAATATAGGTATGTAATGTTGGTAAAATGGGGAACTGGTTATATAAAGGTATTATTTTAATTTTGGGATAAAGTCTATGATAATGAAAGGAAGCCTTGGCACAAAGGCACATGGTTTCAAATTATCTGAGTGTATCCCATAAATGGAGAAGGTTGTGCAGCGGCCATGTTTAGCCGCAACGGATATGATGTTACGAAAGCTGATACCCAGTTTATCTACAGTTGCCACAGCAAACACGGATACCAGCTCCTGTAACATCATATCCGCTACAGCTAAACATGGCCGCTGTACAACCTTCCTTCTATATAAAGGGTACACTCAGATAATTAGAAACCACGTGACTAAGCCCTGGTATACCTTCTGTTCCTGTAGTAGTAATCTAGCAATATCTATAGCTTCTGTCCTCAGTGCATCCATGAACGGAGTGGAACCACAACTATCCTTGTCATCAACAGCATACTGACAGTGTGATAGTAAATATCTCACAACCTCTGTATGACCATGTATAGCTGGAAAATAGTATTTTTTCTAAAAACTTTAAATAACTAACAGTATTTCTTTCTAAAAACTTTAATTCTAACACGATCTGCGGATTAATCTATATATACGCATAGAGGAATCCAGGGTATGTATCATAACCGCAACAAAATATACCTGTCAAATTGGCTGTTACTATTTACGCCCCGTATCACTTCAACGAGTTTCGAAAAAGGCAAGCTGCACGTGTTACAGCAATGACGCATCTTTTTTTAGAAACTCCAATATACTCTCGACATTACGTTACATAAAAACTTCTGATTATTAATTCATTTATATTTTTCATTTCATGCGATAGATACCTTATACTCGTGTTATCAACATTGATTCAATGTTTAAAATGTGTTATTTCCTTCAGAAAAGTACGATGCTCGTTTTCATTAACGAGGGAGGTAATTGTACCAGCTAATAGCAACTCTATTTCAGTGAGGAATTATGTTCAATGTAAAATGGGTGAAAATGAAATGAGCGCAGTTAAATAGTACGGGATATTATCGTGTTTAGAATAGAAATAAAATCTCTGTTCTTGTATTTTGTCGGTGAATAAAACACAGGCACTTGTTCGGATGCGGCAAATTCAAGCTAAAACACATTACTATCCTGATCAGGGCCGGTACTAACTTTGTTTGAAGGGGCCAAGTTCGAAGAAAGGTTTAACAGTACATTGGGGGTCGCATTGTCAGGGCTCTTAATTTCTATTCTTTGTCCTAAATACCAAGCACAATATATCAAGTCATGTGTCACAATTTCATATATTGGTGACCATGCCTTTGATATAGTAATTATGTTCCTTAAAATAACATCAAAGTTGTTGATTCGACGAGCACTTGTTAAGTAGGTCCAGCCATCGTAGACATAATTATATACATGCAAATATGACTGATAATTAACCTGCAGTATGTAATGGAGTCCGCCCATTCTTACTCCTTGTCTTCCAGACTGAGGAATCTGTTTGGTGAATGCATTCAATTATTTGCAAATGCCCCTCCCTAAAATGGAAACAAGGTTTAAGTGGTTTTTCACATATTCATTAAATTTTAAATACAAATGTACTTAATTATGACACATTTATAAGTAATAAATATCAAGTGGGTACATCACATTAAGTACTTATAATAAATTGAACATCTGTCGCCAACAAAGACTATAACATGTAAGTATAATAGGATAGATATTTCTTAAGTCAGAGAAAAAGGACAACTATCCAACTCTGTGAATTTAGCATTGGAAGATCCTTGTCTGGGCCAGAAACCTGCATAGACTTCCTCTGTAACACATACTCTATAAATAATTACTGCAGAATTTACTTGTTTGGAACCATTTTGAAATTACTTGACCCGAACAAGTGTTCATTTCACTGACTCCCAACCCTTTCTGAACTTGATCTATAATGTATATTATGCCCACAATACGTACCGAACAGCAACATGAAAGCAGTTCCAGCCATCTTTATTTCTGAGGGTAAGTGAAGCTCCCTTCTCCACTAACGCTTTAACAACCTCAATGTTATCCTTCGTACAGGCAAGCATTAAAGGTGTCCTGAAAAATGTGTATATATTTCGACTGGTTTTCTGTGTTATTATATAGTTTCGAAATGCCCCATTAAATACTTCAGGTTAATGGTAATAACATGCCCTACGAACAATGCCTAATATCCTTGTCAGTGCAAATGGCATTTAAAACACTCTTAAAACAATCTAAACCATCATCAGTAAGGCGAGAGGCCCGGACAAAATAAAACCCATATACTGACGATCCTGTCGAAAGAACTATTTCGCCTATTCTCGAAGACGTCTTCCAAAAATCACTAGACGTAGACTGCTTTTCTCCGCAGTAGAGTACAGCAGTTCCCATCTACAGAAAGGGATGGGCCAAATCATACCAACTATAATATATAGCTATTACATACTTCGTAAGACCCTTGAACAAATTGCCGCCTTTTCTGTAGTAAAACACTTTACCCAACATTACTGCCTTTAGCACCTCCAACATGGGTTTCAAGAGAAAAGGTAAAGTGTCTCCTAGCTAATTATGTTTATCTGCCAGAAACTACTGATATACCTTATTCTCTTAGACTTCAGTAAGGCTTCCGATATAAGGTCAGTCATGGAAAATTCCACCTCAAACTACATTGCTATGAAAGTCGAGGCCAAACAGTAAATAGCTTCATAGATTATCGGCTCCAGCCAGTGTTTCTGAATGGCACTAGCTCATATGTTATCCCTGTCTCTTCAGGAATCCCAGGGGTATTGTGTTGAGTCCCCTTCCCTCCTAAGGATACATAAATAATCTCACACAAAACATCAGATAAAAACGCCGCCCTTTTTCAGATGATATTGCAGTGGACCTTTACAGCATATCCTTTTGCTCTGCAAATCAGTCCATTTAAAAGTACAAAAATGTACTAATACCCTCCCAAATGATACTAAACAACTAAGTGAATGAGAGCTTGAGTAGGACATGGAATTCATTCCCTCCAAATGCCAGGTGGCCCACGTCAGTCACCCGTAGGAAACAGCCTATCCACAGTCAATCATATCGCCATGGAATACTTCTGGAGTCGGCCACCTAAGCCACACATCAGGGCGTGAACTAAACCTTGGGGAATCTTCGTAGGTATATCAGCCAGTTCCGAACCCATAAAGTCACTAGCTTACGAAACCCTGGTCCGTCCGAAGCTGATATACGCGACCGATGTTCGGTCCATACACACACAAAGCCAGATTGGCCAAATTAAGACTTTCAAAGACGGGCAGCCAGATGAGCCAAGCCTGACTATCCAACAGTTAGCGTAGCAGACATGCTAGCTAAGGTCCCTGTACCTAATGCGCTTTGACTTGCGCAGATTTGATAGTCGGTTTCAAATTTCATATTATAAAATCTTGTAGTTCAGGATTCCATAATTAAATGTTTTGTTTTTATTGAAAACTGACGTCGACCTTTTATGGTGATCTATGAAATGCAATAATCGGCAACGACCTTGAACTAGCTCTATTCCATTAAATGTTACCTTATGCCCCAAGCTTTCTCACCCTTCCAGATCTTCACAACCCTAACCTACAGCTTAATAAGCACTTCTACTGACTTCAACAACTTTGCATTCTTCTATGTACAGACAAGTTTGCTGTCTCGTTGTTGCAGTTTTTGGGAGGCGTTTAAGCCTCTCATTACGCCTCTCATTACTACCATTGTCCATTTCTTAATACAAAATTAACCGCCTTTAGGCTGCTATTTGAATCCGCATTCAAGTAGTTCCAGAAACTGTCAACATTCCCAATACTGCTACATATGTTTCTCCAAATGTTTTAACTGATTTAAGCCAATCAGCAACATTTGTTTATTCTAAGATCAAAAAAAATTATTGTGAAACTGTTCGTTAAATCGATATTTTTGCAAAAAAATCACTACACCGGCCGATACCGAACTCGTTCCACAGTACGAAAATGACGTGTTCATCAAATGTCCCGGCTGTAAAGCTATTTTTTGAAACTTCAGACTACGGTCAAGTGATGGTTTTATCAATGAATCGTATACGGTCTGCAAAGTACTGTTATGCAATCATATGGTGTCGCTGTACTAGCTAGCCGCTTTCTAAAGACTGTCTCACGCTGTGAGGGAAGTGATTACAAGACGGTATTGTAGAATCTGATAAATAGGCGCGTAGTATTATTTTAAAGCCACTTTTGATATACGCATTTAATACACGTATTACATATAAATTAATATGCACCTTTTAACAATTATTTAGATACCCAACATGCCTATATACATGTAGTCACATATGCCTGTTTTGACATTCAAGACAAGATCGGCAGTAAGAAAACGAACATTAAACGTGTAAAGTCGGTTTAAGCTTTAGTAGCAGCAACCAGATCGCCTCCAAGTAATACTCTCAGTGCTTTGATTTACCTCGTTCACCAGAGTATTCTTCGTCCGAAACATAGTAGTCTGGGAACTTGACTAACCACTGATGTATGAGGATGGTATAGTGTACCGTTAACATAAGCGCGGAATAAGTGTCATAAAACATGATAGAGAAATTCAAAACCATCAAACACCGCATCCAGCAAAAAATCGAAGTCGTTCGAAGCTTACATTGAAAATATACTTGACATTTAACGTACAGAAAATTAAAACTCCGCCGGACTCAACACTAAACGCTTATTTCAGTCATAATTCCAAAATAGACACCCAATTATTGCTCCCTTAAGAGCTCCCGTACGAGATTAGACCAGTGGTAAAATAAAAGCTGATAACACCACCAAGGCCAACATCATGAACAAGCAATTTCAATCAATAGATATGTCCTTGGTACCTCCAAATACCCGATCATGCCCGATATAGAAATATACACGAATGTTCTCCTTAAGTTTAACTTGCATTCTGTGAAAACTCCTTGAACACGTAATTGTATCCAGCCTATATTTCCACTCACTTCACTAAAGCACAACATACTCTATGAGCCTCAACGCGGGGTCCGTGAAAAACGGTCATGAGAGACTCAGCTCATAGAGTCAATTGATCATCTAGTTAAAGATCTCTCCTCAGGGAAACAGTCTGACCTTATCTTATTAGACTTCAGCAAAGCGTTAGATCAGGCCAACACATCAGAAATTACTATTCAAACTCTCCGAGAACACAGTGTCCCCAGTCAAATTATATTCTGGATTGAGTCATTTCTGATAGGCCGATCACAATCAGTAGTGGGTTAATAGTCACACCTCTGATCAGGTTCCAGTTAGTTCAGGTATCCCACAGCAAAGGGTCAAAAACGATTACACCCGATATACCAGCGTATCGGACCTTCAGAATCGTACACTTGGATAGAGCTCCCTTGAGAATAGACGCCTTGCCTACAAGCTATAGTTCCTTCTACACAATGTATAATATAATCTTGTCTGTGCATCTCTTCCGACCTATTTAGACGTCCCAACCAACTCAACAACGCATAATTATACCGACGTGCACCCTGCCAAAATACTCGTTAGAGGCGATAAGCAGTACATGTATCACTGAAGCGATTTTTTTAGATAAAACTGGTTTGACTTTAAGTATGCACTTGTTCTTTCATTCTTTTCCCCTTTTTGTCGTGGTGCTAAGTCAATGCCGCCACATAAACATTACAGTACGCTATCCTGACCCCTCTATGTAATGTGATTAAACACATTGTCAGACAACTACCCCAAACCCCCCTGGATTTTATTGCAGTTATTAAATGTTCCATCTTTTTGCAAATTATACATGCCCGTTCTCTTTGAGCAGTGTCTATGTGTATGCTCTTCTTCTACTTCTTCTTAATGTTATCATTAAGTAATGTGCACGTGTCACATGATGTAAAATGTGCAGCCAGACGGGGGGCTCGAACCCGGGACCCTCGAACCCGGGATCCTCCGCTTACTGGGCGAAAGCTGGCTGTCTACACACTCCCTCAACCATAATTTGAACAGGTGTTCAGACCGTGACATATTCCCCCTCTGAATGGGAATTTCGTCCCGAATTTCAGATAGTAGTTACATATGAAAGCATGTACAGGAGCCGTGAAGCAACCTGCATGCTATGCCACGGTCCCCCGTTGGGTGCCAAACGTCACAGGGTGAGAACATTGTGCAACCAGACGGGGGCTCGAACCTGTGATCCTTCGCTTACAGGGCGGATGCTCCATCGACTGAGCTAGCTGGCTGCCTACACACTCCCTCACCCATACTGTGAACAGGTTCAGACTGTGACACGCGACTTAAAAGCATTGTCACAAAAATCATTTTAAATGCAGCTACGCCACTGGTACAGGTACATGTATACAGTAGGCCCATTTTTCATATAAATTCAATCTGTACCTACCAATCTGCTCGTTTCAATGAATCAACATTGACGCCGCATGCTAGAATATACAACAGACATTCAAGTTGACCGTACTGAGCGGCTTCGTGCAGAGCTCTCTTGCCATCGAAGTTCCCTACTTCCAGATTGAAATGATTTTCAACAAGAAATTTCAGAAGATCAACATGCCCATGCCTGGATGCATAATGTAAAACCGTGTCCCCGGATTTGTTGTGGCTACCAGTAAACACACACTCTCGAAATAATTTGTCATTCAACTTTTCCACGAAATACGCTAGATTTCCATTTTGAGCAGCCCGAAATAACTCGTGCATGTGTGCCATGTTAGTTATTGTTGTTTCACTGGTTTCCATTCTCACAGAAATGACAGTCGACCGGGAACCAATCGACGAACCGGTGCGATAGTACCTGTAACCACGACAGTTTTGGTCAACTATGGCTGCAGCTGTGAGTAAACTTCGTTTTGAATTGAAACATTATGTGACTTATCGAGCACGATTTTCTATGTTGTTAATTGTATTTTAATTAACATGTGTTATTTAACTGTAATGAATGCTGCTAGAATAGTTATATTTTTTTACTTTGATTGAATTTGTGATGGTTTACCAGTTTACTGTTTTCAATTCACTTCCTCTTTCTAAATTAGTGGTGTTGAAATTTCATTTTAAAACGCCTTTTTCTGCATATTTACAGTTCAAAGTCGTATGTCATTTGTTAGTCAATATAATGGTTTGCACAATGACGCACGAGTTTATGAGTGTCAATGTTCTTGGTCAGCGATTTTCCGAGAATAGTTTTCTACTTTCGGTTTCCTAGTGTCCACAATGGCGGGCGTATTACACGCCTTCATATTAGGGATCATCTACATGATGCCTATATATCATAAAAATAGTTCTCATTTGTCAGGAAATTAATATAAATAATTAAAAAGATATCAACTATTAATGGAAACGTTCGAAATAGAATTAAATACACACAAACAATAAAACATGATGTATGCATATAACAATAATATTATAGAAATACAATGTATCTCTTACAATGGATTCCTTACAATCATGATATTTTCATTCACCATTTTTGATATCAAAGTTATATGATAGAACCAGTTGTACAGACTTTAAGGATAATTAATGGGGTATTACTGCCAATAGGCTCAGAATGCCCACTGGAATTTTAAAAAGTAGGCGGCATAATAATTATTCTTTTACATTTAAGTAATATATAGTTAAAAGATGTAAAGTAAATTTACTTACTTAATTACCTACGTGTTTTTATTGCAAGCATTTTCCAGTGATTCTGGTTGGCTTTTTAGCCCAGTATCTTTGCATTATCTGAAAGATACATGTATACATTATTAACTTGATATCTGAAGAAAAATATTTCAGATACAAGGTGTGTGCATAACACGGACAATATTAAGTATGACATACATGTAGGAAGATGTAAATGATTAAATATGAGAATTCATAGACTGCGGATATATGACACTGATAATAATATCATTTAAAATGTTACATTAAACACTGTTTATCAGGGGTAGTATTCAATACTGATCTTATTTAAATGGAGAATAAGAATAGCCAATCATATCGCTAGTTACTGACCAACAGTTTAAAATGGTGTGATCTGATTGGTTGTCCTTATCCTTAAGTCAAGTAAGATCAATATTGAAAATGATCCCAGACGTTTACACTAAATAATGTAATATGCTTTATATGTGCTGTGTTCATTAATACAGTTGAAATTCGTTGTGTCGACATCGGTTGTATCGACACTTCGGTTATGTTGACATACTTTAAAATCCCCGATTTGGGTTGATCTATATTCTATCTTAAATATGATGGGACATGCGGCTAATGTCGACACAATATTTTTGGCCCAATGATATATTCGCACCTTACAGTCATTGTTTGTGTCGACATCGTGTTGACGCTATTGAAATTGAAAAGTTGTTAATTAATCGGGAAAATACTTTTGAACCGTTGTTTGTTATCAACAATTAATGTGCTTACAGTTTGCAAATGTAATTAAATGATGTTAAATCGAAGTTTGTAAACAAATTGTGACCTATTTCAGCATATGAAATGATAAAATCTGCTGAACTAGCGTGGTTCTGGGAAGCTGAACAAAAACATTTTTTTGTATGCTTTCGCAATTTATTTCAACATGCTTGTTATTTTTCCGACAGTTTACTTTACATTGTAAACAAAGATATGGAGTGTCATCGTTGCTTTCATATGTCTGGCATGTTGATTGAATCTTTTGTTGACAATTAAAATGTTGCGTAAGCGAAACTGGTAAAGGCTAAAAGTCATACTTGCGGTGCTGATCCCGTACTGTTCTCTTCAAAACGAGCCTATAAACTCGACCCTCGCATAAACACTTGATCAAATATTTTAGCGATAACGGTAAGTGTGATGGGCTTGATCTTGTGCCGTTTTAATCGCATATTTGTATTAGTTCATGTTCGAACTGATGTAACAACGGCACTGACAGAAAGGTTCCAGGACTTTTTTATCATGAATTTCGACGGGTGGTACGGGAATTTGTCAGAATTGTTAGCTCCTGTTGTGTCCACCTTCGGATATGTCGACATGTTGTTGATGGTCCCAAAAATGTTGACATAACGAGCTTCAACTGTATATAACCTCCCTAATATAGGCAGTCCTGAGTCTAGTGTTAGACCAAATCATAAGATATGACAGTTATTTGATGCTCCCAGCTAAAGCTCTATAAATTTCATATAATATTATATTGATATAAAATCTATATTAATACAGAGTACAGATAAGCTGCATATTGGGGTAATTACACAATTAATTTTCTTAGAAACCCAATAGATTTTAAAAAAGAGGGAGTAAAAAAAGCAAAGAAAAGGATGTTATAGTGAAAAATAGTACATAAAAGCTTATTTACCCTTTGAGTTTTATTAAATACCTAATTAAACTTTGTCAAAACCCAATCAAAATTGAAATGCAGGGGTACAATACCCAATTGACTAAAACCTTATCTGTAGCTCTGTAAATAAAGTATAGTAATATAAACATGAATTTACAACACTGTTAGATATTTTAACATTATGACTTCAGGCTAAAGATGGCCAGTGGCCAGAATGGATGAAACCTGGGGTGAGGGTGATTAGAGGCCCAGATTGGAGAAACACAATTAGGGACCCCAAGGCTGTGGACCTTGGTACTTTGAGTTACGTTCCCAAGAATGCAGCAGATAATAAAGTCCAAGTTGTTTGGGACACTGGTCAAGAAAGGAGGTATAACTCGGGATACAAGGGACCATATGAGCTGCGTGCTTACGACACCCAGCAAGTTGGTGAGTTGGATAATTTAACAGTGGAATTTGATCATATGTCCGATAGTAACATAAATGTACATAAATGTTCACCCGGACATAATCAGTGTTCGCGTAACATATATATTATATTGTAAAATCATGCTTGTTTGTAGGTATAAAAGTTGCATGTGAATGGAAAGGGCAAGTAACCCTTTTTGTGTAATTGCAGATATGCCCTTTTAATTCTCAGGTGGCGATTAATGTTTGTGGATCTTGATAATAACAATTCAACAAATGTACGTAGCAATTAAGAAATGATTAATTTGTCGTCTAATTTTTGTCTGCATCTCTATACTTTTCAGGAATTGTTCACAAAGGCAAGAAATGTTCAGCTTGTAAAATGAGCCCACTGCGTGGTATACGATTTACTTGCTCTGTATGTGACAATGTTGATTTGTGTACAAAATGTTACGGTGAAGATGCACATGATGTTAATCATTCGTTCTGTAGATACGATGATCCGAGCCTTGGAGGGTAGGTTATTCATTTCCTAGCTCTACGCATCCTCTGGAAAGTTATTGTTATCACTCATGGGTTCACCAATCTGTCTGACTGAATAATTCTCTGATGAATATGGCCAACAAGGGACGCGGCTTTGTTTCGTATGTGTACCGGTATATAATGGAAATCATAAATGACACTTTTTGGTAGGTACTAACTGACTGCTACTCCAGAAATTGTAAAGTTCATCAATTGGCTATATTACTAATTAGTCTATAGACCATATGTTTTCTCCAATCTTTATGACAGAATGATCTGAATGGTTGTCTCTATGACATCTAAAACAATTTAGAATCTGGGCCACATGTGGTATCAAAAAAAACATTTCACTAAGTCAACTTGTCGAAAAAGCTTGTTAACACTCTAGTTAGTGTAGAGTATTTAAACTAAACAGAATGTTCCGAATTCAGTGTTATATGACCTGCCATATCCTGCTATTACATGGGGTTAACAATTACAATCCCTGAAAGGGCCAGCAAATTTGACCAGCGGTCTTGTCAGCATTAAAATGACAGGTGAACAACTTAGTGTACACTGTGCCATATAGCATGTCCCTATGTAGGGATATGGTACCCACCCAAGTAATTCAGAGTCATCTTGACAATTTGTTTGGGCTTAAGATCTTTAAACAGATGTTTAGATTCAGTCTGGCCTTCTAAAAAAAAAACATGTACATGTGTATGTGTATGTCTTTACAAGGGTAAGGTTACTACCACATGGTCAAATGTTGGTGCAATCACCTCTCCTCTAGGGGTTCTACACTTCCCTTGCTCCTCTGATGATTGTGTTTTGTTTGTATTGTAGCATAAGTCTACCAGCAAGAAAGAAGTCCTCAGCACTTAATCTTATGGGTGTATTTTTGAAGTCAGAAGTTATACGTGGACCCCATTGGAGTTACACAGGCACAGATGGTATGTAGCTCTTGCTTGGAAGATGCATAATCAACATTTAGTCTACGTCATTTGATATCTGAAGCTCTGCAAAATATTGCATATTTCTTCTAGTACTAAGTGGCCTCCGTAGCTCAATGGTTAGCGTGTTTGTCTTCTAATCTGGAGACCCGGGTTCTAATCTGGGTGGAGGCACACATATGCCTGTCTTGGCATTGTAAATGTACACTTTTGGTAATCTTACCAGCTGCAAAAAAGTTGAGAATCACTCGGGCACTCTGTCTTCCTGGAAATATTATGCTGACATTGTTTGTCTGGAACAGGGGTCCTATAATTTTGGAATCAACAGGAATTACAGAACAAACAATGATCTCATCTGCACAAAATAAAAGTTATTTGATAAAAAAATCAAAGAATTGACAACATTATGGTCATTTGAAGTTTTTATGATCTGAATATTAACAAAACAAAGTTTGAAACCTAGACAAGGTGTCGGGGCGTGCTATTAAATTGGCACCAGACACAGACTTGCAACTCTGGAAGGGAGCACTTAACTGAAACAGCCGAACATGATAGCCACATTGCCACAAAAGGAACACACACAAAAGATCAGAGACCACATGCCACAATGCCAAGCCCAAAACTGAACAAGAAAACCCTAGTCATGATATTTGTCTGTTTAAAATCAAGATATTTTTATTAGCATTGCCTGGAAATCACTTCATCTCTTATATATACATATAGGTAGTTCCCATAATCTGTTGGTTCATCTTGTAAAGATTACTTCTACATTAAGCTGGGATCTGGCGCCATCTTGGACCTTTTCTTTAACAACTTCAATCCTATGTATTCCTATGGAGGCATTTTATTAGTCCCCTACCGGTTTTCAACTGGAGGAGACTATAGGTTTGCCCTCCGTCTGTCCGTCAATAAATCTGGATCCTGCCATAACTCTGCTAGGTTTATAAAACTTTGTATGTGGGTAGGTGCCAATAAGGAGATTATGCACATCTAAAACAAATTTATTCAGACAAACATTGTGGTTGCCATGGCAACAGAAACATTGAACATAATGTTGGTAGGGGTAGGGGACTTATTTATTGCTTGCAGTTCTTAATAAAAAATTTGTTTTAGGTGATTCAAGTAAAGGAACAGTTCAGGCATTTGTGGATGAAAGGGATGGTTTAGCCAATGCATGGGTCAGAGTGAAATGGGAGATTGGACACGATGTTAAGGAATACAGATTTGGTGTCGGTGGATATGTTGATGTGGTTGCCTCCAAGGTCACCATTGGTGGCAAGGTGTATAGCGACCATCTTCCTGTTATAGGTTGGTTTCTATGTACCTTATTGGTATTTATAAAGTTGGGTCCATGGTTTTATCAAGATGAAATAAAATCAGTCTTGGTACTGTATGAACCCCTGCTATGTTTATTTGTGCTATTTGCTGACTGTTGTACAAAAATAATGTACAGTATTATTCAGTCAAAATTACTTAAGCAGACAATGAAGGAATGAATCAAGTGTGGCTTTTCAATGCAGGTTGTTGTTTGCTCTAGGTGCATTCAGTTTTGAGTATTAATTAAATTGGCTGCTTAGGGTTGAATGCTGCTAAATTTAGATTACAGATTTAACTGTATATACCTTTGCAATACATGTGCCTTAATAGTTCAATGGTTAGGGCATGGTGACCCGTGTTCTTATATTGGTGTATGCACTTGTATGCCTACCATATTTCGGCAGAATGGCAAATAAAGGCTATGCATGGCAATATGTAAGTGATATAATAGGTAGAGAACTCATGTTATCACAAAATATGATTGATTGATTGATTGATTGATTGATTGATTGATTGATTGATTGATTGATTGATGGATGGATGGGATGGGATGGGATGGGATGGGATGGGATGGGATGGGATGGGATGGGATGGGATGGAATGGAATGGGATGGGATGGGATCGATCGATCGATTGATTGATCGATGGATTGATTAATTGATTGATAACACACATTGTTTCAGGTTTAATTAAAGTGTTACCTGGGGATAAAACATCGGTTAATATGAGCCTAGAGGAATTTAAAAAAGCTCAAGTCAATGGCAATGTCCCTGGTGGTTGGAAAGACGAAATGAAGCAGGTAATGCTGTCACATATATATGTGCTTTACTTTCATTCAAAATCTTTCTGTAAGATGAAAGAGGTGTCTTTTTAATAACAGCTACATGCATTATGTTCGAAAAGCTGATTTTATGTTTCGATTTTGACTGATTTTAGTCATTTCAATAACTTTGAATGAGATTTGCTTCGAATAGCTACATTACAGAACAGAAAAATGCAGACTTGATAAACCATAACAAACAATTTTCAAGTAAATTAAATACTGGTGGCTGGGAAAGCAGAAATGAAATATAAATGTAGTTGATAAATCTTCACTATGGAGAATACTAGAGCTAATATTGTGTCTGCATGTGTTTTACTGTATTTCAGTGTATGACTGACATTGGTACTGTTGTTGAGTTACTGTTCCAAGATATAATGGCGAAGGTTCAGTTCATGGACAGTACTGAATTTGTTGTTGTTACATCAGCATTATATAGGGTGAATATAGTTTTAGTACGGAGAATTGGACTTGATTCTCTACCTTCTATTAGCATAGTTTAACAGCTGATATAATTGTCTATAAGCCTAGGCCTTATTGGGTTATGGTCCTTTAATTACCAAAAAAGTGTGAAATTAGCTTTGTCTGTACTCTAACTTAAAGAGTTTTCATCTGATCGTCTTTAAACTTGGTGACAATGCTTATGTGCATAATTTCAAGGCCAAGTTCAATTATAGGCCAAATCGGTTGAGGCCTTATTGGGTTATGGTCCTTTATCCAGTCACTTCCGGCAAAATCTGCCAGTTAACGGGGTGCCTATTAAACTATAAGCTATAATCGGTCACCTGGTCATGTGACTAGTGATAATCCGTCACCTTACCACGTGATCTGACAGACTTCTTCATATACGAAAGTCGCCGGTTGAAATTCCGTGCCGGAAGGTGAGGTTTCCCTATCCTAAATGAGCTGGTGGTTGATCGGTTATTTTCTTCGACTTACCTGCATCTACACAACGTCTTTCAAGATGTCGGACGTCGTTGTTTATCGTGACGTCACGGAACGAACGTGACATTGCGCGCTAGTTAATGAAACAGTAACAATAAAGTCCCGAGTTTGATCCCCTTACTGAGCAGATTAGGCGACTGGATAAATAGAATAATAGGTTAGTGCCGTGAATGAAGTAAAAGTTTATCCGGCTCGGCTGCGAAAATTATCGGATTCCCCTACGGCCATTCTCGTTTACCAGAGTATTCTTCGTCCGAAACATACTCTGGTTCAATAGGGCTAAATCCTAGCGTGGTGAACGAAAAATCATCCAATCAAATCCATTTCGTTCATTTCTATTTATAGCGATTATGACGGGTGTTTTCCTGCCATCGTCCAATCAAAATCGAGCTTTAACAAACAAAATATTCAAATTTATAGTTCGGGAAATCAATTGAAGAAAAAACAAATTTGCAATGTTTTGTATCGATAATAAGATATAATTCAGAATAATAAATCAACTATCAAAAAATTGAACTAGAAACTGATTAATTATTACCTTAACATCCGATTCAGCTGGGCACGGAATATTTTCACTAACGACGAGGGCGAATGAGTTCCGAGGGCACCTGTCCGTTCATTGTGTTTACAAATTGTTTTTAAATCCGTTTTAGAAGTTCACGGACACAGTCTCAGTTTTACTTTTATTATTCAATTAAATCTAATGTCTGCGACTTATTGTAATCGTCGTTTTCATGTCTGACACAGCTATATAGATCTATTTAGACTCACGACTTCACTCCCATCGACAGTCGTCGTCGAAAACCTTGGACTCTGATTTCATATCACGATATATCTTACCGCTCGTACAGTCATTTCTGTAATTATATTAACTGCTGCTTTATAAACTTTATTGAATTTAAGATGTACTTTATCCAATTAAGTTCGTTAATATTTAAATCCCATAACTCAATCAATGTTTACATTGTCTCACGCGAGTTTGTTTATAAAATTCCCCGCGTAGGATAACGAGCGTTCTGATTGGACGATAGACGGAATCACCAGTTAACGACGAAATGAGCTATTTTTAGGTTTGCGCTCTGAATGACGGGTATTGAATCAGGGGGTAGTCTGGGAACTTGACTAACCACTGATGTATGAGGATGCCTACGGCTCACCTGATAAATTCCTCCGCCTTGCCAGATAAACTTTTTCATCCACGACACTAACCTATTATTCTCTATTTAATTACCAAAAAAAATGTAAAATTGGCCTTGTCTGTACTCTAGATTAAACAGTTTTCATTCGATCATTTCAAAACTGGTGGCAATGTTTATGAGCATAATACCTAGGCCACATTTATTTATAGGCCAAATCGATATAGACCTTTATTGGTTATAGTCCTATAATTACCAAAATAAATGTGAAATTGACCTTGTCTGTTCCCTAGTGCAAAGAGTTTTCATCTGATTATCTTTAAACGTGGTGACAATGTTTATGGGCATAATATCTAGGACAAGACCAATTATAGGCCAAATCAGCGTAGGCCTTCTCGGGTTATGGCCCTTTAATTTAAAAAAATGTTGGATTGTTTGTTTTTTTCATTCACCATGATGCCCCGAGACGGGCGTATTTTGTGACATTTTGGCTCTTGTTCATATTTGCCATACCATTAAAGTTTTGCTAATTTTACCACAATAAGAGTATACTACTAGCCAAGCAATTTATAGAAATATTGTTTTTGGTTTCTTTCCTGAGTAAAATAAATACTTTGTTTCTTTTCTAAGTAAAATAAATACTTAATGTCCTAGTAAAACTTTTTTATCAGGTATAAATCAAATATACTTAAATGGACATTTTATACAGATATACATTTTAAAGTAAAGTGTAGGTCCCACTGAGCATTTTTGCCTCGGTGATGTACTACTGATTTAAATTAATGAGTTATCAGGACATCGGGAACAGGTCCGTCGTGGTCTAGACGAAGCTTTTGGGAAGTCATGAGACAATTTGTAATATAGGTAGGAATTGTGATGAATCGGGTGGTGTAGGAAGATATCAGGAGAACATCACCAATGAGGATTCCTCAGTGGGACCTAGGCCTAAAATGACTCTTTAGGATTTGAGAATACTGACTGCATAAAACATGTGGCTGCTTTTTTAGTTGAACTCTTAACAGATTTGTCTATTGATTGATTACAGATTGGTGGATTTAGAGCTCATGATGCTGTGGAGATATTAAAAGATAAAAAGAACCTACGCAAACTACAGGATGGCCATGGTGGTATGCCGAAGGACATTGAAAATGTATGTGAATTTTTGTAAAAGTGTATATAATATTTTACTCTGTATAATGTACTATTGCATGTATGATTTACTGATTACAAACTAACAACTTCATACCACAGGTAACTGTATCATTAATAAAGAGTAAAGTTTTATCTAAGAAGATACTATAAATTTTATAAAAACAAATTGTTTTGTTTTGTTTACGTTTTATTAATGATACAGTTAACTATGCTTCATACCTCCTGTTCATCAGATTGAAACTGAGACTAATTTATCTAAAGTAGATTGTGAAACGAATTCTACAACTTGTTTTAATCCCTTTCAACCCCTCATTGCTGTTGTTATTCATATTAACATGGGTGTTAGATAAACGATACCAGTTACATCTGGTAATATTGAGCACCTGACGAGAAAAATACTGGTAGCAGGCTTTCTGATATTCCTACATTTTGATCTGAGCCCTTAACTTTGCCCTACTTAATTAAAAAAGAGCACTATTATCCCTACTTTTTAGCTCTACTATTCGAAGAATAAGGGAAGCTATTGCAATCATCCAAGAGTCTGCGTTGGCATCGGCATAATGCTAATGTTAAAGTTTAGGTACAACCTAAAATATTTTAGTGTATTGACATATTGCTTTGATACTTTGCACACTTGTTCACCATCATGACTTCAACCCCTACATAGGAATAGGTCATTCTTACAAAGCTTACTTTTGTTTCTTTGATTAAACTATCCAAACATGGCATTGAGAATAGTGGAGTGTGTGGACGGCTCTAGTTTGAAGAGGCAGTAGAAAGCCTGTGGTAAATGTACCATTTATATTTATAACCCTGAAGGATGATATGTTTCATGAGGTCATTTTTTCCCGTATTGTCAAGCTACTATGGGTCACAACTCAAACAGTTTTTAATATTCATGGATTTTTCCCAGGGTTAAGACTATTAATGCATAGTTGCCCACGGTTACATGCAAGTTTTTAAAAACTTAGATATTCAATTTACATTAAGTTTCATTCATTTTGTGCATTTGAAATATGATTTTTAAAATACTTGCATGATGTTATTTTTATCAGGCGTGTGGAAAAATTGGACGTCTTCTTAAAATCCACCGAGACGGTGATCTGGAAGTTCTAGTTGATGGGAAAACTTTCACTTTTAACCCTACTTCCTGTATGCCCATTGAGGATCCAAAACTAGCAGGAAAAGCTCCACCGGTTCCACAGTCTGACTCTGAAGATGAATCTGATGATGATTTGGAACCTGAAGGTGACATGGTACCTGGTAGAAAGGTTATATCAGATAAAAAAGATTCTTGCAAGCAGAACCTGAAAGGTACATACATGTAACAGGTTCCCATGGTCAGGGAAAATTATGTCAGGGAAAACATAGGCTATGCTCACTCAGGATAATTATACCCCCACTACTATAGTAGGGGGGCCTATATAGGAGTCACTTTGACAGTTGGTCTGTCGGTTGGTCCGCCAGACTGCCCCTACTAAAGTAGGGGGGCTATATAGGAGACTTTGTCGGTCGGTCGGTCGGTCTGTCTGTCTGTCTCTCGCAAAGTTTGTCCGGGCTATATCATCTGTATGCATTGAAGGATTTTTGAATAACTTGGTACATTTGTTTGCCTTCATGAGACGGTGTGTCATGCGTAACAATTACGTCAATATCTTTTCAAAGGTCAAAAATGTCCAAAATTGAGCTTGTCTGGTGCATGACTAACTCATTTATTGTTGGATTTGAAAATATTTGGGCACAAATGTTGACTACTACCAGAAGGTGTGTCATGCGAAACAATTACATCAATATCTCAAAGTTCAAGGTCACAAAAAGGTAAAAAATGGGCATAATTGAGCTTGTCTGGAGCATAACTTAGTCATTTATTGTTGGATTTAAAAAAAAACTGGTACAATTGTTCACTTAGAACGATGTGTCATTGAAAACAATTATTTCAATATCACAAAGGTCAAGGTCACACTTAAGAGTTCAAAGATCAGAAATGACCATAATTTATGTTGTCTGTGGACCATTACATGTACTTCATCATAATATTTTTTATATAGATCAATTTAAAAATAACTGTACAATTGTTGTCCTCCATGCAACAGTTTTTATGGATGTGGTTTGTCATACATCTGTGACAAAGCGGTATGTGGGGGTATCATTCGTCACTCTGTGGCAGTTCTAGTTCTAAATTAAAATAACTTGTCAATCAACAGCCCTAAAACTGCTAATTTAAACTTTTGGTTTCATATAAAGCAGACATAGCCTCCTGTTCTGTATTTGTATTGCATTATTTTGCTGTAACAAAGAGATGCTGTGGTGCCAAGTTGCTTTTAAAAGTCAGGGAAAACTGCTCTTTGGTAAGGGAAAAATCCGGGAAAAGTCAGGGAATTTTGTCATAGAATATTTGTAGGAACCCTGTGTTACATACCCTAACTTTTTGGGTGCAAATATTAATTAAGTAGTAAATATTATGGCATGTTGCATGTTTCTGTCTGCATTGTCCGAATTCGTTTATAGTTTATTTGTAAGTTATTGTACTGCTTCTTCTTTATATCTAAAATATACTTTTCAACAATTTGGGTTATTTTCATTAAGTGTCAGATTATTCCTTTTTCAGCATTTTCCGATGATTTTGGTTCAGTTGTTAGCAATATGAAGAGAAATCAGGACCCTTCCAGTCTTGGGGCATCAATGTTTGAAGCCTTCACAAAAGCTGATCTAGATACAGTGGCAGGATTAATACAGGAAAATCCAAATCTGGTTAGAGCATTCCTACAATTTAGCTCACCTGAGCACGTAGCTTTTAGGATTGTTGAACGCCTACCCTCGACCAAGGGATTGTTTCTATCATTTACTGACTAAATCTTAATAAAAATTGGTGACAATGGTTGCATCCATACAAGCTAAACCAAGTTCCATAATATGTCATTTGTGCTGAGAAACTTGGTGATCATTGTGAAATCAAAGAAAAACATTGTTTTCACTACAGAGGTCACAGTTTTGGTGATCATTTTGATACCCTGTCAGTGTTGGTGTCTGTTTAGCTAGCAGGTTTAGTACTAGGTCACCCGACAAACTTAGTCAATCCTTTTAACATTCTGGTCAGCTTAAGCAAATTTGAGAATTTTTTGTATGAATTTTGATAGAATTGTTTTAAAATATCTTCCCATTTTACATACATGTATATGGACAATTGTTTCTTAAATCTGTTGGTCCAACAGTTAAAGGTTACCTAGGTGAGTGGCATAGGGCTACTTTGGCCCTCAAAGGTGGCCCTAAATGGGTCCCTCTTGTTGCTATTTTCATTTTGGTATATCCATTGTATAAACCACTGACGACCATTCGGCACAAATCTTGTATATTATTTGGTTCGGAATGTCAAACCTTATAATGTATACAGAAACATTCACCAGATACAAGTGTAACAAAATAAAATGGCTGTACATGTTTTACACTGAATAAAAATCGACTCTCAAAAACGAATGGTGAGTATACTTTAATAATATAACTGATATGCTTTTGGTTTATTATAGATTGACCACACAGCAGAAGGAAAGCGTACAATATTACATTTGTCGTGCCATGAAGGATATGCTATGTTGGTATCATTGTTGATAGATGGTGGTGCAGATATGAGCTTGCAGGACGAGGAGGGTGACACACCGCTACATTTCGCAGCTTTCGGGTATAGTTTCACTAAAATTCACCATAAAGTTAAATCTGTCTTAACCAACTAGTACAGGTAGACTTAAATTGGTGCTGCATTAACATTCGTAGGTGACTGATAAATACACATGTATTGTAAACAGCCACAAGCTGACTTGGAAATAAAAATGGTTACTCTAGGCGTATTTCTCTCAACCCATTCAGTTTGCTTGTATTCACAAGATGGGTGTTTCCAATATGGTGTGAGGCTCAACAAAATGATACCACCTCCTCGATAGGCTTATGGTTAAGCGTCTGCTTCGAATGTAGGAGGTATCGTGTTCGATCCCAGGCCATGTCATACAAAAGACGAAATAAAAATGGTGCCAGTAATTCCCTTGCTAGATGCTCGGCAAAAATGGAAACTGGCTTCTCCTCTTTCATACCCTCGTGGTGATGGATAACATCAGTAAGGAGGTGTCGAGAGTGATTAAAACTCTAAAAAACTTGTTTCACAATCAACCTTAAATAAATTATTATAACGTAACAAAAATATATTTAGGATGCTGTCTATGTTAAAATAAATTGCTTGTGAAATGTCTAGAAAATGTAAAATAGCTTGTTTCTGGCTAGTGGTTACTTTATCCAGTAATGTCATACCAATTAGTGATTCCAATTTTTAACATTTATATATTTTGTATGTCGAAATATTTATATATATATAGGAAACAACCGGATTGTGTGCAAACCCTATTGGAGAATGCAGCTGATCCCAACATTCAGGACAACAACGGCTTTACTCCACTTCATATTTCCATTGACCACCCAGACATGGACTCTGTGCAGTGTCTTGTATTAAACAATGCAGATGTAACCATGGCAGTAAGTGTTGAATGTGTTTATTATAAGTGTGAGTTTTAGAGTAATGTTCAGTCAGATGTTGACTTATACTGCACTTGTGCCCATTTGCCATTTTATAAAAAAAAGATATATCGTTGGCTTAGAATGAGAAGATCTTATGCTACTTACATTGTTCACAATGATTTGTTCTCACATGGAAGATCATGGTATTTATGTGATAAAACAGAAAGTCAGACAGGGAAGGCAGCACTCAACTTAAGCTGCGGAGCACAGAACAAATAATAACATCACATAGTACAAGTACACGACACAATGCTCAACACATAACTGAAAGTGAAAGTGAACTGACTCAAGTCCAAGCTGTCAGAAAAGCTGAATAATCTAGTTTCAGCATTCAAACAGCTGAATGCCCTAACTGAATTAGCCTACTGGATGGCCTTCTCTAAAGTAGTCAATTATCCCCATTAATCTTCGCACCTTATTGAATCCTATTACCTTGTAGACAAATGATGGAAACACTGCTATGCATGATGCAGTAGAACAAAAGGAGGGACAACCTGTCATTGCAGAAGCTGTGCTTACCTCAAAATCTGCTGATTACTCCATAACTAATGGAAACAACTTCAATGTACTTCATTGGGCAGTGTTTAAGGAATGTCGACCGTAAGAATTTCTCATTTGTATTTTACTGTTAACTTAGGTCATTTTCCCAAGTCCTCATTGTTTTCTATTGTTAATTGATGCTCAACAGAGTGTTGTTTCATATATTAACTAATTGTGTATTAGAATGGTTCTAATTATTTTTTTGATAATGCGAAGAATATATAATTGGTCAAACAGCTACCAAGTTATTAAATTATATGCTACCAGCAAGGGCTCACAGATAGCAGACCGTTGCATAGCAAACCAAAGTAGAACATTGCACAAGAAAGCACTCGGTAGCGTTCACTTAGCAAAGTGTTAAGAAACAGTATGCTCTCAGGGAGCACTCTTCGCTGGTAGCGTGTCATTGCATAGATGTAGGAAAGCGCTAAATAGCGCAATTTGTAAGCAGCTTGGTAAGGCAACAGGCTCCTGGTAGGGAGACTGACAGTATACTTGTTTCTCGAACAGTATTCTAGTTCTTGTCAGGAACACTTTAATACCAGATTGTTATCCCCCGCCGATGAAATCGGTAGGGGGGTATTGAAATATCCCCCGCTGATGAAATCGGTAGGGGGGTATTGAAATGGCGTTGTCCGTCCGTCTGTCCGTCCGTCAGTCCGTCAGTCCGTCCTTCCGCAGCCATTTCTCTGGAACTAGCTGGTAGAATTTCATGAAACTTAAACTAAATGTGAACTAGCATACTGGGATGATGCCCGTCAAGTTTTACTCTGATCAATAAATAACTTGGAAAAACTTAAAAAATTCATAAAAAATCAACCACTGGCCAAATTTGAAAATAATTTTACAGAAATAGTTGTTGGGTGACCTTCTTACAAAATTGACATTTTTATCATGATTTGTCAAAAAACATGGCCGCCAGTGGGTGGGGCTCATTTCCCCCTATATATAAATAGTAGTCTTTAAAAATCTTCTTCTAAAAGTACTGGTTGAATTTCATTATGAATTATTAACAATGTTCATTTGCTAATCCTCTATAAAACTAGCTAAAAGAATTGAAATCTATAAATAACTCTGGTTGCCATGGCAACCGATTGGAAAAACTTTTAAAAACCCATATAAAATCAACCACTGGCCAGATTTCAAAATAGTTTTACAGAAATACTTGTTAGGTGACCCTCTTACAAAATTGACATTTTTGTCATGATTCGTCTAAAAACATGGCCGCCAATGGGTGGGGCTCGTTTATCGTCTAAAAACATGGCCGCCAGTGGGTGGGGCTCGTTTACCCCTATATATAAATAGTGAAGACTTTTTTATCTGCAGACTGGATTTCATCACAACTTGGTAACAATATTTCTTGAGTGCTCCATTCTATGAATAGCTAAATAATTGAAATTCATGCAGAACCATGGCAACACAATCAAGGTCCTGTTTGAATATGGTTCTTCTAGTTCAATGTGCACAGGTGAGGATACAGGGCCATCTTAGCACACTTGTTTTATTCAATTTGGTCAATTTTCCTTAGAGTTACTGCCCTTGTACTGCCCTTGGTTTATTGACTAATTTCATCTAATAACTAGCGGGTAGAATTTCATGAAACTTAAAATAAATATGAACAACTATACTGTGATGATGCCGGTGAAGTTATTTTTATCGGTCAATTTTCTGTTGAGTTATTGCCCTTGATTTATTGACAATTGTTGTCTCATGAAAGCCTACATTCCAAACTGTGCAATGAAATACTGATAACCTGTAGGCGGGGGATATTAATTCAACGAATTTGCTTGTTGTTTTTGGCTTTCACTAGATCCATACTTACATGTCTTGTTTGGTTAACTTGGGTCTCTTGTATTTGCCATTTTCTTTCTTTATTGCAGAGCCATTTCGATTATTGTTGAAAAAGATCCTAGTCTGATTGACGTGCCATTTGCACCTGACGGATTTTCAGCTCTACATATTGCTGCTGTGAATGATTTTGTTGATTTAGCTGGAATACTCATTGGACAGGTGTGAAAACTTTGTTAAAACATTCTGATTCATTTTGTGAAATATACAGCATCCATTAGCAAATGTATTGGGTAATGTGCTCGTACCATTAGCTAATGTATTTGGTAATCTGCTTGAACCATTGGCTAATGTATTGGGTAATATGCTCATACCATTGGCTAATGTATTGGGTAATGTGCTCATACCGTTGGCTAATGTATTGGGTAATATGCTCATACCATTGGCTAATGTATTGGGTAATATGCTCATACCATCGGCTAATGTATTGGGTAATGTGCTCATACCATTGGCTAATGTATTGGGTAATATGCTCATACCATCGGCTAATATATTGGGTAATGTGCTCATACCATTGGCTAATATATTGGGTAATGTGCTCATACCATTGGCTAATGTATTGGGTAATATGCTCATACCATCGGCTAATGTATTGGGTAATGTGCTCATACCATTGGCTAATGTATTGGGTAATGTGCTCATACCATTGGCTAATGTATTGGGTAATGTGCTCATACCATTGGCTAATGTATTGGGTAATGTGCTCATACCATTAGCTTATGTGCCCGTACCATTAGCTAAGGTATTGGGTATTCTGCTTGAACCATTGGCTAATGTATTGGGTAATGTGCTCATACCATTGGCTAATGTGCCCTTACTTGGTAAATCTAAGAAACATTGATCATTCGGTGTATTTTTGGATGAATGGCAACTACGAACATTCTATTGTGTTTTGGTAATTGTGTATATACATGTGTAACAAAATATTCAATGTTGGCCAATGTTGGAATTTTTCCATCTCCCCTCACATGTATCATCATAACCTTCATGACTAGTATCATCATAACCTTCATGACTAGTATCATCATAACCTTCATGACTAGTATCATCATAACCTTCATGACTAGTATCATCATAACCTTCATGACTAGTATCATCATAACCTTCATGACTAGTATCATCATAACCTTCATGACTTGTATCATCATAACCTTCATCACTAGTATCATCATAACCTTCATCACTAGTATCATCATAACCTTCATCACTAGTATCATCATAACCTTCATGACTAGTCTTTGTTTGAGTAGAATTGACTTTTATACATTCGTTGCAAAATTTATTTCAACAAGTTTCTAAAATTCAAAATTATTTGCTTTATTTTGACATTTATTTTAAACAATGTATTAGTAAGGCATGTGTGGATGTTCATAAGTTATTTATATCTGCCTTAGCAAAATGTGTTATTATGCCCCCGTATCGATAGATCGGGAGGCATATAGTGATTCACCTGTCCGTCCGTCCGTTCGTCCGTCCGTTCGTCCGTCCTGGTTAACCCAAATTGACCGTTTCTTCTATCATTAATATGGCTTGCTACAAAGCTTCCAAACTTGCATGGATGTTGTATATGAACACTCTCCACACACCTTTATCACCTGACCCCATTTTGACCTTCACCTTGACCTAATTTTGGACTTAGACTTATTTATGGATAAGGCTTCCACAGGGGGCATAAGCGTTTATTGAACGCAGTCTTGTTTTTTCTATTTTACTTCCATTTATCATCTTTTTACACTAGTTCCTGATGAGTAACTCGGTTTGCTTGTATTACTTTGCAGGGAAATGCGGATCCTAACTTTAAAGATGCCAATGGACAGACACCTTTACATTTAGCAGTATCCCAACAGCATAAAAGAACCATTGAATTATTGCTTGATAAAAGTAAGTTCAAACTGAAGTTTAAACTAAGCATGGGACAGTTAACAAAAGCCCTTACCATTTGGGTTTTACCATGGTTGTCCATAACTTCTTGATGGTTGTAATATCGTGAAGCACATTGACTAATTTGCTTCATTATACTAGTTTCAGCCTGCAAAGCAATATACCTTGTGTAGCAAATCTAAAAGTATGGCCATCAATAGAGATACAGGTAGCTTGTGTGGAAATGACACTTGAAATCGAAAGTTTGGTCAATGCCGATGTTAATATAAAAGAAAAATATTCAACTCAATAGTTTTGGGATGTGATAAAGTCACCGATTTGGCTATAATGGGTGCCTAAGGATAAGAAAATGGTTAAAATTGAATGCAAAGCTGCTGGGGTCTTGTAGGAAAAAATATTTTTTGTCAATTACCTGAGTGATGAACGAGTTATAATGAAAAGACCCTTTGAACGTAGAATTGTTTATGTTAAAATTTGCATGCAAGTGCAAACCAATTAATAGTCAACAGTACTGATATGATTGTATGATTGCTGGCTATACATTTAGTATATTCCCACTTATTTAAGATTGCTATTACACATTGCACTATCTTTTCTACCCGTGATGTTGCCGTTTTAACCATTGCTTTGGTAGATCCATCCATAGTCAACAGTAGTGCTTTAGAGTCATTATCATAGAATTAGTTTAGCATAACTACCTCCTCGATAGCCTAGTGGAGGAGCGTCTGCTTCAAGTGTGGGAGGTCACAGGTTCGATCCCTGGCGTCGTCATACTAAAGCGAAATAAAAATGGTACCAGAAATCCCCTTGCTTGACACTCAGCATAAAAGGGAAACTGGCTTCTCTACTTTAATACTCTCATGGCGATGGATCGCAACATGAAATGAGGTGTCGAGAGTGATTAATATTAGTCAGAAAAACTTGTTTCACAATCAGCCTTAAATAAATTAGTATAAACTATAGAACTAGTTTGACAATATAATACAAGCTTTGAATAGTCGAGCACCTTATCTTAATGAATTATATTTCAGATGCTGAGGTGAATGCACAGGATAAGAATGGAGACACACCATTACATTTATCACAGAGAAGCAAGCAAGAAAAATTGTCTGCATCTGTGAGTATAAAATGAATTTTCTGTAAATGAAATGTTTGATGAAGGGTGTGGTTTGGTTAACTTTCATGCACGTTTAAGAATTTGGTTATAAAACACTAATTTTGAAGTCCATCTGATAAACACCGTCACTGGAGTACACCCCCTGCCATGTGATGATGTTGTTGGTTCAAATACATTGATGATGTGGTCTGTGCGACACTTTGACTGATTATGACACATCCTAAGTCATTTGACCTTTGTTTCATGTACTTATGTAATTATTCATGATTCTTGAAAAAGGAAGATTAACTGAGAATTTTTTACATACATAGAATGAACAGCTAAGTATAACTCTTCGAGGCATCTACATATATCTTATTTTCTCATTTCGACTTTAAACAATACTTGGATCAAACGGCTATTATAAAATATAGGTTTGCTTTAACTAGGCTAAGAGTATCAAGTTATAGACCAGAAATTAAAACAGGAAGATGGAACAAACCAAATGCTACACCACAATAAAAACAAAAATGTCAATTATGTAATGTCTTAGAAGACGAATTTCATTTTATTTAAAATGTCCTCTTTATCACGAATACAGGATACAATATGTTAAAAAATATTTTCGGAAAAGACCAATTATACTAAAATTTACTGAATTGCGTACGACCGGAAATACTAAAACAGTATAAAAGATATCAATTTTTATAATCACGCCTACTCTGCATAATTTACTTAGTATAATTTACATGTTTATACATCAATCTCTTTGATTATATTGACAACTAAACACTTTTCTCCAAATTTCTCCATTTCATGTACGAAAACAACTTACCTTCTCTCGACTTATAATATACATTGTATGCATTTTGTATGATGTTTTCCATCTTTTGTTGATATTGAAAAACTCTTTGTATAATCTTTTTCTGATCATAATCTTACGATGCACACTTGCACTGGACCACCGGAAGTTAATTTATTTTATGTATGCATTATGATATTTATGTTTGTACATTGCATGTATTATATGTTCATTGACAATTATTGCCTTGCAATAAACTCTATTCTCTATGGTTTTTGATGTTCACCTCTACTAGTATGTTTACTATGTCATGGTTTTATTATCCTCCTGATGATATTATAGAACCGGTAGACATGAAATAAAATAAAATATCTATTATAAGGCATGTCATAAGAAATCATAAACATTCTCTTCTTTTCCGGTAGTGTTTGATTTAAATCCACACTATATATCTTCTATCTTTATATATTTATATGTATTTCTCATAATGGCAGTACTACTAGTAATTGAAAGAAAAAGTGAAATATATGGGTTTTCAGACTCATTATCATAAGCATTATACAATTACTTACTGAATATGTTAAAGTACATATTAAGCCAAACATTCAATGATTCATACTACTTTAAACTTTTTAACAACCGCTAAACCTAATCGTCAATTCTGGCATTGGATTTCAGAGAGTTTCTAGAGCTTGGAACAGTGACATTAACATACAGATTGTTTATTACTTGCTGGAGAAAGGAGCTGACTTACATATTAAAAACAACAAAGGAGAAGCAACTATTGACCTGATTCGTGATCCTCAAATGAAGAAGATGTTTGAAAAGTAAGAAATAACAATCTGAATTATATAAAGTGCAACCTCTGTAGAGCAACACCTTTTGAGAGCTGCAAATATTGGCTGTTGCTTAAAAGTTGTTGCTCTACAGAGGTTAAATTTATAGTAAATATAGGCTGAAGAAAATTTAGAAGGTGTTTGTTATGGAGAGGTTGTTGCTTTACAGAGGGCCACTCTGGAGAGGTTATACTGTGTAATTATATTTTATCGTACAAAAAAAATTATATTATGTTCCGATTAGTATAAACTCTTCAAACATCGAAGACATATTTTAAAACATGAAACTCACATGCATCTCAGACCAAACTAATCTCTTGGCGTACAGCAAGTTTGTGACACTAATTATATTGTCTACTAGTATCTTGTACAAACGGCCCTTGAGAAATTTTATCACGTCACTGTATATAATAAAAATGTTATAAATCAATGAAAATCAGGACTTAGAAAAATTATTATGTGTTGCTAAGTATACACTAGACTTATCACCATTTTGAAATTTTACATCAGATTGACAGCCACATACAAGAAAACCCCAGCAAAGTCGCAAGCTGGTGTAAGATTACCCATTCATTGGAAAGAAATGAAGGTGACCGATGTTGATCTAGTATCGCTTGACCAGTCGGACCCGATGCAAGCACAAGAATATGCAGATAAAGTGAAACACTTCAAGAATACAATGCCTGATTGTGAAATAGGCTGTATAAAACGTATACAGAATGCATTGCTATGGGAACATTACACCTTGTATGTATACTTTGATTTATTTTGGGTAGCAACAGTTTTTTGCTCGAGCACGTTTAGCTTTTGGATAGATGTCCTTCATTCCTCGTCGTCCATGAGCAATTTTCTTCCAAGGATTCCTTCAGCTAAACCACTTGATGAAATTGGATCAAACTTCACAGGAATGCTTATTATGAGGTCCTCTATAAAGTTAGTTGCTCAAATAGCTCCCGTCCGTTGCAAAGGAGCTAAAATTTATTTTTAAAAGTGAAAACATATTCTCTTCAAGGCCTGCAACTTATATATGGATTATTGTCAAAAGGTCCTTTGCCAATATGGTTCAAGTATTGCCTCAGAACCTAAAGCTAACCTCGTTGCACGGGTTTCATGTTTTATACAGATATTTGTAGGAAAATTTCACATCAGAACCTTAGGATCAAGGTGGCTTGAATCGGTCATCAGCTTTGTTATTCTGTAATGTTCTTCTTGTTTGAAACCTCGTTAATTATAGGATGTCCGCATTTTAGGAAATGGAAGCAGCAGTCCTAAAATAACAAGTGACTGAAGAATTGCAAGCAGTACAAAAGTCCCCTACTGGTTTGAAGCCATGGCCCTTTCAATGTTTCTGTTGCTGTTTGTCAGACAATTTTTGTCAGAATCAAAATATATTTAGATTTGCAAAACCTGCTTATTGACACCTATCAACATACTGAGTTCAACAAGTCGCTAAGAATTGCAAACAATACAGAAGTCCCATTCTGGTTTGAAACCATGACCCTTTAAATTATTTGTCCCCTACCGGTTTTCAACCAGAGGGGACTATAGGTTTACCCTCCGTTTGTCCATCCATCAAGAAATTTGGATCCTGGCATAACTCAAATAGTTTTCATGGTTGGTTAAAGAAACTTGGTATGTGGGTAGGTGCCAATAAGGAGAGTATACAAATCTAAATATTGTGGTTTCCATGGCAACAGAAACATTGAAAATAATTTAAAGGGACTTCTGTATTGCTTGCGATTCTTAATGACTTGTTTTCAATGTTTCTGTTCCCAATTTTTGTCAAATTGAAACATTAATTAATAGGTGTCATCGCAACATTGATGTCTATGCATATACCCTAAATTGTCAACTAAACATTGATAATTTTGTTATTATACAAAGAGTACGTGAAGCTATTTCTGTATCTATAGCAACCACAATTTTTGTCGGATGGCATATTTGCTTCACCAGATGAAAACTTCCAGAAGTGAAATACAACAAAGCAAAAAGCATGCGCGTTATACGTCTTTCTTAGAAAAACATAAAAATCCATAGTATGTTTTTATGACAAAGTAAACACTTCACATTGAATCACTTGCATTCTGCTTTTCTTCCAGGAAAAAAAGAGAAATGGAGAGTCAGCTTGGAGCTGGTGCAGCAGGTGAAATGCATCTATATCATGGCACTCGGCCAGACTTGGTTGATGTCATTGCTTGTGATAACTTTGACTTTCGAATCGCAGGGTCTCGGGTTGGTGCCTTGTATGGTGACGGGGCTTATTTTGCCCATACATCAAAATATTCCGACTTGTACGCCTCAGCGAACGACAATGGATTCAAGGTCATGTTTATTGCCAAGGTGTTGGTTGGAAAAACATGTCTTGGTCAGCAAGGTTTGAAAAGACCACCAGCAATTGATGATTTAAATCCACGAAAGGGTTATTACCATGCCGTTGTAAATAACATACTTAACCCGACCATATACTGTGTTTTTGATAGAAACCAATATTATCCGGAGTATGTTGTGGAATATCGATGAAAATCGGAAGTCATTAATATTTCTCACTTATATTAACTTGTGATATGTATTATTTTTGGACCTTTGATGTGACACACCATAAAAGCGTGCAAGGTTTGTTTACATAACTATGCCCCCATCTTTGATGAGGGGTATATTGCTTTGCACATATCGGTCTGTCAGTAGACCAAATGGTTTCCGTTCAATAACTCAAGAACGCTTTGCCCTAGGATCTTTACATCAAGGTTGGCCATCAACATTATATGACCCCTATTGATTTTGAGGTCTGACCATTGGGCTGCCATGGGGGCATACATGTTTTACAAACATCTCTTGTTTGTTTAAATGAGCTACAAAATTGTCTTATTACACTGGACTGTGACAAGTCCATTTAAAAGTCTTCTAGTGATATCACAAAATTTCCCACGTCCAAGTTCGAATTGTAAACAATGATCCAGGTATTATGTTTAATTACTACCAAATCAACTTAATAATTCTGCAATTCATGTATATATACTGTAACACATTAAATTGTTTTAATTTTGGAATTAGTCCAGGAAATATGGAAATTGAAAAGAAGTCAGGAAATTCTGTAGCTTAGCTTAAAACTTAATGTCAATTGGCAGTCGTAAAACTTCCATTTTCTGTATTTGTATTGTCATTTTTTGCTCGAATCAAAAGATACTTTGGAGGCCTGGTCACTCTTAAGTTAAATGCTAGGAATAACTGCTCTTTTGTCAGAGAAAATGAGTATTTGTGAGAACCCTTCATAAGTATACCCAGATCAGCATTATGTGACAAATTATAGAACTGGATTAATTCACTCGCTGGAGTGACTATTTCTAACTGTAGGGAATATCTGAAAAGTCGACTATTTAAGGCGGCTCTTTTTAGAATATTGCTCATTCCATACTACGAAACGGTTGTAAAGCTATTAAAGAAGAGAAAATATGGTTTGGCACTTCATTTATAGCTGTATTTGTATAAATTGCACCAATCTGATGAAGTTTATTTAATATTAGGGCCCTGCAGTTTTTAGTTGTTTGCACACAAGAAAGCTACCTTAGATGCTCGGAGGTGTGACATAACACAATATTGTAATCACCTAATAATTTAGTTCTTTAGGTGGTCATTCTTTTGATCTTGAACAATGGAAAGACAACCCAAGGTAACAATAATGTGGGTGTCCATCTGCCTGTCTATCAGTCCGTCCACCAACGTCCATATCTTATGTGACTGACTGGATTTTGAAATAACTTGCCACTAATTTAACCATGTGTAATATTTTTATAACCGTATGCAAGTTTTAGTATTATCTGCCTATGTTCACAGCAACAACTTCTCTGTTTTCATATAATGGAAATGCCTACCTTTATATAAATGCGCTATCCTGCAAGCCAAATGATTATAAACATGGATGCTAGGTGCAGATCATGTACCTGTTTACTGTCATTTCATTATGTGAACTGTATTTTTGTACTTTTGTTAGTGTGAAACATGTTGCTTGTATGTCTAATGGACTGTTATGAGGATGAAATTAAACGAATTGTCAATGTTAAACACTCATGGTGTTGAAGAGAGGTTTTATCCGGGAGAAAATTGCTGTGTACAAATGTATATATGAACCGTTCTCTAGGAAGTGTTTAAACAAAATATAGATCTAAAGTCATATATGTCATCCATACGTTATTTGACGCAACACTAACAAGCATTTCACAAATCCAGTATTTGACAAATTATCAATGTAAACTTGTATCACATCTTAGAATTATATTCTTGTCTTAATTAAACTCATCAAAATTGTGAGTGTTTGCTTTTAAAGATATATAGCTACTGTTTTTAACCATTAAACCCTTGTTTTTCTCAATAATAATAATTTGGGTTCTTTTCAGAAATTGGTCACCATAGCAACGGAACAACGTGTTGTAACATAATTAATGAATGAAATTAGATATAAAAGATAGTGCTATATTATCCAATTACTTAAAATTAAATCAAAGAACATGACTTTTCCAATTACTTAAAATTAAATCACAGAACATGACTTTTCCAATTACTTAAAATTAAATCAAAGAACATGACTTTTCCAATTACTTAAAATGAAATCATAGAACATGACTTTTTTTCTAATTTCAGGACCTGTTCTGAATCATATTACATAATTACATGTATACTTTATTATGATGTCACTAAGCCTGGTTTTACTGGAGAGGCTCAATTATGTTTTACAACATATGGGGGTTTTGAGTGAATAAATATTTTATATCAATTATTTGTTTGTTATTTTAATGCACCGACATCTACTGATGCAGGAGGCATATAGTGAATGTCCTGTCCGTCGGTCTGTCCATTCGTTCCATTGAATATGTTGACCAAAACTCTCAAGTTGTTGAAACTCTAGTATTTTCAAAGTCCATCAAGGCAATGCTTTCAAACTTGACATACTTGTTTGCCATCATAAATACCTTACATTGTCAACGCCATGTAATACTATCCAATATTTCAACATAATTATGGCCCCTGATTGACTTATAATGGACAAGGCTTCCACCGGAGCATACATGTTTATTGAACGCAGCCGTGTTAGCTTTACTATTCAAAGAATAAGTGGAGCTATTGTACAGGTACTACAGTCGAAGTTTGGCGTCTTTACATTTTTTGAAGTTTTTTGGCGAGTTACTATTTCAGAGTATATATATATACCATTTCAGAGTATATATATATACCGGTTGATGTTTGAACTTTGGTATACAACCAGTTTGTGTGAAGACGTCAAATTGGAGTGAAGGTTGGCTCTTTGCGACCAAGGTCACTGTTACTACGAGGTGTGTTTTCAAGTTCCAGGAAAAGTTTCATGAGAATGTATTCATACACTTAAACCTAATGATTTTTGCAGGCAGCAAAATGCATATGTTCGTCATATATCCGTATACATTTTCATAAGATTTCATAGGAAGAGAATGTTGTTATTGTATCCAAGGTAACGCCAGGGAGAGCTACCCGGCGCAAATTTGGCGTCGCATTTAAGACATCCTATAATACAAAGGAAGCATTCATTCGATAACACAATAAACATCCATAAAATATGGCCCAGCAGAGGCAGAACTAGAAATTGGATTGTAAAACGCATCATGGGCGCTAGAAGTATTGTTAACTTACTGATCCTCTTTGTTACCGCTGGCACATATTGCTGCTACCAGGTTTAACCATTGACGTATGTCCTTCGCAATCTTTTCGATTTCACCAAGAGTCTTTCCAATACTTTTGATTTCCCTGGCTATTCTCCGTCTCCATGTCTGTTTTTGGTCTTTCTCTGTGTCTTTTGTCATTTGATGGTGTCCACTTTTGTAAATCCCTTGTGATATCAGTGTGGTCTTTCCTAAGTATACAATCGGATATGTACAACGTATATATATAGAACGGAAGTGATATACCCCTTACGTTTTTTCGACGGTATAAATTTCGTCGCTTCGGTAAGTAAACCTTGATTTTTCTTTGTTTTGTAAGGCGTTATCAATGAAATCAAGCTGCCCGGCCCTGTCGCTACCTGCAGGCCCAAGCTAAAATACTCATAATTAATTAGAACCATTGTCATAAAATTGCAGCTGAAAATACAATGTATCTCTATATGTCATATTATAACCTAAAAAACCTGCAAAGTGCTGTACCTGCTGCATTAATTGAGTGATGTTTTCTCACGTAATAATGCGACATAAAGATATATTTTCCGTTGCATTTTCATTATGTACAATGACTCTAAATACGGAAGTTTATTAAAAAAATGGATCATAACATGGGATTTAACGAATTGATAAAAGATGGAAAAGAAGTTATCAGTCAATAGAAACAGCTGAGCGTGAAAGGCACTGAAAAGATAACATAACAGACAATTCACTGAATACTCACATATCACAAGGACAAACAAAATTGAACAAAAAAAAATCACGACAACATACCCCGACACCCTGTCGCCTCAGTAAGTCAATTGTCACCAGAGTAAGAGCCAGTATACAAGAACGAATCACACGCATCACGAGGACGACCCACAAAGCAACAATCAATAGAAACAGTACATGTACTCATACAGGTATATGCCTTTGTGAAATAAAATATGCGGGACTTCTGAGAACTTTGCAAAAGGGCACATGCATCCCCAAAGTTGTGCATGTCAGTTATTTCATTGTCATGCCTTAATTAACATGCATGGTACTAGTATATAGTGGAGTTTACATTAGCTTTCATTGCCATTTAGTCAACCAATTTTGAACAAAGTGCCCACCTGTTGTCTACCTGTTGTCTACTGGGAACTTCTTAATCCCTTACGGGTTATCATCGCCAATACTAACAAAACTTGTCTCTGGTCCCGGTCTGTGTAAGTACATACTTGGATCATCAAAACGTTTGGAAAGCCACAATGAGTCTAATTTACTATTGAAACCAAGCACGTTGTAGACGGAACTATATATTTTGGTAGATTTTATTTAATTGTTCCACAGAGTGATGGTTCGATGGGAGAATGAGATACTTAGCACCATAACTCGTTTTTGAATTAACTACAGCTTTTGGCATGTTTTTTACTTTAATTGCGAATAGTTAAGCGCGGTGTCTGGTGGCTGCTCTTGACTAATGGAGAGTACCGGCCCAGTACTTTTATGCCCCCGTATCGATAGATCGGGAGGCATATATAGTGTTTCACCTGTCCGTCCGGTAAATCCAAATGGACCGTTTCTTCTAGCATCATTATGGCTTGCTACAAAGCTTCCATACTTACATGGATGTTGTATTAGGACATTCTTCACACGCCTGTATCAGCCGACCCCATTTTGACCTTCACCTTGACCTTATTTTGGACTTAGACTTACTGAAGGGCCAAATTCTTGGTTAACCCAAACTGACCGTTTCTTCTAGCTTTAATATGGCTTGCTTCAAAGCTTTCATACTTGCATGGATGTTGTATATGAACACTCTCCACATGCATGTATCACCTAACCTCATTTTGACCTTCACCTTGACCTAATTTTGGACTTAGTCTTAATGAAGGGCCAAATTCTTGGTTAACCCAAATTGACCGTTTCTACTAGCATTATTATGGATTGCTACAAAGCTTTCATACTTGCATGGATGTTGTATTTAACAGTGAGTCAGTCAGTTTGTAGCCACTAGTCTAGTTAGACTTGCACCCGTCCTAGTGATTAATTTTGCTAATACCAAAATACATCTGCATCAAACATCCGACTATTACAGGGTGGCGCTGTCAGAGCAAACACTTATTAACGAAATAAGTATGTTACAAGCGTTAAGCGTGTAAAAAATAAAAAGACAGTATGTTACAGTTAAACTAGTACGTGCAATTACATTTTGATGGCTGGAATATATGCAAAGGAGACAACTCATCCAAAGAAACAATGATCTTACTTGAGCTTAATCCCTTTTTATGTTCAGTAGAAATTAAGAAATAGCTAAAAGTTACAGAAAATTGCAAGAGAATAATTGTTACCAGTGACATTTAAATACTATGCACAATAACATATCAATACAAACATAAAAGCTGGAGCAAATCTAGTTACCTGGGCTGGTATTCACAAAGCTTCTTAGTAGAAAACTTAGATTTTTCTTAAAAACACGAAAATTTCTAAAGTATGTCAGCCTAAAATGACAATCAAGATTATTGATGTTTTGCATAGGGTTAAATAATTATGTAAAGAGCTACTATAATCACTAAGAAAACATGGGCTAATCTTCAATTTGTGCACGATATATGCAATACTAATTTTTAACTTAAGTCAAAATATTTAAGTTTTCAACTAAGATGCTTTGTGAATACCAGCCCTGTACACTTTCAGATTTGTACGGAATCCTGTTCGGGCCACATTGAATTTCGCATGTCTAACATGTGAACAGGCGATAATTATCGCGTCGAAGGCGATAATTATCGCCTCTTCTCATGGAGAGAGACACTTGTACTAGCGAAATTTAACACCTTCGCGAAAGTTTTGGGGCGATAATTATCGTCTTAATTTTCGCATGTATGTCTCAATTTTCACGGAATATGGACAAGCGAAATTTAAGGACATGCGAAATTTAACGTTAAATTTCGCCCTTATAATTTTGGCGGGCTTTTAACACGTGGTATCAGTGTACCCGGTGTTACGTTAACACCGGTTACCTTCTTACGCCGGCAAAATGGGGATAAGGCTGAATACAAACCATAACAATTTATTAAAAACTCCGAACTATTAGAATGTGTGCATGAGAATCGTATAACTAACGGATAATAAACAAATATGCGGGTCGTATTGTCTCTGATGAAGGCATATAGCAGGGTTCATACCTTGTTTAAATAACAAATCCCTAAGAATGTTTGGTTCAACAATGGTTTATACGGCCAATCTATTAGTCTTCATAGGTTTGTACATGATTTGTACGTCCCATCCACTAGAATACATGGGCTCCAACATGGTTTATACGCCCAATCACTTAGAATACATGTGTACCTACATGGGTTATTCGCCCCATCCATTAGAATGTAACGGGTTATACTTTAAATTCAATAGAATGCATGGGTTCCTATATGGGACATACATCCAATCTAGTGGAACGCATGTGTTCCTATATGGGACATACGTCCAATCCAGTAGAATGCATGGGTTTCTACATGGGACATACGTCCAATCTAGTAAAATGCATGGGTTCCTATATGGGACATATGTCAAATCTAGTAGAATGCATGGGTTCCTGTATGTTCCTAACAGTACAACCTCTATAGTTGTCATACAGTACAGCCTCTATTGTTGACATGCATTACAACCTCTATAGTTGTCATACATTACATCCTCTATAGTGGCCATACAGTACAGCCTCTATAGTGGTCATACAGTAAGCCTCTATATTTGTCATACGGTACAACCTCTATAGCGGTTAAACAGAACAACCTCTATAGTTGTCATACAGTACAACCTCTATAGCGGTAGTGGACATACCGTACAACCCTTGTAGTGGACATACAGTACAACCCTTGTAGTGGTCATACAGTACAACCCTTGTAGTGGTCATACAGTACAACCCTTGTAGTGGTCATACAGTACAACCCCTGTAGTGGTCATACAGTACAACCCCTGTAGTGGTCATACAGTACAACCCTTGTAGTGGTCATACAGTTCAACCCTTGTAGTGGTCATACAGTGCAACCCTTGTAGTGGTCATACAGTGCAACCCTTGTAGTGGCCATACAGTACAAGCCTTGTAGTGGTCATACAGTACAACCCTTGTAGTGGTCATACAGTTCAACCCTTGTAGTGGTCATACAGTACAACCCTTGTAGTGGTCATACAGTTCAACCCTTATAGTGGTCATACAGTGCAACCCTTGTAGTGGTCATACAGTACAACCCTTGTAGTGGTCATACAGTACAACCCTTGTAGTGGTCATACAGTACAACCCTTGTAGTGGTCATACAGTTCAACCCTTGTAGTGGTCATACAGTACAACCCTTGAAGTGGACATACAGTGCAACCCTTGTAGTGGTCATACAGTGCAACCCTTGTAGTGGCCATACAGAACAACCCTTGTAGTGGCCATACAGTACAACCCTTGTAGTGGTCACACAGCACAACCTCTAAAGTTGTCATACATTACAACAACAATAGTGGCCACAGAGTACATCCTCTTTAGTGGTCATACATTGCAACAACTATAGTTGTCATACAGTACAACCTCTATAGTTGTCATACATTACAACAAATATAGTGGCCACACAGTACAACCTCTAAAGTTGTCATACATTACAACAACTATAGTGGCCACACAGTACAACCTCTATAGTGGTCATAAGGTACAGCCCTTGTAGTGGTCACACAGTACAACCTCTAAAGCTGCCATACATTACAACAACTATATTGGCCACACAGTACAACCTCTATAGTGGTCATACAGTACAACCTCTACAGTGGCTAAGGTACAACCCTTGTAGTGGTCACACAGTACAACCTCTATAGTTGTCATACAGTACAACCCCTGTAGTGGTAACACAGTACAACCCCTGTAGTGGTCACACAGTACAACCTCTATAGCTGTCATACAGTACAACCCCAGTAGTGGTCATACAGTACAACCTCTAAAGTTCTCATACAGTACAACCCCTGTAGTGGTCATACAGTACAACCCCTGTAGTGGTCATACAGTACAACCTCTGTTGTGGTCATACAGTACAACCCCTGTAGTGGTCCTATAGTACAACCCTTGTAGTGGTCATACAGAACAACCCCTGTAGTGGTCCTATAGTACAACCCCTGTAGTGGTCCTATAGTACAACCCCTGAAGTGGACATACAGTACAACCCCTGTAGTGGTCACACAGTACAACCCCTGTAGTGGATATACAGTACAACCTCTAAAGTTCACATACAGTACAACCCCTGTAGTGGTCATACAGTATAACCCCTGTAGTGGTCATACAGTACAACCTATGTGGTGGTCATAAAGTACAACCTCTGTAGTGGTCATACAGTACAACCCCTGTAGTGGTCCTATAGTACAACCCTTGTAGTGGTCATACAGTTTAACCCTTGTAGTGGTCATACAGTGCAACCCTTGTAGTGGTCACACAGTACAACCCCTGTAGTGGTCACAGAGTACAACCCCTGTAGTGGACATACAGTACAACCCCTGTAGTGGTCACACAGTACAACCCCTGTAGTGGTCATACAGTACAACCCCTGTAGTGGTCATACAGTACAACCCTTGTAGTGGTCACACAGTACAACCCCTGTAGTGGTCATACAGTACAACCCCTGTAGTGGTCACACAGTACAACCCCTGTAGTGGTCATACAGTACAACCCTTGTAGTGGTCATACAGTACAACCCCTGTAGTGGACATACAGTACAACCCCTGTAGTGGTCATACAGTACAACCCTTGTAGTGGTCACACAGTACAACCCCTGTAGTGGTCATACAGTACAACCCTTGTAGTGGTCACAAAGTACAACCCCTGTAATGGACATAAAGTACAACCCCTGTACCTGACCGTACTTAGTCATAAATGCGCTAAAATGCTTTCCAATGACATAAAGACTTTTATGTGTCCATTGACACCTAAAATTAGGACTGGGTAGCTATTGATTTTTTTCATTTAAACATTCGTCATTTTTTCAACAGAAAATTTCCTCAATTTTGTGCAACGTACCGTTTTGAAAATATTTCAAGGGTAGGCTAAGAATTAGTTCATTATGTACCTGTTGTTTGTTCACTGAGGAATGCTAAATATTGAGGAAAGTCGGGATGTCGGTCAAGTTTTCCCGGGTATCTGGTTTAAAAGTAATGAAGCGAATAAAATAACATTCGTCATTTTCTGCACATCAAGTTTTCCTCAATATTGTATCAGCTGTTTTTGAAACATATTTCAAGGGTAGGTTATGTAAAGTACACCGTCTACAAATAAATCGTGCACGTATGTACTGTATACGTTAAATATTGAGGAAAGTCGGTTTATCGTTTTTTGCTAATATCATCGTATTTTAATAAGAAAAGTTTCAAGTTTCAAGTAGGTAACTGCGCAAACGGTATCTAGCCACAACACAAGTTATACCCATTTATATGCCCTGAATACAAAAGTCGATCATTTGCGAATGCAATGGCCTTCAACGAGGCGTAGGTTCATTTTGTAACCCATGTGAAAGATAATGCAACCAAATATAGGCCAGAAAAAAAGAGCGCAGGTTTACATTGCAATAATCGCCATGAACGCCAGTTTTAAAGCATGTACTTTTCTTTATAAACCCGAGTCCTACATTATACATTTAGTTTCAAAGCATGAATGCAAGAAGTGAAACGTAAGTATGGCAGCCATCTTAGAAACGTCATGAATTATTGAGTAGACGTCACGCACAAAATAAGGTAATTTTAGAAAAATTGACATTTTTTAACATTTTCCGAGATAAAATCTAAAAACTGATACCAGAAAAACTTACATCTATGTCTAAGCATGTGCAAGTGTTGTGTTTGTAGAATGCAGAGGTTTGATAAATAATAGAAGCTAAAAAATGCAATATGCCTTCAACATGAAGCGGTCATTAAACTCGAGTCTCGTTAAACGCTTAAAACTGGGACATTCTGTTTTTTTATAGATGCAACTAGGTCGTTCAGTCAGCTGGGACTTGTGCATTCGATGATTTCTTAACTAAAACTTGGGGTTCAGCAGTTCATTTTCTCGTTCAGTTATATGTTGGGCGTTGTGTCGTGTAATTGTGGTATGTGATGTTTTCATGTTTTTTGTGCTCAATTGGTTAAGTGCTGGAAAATGTAGTTGAGCTTCGATCCACCCAGTATGTGCCAGACATTTTCATTGACATTTTCATTGACATTGTGCCAAACAAAATTCACGATCATCTAGTAAATTGACTAAATACAAAGAATTAAGATGTTTTTCACAAATGACCTATAATTAACGACAGAATGTCAGCTATATCTTTTGAAATACATGTAGTATGCCGAAATTCACATTAAGTAAAATGTATGGATGACAAAATACTAATTTTGCAAGAGTTGCTCCCCTTAGTGTTTAGATTATGCCTTTATTGTTTACATTTCGTTATTTTGTTTACAAACCAACTGGAGGCTTTATTTCGTTTTCGTCCATCTCATGGTGTTTTCAAGCTTTGGGACTCACCTAAAGTGCACACTGCATCAACTTGCAGATAGGTTGCCGAGTTTAATTATGCCTTTTGAAAATAGCCATTTAAGGCATAATGGGACTTTAAATATTTCATTTATCTCATTTTTTCCAAACATAGGTTCAGCTAGTGACCGGTCCCTGGTTCAGCATTACTGATATTTAACAATCCATCTTTGTGCTAAGGTATTTTATATGCCCCGACATCTACTGTTGCGGAGGCATAATAGTGATTGTCCGTCCGAAAATGTAAACCAAAACCTTCAAGTTGTTGAAACTCAACTTCTTTTGAAGTCCATCAAGGAATTGCTTTCAAACTTGGCATACTTGTTTACCATCATAAACGCATTACATTGTCAAAGCCATGTAACACTATCCACCATTTCAACAGAATTATGGCCCCTGATAGACTTAACTAGTTTATATGGACAAGGGACATATAAGGGACATAAACATTTATAGAACACAGTCATGTTGCTTTTATCTGTGTCTGCGTTCATTGAACTAGAACAAATAAAAGATCTTTGCATCGAATACTAAATAGCATACTTAAAAACATACTATTTATAGATTACCGTAAACAAATTTTTTACCATCAGCTAATTGTTTTTTACTTTTCTTATAATAATCTTTAGCCAAGTTTTCTATGAAAACACAGTTTTCCTCCAAATTTAACATTCCTTAGTGAATAATAACAAACAAGATAGACATCAAATACTCTAGCCAACCAATAAAAGGTATTTCATTTCAAAACAATTGAAAGATATACTGTAATTGAGGAAAACGTTCTGTACAAAAAATTGCAAATAGTATCTATTGTCACGCGGACCGCATAGTGTATTTACACGCATCAGGGTACTGTTTTATCGAAGTAAATATTGTTTGTTTGTTTAAGAAATAAAAATCTGTTCTTATATTTTGTCGGTGGCACTCGTGATTTAATTTTTCCGCATCCGAACGAGTGCCTGTGTTTTATTCACCGACCAAATACAAGAACATAGTTTTTATTTCGATTCTTAACACGATAATATCCCGTACTGTTTAACCGTGCGCATTCCATTTTCACCCATTTGACAGTGAACATAATTCCGCGCTGAAATTGAGTGGCTTATTAGCTGGTATAATTACCTCCCTCGTTAATGAAAACGACCTTCGTAATTTTCTGAAGGAAATAACATATTTTAAACATTGAAACAATTTTAATAACACAAGTATAGGGTATCTATTTCATGAAATGAAAAATATAAATGAATTGATTATCAGAAGTTTTTATGAAACTTAGTTTCGAGAGTATATTGGAGTTTCTAAAAATAGATGCGTCATAGCTGTAACACTGGATACTCGTGCAACTTGCCTTGTAAGCGACACGTTGAAGATTTTACTATAAAGTTTACGTTCATTCATTCATAAATATGTCACGAGATACGGGGCGTAAATAGTAACAGCCAATTGGACAGGTATGTTTTATTGCCGTAATAATACATGTCCTGGTTTGCTCTATGCGTATATGGATTAATCCGCAGATCGTGTTAGAATATCTAATAATTATATACTTATATAAATATCAATTTATTCATTTATATGTAATATTTGCGTGATTTATATGTGTTTTGCGGTAATTCTATTCCATTTGGAAGTGTTTTTCGGTAATTCAGAGTTGCTTCCCCTGGGTTGATATGTAGAATTTGTACTTAACGGCTTTTTTAACCATAATTGTATAATCAAATGTTCGTTATAAGGTTTATTTATGTTATATCATCAGATTGTAATGTATTTTAGGGAGTTTTATACTCATTTTAAAGTGTTTTGTGGTATTTAGTGGTATTTTGCGGTAGTCTGCGGTATTTTGCGGTGTTTTGCGGTAATTAGACCGTCTCATTACAGCTATTATGTTCAGATCATTGTTGCGGTTACTGCTATATGTTCAGATCATTGTGGTGGTTACTGGTAGTATGTTCACATCATAATGCTGGTTACTGCTATTATATTCACATCATAATGCCGGTTACTGCTATTATGTTCAGATCATAATGACAGTTACTGCTATTAGTAGAGCAGCATTTTGACTCAAAGTAGAGTGACCATTGCAAAAAAAGTACACAAGCTGAGTCATATACCAAAATGTTCCTGAGACATTCAGGATTACTCTACTATAGGTAAAAGTTGCCGTCCTTGGGAGGAAAGTTTGAAAAGATCAAGTTCAAGGTCACATGGTGCTTTAAAATAAGAAACAAACTACAGTTTACTTAACCTTTATTAATACCCCAAACTTGCATGTAATAGTAAAATGGATCACTCACTTTGATACATCCTTACTAATTGCACAATTTTAATTCCAATTTGTAGTCCAACAGTGTCAAGGTCAAGGTCAGTTCAAGGTCAAATGGTAAAAAAGTACAAACAATTGATTTGCACCAGGAATCAAATGTCATAAATAGTATAAATGATGCTTAAACACATGCACTTGCACATGGGAGTGAATATTAGATGAAAAAGATTTGAAATATATCAATTCCAAGGGATATTCGGAGTCTGAGAGGCAATTTAGTGTAATAAACAATTACCCCACCCCCTTTCAAAACATTAAATGTAGTTGATTTACACATAATAGCCTGTAGTATTTGAATTATCATTATTGAATGTTTGACTGAATATAAAGTTCTAATACTGCCAATGCTAAGGTCATCATGAATGAAGGGCAATGTCATTTCAAGGTCAAATGGTAAAAAAGTACAAAAACGGGTATACACTAGATATCGAATGTACCAGTTGTAGAAATGATGCTTAAACACATTCATTTACTCATGGAAGTCGATTTCGAGTCAATAATATAATTTGAAATGTACCAATATAAAGGGAAAATTAGAGATTTAAGTGGCAACTAGCTGTAAATAAAAATTACCCCACCCACTTTCATAACATACATTGCAGCTGATTTATTTAAATCCCAATAGTAGTAAATCCCAATAGTAGTAGTCATAATAAAGAAAATGTGTCAACAAATGTTTCCAATGTTTTTCTCAAGTGTAAGGAACATGAATGTTTAAAGGTTGTAAAAAAGCTTTACTAATCATTGTGCAGAGTAAAAGTCCAGGTAAAGATTTCTTAATTTTTGGATACTCAACACTATCAAATACAACTATTAATAGCCACAGAAGAATAAGATCATCACCTAGTATAGCTAATCTTCGTTCCATGGGGCATCTACAACTGTCTGGCGCAGTAAACCAGTGTTTAGTGGGATATCTAATAATGTATGACACTGTCTCTCATGACAACACAGGGTACCAACAACTGTCTTGCACAGCCTTTCGTGGCTCTATGGGACACCAACAACTGTATATCACGGCATTTCGTGGCTCTATGGGGTACCAACGACTGTCTATTACAGCATTTCATGGCTCTATGGGACACCAACAACTGTCTATCACGGCATTTCGTGACTCTATGGGACACCAACAACGGTCTAACACAACATTTTATGGCTCTATGAGGTACCAACAACTGTCGAACACAGCATTTCATAGCTCCATGGGGTACCAACAACTGCCTAACACTGCATTTCATAGCAGAATTGGGTACTAACAACAGTCTTGTACGCAGCATTTCATAGCTCTATGGGGTATCAACAACTGCCTAACACAGCATGCTATAGGTTCATTGGGTATCAACAACTGTCTAACGCAGCATGTTATAGCTCCACGGGTACCAGCATCGGTCTATTACAGCATTTCATAGCTCAAGGGGGTACCAACAACTGTCTAACGCAGCATTTCATAGCTCAATAGGGTGCCAACAACTGTCTAACATAGCATGTTATAGGTTCATGGAGTATCAACAACTGCCTAACACAGTATGTTATAGGTTCATGGGGTATCAACAACTGCCTGACACAGCATGTTATAGGTTTATGGGGTATCAACAACTGCCTAACACAGCATGTTATAGGTTCATGGGGTATCAACAACTGCCTAACACAGTATGTTATAGGTTCATGGGGTATCAACAACTGCCTAACACAGCATGTTATAGGTTTATGGGGTATCAACAACTGCCTAACACAGTATGTTATAGGTTCATGGGGTATCAACTACTGCCTAACACAGCATGTTATAGGTTCATGGGGTATCAACTACTGCCTAACACAGTATGTTATAGGTTCATGGGGTACCTACAACTGTCTAACGCAGCATTTTATAGCTCCACGGAGTACCAACAACGGTCTAACACAGCATATATTATGTTAAGATCATTGTGGCTTATACTGCTATTATGTTCAGATTATTGTGTTGGTCATGAAATATTGCAATTTTCTAATCAATTTCATTTCATTAATACTGGTATTATTTTACATATTTAGAAACTAGAGAGCTTTATCTTTATAATGATGTAAAGAAATATAGAACTGAATGGAAAGTAAAAAATAAACAGGTAAGGGCCGTGGAATTCGAACATATTGAAAAAAATGAAAATATAATTTCACGCCGAGAAAATTGAGCAATATTCAATGAGGCGTTATTTCAAAATTAATGGACGGATTGTCAATATGTTTACATATTTAAAAACTAGAGAACTTCATCTTTATTTTGAATAAAATATGTTAATAAACAAAACAGTTAACCAATACGGATGTGTTTTTCCAACACAAACATATGTAAATTTTTTCCCCGAAAAATAGTCTGTGTTTGAACCAATATAATTCATATTTGCAATAAAATAATTTCTATTATTTAGAAACTATAGGGTTGCAACTTTAATTTGATACAAACATTTTAAAAATCCGTCCATAAATAAAAAAAAACTCTGCGGTCGTGAAATCACTCCTTTTTTCTTGATTAAAATAGCATAGGGCCGGGGAATACACACACCTCGTAAAGGGATTTGTAAAATACTCTCCGATTGGTCTATTGAGAACCAATCAAAATTAGCATATGGACGAAAACTGTCTCAGACAGTTTAAAATAATGCGCACGAAAGGGTCATAACTATGAAAACTGTCTGAGACAGTTTACAAAGTGTCTGAGACAGTTTATAAAGTATCTCAGACAGGTTCCAAACTGTCTCAGACAGTTTATAAAGTGTCTCAGACAGTTTATAAAGTGTCTCAGACAGTTTATATTAGTTATGACCCTAATCGTACACCATATAGTTATGACCCTAATCGTACACAATAAGTAAGGGGATCAAATTCGGGACTATATTCTCACTCTTTCATTAACTAGCGCGCAACGTCACGTTCGTTCCGTGACTTCATGATAAACAACGACGTCAGACGTCGTGTAGACGCAGGTAAGTCGAAAAAATAACCGATCAACCACCAGCTCATTTAGAATAGGAAAACCTCACCCTCGGGCACGGAATTGCAACCGGCGACTCACATATAAGAAAAAGTCCGTCAGATCACGTGGTAAGGTGATGTATTATCATTAGTCACATGACCAGGTGACCGATTATAGCTAAGTTTAACGGCACCCGTTAACAGGCAGCTTTTGCCGGAAGTGACTAGATAAAAAGCGATAATACCCCGCAGAAATATTTGTTCTTTATTTATCCGTGTTTTACACGATTTTATATGCACACATTCTAATGGTTTGAAATTAGCCCTACCCATGATCGGCTCCGACATGCAGCATCATCAGTCCGTCAAAATGATCCTACCCGGGTAAACAGCCCTACTTGCTCAGCAATTGTATCCTAGGACTAAAAACACGAGAAATTTAACGTTAAATTTCGCATGTCCTTAAATTTCGCTTGTCCAAAATTGAGTCATACATGCGAAAATTAAGACGATAATTATCGCCCCAAAACTTTCGCGAAGGTGTTAAATTTCGCTAGTACAAGTGTCTCTCTCCATGAGAAGAGGCGATAATTATCGCCTTCGACAAGATAATTATCGCCTGTTCACATGTTAGACATGCGAAATTCAATGTGGCCCGAACAGGATTCCGTAGATTTGTGAAAGTAAAGTTTTGATTGGATGATTGAAAGGTCACTTGGACACGACCCCGTATATCCTATATATCAGTATAAAGAAGTGAAGCGTAATATGGATTTGGTTTAAATGAGATTGCTTAAGCGTCTAATTCTTATTAACCCAATTTTCGTCTTACATCAAGTCGTTGTCTTCAAACTTGACATACTTAATTACCTCATAAGCCCCTTACATTATCAAAGCCATGTAACCCAATCCAACATTTTACAGAATTATGGCCCCTGATTGACTTAACTTTTTTATGGAATATGCTTCCATGGGAGCATAAGCGTTTATTGAACGCAGTCTTGTTTTCACTGGTTTCCATTTTAACGGAAATAGAAAGTACATGTATCGACCGAGAGCCAATTGATAAACCGGTGCGATAATACGGTTTGTTACGGAAGTTTTTAGCAATTGACAGTAGTCTTGTTTCCTACATGCTTGTTTATTGTACGTCCCAACTACGTAGTGTAAGGGGCTGGCAATCAGTGTAAGGGGCAGACAATCCAGGCTATAATGACAGCAGTGGTGAGTGGATTTTGGTTATAATTTAAAGTTACATCTAACATGGTTTTTATCTGTTGTAATTATCTGTTAAAGTCTTTAATGTTGTTTGAATGTTACTTTGTACGAATCTGTAATTGTTTTCATTTCATTTTACTTCCTCATCTATATATATATATATATAGATTCTACTCAAAGTAATGACTTGGGTATTGTCCATTAATCATTCCATATTCGCAATTTATTATTTGAAGTTTATGTAGGAAGTTCAGCGCTTAAGTTCATATCAAAAGTTCAACGCTTAAGATTTTTTATCACGTGCTGCATGTTTGCCAACTATCACTTATACTTATATAAGTAGTCTAACTGTATATTGCAAATCCTAGAGTAACACAGAATCCACAAAATACGTAATTATAAATTTTTCGACGATTCCTAATCTACGAGTTGAGTTATGGGCTTGAGAATGAAAGGTATTGCAATTTCTTATTTTGCGCATACAAATGTATTTAAAAACTGTTCAGAATTTTATGCTTTAAGTACTAAGTAAATATATTAATTTGCATTAAAGTCCACGATTTTTATTAGTGCCGGTGTTCTTGGCCAGCGATTTTCCAAAAGAAAAGTTTCTACGTTGAATTCCATAGTGTTCGTAATTGGGGGACTTCTGACTACAATCCTTTATGTTGGAGATCTTTATGAGGGTTTTACTATAAAACCAATGTCCTCATATGCCAGGAAATTAATGTAAATAAGTACATGCAGTTAAATTATATCAAGAAATCTAAAATGTTAGTTTCTTAGAAATTAATATTATCAGATATATATATATTCAGTTACAAAAAGTGTGCTCTCCCAAAATGTGAAAGTGTTTTAGCTCACCTATTATAAAGTGAGCTTTGTGCTCGCTGCTCGTTCCTCTAATGTCCATTCACAATTGCTTGTGCAGACAATAAGTGCATAGTTTTGGTATGCTCGTCATTAAACTTTGCACGGTGATCATTTCCACAAGGTCTTAGTTAAGTTCGACATTCGGTCATATAGGGTGCAAAACCAGGCAATTTTGGTCAAATCATAGATATAAACCTTATAAAGTCAGTAGATGCTACATTTTGATCTAATCTTTATGGAAGGTAGTCACAATGAGCATCTGTTATAAATATATGTCAAGTTCAATATTTGCTAACTAGGTCAATAGAGGCTGTATTTTCATTGCATTTTCGCGAATCGTAGTCAGAAATAAAAATTATTTATTTACCAAGATGAGATAGACGTATAAACGTTATGACTTCAGGCTAAAGGTGGCCAGTGGCCAGAATGGATGAAACCTGGGGTGAGGGTGATTAGAGGCCCAGATTGGAGAAACACAGTTAGGGACCCCAAGGCTGTGGACCTTGGTACTTTGAGTTATGTTCCCAAGAATGCAGCAGATAATAAAGTCCAAGTTGTTTGGGACACTGGTCAAGAAAGGAGGTATAACTCGGGATACAAGGGACCATATGAGCTGCGTGCTTACGACACCCAGCAAGTCGGTGAGTTAGATAATTTAACAGTGGAATTTCACCATATGTCCGATAGTAACATAAATGTACACCCGGACATAATCAGTGTTCGCGAAACATATATATATATTATACTAGTATTGTAAATCATGCTTGTTTGTAGGTATAAAAGTTGCATGTGAATGGAAAGGGCAAGTAACCCTTTTTGTGTAATTGCAGATATGCCCTTTTAATTCTCAGGTGACGATTAATGTTTGTGGATCTTGATAATAACAATACAACAAATGTACGTAATTTGTCGTCTAATTTTTGTCAGCACCTCGATACTTTTCAGGAATTGTTCACAAAGGCAAGAAATGTTCAGCTTGTAAAATGAGCCCACTGCGTGGTATACGATTTACTTGCTCTGTATGTGACAATGTTGATTTGTGTACAAAATGTTACGGTGAAGATGCACATGATGTTAGTCATTCGTTCTGTAGATACGATGTTCCGAGCCTTGGAGGGTAGGTTATTCATTTCCTAGCTCCACAACTCTACAAGTCGTGTTGTTAACCAATTCAATTTACCAATTTATCTGACAGAACATGTGAATTCTTATACGTAGAAGATAACTGTGAGCCCTCATCTCTCCCCTCGAAGCCAGTGTCATTGGTCAGTTAGGCAGGGATAAAACCGAATGACCCACGCACTCCGATAAGCATGGTCTTGATCTCAAATAAAAAATTTAAGGTCTTGAAAATTGACAGTTATAAGCACAGTGCTCAGACTTTTTCTGTTCTATTATACTGTTAACTGTTTCTGGTGATATAAATCACAATGTTTTGAGACAATATCTGAGCTGGGAATTTCTCACATTGAGCAATTATATCCTGTTGATCCGGTCCGGGTCATGTCTACTTAAAGGTGCTGCCTCACAGATTGGGCTAAACTTTTTGTATATCGTGATTTTCCAACCTAACCAAGTATTGATGTAATAGAAAACCACTAACGGTTGCTTTATGAAATATTTGGTGATAATAAGCAATTTTAACCACTCTCGATATCACACACTGAGTATTTTTGTCTTTAAAAAAAGTGCTAAGTTCCTTCCAACATGCTCTGTGAATTATGTAATTCACACGTGATCGAACTGTAACATCAACAATCTACAGCGTTAACATCAGTGAGGTATTTGGTTCGATTTTTCGATTCGTTTTCATCAAATGCGAACAAATTTCAGGCAATTTAAGTGATAGTAGTGATAATTCTATAGGGTATTAATATAGAATTAAAAATACTAAATAACTACAAAATGCCGAAGTTTCTCAAGTTATTTTAGAAGTCAGTGTGGTTCTTTATTGGATATACAGGCAACTATACCAAAATCCGCGAATATTTGACAATTTTATTTTATTTTTGCAATACACCAATATGTGAGGCAGTCCCTTTAAGAGTGTTAGGCGGATATTAATGTATAGTTGTCATAAATACTGTACACTCTCTTAAGGACATACGTATTTCCGGTATATTATCAGTATTTAGCCAATTGTTGTTTCCTGGTATAGTGAAGCAGCCGTGAAATATACAAAATTGTATGTATGATTGATTATACATAATGTACGATTCACGGGCGTAGGAGCCGGGGATGCAGCCCCCCTCAATATCAGGACATATCATTTGCCCCCCCCCCTCCCCCTAAAATAGTCTTGTAATTGGTAATTTGCCTTTTATTCTTGGTTAAAAAGTACAAAATAGAAATTTTGTTATAACCTCAATTATTATATACACACGCATTCATCATAGGCTATTAACATTAAATGTGATCCCCATCTCCAAAAAAAGTTTCGCCCCCTCCCAAAGATTTTTGCCCCCGCCCAATGTTGAAGACGCTCCTACGTCCAGGCATTGCACTGTCTAACCTATGTTAAATCAAATGATACTGCTTTAAGAGGCACCTCTTTACATAGTTTGTATAAGTGTATTAAAGGCATAATAACATAAAAAGTATGCTACGAGAGGTGTTCAACTTATATTTGAACGTAAATAAACATCCAATTTCACAATGAAATTGAATAACTAATTGAATCAATCCTATTGTGTAAGGTAATGTGTCCAGACATTTTTACAACTGTTGTACTCTACGGCGGTTAAATCGTAATCAATATTTGACTAGAGGTCGTTGTTCCTTTCCCTTTTAAGGCCCAAAACACGAAGGGATGATGTTTATATTCCCCTTCGTTAATCAACGTTCCCTTAGCACCCAGATAACAAATTCTATTGTTGCATCATCGGGAGACTTCAGCACCCGCTGTTTGGTTATAATTTATTTCATAGTATTGTTCTTTGTCATTGCCGGTCCCAAGCCCTGGATGAGAAAGGAGGAGGGTAGCGTGTGTAAGAACAGGACCCTTACCACGTGAATGTACACAATTGCTACAGAAACTAATATCACAGCAACTATGACGGATTTACGGAATCGACCACGGAGAGAACCTATGACGCAGAGAAATCTGCCGAAGCTACTCTCTCCAAAAAACATCCTACGGATTTGAGTATGGAATGTAAGAACATTATATGAGACCGGACGAGCAGCACGGGTGGCTAGAGAAATGGATAGGTACCAGTTAGGGATATTGAGATTAAGTGAGAATGATGCGCATGGAAATAGAGTTGGACTTCTTCTGATCAAACACTGATTTAGAAGCTAGATTGGATGGGAGCCAATCAGTGAAAGAATACTGACAGCTATGTTCAATTCCAAATTCCAAGAAGTTACCACCATACAGTACTACGCCCCAACATATGTCACAGATCAGGAAGCGAAGGTAGACTTCTACAAGTCTTCAGAGCGGACTGGACAGAACTCCTAAGAGGGATATCATCATAGTAATGGGCGACATTAATGCCAAAGTGGGTAGTGATAGTGCTGGTAGAGAGCTCATCATGGGAAAGGAGGGACTGGGTGACATGACCATCTTCCCACACAAGACCATTCACAAGGAGACATGGACCTCCCCAGATATGTCAGTGAAGAACCAGATTGACCATGTAGTCAGTTCAAGGAGATGGAGAAGGACCCTCTCTGGTGTCAGAGTTTATAGAGGAGCAGATGTAACAACCGATCATGAGCTTATTATCGATAAGCTCCAGGTGTCAATTGCCAGCATCAGAAAAGCAGGAATGCAACGTCATCGACGATTTGCCACATATATTCTGAGAGGGGAGAAACAACAGAGTTTTACACTTACTGTCAACAATCGCTTCCAAGCTCTGGCAGACATCGAAAATGACTCTCTAGAAAAGAAATGTGAAAGAGTGAGAAGCACCTTCACCACCACATGTGAAGAGGAGTTGGTATTGTACTTGTACTTACAAACCATGGCTGTCAGAAAGTGTAATCAACAAGATTGAAGAAAGACGGTTAGTACGACAACGTTTGAACCAAGCAAGAACTAGAGTACAAACACAAACTTAACTTAACAAACTTTAACCAATTCAACGACAACAAAGCCATGAAACATGCTTCAAATGTGTGTGAAACTAAAATTGTTGATGTAACTACGAGGTGTGTTGAAAAAGTTTATGGACTGGTCATTTTAATAACAACTCGTTAAGTAAAAGTTGACATATCATAAATGGTTGGAAAGGAAATTTAATTATCAACACCACTGTAGAAAACAAAATGACTTCATTTTTTTAACGAGAGCAGTATTTACATTCTAGTAACTATATATACTTTCCGCTACCATAGCGTACTACTGCAGACTGACCGGGATGGCCATTTCGGCCTTCCGTAGTTTTCGACCTAAATGCCCAAATTCGGGAATTTTGCTGTCAAACGTAATTCCGTGCCATGAAAGCGGCCGCGAACGAATAAAGCTAAACAAATACCAATTTATCGCCATCCAAATAGTAGAACCTGTTCTATCATAACCTTTTCTAAGAAACAACATTGCCTCGTCAGAGGCCAAGCAGTTTTTCCACGTAATGTTCCTATGTAGCATTTACAGACACCATAACATTCGGCTGCGCTGCATGGTTTTCTTTGTTTTAAGCGTATGTACTCCGCATTTTTCACGAATTCTGCTAGTTTGTTTTTCTAAATAATCCGACAGATATACCCAACTGTATTGCCATCCAACTTTTGGCTGATGGATTCGTCATAGATATCACAAAACTAATGTACATGACTATTGTAGGTGTCGACATATTGGGAGAATTTTAATCTTGGGTGCCATTTTACCATTACAAATAGCATAACCCATAGAACCCTTTTTACGACAAATAATACTACTTTCCCATAAAAATTGCCAATTCATTGTTTCCCAAGACTTTTTTATGCTTATTAAGGGACATGTTGCCTTAAAAAGCTTCAAAACATCATCATCTACTAAATTAGCTTCAACAATATTGCGTTTTATACGTAACATAGTGATACTATATTTTACCTTACACATGTTCATACATGATTGACAAGAAATCTATATCTCAATTGTATTAAACTAGTATGGCAAAACCTGACGTTCTTTTTTATTCAAAAATAAGTTGAACACCTGTCGTATAATGCTCGCTCAAGATACAATTTATTGGACTCTCTGTTTCGTTTACGATTTGCTTCGTAATAAGTTTACTTTTAAATCATAGGAACCCTCAAAATTAGATTTTTTGTCAAAATGACAGGTTTCCCTGTAGACTGGCTCATATAGTTTACCCTTTATATATTCTTTTGTAAAACCTGTCCCCGACGTTCCCCGTAGCTCCTTGGTGTCAGCGGGGTACATCCCAGAGACAGTGGAACCGATGCATAACATCGGAAACATATCGAAAGTTCTCACGATGCCACCCGGTACCCCCTTATCATCCCTGATGAATACCAACGAATATTTTAGGATTAAGCAAATGTGTCACCAACATTTTGCCGAATAATCGTTTCAAACATTTAAATACCAGCGAAAGTTCCTGATACTTATGCAAACATCGCCGGTGTGTCGGAAAAGCATTTGTGATGCCTCGCGAAAATATATTGTTCACGGAAGTATCCCCTATCACCCCCGAGGGGAAGCCTACCCGAGATATTACCATCTTAAATACAATATTTGCAAGTCGTTACGTTTCCTTCACCTGCTCAATTTGTGGTACAATTACCTTCTTGTGCTTTTTATTGTAGTATAAGTCTACCAGCAAGAAGCAACTCATCAGCACTTCATCTTGTAGGTGTATTTTGGAAGTCAGAAGTGATACGAGGACCGCACTGGTGTTATACAGGCACGGACGGTATGTATAGAGAGTAAAAGGTTTGTGATTTTAACTGGCAAAGCGGAGGAATTTATCGGGTGAGTCCATTGAAACAGAAGCGTATTAAACTTATTTATTTACCAGACTGATACAATCATTAAATTCTTAGAATTACAAAAAAAGAGATAAGACAAAAAATCTGAATAAAAGAGAACACTTTACATATTTGGGAAACAAAGTTATAAGACCTAACAACAAATTCAAAGAAAACAGACTATGCTGAAACTCTAAACAACCACAAAAAACGATGTAAAGAAATTATGAAATACTCTAAAGCAGTAACAGGTAAGGCAACAAATCACCATACAAACGTTATTCATGATGATGACGGGACTCAGATTTTAGACCCACATGAAACAGCCGAAGTATTCAATAACTATTCTATTGACATTTTCAAGTCTGCTCCCCAAGTTTGTTTCCCTTCGCAAAATGTGATAAAAAAGCAACTTCATTGAAATGAAACTGCAAACAGAACATTTTCAATACCAAATATCACAAGCACGTTTGGTTGTTGCATTTGTCCTAGATACCATTTTACCAACTTGTTTTTACAGGCATCGCCACTTTGTGACGTTTTTAATATTGTATGTCATTTCACTTTTAATCTTGAAAAACTTGCAAAACGGCCTTTTTGTGAGTAAAATGATTGATCGTCTTAACAAAAATGGAATATAATTATTCATGCTCTACTAACACTTTCTCGATGCTTCTTTGAGATAATCCAAATTCTATACACTCTACAAAGTTGTTGATTTTGGTATACGTATTTACACACAAAGTGACGATGCCTGTAAAAACTAACAAGTTGGTAAAATAGTATTAAGGACTTGTGATAATGAATAGATATTACTTAGGACAGTCTTAGTCGTCTTGTTTAATACATGTAACTATTTTATATGCAGATAACATTTTATTTTAGGTTATTCTACTAAAGGTATAGTTCAAGCATTTGTGGATGAAAAAGATGGTTTAGCCCATGCATGGGTCAGAGTGAAATGGGAGATTGGACACGATGTTAAGGAATACAGATTTGGTGTCGGTGGATATGTTGATGTGGTTGCCTCCAAGGTCACCATTGGTGGCAAGGTGTATAGTGACCATCTTCCTGTTATAGGTTGGTTTCTTATTGGCATTTGTGTATTTCGGTCCACGGCTAACTTATGTCAAGGATGAAACAAAATGGTGTCAGTACAAAATGTATATCCATTATTTGTCGCTTAGCATTACAATTGGACAAACTAGCGTTTCATCTCTTATACCCTCATGATTTTGGATACCATCAGTAGTAATGCTTCGAAAGTGTTAAATATATGTTGCAGATTTGGTTCAACTTACATTAATATAAATAATCGTCCAGTTTTGATAACGAGCGTCAGATCGACACACAACTGTGAAACAAAAGGTATACATATACTACGGCTTTTGCCTATTTTATTTCCATTCGAACATGATTTAAACGCGCGTTTATATCTAATAAAGACAGTGTTACTTTGCAAGAGTATGTTGTTCATTTTACTTTTTTACCTGTATTACGCTATAAATGGAATATATGCATATTGTACCGGATATGAGTCTGATACTAAAGGGGTATGTACCTCACTTCGTTTCAGGTTTAATGAAGGTGATGCCCGGGGATAAAACATCGGTTAATTTGAGTCTAGAAGAATTCAAAAAAGCTCAAATCGATGGCAATGTCCCTGGTGGTTGGAAAGATGAAATGAAGCAGGTAATGCTGCCAATATGTTAATGTATATTGAATACCGCCCCTGAACAGTAACATATCATTCAAAATAGTGCTTTAAAATAAATTCCTTTTTATGACTTTAAAAAGTTAGTTTGATTATTTCTTTTGCAGGTTTTCCAGTATATAGTTGGAATACACTGTTATGAAACTCAGGAAATTCACATCCTGAACAAAAACAGATACTTGATTATTACTAGTAATAGTAATTAGCAGGTGACTGGAAAAAAACAGAAGTTAATTTATTCTGTCTTAATATGCTTGCAGTAAATATGCTTGCACATGCATTGAGTTATTTTAAATGAATTCATCACTACTTTACTTGAAATATTAGAGCCAATAATATGTTTGTATTTTACTGTATTTCAGTGTATGACTGAAGTTGGTACTGTTGTTGAGTTACTGTTCCAAGATATAATGGCGAAGGTTCAGTTCAGGGATAGTAATGAATTTGTTGTCGTTACATCAGCATTATATAGGGTGAATATAGTCCTCCATATTTGTTATATGAATAATCAATGAATTCTATAGTCACAAATTATATAATTTTCCTATCAGAATATTGTTAATTCCTAACAATTAGTATGCTATTATTATTTTCTTATTATTAGTATGATAATTATGTGTGTCATCTCTTAAATGAGCGATCGAGGGCACTGTTGGTTTCATTTTATTTTCTAAGTTAGGTTAATACGTAATGTCTTACCTTTTATAAACATCAAATCGGGTAGCTGTTTAAAGGTGCTATTTTTACAGGCGTATTTAATATAGAAATGGTCAATAATTATTTGAGAATATTGTATGCCTACCACAAGTGGTTGCTCAAGTTAGATGACCTCTAAAACAATTGTTGATTGTTGCATTCTAGGTTGGTGGATTTAGAACGCACGATGCAGTGGAGATATTGAAAGATAAGGCGCTGCTGCGCAAACTGCAGGATGGACATGGTGGTATGGCCAAGGACATAGAAAATGTACGTGTATTTTGTAAAACTGTATATAAGGTCTTATTGTGTATCATGTGCAGCCATATGTAGGATGTTATAGTAACTCGTACATATCATCCAATAAAGTTTGAATTATTATGCAAGATATTGGTATAAGACTTAGTAGAAATGCTTAGTCTTTGATGGTGTACTTGTGGCCAGTATACGTGTTAAGTGTACGTGGGAATCATTTATCAGTTTAGATAATTATTATTTACTAGGCTTGTGGAAAAATTGGACGTCTACTTAAAATCCACCGAGACGGTGATTTCGAAGTTCTAGTTGATGAAAAAACTTTCACAACTCATACAGTTTTTACTGTTCATGGATTTTTCCCAGGGTTAAGACTATTAATGCATAGTTGCCCATGTGCAACATGCAAGTTTTTTAAAAACTTAGATATTTTCTTTTAAATTAAGTATCATTTATTTTATGCATTTGAAATATGATTCTTAAAATACTTGCATGATGTTATTTTTATCAGGCTTGTGGAAAAATTGGACGTCTTCTTAAAATCCACCGAGACGGTGATCTGGAAGTTCTAGTTGATGGGAAAACTTTCACTTTTAATCCCACGTCCTGTTTGCCCATTGATGATAAAAAACTAGCAGGAAAAGCTCCACCGGTTCCCCAGTCGGACTCTGAAGATGAATCCGATGAGGATTTGGAACCTGAAGGGGACATGGTACCCGGGAGAAGGGTTATATCAGATAAAAAAGATTCTTCTAAACAGAACCTGAAAGGTAGATATATTACCTTATATTCTGGGTACAAATATGTTTGGTCAGTAGACACTGGTGAAGATGTACGATTGATATTTTTGCCTTTTTTCCATTGTTTAATTTCATTTATTTTATTTCTGATGTGGACATCTTTTAAGTTGTTTTGCTATGTATAATTGGTTTCTCTTAACTTTCTTTTTTATTCATTTATTGTCCACTGGTTCAAAGTAATTTTAGACTATTACAAAACTCTCACTGTAGTTTTTCTTTTAATGATTATCCTTGTAATGTATTCGTTATTGTGTGTTGGATTTTACTCTGGTTATGTTAGACTGATTGGTGCGGCACGCTGTTGGAATGTCGAGTCTTGTTTTTGTCAATTGCTCATTTTGTGCTCTACAACACTAATATTGATTCTTTCATATAGTGTGTGCTCGTTCACGTTCTTCTTATTTGATATGCAACGCATGCAATATCTTATTAAAATGATTATTTTGTGTCATGTATAATTCTTTTTTTTGTGTACAGTTGGTAAAGCACTTTGTTCTCTTTAATGAAATTAATACACTTTTTAACAATTAAAATTATTTTCATTCAGTATTGGATTAATCTGTTTTCAGCGTTCTCTGACGATTTCGGTTCAGTTGTTAGCAATATGAAAAGAAATCAGGATTCTTCCAATATTGGTACATCCATGTTTGAAGCCTTCACAAAAGCTGATCTAGATACAGTGGCAGGATTAATACAGGAACATCCAAATCTGGTTAGAGTATTCCTGTAATTTAGCAAAGCATTTATAATTTTGTAGAGAAACCTGTAAACCCTTCAGCTTAAGTAGTCTCAATGGAATATGATAGCATGGCATTGTGCCGTGCAATTGTGGTATTTGATGTTTTACGTTTGCTGTGCTCTGTTGTTTAATTTGAATTCTGCCTTCCCTGTCTGGTTATCTATTATTATTGTTTTCATTTAGTCATCCACTATTTCAAAATCAATTCTCAAAAATCAAATTAATAATCTACTATGTTCTTCTATCTTTACCTTTGCTAGATTGACCACACAGCAGAAAGAGGACGTACTATATTACATTTATCGTGCCATGAAGGATATGCTAGTTTGGTATCATTATTGATAGATAGTGGTGCAAATATGGGCTTGCAGGACGAGGAGGGTGACACACCGCTACATTTCGCAGCCTTCGGGTACTTTTATAATAAAATCATAAACTGTAGTCTTACATTTATACTTATTTTAATATTTTAAGTCGATTGTAAAACTTCGATTAACAATTATTTAGACATAATTCCTGATGGTATCCATCGCCATGAGGGTATATGAAAGATGTGGCGCCATCTCTCATGTTTATTCTTAGCGTCCACCGATGCATGGCACCATCTTTTACGTCTTCGGTATGGCGCTTTAGTACACAGCAATCAAAGCAAACGCCCTACCACTTGTTTATCTGTAAATAGGAGTATATATACAATGCATCAGTCGCGCGTAATGAATATCCTAGTTTTTTAAAGCCACATTAGGCCTTAAACGGCTATTTTCAAAAAGGAATAACTTGGTAACCTATTTGAATGGATTTTGAGCACTTTAGTTGAGTCCCAAAAGTGGAAAACATCATAAAATGTAAGGCAACAAAATACAACATCCAGTTGGTTTTACAAAATAATGAACTGTAAACAAAAAATGCACACTTTATAATCTAAGGGAAGCAAGTCTTTGCAAAATTAGTATTTTGTCATCCATACATTTTACTTAAAAGTGATTCATGGCATATACATTTAACATTCTGTCGTCAATTATTGGTAATTTGTGAAAAATATCACACTTCCTTGTAATTAGTCTATTTACTGGATGATCGGAAGAAAGGTCTTGTGAGAGATAATGTGGCTTTAAAACGACTTAATTGTTTACTTGCTCAATTTAAATGTTGCGCGCCTATAACGATTAACAGTCATCTGAATTTTTTTTGATTAATTTACCTTGACTGTTTACTTGCATATTTTGCAGTGTGCATTAGTGTATTTATTTACATATTGTACTTTAAAGTTTAAGATGCTTAGGATGTTGACAATGTTTTGAGAATTGTAAAAGGACACTGCAAATATTTGCCATTGGTTTACATTTATTGCTGATGTTCTTGACTTGAAAACGTACATTGCTTTAGTTTTGAAAAAGTGATAATTTTGCGTATATATTTTATATTTGGAACATTCGTTTACACGTGGGACGTTCAAAAATAAACAGGACTATTGTCACAAAACCCGCATGGTTAAACGAAATGAATCAAATTATATACCATTAGAAATCGGAATCCTTTTTCTACATGCTGTAAAAATATGAACTAAAAGAAACACGCGGTCCTATGGAAACGGGTGACTAAACAAGGTCACTAACGCTGACCCGGCACACAAAATGACGTCACACTAGTTTACACGGCATTTATAGTGCTTCGCATAGGGCTATTATGGTTTATATAGGGTGATGAATACGTACCAGTACCACACTGAGCCAAACAAGTAAAGCGTTGGTGAGAATCGCATGTATTCTTCCGGATCTTACATCGAATATCTGGGCGAGAATCCGTACCATAAACGTTGGTATTTTGAAAAGGTCTCGATAACTGACGTCACAAACGTTCTTATGATTTCCGATTACTTCCTGTCTTTCAAAGCTGAACAGTTATCACTTAAGCACTTGTGCCATTCTAAATCTGATAAACGACTCGCAGAACTGTTTCCAAAATGTAGTTTCGATAATTGCATACGATTTAGAGGTCATAATCATCTTGCTATTGACAGAACTTGGTGTTTGTCCGTTTTTCCTTACCTTCTGGTGACGTCACTAATGCGTCACGATGTTGTCACTCTTGGTGTTCAACTTCTGTTTATGTCAGTACCTCGAGTCCAAATATCGTCATTTTTGCGAAATCGTCCAACTTGTAACATGTAATGTTACGGCGAAGTTTGAAAACAAACGATATGATAGTATTAAGAATATACCACATTGTGTAGTCGCCATTAATGACAATTGGTGGGTTGCGCCGGGTGCGTGTTACCATGGTTTCAAAATGGAGTGTTATGAGAGGACGTGAATGTGTAACTCGATAAATCAGATATCAAATTTTCGCAATTGAATTCAAATTCCATATTATGTAATAATATTAATATAATATTGAAAACTGTACCCGTAAGGGCCCCAGTCCTGTTTATTTTTGAACGTCCCACGTATATTCAGGAAACAGCCAGATTGTGTCAAAATATTGTTAGATCATGGCGCTGATCCAAACGTTCAGGACAACAACGGCTTTGTTCCACTTCATATTTCTATCGACCACCCAGACCTGGACTCGATAGAATGCCTGATACTAAACAACGCAGATGTAACAATGGCAGTAAGTGTTGAAATGAGCATGATCTAATATGTCCACAGATTTGTTTTTACGTTTCGGAGGGGCATGACTTCAAGACTACCTCTTGTAACTGTCTCGGAGCAATGTTTAGTCATTGTTCAACCTAGCAGTGACTTCTCATTAATGTGTACAGCCATTGACCTTTAATTTACGGACTGGAAGGCTTTATCTGAAATATATATCCTGGGTATTATTTATACATTCTGCAATAAGATCTGATTGACCATTACGTACGAGTAGTTAGTGTGCTGAACCATTCGACGGCAGAGACACTCTTGCTTGCTACCTACGTCATTTGTGGTTGATTTTCTATATATTTCATGTTTGCTTAGATATGTTCTGCGACAATAAAATACTTGTCCGAAAATGCATATACTTGTTGAAGCTTAATACTAAATCGCCCGATTTTTAATGGATCGTCCGCTGTAATATTTTATGGATAAAATTTCAAAAAATGCCAAAATCACTCCCCTTATTGAATCCTATTATATTGTAGACAAATGATGGAAACACTGCTATGCATGATGCAGTAGAACAAAAGGAGGGACAACCTGTCATTGCAGAAGCTGTGCTTAGCTCAACATCTGCTGATTACTCCTTAACGAATGGAAGCAACTTCAATGTACTTCATTGGGCAGTGTTTAAGGAATGTCGACCGTAAGAACTTCCGTTTTCTACTTCTAGCGTTACATCATGCGTTCTCCTTTTTTGCATTAATTGGTATGAATGCTAGAACGAAACATGATTTACAATAAACAAGTATTAGATGTTCACTCATAAAAAAATCCTCACCTAAGCCACCCTATTTTTGGCATCATTTTAATCATTTTTTAAAACTCTTCATGATTATTGAATAAAACAATACCCTATCCGGGTATAACGATGAATTGCTGACGGGTGTGCGTATATTCCAGACGTCGCGTCACGTCAGAAACGCGTTAAAATAGAGCCGTTTTTTTAGAATTATTTTCGTTTTTAGAGAAAACCTCACCTAAACCACAATATTTTTATTGCATCATTCTATTCGTTTTTTAAAACTGTCTTTGATTATCGAATAAAAAAATACTCTATCCAGGTTCGTTTTCTAGATATAACGTTCAATTTGCTGACGGGTGAGTGTATTCTGAAGTTCACAAATAACAGTATTTCAATGTTTTTTGTTGAAAGTAGTAAATATATCGCTTTTTTTTAATTCAAAACATCTCCTTTTGTTTTTTTGATCATCCGTGTAAACAATATGAAGGTTTTTCCCATTAAAACACTTGTAAAATCATAAAAACAATGGTATCAGGCCCGTAGGGTCAATACGCGCGTGTCCGCTAGGTGGCGCTATGAAGTACGTGTCAACGTACTTTAATTCTGACAGAATAGGTTGTTTCCCCTGTTTGTGAACTGGAATGGAATTACTATGCGACTTTCATGCCCTATTTCAGAGCCATTCAGATTATTATTGAAAAAGACCCTAGTTTGATTGACGTGCCATTTGCACCTGACGGATTTTCAGCTCTACATATTGCTGCTGCGAATGATTTCGTTGATTTAGCTGGGATTCTTCTTGGTCAGGTGTGAGAACGTATTTAAATTTTGTAAAAGGTTTTGCTGCTGTAGTTGGGTAAATCAAAGTGACACTGAAACTATGCGTGTGTACTTTGGTGTATGTTTTGGAAGTTAGCAATTATGAACATCTCTAATATAGTAGGGTAAATATGTATACATGTACATAAAAGCAAGACTTTTGTCCGAAAATAATTATTATTATCTTTTCTTCCCAGGGGTGTCCGATTTTCAATTGTGTTACACCTTTATGACTATTTATCACTTTAGGAGATTAGAACAAACACTAAATGCAAGAACTTTTATCCAACTTTTTTCTGAATTAATAGACATATGATTGCTTTCTTGTCAATATAAGTGAACTTTGTTTAATAACTTTGAAATAGTAATAGGAAATATTTATTTTAGCACAATGTGTTGTTTTCTTGTACCATGAGAAACTGTTACAACTTCCATGATAACGGGCTTCGTTCACAATGAGTTTGTTCGTAATTATTTACAGGGAAACGCTAATCCGAACTTCAATGACGCTAATGGACAAACACCTTTACACTTAGCAGTATCACAGCAGCATAAAAGGGTCATTGAATTGCTGCTTGATAAAAGTAAGTTCAAACTGAAGTATAAACTTACTAAATTAGCATGGTCATGTGGAAGAATTCTCCTCATGTTGTTACTCGATAGTCTTAACTTAATTTTTATATTGACATAAGAAGGGGCGGTATACATTTTACTTAATAACACAAAACATTGACGTCCTAGACGAAAGTAGTGGAGTAAGTTGGGGGCTTTACTCAATGTGTTCCTTCAGATCGGGTGTTTACACATCAATGAACTTCAACAAATGGTCGTTTAATCCTATAATGAAACGTTCGAACGTTTTGATTGAATAAAATAAAACTGCATAACACATGAAAACAAGAAAGCCCTGGGGTTGCAGACGTTCAGTTGACATTTGTCACAGAAGAAAGTAAATGGTCTTCAAATCAATTATCTTTTAGATGCCGAGGTAAATGCACAGGATAAGAATGGGGATACACCATTACATTTATCACAGAGAAGTAAGCAAGAAAAAGTATCTTCATCTGTGAGTATAAATTACTTTTTCTGTAGATATATATGGTTAAAGAAGGGTATGTTTTGGTCAACTTTCATGCAAGTTTAAAAATTTGCTGATATAACACAAATTTGGAGTCACGAAGGACAAATTAAGGAACATACACAAAAAACATTGACCACAAGTACGGGCCAGAATTGGTGCTCGTATTCTAAAATAACCCAACCAGGCCTCGATCTTCAAAAGCATCTAAAAATAAAGAATAATGTTTCTGTTTCGTTATACCAATTAAGAGTATAATTTCGCATGGAAACCATCTCAAACAATAGGTGATAAAATTTGAGTTGAGATTGAGCTCAGATTTAGATGTTTCGGGAGATCGGGGCGAGATCGGGGCGAGGCGTTTAAACAGTGCTATAATGTACATTTAACCACCTCAACAGTCTAACTTCAAGTCTGTTATTGGATTTCAGAAAAGTTCGAAAGTCTGGAGCAGTGATATTAACATACAGATCGTTTATTGTCTGTTGGAGAAAGGTGCCGACTTACATATCAAGAACAAATCAAGAGAAACAACCAATGACCTGATTCGTGATCCTCGCATGAAGCAAATGTTTGAAAAGTAAGAAAAGGGACGTTTTGAATGCTAATATAACACTAAAAAGTAAAAACTATTTACAAACCCTACCGTTTACTTAAATGTGTAGATTTGCTCTTGTCTATTTGTCTGTTCATTCCGAAAATCTTCATGTATTGGAGGTTGAAAAGTGTCAGTGTTTTGAATCAATAACAATAAACGGTTTTGTCCACGTAATGTATCGAATATGTAATATAAAATAAGAGCGTTATAATATGATAAGAGTGCGTGAGTGAGATCAGTGTCCGTCGCTTGTCGTCATAAACTGTTTCAAACAACATCTCCTTCAAAATCGCAGTGTCCATTAAACAAAACATTGATGTTCCTTGCGTGAAGCTCTAACAAGGAAGATTCTAAGCAGAACTCTAAATTTCTTTACACACAGTGTGTTTTTCTGGACAATAGTCAATGTATTCTTTCATTTTATCATCAGGTTGACAGCATCGTACCAGACAGCACCTGCGAAGTCCCAAGCTGGCATGAGATTACCGATTCATTGGACAAAAATGCAAAGGGATTTTGATATCGTCCCACTGGATAAGTCCGACCCGATGCAAGCTCAAGAATTTGCAGATAAAGAGAAATACTTCAAAAGTACTTTGCCCGATTCTGAAATCAGATGCATCAAACGTGTACAGAATTCATTACTATGGGAACATTACACCTTGTATGTCTTGGTTTATTTTGGGTATTCGAAAACTGTTCATACCATTTAGCTCTTCTTCTGGGCTCACTGGTGAGCTGGATCTGGGGTGGTATTCAATATTGATCTTACTTGGCTTAAAGATAAGGACAACCAATCAAATCACACCATATTAAATTCTTGGTCAGTAACAGGTGATATGATTGGCTACCCTTATTCTCCAAATAAATAAGATCAATATTATTGAAAACTCCCCTGGATGGATGTCTGCCCGTTGTTGTCTGTCACTGTCGGCTTTGCCTGACTTCTCGTCAAATTGTTACGGTCTGTTACATAATTAGGTCACATGAGCTATAGTAGATTTTACTAGTGAATAGTGAGAAGAATATAGCCTTCCAACAATGTAAAAATAATGCCACACTTGTCAACATTGGCCGTACGTCTGTCACTTGCCAACATTGGCTGTACGTCAGGCACTTGTCAACATTGGCCGTACGTCAGTCACTTGTCATCATTGGCCGTACGTTAGTCACTTGTCACCATTTACCTGTACGTCAGTCACTCGTAAACATTGGCCGTACGCCGGTCACTTATATAATTTATAGCCTTCCAACAATGTAAAAATAATGCCACACTTGTCAACATTGGCAGTACGTCAGTCACTTGTCAACATTGGCTTTACGTCAGTCACTTGTCAACATTGGCCGTACGTCGATCACTTGTCAACATTGGCCGTACGCCAGTCACTTGTCAACATTGGCCGTACGTCAGTCACTTGTCAACATTGGCCGTACGTCAGTCACTTGTCAACATTGGCCGTACGTCAGTCACGTGTCAACATTGGCCGTACGTCAGTCACTTGTCAACATTGGCCGTTCGTCAGTCACTTGTCAACATTGGCCGTACGTTAGTCACTTGTCAACATTGGCCGTACGTCAGTCACTTGTCAACATTGGCTGTACGTCAGTCACTTATTCGCTATGAAGCTTTATCACATAACATGCGGTCCAGGAGTGCCGTAAAGCCGTGACGTAAATATCGTTCGGCACTCCCAGACTGTGCAATAAATATTTAAATTAGCTTGACGTGACGTTAGCCAATCCATGCATTGATCCGGCACTGACGTCAGGATAATACCAACGTCACCATGACGTCGCGCTCATTGTACCGCTAAATTTTGGCTGAACCATATGCAGCGCACATCATCCTTCTGCACAATATTGAGCGTTTTCTAAGGTTATGTGATAAATAGAATCTTACATTCGCGCTCATTACATACGAGTTTTATTAAACTCGTCGACAAAAACAATATGACACTCGGCAAAGCCTCGTGTCATAACATTTTGTCCACTCGTTTAATAAAACTCGTATGTAATGAGCACTCATGCAAGATCCTCTATACATGGCACTTTTTACTCCACATGTGCACAACATGTGAACTTCGTTTGTGTTCGACTTTCAGTCGTGAGTGTGTGGTCATTCGCTTTTCCCTGTCTTATTACCAATGGCCTTTTGCTTCGAGGACAAACTATGTGTGGTTCAAGGAGTCCGTTTACAATACCCTAGTTCTTTCTGAATATACTCCTTGGTTATTTTACGTGTCCGGTGTGTAGCACCGGTACACGCGCCAGTTCATCCCTAGTTGGATGGGAAACACTGAGAAATTCGATTCGTATTCGACCATCGTGTCACCCATGGATATAAATACTTATTTATATAATGTATCATACAAAACATTATGAATTAAATTGTTGAATTAACCACAAATATTACGGTCCTCATTAATTAACTTGGGTTTTTTTTGGTTGTTTGCAGGAAAAAAAGAGAAATGGAGAGTCAGCTTGGAGCTGGTGCAGCAAATGAAATGCATCTATATCATGGCACAAAACCAGGCTTGGTCGATGTCATTGCTAAGGATAACTTTGACTTTCGAATTGCAGGGTCTAATGTTGGAGCCTTGTATGGTGTAGGGGCTTATTTTGCTTTAACATCAAAGTATTCGGATCTGTACGCCCAAGCGAATTCCGATGGTTATAAGAGCGTGTTTATTGCCAAGGTGTTAGTTGGAAAAATATGTGATGGTCAGCAAGGTTTGAAAAGACCGCCAGCAATAGACGAAAGCAATCCTCGAAAGGGTTATTACCATTCGACTGTAAATAACACAATGAATCCGACTATCTACTGTGTATTTGATAGAAACCAATATTACCCGGAATATATCGTGGAATATTAATAAAATTAAATAGAGGATATTTGTTGATTTTGGTGTAACATCGAATGTTATTTCACCGAGTGATCACAAAAAAAAATATTTTACAAGTGGCGTAGCCACGAGTAAAATTTAAATTTTCTTAAATCACGAGTGAAATAAAATTTGATTTTTCACAAAAAATCAACAAGATACGGCAATACACAAGCTACTCGAGGCAATACGGCCCATCGGACCAAAATACTGCAGTGTTATCAACGTGACATACCAAAAAAGCTATGTTTTTGTATGATTATTCTTGTAATGCAAACAAAATAATACTCCAAGAAACAACGTATATGTTGCGTTAATGAAGTGCATTGACATGAAACAGGCACAATGTGATTCTATTTTAGATGTCGAAAAGGTCGTCATTTGGATGTTTAATTAGATGTCGATGTTTTAATGTTACTTTGTTTCTAGGTTATATGCATAAAATGTAACAATAACTATGATTATATATTGACTTAGTCACACGAGGTATACTCTAGAAAAGTTTTAGATCGTTCGGCACAAACGTTCGTGACGTGTATTTATTATAGTATAATATAAACACTCAACTTCATACTCATGTTTAATGGGATGAGAGGTCGTTCGTACGTAGTTGTGATCATACATACGGAATATCACTGCAGTGTGTTGATCCGTTGGGCCGTATTACCTCGAGTTGCTTGTGTAATGCCGTATCCGGTATGGCGCAAGCAACGAGAGGTAATACGGCTTAACGGATCAACACCACTGCAGTAATATTTCTTTTATTATATACCTTCAAAAGTGAAAAAAGCGCTTTTACGCGCGAAAATGCGTTTGATGTGTATACATTGACGTCATGAACGTCGGGCTATTTTCAGCATATAACGCGACGCCCATTCATAAAATGGCAATTGTTTACGTCGTGACGTCATTGACGTTGGCATATGTTCGGCATATAACACGTCAGACATGCATACGGATTCGGAAAACCAGACATGTATGATACGGAAAATGCAATCTGCTTCGTTGTATTCCACTGCGCGATTTGGCCTGTATTCGTGACAATACATTGCTAGGTATATAATAAATAGAGGATATTTGTTTGTTTTGATTGAATATGATTTATATCTCATCGTGTAGTGATAAAATTCAATATTTTCAAGAGCGCGTAGCGCGAGTGAAAATATTAAAATTTTATCACTACAAGATGAGATGTTAACCATATTCAATCAAAACAAACAAATATTCTATTTATTTAATGCTTTTATGGTGTCAAAACTGGTACTATTTATGCCAAATTACCACTGTGGTTAGGCTACGTATGAATATGTTATTCCATTCATATTTTTACTTCAAAATCCGCCATCTTGGATTATGGTGAATAGGTGAAAACGACTTTTCTGAGAATTTTGCATTAAATCATACACCAACTTGTAGGAAATGGTCTCACTAAGAATAAAAACCCCAACATGACATGTTTCCGTTCAGTAATAAAAAAGTTACAGACATTTTAGTGTTGAGATTTTGGTAAATTAAAGTAGTCCCTGTGAGGCGGCGGAGCTTATATCAGTCACATTGTAGGTGATAACCAGTGACTGATATAGGTTTTATTTCACTGATAGAACTCCATATCTCATCAGTTAGCATTAAATAAAACTCAATATCTCATCAGTTAGCATTAAATAAAACGTGTTATCACATGTTTAACGTCGCGGTAGCGTAATAAAGCCATTATTTATTTTTTGATAATACACTAGTGTAATAAAGATTTGACGTTACGTCACTTCAAGTGTAGGCGACGTCGTCAAAGTTGCGCGTTTATTATAGTGAAAATAAGTAGCTATTTTATGTTTCGACCGGAAAATGCTAACATGAGATAAAAAGAACATTACATTTGTGACTTTCCACATTGAATTTATCAAACTCGATGAATAAAATCGATAAAAGCTCGGCAGAGCCTCGCATTTTATTATTTTATTCAACTCGTTTAATAAATTCAATATGAAAAGACACCCATGTAATATCCTCTGTATACAATGTATAAAGTCGTCACAAACCTCACAAATGTTTTGATGAGCATAATATTATAGTGGTCTTCTTGGTATACGAATTGAGAAAATAGGCAACATTGCATATACCATGAACAATGTTCATTTTGTCATACTTTATTTCGTGAAATACAGGTGTACAATTTTGCTATTTGTGAAAGCGCCATTAAACGTTTCCCTAAGACCACAAGCCAACAAAAGGTGTTATGTCGTACGTACACTCACACATTCGAATCGCTTGTGCCAGCTTGGCGCCTCCGCCTCATTTCACTTACCATCCTTCGGGCCGCAGATTGCACGATGCGTCGTCGATGCATATAAAAGAAGAGTTCTAGCACGCCCCACATGATCGTAATTCCAAGCGTCAAGGTGATGCAGAAAAATAAAAATGACAGACATATAGAAAACATGATGTGTGCTTTTCTTATCTCATGCTCTGTAGCCCATGGATCTTCAGTAACCGATTCAAACTCCTTATCAGCTCCAAATGAAAGAATTCCTATAACAGCAGTGATGAGAAATAAGAAAGTTAGAGACGCTGCCAGACAGGTCCGTCGTCGTCGTGAAATCGGCTGAAACTGTGCAAGTTGATGGCGCAAAGTATTCAAGGTCTGAAACGCAGAAATAACGTAGAAATAAAAGTGTTGTTAATCGTATTCGCGAAATATGTTCAAATGCATGTTTGTTGCACGTGCGTTTCGTGCATATTGATTTTCCAAATATATTTAGCATATTTGTCTATTATATTTTTATCGATCGCGATTCTAGTATAATTATGAGAGAAAAACTTAAAATCAGTATAGTATGTTGACTATTGAATAGCGGTATAGCTCTTTGTTTACAAGAGAAATTCCTTATTACATCTAGCAGGTCATTTTCAAACTTTAGAAGTGCAAAACTTATCAATCTTTTTAAGAAAATGTGTGGAAATAGCTCTTTATATATATATAATCACAAAAATATATTCAAATGACTAATTCATGTACAAGTCATGTAATATGATTTATAGTTTTTGTACTTGATGGTCATTAAATTCGATAATTGGAGAATATTATGCTAGATGCAGAAAAGTACCCGTGGAATAGACTCCGCTCTGCACTGCAACTGTGTTATGGGGAAAACGCAGCAGATGCAAACACCTAGTCTTGCCCCAATTCCACGAAAAAACTTAAGTTATTGCTCAGCTGAGACTGAATTTATTATATGACTACAATTATAGTCTTGTGATGTAGATTGCTACCAGTAACTGCGTATTTATTGCTAAATAATGATTTAGTAGGTGATTTTTGTATGAAATGCTCATGGAAATCCAACAGTAATGTACAATAATAAACTTCGTACTTGAGCTTGTTCTTACAGACATAAGTTTTTACTCAATAGATTTTTATAACTGTAAAGCACTATTTTTTGTAAAAATCAGACTTATTCTGTATTGCTCTATTAAATTGGCATCTCACTGTGATAAAACAATATATATACAAGTATGCATAAAAGTCATTTAACCAACAAAATATGTTTTTAAAATAGCAGTCTCAGCTGAGCAATAACTTAAGTTTTTTCGTGGAATTGGGGCCTGGCTAACAAACACCATGTGCTGTGTTGGTTCTGATAATTGAGCAACATGATTATGAAACATTGGAATAATGAAAGTACCTCTATATCATTGACACCAAGTGAGCCACGTGGAGGGTTCGGTACGCCTTGGAATGTTCCGCCACATATTTCACAGCGGTTCGAACCTTTATAGCGGACCCACTCGAGAAGGCATCGTCTATGAACTTTCGCTAGTTGACCCTTGCACAAGCAATGACATGTATCTAATGGCTCTGTAATGAAGTCCAACAAAAGAACAATAAAATGACGACTGATAATTATGTATGAATTCGACCCTGTTTGTGTGTGCATAGTCACAACGGGCCATTTTAAATGCACACGCACGTATTGGTGAATCAAAACAAGGCATCGGTAACAGTGTGGACATACCACGTTGTACGTGGGGTGATCCAGAAATAAAAGGACTTTTGTCATAACATCCCTGAAATAAAATAAAAGTTAACTTGCTAAAAATAATACTTCATCCATCACTGAAATATGTGCGAAATATCAAAACAATTGGTTGATAAATAAACGAATTATTAAACATTTAATATACTACATGTATATACCATAAATCACTGTAATCACGACGCCTTTCAAACACAGTATCTTAACAGAAAGACACCGTGACTTGATATTTTTATACATAGTCACTCTGACATTCAAAACAGCACTGATGTCGCTGCACTCATTGTTTAAATGTGCCTCTGTACCACTTTTTACCAAAATGAGATACAGTGGTGTTAGAAATGACTTCTTTCGGTGTGCGAACGGTGCCCACCAACGTCGAACTACTTTTCCTGTCGCCTGGCCTGTATTCACGTGTTGGTTGGCACCTTCGCCATTCGTAAACAAGTACATGTATTGCCAACGGAACACGAATTGCTGCTGGATACAACATTCTGCTGTTAAGTTATTGAATCGTTCCAATGCTTTTTCCTAATTTATAACATAGTTTAACAATCGCGCGGTTTCTATGTTTTTGAGCGTCGATGATGTTTCGTTAAAATCGGGCAAAGAATAAAATACTTATTGTTGTTTTAAACTTTGTGTTGACATTTGTGTGTATGTGTGCCGCCGTAGATATATGGTTAGCGCGTTTGCCGTCTAATCTAGCGACCCGGGTTCAGGCACTCATATGCCGGTCATGTTTCAGCAGAAATCTGACTGGCAAATAAAAGTTTTTGCCGGCATGCTCGGCATTATTATTGCGTTCTTTGCTATGAATATCTCATGTGTCGTCTGAACAAAGTAAAAAATGCAAAATCGGTCAAATCGCAAGCACTGAGACTTTAGCCTGTGTCATATTCTTTCCGCTACCATAGCGTACTAATGATGGACATTTCGGGCTTCCATAGTTTACGGCCAAAATGCCCAAATTCGGATATTTCTCTGTCATGTATACATGTACACATGCATCCCAGACTAAAGGATATCACGTGGCCAAGGTCGTGCACAGGTTCAGTTTGGGCCCGCTAAGCCAGCGAATTATAATGTATTCTAATAGTTACTTACATAACATAATAACTTACCAGAATTATCACTAGCATCCTGGCATATACGACAACAGGAGGAGGTTGATCGCGACACCGGAAGTAAACACGGGGTTTCGTCTGCTGTGGAAAGCGTTGGTGTTACCGCATGTGTCGATTCTGTAGCTTGATCGGAAACACACTGCTCCTGAAAAAGTTTCAACTCGGCATTGGATCTCATGCCACGACATAGCAAGGTATTTAAATGGTGTTAGTATAGCTACAAAACTTGACACTCGGTGCATCTGGTAGCTCTGGTAACTGCATCATTGATAAGAGTAAAAAAAATTATATTGTAAAATTTATGTTACCGGTATCTAAGATATTGAAAATTTCATATAATTTTTTTTCTCTTTATAAATGATACAGTTACCTGTGTCTGGTAGGGTTACTTATTACCTAAGTAATGTATGTATGTAACCAATAGCTTTTTAGAAGCTATGTAGAATAGAGATGGCGGATTGGCACTTTGGTTAGCTGCAGCAATATAGTACAACACTTAAAAGTTTCCCTACATCGGTCAGAAACGTTTGAACTACATGTTTACACTAAATTTATGGCTTAAAGGGTCATGGACTATCGTCTATCCGACGGTAGTAGTAATTGATTGAAACAGGATTAGTTGTAGCGTTTTTCAAGGCATTAAATCGTGACATTATCTAAAATGTCAAGCTTAGTAAATCTTAGTGTGTCTCCGAAGTATCATTGTAATCGTGTTAAGATAAATGTCACTGGGTTGTTTCCACTGCGCATGTTATACACGGTTCTGGAAATGTTGATATTTTGGTTAAGTGAATCACAGAATAAAATGTCGCCACGGTTAAACTGTACATATTCAAATATATTTTTTCAAAGATCCTGTCACACATTGGCGAGTTAGGCTTCGAGTTATGTACGAGTTCTGGCGAGTTATAACTCGCCGAAAAGTGCACGACTCGGCAGTCGATTTTTTTTCAAGGCGACTTTCATTCGACATTGACACGACATTCGTACGAGTATTTCATATTTAACACGAGTTAAACCGAGTAGGTCCCTATGCCAAAAATGTTTTTAATCACAAGAAGATACTAAAAGATTTTTACACGATTTAGGCCTACCCATACAGTCGAATTTCCCCCATTTATAAAGATCACGAATATTACTGCATAGAAATAAAAGGGCTTTATCCTAGTAAGAAAATAACCAAATAAATTGTGGTAGATCTAGCGTATGATTAGGCCGAAACATTAAATGGATGAGCAAAATGAAATAAATAAATAAAATATAGCTTTTCGATGTCCTACATACAACTTACATTTTCATCCTGAATGTCTTCGTCTTCTGTCGAACTTTCGTCAAGTTCAATTGGCGACCATTGTTTTTGTACCTTGAAATTACTGCACATTTCTCATCGTTTTTAATCGAAAAATCCGTGCGAAAACGTGCGTCACGTCGAAACAACGTTTAGTGTGACGTCATTTTGATGCCATTAAATTGTATTCGTTGTCTTAGCGTAAAACCCGACTTTTTACTTTTATTTGGTCCCAATCTTCGCGCTTAATGGTCGTCAGATTCAATTTCAATGAAGGGGTGACGTCGCCTTGAAAATTCGAAATGGACTCTGAGCTTTGCCCATGTTTGGTAGGTCTAAAACGCAAACATGTACAATAATGCACTTGTTCGCATCAGAACAAGTGACTGTGCTTTATTATAACTAGATAAAACCTGATATATATTCATTGTTTCGTCTCTAACATGGCCAATATTCCGCATTTGACAACACATCAAGTCATACTTCGGAAGGCTTATTTGCAATTTAAAGTTATTCAGTCGTAGCTGTGTTTTATCGGTAATTCGTGCACACCATGCGTATATTACTGAAACCCGGTTGGTTGTGTTAGAATCTTTTCATTTCGCAGATCTTTGTCAGAATGTAGAAATGTCGTGCACATAAGTATACACATGTATATTTTGTAATTATTACATTCCCTTAAAAAATAAAATTAATATGTGACTTCTGTTTTATGATGAATAAATCAACAATTGTTAGCGTTACTCAATTGACTAATGTGACGCAGTAGTGAGGCTGAGCCAACAATATATCAATTTTGATATTTTCTATCATGTGGGGGTGTTTTTGATGTATCGGACGCCAACATAGGATTGCCTTGCTCTATTACCCGTACATTATCTATCCTAAATCGAGACAGATCAAAGCACATCAAATGACCGTCACTATGGGGGTCACCCACGACACGAACGTATACCATTCAGTATAATGCCGCAATGTGTCTTCTATGAATATGTTTCAGACCCCGGTGGCGTAATAATACAATTAAAAGATGTGTTGAATTGTCTCTGAGCTGGCTCTGTCCAGATTATCGAAAACAGTTCGCTGATTTTTGATATAGCATGAATTGTGAATAACATTTGAATATGTTCTGATAACGCTGGTCACTGACTGGACATTTAGAACGGGGATATGTATCTAATTGCGAAGTTGAAGCGTGCAAGTGGAGTTGTTTCTTGAATATGCAGTCGTAAATTATTACCATCTGATGAGCCGATTACTTAGAAATGCTCTTTCTTTTATAGCGTTGTAAAGTTGTGTTCTTCTTAGCAAACTAAACTAGTGTTTTGTATACTAAACCAGTGAAGTCAACCCTATGTTTGGCACACTGTATACTAAACACCCAACACATTGTATACTTTGTCCATCACACTTCATACTAGACTCAGCGCGCTATATACGGTACCAAGCGCACTTCATACTAGACTCAGACTTCATACTAGACTCAGCCCGCTGTATGCTTTAACAAACGCACTTTATCCCTTTCGCTGCCAACGTCAAAACGTCAAAAATCCGTTGGTGCCAAACATGTTTTGACGTCACGTCATTTCCGATTATACGCGTGTGTAAGTGGCGCGTTTGTTTGATTGTCAATTAGTAAGCGTTGCCACGTACTCATACACTAGAAAGGATGAATACAATGTTATCAATGAATTATTTTATTAAATATGATGCTGTTGAATTGATTAGCACGTTATGGTTAAATCTATCTAAGCTGTCACAAACTGCATGTATGTACCAGGGATGTCCGGAAAGATTTCGTATTAACCAAAACCAATCAAAGGATACATTTGAAAATTTATTAGCTTAAAGATGTATCCATTTGTGACAATTCCTGAAAGTTTCATGAAGAAATCACGAAGGAAACACACACAACAACCATTCTAAACAGTACAAGTAACAACTAAACTCCGTAGACGCACGACGTCATGCATTCGCTAGAACGCATTTTAGAGGTTGTTTCACTTGTAGCCTTTTCTTCCGTAGAGATTAGCCCGGGAACCCATCGGGCTCTTACCTTTGATGAATTAAGATCGTCACGGTATTTCATGATAGTATTCACAGCTGTCCGTTTTCGTATAACCAGGTCATCCGCCAATTGTGATACATGTCCCGTACACACTAGTAGTTTGCAGTCACGTATCACTGATGGTCTTCAGTTCGTCTTTTAGTCGTCTGAATGTTCATACCCGTCACTTACACGCTTAAAGCTAGTGAAATTATAAAAATTGAAAACCTATCTAATTTTATTATTTTATGTATTCCGTTCCAGAACAATAAAAGCGTGTGACACATATATATAGTGTTTACAATTTTTTTATCAAAATGTTGATGCGTGCGTGACGTCAACGTTGATTTAATCCGGTATAGTTATATTTTCTTCATCCGTTGACCGTTACTATGTTTACCATAAAAACATAATAATTTATAATTATAAGCAATGGAGAAGAATTTCAGTTTGATGACATATCGTTAACTCTTGCCAAATATACAAAATTTAATGGCGAGTTATTAATGAATTGTGAAGCACGTCAATTTCGAAGTGCTTCATGAAGCGCTATATGGGTGTTCCAGTTTTCCTTGACGGTATTGTAAGAATCACCTCGTTCACAAATCATCCAGATGACGGACACTGTTAATGGAGTGAACATCGACCGGTTATCGGATGGTCACCGACAAACTGTTGTCACTAAACCACGCCTTGATTTACCCGATTTCCATCCGGTCCGAAAAGTCAAGAAGTACGCCGGCCGATCATATGACAGCGATCTGATTGGATAAGTGACCCAGGTATTATTGCCACAGGGAGTCGACATCTTCTCGATATTTCGAGGAAACTTGAAAACATATTCGTCGCATTTTGAATTCCTATTGCATAAATGTAATTTATAATATGGAAATTATTCAGTTTAAAAGTACAAATCATTAAAACAAATCATGTTGTTTATTTATGCATTTAAATTAAAACATAAAATATTTCAATCGTTGAAAGATTAATTTGAATTACCGTTTGCATTGTACAATTCTATAAACGGAAATAAACAACTAAAACACTCGACACAATTTGCTGTTTTTGCGACTACAAAAAACATTTTGTGTAATCAAATGTTAAAAACATAAAAAAACAGCAAACAATTGAATGTGTCCTATTTGTCATATACATGTACTTGTATTATTCCGTGATTCAGAAAGACGTTCCCCTAACAATACAGATTACATCACCCAATACATCCATCCATTACACATGTTATATGCTTTGTATTTAAAGATCTAGTGTGATGTTGGAAAACTATAATACATGTATTCTGTTTTCCATTATATCTGAAGAAACAGGCCAGAATCATTATTTTTAAAATTGTAGCTTTGAAGTAACACACAGATCTATTTGATTGCCACTGATTGTCAACAAATTACACACTGCAAGTGTGATTTCTAGCATGCTAAATTACATGGGGACATCGGAAAGGTAAACACATGGGACTGTTGCCTGGCTTTCCCCCGGGGTTGGGGGGGGGGTTCAATTGACTGGTGCATAAGTCATCTTTATACACCTATTATATCGTTGTCCAGATATATTAACAGGTGATCTGAAACAAAATAGCCTAGCTACACAGGTCGTATAATTTCGGCTATATACTAATTGGACGGCATCATTATGGAACATCCATGAATGATTCTGCAGTTTGTCCTGTTTTATTTTATTTATGGTTTATAAAGACATATATACAGGTTAGGGACAGAGTAAATATGTTTGGCTGTATCTCAAGATAGAGGCCAGTAACTGTTGTGGTTCGGTATATTGAGGATGGCGCGAAAACGAACTTGTAAAATGTCGTGATCTGCTAAGTTCTAATTATTCATTATGAAATGACTACTGCATGTATGCAAATATGTGTATTTTTGTTAAATTGGAATGTACAACATTTGTCAGTCATATACAGTAACGACTAGTTTTCTTTGACTGTGCCACTGGGTCACACATCATCCGGATGACGGATGATGTCCACCCGGACGCTGGACGATGTCAGTGTACCCATCTGATGTATACCCCATGTCTAAGCATCGTTCACCCGCCCTACACCAATATTGAATCCTGTAAGATGGATGACAGTTGGGCATTGCTTGCTGATCTTTCGATGTCCGTCACATATAGGGCGAAAATCGCCCCGTCATCGGACGGTCACCGACAAATATATTGGTCGCTAAACCGAGTATTGATTTTGTCCGACAATGCCCTGATGTCCACCCCCGGCCGGCCCTGTCAGTCAAGAAGTACACAGGCCGATCATCAAATAGCGATCTGTTTAGATTGTGACCCAGGTATTATTATCACAGGGGGTCGACATCTTCAGTTCAGTTGTTGGTTTCTTATTTGGGACTGTCAGTAAATGGTTAATGGATATACTCGTTATTGTTTCATTATGTTCGGGTCTCGTTACAAAGACGTAGATCTATACGGATGTTGTCCAGTATATTTTGTTTTATTTTATTTATTGAATGAAATGTACCATATTGAACTTCTAACCCCGTGCCTGAAGTTTTGGAAGAAAATAGGACGCAGTATGTGAGGACAGATATAATTTTATTCATAAATGTGCTCAACTGTATTATTGATCCCTGGAAACGCCATGGTTGGGCCTTCCTGTGTGTTATTTTGCCCGCGGGTCAAGTTCGTGATTAAGGTGTGCAGTGTTATATAGAACATGTATGATAGCAGGAAATTTGCAACATACATTTCAACAATATCGAGCCCTATGTATCATTAAAGATGACGAATTTGCTTTATTAATTGGTTTGACGTCAAACAACGTTGCGTAGAAAATTAACACGTCTTGTATGTAACAAGTGTTACAAAATATACATTCATTTGCTAATTATTCAATGGAATGGTACTAAATTTTCAGTAGTAGAAAACTAAGCTATATAGATCATGATTATATCCATAGTTTATGCGTAATTAACGATAGCCCGTGTCAAAATGATGTGAAAATCACGCAAATTTCGTAACATAATTACTGAGTATCAAACACGAATATTTAATTACTTTTGTAATCAGACTGAAGAGTTATCATTTTTCAACTATTGTAAATAGTTTATTTGTGTGCAACCGTCTTTAAACTGCATAATTAATCACTTTTTCGGTGGTCACTTTTGATGCGCGATCCGCGAAATGGCGCCAATATTAACGTCGTCAGACGCATGACGTCATGTCCGAATTCCACCGGAAATGACGTCATAATGTTTTGACCCTTACTTGTTTACATCTAAACCCTTTCGTACGATGTTAAGATGTAATATTTCCAGGTTCCTTAAGTCCATATAAAAATAGGCCAAATAGGCCCGTTGGCACTCAACGTAGTAAACAATAATAGGCCAAATAGGCCCCGTGGCACAGAAGTGGTTATACTAGACTCAGCGCTCTGTATACTAAGCAAAACGCAAATTGTACTATAAAGTTGTCTCTGTGCACTGTATACTATACACAGCGCACTTCATACTAAATTCATCACACTGTATACGCATGAAGTGCACTCCATGGTTACAGTATACAATTCGCATAATCTAGTATAAAGTGCTAGTACCAGATTCTTCGCGCTGTATACTTTACCAAGCACACTTCATACCAGACCAATGGTACTTCATACTAGATTCGGCGCATCGCACACTTATGCACTGCGCACTGTATTTCTATATTAAAGATAAATAGAAATGCCCCTCCCCCCCCCCCAGTGTCAACCTTGCTAGTATTTTCCCACGAAAGATGTGACTAATGATCGTGATACAAAACATGAATGATTCCGCCAGAAACGATTACACAGGGAACAAGAAGTTATTACGATCATAATACAAAAAATTATCTTCTGGAAATCATTCTTAAACGATAGTCTTCGTTATGTAGCCTCGGAATCACGCAAGAATCGGAGAAGTGTATCTAAATACGGTAACAAAAGAGTTACAAAAGCAGTTAAAACTGTACTACGAACTATTTATCTAAATACTCATGAATAGTTTTCCCAATATGACATCAAACTTTTCCGTACGTCTCATGCGAGTCTACGATTTTGTATAATCGTAACGTTTTGCCACTGATCTTAACGGCCCTAACGGCCCATGGTGGTATTCAATATTAATCTTACTTAATTGGAGCCTAAGGATTGCCAATCATATCGCCTGTTTAATATGGTGTGATCTGATTGGTTGTCCTTATCCTTTAAGGGGTATGCCCATACATGCCAGATCTCCTGCATCATGCGCACACCGTACAACCCGCTGTGTGTAAGCAGTTATGTATGTTGAAGGCAGAGACACACGCGTTTTACGCCACTAGAGTGGAGTAAGTATTTGTTATTTTATATGTGTTTTACGTTGCTTTTGAAAGTGATCACCTACATATATCGTTGACGTGATGAATGAACAATAATTATATACAATTTATGTGCCCACAAATGCCATATTATTCGAGTAAACATGGATTAGGTATGCGATGTTTGCCAAAAGTTCGAAACGTTCGCCTTTGACATGGAATTCTCAACTTAATTCGTGGTTTGGAATAATTCTAAAACATTGAATACAAACTTCAATCCTTCTTCAATATATCTGTCGTTTCCGTTTTGGAAAATGTGCATTTTCTGTGAAGATACAGAGGTTTAAATTGAACGAGGTACAAAAAAACTGCTAACGAAATAGGCAGTTCTGTTTTTCGAATGATAACGACAAAGGCAGATCGTTAAATATTAATGCCAACGCAGAGGCAGAGATAAGAGACTTATGCTAACGACAAAGGCAGAAATTCTAATGACTTGACAGGGCCATAAACCCCTTTGTACGATTTGTATGTTATAAATATAACCCAGATCCATGTAAGGCTGTATTCCAAAGTCCATTTCACCAAGAATCACGAGTGTTTAGTGGTTATTTTCGTCCAGTTGATTAACGGAATATATTACATATCCTTTCCGCTACCACGATTTTTTGGGGGGTTATGAGAAATTCATATGGTCCCTATACCCCGTCCCTGAGACACTATTGACTTGCAGCACTGATAAAAACTCGATACACCCGGATGCTACACACCTACCCTAAACCGAAAGTAGAAAAAAATGTCAATATTTCGACTAAAGGTCACCGGAAATGACGATGTGACGGTGACCCTTGCGCGAATAACTTTTTTTTAGCTTGACAGGCCTACTTTTTTGCCCCTTTAGGGCATTGTTCCTGACCCCTTTGTCTAGCCTTATATTCCTGCTATAGAAAAATATAAACGTTTTGGCGCTAAATGTTAATGCAATTCCACAGGGAATCGTACCGCAATGGCGGGTAGGACCAGTAATTTCAGTTTTGTAAAATCTACGTTCAAAGCCCTCTTTAAAGGGGTCTAGCGGGCCCAAAAACCTACGGAGAGTGAAAAAAACCTCGGTGAGTCTGCATAAGTACGCTATGGTAGCGGAAAGGATATCTGGTGATCGCTGACGCCGGCAATTGTCGGTTGTGGGTTGCCCTTTATGTCTGTAAATTACGAACTGGTGTGGTTTTGGGGGGGGGGCATTAAGCGATCCATTTGTTATCATGAAGTTAAGAAACGAATAGTTTGTAGCATTCTATAGAATACGTAAGTTCGAAATGCAGCCATTCAAATTACTTGACAGGGAACTTAATGCACTGTTTTGTTTGTACAAATATGTATGTTTTTTGTATGTTACAAATTTTATTTGACTATTTTTGTGAATAACTCACACGAAGAAGATAAGACATAATGTAAAACATCGTAATGCCCCGATACATTGCTTTACATGTACAGTCGAACATATGATCTTTGTATTAATCTTCTAAGCAGTCAATGTTGATTAACATTACCTGTATTTTATAAATAAAACAGTCAGGTTATTTAAACAGTCATAGAGTATACGGTCTTACTTCTATTTATGGACTGACTGCTTAAAACAGTTGAGCAACACGTGCTCATGTAGCATCACGTATATCATGTAACATATTATTCCATGCTAAGTTGTTGGGTCTTAATGACATCATCTAACGTCATACGGACCGCAGATAATTATGCAACGAGGCGTAGCATAATACCAATAAGACGTGACGCAAGTACGCGTAAGTTTCTTTATGTATAATTAGATTTACGATGTACAAATGTAGTTGTTATCAATAACAGTTCATATAAAATCAAAGCGCTGAAAGCCAGCAGTTGTTCGAATGAATACCATTCTGATCACCTCGGCCTGTATGCATCGAAATATTTACCGGAGACAAACGGAAATGTCCGAGCTTTCACGATTGGAATGAATGCATGCAGGAAGTACAAGTCAAATAGTTTTCTGCGGCCAGATAATTTCTAGTATTTTTCAGCAGTTTGGATGCTGATCGAGTTTGTTCCGGTGTATGTTAAAACGTATTAATTAGTCCAAATAACCCAGATACGTGTAACGTCGGATACTCCCGTGTGATTAATCTAACCTAATCAAATACGTGTATGTGTAACAGTTTATATAGAGTGATGCTCGGAGTTATGGATATTCCGCGTACCGCTCGTTTAGAGTAGCTAGATTGATAACGCATGGGACCATGACCTCCATATTATTAGAAATACTGGGTCTGTACCACAGTATATGATTACGTAACGATTATGCCGACGAAAAAGGTACGAAAGGCAGTTAACAGAAGAGGTAATTGCTTCGTAAATCCAAAGAAATACTGGAAATAGGATTAAATTATTTATTGGGATATCCAACTGTCCTATATAGATTTAGAAATATGACGTAGCTTTGTAGTATAATATATGCTGCAATTGATGGCACTATTTTGCATGACGGTTTACATCCGTGTCGGTAGTTATGCAATACCGGCTGACCGGTTTACTATTGCAAAGGTGGCGCTGCCTAGCGGCTGTGTAGGAAGAAAAGTAGTTTCACCGACTAAAGTATAGTCGATTGTAGAAACGTGTATATATAACTATAGTTGGTCGATTCTCGAACAAATAAAAAGTATCTATATTACATAAAGCAGTTTAATAAAGTGTCACGTAAAAATTCCAGTGTCGATGACTTACATTTCATGTAAACTGCTGACAAACAAGTGCTGTAATTATACTTAACTGTCATAGATCTACATATATTAAATATACAGACGTGCATGGACATGTATTTAGTTAGAGAAATAAAGCTCCAGCACGAATAAGATGTTAAGTACAACCTCCTCGACAGAGCATCAACCTTTGATTTCCGGCCATTGTATGACTTCAATGATGAGGAAACTATACAATTCAACTTGTATAACTTATTGCGCCTCCCAAAAACTGCAAATTTCACCGTCATTTTGTTAACATTTTACTTATATTATCGATGGAATACTACGAGAACCATTCGTTTGTAAACTCTAAGACATTGCCTGAAGATCTTACGCCCAAAAAAAGCCATGTACTCATCATTAACAGGCATAAAAGGCCACTCACAACCGACAATTATCGACGTCAGCGATCACCAGTTATGTAATGTATTGAATAATTCCGTTAATCAACTGGACGAAAATAACCACTAAACACTCGTGATTCTTGGTGAAATGGACTTTGGAATACAGCCTAACATGAATCTGGGTTATATTTATAACATACAAATCGTACAAAGGGGTTTATGGCCCTGTCAAGTCATTAGAATTTCTGCCTTTGTCGTTAGCATAAGTCTCTTATCTCTGCCTCTGCGTTAGCATTAATATTTAACGATCTGCCGTTGTCGTTATCATTCGAAAAACAGAACTGCCTATTTCGTTAGCAGTTTTTTTGTACCTCGTTCAATTTAAACCTCTGTATCTTCACAGAAAATGCACATTTTCCAAAACGGAAACGACAGATATATTGAAGAAGGATTGAAGTTTGTATTCAATGTTTTAGAATTATTCCAAACTACGAATTAAGTTGAGAATTCTATGTCAAAGGCGAACGTTTCGAACTTTTGGCAAACATCGCATACCTAATCCATGTTTACTCGAATAATATGGCATTTGTGGGCACATAAATTGTATATAATTATTGTTCATTCATCGCGTCAACGATATATGTAGGTGATCACTTTCAAAAGCAACGTAAAACACATATAAAATAACAAATACTTACCCCACTCTAGTGGCGTAAAACGCGTGTGTCTCTGCCTTCAACATACATAACTGCCTTACACACAGCGGGTTGTACGGTGTGATGCGTGAGTCTCCTGCATTTGAGACTCTACTCCCGCATGATGCGAGGCCAATTTATCAAATCTCACGCATTTCATAGACATACTGGAACCTGATATTTTTTGTTTACATTATGAAAATGATTACAAATAATAGTTTAAATTGCTACATGAAGCTTGCATGGTATTGTCATCAAAGAAAGATAAGTCAAAACTTTGTATAAACTTCAATAATTCAAGTTTAAAGTTTTAGCAAGGAAAATCTCCTGCATTTTAATGAAATCTCCTGCATTTCCATTACCAATCTCACGCAAAGGGGTCTGCAAAACATGGCATGTATGGGTATGCCCTGGAACTGAAGTGTCTCGAATAGCAATCAAATTGGTATCATTTTAAAATACCTACATCAAACACTGAAAACCCTGTAAAAAAGTAACGACATATCCCGCTAGTTTTAAAAAAAACAAGAATAACTAAATATCGTTGTCGTCAATAAAAGTTTCCCATAAATGTCGGAGTTCCTGGTGCTTATCTGAGTGACATAATACAGTCAGATCTCGATACAACGACGCTGTTTGTTTCCAAGAAAAATGTCGTTGTAACGAATATGTCAGTATACTGAATTGATTTAAAGAGCATTTTAATACTTTTGTCCCCAAATTTGATGTCAGTATATAATGAATTTGTCAGTATATCGGGTGTCGTTATATCGAGATCTGACTCACAAACTAATTTCTGCAGTTATATACTGCGGCCGATTCACTTAACCAATTTCCCTAGATTGTATCCTAACCAGATCTAATTTACTCTTCCACAAGGAACCCGTAACTTCTTCACATGTGAAGGAAAATCGACAATCGGAACGGTCCGTGTGGCATTTTTACGAGATAAAATACCTCGGATGTATCAAGCGTATGAATCCAGAAGCATTCTTTCTTAAATCCTGCGCAGAAGAAATTGGGCCGAAGAAAATAGACCGTACCTTATCAGCAGCGGAAATACCAAAAGATGTTTTATTGATTAAACAATACAATTTCACTACATTCATTGAGCATAACACGCAGCTACGCAGCGCTTGCTTGATGGGCGTGTATTCCATTGAAGCAATGTTTAAATCTGCCATGATGACGTCATGGCGAAAGACGTTGAAAAATGGCGACGTTCTATTTACACCCGAGAGATGATTCGTAAGAAATTGTCCGAGGTGTCCGGATTGGGAAAATCGACAGTGTTGTCAATTGTTCACAGAAGGAAACGAAGCCTGATTGTCGGAGGAAGACATTGAATTTAAAAATTAAAAAATTGGGACGGCGTGAATACAACGGTCCATTTTTCGCCCTTCCAAAACAAGTTCAATAACTCATTGTTCTGTCCATTTTGTTACCCGACTCTTGAAATGCGGAAACGATTTCCCGATGAGTAGCACTTTTTTTATGAAAAAAAAAAAACAAATTTAAGGTGGAGGTTGTGTTTTTAAAAAAATGTCTGAATCTATTGACAATTTTGGTGTTATTATAAAATCGAAATTATCTCCAATTTAAAGCTGGACAAAATTGTCCCTATTAGAAAACGACGTCACAATGGCGTCGTAACTTTAGTATGTAACGCACGTTTGACGCTGTGGCGAGGGAAGCATAAAACTTACTTACTTACTGGCGTTCGCTGGAAGCATAAAACAAAAAATAAAGTTACAATACATGAATACCTTGTCAATTGTTTTAATCCCAATCGTGTGTTTATATTGAATAAGAACATATTAAGAAAGTATGTATCTTCATTGCTTGTGCGTCTTGCACAGATTTGATTTGCTTGAATAAAATGGTAATGCGTACCTTTCATACAAATTCGTGCTTTTTCAAGAAATTACCAGTTTCCGCCGGAATAGCACCAAACATTTCTGTATATTTTGCGTAAATAAGCAATAAAATATAAGATGTTTTCAAAATATTTTAGGTGCGGTATATTTTACGGCATCTTGGTCTTCTATTAACGATGTTAGATTATGCGTTGGAAGAAGATAAATATATAATTGCGGGTCCAATTTGTGGTATATATTGGTAGTTAGCGTCGTTTCAATAGTGCAGCTGGATAACACGAAGCTATAAAACATTTTTATCCAATATTAATATTGTGCTAAAAATAGACGGTTTCTGAGAGTCTATATATAACATATAAATAGCCGGCAGAACCGGACTTTATGTTCAGCGCGGAACACAATGGAAATAGTTCACCATTTCAACATATTGAGTTATTTTCACAAAGGTAAGAACTTTAATAAATAGTTTACTTTTACAATAATTCTGAACTAATTAATATATTACATAATTTTGTAAAAAAATAAATAAAATAAAACCACTAAACACGAAATACATTTAAAGTATATTCATTAAATTACAACGTTTCGCCCAGAAGGCTTCTTCGGGTAATGATATACAAATAACAGGTTTTTTATGATTTTGTAAAAGAACAGTTTGAATACATTTTTTTTCAAGATGTTAAAGAGTGTGTAGTCGGATGTTTTACAAGCTTAGTTTTGTGTTAAAATTGTGATTAATAGTGACACCATAGGTGCCAAAATATCAAATATCATAATATTCTTTATGTACATGTATAGTTATTTTTCTAGTTAATTGTTCATTGTTGAGGACCTTATGGAAGATTGTCAAATGAGCCTTCTCTTAAACTGAAGTATTTATTATTATTAGAGATTATATTTAACCCTACTGCTTACTCTTATGAACACAGTGCAGAAGCATTGGATACATGTACTGCTAGAATACACGATTCATTACAAATGCATTATAAAACAAATATTCGCGAATGCCAAATTTAACCATTTTTTGCTAAAAAGATAAGTCGATAACATACTTTTTATTGCATAATTTTGCAGATCACTAGAATTCCTCAACAAAATATAAGGATTTTACCTTGGTGAAAGAGCAATACCTGGATATATAAGACCAAAATTAAATATACCATTGTTTGTTTCTTAGTCATTTATAACAATGTGTACCCAAAATACATTGGAACATCTTTTATTATTTCGATCACAAATATCATATACAAATGCAAAGATCTAAAAAATACATGTATAGTTGTTGGTATACTTTAATCATGGTGCTATGTCAAATTTGACCTAAATCTGATGATTGAATTTTAAGCTATTTACAATTTATATGATTTGTTGTACATGTACCAAAAACAGCTTTCTTTTTCAAGTCTTTCTTCTAGACCGACACCGCTCTCCATATAATCAAGATCAATATAAAAACGGCATAAGTAAATAGATTCTATTCATCAACAATAGTTTCATAACTTTTTTCATATTAAATTTATCATTTTCGTACAAGTACGTATATATGTTAAAACATAACAAACCAATGGATGGTGCGTTACGGTGCGAAAATTACATCATTTGCTTTATATTTGTTTTATTTTAAAGAAATAATACTCGTCTGTCAGGTAAACTTTAGATGGGTTCGATATCACGATGTGTTTAAGTGCGTTCCAACATCAAAGGCGTAACTAGTGGATAAACGCACAAGTCTCAAGTTTATTCTGAGATGTACGTTCGATCCCCACAGTTTCAATGTTTTGTTTTATTACATTTTTCCATGTTATTAAGTCATTTTACTACTGCTTTATTAAATCGATACTTTAAATGTCATTTTTATGATTAGGCTAGTAATTGTGTTGTGTTTTTGAGCAATCTCGCCTCTGGTTCGACCCCATCATTTTTACATTTATGTTATAAATTTTAAAGTTTTTATCATTTTGCAATCACCTTAATTTTTATTTGTAACTAACGTTACTATTAATGATAATATAATTATACACGTAGTAATGCATGTAGATTAACTTGTGCGTTATGTTAACATTTTTTATCTATCAAGTTGTATATTTTTAATTATTGTATTTTTATCTACAATCAAAGATTTAAAAACATTTTTTTTCAGATCTTTGATACAATAATTATGAACTTAAATACTATATTCATTGCAACATTTTTTACTAATTGAAGTATCAGTTAGTTAAAGCAGTGGTATAATATAACGCTTTATAACTTGGATATATATGTAATAAAAATAAAATAAGGTGGTGAGGATCGAACCTACAACTCAGAACAGAATTGAAACTTGTAGGAAGTGTGTGTTTAGCCACTACACCACAGCGCCTTTGATATATGGAATTGGAATGCGCTTCACAGTTTGATATCGAACCCATTTACCCTAGTTATTTATATATAACCTGATAGACGAGTTTATTTTTGTAACGGTTTTCGTTTAACTTTGAACGCACTGTATGAACAATTCTAGAAATTAAAGTTTCTTAAATGTCATGGAGATAAAGTTGACGTGCACCGCTCAGTATAATTCAATAAATGTTAATATCCCACCGGGCACTTGTGATTGGCTGGTACTTTATGAGGGAGTATAGTGTGGGTGATTTCTGTGCCTCAGGTACCTTTAGTGTGTACTGATAGCATGTGAACTCTCAACAATTTAATAGAATGCTTAGGGCCGCTCTAAAAAATATATTCCCGATGCCTACCCAAATATCAAATATAATTCGCTGGTCTAGAATGAGAAGCTCGTAAGTACAAAAACGTTATTTTGAGAAAACAAGAAAAACCTGTCTGTAAACTACTCTTTACTTATGGAAAAACAAGCCTGTTCAACTTCAGTTTGGTTAACATGGCCTGTCCCGATTTTCATGAAAGTAGGCTCATAAGAAGCGCGATTTTATACATAGGTCTTATAATGTCGTAAATAGCACTTACGATGTTGCTACTTACGACCTTCTGAAACATTCTAAACAAGCGAATTGCATCTGAAGTGTTCCATAGTACGGGATTTTATTCCCTTATTGCTAGCAGTAGAACATATATCTGCCGTTCTGCAGGAAACCAGGCATCAGTAATGGAATTATTTAAAATACCATGGCCACGTAGCGATAGAAAGACGATGCTCAAATGAACAGTTTCTAATAGACATTTGAGCAAGAAATACCGGTGACATCCAAGTTTGTCACCTTTGCAAACGTGAGTTGTTTTAATACAATTTCTAAAGGATTTAAAAAGAGATGGTACAACATGAATCCTAAACATAAAATTAAATAATTTTAAAGCATTTTCAAAAACAGTGCTGCATAATTATTACACATAATTAATTTGGAGTTGTTTATAAATAACAACCCCCCCCCCCCCCCCCCCAGAACCCGGCACACCATTTTAAGAGACGCAACTGTTGCTATTACTGTTGGTAGACTAGCAAATGTTACATTATGCACCAGTCAATTGAAACAACGCCCCAAACCCCGGGAAATATCGGGGATTTTTATTTTTTCAAAACCCTGTTAAAATCCCTGTGCCAGGGCTAAACATATGGTAAAATCCCCGCAAATGCCCCGCCCTATACCTCACGGCTATATTTCCCCGCTATTTGGTGCGAAACAAACGCCCAGTACTCACCCGGCAGTGCGGGAACATAGGAAAGGTAACAACACGGGACTGTTCCCCGCTATCCCCCGACCTTCCCCGGGGTAAGAGTCGTTGTTTCAATTGACTTGTGCATTAGATGCAATAGGGAGGTTGTGTTTCCCGAGTATACGCATACCTGTGTGACAAAGTACGCATTCTATTTCCGTCTGTCCAATGTCCGTTACTTGTAGAAGCCACACATACCTGGATGTCGAAATACCAAAAAAAAGTATTCACGAAGGCGTACATGTTACGCGTTCATTTTCGCAACCTGCCTAATAGGGAGATTGTACGATCACGTACAACTAGCTATCCGTTCAATGTACATGCGGTGACTGGGTGGTGTTAAAAAGGCACACTCAGTGCAGTATAAAGTTACCGCACACTTTTCCAGTGTAGTATTGCAGTTATTGCATTCTTTTCATCGTATCTATTACACAAGAGCATTTCGTCAGTTGTGTGATTTTGTTTTAAAGCGTCTTTCTGTCGCAATAAACAGCAAACTGACTGAACATTAATTCAGAACCTATTTATACATTGTTATGTCAAGTGTACAGTATAAGATAAGTGTTGAACTTAATTGTACAAATTGAATTACGATTTGGTAAATTAGATCAAACGAGATACGGAGCAAGTGCCATTTAACATCTTGTCCCGATACCACAATGATACTTTAAGACGCATATAATTATGTAACTATACTTGGCATTTCTCAATGTTCGGTAATTATGCTGAAAAGTCTATTATTATGCTTAGCTATACATAAGTAGAAAATGAAGTCCACAAAACGAATATTATCATACCCGTACATGTATAATCGTATATTAGTATTAGTAAAATCGTTGTAATCGTATTTATAGGTCCTTGCGATCTTGACCTTTGACCTACTGACCCAAAAGCAATAGGTGGCATCTGCTGGCCACTGCAAACGACCATCCGAAGTTTGTTTGCACAAGACTGAAGCGTCCTTGGTAATCATCCGGAAACCATAAAACCGACCGACTGGCATGAAACAATTGACCGCAGTTGACATGCGTACGTATATAGTAGTTAAATGTCGGTAAGAACATGTCGATCACTCATGTTCAGTTTTAAACAGGTCGAACTAATTATGGTAGCATATTCTTGTGTAAATCATAATATTTTTCATTTCTTGCAAATCGGCAAATATTTAGTGAGATTAACATATCCGAGTCTTTGAGGCGCCTTTTTCTCGAAAATTAAAAATGTTTAGTTAGCTCAAAACAATTATTAAGCGACGTATGTACATATGTTACATTTCTAATACATGTACTAACATTTATCTTTAAGATAATCTAATTCAAGAAGAGGCAATAAATTGGCTTTCTACTTCCAGGTACTACGGACACAGACACCAACAGCAAACTATGAAGTGGCTATACACGGTCCTAGGTATTCTGGTCATTATATCGGCTACAAATGCCATAATTTCGGACGCTTATCTTGAACAGTTTAGACCGTTGCTATACAAGTCTGAAAATCGAAGTGAATATGATGCCATCGACCATTTGACCAAAGGGTATATCTCCTACAATGTCGGCTCTTCGTTTCGGTCTACATACGCTAAAAAATACCACAAACCAAATTATGCCGTAAAACGGCAAAATAATTTAATGAAATGGGACAAATATCACAATGGTTTTAATGAAGACCTGAAAAGAGCGTTCAATAAACGCATTTTCTTGGAAAGTACGCCAAACAAGAAAATTGTGTCACAATACGAAATGGGAATGTTTCCATACAACAATGTCGTTAAATTGTCAGCCGGCTGTACCGGAACACTTGTAACGCCGAAGCATGTTCTTACTGCAGCACATTGCGTTCACGATGGTAAAGATTTTAAAGACAACATGGAAATGCTTAAAGTCGAGGTTGCTGATCGGGTTGGGTACAGGATTCATTATATTGTGAAAATCAATGTCCCCGTGTCATGGCTGAAAACACAGACGCTACCGGAAATTGGCCGAGGCGCGTTCGATTACGCCGTGTTGCAACTGAACCTTCCGGTCAGCGGTCGAGAAAAATTCATGCCCTTGTCATTACCAACTATTAAATCTCTTAATTCAAATCTGGAGTTTCTTGGTTTCAAACTTGGTAGGTCTCCAGCATTGTGGTTGTCTAAATGTGGAACAGATAGAGGCATGGTCGTTATGCGCGGGAATGTTGCACTCAGGAAGTGCGAGTCTTCGTCTGGCAATTCGGGAGCGGCGACGTTTGCTAACAGTCATGTTGAAGGGAATAAAATCATCGGACTTCTTTCTAATACGATTCTTACTGCTGAGGGACAATTCACCCCACAATCTATCGAGTACGAGGCTATCATGTTGTTGACATTGCCCAAGTGTTTGGATATTTGCGCCATGATCCACCCGGAAGGTGACAAATATGACGTTTGTAAAACCGTTAAGCGTAACAATGTCCAATATCTTGAAGTAGGTGCAACTAGAATTATGCCTTTCTTTGGTTAAATGCGATTGTAAACATTAAACAGAACTTTGTTTTACTGTTTTTAAATATATGCAATTTAACAAGTGAGAAACTCATCAGGTTTCGGGAAAACAGGTGGGTATACAGTGTACGTGTGTAGGCTGTGAAATGGGTTTAGGCGTTATTGGAATTGTCCTAGTACGTTCAGCAGTAGGTCTTTATATACACTCATTATACAGACATATTATATCGCTGGCTTAGAATTAGAAGGTCGTTAGTACTACTTTATAAGACACACGCATATTTGAAATCTGCATTTCATGGCGTTTCTTATAAGCCTATTTTCATGAAAATGAAGAATAAAAAGCTTATTTTTCCAGACAGTTTTTTCTTGTTTTCTCAAAATATTGATTTTGTACTTACGACCTTATCATCCTAAGCCAGCGCTTTGTTCACTAAGTGGTGAAATGGCCCAATCATAGAAATAAAAATAATTTGACTAGTATTAAATAACAATGAAATATAAAAGTGGAAATATTCCATTGTTGTCATGACAACAAGAGTGTGTTCGTCAATTTATCCAACTGTTTTGGGAAATTGAATCCGGAAATAAGTAAGTACTCAAACCAGGCAAATAAAACGTCTCACGCTACTTACTTAAGTTAAGAACGTCAATTGAATTACAATGCATGAACGTAGGTCAGGCGCGATGTATTGTCGTTATGGCAACAAAATAGTTTTAAAAACATATAAAACAGAACATCTTAATCACGCAAACTCTCGAACAATTTGCAAGTTATGTTTAGTATGTTGATAGAAGAATATTTCGAGTATACACCTTCTCGTGTACAATGTATTTCTATTTTAATTAAATTAATGGGCTACCTCACAGGTAATTGTATGATTAATAAAGAGTAAACAAAACATCTGTTTTATAAAATTTATATCTTAGATAACATAAAATTCATAAAAGATTTTTTTTTACTTTTTACTTTTTATCAATGATACAGTTACCTTTGGGCTACCTTTGCCACTTACTGAAGGTTCGTTTGTAATCACATACTCGTACTGTGGCGATATGCTGGTTTAGAGATTCTCCATACCGTCATTTTTTTGGTGTCCGTATAGTGGAATAACGTTGTATGAACGTTGGTTCAACGATGGATTTAGGTAACGGCGTCGATAACCTTCTTCTCTCATACACGCGTGGCAATGGATAACATCAGGAATGAGGTGTCGAGAGTGATTAATATAAGTTGGAAAAACTTGTTTCACAATCGACCTTAAATAAATTAGAATAAACTAACCTTTCATCTCCTCAATTCCAGAATGTTCCAAGTCTACGAAAGTTCATTTTGAGAAAATCGACTTGAAAGATTTTGATTTTTCAGTAACTAGAGAAAGAACAAAATTGCACAGTAAATTTATTGTTTATCTTAACGTCACAATATATTTTTGTGTGTTATTTAAGCTAGAGAGGCATTTACGTGTATTTTCTGTTAGTCCCAAATATGTTTAATAATGTTTGTGCGATTAGTGTATGGGTCTGGGTTTACAATGTTGATGATAAAAATATATAGGTGCGTAGCGGGGGGGGGGGGGGGGGGCGGTGGGGGCGGGGTCAATACCCCAAGTATCTGTGCCATAAACTGCCCAAACTGAGCATTACTCAGGTGATTGTCTTGTGATCTACCACCAACATTCTAATACATATAATGTGTAACGTCATGCTGTAGAAAGGCATTAACATGTAATATTCCCCAAACATATAATTTTCCAAGTATTGTTTTAAATTCCACTGGTCAACAGTACATGTTTTTCCGTCATATTAAAACTACCCAATCACACTCTCCCCACACCAGATGAACCAGCATTACCCGGAACTAACTATACTGAATGTCAAGCAATGGATATATACCAGGGCTGGTATTTAATATTGATTTTACTTAAGGATAAGGACAACCAATCAGATCACACCATATTAAACTCTTGGTCAGTAACTGGGGATATGATTGACTATCCTTATTCTTCAATCAAATAAGATCAATATTGAATACATGTATCACCCCTGTACTATTTTTAACAACTTTTGATATATCACAAACTGGGATGGATCCAGAAGCAGACACTCTACCGCCAGGCTATTGAGGCAGACTCTCTTAACACTATCAGATAATACACCATTAAAACATTACACTAATCATGTGAATTCTGCTGTATTTCCACATGTTTACATAGGGAGATAATGACAGTATAAATTGATTAATCAGGTTGGTCACTTTTTTACATAACATTGTGTACATAAACATTGCAATTTCTCTTATTAACATATTATTTTGATAGACATAATATGTATAAGTATGCAGCTTAGTGAATAAGGTATTGGTTTTCATTGTCTTTTTCTTCAATTTGAATGATTAAAACAATAACAAGAGGGCCCAAAGGGCCATAGGTCGCTCACCTGTCCTAGTAGTTCATACAGACCCCTCTATTGCATGTACAAGGTTTTCATATTGTCTTATAAAGGGACCTTGTTATTTACATCACATAAACCCAATGGCATATTGAAGTTTAAGCCAAGTTTTGTCTATGATTTGACCTAACAACCTAATTTTTGACCCTAGATGATCCAATATTAAACTTCACCTAGGTCTTGTTGACATGATCATTGTGACCAACTTTCATAAAGATATGGCCAACATTGAGACCTCCAGAGACTACACAAGGTTTTTCTAAGATTTGAAATTGTGACCTAGTTTTTTACCCCGGATGACCCAATATCAAACTTGACCTAGATTTTGTTGAGATGATCATTGTGACCAAATTTCATAAAGATTAGGTCAAATGTGTGACCTCTAGTGACTACACAAGGTTTTTCTATGATTTGACCTTGTGACCCTAGTTTTTGACCACGGATGACCGAATATCGAACTTGACCTAGATTTTGTTGAGATGATCATTGTGACCAAGTTTCATAATGATTAGGCTTAAACTGTGACCTCTAGTGTCTACACAAGTAAATTGTGGACGGACGACGGACGGACGAAGAGTGATCACAAAAGCTCACTCTGTCACTTTGTGACAGGTGAGCTAAAAATACAATGTTATGATATCACACTGTTTGTATACAAGTGACAGACCTGATTAAACAGACTATACATTATTATGTTTATATCATCAGACACATTTTGGTGTTGATCATATTTTATTGTGACCTTAATCTTCAAAACAAAACAATATATGATACAAACAGGAAACATTGAAAATACTTAAAAAACTAAGGTTCAATTCCAGCAATCGTCCCAGAGCATACATAAAATCTCATGCGCAAAACTTTGCATGCTTATAAAAATTCTTCAAATGTTTCGTGTCCAGAGATAAAATAGTTTTGGAGGAACAGACAACAAATCTTGATGACCATTCACCTGCTAACCAGGTAGGTTCACCTATCTTATAACCAGGAAGGTTCACCTATTCTATAACCAGGAAGGTTCACCTATTCTATAACCAGGAAGGTTCACCTATTCTATAACCAGACAGGTTCACCTATCTAATAACCAGGTAGGTTCACCTATCTTATATCCAGGTAGGTTCACCTATCTTATAACCAGGTAGGTTCACCTATCTTATTACCAGGAAGGTTCACCTATCTAATAACCAGGTAGGTTCACCTATCTTATATCCAGGTAGGTTCACCTATCTTATATCAAGGTAGGTTCACCTATCTTATATCAAGGTAGGTTCACCTATCTTATATCAAGGTAGGTTCACCTATCTTATATCAAGGTAGGTTCACCTATCTTATATCAAGGTAGGTTTACCTATCTCATATCTAGGTAGGTTCACCTATCTTATATCCAGGTAAGTTCACCTATCTTATATCTAGGTAGGTTCACCTATCTTATATCTAGGTAGGTTCACCAATCTTATAACCAGGTAGGTTCACCCATCTAATAACCAGATAGGTTGACCTATCTAATAACCAGATAGGTTCACCTTTCTAATAACCGGAGGTTGATTCATATATATTGATAAGCTATAACAATCTCGAACTATAGGGCCCTGATGACCCTACACAATGCTCACCAAATCACTATTACTTTGCTGATTTACCATTTACCAGTACACAATACTATCAAATAGACTGGTCTGGTTCTAACATCAGTAGCCCAAATACCCTTTCTGAGTAGTGTCTTAGGGTATTAAGTTTCTACAGCCCTGGCCTTGAATATGAACACCAGCTGTTGTATTCTCTGCCTTAATTAACATAAATTCACTTTTTTGGTTTTTCTGCTTCAGTTTCAACTTCCGACTCATTTTGGTTATTTTCAACATTTTCAGTCAATTCACCGGAAACACTTTCTTCTTTAGATCTGTCCACACTACCCATGTTTCCAGCCATAAAATTTGTGGGGGCTCCTAAAGGAGACACAGGTACTATATCTTCGTTCGACTCTGGTTCTCGTTCTTCCGGTTCCTCAACGTTACCTAACAGTTTCTTATCCTTCTTATCATTTCCCCCTAACTGTCGTAATTCTATTTCATCCTCTATCGGAAGACTCGATACATCTAGAATGTTCTTGTATTTAGCTTCAATGTAATGCACTAAATCCTCTCTCCCCGATGGTTCAGGGGGAAGAATGGCAGCAGCAACCCAACGCTGATCATTATTTAGAAAATTAAAAGTTGCAATGGCATGTTCCTGAAATTAAATAAGACAAATGTTTAACAAAATAGTTCGCCTTTATTTATGTGATTTAGTCAAATTAGTGTCTACCAAAAAATAGTTCCATCATCGGTGTTAAACTTACTAATCGGCTCAGAATGGCCAAACAAGTAGTTGTCTCAAATTTCTGCTACAGCAGCATCATTTTAATTTACATTCATTGAGATGTGTACTAAATAAAAAGAAATAAAACATTCACACAACCATGTACATTTGTAATATCCAGTTGTTGCTTCGACTTTAGATTTCATTCGCCAGTGTTGGTTGCCCCCCAAAGTTAGCAGAATCGCCCGTACATCTTACATGCATAATTTATGCTGGTCAGGTGAGATTTAAATACTCAATGACATTGTCATGTGACAACACTTAACGGTATATTAAGGGTGATCACAATAGCTCACCTTGAGCTCAGGTGAGCTAGAAATTCATAGTATACCTTTGTTTTACAACAGTTTGTTGTTCTGACACATTTTTATTAACCATTCCTATGCGTCAGAACTCCAAATTGTTGTTCACCAGCCAGTATACTACAGTTTTTTATATTATAGCTCTTAATTATACTCACTGTTGTATAGACTTCAAAATTGATTTTATTGTTCCGAAGAAATTTGATCACATTCTTAGGTAGATGGTATGGTCGACTTCCAACGCCGATAACCAACAGATCTAGAATATAAACAAACAATATACATGTACATGAGAACATGAAAACATAATGTCTGCAGTAAGGTTAAGTTATTTGCCTTGCGAGTGGAAGGAGATAAATTTACTGCACATTTAAACACGCTTGATACTAAAATAATTACACACTTTTGTGAAATTTTCACATAAATGCTGTCTTTTGATTGGGTGAAACATATAAAACAACATACAAGAGGGCCCAAAGGGCCCTAGGTCGCTCACCTGTCGTATTTGCGCATGCACACCCAAATGGTACCTAGGTAATCATTTACATTTACTGAGTAAGATTCAAGAAAATTCAGCCTCTATTGGAAGTTTTCTTATGACTTGACCATGTGACCTAGATTTTGACCCCGGATGGCCCAATATCAAACTTGACCTAGATTTTGTTGAGATAACCATTGTGATCCAGTTTCTTAAAGATTAAGTCAACATTGTGACCTCTAGTGACTAGACAAGGGTTTTCTATTATTTGACTTTGTGACCTAGTTTTTGACCCCTGATGACCCAATATCGAACTTGACCTAGATTTTGTTGGGATGATCATTGTGACCAAGTTTCATAAAGATAAGGTCGAAACTATGACCTCTAGTGAATACACAAAGTTTTTCTATTATTTGACCTAGTGACCTAGTTTTTGACCCTGGATGACTAAATATCAAACTTGACCTAGATTTTGTTGAGATGATCATTGTGACCAAGTTTCATAAAGATTAAGTCACAATTGTGACCTCTAGTGACTATACAAGGTTTTTCTATGATTTGACCTTGTGACCTAGTTTTTGACCCCGGATGACCCATTATACAACTTGACCTAGATTTTGTTGACATGATCATTGTGACCAGGTTCCATAAAGATTAAGTCAAAATTGTGACCTCTAGTGACTACACAAGGTTTTTCTATGATTTGACCTAGTGACCTAGTTTTTGACCCCAGATGACCCAATATCGAACTTGGCCTAGATTTTATTGAGATGATCATTGTGACCAAGTTTCATAAAGATTAAGTCAAAATTGTGACCTCTAGTGACTACACAAGCCAATTGTTGACAGACGGACGACGGACGAAGAGTGATCACAATAGCTCACTCTGTCACTTTGTGACAGGTGAGCTAAAAACAACTAAATTCACACCAATTTATGGGAGGGGGGGGGCATAGTTTGTTTCAGGTTTTCTGCAATTTTTCAGCCATACACGCACCTGTCCCAGTAACTTTTAGCACTACTTGGTATACTGGTAACATAGGAAACTCATTTTGTAGACTAAGGTTGTCTCCCTTTTTGGAGAAAACCACATGAATGTAAAGAATTATTTTCGAAGGAAGACAGTGGTATTATCTAAGGAAACAAAGAACAGCGTGGTGACCTCACCAGGGATCTACACATACAAGAAATTCAGTAACACCTGCATGGACTCGCTTCCCTCGCTCCTCCCTTTTTAATCATTAAAAATTTACTTAATGTGTTTGAACTATAACATCAACCTGATCATTCGTGTATTACCATGTTCAACAATCTTATTAATGGAAACATTAAGCACAAATAACCCAGGTCATTAACTTCATTAATTGATTACAGATTAACATCATTTTCTAGAAAAGATGGAGCATGCATATGAATACAAAAAGTTTTCAAAGTTTACAGACTAGTTTCATTTTTGTTAAAGTAATGAAGACATCAAAAGCACAGGATGACCCAATATCGCTAACCTGAGTACATTGACGTTTAGAAGAACTAAAATACTTCATCTTCTGTGACCTACATGTGCAGCAAACTTGTGCATGCAACTTTGAAAGAGGACCAGCAACTAGAGGTAATTTGTGCAGTGTTTGGTCAAATTCTGTTAATTGATTTAGGAGGAAACTGTCATGTCAGCGCTAAGCTCAAGTCAGTTGAGCTTCTTCACAAAAGCTATATTATTTGGCCAATTACATTACCAGGATCACTCACCAAGAAATCCCTATAGCTAAGTATGGCCATGAAATAATCAGTGTATCAAATTAAAGAAGTGCACGGACTTCAAGATAGAAACAGTGAAATAGGCTACCCTAGGGTAATGTCTTTTTTCTTAATGCCAATGAAAGACGAATGCATCTAGCTTAACACACATCATTGAAGCCTGTATGAAATAAGGTATTGTAAGAATACCTTTCTTCATAATTATAAGGCTTGCAAGTCAAATATTGCATCGTGATAGTAATTCTATTAATATGACATGATTATAAACATGACCAAATAAGGTAAAGGAGCTGTATTTCTTTACATGAGGTAAGTCTCAGTACAGTACAGTACTGTAACAGGTATTTACTACAAAGTACAGTGCAACCTCTCTAGAGTGGCTCTCTGTAAGGCAACAACCTCTCTTGAAAGGCCCTCTATAGAGCAACAATCTCTCTAGAGTGGCCCCACATAGAGCAACAACCTCTCTGGTGTGGCCCCATAGAGCAACAACCACTCTGGTGTGGCCCCATAGAGCAACAACCTCTCTGGTGTGGCCCCATAGAGCAACAACCACTCTGGTGTGGCCCCATAGAGCAACAACCTCTCTGGTGTGGCCCCATAGAGCAACAACCACTCTAGAGTGGGCCCCATAGAACAACAACCTCTCAAGAGTGGCCAACATAGAACAACAACCTCTCTAGAGTGACCCCAATAGAGCAACAACCTCTCTAGAGTGGCCCCACATAGAGCAACAACCTCTCTAGAGTGGCCCCACATAGAGCAACAACCTCTCTAGAGTGGCCCCAATAGAGCAACAACCTCTCTGGGGTGGCCCCATAGAGCAACAACCTCTCCAGAGAGGCCAAAATGGAACAACAACCTCTCTAGAGTGGCCCAAGAGAGCAACAACCTCTCTAGAGTGGCCCCATAGAGCAACAACCTCTCTCGAGTGGCCCTCCATAGAGCAACATTCTCTCCTAAGCAGCATAATCATTTTGTTCCAGTAGTAACCACTTACTGTTCATTTTACCTTTCCAGGCTGTGTGGGTGTTGCTTTAGAGAGGTTGTACTGTACACAAAAAATTGAGGGCTCAGTGCAAAACAGTTGTAACTACATATGATTTAAGAAGGAGTTACAACTGTTTTGCACTAAGCTCTCGACAAGTGATACTGTCAGAAACAAGCAACATATCAAAGGCCAAACTAAACTAGAAATGTGTTTTAGTGGTGACATTTCCCATAAGGAGCAAACCATTGCTATTATTCAATAACTGCACCTGAAAACATGTTTTCCCAAACACTTTACATAGATCGGTGCATGAAGCTACAACACATGATTTTGTTAACTATTACCTAATTTTGGAGTTAGCAGAGTGAACAAGCCTAGCGACTTCTCATTGATATCTGAAGGTCTCAGCACCTGAAAATATATGAAGTATCATGCATGTTATTTAAATCATAAATAGCTGCCAGTTGACCAAACTTGGAACCAAAGAAAAACTCAGAAAATATCAGTCACCTTTATTCACCTGTGGTTAGTTAATTAAGTTCAGTAAGATTAGGCCAAGCATAATTATGCTGGTAAATGAGAGATTTCTGTAAGATCTTGTGCAAGTAGTTCAATTTTCTTTCAGTCCCATAATGTGTGCACAAGCCTTTTCTGATATATGACCTAGTGACCTAGTTTTTGACCCCACATGACCCAGTTTCGAACTTGATCTAGATTTCTTAGAGACAAACATTCTGACCAAGTTTCATGAAGATTGGGTCATAATTGTGTCCTTTAGTGTGTTCACAAGCTAAAATGAAACTTTTTCTAAGATTTGACCTAGTGACCTAGTTTTTGACCCAACATGTTTCGAACATGGCCCAGATTTCAGAGAGACAAACATTCTGACCAAGTTTCTCGAAGATTAGGCCATAACCATGGCCATAGGCACATGGTTTCGAATTATCTGAGCGTACCCTTTATTTTTTAATTATTGTTTCAACGTATCTGAGTGTACCCTACATATAGAGAGAAGGTTGGTAAGCGGCCATGTTTATCCACAACAGATATGAAGTTTTGAAAGATGGTACCAAGTTTTCACACTACAGCAAACACGGATGCAAGTTCCTGTGACATCATATCTGTTGCGGATAAACATGGCCTCTGCCCAACCTTCTCTCTATATAGGGTATACTCAGATAATTTGAAACTATAGGGTACTCTCAGATCATTTAAAACCATGTGTCTATGACTGTGGCCTCTAGTGTGTTCACTAGAAATTGTGATCGGGTGGATGACGGACAAACTACATTTGTAAGAGAAATCACAATTTTAAGCTCACCTGTCACTAGTGAGCTAAAAAATTATTGAAAGATTGAACATAAAATGTTCAGAGTTTGCTACACTGACATGTTGAAATTGTTACTGGTTTATCTCCAGTAAGTTCCAGGTATCTGGTCAGGATAATATGAATATGTGTCTCCATATGACTGAAATACTGCTGACCAGAGGGACTACATGTTTATAGATGGTATTAAAAATTAAAACACTAATCATATAAATAATATACTTACATTCCATTTTAAACAGGTACGAGGAAAAAAAACGGTTGGACCAAACAGCTTGAAGTTATTTTGTGTTAGAAATCCTGCTGCACCATAAGCAGTAACATAGAGATGGTCTGTTTCCTGTATACTGATTAGATTCATCATACTTGACGAAGTCGCATGATGTTCCGGGTCCATGTGCCTCTCGGTAACTTCTTGAGATATTTTTTTTCGAAACCGTACACTTTCTCTGAAATAAGAATGATATCACATGGATAATACATGTATTAGTTTTAGCATAAATATAAATATCATCAGCTGTTTATCATGGAACAATTGTCAGAGTGAATCAAAGATTCACAATTGTGATAGGTATTTTTTTTTTGACAAATCAATTTTAAAAATACTTGCAATGGGTCTAATGATACAAAAAAGACTTTATCTGACAATTCCAGTCCTGTTTCCTAATGACAAACAGTTCATGCATCGTATATCACTGACTTAATCAATTATTGTGTAAGTGATTAGTGTGTGGTCATCTAGTAATTTGCCTAGTTAAAAACATGCAAAAGAGAATGTATGGCAAAAGTTCTACAAACCACCATTTTATACACTATTTCTAATCTATCTTTTCTAAGGGACATTATAAATGGGACCAACCAAGAGTGCTGTTCTTTAATTATCATCATGTAAATGTGGGTGATCCATGAGATGTCATGTTTACTCTGAGGCAATCTGATTAAAATCATATCCTCAAACCTGCTACACATGAGGATCTGACGACGGCCTGTTAAAGGTCACCTCAGGCGACCTTTCCCATTAGCCAATCGGCGCCTTGCTTTCACAATTCTGAAAGCGATTTGATTCTATTTTTAAATACAGTAGTTATCACGAACACATGCATCTTACGTGTATTCGTTCTGATCACCTCGGTCTTTTTGGATTGCAATATTTACCGGAGACAAACAGAAATGGCCAAGCTTTCACGATTGATAATCAACAGTGCGTTTCTATCAAATTATCAGTACTACAAATTCTACAATGGCCGCATTAATCAGGATTACTCAAAAAAGCAGACTAAAGTTAAGGACAACTGTTTTATATGTAATTTACCGTTTATTGATACGACCGAAGTACCAATGTAACATGCTATATGATTGGCTGAATTATAAATAGATTTAAATTAGCGATAGTGGAAATTCCGATTTCTGTAAATACACACTCGTATAGCGTTGTTATCAGATCTATCGGTAAGGAAGATCAAGTACTTTAGTCAGATTGACTCTGAGGTACTTTCATGTTGTAAGTGTGTGGTGCTCCCCGTGGGAAAAACCGGGCGGTCAATACATTGCCAACCCTGGGTTAAATGGATATCAGCACACGCTACCAGCAAATAGTGTTCCCCGATAGCATACTGTTTTTCAGCAGTTTGCTAGTCAAGCGCTTTGCTATGCGTTGGTTTTCGTTTGTTAAGAAGTTTATTGGAGATTTCTTTTGAGGAAGCCAAGGATACTGTTTGCTTTATTGATTTTCTAGTTGATGTGTGAGGTCCAGCCTAGGTCGTATTGTAGATCTACTCCCATGTACTTGGTGATGGTGTCTTCTTGGAGAGTGATGCCTTTCAGAATGTAGTTGAACTGGAATGGTTTGCCACTTCTGTTGACTCTCAGGAACTCCAAAGCTACATTTCTGTGGGTGAAAGTCCATGCCCCACTTTCTCTCCCACTCTGCCAAGGCATAAAGATCTTGTTGTAGTATTGCTTGGTCTTCTGGTGATCTGATGTATCTTTATAGGATAATGTCATCTGCAAAGAGACTTGTTGATGAAACTACACTGTACATCATTGATGAAGAGAAGGAAGAGAAGTGGGCCAAGGACAGAGCCCTGAGGGACGCCGCTGATCACAGGTACACTGTCAGAAGATTGTTCTTCAACCAGGACTTGCTGAGACCGGTTTCAAACGAAGGAAGCTATCCACTGGTGGATGTTTGACCTGACTCCATAATGGTGGAGTAACTTTAGTAGCCTCTGGTGTGGAACACGGTCAAACGCTTTGGAGAAGTTCAAGATGATGAGGTCAGCTTGTACCTTCTTGTCCATGGATGAGACGAGTTCGTGGACGGGCAGGGACAGTAGTCTCACAACTCCTTTGTGCTGGGATACCGTGCTGGCAGTGATGGAGGATGTTATGTTTTTCTAGGTGCTTGAGTGTGTTACTCAACTTACTGACAATATGTTCCAGGTGTTTACTGCATAGACTGGTAAGAGAGACAGTGCGGTAGTTTGCAGGATCGTGTCAAGCTCCTTTATTGAAGATGGCAATCAGGTTTGCTTCTTTCAAGTTTTCAGGAACAACGCCTTCTTGTAGAGATCTGTCGAAGATCAGAGTGAGTGAAGGTGCGATGGAGTCTGCATCTAGTCTTTCAGGAACCGGGCTGAGATACCACCTGGACCGGACGCCTTTTTAGTATTCAGGTTCCGGAGGAGCTTTCTGTAGCCTATTTCCAAAGATCATACACACATCTATCATACTCTTTGCTATTTCAGTAAAAGCAAAGTCAGGAATTTCTGGGTATGGCTCGCCCTTTGGTGCTGGTATGTCCTCTGTGTCTTCCTTGGTAAAAATGGATGAATACTGATTGCTTAGGATGTTTGCTTTGTCTTTAGGTAATAAACCACTAAATACATATGCGACCCAAAATCGGATACACTCAAATAGTCATTACAGAAACTTCTATTTGCCTGCAAATGGTGATATGCCTTGACAAAATGGAACTAGAATCATCTTATTGAGTTTAAAGGTATTGTATACATATAGTTGAATGAGTGAAAGTGTTTCATCTGGAATATTTTGAGATTTTGGCATACTTGACAAAGCGAAAGTAGAGAAGGGTAAAACCCACATTGGATCGGTCCGCGCGTCTGTCAAAATTTGTCTACGGCCTTTGACGAACAAAATCTTTCTTATATTAAACATGACCCTCTGTTTTTTTGGTCTTATTTTGTAGCTGCAACATACTGCTTTTCAATGATATAGGTCTGTGAACTGGCCATAGACTTTAACATGATATTATCTGGGGCTGACAATTGTCACTTTACATTGAGCTAAAGAACAATTTTATTTAGTGGTTTGTGACCTTTAACTTGGTTGAACTTGAAGATTGGATTGATTGTATCCACATATGCCCCTTATTATTAACAACTTTCAGACAGCTGACAGAAGTACTCTAATGAGAGGCGTTACGCATTATAATTAGAAGGGAAAGAAATGTATGTGGTACCAAAGACCTGTATACTTAGGTCTTTGGTGGTACTGGTAGAAACCATCCGAAATTATCTATCCGAACATATAGCTACTTCAAGACTTTCACGTTCAACTACGAAAACCGGTACAGGAAATGGAGACTTTTCGGCTTCTTTGATTATTTAATATCATAATAAACTACATACCTTAAGCATTTATGATGTCGAGATAAGATTGGAACGCTACGAACAACTCGGCGCAACGACATTGTGAAAGTTAGTTATACAATCACTTCCTAACGACTAATATATACGAATCATCGTTATCGTCATACATGTATTCAAGAAAATTTATACAAATTCTTAATCTGAGAGAAGGCTCTCGTTTTTAATTAATGATATACACTTATACATGCATGAAAGAGATGATCAGTGCCAGCAACAAACGACGAAGAAAGTCTGTTCGGTCCATCAGCACCCCTGGTAATGCCAAGGGTACTCGATCACAACCGTCTGCTGCTCAATCCAGTAACTGCCAGTGCAAGACAGAACTCAGTCTACTCAAGGATACTGTCTCTTCGTTGTCAGCTGATATGTTGTTACTCAAACAAACATTATACGTAAATGATAAGTTAAGATCGGAGCAATCAAAAGTTTTCAAAGATACTATTGATGGAATCAAATCTGACGTTTTAAACTGTTCGAAATCTATCTCAAACTGTGTGGCAAATGCAGTGCAAACTAACTTTGAAAATGTAGTGAAAAATCATGTTGATAATATTGAATCTAGAATCTTGTCTCTAGAACATTTCCTTGATGCTGAAAATGTACATACCGTAGTTAAGGTAACGGAACCAGTGACGTCACCAACTGACTACATGAAACTCGTACCTAACATTTTGGTGTCTGATGATCAGTTCGGGTCGTGGTCTGATCACAGCGAGGAACAAACTAACACGTTCGGCAATGTTCAAATGCCATTTTCACAATCTGATGGTAATAGGTTCTGTCCCAGTGCTCATGACATATCAAACTTCTTATCAAATGTACAGAGTGAAATGGTGTCGAATGTAAACGTAGGTCATGATTGCTTGTTGCAAACGACAAATGTTACAGATGTAAACAGTGATGGGCCCTTGGTAGTTATTCCACAAAATGATGTCATTGCTGTCCCTGATGACGTCATTTTGGCTCCAAATAATGAATTCGTTTATATTCCTGCTGACTTTCCTACCTTAACGGGACCAACAAGTGAACTTAACGTACGACACAGACACAGCGGAGAAGCTTATTGTGAAGCTGTTTTGCCAGTCACGGCAAATCGGCGCGATGTAGGCACGCAGACCGATATTATTAGCAGCGAATTTGCTGTTATTTCAGATAACCCCGTTACCATAGTAACCTCAAACCAACGTAGTGTTGAATCACGGACTGATAGTCGCAGCTCTTCAATGACAGTGAATACGGAATACGATATGATACCCGTTCATATCTCAGAGCGGGATAGTGCTTCGTATGTGGAAAAACGCACCGATGACTCGTTTCCCGAACATAGGCGTGCTCGCACTAAAAAGTTTTTCGTGAGCGGATATAACGAGTCTGTGGATGTTCAAAGGGTGGTATCGTTCATCACTCGTAAAGGCCTGAAAGTTACACAAATTCAGTCATTTCCGTTAAGAAATTCTCAAAACAAACTTTACTTCAGATTAAATGTAGAAGCAGACGAAAACTCGGACTTGGTATTAGAGCGCGGCTTCTGGCCCCGTGGGGTCTATTTCAGACCTTGGGTATCACGTGCATCACACAGACGACGACAGAATAGCGGACAACGTATGGCACTGCCACCGAGATTTCGATCGACTGCACGCGATGGCGACGATCAACAACACAGCAACAGGTTCTCAACGCTGTCCAATTTAGACTAAATCATTCTTAATGGATAGCATAAATCTAAACGTTATGTGTTGGAATGTTTCTGGCTTAATGTCAGCATCGAGCTACTTATGTGACAGTTTAATTAAATACAATATACATGTTGCTGGTATTAGCGAACATTGGTTATTTGAACATAACCTACATTTTCTAGACTCAATTACAAATTTGTATAAATTTCATGCTGTTTGTGATAAAGATCTCAAATTACCGAGTGGTCGTAAAGTTGGAAAAGGGGGTGTTGCACTTTTATGGCACCGTGATTTAGACAGATTTGTAACGCCACTGTGTATAGATGATGACCGTATTGTCGGCATACAACTACAAACAACACCAAATGATTTTATCTATATATTTCAAGTATACATGCCTTGTTCAAATTATTCTGTTGATTTTTACAGAGACTATGTTAATAAGCTGTATGATTTATCAAATGTTTACTCAGAATTAGGCACAGTGCTGTTTATTGGTGATTTTAATGCAAAATGTGATGTTTATAGCAGAAATGGTAGAGATTGCTTATTATCAGAGTTTTTAAGTAACAATAATTTGGTTGCAGTGAACACGTTGCCTATTTGTAAAGGTGTTAGACATTCATTTGTTTCATATGATAATAAGTACAAAACTTTGATTGATTACATTTGCATGCCTGTTGAAGTTTTAGACTGGTTATATAGTTGTGAAATTGTTGACGATAATTGCTTGAATGTATCTAGGCATAGACCAGTGATATCACAACTTAACATTTCACTACCGTCAGAATGTGCAATGTCGACAAGTAGTGTAACATTTGAGGAGTGCAGCACGAGACTTAACTGGAAGAAAACAAGTGAGCAAAATATGAATGCGTACAGATCTGCAGTTAATGAAGTGAAATTCTTAATAGGCTTGGAACTTCAGTGCTTAATAAAGATGATATTAAAAGTGCGTATGATACAGTGTGTGAGGTGCTTTTAGAAAAATCGAAGGAACACTTACCAAAGTCAGAATTCAAACCGTTTTTGAAACCTTACTGGAATAGCGATTTAAGTGATCTTCATAAAATAATGTTACATCATCGAAATAACTGGTGTCGTGCCGGTAGACCAAGGTCGGATGATGATGAGTGTCGATCAAGCTACAAGGCAGCGAAACGAGCCTATAGGGCTTTACATAGACGAATTGTGAACAGACACTTAAAAGATATGGATAACGAAATTAACAGAACTGCGGAATTAGATTCCAACAAATTTTGGAAACTCGTCAATTCACGGAGAAACAGATCTAAAAGTAGTGCATGTGCTGGCATTAACTTCAATGGTGATATAGTCAGAGACCAGTCTACTATTACAGAGCAATGGGGGTTATACTTCGAGAAATTATACACTCCTCATGAATCTACAGAGTATGACACAGATTGGGAACATTTTGTAGCCAACAGTGTTTCTCAAAGTTACAGTGAACTTATTCCGGACCCGTCCGTGACTGTTCACCCAGATGACGTGAAGGACATTATTACGTCATGTCCGAGTGGAAAAGCTGGCGGCTACGATAATATTCAATATGAACATCTGAAAACTGTATCTGATGGTGTATCGATTGTGCTTGCAAATATGTTCACGTACATGCTACGATTCGGCTATGTTCCTGATAAAATGAAAAAAGGAGTTATCATTACTTTACATAAAGGCGGGCGTAAACGTAAAGATGACCCTAATTGTTATAGGGCGATAACATTAACGTCTGTGTTCCTGAAAATTTTTGAAATGAGTGTACTTAAGAGATGTAAAGACCACATGTTAGGAAATTTGAGTGCTCAACAAGGGGGTTTTCAGGAAAACCTGGGATGTCTCATGACGTCATTTGCCGTGCGTGAAAGTGTATATTTTGCAAAGGAACATAACTCAAAACTATACATTTGTTTCCTTGACGGTCGGCAAGCGTTTGATCGGGTGTGGCATTTGGGCCTTTTTTATAAACTTCGTCAAAGAATCGATGATACATCGCTGATTGCTTTCATGGACATGTACAGGAACATGACTAGCTGTGTCAAGAACCGTGGGTTTCTGTCAAAATGGTTCCCGATACGCCAAGGTACACGACAGGGAGGGAAGTCATCGCCTCATTTTTATCTCACGTTCATAAACGATTTAATATTAGAAATTGAAGAGAGTGGACTAGGTATATGCATTTTTAACAACCAAATTTCATCCCCGACTGTTGCAGATGACATGATTCTCGTTGCATTCTCCAAACATGCTCTGGACAACATGCTTGAAATATGCTACCGGTATTCCTGTAAATGGCGATTTGAGTACAATGCTTCGAAATGTGGTATCATTGTGTTTAACGAGTCTCGTCAATGTGGAACGGAAAGACAGTGGAAACTTGGAAATGAGATTTTAAATGAAGTAGATTCTTACACTCACCTCGGTATCATTTGTGACAAATATATGTCTGCAGGGAAATCACTTCAAGAAGCCACGACAAAATTGAGAGGGACCTTGTTATATTAAGTGTCAACCATAGTGGGCTACATGAAAATGGACTGAATCCGCTGACGTTAAAGACTGTGTACAATTCGGTAGTGATTCCTAAGGCAATCTATGGTTGTGAATTATGGAATAACTATTCAAATACTGATTTTAACAATTTGGAAGTTGCGCATAGGTTCTGTTTAAAGAATGTGCAGACACTCAAAAGCAGTTCGAGCACCGATTTTACGCTGTGTGCCTTAAATATTGATACAATGCAAAACATTGTCGAGTACAAGAAACTTCAGTTTTTGGGTCAATTGTGTAGACTGCCATCGCAATTTCTTGCTAAGAAAATGTTCACATGCCGACTAGTATCTTACGTGAATTTCGGAGAACAGTATATCGGATTTATCCCGGATGTGTTTAAAATCTTACAAAAGTACAATCTGCTGTATGTTTTGTATGATAACATTGACAGTGGTATTTTTCCTTCAAAAGATAGCTGGAAAAAATGTCTTACCAGATCTGTGTTACACCAAAATAGACAAAAACGATATGAAAATCTGGCATTGTCATGCAGGAGTTTAACAGACGTTTTTGAACCTGACGCTCCGTGCCATTTATGGACGTTATCCAGAAAACATCCAGAGTTAGCTTCCATCTGTGTGACGGCGGTGCAAATGTTAAGTTGTTTGATATCACGATCTTATGTTAATAAGTGCAATTATTGTGATCTTTACATAGACAATGACTTGAACCATGCACTCTGGTTTTGTAGAAAACATGAATACGCAAGACAGAAACTTATTATTGAAATATTCGATATTATGAGTGTATCTAGATTCAATCGATTTCAAGGTTTATCAATCGATGAACAGTCATCTGCAGTTTTGTTGTTAGCTGTCGAGGCGACAGATAAAATGTTCAGCCATTTGCGTATGTTGAGACTTATTTGTTCAATGTATCACTAGTCTGATAGGTATATGTGAGCATTAAAACGGGCTCTACTGGTGTATCATAATATATTAAAGCTGCTCATATAAACGGTATAATTCTGGTTTGATTACTTTCGACGTTTCGCCAAATCAAATCCAAAATAGCTCGGCATTTCACTGACCGAGCCAAATTCATCGTATAATGTTACAAAATTTATCAAATGTGAATGACACTTTGTTTAATGTTATGATAAATTGTATGATTGTAAAAGATCTAAAGACAATACCGTTCTTATGGCGCTGATGTGTTCTTAGTCCAAATAACTGCTTAAGTCTTTATTTCGCTTTCGTTTAAGGCTTCTGCATAGTACATGTGCTATGGATCGCAGTCACATTATATTACTGTCAGTCAATTATTATTAAACTGTGTTGTACAGGTACGCAAGTTACTGTGTGTATATTTGCTTAATTGGATATACGTTAGTATCTGTATTGTAGAAATTCTGTATAAATATGTTATTTTTTGTTGTAAATCTTTGATGCTGATGCATTGTTGTACATTATGTTATACTCTTCATATATTTGGAGGAATAAAAGTATCTATCCTACAACTACAATAATATGTTTAAAATGCGATTGCGCGATCAGTTTATACAAGAATGGAATGCCTCTATAAGAGATTCTCCAAAACTACAGTATTATTGTAAATACAAACAAATATTTGAACATGAAGGGTATTTAGATAAATTGAGTAATAAACTAAGAAAGCAATTAACACGCTTCAGGTTAGGCTCTCATACTCTTGAGATTGAACATGGTAGAAATTTGGGTATTAATCGTGAATTAAGACTGTGTAAAATGTGTAACTTAAACTGTATAATTGAATCTGAATATCACGTGCTACTATGCTGTCCAAAATATTATAATTTAAGGACACGCTATTTAGGAAGAACAACATTCCCAAATCTAAATAAATTCACTACATTAATGTCATCGAATAAACTTGATAAACTTACTAAAATTTCTGTATTTTTAACAAAAGTCTTGAATGAAAGAAAAAATGTCTTGAACTATTAAACTGTTTCTTTTTGTACATATTTAATATTTGCTTTGTACATGTATTTGTATGTATTTTATGTTTTTTTGTATGTTTGTCATGTTCCTTTGTTTGTTCATTTGTATTTGGCCAAAGGCACAATAGTGCCGATTTGCTAATAAATTGAATTGAATTGAATTATTATTATTATTATAATTTACTGGGGTGCCCAGCTATTTATATTATTCGAAGGTGAGCAACTCATACATGTAGCTATATAATTATATATATGAGTTAACCATCTTCCTCTTGTAAATAAAATCTTTTCAGTAATGTCATTGATATCACGCACGTTAATTAAATGTATTAAATATGACACTCTATATTAACGTAAATATGGTGTCGCTTACACATATCGATCGGCCGATTAACAATGTTACCGCGGTAGCACTAGTCAAATTCTACCCTACTTTATATAAGACCTCATAATTTTACTATCTATTATCCGATTTTAAATATTTAAAGCTTGTAAAGAAGCAGAGATAAATGTCTGTCTTTAATACAACATTCATCACGATACCCTAATTATTAAATGACGAGTAAAAATCCGTCCCGCGTAAAAGTAAGTTTAAAATATCCCGTTTTTTACCAAATAAAAATTCAATCAACGGTCGAAAATCAACAAATATTAGTTTAATTTTCGATCGATTTTGTTCATTAAAGCTTGTTTTAAAAGCTAATACTGTAAGGTGTTATAAAATGTAAAACCTATTTTTATGAAATCGTTATGCAAGTTGTATAAATAGACAGACATATATCTCTGCTTCATTACGAGCTTTAAATATTTAAAATCGGATAATAGCTAGTAAAATTATTAGGTCTTATATAAAGTAGGGTAGAATTTGACTAGTGAGTTTTACACTTACCGCGGTAACATTGTTAATCGGCCGATCGGTATGTGTAAGCGGCATCATATTTACCCCTTTTACATACGTTAATATAGAGTGTCATATACATTTAATTAACGTGCGTGTTGATATTAGACCCGTCGCCGTAACCCACAATGAAGCACCAGTCAATATTTTGCCCGCCGGGGGGGGGGGCGGCGGGCGACCAAGGGGGAATTAGACATTTTCATTTTTTCTGTCTAAATCCCCACCCAGAAAACAATGGCGCTTTCAGTTTAAATCCCCATCGTGGGGCATAGTGTTTCATCCAGGTACTTTAGTAATAAAAAACACGAATAAAAGTATCACTGTCGTCTTTCGCGGGCGAAAGTCTATTCCCCAGACTCGGAGTCGATAAGGTCGTCTAATTCCCGCTTGTCGGGAAGATTCGTCTGTCTAATTCCCCCAGTATCCCCACCGCCCGCGGGCGGGCATAATATTGACTGGTGCATGAACGTATGTAAGAAAATAACAAAAATAAAACTAATCGTAGGGTCTATATGTATTTTAAGTATACATAGACCTTATAATTTATGATGTAAATTGCAGTGACATAATGAAGATTCAATTTGAAAGTTCCATTGTAAAGATATGTACATAGATGTGTTCTGTGGTGCATATACTTATCCCTGTCCATACCATAACATACCCACCATAATACCGATCGAGTTCAGCAATGCATACGTCAGCATATTGTTTATTAGGACTTCTCCACACTTTAGCCGTCTATCTGTGATGCAAGATAGCCAATGGTCTAGCGTAAGCGTTCTCTGACGTGGTTATTCATCAAGGTTACACAAATTGCAAGATGTATGTCCGTGATTCCAGTATTGTTCAACCGACTTCTTACCGTTTGAATTGAAATCCGTATTACAGTCGCATTTTGAAAGTTGTTACGCAACGACAATGCATTCTGGAAACCACTGCGTTGAGCTTGTATGCCAAAAACACCGGTATTTGGGATGTATTTTCGACCTAGATGAATAAATATAGCGCCTTTTTCATGCGAACACGCGTTCAAAGGCACTTTACATTATAGTGATGCAGCCACAAGGGCACAGGTGTATCCTCTACCAGTGTATGCCATATACAGCATGATCTGACCAGAGGGACAGACTGAGAGAAATCCCCTGAAGGGAGAGAGAGAAATAGATACAGGCATGTCCGGCGCTGCAGATGTGCATTTCCATTAATTTGAAACTGGTTCCGTATTCATAAGATATCGCTCAGTGACATGTTTAACGTTAAGGTTACATGTCTCATTGACACTGGGATTTTAAGACTTGTCATACATTGATCTGTTTTAACCTTGGGTGAATCACATAATTACTGTAAGCCGTTGTAACCAAGAATTTTAGATGTTCAGTTAATAGTATTTAAACAAGTATACTTATTTTGCTTAAATGTCAAAAGTGTTGAACAATTTCTTACTATAACAAATAGTTAAGTTCTGTATCAGTTATTACTTAAACCCAGAGCAGATTAGTTTGGCTGCTTAGAGTCATTTTATATATCCAGAAAACGTACCTTGGATTAAGGCTTGGTGACATAACTTTTGAACGCCTGATGATGATTAATTATAATATATATATTTGAACTTTATTCATGTAAAGAAAACCATTTGTCTCTTGAACACAGTACCCACTAGTTGAATATATTTCGTGTGTCTAATTGATATGTCTGCTTAGTATTAGATAGACACATTGTAACTGTTTTATAAACATGTCCTTTAACTTTGTTTTGTTCTGTGTCTTTGAAAATGAATCGTTAATCATGCGATTACTTCAATTAACGATTAATAATTTAATCGATTAACAACAATTTGTCAGTTAATCGATTATTAATCGATTATCCAAAAATGTCGAAATAATCGATTAATAATCGATTACTTTTCAAAGTAATCGACTCCATGTCTGTTGACACACTCGCCTGCAACATCCCAACCACCGTGTTCATTTCAATTGGAGAGAAACTCATTCGGAAGGCTTGGTTTGTCATAACTACTAACGAAGTAATATAAAATAGAGCGTTTCCTATAACAAGATTACAAGAAATCACAATTGTGGGGTATAAGGAAATAGATGGATTCAAGAATGTGTTTATTTGGAAAGTAAATGCAGCTCATGCGGTAATGCGGTAGAAGAAGTTAGAACCGTACCCGGTATCAGTAGACTAGTAGCTAGAGGAGTAGAGCATCTGGAAATACACAAATATCAATATCTACACAAAGAGCAGAATTTTTTAAAGACTAAGTGTTGTCTTATCTGTTTTGCTGTATTTGCTGAAACATAGAAAGTAAGCAACACCATCTTCAACAGCCTAGATGTTTACAGACACGATACCTGTGGAGAATACTCCGTATCTTCTGACCAAACACCATCTTCAACAGCCTAGATGTTTACAGACACGATACCTGAGGAGAATACTCCGTATCTTCTGGCCAAACACCATCTTCAACAGTCTAGATGTTTACAGACACGATACCTGAGGAGAATACTCCGTATCTTCAGGCCAAACACCAACTTCAACAAGAATTAATACGGTAGGACTATCACCACTCCGGTCTCAAAAGAAATCCAGAAAAGAAAATAGAGATGGATAGGAGTATATGACACGTAAACTGTTTGCAACCCGATTCCACCCAACGGGCTGTCATGTGTTGGACACCAGCCGGAAAAAGGAACAGGAGCTGACCGAAAGAGACCTGGAGAAAATCTTTAAGCCATGAAATAACTGAGAGAAATTGTACGTTAATACTAGTGGAACACATGGCCACATATTAATATTTTGGCGTTCCTTGTTGATGGCCTGAGGGGCAAACCAGTCCGAAGAGGATAAGTTGCAGTAGTACATTTGTAGCTGTATAAAGAAGTACAGCGACATCTTCCAAATGTTGGTTTTACTGCCTTCTCTTTACCAAATAAAGTGCAATGTGTACACTCGATATAGTATCGATATAATGGCATTGTGTGCGGAAATGAGGTGCACTGACTGTCTGGATGTATAGAACGCTTTATAAACTATTAGCCGCAACTTGTCTTTAATTTATTTTTTATTTCGGGAGTAGTGTTCTGCCTAAAAGTACAATAAGATGTATGTAGTTTTCCTCCTTTTATTTTTAACAAGTTTTAAGTTCAAGAGTCAGATGAATTGTGACTCTTAGGAGTGAAACCTACATCAAGAAAATTTCTGGTAAGCCATACGAACCAATGGAAAAGTCGAATAGAATTTAAGACATTTTGTCTCAGCCAATGAAAAAGGACTTTGAAAGTTGTTTCGATAATTTACTCAATTTGACATTACCCTTTAGGGACACAGACGTGTAAATGGCTTCCTGATTGTCTATCACAAGGATCCGGCTTAATTGGTGACAAACCGGCTACTTTGCATATTTCTTACGAACGGCTTATCGCACTTTTTATTGTGACATAACTTTTTAATCAAACACATCTGTAGACAGTCAAAGTGTCAGCCATGTTGCTAGGATACCAACTTATATAATGTGATTAGAAAAATACCCTAAATCTGTAGTACATACATACATAGTAATCTATTAATTGAAATTTCAAATCAACCCCGATTAACATTTAGAGTTGATTATACTATAATTTCGGTAAAAACAGCCGACAGTCAATTTCACTAAATTTTAATGCACAATAGTAGGATTAATCGTGTGGCTAATGTGACACATGCTTAACATTTTATATATTGAATCTCAACAGAATGTTAACATGGCCTGTTTGATGTATACACATGTAACGAGAAGATTGTGCCGATAATTTTTTTATTGTTCAGTTAAAAACCTGCATTATAATTTAGCACTATGTATTGAAATAGCTAATATCGATTTATCCAATCCCATACATTAACCAGTTGAACACAAATTATACGAATTAAAGGTGAACTGTGGAACTATGGATACGAGTGTATTAATTATTTTATTTGGATTTATAACTCTCTTCGGTAAGCTATATAACTACAATATTGCATTGTACTTGTCTATACATGTACGTTTTAACATATCGCTGGCTTAGAAGAAGAAGGTCGTAAGAACAAAAACGCATTTTTGAGAAAAAATAATTGTCTGAAAACTACTCCTTACGTATGAAAAAACAAGCTTTTTCAACTTCAGTTTGGTCAACATGACCTGTAACGATTTTCATTAAAGTAGGCTCATAAGAAGCCCCTTGTGATACAGGTTTCAAATATAATAATAATTATCAAGAAATGGCTAGGTTATGGTCAATTAAATCTGCACTGAAAATTTTCTTTCATTCAAACTGAGTCTAGTATCGAAACAATGTGGTTGAAGGCCCCTTGTTAGGCAAAAATGGTAGTTTTCGTATGATTTTCAGGATTTTTAATTTGGCGTTATTGATACCCCTGTAGTGATTTAAAAGCATTTGTCTTTATTGGCTTAGGGTGTATTATTCTTGTTCATGAGATATCGGACTGACTTTCAAACATGGTTTCTTCATCGAGATATAAGTCCCAGGTCCAAACACAGATGCGTTTATGTGGTTGTTGAATCACAAACATATTGTATGTAACCCACAGAAAAACCGCCATCTCGATAGCCTAGCTAGTGGTAGAGCGTCCGCTTAGAATGCTGGAGGTTCCGAGTTCGATCCCCGGACGCGTCATACACAAGACGAAATAAAAATGGTAACAGAAATTCCCTTGCTAGACACTCGGCATGAAGGAAACTGGCTTCTTTTATCTCATACCCTTGTGGCGATGGATAACATCAGGAATGAGGTGCCGAGAGTGATTAATATAAGTTGAAAATAATTTTTTCACAATCGACCTTAGCAAATAAGTAAAAACTAAACTAAAAGTTGGTTTCTGTTATATGTAGTTATGGTATAATAACTTCATACATGCCCGTATTGTTCGATTAGTTGGATGATTTACAAATAGATAAACGCGCTTGTACCTATTCAATGTGTTTTGTAATTGAGGGTGTATAACACGCATTGAAATAGGAGCTACTGAAATTCGTCCAAGTTGCAGTCACGATTTGTCATCAAGTCTTCTCCTAAAGTACACAATCTTCTTTATAAAACTCTAGTGTGTGCGCATGCGTAACATTTCATGGTGATGTTTTGTCATTTTCAAACGTTTTTATGTCATACACAAACAAAATGTATTGAATGCGTAAATACATGTCTAACACATTCTACAACCTGGCTATTGAAAATACGGTCTTCCTAACCAAGCTAGGCGTCGCGTATTCTGAGGAGGTGCATTTTAATAATGATATTGTATAATTACACGACATTATTTTGCGTAAAGTTTTCGTATACTGGTACATCTATACTGTACATCTGTAACAGCTATGTATTGCCACGCAGCTATTATACATGCATGCAGTGATTTTTGGGGCTAATTTTAGGACCGAATACATGCAGGCACTTTCCCCGAACAAAATAACCTCCATTTCCCCCCAAAATGAATGCATACCCCACCTCCTTTGTTCCCGCTGGTTTAAAAGCAACTAACGGTATGGTTGTTTTAAAGTCAAAACAATAGATGTTCAAACTTGCAAAAGTCGTTGCTCAAATGACTTGAGTATTGTCAGTAGAAAATAGCAAAATATGAACAATTTATATTTATAACCAAAACAATCTTTTTGATAATACCAATTTCGCGACTTTTCGCGCTATATTTCCCAATTTTATGACCACATGTAGTTTTGTTTTGTTCAAGAAAAATCACTAGACTGCCATGTACACGAATACCCAGAAGGGGCCGATTCTGGTATTTGGAAGCACGGGTGTGGAAATCAAGTTTGAACCATGACTTTCCTATTTACCCCTCGTTTAATTGATAAGTGGTAAAACAAATTACCAGTAGCCCATCCACGCAGTTTCAGTTGTTTATTTTCACTGATTATTTCAGGAGTATGTCATACAGCCGAATTTTGTTACAATAGGTATGGTGACACACAGGTGTGCCACTATGGTTGCTGTGGTCAGTATATGGAAGAATGTTGTGATGAACCGTTTCCGGTATATATAATTGCTCTCTGTATTATAAGCGGGATCATTGTTGTCAGTGTTATCGTCGCTGTGGTGTGCATCTTCTGTTTCAAGAAAAAGAAACGAGGGAGGGTAATAAATCCTAATGGTCAGATCCAACAGACATCCATGCACAGTAAGTTCTTTGATAGTTCTAATATTTTGATACGATCAGTAATTCCCTTGCTAGACGCTCAGCGAAAAAAGGGAACTGGCTTTTCTTCTCTCATACCCTCATGGCGATGTATAACATCAGGAATAAGGTGTCGAGAGTGATAAATATAAGTTGAAAAACTTGTTTCACAATCGACCTTAAATAAATTAGTATAACCTAATATTTTGATATAATTATGGCGAATGTTTCATTTCATTTGAATTGAAATAAAAAAATTATAATTACTTTATGTGATTAAGGTAGATCTAGCATATGACTCGATCACCAAGTAGATTCTTGAAAAATTTGTTTGTTTGAAGTAAAGCGGCTACACTGGTGATAATGGTCACAATAACCATATGTCGTGACAATATTGCATTGAAACGTCCATATATCACCAGAATTCATACATAATTTGAAACTAAAACTCAACGCAGTATGACAGAGCCTTAAAAGGATAGAATTGAGAATTAATTATTATTATTACCTACGAGCCTTGAGCGAGCAGGTATATTGGATTGCCTTAAGTAAAAAGTCCATGGAGGGGCACGAGACCTGTTCTCGATGGTTTACGATTTCAAAAAATAAATCTAAAAAAAGATTCATTTCGTAAGAATGTCGTGAACCAGACTAATTCCATTATTCCATGCGGATAACATCGGTCTTTGTCGCATTGCAATAGTTTACTTACCGAAGAAATCAGAACTGTCCGAAATTTCAGTGACCGCTAGGCAATATTGAGGCCTTGGATCTAAACAGCAGGTGACTGCAGCTGCATTTGTTTATGATCTTTGATATTGTTGAACACTGAAAACATGTCTTATGATACTACCTTTTAATGAACTGATACGAGGTTTTATTTATCAGCATATACATGTACATATTATATGGAACAAGGGAGTCATAATATGCAATTAAGTGTCTTGAAAATTGGTTTGTTACACATGAAATTATTTAACAATTTGTTGATAAATTTTGTATGTCAAGTTATCGTGCATATAGTTTTCCCAATTGGCCTATCGCGCTTATTTTTCTCTCACAATTTTGAGATTTTCATGCTTAATTTTATACACATCAGCTGATGAATTATGCAGATAGAAGGTCGAGAATCCTGTCAATTCTCTGTCAAATGAAGTCGGTACATCATTTGCTCGCAGGAACTATTTGACTTGTACAAAAAACTGTACATGTATAGTACATGCATGTACTTTTAATTATGAAACAAATAACTAAACTTTTTTTTAAAATAATAATTATGCAATATTAACATATTTATATAACCTTGATATTTGCAGCGACGTCATTTATAGTACAACCACCGGGTTATTCGTTTCACAATGTGCACCAGATGACACTGCCGCCACCACCGTTTGCTGTGCCACCCCCACCAGATTACTACGCACCGACACCAAATGCACATGGAAATGATCCACCATTGTTTAATCGCCCTGAAGGCTTACAAAGTCAACCCCCAAATCGCGGTACACTTCCGGCGATTCGACCTGCTGCTCCGTCTGGTGGCGGACTTCCAGGGAATCACCTGGTTGTTTAGATATAGACAGGGGGGGGGGGGTATACAGAATTAAGACCCTCGAAATGTGATAGTGGCACTGTAACATACAGTCCATTCCGATCTGTGATATTTGGTATAATATTCAAGGTTTAGTCCATTAAGAGAAAATGTACGTGTTTAACCAGTATGTTCATTACGAATTCAATCATGGAGAATTCTCTGGGGTGTGTTTGAAGTATTTGTATCGATGGTGCCAAAGGTGCGGTCTAACAATAAATGTTGACCCAGTCGAAAAATGGGGTACCCCGGGGTATATGTTTCAGCGTTGAAATAAATTAACCATGCTGCGCCGGTTCCGTAATTTAACATTCTTAAGCAGAGTGCGATAAAATGGTATTTTACAACCCCAAATAATGAGCTCTTCAGTCAAGATGTGCCTACCTCCATCCGGACATCTCATACTCGTGCTCACTAAGGTTTAAAATACGTACCACAACCCGAGCCTCTCAGACTTCCCCGACAAGGCAGAACATAATGTCCCCATATATGCTTCCATGGAATAGTTCGGTAAGACAAACACAAGTTAAGATTTTGTGCCTCTATACGAGCTTCACAACTTCATGATGAAGTGAATAAGTCGGTCCCCATTCACTATAAAAGACAGGGAACCGAACTAAATTAGGTCGACTCGATGTGCTTCCATGTAATGTTATAGTGTGATGTTCCATAAACCCGTTATTTTGTCTGTAGTTCATGATATTATTCTTTTACTTTTATGTTCCAGTAAAACCTCGTATAAAGACCACCCCGATAATAAGATCACCTCAAAATACACTGAATAACACTTTTCAGGTTCATATTATATGTTTTGTTGTTTATTTAGCCTCATTATGAAAACAGACTCATTAATAACAACAGTTTTCAAGGGTCCATAGAATGGTTATATTACTGATGTTTTACTATATAGATTACCGGGGTGATGTTCAGTATTGAACATATTTAATTGGAGGAGAAGGATAGCCAATCATTTCGCCTGTTAGTGACCAAGAGATTAATATGGTATTATCTGATTTGATGTCCTTATCCTTAAGTCAAGTAAGATCAATACTTTCATCCCTGCTGGAGTATAATCAAACTACTGAAGGACTATTACTTGGGGGATAACGCAAATCTTGGTAATCAATTAAAACTTACTTTAAATGGTATTGGATTAATAAGTGTGTAAACTTTTCAGAAATACTGATGACAGCTGACTCCTTCAAATTTCATCTAAGACAATTCACCCATAAAAACTCTGGCTCTTTAAACATACACACTATCTTCAAGCTAACATAATCGTATATGTTTATTATTATCATCGTAAATATGTTGTAATTATATCGGTAATACAGTCCGGAGTCACGTTTTGTCTTAATGCCAAACTTTACATAGTACAAATGTACAAAAACAGTTGAATGGGTAGTACATGTATTTGAATCATTTACATTCATATAAAAAATGATCTATTGTTTTATTTATGTCAAATGTTATATACAGTCAGGTCTCGATATAACGACACACGATATACTGACAAATGTACTATACTGACATCATACTAAGGAACAAAAGTATTAAAAACGCTCTTTGTATCAATTCAGTATTAGTATACTGAAATTTTTGTTACAACGACACTTTCCTTGGAAACAATCAACGTCGTTGTATCGAGATCTGACTATATATGTATAAACATTATGGCTAAAGTTATATGCTATGTTACGGCAATTTATGTGAGCGAATCATGTGGGACGCCACTTACATTTATACTTTATGTTTTGTCATATATATATTATCGTATATGCCAAAATCAAACTTGCATAATTCGAAAGTAGAAACATGTTTTAGTCAGTGTGCTTTAAACTTTTGCCAGCAACTTTATGTTTGTCGATCATTGTTTCTGTTGTTATTACATTATATAATGACTACTGGTTATGTATGAGTAAATTTTGTTAAATAAAAATGACTTACTACAAAATGTGTATCGATCATTTACTTATATTGTGTCTATGGTAACCAAAGATTTGGTCGCCAATGATTTTCCTGAAACATGTTAAGTCTAATTCCGGTCTCATAAAGAATCGTAAGTTATAATACATGTTCCTGCAATCGCTACTCACACCTATTGTATATTCTCTATTACACTTTGATAAATCAAAAGAAAGCAAATACAAACAATGTGTGCATATGTATAACAAAATGAGAACAATATCAGAATAATAAAGTGAACCTTAAGGTTCGGTCACAACCAGACGTGCGTGCTTTTAGCACTTATGTCATTTAGTGAGTCTATGGGCGCCACGTCACACGTGCCTGGTCGTGAGTGGTTTTGTGCAGCGCACGATCTCCGTGTGATTGTGACGTTATCGTACGGAGACAGTACTTGCACGTGCGGCTCACGTACGATGTCCTCATGTAGACTAGTAAGTTGGCAGTAGAAGGCACGTGGGTTACACGAACTGGAGTGAATCCGAAGCCCGAACGCAGCGAAAGTTCCTGATACACAAAGTGCTGCGTCTTGTCTGTCTGTACATTGTACTTCGAAATCCGTACAGAGGTGGTACTCACCACGTTCAGATTCTGAACTCAATTTGCCTACATTTTTGCAAGAAGACAGCGCGTACTTGCACGTACGTCTGGTTGTGATCGCCGCTTCAGCCAGCCGTTCTTGAAACGAACATGCGACCGACGTTTAAGGGGGACTTACCGATTTACATATCATGATTTGTACATTGAGTAGTCTCCCTTCTAGTCGGGACAAACATGATTTACGGCAGGTTTTAATGGTGTTTCTAAAACTAATCAGCTATATACGACGGTCGATTCACCTTTATAGCGGTCATATACTGCAGTGTATATCCTAACCAGTAAAAGTTTGTCCTTCCACAAGGAGCCAGCAAAAATGACACATGTGGAAATTGACATTGTTGTCATTTTTTTATGAAAAGGTGAGTTACGACTTGAAGAACAGTACTAAGGGCTGTATGTATAAAAAAGTGTGTTAGAACACCTACCTACAGAATGTTTCAAAATGTATCTTACAGTTTCGTAACGGTTAATAAATTCCTGAATTTATTTAAACCGCAACACACCGTTGAAAGAGAACATTTCAAGATTTAATTGTATGTAACATATACCATAAATATACCAGATTTTATATAGCGCCCTTTTCATGCGAACGCACGTTCAAAGGCGCGTTACCCATGTTGCAGCCACAAGGGCGCAGGTGCATCCTCTACCAGTGCAGATACAGCATGATCTGACCAGAGGGACAGACTGAGAGATAGCCCCTGAAGAGAGAGAGAGAGAGACATTAGATACAGACATGTCCGGCGCTGCAGAAGTGCGCCTAGCTCTTATTTCGAATAGACAGCCTGGTTCTTTAACGTGCCCGGTGTATAACACCGATACACAGCTTCCTGGCACTTCCAGATACTTGCAGACCACACGGCCAGATATAGCGGGAAATATTATAAATATTTCAGAATTTGTCAAGTGCCGATGCCAGGGATTGAACCCACGACCTCTAGATTGACAGCCCAGTGCGTTCCCCACTGACAGTGCGTTCCCCACTGAGCTAAATCCGCCTATATATACATCCAACCAAGTTTGAAAAGTTGCATGCATTTTGAAACTGCGTGTTTCGTTTTTTACATATTACATGAGATAAGACATGTATTGACTCACGGAACTGTAACATATTCCATATTCGATATATGATAAGGTATACAATGCATAATGGTTGTTTGCGGTTATTTGCTAATTGATACATCCGGTCTTCCTTTCACAAAATACATTCACATTCCCAATAACGTGTCGTGCGGCGTGTATGTGTCATGGCATCAGTGTGGAAGATAGACATTAGATAGAGATTATGGTAACAAAAGAGTAGAATAACAAAAATATAACTTTATTTCAGAAATGTAAAAATATAATTTATAATTCTCTATAAATTGGAATATGTAAGCATATATTTTCGGATAAGACCTATATATTTGGCGGCAGTGGCATCTGATGTATAGTTCTTGCAATAGCTAACGTTACCACAAATGTGGCCGTTCAATGAAAAATTGGTGAAGAAAAACAATGGCATTTGGTCTATCATAATGCTAGAGTGACCATGAAGATCTGTAAGCTTGATTCGTTTGGAAATGTCCTCGTTTAGCACACCATCTAATCGTCCCATGTTTGAAATGCTAAGTACATACGGGGATTTCCCAGGTTCCTCCTTCTGATTCGGATTGTTACTATATTTAGCGGCCTCGTTTTGGATCCATGTATATACATCCGGTGAATTGATGCAAGCATCTATCCGGTCACCAAAATGGCGCGCTAGATTCCAAAACGAGTCTTGAGTAATTTTACCATTTTGTATGTGTATATGAGCAACCAAAGGAATGTGTAATGCTGCTACCCCTGGATAGTGAGGTATGTCATCGTCTGCGTACTTCACACTGCCGCACCGTCTGAAATCAAACATGAATTCAAAAGGAACGTTAATGTCCTTGCAAGCGCTCTCTACACCCGTTTCATAAACAAGTTCTAAGAGCGCCAAGATGCTGGCCGATGTAAATGCTCCTTTTGGCGAGCATCCTCTGGATTTGCATGCTTGGATTAATCTACGTGAATCACTTTTGGTGTATTTAAATAAATGGCAACCGTTACTAAGCACTTGGTCCGACGTTGTTTCAATGTCGTTTCGGAATGTTTTGTTATATTGTTTCAGAACTGTATCGTCTAATGAATCATGGCAAAACTTTAGATTCGTATCAGCTGTGTTTACCTCGTCTTCACATGAACGCTGAGAGTGTGTCTGTGATTCAAGCGTTTCCCGGAAGTACTCTTCCATCGGAGGTAGAAGCGGAAGTTCTCGGACTTTAAGGTCGACATCGTGAACAACAGCATCTAAGAAATTCATTAATTCTTGGAACATCCATAAGGAATAACCACCGTCCATTACAGAATGGTGCATTATAAAGACAAATGTTGTTCTATATTGGAATGTATCATTGAAATGAGAAGGATTTGAGCTAGGCCTATGTGACATATAACATTCATTAGATGAAACAGTTGAAGTTTTAAGTTGTGTTTTTGCAATTCTAAATAATCGTAAGCGAATCAATGACTGACTGGTTCTAATGAATGGCGTTTTTAGCTCTTGTAGCATGTATTGCAACCAGTTAGTGTCATCGTCGGCGACTTTGAAATCATATTCAAGCTTATCGCTCTCAGTAAAAAGTCCGATGCCGCGTGATGTATCATCAACAATGCGCATGCGCAAGAGTGGGTGGCGTTCCAACAAGAGTTTCCATGCCTTCTCGGCATCTTTAGGTAGAATAGGATAAATGGAGTCTACAGTGGTAGATAAGCAAACAATATCTGCACCCTGAGAGGCGTACATATTATACATGTATTCAATACCTCCGAGGTTTCTACTTAATACCCTCCGTGTTTGTTGAAACGAGTCATCGGGATATGTGTCTGCAATTTGTTGTACGATACTCCGCGGTGTGTAGTATCGCCGAGTTACTTCTTCGACAGAATGAACATTGTTCAAACATGGAGGCGCCGTGTGTTTGTTCATGTGTGGCCTTGCTTGGATTCTTTTCTTGTCCATTGCTACGCTGGACAGCAATCGTAATTGCACATGGAGCTGGACAGGCCAGTGTCTTCTTATGTTACTGCTTATACATCCTTCTATCACCGGTCCCCTACCTGCGTGTTGACTTCGACAGTTCACACTGAAAATATAAATACAAATATTTCAACATTAACATAATGGGGAAATACCTTCTCTCCGCCGAACCGTGAAGTATATATTATGATAATTTGATATACTAAATGTACTTGAATATAATTTGATATAGATAATTGCTTTTCTTATTCAAGTATATGCTTAATATTTGTACGGATTTAAGGCATTAAGCGATATGCAAATAATTATTTAAGAAAAGGCAACATCAGATATAAACGTATCAGCGTGGAATAAATGATGTCAGAAGTTTTTGAAAAAAGGGACTCCAAAGCTGTCGGATCACATTTGCGTCGTGCCTTTAATAAAGTTCAATAGTTTTCAGTCACGTGACATTCAGTCAGCCGTTGATAGATTGTTGCTCCAGAGAGGCTAAATCTAAATACTAAACAGGCGAACTGTATGAAAAAATACATTACGTGTACGAGTCAAATGGGTCAACCGTATGAAAAAATACATTACGTGTACGAGTCAAATGGGCCAACTGTATGAAAAATACATCACGTGTACAAGTCAAATGGATCAACTGTACGAAAAAATACATTACGTGTACAAGTCAAACGGGTCAACTGTATGAAAAATACATTACGTGTACGAGTCAAACGGATCAACTGTATGAAAATACATTACGTGTACGAGTCAAATGGATCAACTGTACAAAAAATACATTACGTGTACGAGTCAAATGGGTCAATTTTATGAAAAATACATTACGTGCACGAGTCAAACGTGTCAACTGTATCACAAATACATTACGTGTACGAGTCAAACGGGTCAATTTTATGAAAAATACATTACGTGCACGAGTCAAACGTGTCAACTGTATCACAAATACATTACGTGTACGAGTCAAACGGGTCAACTGTATGAAAAATACATTATGTGTACGAGTCAAATGGGTCAACCGTATGAAAAAATACATTACGTGTACGAGTCAAATGGGTCAACCGTATGAAAAAATACATTACGTGTACGAGTCAAATGGGTCAACTGTATGAAAAAATACATTACTGTACGAGTCAAATGGATCAACTGTATGAAAAAATAGATTACTGTACGAGTCAAATGGATCAACTGTATAAAAATGCATTACTGTACGAGTCAAATGGATCAACTGTATGAAAAAATACATTACTGTACGAGTCAAATGGATCAACTGTATAAAAATGCATTACGTGAAACACACAACGTTCAACATCGTCATATCATAAATTTATCTGAATTGACGAATATAACGTTGGTAGATTTAAATTGTCGATTTTGACAGTTAAATTCTGTCGATTTTGATGAACATAGAAATAATGAATATTTATGTTATATACCAGACATAGAGTACGAGTATGTAGTCGTAGCTTTTTACAAACATTGACGCATGACTTACAGTGGAACGCGATGGTATTGTAACCAGTACAAAATGTAGCAACCAGTATGTAATTATTGACACTATTTACAGTTGTATCTGAAGTATGTTTCTTAATAATTCATACACGTATTTTCATTGATAAGTTTAGACATGTTTGTTGAACCTTTAAATCATCAAAACAACAGGTGCCAATGCTTCCGTGTCGGAACCTACAGATATATACATGCACATTTGATGCATATTGTCAGACAAACTACGTGCAAAATGCAAGATGAGGTGCATCAATTATCTGCTAGAAGATAAGAAACACGTTTTCTATGAGAAACATGCCAATACAATCATGTCAGGATTCTATCTTGAGATAGTTTTATAAACATCAGAAGCATTGCAAGTTCTAATTGAATGTTTATTTATTATACTTGAAATTTAAAGCATGTTTTTGCAGACTTGAGGTTGGTATGCGGTTAACATCGATATTCACTATTTACGCTATGTGTCGAATTAGCAAGCGAACTCATGATTAAAAACATCGATCACCACTTCATGACACGGCCCATACCGTGCTTGTATACAGTATATATAAAACATGTTTAATTACCGTAATTTCACCCGCAAAATATTCTTATCTATACAAATGTTGGCAGTGCATCATTTAATCAAAGGAAAAACGATATTTGTTAAATTCAATGTTCGAAGTTCATCATAATCTCGCATACCTTAAACATATAATTTCCTGTAACAATTTATACATCTTATAATATACCAAGTTCATATAACAGACTGGAATCTTAACATCAGTAAGCGAGTCAGTCATGTGAATAATATTCAGCAATTTCCTCCTGATACTGAGTCAAACACTCCTAGAACTACCTGAACGTCTTGAGTCAACCACTCCTAGAACTACCTGAGCGCCTTGACTCAACCACTCCTAGAACTACCTGGTCGCCTTGACTCAACCACTCCTAGAACTACCTGGTCGCCTTGACTCAACCACTCCTAGAACTACCTGGTCGCCTTGAGTCAACCACTCCTAGAACTACCTGGTCGCCTTGAGTCAACCACTCCTAGAACTACCTGAGCGCCTTGACTCAACCACTCCTAGAACTACCTGAGCGCCTTGACTCAACCACTCCTAGAACTACCTGAGCGCCTTGACTCAACCACTCCTAGAACTACCTGGTCGCCTTGAGTCAACCACTCCTAGAGCTACCTGGTCGCCTTGAGTCAACCACTCCTAGAACTACCTGGTCGCCTTGACTCAACCACTCCTAGAATTACTTGTACGCATTGACTCAACCACTCATAGAACTACATGTACGCATTGACTCAACCACTCCTAGAACTACCTGGGCGCATTGAGTCAACCACTCCTAGAACTACCTGATCGCCTTGACTCAACCACTCCTAGAACTACCTGGTCGTCTTGAGTCAACCACTCCTAGAACTACCTGGTCGCCTTGAGTCAACCACTCCTAGAACTACCTGGTCGCCTTGACTCAACCACTCCTAGAATTACCTGTACGCATTGACTCAACCACTCCTAGAACTACCTGTACGCATTGACTCAACCACTCCTAGAACTACCTGGGCACATTGAGTCAACCACTCCTAGAACTACCTGATCGCCTTGACTCAACCACTCCTAGAACTACCTGGTCGTCTTGAGTCAACCACTCCTAGAACTACCTGATCGCCTTGACTCAACCACTCCTAGAACTACCTGGTCGCCTTGACTCAACCACTCCTAGAACTACCTGATCGCCTTGAGTCAACCACTCCTAGAACTACCTGAGCGTCTTGAGTCAACCACTCCTAGAACTACCTGTACGCATTGAGTCAACCACTCCTAGAACTACCTGTTCGCCTTGAGTCAACCACTCCTAGAACTACCTGGGCGCCTTGAGTCAACTACATTGTCGGGCGTCCGGGTGATTTTTTACTTAATGAAATGTTGGGGTACTTGAATGCATATATAGCTATCCCGAACATGTGTAACACAATCGTTTTTACCATCGCTGCACCATACCCAAGGTTATAAATACCCTTTAAAATATTTTCTTTTGATGCAAGCCTCAAGATATACGACCGCGTACTTTACGATCAAAGCACACAGTGCAGAAACGATTAATCATTTTAAATATAGCGTTGTATTTCTTTTGGTATTTGTAATAAGTGCATAACTGATAAACTCAAAGTCTTAAACATTTCACAAGAGATACGATATTTCTGAACATCCCACGTACAGTGAACAATACACTCATTGTAGCATTGTGTCTTACAAACAAGAGTCATGAAATATGAATTGAAATGTAAAGTTGTCAATTCGTAAAATCGTGCGCTCGTGAAAACTAAAATCCACGGGGTACCAATTCAAATAACATCAAATCAAAATTATTTTTCGACGAAAACATTTCGATTGCCCGTGTCATCTTAGAAACAATTCATTACAACAGAGCCTATGTTAATCTATAGTCTCCGATTATAGTAACACTTGAATCAATAGTAGCCTTCGTAGTTCGTACTTTCATGATCGAGGTCTCAGGGTGTTCAAAGCAAAACTGTTCTAGGAATCGAAGTTCTACTTGTATTTGTATGAATTGTCTCTGGCTTGGGGTGAGCACTCATATACAAATGTATACTTTATAATATTATTGCCATGCCATGTGAACAATTGACTGTTTAATTATGCCAGAAATAAAGAGAAAGCCATCAACAGATGTACAAAATGTATTAACATTGTATTCACATACTTGATTTCTTGTCACCAAAATGTTGTTTTCATGCTCACATCCTCATGAATATATCAGTGATTAAGTCAAGTGATAAACATAATGTTACATGATGAATGATTTGGTTGACAAGAATGCATGAACAGTCATATTTCATACAAAATGCAGGTAATGTTGCAGAAATGTTAAATGTCATTCCTTTACAGAATTGCAGTGATGTGCAGGTATTTTAAACAATCTTCTAACATTAAAGCATGTTGCACCTTAGTTCAGGGTGGTATTCAATATTGATCTTACTTGACTTAATGAAAAGGAAAACCAATTAGATCACACCATATTAAACTCTTGGTCAGTAACAGGCGATATGATTGGCTATCCTTATTCTTCAATTAAATAAGATCAACATGGAATACCACCACAGGTGACAACATATAGTATTATATTATCACCTAAGCAATGCTCCTGTGTTATCTACCAATACTGAAACAGCGGACAAATTCTCCACATACACCAGGGCTCAGACGTGGAAGATATTTTATTACTCTGTTTGCTGTGAAACAAACTGTCACGAAAGAACATTCGCTCCGACATGACGGATCGAACCTACGACTCAACCAGTCAGCCAGTCGGGCTATTAAAATGGGGAACGAATGGGGATTAGTACGCGTAAGTACTACTTCACTGAGAGTGAACACGGACTAGCAATCGTAATGAACTTATTACTATTTTGACGTTATCTATGACATATATGTTAAAGCAATCAAAAATAAACTGCGAGTTTAAAACACATTAAGAAAATGACAGGTTATTCATTTCGTCAATATATTGTTAAATGAACTGTATATAAAATATTGAACACATTCCGTGGCCGTTAACTAGGTCTTCGCTTGAATAAATATATAATTATATTATAAATATGAGTTATGCAGTGAAAATATTTATACATGTAATGATAATTTCTTCACAAGTTAGGTGTATATTTAGGATACCATTATTTAAGTCACTTTCATTCCACGAGGATTGAACGACGGAGGTCGCTCCATGATGGCACCGCACCAATGACGAAAGGTTTCAACCTTGTTTTATGCTCAGTATTCAAAGAAAAACTAGCTTCTATCAGGGCGATGGATAAAAGGGCGATGGTTTCGAGTCGGGATTTGTATATGTTTAACTGTAATCTGATTCAAACCATTTGGACTAAAATACAATGAGGCTATTCGACCGTTTCAGTCCAGAAACCTTTTAATCTAAGCTCATTTCAAATGATAAGAGATTTGAACTTTTTCTGTAAACAAATGTCTGGTTCCATGAGACAAGGCACGTTGTTTTAGAAAATGAGAGAGAAAGAAAAGGGATGAGGATGACGGATAAACATCTTGGTGATCCAGGGCCATAAACTGTGTGGATAATCCCAACCGTCTCTCCTAAAATTACTTTAATTTATAGTCACGTTTCGGAACGCAAGTCAAGCCAAACCGGTGTATCATATAACTTAAACATTAATATATTGCTGAATTAAAATATTCTATTTCTTGTTGAGTATGCAAATTATGCATTCGGCAGTTACATCATTAATAATCCCGCGGGTGCAACGAATGTTTGTTTGCACAAACAACGTTCCAAGCTTTATCTATTCAATGTCAATCAGGCAATCCCACCCTGTCTAAGCGTATTTTCGAGCGTGGAGATCGAATACGACGGAGCAATGCGAGAAAAGTGGATCGGCAGGAGAGTCAAGGTAATGTTTTGCTTCACCATTCTTTTAATTTTAAAACTATAAAATCGGGAATTATATTATGTCGTGTTTATTTAATGGGTACCGCCAAGTTAACACTTAATCGCTTTCTTATAACGATGTATTCCTTTGTGAGGGGCATGTCTCTCGATATCGTAAGCCCATTTATAATAATCCTACAACTTCTCTCACATACCATTTCTGATGCTACGCATATCACCCAATGCCTTAGGCGAAGGGATAGGGTAATGATATGTGCCATTCCGTCCGTCCGTCGGTCCTTCCTTCCGAGTCTTTTGTGTGCAACTTCTCATACATTTCTTTAGGGATTTTGAAGAAATATTCACAGAATTTATACTATTAGGTGCCCCAATCATGAAGCTCGGCCACTTCCGTTTGTCTCCGGTACTTTTATGTAACATAGGGTTTTATGTTATCATCCATTTTAATATACTCGATTCCAAATGTAGTATTGTACTTTGTATTCAGTTTAGTGTCTGAACAGTTATATATAATGTAAATATTTAATTAATATAACTAAATATCCATAGCAATTTGCAACTTCCAGTTCATTATTTATTTTCTTCAATCACATATAGTACAATTCATGATGTGTAAAATCCTTCTAACAATGATCAGTCTAATACACAAATATAGTCCCACATATTGTTTCAACAACTCAAACATAAGTCTGCTCTCGCAGACACTGAGGTAATTATTAAAAGTACTCCGTTGTCTTAAACATACATCTTTCCTAACCTACGTTCAAATACTAACTGAAGCGCCCGGCGTGGCAGAATCATACATCGTACACACACCAGCCTCTCTGTGACCTTACCATATTTTGTGACATCACGTGGCAACTAACCCATATCACGTTACCAACTGATCACCATAGGTTAAAGGTTGTTCAATGTACATAACATATGCTGACTAAAGTCTTGGATATATACCCATCAGTCCATGTGTATGCATACTGCGCAATATATGTATACCGGTAACTTTATTCTTCAAATTGATCTTGTTTTATGATGTACTAAATTTACCAATGAAGTGTAACAAAAATACAAATATTAATAAAGTGAATTGATTGAAGCACGATCATAGCACTTTCATTGCAAATATTGCTCGTTCACACACACACACACAAACTCTGAAACAGTACGAGCTAAAACGTACACGTTGTACATAAATATGTACAAGATAACTGCAGGCAACAAAATTGCTCTTACTTACTGCAAATTACATATTTTCGTGGATATTAAATGTCGTGGAATTGGATAAAAATCCATTATAATCGTGGGGTTTTGACATCGTGGATTTTACTAAACATAGAGAACTTAGTGTATAACCATGTTTTGTATTTGGGAGATCGATTAATCGTGGGCATTTGATTTCGTGGTCGAGTTTGACAACGAAATCAACGAAAATTCCACTCCCTCGTATAATAATGATTTTACAGTAGTTTAAGACTGAAAATGTATATTTTCAAAGGTATTCAAGAAGCATTACCATTTACTACTTTCCGTTTGCAAGGTCAAAAGTATGTTTCATAATTATTTAGTTGTAGTGATTGTTCATTATACTTTTGGCTACGCCCAGGACAACAAACATTGACTCCTAATGTAGTGTTGACGTTGTTTGTAAACGAGCAAGATTTGCAATGAAATTGCAGTGTAATGCTTCGATGAATTTGCTTTTTTGATATTTATTTTTGTCTCACCACATGAGTAAATGTAGTACATCATGATACAATGTTTGTTTAACCCAACAACTTAATTTGAAGAAAAAAAGACACTATAAATTAGACTCTACCCCTTCATGTTAGAAAACTCGATCCAATTTGACAACACAATAAATGTCACGCCAAATACGAAATGTTAAAAATAATTACCAATGTATGATTCGAACATACCTTATCCTATATTGATAAAACGATTCGAAGTCTGATTTGGTAACCACTATGTCACGAATCTGTTCTGAATTATTGGTTTATTTATTATTTGAGGGAAAGTAACAGACTACAGAATAATGAAGAACCATCAAATAATAGTCTTTATTTCGAGGAAATGATAACAATGTGAGGATAGCGAAATGTTATTGATAAAAATGGTTGACAAGGTGTTCCCGTCAAAAACTATAGTGCACTTTATATTTCGATAATGCTATCATATGAGCTGCATACATATGTTCTAATTACATTGGCCACACAGTTAGAATTTGATCAAATATTGTAAATGAAGATTCAACATTACATCGATTACATCAAAATGGATAAAATAAACACTGGTCATTGACCGCATGTTATAAGCGTAAATTAAGCTGTTGTGCGTCATACTGACATTGGCAGGCTTTCGGTTCAGGACCACCAGAGACCTTCCTCAAATAGGACGTCCAAGCGGCTAGAAGTATAAATCATCTTAGAATGATAAGTCCTGACCAGTTCATACATATATTGCAAATCGATTTATACTCGTATGTCCAAGACGTTCAGTCGTACGCGATGTTCTACATCAATATCATCGTGTAGCATATTGTACCAGAGCGAGAGGCATGCGCTCACGAAGGAATACATCGTTATAAGAAAGCGATTAAGTGTTAAATTGGCGGTACCCATTAAAGAAACACGACATAATATCATACAAATAGTTAAAAGTGACTTATGTCCACGGTCCGACCTTCAAAAGCCGTGAGGAAAACGCTTTCCGTAAAATCCACCATCTCGAAAATACGCTCCGATCCCGCCCCTCGGTCGTATAAAACACGTCTCGCTGACGGCCGGGTATTCGATGGTTTAATTAGTTTTAAACTGCTTGAGCGGTGAGGTATTTGTTAAATATGATGTAGTTTATATGTATGACGATGAAATAAGGATTATTTGGGATATATGATCCATTTACGACGAGAAAACAACGGGACGGTAGCAAAACAGACGAGTTTCGCTGGGGTTTTCCCGAATGTTAGAAAAAACTACAAGTGCTATGGATATTTCAATGCATCACGACCAAGAGACATTTATTGTAGGTTATCCTCGGCCAATTCCCGATCTCATAGTTTTAAAATTAAAAGAATGGAGAAGCAAAATATTACCTTGACTCTCCTGCCGATCCACTTTTCTCGCATTGCTCCGTCGTATTCGATCTGAACGCTCGAAAATACGCTTAGACAGGGTGAATCCGGGCATACATGTATATAAGTCTGGGTTGTATAAAACATGAGTTTGAACTCAAAGCTTAAAGTTGTAGCTAGAAAAGTGACGCTCCATAATTTAAACCTTATACGTGGGGTGATCCAAAAGAAATGAGACAAATGCTATAATTTGTAAAGATTACGTTTTTAACCATAAAATTAACATACTCGTTTGGGTGCATTTAATGCAGATGTGTACGTGTTAAACATACTTTTCTACTATTAGTAGTGATTTATTGATTAAACGTTAAATATAACGTATTACGCTATGTAGCCGTACATCAAAACGTCGTCCGTTTTCATCGTATGATATGGAAACGCATATGACTGATATTGTATTAAATTTTTTTCTCACATTTGTCAAATTCACTGGACATGACGTCAACACATTGAATAAACGTGGATTAAAACGGGTTTGAGGTGTGTCCGTTTTTATTATATGACGTGAAAACTAACAGTACCAGCCTGAAAACCACGTCATATTTCGGCACACGTCATACCTTGAAAAAATGCAGTTTTATCAGAAGCTAGGAGAAAACTCAAAAGTTCAAAACAAACATTTAAAATATCGAAACGGACATCGGGAGGGAAGTCTGTCAGAAGTATATACATATCGTTAGTACAAAATGTATTGTGAAAGAAAATATACTTTAGTATATCAAGAAGAGGCCCGAAATGCATTAGATTTTATACAAACAAACACTCTTTTTGATAACTTGATACTGAATAAATAGTTAATTTATTCATTATGTATAGAGACATCAGCGAGTTATTCAAGCAATGTTACGTTCGAGAATTTAACCGTTTACGCACACGACGTCATCGACGTCAATTGTGTGCGGCGAGTCGCTGTACCCAAGGTTGCGGCACCACAGATATCTGCAAATGATAAATGGATATTTCTGAAACTCGGCAGACAGAAAGACGATATGTTTTGTAATAGGCATTCAATTTTTCGTATTTATATCAGTATTCATTGTCATTTTACAGTGTTTGTCTCATTTCTCTTTTTTATCACCCCAAGTAATAACGTTATTCTTTACTGTCCCTACATGACTCTGTGACATGTGCCGTTTTCCGAATGCTCTGTTAAGTCATGTGTAATCTAGGTATGGAACATTAATGTATTTAAGAGGAGACTATGGCATAAAATGGGCCAACAGTCAACAGTGTTCGATACCAACTATCAGCCCATAGATCTATTTCCTCTATGCTCCTATATACAAGTTACTACACTTAAAAACGATGAGATGTTAAAAATAACTGTACATATTTAAATATAAAATTTAATGTACTTTTAATAATCGCGTCATTTCGACGTTAAGAGCAGTATGATTGATCATTCATTGTGAGCACGTATACCAAACATGCATCAATTAACGGCGCTCATTAGAACCCGCTGTAATCGGTGAATTTAAAAGTTTGACGAACAGAACATATAGGTTTCTGAATATATTGTTAGTACGTTTTGTACTGAACACACATGGCAGTTTAATAAATAGAACATTTATAATTATACATGTACTATACAATTATACTTGAAGTACATTTAAAAACGCTGATTTTCTCTGGGTGTGTTTACTCGCATATACAATGGTTAATAATAAACTAAACACACTACAAGTTAAGTTTTCTGTAGTAGGTATCCTGCATTTTATTAGAATTTGCATGTACTTTCAAAAACTTTTGTCAGAAGACAATGAAATAAATACTTAACAAGCTTAGAGAAAGATCGACACAGAGTGTGCGTTCAAAGTTTAAATGTATACTTAGTACACAACTATACAATAAACTATATGTACTCACGGAACGGGGAAGCTATTCCAGGTATAGAAGATGAAATATTATGATAGAACGACTACAACATATTTGCAATAACATTAGCAATAACCATATTTTATCAGATTAAACGTGTCTGTTGTGTTTAGAATTTCAATACAATTTCATAGACACAATTGTGAAATAACTGGGAATAACTGGGAAATATTGAGTATATCTTACGCGTGAAACAACAACTCTAAATATCTAGTTTCGTTTTGTTTGATAAAGCTTACTGATATAGCTAACACTAAGGTTATAATCGATAAAATATGTCATGACTGTGGTTCATTACTGAGTATATTATCTAAAAATAGCTTAAATTTCAAATACCTAATATTTTACAAGATATCACAAAGACTTAATGTTTACTCAATATTATTGACTTGGGTGGTTTCATTTAATTTAGAGAAATAATTAATATAAACTTTTAAATCCGTAGTTCTCTTGTTGTATAATTATAGTAATGCATTCTGAGTTTTACACAATGATGTAATATAATATTTAGTGTGTATAGTGTACATGTAATGTACATAAATGTACATGTAATTAGCAATATTTGTTCACCCTGTATTATGTAGTACATGTATCTTATAATTCTATTTAAGAATGGTCTGCGGTATATGAGCATGTATACTTTAATGAATAGTACTATTATAAAGAATAAATAGATAATCCATGTATATTAATCTTTAAAGAATATATTGAAACACTAACAAAACGAGTAATCTTTACCTTTAAGAGTATCATATTCAGGTATCCATGTTTAAAGTCCTGTAAATTGTTACCAGTTCATTAATATACGCAATGTGTCTGTTATTTAACGACAGAACGGGCTGTAGTTTAGACTTACAAAATTTACGCAACCATGCGAAACTGTCAGATCATTCACGAAATAAAAAATGTCACTATTCCTAAACATTATAGTTTATCTTCGACATATTTTAAACGTCGTCGCTTTCGTTATCACATATATAGCGTGTCAATAATTTCGCTTTATTTGTAAAGAAATAGAGGAATTTAAAACTCACTTCGTCTATAAAAACTGTGTCAAATCTCATCAGATGTCTTTAAATAAATTGAACTAACTTAATCGTATTACAAATTATAAATCCGGGGATGATCTTGCATGTACGTGCTATTCATATTATACTACTTGAGGCGGGATGTTGTGGTAAACGGAGGCGTTATACACGTACAATGCGAGTACAAAAAGTGCACGAATCTTTGAAATTAGTAATATTATTACTAATATGCTCATATTTTTGTGAAAGAATCGCTCAAATCGATTTGCAGAAGGTATGTATTCTAAACAAACCCATGAAATTATGATGTACAGTAAATGCATTATTTTTTTTTGGATTTAAAGTGGATTTTTTTTATTCTTTCCGTTGATGAACTCCACCAAGAAAAGTAATCCCGATTAATCGACCAACGAAATACGTATCAAGGATTTCCTTCTATTAGTTGAAATGCTTGGCTTGGTATCTCCACCTCAGAAATTGCCAAAAATTAGCAAAACCCACTAATTAATTAAAATACAAAATCTATTTAATATTTAAATACCTAAGTTTAGACTATTAATGAGTTTAGCTTTTCATGTAATCACCAATTTTAAACCATAAATACCTGCATATTGACTCTGCAAAGTATTTCAATCTATCATTCAAACATTATAATGGCTATTAAAGTATGTTGTACGAACATAGATAATTAATCAATTTAGCGTGTTTTATTAAATGTGCATGAAATATAACAACAATGACGTTAACACCACTGTATTAGCCCAGATATAATATGCTGTTACTGAAGTTGCTCTGCACGCATGATTCCTTTTACATGCTTAGAAGGAAATTGAAAAAAAGTATGATGGATCCCTTTACTTATTAAATTTTATTGTCTACATGATTAAAGTATATAGCTATTTATCATTAACGCTACATTAGGCCTTAACCGGCTATTTTCAAAAAAGCAATATTTTGGTAACCTATTTGAAGAGCCATGGATTTTGAGCACTTTAGTTGAGTCCCAAAAGTGGAAAACATCATAAGATGGAAGGAAACAAAATATAACACCCAGTTGGTTTGTTTACAAAATAATGAATTGTAAACAAAACATGCACAATTGATAATCTAAGGGAAGCAACTCATGCAAAATTAGTATTTTGTCATCAATACATTTTAGTTAAATGTAATTTTTTGGTATACTATTTTGACAGATACATTTAGCATTCATTCGCCAATTATGGTCATTTGTGAAAAATATCCCATTTCCTTGTAATTACAAATGTAGTCTATCTACTGGATGATCGGAAGAAAGGTCTTGTGAGAGATAATGTGGCTTAAAATAACGAAAAGAAATGAAGACGATGGTGACAGTTGTTTGTGAAGTGTATCTGACTATCGTTGGCAGTTATCGTGATGTGTATCTGACTATCGTTGGCAGTTGTGGTGGTGTAAATGACGATGATGTAATAATGAGGATGATTGTGAAAGATGATGCTGGTGGTGATGATCGTATATATACATGGATATAGTGATTGTAGTGATGGTGATACAGATGGTGGTATCGGCTTTGTTTTTATCGCTATTGAAAGGACCTGCCTATTTTGACTTATGAGACACCTATCTATATATATGGCCGGGCGCCAGACAGAGATGGGCTTACCGTAACCATTTTAACTAGCTTGTGGCTCACCAATCGACCGCATCAGTTCAAACCAAGCTTCCACCGGGATTCGAACCTTCCCGGATCCGAGTCTCGCTTTCAAGACGGACGCCCTACCGTCACCTACCGTCGGTCACGGTGGCGGTCCAGCTAATGTCATGTTTTGATTAATAAAAATACTGATGATGATGTTGTTGCTGATGGTATATTAAGATGGTAGTGATGATTGTTTAGATGGTAATCGTGATGAAGATGATGTTAGCATTGTTGTACGGCGCCGTACTACTGGAATGCCTTTTTCTTAGTCGCAACTTCTTGCACCGAAGCAGATCACAATACTGCCCGAAATGTCCGCAACAATGATCAAGTTTAAACTGCGGACCTCTGCGGCTGCCTGTGTGCCTATTTGCGGGTCTGTATAGGAATGTTAAATTACAAGAAGATGATGTTAACATGATATTGGTATAAATGGCCAGGCTATGTGGTTAGTGTTGATGATAACAGTTATATAAGGGAAATAACCACAGTGACCTTATTGATGATGACGCGTGGTAAGATATTAAAACAGAGTATCACAATTCAGCGTATCTACTTATTACAGCTATAATTGTAGATTGTGTCCGGTCGAATAGTGTATTATCCATTCAATACATACGTCAATTAAGTCTCCTATTGTTTGAATTCAATAAGATTTATTATACATGTGCATAAATTATTATAAACTATTACAGTAGTGTAAAGTGTTCTTAACCTGATGAAGTTTATATAAAACGGAACGCGTCGTTTCGAACACATTTTTTTAGTTGTCTTCTTTCATTGATATAATAAACTATTAGCAATACCAACAAGTGTGCACACCGGCATCTGTCACGTGAGATACGTGTTTCGCCGCCAATATAAATGAATGCGATATCAAGTTTACCAGACTGTATTGTAAAGATGTCCAACAAATTTCCTATGATTTGTAGATTTCTATATATTTTTTTAACTTTGGCTTACGACCAATAACTTATATATCTTATAACGTACACAGAGACACACTTATACATGAAACAGTTAATAATAACACAATTAAAATAAAATCTTACCGGTTGTCATTAATAGTGCACAAGAGTCATGTAATTTTACAACTTGAAAATTGGTATTTTAAATAATGCTCGAACGAAAAAGTTTTTGAATTGTAACTGATGTTTGGAGAATATCATGAATCCTAGATTTTCAGTCCATAGTTCAAACGGATTACTGCTACATGTCCACGGAACACAACACCATTGCCACGAAATTTCACAATGAGATCACTTAAAGTAATGCTCGACGTCGAATAAGCAAGGGAAGTAACTGCGTTAAAAGATTTCCAATAACATTGTATCAGTTATTTCCCCTTGTTACGTATTTATGCTAAAAAAATTGCAATTTTATACGACTGATGACGCGAACCAAACTCATCAGTAGCAATTAATATGAACAAATGCATTGCATCCAGTGGGGAATTTCCCATCAGGTCTTTGACTTTGGAAAATCTGGCAGAGGAAATAATGACCAAGGACATTGTTTGCTCCCATTGAGACTTTGGCTCCCAGACAGAACCACGTAGAAGGCATAGCGGAAAAATGCTTAGTCATTTATCATTCTTGCTTTAAAGTTCAGGTGCGAAAACTTTAAAAGCCTTTCAGTCATTCGGACTGACAGAAATAAAAATGTTGTCAGTCCGATTAAACATTTGTCAGCCAAATCAAAATGAAAAATATTTGCCTGGGAGCCGGGTTCAAATACGGGTGGAGGCACTCATATGCCTTGCATACTTCATCAGAAAGCTGACTGGCAAATAAATGCTATGCTTGGCTAACATAGATGACAATCTATGAAGAACATTAAGGAACATAAGACGTTTAAAAGTTGTTAAGGTATTTATTCACGTGCATGATGTCAGAGAAAAACATTTATAAACTTCTAGTGTCATCCATTTGTCACCAACCGATAATAGATTACCAGTACAATCGCATTATTCGAATACTAGTATTTAATTAAGCATTTAATCAAATAACAAAAAGCTTATTAAGTCGACAAATAGATCTCACACGAACCGGATATAGATGATGCGTTATCATTCGCGTGGACCATCTATCGTCTACCAAACAATAAACATGGGCGACGTTAATCATAAGCGTTTGGGTTTCGTTTATTCGGAATTCGACAGGTCCGCCTAGAATTTTTATTCGATTAAAACCAAAAAGTTTGACGTGGTCCGAACCTTTATGCATGAATATATTACATGGATCTTTTTATCGGTCATTTAGATTTGTATTGCATGTATTAAATTATGCAAATATGAGGTCTAGGATCACGTAACATTCTCCGTACCGTAATAAAGAGATTGTGACGTAAAAAAAGCTTATTTCGGATGATGCCAATTTTTCGGATAAGACAATCTTGAGCTTTTCGAAGTTACGCGTGTCTTACTTAAACAATAACAGGACAATGAAACCTCCCAGAGTGGCCCTTCCGTGACCTTATAATGGATATTTTAACTATTTTGTCATTCTATATTAGACACAACACGGATATAGATAAGACCAGACAGGGTAGATCCGCACTGAATTTATCAGACCAAAGTGTAGAAATGGCAGCACGTTTTCTTTCAAAAATAACTTCGTTGATAAATTTATCACAATAAAACATAATAAACAATGTACTTGATTAAAGAGATTTGATAAACATTCAACAAATCTTCGTCTAAAATCGAAGCTAAAACAGCGTTTAAATAAACAAGAATGACACTTTAAATCCAACTAAACATCGACCTGAAAACGTAGTGTACAACATTTTCGACGTGTGTTTGTATGAATATACAATATACGTTCAGACAAATTGCAGTTCGACGGATATATATTCATTTTTCATTTTTGTTATAATTTATTCAAGATGTATTATAAAACAAGTTACATGTATAATAGATATTGCTGACTCCGGACACCTCATTCCTGATGGTATATATCTCCACGAGGGATACATGTATTCACACTTGGAAGAGTCACTATAAACCAGAGTACATGCTATTAGTTATTACCATGGCCATCCAACCAATTGCATAGCCTTTATCGTAGTTTTGTCATACCATTGTATTCGGGTATTAAACGAACTATCCAAATAAACATTACAATAAGTTTTATGTCTATATTTACATTCATCATCCATTTTCACTCGAGGCCGCATCATTTCAATCACGTGATTTATTGTTGTCATCACGAGTCCCTTCCATACATAAAAGTAAAATCTTAAAAAAACAAAAAAAAAAAGATAATAATATATGACACTGATTGTCTACTTTTACGTGTTTTTCTTTTTTCATTTACTTCATCAATTTGATTCGCTCGCGGCATCAAAACTCTGTTCATAGTGATACACCCACTCACTCAAATGTTTGATGGTATTTTTAATGTCTAGAATTCAGGTTTGTGAATACAGGGTTTTCAACATTGCAAAACCTCATCATGACCATTGGTTTCGTCTGTGCATCGTTCAGTTTGCGATTCTAACCATATACTATCGAACTGTCGATCTGTGTACAGAAGAATGAAGGGACAGACGGGCAGGTACACTTCAAATACACATTTCCGATACATTTTGTGTATTTGCAGATGCGCGTGTTGTTCTTTTCAACCACTTAAATGATCGACCATGCAGTAACGACTCGACATGCCGTATGCAGCTGACATCTCAAAAGGTGCTCAAATAACCATCAGCAAATGTCTCGTAAGAACTTTAACATATCCTGTAACGGCATCAAGCTCAGACATTGCAGGTGACAGACCAGGGGTAAATTTTATAGGGCTAAGATCGGAAATTCCCGTAGATCAATTCGAAGATCAGAAATTTCCGTAGACGACCTGTGCACGACATTGGGCCCGTAATATCCTTTAGTCTGGGATGCCTGTGTATCCATGACAGCAAAATTTCCGAATTTGGGCATTTAGGTCGAAAACTACGAAAGGCCGAAATGGCCATCCCGGCTAGTCTGCATTAGTACGCTATGGTGGCGGAAAGGATATGTACTATCTGTCATAGTTTGCTTAAAATATCATATGAAAAAGTCGAAACTTAGCTAAATTTTATAAGAGTATATCTATGAAACGGCGCTCTGCTACTGTCCCTGACTGATTTTTATCATCTCTTTTCTAAAAACAACTGTCGGAAATGCCAATGTTTGGATATTTGTACTTAAGATCCGTGACTACCAAAGCGTATGAACCTCATTATAGTATCCGTTCTTGCGATGCTATATAAATTAGCTTGTATTACTTATTGCGAGCAAAAGCACCTGCAACTTCCGATCACTGAATGACTACTAGTAATTGGGAGACTACATACGTGTAATTCAATGTGTACGATTTCTTGCGATAGCCGGAAGTTGACCTGTTTATATAAATTGAATACACTGCACTGAATGAAAACACCAAATGCATGAGCAATACTAAATGTAGATACCACCAAGAAAGGGATTGAGCGGTATTCAAATAAACCAGTAAATATCGTAGACACATAAAAAGGTTATGTCGTATAATAAAGTGAAAATTTCTGAAATATGTTCACGGTTTAATAGTTTAGGGATAAGTTTTTTTGTTGTAAAACTCATCAGTGAAAGATGTGAATGGTCTGTTTTATACTCAATTTGTACATCATTCAACCATGATATCCACAGGTAACTGTTATGCACGACTATGATAACATACATTTTAAAAAGAATATATTTTTACTCTTGATCAATGATACGGTTACCTGTGGTGTTACTTGTATCAAAAAGCTACGTACGTTATATTTTATTAATCGTGTAATGATGCTGAGCGTATTATATAGAGGTCATTACCGAGTCTTTGCGTGACTAGTTTACTGTGTATTATGAAGGGTCATTACTCTTTGCGTGACTAGTTAACTGTGTATTATGAAGACTGAGGTCATTGCTTTTTTGCTCCGTGCATGGCTAGTTTACTTATAATACACAATGTAGGAATTAAATCAAATGTTGAATATTTTACAATCTAACAAAATTAGTCATTTACCCATGGACTGAATATGCGAGGTCTGCATATGTAATTCCGCTTTTTTCCTAATTTAATTAAGCAACCAACCACTCAGCTTCTGCATAAATGAGAACTATTTTTAATACAATTGTATTATGTTCTTAAATATTTAACCATTTAACAGTATTAGTCATTTACCCACTGACTGAATATGCGAGGTCTACATATCGCTGGCTTAGAATTAGAATATCGTACGTACTACTTAAAATCGGAGGACAAGTGGTCATGTTAACCAAACTGAAGTTTAAATAGCTTGTTTTTCCATAAGTAAAAAGTATTTTAGACAGTTTTTGGGAGGCGTTTAAGCCTCTCATTACTACCATGGCCCATGTCTTAATACAAAATTAACCGCATGTGAATCCGCATTCAAGTAGTTCCAGAAACAGTCAACATTCCCAATACTGCTACATAATTATGTTTCTCCAATTTTTTAATTTCTTGTCTCCTCAAAATATTGATTTGGTACTTAGGACCTCCTAATTCTAAGCCAGCGATATGTAATGGCGTGTTCCTAATTTAAAAACGCAACCAACGACTCAGCTTCTGGATAAACGAGAATGATTTTTAATACATTTATATAATATTCTTAGAACCGGATATTGATGCTATTTAGCTTATGAATACCTACCTTAACAAACCAATAAGCCTTGCAAAAACGTATTTATCTTGAACAACATTCGCATAAGTTTTTTAACCGGCGTATTTGTCATTCGCATCTTTAATAATATTATACTGAAAATCAAACAAATTCTTTACTCTAAGTAATCTACGATTCTTTATGATACGCCTTCATCAAAATTCCTCAACCGGTAGAGTAAAACGTTTTAAATAGTAAAATTTGTAACTTAAGCGGTTTTCATCCATCTTTACTTGTATCTAATAGTATCTGGATTTTCATTTTATAATCAAGTTACAAATTACTACTGATACAGATATGATCACAAAAACATTGCCCATCATATAGACAGGTGCCTGGATGATTAGTGTCAAAAATGCACCCAGTTTGACGTCATATTCAACAGTATCATCTCTCATTATTATCATACCGTACGCTTAATGAATGTAACTGTATCAATTATACGGAACTCTCTAATAATTATACCTGAATCATCAATTGCCTAAGTGTTTAGTATTTGTAGTAAGTTTTACCGAGAATATGATATTGCATAATACGAATATATCCGCTGACTTTATGTTTGAACTACAGTTGGTTAGCTCGTTTGGTTTCATGCATGCGCGGTAATGGCTGTCATAGAACTATTATAAACATACGAACATTTATGCATTGTAAATATAAAACTCCCGTCCTGAACCAGCCACAAACATGTTTGTGGATCGTCAAGTTTTTTTCAACTGTATTTCACTGACGAAAGTTTGAATAATAATGCTTCACAGTCACAAATAAGCTCGGATGGTGAGTCCCAGTATATTTCTCGATACTTCCAATCGTATATCAGTAAGCGCCCGGTATAATACATGCCTTCTGTAACAATGTATGTATTGAGTGATGTAGTCACCGTTCGGGACTGGGTTAGAGTCGAGAAAATCTATTGAGTACAGAATCCTGCTAGTGCCACGTCGAATGTCGTCCGTCGCCTCCAAACCACGTGACACGACATTGCGATAATGCGATACGACGCGCGACAATGCGATACGACGGACGACAATGCGATACGACGGACGACGATGCGATACGACGGACGACAATGCGATGCGATGCGACGGACGACAATGCGATACGACACTTGTCATTGAGCCGTGCCTATGGGTATACTGTACTAATGGATATTCCGCAGTCGCATATTGATGTTGTCAACCTAAATATACACATAGAAACAAAGTGTCCATGTTTTACCTTACATGCACTTTCAATTCCTTCGGATGCTTAGCTAATGTCCATTGCTTAACGCATGCTTGACACTAGTTTGGGTCAAATAAATAATACCTTGGTCTATCATCGACCCGCCCAGTTTGCCTTAGCTGTATAGCAAGACGACATATAGTGCATAATAACTGCCAATACCGGTATTTGTCTTTGGCTTTGCATGATCATCGAGATGGCCTGGCCCTCTGGGCATTATCAGCTGAACAGCTGTCATAACACGTAGTTGCATGCAGAAGTGCAAGTAAGTGAATGACGTTGAACTGGTCGCCAGGTAGGTCTATACGGCAGTATAGATTGTCGGAAACAACGACCATCTACCGACCAACAACATCCAAATAAAACATTCATTTTCCCCATAAAGATAAATTACACCTTGTGTACTAAGACGACTGGGTCGTTTTTGGATGTTTTTTTTTTGTTTAAAACTATTTGCCTTGACCCATGAATATTCGTGCTTGTACATCATCCCACCAGATGTGTTTTTTACCAGTCAACACATTCTAACAGTACAATGTCGAAAACACACAAGGATCGATTTATCAGTTCCCAGTTAATAGTTTTCTACAGTATAAAAGTCGACATATATAACTAAGCATGCAAGCTATGGTAAATAAAGAATAAATCACATGCTGACTGTCGACGAGAGAGATGATTTATCAAAATAACATAACTTATATACCTTATACAAATGTCGAGAAACCTAATGGTACGTACATGTATGAGTACAATACAGGTATAATGAGGACGGGGAATATTGTGTCGCCTTAAAAATACAAATTTGATTATATGCAGATAGTTAATCCAGCCAGGAACGCAACGATCCTATTCCGACAGACAAGGGGCCCGTTTCATAGACATACTTTATTTAAGATCGGACTTTTCCGTTTACTTTTGGGAGCATACCAAGTAAAACCATGCACATGTAGTTTCTTCATAATGTTATTCTAGTTCTTACAACTTTGCTTGAGTGTACTAACTGTCTTAGTTCACCCAAAATAGCAAATAAAAGTTAGTTAAGGTATGTTATAATGAAACGACCCTGTCCCCTGGTTTATTGAAAGTATAGTCGATTTGGTTAAACATGTCGCTGGCTTAAAATAAGAAGGTCGAAAGTGCTACATACAACCTTATACGATGCATAGACATTTCAAATCTGCATCACAGTGCGATTCGTATGAGCCTATTTTCATGAAAATCAGAACTGGTTATTGTGACCCAACTGAAGTTGGAAAACCTTCTATTTCCATACGTAGAGAGTAGTTTTCAGACAGTTTTTGTGTGGCGTAACGCCACACAATGCTATTACCACTTTTCAGCTTACGACCAATTTAACGCATTAGGCCTCGGCAAATAAATAGTTCTATGATTTGACCAATATAACAAGCATGCAACACAGGTTACACGTATCATTGGACCTGATTTGTTTACATTACCAACATTTACTTATATTTAGACCAACAATTATATCAGACTTTTATTTTTAGAGGATATTTATAGCAAATCATTCCGCAACGGACTATATTTTTACTACCAAAGAATGTTCTCACTGGTGGCGGGAATCTAAAATAGTTCCCACGGTTTTCAATCGTATACTGTAACGTATGTAAACCACTCCGCCGCTGCACACTGCAGACGATGACCTAATTATGTTGTATACAAACATTGATGCTATATATAGCTGGTGGGGGGAACTGAAATATCGATCGGCCGATTAACAATGTTACCGCGGTAAGCGTTAAACGCACTAGTCAATTTCTACCCTGCTTTATATAAGACCTCATAATTTTCGTATCTATTATCCGATTTTGAATATTTAAAGCTTGTAATGAAGCAGAGATATATGTCTCTCTTTAAGACAACAATCAACACGATACCCTAATTATTAAATCCACGGCGACGAGTAAGAATCCGTTCCGCGTAAAAGTAAGTTTAAAATATCCCGTTTTATACCAAATAAAAATTCAATCAACGGTCGAAAATCATCAATTATTAATTTAATATTCGATCGATTTTGTTCATTAAAGCTTGTTTTAAAAGCTAATACTTTAAGGTTTTATAAAATGTAAAACTTGTTTTTAAAGCATTAATCGGTCGATCGATATGTATGAGCGACATGTTTACCCCTTTTACATACGTTAATATAGAGTGTCATATACATTTAATTAACATGCGTGGTCATACGGAGAATAAACAGTCACTTATCTTGACACTGGTCGAATTCTCCAAGTCGTTAAAAATGGTATTAAAATTTTGTAAATATCCCTTCATTGATGCTCAGCATAGTTACTTAAGTAAGTTCCAGGTAACTGCTGGTTCTCTTGGTGTCTTTAGCAGCACAAATGTTTGAGTAAGGGTGGGCTTATCAGAACTGTGACATAAAATTATGATACAACCTGGATTCGATATTGGATTTAATGGCATCAGTACGCCACACATAAGTACTTTCAGTGCTTTGATTTCTTTTTTTCTCAAAATGTTGATTTTGTACTTAAGACCTTCTAATTCTAAGCCAGCGATGTAAGGTTTATCGTTAATCTGACCCGTTTAATGACACCATGCTATATCTATCTCTAGGGTCATTGCGAACCAGGTCCGGGTATATTACAAGGAATTTATCGAAACATTTTTATTCCAAATCAAATACATGTACATTTTTTAAGTTGATATTCAAAAATATAAACATGCACAAACATCCTTGTGCAAATATAAATATTGACAAATGATAGCACATCGGAATTCCCGAAAGGCGTATATAAAGTCTCAATCACTCACTTACTTAAAATGTCGTGTGTAAATATTATTGCACAGTCGTAATTTATATCAGTATACCTATTTACATGAACATGAGCAGTAAATACAATATTGTTTTGCAATGTAATGCAGTTGACATATATCGTCTTAAGATCTAGAAATTGCATATTGAAATGCTGTGAACAATAGTACGTGTGTGTTGAATACTAGTAGTTTACACGTTTATCGGCAGAATAAGCACCTAATTGAGATCCTTACTACTGTAAAATCACATATTTTCGAGGGTATTAAATTTCATGGATTCAGATAAAAATGCATTTTAGTCGGGTCGTAAATTCATGGATTACAAAACGTGGATGGGTAATTCTATGTTCCATATTTGGAAGGTTGGTTAATCGTGGGGATTCAGTATATTTCGTGACCGTGTTCAACAACGAAATCAACGAAAATTTAAACCCCTTAAAAATTATTATTTTACAGTATATGAGTTCGTTTAGATAAAAAATGACGCGTGAAAAATGTATAGTAGACCTATTCCCTAGGCTGATTCCGCCATGAGACACCGACCACTAAGTACATGAGATCTAGTCAATTTCAAGATAATGATGAACTTTAGTACATTTCTTCATGAATGACAAAATGATCCTTCCTTATTCATGTACATGGTTTACGCTGACATAGCAGTATCTGATCAAGATACCCATGTCATGGTCAGCATCTGATCAAAATACCCGTAACATGGTCAGCATCTGATCAAAATACCCCTACCATGGTCAGCATCTGATCAAGATACCCATGCCATGGTCAGCATCTGATCAAAACACCCGTACCATGGTCAGCATCTGATCAAATACCCGTACCATGGTCAGCATCTGATCAAAATACCCGTACCGTGGTCAGCATCTAGTCGAAATACCCGTACCAAGGTCAGCGTCTGATCAAAATACCCGTACCATGGTCAGCATCTAATCGAAATACCCGTACCATGGTCAGCATCTGATCAGGATACCCGTACCATGGTCAGCATCTGATTAAAATACCCATACCAAGGTCAGCGTCTGATCAAAATGTCAGCATCTAATCGAAATACCCGTACCATGGTCAGCATCTGATCAGGATACCAGTACCATGGCCAGCATCTGATTAAAATACCCGTACCAAGGTCAGCGTCTGATCAAAATACCCGTACCATGGTCAGAATCTGATCAAAATACCCGTACCATGGTCAGCATCTAATCGAAATACCCGTACCATGGTCAGCATCTGATCAGAATACCAGTACCATGGTCAGCATCAGATCAGAATACCAGTACCATGATCAGCATCTGATCAAAATACCCGTACCATGGTCAGCATCTGATCAAAATACCCGTACCATGGTCAGCATCAGATCAGAATACCAGTACCATGATCAGCATCTGATCAAAATACCCATACCATGGTCAGCATCTAATCAAAATACCCGTACCATGGTCAGCATATGATCAGAATACCCGTACCATGGTCAGCATCTGATCAAAATACCCGTACCATGGTCAGCATATGATCAGAATACCCGTACCATGGTCAGCATCTGATCGAAATACCCGTACCATGATCAGCGTATGATCAAAATACCCGTACCATGGTCAGCATCTAATCAATATACCCGTACCAAGGTCAGCGTCTAATCAAAATACCCGTACCAAGGTCAGCATCTAATCGAAATACCCGTACCATGGTCAGCATCTGATTAAAATACCCGTACAATGGTCAGTATCTGATCAAAATACCCGTACCATGTTTAGCATCTGATCAAAATACCCGTGCCATGGTCAGCATCTGATCAGAATACCCGTGTCATGGTCAGCATCTAATTAAAATACCCGTACCATGGTTAGTTCGCGTTTCACATTTCCGCATTCCCCCTTCATTTATTATAACACACACATTAAAAGCCTATTATGCTGAGGATTCATTTATTGCGTACAACAGACATTAATTTTAACATTAGCTGTCAAAAAATTAACATTAAATGTATCAACAATTTGTCAAAATACCTCAACAATCGGTCCACGAACAGGTAGTACCATTTCTAAATCGTTTTAGATTACTTATTTGAAAGCTATTTAATAAATAAAAATATTTTAATGACTTTGAGATTCATCCGTAATGTTCACTGAAACATAACTAATTTTCGCTCGGTAAGTGAAATGATTATTCATAAAATTATAGTGTTAGTTTGTATTTACATACTGTGATGTACTATGTACATTTCAACAGATCTCAAAACATTCACATGTAGAACATTTAAAGCTGAATAGTTATTAAGGTAGAACAACACTATAAAAAATTCAAGGCCGATACCGGGGTATACAATTTTTGTGTCATAGTAATCTTCAATTTAATTCAAGTTCATGTCAAGTATGTTCCCTCTATAAATAAAGTCTTTATTATGATTATTATTATTGCCGCGTCTTCTAGCTCGGTAATTTTCATCATAATTATGACGTTACTTTGACGTCGTGAAGTTACCACGGAAACCTTGCTGCATCGTAAATATTACTTGATTAGAAAAAGCTAACACTCGTAACAATCTGAGATTTAGAATAGGGAAACACATACCTGTTGAGTCCCACAATCCTTAAACGTTTTCCAACATTTTCAAGGAATCTGTGTTTAGAACAAACACCCCGCAACATGATGAAAATATTCCGCCCGAAATAATATTACACATGTATTAGTAATAACCAATTTTGTTGAACGAGTTCCTAGATATATTCCGCTATTCAATATTGCCCAACAATTTTATTTTTAAATCGACGCCTGGCTTCTTAACAACTTATGCAATCTATCATCCATTAATATGTTTATATGATTGTTATAAACTGTCATAAATGATAACATTTAGCATAACTCGACTTCAATGCAAAGATGGTATTCTACATAAAAAGAACAAACTACAATGTAGTATTCGTCTATTAAAGTATATCATAGCCAGTCTGTTATCACAAATTGTAAATTCACGTAAAACGAAGGTCGTCCAATTATTCAATTAAAATGCACTAACGTTGAGGTTACGGACCGTTGGATACTAGTATAATTATATACGTGAAGTATACACTCCTATATCTTACATGTTGCTTAAATTTGACACCATGATGGTCCGTTACACCTTTAAAAAATAAGCGACATACTCATTTGAAAATATTCCTATTATTTAACATCGTCGTCATCTTTATAGGCCTAGTACTGAGGCAAAGCTATTAATGGTATTTTTCACTCTTCTATATATCGCAGTACCAGCAAAGTTATACACATGTGAACTAGTTTGGTCCTATAGTCTTCCAAAACCTTATTCACATCAGCTTTCTGTTTACAAGCGGTTAGTATGTTTATTCTGAGATCAACAATTATTGTGAAACTGTTCGTTAAATCGATATTTTTGAAGATAATCACTACGCCGCGGCGATACCGAACTTGTTTCGTAATATGAAAATGACGTGTATATCAAATGTCCCGGCTGTATAGCTATTTTTAGAAACTTCTGACCAGGGTCACGTGATGGTTTTATCAATGAATCGTAATCCGTCTGCAAAGTACTGTTATGCAATCATATAGTGTCGCTATACTAGCCGCTTTCTAGAGATGGCTCACGCTGAGAGGGAAGTGATGACAAGACGGTACTGTAGAATCTTATAAATATTTATAGGCGCGTAGTATTATTTTAAAGCCACTTTTGATATACGCATTCAATACACGTATTACATATAAATTAATATGCCCCTTTTTACAATCATTTAGATACCCAACATGCATATGCCTATTTTGACATTCAAGAGAAGATCGGCAGTAAGAAACCGAACATTAAACGTGTAAAGTCGGTTTAAGCTTCAGTAGGAGCAACCAGATCGCCTCCCATCAGCACTCTCAGTGCTTTGATTTTGTCTGTGATTTGCCCAAAAGTACTGCAATTTTTCTGCTACAAATGTTTGTCCATGCGACACTCTTACCGACTTAAAATAGGTCGGACAGAGTTGTCTCCCTTGAATTCAAGGGAATAGCCGAACCATAGGCACATGGTTTCAATTATCTGAATGTAACCTATAGTAAGAGAAGTTAGTGCAGCGGCCATGTTTATCCACAACGGATATGACGAACTACGAAAGATTGGAAAATACCGTATAACCATGTGCCTTTGAGCCGAACAAGTATCGTAGAGCAGCCTTGTGGTGTCTACTATCTGCCTGGTTGTCTGAGATTTTGTCTGTGGCATGATTCTGGTTCTGTTTTTATTTCGAGTAGAAGAAATCGCAAAAATCTTAACACACAGATTGGGAGAAAATGCAAAAAAGGATGCGGCAGACTCTGTTATTTTGCGTCAAAAGTTTTGTTTGTCATCCTTTTTTAATGACCAATGTCTCATTTTGAAGTGTCTTCTATTGTATGAGGTAACTTGTTTTTGTCCATCTCTTCTATAATTCAGAAAGTTATTATATGAATGAAGCAAATCGGGTATTTTCTGATAAACTTTTAATTTCCATTATAATGAGAGTAGGTCTGGCTCTTGGAGGTATATTGTTTTATTCCTCGACTGATTTCAATAAATGAGGTATCATTGTAAAGCTGAATAATATATTTATTGCATAGAATTATTAGTTTTTGTCTGTGTTCAATAAAACAGGAGATACAAGGTTTTGAAAACAAACGAGATTTAGCGAGATTTCAGAAGATTGCTGCGAGATATTGTGAGATTTGGTAGATCATTCAAATCTTTGGGGTTGAACTAAAATACGAAAGGAGGATTTTTGGCGATAGGCGGCGAAAGGAGGATTATTAATGACTATTTTAAAATTAGTTGTTATAATTACTTTATACTTATGTTTTAAATATACATGTATTTGCAATTCAATGCACACATTAAACATGGGGAAACACTCCAAGCACAGCTAAACTGACAAAATAGGGAAAAACGATTATGGTTAGTTGTTTTATAGCCTCGTTTCGCCGACCATTGACTATGAAATATCGGCGAAAGGAGCTTCATAATACCATCTTAGTTGTGTAAATGCCTCGTTTCGCCGACCAATGACTATGAAATATCGGCGAAAGGAGCTTCATAATACCATCTTAGTTGTGTAAATGCCTCGTTTCGCCGACCATTGACTATGAAATAACGAAGCAAGGAGCTTTATAATACCATCTTAGTTGTGTAAATGCCTCGTTTCGCCGACCGTTGACTATGAAATATCGGCGAAAGGAGCTTCATAATACCATCTTAGTTGTGTAAATGCCTCGTTTCGCCGACCAATGACTATGAAATATCAGCGAAAGGAGCTTCATAATACCATCTTAGTTGTGTAAATGCCTCGTTTCCCCGACCAATGACTATGAAATATCAGCGGAAGGAGCTTCATAATACCATCTTAGTTGTATTATAGCCTCGTTTCGCCGACCAATGACTATGCAATATCGGCGAAAGGAGCTTCATAATACCATCTTAGTTGTGTAAATGCCTCGTTTCGCCGACCAATGACTATGAAATAACGACGAAAGTAGCTTTATAATACCATCTTACTTGTGTAAATGCCTCGTTTCGCCGACCAATGACTATGAAATATCGGCGAAAGGAGCTTCATAATACCATCTTAGTCGTGTAAATGCCTCGTTTCGCCGACCAATGGCTATGAAATATCAGCGAAAGGAGCTTCATAATACCATCTTAGTTGTATTATAGCCTCGTTTCGCCGACCAATGATTATGAAATATCGGCGAAAGGAGCTTCATAATACTATCTTAGTTGTGTAAATGCCTCGTTTCGCCGACCAATGACTATGAAATATCGGCGAAAGGAGCTTCATAATACCATCTTAGTTGTGTAAATGCCTCGTTTCGCCGACTTATGACTATGAAATATCGGCGAAAAGAGCTTTATTATTCCATCTTAGTTGTGTAAATGCCTCGTTTCGCCGACCAATGACTGAAATATCGGCGAAAGAAGCTTAATAATACCATCTTAGTTGTATTAAAGCCTCGTTTCGCCGACCATTGACTATGAAATATCGGCGAAAGAAGCTTAATAATACCATCTTAGTTGTATAATAGCCTCGTTTCGCCGACCAATGACTATGAAATAACGGCGAAAGGAGCTTTATAATACCATCTTAGTTGTATTATAGCCTCGTTTCGCCGACCATTGACTATGAAATATCGGCGATAGGAGCTTTATCATACCATCTTAGTTATATTATAGCCTCGTTTCGCCGACCAATGACTGAAATATCGGCGAAAGGAGCTTTATAACACCATCTTTGTTGTATTATAGCCTCGTTTCGCCGACCAATGACTATGAAATATCGGCGAAAGGAGCTTCATAATACCATCTTAGTTGTGTAAATGCCTCGTTTCGCCGACCAATGACTGAAATATCGGCGAAAGGAGCTTTATAACACCATCTTAGTTGTATTATAGCCTCGTTTCGCCGACCGTTGACTATGAAATATCGGCGAAAGGAGCTTTATCATACCATCTTAGTTGTATTATAGCCTCGTTTCGCCGACCAATGACTATGAAATATCGGCGAAAGGAGCTTTATCATACCATCTTAGTTGTAATATAGCCTCGTTTCGCCGACCATTGACTATGAATTAACGGCGAAGGAGCTTTATAACACCATCTTAGTTGTATTATAGCCTCGTTTCGCCGACCAATGACTATAAAATAACGGCGAAAGAAGCTTTATAATACCATCTTAGTTGTATTATAGCCTCGTTTCGCCGACCAATGACTATGAATAAACGGCGAAAGGAGCTGTATCATACCATCTAAGTTGTATTATAGCCTCGTTTCGCCGACCAATGACTATGAATTAACGGCGAAAGGAGCTTTATAATACCATCTTAGTTGTATTATGTCGAACAATAGCTATACATGGCTAATGTTTCCTTGTTGTACATGTATCCGACTTAAATAAATATTGTATTTGTATTATAGCCTCGTTTCGCCGACCACTGACTTTGAAATAACGGCGAAAGGAGCTTTATCATACCATCTTAGTTGTATAAATACCTTTTTTCGCCGACCATTAACTACGAAATATCGGCGAAAGGAGCCTTATCATTAGGGGTGACTATTGCGTCATGTTTTGACTATTGCAGTACTATTGCTATTGCTGAAAGTACTATTGCGATACTATTGTATTGCTGGAAACTATTGCGATACTATTGCAATAGTTATTGCCAAGATTTGAAAACCAGAGATTGACTTGTAAATGCAATTTTGCACTGTGTAAGATATCATTTTTTTGTACAACATACAAATCTACTATGTTTGGAAATGATTTAAAATGAATTTGACAAAAATAGATTATTAAGATTAATGCGATATTGGTCCATTGTGGTTGTTTTGGTGCGAAAACGGATGTTTTTTAAAATAAATAATAACCTTTATTTATAAAAAGGAAACTATCGTAACTATCGATAGTTGAGCTAACTATCGGCGATAGTTATTGGATCGAGACTTTTACTATCGATCCATACTATCGGGACACTCGGAATCGCAATGCATCGATATTTCGATGCATCGGCCCACCCCTACTTATCATACCAACTAAGTTGACTTTACAGTAAATATAGTTGAGCAGAAAAAATATACACATAATATACAGTTGTTAGCACTACTTAATTAAAGATTCCTTGTTACTAAGGCATCTCTTCATTGAGAGAGGATTTTGACCACCAGAGAACCACCACTTTAAGTAGTTGGTTTTAAATATATTTGCACTGGCAGATGTTCTTACATCTTACGGAAGTGAGTTCCACAATTTTGCTCCAGAGTACGCCAACGATTTTCTTCAGAATTCAAGTCGAGGTTTGGGACTGAAAGGAGACGCTGATCAAATGATCTCAATGAGCTGTTTTCGTGATATGTAAATAGATGCTCCATATAATTCGGAAGAAGGTTATTTAGAGATTTGTAAACTAGTATAGCCTTTTTGTATTTAACTCTATCAGAAAATTTCATCCAAATTAGTTGCAAAAATAACTCAGCGGTTGGTGTATCAAAATCTTTATCTAAAAACAATTCGAGCATACCGTTTCTGGAATTTGTACATATCATTATAAAGCTCAGTGTTACAGTTTCCCCAAATAGTACAGCAGTAGTCTAAGTGAGGAAGAATGTATGAATTGAAAAACATTTCCTTGTATGGAGATTTAAAAAAAGTTTGATTCTCATTAGTAGATATAATAATGAGTTGCATTTCTTTAGAGTGATTTGTACGTGCGTTTTCCAATTTAGTGTATGGTCAATATGAACACCCAGGAGTTTTTCTGTGGTTGAAAATTGCATGTTTTTCCATTGAATGAAATGCATGAATTTTTGTATATTTAGGTCTTTGGAAATCGCGACATCTCAAATGCATGTAGCTGATGTGACAAAAACTTATACTTCAAACTAGGCTGTTAGTTTAAGTCTAGTTCACATAATAATTTGGTCAAAAGATTTCTCGCTCTGAAAATGCAACTAAATTACTGCCAGACCGCAGACACAATCGCTGACTATCCGACAAATGGCAGACAGGCTGATGTAGACATGTATGTAATATTCGTACATTCATGAGTCCCATTAGTAGCGCGGACATTGTGGGCATTGCCACCTTAGAACATAACATATCGCCAGCCAGAAAACAGCAGAAAACGTCGACTTGTCTCAAACAAGACAAACGCGAGCACAAAGCTCTGCTGCAACTTAGCCGATAATGGTACAATGTAAAAGCATACTGTCCCACCACTTCACACAAAGCCCAAAAGCAAAACCAGCCAGAACTTTCAGAAACGACAAAGTCTCACTCATATCATCAAGGAAGATGGAAAAATTATAGCAGCTCCCGATACAGAGATACCACATACACATTGGTTCCGAGACAAGATGCTTCAAACATCAGACTGCAAGTACCTGAAGGAAAGGGGAAACAGTATCAGACTCTCTGGAAATCTCCAACATTATAGTTGATTCAATAAGCGCTACACAGCTCACTCCTGGATGCAAGCATTCACTGATGGATCAGTACAGAATACAGGGAATGGAGTCCACATCGCACTGTCTCTCCGAGTAGGCGAGAGATATTGAGCAGAGTGAGATGGGACATTTTCAAAGTTAATAAAGGGTCATAGTTCCTTAAATTATTTATGGTTTGAAATATACTGAAAACAAAAGGTTTAGCCAGTAGGAATTCGTATGCTATTTTTATTTAGATAAATGGTTGGAAGAAATAAACTATCATTTTATCCATACCTTTATTCATTTCTACAAGTACCCCTTAAAGGATTATAACCAAAATTCTGAAGCTTCTCGAGACCTATTGTATCCTTCATGACTCACAACAAAAGCAATGCATCGTCGGCCTCGGGCTGTGGAACTAACTTCTTACGAATGTCAACGGTATCCGTTGTTATTTCTAGAACAACACACAAGCCAAATATCTGATTTTTTGAAGGTTTACGTTAGAATGACGTCACGAGATGACGATCGACGTGTTGTGTCGTTTTTTTCGGTCGTCTTGATCGAAGTCTATCACTTGCACTGTTATTTTGTCTATACCAGAATTGAGTGACCATTCACGTTAGAATACAGCGCGACGTTGTTTACAGTGGCCGTCTAACACTCAACGTCATGCAGGGACGACGAGCCATATTGGAAATTGGAAGTTTTTTTCTGTTTACTTTTTAAATGTGCACCCAGTGCAGTTGAATTATTGCAGAATAACAACATCAGCATTGTTACTGTAACTGCCATGACATGCACATGACATGCTCGTCTAATTTGACGTATTGGCTGAAAACACGTCATATATACTGTGTAAATGCAAAATTACCATGCATATCGTCAGATATGCTCTCTTCAACTAAACTTTTTGTTTTGAGTAAAGAAAATAAACTTGACATGTTATCCTAAATGTGTCCCAAAACGATCTACTTGAATTTGGAATTCAATGTTTGGTATGAAGAGAGATATATATACAATGTACAGGGTGTCAAAATTTAAATTCAATAAAGTTTTATTTGAGCTATGGATGCAGTAGACAAAGTTAATTTCTAACTCTAACAACTTCATTTAGTGCCAGAGAGATTAGAACAATGGTAGAACACTCTTGATCTTAACTTGAAAATTTTAAGGTCTTCTGAAGTCAGAAAAATAAAATATTGAAACTCAAACATTGAGAACAAACTTTTTTAACACCCTGTACATGTACATGGGTTTATATTGCTCGAATAATGAGGTCAGGGAACAAAAACAACAACAGTTCAAGAACATTTTTAGTTTATTTCTGTTTAAAATATTGAAACATACAGCATACACAAGTATGCATGCACAAAACATGAAAGCAAAAATTTCAAGACAAGAGGCATAACAAAAACTCATTACTTAATAGTAACAATATTTCATACAATACTAATAATGGGAAAAAATGAGATGCATACGGAACATGAGTTTCATAAAAATAAAACTACAAATGTATCACTGAATGTGGTGAACTCCCCCAGAAATGTACCAAGAGGGCCAAGATGTCCCTAAAATTGCTCACTGGAGTAATGTAGCCCTATGAACATATAATCTGAGTGTATTGGTTGAGGACCGGAATATCATGCTCATGGACACACTCAAAGCTCTTACATTGTGATCTATGCAAAATATCAAAGCTATAGGCCAAAAATAAAATATTGTTTGTTTCCCTTCCTGACCATGGCCAATTAAGGTTGGTAGGTAGGTACATGTAATTTATATTTTCTTTTTTATTGTCAATAATTTTTGTTTTCGTTCCCTTGTACCTGACTATTTATAAAATAAAATCAGAGGGTCAAAAAATATTTTGGGTGGGGGACTTTTTGCTCGGGAAGGCAGCGAAAGGGGAAACAAACAATACTTTATTTTGGCTCTAGACCACATTGGTTTCAATATACTTCGTATCAGGAGTATGAAAAAAACTTCAAACAAGGCTCATAACTCTTTTCAAATTTTCTTCTAGCAAAAAACAAAATCCCAGATGCATGATTTCACCTACAGTAAGTGAGTGAGTGAGTGAGTGCAATGTCATCAGCAGCACAGGCATAGAATCTTTAATACTACAATATTCAAAAATGCATCTGATGATACTGCAGTATTTGAAATACTTGCATAAATTTCTTAAATCACATGCATCTGATTTTAAAAGAGATTGTTAACAATTTGTTCACACAGGTAAGTAACCCGTATCACATAACAAATGGTTTTCTATGGAGAAGAATGTTTTACCTTTCTTTAATAATCTAGAACTTGCACTTTGTAATGTATACTTAATATTACAGCCCTATACTGTACACTGAGTATCCACCTTTAAACAACAGCCAAAAGGAGCATCTCCAAGAGGGGGTTGCTATAGAGAGGTAATGCTATAATGCTATAATCTAATTTGTGTCATAATAAACATGTTACAGACATGGTAATTTTGTCCAAACAAAAATAATAATAAAATACATAACAAAGGCATAACAAAACAATTCCCACAGTGAAACCTGCACAGTTGCCATGGATACTAGCAGTTTATTTATGCCACAAAGATAATGCCAGGAAATTAAATATATTACAGTTTATAGCATGACAGAACTGACCTGAGACATTAGAATATTTTGTAGAATTCCTTCATAATTACATGGCTTTCTCTTAACACATTGAGCAGTCCAATAAAATAATCAAATCGTAATAATGAGCACGAGGGTGAGAATAGTGAGAGCTCACAAGTACCTTCAAAGATCTTGCCGAAGATAAATCAGTCTCATGCCATTTATGTCATACAATAACAAACATTGAACAAAATATTGTCAAATCATTTTAAAAATTTCAATCAAATTCTAAAATAACTAAACAAACACAAGCACAACACGTGTAATCTATAAATAATTGTATCTCATCAATACACAATATCATTAAAAAGAAAGAAAAGGCTACTAACAAGTTGATTTTATTTTATACTAACATTCATTAGAAACACATTAGCGCAAACAGAATGAAAATCGGACAAATATTAATGGAGCTATTGCATTTTGAAACCCTTGTAATGGCGTCTTTTCAGCTAGAATATGTAAGCCGCCTTTTAGAAATATTGCGCAGTAACAACAACTCTAACTCTACTAGGGTATGTTCGTAAGGTCTGTTCCGCACATGTGCGGGATGTTTTACTCCGAACAACTTACGAACAAAACGGAACTGTCCTGCACAGTGTGCCGAATGTTCTACTCCAAACACCTTACGAACAAAACGGAACAGAAAGTAAAATGTTTAAGATGACAATGATTGTAGTTTCAGCCGTAATATTGGAGGAAGAAATATGCATGTGGATACATTTAGTTGTGATTGTTTGCCCGCAATGCCCCATAATTGGAAAATAAATTTCTTATATAATATTTTATGACACAAGCGGCCATTGTTGTTGATGTTATCACGTGACTGTTCTGGCTGCACCACCTCTGTGGCGAGCACAGAAAGAACATGTTCCGCACAGTGTTCCGGTTTGTTCGTAAGTGTGTTCCACTGTCCGGGATATGCGGAACAGCGTTACGAACGCGCCCCTACAATACTTATTGTTATTACTGCCTTCAGTATTTGGACAATTTTAAAATCTAAAGGATCTTTTTTTTCCTAATCCTAAAACTCACTTTTCTTTAAATTTTAGCATACAATATTAATGATCAAATCACTTTCAGTTATGTATCTGAACATTTCCACATACTGTACAAAATTTGACATTTCACTTGTCTTTCAACACCTACGAACCACAGGTAACTGTAACATTGATAAAGGGTAAACACTGTTTTTTCTTTTACAAAATTTACGTTATCTAAGATATTTTAAATTTTATACTTTTTTTTTACTCTTTATTAATGATACAGTTACCTGTGCTACGAACATGTCACTTTAAATCATGCATGTGAAAACAAATATAAATTTCATGAAACATGTAACAAATCAATAAATGTAATAAATCAAGTCTATAATGAAAACAACTTGATCATACAACTACCTGTATAATCGGACAAAGATAAATTGGCCGGGTTATAAATAGTACCAGAACAAAAACAATCTTTATTTACATTTTGCATCTGAAGTGAAGTAATAAGGTGTATTAACTTGGTTACTAAAGCCGATGAGAAAATAGCTCAGTCACCACAGAGCAAGGTCGAGTCACAACAAAGGCATGTTTTTATTACGTGCAAGTTCGAATCCCAGTTTATGACTTTTCGGCTAGAAAAATATTTTTGCATTAAGTCTAATAATCTATAGAATAACTTTTTTCTTGTTTGATCTTTTGTACAGTTTGTAATTTAAAAATGATAAGAAAAAGAAATAGCCATGATGAAAAAATAAAGACACGAGGATTCGAACCTGCGTACAAAAAAATGTAATGCCAGGTACATCATCTATTGGCGGATGTGTTACCACTGAGCCATTACTGCTTTACAATAAATGAGTTCAGCATTATCATGCCTATCAAACTATTTGATTAATTGGATGTGAAGGTCATTGATGTGTTTATTTACTAGTGCTAAATTTAGCCCGGCCAATTTATGTTTGTCCGACTATGACAGTTATCATGTACGACATAAAAATAAGTATACCAGTAATCATAAATCAAAACAAAATTCCACATATCTGTGTAACAATTGTACACGCAGTAATACGTAATTACCTCCCCTGACCTTTGTCTGCTCTATTTCAACCAACACTAAGCATTTAAGCAATAAACTGCCTTATTAATGTCACAAAAACAAATATATTGCACTAACACATAGAATAATAATTTTTTATACATAGAGTCATGTATTTACATGTATAAGCATACAATGAAGGCATTAAACTACTCTTCAATGAAAATGGTCAGGAATAGTCACCCAAGTACCAAATGTTAACTGTAAGGCATGGGCAGAATGTTCTGAATAAATTTGTTGGGCGTCCTGAAATGATCATAAAGTGCTAGTACACTGCTAAGATGAGCTAACAAACCAAGAAATGTTTGTAAAATATGTATGCCCTATTGGCAGCCAAATAAGTATCTATGTTCAAATGTCACTGTGACCTTTGGTCTCCTAATGTCATGTGCAACCACATGGTCAAAGTTAATATAGAAGTCAACTATTCTCCAGTTATCAATCAGAAATGAACTTCTACTTCATGCCATAGCAAACATGGGGAAAGTATTATACCCTCATTTCTCAATCAGAAATGAACTTCTACTTCATGCCATAGCAAACATGGGGAAAGTATTATACCCTCATTTCTTTGGAAGGGGTACAACTCATATATGGTAAATGAATAGCATGAACTTGTAATTATTATGATCTGCACAACAAGTTGTGTATATTCTAATACAGATGTATGACTAGTAATATCATATATATCATCATATTGAGCACTAATCTTAGGTTCTAAATTGAGTAGTAGAATATGAGTATTATCAAAAATCATTGTTACTCTGCTTCAATGCAGGTGTACAATGAAACCTTTATATTAAAGACCACCTGTAAACAAAGACCACTATTACAAAACCTGTTGGCAAAGACCACCAATTATATCTCCCATGAAATCATTTTCAATGATATTTAGCACTTTAAGTCAATATGTCATTAAACAGCACTTTTTTGCTATTCTCATGGGCGGACTTTAAAGACAGGTTTGACTTTATTTAAACTGTAACTTTACAAAAATATATAAACAACAAGTGATAGACATTACATAATCTGATACACTAAGTCCTAAATTATCCATGTAAACTGACACACTTGAATTATTTCTCTGATGGTTAACAAGTATTGTGAATTTGATTTTGATTGGATGTTTATTAACGAAAAATCTGTTGATCCATTTTTAGAGTTGAAATTTCTGTGAAGTCACGGTGACAAAATCTACTATGACAAAGGGCTAAATTTACTATAATTAACATGGTGTTTGTCTAAATGGACCAATTTCAGCAACATGAACAAAATGTTTTCCCCAGTCAGAATGCCATTTGATATGAAATTAATTTGGCATACGTAAATAGGATGCATGATTAGTCTGTCACTTTAAAGTTTTGGTCCACTTTTGTCCACGGTTGTAGCTTTCTTTAATCCACCTTTAGAAAAGCCAGTGATCGAGCTGAGTAAGGCACCTCTACCTCCTGATGATGGAGGCGGAACTGGAGGGGCTGAGCTTGGTGCCGGAGGAGGTGGGGCACCAGCAGGGGGAGGTGGTGGAGGAGGAGCTCCAGTCGGTGGGGGTGGAGCTGAAATTAGAGAAGTTAGAAACATAGACAATGATTTACCAGTAAGTAAACTGAAAACCTGAATGATCAAAAGAAATAATTTACTTAATATATCAGTGCAGAGTATATGGTTTGAGTATACTCTTAAATTCTAGAACTAGTCTATGAAAGGTATCTGTAACACAAAAAATTATGTTAAAAGGACGTAAACATTATGGTTTTATATCCTTGCCACTACATGTACATGTATAAACACAAGCGTATGGAAAACAGACAAGACACAGGAACTATTAATATCAAGCCACATAGTGACATTACAAAACATAATATTGATCATTCATACTTCAGTACAAATGTAATTTAAATTCATTCCTAGGAAAACTAAGGTAAAATTCAATCAGGGTCTTTAGTAAGAGATGCTTAAAGCAAATGTTGATAATGATCAAATGGTTGGTTTGTTCGTTAAATATTCTCACAACTCAACAAATTGTTAATAATATATGACAGAAAAATCAACAGTCATCCTTGAATGTATCCTTAGACCATTACTAATCCACCCTTCCACAAGGAACCAGTACAGCAACTACTCCACATGTGGAGGAATATCAACATTGCTGTCAAATTTTCATTGCAGGGTATGACCTGCTTCAATCAAACCCGGATTGCAGGGTTACAAATCCAGCACACACCGTGGCCATGGGGATGTTCCGATGTATGAAGAGACGAATGACAGACACTGAGTAATTACAAAAGCTCAGCATGAACTTAGGTGAGCTAAAAAGCCTCAGTGATGAAAGTACACAAAATATGCTGAGAAGAAAAACGAAACAGTCGACGTAATTTATAAACAAGTTAGTTTATGATTGTACCATTGAGTACATTCATAATTATAAATGAAACCCTTAATGAATAAACAAGTTAGTTTATGGTAACGTTCCGTTGAATACATACTTAATTATAACATCTTTAAAATACCTGAATCATGCAAAGTCAACAAAAGTTTCAATTCACAAGTTAATAAAATAAAGTTTACAAAATTTAATAAAACATATATCATAGCATGTTATAATAAAGATGGGACCAATTTCATTATCATACCATGCATTGAGCTAGTATTTATATACAATATTAACATAAAATAAATAATGTTTACAATGCATGTTTTACTTTTAAATTACCATGATTTCAATATCAATAAAGTTTTGGTGAAATATAACACTGTGATAAACTGTTACCATGACATTGGAGAATTGATGTAAGAAACGCCTAAAGTAGATAAATCAATGAAGTTTGTCCGACAAGAACTGACAGCAGTTGAAAAGGCAAAAACCTAAAACACAAAATTAATTGTTTTTTATTTAAATCTTTTAAATAATTACTGTCATTCTCGTTCACCAGAGTATTCTTTACCTGTGATATCACATCCTGATAACTTTACATACAACTGATGTATGAGGATGAATTACTGTAGAATGAACTTATATTTTGCAAAACTTCCAAAGTATGCTGTCTTTCTGATGTTTCATTATTGTGCATTTATAAAAGTCTACCAAAAATACTTTAGTCCAATTGATAGACCAATTTAAGGTTAGTTTCTACATGAAGATTGTATTCACAACTACTCAGAATCAGATCTAAATGTCTACATTGCTAACTATGATGTTACGAACAAACAAAAAAGATTCTGGCAGACAAATATGATTTACCAATTGTCTTTTGTACAACATGGCCACATAGTGAACCCTTACCTCCGGCAGCAGCACTCAAAGGGGACACTCGTAACCACTAGACTATAGGGTAGGTAATATGATAATGTAGTAAACACAAGGGCCATTCAAACAAGTATATATCATCACACAATATAACAAAAGCCCAGATTGGTGATATATGCATGGGTATATATTCTCTCCACATGTGACTGTCAATCAAGGTGCCCATTCCGCCAATTGGGCCTTTGTCTTATTATAATTTGCTGAGCTATTCTTCAAAGTTATTGAAATTAAAATTCTTAAAAAAGGTTAATGAGATACAGAGCAGACACCAAAAGAGGACTGTAAATCCTTTTCTCTGCATGTGACCTAAACCTTCAATCAGCCAAACAGTCTGTTCTGTCCATCAGCCTATCAGCTGCTCAAATTTGCCAAATGATAATAAATCCTTCCAACAGTGTAAGAGATACTGAGTGGACACAAAAAGAGGACCAAACACCCTTTCCCCACAAGTATGACATTGACCTTTGAACAAGATGAACAAACTGTTTGTTTTGTCCAATAGACTAATTGATTGTTGTGTGTTGCACTTGGACAAAAACATGTTCGAAAAAGCAGAATTTCACCAAGAAGTGAACCAGTATATCGTGCCAAATTCATGGTTCTGGAGTTGGAGTTGGATATCATTGAACTTAACAAACCTGAACACGCTCCCTACAGTCTTGACTTGGCTCTTATGGACTTTAATGTGTTTCTCTTATTTGAAACTTGTACTGCTGTCACTCTATCCATTGTAGTCAATAGCCTAGATGATGTACTGCCCTCATAACTGTCAGTCTAATTTCTATGAAATTTTTGGGATTTTAATTAATTAAGATGATGCTGCAGTATACTATAATTTTTTGTTTATCTATCTTGCAAAACATGCTTTTGATGGAGATGCCTATATACTTTTTGAATGGCCCTCGTATGTAATAAAATAACCAAAACTCCACAAATTATAAGATACAGTATAATAGAATAATAAATAATAAAGATATGCTAAGTTAAGTGCTATAACCAAGAAGAAAATGTTTATAAAAGATTCCATCAAATTGCCTCCATCATCCAAATTGAATTGCAAAACAAGAGCACCGCCTTGTTGGTACAGAGGCTCATCTGATATGTGTCAATGTAAAAAGTCCAATAAACCTTACATAAAGCAGGATAGAATTATCTGTCTTGCTTAACAGGGTCAGGTATTGATGATGACCAAGAGTTGCAATTAAGTTTCAAAGCAAAATAAAATTAACCAAACAGAAAACTTAACCAAGATATTTTCTAAGTACATACCGGTGTAGCAGTCCTTTTTTTCCCCCGGCCAGTTTTTCCCCCTGGGGGGAAAAATGGACAGGGGGGAAATTTGGCCTGTTTCAGTACCTAAGAGGCAATTATTATTCCAAAATGTAGGCCAGAGTAATGTGTCATGTTTAATAGAGTGAGGTATTGATGGTACACAAGTGTTGCAAGTTTCGAAAACTAGCTTTAATATGAAAGAATAAAAGTCGACCTTAACAAAAAACTAAACCAAAGATTTATCTATGTCAATAAGGGGTCATAAATCTCCCAAACAGCCTAACGGAGTTATGGGCTTACTTTACAGACTCGTGAACAAGTGTTGAAAGTTTCAAAGCAATAGGTCTGATGGTTGAGGAAGAAAGCTGACCTCAACATAAAACTTAACAACGCAACGCCGTCACCAACAATGATCAAGTAATGAAAATAACTAATTTTTTTCAAAACATCAGATAAGCTAAAAAGAAAGTATAGATGACAGAGCAAATTAAATTGCATGTACTACATGTATATAAATTATACATGAATAAGTAATTCTTGTGTCAATAATGTTAAAGTTGAATGTGTATTTAAACTGTCAAATTTGGAACACAGATGGTGACATTTTCAATAATGGAGGTAATTCGGTACATGAGTAACTAGCTACAAAATTACAATATTCAACAGAGAAAACAAGAAAGAGAGAAGCATAATACAAAACACGGTACAAGGTTGCTATATCGCTGGCTTAGAATGAGAAGGTAGTAAGAACAAAATCGTTATTTTGAGAAAAAACTGTCTTTTACAAGTCTCTACTTATGGAAAAACAAGCTTTTTCCACATCAGTTTTGTCAACATGACCAATGAGTCTAATAAGGTCGTAAGTAACACTTACCACCTTCTCGTTCTAATCGAGCTATACGTAGCATTACAAAACATGGTACTATGTTGCTATATGTAGCAATACAAAACACAGTGCTGCATTGCTTCTAGTATTTGTAGCACTACAAAACACGGTACTTTTCTGCTATATGTAGCATACACAAGAGGGCCCAAAGGGCCCTAGGTCGCTCACCTATTATAGCAGTACATGCAAGACCTGTGATTTGACCTAGTGACCTAGTTCTTGGCCCCATATGACGCAATATCGCACTTGACCTAGATTTTGTTGAGATGATCACTCAGACCAGGTTTCATAAAGATTAGGTCAAAATTGTGACCTCTAGTGACTACACAAGGTTTTTCTATGATTTGACCTTGTGACCTAGTTTTTGACCCCGGATGACCCAATATCGAACTTGACCTAGATTTTGTTGTGATGATCATTGTGACCAAGTTTCATAAAGATTAGATTAAAATTGTGACCTCTAGTGACTACACAAGTTTTTTCTATGATTTGACCTTGTGACCTAGTTTTTGACCCCGGATGACCCAATATCGATCTTGACCTAGATTTTGTTGAGATGATCATTGTGACCAGGTTTCATAAAGATTAAGTCAAAATTGTGACCTCTAGTGTCTACACAAGGTTTTTCTATGATTTGACCTAGTGACCTAGTTTTTGTACCCGGATGACCCAATATCGAACTTGACCTAGATTTTGTTGAGATGATCATTGTGACCAGGTTTCATAAAGATTAAGTCAAAATTGTGACCTCTAGTGTCTACACAAGGTTTTTCTATGATTTGACCTTGTGACCTAGTTTTTGACTCCGTATGACCCAATATCGAACTTGACCTAGATTTTGATGTGATGATCATTGTGACCAAGTTTCATAAAGATTAAGTCAAAATTGTGACCTCTAGTGACTACAGAATTTTTTGTATGATTTGACCTTCTGACCTAGTTTTTGACCCCCGATGACCCAATATCGAACGTGACCTAGATTTTGTTGAGATGGTCATTGTGACCAAGTTTCATAAAGATTAAGTCAAATATGTGACCTCTAGTGTCTACACAAGGTTTTTCAATGATTTGACCTTGTGACCTAGTTTTTGACCCCCGATGACCCAATATCAAACTTGACCTAGATTTTGTTGTGATGATCATTGTGACCAGGTTTCATAAAGATTAGGTCAAAATTGTGACCTCTAGTGACTACACAAGGTTTTTCATTGATTTGACCTTGTGACCTAGTTTTTGACCCCGTAAGACCCAATATCGAACTTGACCTAGATTTTGTTGTGATGATCATTGTGACTAAGTTTCATAAAGATTAGGTCAAAATTGTGACCTCTAGTGACTACACAAGGTTTTTCTATGATTTGACCTTGTGACCTAGTTTTTGACCCTGGATGACTCAATATCGAACTTGACCTAGATTTTGTTGAGATGATCATTGTGACCAAGTTTCATAAAGATTAAGTCAAAATTGTGACCTCTAGTGTCTACACAAGCAAATTGTTGACGGACGGACGGACGGACTGACGACGGACGACGGACGAAGAGTGATAACAAAAGCTCACTCTGTCACTTTGTGACAGGTGAGCTAAAAACAGGGTACTTTTCTGCTATATGTAGCATACAAAACACGGTACTTTTCTGCTATATGTAGCATACAAAACACGGTACTTTTCTGCTATATGTAGCATACAAAACACGGTACTTTATTGTAGCATACAAAACACGGTACTTTTCTGCTATATGTAGCATACAAAACACGGTACTTTTCTGCTATATGTAGCATACAAAACACGGTACTTTTCTGCTATATGTAGCATACAAAACACGGTACTTTTCTGCTATATGTAGCATACAAAACACGGTACTTTTCTGCTATATGTAGCATACAAAACACGGTACTTTTCTGCTATATGTAGCATACAAAACACGGTACTTTTCTGCTATATGTAGCACTACAAAACACGGTACTTTATTGTAGCATACAAAACACGGTACTTTTCTGCTATATGTAGCATACAAAACACGGTACTTTTCTGCTATATGTAGCATACAAAACACGGTACTTTTCTGCTATATGTAGCATACAAAACATGGTACTTTTCTGCTATATGTAGCATACAAAACATGGTGCTATGTTGCTTTATGTATGGACTATAAGAATTAACATACACATATACTATATAAGGAATTTTTGACAATTAAAGGCCTGAAATCACAAGAGTCCTGAAAATTGGCAGAGTTAGTAATTAACTGATTAATTATCATCTAAGTAAACAGAACAATTCTGACCAAAACTCAAGGTCAACAAATGTTAATTGAATCCCTGTGTAAGTGATAGAACAGCATATGGTGAGATTACGGGTATCTATGGTAATGTTAGAATGTTCTCCTTGCTACTATAGAAGTACAATCAAACCACAGAGATGTAGATTAGCACTGTATACTGAATAGTAGTCATAGACACATGGTTTCAAATTATCTGAGTGTACCCTATAGTTTCAAATGATCTGAGTGATCTGAGTGTACCCTATATAGAGAGAAGGTTGGGCAGCAGCCATGTTTAGCCGCAACAGATATGACCCAGTTTTTTCTCAGCATACAAACATGGATGCAAGTTCCTATGACGTCATATTCGTTGCGGCTAATTATGGGCACTGCCCAACCTTCTCTCTATATAGGGTACACTCAGATAATGTAAAACTACAGGGTACACTCAGATAATTTGAAACCATGTGCCTATGATAGTAGTGAGTATTACAACTACAATATGCGTAACACAGCATTAGCACAATACACTGAACATATGTTGAATGTTGTGATGTTGTGATAACAAAATAATTTTTACTCATTCTTCAAAATGAATACACTAAGTACACCCCAAGGAAGGCCCATTACTCTGTTTAAAATGTAATGGCACAACTTCACATAAGAGTTGACAACCATGATCATGGCAAGAACCCTTTGGAGATGACCCCCCTGCCCAAGGAGGACCACCAACCGACTGTGACAGGTATAACATTGAGACAAATGATTAAGATCATGTATACTGATTGGCTATTATATGGTGACCTCAATGAAACATGGAGTTATATTTTCGTCTTGTGGCAGTTGGTGAAAGGAATCAACAGCACAAATGTGCTGAGTGTTAATTAACAAAAGAAGGCAAATAAAACAAGATGTTTGTAAAACACATATGCCCCCATGGCAGCCAAATAGTCAGAAATGGTAAAGGTCACAGTGACCTTGACCTTTGACCTAATGACCTCAAAATTAATAGGGGTCATTTACTGTTGCTGACCAACACCAATGCCAAGTTTAAAGATCCTAGGCAAAAGCGTTCTTGAGTTATTGAACGGAAACGATTTTATACGACCGACAGACAGACCGACAGACATGTGCAAAGCAATATACCCCCCATCAAAGATGGAAGGCATAAAAATGGAAATGCAAGACAATCATAGCAAACCCCTTGAACACATTAGCCTAGGCTCAGCTTAACAAAATATAAAATACAAAAGCGCTATGACCGTTCCCTAAAACTCAAAATTCAACCAATGTGAACAGTATGTAATATTACAACGTGAGGAAACACAGTGTACCAGAAGAAGAAACACTTTATGCATACATGTGTACATATTTATTTAAATTATACACCACAACAAACAATCTAGCATGCATTCTATACCAATATTAACAATCACACCCCTGGAATTTGCAAATAGAGCAACCCACATCATAGTTTGGATTATTCTATCATACAAAAATAGGGGTGAATTGACAAAAGTCTATAGATATTACCTATCAAGGTTCCGCCAAGGTTTCTGTCAGAGGGTAACATTCAAATTAGTAATTAAAGCTATCAATAAATACTAAATAAACATTAAAGAAGCATTACAGATATTCTGGGATTCTTCTGGGATGGGAAAGTGTCTTCAAAGAAATTAAAAGTCTTATTTTTTTGCAATTTGTGTCAAATCAGAACCAAATATTACCAGTATATTTGCTACAAAATTATAACATAGATGTTTACAGTAATGTGTAGTACAAGTAAGTACAAAACATAATGTAATGCTACTTTAAACATTTATACGCATTCCAACTTAATCTTTTAAAGAGGAGAAAGGAAAATTTCATTTTCAAAAATTTATTCCTTTCTAATGTCAGTTTTGGAACAGTTTTATGAGCCTATCATTAAATTTTGTAAAAATGGTTGAGCGACATGACTTATTATGAGTGGGTAGGGATGATATCAGTTAAATAGTTTGATGCAATACTAGTTCTTATGATATCAGTTAAATAGTTTGATGTAATACTAGTTCTTATGATATCAGTTAAATAGTTTGATGAAATACTAGTTCTTATGATATCAGTTAAATAGTTTGATGCAATACTAGTTCTTATGATATCAGTTAAATAGTTTGATGCAATACTAGTTCTTATGATATCAGTTAAATAGTTTGATGCAATACTACTGTAGTTCTTTCAAAGTAAGCAGAAACAATGGTTCTGTATTTCTAGGATCATCTAGATGTATTATAGGGTATGGTAAAAACTCATACATATTTCTCCATGCATTGTAAGTTGTAACATAACAAATTAACCAACCTACAGAGCTGATTAAAGGCAGAGCATACACACACTATGAGGGTCATTCAGTATTATATTTGTAGACCATCGTTTTCATTTGATTGTAATTGCATTTAAATAATTATTTCTAATATCATTACCAACATTAACTTAATACCTACAGTCAATACAAATATATCTTCAATGATACAAACCAGTAGCATGTCATCAGCCATTGTATTACCATAGTAATGCGCGACTATATATTTGTTTCATTAAAACATTTTTGCACTTGTATCCCAAAAGCTGTAGATTAATGTGTTGTAGTTTGTATTTCACTATGTCATTTGGTATCAAAATGATGTACCCAGTCTACAAATGTATTAAATGACCCTCGTACAAATAATAAATGAATTTCACCTTAATATTCAATATGAACAAATGCACTGACTATAAAACAGGGATTTGCCTTGAAGTCATTGGATAATCTGGCAGGGAACTAACTGTACGACCACACACTTTGTTTGCTCCAGCGAGTTCACGCATATAGCTGACCATTGCACAGCGCTACCGCAGCAATCTGTCGCTAGATCTGTGTCATTTTGAACCAATAAAGATTCAAAAGTGATTTAATTCCGGAACTTTAGTCTCGTTTGTATTCTAGATATCGTGTAATCAATAAATCATTACAAGGGGAAGTAAGAATTCCTGGCAGTCGTGTCCGTGGTTTACAACCCTGGAAGTGTAAACCACGGACCCAAAGTACCACAGATCTAGTGACGGAATTTTTTTACGATTTTCTAAAGATAATTTGACATCTCACACACATTCCAACGATTCCAGCTGGATTTACTTCAAAATCTATAAGTAGTCATATGTCTCATAACATTTCAAAACATCGTTTGTTAACTGATAATACTAAAATTGCTTTGGAAGCAAGCTAAAATATGGCGGCCATTTATATTTTCTTCAGCTAGGAAACAGGTCGATGTTTAATCCATTACAGATTTGAAAAGTTATATAAAAACCTGTATTTGTTTAAGCCTTCAACAAACCTCAATTAATAACAATTATTGCTAACAATTTTTATCTGTACAGATCAGTCCAATATATGGGACTCCCAGTGTACCTTTCCTTGTCATATATACCTGCAGAGTTCTTAAAGTCTTACAATTCCACAGTCGGTCTCAGGATTTTGGCTCTTATTGACTTTTATGGTTTTGACCTTTTGTGAGCTCTTAGGGTTATGACCCTTATGGGCTCTCAGGATTTTGGTCCTTATGGGCTATCAGGGTTTTGGCCCTTATGGGCTCTTAGGGTTTTGGCCCGTATAGACTCTCAGGGAATTGGCCCTTATGGAAACCATAGACAGCCCCCTGAGTTTCATGTGGTCTCAGGATTATTCATGCATGATAAATGAACAAATTCTCAAACTTTACTACTAAATAACAACACAAGCAGTATAAGTCCCATACTAGAAACAGTATACATACCTGGTGGTGCTGCAGGGGCAGGGGGAGGTGCTGGGGCTGCTGGGGCTGCTGGGGCCGCTGGGGTGGTTGATGATGTTGTTCCTGCTGTTTCTGGTTTAGCCGTTTCACCATTCTCTAAGGCTTTCTGTTAAATAATAGTAACAGATGATTAACATTTGAACTACTGTTTTCTAAAATGAATGTAACTATTTTCAACCACACCTGTTTTTAATGACTTGCCACAAAGAAAATACATGTAAAATAAATGACAAACAGTTATTGAAAACCATAATAAGATTTTCTATCTCTGATGATAAGACTACAGTGTGTATATCTGTCTTGCAAACCCTGATCATATTAAATGATGATGAAGACAAAGGCTACAAAACCAAGACAAACTTTGCTTCGAAAACAAATCAAGTGGTAAGTATTTCATTTCTACATCGATTTCTATGAAACATATGCCAGGAAAAAAATGTTAGCTTTCAACTAAATGTAGCTAAGTCCTATCTGGCCTATCAGCAGTTGGGCCATTTTTTTCCAGCACCCTGTGAAACCTTGGGGAAAAAACCAGCTCAGAGTGCTGGAAAAAGATCCTATGTTTCGTGGAAAGCATATATTTTTTTCCAATAGACTGGAGAATGTTTCATAGAAATAGATAAAGAAATAAAATACTTACAGCTATTTTTCTTTTTCAAAGCGAAGCAATTTTCGTCTTGGATTTGTAGTCTTTAATGAAGTCAAAGTCTCATAGTATTGCTACACTGAGTAAGTCAATCTAGATGAATCCTCATACTGACTTACCTTCTTAGACTTTCTTCTTTCTTTCTTTGCATCTTCAGACATATGATATTGTTTGGCCTTTGATACCCTCTTCTTTTTATAAATCTGTTTAATATAAACACATTTTTTATTACAAAATTAATATCTTCCATTTGCATAATACCAATACATACAAAAGATATGATTCAACATATTATGTGACATAATTTGAAATCTTGGACATCATGCTAAATATCAAAGGTATTGAATTCACAGCATATTTACAGCATATTTACAGCAATATTATCATCATTGTTATCATCAACATTAGTATAGTCGAAAGAATTTGGCATGCCTCTTGACGTTCTAAATTAACATAATTCATACATGCCATGTTTCGCAGACCCCTTTGCGTGAGATTGGTGATGGAAATGCAGGAGATTTCATTAAAATGCAGGAGATTTTCCTTGCTGAAAGTTTAGACTTAAAGTATTGAAGTTTATGTGCTGTTTTTACTTATCTTACTTTGATGACAATACCATGCATGCTTCATGGAGCAATTTAAACTAATATTTGTCATAATTTTCATTATGTAAATAAAACATGTCAGGTTCCAGTTTGTCCATGAAATGCGTGAGATTTGATAATTGGCCTCCGATCATGCAGGAATAGAGTCTCAAATGCAGGAGACTCACGCATGATGCAGGAGATCTGGCATGTATGATAATTTACAGCTGATATATTGTCTATATTTATAATCCCGGTTGTATGTTTTCATAAGTAGGAAGTATGACAAAGACGCTCCATGTGTTATACCAACACAAATCTAAAGAACCGATATTGCACAATTAGCTTGCGGAAATTTATATATTCAATACAAGAACCTTGTAATATATTCATGCATAAAGGTCATGATCAGGTCAAATTCTCTAAGCTATAACACCATTATCATCAATAGCAACAGCAACATCTAAGCCCAAAAGAAAAGATAACCTACCACTTTCTGTTCTTCTTTCAACCTTCTCTCAAATTCCTCTTTTGCTTGTTTCAATGGTTCCTTCAGTTTGCTTGGAATCTTTAAGAACGGTTTTTCACCAACAGGTAATGATACACCAGCGAAAAACCTGAAACATTTTACTCAAAGCATGAACTTACTGTGCTTCACAGCTTAAAGCAACACTATATAATTATTTCTTTTAAAGAATACATCAACATTCCGTTATTAGTATTCAGCTTTCTATCAAATTTCATTGAATGTTTTAAAAAGTTGTTCAAAATCTACTAAAAACAGTTTTTTTACAAAATCTCAGTTAAACAGACAGAATGTTCTTAAACAACATTTTTAAAGTTTGCGGCACCATGTTTTGAGGCCAGGGTCTCAAATATGATGTGTACATAATGATGGAAATATTTTTAATCAAATGCATGAAAACCTTTATGCAATCATCTTCTTATTCATAGCTCTAAATTACACTAACATAAACTGATAATATAGCGATGACCCAGTCACATTGTCCTTACACTGACAGAACTGTTTTGTTCAGGATGCACCTTTATACATAAAGCTCCAAGCAAGGAATCTATATGAAAACCATTTGAAATTAATTTGATAAGTCACAGTCTGGGGTCAAAACATCTCACATAAAATTCCTGAAGTGAACTACCATACAATACAATCAGGGATTGTTAAATTACAATACTTACGGATGCATTAACAGGTTTTGTACAGTAGGTAGGCCATTCTTACATGCTTCCGTTGTCAGTATAGATTCCAGTACAGACCCTGTAGAGAATACAATAATCAACTATACTCTCAGATATACAGTTCACCTTGCATTAGTGGTCACCTTAATTAAGCAACCACCTGTCTAAAGCAGCCAATAAAGAGATTACTCAACATTAATCAGACATTTTATATATAATACACCTGTATTAAACAGCCTCTTACATTATATAGAGAATAATAGATTAGGGCTGTCGATGAAAAAGTTTATCTGGCAAGGCGGAGGAATTTATCAGGTGAGCCGTAGGCGAATTCGATAATTCCGCAGTCGAGCCAGATAAACTTTTACTTCATTCACGGCACTAACCTATTATTCTATTTATCCTAATCTGCCCAGTAAGGGGATCAAACTCGGGACTCTATTGTTACTCTTTCATTATCTAGCGCACAACGTCACGTTCCTTCCGTGATGTCACGCAGGTAAGTCGAAAAAAATAAACAATCAACCACCAGCTCATTTAGGAAAGGAAAACCTCACCCTCGGATACGGAATTCCAACCAGCGACTCCCATTTAGGTCTGTCAGATCACGTGGTAAGGTGACGGATTATCAATAGTCACATGACTAGCGACCGAATAAAGCTAAGTTTATTAGGCACCCTGTTATCTGGCTGGTTTTGCCTGAAGTGACTGGATAAATTTAAATAAAATGACTTAAATAAACGTGTACAGTAAACAAATACATGAAAATATTTACTGAGTTCTGCAGGGCACTGGCTGGGAAAACTGTCAACTGATTCTTGAGGTATTTCCTGTCCAAAACTCATCTCATATAAAACACAACCAAAACAATAAACATCCATCATTTCTGTAGTCTGAAATAGAAGTATAAATCAATTAGTCCTGGCCCTATATTTATACAGCAACTTAGTGAAAAACTTCATTATTTAGAGTTAAGAGTTGCATGGCACATATTTCTCACAAATAGAGGAATAACCCATATTTTAATGCTTTAGAATGATGTAAAACATTATTCTAACACGATCCGTGGATTAATCCATATACACATAGAGCAAACCAGGACATGTATTATTACCCCAATAAAACATACCTATCAAGTTGACTGTTACTATTTACGCCCGCATCACGTGCCATATTTATGAATGAATGTAAACTTTATAGTAAAAACTTCAGCGAGTCGCGAGTTGCACAAGTATCCAGTGTCACAGCTATGACGTATCTATTTTTAGAAACTCCAACATAGTCTCAAAACTAAGTTTCATAACAACTTCTGATAATCAATTCATTTATATTTTTCATTTCATGAAATAGATACCCTATACCCGTGTTATTAAAATTGTTTCAATGTTTAAAATGTGTTATTTCCTTCAGAAAATTACGAATGTCGTTTTCGTTAACGAGGGAGTAGTCCAGTCATTCTAGGTTTTAACCTAGACAAAATTGCAAAAGAATTTCTTTGTACATATTTGTGAAGAGTGTTGTCCCATATAGTCACAGAAAAAAATCCCCATCGATAGACCTCGCCGTTTTCTTGCATTTGATGAAGACAGTTTTTCGGAAAATGCGCAAAGTAATTCATGTAAAACGGCGTCCCATACTTGTGTTTATGACGACATGAAATGTTACATATTAACAAATTCAAATTTCACACAATGCAGACTATAGTAAATATCGAAATTCTCCATATATAAACAAATTAAAACATTTTAAAGACATATTCAAACAAGGTCACGCGAGATTTTTTTCCGACTATGGGAAGCCGTGTGTTGAACAAATTAAAATTTTATACTTGGATCTACTATTTGCACTAATTTTGACGTACAGGAACAGGTACCCTCTTATATTTTCAAAGTCATTTGCCATATTGTTTTGATACTTTGTATACTTGTTTACCATCATGACCCCAACTCCTACACAGGAGTAGGTAACTCTATCAATCATTTTGTTAAAATTATGCCCCTTTGTTCAACTTAATGCAAATGCTAAAGTATAGGTACAATTTCTTAAACCTCGAATATCTTCAAGGTTTCTTTGATACTTTGCATACTTGCTCAACATTATAACACCAACTCATACACACGGGTAGGGAACTTTATCCAGTCACTTCCGGCAAAATCTGCAAGTTAACGTGGTGCCGATTAAACTTGGCTATACTTAGTCACCTCGTCATGTGACTAGTGCTAATCCGTCACCTTACCATGTGATCTGACGGACGTCTTCTTATATGAGAGTCGCAGGTTGCATTTCCATGACCGAGGATGAGGTTTTCCTATACTAAATGAGCTGGTGGTTGATCGGTTATTTTCTTCGACTTAACTGCGTCTACACGACGTCTATCAAGATGTCAGATTTCGTTGTTTATCGTGACGTCACGGAACGAACGTGACGTTGTGCGCTAGTAAATGAAAGAGTAACAGTATAGTCGCGAGTTGGATCCCCTTACTGAGCAGATTAAGCGACTGGATAAATAGTATAATAGGTTAGTGCCGTGAATGAAGTAAAAGTTTATCCGGCTCGAATGCGGCTCACCCGATAAATTCCTCCGTCTTGCCAGATAAACTTATTCATCCACGGCACTAACCTATTATTCTCTATCTATCAAGCTTTTTGTTGAAATTATACCGCCTTTTGGACAAAGAAATGCAAATGTTAAAGTTTAGGTACAAGTATTAGCATCAAATAATTTCAAAGCGGAGTGACATATTGCTTTTGTACTTTGTATACTTGATCACCATCATGTACACTAACCCATACACAGAGTTAGGTAACTTTATCAAGCATTTTGTTGAAAGTTTACCCCATTTGGGCTTAGAAATGCAAATCTTAAAGTCTAGATAAAATGTGTGTAACCTGTAATATATTCAAAGTGCATTGACATAGTTACTGCATTGATACTTTGCATACTTGTTTATCATCATGACATACACATAGTAGGTAACTCTGTCAAGCATTTTGATCAAGTGATCTGCCATTTTAGACTTAGAAAAAAGATATTATTAAGTCAGACAGGGAAGGCAGCACTCAACTTAACCAGCCGAGCACAGAAAACATTAAAAACACACAAGGCACGATGCCCAACTGAACCAACCGAGCACAGAAAACATAAAATACATACCAGGCAGTGATTTTTTTCCTTCTTTGTTTGCTGCCGGTAAACGGTACCTTTCTAATTTGAAAAAGGTTATTATTTTCCCAAGTTTGAGGTGAGAAATTCCCAAATAAACATTTTAAAAAAAATCAAAATCGAACATAAAATGAAGAAGTTATGAACATTTTTGACAAAAGATCAAGCATAAAAGTTTACAGAAACCAGTAGTTACAGTCACATGTAATAACTTTTTCTGTTTTATTTGGCCTTTCTGCTTCATAAAAATTCCCAATTTCAAGTTGTCACGACGCGAAAATTCCCAATCTGAACGGACCCGGGCCGTTTTCCAAAGAGGCCAAAAAATCACTGCAATGCGCAACCTCTACACAGAAGAGGGAAATGTGGCATCTATGAAAAATTTTGTTTTTAATATATAATGCTTATACTACCCTAGCATGCCACTGCGAATAAAGGAGCGCGCTGTTCGTGGACAGCTCTTGTTTATACCTTTGAAACGCTAAACAACGCTGGTGCTAACGTTTAATGTGTGAACCCACACTTTTTTAACTGAAATGTTATCCTGGTGTGACAGTTAAAGCATAGGTCCTACTGAGCTTTTTTGCTTCGGCGATGTACTCCCGATAGAAACAAATTAGCTTCGATAGACATCGAGAGCACGATCCTCGTGGTCTTTGGGAAGCTTCGGGGGCAGTCTCGAATCAATTTGTGAATCGGGAGGCATCAGACGAACTCCCGATGTATTCCCGACTTTATGCGTTGATCTAACTGCTTCGGGATGTATTGCTGATTGGCATCAGGAGGTTCACCGATGTCTGATGGAAGCTCCCCGATGTATTGGGGAAACTTCGGGAAGTCTTGATACATTTAGTCAGATCGCGAGTACTTGTATGTATTGAATTTTACCCGATGTACTCACGATGTCATGTCGGGAACATCTCGGGGAGGCATCCCCGAAACTCGGGAACATCCCGGGAGGCATTCCCGAGGTATCCCGAACCTCAGGGAATGATCGGGGATGCCTTCGCGATAAAACTAATTCTTCGAGGCATCCCAGAGGTTTCCCGACACATCGGCGATGTTTCGCATTATTTTAAAAACTGCTGTCCATGCAACAACCGCGGTTGTTGTTGGTAGATGCGAACCTGTTCTTGATGAATTAGGCATTTCGCACACCCTGTGTCTATGGCATACATGTTTTGGTTGAAGGCAGACCTGCATTAAATGTTAGTCCCGACAAACGCATAATTTTCAAAAATTGTCTGCTATACATCCAAACAAATCTACAGATACGGTCAGTTTTGTACTAAAACATAACTGATAAATTTGTTGTACTGATTCAAAATATAGAAATTTCTGTACCGGTCTTTAAATGTTGTTGCGGGGTTACCAAGGAAACCAACTGCCCGACTGTAGCCATACCCCCTGTAGACTAGTATCAGTTAACCATGTGGTTTTTATAGCTCAAACGTAGACTTTGCTTTGTCCAACTTCATAATGTCATAATTTGCTAATATAACCTTATTATGATATTAATAAAACGTCAGATACATTCAATCTACTTTGGTGTTTATATATTACTGGTATATTTATTATGACATAAATAAACTTCATTGCAAAAGGAACTCCGACTTGTGATTGCACTTCATAAGTTCCAAGGCATCACAAACATAAATTATATTATAATTGACCTGGATTGTCCGGAAATCACATACGTGACGATACATTAAACAAATCGAATATAAAGCTTAAACAGTGAAATAGAAGTTCGTGCTACCATATCAGCAAAAGAGTTAGTGAAATTCAAACAATACAATGATGTGCATTATTCCTACATGGTCGTGAAGTTGGCAGGCTAGCGGCCTAGCTCTGTTAATACTCCAGTTCTCATAAAACTTACAATCAAAATTTCGATTTATGCAAGAAAATGTGTTGTTTTCACCATTTTCGTTTCCATAGCAACCGGGATTGTTGTCATAATATAAATATGAAATGTTATTCACTATCTCATGACAAGCCCCTTATAGGCCCCTCTCCACATACTAAGTTTAATAACGACATGAAAGTTATTTTACTTAATCATATAATAAAGATTTCTTCACGGATGAGCATGACTGACCGACGCACTTACAGACAAACGGGAGGACACACCTATGTAGGTCAAATTAAGATTCTGATGCATGTTTATCAGTTGATGACTTATAAAACACTCTCATTTAGATATGTTTACCCAAAATAAAGAAATTAATTCATGTTTTATGGTACAAAATAATTATCATATTTTCTGAAAAGTGGGTGGGGTAAATCTACCCCTTCATTTTCACATTATTTGCTTGAAAATTTTAAATAAATGGTTTATTGAAAATATTTTGCTTGTAAATTCCTTTTATCAACAACATGGTTTGATATTTTAACCTGCGTGTGTGTATAACATTAAACTACTGATAAACTGTTATACCCAAATTTTCATGGAATAAAATTATGAAAAGTATAGTGACCTTCTTAAAATCGCTTTTTAAGGTACTTCCGCAACTTTCTGAACAGGGGATTTTTTCCTGGTAGTAGTTTAGACATTAAAAAACTTAAAAATACTCAAAACAAAACTTTTGCAATTTTGTCTAGGTTAAGGCCATTTTTGGGCTAGAATGACTGGCCTAGAGGTAATTGTACCAGCTAATAAGCCACTCAATTTCAGCGTGAAATTATGTTCAATGTCAAATGGGTGAAAATGGAATGTGCGCAGTTAAATAGTACGGGATATTATCGTATTTAGAATCGAAATAAAAACTCTGTTCTTGTATTTTGTCGCACTTATGATTTAATTTTACCGCATCTGAACTCCTGCCCGTGTATTATTCACCGACAAAATATGCGAACAGATTTTTATTTCTTACATAATCTTGATTTTCTTGTTTAACTAATCAATTAAGAAAATTTTATGATTCAGGAATATTCTTAAGTTTTCAACTATCTGAACTTTTTTACAAAATATTAAATCATTATGATAACATGATAATGTAAATAACTTTGGTAACTAACAATTAAGAATCCTCATTAAATTACTGTGTAACCACTGTATGAGAACAGGAGGACTATAATCTTACCTGTATCTTTTTAAACTGTAAAACATTTTGTCTGTAATAGGACGGCAAACCAAGCAACCAATTTTCTATATCTAATAATTTACAAAATCCAGTACCAACAACGATGTTTCCAGAATGTAAATGACCTGCAATATACACAAACAACATAATACTGCATACTTGTACTTGTGTAATGTAAAGTCTGTATTGTTGTAAATATTGTCATAATTGTATATATAAATATAATTCATTGACATTTAATCAAATAAAATGTTTTGTTTTTTGCTCTCAATGAATAATAAAGATTTTTCAGTGAATTATCATTTTCACTGTTATTTTCAATGTTTTGGAAGCTGGTTCCATTACCATACAGAAAAGGAAACGTGACATCAACGTTGCCGGGCTACAAATTATGCATAACTTGACTTTAGCGCCATGTGACGTTCTAATTTGAATGTAATTTTTACAATTAATAAACAGAAAATTTGTTTTTAATTTTTATAGAACACAAACATAAACAGACAATACTTACAGTAGGGTAAACCCTTTTCATGGAATAAATTTAAGGTCTCCAGAATCTGTCGACTAAGCACTTTTATCATTTGTAAGTCCAAACACATTGTTTTTAAAGGGTGTGCGTACTTTTTGAGAAAGTTTCCCTTTGGTTTACATTTACATATAAAATCTTTTAATGTTCCCTTTTCATGGAAGGGTCGTATCACAAGTCCACCACTCTCGTTTGAAGTGGCTAACACAGGAGTATCAACATAGGGGTGCTGAAAATACAAATTTTTAAATACAAAGTAAATCTTTTCATATTCGACTGATCTCTAATTTGAGAATTTCTGTAAATAGATTGTATTGCGGATTTATAAATGTTCTATTTAAAGGTTCCATGATATGTTAATGTCCATTAACTCAATTTGAGCATAAAAGCAAAAATAAAACATCGCAAATAATACCTAATGTACAGTAGTAAATATGTGTGGTGTACAGGTTCAACATATGGGGAACAATTGTTCAGACACCACCCTCACGGGTACCAATTCATATCTTCGTCAAGTGGAGCATTGTGGGTTATACTTGCTCAAAGAAATTAAGCATAGGCACAGACATTAAGCCCGAGACCTCTCGATATCGAAGCATGTGCCCTACCTCAAGGCCACAACTGATCACTAAATAACATATCAGAATGTTTATTTTACATAAAACTCATACAGAGATTAAGGAAGGAAGGTCAGGGAATATGTCAATGTCTCAGGCCAATTCTGTCAAATTATGTAATGTACAGGGAATATGTGAATGTCAATTCTGTCAAATTATGTATGTCAATGTCTCTGGCCAATTCTGTCAAATTATGTAATGTACAGGGAATATGAGAATGTCAATTCTGTCAAATTATGTATGTCAATGTGGTCTCAGGCCAATTCTGTCAAATTATGTAATGAACAGGGAATATTTGAATGTCAATTCTGTCAAATTATGTAATGTACAATGTATACAGAAAGTAGTTTACCTTTATGTTTTGTAGTACTGTCATGAGAGCACCGAGTTCCTTGTCAGGTAGGTAACGATCAGGACCACATTCCACCTGCAATCATTCCATGGTTTCTTTATATAACGTCAAGCAAATGACAACAATACTGATAGCAAAACAAACTGCTGACTCATAAGCAATTCATGGGTCATGCACAAGTCGCTGGCTTGGTATTAGAAGGTTGTCAGTACAAAACAATATTTTGAGAAAACAAGAAAAAAGTGTCTGAAAACTACTCTTTACTTATGGAAAAACAAGCTTTTCAACTTTAGTTTGGTAAACATGACCACTTCCGATTTTCATGAAAATAGGCTCAAAAGAAGCGCTTTGTGATGTAGATTCTGCTGACAGTAGTTGTATGTATTTCTATTAAATCGAGACTATACGGTCCCATTATCCAGACATTGGGTCAATCAACAGTCTAGGCATTTATTCTGGCCTTATAGAATAAAGAAAGGAATGCAATAACTTATTAAAGTGTCACACAATAGGGCCATCCAGTACAGACTTGTGAGTTACTGGCTTTATGAGCACAATAACTTTCCAGCTGCTTTAATGTCTGGAACCCCCTATGTAGCAAGCGTGTTGTATCAGAATGTACTCCTATTTAGATTCAAGCCTTTCATCGCCCCTTCTTGTTTAAAATCATCTGCCTTAAGCACTAAATGATGACAGACTTCAAAAGGACAAGGTTTACAAATGGCTTATTTTTGCCATGTGAGTTTTCAAAAAATAAAAATGTAAGTTCCTATAAATCTGACCTATAATTCAAATAACCTAACATTACCTGAGTAAAAAATGATACATATCCCAACTTCCATTATAATCTGTTGACAAAACTGCGAAGAATATGTCATGAATAGCCAAACTTTTTTTTCTATTTTTCCAACGGAAGTTGTGCTAAACTTTTATATTTTGATATAACACAGGGCAAAATTATGCCATTAATGAACCTTGTCCTTTGTCACACAAGCAACATGACACAAGTTTATGTATACAAGTAGACGCCAAGTAAATAACAATATTTCCTACCCATGAGAGCATCTGTTTAGTCTTTGGTGCATCTATAGGTTTGACTAGGATATATTCTTTTCGTATTCTCCAACCTGTAACAGATAACATACTCTGTCAAAATAGTACTTCAAGTGTTATAATACGATTTCAACAGTTTTTTATTCAAGATTCATACTTCTGTACAACCTGGTTTAATCAGAACCGGTTTTTACCGGCAATCTGTCAGGTCAAACTTAAAATATTCTTAGTTTCCCCATCCCGACCCTAGCAGATTTAGAATGGGTAGGTAGGTAGGGTAAATATTTTTTTTTGGAATTGTTTCAGTATGATAGTTAATAGTCTAGACATACGAAGAATTAAATTTAGAATTAACTCTAAGGTGAAAACCAACTAAAATTTAATGGTGAGAAAGAAGCCAGCAAACAATAAATACAATTTTCACTTCCAATTTTTAATAAAATAAATATTATTTCAATTTGGGCAATAAAATATTTTGGGTAGGGCCCTTTTTAATCAGGTAGGTAGGGGATGGGGAAACAAACAATATTTTATTTTAGGCCTCACAGGAATTGTAGGTCCCAGCAAAACTTCACAGTATTTCTAATTGATGTACCCTGACTTTAATGGAACCTGCTTTATCCATTATCTGGCATAGTTATTTATTATATGTGATTGTCATATGAATGTACATAAATGAGACAAAAAAAAAAAAAATACTAACTCAATTTTATATATCTTATGCTTGATCATTTGTTATAACTTCGGCTTTTTTGACATTGTATACATGTGTATGTATTAAATTTCTATAAAACCTAATTTTACCGGCACACTGCTTTATCCGGCACCATCACTCGGTCCGACATTATGTAGGCTTCATTTATAGTGCTGCAGTGGGGCAACCATGAACAAAGTTAAGCAATGGATAAAGAATGTCCCTGATATGAGAATATTTGAAGAATACATTGAATACAAACATAGGTGATAATCAACAATATAAATACAAACACAGACCTATGTCAGGTAGAGGCTCCACAACATCCCATTTCTTCTCTGATCTTAACACCATGGAAACATGCTGCAGGGCTGTCTCTGAAATAAACAATCTAAGTTTCACTAGGAGCTGAATTAAAAGGGTTGATTCAACAATTTTGTATCAAACTTAACCATTTTTATCAACAGCACCAATTCATTCAACAAAGATTGATCCTCAACACAGAATCATGAGGTTAAAAAAAATCAATTTCGGGGTTCAAAGGCCAATTTCAGTCAGATTTAAGTGACAAAGATGTTAATGTACTACATAATAAAATATACTATATGGAAACAAAACCTACCTGTGAAATTGATTGAATAATTGTCTGGGTCCAAGAATCTCTTCACAGGTAAACTATTTGCCAGCATGGACTTACTAAGAAGTTCTGTTATATAGCTCTGAAATAATAAAACCAGATTACATGATATTATCTGATGATGTATAAGTAAAACATAAATGATACTGGTAAGTGACTAGAGAGAGAGGGTGTAAGTTAGTTGTCAAGTGCCAAGCATAGCCTTTATATGCAAGTTAGCTTTCTGCTGAAACATAGCGGGCATATGTGTGCCTCCACCCGGATTTGAACCCAGATCGCCAGATTAGACGGCAAGTGCACTAACCATTGAGCTACGGAGGCCAGAACAGCTGGATCCTATTATTGATATGCCTTTTATGTTTAATATAAAGATGTTTAATTATGTTCAAACCTATTACTGATTGTTCCAAACAATGAAAATAATCTCAACACCTGACTCAATATAGTAAAACTTAGATGCCTCGAACATGTTTGGCTCAAATACCCTAGAAACCTCAAGCAGGTCCTTAATTGGTCCCAGCAAAATGATCACATGCATACTAGTATTCTCGTCTGTAGATAACTAACATGTAGATGGTTTAAACTATTTTTACTGGTCTGAAGGCAGTTTGAGTATAACAGTTCTAGTATATATTTGTATATGCCTGGGCTGGTATTCACAAAGCATCTTAGTTGAAAACTTAAATATTTTTACTTAAGTTAAAAATTAGTATTGCATAATAAATCATGCACAAATTGAAGATTAACCAATGCTTTCTTAGTGATTATAGTAGCTCTTTACATAATGATTTAAACCTATGCAAAAATCAATAATCGTGATAATATACTTTGGAAATTTTGGTGTTTTTAAGAAAAATTAAAATTTTGGAAGTCATTCTACTTAATCAGCATGGAGAGTTTTATACGGGTACTATTTACGTTTATAGTAGAACCTCTCTAGGGCGACATCCATTGAGAAACAGAAAGTTTCAGAAAATGGTTGCTGTACAGAGGTTATTGCTCTGGAGAATTAAAATATATAGCAAATGTTAACTTCTGGAACAGCATGTTTATGTTGCATAAGAGGTTGTTGTCCTGTGGAGGGCCGCTCAGGATAGGTTGCACTGTATTTCTATCAATCCCACTCACCTGTAGGCCAACCTGTCTTTCTGCCACAAAGTCTCTGTCAAAGTTACCAAACACTTTCTTCGGTGGTAGGGCTAGTGTTATATTGGATATTTTAAGTTCTGTATCAAGGCTTGCAAAGTCTGTATAACGTTTCTTCTGTAACCATGCTATATCGGAGTTCAATCCCCTCTGTACTTTCAATGAGTATTCCTGTAAATACAGTATTTAATTGCAATTATCCAAACCAGGATATCCAGAGGATAAAAGAACTATGGCAAATAATTCTAGGTTATACATTATTACATTGTTACAAAGCTGGTATATGTTTCATAAAAAAACATGCTTATTTTTGTAATTTCTCAAACTTTCACCATGACAAGTGCCTTGATGTTCAGGCCCCAATTCCACGAAAAAACTTAAGTTATTGCTCAGCTGAGACTGCTATTTTAAAAACATATTTTGTGGGTTAAATGGCTCAAATGTATACTTGTATATATTGTTTCATCACAGTAAGATGCCAATTTTATAAAGCAATACATAATAAGTCCGATTTTTACAGAAAATAGTGTTTTAAAGCTCTAAACATCTAAAGCAAAAACTTAAGTCTGCTATAACAGGCTCAAGTATGACACTCTTTATTATTCATTACTGTTGTATTTCCATGAGTAGTTCATACAAAAATCACCTACTATGTCATTATTTAGCAATAAATACACAGTTCCAGGTAGCAATCTACATCACAAGACTATAATTGTAGTCATATAATACATTCAAAATAGCAGTCTCAGCTGAGCAATAACTTAAGTTTTTTCGTGGAATTGGGGCCAGGCCAGCAAACTTTTTAACACACAGGTGAGTTTCAATACGAGACTTAATTATCTCCCTTTCCTTTTAATATAAAACATTTGAATATATGTTAAAAATATCATAACAAACATAATGTGAATGAACCTGCTTGACATTAGTTTAAGGTTATTGTTACTGATAAGTTGATTTCAAGTACCCAGTATTTATCAACATACTGACTTATAGGCCATCCACTTATTGAACTCTCAATAATGGAAATATACATATACTGTACAGTATAACCTGGTTTATCCGGCATCCCGTTGGACCGGATTAGGGTGCCAGATAAAGCAGTGTGCAGGTAAAACAAGGCCCTATGAGAACTAAAAGAAAATATTGTTTGTTTCCTCATCCCCTACCTACCCGATTAAAAAGGGCCCTACCCATATTGAAATAATATTTTTTTATTAAAAATTGGAAGTGAAAATTTTATTTTTTGTTTACTGGCTTCTTTCTTACCATTAAATTTAAGATGGTTGGTTTTCACCTTAGAGTTAATTCTAAATTTCATTATTTGTATGTCTTAACAAATAACTATCAAACTGAAACAATTAAAAAAAAATATTTACCCTACCTACCTACCCATTCTAAATCTGCTAGGTTTGGGAAGGGGAAACCAAGAATATTTTAAGTTCTGCCTGATTATAAAACATTTTTCATGCTCAAATTTCAGTATGAAACTTGATTAGCTCCTAGAAAGTGCAAAACATTCAAATAATTTTTACTATACCAGCAAATATTACTAAACTTTCTTTATGGATGTTTATGCGATTTAAAAGTTTCAGTTGATTATGAGACATTTTACTTGGTTTTAGCACGCATGTTAATTAAATGTATATGACACTCTATATTAACGTAATGTAAAAGGTGTAAATATGCTGCCGCTTACACATATCGATAGGCCGATAAACAATGTTACCGCGTTAAGCGTAAAACGCACTAGTCAAATTCTACCCTGCTTTATGTAAGACCTCATAATTTTCATATCTATTATCCGATTTTAAATATTTAAAGTTTGTAATGAAGCAGAGATATATGCCTGTCTATTAATACAACATTCATCACGATACCCTAGTTATTAAATCCACGGTGACGAGTAAGAATCCGTTTCGCGTAAAAGTAAGTTTAAAATATCCCGTTTTTTACCAAATAAAAATTCAATCAACGGTCGAAAATCATCAAACATTAATCTAATTTTCGATCGATTTTGTTCATTAAAGCTTGTTTTAAAAGCTTATACTGTCAGGTTTTATAAAATGTAAAAACTTATTTTTAAAGCATTTGCGAGTTGTCGACCGCCAACGAAATAAAACAGAACGGACGTATTCATAATAATGTTTGATGTAAACTACGCCGACCATTGATCATCTTTTGTGGCGATTTTTTCAAAGGCTAGCATCATGGTTCGTAATTTAATGCAACCAATACCTCTCAAAATGCATTTAATAGCAGGTTATATTGTAAATAATCGCCATTTTATAATTAACATTCGGCAATAAGTCCGCAAGTTCAATACAGCTACCAAAAAAAATAGTCCCGCATCGTGACAAAAATCACTATTTTTGACTCCATTCTGTAAAGACAGAACCAATAGAAACCAGAAAAAAGTACAACCAGTACCTCAAAACGTATTTAATCTCACAATTTAAACAAGTTTCAATCAAAAATATGTTTTCAATTAGCGCATGGAAGGTGTGCAGGTGCCCGTTTCACACGCGTTCCGAGGTGATTCCGCCATTTTGAAAATTTATTTGCAATAATAAGTACATAAATGCACGAAGTTTAATCAAATCGTTGGCGGTCGACAACTCACAAATGCTTTATAAATAAGTTTTACATTTTATAAAACCTTAAAGTATTAGCTTTTAAAACAAGTTTTAATGAACAAAATCGATCGAAAATTAAATTCATATTTGATGATTTTCGACCGTTGGTTGTATTTTTATTTGGTAAAAAAAGAGGTATTTTAAACTTACTTTTACGCGGAACGGATTCTTACTCGTCGCCGTGGATTTAATAATTAGGGTATCGTGATGAATGTTGTATTAAAAGACGGACATATATCTCTGCTTCATTACAAGCTTTAAATATTTGAAATCGGATAACAGATACGAAAATTATGAGGTCTTACATAAAGCAGGGTAGAATTTGACTAGTGCGTTTTACGCTTAAAGCGGTAACATTGTTTATCGGCCGATCGATATGTGTAAGCGGCAGCATATTTACGTTAATATAGAGTGTCATATACATTTAATTAACATGCGTGGTTTTAGTATGAAATTGAGATGCATGTACAAAAGTATTAACAAATGAACTATCAGGGCTTTTTTCCTCTGAATATCGGCAGCTTCACTATTTCATATCAGTCTCAATTATCAGGTCTGGAAAGCAATGCTGGATATAGGAGAAAACAGGTTTCCTTAAAGCCAGGGTTCAAATATAGAAATGTGTGGGGTTTAGTTGACACTGACTGAAAATGCCGGTCTAGACAGGATCCTGATAAACCGGTACATATATATATGCCGGCCAGGTTATATTGTACTACTGGAACAAATTAACATGTCTAGCACTATTACCTTAATTCTATAATAATAAGTTAATAGTTTATTCATTGTCATATGTATTAACCTAATCAGCTGGGAAAGATTAAGAATATGTATGAGGACTGAGGAGTACTATAAAGACTAATTCAAATGACCAGTAAAGCATGACTATCTCGTGGAAATCGATATCTTTTGCCAATGTGCTGTAGCTGCAAAAGACACAGTGTTAACAAACAATTTGTGACTCAATATAATCAGGGAGGTAAATGGAAAATCTACCAATGTCTGAAAGAACTAAACTATTATAAAGAATGAAAAAGTGTACAAGATGTGGGACTCGAACCCACAACCCCTGTATACCACTCTGAACTCTGCCAACTGAGCTACATGTAGCCGGGCGACTGTCGTGAGTCAGTCTCCACAGTACACTCCTCCCTTTATTTCTAGGACAGGACCTTATCCTCGCCTTCAATTATAGCCCTGAGGCCTGATATCATACCGTTTACCAGTAACTCAGGAGCAAAACGTACAACCAATGTGGGACTAGGATCCATAACCCTTCTACTTCTAGTCCATAGCTCTGCCAACTGTCAAACTGAGGTATATGGGCACCTGTCGCCAGTCAAGTCTCCACAGAAATGAACCTTTACCTATTTTTACTCCCCGTTGGATACCCATAGCCGGACAATTTGGGATCAAGTTATTAGGTCAAATAACGGTAACATCCGGTCTTCTTCCCCTATCGTGACTACAGTATGTTCATTCCGTGAACATATGCTATTATATATGTCATGTTATCGAGGCAATTACATAAATATATACGCTTATGCAGTCAATTATTTGGTGTTTGTTGACTAAATTATGACAAAACGTTCACAGAATGAACACACTGTAGTCAGGATTGGGGAAGAAGACCGGATATTGCTCAAATAACAAAACAATGAGCAAACATACAAATGACTAGTAATCAGGTGACTTACCACATGGTCCTGTATTTTTTCTCCACTTTCAACACAACAAATTAATGGTGTTGTGTCATCGATTGATATCTTCGCAGACTTCTGTTTCTCTGAACGTTTACTCGCCATATCGCCGTCTGGTTGAGAAACAATTGTACAATCACATGATCATTTCAAAACACAAGATCCGTCCGAATTTCTGAGAATGATTATCATTAAACTGCGTAAAACGAAAGTAGGCGTATCGTTTGCCAGAAGTCGACTTAGCTATATTGATGTTGCAAAACTAAGGGTTTAAATGGTGTAAATTGCCATTGAATATTTGGAAGCAAGTCAAGTGTAAATCCCTCGGTTCAAATATGAGATTAAATTCGAGATAAAATCAATGAGTAGTAATGTCGTAAAAGTGGGAGTAGAGGGAATATTTTACCTCGACACCGGATCAAAATGTCAACAAAAATTGTTGGTCGTGTTTTTAGAAGCCTTTTCAGGAGCCACGCGGTGTGTCAGCGTGTTTCTACTGCTGGATTTTGTGTAAAGGCATCCGATGCAGCTGAAGAATTTAGTATTAGTTACCTTGATGAAGGTAATTGGCTGTGACAGGTGTTTAATTGCGTAAATGGCCGAGTTTCGGACATGTGCTTTTCGGATGTCTTAAGCTATAAGCTTCCATCATGATATTTTTTGAAAGGGCAGTCTGTCTATCTATTCATAATTCACCCTGCTTCAAGTCGAAGTTCAACGTTTCATTTATTATGCCGCATATGCAAAGGTCAACTCACGACAAAGTGACATCGCATCATTACAATCAGACAATAACACCCATCAATCTCAAATGACTATGTCAAGTTATCGAGATTGAAATTGTAGTAATGTAACAGTATATTGAAATAGACTATAGGTTATCTTTTATCATTCTGTATTGTTGTATAGAAATGTATCAGTTGTACTCTGCTATGTGAAGTAAATAAACGTTAGTCCAAGCTCATAGATTTATTAAGTTATGACATATTGGCGACGAGGAACAATGGCAGTATATGGACATTTGAAGGAATTTTATCCAGGGGAGGAAGACTGGAAAGAATATATTGAACGTTTGGAGTTTTATTTTGTTGCAAATGAAATAACCGACGAGGACAAAAAGAGGGCAATAATGTTGTCAGTGGTCGGTGGAACTACGTACAAATTAATGCGTAATTTATTGTCACCAGTTAAACCTGGGGAAAAGTCGTTCACAGAGTTGAAAGCACTGATCCAGGAACACCACAATCCAAAGCCATCAGAAATTGTTCAAAGATTTAAGTTCAACAGCCGAACGCGCAAAAATGGGGAAACCGTTTCTAATTATGTGGCGGAATTACGTAAACTGTCGGAAAACTGTGAATTTGAAGGTTCACTGGAAGTAATGATTCGAGACAGACTTGTGTGCGGCATTAATGATGACAGGATCCAACGCCGACTGTTGTCTGAATCGAAATTGGATTTCAAAAAAGCTTTGGACATAGCAACAAGTATGGAACTTGCAGCTAAAAGTGCTGCCACCTTACAGCAGTCTGATACAGGGACTGTTCATAAAGTTGGTAAACAAAGGCACAACTTCACTAATAAGACCCAGAAGAAAGCAGAGGGAAAACCATGCTATAGATGTAACGGTACATCTCACAAGCCAGAGGACTGTCGATACAAGGACAGTGTTTGCTTCAATTGTTCAAAGAAAGGTCATGTTCAGAAAGCATGTCGAGCAGACAAAAAACAGACGACAAAGCAGGTTGCTAAGAACAGGAAGCAGGGAAAGCCTGGACCTGGAAAGCAGAACTTTGTTGAAAGTGACGAAGACGAAATATACACTATGTTTAGCATTGGTGGACATCGTCCAGATCCGTACAAAGTTGAAATGGAACTTAATGGAAATTTAGTGCAGTTTGAAGTAGACACTGGGGCGTCGGCAACAGTACTAAATTGCAAAACATGGGAGCAGTTAAAGGACACTGCAAAACTGGGTAATACCAGTACAAGGTTGAAAACATACTCAGGAGAGTACTTAAAAATCCTTGGTAAATGTGAACTGAGTGTGAAATACGACAATAAGACAGTCGTGCTACCCATCATTGTTGTGGACAATAATGGACCAAATCTCCTAGGAAGAAATTGGCTCGAGAAAATTCGGCTAAACTGGGGAGAAATATGCATGTTGCAAGTCAGTGCAACTAAGGACAATGAACTGAACGTTATTTTGAGGAAATACGGTAGTGTATTCAATGAAGGATTGGGAAAGATATCAGGTGTCAAAGCAAAGATTTACACTGATGGTGATGCTAAACCAAGATACTTCAAAGCACGACCAGTTCCCTACGCCATGAAAGAAGGCATTGATAAGGAACTTGAGCGTCTGCAAAAGGAAGGGACGATAACTCCAGTAGAGTTTTCTGAATGGGCAGCACCAATAGTACCAATTGTGAAATCCGATAAATCGATCAGAATATGTGGTGACTATAAAGTAACCATAAATCAGTGTTCGAAGTTAGACAACTACCCTATTCCCAAAATATCTGATTTATATGCTACACTGAATGGTGGTAAACAGTTCACGAAATTGGATTTGTCGCAGGCCTACTTACAATTAGAGCTTGATGAACAATCAAAACAGTATGTCACAATTAACACTCATAGGGGGTTATTCGTTTACAATAGGATGCCTTATGGTGTGAAATCATGTCCGGGAATATTTCAACGTACCATGGAGAATATGCTTCAGGGCTTGTCAAATGTAATTGTTAGGGTAGACGATATCTTGATAACAGGACGCTCGCGTAAGGAACACTTACACAATGTTGACTGTGTGCTGGAACGGCTAGCCAAACACGGTGTTAGGCTAAATAGAAACAAGTGTGAGTTCATGGCAAATGAGGTTGTTTATCTAGGACATAAACTTACGGAAAAGGGTGTGACTCCTTTACTAGAACGGGTGCAAGCCATTCAGGAAATGCCAGCACCAATCAATAAGAAACAGTTACAAAGTTATCTGGGAATGATCAATTTTTATCATATGTTTCTTAAAGATGTGTCAACTGTATTGAAGCCGTTACATTCGTTACTCATGAAAGGGGTAAATTGGAAATGGGGTGAGAAGGAAAACCAAGCATTTCTAGCATCGAAGAAGCTATTGGCATCGTCAGATTTGCTGGTACATTTTGACCCTGATAAACAGCTACTGTTGACCTGTGATGCTTCACCGTACGGAGTAGCAGCGGTGTTATCTCATCAAATGGAAGATGGATCGGAGAGACCAGTCGCTTACGCTTCAAGGACTCTATCGGGAGCAGAAAAGAATTATTCAGTACTGGAAAAAGAGGCATTGGCACTAGTGTTCGGTGTTAAGAAGTTTCATCAGTACTTATATGGAAAGGAATTTATACTTCTATCTGACCACAAACCATTATTGGGTTTATTAAAGGAAGACAAACAGATTCCTACTACCGCTGCAGCAAGAATACAAAGATGGGCGTTAACGTTAGCTGGTTATGATTACGTACTAAGGTACAAGAAGGGACCTAGTATAGGCAATGCGGATGGATTAAGTAGATTGCCACGACGTGTGGAAATGTCTGAACCACCGGTTCCAACGGAAATAATCTCTGCCATAGAACAATTAGCGGAAACACCAGTTACGTCACAACAAGTTAGATTGTGGACGCAGCGAGATCCGGTAATGTCGAAAGTGACAGTATATGTTCAAAAGGGATGGCCAGAGAAATGCCCAAATAAGGAGTTGAGACCTTATTTTGCAGTTAAGAACGATCTAAGTGTATTTGATGGATGTTTGCTTCGGGGAAATCGCGTTATAATACCTGTGCAAGGACGTGAGACAATGCTAAATACATTACATGAAGGTCATCCAGGATGCAATAGGATGAAATCGTTAGCCAGGATGTATGTATGGTGGCCTTTAATGGACACGGAAATTGAAAGTCACGTGAAATCATGCTGTGAATGTCAGTTAAACAGGAATATGCCGGCTGAAGCAAAATTACATCCATGGGAATGGCCAGATCGACCATGGGTGCGACTACATGTCGATTATGCAGGACCATTCATGGGGAAAATGTTCTTAATTATCATTGATGCGCATTCAAAGTGGATTGAAGCATTCGCTACCACGAAATCTACATCGGCAGTAACAATTGAGCTATTGCAACGGACATTTGCAACATATGGCTTATGTCAACAATTGGTTACTGACAATGGAAGTTCATTTACAAGTGCAGAATTTGAAGAATTCATGAAACAAAATGGAATAAAGCACATTCGAACTGCGAGTTACCATGCTGCTAGTAATGGACTTGCGGAAAGAGCAGTCGGTATTGTCAAAAATGGTCTTAAAAAGCAACGTCACGGAACTATCCGACAAAAGTTGTCTAAAGTGTTATTGACATATCGTATCACACCGCATAGCACACTGGGAGTAAGTCCAAGTGAATTGCTGTTTGGTAGGAAATTAAGATCAAGATTGGATTTGGTTTTGCCAAATTTCAAAGACAAGGTGGAGAAGAAACAAGCTAATATGAAAACGTACCACGATAAACATGCGAAAACAAGAGAGTTAGAAATTGGTGATCATGTTTTTGTATGGGACAGTGTCAAACATTCATGGACTCAGGGGACTATTTCAAACCAAACAGGACCAGTTTCATATGAAATTGAAGTATATGATGGTCGTAAGTTGAAGAAACATGTGGATCATATCCGGGATCAACATTGTGGAATAACGTCAAATGAGCCGATATTGGAGGACGTTTCACTACCAAATCAATTGGGTTCACCTGTTCTACTACAAGAGGAATCTGTGAATTTACCAACCATGATACAAGAGCCAGAAATATCTACCCAAGATGTAGAAACACCAATACCACAATCTCCAGGCCAGAAATCTCCAGAGCAACAAAGTGTTCAGAGACCACAGCGTGATAGGAAACCACCTATTCGTTTCAAGGATTATGTGTAATAATGTAAATTATGTGGATATAAGGGCATAATAATCCCTATATCATAATTACATCTTCTATTAAGTAAAAGGAAACCAAGGACATAATGGAAATACAAAATATTTTAATAACAATATTATATGTTATTACTGGTATATTTCATAATCATGTATTCAAGTGAACAAGGATTTATGTTTTTATAATAACTACGGTAATTGTCATTGGAATGTTGAGACAAAAATTTGGACAAAATTTGTATGTAGGACAATTGTTTCCATGAACAATGTGTTGTTTTGACATTTTAATCTGTTAACAACAACACTAAGCTGATAACAACAACAAATTGCCAGACCTAGAGTCAGGTTTCATATTTCACTGTGTTTATCAAAAAGCAGACAGCTTTTCTCATTTTAGGGGGGAAGGATGTAGTAATGTAACAGTATATTGAAATAGACTATAGGTTATCTTTTATCATTCTGTATTGTTGTATAGAAATGTATCAGTTGTACTCTGCTATGTGAAGTAAATAAACGTTAGTCCAAGCTCATAGATTTATTAAGTTATTACAGAAATGTTGCCTTTCAAAAGCATGGTATATTGGGATGTCATTTATTGTCCCGATTTCCATATCACTGTTTGTCAACCCTACAGATGTGATGGCGACATTATCAAAAACGTCATACGATGATTTAAAATGATGCTAGAAAACACAAAGCAACCTTTTTCTTATAAATTGTCATTCTCGATATGGACATTACTCTGTAAAACCCGTTTTCACGGTCAGGGGGTTAGCGAGCAATGAGTGGTATAGCAGGAGTGTATATAGTTATTCTTTTTTCAACGTTTAAACATGAAAAACATATAAAACAATTATTGCGCATTATCATTAAACATCTTCGTTTTTAAACTTTAGCAAGAATTATCCTAAAAAATGCTTTATATTTGAAATATTGCATTTTATTCTACACTGCCGCTTCCGTAGCTCGATACCAACGGCGAGAAAAAATACGTATTTTTCAAGTTAAACATATTATTTAGGCAAAACTATTGTCAGTGAGGTTGTAAAATAATGTTGTAATTGTGTTCAAGTACACAAATTCTTATCATTTGGCTAAAATAATCGCGATTTTTGTACCTGGTTGCTCTAAACGCTATATGCAGGTGCCCCCCTGACGAATACTCGGAATATCTCGCATATTGTCGCTCAATTTATTCCGTAATCCCGGAAAACGGGTATTACCCTGTAATGTCGATATGGTGAATAATGTAGTTTGCAGGTGCATGTAACAATGGATTGTTGGTGTTCTCCATTTCTCAACCACATAAGAAAATTCACTGAAATGCAACGGTACTTTGTGCCTTTCATCTATAGACTGCTGACATGCAATATGATAATACATAATTGTCACATCAACCCGACAAATATGACAGCAACATTATAAATAGCTCCACCAGGATTCCATACTTGCAGTTATTATGTGCAGGTGAGGGTAGGTGTAATATATGTCATAGAAGCAAGTGAGTTAAGGTGAGAATATTGTAAAAAAGGTGAAAGATAAAATCAAGACATATCTATCAATGTCATACACAATGGCATTGTGTGCAGACTGCCAGTTCTGTCGGACAACAGAAATGGGGGGAAAGAGTATAGTCTAGTGGAGTAAATTATGACCAGGATTCTTACAAAAATTTGTTTGAAATATTGGTTATGAAAGAAACTTGGAATTCTCACACGATGTTGGACACCACTACAAGACCATGAACAAATTGGTAAAAGAGACACAGTCTTGCACCCGCTCTCTGGTTATTATGAACAAACTTTTTGTACACCCTATACATATTATGTTTCAGGGTCTATTGCTGTATTCTCACTGAACAGACAAGCTGCAAGGAATGCAATCAGTAGAAGCTTATTGAAGAGCGTAAGTGACGTTTTTAGATGTTTATTTAGCATGAAATGGATAAAAATATATAGAGGATATTTGTTTATTTTGGTGAAAGATCAAATTTTATTCCATCAAGTCACAGAAACCCATATTTTCACAAGTGGCAACACAAAATTTGATCTTGCACCGAAGATCAACAAATTTTCTGTTTATTATGGGGGTAACTGGTTTATGCTCCAATTTCTTAGAAAATGGTACAGTAATTGGTTGTTGTTGTTGCTTAATTGGAAAAAATACGTTGAAATTAGAACGTCACAATGTGACAATTATGGAGTCATAATGACGTAACACATAATTTGAAGCCTGGCGCTGTTGAAGTTATGTTTCTTTTTCTGTATGGTATTCAAACCGGCTTCTAAAACAGTGAAAATAACATTTGTTATAATCAATTTATAAGCATATAATATAAGTTCATACTTACAACAATCTTATTACAATATAGGTGCTTGTGTGAAGAATTGATTTTTAGCATTTATGTCTTAAATGAATGTTTCAAAGTTTTATTCAATATAGCATTTCAACATGTCAAAGTTTTATTCAAAATATGATAGCATGACCACAGAGAGTACAAGAATCACATCGTAAAAAGTCATTTCCTGGACAAATGTCAAATGTTTCTTATTCTAATGTTTAATTGTATTACATGTACATTGTTTTAGATATTTGATGCATTGGAAACTGTAAAGTATGACAGTAATCTTCGTGCTCTGATTTTGAGAAGTTTGGTAAAAGGAACTTTCTGTGCAGGTAAATACCGGCTATCCCTGTTGCTTTGTAGCTCATGCAATTCAAGTCTGTTAGCATTTATTTACTTATATTCCATTTTAGCTCACCTGTGACTGGTGAGCTTTTGTGATCGCTCTTCGTCCCTCAGCCTGCGTGTCAACATTTCATTCAAACAACTTCTCCCCCTAAACCACTTGGCCAATTCAAACCAAACATCACAGGAAAGTTCCTTGGGTGGTCCTTTTTAAAAATAGTTAAAAGAATAATAATCTGCAAATGATAGGAAAATCTTTTTCCCCTATATATCTATAGTAAAATATTTTTATCTGAAAGTACAGACTGAATTTCATTACAAATTGGCAACAATGTTTCATTCTCATAATACTTGTATGTCACATATTCGCTAGATTTGGACAGGAAGCACGCTAACCATTAAGCTATGGAGGCCTTTCCATGAGTGGTCCATTCTAAAAATAGCTGTATAATTTAAATCCATGCAGAACTCTGGTTACCATAGCAAATTGCATCAAGTTCCAGTTTGAATATGGTTCTACTGGATCAATTTGCTAAGGTGAGCGGTTCATGGCCATTTTGGCCCTCTTGTAGAAGAAAGAACCTTTTTCCCAATTTCATATGCTCATTTAAAGAATGCACCTAACTTACATATGTACAAAAACTACTGATTCATTTGTTACAGGCGCAGATTTAAAGGAACGAGCAACAATGAAGCCGGAAGAAGTTGGTCCATTTGTAGCCAAGTTGCGTGGATCTATATCAGAGATTGCAAATCTATCAATACCCGTCATAATGGCTCTAGATGGTACAGCTGTAGGTGGCGGTCTTGAAATGGCATTGGCTGGTGATATTAGAATAGCAGGTATTTAAATTCATAATCCAGCTGAAAATTTCACTGTGAACTACATTGTATTTTGTTATTTTGGGGTTTGAACTTGTTATGCTGCCCGAAAGTCGGAGCATACATAATTTTTTTCTGGAGCATAACTCAGAAAGTGTAATAAGTATTGTCAATACCTACCTTTTCTACAAATCTCATCATCCCATTAAACTTATTGCATACATGTATCTATGAATATTTATTGATTGGAAACTGTTTATCGGTATTTTATAATTCTATATTTGTGTTATTTTTAGCTGAAACTACAAAAATGGGACTGGTGGAAACGAAGTTGGCTATTATCCCAGGAGGAGGTATATACGAGGGGTGATCGCGAAGTTCGTGTAATTTGCTTATAAATTATTCATTTTTAGTTAAATATTGATGAAATTTCACTAACAGGATGATCAACATGATTAAAGTTGAAATATAGAACGGAATAAAAATCCACCAACTTATGCGACAATTAACGGTACCCTTGGCAACGCTACTACACGTGGTTGCAGCACACCAAAATTAAGACATTTTTCATCTTTCGTTCTCCTGAAACAATGTCGTTTTTAAAGTCTTATGTGTGACTAAAATTCACGCAAATATAACACATCATACGTCAACGTCATGGGGTCATTTCCATAGAATATGATGTCGTTTACTACATTCGCTATCAAATTAGCACTGTGTTTATCTATACTGATAATGAAACGGAAACAACGTCATGACGTCAAAGAGGTGACATTGAATTGAGGCGCTTTACAGAATGTTTCATGGGAATTTGAAAAAACACTGACTGAAACCAATGAAAAGATGAAAATGTTCGACAATTTAAAAGCGTATAGCCCGGCAGATACAAACATACAACACAGACGATTCAAAATGCACAGAAGGTCAATTGAATTCAACAATAGAGAAAGGTTGCCATTGACAGTGATTCCGTGTGTACGTGAAAAGTGCGCGGAATCAATCGAAAAGACAGACGTAAAACCATTAGACTGATAGTCAGCGAGCTCGAGAAATCTCCTTTAACTATGTATGGGATCTGTCCGAAAGAGCTAGGTATGCGGAAAATCAGATATTCGTAGGCTTGTGTCGTCACTTCGTGGGACAAGTGCACCATACATTGGACCTACATTTCGTTTGACGTTATGTGATGTCGTTTAGTTGTCTAGTGTGCGGCGTCTATGCATAGTGGATGTTTAAAAATCGTCGTAACTATGTAACTGTTTGGTGTATTTTTCTCATTTTTATAAGAGAGTTTGATAATGCATACAAGATTGTTATGATATTATTTATTATTCCTTATGTGCAAAACTACACAATTCACAACAAAATTACACGAACTTCCCGATCAACCCTCGTAAGTTCAACTAAAATCATATCGATAGTCTACATGTATAGTATAACCTCTCCAGAGCAACTAACTTCGGGAAACACACGTTTGGTTGCTCTGCAGAGATTTTTACTTTGGAGAGGTCAAATAGATATAGTAGATGTAGTAAACGCTTACTTCTGGAACAGAATGATACTGCTGTAGAGGTTGTTGCTCATTGTGAGGCTGCTCAGGAGAGGTTCCACTGTAATATGGTACATTGTCCTGGTAATTGAGAATTATGCATTTCAGCACATGTCACATGTATCGTTCTGAGATATTAACCTGGCCCAAATCTCCATGCATGAATATATTACAAGGTTCTTTACATCATTATTACAAACTTATCATTTTGATCGTAATTAGAACCCTTGAAAACTGGTCTCCTTATTGGTTTGGTATTATGTTGAAGTTGAATACAATGCAAAGCTGTGAAACAAGACCTGACTATTTGAGAGCAGGAGCCAGTTCCTCAAAGCTCAGTTATACTTAATATAATGGCTGGTTTAATATCCTAACCGATTGTTAAATTTAACTTTTATGTTAAATGCTTTAACTGGCACTAAACTGTTGTAACTAGATTATTCTTGGAATTCAGTGAGCTATGATAGTTATGTATGTGATCTTTATATTGAGGTGGTCTTGCTGTGAGATTTTACTGTATTTATTGATTTACAGGTGGAACACAAAGACTCGCTCGGGCTGTTGGTACATCTATGGCCAAGGAGTTGATATTTACTAGTCGTGTAATAGATGGTATTGAAGCTAAGCAGATAGGATTAGTTAATCATGCTGTACCACAAAATGAAGCTGGAGATGCAGCATATCTTAGAGCTGTACAACTAGCACAGGAAATAGCTCCTCAGGTACTATTTGCTCTTTTTTTTGTTCTCATTTTTTCCGGGTTTAACACTGCTTCTCAACAATTGCTTTGTTATATACGGCAGCCGTTTCACCTATCCATGCTATCTGGACTGTATCCTCACCAGAAAAACTGTTGTATAATGCTTTTATGATCACCAATTTTTGCAATTATGCCCCAAACTTATATTTTACTATTTTCAAATTCCTAATGTGTAAAAATCTTCATGTTTAAATTTTATAGGCTGCAAAAGTTATAGAACTACTATACCTTCTTCTTGCAGGTTTTAAATGTTCATTTTATGTTTGACTATATTTGCAGGGGCCAATTGCTCTCAAGATGGCTAAGTTAGCAATAAATCAAGGCAGCGAAGTGGATCTAGAAAGTGGCTTAAAATTCGAGCAAACATGTTATGCACAAGTAAAGCACTTTACATTTTTTCCAACTAAAGGAATTTTATTCATGAATCTTATTTAAATATTCTACATGATTGTTTATCTCTTATGGTTATGGAGTGTCTGACACTGTCTGCAGTGCTCAATTTATTGAAAGATTGGTCAGGATCTACTAATGAGCCCTTTGCTTTTATTGTGACCAGGTTTAATCTAAAGGTCAAGGTCACAGTGAGCTTTAACACAACAAAATGGGTACCTTGAGAAGATGCACAGATATGTTGTCAGCATGTTTAGTTAGCATACTGTAAGTTATTGAATGAGCCATTGACCAAAAATTAATGGTTAGTGATATTGTGTTGTGTAAGGGCTTTTGTGAAAATTTAGCATGAAAATTCTGAAAATTCTGAAAAAGTAGACGTGGAAACTTTTCAAATTGTGAAAAACTTAACGCGATAAATCATCAAATTATGATATAAATTTTTTCAGATGTTAGTTAATTTTTGTGTCGCCTGAAAAGGCGACATATAGGTGTTACTTTGGCGGCGGCTGCGGCGTCACAAATTGCTTGTCCGGAGCATAACTTTATCACCTTAAGTTCAAATAACTCAAGATTTGGTATGCATGTTTCTTACAATAAGCCGAAGTGCAGTGCGCAAGAACCATAACTCTACCTGACATAGTTTTTGAATTATTTCCCTTCGATTGATTTTATTAGAGCATTTCTTGTCCGGAGTATAACTTTGTCACCTTAAGTTCAAATGACTCAAGATTTGGTATGCATGTTTCTTGCAATAAGCCGAAGTGCAGTGCGCAAGAACCATAACTCTGCCTTGCATCGTTTTTGAATTATTTCTCTTAGATTGATTAATTTGAGCATTTCTTGTCCGGCGGATAACTTTGTCACCAAGAGGTTGAATGACTTGAAATTTGGTATGCATGTTTCTTACCAAAAGTCCAAGTGCAGTACACAAGAATCGTAACTCTACCTTGTGCCATTTTTGATTTTTGTCCCTTTGATTGATTTTATAAGCATTCTTGTCCGTGGCATAACTTTGTCACCATAAGTATTAATGACTCCAAGATAGGTATGCATGTTTCTTGCTGTGACATTTTTTTGTCCAGAGCATCACTTTGTCGTTTTTAGTTCAGATGACTAGAGAACTCTTGTGAGTCGATATGTAGCCCAATAGTGGATAGTTTTCCATGACAAATGTGCATGTCGTCAGGTGACACATGCGACTCGCGGAGCTTTTATTTGTCAACTTTTCCCAAACATGCATGTATCTATGATATAATAATTTATATCAAGTCCTCTACAGGAATATATGACTTTTATCTGTGATTTGTTTGTTTGGTGCTTTGTGGTGAAGTTGATTTTACAAAAACCATGATGCAAATTCTAATTGTGAAGGGGCCTTTTTGGTTTGTGAAAGGGGCCTATAGGAAATTGTGAAGGGGCCTAATATAGGCCCCTCGTATATAGTGATAAAAGCCCTGCTGTGTGATCACAACAATTATCACAAATGCAATATTTTCCCTAAACTTACCAATACCCTGCTGTTAATGTTAATCAAACATTTCTAAAGTATGGTGTGTGTAACAGTGTTACATGACTGGTTTATGTTTGTAACCCAAACATATTCATATTTTTTCTACTTTTTCAGGTTATTCCAACCAAAGATAGAATGGAAGGCTTAATGGCATTCAAAGAAAAAAGAATTCCAAAATACAAAGGCCATTAGTTGATATACAAATATTTTTATGTATTTATAAGGACTTTGGGCCATATTCACATCCTCTCCTCCACTCTCACTCACTGAGTTAATCCAAATTTAATTATCGTTTCATCTGTGCGTTTGAGTGTGAACTCGACCTAACCTGAAATTGGTATTCACAACGGTAAGTGTAGCTGGAGTTGACTCGACTGAGTGAGGAATTTTCGAGGGAGCGAAACGTCATCTTCAGCGTGACTTCAACCAAACTCAATGGAATGTTAGTGAATACCAAAGTTAGTCACTAACTGAAATGGACAATCCACTCGAGGTAGAAGAATTTGAGGAGATGATTTTACCTTTTAGAAATATCCCGGATAGGAGCACATCCTTAGAAAGCATGGATAATGTGAAATTCTTGGAAAAGTTCCCCAGCTACACTCAAATGTGGTTACGTGCATACCGATTTAGCGCACGAATGTTGAACTAATAAAGTTATTGTAGTTTCAAATTAAACTACACAACAAATTCATATGATCGTGTGGGTTGATAAATATACAACCATAAATATAAATTTATTTATAACTTGTTATCTAAAAGTATATTATTTGGACATACATGTATAAAGTTACTGTAATAAGTGTATAAAGTATCTGGAATTAAAATTTAGTCATCTTACCGCGATGTTAAATAAATGCATGATATTTATATATGGAGCATAACTATGAAATTATAACGTTATTGTTTCCATTCTTTGCCATATTATTATTTTTAATCCCGCCAAATGTTAATATGAAGATGACTGAAATATTTAAATGAATAAAAAACGTGCTAACTTGCAACACATACTGATGATGTGCATTGCAATCATTCATGAGTCAATGTGCCGCCTCGATAGCCTACTGTTAGAGCGTCCGCTTTGAGTGCGGGAAGCCCCAGGTTCGATCCGGGGTCACTTCATGCTAAAAACGAAATGGTATTAGTATTTCCCCTGCAAGATGTCCAGCTTAATAATTCTCTTCTCTTATGTATATCGATATCATTGTGACAATGGATAAAATCGGACATGATGTGTCGAGAATGGTAATATTAGTTCAAGGTTGTACCAACTTGTTTCATAATCAACCTAAAACCAAGAAGTTCATGCATAAGCTATCTTATGTACTAATTTTTTTTATACATGTTGCTCATTAAATGACATTCTAGGAATTATGGCTTTCTAGTTGTCGGGCTTCCCCGAATCGGTCTGAACGATGTATGTGTAGTAATTATCAAAATCATCTGACAGTGAATCTGCTTATAAAAGTAAACTGAGTCCATCTCCCCTGACTTCTAAATTATTAACATGACATTACCTGCTTGACGGTCGGTGGAATTCATATTGACGTGATATGATATTTAATATTGAGTCCACGCCGAAAACATAAGGCATATGGTACGGTGTCTTATTCGATATGCGCATCCTCTATTCATTTAGAACGCGTACGCATTGTAAATATGTACGTTCATTTAACGTTAATTACATCGAAGTTTTATGTTAACTGATCCACTATTATCTTTACAATAACCGTACTCTATATTTGTGATTATTCAAATGAAGGTTTTATTTGAGCGAGCTCAAAGAAATATTAAGAATGTAGCATAAAAAATCATCAATAGCATCGAAACCCAACCAGCCAATTCAATAATAAAGCACTAATTGTTTGTATAGTGTAATATCCTACCCATATATTATAACGGTCACACACTCAGGAAAGTCGAGGGTGAGTTACCCATGTGAATACCAAATCTTCACTCGACTTTCACTAACTCGACCGTCACTCCAGCTACACTTGAGGTTTCCTTAGGTTAGTGTAAGTCGAGTTGGAGTGGAGAACCGACATGTGAATATGGGCCTTTGTTACCAAGGAAAAAATTATAACATTTTAGGTACTGATCTCATAACCTTCTAATTTTAAGATCTGTATGAATTTAATATCCTATAACAACACCGGACCTCATTTTGTATGAACTTGAATCTTGAAATATACTTTCCAAGTTCCATGTTCATACATGTCTTCTTCAATTCCTTTTACTTCTCTGTACTCTTATAAACACGGTAGATACTTGAATCATTTAGAATAACTTTATTGTACTAGTTTGGATATCAGGGTGTTAATTAAGAGTATGTCTATAAAATACTTTGCTTTATATCAATTAATTTCATGTTCAGAGATTGAGTTGTTCCTCTTGTCATGGTCAATATTGTTTCATAATAATGCTTTGGAGTAAGTACAAATTGTGTGACATTTGTGATCGTTATTTGTTTCATATACAACTTTTGTAACATCTGTGATCAACGCATATTTCAAACACATACTGTAAACCAATTTACTTCCGCGAATACTAACTTTCGCGTTTTGCTGATCGTCGGCATATTCACGACTACCTATTTTCGCGTTTTTAAGTTTCCTGCAATGTCCGTATTAATGTATTTAGCACTTTCACAGCGACTTAAATTCGTGAAATTCTATCACTCGCGAACCCAGCGAAAGTAAATTGCACAAAATAATATCTCAGTTTACAGTATATGTAATCTTATCCTATAGGGACCATACTGTTCGCTTGTTATGAAAATCCATATAAGCTGTGTAAAGAAACAGTTTTACAACACTAGAAATAGACTGGTGTGTTTCAGACATACATTGAGACATTACACGCAATCATCTCTGACAAGACAGAGACAATAAATATACCAGTACATTTGTATTTATCTCTGGACCTCCTAAAATTGCTGATCACTTACAGTATAGGATATAAACATTTTTTAGGGCTCAAGGTATAAAAAGGGCATATTTGAGAACATGCTAGAAATTCATTGATACAAAGTTGAGTAATTTAATTAATGAATTGTGATTTTTTACAAATTTTGTGTAATTATAATTAAAATATTTTGATTGATTTAGACAATATTTACCATAGACAAACTTACAATAAATTTGTAAAACTTGTATATTATGTGTTATTTTGAATGCTGTTAATGATGTTCCCTGTATGTTTTTAGCTCACCTGTGACATGTTGAGCTGTCGTGATCACTCTTCATTCATCATACATCCGTTCATAATTGCTTGTGAACACCCTAGGTTACAATTTTGGCCATCTGTGGGTAAAAACAAAGTAACTGGGTTAAAAAATACAAAATATTTGTATGTATTTGAGGCTGCATTTTCACGGGATTCAGTAAGAATGATTTCTTAGGTGAGCGAGCTAGGCCCTCTTGTTTTAATTTAGATTATCTGTTTTCATTAGGTTATACACCCATCTTCAGCAATATTTGTCTCATATTCAACAGTCAGTTAACCTAACCAGTTTTCCCCACTAAACAACCAGCACTGGCTTGCTCTTCTATTACCAACAGACAGCATCTCGAGATTTGGAGGGCTGGACTACATGTATGTAGCCTTTATCAGGGAAGCAACAGCAGAGTGACTCTAGCTGGATGCTTAACTTTCTGGTACTTTATAGTACCCTTGGTCACTTGAGTGAAAATTCTAAGTATAAGAAGGACAAAGACTCCTTCAAAATCCTTGCTAGAGTTGCCTTATCTAGTCTACCAAATTAGGTCATCACTGTGATCAAGCGTGTTGAGGTTGAAATCAATACATCTGACAGATGATGAGAAATGGTTTCCTAAAGCATAACTTCTAAGTTAAGAATTGGCAATAACTCCATCAAAACTATTGATAGGGTTACCTCATGTTGTCTACAGAATGACATCCATCACTGTCATCAAGTATGGTAAGTTACGTGTCAATACCTCTTCAAGATGACATTTTTTTTGATAAAAATTCTTTGTTGTCAGGGGCAATAACTCTGTAAAACAATTTCCAGCATTACCTCATCATGTATATGCAATGGGGTCATTACCTTAAACATGTATAAAGTTTCAAGATAATACCATTAGGCAATCTGATTAAAATCATATCCTCAAACCCGCTACTTAAATACAGTAGCGCACAGACAATCCAAAGCCACACAGAAACGACGGCAGCGCCTAGCCATCCACACAAGAGTCAGACATAGAACGAACCATCCACATCCCCAAAAATGGATATTTCCAGCAAGCCTATATACTCACTCCGCAATGAATGACACACTGTGGACTTCGAATTTTGTGCATAATTAGCAATAAAGGGAGGTAATTATAAATGATAACTACGCTGAAGTGATACTTTAGTCAGATTGTATCATTAGGTAGTTAATGAGAAATGTATTTGTGACAACAAACAAGGGCACATAAGTTTGAAAGTACACATCACAGGGTTATCTGTCTTGTATTATATTGTATTTTAATAGTAAACAATATTTCCAAGTTTGAAGTGAATGCCTTTGATATACTTATTAAGAAATGCAAGTTTCACAAAAAAGACCAACATTTCTAATAAAGTTCAAATAACAGGAAATTCACATCACATGGTTATCTATCTTTTGTTGGATTGTGTTTTTATAGTAATCAATAATTCCTAGTTTGAAATAAATATCTTTGACATAGTTTGACCCACATTTCTAAGTTAAGTACAAACAAAAGCAAATAAATCTGATTAGCAATCGCAGAGTCATTGCCCTTGGAATGATGAAATTTTACTGGTGTCGTCCGTAATTCAAAAAGTAATTGGGCTACAGTCTTCAAGCTTCATAGAAATATTAGTCAGTATGAGTTGTTGTGCATCTATATATTTTTATTTGAATCCGATCAGTTTTAGAGTTATTGCCCTTGGAATGATGAAATATGATGGATTTTGGCTTGTCGGTAACTTCGCTACAGTTATCAAACTTCAAAGGAATCAATAATAGTGAGCATGTGTATTGTACGTGGGACGTTCAAAAATAAACAGGACTATTGTCACAAAACCCGTATAGTTAAACGAAGTAAATCAAAGTATATACCATCAGCAATCGGAATCCTTTTTCTACATACTGTTAAGATATGAACTAAAACAAATACGCGGTCCGAGAGTTACAGGTGACTAAACAAGGTGACTAACGCTGACCCGGCGCACAAAATGACGTCGCGCTATTTTACCCGGCGTTAGTGCATCGCATAGGGCTATGGAATACGAAGTTTATAGTGATAAGGGTGATGAATACATTCCAGTACCACACTAAGTCACACAAGTAATGCGTTGGTGACAATCGCATGTATTTTTCCGTATCCTGCATTGAATATCTTGGCGAGAATCCGCACCATGGAACGTTAGTATTTTGAAAAAGTCTCGGTAACTGACGTCACAAACGTTCCTATGATTTCCTATTACTTCCCTGTTGTTCAAAGCTGAACAATCAATACTAAAGCATTTGTGTCATTCTAAAATTAATAAACGACTTGCAGAACTGTTTCCAAAATGTAGTTACGATAATTTCATACGATTCTGAGGACTAAATCATCTTGCTGTTGACAGAACTTTGTGTTTTTCAATTTTTCCTAATGTTCTGGTGACGTCATTTTTGCGTCACGAATTTGCCACACTTGGAGTTCAACTTCTGTTTATTTCAGTACCTAATGTCCAAATGTCCTCATTTTTGCAGACATCGTCCAGCATGTAACATGTAATGATACGGCGAAGTTTGCAAACAAACGATATGAAATTATTAAAGATACACCCCATTACGTAGTCACCATTAATGGTTATTGTTGGGCTGCGCCGGGTGCCTGTTACCATGGTTTCAAAATTGACTATTATGAGAGGACGTGATAGTGTAACTCGATAAATCAGTTATCGAATTTTCGCAATTGAATTCCGATTCCATATTATGTAATACTACTTGTATAATATTGAAAACTGTAGCCGTGAGGGCCCCAGTCCTGTTTATTTTTGAACGTCCCACGTACACATCTGCATTTTGATTCAGATCCAACTAATATTAGCAGAGTTGTGACACTTGAAAAGAAGAAAATTGACTAAAAATCCCTTTTGTCGCTTATAACTCTAAAAGAACTTGAGCTACTGTCTTCAAATTTTAAACAAATATTTGTCAGTATTTGTAGTTGCCCATCTAAATTTTTAATTCGTATCTGACCTGTTATTCTTGATCTTCATCTTGTTGTAATGAATTGCCTTTATGGTGGTGAACAAATATTCCAAAAGTGACGTGACTAGTCTATATTTGATAGCTTTGGAGAGATGAACACAAACAAAAAACTTAACAAACGTACGCACAGACGTATATAGACGACCAGACCTGGTCATGACAATGGCTCTTTTTCTACCAATAGTCGGGCTAAAAATAGAGAGAACAACAAAATTGCAAACAAGTAATTTAATTACTACATACCTATATAAAAGAGAAGTATAGAAACTTAACAAAAACGACGCGGTTATAAATACAGGTTTTCACTCGTGCAACAGCGCCGGCCAGTGCAATGCATACACGCATGTTTTACAGAAATGAATCTAATGAAATAGCTATGAAAACTAATTAAAACAAGTCCCATGCCTCGTCTTTCCCATCATCAGTGGTCTCTGTTGTGTGAAATTCTCTATCCACGATTACGTTTGCTCGGAAGTCAGTTACTGCAGGCGCCAGCGCATCAACATCAGTCCCAAAATCCTCTGGGTCAATCATTATCAACTTTCGGCCTGGTGTCACGTGACATTCAAAAAGTTTCATTTGCCGAGCAGCTTCTTCTAAATGCTTGATAATTGTTTGTTGGTATATCACCAAGTCTAAATCTTTACCATAGCCATTTGCAGACCGGATAATTCGTCTTTGGTTTAAAGTTGTCTTTTTTACGCGTTTTTTGAGTTCACCATACTCAGTTTTCAGTATGGCAGTGCTGTTTTTCATTGCTCTTATATTCTCCGAAACGTTTTGAACTTTTTCAATATATCCTTTCCGAAGATCTTCCACCATTCTCTGTGTTAAGGCGTCGATATTTTCGTATCTCGATGATTTATCGCCAGACGCGAACTTGGACTCCATAGAGTTACGGGAATCGCTGTTTCTGGAGTCCTCCAAAAGAAGGGACTGTCTGCGTTCTACTGCTTGTTTCAAATCTGGGTTGAAGTTCAATATAGCATCGTCGTCATATTCAACATTTCCATCAAGCAAATTAATCGTATTGGTAGAACTTGCGTCACTTGCAGACGGGTTTACGTCACTGTCCATTTTTGTTCGATCAGCAAACTCTGTTTGTTCCAAATCCTCAGACGCTGGTTTGCTATTATAAACACTTTGGATGCTAATAAGTGTACTTGGTGAATCATCAGCAATGTATTCATGCTCAGTTTGGACACCAACGTCCGCCATTTTTTGTTTCGACGTTTTTTCATGACGTCACGACGTGGACGACGTTTTCCCGACGTCGTCCGTTCCTAAAAACACAATAAATCGGAAGCCTAGAGGTAGTGTGTGCGCTTTGGGACCATGAGGTCCCGGGATTGATCCCCGCCTGTGCCATTGCTTGAATTTACTCTGAGAATAGTTTATTAATGTGCTCCACTTTTCCCAGGTGTATAAATGGGTACCTAAGATGGTCGTAAGCCATGGCAATGCTCTGTGGCTATCATCGGCGCTGAGTGTAAAAGCCGACCAGCGAGTCAACGATCGGGGTAAATGTACGACGCACCTCTGAAAGAAGACTTAATTGGTACTTTACAGCAAAATCAGCACTCAGCAGAAACAACAGAGCACAAAGACGCATAAAACAGTTACTAGTATGATGGTAAGATTTGTCATGGACCCTTTGTGATGTGAAAATTACGTGCAATTAGATCATCTCAATGTCAAATATCGGCGTGCGCACGGGTTGTTGTTTTTAAATTGCATAGAAATATGGATCATTGTTTATACTTCCGGCAGGAAATTTTTCCCCACTGATAAATTGGACAAAACATACATTGACTATAATCATAGATAGGGAATGTTGATAATTCGCTTGAAATATGGCAATGCATATGCATGTCCCTGCGATAACTTGTTCCAAAACGACAGGGTTCTCGGGAAGAAGGGATTGTTGTACTATACATGTTTTCTATAGGCTGAAGGTAGACAGTATGTCTTGGAATAGGAAGATCTGGTGCTAGTAGATGATGTAGCTGGGGAGAGATGCTGGTCTACATGAATGTCCACAATGTTGTTGACGATCTTGTAGAATTAGTTCAGCTGTGCCTGTTATATTCTGTTCTCCAATGTCTCCCAGTTGAGATGGCTTAGCATGTCACTGAGATCACTGGTGTTACCGTAGTGGTTGGTTGCGTACCTGACAGCTCTCCTCTGTACCATTCATCAATATTTTGAGTATGGGTCTTGGTGTGAGGATTCCATATTGTGCACAATATTCAAGCTGGGGTCGGACGTGGGAGAAGTTTGCACTAGACTCCATTGCTAAGTTTGATATCTGTAAGATACTGCGCAGCTATGAACCAAAAAGCACTGTTTGCCTTCACTAACCTGGCTTTGTTGTCGTTTGAGTGTTCGAGGTAAGATTTCACGCCATGTTAGCTCCTACATGGAGGTATCGGGACCGGACTCTGTTGGTGGCACTCAGATTTGTAAGACCCGCTTGTAGGAGGTCCGAGTCTGAAGTGGTGACTTTATTTACCATAATGTCAACACAGTCCTAAGCGAAGAGTCTAGAGTGGTTAGGTGATACTGTTGCTGTGGGTGTTGTGAACATGCACAATATATAACAGAGATTGCCTGTTGGTTAAATACGTGTTTATTCCTTAGCGTGTACAATCATCAACTAACTAACTACATTTTGCATGTAACCCTTGCTCACTGTGCGGCTTAGTGATGCGTGTCAGCATCTTCAATATTCTTCATACACTACAGTGTGTCATTTGTAAATGCTAGAACTTGGATAGGGCCGGGGACGCTGTGACACATCACTAACTGATGCTGTATCTGTTTAATCATAACTTCTCTGGGAGCCGTCACCAAGGAAATTAAGACCGGATCCAGCCGAGCGTGTTTCTTCTTATCTTCTTATCCCATAGTGGTTCAGCTTTAAGTTGCCAGTAGACGCCTGTGTGGGACTGTATCAAAGGCCCTAGAGAAATCTAGTAAGACATGGTCATGTTATTTCCGTTTGATCAAACCTAAAAAGAGCTCTTCCTCCAGTGTGAATATTGAATATTCCAGAGTCGTTTGAAGTTTTCAAAACATCTGGGATTTCATTGTGGTTTGAGCATTTTGTTGGTCAATCATGAGTAACGTTAGTATGACGCTCATTACTTTGTTCTGCTAATATACTTTGAGAAAGCTACACTTGCTGGCTAAATATCATATCTAATAGGCTAGCCGGTACTGTATTGAGTTGTTTTATAAGAAGTTCGAGCATACCTGGGAGTTCCACTTCTACATTTATATCATGGCATAGCTGGCCCGTGACGGTAGGGCGGGGGAGGGGGGCTTTCATGAACTATTGACCTTGGTGGACAACGCATTGCGTAGGGATGCCACAATGAGTATTGTCTTTCTTCAAGGATTTGATGTAATACCAAAATCGTGTTTGTTTGCTTGTATGTTGATCAGTAAAGTTCTCTGATATTCCTCACAGTGATAAAGCGTTACCTACATGTATATATTGCTAACGTAACTTAAATAGTCGATCAAGTCAATATCAAATCAGTTTTAGTAATAAAGTCGGATGTAATTATAATAATAAAGTATTTAACGAATTAGCGTTTATGCATGGTCCTTGTAAGGCATACACGGCCTTCTGTCACGCCATACATGGTTATATGTCATTATTACTATTTTAATTAAGCTATAAAAAAATTATGTCAATAATTAGATTTTTTGATACAGTATCATTAAGGATTGGATTTCTTGATATCAATAATCAAGAAACATGAGACATAATTACTAATATCAAGAAATGCATTTTCTGATATCTAAAAATCAATTTTGGATACCTTTGGGGCGCCGTTTTACTATTTGTAAGTTAAATATAGGCCTAATATATTTTTATATCAAAACCCATTTCTTGATATCAAGTGTTGACATAAAAATTCAAAGCTAATTCTGCTTTAGATACAATTGACCTTTCTGCCGATCCGATGAGATCAATATTTACAGTCGGAATCGACTTCTGACCTCATGGGCGTAGGAGCGTCTTCAACATTGGGGGGGGGGGGGCAAATATTTGGGAGGGGGGGGGGGGCGAACTTGTTTTTGAGATATGTGGGGGTCACATTAAGTGTTAATAAGCTATGTTGAAAGTTTGTGTTTATATTTACTAAGGTAAGGTATATAATTATCTACTAAGTCGTTTGCTTGTCAAATACCGGGTCAAAGAATTGAACCCTATAATAAACTGGTATTGCATGCTCCCCCGGGATTTTTTTAAAACATTGGATCAATCTGGTGCGTTCTGAGATAATTTTTTGGTAAGATCAATCAAGATCAAGTCCTTATTTTGTAAATATTTTTACTTATTATTGGACAGATGCCCGAATTCTGAGAGTTTTAGTGGTTTAGTAAGGGAATTTAACATAGCAATTACAAAGTTCAAAAGCAATATAGGAGCTGGTGCAAACTTTATCTTACAATGTATTACTGTATTCCTTGTAGCTGTTTTCAACAGTTTCGTGATCGGATAATAACATATTTCATAGATTAAAATCATTTTGCGAGCGATGCGAGCACGAAAATTCACATTTTATACTTTTTTAACCAAGGATTAAAGGCAAATTACCTATTAAAAGACAATTTTAGGCAGAAAATTATGAATATGGTCTGAATTATTGGGGGGGGGGATGATATGTTGCCCCCCCCCCCTGTCCTAACATTGGGGGGCCTGCCTCCCCCCTGGTCCCCCTTCTCCTACGCCCATGGACCTAAACGAAAGACGTACACTGGCGACGACGATTTTGAAGACAGGTGGCGTCAGTCAACGGACCGTACCGGAAGATGCGGTCTTTAGTAGTCGCCTTGAATTTCTGGTAATTTTCAATTTACAAATTTGTAAAATATAAAACTTGATGACTTGCTGGAGTACTATAGTTAGTAGCAATGACTGGACACTGATTGGTTGTTAAAATTCAATACGCCTTATATAGTGTTTTATAGCCTACATGCAATATTTTTTATTGTCATCAGTTTTCGCGAATCTGTTGGTGTAGGTCAAAAACCACTAAATAAAATTATTCCATAGCAGCCCTAGAAATTAACTATGATAGCTCAATGTATAACAATTGTCAGCACCAGGTGGTATCATGTTAAAGTATATTGCCAGATAGCAGACATATATGATCGAAAAGAAGTACCGTACTGGCTGGTTCAGCTACAAAAGAACACTTGAAAGTCGGACTCGGAGTCTGGACCGCGCCCCCTCCTTGGATATATTATTATCATGGTATATCCAGCCCTGCGTTCAAGGAAAAATAATGTGACGCACATTTCGTACCAGGTACGAAACATTTCGTACCATTTGCTTACCAGGTACGAAACGTTTGTACCTGGTACGAAACGTGCGTCACATGTTTTTTCCTTGAACGCAGGGCAGATTCATACTGTACATTTATCACACAAACATTCGTTGAATGTATATGTAATTCATCTACGCCCCAATCATTTTTGCTTAAATAACACAAAAGATAAAAAAGGTGGTCATGTTCAAATAGTTGCTAACTTTCTCGCATATTCTCAATATCGACATTACACGATAAAACCCGGAATTCAACCGTGTGGCGATAACGGTCAATAGGCTGTATAGCGGGAGTGTATTTAGTTATTCTTTTTTCAACATTTAAACATGAAAAAGGTATTAAACAATTACTGCACAATTTATCGTTAAACATAGATCTTTGTTTTTAAACTTGACTTAAGTAAAAATTACCCTAAAAATGCTTTATATTTGAAATGTTGCATTTTATTCTACACTGCAGCACTGCCTCCATAGCACATTTTTCAAGTTAAACATTCTTTAGGCAAAAACATAGTCAGCGAGGTTGTAAAATAGTGTTGTCATTAATTGTGTTCATTCAAGTAAGACTTTTTACAAGTTCTTATTTTTTTGGCTAAAAGATCACGATTATTGTACCTGGTTGCTCTACACTCTACATGAAGTGACCCACTGACGTATACTCGAAATATCTCGCACATTGTCACACAATTAATTCTGTAATCCTGGTAAACAGGTTTATTCTAGATGTCTCAGTGATTTTTCTTGAACAAAATGAAGAAATTGGGAAATTTTAGCGCGACAATTCGCGAAATTGGGAATTATTAAAAAAGATTTGTTTGGTTAAAATTATTCATACTTGGCTATTTTCTACTGATAATACTCAAGTCATATGTAGCAGAAAGTCTATTGTTTTGACTTTAAAACAGCCATACCGTTAGTTGATTTTAAAACAGCGAGAACAAAACAGAAAAGGGGGAAAATATGCATTCTTTTTGGGAAAAATTATTACTTTTTGGGAAGAATGGAGGTTATTTTGCTAGGGGAAGGTGCCTGTATTCGGCCCCAAAAATAGCCAAAGAAAATCACTGTGTCTATACAGTGATTTATGCAGCCTTTTTTGAAGAAATTTCGTACAATGTGGCTGGTTGTAAAAGCTTTAATACCTTTGATAATGAACATTTATCATAAATTCATAAAAAAATGTTTCAGCATACATGTACATGTATTGAAAATATTATCTTTTTTCTTTTAGTACATGAAGTGATAGATGTCCAAACCAGTGAGCGGTTGGGTATAGTTTGCTGCATGCTTCATTCATAACTTGGTGAAACCTGTCATGCTCGGAGAGATCGATTTGAAAACTAGTGCAATGAAATAGTCTGGTGAGAATCCTTGTATATGTGATGTTTGTGGATTGGATTTCATAAACAGTAGTCAGCTTACTAGACATATGCAAATGCATACTGATGAAAAACCATTTAAATGTGATATTTGTGGCATTTCATTTGTATACAAAAGTGGCATGGAAAGTCACATGAGATCACATAGCGATGAGAAGCCATTTGTATGTGAAATTTGTGGATCTGCATACAAACAAAAAAGTAGTCTGAAAAATCACATGGCTGAGCATACTAGTGAAAAACCGTACAAGTGTGATATTTGTGGATCAGCATATGTACGGAAAAGTATATTTGAAGTTCACTTCAGAAAACATACTGGTGAAAAACCATTCAAGTGTGATTTTTGTAAATCTGCATTCAGGAAGAACAGTCATCTTACTCTTCACATGAGGATACATACGGGTGAAAAACCATTTAAATGTGATGTTTGTGGATCTGCATTTGTACAAAGAGTTAATCTGCAAACTCACATGAGAATACATACTGGTGAAAAACCATATAAGTGTGATGTTTGCGGAGATGGATTTACAGCTGCAAAAAGTCTTACTAACCACTTGAGAAAACATACTGGTGAAAAACCATACATGTGTCATGTTTGTGGATCGTCATTCATAAGTCAAAATCAACTTGCTTGTCATGTGAGGCAGCATACTGGTGAAAAACCATTCAAGTGTGATGTTTGTGGATCTGCATTCACCCAAAATATTCATCTAAAAACCCACATGATTATACATACTGGTGAAAAACCATTTAAGTGCGATATTTGTGGAACTGCATTTATATACAAAAGTGCCATGGATGATCATATGAGGAGACATACGGGTGAAAAACCATTTAAGTGCGATATTTGTGGATTTGCATTCACCCGAAGAAGTAGTCTGAAAACTCACATAGCGGAACATACTGGTACAAAACCACACCAGTGTGAGATTTGTGGAGCTGCATATGTAAGGAAAAGTTCATTTGAAAGTCACCTAAGAAGGCATACTGGGGAAAAACCATTTAAATGTGATCACTGTGAATCTGCATTCACAATAAGAGGTAATCTGAAAAATCACATGAAAATACATACCGCTGAAAAACCATTTAAATGTGATATTTGTGGATATGCATTTATACTTAAAAATGCCTTGGATAGTCACGTAAGAAAGCATTCTGGTGAAAAACCATTCAAGTGTGATATATGTCAGTCCGTGTTCACAACAAGAGGTAATCTGAAAACTCATAAGAAAATCCATACTGGTGAAAAACCATTTGTATGTGAAACATGTGGATCTGCATTCGTACAAAAAAGTAATCTGGAAGCTCACATGAGAACACATACCGGTACTGGTGAAAAACCTTTCAAGTGTAAAATTTGTGGATCTGCATTTGTACAAGGACGTGCCATGGAAAGTCACATGAGAAAACATACAGACAAGTGAAAACCTACCAGTATACATGTGTGAGAATCATGGTTTAATGTTCAGATAGGGATGTTACTTTCACAGTTCTAAGCATGATTATTGCAAAAATATTAATTTTAGTGTGATACAAGTGACACAAAGAAATAGTTTGAAAAGTCCATGAAAAAATATACTGGTGGAACAGAACAACTATGTTGAGTGATATGTGTGGACAGTGTCTGATAAATTCTTAATGTTGATGCAGAATGTATTTCAGGTAGCACAAAATGAACCCAAGTTGCTCAGAAATTTAAACTGTGGTAGTAGAAATTGACTCCATAATATCCATTTTGCCAATTAGTGAAACTGCATTTCTTGTTTTATATGAAGTAAAATCTACCAAGTTAAGGGTTAGTTACTATACGTTTCCAATAATACTTTGTCAATCAGCACAGGTTTTCCTGGACTTCCATGTTTCTTAAATCATAATGAAATGGTTTGTTATAATATATTACATGTATATTGTTTGCTATTGTAATGTTTATTCGCACATTCATTATAACCCCATATACGAAGTGTATGAGGGCTATATTGGAGTCATGCTTGAGGTTGGTTGGTCAGTCAGTTAGGTGATTGGTTTGTCCATCCGAATTTTGTCTGCTCTATTTCTCGGTAACATTGGCTCAATTTCGACAAAACTTATAGTAGTAATTTAGCACCGAGTCTAGTAAGACATATCATCATCACATAACAGTCATATCTATTTTTAGGGAAGTATTGACCTTTGTTTTTAGCTCAGTTTGTGCTCCAGACAAGCTATTATCATCAACCTATGGCAGTCGTCAACAATTTGACTGTTAACACATTGGAGATCACAATTTTGACTTAACCTTAGTGAAACTTGGGCGGAATGTTTGTGATTCTTTAAATGTAAGTCAAGTTTGCAACTTGATCATCTGGGGTCAAAAACAAGGTCACCAGGATTATGATATCAAGAAAATCTTGTTAACACTCCTGAGGTCACATTTCTGACTTAATCTTAACGAAAAAAGGAATCAATGTGCATCTCAGTAAATATAAGCTAAGTTTGCAATCTGTCATCTGGAGTAAAAAATCTATGTCACTAGGCCATTGTTAGAGAATAGAATTTTTCCACTTGTGGGCACTTGCTGGCATACAATCACACTTAAATATATACATGTACACAAGTATTTGAAATAAAGCATAACATAACAAAGGATGGACTTTTTTTATTGGAAATCATAAATAACTAAAAGAGAAATAACATGTAAATGTAAACTTATAATGACAAATAACAACAAATTGTATATTAATAATAATTTGAACTTGGTCTTGAAATAATTATAAAATAAATGCCCTTTATAACAATATTGCAGCCTGCCTCTAATTTATCTTCTTGGAGACAAAAAATGTCATAATTTTTTAACTGTTTTGAGAATGTTAAATCTAGTGTCTTATCAGAATGTGCGCTCTTAAGATGATTTTAAAATGTTCTAACGGCCTATCCTCAGGTTATGCACATTTCCTTTCCCTAAAATTTAAAATGGTGCGTATTGACATGTACAACAACTTAAGTTCCTATGGCATTCATAAACAACAAATACTAAAGCATTAATTTATAATATCAAAAACAATCTATAAATATCAACTTGACATAAACTACTAGCGTAATTATGCATTCATAAAAAGTGCATGTATTTTTATATACAATAAAACAAACAAAAAACGTGTAACAAAATAATGTATTTAAACTATAACATAAAGTTGGACATAACCAAGTTCACAAACCAGTCCAACCAAATCTCAATGGCTAGTTTATTCTCTAGGAAACCCTCATTTTTTACAGCTGAAGGGTGATTTGAACATATGCGCCAATGAATGTTACCCACAGTACCTAATCTGAAACATATGGAAAAATCATTGACTAATGTTTGAGTCTGTTTGCTGTCGTAACCTTGCAAATGAAATGCCAGACGTAATGCATTAACTGGTGAAGGAATGCAGAAATTAGTCTTTTTTGGGGGTAGGTTTGTTGGAATATTGGTGAGATTTGTTACTAGATTGTTGTCCATGTTGCTGGATTTTCCTACATGTAGATGCCCCATGTGATGTTCCGCCACACTTTGAACATTGGTGTGAGTTTGTACATTTTGCTTTTGAGCAACTAGCCATTCGTTGGAATTCCCAGCAATAACCTTTGCGGTATGTGTTTTGCCCTGGGCTTCTGGATGTGTGGCTGTTATTGAATGACCTGTTACGTTGTTGATGTTGGGGACGAAAGTAGACATTTGGATGACACAAAATAGGTATGTCTCTGTGTGAAGTTTGCCCCATGGAAGAGGTGAAACAGCTCGCAATTGGCAGAATTTTTCATCATACAACTGCCAGTGGATAGTGTGTTTGGCCAAATTTTGAATCAATGTCATGTATAGGAATAATTCTGGGGATTCATTGGCGTATTTGGAACTATAGACCGCCGCATATATCTGAAAAGCTTTGGACCAGACCAGTATGCTTGATATTTTCTTAGGTGCTGATTTTTCTATGGATGTTATTGTGCCAAAATTAGTTTTTTTGATCGTTTTTGTTGGCAATATACAAAGCCGATAGATCAATGTATTCCATGTTCAAAATTTTTGTCCTTATTTTCTTGTCAACTTGATCATGTACAATAGAAAAACAGCCTAAATCTATTAATTTTGTTTAACAACTTTATCATGAACCTCCTCTTTACTCTTCTCATCATCAATGTTCTCGTCATCATCATTATTGGAGTTAGTCATTTCAATTTCTGATACTGGATCGTCCGAACAGGAATTATCTTCCTGTTCCATAGCACTATCATTGTAAATTTCCGTACCGTCTTCCCTATGTTCCTGCTCTCATTCTGAGTCACTGTTCAACATTTCTTTGATTTCTCTCATGACAATTTTGTCTTTTGTTATCGCGTCTGTAAAATTATATTATATTACTAAATGTATAACAATAACAAGCCTTTCCTAAATACAGGTCAGCTGGAGCCAAAGGCAATTAATTACCCAAAAGTATCAACAGCTGGCCCTCACCCTAACATATACAAGTGATAAAGTAAAAGTAAATCCATCAAATATAAACTACTTTATAATGCTACACTTATAAATTATTGTTTTTCCCTAGTTTTCTATATCAACAATAATAGCAGAGATAATCCAAACACGAATAACATGTGAGTTTAATACCTAAACAAATACATAATATTGTTGTCATCTCAAAGGTTAACCACCACTAAAACTATGAAATTACTACACTATCTATATAAGATTTCCCGGGGTAGCGATTATATAAGTACATATACATGTACCTACATATTACATCCTACATTATGACTTCTAGTATACAGTATAACCTCCGTTATTTCATCCTGCTGAACAATTACCGTTTCTCCATTCAAATCATCACATCTGATGTTGGTTCCAATTTCTAGTAGTATCTATACATCACTGTCAGATTGTCCTGATTAATATTTCCGTATCAGCGAGGTTTTTGCGACTTCCCTATTATGAGTGGTTTCAGCTTTTCCCCTGTCATTAAAACACACAAGGCGACCTTCGCCGATCCTGGGCCTGTTTCCCTCCCGCCATATCTGAACACTCAACACAGAATGAGGTAGTCTTCTTTTGCTTGAAGAATAATCCAGTTTCATCCATGCTGAAGACATCGTATGGTTGATATCCTTCACACACAGATGGTAAACTAGCTGTCCAGTCCTCAACAAGTTTCATGTTCACATCACCCCACTCACTACTAAATGACTTGAAAACACATCGCCCCCACTCACCACTACATGACTTTAAAACACATCACCCCGCTCACCACTAAATGACTTTAAAACACATCATCCCACTCACCACTAAATTACTTGAAAACACATCATCCCACTCACCACTAAATGACTTGAAAACACATCATCCCACTCACCACTAAATGACTTGAAAACACATCACCCCACTCACCACTAAATTACTTGAAAACACATCATCCCACTCACCACTAAATGACTTGAAAACACATCATCCCACTCACCACTTAATGACTTGAAAACACATCACCCCACTCACCACAAAATGACTTGAAAACACATCGGCCCACTCACCTAAATGACCTGAAAACACATCACCCCACTCACCACTAAATGACTTGAAAACACATCATCCCACCCACCACTAAATGACTTGAAAACACATCATCCCACTCACCACTAAATGACTTGAAAACACATCATCCCACTCACCACTAAATGACTTGAAAACACATCATCCCACTCACCACTAAATGACTTGAAAACACATCACCCCGCTCACCACTAAATGACTTGAAAACACATCACCTAACTCACTTCTAAATGACTTGAAAACACATCACCCCGCTCACCACTAAATGACTTGAAAACACATCACCCCACTCACCACTAAATGACTTGAAAACACATCACCCCGCTCACCACTAAATGACTTGAAAACGCATCACCCCACTCACCACTAAATGACTTGAAAACACATCACCCCACTCACCACTAAATGACTTGAAAACACATCACCTCACTCACCACTAAATGACTTGAAAACTGTTTTCCCTTCTAACAATTCTGCAGTAATAAAAAATGACATATCGCGACGTCACCGAACGTAAGTGATGTTGAGTGCTAGTTAATGAAAAAGTAACAATAGAGTCCTGAGTTTGATCCCCTTATTGAGCAGATTAAGTGACTGGATAAATAAAATAATATGTTAGTGACGTGCATGAAGTAAAAGTTTATCCGACTCAGCTACGGAAATTAACTGTTCTCCAAAGCTACAAGCAAGCTGACATCTATCGATATTAGCGCAGCTCCTTGAACAGTGCAGTTTCAGCATTCTGAAACTTTTTATCTATGTATTTATTGTTAGTGGTCACAATCTCCCACATTACTTTGTTGACCTTTACAGATTGTAAAGCCTCACAATTATCTAGACGAGGAGTATTTTCATCCTTGCTAAGATTATTGCTCTTTATCCATACCATTACGGAATAATTCATTCAAATTTTGCGCTAAACTTGAGTCTATGGCTGTACCTGTGACCTCAGTACCACGAGACCTTTTAGCCCTACTGGCAAACCGGCTATCAGGGTGAACACATTTCCTTATGCTAGATTCACAAACATTTTCTCAATTTCACCTTCCTCATAATCATTGATATAAGAATGATCAACATAATCATCCCAGTGTCCTTCATTGTAGCCAAATTCCTCAACAGTTTTAGTTCTATCAAACAACTGCGAACATTTTGCATCAGTTAATGCTAATTGTTGTGTTAAGCTCACCTTTCACATAGTGACATGGTGAGCTATTGTGATCGACCTTCGTCCGCCGTCTTAAGCATCCGTGCGTCAACAATTCATTCAAATAACATCTCCTTAGAAACTGCCTGGCCACTTTCTAAATAATGATACACACATGTTCCCTGTGTGACCCTCTATAGAATTCCTTGAAATAATTTTAATTAAGCAAAAAACATGGCAGCAAGGTGGTGGGGCTCTATTTTCCTATATAGCTATATAGTGAAGTTTTCAAAATCTTCTCTGAAAGCACTGGACCGATTTCAAAATAATTTTACACACTTGTTCCTTGGGCTACCCTCTACTTAATTCCTTGAAATAATTTTGATTCGTCAAAAAACATGGCCACCAGCAGTTGGGGCTCTTTTCCTATATAGCTATAAAGTAAAACCTGAAACCACTGGTCAAATTTCAAAATAATTTTGCAGAAATGATTGTTGGATGACCCTCTTTCAAAAGTGACAATTCTTTCATGATTTGTCAAAAACATGGCCACCAGGGGCGGGGAATGTTCTATAGAGTAACATTGGGAAAACTGCTAGGCTGACTGCATTGATGCAGTATAGCATTTTTAGCTCCACTATTCGTAGAATAAGGGGAGCTATTGGAGTCACCCGAGCGTCAGCGTCGGTGTCGTCGTAACACTTTTGTTAAAGTTTAGATACAGGTTTTTTAACCTCTCATATTCTCTTAGTCTTTTAAGATATTGCTTTCATACTTTGCATACTTGTTCACCATCATGACCCCAACCCATATGCAGGAGTAGGTAACTCTATCAGGCATTTTGTTGAAATTATGCCCCCTTTTGGACTTGGAAATGCAAATGTTAAAGTTTAGGTACAGGTTTTTTAACCTCTAATATCTTCAAAGTGCATTGATATATTGCTTTGATACTTTGCATACTTGTTCACCATCATGACCCCAACCCCTACACAGGAGAAGATAACTATTTAGCATTTTGTTGAAATTATGCCCCGTTTTGGACTAAGAAATGCTTATTTGTTGGCCGTCATGACCTAGAGGATCTACACATGAGTAGGTAACAGTCCTGCATAATTTGTCCAAATTATCCCCCTTTTTTACTTATAAGCCCGACCTCTACACAGCAGAGGGTCATGCTGCTGTTATGAAGCATTTTGTTTTGAATATATAATGATTGTACTATCCTTTCATGGCGCCGCGAATAGTGGAGCGCGCTGTTCGTGGACAGCTCTTGTTCAGGGACTCAGAACAAGCAAGTCAGTCCAATGTTATTCACATTTTGTACATGCTTACACATATGGTACTCAGGTGAGCAATATATGGCCATTGTGGCCCTCTTGTTTAATATCTTGTTGCACTCGGCCATCTTAGCTGGACACTCCGGGCTAGTTTGACACGACCTGTTGCTTTGTGTGTCGCCGATAGATATTGCCGTCATTCTTTTCTTCATTTGTCTGTGTACGATTCCCATTTTCTATCTTCTTGGCGCTGTCTGTGGCCCATTAAGATATGTCAAAGCAACTTCAAGGGCTTTTTCCAAGGTCAAATCTTTTTCACACAATAATTTTGTACGCAGATGTGTTGAACAACATTTCTCAACAATTTGATCCCTGATCTGATCGTTCTTGGCGGTAAACTCACACGACAGTGACAAATGTTTTAAATGTGAGATATAATCCTGAATACTTTTGAAAGGTTTATGTGTCTCTGGATTAAATTTATGTCTCAAATGAAAGGTTCTTCTTAGGCTTGAAATACTCGTTTAATTTTGGACTGGCTTTTCATAGTCCGCTTCTGATCCTGTGTCCTCAAATGTCTCTAATATTTGCTGGACTTCATAGTCCGCTTCTGATCCTGTGTCCTAAAATGTCTCCAATGTTTGCTAGACTTCATACCCGACCAAATGCAGCAACAGCACTCTTTTTTGCATTTTGTCGGTGACTCCCGATCCGGCCACAAAATACTGAAACAATTTCAGCCATCTTTCCCGTTTACTAAAAAGACCAGAACAATCACCGTCAGTTTTGAACGGTTCGATACTCGGAACTGTCAATGCGTTTGCCAGGTTTGTTGCTGTTCTTGGAATTTAATCCACACCTATTATTCACCACGGAATTTAATCCACACCTATTGTTCACCACGGAATTTAATCCTTCAATCTCGTAAATAAATCCTTTTATTTGGAACTTAGTCCATACACGCTGCAACTGAATTAAATCAGTTCATTCAAACAAATCCCTTTCTCATCACCGAACTATGTGGTGAGCATCCACAAAATAGACCAGAGATTGTTCACCATCAGGACTCCAACCTCTACACAGGAGTAAGCTCTTCTTACAAAGCTTACTTTTGTTGCTTTCATTATACTATTCAAGCATGGCACTTATAATTTTGTCTGCGCTATTTCTTAGTAACTATTGGTCAATGAAATTTGATATTGTGAAAGTCATCATAATTTGGACCTGTAATGTGTCAAGCAATATCTTGGGGTATTCATCACATTGTGAAAGTCATCATACAGTAAAACCTCGGTAATGCAAGCAGCGATTATTCGAGCAACCGGCCTAATTCGAGCAAATTTCAAAGTCCCGACGAATTTGCTCTATATTATACATTAATTTATCCCTCTAACTTGAGTAAAGTTATTACGAGCATCCGGTCTACTTCGAGCGCAGGTGTCGGTCCAATCAATAATTGTCAACGATAATTAATTACCTTATCTCGAGGCAATCATCCGAGCGAAATTTCACACCTCCGAAAAATGTCATACTAAATTTTGTTACGGTCCGTATTATTCACACATTGTGATAATCACGTTTTATGACAATAGCGTAATCTCTAACACTTAAATTGATTTCTGTATTTTCGATTTGTTACATTAAACACGAAGTAGAAGATATTTTAATAATGAGCGTGATTTTAAACAACACTTACGTTTCAGAACAAGTTCAATAGGCAACAATTGGGAACTGTTAACACACATGAGAACTAGAATTATTAAATGCAACATCGTTGCTTCAAACGTACTGACTCGCACAGACTTTTAATTTTCGTTAGATAAAACGACGTACATTTAGAATCTTAAATATTTAGGCGCCGTTCGTTATAAAACTGCAAGTAAAAATCATTTCAAAAACTTTTCATATCCCGTATTTCATGAAAAACTGCGAATGTTAGCTTACGTACGGTACAATTTTGTGTGTCTGATACTGAATAAGTGAAGTAAATCAAGTCCGGGATTAAATCCAATTCTTATCAAACAACACTGAAGAATAAAAAATTTGTTGACTTTGAAAAGTAGAAAATTAAATATCAATTAAATCTACACTATGCGCAGATTGGCCAATTCATACCGCGGTATGGAACTCTGAAGTAACACTGATGTCTCCAAATTGTCGCGCGCGTTTCAATTGGAAACCACAGGGATATAACTCATTCAGCTAAACATCATGTCCTAAATAAATTATCATAGACAATATAGTGCATGTTTTTAGCTCACCTGTCACAAAGTGACAGAGTGAGCTTTTGTGATCACTCTTCGTCCGTCGTCAGTCGTCCGTCGTCTGTCCGTCCGTCAACAATTGGCTTGTGTAGACACTAGAGGTCACAATTTTGGCCTAATCTTTATGAAACTTGGTCACAATGATCATCTCAACAAAATCTAGGCCAAGTTCGATATTGGGTAATCTGGGGTCAAAAACTAGGTCACTAGGTCAAATCATAGAAAAACCTTGTGTAGTCACTAGAGGTCACAATTTTGACTTTATCTTTATGTAACTTGATCACAATAATCATCTCAACAAAATCTAGGTCAAGTTCGATAATGGGTCATCTGGGGTCAAAAACTAGGTCACAAGGTCAAATAATAGAAAAACTTTGTGTAGTCACTAGAGGTCACAATTTTAGCCTAATCTTTATGAAACTTGGTCACAATGATCATCTCAACAAAATCTAGGTCAAGTTCGATATTGGGTTATCTGGGGCCAAAAACTAGGTCACAAGGTCAAATCATAGAAAAACTTTGTGTAGTCACTAGAGGTCACAATTTTGACTTAATCGTTATGTAACTTGATCACAATGATCATCTCAACAAAATCTAGGTGAAGTTCGATATTAGTTTATCTAGGGTCAAAAACTAGGTTGTTAGGTCAAATCATATAAAAACCTTGTGTAGTCACTAGAGGTCACAATACTGACCTAATCTGTATAAAACTTGGTGACAATGATCATCTCAACAAAATCTAGGTCAAGTTCGACAGGTGAGCGACCTAGGGCCCTTTGGGCCCTCTTGTTTACTCAACGAGCCGTATCCCTGTGCTGGAAACTGGATCGACTTTACATTTTACGGTTTTATTTTATCACGAGCGATTTTTGTGCGTGGGTGTTTGTTCAAACATGTAGGATCTATCGTACACTTTGGGTAATGTTATCTTTTTGCCAATGCAAACTTTTATTACAACCGTTAAATGCAGTTTGATATTTAATGTAAAAGGATTCATGACGACTTTCATATGCAATTTGTTGAATTCGGCAAATGTCCACGAGATTCAAATTGCATATAGACTTGATAAGCAATGACAATATTTATAGTTACAACCAAATACATGTATCATACGTGTTTTCATTATAAACACAGTTACACTTAGTCATAACTACAATTCATCATAGCCTTCGGATATTTCGAGCACCTGGCTTAACTCGAGCATTTGGCTTGTCCCGATGGGTCCTTCGAGAGAACGAGGTTTTACTGTAATTTGGACCTCTAATGTGTCAAGCAGTATCTGGGGTATTCATCACATTCAGATGATATTTCTTGTTGTACTTGCTGTTGTGTAAGTTACCCGCCGCCTAGTCAAGGCGACAAGCAGAAAATGTTCTTATGCCAATAAACTAAACGAAACAGTACTTAATAAACAGAATTGCTCTTACATTACTTCAAAGTTGATTTTTTCAGCATCTTCTTCCATTAACACAAACTTATTAAGCTTATACAACTCAGATTTTGATAACTGTACAAAACCGATTAGGAAAATGTTGTGCAAATATTAAAATATCATCTAATCTGCTGCTAAATTCAAAAAATTCATGTGTTGCATTTTGTGTACATTGACATATATGAATGTTTGTCTTTTTCCAGGTAACTGATAAGCCCTATTGGCAATCTTTATTCTTTTATAATATTGCAGATGTAACATTATATTCCTGTAATTCCATCAGTCTATCTTCTTCAATTTGCAAAATTTTCACAAGGGAAATTTGTTGACCCTTATCAAGTTTCGAGTTGTATATATGATGACGGCAACATTTTGGTACAAATATTCAGATGGCAAGCTATTTTTAAATTCTCTGCGATGTATATATATAAAGGGTTGTCTAGGCAACCATTTACTTGCAAATATATGAGCTGAAAAAATCTGTTTTAAATTGGCTCAGAAACACCGGGTTTAATGATGTGTGTTATTTAATGTTTGCCTTATTACTCATATAAATATATTTTTTATGCCCCCCCCCCCCCCATCTTTGATGAGGGGTATATTGCTTTGCATACGTCTGTCAGTCTGTCTGTAGATGATTTCCATTAAAAATAACTCAAGAACGCTTTCCCCTAGGATCTTCTAACTTGACATAGGTCAAGGTAGCTGTGACCTTTAACATTTCTGACCATTTGGCTACCATGTGGGCATACATGTTTTACAAAGATTTCTCGTTAATATTCTAATAAAAATATATTTATATGAGAAATAAGGCAAACATAAAATAATATAAAGAGGATATTTGTTGATTTTGGAGTAAGATCAAATTTTATTTCACTGAGTGATCACAGAAAATCAATATTTTCACAAGTGGCGTAGGCGTAGCCACAAGTGAAAATTCAATTTTCTGTGATCACGAGTGAAATAAAATTGATCTTACACCAAAAATCAACAAATTTTCAGTTTATTATATGCCTCAATTTCTCTTAGATATGTGCCGTAATTGGCTTAATTGGAAAAATCACGTTGAAAATAGAACGTCACGACATGAGAATTATGACGTCATGATGACGTAACGCATATTTTAAAGCCTGGCCATGATACAGTAACCAGTTTCTAAAACAGTGAAAATAACAAAGTGGTAATTTCACTGTTATTTTCACTGAAAAATCTCCATAATCCATTGAAAGCAAATAATAAGCAGCAATTCCCTATGGTCATGACGTCTCGGTCGAACGCAAAATCAAACTGGCACATGTACAACTTTCATCACCATAATAGAGTTCTTTCCTTAACCTAACCAGTTTTCCTTGGCTTCATGCTATCTAGCACCAACTTACCATTCCACAAGGAACCAGCCACTTCTCCACAAGGAACCAGCCACTTCTCCACATGTGGAGGAAAATCAACATTTTTCTTCAGAATTTCATGGAAGGGTATGACCAGGTCAACAAGGAATCAAACCTGGATCGCCAGGTTACAAATCCAATATTGATCGAGTCATATTACAAGAGGGCCCAAAGGGCCCTAGGTCGCTCACCTGTCGTACTAGTGCATGCACACCCCTATGGTGATCCTACACATTTTCTGAATAAAATTTAAGGAAATTCAGCCTCTATTGCAAGTTTTTGTATGATTTGACCATGTGACCTAGCGTTTGACCCCAGATGACTTAATTAATATCAAACTTAACCTAGATTGTGTTGAGATGATTATTAGGACCAAATTTCATAAAGATTAAGTCGAAATTGTAACCTCTGGCGACTACACAGGGTTTTTCTATGATCTGACCTATAATTTAAACAAAATATTTCCTCAATATAACTGTACAAAAACATGCTATAAAGACAAAACAATACCTAAACACTCAAAAAAAAAAAAAAAAAAAATTATGGTTCCTGTGGGGATTGAACCCACGACCATCAGGAAAATGTACAAATAAATGCCTTACAGACAAAACAATACCTAAACACTCAAAAAAAAAAAAAAAAAAAAAAAAAATTATGGTTCCAGTGGGGGTTGAACCCACGACCATCAGGAAAATGTACAAATACATGCTATAAAGACAAATCAATACCTAAACACTCAAAAAAAAAAAAAAAAAAAAAAAAAAATTATGGTTCCAGTGGGGGATGAACCCACGACCATCAGGAAAATGTACAAATAAATGCCTTACAGACAAAACAATACCTAAACACTCAAAAAAAATAAAAATAAAAAAATAAAAATTATGGTTCCAGTGGGGGTTGAACCCACGACCATCAGGAAAATGTACAAATACATGCTATAAAGACAAATCGATACCTAAACACTCAAAAAAAAAAAAAAAAAAAAAAAAAAAATTATGGTTCCAGTGGGGATTGAACCCACGCCCATCAGGAAAATGTAAAAATAAATGCCTTACAGACAAAACAATACCTAAACACTAAAAAAAACCTAAAAAAAAAAAAAAAAAAAAAAAAATTATGGTTCCAGTGGGGGTTGAACCCACGACCATCAGGAAAATGTACAAATACATGCTATAAAGACAAATCAATACCTAAACACTCAAAAAAAAAAAAAAATTATGGTTCCAGTGGGGGTTGAACCCACGACCATCAGGAAAATGTACAAATAAATGCTTTACAGACAAAACAATACCTAAACACTCAAAAAAAATAAAAATAAAAAAATAAAAATTATGGTTCCAGTGGGGTTTGAACCCACGACCCTCAGGAAAATGTCTATGCTCCCTACAGCGCTTTGATTTCCACTTAACCATTACAATTCACACCCTCTAGAATATTTTGATATTTGACCTTTACAAAACTGCTGTGAACCCTGATACACATTTTCATTGGTTGATGAAAGTTTACTTGTATGTATAGAGTGTAGAGAGTTACAGCAGAGAGTTAAGTGACCATGAATACTACATGTTGAAAGGTTTAAAGCAAGGTTTTTCTATAATTTGACCTAGTGAGCTAGTTTTTGACCTCAGATGACCCAATATCGAACTTGACCTAGATTTTGTTGAGATGATCATTGTGACCAAGTTTCATAAAGATTAGGCCAAAATTGTGACCTCTAGAGAGGACACAACCCAATTGTTGACGGACGGACGGACGGACGGACGGACAGACGGACGGACGGACGGACGACGGACGAAGTGTGATCACAAAAGCTCACTCTGTCACTTTGTGACAGGTGAGCTAATAAAACCAACAAAATGTAACATCACTTATTTTATTAAACAAACCAAATATTGTGTATTATTGTGCATAAAAAGAACATAACAAAACAAAGCAATACGTAAAATACAATGATGACCATAACACATAAATGTGAGCCTTTCAAGTTTCAATGAAATTAAAAAAGACTGACCACAAAATAATTTTGCTCATTGAAAACACATTCAAGCAAATAAGTTTGGATTACCCTTATGTTGTACTATCGTAAATGAAATCATTAATGATGGAACATCTAGAGAACATTACAAACATCAACTTGACTGGAGAACACTGCGACTAGAGGTTTGGGTACAATACCAGTTAATGTCCATAGACTAACACAGAGCAATATTCCCCACAAATGCGCCACAGTTGAAGCCACTTCCAAACCTCGGGTCACAAAATTTAATGCATCAATTTCTTTTAAGTGAAATTGAAACTTTTCAAGAAAAAGCTGACCTAACAAGTTATATTATTTTCCAGTTGACAATATGGACTTGTGTTTTATAAATATTTAGATTTATTCATAATCAGAATATAATACGTAATATAATTATCTAACAAGCATTCCATGATTACATGTACAATTGTTTCACTATTCTAATTATATTCAGCTAAAAATACCATCAACTCCCAATGTATAGCAAAATAAAACAATACTTTGGTAATAATGCAAATATGTGACGGAAAATAGTTTGGCAAGCGGCGGCCTGGATGTTTCAATGATGCAAATAAACTAATAAATACAATACAAACAGTGAAGCAAAAATCATCTGCCCTACAAATCCAGACAATATGCACAACTAGACTAAATGGAACCAGATATTCATTTGAAGTTTCATTGAGATTTCATGTATCTTGCTTTACATCAGGCACGTTAATGCACCAGGGGTACCTCTTTTATTGGGGCATCCTGCATTGTATCTCTTTAAACTTTTCTAGGGGCCTCATCCATATAAGGCGACTGGTAGCTGGGATAATTAAAAGTACATGTATATAAATCATGTAGGATGATCACAAGAAAAGGGGACAGGGAAGGTGATAGCAATAACTCATCATAAGCAAGCTGTACAGTTGATGTGCCAAGAACTCCTGGTAGTACTAAATTTTTTTTTTTGATTTCTGAACCCTGCCATTTATACATACTACCAGGTAATACTGAGGGTCTGGTATAAATGAATTGTAACTGCTGATGTACAACAAGATACCAGTTTAATAAACAGCTGATACAATATAACAAATATGTCACACTAAATTTGATGGCAATAATAATGTAAAATCACATATTTTCATGGGTATTTTGATAAAAATGCATTTTCGAGGGGTTGAAAATTCGAGGAATACAAAACATAGAAGGGTAAATCCATGTCCTGTATTTGGAAGGTCGATTAATCGTGGTCAGTAGATTTTGTCGTCGAGTTTAACAACGAAATCAATGAAATTTCAACTCCCTCGAAAAATAATGATTTTACAGTAACCAATCTATGAGTTTTGATTTGCAATGACTAAGTCAATAAATATAAATATCACTACACAAGACCACATTTAAAATATAAATTATACTAAGTCAAGTTGAGTGATGGACAAGAAAAATGCCTACTTGTATGAAACACTTTCAGTCAGTGTGACAATTTTCCTCACTGTCACACTACATGCATGTTTCATGATTATTTGGTACAAACTGATTATTCTTCGAACTGCAAATTATCAACGAATATGACAAATATTTAAAACTGTAAAATATTGTAAAATAATCTCATAAACTAGAATGCTCCTGGAATGACAATACCATGTGCAATGACTACCATGTGCAATGACAATACCATGACATAAAGAAGTAAAAGCAACAAATACACCAATATTCACTTCTCGCAAGCAGTAAAAGCAGTTATATACAACATTTTACACTGTTCTGACAAAACTTTCATTTATAAAACTACACATAAAGTATGCTAGATGCTGAATCTCTGTGATTACTGTAAACCAAGAAATTATTTCGCGCGATTTAATTTTGCATAGTTAACAAGTGGTAGAAATTCGCAAAATTAAGTCATCCCGAAAGTGCTAAACACATTGATATGGACATTAATGTGAAAATCAGCAAAACGCCAAAGTAAGAATTTGCGAAAGTAAATTGGTTTACAGTACATTGATCATCTTACAGGATTAAGATAATGTTATTGTAACATTACATAAGACATTTCAAGAAAAAATGACTATTCAGTCAGAAGCACAAGTCAAAATGTAGCAATAAACACCTCCTACACTTCAAGAAACAAGTCCCAACAGAAGGCAACTTTTACATGGAAACACTGCCCATGTGAACCAGCATGAAGTTGTCTTTGTTGACAGGTGGCTTCACTTAACATGGCTAAACATCAATAAAAAATGGTTTGAAGGAAGATACAATTGGTGGTCTAGCAGACATATTTTGTAACTGGTCTTTGATTACTGGTGGTATTTACACGGGGGTTTCTGCATTAATGACAAATCATTTTCATGAAGTTTAATGAAGAGATCAAATTAAAACACTGAAAAACATGTTTTTTTTATGAAATATGCATGGGCTGGAGTTGTCTTTGATTAGTTAATTCATCCACTGTCTGAGTAAGGCGTTCTGCTATAAAGCCTTGACCCGTAGCCTCAAGTCCCACTAAAAACTTTCCAAACGCATGAGGCCCTCTCCTTTGCAACGTGAATAAAAAAAGAGTCACTTGATCTTTCCTTGTTGTTTGAGCTTTTACTTGTTCACACGTATCAGTTGTGAAGACAAACTCCCCAAACATATGATCCAACAATTCATCCATTACTATATTGTCTATCAGGAAAATCCAGTTTTTTCTCATACTTTCTCTGTGAATATCCTCCATAATTCACAGTATTCTAGTCCCAACACAATGTCATAATATTGAAACTTCTACATAATTCATAGTCAACCTGAAAAGATAAGGAAAAAATAAGTAAGACATGCATACAATTTTATTACCGGTAAAACAGTTATTTGCATGATTATGCTGTTATTAATGCATGAACCATATTCACCAAAGTATAGAATGCAGGTAAAAACAGTAAAACATGCCAGAAAAAGTTCTGTGCAAAAAATCGTGAAAAAAACCTGAAAGAATGACTGTTCCCCATTTGCCAATTAGAGACTTGAAAGAGATGTAACACTGTGTGAAGGACGCATCCAATGTTTGGTTACAATTCAGGGTTGATAATAATGCAGGCAGTACTTGGAAGAATACAGTAAGAAAGATGAAAGGTGATACACTGGCTTAGTTACATATCAGTTCACTCTGTGACACAACTAGCAATGTTAGACTTGGACACTAAGTAGGCCAAGGTCTTTGATGATGATCATTCCATTTCAAAGGTCAACACATCAATGTAAATACGTGGGACGTTCAAAAATAAACAGGACTATTGTCACATAACCCGCATGGTTAAACGCAATATATCAAATTATATACCATCATAAATCGGAATCCCTTTTCTCTATACTGTAAAAATATGAATTCAAACAAATACGCGGTCCGGGAGTAACAGGCGACTAAACAAGGTCACTAGCGCTGACCCGGCGCACAAAGTGACGTCGTGCTATTTTACACGGCGTTAGTGCTTTGCATAGGGCTATGAAATACGACGTTTATAGTGATTTAGGGTGATAAATACATTCCAGTACAACACTGAGCCACACAAGTAAAGCGTTCGCGAGAATCGCATGTATTTTTCTGGATTTTACGTTGAATATCTGGGCAAAAATTCGTACCATGAAAGGTTGATACTTGGAACATGTATCGGTAACTGACTTCACAAACGTTCTTATGATTTATTATTACTTCACCATCTTTCAAAGCTGAACAGTTATCACCAAAGCATCTGTGCCAGTCTAAAACTGATAAACTACTGGCAGAAATGTTTCCAAAAAGAAGTTACGGTAATTTCATACGATTCAGAGGACAGAATCATGTTGCTGTTGACAGAACTTGGTGTTTGTCCGTATTTCCTTACGTTCTGGTGACGTCACTTTTGCGTCACGCAGTTGTCACTCTTGTAGTTTAACTTCTGTTTATTTAAGTACCTTACGTTCAAATGTCGTCATTTTTCCTGACCTCGTCCAACGCGTAACATGTAATGTTTAGGCGAAGTTTGAAAACTAACAATATGATAGTATTAAAGATTCACCCCATTACGTAGTCGCAATTTATGGTAATTTGCGGGCTGCGCCAGGTGTGTGTTACCATGGTTTCAAAATGGACTATTATGAGAGAACGTGATAGTGTAACTCAATAAATTAGATATCGAATTTTTGCAACTGAATTCCGATTCCATATTATGTAATAACAGTTGTATAATGTTAAAAACTGTACCCGTGAGGGCACCAGTCCTGTTTATTTTTTAACGTCCCATGTAAAAGACCATTTAGTTATGGTATCCAGAACTAGGAGCCTGGTGTGTATCTCGGCTAGTTTAGTGCGGTATATGTTAACTGTCCGTAGGGTGACCAACAGATTGTTTCAAGGACCCGCATATTTTAAAGGCTTGTCAGACCGAATGCCTGGATCAATTTTTCAGCTGTCTGGAAAATGGCATCAAATCAATCTGCACCAAAATGCCAAGTTTGACAATTTTTCTCTGTGATATTCGACAATCTGAAACTAACCCACAACTCGCGTACTACTAGTCTGTAGCTCTACTAACTGAGCTAGCACAATGCCTGTCAACAGTAAATGTCAACTGTCACTACAAACCTAGAGGTTCCGGGTCATGCTCTCTCAGAAAATTTTCGGGGGGGGGGGGGGGATGGTGCAATCTACATGGCTACCTCCCCCCACCGGTCAACGAATACAGGGCTGATGCATTCTATGCATTTTCAGATGCTTTATTTAGTATTGAAATCTACAGTTTGAGGATCAAATAGAAAAAAATACTTTGAAATATAAGCTGATAAGTTCAGTTCTACCAACAAGAGAAATGCAGTCTATACTATAGCTGTATAGACGACTAGGGGTCCGGTTACCGCACCTCTAGACATAGTTCTGGACACCATAATAGCTAAATGGTCTCTTATTTACACTGACGTCGGCCTTTTATGAAATGGAATGATCATCGTCAAAGACCTTTAGACAGTGCCTTTAATAAATAGAAGAACATCAGTTGACAAAGTGATATTTAATTGTCAATTTGTATCAATACTACAACCTGACATTGTCTAATCAGTTTAAATTCATCGAAAAATAAAGTATAATTATTTATTGCACCTTGTTCACGAGATAAACAAAACAACGGTGTCGTAATTGTAACACGCCGTGTAATCTAAATTGTCTAAGGGGTCATCTCAAAAGCGTTCAACTAGAATAAGAATAATAATATTTTATTTAACCAATCAAGGGCAACTAAGATAACCCTTTCGTAACCATTTTACCTACCATTTGAGTTACCGGGCGTGTCTGATAAATGTGCGGATCCCAGACAGTGCTCGTGTTCTCAAGCATTATGCCTTTATCTGTTGACACGGATATACACAGAACTAATGTATTTCCGTGCTGTTGAGGTTTTCCTGAGGAAGACGAGACTGTTGTTTGTCCTCTTCAAAGTGGTAGCAACGTGTGTGTTGAAGGAGAGCTTATCATCTATGTAAACACCCAGGTACTTGCCCCCCCCCCCCTGTCACAACTTGTATAGCTTGCTGCCGTGGATGTAGTATGGCGTCTTGAGTGGGGTTCTGAGTTCTCTTCCTGGTGATGGGGATGACCTCGCACTTGGATGGGTTGAAGTTCCATACACTACAGTAATTAAAAAATGACACTGACTATGATTCGTTAATAATCAATGCGTGGTGGTGTACAGTTGTCAACTCGCAAACGGAGAGAGAAAAATTAATTATCATCTTGAAAGATCAACCTAGATCTACAACACTTTTTGTTATTGAAAAGGAGAGGAAAGTATATTTGACATCGATTCCCACCAGCTTTCAACAGAAAACTCCCAGAACAGCCAAAATAAAAGTTTTTCTTCCTAGCTGTCAAAGGAATTTCATTGAATCCAGAACGAGGCTCCTAATGGCGGCGCCCATGTTCAAAATTTGTAAACATGACTCTCAGTAACTTTATCACAGTATTAATGCTATTGAACATTGTCACAACCCATACTGAAGTTCAAGAGGACCAACCAAACCTCAGGTATCATTTCTGTTCTGTTAGAAGTGCCTATGAGTCCTCCACATATTTATTAGCCATACCCCACCCACCCAGTTTACAACAGAGTTTGTCATGCCTCAAATCAACAAAATACTGGACATTTGAGTCAAACCGATCATACTACAGAAGTCTTCTTCTTCTAAAAGATGGAATTGAACCAAACCCTGGTCCCAGAAGACCCAAATTCCCTTGTGCTGTTTGTAACAAGGCCTGCAAAATCAAATGTATCGCCTGCGACGATTGTGATAAGTGGATGCATAAATCATGTATAGGACTGACATCTGCAGATTTCAGCGCCCTTGGTAAGGCAGAAGATAGCTGGATATGCCCATCATGTGATAAACCAAATAATTCAAGCATTGTTTACACCATCCCTAATGCTAGCAACAATACTACAAACCTATCCACCAATCCAAACTTGTTAGATAGTATCTCAGACACAACTCAATCTACTAGAGGAAGTACCAGCTCAGAGCTAGACTTATCAGCTTCAATTCATAGCTTCTCCTCCCAACTGAATGCATTCCAAACGTCGTCACCAAAACCAGCTGGCAACAAGACGCATCAGCCTATGGGAAAGAAGACAAATCTTCGCATACTTGTAATCAACTTCCAAAGCCTCCGCAAGAAAGGGAAAGAATTGGAAACCATCCTTGAAGATTCAGAACCTGACATCATCCTTGGTACAGAAACCTGGTTAGACCCAGACATTAAATCATCAGAAATCTTACCAGCAAACCTTGGTTACAGCCTGCTAAGAAGAGACCGCCCTACAGACCGCCATGGGGGAGTTGTCATTATACATCGAAATGACCTACATCCTAGCAACATAAATACCAGAGACAACATAGAAATGATCAGTGCCTCATTTAAGTTTGAGAAGAAAACAATCTTTGCAGCAGCCTACTATCGCCCTCCGAACAAAATCGATATTGGGTACCTGAAAGAAACAATGGATGAATTCAAGGACCTGAAGAAACAAGCAAAAAAGAACGTCCTCATCATAGGTGGCGACTTCAATATCCCAGATATCAACTGGAAAAGTCTGTCAGTAACAGGGAACCAATACCCCTCTAGAGTGAGCGAAACATTCCTGGAATTAGTCGCCGACAACAGCCTGGAACAGATAGTCCAGTTTCCCACTAGAAAATCAAACACACTAGACCTTATTCTCACATCCCACCCTAGCTTCATCCAAAGGTGCAAACCCATGCCGTCGATAAGCACTAGCGATCACGACATAGTTCTACTAGACACTACCATCACTGCCAGACGCCCCAAACCACCCAGGCGTAAGATCACACTCTGGAAAAAGGCAGACATACAGGGTATTCATTCAGACCTCTCAAACCTTGCTGAGAAAATCGATACAGAGAACATGACCGTCGATGAATCCTGGACCATCTTTAAGGACACCATATGTTCTTCAATAGAAAAACGAGTCCCATCAAAGCTCTCTACATCACGCTACACCAACCCCTGGATGAATACCGACATCAAAAGATCAATCAGACGTAAACAACGAGCTTATAAGAAATCAAAACTCACAAGAAAGAAGAAAGACCTTGACAGATATAAGAAACTACAACATGAAGTCAAATTTCTTGTTAGAAGAGCCAACAGAGACTATCTTCAAACCACAGTCAGCGACAACTACAAGGACAATTCCAAGAAGTTCTGGAGCTATGTGAAAAGCAAAGGCCAAGAATCTTCAGGCGTCGCACCACTGAAGAACAAGGATGGCTTCTTGCAGAGTGATAAATCTGCGAAAGCCAACATCCTGAATGACCAATTTGTATCGGTCTTCACGAAGGAAGATACCTCAAACCTACCAGACAAGGGGCCCAGCAACACACCATCCATGAACAACATAACTGTAAACTGGAAAGGGGTACATAAGCTTATCATGAATCTCAACACTCATAAAGCTGCAGGTCCAGACCAAGTTCCACCATTCATACTTAAGGCGGCAGCGAACGAAATATCACCTGCACTTACCAAGATCTTTCAACAATCCCTCGACTCCGGAGAAGTCCCTCAGGATTGGCGTGAAGCAACAGTAGTACCAATCTTCAAAAAAGGAGATCGCCATCAACCTGCCAACTATCGCCCAGTTTCCTTAACATCAATTTCCTGCAAACTACTAGAACATATTGTACACAGTAACATCATGTCACATTTCGACCAACACAAGATCTTGAAAGACAATCAACATGGATTCCGCAAAAGAAGATCATGTGAAACCCAATTACTGACAACAATCCATGAAATTGCCTCCGATCTGGCGAAGAAACAACAGGTTGATGTAATACTGCTAGACTTTGCTAAGGCATTCGACAAAGTCCCCCACTCACGCTTACTACACAAGCTAGACTTCTATGGAGTGAGAGGAAACATCAAAACATGGATACAGTCATTCCTATCCAACAGGACACAGCAGGTAGTTCTAGATGGCACCAAGTCAGAAACAGCCGGCGTACTATCTGGAGTTCCTCAGGGTACTGTCCTTGGCCCTTTGCTATTTCTAGCATATATCAACGACTTGCCAGACATGATTACATCCTCATCATCCAAGCTATTTGCTGACGACAGCATGCTATTCAGGGTTGTGCAGAACGACAATGACAGAGCGAGGCTACAGAAAGACCTTACTGCATTAGAAGAGTGGGAAAGCCAGTGGCAGATGAGCTTCAACGCTGCCAAATGTTCCGTCATCCGCATAGTGCCAAGAGGACGTGACACAATTAACACCCACTACATACTACACGGCCACACCCTTGAAATTGTTGATGCCAGCAAGTATCTTGGTGTGACCCTGACAAACAACCTTTCCTGGGACTCCCACATCAACAGCATATCCTCAAAGGCACACAGGACTCTAGGTTTCCTGAGACGAAACATCAAGGAGTGCACGCCACCAGTCAAGGAAGCCTCCTACAAAGCCATGGTTCGTCCCATCATTGAGAATGCGGCCACAGTATGGGATCCTACCCAAGCCAACCACATCAAGAGGCTTGAACAAGTACAACGCCGAGCAGCCCGATTTGTCCACAACGACTACTCAACAACGACCCCAGGATGCGTCTCGAATATGCTAAAAGACCTGAAATGGGAGTCCCTTGAGAGTCGCCGTAGACAAAGCAGGCTGTGCATGATGTACAAAATACAGAATGGGCTTGTAGACATCACAGCAGACGCATACTTTAACAAGAGTGATGCCAGGACACGTGGCCAACACCGCCTTTACCAGGAAAGGGTCCATGACCAGACCCTCGCCAGCACATTCTTTGTGAGGACTGTGCCTGAATGGAACCTCCTCCCAGCTTCGACGGTCTCGGCGCCAAGTTTAGACGCCTTCAAGACCCGACTACATGAGTAGACATCAGTGCTGTGTACATGTATATAGTTTTAATCAGTTTTGGACTATTTTAAATTTTTGACTCTGTACACCATCACCATGCATATAAAGTTGAGCTAATTACGCCTAATCAAGTGCCCAGCTCAGTATACGGAAGAAGAAGAAGAAGAAGTTGCGTTTTTTAAATATCATAGGCCCATATTCACATGTCGGTCCTCCACTCCACCTCGACTTACACTAACCTAAGGTAGCCTCAAGTGTAGCTGGAGTGACGGTCGAGTTAGTGAAGGTCGAGTGGAGATTTGGTATTCACATGGGTAACTCGACCTCGACTTTCCTGAGTGGGTGACCGTTATAATATTCGGTAGGATATTACACTGTACAAACAATCTGTGCTTTATTATTGAATTGGTTGGTTGGGTTTCGATGCATTTATCTAATATACATGTATACAAATGTACTAACAAAGTCAAACTATAATTTTGATGGTTTTATGCAACATTCTTTATATTTCTTTGAACTCGCTCACATAAAACCTTCATTTGAATAATCACAAATAGAGAGTATGATTATTGTAAAGATAATAGAGATCAGTTAACATAAAACTTCGATGTAATTAACGTTAAATGAACGTATATATTTTCAAAGATATTCCAAGGAAACATTTATGCAAGACAATGCGAACGAGTTTTAAATGAATAAAGGATGCTCATATCGAAGAAGACACCTTACCAAATGCCTCATATCACGTCAATATAAATTCCACCGACCGTCAAGCAGGTAATATCATGTTAATAATTTAGAAGTCAGAGGAGATGAATTCAGTTTACTTTTATAGGCAGCTTCACTGTCAGATGATTTCGTAAACTAATTACTACACATACATCGTCCAGACCGTTCCGGAGAAGCCCGACAACTAGAAAGCCATACTTCATAGAATTTCATTTAATGAGCGACATGTATAAAACACAATAAATATTATAGCTTATGCATGAACTTCTTGGTTTTAGGTTGATTATGAAACAAGTTGATACAACCTTGACCTAATATTAACCATTCTCGACACCTCATGCCCGATTTCATTCATCGTCACAATGATATTGACATGTTGATATACATAAGAGAAGCCAGCTTTCGCTTATTATGCTAGACATTTTGCAAGGGAAATTCTAATACCATTTCGTTTTTAGCAAGTAGTGACCCCGGATCGAACATGGGGCTTCCCACACTCGAAGCGGACGCTCTAACAGCAGGCTATCGAGGCCGCACGTTGACTCATGAATGATTGCAAATAAAAAAAAAAAAGCACATCATCGGTATGAGTTGCAAGTTTGTAAATTGTGTAAGTGTGTAAATTGCATAGTTACGCTCCATATATAAATAGCATGCATTTATTTAACATCGCGGTAAGATTACAGTACCACACGATCATATGAATTTGTTGTCTAATTTAATTTGAAAATACAATAACTTTATTAGTTCAACATTCGTGCGCTTAATCGGTATGCACGTAACCACCTTTGAGTGTAGCTGGGGGAACTTTTCAAAGAATTTAACGCTATCCATGCTTTCTAAGGAATTGTTCCTCTTCGGGACAATTCTAAAAGGTAAAATCATCTCCTCAAATTCTTCTACCTCGAGTTGATTGTCCATTTTAGTTAGCGACTATTTTTGGTATTCACTTACATTCCATTGAGTTTGGTTGGAGTCAAGCTGAAGTCGACGTTTCGCTCCCTCGAAAATTCCTCACTCAGTCAAGTCAACTCCAGCTACACTTACCGTTGTGAATACCAATTTCTAGTTAGGTCGAGTTCACACACAAACGCACGGACGCAGCGATAATTAAATATGGATTAACTCAGTGAGTGAGAGTGGAGGAGAGGATGTGAATATGGCCCATAGTGTCACTGCATGTGACATTCACAATCTAAGTTCAATTTAGGGATGTTACTGTAAGCAGACGATGACCATATTCGTGTATATTTTGCGTACTTGTTATTTTTTATGGTCTAAGGGAAACAACTCCATTTTTTTCATTAATGTCTATTGGTCAAAGGGAAGTAACTGTAAGCAGACGATGACGATATTCGTTTATTTTATTCGTACTTCTTAGGTTTCAGGTTTCACATTCGGACACAGTATTACAGTTTCTCTTTTGTTTGGCTGACACCGTGGCGTATGTATCTGGTTCTACCACTGTGTACATCATCTAATCTATGTAATGAAGAAAATAAACATGCTTTGGACCGATTTGTTAAAATTCTTAGTTAGCAAACGAGTGTTATCATTCGGATAAGTACATTTTCGGATGGTATTAGCTTGATCTGTTCATAGCTTGTTTAAATACGTGTCCTGCTATTGCAAGATTGGTTTAATTCACATTTAGTCGATATCGGTATAATATTTCAGCTGTCTATCAGTTTATACAGTGTATTTAATGAATAAACGAATGATGTTGGTCCCTCGGTGGCCGAGAGTTTCGGGCGTCTGCTCCGGGAATGGAAAATTGTGGTTTCGATCCAAGGTCGCGTCGAAAATGACACTATGTCTAATGTCTCTTGCTCGAAACTCGGATAGTGTAGCTGTTTTTGTTAAATAAAAAACAACTTCACTTTAATCAAAGAATACGGGAGATGTGTATGATCTTTGCTTTAATCAGGACCTGTTCTATAAATATCTAAACTCCCTGCTTTAATGAACCAAGGGAAATAACTCTTCATTCATCATCAATTTCTAATGATCAAAGGGAGGCGACTCGGTTAAAATATTTCCATATAATGCGTAAGAGTTGTTTTCCTTAGACCATTAGAAATGCCTGTTTGTGGTAGATGTTATTTAGAATTAATTTACGAAGAAAGCGTTAATTTATAGAGTTAAAAAGTATGTTGGTGAAAGAGTGATTATGTATTTTGTTTTTACGATGCTTTCCTGTCTATTTCTTTCTGTTTCCAGTATGATTATCTGGACTGGGCTAGTGTGGAAATGGAAACGACTCGCTCACCGTTTCGTCATCTTCATACCAACTTGAACAAAGTGATAAACATTATAGAATGTATACAATTTATAATTGCTTGTTATTAAATCTATATTTCAAACAGTATTTGTTAAGCGAATACAAGACAAACCTCATAAACGTCTACGGTGTTTATAGGAAGGAAATTCAAAGATAAAACAGCCTTTTGCTGTATCCGTCAATTTCATATTTTATGCACACAGTGCAGTATAATGATACTGTAGAAAAGTGCACGGGTGTGTCATAAATACTTTTTATTACATTACGAGGGGTAATCCAGAAATATAGTATTTTATGTTCTATATACTGGCAACAACATATTTGCGTTGATGTTTGTGATATTATTACAAAGCGTTGCCATAGAAACCATGTATCGCCTGGGCGGGTCACACTGCTATTTTTCATTACTAGTAGTTTCGACGTTGGTTGACACCGTTCGTACACTGACAGACGCTTCATTCAAGGTTGCAGCCATTTCTAACATCACTAAAAATGATACAGAGGCACATTGTAACATTAATGGGAACAGTGATCCAGAGCATTTTTGAAAGTCAGATTGACTTTATAGCTAAATATTAAGTGTGTATTTCTGTTGAAATACTGTGTTTGAAAGGCGACATCATCATAACGTCACGGCACGACCCGCTTTCATGGTACATTGTATATTTAATGTTTAATATATTTAAGCTTTCCGGTCACAAAGTGACAGTGAGTTTTGGGATCACTCGTCGTCCGTCAACAGTTGGCTTGTGTAGACACTAGAGGTCACAAGTTTGGCCTAATCTTTATGAAACTTGGTCACAATGACCATATCAACAAAATCGAGTTCAAACTCGATATTGGGTCATCCGAGGTCAAAAACTAGGTCACTGGGTCAAATCATAGAAAAACCTTGTGTAGTCACTAGGTGTCACAATGTTGACATAATCTTTATGAAACTTGGTCACAATGATCATTTCAACGAAATCTAGGTCAAATTTGATATGGGGTCATCCGGGGTCAAAAACTAGGTCACAAGGTCAAATCATAGAAAAACCTTGTGTAGTCACTAGAGGTCACACTTTTGGCCTAATCTTTTTGAAACGTGGTCCCAATTATCATCTCAACATAATCTAGGTCAACTTTGGTATTGGTCATCCAGGGTCAAAAACTAGCTCACAAGGTCAAATCACGGAAAAAACTTGTGTAGTCACTAGAGGTCACAATTTTAACATAATCTTTATGAAACTTGATCTCAATGATCATCTCATGAAAATCTAGGTCAAGTTCGATATTAGGTCATCCGGGTCAAAAACTAGGTCACAAGGTCAAATCATAGGAAAACATTGTGTAGTCAATATTTCACACGCAATCAGGATTCAGAACTAAACATTCATGTGAAACTGCTCTAACAAACATAATTGATAACTGGATTGATGCAATCAACGAGGCATTTGACCTAGTAAATCATAACTTACTGATTGAAAAGCTGCCTTTCTACCACATCTCATCACAAACTATAAACTGGATTACATCATACCTTTCACACAGGACGCAGAGAGTATGTGTCTCTGGACATCTGTCAAATACAGCTGACATACTATCTGGGGTACCCCAAGGTTCAGTCCTGGGACCTCTTCTCTTTCTCATTTACATAAATGATCTACCAATGACAGTAAAATTCTCATCAACAGACATGTTTGCTGATGACACAACATCAGGTAATACAGTAGAAGAAATATTCACAAAACTGCAAAATGACCTTGACAATGTAAACACTTGGTGCTCCAAAAATTCCATGATGCTCAATGCACAGAAAACAAAAGCCATGTATATATACACTAACAACATAAACCCAATTACATCAACAACTCCTCGTTTACAACTACAAAATCAGGAAATTTTATATTCTGAAAATGAAAAATTATTAGGGGTCAATGTTGACAATAGGCTTAAATGGAAAACACAAGTTGAGCAAACTATCAAAAAATGCAATTCACAATTACATCTTCTTCTCAGAATCAAAAAGTACCTAAACTTACATTCGCGAAAAATATTCTTCAATTCATATGTATTACCACACATTGATTACTGTAATACAATATGGGGAAATTGTGACATTGGCTTAAGAAAAGATATAATCAAAATTCAAAAACGGGCTGCAAGGATAATTCTAGACAAAGATTATGACACACCTTCAGATATACTCTTTAAGGAGCTCAACTGGATGAAGTTTGATGAAAGAGTCAATTACAAAAAAACACTTATGGTATATAAAAGTATAAATGATCATTCATTTCCAAAATATATGACCGGAAAATTTCAATTTAAATCACAGAAACATTCACTAAATCTCAGATCTATTGAAAACTCAGAACTCTATGTTCCTAAGCCAAATTTAGAATCTTACAGAAAATCACTAACTTACTCGGGAGCAGATCTATGGAACAAAATCCCTATAAACATAAGAAAACCTGAAACACTCAAAATTCCAAACATCCTATCTAAAGTGGAACAAATATTGAGTTATCATTAAACTTAAAAGTGTTACCTTTCTGTATTATACATATTTGAATATTCAAATATTACGTTCCAGATAAATGTCATTACTAACTCATTTAAATATGTGCTATGTTTAAATTGTGTTATGTTGATATACTTGTAATGCTCATATTTTTGCAGTTTTTGTCAATTTTAATGTTAAATGCTCTTATTTATTATGTTGCTACCAGTTGTTTTTATGTATGTATGTTTGTATATCTGTAAATGTATATATGTTGAGGCCCACATGGAAGATTGGGAAACCAAATGTGTAGCCTCGTTAAATAAAGTCTTTACTTACTTACTTACTTACTTACTTACTAGTCACTAGAGGTCACAATTTTGATCTAATCTTTATGAAACTTGGTCGCAATGATCATCCCAACATAATCTAGGCCAGCTTCGGTATTGGGTCATCCAGGGTAAAACACTAGATTACAGGTCAAATCACAGAAAAACATTGTGTAGTCACTAGAGGTCACAATTTTGCCTTATTTTTATGAAACTTGGTCACAATGATCTTCTTAACAAAATCTAGGTCAAGTTCGAAATTGGGTCATCCGGGGTCATAAACTAGGTCACAAGGTCAAAGCACGGAAAAACCTTGTGTAGTCTGACACTAAAGGTCACAATTTTGATCTAATCTTTATGAAACTTGGTCGCAATGATCATCTCAACATAATCTAGGGCAACTTCGGTATTGGGTCATCCCGGTTTGAAAACTAGACCACAAGGTCAAATCACAGAAAAACCTTGTGTAGTCACTAGAGGTCACAGTATTAGCCTAATCATTATGAAATTGGCCAGAGTGATCAAATACAGGTCAAGTGGGATATTGCGACATATGGGACCAAGAACTAGGTCATTAGGTCAAATCACAGGGCTTGCATACACTGCTACAACAGGTGAGCGACCGAGGGCCCTTTGGGTCCTCTTGTTTTATTAATCAACAAATTACTTTATATTTTTCAGTGATAGATGTAATACTTTTATAGCAACTTGCCAAGTTAACTTTTTTTTATGTTATGACAAAAGTCCTAATATTTCCGGGTTCTACTTCCACGTACTACTCAAATTTTAATATGTCAACACATTTTCATGCAAATATTTTGCAAATTGAATATGATGGACTGATGGAATTTTCATAAACATCTCCAATATTGTAAACAAATAAAGATTTCTCCTAATTTGATGTCTTAGAACTGATTAGCCAAGCCTCACTAAAATGTTTGTGCTGTATTCAAGTATCTGTGTTAACACAATGTGGTCCGGTTTTATTTGGCATTCCGGGTCTTACTCAGTATGATTGAGGATAGAAAAGGGACACACATTTTCATTATAATCTTACCACATATGCCTCTGCATGTCAATGCATACCAAATGCAACACATGATTTTTTTTCTAAATTTAGCAGCAGATTGGATGATATTTTAATATCTGCACAACGTTTTTCTTCATCGGTATTGTTCAGATAGCACCTTGATTTAAGAACCGTATCAAACTTAGTCTAGAGTTCCTGAATCTCCAATATCGTGTTTACTAACCCATACATTGTAAAATATACTTCTCGTTTTAAATTATAGTTCCAACTGTTTCTGTTATGCACTGAACTCAATATTTTGCGCCTTCCCGGGGAGGGGGAAACCCAGGGGAATTAGTCAATTTATCTTTTTCAGGGTGTCTGGTTCCCCATCATTGAATCTAAGTGCCCGCAGTGCGAGATGTTTGGTGTATCACATTGCCCGCTATTTTTAAATTGTCTGCTTTTTGCGGCGTCTAAATTCCCCAATACTGGGATCTAAACTCCGGTCAAAGTCTATTTCCCTTGACCCCGGAATGTCAAATTCCCGCCTGTCTGAAATCTTCTTCCGTCTAAATTCCTGTGTATGCATTAAACCACTAAGCCAATGCTCGAGTTTCCAATTTAGGATGTACGGTTTCTTTTACCTGTAACAATCTCACATATTTTGAGTATTTACTCATTCATATGCCTGATGTGTTTATTTTATTGAGAGACTCACGTTATTGTTTCAGTTCTGAATGCAAATAAATTACGAAACACTAAATCTTTTCTTTGTGCTTATTTTCTGGTTTACGTAAAGTATCGGAATTTGTGGAATAACAGGGACCAGTACGTGTGTCAAATGAGGGAACGGTGGATTAGAGGTAGGACGCGCGCTTTGGGATCGAGTGATCCCGGGTATGATCCCTGTCTGCGCCATTGCTTATTTTCTCTGAGCAATGATAACCCGCAATGCTCCACTCGACCAAGGTGTGAATTGGTACCTGTATGGGCGGTGCCTGTACATGTTCGATATTCCTGGGCACCGTATCTCGATGTTGGCTGCACACAGACCGAGAGAAAAATAGTCGCAGCAGGGAAACTGGAACGCAGGTTTCCTTATGTAGTCCAATGTCCAGGGTGAAGTTAAATGCCAAGTTTGGTTGAATTGCTGAAAGCGGCCCTCAAAAACTGGTTACTTTTTTGATAAAACAACATGAACGAATGGTGATTATGTTTTAAACAGTACGAGTTGTGGGCGGTAAGTGCATAGTTTTCAGGATTTTTACACCAACATTTAAGTGAAAAGGTGTATTCATTGTGCTGACAGAATTATCTGTATTGCAGACAGAAGGCTTAAATTTGCATTTGAACATGTATTATCAACACTGTAAAATAAGATACTTGGTTAAGATATTATATACTTGCATGCATATTTAAGTCTTCAGGCGGAATTATATTTTGTGTCACATACGTCAATTTTGTGTGATGCTGACGTCAATGATTTTTTATTTGCCTTAAAAGCTTGCCATCTTCTATCAATACAATTTGCTGAGACACTTTAACAAGCTTTTGTGTCTTTCTTCTAGACAGTGAAACATAACCAGAATACTGTATTTTCATTGTTGTGATAGTTATAGTACGAGAATGGCTCTCAAAACACAGCTACTCAAAACTACACTGTCTTAAATTATGCTTTGGAAATCACACCTCTTTATGACGTCGTTTATGACGCCATGATGCCAACACCATTCTTGTAAGTTGTATAAGAACAAAAACTTCATCATATAAGCTTTCAAATGATATATGCAGGGGTGCTTCAGTTTCGGATTAATCCGGAAATCCGGATTTACTGCCTTAGAAATAATGAACTTTTCTGCAGAAAATAAAAGTTTTTTGATGAAAAAATACCAAGTATTGACTGAGTTATGGTCATTTGAAATTTCATATGCTAAATTTTGACAATAGAACAATGTTTGAAGCAGAGTTTTGGTGTAGGGATGTGTGCTAATGTCAGCTGAACCAACAAGTGTCTTATTTTCAGGATTGGGCATTTTGCCTCAGTAGAACCCCTGTATATGATACATACGTATATTACTAGGGATGCAACTATTCGGTCATTTTGCTAACCGGTTAACCGTTCAATCTTCCGAACGGTTAACCGGTTAACCGATAAATGAATCGAAACTTGCCGACTTTCCGACTGTTCTAATTCTGACGTGTATATATTTACTGTAACACCGTAAGTTGCAATCGGGCATCCTCGTATATTACCCTCAAGGGAAGTGTGTCGCCGGTTCTCAATTTCCCAATTGTTTTTTTAAGTTCAATAATGTACTGTAATGTACAACGACAAATAAAATAAATTAATAAACTTTAATATTTACATTTTAATAAACACTCAGTTAAAGCATCAAAGGACGGATTTCGGCCTCGAGTAAAGCATTAAACTGCCTCCAATTAATATTAAATTACGTGTGCTTGCCGAATGTGTGAAAAACAACGTCGGTCAACAAACTGGTCCCGACTACCATATGAAATTAACGGCAATTAAGTGACCCTCTTGTCACAACAATACGTGTCAAACTGTTAATTGCGGATTATAGATCATGACCCCCTTTTGACGAGCGTTCGCACCTTCGATGGGTGAAACTTGTCGGCGAATTTCTCGATATTTTTTCAATATTTTTATTTTAAAATTTATTTAAATTTCTCCTTTTTCGAATTATTTTTTCGATTAACCGGTTAGCGATTTTGCTAACCGATAACCGAACGTTCGAACGGTTAACCGGTTAACCGGTTATCCGTTTACATCCCTAGTATATTGTACAGGAACGAAACCTTTTAATAGTTTGAAACTGTGACAGATATTATGAATCATCCTGTACATAGGGCTCAAACATGTCTTTGAAATAACGGCTTACTGATTCATATTGGCATAATCTAAGAACTGCCATAGATAAGTATACAACCGCTTCGGAAGGTATAAAATTCTTTATAAAATGAAAAATAATCCACCAAACACGAAATCGGATTTAGAATGCACAATACAGGGTATACATGCATAACAACGTTTCGCCGGTGCGGCTTCTGCGTGTTAATTAATACTTTTTTAATTCATTCTTTACATAATAATCGAACTTGAAGGTAAGGATCAATGCATAGCCACTGGACAAACGTTTTCCACGGTTCAAATAGATTCTCTCCCTTTGACATAAAACTGGTCTAAGGGAGACTATAAAATATACAGAAAAGTTGAACAAAAGAACAATAGAAATCGGGACAAAGTTTTTTTGCAATCCAGGAGTCAGAATTGTCTCCCTTATAACTTTTTATTTGGGTTGTCTCTCTTTGACACTTATACGAGGGATGTCCGGAATTTCACGTAGACCAAACCACTGAGCGTATCTATTTGAAATGTTACCAGCAAGTTGATCAATCTAATATAAACTATTCCTGAAAGTTTCATTAAGATACCACGAAGGAAAAACACATTACACACACATTCGCTCATCATTAACTGGACTTTCAGTCGAACAAATCTTCATAGTCATCGCTTTAAGTTTGAAGCTGTAGTCAATACTATAGGCTTTAATGCTCTAAAGTCGTTCATGAATGTTTAAGTTACAAAGAAATGTTTTGCACCATGGTACGTCATGATATCTCGATTGATAGATCCATTTTATTTTAAATGCATTATACAACGTAATAGTAAAACACTTGTCCTAAATTACCTTCAAATTTTCGAAGTAAAGAAACGGATAATGCACGCCAAAATAAATAGTTCAACCGATGTATTAGTACAAACTCACAAACAAACTCTCAACAAAGAGGCGAGTACGCACATTTTATGCTTTCTGATCATTAGTCGCGTTTTTTCTTTATGCAAATGGATCAACGACCATATGTCTCATTTATAGCTATGTTGTAGGCCTATATGGTGAGTTATTGTTTACACTTATGATCAACGATGCGGACAGCCTTACTTTACTTACTTACTTACTCTTCGTGCCTGCTGGCACATACGGCGGCCACAAGGTTTCTCCACTGAAGTCTGTCCTTTGCAATCTTTACGATTTCGCCAAGGGTCTTTCCCATACTTTTGATCTCGCTGGGGATTGTCCGTTTCCACGTCTCTTTTGGCCTTCCTCTGTTTCTTTTGCCATCTGATGATGTCCACTTTTGAGAAATTATTGTAATATGGTCGTTGTCTTTCCTAATTACATGTCCTAACTATCGGAACCTTCGTTGTTTGAATTGTGTGGTGAGGCGTGTTTGTATGGTTCTTTTGTAAAGATCGTTGTTTGAAATTATTGTTGGCCATAAGTTTTGCAATTCTTTAGGAGGCATCTTGTATGAAATCCTGGTAGTTTTTGGCTGTCTTTTACAGTTACTCTCCAGCATTCTGCTCCATACATCAAGACCGAAAGGACGTTGCTTTGATAAAATTTCTGTTTATGTTAACTGATCGCCATATCTTGTTTAGTTGGTGGAATGACGTTCTTGCCTTTTGAAGTCTGTTTCTTATGTCTTTTTCTGTTGCATTGTTTTTACTGAGGATGCTGCCTTAATACTAGAGTATGTAAAATCCTCTTCCTCTTCTATTGGTTTGGTGTCTAGTTTTAATACTGATTGAGTGTTGGTGAGTTTTTTGTCTTTGACTTCTTCTTGCCGATGTTTAGTCCAACTTGGTGAGCATTATTTTCTAGATCTTGCGGACAGACAATGAATTTAATCTTTTGTCTGATACGAAAAATTTTGTTATCATTAAGTTAAGTGCAAACGTGATAGTTTACATCATGTAATGTCGCACATCTTTTGTTCCCCGTTTACACTTTTATGCTGATCCACCAATGGCAACTTAAAGTATACTTATCGACAGTGAGTTTGCAGATGGCGGGGTTTTCTGTAATACGAGTATAATAAAATATACGGTACATGCAATGTCTGTTTAAGAATAGGTTCCACTGAGGAATTCCACATCCGGGTGATGTTCTCCGGATTTATTCCGATACCACCCGATTAATCACAATTCGTTTCGATATCACAAACCGTTTCCCGAGATGGACGCAGTCAGTACTTTATTTCTGACCATACCCAATAATACAGTAAAAATCAAGTCTTCAATATAGACCAACTCGAAAGTAAGAACACCATTTTATCAAGCCAATTTTCATCGTTTTGTTCTTTCCATATAAATAAACCTCAATTATATTATCAGTTTTAAAGGATCCAAAAGTTGGTCTTGTTTTGTAAAAGATCCGTTGATTAAATGTTTTTATACGACAGGTGTTTATTTTAACAAACACAACATGCAAATAAACACGATCTTGTACATAGAGAATACTTTGTGCTGTATGCCACACACCATGCATCTAGCGTCACACTATATACATGTACATGTATTATAATGTGACCTCCAGTCATTCAGACTTCCATTTTATTTTGCTTTTCCAGTAATTTTTGTATTTGTAGTTCACCTAAGCAAATTAGGAAGGATGATTGGATAGTTCCGTGGTTGTTGAATTACCGAAATCCGTCGTGTGTCGTCTATCATTAGCTTCTTTAAATCACATTCCCTCCTAAATCATCTTATGAATGTTGAACTATACACCAAATACAGGGTGTTAAAAAAGTTTTGTTCGCAAAATTTAACGTCATACTAAATTATCCGCGGTTTGAACGCAATTGTGCAATTTTAATTTCTTACTCTAATAGCCTCATTTAATGCCATGAACATAAGAACAATGTTAGAACTCTCTGCAAGTTGAAGTGAAAAATTCATTCTTTTGACGTCAGAAAAATTAACTATTGGCATTGAGAACGAACTATCTAATGATATATTTGTGTGGTTCCCGTAAACCGATTGACATACAACATATATAATATTATATATATATAGCTGGCTTAGAATGAGACGGTCTTAAGTACTACATGTTAAAAATCTGCATCAAAAGGCACTTCTTATGAGCCTGTTTTCATGAAAATCAGAACTAGTCATGTTGACAAACTGAAGTTGAAAAATTTGTTTTTCCGTAAGTAAAGAGTAGTTTTCAGACAGTTTTTTTCTTGTTTTCTCAAAATATCGATTTTGTACTTACGACCTTCTCATTCTAAGCCAGCGATATGTAGGTAACGGGATCGAACTAGATTTTAAGAGTGGAAATTTAAAATCATTGAATGTATTGGACAGGGGTTAATGGCACATAGGAGGTACTCTTCAAATGATAATATCAATGATACAGACCCGCTGTATACGGTAGGTAACCGATAAAAAGGTTTGACGAAAAAAAACTATATAAATGGCATTTCCTATTTTACCAACACCACAGAAATTATCTATAGGCGGTTCGCTTTCAAATTTTATGAACACTGAACATGTCCCTTGCACACGTCAGTCACAGGGGCCTCATTCATGCATTACATGTCCCTTGCACACGTCAGTCACAGTGGCCTCATTCATGCATTACATGTCCCTTACACACGTCAGTCACAGGGGCCTCATTCATACATCACATGTCCCTTGCACACGTCAGTCACAGGGGCCTCATTCATACATCACATGTCCATCAACTCAGATGCGTGTTACATCTAACACACGGTTGATAGTTAAATAATTATGTACAGGGGCAAACACAATATTTACCACTTGTTATATGTTCTATATAATTTTACAAACTTAACGAGTAACAACAAACGACAGTCACTACAAGACATCAAGTACTTTTTTCAATCAGTGACAAACGATTTACTATAAACTTTGTTTCAATACAAGAACATACATTTTACATGTCATTGATGTTTATAGGAGATGAACAAAAATCTTGGAAATGCATAACGTGATGATACACCGATCGATGCACGGATTAAATATACATTGGATCCGTGATGGTTATGACAGAGAGACAGCAACAGAGCTTGTGTAAAAAGTTTTTGCGGGTTTTATCCGTATCCGTATTGGTTGGAGAAATTGACGAGTTTGAGGACAAAGCAAGTAATAAACTCATCGGTACTATGACTCAATACTTAACAAGCACCAATCGACTGTAACGAGAAACCGATGTACCAAGAGCTGAAACACAAAGAGAAAGCACAAAGAGAGTATTTCCGAAGTACAGAGAGAACATTTCGCTACGACAATAGCGTAATAGAACTACAACAACAACAAAAAGTAAACTAAAACATTGAGGTCACACCGCAAGAGATGGTCCCACTTCTTGTATTTTACGACAAAACTCCATTTGTCGATTGAACCTCAGTCAAACTGAGACTCCTACCTATCAATTCAAATACAATTAACAATTTACATACATTATGCATTGGAATAATATATTATTCATGTTATTAAAATCTATAGTCATAATTAATGTCCGTAAACCATTCTAACATTAGCCTAAGATCTAAAAATACATGTTTTTAGATCTTTGCATCAGCGAAGAAAATGTTTTACAACGAACTAAGAACAAATCTATCACAAGGTAACAGTCCAGCGCATGTTTTGGCGCCACACAAACATATCTTTCTGTTAACATCAACATTTGTTGCCTCGCCATCTTCATGAGACCCATAACTGTATGTCAGCTCCTCACCCACATCAATGTCACGTGATGCGAAGAGGCAAACTTTTGGTACTAGATTATGAACACGTACTGGACATATACACAGATTAGGTTCACAGGAATGGTTGATAAATCTCCCAACATTACCGATATTAGTGGGATCAATGTACGTAACTATGACACCAGAGGTCACATGTTCACGAAGAACAAATATGTAATTCATGTCAGTTTTCATTTGCGCATGTGCTCTCTGTTTGGCTTCTTTTTCACTTAGAACTTCTCCTGCATACTCACAAACAAATGTACCACATTCAATAGGGTCCAAAGATTTAAGTCCAAATCCTTTCTCCTCTGTGTACACCACGTGTATTCTAGTAGTTATCCCTTTTTGTACAACTCTGTTATAACACGTCATGGGACAATTACATAGCGTATTGCATTCTAGGAACACTTTTCTGGCGCTATCATTACCAGGGGATGAAAGTTTACCTTCGGCGCTGTAAGTAGAACCGAACTTCATACACGTGCATGCTGTGTTGGGTGTTAAATCACACGATGCTCCCGTACATGTACAACCTTGAATCTTATCCTCGAAGTTACTTGTATCTGTTCCCGGTCCTGGTATGTTACAACATACATACTGAAACTAATAAACACAATAAATCCATGAATGTGGATGCAGATCGCGCACATTCAAAGGAAATTAACTTTAAAACTGAATATTTGTTTCGAGTTTATACGAACCCTATTGTGTATTTTAATTTTTACATGTGTTGCTAATTCACTCCACTGCACAAAAAAGTAGTTTCGAGAGATACAAACACTGTTCTAACTACATGTATTACATAGCTTTAGAGTATTACTTAATTGTCTAGATATAAAACTTAATGGTTCCATACATGTATCTGTGATATATTGCAACAAGATTGTACAGTATTTATCCCAATCGATTTTAATGCCAAAAGAGAAAAAAGCCACTTGCGGAAAAATGTGGTTCTCTTATACCAGAGCTACAGATAAGCTGCGTCTTGGGATAATTACCCAATTAATTTTCTTAAAACCCCAATATATTTGGAGAGGAGGGAGTAAGAAAAAGCAAAGACAATCTGAAATACCCAAACAGAAAATGATGTTACAGTGAACAATTGTACATAAAAGATTCTTTACCCTATGAGTTTCATTAAATACCCAATTGAAATTTGACAAAACCCGAACAAAATTGAAACTCAGGGGTAAAATACCCAACAGTAGCTGTATCATAGATAAAGAGCTAAAAAATTTATAAAAATTATGTTATCTTAGATAACATAAATTTTATATAAAAACATACTCTTTATACATTATACAATTACCTGTGGTCATTCCCATGCTGAGTACCTGTAATATTACATTGGTGCCTTCAGAGACTTGGTTTGCGTAAAATGTGCCTTTGCGCTTAATAAATCGTTGCGTTCATTTAAACACATGAAGTCTTAATATAGACTCATAAACAAATTTTCACTCACATGTTTCAGTTTGTCCCTTGGACTGCCTTCTTGGATGTGTATATGGATGTTTTCCGAACCATCAGATATATCATATCCGTCCATGATCGTTTATATGAGAATAAAACAATGTTCACATAAATTCCAACCGCCAAAATGTTAGAGGGACCATCTCAACATTATTTTAAGATTAAGGGAGACAATGCAAAGACAATTAGTACTTTACTCCGGTATGGTTGTTTCCCTTAACGTAAGACACTGTCCCGCTAATACTTCAAACTATGTACGAGTATAAAGTATTTCCCCTTTGTTTCTCATTCTGATGGACACCAGCACGAAAGTTCATCAAAATCATAATTTATAGATCTCATAAGTATGACCTCTTTGCAAATAATAGATAGGATATACACTGTACATGGTTGGGTATGCTTTCAAAATTGGCCATATTTAGCTTATGTAAGGTTTCTTTCAAATATTTATTATTGGTCATTCATGGTTACATGTAGGTATGCTTTCAGGATTGGCCATTTGTGATGAGGTATGCTTTCAATATTGGCTATTACTTTCTAATCAATATTAACTCAGTTGGATATGCATTCAATACACTGCATGGCTATTGCTTTCAATATTGTCCAAGTTGGAGATGCATTCAATATTGGCTGTTGCTTTCAATATTGGCCATTTATTGTTGGGATTACATTGTACTTTCTGTGTTGGCTATTCATGTTGAGGTATGTGGTCAATATTGACTATGTTTTCAATATTGGCTTCTCATGTTTAGGTATGCTTTCAATATTGGCTTCTCATTTTTAGGCATGCTTTCAATATCTGCTATCTGTGGATGGCCATTTGTGGTTGGTATGCTTTCAATATTGGCCATTCATATTTGGTTGCTTTCAATATTGGTCATTTATGGAAGGTATCTTTTCATGAGTGTATATTCAGGCATGGATGATAGGTATGCTTTCAAGCCCATGTTATCAATCAGATGCAGATGACTGCCAAGGTCTCAATACTTGAGTCAGGACGCTGGGTGAGGGGACTTTATTAAAACACAACAGTAAATAAGTTTGTAATAACAGATATTTATTTTTTAAATACATACAAAATTTACAATGATTATCCATTAACATTTATTTAACATAGATAATACAGAACTATAACAGCTTCATATAACTGATGCAAACTGTCATCTCTATTATGACAGTATACTAGTACATGAATAACTTTCAGCATCGAAATGTGGGTGGGATAAGGTGTCATACAAATTTGGTAGGCATATGGTATCATCAAAATGCGGGTGAATGGGCATATCTTGTAATGAAAATATGGTTCAATGGGGAACGATGTTTAATGATAATCACCAATACATGTATACAAATATACCAGAATGATACCGCAGGTGGCATGTACTGAGAATTCATCAACACATGGGTGGGATATCAATATTCATTCAGTATTAATTTTAGGTTGTAAAATTGTCAAATTGTTTAGGTTGTATCCTTGGATAATCGGTTCTTCTCCTTTCTCTCTGTCAAATAGATTTAAAATACAGTATAACCTCTCCAGAGTGGCCCTCCGTAGAGCAACAACCTCTCTATATAAACACCTTCAAAATTTCCCTAAGCTGATTTACTCTTAATTTAACCTCTGTAAAGTAACAAGCTCTACAGAAAAGACAACATTTGCAGCTCCCCAAGGGTGTTGCTCTACAGAGGTTGTACTGTATTACCAAAGACCTAAATATACACAGATTGGACACTTAATTGAAAACGGAGAGAAAATGCAAAATAGCATGCAGCAGACTCAGATATTTTGCATAAACATTTTTGTTTGTCATTCGTTTTTAATGACTAATATCTCATTTTCAAGAGCTAAGTTTCTTCTACTGCATGATGTAACTTATTTTTTTCTATCTCTTGTAGAATTCAGAAAATTATTGTTTGAATGAGGCAAATTGGGTATTTTGAACTATTTTCTCATAAAAGTGGAATTTCCATTAAAATGATAGTAGGTCTGGCTCTTTGAGGTCTATTGTTTTATTCCTTGACTGATTTCAGTAAATTATGTATCATTTTAAAGCAGATTAATAAATCTATTGCATAAAAGTATTAGTGTTTTCCTATGTATATTAAAACAGGAGATATAAGGTATTAAAAACAAACGAGATTTCGCGAGATTTCAGAAAACTGCCGCGAGATATTGTGAGATTTGGTAGATTTTTCCAATCTTTGTATATTTAGGTCTTTGTGTATTACTAATGCTTTTAATATTAGAACTGGAAAGCAGGAATTAATAACTTAGACATTTAAGTCTGATATAAACAAACAAAAGGACGAATATGTCTCTAAATAAACACACTTGTATTCAACACCAAAGACTCATTTTGAAAAATATAGATTTTTAATGATTTCCTACAATGATTTCATAAAATGACTATACATGTATTGCATTGATCTGCAGAAAACATTTCAATAGTTCACACACATTATATACATGAATATGACTGTGTCTGTCAATACTTACAAAGTTTACATTATTTCAAGCATTTATCATTATAAAACAAAATAGTTGTTGTTCTAAGTAAAGCACTATACTGTAAACCAAGAAATTATTTCGCGCGATTTAGTTTCGCGGAGTTTGCAAGTGGTAGAATTTGGCGAAATTAAGTGGCCGTAAAAGTGCTAAAAACATTTATATGGAAATTGCAGGAAACTTAAAAACGTGAAACTTTCAGTGGCGAATATGCCGACGATCAGCAAAACGCAAAAGTTAGTAATCGAGAAAGTAAAATTGGTTTACAGTAACCATGTGCTAGATAATGTACAACATATATTATATCAACTATTCAGGTCTGAGTGTACTACACAACATTTCAAAGCAGAGGAATTGGCACCGGGATCATGATACAACTTCATTAAGTTCAAACTCAATCTCAAACTTAATTAAGTTCAAACTCAATCTCAAACTTAGTTAAGTTCAAACTCTGTCTCAAACTTAATTAAGTTTAAACTCAATCTCAAACCTAATTAAGTTCAAACTCAATCTCAAACACAGTTATACCAAACTCAAATTAAGTTATTTTTTACTCATGTTGAGTTAGATCATTAAGAACGAGATAAATGCTAGTGATTGAATGGTAGAGTGATCCCACAGCCAGATAGCATGATAATTCTAAGCAAAACATGGAAGCTTCATTAAGCAAAAACTTGGAAGCTTCATCTATACCATTCCATCCATGAAGCTTGTTTATCATATGTTTGACGTCGCGGCAGCGTAATAAAGCCATTATTTATTTTTGATAATACACTAGTGTAATAAAGCTTTGACGTGACGTCACTCAAAGTATAGGCGACGTCGTCAAAGTTGCGCGTTTATTATAGTGAAAATAAGTAGTTATTTTAAGTTTCGGCCAGAAATGGCTAACATATGATAAAAAGAACATTACATTTGTGACTTTCCACGTTGGATTTATTAAACTCGTTGAATAAAATCGATAAAATGCTCGGCAGAGCCTCGTATTTTATTCAACTCGTTTAATAAATTCAATATGAAAAGGCACTCATGTAATATCCTCTATATATATACATTCCAAAGGAGAGCGCTTGGGGCCGATGCGGGCACACGCATTGTTGAAGCACCAAACTGTACAGTATGTTTTTCTATTATTAATTTCATCAATCTTTAGAGGGAAAGGGCTACTGGAAGGGAATGGTCAACAGAAGGGGCTACTTGGTTTTGTTAGTTTATATTTTGTGACTCTAAAGGATTAAGTAAGTTTGTCTTTTTAAGACAAGTTTGTAAATATGTATTTCATGTATTAATTCTCTAGATAATGCTTTTTCATGTATTTGTTTTGATTTTATGTATTGTGTTTGCACAGAACGATGTATACTCATTTATATTTGTGTATTTGTTTCTTGTATGAACCATATTGAAACTTGGTTTCAACCAAATATGTTATCCATGTAAGATAAAGTCTTAACTTACTTACTTTAACCATTAATACTTACTTACGTGCTACTGTAAGGGAATAATAAGTTTGAACATACTTATCTACAACTAGCCATCGTCTTGCAGACAATAACAACAATAAATTATTGTATTACAGTATATATACACACAAGCACTTTAGTCAGTCAATCCTATATACATTATAGCAATATACAGAAGAAAAAATCTTCATTTTATTATATATATAATATCCACTAATGTCTAATTTATAACTTGATATACATAATTCATAGACAAATTTATATTGCATGCCAGCAAGTAGAAAATCATTGTTAAGCCTCAAATAAAATAATGTTTGTTTCCCTTTCCGTGAGTTAAGTTTATACTAATTGATTTAGTTAAGGTCGAGATGGTTAAATATCATTAAGGGTTGGGAGGAAGATACAGGAAAATTATATTTTATTTGTAAATGAAATTGAATGAATTTCGTAATTTTGTCCCAAACTTTTTTTAAAAAAAATTCTGATTTCTGAATTAAATTTTTCAGGTGAGGTGACGTTGGCAAATAGAAAGCTGGAACGGAAACAAACAATATCTTTTTTAAGACCTGAATATTATTCTTTTGATGTCACTAATTAGTTATCATACTGTAGATTGTCTCCCTTTGTTACCTTTTTATAAGTTATCTCCCTTTATTATTTGAGTTATTTTTGTATATTATTATATTTTTGTTTATGTCAATATTCTATTTTAAGCTTAGAATATTATTAAGCTGCACTATTGAACAGGAAGTCATTTATCTTTGTGTGATTTCGTTATTGTACCATAAAAATGCTTTGACTTAGGCTGTTAGAATAACAAATCTGATAAGACAACCATAAACACAGTATATTCATGGGTTCCACATGAATACCACCGAGCAATATAAATTAAAGAATATATTGACTGTGTGACTATATCACACTTCAGTGTCTTACTTGAAAATTATAGAATAGAGTAACAGTAATGATAATGAGTATGAACAAAGGGAGGTTACTCTTAAAATGCAACAATTGAGACAATCTATTGTGAGTCATCATACAAACAGATATATACATGTATTTACATTTGGCAAATATTTCTTATATATTTCACATCACAGTTTCTCTATAAAATACAAAACAAAACAGACAACAAAAGCTTTTTGATTGCTACAAAAATAACAAATAATAATTTTTTAAAAATAAAGGTATACAATAAAGTCCTTGGCAACACTGTGTACACATAGTTGTAGTTGGAACAAATTAATCTGGTTCTCGACCTTTATGCATGAATATAACATTTTATAGTCCAGAGAATTTAACATGTCTCTCGACCTTCTATTAGCATAATTTAACACCTGATATATTGTCTATATCATTATTTATAACCCCTGTTGTTTTCATAAGTGGGAAGTATCACAAAGACGATCGAGGTGTAATAATAATGATAAAGACTTTATTTAAAGAGGCAACGCAGTTGGGTAAGCCCAGTCTTCCCTGTGAGGAAGTGTAATACCAACACAAATCTAAAGGAATTTTATATATTCAACACAAGAACCTTGTAATATATTCATGCATAAAGGTCAGCATCATGTTAAATTCTCCGTGCTATACATACAAAAGCTTCTAGCTGTATGTTTATAACATAAGATGTACATGAATACGATAAGCTGTTATTTTTGCATTATTTAAAATGTGAGTTGCAAAATATGCTGGTTCACTTCTAAGAATAATATGTATTGATGAAATGTAATGATATTGTATTGGACATTGTGGCAGTACCTACAGACAGTTTAATGTGTAGGCCCAAAAAAATACTAGGGGGTACTGGGACAGTGATTCTGACAGTGATTCATGGAAAATTGTTGCAAGACTTGCATTTTGCAAAGCTGAAGTGAAATTCTTCCAAACTCTTTAACTTGTTAAGTACTCATGGAGAAAGACCATTCTAATTAGCAACTATTGCAACTGTTGACATTAGAGGTCATCAAAAATCTTTCCAATTTAAAAAAAAACATTTGTATGAACTTCATTTGATTCCTTTTTAATTCACCTTTAGTCATGTTTATGGCTTACCAATTTATTGTATTTATTCCACCCAACTACAAAATACTATATCAAACATGTAACCAGTCATGTAGTTCTATTCTGTTTAATTATTGATATATTAATAATACTCTTAATAATCGGGAAATTGCTGTCATAATTGTTGATCATCTTACAGCAAACACACATATACTTTCTACACTGTATCAATAATTAGTGACAGTAATTTCTACATTTTATATTGTTAGACAATCAGTTCAGCATTTATACAGATGAACTCAAACTTTCCATTAAAATGTAATATTGCAATATTTCATTATGAACTGATATTTTATCTGACACTGTGTTACCCCAATGATCGAAGGGAGACAATTCAAGTTTATCTCCAGCACCGTGTTAACCCCCAATGGTCTAAGGTTAATCCAGCACTGAAGGGAGAGAACTTGAGTTTAACTAGCATTGTATTCACCCAATGGTCCAAGGGAAATAACTCAAATAAATCCAACACTGTGTTATCCAATGGTCCACAGGAGATAACTGGAGTAAACCCAGTACTGTGTTATCCAATGGTCCAAGGGAGAGAACTCAAGCTAAACTGAGCACTGTGTTATCCAATGGTCCAAGGGAGAGAACTGGAGTAAACCCAGTACTGTGTTATGCAATGGTCCACGGGAAATAACTGGAGTAAACCCAGTACTGTGTTATCCAATGGTCCAAGGGAGAGAACTCAAGTTAACCCAACACTGTGTTATCCGATGGCAACATGCAGATAACTCGTGTTGATTCAGCACTGAATGGTCTAGGGGAGAGAACCCACGTTCATCACAAGTCAGCAATGGGCAACAAATCACTGGTATAAAAGTCTGAATGTTATATATCAGTACAAAGTCTGCTAGGATTGAGATGACATTCCCGAACTATTTGATTGGCTGCTACTGTCTGAATGTGTAGATAATCTTTTATCTTCACTTGTAGGGAGTTCCAACACCACCATCTTCTGTAAACCTTGGACCCATCTGTAACATAATACACACATGGAGATAAGCATTTGCTTCATGACAAACTACAATAACGTCACACACAAAGACCAAACTTAAGTCTCATTTCATAGTTTTATTCTCTATTCAATCGTAATATTAAAATCAACTCGACAAGAATGGTCCAATTTTTAGGTTTTACTGTAAACCTTAATAAACATAAAGGTATGCAAAATACCAACCATTCAGCTGACGGTATATGTTTAGTCAAACGGTGGACAGCTGGCCTATCAAACCAACATTCAGGAAATAATTGCCAATCAGAACTAATCTTTTTCAAGCAACTGACAATTTCTCAACAACCTTATCTAATGCCATAGAAAAACATAACCTGCCCATCTAGCACTATACTGACTGTGCAAGCCAAAATTAGGGATTATAAGAAGTCGACTAAACAAGTTATCTATACATCTACATATAAAGAAGAGATAACTCACTGAAGAAATTGTGCTTCTGATTCTGCCTGAAAGTGACACACATTGACATCTTTATGTGTGAGTGCAAACACATGTGGTCTATCTGCTGATTCCCAGAGTGGTTTCACATTGTGTCCAGGTAGGGGTAATGTCTGTATAGCAGCAACATCCTGTATATACACAGTGTATGTAGTAGTGAGGGGTATATCAAAATTACATGTTATAAATAACAAGAGATGTTTTTAAACATGTATGCCCACATGGCAGCCAAATAGTCAGAAATGGTAAAGTTCATAGTGGCCTAGACCTTTGACCTACTGACCTTGAAATCAATAGGGTTCATCTACTGTTGATGAACAACTTCCATGTAAAGTTTGAAGATCCTAGAGCAAAGCGTTCTTGAGTTATAGAATGGAAACCATTTGGTATACCTACTGACCGACCGACATGTGCAAAGCAATATACCCACTCATCAAAGATGGGGGGCATAATCAGCACATTCTGATAACTAAATACACAAGGTTTATTTTCGGCAGAATACATGAGGGGGTTTTCAGCAAAAAGTTACTAAGAGGATAAGCAGAAAAACAACCCTGAGTCAAGAATCACCTGTGAACAAAGACCACTATACATCAGACCATTCTTAATGTTACTTAACTTTACCTAGGGACCATCTGTCATTAAAGTCAACTTTTTTATTCTTCATATGTGTTGTCTGTTATGGCAGGTTTAGCTGTAATACAGCTGGAACTTTTAACCATGCAATAAAATTATGGTACCATACATCCTCTCTAGGGTGACCCTCTGTATAGAGCAACAACCTCTCTATAACAATACCTTAAAATTTTCCCTTAGCTAATATTTACTATCAATCTGACCTCTTTAGAGCAACAACCTCTGAACAAGAGCTAATATTTGCAGCTCAGAGAGAGTGATGCTGTGCAGAGGTTGTACTGCACTTGTAATGCTCACATAAATACAAGCAGAATGTTAAATAACACTATCAAACAAACATGAAACACCCTTATATATGTATCACTTATGAATATGAAGCAGCATCAAAGAGTACTTGCACTCTTTGGCAGCATGTAACTTTATTATGTATTGCTGAACATTTGAATGCTTTTATGTATAAGTAGTTTTGTTTTCCATATTATATTTTAAAAAAAAATTTTTTGCTATAATTAATGAAACAGTTAAATGTTAAGCCTACGTCCCACTGACCATTTTTTGCCTAGGAAATGTACTCCCGATGGAAATTAAAGTGCTATCAGGACATGAAGAACAGGTTCCTCGTGGTCTAGGGGAAACTTTGGGAAGTCATGAGACTGTTTGTGATATCGGAAGGAATTGTGATGAATCGGGTGGTTTCGGAAGAAATTGGCAGAACTTCAAAGATGTGGAATTCCTCAGTGGGACCTAGGCTTTAACCAAATAATCAGACTCTAATGAACTAGATTAGCTGAGAGAGATAGGACTATCCTGGGGAGAGGCAGAAAACAAAGCGAAGAACAGGGCTGAATGGAGAAATCTTGTGGCGACCTTACGATCCGAACCGGATTGAAGAGGATAAGTAAGTAAGTAAGTAATGAACTAGATTCTGAACACACTTTTGTACAATTATGTAATAAAATACAATAAAATTTACCTTATGTTTCTTGTAGAAATATAGAGCAAAGTCATTACGAGCTGTAATCCATCGTCGAAGCCATTTTTTGTCTTTATCCATCACAAATAAATACCCAGACAATACAGAAACTTCATCAGCTTTTGTCTACAATATAGTCAAACATTATGTTCCTGGATAACTCTACCAAAACAATCCGCAGTATAGCACGGGGAATTTGACACGACTCTCAAACTTCTATTATCATTAACAGCTGATATATTGTCAATATTTATAACCCCAGTTATATTTTATTAGCGGGAAGTATCACAAAGACGCTCGAAGTGTAATAGCAAACACAAATCTAAAGGACCGATATCGCATGAGTTGCTCGCGGAAATTTATATATTTAACCCAAATACCTTGTAATATACTGATGCATAAAGGTCAGGATCAGGTTAAATTCTCCATGCTATAACAGTGGTAACAAGTACAATTTATCACACCACTAAAACATCCAGTCATACTATTACATGCAATGACTGGAAACTGCCTACTGGACTTGGAAAAGACTGTACAATGTTGGAAAAGATATAATGTTTCTTTCTTATAACCCACAATGAATTCATTAACTCCTAAACTTAGATGTAGGTATAACTGTTTTCAGTCTTTTTTATTAATTTTGTAATTTCTCATAAAACAAACAGACTGGCAGTTAAAAGATAATCCATGTAAAATGATACACTATATACTTGGTTTCACACAACTTCACTTCACATTGTCATGTGTGGATCCTGCAATTTCTCAGGTGCTCTGACCAGATTTTTTTATTCAGGAAGATGTCCGACAAGCTATTTTGCTCAGGGGTGTTCCCATGCAAAAATTTTCTTAGGGAGATGTCCTGTTTGCTAAGACTTCAAGCCCTTACAAACTTGTGTAAATATGTTTATATTTTTTGTCTTGACCCAGCTTGAGAAGAAACTTCTTTACTAGTTGATACTCTACTACTAGGCTACAGAGATGATACCCAAGCCATATGGTACTTACCTGTGTTATAGGTTTTGGCGAGGCCGGTACATCAGTGTTTGCAGTATCGGTACTACCCTTCAATATATCGTAACATTTCTGACATACTCGATTGATCTGATTGTTGTCATATGGTAATGCTGCTTTCCTCGATGAACATTTGGCACAATATACCTGCAAACATAAAACATGTGAAGGTCCATCACATATTTGTTATATTTAATATGATCAACATAGCACCGTATTATTCCAAGTATAGCAAGCACTATTATCAATCCAGAAAGGTAGCCAGAAATCAGAAGCATCCTTTACATAGCTTTAGACATTTTCCAAGTCTCGAAAGTATGGTGGCTGATTTATGCCATGTTGTATTTTCTCTTTTTAGCCAAAAACCAAAAATGTGTCATGTGTTTGCCTTACATCTGTCGTAAAAGGAAAGATACGACAGATGTAAGGCAAAAACACAACACATTTTTGGTGTCGTATTGTTGCCCTTCATCTGTCGTATTTTCGCTTTTTCGCCACAACAAGGCGAAAATGCAACAATGTAAAGATATGACAAAGTCGACTTTTTCGCATTGTTACATTTTCGCATTTTCGCTTCATATTGGCGAAAAAGCGAAAATATGACATGGCATAAATCAGCCACAATACGAAAGGGCAAAATATTGTATTATTTAAAATATATGAATTTGTAGGGTTGTCAATTCACAGAATACAAAAGCTGGAAGGGGAATGCTTATCTGTATTTTGGAGGTCGATTCATTATGTGATTTGATTTTATGGTCGTACCAAGCCACATAATCCATCAAAATTAAACCATCACAAATAATACAGATTTTGCAATACATATTTTTGAAGAAAACATAGAGCTGGTGTTATAGACTGACGACAGTCTTCTACTAGAAGGACATCTGTAAGTATCTGTAAGTATATGGTTATATTGAACACTACAAACCTTGCCACATGCTCGACAATGATGCCGTCTTTTGAGAGCAGTAAATCTATCTTGGCACGCCATACACATTGTAACCTCCTCATCCTTGGTCCAGTATGGTGACTTATGTCCTAACAGAGAACCCTGCAAATGTACAAACAGTACGGTGACTTATGTCCTAACAGAGAACCCTGCAAATGTACAAACATTATGGTGACTTATGTCCTAACAGAGAACCCTGCAAATGTACAAACATTATGGTGACTTATGTCCTAACAGAGAACCCTGCAAATGTACAAACATTCAACTAAAAGAGATGCATAAACTCGTACAGTATACATCTTTCTTTAAGATCACAACATTAAGAAATACTTGAAATACTCTCCCTAAACCGAAGTACACTTTTCCATCCAATATATGCATCACACAAAAGTGGCTGAGTAGTCTGCCTTTGTTTTACAAAGTACTATATTACACAGAGTGTTTTTGTATGCTGAATTGTCTTCAGTTAGCCCTGCCTTTAGCACAGGTATAGCACAGAGAATTTGACATAATCCTGACCTTTATGCATAAATATATTACAAGGTTCTTGCGTTGAATATATAAATTTCCGCGAGCAAATCATGCAATATCGGTCCGTTAGATTTGTGTTGGTAATTAATACACCTCGAGTGTCTTCATGATACTCCCCGCTAATGAAAACATACAACTGGGGATATCAATATAGCCAATAAATCAGCTGCGAAATTATGCTAATAGAAGTTAGAGAGTTGTGTCAAATTCTCTGGACTTTATTATTCTAATAGGCACGTTTCAAGTGTACTGATCATGTGATACGGATATCTGAATAAAGACATCTGGATTATGTACAATCAAGCGTAGCTACTGAAAAACAGCATTGTCAATAAGTGTAATGCTTCTGGAGTTGTTGGTACAAGACTAAGTGTTGCTTAAAGGGACTGCCTCACGTATTGGTGTATTGCAAAAACAAAATAAAATTGTCAAATATTCGCGTTATTTTGGTATAGTTGCCTGTATTTCACGTAAACAACCACATTGACATCTAAAATAACTTGAGAAACTTCGACATTTTGTAGTTATTTAGTATTTTTACATCAAAAATTCTATAGGGTATTAATACCCTATAGAATTTACACTGCCCTTACCTAAATTTCCTGAAATGTGTTCGCAATGAAAACGAATCGAAAAACGAACCAAACACCTCACTGATGTTTACGCTGTAGTTTGTTGAAGTAACAGTTCACTCATGTGTGAATTACATAATTTACAAAGCATGTTGGAAGGAAACTTAGCGATTTTTTTCAGTGGGCGATATCGAGATTGGTTAGAATTGCTTATCTGCTCCAAATCTTTCATAAAGCAACCGTCAGTGGCTTTCTATAAAATCAATACTTGGTTAGGTTGGAAAATCACGATGTTCAAAAATTTTAGCCCAATCTGTGAGGTAGCACCTTTAAGGCATGTAGCAATTTTGACAGCTTACTATAAGCACTTCGTGCATAGGTGAGCTAAATATTATTGTATTTCTATTCAGTCTTTCAGGATATTCAAACATAATAGAGATTTAACTTTAGCTCAAAGACTTGTAATTTGTTTTAGTAAAATTGTTACAGTAACCATGGATATAATCCTTAATATATATCAAGTACAGCCCTGAATATTTACGTGACACACAATTCATACCTGTTTCGTACCTGTTATGTACCTGTTACGTACCTGAAACAGGTACGAAATACGCGTCACGTAACTATTCGTTGAACGCAGGGCAGTTTGACGATTTAATGGCAGTACTAGCAACACTATATAAGATGTAACTACATCAGATATATTAATATAATGCTTAATTTATATCAAGTTCAGTTTGACAATTTATGAAAAGTGGTGGTTCTAGCAACACTATAACTACATCTGATTTATCAATATAATGTTGAAATTCATATCCAGTAAAGTTTGACAATTTGTTGAGAAAACAAGAAAAAACTGTTAGAAAACTACTCTTTACTTATAGAAAAAAAAGCTTTTTAAACTTCGGTTTGGTCAACATTTTCATGAAATTAGGCTCATAAGAAGCACCTTTTGATGCAGATTTGTATCAGTCTTATAAGGTCATAAGTATCACTTACGACCTTCCAATTCTAAGCTAGTGATATATACATGTAATAATAATAATTTGGACAGTTATTCTTGAATATAATCTTCGGGCTAGGTCAGAATAAATTAATTTCCAGATTATCATCTTAGCCTGCTCCATTTTCTATTTGCTTTAAAACATCTGAGACAATAAATGGAATGAAGATATTTTTCTAATGTCTCTGTCTCATTCTATATTGTCTCCAAAAAAACAAAACAAAGTCTGCTATAGTTCAAAATGTGATGATTTTTCTTTTAAGTTTCAAAACATCAACATCCCTTTAGTGTTAAACATGTGATCAAATATTTCAAAATTGTAAAAAGAACAGAAACCTGTTTTGAAGAAGGAACATGATGATAATCTAATAATTAGGTTATAAGGGTTATAATGGCCTTATCTGATTAAATAAGTAAACTTTATGATCAGCCACAGGTAACTGTACCATTGATAAAGAGTAATTTTTTAAAACTTTTTTTATATTAAATTTATGTTATCTTAGAAAGGTGCATTTGTACTCTTTATCAATGATACAGTTACCTGTGTGATCAGCATGCATACTATTGTACAATATAATATATATATTCTGGTATACATATTTCTTATACCGATTTAGAACCTGTAGCCAGGGACAGTAATGATGTTACCATGCCCGATAAACCACCTGTTATCTTCGACTGATAATTATATATAAACACAATTTATACTAACAGTCACCCATCAGCGATGATAATCACAGTCAGTGACCATAACATACAACATAATGTTTACAAAGAAATTTCAAACTATAATTGTTGTAAATTCAGCTTGAACACCGTTTCTGAAATCTTTTTCACTTATATAAAGCGATTGATTCCCCTTACCAGTTTTCCTGGATGATATCCTAATCATTACCAATTAACCCTTCATAAGGAGCAAAAGACTTTTCCACATGTTGAGGAAAATCAACATTATTGTTAAAATGTTTTAAGATGTAATGGATGCCGAAATACTATTTTTTGCCTGTAATACTGTATGAATCACTGTGGACGGAATCAAAAGTAATTGGTGTGTAAAGACTTTAACATGATTATAAAATGAGACAAATTATGACTGTGCCAAAAATAAGAGAAAACCACACTTTATAGGTGCAACACTATAAAGTAGTTTATGTTGTGGGACCATTCCATTCGATTTTATGTACATTTTTTATTGGTATGCCAACAGGGCTGCTGGTGGATACTTTGTTTCAATTATGTTACTTTGGACTCATTTAGTCACAATACGTTACTTTGGACTCATTTAGTCATAATACTCACCATTTCAGAACTAGACTCCAGACTTGAGTGATCAGTGGAATCGCAAGATTTCACCCGACATAGTTTAGATTTATTGAGACTTTCTGCTACCACTTGTTGAAATGTCTGTAAAAAATATAAACATGAAAATATAGCTCAATACAACAGTTGTTATTGCATGCACCTTAATATAATATTTTATTAATTTATTATTTGCTATCATAATCAATGGATTAGATTTATCAGTGAAACTAACAGTGAAATTATCATTTACCGGTAGTTATTTTCACTGTTTTAGAAGCTGGTTCCATTACTATACAGACAAGAGGGCCCACAGGGCCCTAGGTCGCTCACCTGTGCACATTGACCAAGTAGAACCATGTTCTTTTTAAAAAGTTGTTTCCAATCAGTTGTCATGGCAACCAGAGTTCTGCATGGGTTATAATTCTTTTAACTATTTTTAGAAAGGATAACCCAAGGAATATTGTAACCCATTTAATATGAAATTCAACCAGTACTTTTAGAGGAGAAGATTTTACTATGGATATATAGGGGAAAACAGCGCCCCACCCACTAACGGCCATATTTTAAGACGAATCAGGACAAATATGTCAATTTTGTATGAGGGTCACCCAACAACTATTTCTGTAAAATTATTTTGAAATCAGGCAAGCGGTTGATTTTTTATGATTTTTTAAAAAGATTTTCCTATTGGTTGCCATGGCAACCAGAGTTCTGCATAGAATGTAATTCTTTTAGCTATTTTAAGAAAGGATCACCCAAGGAACAATTTAACCAATTTATAATGAAATCCAACTAGTACTTTTAGAGGAGAAGATTTTTAAATATTTTACTATAGATATATAGGGAAAAACGGCACCCCACCCACTGGCGGCCATGTTTTTTGACGAATCATGACAAATATGTCAATTTTATAAGAGGGTCACCCAACAACTATTTCTGTAAAATTATTTTGAAATCAGGCAAGCGGTTGATTTTTTATGATTTTTTTAAAGATGTTCCTATTGGTTGCCATGGCAACCAGAGTTCTGCATGGAATACAATTTTTTTAGCTATTTTAAAAAAGGACCACCCAAGGAACAATTTAACCAATTTATAATGAAATCCAACTAGTACTTTTAGAGGAGAAGATTTTAAAGATTTAACTATAGATATATAGGGAAAAACGGCACCCCACCCACTGGCGGCCATGTTTTTTGACGAATCAAGACAAATATTTCAATTTTGTAAGAGGGTCACCCAACAACTATTTCTGTAAAATTATTTTGAAATCTAGCAAGCGGTTAATTTTTTATGATTTTTTTAAAGATTTTCCTATCGGTTGCCATGGCAACCAGAGTTATTTATAGATTACAATTCTTTTAGCTATTTTTAGGAAGGACCACCCAAGGAACATTCCAGTGAAGTTTGGTTGAAATTGGTCAAGTGGTTTAGGAGGAGAAGTCGTTTGAATGAAATGTTGACGCACGGACGGACGACGGACAACGGACGAAGAGTGATCACAATAGCTCACCTTGTCACTTTGTGACAGGTGAGCTAAAAACAAAATGCGACATCAACAGCGCCGGGCTTCAAATTATGTGTTACATCATTATGGTGCCGTAATTGTCACATTGTTACATTCTAATTTCAACATAATTTTTCCAATTAGGCCAATTATTGTATCGCTATATAAGAACTTCAAGCATATAATAAACAGAAAATGAGTTAATTTTTTATGAAAGATCTCGAGATCACAGAAAATTAAATTTTCACTCGTGGCGGCGCCACTCATAAAAATATTGATTTCTGTGAACACTTGGTGAAATAAAATTCAATTTAACACTAAAGTCAACAAATATCCTCTTTATTGCTATATATTCCATTGTCCCTTGTTTAATGATATTCACTAGATTTACTTGCTGTTGGATTAGACAATATAAGTCTTTGACATCAGTCACATCCCTTTTACAGTGGATGTGTTGTGTTGTGTTGTGTTGTGTTGTGTTGTGTTGTGTTGTGTTGTGTTGTGTTGTGTTGTGTTGTGTTGTGTTGTGTTGTGTTGTGACTGTGTTTAATATTTCAATGCAGACAAATATGTTCAAATTATGACGTCTCAATTCATAACACAAGTATGCATTAAGACAAATGTGTTAAGGTTATGATGATAAAAACAAATACTTACTGCAAACCAGTCAAGTCCATTACCATTGTTAGCTCTGAAAAATAATGAAATAAATATAATTATGTACATTATATTATATACATTATATCACATACAGAACATCACATAGCACTGGCTAGTAAAAATGTATGCCAATTCTAATGTCCAGCCTGGTAATGAGAAATCATTCTCACCCTAAAAATTCCAGTGTCAAAGCCTGAGATTCTATTTTTCAATATGAAGTAAAAAGGAAAATTCAGGATTCAAAAATCTGAAATCAGGCACAGGCCTGAAAAATACCAAGCCTGAATGTGTATATTTGCCTTCAAATTTTAGCACTGAAGTTTTTATATCGTAGTTTTATTTTGTTAGTGGACATCTTAATTAAGTACTTGTGTAGTCAACAATTTCTTTTTCTACGGCAAAGGCCCAGAGCGATTTGGCTTGTAATCAAACTTGGCTGAAATAGTATGCCATTAAATCTTTCACATCTAGTTTAAAGATGATCAGATGAAAACTGTCTGAATTAAAGTACAGACAAATCTCTGAACACTGCCGCATATTGTAGGCCTACATGTTATCATTCAATATTTAAGTCACTACTGTAATTCACTTTTTTTCTCCATATACAGTCTTAAACAATAAATTCACTATTAATAATAATAGAACATACAAGCAATTTTTAGTAGAAACTCCACAAGAAAACATTATACTGTAAACCAATTTACGTATTATGAGAACTTACTCGTCGAGGAATTCCACTGTTTTTTCGATACATTTAACACAGAATGTGTTCTGTATAGCCTGGTTATCGCCGGCCAATATTTCCATACCTTCCACGCTAAGTCGCGCTCGTAGTTTGTATGAACCCATGATTTGTTCTGAACATACCAACAGTAAATCATTGAACTGTAAAACAAAAACACATACAATTTAGAATATAATTTATCAATGAATATAAGTCTGCACTTTTGGCGCTTTTTTATTGGCAATATTTAGTTTTTGTTTGAATTTTAATTTTACATATCCCCTGAAATAGCAAAAACATGATAATGATGGTCCCAGCATGTTTATGACTAAAAACTTATTTACAAAAGCGGAGTAAGACTCCATTGAATTTACTGAATCAAACTCAGCCAAGGTAGGATTTAAACATCCTGGTTCACTCTTTGAGTTGCACTGTACCCTTTGTCTAATGTGTCATCATTTCTGTTACATTACATAAATCCAATAAAAGCTCCGCGAGTCGCGTGTGTCGCCTGACGAAATGCACATTTGTCATGGAAAACTATCCAGTATTGGGCTACATATCAGACTCACAAGAGTTCTCTAGTCATCTGAACTAAAAACGACAAAGTGATGCTCTGGACAAAAAAATATCCTGATAAAATCAATCTGAAGGGAATCATTCAAACACTACACAAGCTATGATTCTTGCGCACTGCACTTCATGTCACATCAAAGAAACATGCATTCCTATTTTTGAGTCATTAATAGTTATGGTGACAAAGTTATGCCACGGACAAGAAATGCTTATAAAATCAATCAAAGGGAAAAAATTGAAAAATGGCACAAGGTAGAGTTACGGTTCTTGTGTACTGCACTTAGACTTTTGGTAAGAAACATGCATACCAAGTTTCAAGTCATTCAACCTCATGGTGACAAAGTTATCCTCCGGACAAGAAATGCTCAAATTAAATCAATCTAAGGGAAATAATTAAAAAACGATGCAAGGCAGAGTTATGGTTCTTGTGCACTGCATTTCGTCTTATTGCAAGAAACATACATACAAAATCTTGAGTCATTTGAACTTAAGGTGACAAAGTTATGCTCCAGACAAGAAATGCTCTAATAAAATCAATCAAAGGGAAATAATTTAAAAACTATGACAGGTAGAGTTATGGTTCTTGCGCACTGCACTCCGGCTTATTGCAAGAAACATGCCTATCAATTCTTGAGTCATTTGAACGTAAGGTGACAAAGTTATGCTCCGGACAAGAAATGCTCTAATAAAATCAATCAAAGGGAAATAATTCAAAAACTTTGACAGGTAGAGTTATGGTTCTTGCGCACTGCACTTTGGCTTATTGCAAGAAACATGCATACCAAATCTAGAGTCATTTCAACTTAAGGTGACAAAGTTATGCTCCGGACAAGAAATGCTCTAATAAAATCAATCAAAGGGAAATAATTCAAAAACTATGACAGGTAGAGTTATGGTTCTTGCGCACTGCACTCCGGCTTATTGCAAGAAACATGCATACCAATTCTTGAGTCATTTGAACTTAAGGTGACAAAGTTATGCTCCGGACAAGCAATTTGTGACGCCGCCGCCGCCACCGCCGCCAAAGTAACACCTATATGTCGCCTTTTCAGGCGACACAAAAACTGTATTTACCAAGAAAATATATCTGGCTTGTTTTTCACCACTTCTTGCGGAGATCTTTGTGATTGGCCCTTCTTTTATAAGTTCCCTAGTTGGACTTATAAGGTCATTGGTCCCTTCACCATTTAGACGAGGAATAATGTTTAATAATTTATTAAATTTGTCCTGAAAAACAAAATATTGTAAATTTATTCACAATTCTTTCAAAAACTTAAATATGTGTAGCTTATTTCACACAACTTTGAAGTTGACCTTAAAACTGTTTAATGTACATTTACATTGAAAGCCATACATGTTATTGCAAGTAATATATATACCACTCTGGACCTCTGCTTCTTGGGTTACTTACCGGTATATATGCAAGGCTTCATTCTACTTTTTGACAGCTTGGACTTGGGCAGATCTTTACTTGTTTAGTTGTGCTTTGTACCTTGTATGTTTTTTATGTTTTCTGTGCCCTGTTGGTTAAGTTGAGTGCTGCCTTCCTTGTCTGACTTAATATTATCTTTTTGCCAATGGGTTCCACAAATTAAAGCCAACAACTAAATAAACAACACAAAACTAATTCTCAAAAGGGGCGACAAATACAAGTTTTTAAGTTGTAGCAAAATACTGGTAAATAACAGTTAATACTTACCAGTTTCTTCATGGCTGTATTGGAATGGCTAGCTGCACTAGTTACCAAGTCTAAAGCTTCTGAAAGTACAAATAAACAACAATAAATTGCTGGCTAAGCCGCTTAGAATTAGAAGTGCTTAAGTGCTACTTTAACTTACAACCTTATAAGACTGATACTTATTTGAAATCTACATCACAATACGCTTCATATGAGCCTATTTTCATGACAATCAGAAACGGTCATGTTGACCAAACTGAAGTTGGAAAAGCTTGTTTTTCCATATGTAAAGAGTAGTTTTCAGACAGTTTTGTCTTGTTTTCTCAAACTATCAATTTTGTATTTACGACTTCTAATTTTAAGCCAGCGAAATATAGTCACATATTGTCACATATTCTGACACAACTACAATACTGCTGAACCTGTCTGTAAAGACTACCAATCCAAACATCAAATTAGTGGTCTTTGTTGACAGGTTAAATATCATTGAAAATGGTCGATTGGGAGATCAAATTGGTGGTATTGGCAGGAAGCTATTGCAAGAGTTGTTGGACTGAAGATATGTTTAACACAATTACAATGCAGATACATAATTTATTTCAGTCATTAGTATGGCGATGGTGTAAACATGATAAAAAATCACTAATAATAATTAACACTGTAGGTATAAATATAATGGGTCTGTAGGGTAATAAAGTTATATTCCATGTGCATCTGTACAGTTACTGGGAAATATCATGAGAGATAATTAAATCCTAGGTCCCACTGAGCATTTTTTGCCTGGCGATACATGTATTCTTGATTGAAATTAATGAGCATTCAAGACATCAGGAACAGGTTCCTCATGGTCTAGGGGAAGCTTCGGGGAAGTCATGAGACAGTTGTTTGTGATATTGGAAGGAATTGTGTGATGAATTGGGTGGTATCGGAAGAAATCGGGATAACATCATCAATGTTGAATTTCTCAGTGGGACCTAGGCTTTACCAGATGTCAGTGCAGAGAACCCTCCTCTAATTTATTTGTCAAATGGTCTGTCCAAGGCAATGAAGTGAATCCCCTGGATTTTGCAAACATTTGCAATATTTCCCATGTTTTTACAACCAAGATTTAATTCTCTCATTGGTCAACTCAATTCTTGATTTACATAATGTACCCGATAATCATCTGGCTTATTGTCAATTACTACATATAACTGAAGACATTTCAACTGGGCTGTTTTGTGGAGCAGGTTATAGTCCGGTTCCCGTCCCCTTAATTGCAGTAGTAGTATTATAGTAGTGCCGTATACTCCAAACGGGAACCAGACAATACCCTGCTCCGCGAAACAGCCCTGTCAAAAAGGCTAATTGTGTCATGAATATAGTTAGGTAGAATACATACTTTGAGCATCCTGTCGGTCCATAGCATCTGGTTCTAATCTCTTCAAATAATCTGTAATAATAGAATGGAACTTATGTAACAATTGTCAAATTATGACAGATTCGTCATGAATAAAAATTGACCATGAGGCTCAATCATTTTGTATATATCATACATGTATTTCTCAAGCGTATTGTATACCATAGTTTCTGGAACGGAGTATAAGGTTTGGACAAACCTGCCAGAGTAGGCACTATATATGGTTCGTACACATTCTCGGTGTTTCTTTCTAATTGAACACAAAATCATTGAAATTTGATATAAGACAGGTTTTGAAAACAAGAGGGCCCTTTGGCCCTAGGTCGCTCACCTGTCGAACTTGACCTAGATTTTGTTCAGATGATCATTGTGACCAAGTTTCATACAGATTAGGCCAATATCTTGACCTCTAGTGACTACACTATAAGGTTTTTATATGATTTGACCTAATGACCTAGTTTTTGACCCCAAATAAACCAATATCAAACTTGACCTAGATTTTGTTGAGATGATCATTGTGACCAAGTTTCATAAAGATAAGGTTGAAATTGTGACCTCTAGTGACTACAAAAGGTTTTTCTATGATTTGACCATGTGACCTAGTTCTTGACCCCAGATGACTCAATATCGAACTTGACCTAGATTTTGTTGAGATGATCATTGTGACCAAGTTTCATACAGATTAGGCCAATATTGTGACCTCTAGTGACTACACAAGGTTTTTCTATGATTTTACCTTGTGACCTAGATTTTGACCCCGGATGACCCAATATCCAACTTGACCTAGATTTTATCGAGATGATCATTGTGACCATGTTTCATAAAGATTTAGTCAAAATCGTGACCTCTAGTGACTTCACAAGGTTTTTCTATTATTTGACCTTGTGACCTAGTTTTTGACCCCAGATGACCCAATATCAAACTTGACCTAGATTTTGTACAGATGATCATTGTGACCAAGTTTCATAAAGATTAAGTCAAAATTGTGACCTCTAGTGACTACACAAGGTTTTTCTATGATTTGACCTTGTGACCTAGTTTTTGACCCCGGATAACCCAATATCGAAATTGACCTAGATTTTGTTGAGATGATCATTGTGACTGAATTTCATAAAGATTAAGTCAAAATTGTGACCTCTAGTGACTATACAAGGTTTTTCTATGATTTGACCTAATGACCTAGTTTTTGACCCAGGATGACCCATTATCGAACTTGACCTAGATTTTGTTGAGATGATCATTGTGACCAAGTGTCATAAAGATTAAGTCAAAATTGTGACCTATAGTGACTACACAAGGTTTTTCTATGATTTGACCTAGTGACCTAGTTTTTGACCCCAAATGACCCAATATCGAACTTGGCCTAGATTTTGTTGAGATGATCATTGTGACCAAGTTTCATAAAGAAAAGGCTAAAATTGTGACCTCTAGTGTCTACACAAGCCAATTGTTGACGGACGGACGACGTACGACGGACGACGGACGAAGAGTGATCACAAAAGCTCACTCTGTCACTTTGTGACAGGTGAGCTAACAAGGACAATAACTCTGCTAAATCTTTAAACCAGCAATAGAATGCAACTACACATACTTATCAACATTTCTGCAAAGTTTCCTGACCCGAGATGCATATATGCAAATTATTTACGCCAATCAACTGCCCGCCAAATTAGTCAAATTTATATACATCATAGATCCTGGGGCGCTCACCTGCTAAACATGGCCAAACTTTCAACTTGACCTTAAGGTCATCAAGATGAACATTTTGACTAAACTTGATGAAGGTTAAAGCAAATCTGAGGCCTCCAGAGTGTTAAAAAGGTTTTTCTATTATTTGACCTATTGACCTAGTTTTTGACCCCACATGACCCAACTTCAAACTTGACCTTAAGGTCATCAAGATACACATTTTGACTAAACTTCATGAAGATTGAAGCAAAAATGTGGCCGCCAGAGTGTCAACAAGGTTTTCCTATTATTTGACCTTTTGACCTAGTTTTTGACCCCACATGACCCAACTTCGAACTTGACCTTAAGGTCATCAAGATAAACATTTTGACCAAACTTCATAAATATTAAAGCAAAAATGTGGCCGCCAGAGTGTTAACAAGGTTTTGCTATTATTTGACCTTTTGACCTAGTTTTTGAACCCATATGACCCAACTTCGAACTTGACCTTAAGGTCACCAAGATAAACATTTTGACCAAACTTAATGAAGATTAAAGCAAAAATGTGGCCTCCAGAGTGTTAACAAGGTTATCCTATTATTTTACCTTTTGACCTAATTTTTGACCCCACATGACCCAACTTCAAACTTGACCTAGATCTCATTGAGATACAACTACTGATCAAGTTTTGTGAAGATCACAGCAAAAATGTGACCTCCAGAGTGTTAACAAGGTTTTCCTATTATTTGACCTATTGACCTAGTTTTTGACCCCACATGACCCAACTTGAAACTTGACCCAGATTTCATTGAGGTACAACTACTGACCAAGTTTAATGAAGATCAAAGCAAAATTGAAAGTGCTAGAATGTTAACGGTGAAAAGTTTAACGAACAGACGGACGATGGACAAAAAACAATCACAAAAGCTCACCTTGACACTTTGTGGCAGGTGAGCTAGAAAGCAGGTTTTTTTACATTGGAAAGCAACATAAGAACACAATAGAAGTACTGTATACCAATTTACTTTCGCGAATACTAACTTCCGTGTTTTGCTGATCGTCGGCATATTCAAGACTACAAATTTTTGTGTTTTTAAGTTTCCTGCAATGTCCCTATTAATGTTTTTAGCACTTTCGCAACGACTTAATTTCGCAAAGTTCTACCATTTCTGAACTCCTCGAAACTAAATCGCATGAAGTAATTTCTTGGTTAACAGTACATAATTACTGTAACAGAATCTGATGTATAAAGCATTTTTACAAGAAATGGGTAAACCATGAAACAATACCAAGAGCAATTGCAGCCAATACATCCCATTTCTGGGCTTTGCTCAAATTGAAGTACATTTGTATTTGAAATATGAAGTTACCTTTCAATAACATTTCATAACGAGGTACTCTCTGTATAGGTTCTAACATATGATGCTGAAGTGTTAACAGACCACATTCTGGACTTTGCTGTAACAGAAACATATCCCGTCATATACATATAAATCCATAGTCATACTGGTAATATCCAATGATATATTTGTTCTCTACTATACTCCAGAGAATTTTACACGATCCTCAACCTTCAATTAGCATAATTTAACAGCTGATATCTTGTCTATATTTATTACCCTGGTTGTATGTTTTCATAAGCGAGGAGCATCACGAAGACGCTCAAAGGGTAACACAAGCACAAATCTACAAGAGATGTTTGTAAAACACGTATGCCCCCATGGCAGCCTATAGTCAGAAATGGTGTAGGTCCCAGTGACCTTGACCTTTGACCTCAAAATTTAAAGGGGTCATCTACTGTTGCTGACTAACCTCCATGTAAAGTTTGAAGATCCTAGGTGAAAGCGTTCTTGAGTTATTGAACGGAAACCATTTGAATAGTCAGAAATGGTAAAGGTCACAGTGACCTTGACCTTTGACCTACTGACCTAAAAATCAATAGGGGTCATCTACTGTTGCTGACCAACTTCCATGTAAAGTTTGAAGATCATAGGTGAAAGCAATCTTGAGTTATTGAACGGAAACCATTTAAATAGTCAGAAATGGTAAAGGTCACAGTGACCTTGACCTTTGACCTACTGACCTCAAAATCATTAGGGGTCATCTACTGTTGCTGACTAACCTCCATGTAAAGTTTAAAGGTCCTAGGTTAAAGCGTTCTTGAGTTATTGAACGAAAACCATTTAAATAGTCAGAAATGGTAAAGGTCACAGTGACCTTGACCTTTGACCTACTGACCTCAAAATCAATAGGGGTCATCTACTGTTGTTGACCAACCTCAATGTAAAGTTTGAAGATCCTAGGTCAAAACATTCTTGAGTTATTGAACGGAAACCATTTTATACGACCGACAGACAGACCGACCAACTGACAGACATGTGCAAAGCAATATACCCCCTCATCAAAGATGGGGGGCATAAAAATACCGATAATGCACAATTTGCTTGCTGAAATTTAGATAATCAACGATAGAACCTTTTAATATAATCATAAATAAAGGTCAGGATCAGGTCAAATTCTCTGTGCTAAAGTATTTCCAAATACTAACAACTGGTCAGATGCTAGTGTAGAGAACGCTCCATCCATTTGTTTGTCAAAGGTTACACATTATCAAGGGAATCTGTTGGATTGTGCAGACATACAAGTGAAATATTTCCAACTGTTTCTACCACCATATTAAAATTTTTCTTTGGTCAAATGAAATCTTGCCTTACATAATCATAATGTAAACACTTGGCCCAGATCCCGCGAAGCATCTCAAGTAGAAATCTCAACTAAATTTGAGATTTTGCTGAATACAGAGTCTGAATTTTAGATAGATCTGAAGTTCAAGCACTTGAAATTTGACTGTAATAAACTCAAAATGATGTTTCTGTGTTGTGATGCCTATTTTGAGACCAGCCTCTCATGGAAATTACCTCAAAGACGAATGACAATATTTGAGATGAGATTTAGCTCAAGTTGAGATACTTCGGGAGATCAGGGCCTGGCATCTTGTCAATTAAATGATGCATTTGTTCTTTTTAGGTGACGATGGACATTTTTGTTGTCAAAATAACAATGATACTAAGAAACTGTAAGTACTGTTAAAATATAAACAAACAGTATTTTTATTGTATCCAACAAAACATGGTCATTTCCTTTACGAACCTGTATTTCCTGAAGTAGAGCTGCAAATTTGGGTGACTGTGACGTACACTTGTCTATCATGGACATTGCATTGTCATAGTTCTTCACATACTCTGTGTATATCTTCAGAAAGGGAGCTAACTTCGCCATTATATCTCCGATCTTCTGTTCATTGGACCTGCATTATAAATAAATAATACGATCATAACCGAATTATAAATCGATTAATCAGAACGGTCACTTGTTTACATAACATTGTGTATATAAACATTACAATTTCTCTTTTAAATGTATTAGTTTAATAGACATTATGTGTATTAGTATGTAGCTAAGTGAATAAGGTATTAGGTTTCACTGCCTTTTTCTCCAATTGAAATGTTTAAAACAATGAAAATACAATGTTATGATATTTCAATGTTTGTATACAAGTGACAGACCTGATTAACCGGACTATACTTTGCTAGAAAAATGTGCTACATAACACAATGTAACTGAGACTCATAAATCTTTGACACATTAGTGCAGCTATTGTATCATAAATGTACTAAAATAACACATACGATGATTCGATGGACAAGTACGAAATATTGCTGGCTAAGAATTAGAAGATCATAAGTACAAATTCAATATTTTGAGAAAACAAGTCAAAACTGTCTGAAAAAACTACTCTTTACTTATGGAAAAAAACAAGCTTTTTAAACTTCGGTTTGGTCAACATGACCAGTTCAGATTTTCATGAAAATAGGCTCATAAGAAGCGCCTTGTGATGCAAATTTTAAATATGCATGCATTTTATGAGGTCGTAAGACTTTCTGATATATTCACAGAGTTTCAGTTAAATTGTGTTAATCAATAGTTCATAATTTAAAATAGCTCTTTTCTAAACAAGAGGGCCCACAGGGCCCTAGGTCGCTCACCTGTGCACATTGATCAAGTAGTTTAGAACTGGAGGCCATGTTTTTTTATGAATCAAGACAAAAATGTCAATTTTGTAAGAGGGTCACCCAACAACTATTTCTGTAAAAATATTTTGATATCTGGCCAGTGGTTGATTTTTTATGATATTTTAAAAGATTTTCCTATAGGTTGCCATAGCTACCAGAGTTATTTATAGATTACAATTCTTTTAGCTATTAATTGTTAGAAAGGACCACCCAAGGAAAATTCCTGTGAAGTTTGGTTGAAATTGGTCAAGTGGTTTAGGAGGAGAAGTCGTTTGAATGAATCGTTGACGCAGGCATGCACGGACGACGGACGAAGAGTGATCACAATAGCTCACCTTGTCACTATGTGACAGGTGAGCTAAACAGGAAGAATAGCTCTTAGTGCTGATCACAGGATACAGTACAAACTCCCAGGAAGAAATGAAGACAATTTTTATCACATATGGAGAACATCAAATGGTTGATAAATTAAGTGTCAAGTTTTATATGGCTCCAAGTGAATGTTTTACATATTTCTCCAGCATTGGCTGCATGTTGATATAATACATTTTTTGTCAAACAAACCTATCAAATATTGCACCCTAGAGAACAGTTAACCATAGCTTCAGAGCAAAACAGTAGTACTGTTTAATTAAAATCTCAATTACTGAATTTGTCCATTAAAATTAGTGGCAAATTATCAACAAAATGTTTCTTTAAAATGGGTGGGTGTATTTTTTATTGGTTTTATCAAAAATCTAATGACTTTTTATAATTTTTAATTTTATAATATCCCTCTATTTCCTCCACAATATTGAAGAATTCTGATCAAGGACCATGAAACTTATCTAAATTCATGATAATATTTTGTAGATTGTTAGTTTGCTGTAGTCTGCTCTATTGTTAATGACTTTGTACAATTTAAACAGAGTAGTACCAGGGTAGCAATACCACGTGGCTTTTGGCTACAGTTACAAGTAGAAATTTGTAAACAGTAGAACACAAATATAGCCATTAGTATTTTATTTCTTCATCAATTTCTATAAAATATATGCCATGCTAAGGGGAAAAGCATTTGCTTTTCGTGAAATATAAGAGTATTACCGCTTGTTCCATTACCCTGTGAAACATACACGTTCCACGGTTTCACAAGGTAATGGACAAACCGGCACAGCTGCTGAAAAAGATTATATATTTCATGGAAAGCAAATAATTGTCTCCTTAGCGTGGTGTAAATTTCATAGAAATCGATGAAGAAATAAAATATTTATGACTACTTTATTTTCGAATGTTTACAAATTTCTTCTTGTAACTGTAGTAAAAAGTCATGTGGTATTGCTACACTGAGTATAATAGCCTGTTTTATTTTTATTCGGGTTTAATGTTTTGATGCCAATTATATTTAACTTTTTTTTCCGAAGGACATTTTCTGAACTGCATGGCAAACTGCAGCAATGCCACAAAATCAGTTTTTTCAATACTTGACCAGAACTTAGAAATCCCTTCTATTCCTGCCTCATAACAACAGAATGCTTGATAATGATACAGAATCTGAAAATTGCATGTCACATGATGTGCATTTAACTGAAAATTTTGTCCGGCAGGCTGTTTTCCCCAGTCAATTAAGGCTGGATATATGACAATACATTGATGGGTATATAATTAAATATTGTATAAAATTACTGGTCTAGGAAGACACACATATGTAACATTTAGAGCTTCTATTTCATACAGAGACCGTTCATATTGCTTCTATATTTCCCCCAAAGCATCGCACTGTATTTAGCACTAATGGCATTAAGTCTGTTATTGATGGAACTCAGACCCATATAACTCTCATCACTCATAGCAATAAAAACATACAACTACAGCTGGTGTCATCACAAAGCTTATGGTAATAATACAGTATGGTATAGGTTTCTGTAATTATACGGTATGGTACAGGTTCCAGTAATCATACAGTAAGGTATAGGTTCCAGAAACATATAATGATACAGTATGGTAAAGGTTCCAGTAAAGATACAGTATGGTGTAGGATTTATTTGCACCAGTTGGAATTAAGTTGATCTATCTATGGCTACATCTGGTGATCGACGGTTAATGTAATTACAGTATGCACAATCATAAAACTTCATCTTAGTAATTATCAATGTCAACTGCGGAACTAAAAATGCAGTCAAATGTCACTAACAGATACTGAAAACATTAATGTCGCTCCAAAATGTTTTATGTGGCCTGGCAAATAAGTACTGTAAAACGAGAAATTATTTCGCTTGATTTAGTTTTTCGAAGTTCGCGAGTGGTAGAATTGCGCGAAATTAAGTCACTGGGAAAGTGCTTAAAACATTAATATGGACATTGCAGAAAACTTAAACACGCGAAAGTTTGTAGTCGAAAATGTGCCGACAATCAGAAAAATGCGAAAGTTAGTATTCGCGAAAGTAAATTGGTTTACAGTATGTAGGAATATCATACTGAATACAAATCTCTTGGGAATTTTACTTCTGCATCTGTTTAGATCTACACATGACAATTGAATTTAACCATTATAGTGCAAATACAACATGACAAGCTGTTTAAACACATTAAACTGTAAACAACAATCATTGATGTCAAACATAGATATAAGCCCACAGTGGCTTAATGGAACATTCACATGGTTTGTTCAAATAACTGATGATGGCATTAATTGGTGTATGGGTTTTGACATTTGAGAGTTGTCAACTTTTGAAGTCTTTAAAATAAAAGCCACCAGTTCTGAGCCAGTGACAGGCTACAGTTGTACTCATAATTTATGCCCGTCTTTGATGGCAAGTTGTATACCAGGTACATATGGTCAATTAGTATGGTGGTACCATATGTATTTCAAGGTGGTCTTTAAATCAGGTGTTTCTGTAAATTCTGTATACTGTTAACCAATTTACAATAGCAAATGCTTACTTTCGCGATTTGCTGATCGTCGGCATATTCGCGACTACAAATTATTGCGTTTTTAAGTTTCTCGCAATTTCCATATTAATGTTTTTAGCACTTTTGCGGTGAACTAATTTGGCGAAATTTTGCCATTCGCGAACTCCGAAAAATTAAATCGAGTGAAATCATTTCTTGGTTTACAGTATACTCCTCAAGGTAAGTAATACAAACCTGAGTTAAGGGTTACTATTCTAAGTAAAGTTGTTTTAAGCAGTCAATATTATCAAATCCAAATTCAATCCCATTTCAATCCCAGCTGAATCCCAGTTATAATTGGCATCATAAGTGTTTGATTTGTATCAACTGCATTAAATCCCAATTGGTATTTTTTACATAAAAATCATCAATATCATTACAGTCACCTGTTTTAAGCAGTCACATTAGAGGTATCCATTGTCTAGCTATATAAGACCCTTAAGGTAGATCCTACCCCTTGAAAATGCTTGAAAAACATACACTTGAAAAAAACTATTTCAAACAGCGTATGCCATCTGATTTTATCATATATTATAGGAAACCATTGTAGCACTTGCGTGTGATGTGAAAAGTGCCATATAGTCGCCTTATTCAAATGCTAACACTAAAATAAAGGCGATTTTTGACTGAAAAATACAGCATTTTTTTCAAAATGTCAAACGTTATCATTATTGTATTTTATAATACGAACTCATTGAATATACTTTATAATCAATCGTCGCAAGGGCATGCCAGGCTTAAAATTAGCTGCTGGTGTTTTGTTTACGAGAAAAACACCTTCATGTTGATGTGTAATTTCGACAAGGAAGTCGCCATGTTTGCTCCCTCCTGTCACCACAGTAAACGTACAGCAACATGATTTTCAAACAAAGTAATCACCATAATTGATAGCCAGATCGAATAATGAACGTTATTGCATTCATAATGTATCAACATTACGAACGATCCTACGATAATAACAATGAACTCCAAATATTTATTATTGTTTTCATCTCGTTTGTTTACGAATTTCGCGCTGTGTAGCAAATTTATATTCATGCGACAAAAGTAGTGCGACAGTTTATCGACGAAACCATTATAATAGGGTGTTCATAATGTGCCGTTCATAACGAATGATGACATCGAATACAATTTGATACTTACGGTTTAATAAAAGTCCCAATGAAACATCAATATCAGCATTTTCCTATCTCAACACATGCTGCACATGTTAGCGAATTGATAATCTGATATGTGTTACGAGGCTGTCTGTCAAACTTTATTTTAGCTAAATTACTAAAGTACTATGCGTTTTTAAATAACCCTTATGTTATTTATGCTCGTATAATCATTGCAAACACAGTTTTGTAACTCGATTGTCTGGATCGTTTCTCGATCACGTACAGTTTGTGTAAAATCGGTCATTACATGTAGCTGTCAAAATATTTCAATCCACACGAATAGTCCGTGCAAATGTTACAACGTGCTCGGTAAGTTAATGTATGGTGTGAGGTTACTGCCATGCTATATTATCGTCTGCAAATAGTTTTTTGAGTAATATTTAACCATTTTAACACACAAACTGACCAAATACAGCATTTTTTTCATGTTAAAAGAAACGGGCTATCGGACGGAACAAACGTTATCAGGGACCAGTACGACTAAAGATAAATTAGCAATTTCTTTGGTATATAAACAAATAAAATACAATGGAAAGGAATATCTAACTAAATATGTGTATAATTGAAAGAAATACTAAAGCTTTAATTAATTTTCCATCAACCTGTTTCAGTTCTTTCGAGGGTACTTAAAACTTGTACAAATAATCAAGTTTTAAGTCTTATAGACCCGATAAAATCGGTTATTGACAAACCGACAACTATATGGTCCGTCAGGCCCACCGTACCCTAAACTATTTAGGATTTATTAAAAGTAGGCCTTCACACATACACATGTGATAAATTTTAATTCATGTTGATGTATTTTATTGTTCAAAATTAATGCATTTTGACTGCTTTTATTTAAATAAATTGGTAGGCATGACCTTGATCAAATATTTGACAACCACAATGTTACCTATTTTGTAATTAACTTTTTATAAATACATTTTTTATAACAAGTGAATATAACAAAAACACTCGTTGATATAGATTATTTGAACTTTAAGCTACAAAATGATATATGAGACTACTGTGTTTTTATGCCAAAAGGGTATTTAATTCACTGAAGAAAAATACACATTTTCGCCCATTAGAGTGAACCTTAAGCTTGTACACAACTGGGTACTGTTTTATCAAAGCACTTACAATATTCTTAAAGTTAAGCTCAGATTTAAAATCGCTATTATTCTTTTACAACTGCAAATTGGTGACGGATATGGTTTGTAGGAGTTCACTAACTGAATCATTATTAACATTGCACCTCCGTTTACCACACTTTATAAATGTAATAGTAAACAAATTAACAAGAATTTAAATTTGATCGTAAGTTTACAACTTCCTAAGTGCTTTGATAAAACAGTACCATAAGTTCCCTTGTATGATGTATGCATGTTGTGTGCATGTGGTTGTAATTATGTTGTAAAGATAGTGAAGAGAACAGAACAAACTATGTGTTGCTTTCAACACTGTCTGACACTACATGTACATTTCACATCTTCAAACATTGACTTCATCAGCTGAGAGCTGCTACTGTAACATACAAGAGCTCAATAAGACCACTGTCATAAAGCTAGAGAAGAGATCGCTATGCATTTTTCTATCAAATTTTGGTGAAGACTTTCAAGCTATTCAATTGGACCTTGAGATTATAATTTTATTAATTTACCATTGACATGGATTTTAAAACTGATATCCACGAAAATAAATAATTTTACATCAATCCACTGAGCTATGCCCGCATGCGTACTAGAAAGTAGCTAGGCTGCAAAGATCTGATGGCTGGAAAGAGAGCTTAACTGCAAGGTAGGGAATTTTGGAATCTGTCTGCCAATTTGCCAGAATTAAACTACTGGTATGAAAGGAGACATTTAATACAGCCAATGGGGTTCATTGACCATTTAATATCAGTAAAATACCCATTAAATTGTTGTTTTGACATGTTTATATTTCCATTCACAGTAGGTCTCTTCCTTCCGCAGTAAATTTACAACAATAAATATGAAAACGATGAATCTAAGAAGAGAAACACATTTATATCAATTTTGAAATCTTGAATTATCAGGATATAATTATAATGTAGACCAGGAACCAGATTTCAAAGGGGCCTTCTATGGATTTTCATTTACCCAATCTGATATAAAAATTCTGTTGGTATTTTTGAATAATATAGACATTCAGGCTTTTGAAAAAGGTGGATGCAAGATTTGAAAGTGGTGCAGATCTTTTAACAGGGGCAACAACTCTCGTTTTCAAACAAATTAAAGTAATGGCCACTGAGAGATTCCACATAGGCAATGTTCTCACGATTTCTTCCGATACCACCTGATTCATCAAAATTCCTTCCAATATCTTACACTGTCTCATGACTTCCCCGAAGCCTCTCCAGACCACGAGGCACATGTTCCCGATGTCCTGATAGCTCAATAATTTAAATCAGGAGTACATCGCCGATGCAAAAAGTGCTCAGTGGGACCTAGGCTTTAGCTGTGTCATCCACCTCAACTAACAATGATCAATGTGGCTTGAACAAGTTTAAATTAATTTCAAAGTTTTGCTCACAGGATTATAACTTTTTAAATATTTATATTTAAGAAATAATGAACATGTACATGTGTTTTATCATAGAATAAAGCTCAGTCACGAGTTCCAATACGTAGTAATTAAATCAATACAAGAGTGCGTAGCACAGGTGGTTTAATGTATGCACGCACCCGAACAAGTGACAGTGCTTTATTAAAGATAAAACTCTGGACATGTTCATTATTTTTTACAGACAGAAGAAGGGCAAACCTATATTCCCCTGCGGTTTTCAACCGGTAGAGAACTAATAAATAGTAAATACTATTGGTAAATAGGTTTGGAGCCCTATGGAGTAAAGGGGTTCTCCTATCCAAATTATCTTACCAGTTTTGCATCCTTGTTTCAAGCTGTGGTAGAAGGAAGTCATTATGGAAGGTGTAGATTGGTTTGATGTTTGAGAACATGTGTGTCACTGCTTCTGGTGGTAAGAAATTACCATTCCTGTTCTCCATAGCAACACGAAAATGAAACCCCTGAAAAAGTTCATGTTATTTTATTCATAGTAAGTGGGCTAAATACAGGTCACATAAGTAGAATCTGGTGAAGACCTTAATATGTGCTAGGTAGCAGATGATTGAGGATTAAGTTAGTATGTAAGTAAGTAAGGCTTGACACATAAATGGACACGTTTTCTCCGTAGAGAGGACCAGTTTAGCTTCTCTCCTTATCTGGTACTCCACAGTAGTTTAATGGAATTAACGACAAGTAAGCAAGACTGATAAATGCACATGCACAATTACACGGTTGAAGTCTTCAAGAACACGTCAACTGACAGACACCCTGGAACTAAACTCAGATCCTTTTGGCATCTGTCTGCAGCTGAACAAAGCAATTAATGGAACCATGATCAATGCTGAGATTATCAACAGCACTGGTTGATAAAGTAATTAGTTTGTAGAAATAAAACATGTCTAAATTTGATAAGAAGGTCCCAGTTTCACAAAAACAACAAATAACCTAAGAGACAAACAAACATTATAGAGACTGTTGTTGACTATTGCAGCATTATCTAATACAGCAATAAGTATAATCTAGAGCTGTCGCCATAAGTCAGAAAAATAAGGACGACAATTCTTGCAAAAATCACTGCATCTCAAATTCTCCTTTCTTTATAATAATATTGCATATCAACATGTTGAGGTTGTTCATCAGTAAAAGTTTGAAGGAAATCTTGCCAGGAGTATAAGAGGAGTTGTATCATAAAATCACTATTCTCTTTTTTTAAGAGCCAGCATTCAGGATTCAGGATGAGTTCAGAGATACGTTTAACCACTTAAGAGTAAATGTCAGAAAGTAATGATTTTACCAATACACAAGAGTTTGCCTCCTCTTGTTTGTTAATGTAATCAAAATACCAATCACCACATGAGGTGATACCAGTAATGTGTTTTTTGTTTCACTGGGTCCTGATTTTTACCATCAACATGGCTTAAGGTTACTGAGGATATCAGCCACTTGATGATAATAGAGTATACACCAATTAATGTTCATTACAGTCAAATTTGTAAGATATCTGACTGGTTTCATCACCAACTTCCACACTATTCTATCAACATTCTGAGATTGTCAGGCAAAGCTTGGAACTAACAGGTTTCTATATTATTATAAGAAATAACAGATTGTTTAAAACCAACCAATCAAATGCCGAGGTTTGGTAGCCAGTGTCTGATGTCAATCAATCAATCAGTCAATTGATCAGTCAGTGTAGAGATAAATGAATATTCAAATCTTATATGTATACTCAAATCTTACAATGAAATATCTTGAGACTAAGAATGGTACATATTGAGATCATACTCAAATCTTACAATGAAATATCTTGAGACTAAGAATGGTATATATTGAGATCAAACTCAAATCTTACAATGAAATATCTTGAGACTAAGAATGGTATACTAGTATATTGAGATCATACTCAAATCTTACAATGAAATATCTTGAGACTAAGAATGGTATATATTGAGATCATACTCAAATCTTACAATGAAATATCTTGGGTCTAAGAATGGTATATATTGAGATCATTATCGAATCTTACTTGTATTGGCCACAGGCCCTCAATACGATTTTATGGTCGGGAAAAAAAGTATTTCACTAAAACACCGTAGAGTAATATATTTTTCAGGATCGAGGGCCTGTGGTATTGGTGGGTCTGGACTAAATATAGAGATCATATTCGAATCTTACATGTATTTGTGACTAAGCATATAGAGATCACACACAAATCTCACAAGCTGTAAAGACAAGTAAATGAAAGTATTACCTGATCCAGCAGGTGTAATCGTGCAACGTAAGCTCGTTCTGTGGTAAGCAGCTCATGTGCTATCTGGTGTAGCTTATCTCTAGGTTTCACATCTTCGTCCTACAATCATACAATCAGTCAAACACTTAGAGAGTCAAATCATACATACAATTATCAAACACTAAGACAGTCAAATAATGATTTATTGTAAGGGGTGTATGGGATGCCCTCCATCCTGCACATACAAAATGACAAGGAATAAAACAAGAGTGCCCAAAGGGCCCTAGGTCACTCACCTGTCATAGTAAAGCATGCAACCCCTATGGTGACCCAAGTAATCATTTATTTTTTATTAATAAGATTAAGGAAAATTCAGCCTCTAATGCAAGCTTTTTCTAAGATTTGACCTAACGACCTAGTTTTTAAACCCAGATGACCCAGTTTCAAACTTGGCCTAGATTTCATATAAACAGACATTCTGACAGAATTGTGCCATAAATGTTTCCTCTAATGTGTTCACAAGCTTTGACCTAGTGACCTAGTTTATGACCCCACATGACCAAGTTTCGAACTTGGCCTAGATTTCATAGAGACAAACATTCTGATGAAGATTGGGTCATAAGTGTGGCCTCTAGTGTGTTCACAAGAAATTGTGGACGGACGGATGAAGAGGATCACAACAGCTCACCCTGTCAAAAAGAGTCAAATGCTACATCAATGGTTATAACTTATTCAAAGCATTTTATTAGATAATAGAGATGTCAGTCTTTGGCATTTACTAAGCCAGACAGACTACCAGACAGTTGCTGTACTAGACTGACAGACTTATATCCTTAAATTTGTTGCTGTACTAATTGACTAAGCAAAATAATGTTATAATTGATGATAAATATAAAGACTGAGTGCACATGTATGACTTATAAATTCTATACTAAATCATAGAAATTTTGATTCATAAAACATTTAATATTAGTATTTTATCAAGACACAAATTATCAAAAGTTGAAGATGTAATGCATAAAAATACTAAATATTAGTCTACAATACTAAAATTATTAAATTTTCCAAAATATTGTAATCATTGTAATTAACCATTGTCAGGCAAATTTCTTAAACTATGCAACAATGAGAATTTTTATTTTAATTATATTGATTTTTTTTATTTATATTGACATTTTTTAATATTTTTATTTATATTGATATTTTTTTCATTAATATTGATATTTTTCTATACATGAACGTTTAATAAACAAACGAGTAAATAAATACAAAGAAGTTAAATTTGTACAAAACATGAAAAATGTAATTAAGGCTACAAAAACATCATCAAGATCACGAAAAGCTCATATGAGATCAAGCTAATAGCAGTACATTAATTGTTTACCTTATAACTTTTACTAATTTCCACCATGTTTTAGATATACAATGTTTTATTGTAAAATATTACACCACACTCTGCACAGAACCATCCTTATTACACACATGAAAAAATCACTACACACATCAATCTAATAAATGTATAAAGTACTTCACAATATTTCCTGGTTAATAGACTCAAACTATGCACTTAATCCAACCAGCGGTATCTGTAATATTCATTCCCTCAACACCCCGCCAGATGCCTTCAAGCGTTCAAGATAGAATTGTAGACATGCAAGGGATCAGCCATGTGTATCAACAAACATACTGTGCCAATTTTCTCATTAACTGATCCCCTTACCTTCAGTTTAAGACTCAGTGAGTACGGTATCGGTATCTATATACCCAACCAAACAGGAAAACCAATATAGCTAGCAACATTCGGCCCACACAGCTGCTAATGGAATTATCTTCAATCAAATAAAATAACTAATCATTCTACAGAAAAAACTTGATTTTCAGTGAAACTTGTTTCCTATAAAAACTGAAGACTTACTTCCAGTGACATTTAAAGCCGTTTATGACAGGGTTATAGTCCACTACAATTGTACCCAGTTTCATGAATGATGTAGTAACTTTATTATAAGAAATAAGGATTAATTTTTTGCCAAGTTTCATGAATGAAATACCTGTAGGTCTATTACCTTTAGTATGTTGGAAGATGGGGGTCCTATTACTTCCCAAGTTACCTGAATGAATAACTATAGGCCTATGACCTTAAAGAAGGATGGATCAAATAGCATGTATATGTACTACCAAGTTTCATGAATACAATTAAGGTCTTTGGCCTTAAGATGGATCATGTTCCTGAAATCTTAGTGTCAATCAGTCGCAATCAGAAGGTGGAGTAATTTAAGGATACCAAATGAATGTATACAGCCCCTAGCTAGAGCATGGGTATGCCAAACAAGGCTATAAACTACCAGTATTGTTCATTATAAACTCTTATGACGATGAGACAGAGTACTGGTTTGTTTTCATTGTTGTAATATCATGTAGTCATTTCATTTTGTTCACTAGTTATTGAAATTGTTCTAAAAAACCTCTTGGCTACACTAATTGGCAGCAACAATGAATGATTATATTCATATTAAACTTAAAATCTGATATCCAAGAACATTTTTTCCTTAGTGTACTGTCATAATTTAATTTTACTAGTACACTGAACATTCAATAATCTTCTTTAGATTAGCTCACCAGTGAGCTGAAAGTTGTCCATAAAAACTGAACCATTCCCGTATGAATCCTGATTGTTTTACACATGTACATGGGGACAACAGAAATGGCTGACACACAAACAACAACGTAGGCATTTTATGTTCAAGCGACAAGGGCCATATCCAGAGACTGAGATGCACCAAGGCAAATATTTCCTTGGGTATATTTGAGGTATTAATCTTGAAAGACATGCTTATTTTATTCTTTTCTCAAATTTTCGCAGAGGCAATTTTAGTGCGTTGGCGTGCCCCTGCATCGCTACGGGCCTGAGTGAGCTAAAAATCATAACAGTTACTGTACATCATACATATTGTAGTTGTAATATAAATGCCATTTCAGAGTTATCTTTACAATCTAAATTTGTTAAGTGTAAATGGGGTATTACCTACGTTACCATCCTTCTATTCAGGAATATTTTAATTACCAAACCAGCAGGAAGCCTCTCTTACTTTAATATCCTATATAATATATCTTTCTTGAAAAATCATAGAATCAAAATATCTATCCAAAACAAAAATAAAACCAAAAAATCAATAAATATAAAAAACAACGGAAAAAATCAGCCTTTGGCTGGTGAAAAATCTCCCAATTAAAATGTTCTCAGATTTACGAAGAATTTTCTTACATTTGATCTAGCTAGATTTCATAGAGACAAACATTGTGACCAAGTTTCATAAAGATTATGTAAAAATTGTGACCTCTAGTGTCAAAGAATATGGGAGAATTGAAATGACACTTAGCTAAATTTCGTAAAGGAGCCGCCATTTTGAAAAGAAATAAGGCGATCGGCGTACGTCAGTAGCGATAAATGCCGAACGGACCGTTCCGATTGTTTTGCCGCTAGCCGATGCCATCTTGAATATTTAATGTGTTTAAACCTGCGAGATATTTGGATTAATTTAAAGCAACCCTTGGTCAAATATAGCGAAGGTTGGTTTATATTTCGCCCATTATATGTTTGGAATGTTGTTGTATAAATAATTTAGATGATTCATCCATAAATAGTGAAATAAACCAATATTTCTGTGACCTTTCCGCGTAGATGATTTTTCAATCGACGGGTTTCGGATTTCTTCCAAGATTTAATTTTCAGATCCCTAAGGAAACTTATTTATGGCTGTTATTCTTCAAAATTTATATTTTTTGTAATCTTTGGGATGTTCTCTATCTGTTGTAAATGATCAAACCACTTCCTTTTTTTCGATACACTACTACGGTAAACTATAATGTCGGAAAGAGACGGAGTTAACCAAACGCGGTTGAACCTTTGATAAAACGGACACGGCCGGTAATTACCGAGGCGCGTGCAATGCATTATGGGTCTTCAAGTCATAATTCGGCTCTTTTTAGACATGCCTATCCATTTGTGTATGATCTTTGTCTAGTGTTAACAAGGTTTTTCTTCAATGTGACCTGGTGACATAGTTTTTGGCCCTAGATGATCCAGTTGTGAACTTGACCTAGATTTTATAGACAAACATTGTGACCAAGATTCATTAAGATTATGTGAAAACTGTGACTTCTAGAGTGTTAACAGTCCAATTGTTGACAACGGACAATGTGCGCGGGACCCCGGATATAGGGTGATCACATAGCTCACCTTGAGCACTTTTTGTGCTCAGGTGAGCTAAAAAGCAGTCATACAAAACATGTGGCAGGAGGGAATTATACATGAAAGTTGTGTAACGACTTCAAGTAATGAATATCCTTGAAATACTTAATTAGCTAATTTTAACTAATTAGTTTATGGAAAACATTACAGATGAGAATTCTTTCCAGAAAAAAATATTTACATTGAATTATTTCATTCATAGAAGAATTTGGAAATCCCTTGAACTACACTCTGCGGATCTTTTATAATATCAAGCTCACATATGACTCATAATTATAACAGGTTTCATTGAGCAATTTATGCAGTTTTCAATCATTTGCGGTGATATGTACATGTTTATGGCAGCCAGTGCTGATCTTATTTATTAGATTTCCTGGATTAAGTATGTTCTCATCCACATGACAACTTCTCCACATGTGGAAGATAATTGACTGTAACCGAAGTCAAGGACGAACAAGTAATCAAACATGGACCAAATCAGTGAAAGTCTCAATATAGTGCTAGCTCATTCAATTAAAATAAATAAATATACCAGATAAATATAGTGCCTTTTTCGCAGGAACACAAGGGCGCAGGTGCATCCTCTACCAGTGCAGATACAACATGATCAGACCAGAGGGACAGACTGAGAGAAAGCCCCTGAAGGGAGAGAGAGACATTAGATACAGGCATGTCCGGCACTGCAGAAGTTGTGCCTAGCTCTTATTTTCGAATAGACAGCCTGGTTCTTTTATGTACCCAGTGTACAACACCGATAATCAGCTTCCTGTCACCTTTACCCAGATACTTTGCAGTACACACGGTCTGATACAGTGGGAAATATTATAAAAAATTTCCAACAAGTCCAGATTCCATGCCGAGGATTGAACCCGCGACCTCTGGATTGACCGTCCCAGTGCCTTACCACTGAGCTATTGCCAGAGACGTGATAGAATATTCCACAACCATGTAGGAATGCTAAAAATAAATCGTGTGTAAATGGACTTTATTTTAAGAAAATTACTCACAATAGTGACACCAAGAAGTACCTTGATGCCGCTATGGGAACTAAAGATCCCTCCTTGATGTCAAAGGCCAACATGCTTTAAGTACACTTGTACATAGGTAAATCTATTTCCAAACTCATTAGAATGTTTTGATAAAAGGTTATTCCATGCTATATAGGCTAATTGAAGCACTCAGGTTGAAAATGCTATGGATAATTGCAAGCTCAATTGGTTTTGACAAGGAAATGTTAATGAACCATTTAACAAAACAACAGGTTTTTATTAACCTCTTGCTGACCTTGAGAAAAAGGAAGAAAACATATCAACACTTTTCTCAGATTATGTATTTTCTGTCTGGCAGAGTTTAGAAAAGAATATATCTAATTTTTTTCTTTAAACTTAATTGACCTCAAAATTAACTAAGCTCTTTTTGAGACAGAAGACTTATAAGATGTATAGTAACATTGTTTTGAAATACCTTTTTAAGAAATTGGACAGAAAGACGCACACAAATGGGGCATCCATCATTAAATCATGAAATAATAAGGGTATAAAGTTAAATTTAACCCAGTATAGACCAGAATGCTATCGTAATTAATATGGTTTTCCTGTATTTAATTATCAGCAAGACTTAGTACTAACTATCTCTTCCGCATACAAATGACAACTTATCCACATGTGGAGGTCATCACTGTAACCAAACTCACAGAAGAACATAATTTGCCCAATCTTGTATATAAGAACCTGCATGCATTACTTGGGTGAAAAACAGTTGCTTTATTCACTGCGATAACCAAGCAGGAGATTTGTATATTTATACCGGTAATTCAATTACATGCTGTTAAGTATATATACGAAAAACTTATACCAAAAAAATGTTTATTTATTCATAAAGTTATTCAACACGCATTAACATATAAATAACATACCATTAAACTTTCCTGGACAATGCTTATCACTTTTCATAAATCCCCATAAAATAAGATAACAAATTTCAAATTACAGTTAGTGCTTTGACAAAATGGAAGTCCGACCAAAAAGTAAATATGGCTAGATTGTACGAAAATGAAAGCCTCTATTTACACAAGCTATTTTAAATATCAAACTAAATTTAAAGCAGCTTATAAAACGAAAGATTTAAATACAAGTAGCTATAATAACTCTTACACATATCATAGTAAACTTTTCCGATCAAGAGTTATGAACGTAAGAAAATGAATTTATAATATAAACAAATAGTTTTTGGACACCCCTCGTGAGTTAAAGATAATGCAGCTAAGAGGTCACTTCCTGATAGATGGTATATACATATAAATATTTATATATATATTTATTTAATGCTAACTGATGAGATATGGAGTTCTATCAGTGAAATAAAACCTATATCAGTCACTGGTTATCACCTACAATGTGACTGATATAAGCGCCGCCCCCTCACAGGGACTACTTTAATTTACCAAAATCTCAACACTAAAATGTCTAACTTTTTTATTACTGAACGGAAACATGTCATGTGGGTTTTTTATTCTTAGTTAGACCATTTCCTACAAGTTGGTGTATGATTTAATGCAAAATTCTCAAAAAAGTCGTTTTCACCTATTCACCATAATCCAAGATGGCGGATTTTGAAGTGAAAAATATGAATGGAATAACATATTCATACGTAGCCTAACCACAGTGGTAATTTGGCATAAAAAGTACCAGTTTTGACACCATAAAAGCATTAAATAAATAGAATATTTGTTTGTTTTGATTGAATATGGTTAATATCTCATCTTGTAGTGATAAAATTTTAATATTTTCACTCGCGCTACGCGCTCTTGAAAATATTGAATTTTATCACTACACGATGGGATATAAACCATATTCAATCAAAACAAACAAATATCCTCTATATATATATATAATATGAAGAAATTGATAAATACAAGGACAGGAACCCTTTGCTTACATCAAAGCACTTCATGCTTTCTTAGGGAAGTAATCAATCCCTTCTTTATTATTTACATGAATGGGAGGTAACACATGACAAAGCACTACATGCTTTCCAAGGGAGGTAATCCATGCCTTCTTCATTTACATGAATGGGAGGTAACACATGACAAAGCACTTCATGCTTTCCAAGGGAAGTAATCCATGCCTTCTTCATTTACATGAATGGGAGGTAACACATGACAAAGCACTTCATGCTTTCCAAGGGAAGTAATCCATACCTTCTTTATTTACATGAATGGGAGGAACCTGACAAAGCACTTCATGCTTTCCAAGGGAAGAAATCCATACCTTCTTTATTTACATGAATGGGAGGTAACACATGACAAAGCACTCCATGCTTTCCAAGGGAGGTAATCCATGCCTTCTTTATTTACATGAATGGGAGGTAACACATGACAAAGCACTACATGCTTTCCAAGGGAGGTAATCCATGCCTTCTTCATTTACATGAATGGGAGGTAACACATGACAAAGCACTTCATGCTTTCCAAGGGAAGTAATCCATACCTTCTTTATTTACATGAATGGGAAGTAACACGTGACAAAGCACTTCATGCTTTCCAAGGGAGGTAATCCATGCCTTCTTTATTTACATGAATGGGAGGTAACACATGACAAAGCACTTCATGCTTTCCAAGGGAGGTAATCCATACCTTCTTTATTTACATGAATGGGAAGTAACACATGACAAAGCACTTCATGCTTTCAAAGGTAAGTAATCCATGCCTTCTTTATTTACATGCATGTGAGGTAACACATGACAAAGCACTACATGCTTTCAAAGGGAAGTAATCCATACCTTCTTTATTTACATGAATGGGAAGTAACACATGACAAAGCACTTCATGCTTTCCAACGGAAGTAATCCATACCTTCTTTATTTACATGAATGGGAGGTAACACATGACAAAGCACTCCATGCTTTCCAAGGGAAGTAATCCATACCTTCTTTATTTACATGAATGGGAGGTAACCTGACAAAGCACTTCATGCTTTCCAAGGGAATTAATCCATACCTTCTTAATTTACATGAATGGGAGGTAACACCTGACAAAGCACTACAAAGCAGTTTCATTAAGCAATGGGCTTCAATTACCTCTCTACAAAAGCTAACAAACCAAAGTACTGTATAGGGGCCTACATTCCCTTAAACTCAGGTTTAAAGTTCTAGCTTGATCAGTAATTAACCAACAGAAAGACTAGTCACAAGTACACACCACTGAACCAACTTTGTTTGCCCCTCAGCTACCTAAAATTGCAGGACTTTGTTGCTGCAACTTGCACATGTACATTCTAAAAATAAGACATCTGTAAAATAAGACATTTTGAAGACTTTCTTGTGATCTGTTCTTTCTCCTTTTTGCACCTTTTGTGCTCCACTATTACTGTTAAGTGCTGCCTTCCCTGTCTGATTTGTTATCATTATTTTTTATTCATATCAATGATCAGTAGATCTTTAGTGATATATTGGTAACCTCGGAGAAGTTATTATCATGACGAGTATGCATGAACATTTATAAATGACCTAGAAGAGGAAGACCTTGCCAATATTTACCAAATATTATTTCCCAGTAAACCGTCCTACCTTACTTAAATGCAATATTGATTCTGTTTCCCTAAGTAGAAATCATCCAATAACATGCACCAGGAATTATCATACTTGTGTGCAGCAAATTTACTGCGTGGGAAATGCCATAGAAGGCCTGTTTACAAAACCTACAGCAATCTACCAATAATAGCTTTCAAAAGACAGAATTGGAATACACTTGCAAAAAACATTGACAGATTAAAGCGACTTTGTCACAAATACTTGTAATATTCAAGTACCAAGGAGAAGTTGACCTGATCCTGACCTTTATGTATGAATATATTATATTAGGTTCTAGCGTTGAATATACATGTAAATAAATTTCCGCGAGCGAATCATGCAATATTGGTCTTTTAGATTTGTGTTGGCATTAAACCTTGAGCCTCGTCGTGATACTTCCCGCTTATGAAAACATACAACCGGGGTCATAAATATAGACAATATAATTATCAGCAGTTCAATTATTCTAATAGGTCGAGAGTCGTGTCAATTTCTCTGTACTATACAAACTATTAAAAGCAACATTGTCACAGACATTTATAGTACATATTACATTAACCCTGCGTTCAACAAACATTTACGTGATGCACGTTTCATACCTGTTACGTACCAGGTACAAAACAGGCGGATCACGTAAATATATTCAAATACATGGTATATTAAACAAAGGTTATTAGAATCCAGTCATTCAAACAAAAATCTCTCCCTAAAAGTTGGAGGTCATTGACCAATCCCGCAGGGAAAAAAAACAAATGACCACGAATCTAAGACTATCTCAGTGGAATGCAAACAAAATGTTGTTATTTTTCCACTAAAATAATTTTTTTCATACATTGAGATAGGTTAATACATTAGGTTAATACATTGGGTTAATACATTAGGTTAATACATTGGGTTAATACATTGAGTTAATTATAGAGTTAATTGGTGAGAATAGTAACATGGTGAGTATAAATGTAGATATGTATGACAGCAGTGTTATAAATGTTCCTGTAATATAGTATTATAGGGGTTGAAAGGGTCCTTTAAGCTATCAGGGGCTAGCAAGCGATACACACTAAAGCAATTGCGTAACATTAATTTAAAAAGTAAAAATATAAATAAGGTCAAAATGGCATTAAAGTCCAAAATTACCACAATCACGAGGAACCACACCCATAACCACCAACTTTAAGTACTTAACATCAATTCAAGCTGGCTATCCCCCAGGCTTTGAGATATGTCTTCTAGCAATTAATGACTTTATTTATGATAATTAAGAACAAGCAACACACCAAGCTAAGTGATAAAAATATTCAATTGCTACATGAATTAAAAACAAGCATGCAAGAAATTGAAACAAACAACACAACATAAATTTAGCTCAATAACAAAAACTAAGGTGAATTAACACATTATTCAAAGAATTTTAATTAACAAAAAAGATGATTTTCGCAACAAACAGTTTTCTTACCCTCAGCAGATCAGCACATTTCTAGCCTCTACGAAAGTTGAAATTGAAATTTGAAGGAAACTAGAAAAACGTCTAAACAAATTAATAAACTCTATAAAAATGCAAAGACTATAATAAACATAAAATATAAAGTGGACTTATAACTACTATCCCAATTATCCTTTATATGGTTACACCATTATACACAACATGCAGGACAAAAAACCACAAAACTAGACTGGGTCCTCTCTTTTCTTACCTTGGGTTTAGTGTCTGATACACCATCTAAATCACAGTCAAAGTCTTCAAAGTTCAGATCACATTTTGACCAATTCTCATCAAACAGTTCAGCTGGATTTAATGGTAATAATCCAAAATCAAAGCTTTGAGACACACAGCCACGTTTTTCACACGAACCAGTCTGGCCTGCAGACTGATCGACAGCACTTTCCACATCACATGACATACAGTTTCTATTTTTAGCATAAGCAGCTGATTTAGCACCATTAGAGTTACAGCAGTCATTAGTTTTGCTTAATGAAGGATCAGTTGAGTTTTTATGAAGGTTAAGACTACGTAGTTTAGGAGGAGATTTGATATGCATGTTACAATAGGAGAAAGAAGATTGAGATAGCGAACTCAAGCGAGATTGTGGTATGCTTCTATTACGTTCCTGGTTAAATCGTTTTAGAGCTTTACTTACTTGATTGTCATTGTCAGAACTTGAACTTGCCCGTGAACGATTAACAGAAGAACTTTCTTGTGAAGATGATGACTTTGTGGAGCATTGTGAAGTTCGTGGTGAAGCCACCGGTGTAGAGGTTTTAGACCTTAGCGATATACCAGCGCTGCTACCAACACTACTCTTGCTGCTACGACAAGACACTTTATCACTGTCACTATTCTCTCCATTTTCTATTTCTCCATTCTCAGCACTTCCTTCATTTTCCTCACTCCCTCCAACCTCCCTCTCCCATTCATCCCAGCCTGGATCATCTTTGTTATCACTTTTGTTTTCATCACTTAAACTTCCATTTTGAATTTCAACTTCATCACCATCTTCATTTTCATTATTTTCCGTATCACTTTCAGTAGCTTCTTTTAACTTGTTTTCGTTGATTTTAGCAACAAGAGCTTTAACATATCCACCTTCCATTACTGCACAATTAAAACTTTCATCTTCCGACACTGAACAATAGAACTTTTTGATGCTTCGATTTATTTCCTGAAGCTCTAACTCATATTCTTCATTCTTAAATGACTTCTGTTTCTGTAAAGGTGAATGTGAAGCAGACGGCGTTTTACTAGAAACAGATTCAGTGTCACTGAACTCTTGCAAGGCTTGAAAACTTCTCAACCTATCTTTCACAATACCATGCAATGCTGTAGGAGATGCTGGTGTGGACCAAGACTTTCGTTTAGAAGTTGGTGAAAAGTCACTCGTAGATTCTAACAAGGAAGAGCCTTTTCCGGAATCTTCCGATTCACTGCTAGCCGGTCTAACTGAACATGTCAGCAATTCTTCAACAAGTGCTTCTGCCTGCTGTAGACATTTCTCGGAATCAGGAGAGAGAGGTTCCTCTGCTATGCCTGGTGTCTCCTCTGTGCTCTCTATCAATTCATCGCTCTCACGTTTGTTCACTTTCTTAGATACCACTCTATTGATCAGGTGTTCAATGAACTTTGGCTTTCCTGGGGCTGAAATGAGAGTAAAGGAGTTTTGAATTACCAGTAACGTAATTAATACAGTTCATCTTTTCTTGCGCTCATTTTTGCTTATGGTCTGAGACTTTTCTTTTCTGTGTGCTCCTTTAAGTATCTTTTGTGCTCTGCTGTTTCTGTTAGTGCTGTCTTCCCTGTCCATACAATGAATTATTTCGGTATTGAATAAGACCATGCACGAGACCCGTGAAAAACCTGGTCTTCTTGATTGAGTTTGTCTTAGTATTGTTGAATAAATAGCAATTTACAAGTAATGGTATTATGAACTTGATAATTGTGTTCATTATATTGAGGTGGTCTTAATATTTCGGTGACCTTTAAGTGGGGGTTTACTGTACTATGATATGGAAACATTACAGAGCAAAATTTGAATGTACTTTTTATTCTACATGTATTGTTTCATATCCACTAATGGGGCAACTGGGAATTTTCTCAGAACTCACAGACAGTGTTACGGACTTTTAGTATCTTTCTAAACCAATGCAATTTAGACTTTTTGTACAATAAAACAAAAGAATTGGAATAAAATTAGGAGATAATCAACAGAAACACAGGGTCTCTGAAACTTGTTCATTTAAATGAGAATCAATGAACACGAACAAAGTGTATGAAAAATCCACTTCCACACAATATAACACATACAAATGGGTACAGTTTTATCAAAGCACAAAATTAATGGAAATTTGTAAAGTTACGCACAAATTTAAATTCTTCCTAATTCTTAATTTTTTATTCTGTTTGGCATTAAGAAAAAAGTTTTACATAATATATACAGTCTAACTGTCCTATACTATTGGACTGTTAGACTGTATAATTATATTATGTAAACTTTTTTTCAGCAAAAATACTAGCAAACATCAGAAAAAACCCAGATTTTTGCAATTTCTTCACTTGTAAAAAACATCGACTGATACAGTATACATGTACGAACATGGAGTATATATCAATGCCAAATATTGACCGATCTGTCAGATACAAATTTTAACATTTCACAAGTAAAAAGTAGGAGTTAAAGTAATCAGTGTAACTGGGGTATTTCCTGGCAGATTCATCAATTTAATCACCCAACAAACAGAATCTGTCAATAACAATTTGTACCTTACAATCTAACAGAAATGAAATTAGAAGTACTAGTCTCTGTGCTTCCGTAGCTCAATTGTTAGCGCACTTGCCGTCTAATCTGGCGACCCGGGTTCAAATATGGGTGGAGGCAGAAAGCTGACCAGCAAATAAAGACTATGCTCAGCATTTTTTTACCAACTACCCAATTTTCGAGCAAGTTACTTACACAATCTTTTTGTGAGACCTAAGCACCAGCCATCGCCTAAGAACTAAAATACAATCAGTAAATTACTATGAGAAAAAATATCATCATGTTTTTCTGGAGAATTTTTCAAAAAACAAACATACAAAAATTACAAACCTTTAAATGTGAGAATGAATGCAGATAATTGTTGAATCCCCGATGTATTACCAGGATTGATGCCAATACAGAAACTGTTAGACCTTCTAATACCAGGTCCCAACATCCCTCCCAGCACCATAGATTTTTTGTACAATTTATCAAATTTACAAGCTATTGAAACAAACTGCTTACTTTAAAATATCACAAACTCAAAAATTCCGAAATTGAATTAACATACAATAATCCATGTCATTATACCACAGACATTTAAGGTTTTTAACTTTTTTCATATTCACAACACAAAGATGTTTATCATGGTATTCCAAAGGTACATGTACATACTCAGTACCAAATAAAGAAATGTGAATTAGCCGAACGACACTACAACCACAGTAATTGTATAACTTTATTACATTAAAATCACCAGTAAATGATCAACATTTGTCAGAAAGCCGACACTCAAAATATAAGTAGTTCAATTATATAATAAACATTCATATATAGTTTCATTTTATATTACAGTTTATATAGTTGTTAATATTTGTAAGGACTGGTTTACCTGTCTTATGACTATTGGTGCATTCTTGTAAGGTTTTAAGTTTTATCAAATTAATGTTAGTATTATTGCTATTACTATTATTTCAAAGTTCAATATGCCAGTACAACATGGTAAATCAGAACCATTCCTATAATATATCATATTTGACAGTAATATATATTAATTACATAGAGGATATTTGTAGATTTTGGTGTAAGAACGAATTTTATTTCACCGAGTGATCACGGAAAATCAATATTTTCACGAGTGGCGTAGCTACGAGTGAAAAAGTAATTTTCTGTGATTACGAGTGAAATAAAATTGATCTTACACCCAAAATCAACAAATTTTCTGTTTATTATATGCCTCAATTCCTCTTAAAAATGTGCCATAATTGGCTAAATTGGAAAAATAACGTCGAAATTAGAACGTCACGACGTGATAATTATGACGTCATAATGACGTAACGCATATTTTAAAGCCCGGCGCCGTTGACGTTACGTTTCTTTTTCTGCATGATACTGGAATCAGCTTCTAAAACAGTGAAAATAACAAAGTGGTAATTTCACTGTTATTTTCATTGTTTATTTCACTGAAAAATCTCCATAATCCATTGAAAGCAAATTATAAAAGAGCATTACACTTTATATTGTATGAGTTGAAATTTCCACGGGTCAAAAAGTTAGTGAATTTTGAATTTCAGACATTTTTTTGATAGTTTTATTTCTTTGTAGCATTATTTATGCTTAAATTTACTCCAGAGAAAACGTTAGGAAATTTTGTGAATTACAAAATTTGCCAATATTTCAACCACTTATACGGTACAACATGAATATACGAGTGAATGTAAGAATGTGTGAATGATTCATGCATATGTATTTTACGAGTATTTTACCACATCCTACAGATTTTAATGAACCGTAACATTCATAATTTACCCTGATTGCTAACAATATATTGTAGGTATTTCTAAAGTAACCTCCTACGCTCCACAAGCCTATACATACAAATTATGTATTAATCATAAATGCAATATAAATACCAGCTAGTACATTTTCATTTCAAACTTTTAAAACTTACAAATCAAAGGACTAAAAGACCCAATATAATGTGCACTTAGTTGATTCTATCATCAAAAGCAGAGAATACAAATGCAGGTATGAAATATAGCTGCTGTTAATATGTTTGTACAATAGGTAACAGCTTGTGCCCAAAACCAACTCAACTGCAGTTGAGTCATTTTCAGGTGAAATCTGTGAAGTCTTTTTAATTTAGCTTCCAGTCTTACTGTTTTTTCCCGAAGTGAAAACCCCAGGGTACTGTTTTATCAAAGCACTTACGAAAATATTAAAGTTACGCTCAAATCTAAATTCTTTATAAGTATCTTTAACAACTGCAAATTGGTGATGGATATGGTTTGTAGGAGTTTATTAACTGAATCAGTATAAGTATTGCAGCTCCATTTACCACACTTTATAATTGTAAACAAATTATAAAGAATATAAATTTGACCGTAAGTTTACGATTTCCGTAAGTCCTTTGATAAAACAGTACCCAGGTGCTTCTAACTTAGCGTTACTTAGCTAGAAACACCGACCTTCCACAACCCAGCTTGTTATATGATGTAGACAGTGAAAATAGTTGGTACAATATATAAGTAAGAGACAGACATACTAAATAGCACCTCTGTCAATATTGTCACAGTAAGCTACATTTATATGTACTCATTATAGTCCAGACAGGAAATAGTTCATCTAAGCTAACTGCCTGATTGTGAAGTCTTGTGAAACCTGATTGTAGGTTAGTCTGTCTATACAGACTAAGGGTGACTATTGAGTCCAATTTTGACTATTGCAATACTATTGCTATTGCTGAAAGTACTATTGCGATACTATTGTATTGCTGGAGACTATTGCAATACTATTGCAATAGTTATTGCCAAGATTTGAAAACCAGAAATTAACTTGTAAATGCAAATTTGCACTGTGTAAGATATCACTTTGTTGTACAACATACAAATCTACTATTTGTGGAAATGATTTAAAATGAATTTGACAGAAATAGATTAATAAAATTATGGCGATATTTGTCCATTATGGCTGTTTTGATGCTTGTGGTTATTTACAATTAGTTTTTTTTTAACGAAAACGGAAGTTGTTTTTAAATTATAATAAACTTTATTTATAAAAAGGAAACTATCGTAACTATCGATAGTTGAGCTAACTATCAGCGATAGTTATTGGATCAAGACTTTTACTATCGATCCATACTATCGGGACACTCAGGATCGCAATGCATCGATATTTCGATGCATCGGCCCACCCCTAATACAGACCCTATGTTAAATTACAGGAGACAACTCAGCAGTCTATTATTTTTTCATGAAATTATATATGAGATAATCGAGCCCAAAATAAAATCTAGCAATATGATAATTGATTGACAAAATATTATCTAGTCGGATAGCCAGACTAACTGTGGGTCAATACTTGAATCTAGGAAATGAATTCCGGATAGAAGTAACCTGGGTTCTCTTATTTGTGAAATAGGATGCGGGTTCAATATTTCATTCTATAGATTACTTTATGATACATAAGAAGTAACCCCAGTCCTATTTCTATCTCTCAATGTGAAATCAGTTAAAAGATACCCAATACAGGAGCCAAGATGATTAATGTAGATTTCATTATTGGCTTTTCCGTTCAGGCTAACATTTTCCGAAGCTGACTCAGTTTCGTAGATTAGTATTGGCCTTTATGCATTGCATTGCAATAGATTGCTTGTTTATTTAACAGAGAAAATGGAAATAGCTTATGTTTCACGATTGATTGTATGCACCTACAATACAGCATTAATCCCTTTGGCGGAACAAGGCTGTATCTCAATAAATACAACTTAAAATTTGATAAGGGCCAAGAAATTTTCCAGTTGTAGATTGACCGGTAGAATTTTCAAAAACATAATGCTACATCTGCAACATTGTAAACAAATAAAGATTACTTCAAAATTTAATGTCTAAGTGCTGATAAGCCCAACCCCATTAAAATGTTAGTGCTGCATTCAAGCCTCTGTAGTAACAGAATGCGGTCATTTTCTTGGCATTTTGGGTCTTAGAAGATATGGTTATAAAAACAGGATAAAAATTTCAATGTTAATCTAGCCACTTTCGTCCCGCTAATATGGCTTATCAGTTACCTGGAAAACAACTCATTTTAGCAATGCATATCAAATGCAAGACATCAAGCTTCGAACTTTAAAAGCAGATAAGATGGTATTATATTAATTGCACAACGTTTTCTTCATGGGTTTTGTACATTTAACGTGAGACGGACATCAAAATCAATTTCTTGGAGCTTAGCAAAGTTTGAGTAGTATAATTATATACCATATAGTGAGATACAACCTTATTGCACCAAAGAGACAATTTGCTGGCTTAGAATAAGAAGGTCAAAAGTTCAAAATCAATATTTCCAAATTCAGTTTGGTCTACATGACGGAAGTTCCGATTTTCATGAAAATAGGCTCATAAGAATTAGAGCCTTTTGATGCAGATTTCAAATATATCAGTCTTATAAGGTCATAAGTAGCACTTATGACCTTCTAATTCTAAGCTAGCGAATTACTTGAGGTGTTGCAAGTTTAGCGCCAATTTAAATGGGATTTCAGCAATTTGTGTGCTTCCATGAAAAATAGGTATATGGTCATATCCTGGTCATATACTCCATTTGTCAGTGGTTTGTGGAAGAGCAAGTTTAATCACATATATCACCTTATCTTCCATTGCGAGAACAAATCATGCTACAATGTTATCCAACAAGCGTTACAACAAATTATGACCTCACAAGGTTTTGGCATGAGACGTAACGTTGCCAACTTAAATTAATAATTTCTGATGTTTTGACCTGGTAATTATGGTTATGTGATAAAAAGAATCAGACACTCGTTGTCTTTGAGATCAACACTTCTTAAAACTTGTCACGAAAACAAATTATTAAGCTTACCAAAGGCTCACTCTAAACACGTTTAAGAAATGTTGTCATTATCTCAGACCGAAGACAACTCATGATGGATCCTATATATAACTGCATGGTTGATATTTTATTCCAAAACAATCACTGGTAAGGTCAAATGTCTGGCATATATACTGTAGGTTCAATAAGTAATACTAATGAGGGAACTGTCCCATTCAAAAGAATAGGGGATGCATATGTTTTATATAATAATATTGATAGCTTCAATCGATAGTATAATACTCGGTAACCAGTTTTCACATCGTCCCGTTAGTCGAGTGGGTAAGCATGTCGCTATTATACAATTAATTTTGTTCAATCTCGCCACTGGTTCTACTCCCATCCAAGTTACTTTAATTTTAAAAGTTTTTATTTTATCTTTTTACAAGTACCTACGAGTATTTTTTATGTGTAACTTATATAATAACGTACATGAAACAAGGTATGCAGTACGTAGATTAATTTTGGTGATATGTTTTCACTCTTTATCAAGTCGTATTTCAATTATTTTATTTTTATATGCAGTACAACACTCATATAATAGGTTGTTTTTAATATTTTCACTACATCACTTTGAAGTATCGATTCATTAAAACAGCAGTATAATATAAGACTTTATAACATGGATACATGCAATAAAATAAGTTGACCGAAGTGGGGATCGAACCTACAACTCAGAATAAAATAGTAACTTGCTGGAATTGAGGGTTTATCCACTACACTACCGCGCCTTCGATATATGGAATGAGATTTGCACACTATTTGATATCGAACCAATATTAAGTTTACCTGACGGGCGAGTTTATGTTTATAACCGTTATCATTTGACTTTGAACGCACTATAGTTCACCGGAGATAACACTAGCCTTTGTTTACAAATAAAAATAATAAATTAAATACATTTTCGATATCCATTTTTGTTCAATCTTGTGCATAAACACTTTTAATGATATACTCTAATCTACTTAAATCTACACTGATAACTGTCCGCCATTCGACCGTGCAGTGTTTATAATTTGCTTTGTTTGTTTATTGATAAGGCTAGAGTTATCCCCAGCGAACTATATGATTGTAAAACATTGCAAAACCCCTAGGTAAAAAACAACCAGCCAGTTTGTCTCTAAGTGAGACTGAAAAACAAGAACAAAATATAGCATTAATACAGCAGAGAGAAGATTCAGTAATCATTATCTATTGCAAATATCTGTCTGCTGTATTGATTGAATAATGGCCGATAATCATAAACTACAATGTTCTTTTTATTATCTTGAATACATTCTAGCGTGACCATTAAATCAAGCAATGGATTTTGTGTTAGAAAATGCCCAGTAAATCTGATTTTGTACTCAAATAATGTAAATGATATCAATTCTCGAAAATAATTCACAATTTCGAGACCTGTATTGTCAGATTTTAACATTATTGAATCATTGCTGGAAGGTTTAGCATATCATACAAGGTCTTTGTCTATAATCGTTTATAGCCTGACTTATGAATAACAGGCAGCCATTTATTGGAGTGACTCAACCAAGAATCAATGATATTTTCGCCTACTGTCGATTCAACATAGCCTGTCACAACCGCGTAAACAATAATTCAACACCATCTCTTATAACAGGTAAGTCAGGTCTATATCCTTAGATTGATACATTTGAATTATTAAAACATAAACAGCAGCGCTAAAGCTCATAACCGGAAAGTATTACGACATGGCACTCAACTGTCTTGCAGTAATTAACATTACGGGCCAGAGCAGTAATAGCTAGACCATTTTATTTGTTTGAGTTAAATTAGTCGAAGGCTAATTCAAGCGATTAAATGAACCATGCACTTATAATTTAAGGTTAAACTGTATTCAAATATGATTGATTTATTGACAACTAGCACAATATCAACTGATGTATTCCGAGCAAGTAACCTTATAATACAGTGTAGCAATACCATGTGACTTTAGGCTACAGGTCCAAGACAATAAAAAAAAATTCCAGCACCCTGTGAAACCTGTATTTTCCAAGGTTTCACAGGGTGCTGGATGAAATGGCACAGCTGCTGAAAAAGATCCTTTATTTCATACAGAGCAAATAATTTCTTCTTAGTGTGGCATACATTGCATAGAAATCGATAAAGAAATAAAATACTTATGGCTATTTGTGTTTTCGAAGTTAAGCAAATTTCATCTTGGACCTGTAGCCAAAAGTCACGTGGTATTGCTACACTGTAATATATTCAAGTATAAAGGTCATGACCAGGTTAATGTCTTCCTGCAATAATTGTGAGAAGACATGTTTTCCGCCAGCTCATCACTGTTAATGTTTTCTCCTGGCTCATTAATCAGACAGATTTCTACTCAACATGGTACAGTTTGTACATAAAATAATCTCCCTATAGTCCCCAGGTTCTCACTATACTGATCAATAAAACTTCTTTATACCTATTATGGTATTAGCACAACTTTCTCAGAACTCAGTTTCTATAAATGGAACCAGTAAATGCATGTACATGAATTGAATCTATAAGTGGAACCAGTAAATGCATGTACATGAATTGAATCTTTAAGTGGAACCAGTTAATACATGTACAGCAATTGAATCTATAAGTGGAACCAGTAAATGCATGTCCATGAATTGAATCTTAAAGTGGAACCAGTAAATGCATGTACATGAATTGAATCTTTAAGTGGAACCAGTAAATGCATGTACAGCAATTGAATCTATAAGTGGAACCAGTAAATGCATGTACATGAATTGAATCTTTAAGTGGAACCAGTTAATACATGTACAGCAATTGAATCTATAAGTGGAACCAGTAAATGCATGTCCATGAATTGAATCTTAAAGTGGAACCAGTAAATGCATGTACATGAATTGAATCTTTAAGTGGAACCAGTAAATGCATGTACAGCAATTGAATCTATAAGTGGAACCAGTAAATGCATGTACAGCAATTGAATCTTTAAGTGGAACCAGTAAATGCATGTACAGCAATTGAATCTATAAGTGGAACCAGTTAATGCATGTACAGCAATTGAATCTTTAAGTGGAACCAGTAAATGCATGTACAGCAATTGAATCTATAAGTGGAACCAGTAAATGCATGTACAGCAATTGAATCTATAAGTGGAACCAGTTAATGCATGTACAGCAATTGAATCTATAAGTGGAACCAGTAAATGCATGTACAGCAATTGAATCTTTAAGTGGAACCAGTAAATGCATGTACAGCAATTGAATCTATAAGTGGAACCAGTTAATGCATGTACATGAATTGAATCTATAAGTGGAACTAGTAAATGCATGTACAGCAATTGAATCTATAAGTGGAACCAGTTAATGCATGTACAGCAATTGAATCTATAAGTGGAACCAGTTAATGCATGTACAGCAATTGAATCTATAAATGGAACCAGTAGATGCATGTACAGCAATTGAATCTATAAGTGGAACTAGTAAATGCATGTACAACAAATGAATCTATAAATGGAACCAGTAAATGCATGTACATGTATATGAATTGTAAGTAATTACTAAAATGAAGGTATACGATTCTCATTGACGAACATGTACTAACATATCTCAAATAGGCTCAGGTTCTAAAGTTGTACTGTTGTAGGGTTTATGCATGCTTTTTCGTACTATTAACATCGGCAGAGTCCCAAGAGCACGGTTGGTGCCCAAGCCCGTCAGAGACTCTGCATATGTTATAACGCGAAAAAAGTGCTTAAACGCTATTATAGCATACAAAACATCAGTTTATGCATTTGTATTTTAAAATAAAGACATTTTGGTTGGAGATTCTGTGACTGTGTCACAAAAACAAACGCTATGTCATACCAGTTTTTGTTATGAGCGTCGACTTCCATGATCGGCAAATACCAAGAAAACATGGATAATGCGGGTTGGTTTAAATTCATAATTTAAATCTTATAGAAAATTAATTAGTAGTTTTCAATAAAATGGTAATTACAGTTTATATGATGCTGTATATTGTTTATAGTCATCGCCGGGGCCCTGAAATGAGCATACGTAAAACTGGACACCAACAGCGAGTGCTTGTGTGAGTTAACGTATGGTTTTTGTCCTGTTAACGTAACGGCAAAATCACCATTTTTACGCTTTAATGTTTGTCGACTTCCTTGCGGACATAAATATGATTTCTGCACAAGAAGCTTGTGATATATTTATACATAAAGATCAAGAACCAGGTTAATTTGTTTGCAGTATATAAGGATTTTATGGCTGGGTTTTGGCGCTAACTATAATTACCATGGCTGAACTAGAGACTGTGAAAACCTTCAGAGGTTAAAATATGGCCGAACTATTGCTAGTTCACTTTTATTCTTAATTCATCTGCGCCATCTTGAAACTACCGAAACGCGACTATGAGTTTGGGCGCCTGGAAAAACCTGACATGCGCAGATAATTGTACCAGACAAGAATACAGCTAGCGCCAAAATCCAGCCAAGAACTTAATCTAGCAAAGGGATGTAACTCTGGAACTGTATCATCATAATGTATTTTCAACCAACAATTAATCAGACTATCTACAACATATCTGAATAATTCCCAGTAATGTTTTGTCTGACCCATGAATAAAACTGTTGTAAGAGGTTTATTAATTGTCCTACAATATTCTTTAGATCAATATTTGCCAATGTGAGGTACTCAGGTACTTACAAGGTATCTCATTTGTGTTTTTAAGATAATATGTGTCATTCTCTGTGGATGTCAGATTCTTGTGCCAAGATATTATGGTTTATAGTTACAATACAGACTGGTCTACAAGTTGATCTATTTCCATAGAGGGAATTTAAAGAGTTGCTTTTGGCAGAATGGCTTCATTGCCAGTGGCAAAATATTATACAAAAAGTATTTTGTTTGATATTTTGTCTTAAACGGCAGCAGCCACCAATCTGAACAAACTCAGTTGACAGCAGCTCCCAGCCACCAATCTGAACTAACTCAGTTGACAGCAGCACCCAGCCACCTTACTGAACCAACTCAGTTGACAACAGCACCCAGCTACCTTACTGAACTAACTCAGTTGACAACAGCACCCAACCACCTTACTGAACTAACTCAGTTGACAGCAGCACCCAGCCACCTTACTGAACAAACTCAGTTGACAACAGCACCCAGCCACCTTACTGAACAAACTCAGTTGACAACAGCACCCAGCTACCTTACTGAACTAACTCAGTTGACAGCAGCACCCTGCCACCTTCCTGAAACAACTCAGTTGACAGCAGCACCCAGCCACCAGTATGAACTAACTCAGTTGACAGCAGCACCCAGCCACCAGTATGAACTAACTCAGTTGAAAGCAGCACCCAGCCACCAGTATGAACTAACTCAGTTGACAGCAGCGCCCAGCCACCTTCCTGAACCAACTCAGTTTACAGCAGCACCCAGCCACCAGTACGAACTAACTCAGTTGACAGCAGCACACAGCCACCTTCCTGAACCAACTCAGTTTACAGCAGCACTCAGCCACCAGTACGAACTAACTCAGTTGACAGCAGCACACAGCCACCTTCCTGAACCAACTCAGTTGACAGCAGCACCCAGCTACCTTACTGAACTAACTCAGTTGACAGCAGCGCCCAGCCACCTTCCTGAACCAACTCAGTTTACAGCAGCACCCAGCCACCAGTATGCACTAACTCAGTTGACAGCAGCACCCAGCCACCTTACTGAACCAACTCAGTTGACAGCAGCACCCAGCTACCTTACTGAACTAACTCAATTGACAGCAGCACCCAGCCACCTTACTGAACAAACTCAGTTGACAGCAGCACCCTGCCACCTTCCTGAACCAACTCAGTTGACAGCAGCACCCAGCTACCTTACTGAACTAACTCAATTGACAGCAGCACCCAGCCACCTTACTGAACAAACTCAGTTGACAGCAGCACCCTGCCATCTATCTGAACTAACTCAGTTGACAGCAGCACCCTGCCATCTATCTGAACTAACTCAGTTGACAGCAGCACCCTGCCATCTATCTGAACTAACTCAGTTGACAGCAGCACCCTGCCATCTATCTGAACTAACTCAGTTGACAGCAGCACCCTGCCATCTATCTGAACTAACTCAGTTGACAGCCACCTTCCTGATATAACTCAGTTGACAGCAGCACCAGCCACTTTACTGAACCAACTCAGTTAACAGCTCAGCTATCAGAAGTAACTGATCAGTTGACATCCAGTGACTCAGCACCTTTCTTAACTTAAACTCAGTAAAGTATTTGTTCAATGTTCTAAATCATGATAAAGACATTGCCTACAATGGCTTACTAAAAGACTAATTTAGTACCAGCTGACTATAGATATTATTTTGCGGAAAAAAATATCATGCAAATGTAAAGTTATAAACCCCTACTAGTCTTTCATCGTCATAAATATATAGTAACTCTATTTATAAAATTCTGAAAAAGTAAAGTCAGCATCAGAATCTACTCATAAATCTATGTAATAAATATTAATATTATGTAATTAATAATTATATATCAAATTGCAAATTTTGCTGTTGACAAGAATCACCAAAAAAATTATATATACAATGTAACACGAAATGTTAAAATAACTTTTATTCCAACAATTTGAACAAATTGGCATAAATTAAAATCCTGAATGGGTACCATGGAAACACACTTACCCCACATACACATCCTGATTATATCGCTTAGTTCAATCAGCTGCAGAATAACTCCAAAAAAGACGCACAACATCTAACAAACTTTATCTGTGAACATGTTTCAATCAAATAATTTCCAAGAATCCACCAAATATATCTCTTTTTATTGTTTAGTATTCACTAGCACTTTGCCCGGTTTGTTCCTCTCATTAAGTCAACAGACAGCCTAATCAGTATATTCTTCAAGTATTAACATTTCCACATAAGTCCATCTATACTACCAACCAATATTCAGAGAGACCCAATTTGGTATTCTGAGAGCAGCAGTCCCAGTAAGTCTGCCATACATAATCTCCACTACCATACTGGTGAGTCATCATTTACAGAAGAAAATCTTTAATTATTTATTGCTTGAGTAAAACACTAGCAAGCCTCTGAGTTGACACATTGGTATCGGTACCATAGTACAATTGACACCAATTAATATCGAACTTCAATTCTATACTAAGTCATCAATTTATTGACATAACAATAGCAAACCGTGCAATCATCCAATAGCTACTGTATGACATTTTTCTACATCATTCTATGATAATTGCACAACCACATTAATTCCCTATCGGAAGAACTAGAAAAGAGGAAATATGAAGGGAACTTCGCAGACGAAATCAATATTGACGCCTTTTTCCCTGAGTTCCAATTCAGGAGGAATCTCAGTATAATGGGGAAACAGTTCAATATGTTCAATTCTGCACAAATACCAAATCGAGAGATATATTTACCAATTTTGCAGACAGATTTGAGACGGACCAACTATTAAGTTTGTCAAGATAAATACACAGGGACAAGCATAATGGCTGAAACACTTTAAGGCATTATGGCTTCTCTAGTAACAGCCTGGCAAAGTTTTGTAACCTAAAAGTAAGCTAATTTCATTACTTTAATTAAAGGGAAGCTGGGCCGAAGGAATTATGGCCGATAGAAAGGGCAGAAGGAAAGTATCGAGACACAGCATTGTATGTGTTAAAAGGAAGTGAAACTGTTATTATGTCCTTGATACTTTGATAGTTCAATTCCATTTAAAGAATCACTAATTGAAATATAATTACTGCTAATTTCATTAGAACCGTGTTAAGTAAAATTAACCATACATCTTCATGGCAATAAAATATAAACCATTAAATGAATTAAATTTAAGGGTGCACTATATAATAACAAACAATTTTGTCACTTCAATTCCCAGAGATTCATTCATTACTGCAATTTTACCAATGTTCATGATCAATATTGGATTGAAGTAAAACACATTTAATACAAGGTATAATTGGATGATTAAATTTGCAATTAACATGAAATGAAAAGAATGTTAATTTGGAGCAAAACTTCTAAAATTCTATGAAATTCAGATTTTTTTCTCCTAATTTAGGACAAATTTAGGACAAATTTACATTGATGCGAATCCCTATAGCGTGCCTCTATAATACATGTCTTTGACCTTAAATACGATCACCGATCAATATCATGAGTCAAAGTGTGTAACTCTGTCATGATGAGAAAAACCTTGAAAGAAACTGATTGGCTCAAAATACAATGATAGCTAGATGCTGGTAAAATCCAATAATCATGAATCGTTGCAATCATGATACTGTAGAGTGGGGAAATATGGACCGAATCTAAGTTTCATAGTCTGAAACTTTAGCAATATCATGATAGACAGGGGCGTAGCCAGAGATACGGACGTACGCCCGTGCGTAACATTAATTTTAAAAGTAAAGTTGAGTTCCCATGAAAAAGGCGCTATATAAATCTGGTATATTTTTATTTATTTATTTAAATAAAATTGTGTGCGTAACATTAGTTCAAGCCTGGCTCACTGTGATGCCGCTGATGGCCCATCTATTAAGTATGCATATTCATGAAATATTCCAATAAGTCCAATGAATTGATCAATAATTATATAGCATGGTCTAAAGTATCATGAGAACTTTTTATTATTCAAGAACAATGCTTGATCAACAAGTTGTAGAAAAAATAATTAATTATTAATTGGTTATCACTACTCAGATAATAGTCTGCTTGATTTAGCAGTTTGTTTTAGTAAATAAACATTCCGAGTGATTCAGCTATTTTACCATGTACTTTATATGACAGTCACTACATCAATTTATGGCACGATTGGCTTTAGTACTGGGTATATGCATACAGTTGAGTTCTAAGAAGTCAAACAAAGAGCTTCCACACCATCCTGTGATCAGTTTACCTAAGATATGAAACATTTTGATTAATAATTAGTCAGACTAGACCAATCATCCACCCACTAAATTAGGTACTATAGCTGAACTGTAAAGTATGGAACAATGGAAAAGTTAGCCAAAGATGGAGGACCATTGTTGCTGCCCTACAGTTTTGGAAGCAACACTAATATTTAATGATCAGTCAGAAAAGAACAGAACAGAACTAGAACTGCCACAGAGTGACTAATGATACCCCCACATACCGCTTTGTCACAGACGTATGGCAAACAACATCCATAAAAACTGTCGCATGGTGGACAACAATTAATTTCAACAAAATATGATGAAGTTATGGTCCAGACAACATTAATCATGGTTATTTCTGACCTTTGAACTCTTTAAGTGTGACCTTGACCTTTGTGACATTAAAATAATTGTTTTGTATGACACATCGCTTGATAGTGGTGAACAATTGTGCCAGGTTATTTTAAAATCCAACAATAAATGACATAGTTACGGCCAGGACAAGCTAAATTAAGACCATTTTTACCTTTAAACTCCAAGTGTGACCTTGACCTTTGAGATATTGATGTAATTATTCAGCATGACACAATGTCTGCTAGTAGTGAACATTCGTGCCAAATAATTTTCAAATCACATTATAAATGACTAAGTTATGGACTGGACAAGCTCAATTTTGGCTATTTTTGACCTTTGAACTCCAAGTGTGACCTTGACCTTTGAGATATTGACGTAATTGTTTGGCATGACACAATGTCTCATCAAGGCAAACAAATGTACCCAGTTGTTCAAAAATCCTTCAATGCATACAGAAGATACAGTCTGGACAAACTTTGGGACGGACGGACGGACCGACAAAGTAACTCCTATATAGCCCCCCCCCCCCTACTTTAGTAGTGGAGGTATAATAACAGCTTCCAGTTACAAAGATGAATGTTTCCGTTGTACAACTTACACAATGGTTTAGAAATGACTCACCATGAAGCAGAAGTGGATAAAGTAACAAAATAAAAACATTTGGACAACATGCATCCCAAATTTAAATTTTACAAGTCCTTGCTTTTCGATGAATTTGGCTATTATGAACAACAGACAAGGGAGGAAAAAGTATTCATTAGGTAACAATAGAAGTTTTGCATTATAACATTTGAACAGCTGTCAAATTAAGGATGATAGTGTGCCACATGCATCCATGGTTAAAATAAGTGTAGGTTCTAGCGAGGACTTTGTTCTCCAAACAAACAGTGTAGAATCTAGTATAGATTAGCCTTTCTTCAGGAGCAGCCTTACGGTGAAACATGTGAAAGCCAGGCAGCTAGCTTGTGCAACGTTTTGTTACGGAATAAACCTGACATTTAGGAATTTGGTAGAGGGTCACCCATTGAACATTTTTCGTGAAGTTATTTTGAAATCAGTCAAGCAGTTTATAAGGAACGAGTCCAGTTAGCCTGTAGCGGCAATATTTTTATCAAATATATTAGGAATCTTAAAATTTGCCAAGCAATTTTTTCGAAGTTCTGTGAATGAGTTGTTGAAGATTAATTGACGATGGCTCAATAGCTCACCATGAGCATTTCATGCTAAATGAGCTAAAAATAAATACTGCCCATAGATTGTGCATAGTTAATGTACATCAAATAGTTCAGGAAATGAATTGATATTGGGAAAGATAAATCAAAGCACTGACAAGGCTAAATGGAACATAAAACTTTTTGCACATATAAAAGCTTTGAACTGTTGTATATAATCAATATAAACATATTCATGAATTCAACAAACTAAACAATGAGGTCTTGGATCAATGAGATGACAATGAATCGTGAGTGTTAGATCATGCTGATTATAATGATGAAAATGGTAAACTCCAAGAGACACTTTAAGAATTCCTGAAAATTCTAGCAAAATCAGAGTCTGGCTGAGATAATAACAGAACACGGGAGTCTGAATGTCTAAGTACGTATTCTCAGATTGTGGTATCAACAGGACTGGTGAGCCTGAATGTCTTAGCACCTTCATATATGTTATCTTCTAAGAACAGACTGATTTTCGGACCCCAAAACAGATTATAGTTACAATGTCTTAGATTTCTGTACAGTTATACATTTTTAAAATTCTACTTCCTCTTGGTGTTTTTATTTATATTGGATTGATTTGCATCCAAAAGAAATATCATGCAATGTTTCGTAATTCAGAGGAATAATTCCCCCTCCACTTATCTGTACTGTGAAGAGCTGACATTAGAAAATGACACCGGGATAATGTAACAGAATGTAGAATCCACTTAAATCAGACAGTTCTATATGGTACAGTGTCAGACAACAGACAGCAGAATAAAAGGCTGGAATGATATCAACACTATGGTACAAATGTACCAGTTTTAGATGTTTATGAATCGATATAAGAGGTGATGGGAGCAGAATACACTGGCACCTCACAGCCTGGCTGCTAACACAATACATAGATATCAGGAAACCCCAGGGGACATACTTCACAATGGTACATCAATGCTATACATTACCATATTTGGGTATCCTGTTCATCAAACAAATGGAACCTATTACACAGACTAACAAGACCAAATGAGAAAACCTGAGCCATAAAATGATATAAAACAAACAGAGATATTCAGAGAAATTCCATATTTTTGTGTTTCTGTGTTTACTCTGGAAGTAAAACATGATATGATAATGAGGCATAATTGTTGGATCTACAGAGACAGTGATTAGCATGATGTGGCTTCAATGATCTAGTTCATTACTCAGACTGTTCAAGCTTATTCATTAAATACTAGTATAGTGCAGAGATATTTACCTGATCATAACCTTTATGCATGAATATATTACAAGGTTCTAACATTAAATTAATATATCAATTTCCGGGAGCAAATCATGCAATATTGGTCATTTAGATTTGTGTTTATATTACATCTTGAGCTTCTTCCTGATACTTCCTGCATATGAAAGCATACAACCTGAGTTATGAATATAGACAAGATATCAGCTGTTTATTTATGCTAATAGAAGGTTGAGGATTTAGTTAGTATTGCTACAATGGAGTAGTTATTCTGAGGTTTTACTGTGTATTGATGATCCGCCTACACAGAATTATCCTGAAACTTAAAACCGACAAAAGTTTCAGAGATTCAGAAAGTTCTTCTCAAAATAGCAGAATCTAATTATTTGCTGAATGACACAGTAGGTAAAAATCCCCTTTTGAAGAGAATTCCAAAATAAGATTCGGCTGATTACTCAATTTAACCTCCCAAATGCAAACATTGTGTCTGGTTTCCATGGTGACTAAAATACAATAAAAAATAAAATTTTCAAAACCAGTAGGAAATAGTATTGAAGAGATATAATTATACTGGCATTTAAAGTGCTGCCATTCATTTTATAACTCTTTCAAATTGTGTTTCCGAACTGTCGAATAGATCAATTCTCGAAGAAAATTTGTCGAGCAATAAATGTTTTGATTGAATTTATAAATATTTCACAGGGGAGAAAGGAACTGTAGCTTGATCAACTTAGTATACACTAAATATGAACATAAGTGTCTCCATGTACATCAATGGTATCTTAGTGATATTGCCAAGTTTTTTGAAAGTTTAAAATAAACTTGTCAATTATTTGTGCGGCTGCAAGGATTTATCATTTACTGTTTTTCTATCTTTTAGGACCTTTTGACAGCTAAAACTAGGCCTTTAAGCCTTTTTTACAGCTGAAACTACATCATTCATTTCTTTATTGCTGAAACTATGTTATTCAGCTTTTTATAGCTGAATCTAGGTCTTTCAGCTCTTTGACATCAGAGACATGGACTTTTGACTTTTCGTCTTTCAGCGGTCAACATCGTTTAACGTTCAGTTGTGTGTTGGGCATTGTACGCTGTGTTTGTGGTACATGATGTTTTTATGTTGGCTGTTTATGTTGAGTGCTGCCTTAGCCCTTCCATGTCCGATTTTCTATTATCTTTTTGTCAGAATGAAACCTTACAAGAAACACTGAGCAGGATGACCAATGAAGAACAGACAACTTCTTTATTTAGAGTCTAATAGTCCAAATTAAAACTCAGCAGTATTAAGTTCAAATTCCCACAATGGGAGATGTTTGAACCAAACACGTTGGTATAGAAAAGTCCATTTTCCAGAACCTCAATATGTCTATAGTTCTGGGTATCCCCACCAATCCATTATAAGCCTATTGACCCTCCAATCTAGACAAAAGCATCAATATCGATGAGCATCATATCATATATTGCTGGATTAGAATGAGAAGCTGCTTACGACATTGTAAGACTCATACATATTTAAATCTGCATCACAATGAGATTCTTATGAGCCTATTTTCATGAAAATCAGAACAGGTCATGTTGACCAAACTTAAGTTGAAAAAGCTTGTTTTTCCATATTAAGTAAAGAGTAGTTTTCAGACAATATTTCTTGTTTTCTCAAAATAGCGTTTTTGTATTTAAGATCTCCTCATTCTAAGCCAGCGATGTGATAAAAACATGGATGCTCTATCAGTGTTGTAACCCTTCATATAGTAAGACAGGTACCAATATTTTAGGGTTCATTATCTAATGTCCAGAATGGTTCCCATCTTGCATTTTAAGGGAAAGTGGATGGATTTTAAGGGAAAGGGTTCCCATCTTGGATTTTAAGGGAAAGTGGATAAAAGATTTTAAGGACAAGCATGAACATCTAGGTTAGGTGAACAAAGATTACATATAGCTGAAATACTCCATGGCATGTGTACACAAAATATTACTACAGGGGAGGTAACTGTAATACTACTATATATAATTATAATATGCCAGTGTAGATTACTTCCCTTGTCTGTAATATTTCCAATCACTTCCTTCTTTAACTTCCTGATTGATAAACTCATCAAAATGTAGACAAATGTGTGAGATAACAGGATACCAATCCAACCTATCACATCTTTATATTACAATAGGATATATTTATCTTGTTATCATATTAACAACTTGACAAGTTACCTGATAAGGAGAAGAAGAGACATTATTTACAGTGGATATGCCCGTATCTCTGATAAAGACAAATTATTTAAAGGGGATATACCTGTACCTCAAAAGAAGACGCATTATTTAAAGGTGATATACCCATATCTCTGATAAAGACACATTATTTAAAGGGGATATACCTGTACCTCAGAAGAAGACATATTATTTAAAGGTGATATACCCGAATCTCAGAAGAAGACACATTACCGGTATTTGAAGGGATATACCAGTATCTCAAAAGAATACCCATATCTCAGAAGAAGACACATCATTTAAAGGGGAAATACCCGCATATATTTTCATTTCTTAAAATTACTATACAATAGGAGGGATCATGTTTGTATAGAGAGGAATTCATATGCCAATGTGCCCATCAGCTAGCTAGTGGATATTGGCAAGTTTGTATCGTTCATACATCCAATGAATTGCTGGTGGGCACTTTGCATATGAATACGTGATCCCCCTTATTATATAGTAATTACTACTTTATGTTCTTACGCAAAAAAATACTATCGCTTAAATAGTTGAAGGCAGATTTATTCCAAATGCTTTTAAATAAAATCCACTTTTAAATAGACTGTAAGTGCTGTTGTAGGAGTGTTTGTAGAACGCCTTGATTGGATGGTCAGAACAACATTATTATAGTTCAGTCCTTACCAGGAAGAAAATACATGTACATGTATGACACTTGAAATATATGGTCACTTTGGACCTTTAATTTCCTTAAGTATGTTCGTATATAAACATGTATTTAATGACCTTCTCAACTACAACGGAAGATATTATAGTGGTTATGGGGTAACAGGAGCTGACACCCTTTCGATAGTAGAAGGTGAGAATCTCGCTCGAATAAGACACAATGAACCATAAACAACATCTATCAATGGAGAACTTATTACTTAAATGTTTTAATCGACCAGATTGTGGTATTAGGGCATATTTAAAAAAAAGTTATATTTACATAAAGGTACATTTTTCATCCCTCTAAACAGAAAATTTTGGAATTTTCCAGAAACTAAAATTTGAGGCACTCCTAATGCCCTGTTTTACAAAGTATGCTCTAATTATTTTGCATGGCAGCCAAACAAATTAAATGAATGTTTTTGTTCAAAGATTTCAATTTAGAATAAAGCGAGAAGGAAAGTAATTCTGCAATTTATTGAGGACATAATAATCAACATATCAACACTCCTCAGATGTGGAAGAACTTTCAGAAGACAGCCATTTTCCATTATTTGTTTAAAATAAACAATCAATTACCTTGAAGTTTCTGTAGCTTCAATCGAATTGTTCCTAAATCTGGTACTGCAGTTGCAGACTTCGATCTTTGTCGATCACGTTTCTTGGTTCGTTTGCGACGTCCAGATTTCTCGGAATTCTCCGTTTGTTCTATAAATAACTGGCGGTCAAAGTCGCTAAGTTCTGCATCAGTAGAGGCGAGAGGGAAACCATCATTCTCAACTGAAAATATAATAACATGGAATCTTAATCATATACTGGTAATTGTAGTAGATACAGACGTACAGTTTAACTTCAATGCCTCAAGCACACTAAGGCCCATATTCACATGTCGGTCCTCCACTCCAACTCGACTTACACTAACCTAAGGAAGTCTCAAGTGTAGCTGGAGTGACGGTCGAGTTAGTGAAAGTCGAGTGGAGATTTGGTATTCACATGGGTAACTCACCCTCGACTTTCCTGAGTGTGTGACCGTTATAATATATGGTAGAATATTACACTGTACAAACAATCTGTGCGTTATTATTGAATTGGTTGGTTGGGTTTCGATGCATTTTCGTAATATATACAAACAAAGTCAAACTAAAATTGTGATGGTTTATATGCTACAATCTTAATATTTCTTTGAGCTCGCTCAAATAAAACCTTCATTTGAATAATCACAAATAGAAAGTATGATTATTGTACAGATAATAGTGGATTAGTTAACAAAAAACTTCGATGTAATTAACGTTAAGATGAACGTATGTGTTTACAATGATATATTCCAACGAAACAAATATGCAAGACAATACGTACAAGTTTTAAATGAATAAAGGATGGGCATATGGAAGAAGACACCGTACCATTTGCATTATGTTTTCGGCGTGAACTCAGTATAAAATATCATATCCCGTCAATATGAATTCCACCGACCTCCAAGCAACTAATGTCATGTTAATAATTTAGAAGTCAGAGAAGATGAACTCAATTTATTTTTATAAGCAGATTCACTGTGAGATGATTTTGCAAACTCATTACTACCCATACATCGTACAGACCGTTCCGAAAAGCCCAGCAACTAGAAAGCCATAATTACTGGAATGCCATTTAATGTAATGTATTTAAGGATAGTACATATTATAGCTTGTGCATGATTTTCTTGGCTTTAGAATATAACCTACATTATGAGCCAATGAAAACGCCACATTTTCGCGGTTAAATGAAAATTTAATCATTAAAATTTTCTCTTAACCGACTTGACGTCATGCGTTGGCGCTAATTTCTATCGGCCAATCAGAATGCAGAATGTTATATTCTAAGTTAGTTAGAACATATTAAGTAAATTTTAATGACTAAAAAGGACTCGCTTCGCTTCGCTCGCTCCGCCCTTTTTAATCATTAAAATTTACTTAATATGTTCTAACTATAACTTAGGTTGGTTATGAAACAAGTTGGTACAACCTTCAACTTATATTAAACATTCTCGACACCCCATGCCCGACTTTATCCATCGATATGTATAAGAGAAGAGAAGCCAGCTTTCGGTTATTATGCTGGATATATTGTTAGGGAAATAATAATACTATTTCGTGTTTAGCATGAAGTGACCCCGGATCGAACATGTGGCTTCCCGCACTCCAAGCCGACGCTCTAACAATAGGCTATCGAGGCGGAACTTTGACTCATGAATGATTGCAAGTTAGAAAAAATAATGCACATAATCGGTATGTGTTGCAAGTTAGCACGTTTTGTTTTTCATTTAAATACTTCAGTCATCTTCATGTCAACACTGCAATGGACGGATTTAAAAACAATGATATGGCAAAGAATAAAGCAATATAATTTCATAGTTCTGCTCTATATGATACCATGCATTTAATTAACATCGCGATAAGATCACTAAATATAACTTCTAGATACTTTATACATTGTACACGTATTACAGTAACTTTATTTGTCCAAATAATATACTTTTAGATAACAAATTATAAATAAATTTATATGTATGGTTGCATATTTATTTGTTTAATTTAATTTGATAATACAATAACTTTATTAGTTCAACATTCGTGCGCTAAATCGGTATTCACTTAACCCCATTTGAGTGTAGCTGGGTTTTTTTCTAAGAATTTCATATTATTCATGCTTTCTAAATGGTAAAATCATCTCCTCAAATTCTGCTACCTCGCATAGATTGTCCATTTTAGTTAGTGACTAACTTTGGTATTCACAAACATTCCATTGAGTGTGGTTGGAGTCGAGGTCAAGTCGACGTTTCGCTTCCTCGAAAATTCCTCACTCAGTCGAGTCAACTCCAGCTAAACTTACTGTTGTGAATACCAATTTCTATTTAGGTCGAGTTCACACTCAAACGCACGGACGAAGCGATAATTAAATTTGGATTAACTCAGTGAGTGAGAGTGGAGGAGAGGATGTGAATATGGCCCTAAGAACCAAACTCCTTGCAGTGGTTACTTCTCTTTGCTGCAGTACAGTATCACTGCCTTCACAGGTTTTTACAACCAATTTTGGTAATTTTTTTATTTTTGCGCTGTGCATACTTCCATGTTGATTTTATTATTCAGGATCGTGCATAGTATCGCTATTAGAATAAATATTCCCTTACGAGTGATATAGTCAAATAAGTATCTCAGAAAAGATAAATAAATCAATAATCTAGTTCCTTGGGTAGTTATCATTCTAAATAGTTAATTGGCTTTCTAAAGAATGTTAACATTTAATTTCGAGATTTTCTTCATCCCACCATATCATACTCAAATTCGGTCACATTTTATTTCTACTGATTAATGTTTAATATTGCCAGTCGTCATTTTGTCTGTTTCTTTTATATAGTGTCTACTTTATCAATGAAACGATGCGTAAGAATTTTTTTAACCGCTTCTTCTCTATTTTGAAATGTCATGTGACGTTTTTATCATCACATGGTATATTGTTAGGGCAGGGTAAAGGTAACATAATGGACATGACACTGTGAGGAGGTCGACTAGGAATCAAAGAGGTTCTTCAGTAGGCAATATGATACAGTAGACACCTCTAACAAGAAGGACTATTTCCCCCTGGTCTGAATTGTCAAAGTTCTACTGTATATAATAAATATTATACTTAAAGAGTGCATGAATATTTAATTAAAAGAAGAATATATAGAACAGTTTGGCTTTCACCTTTAAAATGTTATTCTTAAAAGATGAATTCCTCAAGCTTTTGACATTATTGTTTATTTCTGAGATCAAAGTTCAATCTCACACTGGTATGTAATCTTAACATGAGTTGGTAAACTCTGGCCAGGTGGTCGAGATTTTTAATACATAAACAATAGGTGGTTGAGAACAATTGGCTGTTGGGCGTCATTAAATATTTGGACATTGTGTGAATGTTCTACTGTAGTCACCTAGAAACACTCTCATTTAATTAATTCATGTAATTACTCATTTCATTACTGCTAATATATAGGACATGTTCCTGTAGTCTCTAATTAATGATCATATCCCATTTTATGACTTATGTGTAATACTCAGATATAACTGTTTGTTTTATGACAACCACAGAAACACTATAGTATAGACAGAAAACAATAGAGTAATATTAGAAGGCTGAATTGCTGATACAGATTGATTATTTTACATCAAAGTACATTTATCTAGAACAATTAAATTTACTCTTATATTATTGGTAACTATCGAAACCTCATTCCGAGTACTTTTCACGATTTTTACTGGATTTCATTCAATTTTTTTCTTTAAATATTCTGCCTGCATGTTATACAGGACCACAACTAATACATGGTAAAATACGGTAGTATACAGCACCACTGTCTGGGTATGAATGAAGAGGAACCGGTTTTTCATACGTTACACTAAGCCTCAAGCAAGAAATGCTGGTACCATTTTTATTTTGTCTTTGGAATGATGCAGTCAGTGTGTGAATGCTGGACCTCCAATGACACTTGACGAGCTCACGCTCTAAGCTATAAAGGCGGTTAGTGTTTAAAATTTTCTTCAAAGTCAGGCCATGCTAGGTTGGTTGTCACTATATCACCTCTATACCTGTCTTGTCATACTTAACAGAACATAATAATTCTAAACAACTTTCTAAAATTTGAATAATTGAATAAGACATAATGGCGACCTTGTTTGGATTTTCAAACAAAATTCTGACATGGTACTGCAGCTATTATTACAGTCCTACAAACAATGAACAAGCGTATATCAGCCTTGCAATGTAAATGATCAGTCTAGATACCGCCAGTTTGTCTGCGACTTGTTACTTATTTAATTTCCATTTTCAGTATTACGAAATTGTGCGACCAAAATATGGTGTGGCTAATCAGTAATGTGAACTTTTTGAGTTCTTATATATTTATGTATTTGTTTTGTGTATGCATATTGAAAGTCATCTATAATTATTTTCAGTTCTGAAGAAGGCTGTCGGCCGAAATATTAAAAACGTGAAAAATATGTCAGAGTGAACTTTTTGAGTTCATCAACTTGAAGACAATTTAATAATACATACATTATTGTTGTATAAGTGACATGTATAATTGTGTGAAGGGGGTATATGTGAAGCAGATATTGATCACAAGTGATTGATTATTAGATCATGTATATTGACATTTATTATATGTTAAATGCCTTCTGGCACTATTTACCGGTAACATAATTATCACTTGACATAAACGCTTTCCACACAGGCAGACAAGTATTCGGGTTCGGTATGTGTTTCATGGCTTTGTCATGTTCCAGTTGCTGAATTTAGGGCAAGAATTTTGAAAAAGCACAAAACTTATATATAGAGCCGAAGGTGGTCCAGTGGTTATGTATTTAGGACAAGAAGTTTGAAAATGCACTAAACTACAGCCAACTATTGTCCAGTGGTAATGTGCAAGAATCCTTAAAGAACCAGGAATGCTTCTCAACTGGGATATATTCTGTATCATGCCACAGGCCTTAGAAATTATATATAAAAGAGTTTTGAAATTCCCCATCTTCGGTCATTCTTTGTATAGTATGCAGAATGACTGGATGATAGGGAATTTTAAAAGTCTGTATTTTGTGATATAATTTCTGATCATACACTTTCCTCCACAAAATACCTTACAACTAACATAGCATATTTATAGTTTTTTTCTAGAATAAAAGCCAAAATACCTATGCTTCAGCAATTCAAGGCGGCATATAAGGTTGTTTTAAAGTTAAATGCAGGGGATTTAAAGATATAAACTGCCGGTGTACGACCAAAATCCCCTTCGGACAAAACCCCTTCATGCCTAATAGAGAAAACGGACAAAATCCCCTTCATGTTTTTTTCAGGCCGGACAAAATCCCCTTCATGCTTTTTTCAGACTGGACAAAATCCCCTTCAGTCAAAATCCCCTTCAGACCAAATCCCCTCTTACTCATTAAAACTGGCACATAAAATATATATTTTAGTCTTAATTATGTTCTGACGTGTATTGCTTTTGTATCTAAGTTGTGTAGATTTGTACGTCTTCAATTTTAAAAGTTAACTTCCAGTTAAACCGGATTTGGTTACATTCTTCCAATGTGTGCATCGTGTATTGCAATTATTGCATATTTATTGTGAACTTTGTCATTTATTATGGGATTTTATTAAGAAGGGGATTATGTCTGAAGGGGATTTTGTCCAACCATGAAATTATATGAAGGGGATTTTGTCTGCCCTGAAAAAACTATGAAGGGGATTTTGTCCGGGTAGGTGAAGGGGATTTTGTCCGAGGGGGATTATGTCCTACAATCAAACTGCCAAACTGGAATTTAATAATATTGACTGTTTAAGAAAGGTGGTTGCTTAATGCAAGTGACCTGTAACATAGATTTGATTGTACAAACACAGATTCAATGTTTGAGTCTAAGGTATTGTCATAAGGAAATATATTTTCATTCATAAATGTCTTTACACAATAAATGTCACCTGAGTACAAAATATGACAGGTTATCTGACATACACAATAGATTGAAAAACTATAGGATAGACAAAAAATATGTTACCTTCTGACAAAAACCCCTCAAGTGATTTTTACGCAAGGACAAAAAACTCAAAATCCCCCTCAAAGTTTTTACACTAGAAAAAGTCCCCTCCAAATATTATAAACACCCTCCATTTTTTGTGCATTTATGCATGGGCAGTCAAGCTATGTGAGTATGCAGTTCAACATGTACAATGTATTATTAATTTTGAAATACATACAGCAGAAACCGACAGAATCAAACACTAAGTCAAGAAGGGGTCATAATTCTGTTGAAATGTTGGATAGTGTTACATGGCATTGACAATGTAAGGTATTTATGATGGTAAACAAGTATGCCAAGTTTGAAAGCAATGCCTAGATGGACATTGAAAATATTTGAGTTTCAAAAACTTGAAAGTTTTGGTTAACATTTTCGAACGAACAGACAAATGAACAAACAAACAAACGGACAGAAGAACAGACAGGATAATCACCATATGCCCCCACATCATTAGATGCCGGGCAAAAAAGATTTAAAAACATTTCAAAGACTTAGTGGTTACAAAGATAGTAACTTACCTAATTTAGTATGTTATCATCAGATAATTCACTATTTAGTAATTGAGTTATGTAATAATATAAACTGTAAGTATATCCCAACTGTTCACATGTAATTATGAAGATTTATAATACACTGAAATCATTTATACACATAGGGTGAATAATACATGATCATAAAATATATTAATAAAACATATCATGATATGTATACATCCATGAACTGATGAGTAATGTGGGGGCATCAGTTATAATAATACCGAATGTTAATGATATACATTGTGCAGTATTACATTCAAACCTCTGTGATAGCATAGCGGGCCATCATGATCCTGGGGTCAGTCTTAAACAGCCAATAAAATAATGTTTATGTAATGAGCACCCATGCAAGATCCTCTTTTTTAGAATTAAATGTTTTCATTTTTTGCTTCAATTACCAACTGAATTGAATCTATTACTTTTCAAACTTCCTAGTTATAACTCTGGCCCTGACTTCCTTCTAGATGAAAACTGTTAATTTTAAAATTAATTAAATTTATAACTTTTGGTAAACACAGTAATAACATATATCATGAAGGTCAAGGATCTAAACCTTGCCAAGGTCACAACCATACCCATTAATATGAGAGTCTCCCAGAAGAACTATATCATTCAAGCACCAGACTGGATGTTAGTCAGTGATAATGATAAACAATTTGTCATCAGAGCCAAGCAAGTCTTGTCTGTTTATACATAATCAAACATGTCTGTAAAAAATACCCCTAGGAACAGCATAAAGTGTTTTTGTTGACAGATGGTCTCTCTTTACATTTTAAATATCATTGAAAATAGGTATGATGGGAGATAAAATTGGTCTTTAATTGCAGACAGGTTATGTAATAGAGGTCTTTGTTCACAGGTGGTCTTTAACACAGGTTGAAATGTACGTGTATATGAGATGAGTATTTTGGATGGTTGAAATCAGCATGCTTATTGACCTTGAGACTGTGCAGTTTATTCTTTTGTATTTTTAAGTGTAACTGGGTACATAACATATCAATGTCACCTCACTTCAAAATGCCTGCAGCTACAATTGTATGTTCAGTATTTTGCTTCAAATATTTGGTGAAGCTCACTTCAGCCCTATCACATGTAGCAGAACAAATATAACATGTCAAAAAGACGAACTTGCACCTAAATTCTTCAACTTCAATATGCCAAAGCTACTGTAGCTTGGGTGTTTTTCTATAGTCCACAAACATGCTCTTATAGGCTTTTCCCATTAGATGATGGCATTGGCATTTTGCAGAAAGATGCGCCTCATCTTAACAATTATAAAGATGTAAAGATTCCAAAACATCAAAAATTGTAACCTTGGCATTTTGAAATGAAGCAATTAACATGTTATAACACAATTTAGTGTAAATGTACTACTTTGAGGGTTACTACTCAGTTATTAGTTATCATGTGTTTTAGTACTTTTACTTAATCAGTTAGACTGAAAAATATCATTTTCAACAATATACAAGTCATTACTAATTAAAACAATTTGAATTACCGGTAGCACTCTTGAAATAACATATAATTAATATAATTAAAACAATTTCAAAACCTTTAAAACTTGGTAATTTTACAGGAAATTTATTGAAAAGGTTAATTGTATGATATCGTGTTAATTATATATTCGTATACCAGGACTATGCTATATAAATGTCAATGATACTGTTTAAAGCCAATAATTATCTCCAGCGCCCCTTTCATCCTGTTCTATAATTCATATAATTATCACAGTCGTGTCTATGCATTGTTTCATAATCAGATGTGATGTCATCAATGCATGCCCTTCAGGCGTTAAAGTCACATGCTTGCAACAACAGTATTTACCATCTCCTATCATTAATGACAGATCAAACCGACCCTATTGTTTACATCAATGGTATTGATCTCAAACTCTTATTGTTTTATAGTTAAAACTGACAAAAACGCTCCCTTAGGGAGAATCCTATATAAACTAGTACCATTAGCATGATTACCCTGCTCATATATTTGCCTCCTGGCCATGACTTATTTCATTGGAGCTGTCAACATCGAGGTCACATGGTTACATAGTGTCACATGACAGTTAGGGTAAAGTGTCTGCAATAGGAATGATTTATTCTCCTAGTTGTGCTTTAGAGGTTAAGTTTAACAAACTCATTATTTTCTGGACTCTACATACCACATAGCAAAGTGAACTCTGACCAGCTGACCAAGTGAAACGGTTACTTGCTCATATAACTACTTTGTGTTAATGAAGCAACTTTAGAAACAGTAAGACAATAACACAATTCAACATGATGGATTATTTAGCTAGTTTAGGAATAATTGTGTGTGCTCTTGTTGCGCCTATGGTAGCACAAGAGTTTGTGACTGTTGGACAAAATATAGTTGTGAAGCCAACACCAAATCCTCTCACAGACGTAAGCCAGCGAGTCGATATACAACTCAACTGTACTGGAAGCCGTTCGGAGCTGAGTTATTACATTAAAAACCAAGTTCTATGGTATTACATAAACAGTGATGGAACTATGCTTCAACTGACCGACGGGTTTTATACAGCCAGCGAAGCTAAGGAATTATTCTTCGGTACAGATGCTCGGTACCTACTTGCGTACCGACGAGATGTCAAGGGATACAGATTTGATATTAAAATCACTGGAGTCACTCATTCGGATAATGGAATATTTCGATGCGTCTTACGGGATGAAAACAGCAAAGTGATAGATTCCAAGGATATTGAAATCACTGTGGTGAACCCTGTACAAAAAGTTGCAATAGAATTACACGACATGAAGCATAATGTGATAGCACAAAGTGTTGTTCCTCTCAGTAAGAATACCACACCATTGGCAGTACCACCAGGACAATATATGATCCAATGTGATGCTTATGGAAGTAACCCAGCAGCGACAATGTCAGTATGGTACAATGATAATATACTCAACTCTACAGCGGTAGCTGTACAAGCTAAACACAACAATCTTGTTTCATACAATACATCGGTTTCCATCATGAGCCAAACCATTGTTCCACATTCCGCCGCTCAAATCATTATGTGCTCAGCTAACATCCCAGGAGATTTCTATCCCACAGTGCAAAGTGGAATTTCATTAATGGTACAAAACAAGAAGCCGGTGGTCACGTGCAGTAATATCACCACAATGGTTGGCAACAAGTACGCAACAGTGGAATGTAAAGTCACGACAGATGAAATGTCTAAGGGAAGTCTTAATTGTAGCAAGATGAGTTGGTTGCTGGGAGATGAGAATATATTCATTGAATACGATCAACGATGGACGGATCCAAATAAAAAATTCGACATATTGGAGAGTGCTTGTGAGAATGGATCAGGTGGACTGGACGTTAGTTTGACCATCTATAATGTGATGTCCTCTCATCTGAATGAAGTGTTCTATGTAGTGTATGAAAGCGATGCTAGTGTTTACAGATATCCAGTACCGGACTTCAGTGAAGGGGTGTACAATGATGCAACACGGAGCTCAGTGGCTGCAGTAGTCATTCTTCTATTGTTACCAATTATATCACTACTGAAGATATTGTTCTAAAGCCTCACCCAGACACTCGTAGTGGCTGCCATTTATACAAGACTGTGAAATTTCTCTAATACTTAAAGCCCAAATTCCATGAAGCGTCAAATCTACAGATTTTCTGCACAAATTAATTTGAACCGAATACACGCCTGGAAACCCGGCTTAAAATCTTAAGGAGAATACAAGGACGATGACAAATGATAGTGGCCACCTCTAGTTTTAACTGAGCATAATAACATTCAGTTGTTTTTCATATTTCTTTACAGTAAATGCATGTTGTTTGTATATATGTATCTTAGAATTGTAAATATATATCTTTTGATAATTTTGATATTTTAAAACAAGTGTAAATCTATGATCTATTTTTAGTTGGGGGTAAAAAACAAATAACTTTAAAGTAAAGCTTTATGTACATATTATACAATAAAAGTGCATACATCTTTTGAAATAATAAGGGAATGAGAAGATAAGCATGTAAGGCCATAAATAGAATATTGTTTGATTCCCTCCCGCTATCTAGCTGCCATTTTGGCCGCTACCCAATATTTTTTACTGAGAAATCAGAACAAACATTTTTGTGACTAATTAACAAAAGTCATTCGATATTAGAATTTCGGGGAAAAAATTCTGCTTTTACCTACCTAATTCAAACCAGAATGTCATGGGTCTGGGGAAACAAACAGTAGTTTTTAGGCCTAATAAATCTCATGTTTATCATACAATATGGCAATCAAGACCTTAGTTTTGAACAATTGCAAATCCGTATAACAGAGCTTGATAACCAAAGACTTTCTACGATATACATGCAGTACAATGATTAGTCTCCCTTTGTTTATTGTAAAAGTGCAATTAATACATTTAAATTCCTGTTAAAATTGCCCCACTAAGATAATGTATTTCATTGTTTATTATTGGTTTCCATGTGCAGCGTGTTCATGGGTTGACCTACCATGCATGTTTAATGAACTTATCTTATCTACAAAATCTTCAAATCATTGTACATGCATTATTATGTTTCTTCTGTGTTTATTGTTACATATGATATTGTATTCCACAATAAAATGTTAACAATACTTTCATGCTTTCTCGTTATGGAAACAGAAAATGGTGATTGTGAACAGTGCAACCTCTCCAAAGCGACCACACTTTCTTTAACAAACACCTCTCTACAACACCTATTTCTCTAAAGCAACACTCTTCAAAATTAACCTCTCCTCAACAACAGCATCACTTATTGTAATATGATTTCACCTCTCTATAACAACTACCTCTCAACAGCAACCAAACTATGTTTATCCCAAAGGGTGTTGCTCTGCAGAGGTTGCACTGTTATACAATATGTTTTTGTCTGCAATTTAGCAGATTTGGTATGTTTTGTAATCACCCTTACAAAACTATGGCATCAAGAAACAATAAAGGTTACCAATCCCAAACTTTGGAATGTTAGGTTTAATTCTGAAAACCTGCGAAACTGTTTTCCATGCCCCAAGATATCATGACACAACTTGTAAGACTACTCTCAACTGGGACATGGAAAACAGTTAGGAAGGTTTCAGGAATGAAACCTATAATTTCACAGTCACACAGAGTCGCAGAAAAATATGCCTGCCATATTTCAGCAGAAAGCTGACAAATGCTATGCTCGACATTTTGCTAACTGCCTGCATTAAGCAGCCAAACATCTCAATAAGCCATTTATATAAATATATCTGTATTCAACAGTCACCTTCTTACAACAGACAAATTTAATGTATCCATAGAATGACTGCTAATGACAGGTTAGACGGTTACATCAATATTGATGGGATATAGAATTCAACAAACAATGTTATCAAAGCTGTGGACTGGGTCAACACTTTCAATCTTAACTGATTGTGACCTTACAAATACATTATGACCTCCAGAAGGAAGGTATTATTAAACTTCTGTAATATATGACCATCATGTTTTCATGAGAACTTTATCAGTTCTGTATACATGGATATTTTCGTGGGTTAAAAAGATGGCAAATATTGAATTCAACACATCAGACATGCGGAAAATAAGCGAATTTTAATATTTCTACTTAGTGATTTACGCAACAGAAATGTTAGCGTGTCAAGTAAAAATGTGAAAAATTTGCCAATATTTCCATGTCACAAACTTTATCAGTTATACAGTATCTATGACAAACCTGAGAGATAGTACACAAACTACAAGTTTAAAGCAATACTGACATATCAGCAAAAACCATAAGAACTGGTCCTCCTAAGCAACCTTATAGGTGATATCACCTATTCATATGCAAAATTCCCACCAGCAATCTACTAGATGAATGAACAATAATGCTGTTCACCAATAGCTAGCTGTAGGTGTGGTAATTTGTATATGATTACCCCTATATACAAACACGACCTCTTTTATTGTGCAACAACCATTCTTCATAATGAGCCACCAGCAGGAGGAGAAACAAGGGTATAGTTTTACAAGTGTTGGACACAAAATGACAAACCCCTCAATACAAGTACAGAAATATACAGACAATACCTTAAGTACCGATTTAAAATCTACTTTAAGACAACAGAGTCTATTCAGCCGACTGTCCATATATAACCCCCCCCCCCCCCCCCCGACCATTGAGTCACAAGTCAGCCGTTTCATATATAGAAGTGACAATATAAAGTTGATTCCATTCTTACCTCTATTTAATCCATCCACATTCACACACACAATATTATATTTCCTTATTTTGCTTGCTATAAGTTAAATGTGGCATTATTTAATTCAATACCAAACTGTGGATAAAATATAATTCCCAAATGACGTAACCATTGTATCATGTTGCAAAAGTTCTTCATCTGCTATGTTAGTATGCACACTTGAAAAATGATATCAAAAGAAATTTCAAAAACTTCCTTGTCAAATTTCACCGACTCAGTGATACATATGATCCACTATTGTTTGTGAGTGAACCCTCCTATTGCGCAGAATTCTAAAACACTTGATTCTTGTGTCAAGGGTCATATTTTAATATTATTCAAAGAATTAGGATAATCGTCACAACAATGCAATGATCAATTGTTTCTTTGAACAAAGGATTTAAACTAAAATGTAAATTTAAGAAAGAGACTGAGACTGCGAGCTGTGAGAAATCAAGAGGGACAACTTAATCCTTTCACAAGCTGCCCAGGCTCTTAAAAGTGAGTCATTTAAAATATGAAATATTGTCAGTTATTACCACAAACCATATGTTAGTAACTGTATGGAACTTGTACAAGAGTCAGCTGCAGGCAGATTTAAGTTTAATGTGATTTCTATGTGATAACTAGGAAAGAATGGCAGTCACATTTAAATTTTCGAATTGCAAAATAGTGAAATATCAAGGTGGTTTCATACATAAGTGAAGTTGTCAAATCACAAAATGGTGAAATATTTTGGGCCTCGACCCCTTCCATTTCAGGCTTTTAAGCACATAATTTAATGAATATCTAACATTTAATGTATGCTGTTGTTACAGTCCATGCAGTGAAAGAAACCATGAAATACATGCAAATGAATACAAAATGGTTCAACAATTTAGCTAAACAATTGTTTTGAAATTAAATGCTTCCAAGCCTTAAAGCAGGACAATTAAGATGTGAATCATTTGTCGTCTAATCTGGCGACCCGGGTTCAAATTCGAGTGGAGGCACACATATATATGCCTGCCATATTTCAGCAGAAAGCTGACTGGCAAATAAAGGCTATGTTCGGCATTTAAAAAAAAAAAAGTCTCCTATAATTATATTCAATATCTAATTAACATGGAGAACAATTCAATGTTTTGTTTGATAAATTCAAAGATGTGTAGTCTTGGCGTATAATTTGAATTTTAAATGCAGGAATAATGAGATCAAAATAAGGTACTTTGTGAATTCTTATTCGATTGTTTTCAATCGAGTTTTATGTCATTGTTGACATGTTTTTAACATTTTATGTTGTTGCAGTAGTGTTGATCTAACAAGTTTTCCATGGATAATTATCAACCAGTAATAACTTGCTCTTCTGTCATCGGCAACTAATAACTTCACCATATGATAAGGAAATGTATGACAATCATTTGTCATGGAAAACATACCTGCCCAAACCAAGAAATATGTACAGAATGCACTTTCTTACACCCTTGCTTTCCAAAATTGGATAAATTAATCGTATTCATCCAAACTGCCATGCAAACACCTGAAACCTACAAAGTCATTGACAGAGCACAATCGAGTGCTATACCTTGTCTGTAACTTACAAATTTCCCATAATGCATGAGTATGGAGGGGAGACAATTCAATTGTTGAAGTGAACTGACACATTATCAAGGTAGATCATTCTTGATATTTGTGCCAAAAAGCTGCACATGAAATAAAGGGTACATGTTTCATAACAATTAAATCATAGAGAACTATTGTGCATGCCAGCATGGATATTTATTACGAACCCCATGTTTTGGTGAATTACATACAAACAGGAAGTTTTTGACAACAACAATAGCCTACATACTGGAGTTAATTAATAGTATCTCAGTTTTGACAGTTGAGTGTTTAATGGCTTTAAGTATGATGTCTTTATGTGAAGGATGCATAGGAGGCAAATTCTTGAATGTGTGCAGTTATTTTAAAACTGTGAGGGCTTAATTTAGTTACATTTACAGCCGGCATCATCTTGGCATCATCTATATTTGTTACAGAAAACCCCAATTTACTGCCCCATTACTCATTATTTTGACTAAAAGCAGGTAACCCAACATTCTCGCAGGTTTATTGACATATAGAAATTCTACATCCTAGCAGGGATTCAACCCGGCTACATTGAAGGGCAGTTTTTTAATGTTGTTGATCCCCGCTGATCAACAGTATTACAGTCGTACATAGACTACCCAGTTACATTATCCCGACACCGAGCATAACCAGCCCTACGTTCAAGGAAAGTAACCTGCAAACATGTTTAACAATCACGGGTTTTCGTCGATATAATCCTTTGTTGTACGCTTCGTTTGCGGCATACAATTTGAAAGTACTAATTCCCGTTTTTTCCGTTCTCAGTTCAAAATATGTACGGATGCACGGGTTTTACTATTCACATTCTTTTGTTTGCCTCTGTCCGCCATTTTGTTTAATAACACAAATACACGCACACCACCTCCGGATATGGTTTGCCAAACTTTGCTCACGTGAAAAACAGTTTTTTTTAAACATACGGTACAACCAATCACATGTCCTTACCAGGTACGATACGTACGTCACATATTGTTTCCTTGAACGCAGGGCAGAAGTTACTGGGGTACTGTTTTATCAAAGCACTAAGGAATATCTTGAAGTTACCTTTAAATTTAAATTCTTTATGATTCTTTAAAAACTGCAAATTTGCGATGGATATGGTTTGTAGGAGTTCAGTAAGTGAATCATTATTAGTATTAAAGCTCCATTTACAACACTTTATACTTGTAAACAAATAATAAGGAATTTAAATTTGATCGTAAGTTTACGATTTTCGTTAAGTGCTTTGATAAAACAGTACCCTGGATGCCACTAGACTGATTGTCAACCAAGGAAGATAAACTAGTACATTTTTAACGACTTTGGTATTTTGCAGCCTGTGATTGAACCCCAAACCTCTCATGCTCGAAGCAGATGCTTCTACTTCCAGGCTATTGAGGCAGACCAAAATGTTCTGCACCCTCTATTATAAGACCGGGTAATTAGAGAAAACATATTTAATGAATTAACTAAAAGCTGCTCATTTATACAATGTATAGCTTGGAGAATTTGACATGATCCTGGCCTTTATGCATGAATATTACAAGGTTCTTCCGTTGAATATATAAATTTCCGTGAGCAAATCGTGCAATATTGGTCCTTTAGATTTGTGTTGGTATAACACCTCAAGCATCTTCATGATACTTCCCGCTTATGAAAACATACAATTCGGGTTATAAATATAGACAATATATCAGTTTTTAAATTACGCTAATAGAAGATTGAAAGTCATGTCAAATTCTTCATGCTATACATAGAACTCGCACAAATATTTACAATTTTTTCAGCCAAGCAACCATTATGGGAAGACATGAAATATTACCATCATATTACACTAATATTTCAAGCATTAACTAAACAAGCATTAAATACTTAAACATACATTAAATAGCTTACTAAATTTGATGCAATATAAATCCAGCAGATTTGATACACACTGTATATTATACAGGATACATGTAGATTTGTACTATCTATCCGACACATCCTGACATACTATTCATGATCATAAAATAACTTGTAAACTGATAAGTGTCAATATCGCAACAATAAAATCCCCCAAATTTATTGTCGGTCAAGATAAATTGGCTCAGTGCATCGATATGATACCTGACCTATATCGCAACAAAAATGAGGTCACACGTACACACTTCATAATCCTCCAGGTACAATATAAAGATCGTAATGCTGCAAATAATAATTCTACAAATACATAAAACCATCCACAAATCTATCAGTAATAGCCCACAGGTAATTGTATCATTAATAAACAGTTTGTTAAATTTAGAATTCTAATTTTTTTTTAGGTACTGTTTATTAATGATACAGTTACCTGTGTAATAGCCCAGTCTTGTGTACAAATAAAAAAAAGATACAATCTAGATCTACACGTTTTTTTACCAAAAATAAATATTAAACCTGAACTGTTAATTAAATATTGACACATACCGGAGAAAAATACAAACATTTAATATTGCAATATTTTGTGTTCCTTGTTTATGACAAAAATTGTATTATAACCTTTTAATAACCAATCGAAAACTAGATCACACCATGTAACCTCCTCATACGTATGTAAAATTTCTATCAGAATCAATGAACATAGTGTAAACTTCCTGTTTTTCAAAATTATTCAAACATAACATGGTAACAACATGTACACATGTATAATATATCTCTGTGGGTGAGAAGGAGGGGTAATGTGTTGTCTGTCTGTATATCTTATGTTTCAAATAATTATACATATATAGGAGACAATTCCTGAGCCTATTCATTATCTTGAAGTTATTTCCCTTTCACCTCATAAACATAACCTGACAAGACCAAATAAATTTATTAAAAAAATGAATATGTATATTATATATATTATATAATATTTAATTAAACAATATGTTATCTGGTCAGACAAGGGGGGATGTAGCAATCGGGAAATAAACAATGTTTTGTTTTAGGCCTAAATTTGTATTATTAATTGTTGCATCATCTTAAACTGCTGTGTTAAATGGTGAACAGTATAACTAGTTTAATCAGGTCAGTCATCTGTTTGAATAACATTTGTTTTATCCAATTTAGATGTTTGAAAACAATAAAAATGCTTTGTTTTGATATTACATCGCTTGTATACAAGTGACAGACCTTAATATACCAACTATGCCTAACACAATATATCTCAATACTTTCACTGAAGCATTGGACACTGCTACTATTTTACATGTTCAAGTCCTTATAAGATCAATAATATCAGATTAGAGGGGATTTATAGGCCTGAAAGTGAAAGTATCTTTTAGATACAGATCTAACAATATTACACTAAATATCTGCTTGTTTTCTGAACTGGCGCATCAGTTGGAGCCAATCAGTAATTTAAGGTAACATTTTTTTATCTATAAAAATAGAAATGTTTTAGATAATTTACAAAATTCTTCAAACATCCTTTTTCAAAGAGCAAAGTAAGAGCATAACAAAGTTACAATAGATCATTTCAAGTTACAGTAAAAAAACCCACTTTTTAAGAGGCTTAAAAGTATAATAATAAATATATGATTTCGGAAGTAGGCAATGAATCATCTGTCAGCTTCAAACAATATGATAACATTAATCAAAGTCATAGCTGATATAAACCTAGTCAGTGTCATATTTCTGCTTATTTAAATACAGTTAAACTTTGAAGCCTCAAACAGTTTTGCCTTGAACATCATACCTGTTGGAACATCCCACTGGTCAAACACCTACAGTACTGTCAAACACCTACCGCTAAAACATGCTACTGGTCTAACTCACTACCGCTGGAATATCCAACCACTCAAACACACTATAAGTCAAATTCTCAACTGTTAAAACAAACTGCAGGTCTAACATCCTACCACCCAAACACCCTACCCTAAGTAGTCATCAAAACAAGAAGCAGGGGATATCACTCTAGGCAAGCAGTTATCGAAGCAAGAAGCAGTGGTATTCACTCGAAACAATCAGTTATTAAAACAAGAGCCATGGTGAAAATAAATTCAAGGTAACAGTTATTATAATAAGAGCCAGGGGAAATCACTCTTAGTCTTCAAAACAAGAGCCAGGGGAGATCACTCTGGGTATGATGTCATCTAAACAAGAAGCAGGGGAAACAACCCTAAATAGATTTATTAATAATTATGGGAACAGTGATAGTACAATTTCCCCTGCTTCTTGTTTTGATGACTGGTTGTCTAAAGTGATTTCCCCTGCTTCTTGTTTTGATGACTGGTTGCCTAGAGTGATTTCCCCTGCTTCTTATTTTGATGACTGATTGCCTAGAGTGAATTTCCCCTGCTTCTTGTTTTGATGACTGATAGTCTAGAGTGATTTCCCCTGCTTCTTGTTTTGATGACTCAAAAGGGGAAATCCCTCTAGGCAATCAGCCATCAAAACAAGAAGCAGAGGAAATCACTCTACACAATCAGTCCTCAAAACAAGAAGGGAAATAACTCTAGGCAATCAGCCATCAAAACTAGAAGCAGGAGAAATCACTCAAGGAACTTAGTCATCAAAACAATAAGCAGGGGAATTCACTATAGACAATCAGTCATTAAAACAAAAAGCAGGGGAAACAACCCTGGATAATCAGTCACCTAAACAAGAGCCAAGGGAAATAACTCAGGGCAACCATTCTTCAACCTCAATGTCAAGACCAATTCAGTAAGACATTTCAAGGGTCCCAAGGGTGGTCATTTTATTGAAGTTTTACTGTACATTACTTTACAAGAATAAACGATAACAGAAAAAAACAAGAGATGAAAAACATATGCCCCACATCATCTAAACAAGTCGTTTATGTTCAAGTTCACCTCAACATTGTTAGGGGTCACTTACTGGTCATGACTATCCTATATATACCAAGTTTGAGTTTCCTAGGCAAACAGTTCTTTAGATATTGATTGGAAACCCACTGACCCAACTATTGACCTACTGGGGGCAATAATAATACAATTTTGGAAAATGAGTATAATTCAAAATGTGTAAAGAATAGAGTATAATTATGGAAATAGGAAACAATGATACACAAACAAAAAAAACTCATCTAAAAACAATCCAGAAAAGTTAATAAGAATCTTAACAAAGCATGGAAACAATTTACCTTAGTAATATACAAAAAATTTCCAGCGCATGTCCAACTTTCTACATATATTATACTAGTAAACACTTAAAATAAGAGAAAAATATCCTGTCCACTTATTAACAATGTGAACATCAACCGTAAGCTATACAAAATGTTTGTAATACACAATGTTTGTAAAAAGATGAAACATTTTAAGTATATTTTCTTGGCCGCTGACAAGTGGCCACTTCGGTGGTCCTTTAAAATTCATTCAGTTGTCTTCTGAACCCCTTACACTGTCTTATATTGATTGACATATGTACATTGTTTAATGTAAACTCAGTAATATGACAAATCATATTTCGTAGAAAATTAAACAATAAGAAACAGAAACATACTAGAAACTGTAGAAAGTAATTAATTAAATAATTAAGTGTATAATAAAGAGGGAAGTAACTGGTGATAGGTCATTGATGAACTTAAATGTTTTCACTCAAGTTTTGCAACAAAATTAACTAAAAGTATATCTTGTACAAAAAGTCACAAATACCATTATAATACTCGTTTTATAGGAATAGATCATTATAACCGAGCTCTAAGCTTCTTTAGCTTTTGATATATGAAAAAAATCCTTGCATTAATTCATACATAAGATTAATTTAATGGTTCCAGCACCCCAAATATAGACCATCAATCAGTCTACAAATATAGTCACTACTTTAATTTAGCAAGTACATGTATTTTTAAAAAATTAATAAGAGCACCACCTCATTCGTGCAGTTGCTCATCTGATTTTATGTCCAAATAAAACAAGACTGCGTTCAATAAACGCTTATGCCCCCTGTGGAAGCCTTGTCTATAAATAAGTCCAAAATTAGGTCAAGGTGAAGGTCAAAATGGGGTTAGGTGATACAGGTGTGTGGAGAGTGTTCATATACAACATCCATGCAAGTATAAAAGCTTTGTGGCAAGCCATATTAATGCTAGAAGAAACGGTCAATTTGGGTTAACCTGGACGGACGGACGAACGGACGGACGGACGAACGGACGAACGAACGGACGGACGGACAGGTGAATCACTATATGCCTCCCGATCTATCGATACGGGGGCATAAAAAGAAATATTGTCATAAACTTATAGTCAACTTAACATAAAACTTAAACGTCAAATCTCCTTTTCTAAGCCCAATAAGAGCCATAATTCTTGCAAAAAGCAGGATAGAGTTATGTGTTTTGCTTAACAGAGTCAGCTTTTGATTGTAAACAAGTGCTGCGAGTTCTAAAGCAATAGCTTTGGAAGCAAAGGAGAAAAGTTTACCTAAAAATAAAACTTAAGCAATCCCAGTGCCGACGCTGATGACTATCAAGTGATGACAACTGGTTTTTTTTTTTTAAAAATCAGACGAGCAAAAAATGAGATATTATAAAATCCACATACAAAATTGTCTCCTGCAGAATTATTTGAAAATATCCACGATTTATAGAACTTGCGTATATTATAGTGGTACACATGTATAATATTATGTGCAGTCAATCAATTCAAATCAACATCAGTCCGAATTAAAGGTAACACATTTCAGATAAAACTAGGTACACCACCTTTAAAATACAAAAATGTAGTATAAAATACCTACAGTATTAAATATGGTACATATTCTTGACCAAAAACCAAAATATTGTATATTTTATATTAAGTTTCCCGTTAAGGTGGCCAGAGGCATGTTGATGTGAAGTCATGAATGCCAAACTGCTTTATCTGTATATACCATCAAATGACAGCTAAATGTGTAATGCTATGCATCAAATATTATGAACCGTCTGAAATGAAAGCTGTCCACATAAGGTGACAAAACCGACAGCTATCACATTAAATTTTGAGGATTTTTCCCTTAAATTTAAATCCAACAACTCTTTAAGGTAGAATGAGTGATAGATAAATTTAAAAAGTTACATAATATAACACAATAGCCAATAAACTTGCAGAAATCCCAACACTTTTTTAATAGAAAATATGATTTTACTAAAATGCATTAAACAAAGTACACAGCAAAACACAACCGAGTAGTACATAGCAGAGCAAAGCAGAGCAGAGCAGAGCAGAGCAGAGCAGAGCAGAGCAGAGCAGAGCAGAGCAGAGCAGAGCTGAGCAGAGCAGAGCTGAGCCAGAGCAGAGCAGAGCAGAGCAGAGCTGAGCAGAGCAGAGCTGAGCAGAGCTGATGCAGAGCAGAAGAGCAGAGTTCAAGTACAGAGCAGAAGAACAGAGCCAAAGATCAGAACTGAACAGAACAGCAGAGCAGAGCAGAGCAAAATCAAGCAAATAGCAGCATTTATGCAACTTAAAACACTTCCAGTCTTGTTTGAAGGGAGACTACTCCAGCGACATTGAGCAGTCTAATTGTGTTCAATTACCCGGTTTTTTTGACCCCATCATAGTAGTACAGATAATGACACTAGTGTCATAAAAATCAAGATTTCTCCTTGATTCCGATAAAACTGTCAGACATCACTTGTCATAAACTTGGCACACTGCAGTGACAATATATTTAACCACAAGAGTTAGGAAAGGAAGCGATCAATATGAGCTTACAGACAGTATGTAATGTATATGTTTCATATGCTTGATATGTAGGAGTATTGGAGTAAGATGTAACAGACTTAAGATACAAACAGATACTGGCAGATGTCGGCACTCAGAATCATACGAGACAAATTATAATAGGTGACAACATAATAGTTATAATATTAATATCATTTATAGTTATAATATTAATATTATTTACACTGATCAACATATGATATTTACAATGACCCTAGAATCAAGCTAAACTTAAATGCCTTGAATACTAAATCAAGCATGAAATGTCAACTTGCACCTACAATCAGTTTGAAAACAAATATTAAATAATTACATGCAATAATTTTTTAGCCTGTGTTTAAGACCACCAGTGAACAAGACCACTATCACAAAACCTGTATGCAAAGACCATAAATTTTATGTCCAATCAGATCATTTTCAATGATATTTTAATAGGCTGGGTTTTTTTTAAAAAAACACCTGTCAACAAAGACCACTTTTTGCTGTTCACATGGGTGGTTTTAATAGACAAGTTTTACTTTAATATTAAATCTAATACTCATAACAATATACGACGCTATAGGTAATCAAACATTCAAATCAAACAGAATATAGACTGGTGCATGTTTTATTCATCTAAACCAGCAGCATTATGTTGATGAAATCAGGGAACCCATCTGTTTCATTGATTTTCTAACAGTAATTATGGTGTAATTTTATGAATATAACAATTATGCAAATGATAGTTCCATGCAGAGAGTCTATCTATTCAATTATTGATAGCAGGTAATGGTTATTATCTGTGCTTCATTCATTCTGGAAGTATTTAACATGTAATTATGATACTGAAGAAATAGGAATTAAGTTTCTGTGAAACCACTGAAAATGCATGTAATCAACATTTCCAGTATAGACAATAGTTAAACACATGCATAATTGTGCAACTAAAGTTTAATTAGCAAGTTAATGAACAAAATTCAAAGTGCAACAAGACTGCTTTCAATAAACGCTTATGCCCCCTGTGGAAGCCTTGTCCATAAACAAGTCTAAGTCCAAAATTAGGTTAAGGTGAAAATCAAAATGGGGTTAGGTGATACAGGCATGTGGAGAGTGTTCATATACAACATCCATGCAAGTATGGAAGCTTTGTAGCAAGCCATATTAATGCTAGAAGAAACGGTCAATTTGGGTTAACCGGACGGACGGACGAACGAACGGATGAACGAACGGACAGGTGAATCACTATATGCCTCCCGATCTATCGATACGGGGGCATAATAACTCCCTGAAAATTGATCTGAAAAATAACATGCCACCAATATGCACTACTTGGTTGAGTTTTACAGAATCTTGAAACGTTTCTTTGCAATCTGATCAGCGAATATAGAGAAATAACATGGACAACTTTATCGAAATAAATCTATCTATCTATAACTTTTGTCAACAGTTTTTGGCAGCTTGCTCTACTTCAGTTTGGTCACCAAGACCTTTTTCGATTTCATGCAAATATGGTTTATAAGATTGCATATTGCTATGCAGATTCCTAGTATCTATGGGTCTTATAACTGAAGGTAGTTAAAGCAGCACTTATTTATGATGAAAAGATGAGAATCATCTTATAACTGATTTATAGAATACATACCATGACTTTCCTTCAGTGAATTCCCTCGTTTTATCCGGTCAGTTAGTCTTTTATACATTGTTGTAATTCCACTTTTTACATATATAAATATCAACACTTACTCCACATATTTATTCAAAATTCCGCAGAACTCCAAATTCCCACCACTAATATAAACAATATCCATAAAGAATTGATTATCAAATCCTAGTATGCTAACTTTCATCAAATTTCACCTTTGCTTGACATTATTCAAGAATTTTAACATTTAACATTACATTATTCAACACTTGCCCTGTTTTATGTCAGCATATGTCAACATCTATCTTACTTCAAATTCTACAACATCAAACAACATCTTAACTCATTTTATATGCAAGCGCCGCCCACTTGGAACAATATGAATATATAATTAATTTAATAAATATTTCATCAACACACAATTAAAGTATGATTCATTCAGATACAAAATTGATTCAGCGTGATTTACTCAGTTACTAAACGTTAGCGCCTGACTTCACACTGTTACTATAAGTTAGCACCTGAATTTACACTGTTACTATAAGTTAGCGCCTGATTTCACACTGTTACTATTAAGTTAGCGCCTGACTTCACACTGTTACTATAAGTTAGCGCCTGATTTCACACTGTTACTATTAAGTTAGCGCCTGAATTCACACTGTTACTATAAGTTAGCGTCTGATTTCACACTGTTACTATAAGTTAGCGCCTGACTTCACACTGTTACTATAAGTTAGCATCTGATTTCACACTGTTACTATAAGTTAGCGCTTGATTTTTCACAGTTTCTGTAAGCCAGTTGAACAAAGCCACAATTCCAGAAATGCGTGTAAAGAATTTGTTTAATTAAGCAAATTTCTATCTCGTTACATAAATATTTATCTAATGAATAGCGTCAGATCTATCTCAATTAGCATTCTACAAAATCAACATTTCATTCACATTCGTAAAGGATAAATATTTTCCATAAATAAATTCAATACAATCTTTTTCAATTTAGATCTATATCCAATTAAATTCAAATGTGTAACTGCATGAGTTCTGGTTAACTACAAAATCCAAATCATCTGGATTCTATTACATGTACTTCAAACATCATGTTAATTCACAATAGATGAATAATTTTCTGCAGTGTGAGCCAATTATAGCTGATAACTAGTTTTATATTTTTTTTCACAGTTTTCTTCGTAAAAAATGACTGATGATTTATCCCAGGTATTGCAATACCTGCCGCCACTTTCATGCCCACCTGGTAACAGTGTAATAGATTGTTTCACTATTTCATCCAGAACAGCGCTAATTCAAACATGATGTTTAAAATATATACTCTATTAGTCTACAAGCAACAGCTTGCAAGGAGTTTGTTTCACTTAATGCAGCACAAAACTTGGAAATTCTTAAATTCTTGCGCCTTAAGTCTATAATCTCAGGACACGGTATATACCATAAAGTAAAAGCTTATAATTGTGCAAAATCAATGCACATCTCTGTACTACAGTAACAATGCCACACATTACCAATATTATACATCTATAACGTACAATATATAGCACTTAAGATCTATTCAATCGATTGAAATAAGAGCTAGAGCAGAAACGTTTCTTCATATAATTGCATCTTTCTACAGTTTAAGGAGCCCACTCCTATACAGATTGACTTCTATTATATACATTATACACATTACTATATTCGTTCACTAATAGATCTGCAGATATATTCACACTAAATTCTGCAAGCAAATCTATGCAGTAACAAGACACTGTTTCAAAATATATCACAATTTAAACAAGAAATGCGATATATCTCCATCCCTACAGGAAGCTGTTTAATATTTATATTATCTTATTCTTCAAATACAAGAGAGAGGAAATGTCAACGTCACTTTCTCCAGAAATCCAAGCAAACACAAGGAAACATTCACTCAATCATAATGATAGTTTATAACACCAATAAAACATATCCTGACATATTTCAACATTTTAAATCCATAGCTTTGACATCTTCTATGCAAAAATCAAAATCAGCCGTAATGTTTTTTGTAAAAATCCAATATCAGCATTTTCCTTACAACCAAATAGCCCTCACATCAGCTGTCTGCTTAACACACCAATTCCTAAAGAAGAAACAATGTAGCACTAGGCAGAGGCGTGTGTCAATATTTTTCAGAAAACACAATTAGACCAGCGTGGCCGAGTCTTTCAATACTAAGCCTACTATATAATCAATTCTTGACTCCCTAAGCGTACTACATTATGATCAATATGGTCTTGAATACTTGAATACATCCACCGTCAAATTACACGATTTTCCATTACATTAATATAATAATTACATTACAATAGAAGGCATGTTCTATCACAGGGTTGTCAGGCACTATCACAAGTATGATCATATATCTAATTATCATGGAATGTGTTTTATTTCCATAAAATCAATATCATATTATTAAATACATGATTGTATAATTATGAACATATTGCATTGGAAAAGTCAACTAAAAGCCAGGTTTACACTGTCTGATCACAGTTCAATTTCTCTTTCATTTAGGCATCCCAATAGTCATATTGATAATGTTGGTTTATGGGAAAGGATATTATGCATCATCGAGTCTGCTATTACAGTTCCAGTAAATTTATAAGAAATGATGAATACCTTAGCCAGGTATAATGAGAAAGGCAGACAGATACAATGTATATATATATTTAAGACCTTATTTCAGAGAAAACAGTCGGTAACAAAAACAGTGAAAAGTTTTATTGAGATGATATTATATTACCATGTTAAATAAAGCCCAACTAAATAAACTCATAATTTTTAATCTTTATTGCCAGCTTCCCTGAGCAGTAATATTTCATACCTACTCACATGTATTTTCTTTGAAAGATACAATTATTTTTGAAAAGTATCAATTGACAATTAACCAGTCAAAACTTAACTTTTTATGCAAAATTTAGCAATGAAGCAATTAATTTGCACTGGTGAAAGATAGGCTTTAGTTTACATTGAAATGTGATCTGAAATGCCACTGTCTCAATTCTAAGAAACCATTATAGGGAGGCCCTAATAGAAAATGCTAAACGTTTTTAAGAAGAAAGAATTTTTAGTTTTAATCAAAATATGCTCATAACAATATCGCAATTGGTCGCTCAATCAAAACTAAGTTACACTTCAACTGATCTAAAGGAGGCTTGTAACAAGAGGAGTTGCAACTGTTGTTAAAACAAATTGTTTTAATCCCTAATTGTAGAAATAAGAGACAAACTATCAATTCGTAAATTTTTCTGCTTCACAGGCTGGATTTGTTTATCAGATGAATATCTGGAAGTAATCCCCAACAGTACAGCCTAAACTCCACTTAACAGATGGTTGACAAGTGACAAGCAATGAGTCAATAAATTATTATACATTATAAGGTTATACTAATTCAATGTTTTAAAGGCCAATATGCTTGTATACCAAGCTGTCACACTGCTAATGAATTACCCTACACTGAGAATTAAGTGTTTTAATATTACATAGTTTGTGCATGATAAACTGGTTTTCGGAAATCTACAATCATGGGTCGATATCCAAATCATAATTATGTAGTATTCAGTTTTCATCAATAGGCTGTATGTCTATATATCACTGTATGTATACTGACTACAATGTCGTAGCCATATATTAAATACATTGCACAATTAACAGATTAAGCTTATTTAAGACAAAAAGTGTTTTCAGACATTAGAATATAACCTACATTATGAGCCAATGAAAACGCAGAATTTTTGCGGTTAAATGAAAATTTAATCATTAAAATTTTCTCTTCACAGACTTGACATCATGCGTTGGCGCTAATTTCAATTGGCCAATCAGAATGCAGAATGTTATATTCTAAGCCAGTTAGAACATATTAAGTAAATTTTAATGACTAAAAAGGACTCGCTTCGCTCGCTCCGCCCTTTTAATCATTTAAATTTACTTAATATATTCTAACTATAACATAAGTAATTTAGCGTTTTTATTGACGAGCATAATTCAAAACTAGTTCCAAGGAAGATTGCAAGACAGAACACTAAATAAGTGCCAACAATAATTTCCAGACAGAACATCAATAATTGCCAACAATAATTTTCAGACAGAACACTTAATAAGTGCCAACAATAATTGCCAGACAGAACACTAAATAAGCGCCAACAATAATTGCCAGAAAGAACACTTAATAAGTGCCAACAATAATTGCCAGACAGAACACTAAATAAGTGCCAACAATAATTGCTAGACAGAACAATAAATAAGTGCCAACAATAATTGCCAGAAAGAACACTAAATTAGTGCCAACAATAATTGCCAGACAGAACACTAAATAAGTGCCAACAATAATTGCCAGACGGAACACTTAATAAGTGCCAACAATAATTGCTAGACAGAACATTAAATAAGTACCAACAATAATTGCCAGACAGAACACTAAATAAGTGCCAACAATAATTGCTAGACAGAACATTAAATAAGTGCCAACAATAATTGCCAGACAGAACACTAAATAAGTGTCAACAATAATTGCTAGACAGAACACTAAATAAGTGCCAACAATTATTGCTAGGCATAACACTAAATAAGTGTCAACAATAACTGCCCGACATAACATTAAATAAGGCTTATGATGATTGCCAGACAAAACTGACTATTTATTTTTTGCAAGCAAGTGACAACCCTTGTGGCAGGGTAATAAACAGTGATGTAAGGATATATGAAAATTCTGAGAACTGGTTTATGGTGGTATGCATATATTTCACCCATGGCATAACCAGATAATTAAATAGCAAGTTAATCCAACATTCATTTTAGCTTACCAGATACACATCATATGCAAAGTTAACAATAAGGCAAAAGTTACTTATTTTTAATATCCAATTAGTGATAGTGATCACTTTATTAAGCAACCACCTGCTTTGAGCAGCCAATATTAATAAATACCAACATGCTATTCAGTATATTAGCTTTTCTAAATATAGTGTTCATTTATAGTAATAAGAAGACTACAATTAACAATTAAGAAAAAAACTTGACGAAAGTGACTTTGAGCAAATATTTTTTTTAAATAAAGTGTTCAAGTAATACCTTCCTAAACTGTTCAAATACTCCAAAAATAGCAGCTTTAGCAAAACAAATAATCATAATCTTAATACTAAGATCTGAATAGTGAAGGTTTATCATATTCAAAGACAACAACAACAAGCCTACCATAGTCTACCGACCATACCATTCCATACTTTGCATATGTACATCACATGGAGATAATGAAATTACAAAGATCTGATTTAAGTAGAACACAAAACCTAGATACCAAATAATTTCCAGTACCAATAATACAATCCTCAATTCATATCTTTGTTGCCATGTCAACATGACATTGTTGTCTATGTTGCCATGTCAATGTGACACTGTTGTCTATGTTGCCATGTCAATGTGACACTGTTGTCTATGTTGCCATGTCAATGTGACACTGTTGTCTATGTTGCCATGTCAATGTAACACTGTTCTATATGTTGCCAGATCAATGTGACACAGTGTTCTATGTTGCCAAATGTGACACTGGTCTATAAGTTGCCATATCAATGTAACACTGGTCTATGTTACCAAGTCAATTTGACACTGGCTTCTACGTTGTCATGTCACTGTAACACTGGTCTATATGTTGCCATATCAATGTAACACTGTGGTCTATGTTGCCATGCCAATGTAACACTGTTGTCTATGTAGCCATGTCAATGTGACACTGTTGTCTATGTTGTCATGTGAGTGAGACACAGTGTTCTATGTTGCCATATCAATGTAACACTGGTCTATGTTACCAAGTCAATTTGACACTGGCTTCTACGTTGTCATATCAATTTAACACTGGTCTATATGTTGCCATATCAATGTAACACTGTTGTCTATGTTGCCATGCCAATGTAACACTGGTCTATGTTGCCATGTCAATGTAACACTGTGGTCTATGTTGCCATGTCAATGTGACACTGGTCGATGTTGCCATGTAAGTGAGACACTGGTCGATGTTGCCATGTCAATGTAACACTGGTCTATATATGTCATCAATGTAACACTGTGGTCTATGTTGCCATGTCAATGTGACATTGTTGTCTATGTTGCCATGTAAGTGAGACAATGGTCTATGTTGCCATGTCAATGTAACACTGGTCTATATATGTCATATCAATGTAACACTGTGGTCTATGTTGCCATGTCAATGTAACACTGGTCTATATATGTCATATCAATGTAACACTGTGGTCTATGTTGCCATGTCAATGTGACATTGTTGTCAATGTTGTCATGTCAATGTGGCACTGGTCTATGTTGCCATGTGAATGAGTCACTGGTCTATGTTGCCATGCCAGTGTAGCACAGGTCTATATATGCCATATGATATCAATGTAACACTGTGGTCTATGTTGCCATGTCAATGTGACATTGTTGTCTATGTTGTCATGTCAATGTGGCACTGGTCTATGTTGCCATGTGAATGAGTCACTGGTCTATGTTGCCATGCCAATGTAGCACAGGTCTATATATGCCATATGATATCAATGTAACACTGTGGTCTATGTTGCCATGTCAATGTAACACTGTGGTCTATGTTGCCATGTCAATGTGACATTGTTGTCTATATTGCCTAGTTAGTGAGACACTGGTCTATGTTGCCATGTGAGAGAGACATTGGTCTATGTTGATAAAGTAATGTGACAATCATCTATCTACAAATCGACAATGGTGGAGATAATCTCCCATTCCCTCTTGACATATTTGCTGCGCAACCAAAATGTATTTAGAAGTGATGTTAATTAAAACAAGAGGGCCATTGGCCCTAAAGCGCTCACCTGATGACTAGCAGTTTAGGCAGAATCAGTATTTGTTATGATATTACCTTAATATTTGATTTAGATTTTACACTGGCCAGGTTTAGTATAGATGAGGTGAAAATGTGACCTCTAGAGTGTTAACAATGTTTTTCTGTGATATGACCTAGTTTTTGACCCCAAATGACCCAATTATAAACTTGACCTAGATTTCATAGAGACATACATTGTGACCAAGTTTCGTTAAGATTATGTAAAAAATGTGACCTCTAGAGTGATAACAAGGTTTTTCTTCAATGTGACCTGGTGACCTAGTTTTTGACCCCAGATGACCTAATTACAAACTTGACCTAGATTTCATAAAGACATACATTGTGACCAAGTTTCATTAAGATTAAGTGAAAATTATGACCTCAAGAGTGTTAACAGTCCAATTGTTGATGGCGCATGGTGCACGGCGGACGACAGACAAAAGGGTGATCACAATAGTTCACCTTGAGCACTTTGTGCTCAGGTGAGCTAAAAACTTCAACCAAGAAAAATATATTCACCAAACCCAACCTCATGACAAAAACAAACTACCTACATAAACTGGCTTCACATAATAAAATATGCACTTTCATACCATAAAAGTGTTAGTAAAGTGTGAGGGATATGGGTATCTAGGGAATATGCTAGACACATGATCCCATAATTCCCACATCACATGACTGCACAAATCAACATAAAATAATTAACAAACAAACAGATATCACAACCATTAACACCTTAATGGGAGAAACAGTACAATCAAGCATCCCTGTTTTGTCTACAACATTGGAAGTCCAATATAAAGTTCCATTCATTTGGTATTATGTACCGACAATCTCATTATCACATCATGAAATATTCATGCTAACACATCTAGGAAGTTGTGCTAAGTTTGACACCAAGTTAGTAGACATTTCATTCAAGCTAACACATCAAATAATGCAAACTTTGCCAGCATCAGATAGTGTTTGTAATATACAAGATCAGGATCAAAGTGTTTAATGCAGTCAGTCAGTGCACAACATGTCCATATAATGTGATGTACTGTGTCCTAAATAGGTAAAAAGAGCAGTCAGTCAGTCAGTACACAACATGAACTATTAAGTATTCTCGATATCAGAATCCTTTGTTGCTATGAATGTGCTAAAACATCCATCCTACTCACTGGACCTGGTTCCTATTTTCAATCTAAAATCCTCTTTGAACAGTCACAGGTTTGAGTCACTCTGGATAGGACAATGGCCTACACCGTTCATTGTGTTGAAGCAGTCTTTGATAATGAGTGGTATGTGAACATATTAAATTAGAGGGTTAAGAGACATGAGAAATGTATAGTGAATGATATTCGTTAACATTGTCTGTATCCTTTCATGCTCCCCATGTAACTGTCTCATGCACCAAGTTTGTGTGAATACTTTGACAGATTGAAATTTTCAGAGATGTTCAGAAAGACCTTGAATAAGATGGAAATCATTTTTATCACCTTTACACATTAAGCAAATCAGTATTGATGGACATTATCTCATTCATTCTGGATTATCCCTTGTATAATGGATAATTACTTACCTTTAAATTTATCCATCTGTTCCTCAGTAAATGAATGTCTGTTAATTGATGGAGAACCTATACTGGTTCTACTATGTTTATATACTGCAACTTGAGAGTTACTTCCCCTTATATCACCCCTCTCATCATCTGTGTTTTCATCATCACTGTCATCATCATCATCATCTTCACTATTTGTTTCATCTTTGCCAAGATTTAACCATTTCTTCAACTCTCTCTCCAAGTCCAAACCATCCTTCCCTGTAAACATACAATATTTCATTTAAAAATTATAAATAAATGTATAGTTTTTACTGATTAATAGGAATTAACGCTATTCTATTCCTATTGTAGAAATTCTATGTAATTGATATCAAGTGTTGTTACAATTGTTAATATCAAATTCATTTGAGTCTTAGTAGAATACAGGGCCGATATTTATAAAATATCTTAGTAGAAAACTTTACGACTTTAATAAAATTCTAAAGTTAATCAGCTAAATAATATAATCAAGATAACTAATTATCTACATGTAGTGTATACATTGTGTAGAGAGCTACAATAATCATTATGAGGAAACATAGGTTATTCTTCAATTTTCGTAAGATATATCATAAATACCAGCCCAGAATACTGCAGTAACAATCATGGAAACCATGGATTAGCTGTACATTCACAAAATTTAATCATGAGTGAAAGGTGATATCTATGTATAGGTGTAATACTAGGTACATTTGTATTATAGTTTGCCCTGGGGCACGAAACTCGATTGAAAAATTGTAAAATTATGCACCTAAATAAAATAAATACAATAATATCTTTCTCATATTTTTACCAATATACAAGAAACATTCAAAAAGAGGATAAATAATACATACTCCAGCTAACCAGGAAATCATAGTTGCATTACATGTTTGGTTGGATTTATTCAACAAGAAAAATGTTCAGATATCGTCAGATATCGTAATATGCATGCAAAAAAGTATGTTGCTAGTACCTAAGCAGTGTTATAATAATAGTCTACCCTTACATTCAAGAATCAAAGGGAAGCTACTCTTCCTATTGGGAATTCAAATCCCTGTTTTTTGGAGTTATTTTAAGTCCAGGCAAAGTTGCCTCCCCTGAATTCAAGGGAAGTAACTCATGTCATGTGCAGAGTTCTCTCCCTGAATTTCAGGGGAAGTCACTCTTACCGACTTAAAATAGGTCGAACAGAGTTGCCTCCCCTGAATTCAAGGGAAGTAACTCTTGCTCGGTTCAGAGTTCTCTCCCCTGATTTTCAGGGGAAGTCACTCTTGCCGACTTAAAATAGGTCAGACAGAGTTGCCTCCCCTGAATTCAAGGGAAGTAACTCTGGCCCTGTGCAGAGTTCTCTCCCCTCATTTTCAGGGGAAGTCACTCTTACCGACTTAAAATAAGTCCCGGCAGAGTTGCCTCCCCTGAATTCAAGGGAAGTAACTATGTCATGTGCAGAGTTCTCTCCCCTGATTTTCAGGGGAAGTCACTCTTACAGACTTAAAATAGGTCGAACAGAGTTGCCTCCCCTGAATTCAAGGGAAGTAACTCTTGCTCGGTTCAGAGTTCTCTCCCCTCATTTTCAGGGGAAGTCACTCTTACCGACTTAAAATAGGTCGAACAGAATTGCCTCCCCTGAATTCAAGGGAAGTAACTCTTGCTGGGTTCAGAGTTCTCTCCCCTGATTTTCAGGGGAAGTCACTGTTGCCGATTTTAAAAAAGGTCAGACAGAGTTGCCTCCCCTGAATTCAAGGGAAGTAACTCTTGCCCTGTGCAGAGTTCTCTCCCCTCATTTTCAGGGGAAGTCACTCTTACCCACCTAAAATAAGTCCCGGCAGAGTTGCCTCCCCTGAATTCAAGGGAAGTAACTCTTGCTCGGTTCAGAGTTCTCTCCCCTGATTTTCAGGGGAAGTCACTCTTACCGACTTAAAATAGGTCAAACAGAGTTGCCTCCCCTGAATTCAAGGGAAGTAACTCTTGCCCTGTGCAGAGTTCTCTCCCCTCATTTTCAGGGGAAGTCACTCTTACCGACTTAAAATAAGTCCCGGCAGAGTTGCCTCCCCTGAATTCAAGGGAAGTAACTCTTGCCCTGTGCAGAGTTCTCTCCCCTGATTTTCAGGGGAAGTCACTCTTACTGACTTAAAATAGGTGGGACAGAGTTACCTCCCCTGAATTCAAGGGAAGTAACTCTTGCCCAGTGCATAGTTCTCTCCCCTGATTTTCAGGGGAAGTCACTCTTACCGACTTAAAGTATGTCAGACAGAGTTGCCTCCCCTGAATTCTAGGGAAGTAACTCTTGCCCTGTGTAGAGTTCCCTCCCCTGATTTTCAGGGGAAGTCACTCTTACCGACTTAAAATAGGTAGAACAGAGTTGCCGCCCCTGAATTCAAGGGGACAGAACTCTTACTGACTTAAAATAAGTCCAGCAGAGTTCCATCCCCTGATATCCAGGGCAATAACTCTTGTTCTAAATAGTTCTCCCTCTACATGTCAGGGAAAGTCACTCTTACTGACTGAAATAAGTCACACAGATTTCATAAATAATACAGCGCTTAATTATTACGCGACAGGTAAAAATACATTCACTTAATCTAAGAGGGAAATACATTGTGTCTGGCATGTTTGTGCTTTGAAATACAAGTATTTGAATTACATACCAATTCTGAATTTACCATGTAATTTCTCTACAACCAATTCATCTGAGCAAGAAATGAGTCCCAGCAAATCTCATAATTTTCAACCATTGAATTATTTTTATTTGTTTTTATCACTGAGTGTGAACTTTTTAAAAAAAATTTCGATGAGTAAATGTATTTATGGGAATAAACTCCTAAGCACTATAAAATGACCCCTAAAAATCATTACTGTTAACTTGTTGAGCAGAAGAACTTTACACAATGCATGGTTTCTTAACATTCATATTACAGTTTAGCTAGAAACTCCTAATTTAACTGTGTGCTTATTACTATTTATAGTATTTTGCATTTGTTGATAGTATTGATCCACGTTTCATCCATTAACTTACCACAGATCCGCAGCTAAATATTTTGGGTCTACCGTTAGAACGACCCTTTTCCCAGCGCTGCGCATACATTTTTCCCGCCGAAAGTCGAGACCATATCAGGTATTAGTGTCTTGTCCCCATCTGATTTGTTCGCGCTATTCGCACTCTATCCAGTTTGTATGCAGCTAGAGTTATGGAATAAGGACTTTCATGAGCTCTGGTATTGTGATGGGTTTGTTGTAGTGTGATTTGAATGAGTTAGCTGTTAGATTTTAAAATCCTTTAAACCCTGTACAGTCAGGACACGATATAACGACATCCGATATACTGACAAAAGTATCAAAACGCTCTTTGTGTCAATTCAGTATACTGACATATTCGATACAAGGACATTTTCCATTGAAACCAACAGCGTCGTTGTATCGAGTTCTGACTGTATTACCAAGAATTGCACCCCCCCCCAGCTGTAACGGTACTTCAGCACTTTGATTATTTCATTTAGGTCAGAATAGTTTGTTAGCATATATACTCAGTTGCAATTCATCCTGGCACAAGGTCAACTTGCCAGTCAATGAACTACTCTTATATACCAAGCATTCAAGTAGGGGATCTATTTTCAATGTCTTTGGAATAATGCAGCCTGAGAGAGAAGCCAAAACTTCTACTGAATTTACCAACTATATCCACAGGTGACCCTATCGCGATGTAGGCCTTTTAGTATTATTATGTACTAACTTAACAACAACACTAAAAGGTCCAACATCAGGATACGGTCACCTGTAGCTATCATCAGGATACGGTCATCTGTAACTATCATCAGGATACGGGCACCTGTAGCTATCATCAGGATACAGGCACCTGTAACTATCATCAGGATACGGTCACCTGTAACTATCATCAGGATACGGTCACCTGTAACTATCATCAGGATACGGTCACCTGTAACTATCATCAGGATACAGGCACCTGTAACTATCATCAGGATACGGTCACCTGTAACTATCATCAGGATACAGGCACCTGTAGCTATCATCAGGATACGGTCACCTGTAACTATCATCAGGATACGGTCACCTGTAACTATCATCAGGATACGGTCACCTGTAACTATCATCAGGATACGGTCACCTGTAGCTATCATCAGGATAGGGTCACCTGTAACTATCATCAGGATACGGTCACCTGTAGCTATCATCAGGATACTGGCACCTGTAACTATCATCAGGATATGGTCGCCTGTAACTATCATCAGGATACGGTCACCTGTAGCTATCATCAGGATACTGGCACCTGTAACTATCATCAGGATACGGTCACCTGTAACTATCATCAGGATACGGTCACCTGTAGCTATCATCAGGATATGGTCACCTGTAGCTATCATCAGGACACGGTCACCTGTAGCTATCATCAGGATATGGTCACCTGTAGCTATCATCAGGATATGGTCACCTGTAGCTATCATCAGGATACAGGCACCTGTAGCTATCATCAGGATACGGGCACCTGTAGCTATCATCAGGATACGATCACCTGTAGCTATCATCAGGATACGGTCACCTGTAGCTATCATCAGGATACGGTCACCTGTAGCTATCATCAGGATACGGTCACCTGTAGCTATCATCAGGATACAGTCACCTGTAGCTATCATCAGGACACGGTCACCTGTAGCTATCATCAGGATATGGTCACCTATAACTATGTCTGCCTCAGAAACTTGAAGTCGCAGTATCCATCCTAGGCTACAATATAAAAAACTCATCCAAGACAGTACAAGAACACAGGTAACTGTATCATCTATAAAGAGTAAAACAAAACAAATTATTTTATAAAATTTATGTTATCTTAGGAAGGTGCATTTGTACTAAAGTGGTCAGAATTTCATGGTATCAAAAATAAGAATTGGCTTTCGATATCTTCATAAAGTAATTTCATTCATCGACAACATCGTTAGAACTAGCTCCATGCAAAATCCCATCGAAATTGAGTAACTAGTTAAAAAGTTATATCATGAAATTTATATCACGGTGTCCAGTCAGTCACTGAGGGGCAATCAATAGAAACTACAATGCTATTCTAAACAAGGAAGAAGAAAGTGATATCATGCCTTATGGGTTTATGTTCTTATTTATAGACGGATTTTTAAAATATTGATATCAAATTAAAGCGGTAGTTCTCTAGTTTCTGATTATGTAATAATATTTAAAATAACTCAAGTATTGATGAAATGTTAATAAAAACAAACTGCACCTCAGTGATCGGGTGGTCAATTTCCCGTGTTATAAACCTTTCTAAGATATTATAAATTTTATAAAAATAATTTTTTGTTTAATGATACAGTTACCTGTGTACAAGAAATGTTTGTAAATACACGTATGCCCCTATGGCAGCTCAATAGTCATAAATGGTGATGGTCGCAGTGACCTTGACCTTTGATCTTAAAATCAATAGGGGTTATCTACTGTTGCTGACCATCCTCCATGTAAAGTTTGAAGATCCTAGGTCAAAGCAAGTTATTGAACGGGACCATTAACCTTTGACCTACTGACCCCAAAATCAATAGGGGTCATCTACTATTGATGACCAACTTCCATGTTGATGTTTGAAGATCCTAGGTCAAAGCGTTCTTGAGTCATTGAACAGAAACCATTTTATACGACCGACCGACCGACCGACCGACCGACAGACAGACATGCGCAAAGCAATATACCCCCTCATTAAAGATCAGTTTTCTTTATAACTCCAACGCGATAAATTGCAGTACAAAAACAAACACAATATTGCCTATATTTTTGTTATGGATTACAATCAAGGACCGTAACGCTTACCAATGAAAGCATTCAAACATTTAGCACAACATATAAAGTTTTCATGCTCCTAAATATTCAGAAACGATAAATATAGCGGATTTTGTGTTTGTTTTTGTATTGCAATTTATCGCGCTAGAGTTATACCAACCATATATACACAGAGAATGACCCAAACTACAAACAAGTGGGTCATGTGATCATAAGAGGAAGAAAACAACAAATGTCAACAAAAGGAGAAAAAGTTTTACCCCAAAAATCTGTATCTACTGATTCCTCAATACTACTCCAAAACTCTATGTCATCCTCACCCAGATCAAGTTCCGAATAATCAAAACCTTCTGCCATTTTGTTCTATAATCCCATTAACTTACAGTAATGATAATAAGTGTGATTTATCAATATAAGGACACTTAATAAATGATCATAATATTTACGTGTGTGACACCAATATATGCTTGAAGTATAAACCTGATACTAGGAAGTTAATATCTGATAAAACAAAAGTCAATTGTTTCGCAGTATGTCAGCTTCCTTGTCTCAATTGTTTTGTAGGATGATTCAAAATAAAATGAAAGTGTTAATTACTGCCTGATCATGATTGTACATTGTTAATAAAGTGCACTTGTTCACTAAGGGTCACAAGATCAGCCACTATATGTTGGACACGACCACAACCTTCACACAGGATATATACTATGTTGGAGGCTCGTTTTTTGTACATTTGTATTTGATAGTAGCCCTGTTTGTCAGAAACCTCACCTTACCACATCAGCCCCACTTTCAGTCACAAATGACATCTTCACACAAGCAGCCTGCATATCACGGAGGACAATTTAGGACAATGTCAGAAGACCAGTTAGGAAAATGTCAGAAGACCAGTTACAACAATGTCAGAGGACCAGTGAGGACTATGTCAGAGGAAAAGTAAGGACAATGTCAGAGGACAGGTTAGGACAGTGTTAAAGGACCAGTGAGGACAATGTTAAAGGACCAATTAGGACAATGTCGGAGGACCAGTGAGGTCAATGTCAGAGGACCAGTAAGGACAATGTCAGAGGAAAAGTAAGGACAATGTCAGAGGACAGGTTAGGACAATGTTAAAGCACCAGTGAGGACAATGTCAGAGGGCCAGTTAGGACAAACTCAGAGGACCAGTTATGACAATGTCAGATGACCAGTTAGGACAAACTCAGAGGACCAGTTAGGACAAGTCAGATGACCAGTTAGGACATTGTCAGATGACCAGTTAGGGCAATATCAGAGGACCAGTTATGGATCTATAAGAGGACCAGTTAGGACAATGTCAGAGGGCCAGTTAGGGCAATGTCAGAGGACAAATAACGACAAGGTCACAGGACCAGTTAGGACAATGTCAGATGACCAGTTAGGACAATGTCAGATGACCGGTTAAGACAATGTCAGATGACCAGTTAGGACACTGTCAGATGACCAGTTAGGACAATGTCAGATGACCAGTGAGGGCAATATCAGAGGACCAGTTAGGACAATGTCAGAGGGCCAGTTAGGGCAATGTCAGAGGACAAATAAGGACAAGGTCACAGGACCAGTTAGGACAATGTCAGAGGACAAATAAGGACAAGGTCACAGGACCAGTTAGGACAATGTCAGATGACAAGTTAGAACAATATGATAGGACCAATTAGGACAATGTCAGAGGACCAGTTAGGACAATGTCCGAGAACTAGTTAGGACAAAGGGAGACAATACAGAATAGACTGTATGTTACCAACAGAAGCATTTAGTATACAACTTAATATACATTGCAACCACTTTGACATTCTTGTACATCATACAACTTCCTTCATACAGATCAGACATCTGTTTAACTAATCATGTGACTGTGATTAATACAAAAATATCTGTATGTATACACAACAGTTTTTAAATACTTATTTAAATGTTTAATTTCTTTACTAAAAGAAACAAATATTTTTGCTACCAGTTTACAGTATCTGTAAATAATAAACAAGAGGTTGCTCACCTGTTCACACTTGGCCTAGATTTTCGTAAGGATAAGGCTAAATTGTGACCTTGTGTGACTATACAAGGTTTTGACCTTGTGACCAAGTTTGTGACCAGGATGACCCAATATTGACCCAATATTGAACTTGACCTAGATTTTGTTGAGATGATCATTATGACCAAGTTTCGTAAGGATTAGGTCAAAATTGTGACTACACAAGGTTTTTCTATGATTTGACCTTGTAACCTAGTTTTAGACCCCGGATGACCCAACATCGAATTTGACCTAGATTTTGTTGAGATGACCATTGTGACGAAGTTTCAAAAAGATTAGGTCAAAATTGTGACTTCAAGTGAATAAACAAGTTCTTTCCATGATTTGACCTTGTAACCTAGTTCTTTAACCCAAATGACCCAATACCGAACTTGACCTAGATAATGTTGAGATGATCATTGTGACCAAGTTTGATAAAGATTAAGTTAAAATTTTGACCTCCAGTGACTACACATGGGTTTTCTATGATTTGACCTTGTGACCTAATTTTTGACCCTGGATGACCCAATATCGAACTTTATCTAGATTATGTTGAGATGATCATTGTGACCAAGTTTCATAAAGATTAGCTCAAAATTGTGACCTCTAGTGAATGCACAAGGTTTTTCTATGATTTGAACTTGTGACCTAGTTTTAGACCCTGGATTACCCAATATCAAACTTGACCTAGATTTTGTTGAGATGATCATTGTGACCAAGTTTCATAAAGATTAGGTCAAAATTGTGACCTCTAGTGCTACACAAGCAAATTTTTGACGGACGACGGACAAAGAGTGATCACAAAAGCTCACTCTGTCACTTTGTAATGCACCAGTCAATATTATGCCCGCCCGAGGGGGCAGTGGAGATACAGGGGGAATTAGACAGACGAATCTTCCCAACAGGCAGGAATTCAACACATAATTTGTGTTCTTATTAAAGTACCCGGATGAGTATGCCCCTCCCTGGGGATTTAGACAGTAAACCTTGTCACCAGGATGGGGATTTAGACATAAAAAAAATTGAAAATGTCTAATTCCCAAACCCTGGGCGGGCAAAATATTGACTGGTGCATAAAACTTCACACACCCCAAATGATTTGGTGGGGCATAAGAAATGAAATTTTGTCAAAATTCTTGATTAAAAACGTTTCTAGACTTACACTAATGTACTAATTAAAAGGATCAAAATGAACAAAATGAGTTTTCATAAATATTATTACATGATTTGTTTGATTAAGTACCACTAGTCAACAGTATTTCAGTCATATGCAGACTACTCAGTTTCAATATCCAGACACCAGTCGAAGCAACAGTTACCAGGATCTTCAAGCAAGATATAAATACCAGTACCATTTTTAACAATTTGTGGCCTAGGATCAAACCCAAGACCTCTGGAACGGATCTGTACCAACCACTATACTAGGCTATTGAGACAGACTTGTGTATTTTATATACAGGATAATGAACAACCAGTATTTGTAGAGGTAACTCAATAATGAACAACCACAGTACTGAGTACAGTTTTTGTAGAGGTAACTCAACAATCATCCTGATTACTTTAACAGTAGCTTCAACTTGACTCATAAACCAACAAACTGAAAACTACATAGAAACAAACCCAAGTAAATGTACTTAGCTTGTACGTCCATGCCTCCTGACATAATAATGTTCAAACCAGGCGCATGATCAGACAAAGTACATTTCTAATTAAAAGCATAATTTGTTACCTTGACTTTAATGAGAAACATAACTCTCATTTATTTAGGTAGTAAAATTATGCTTTTATTTTCTCGGTAAGTGATCCCTTCATTAGGGAGGCGTATGAATTATGGGGGCAAGGTCACCGTAATAAAATGTGGAGAAAAAATTAAAAACTTCCCTCAAAACATGAAAAGCTCACATGAAATAATCTGATATTGCAAGCAATATGAATTCAACAGAGCTATAAGGAATATGAGATGCAGAATTTTTCTCTGCGTGCTGAGAGGTTATAAGGGAGTGGAGACCAGGATCCTGTTCCCAAACCAAACTGCACCGAGGGCTCAAAAGGGCTACGCAGCAGACGAAGCAAAAATCTATATGCCACTGTCAAGCGCTCGCGGAAAGCAGTCTGTTGCACAGCAAAGTGCTACCAAATGCTACCGAATTGGTCCGTTGCACAAGAAAGTGCTCGCAAGCACTCGCCAAGCAAAGTGCTGAGAACTGTATGCTATCATCGAGCATTGATTCCTGGTAGCGTGGCGTTGCTTTCACATAATAAAATGCTTGATAGCCTACTTGGTAGCGTTTTGGTTAGACAATGGTCTCCAGGCCGGGAGTTTGAGTTAGCACCCTGGCCGAGCCATACTAAACATGAAATAAGATGGTAGCAGTACTTGGACCCACCCTTGCACTAAGCCTCATACTGCCATGACCATGAAAACACAAATGAAGTGCTGAGACTGATTATAATTAGAATTAACTAACTGTCTAAAGCTAATGGCCAAATAGAAGTGATTTCTATATGTAAGTAATTTAATATGCCCATTAGAACAGTGATATCAACAATATACGATAATCAAATTGCAATTTTGATAATGGATATCATGGATGCCACAATATGATTATCCAATAACGATTCCAATAACAGTACTTGTAAAGCATTGTCTCCAAAAACTTCCCTTTATTATTTGCTTTCAATGGATAATGGAGATTTTTCAGTGAAAATAACAGTGAAAATAACAGTGAAGTTACCACTATTATTTTCACCGTTTTAGAAGCTGGTTCCAGTATCATGCAGAAAAAGAAATGTAACGTCAACGGGCCGGGCTTTAAAATATGCGTTACGTCATCATGACGCCATAATTCTCACGTCGTGACGTTCCAATTACGACGTGATTTTTTCCAATTAAGCCAATTTTAAGAGAAATTGAGGCATGACAGAAAATTTGTTGATTTTTGGTGTAAGTTCAATTTTATTTCACTCATGATCACAATAAATTAAATTTTCACTCGTGGCTATGCCACTCATGTAGCCACTCATGAAAATATTGATTTTCTGTGATCACTCGGAGAAATAAAATTCGATCTTACACCAAAAACAACAAATATCCTCTATCTAGTTGTTGACCAGGGATTTATAAGGGTAAGAAGTTCACACATTCATCAATAATCATCATACTTCTAACATCATATATCTTGGGGTACCCAGTACTTAACTATGTAATGATAAATAAATGAGGTGCAATTAGATTAATGGTCATAAACATTGAATTGCCAATAAACCAACAACTTAACAAGCTATCATATAAATTGTACCCAGTTGTAACAGAATATTACTTTTATTTATATTGCACTATAGAGTTCTGACTGTGACATAACCATTTTACTCCTCGGCAAGTGGTACCTGGAAAAGTAATAAAACCTAGTACCACTGTACACAAACTGTCATTCACTCTTTGGCTGGTAATTGTTTTACCTCAGGAACAAGTAACCAAACCGTCTCCTTCCAGTGCTTAGTATCAGAGCTTTGATAAGTATTATATACATGATGGAGGTATAGGTTCTTGTGAACTACTATAACACATGCTGTAGTAGGAGTACTAAGTAAAATATACTAGGATGTCATAGGAGTAATAAGCCGTACCATTATCTACAACTGAACATACTGCAGGTTGAACAACACAACAGTGTAACTATTTCATTCATTTATATGTAGATACATCAGTTTGCCTTCACCCAAAAATGTACTGATTTTCTAAAGGCACTGGCAGGTAAGTACAAGGCTCAGTACTTAACATGTCATAAAATACAAGCATACAGATAAAACTTACACCAAAACCAGGGTCTTCTAAACAGACAAATTCATTCTTAAATATTTAATTTCTCATTTTCATGGACCAAGTTAATTATTTCACATGTTTAATTGCAGGCCTATGAATATTGAGTAATTATTGTTGTATGTCAAATATAAGATAATTAGATACAGACTACAGTACTGTATGAGTGGTTAACTTAGCAATGTGGAAAAATAGTGGCCAATTTCGAGAATTTTCAAATTTTGCATATATTTCCTTGAGCGTTTTTAGCTTAAAAACAACAATATATGAATCACTCATATCTCTGCCACTAAATTTTTGGATTTCAAAACTTTTTTGAATCACTAAAAAATGCACTTTAATACAGTATCTGGTTCCCTGCTCATGCCTTCATACATACTGTTACCTGGTAACCTGACACAGGAACCAATTTAAAACAGACACCAGGGGGAATCACAATGATTTTAGAAAGCTAATAGTTACCACATGGATAAAATGTTAACTACGTTCAGCATTGATGAAGACAAGGTGTGAGAGTCTATAGCAATGAACTCAGTCAAAGCACTGAACATGCTGAATGCAGCAGGCATTCTAGAGATGGAAATATTGATATTTTCACCGTATACCCAGGGACATGATTGAATTTAAACAATTAAGGAACTGAAAGTACAATATCCTAGGCTTGGAAATCATCACTTTTGAGCGGTTCAAACCATAAATCTCCTTTTTTTTATTTAAAAGTTCATCAAGCCCAAAATGTTCAACAGAGGTAAAATCACATTGAGTTGCTTATACATAGAATCAAGGGTGTTATTCTATATTCAACATAGTCTGGCTATCAATTATCATAACTTTATTTTCAATTTTAGCTATATTTTATCTTGGGCTTGATTACCTATGTTTGAGGGTGCAAAGGGAAATAATTTTAGTTGGTTCTATAGAAAATGAGTTCATTGAGTTGCTGCAGCATTCTCAGCAGAAATTACTCTTCTGTAACCATAAAACTACAAGAACAGCTGACTATACCATTAATCCACCAACAACTGACTCACTTTTTATGTTCCGTAACTCATCTTTCGTATAATACCTATGTATATACCGGTAATGATTCTCTACTTACGTTATTGTTTTATGAGAAAAACACTTCATCCGTTGCTATGCATTATCAAAACATAATTATAACTCTAACAGAGAAATTGATTGAATGTGTGGTAGCATTGTTTTATTCAATGAATAGACATCAGGAGAGTTTATGTAAGATTCAGCTGAAAGAGAATTTTTATTGCATTTAGTTAATTAGTGAGAGGTATCTGTTTCTCAAGTAATGCATACATATTCTTCATGTAAAGTGTCTCAAGCCTGACTTGAGATTTAAGTGTTTTAATTGTGGTGAATATAATCAAAAGTACCCAGTTAGAACTTAAGAGTCTTTTTTCCGACATGCGTCTTTTCATCCGATTGAACATTTACCCCCCAATCATTGAGTCGCAAGTCGATTGTTAACAAGGTGCCCCCGCTGCAGCCACGGCACATTGGCTTTTAACTAGGGCTGCGTACCGGTTTCCGATATAAATCGAATACCGGTATTTTGTGTTCGATCGATACATCGTATCGAACGTGCCCGTATCGGTCAAAAAATCGATCAACAAAAATATACTAAATTAATAAAATACCCATTTTCAATCAAGTTTTCCGTCGTCTTATTTGTTTCGTCTGAAAATGGTCAGGTCGTCGAAGTAGTTTATATCCGAGTGAATCTAATTTTCAAACAAGAATCTGCTTTGTAAACCACTTGCGCAATTTAAAAAATATACAAATAGGTTGTTTATCACATCTCAGGCCTGGCTTAATTGTGTTAAACCCCTACATCTTGTAAGTATGCTCGTGCATATTTACAGTATTTAGATGTTTTATTGCCAAAATAATATATCATAATTATGATATATCGAATATCGATCATTTTGTTTCGATACAAATATCATATTGATCATTCTAACTGATACGCAGCCCTACTTTTAACCCTCTCAGGTACCCATCCATACACCTGAGTGAAGTGGAACAATGTGGGTTACTCTTGCTCAAAGAAATTGACTAGTGGCACTGACTGGGATCGATCCCGGGATCTCTTGACCCTGAATCGCGCCCAAACCCTAGGCTGTTACTCCATAAAAATCTAATGAAAGGCTATATACAAGTAATAAGCAACAGCAATTAATAGCTAAATTAATGATGACCAGTCATCTGCTATTTAAATGCTCATCAACAAATCAAACGTGATCATTATAATATACCTAGTCTGAAGTGGTGTTTCAGTCTACCAAAACGTGGCATCACACGTCCTATATTAGGAACCATGGCAATGTTGGGCAAGTTGTCAGTGTACACCGAGTATTCCTGTCCCATCTTGAAGTGGATCCGTCAAGTCACAATATTGCACTACACATTATCACACCTTATATTTTTCTCTCCTCCATTTTTGAACCCAATTCATCCTACCAAGTCACAGCATTGTAACCTAATGTTCCATGGTCCTTGCAATACGATATGGGAAACAATCATAAAGGATACCACAGACAGTCACAATCCACAGTCACACACTACAATGTGTAACATATCAATGATGAGCCATGTCATCACATAAAGCTGCCACATTATAGCCTTTAGCTCATTACTTCTGTGAAATCCTTCATTTATCTGTAAAGTAAAATGAATATGACTTAAAACTCACAGACCAGAATCAAATCTGCTTCTTCTTGCATCCATATACAGAATGATAGACAAAATTAAAAAAGTTTATACGAATTCATTTAAAGTCGACTGTGAAACAAGGTTTTCCAATCACATTAAACACACTTGTTCATTTGATATTATGTCAATTATGTTAGAATCATCAATTGAATCTACATGAATAATGAATGATCAGTTGTAAAATATCCCTATAATATTTGTAGATAAATCACTCGAATTTCTCAATATTTCGACCTAACAAGGTCTTCTTCAGGAGAATGCAACACTTTAATTTTATTCACATTGTTTAGCTGTATAGTATAACAAGCTATGCATCCATGCTACTATACAGCTAAACAATGCATGCATACCAATTGTATTTTGTGTGAGCTCTGACATGTACATGTAGTTGCCAAGATTTTATTGGCCTAAAGTGATTTCCGAACAATTTCACAGAAAAAAACTTCCTTATAAATGTTAGCTTCTGAACTCTTCTGTTTGTTTTAAACAAAACAATAATGGAGTGAGTTCTCAAGTTCTTAGAGTTATGTATATTTTATTATACATGTAGTTTAAACAATGACTATAGTACTAAACATTTTTACTTGAAACTTAAAAGCATTTTGTTATTAACATGCATTGCAAAAGTTTTCAAAGAATTTGATTTTAATAATATTGTTGTCCATATAACTATTAGACAATATGAAATAAATATTTTTCAGCATATGTTTTAATTTTAAAAGTCACTATTTAAATCCAGTACCTTTTACTATACATGTATTTTACATATAAATAATAAATAAATTTAGTAAACTATAAAATTTTGTACCATTTTATAATCATTTTTCAGTCATGTAGAGCAAACAGCAGACCTACCAGAAACCCGTTTTTCTGGAATTATTTATTAAACAGCACTGAACTTGCTCTTTCAACTTTTGCTCATAATTGCCAGTCCAACAGAAAACATAGAGCTTTAACTACAAATTATCACACCTTATATTTTTCTCTTCTCCATTTTTGAACCCAATTCATCTTACCAAGTCACAGCATTGTAACCTAATGTTCCATGGTCCTTGCAATACGATATGGGAAACAATCATAAAGGATACCACAGACAGTCACAATCCACAGTCACATACAATGTGTAACATATCAATGATGAGCCATGTCATCACATAAAGCTGCCACATTATAGCCTTTAGCTCATTACTTCTGTGAAATTCTTCATTTATCTGTAAAGTAAAATGAATATGACTTAAAACTCACATACCAGAATCAAATCTGCTTCTTCTTGCATCCATATACATTTCTGAACAATTTCACAGAAAAAAACTTCCTTATAAATGTTAGCTTCTGAACTCTTCTGTTTGTTTTAAACAAAACAATAATGGAGTGAGTTCTCAAGTTCTTAGAGTTATGTATATTTAATTATACATGTAGTTTAAACAATGACTAGAGTACTAAACATTTTCACTTGAAACTTAAAAGCATTTTGTTATTAACATGCATTGCAAAAGTTTTCAAAAAATTTGATTTTAATAATATTGTTGTCCATATAACTATTAGACAATATGAAATGAATATTTTTCAGCATATGATTTAATTTTAAGTCACTATTAAATCCCGCCCCTTTTACTATACATGTATTTCACATATAAAAAATAAATAAATTTGGTAAACTAATCATTTTGTACCATTTTACAATCATTTTTCAGTCACGTAGAGCAAACAACAGACCTACCGGTGACCAGATTTTTAATTATCAAACAGCACTAAACTTGCTCTTTCACAAGCAACTGAAAAATTTCCTGTCATAATTGCCAGTCAAACAGAAAACGTAGAACTTCAATTTTGTATATTTTTAAATGGTCAAACCATATGTTACAAGTTTTCATCATTAATTTTATTACTTTTTAAATAGTGTATTTTACCACATGTATTTTCAGAGTGATAAAGTAATTTATTCTCAGTATTTTAAAGTTGATTGATTACAATTAAATAACAAAGACAATTTATACAAATTTACATACATGTTAAATTATGATATAATTTCCATTCTCACAATAACAATAATAATCCACAAATTAACACAAAACATAAACACATCTAAATGCAATTAACTTTATGAAATAATCAATTAGTAGAAAGCCATTATTCATCACACTATAATACATGTATTCTGTACCAAATTTCATGAGTAATATGTATTTTCTAACACTACAATAATCAATTACTCTTCTTGCCAGTTTTTTTACCTATAGGCCATAAAATATATGGTAAAACAGACATGAGGAAGATTGTCGATGAAGGTTGCCGTTTAACATCAAGTTTTGCATCATATGCCAGGTACCGTACATATGGAATATAAATGAAGTGAAACCAGCTGTAAAAATTACTTGGAAGCCAACTCAGAGCTTTTACTTAACAATTTGCACATTTTTTTTTTCTCCATTTTTTTCAAAGGCACCAGATCCATATGATATTATATCATGCAGAAAATTGTTTGTTGTTAATCATGGACTGTTTTAGGTCAAAGGTAACTGTATCATCGATAAAGAAGAAAAAGACATTTTTAAGAAATTGATCTAGATTTCTATAACAATTTTTTTTTATTCTTCATCAATGATGCAGTCATGTGCATTCTAGATATGTATCCTTGTTTAAAGTTATTGCAAAAATTAATTTCGTAAACAATTACTTACGATACCAAAAGAAATATTTCCAAAATCAGCAATTTAAGCAAACAGGTGATTGAAGTCCTCCATTACCCATACACGTTTTATATCCTCTCGAATATACTAATATATCTAGCTGAAATGATGAATTGATATACATTTTCATGCATATTTAAAAATCAGATAAAACAGAAATCATAAATATTTCATACTAGAAATGTGTCCATAGGACACGGATGCCCCCACTTGCCATTTGACCAAATATTTGGTGGGGGCATAAAAAACTGGTATAAAACAGGGGCAATAATCTGCTGAAACTTCAAGTAAAAATAACACACCTGAGGAGTATTGAGCACAACTTCAGCAAATCATCCCTGCAAAATATCATAATTATATCTAAAATATTTATGAAAATGTCATGCAGCACTAACATATGGTGACACCATCAGTCCAGCCCCACGGGCTGCTAAATTTGTCCATCTTATAATTATATATTCCCTGTAGTAAAACACCCGGTCAATAAAACATTTTTGATATAAAGCAGTTTTGATATGCTAAAGGGTTACACATTATCATAATTACATTAGTGACAATGCTGGTGTAAGTTCCATTCTAACAGATAACTATGAAAGATCCACAGTAATATTTCAAAATTTCACATTGCAAAATTGTGACATTGAAATTGTGAATTCATTAAATCGTGAAACCAGCAAATATTGAAGTGAAAGAATATTTCTTAATTTCATATCATCAAAATGAAATGTCACTGCTTGCCTTGCATAGATAACACATGAATTTGCATTCATCTTTTCATTGATCGGCAATGTTAAAATAATACACACAGTTAAACATGTAATTAAAATATTTTTACCTCAATTAATTTAAATTATTTGAAAAAATCACATTACAGTCATTCTTCCAAACAAACAGCAGATCTACAATAGAGAGATACATGCTTTTAGAGAAGAGGACAATGTACAAAGTATGGACACACAGATCGAGCTATGTGGTAATATAACAATTAAGTCAATTTGCAGCTCTTCAATTTGAAGATTATTGCACTTGTTGTCTGATATACAATAATACTAAACACCTTTGATGTGGTTATCAGAGAAAGTATAGTCCAGTTAGGATATTGTGACAGTGACGTTGCATTTTATGTGTACGCAAAAATCACAACCATTGTCTAAACAGGTAGAGTGGAGTTTAGAATGTTAGTTTACCATTGAAATTATAGTTGTTTGTACAGTATAAGCCTTTATAATTGCTTTACACCGTTATAGTGGACTCGACCGCTGCGTCACTGGATTTTTATCCTGACTAGACTATAATAGCTGGTCAAACCTCTTACACAATGTTCGGGTTAACATGTACAATTTTGTTTTGTCCTGACATTGGAGGGGGGGGCTGTCCACTTGCTCTTATACCCATGTATTGCACGGATAATTTGACCTGATCCAGACCGTTATGCATAAATATATTACAAGGTTCTTGCATTGAATATATAAATGTTCGCGAGCAAATTGTGCAATATTAGTCAATGGTATAGTGCAGAGAATTTGACATGATCCTGACCTTTATGCATGAATATATTACAAGGTAATTGCATTAAATATATAAATTTCCAGGATCAAATCATGCAATATTAGTCAATGGAATTACACATCGAGCATCTTTGTAACACTTCCTGCCTGTGAAAACATACAACCAGGATTATAAATATAGACAAGATATCAGCTGTTAAATTATGCTAATAGAAGGTTGAGAGTCGTGTAAAATTCTCTGCACTATAATTGAGTCAAATAATGCATCATTAAAGTAAAAGTGCACTTATACAAAGTCAACTTGAAGCAGTCGACACACTGATCTGTATGTAACAAATAGTCTGACATTTAGTCTCAGGAGTTATACAAAATCTATAAAATTTAAATGTGGATAATTTGATTTTGAACAAACATGGTTCGATATCAAAATTAATTCCTTGAATGTTCAGCATTCTATAATTACAACTACATGAGTTCTACTACTAGTATTTGGTCCAGCAGGCTACACACCTGTGCTCTTTTAATTGGTCCAGCAAGCCACAGGTTTGTAAATGTGTTGATCGATGGAGCAAGACACACCCCTGTAATGCGCTGATTAGTCCAGAAAGCTACACTCCTGTAATGTTTTAATTGGTCCAGCAAGCTACACCCCTGTAATGTTTTAATTGGTCCAGCAAGCCACACCCCTGTAATGTTTTAATTGGTTCAGCAAGACACACTCCTGTAATGTGTTGATTGGTCCAGCAAGCTTCACCCCTGTAATGTTATAATTGGTCCAGCAAGCCACACCTCTGTAATGTTATAATTGGTCCAGCAAGCCAGACCCCTGTAATGTTATAATTGGTCCAGCAAGCCACACTCCTGTAATGTTTTAATTGGTCCAGCAAGCTACACCCCTGTAATGTTTTAATTGGTCCAGCAAGCCACACCCCTGTAATGTTTTAATTGGTTCAGTAAGACACACTCCTGTAATGTGTTGATTGGTCCAGCAAGCTTCACCCCTGTAATGTTATAATTGGTCCAGCAAGCCACACCCCTGTAATGTTATAATTGGTCCAGCAAGCCATACCCCTGTAATGTTATAATTGGTCAAGCAAGCCACACCCCTGTATTGTTTTAATTGGTCCAGCAAGCCACAGCCTTGTAATGTGTCGATTGGTCAAGTTAGCTACACCCCTGTAATGTGTCGATGAATGCAGAAGGCCACACCCCTGTAATGCGTCGATCGATTTAGCAAGCTACACCCCTTTAATGTGTAATGATCCAGCAAGCCTCACCCTTGAAATATGTTTATTGATCTAACAAGATACACCCCTGTAATGGGCCAGTCCTTTGAACTTTTATATGAAGAGAGCTCTCAGTTAAACACTTTCAATTATCAGTTATGCACTTCAATTTACCAATAGACACACAGCAATAAATGTATATTTGTCTTATACAGTAGAACTTCGATGCCTCGAACTACCTTCGGACCGGGATAATAGTTCGAGCCATCGACCTGTTCGAGGCATCTAAGGTATACACGAGAACATATGTATTGTGTATAAGATCAAACTAATATCAATATGTGTGCCCATAAGAATCGTGTTTATCATATTTCGTATGTGGAATGACAAAAATAATGGATTTGCATCAGTTGATGAAATATTATTCATAATAATAATAAAACATAATAATTTTGTCAAAATTGACCTAAGAAATCTTCTTCAAACTTTTCTCCCTTTCTTCCCGAAAGCTGACTTAATTATCCTCCTTTACTTTAATAAATGACAATGTGTTGTTCCTAAATGCTATTTAAGAAATAAAAATCTGTTCGCGTATTTTGTTGGTGAATAAAACACGGACAGGAGTTTGGATGCGGAAAAATTAAATCACGAGTTTGCTCTATGCATATATGGATCAATCCGCAGATCGTGTTAGAATTACGAACAAAACTTCCTTTAAGAATCCTTCACAGATTTTATTTAAGTTATAATTTCCTTGTATACAAACATACATAAATTACCACTTCTTGTTAATCACACCTATTGTCGACTATACACCAACGAACAATAGATTTCAACAATCAATGGAAGGTGTGAAAAACTGTATTGTTCTACCCATCTACTGGTTAATCATATCAAGGGTCCATCTATTCAGTTTGAGTGTTCGACTTAGATATTATTTGAGTCATTTACTGTTTTTCAATATGAATAAAGAAGGGTTTTTGTCGGGACCTAAAAACCAGTTTGAGGCATATAGGGTGTTTGAGACAAGTACTGTTCGAGGCATCAAAGTTCTACTGTATGTATGATAATAGGTGCACATCGTTAACCTACACATGCTCAAATTAAAATTGAACAAAACAATTAACTACTGTACACTGATTAACAATATTAATTGTTACCAGGATGAAATTTGAAAAAAGTAAACAATTAAGTAATTTAAGTTAGAAAAATAAATGTTCTCATTCAGTTTTGTGTTGGGCATAAAATGTGCCGTGTCAGAGTTATTACTGTTTTCTGTGCTGAGAGAGCTGCCTTCACTGGCAGCTTTTTAATTATCTTTTAACACGGAATGCCGAAGAAAAAAAACAAAATTATCAATAAAATTTTGAATTCACTGAATGTGATTGCAACTTTATTAACCATAACTGAACCAACAACACACATGAAATCTGAATCATGTGGACTAGTTTAGATCTGACTAAGATTTTAGCAACAGACAAACCAACTAGACCAACCAACAAGATACAACATACACCCACACTGGTAACTGTATCATTGATAAAGAGTTAAAAATAAAAAAATATATATTTTTTATAAAATTCATATTTCATAAAAAAACTTTTTACTCTTTATCAATGATACAGTAAGCTGTGCATGCACTCACCATAATTTCATTTGCTGGAGTACATAAAAAAACCACATATTAAAATTTGAAACATCAGGCCCATAAACAAGACGCTTTTCAGGTTTATATTTAAACTGACAATCTGCTGGTGTGAAGAACATGAAAATGATGGTTAAAGACTTCCAACAAACAAAATTTCTCTGGCATGGAAAATTCTCTATTCCATGTACAATGCAGATGTCTATGTTTGTATTATAATATAGGCCCACACATGATGCAAGACATTTGAAGTGTAAAATTGTTTCAAGACTATAATGCATTCAATATAAGATAGTAGATCTGTCAACAGTTTATTATTTTTCAATAGTGCATGATTGTCTCTTCCAAGGTTACATAAGCCTAGGTCCCACTGAGCATTTTTTGTCACGGCAATGTACTCCTGATTAAAACGAATGAGCTATCAGGACATTGGGAACAGGTTCCTCATGGTCTAGGGGAAGCTTCGGGGAAAGTCATGAGACAGTTTGCAATATCGGAAGGAATTGAGATGAATCAGGCGGTATCGGAAGAAATCTGGAGAACATCACTGATGTGGAATTCCTCAGTGAGACCTAGGCTTTTACAGAACTTTTCTGTCAGATATGGGGTTACTGAAGACTAGGGACACAGCACAGCTTGGAGCAACAGAAAATTAGCTGTTTAAATTAGTTGTTAGCAACATTTATAATGAGTAAAAATTCTGACGCCAAACATCTTTGGTGCCATTTGTCTTGAACAACTCTCTACCCGAGCAACTTGACATGGTATTGAAATGAAAGTCCTGTTTATAATTGCTCATTGTTGTTTTTTCTCCAAGGAAAGCAAACATACACATAATTAGGGCTATAAATGTTACCCAGTTAACAACTGCTATATATAAGACAGGCAGCATACCTGTAACATAATGAGGGAGAAAAAAAGGAGGAAAAAATCATGTGAAGTGTTTACTGAATGTTATAACTATTTACATTACACTAAAATGATTCAACCTTTCCTTTCAGCTTCTGCTTATTTTAGTCCAGATATTTTAGCTAATAATAACCTATCCTACTTTTTTCCCTGAAATTCTTTGGTGAAGAAAATTGTTAAACAGTCGATAAAAGCTGCAAGGCATTATGGTAAGTTAGGTCAGTCGTGCAGACATTAAGGCAAGTAGAAATAAATTTCTCGATGATCATTCTGGCAATTTTTCATGCATTGTACAACCATCGTATGATATTGGTATGATTCTAAGTGTTAAATTATACTCAAATCGTAGGTTCATGTGTTGATCGTGCAACGTTGTATGGCATTGGGCGACAGATGTACAATAGTCGCCTGACATAGAAAATTTTAAAAATGTCCAAAACTCTAAGAAGAGGTTCCACAATGATAGTTCCCATCGAACGACAGACGTACGATGCCAGTTTCGTACAATAGAAACAAACAAAAAATTCTTTAGTCTCCAAAACAAGGCTGCGATGGTACAGACAAATACCATGTTCCGTTATCAATGGGTTACTTAGTTAACTTTGTTAAGCTAACTTTGTGTAAGCCTAGATAACAGTTTTGTTGTTTGCTCATTTATAATACAATACAAGTAATTGGATGCATATAGAAATTGAGTTGAGTGTTTCATTGCGAGTATCAGTTAAAATATACAGTAGTAACTGATAGCATTATCTAACAGATTTGACTATGCATGTCAATATTTGTCATTTATTTGGCCACACAATGCATTCAAAATAATTGACACAATCTAAACACGGATACATTACAGCCAATTAGTTATGTAAACATGTAAATACAATATTTGACTTAGTTAATCAATGATTGAACACAATAATTCTTCAATGGCAGAGGAAATAACAGCCTGGGCAATTCTTGATAATTTAATCTCCAAATGTGATACCTACCTTTGATTTCGACTTGTGTATGGAACGCAACAACTGGACATTTCTGAATTTCTGTTTGTAGAATTTCCTGCTATATCTGACCATGTGGACTGTTATGTATCTGGTTAAAGATGACAGGAAGCTATGTATCGGTGGTATATATCCCGCACATTTAAGAACCAGGCTGTCCATTTGAAATAAGAGCTATGTGCTCTCCTGCAGCGCAGGAAATGTTTGTATTTTATGTCTCTCCCTTCAGGGGCTTTCCCTGTCTGTCCCACTGGTCAGATCATGCTGTATTTGCACGCTTGTGACAGCAACACTATGTAAAGTGCCTTTGAACGTGTAACTCTGGTATTAATCATCATCAAACAGAGAATATTACACGAGTGTTTATATGGAATTTAGTTGAATAAAATGCGAGGCTTGAGCATTTCATCAGTTTTATTGGACAAGTTTAATGAATAACAAATGAAGTCACAAATGTAATGTTCTTTTAATCACCTTTAAGCTTTTCCACCAATTTGACGATGTTGCATATACTTCGGAGTGACGTCATTTATGTTAAGGCTTTATTACACCAGTGTATTATCATATTTATGTTATGGCTTTATTACACCAGTGTATTATCATATTTATGTTATGGCTTTATTACACCAGTGTATTATGATATTTATGTTATGGCTTTATTACACCAGTGTATTATCATATTTATGTTATGGCTTTATTACACCAGTGTATTATCATATTTATTTATGGCTTTATTACACCAGTGTATTATCATATTTATGTTATGGCTTTATTACACCAGTGTATTATCATATTTATGTTATGGCTTTATTACACCAGTGTATTATCATATTTATGTTATGGCTTTATTACACCAGTGTATTATGATATTTATGTTATGGCTTTATTACACCAGTGTATTATCATATTTATGTTATGGCTTTATTACACCAGTGTATTATCATATTTATTTATGGCTTTATTACACCAGTGTATTATCATATTTATGTTATGGCTTTATTACACCAGTGTATTATCATATTTATGTTATGACTTTATTACACCAGTGTATTATGATATTTATGTTATGGCTTTATTACACCAGTGTATTATCATATTTATGTTATGACTTTATTACACCAGTGTATTATCATATTTATGTTATGACTTTATTACACCAGTGTATTATCATATTTATGTTATGACTTTATTACACCAGTGTATTATCATATTTATGTTATGACTTTATTACACCAGTGTATTATCATATTTATGTTATGACTTTATTACACCAGTGTATTATCATATTTATGTTATGGCTTTATTACACTCAAAAAATGTAATAATAAGGGAGATAATTACAAAACTGGGCTATGCTATAATTAAAGTTCTTGATCACAGCACTTTTCCTTCCTAGTTGCCACAATTTCATATTTCTCAGTTACGCTCTAAACAAAAATGTGGGGGTTGAAAGACAGAGACTTACTATACTCATACACTGAAAGATAGTGCAGCACATAAAATAAAGAAATATAAGGTCTATAAATGACACAGTTGCTTCAGACAAGACCAACAATTAGTTTAGATAGTAATGTGTGATGCTGGCGTACAACCTGAAGTAACCTCAATTGTATGTTCATAGTCAGTCGGTTAGAGACATTTTTGAGGCAGTTGTTAATTCCTATGGGACAGTTTGAACAGTTTTACTAAACATTTGGTAATAAGATGGCTGTGCACATGTTGGTTGTGATGTGTACACATTTCAGTACTTGACTAGTGATAATTAAATTGAGTTCCCCAAAGGTTTTGGTCTGCCTTTTTATGTCTAGCCGTTTCAGAAGATTTTATAAACTTTTCATGTTCGAAAATACAATTTTAGCTCCCATGTAAAACTCACAGGCACATGGTTTTACATTTTCTGAGTGTACCCTATGTATATCAAATTATCTAAGTGTACCACATGTACAGAGAAGGTTGTGCAGCGGCCATGTTTAGCCACAACGGATCTGACTCAACAAAAGCTGGTACTCTGTTTTTCTTGAGTTGTCATAGCAAACTCGGATACCATGTTCTGTGACTTCATATCTGTTGCGACTAAACAAGACCGCTGCACAATCTTCTCTATACATAGGGTACATTTGATATACATAGGGACTACACAGATAATTTGAAACCACGTGCCTATGGTCAAACTAAGTATAGAGAAATTTCAACAGTAATAAAAGAGGGTCACCTAAAGATTATTTGTGTAAAGTTTGTCAAAATCCATACAAGATTAATTTTAGGAGATGATGCTAATTCAAATATTTGGACAACAGGACTTGTTTATACTGGTTTAATGCCATTTCTCAACAATTTTTCTGTTGTATATGGCATCTGATTCACATGCCAGTTTTCCTAGACTGTATCCAAACCAGTACTTACTTACCATTTGACTAGGAACCAGCAACTTCACATGTGGAGAATAATCAACATTGTTGTCAAATTTTCATGAAAGGGCATGACCTGCTGCTTCATGAACCAGATTGCAGGGATACAAATCAAGCACAACAAACTACTGGACCCAGGGGTGTCAACAGAGCCAAATTAAAAATCCTGAAAATCATATGCAGCTGACCATAACTTTTCCATTTCTTGAGATATTTTCATCAAATCACTTTTATTTTGGTCAGAGTGCATAGCTCTTCACAGATAGACAAATCCGGAATTCCAGATAAATCTGGAAAATTGACACCCCTGTGGACCACGGGACTAAGGCATTCAATGGTTTGTAAGTGATCACAAATAGCTCACCCTTAGCACTTTGTGCGGTCAGGTGAGCTAATAAAATAAAACTGAAACAAGTAAATAGATGCTCACAATATCTTTAATTCATTTTGTAAAGTGAAAACACCATACTTTATATAACAAAGTATAATTTCATGACAAACAAATATATATAACAGTTTTTTAGTTCATTAACAGTCACCACCTTCATAAAATAAGTGTTTATATACCTTCATAATGAAGCTAGTTCATTAACAGTCACCACCTTCATAAAATAAGTGTTTATATACCTTCAAAATGAAGCTATTTCATTAACATTCACCGCCTTCATAAAGTATTTATATACCTTGCAAATGAATGCACACCAAAGTTTTTTTAATCATTCTGAAAGCAACATTAACATAACCTTAGGCCACTATATATAAATTCCTAGATTGTCACCACCCCCATCCACCAACCCACCCACCACCATTTTCACGTCATCCTGACCTTTTTATTTAGCAGTAAAAAGTTCAAAAACTATCACAAAGAATCTAATCAGACCAAATCAGATCAATAAACACTTCTGAAAGATTTGTAAAACATAATATGCCCCCTTGGCAGACAAAAATAGACACTTCTGTTAAAGGTTATAACAACTTTTACTTAAGACTTTCCACCTAATGACATCAAATTAGTAGGGTCACAAACTGATTACGACCAACCTCCGAGATAAGTTTTAGGATCCTAGATCCAAGCTTTCCCAATTATTGGGAAGAACAATTTGGTCTACCAATAAACAAACAGACAGAGAAGCAATATACCGCCTCATCAAAGATTGAGGGTATAAAAACTGACAAGTATGTTAGTGCTATAATACAATAACAAGCTAAACTAGAACTGCTGAGTTATTGATCAGAAAGTATTCTGTTTACCAACAGACAGACCACCATATGCAAAGCATTATACCCCCATATCTTCAATGACGGGCATATAAACTTCCTTCCTATGTCTCTCTTTTCAATTTTTTAGTAAAATTTAGAAGATAATCAAGCAATTTAATTGATAACAAACTAAACTTGCTTTGAACCAATTAGTTCAAGAGTTTCAACATTTTGCAAATAAAGGCAGTTCAACAAATCACATATATTCAATATAAAAATCACAATTAATTTCAATGAATCAATTTTCGATTCCCCCACCCCATGTCTCTGATCATCTTCACACCACATTAGGTGAACAACTCATTACATCCACTTATGCCAGCAATATCAGTACACTTGATTTATCACCAATAACTTGTGATATAAATAGTCAACCCACTTCTGGACCGAGTCACAGTTAGGTATAGAGACCTGGGAGTCTCTTTGGGAACAACACAATCAACTCTCTGTATCCCCATCACCGCTTCCTGAATAACAATAAAATAACAGTGATATACTTGTTAGCAATAAATGAACAACATTTTGACCTTATCAGGTTGCATGAATATTTTGTAAAAACTGTGACAAAAGCACATACATAGACAGGCAAATTATTGACAGCAACAGACAATGGATGATCACAATAGCTCATACATTAACAGGCCAATTGTTGACAGCAACAGGCAATGCATGATTACAATAGCTCATATGTTAACAGACAATGGATGATCACAATAGCTCACACATTAACAGACCAATTGTTGACAGCAACAGACAAGGCAAAATCACAATAGGGCATACATGAACAGACAAATTGTTGACAGGGACAGCCAATTGATGGTCACAATAGCTCACACATTAACAAGCCAATTGTTGACAACAACATACTATGGATGATCACCATAGCACATACATTAACAAACCAATTGTTGACAACAACATACTATGGATGATCACCAAAGCACACACATGAACAGGCCAATTGTTGATCACAGTAGCACATACATGAACAGGCCAATTGTTGATCACAGTAGCACATACATGAACAGGCCAATTGTTGATCACAGTAGCACATACATGAACAGGCCAATTGTTGATCACAGTAGCACATACATGAACAGGCCAATTGTTGATCACAGTAGCACATACATGGACAGGCCAATTGTTGACAGCAACAGAAAATGGATGATCCCAATAGTGCATACATCAACACATCAATTGTTTATCACAATAACTCATACATTAACATACCAATTGTTAATCACAATAGCACATACATTAACAGGTCAAATGTTGACAACAACAGACAATGGATGATCACTATAGCACATACATTAACACACCAATTGTTGACAGGGACAGACAATGGATGATCACAATACCTTATACATTAACAGACCACTTGTTGATCACAATAGCACATACATTAACAGGCCATTTGTTGACAGGGACATACAATGGATGATCACAATAGCTCACACATTAACAGACCAATTGTTGATCACAATAGCACATACATTAACAGGCCAATGGTTGACAGGGACATACAATGGATGATCACAATAGCTCACACATTAACAGACCAATTGTTGATCACAATACCTAATACATTAACAGGCCAATTGTTGACAGGGGCAGACAATGGATATCACAATACCTCACACATTAACAGACCAATTGTTGATCACAATAGCACATACATTAACAGACCAATTGTTGACAGGGACAGATAATGGATGATCACAATAGCACATAAATTAACAGACCAATTTTGACAGGGACAGACAATGGATGGTCACAGATGCACATACGTTAACAAACCAATTGTTGACAACAACAGGCAATGGATGATCACTATAGCACATTCATTAACAGACTTGTTGACAGGGACAGACAATGGATGATCACAATACCTCATCCATTAACAGACCAATTGTTGATCATAATAGCACATACATTCACAAGCCAATTGTTGACAGGGGCAGACAATGGATGATCATAATACCTCACACATTAACAGACCAATTAATGATCACAATAGCACATACATTAACAGGCCAATGGTTGACAGGGACAGACAATGGATGATCACAATAGCTCACACATTAACAGACCAATTGTTGATCACAATAGCACATACATGAACACATCAATTGTTGATCACAATAGCACATACATTAACAGGCCAATTGTTGGCAGCGACAGACAAGGGGTGATCACAATACCTCATACATTAACAGACCAATTGTTGATGGGGACATACAATGGATGCTCACAATACCTCATACATTAACAGACCAATTGTTTATCACAGTAGCTCATACATTAACAAGCCAATTGTTGACAGGGACAGACAATGGATGATCACAATACCTCACACATTAACAGACCAATTGTTGATCACAATAGCACATACATGAACACATCAATTGTTGATCACAATAGCACATACATTAACAGGCCATTTGTTGGCAGCAACAGACAAGGGGTGATCACAATACCTCATACATTAACAGACCAATTGTTGACGGGGACATACAATGGATGATCACAATACCTCATACATTAACAGACCAATTGTTTATCACAGTAGCTCATACATTAACAGACCAATGGTTGACAACAACAGACAATGGATTATCACATTCACTCAGTCAATTTCCAGTTAACAGTCATTTAGTAGGGCTAAAACAATATTTTGACTAGTTAACAGATATCCCCAGATTTCAGCAGAATAAGTGCACATATGTAATAATACTAGATACTACATGCAATAGCCGTATCTTACTTGGATCCAAATATTTCATCAGCATCTGGTGCACCTTTCGGATGTTGATAGCGGACTCTTCGTTCACGATTATTGTTCACCAACAATGGACGATTCAATGATGCCAGCATTTCTGAAAACAATACAATAATTGTTCATATAAATCAGAAACAAGGCATTCTAAGAAAATTAAATATTGCAATAACACTACTGGCGACAATAAACTCATGAAATCAGGTTTTTTTCTAATTTAGAGGATGGGGCCTTAGACTTTTAATTGGTGGGCAAAGTATTAGTATTTTGGTAACATTGGCAAATGATTTTGTAAAGGTAAACTTAATTTTGGTGAAAACTACAATAATTGTATTCCTGGTAAGTGAGCCTACAATATAATGAAGGAAACATTTAAGTCCTGGAAATTATTTCACAGTGACCAGTAAAGGGAAAGTAAAGCACATTCATTGTATTAACATGACACACTATAGAACATTACATAATTTGGGGCTGTATGACACACTATAGAACATTACATAATTTGGGGCTGTATCTAGAGACAACAAGTAATTAAGAATTGCAAGCAATACAGAAGTCCCCTACCGGTTTTAAGCCAATTTAAATGTTTCTATTGCCATAGCAACCACAATTTTTGTCAGAATCAAAATATTTTTAGACGTGCCCTTATTGCCCCCTATCCACATACCAAGTTTTATAAACCTAGCTTGGAAACTGTTTGAGTTATGCCAGGATCCAGACTTTTTGACTGACTTTTTGACTGACTTTTTGACTGACTTTTTGACTGACTGACTGACTGACTGACGGACGGACGGACGGACAGACGGACGGATTCATGAGACGGTATTTGTGGGGTTTTCTTTTGTTCTTTCTTTTGTTTGGTTGCAACCCACAAGTAGCATTTTGCACCCCACAAGTGACGGAATGAATGGAATCTAAAAATAGCCTATTGTTCCACACCCCACAACTACCGGTGCATTCGTACGGACGGACGGACGGAGGGCAAACCTATAGTCCCCTCCAGCCAAAAACCGGTAGGGGACTAAAAAGCATTAAGGTAAACATTTTCTAGGGTATAGTTGGAATGTATTATCCTGCGAAAAGCATGCTACTTTGTTTGTCAGTTTTCAAGTTTACATGGCGGTGTGCCTCTACATGATGACGGGCATGTAATACCTTGATAATCTTCCTCTTCTTGTCTCTCATGTATACCCAGTACAACCTGCTTCATTCTTTCCTTCTCCAATCTCTCAGCCTGCAATAAAATATCCAGTCTATGTACAACAAATACTTTCAATATCTATATTGTTGTTTTGGAAACGCAAGGCATTTTTGCCCATCAGTATACATACATGTAACATAAATATCATATTTACAACATATTGAGAGGTTCCTTGCAGGATTCTTGGCTGGGGTACTTGATGATTTCTTATATGTAACAAGTCACTAAGAATTTCAAGCAATACAGAAGTCCCCTACTGCTTGAAGCCATGACCATTAAACTATTTTTAATGTTTCTGTTGCCATAGCAACCACAGATTAAGTCAGAATCGAAAAATATTTTTTAAATGGGCATAATCTCCTTATTGGCACCTACTCACATACCAAGTTTCATAAACCCAGCTTGGAAACTGTTTGAGTTATGGCAGGATCCAGAATTTGCTATTTTTCACTCTTTCTGTCTCCATAGCAACCACAATTTTTGTCAGAATCAAAATATTCTAAGACACGCATAATCCCCTTATTGCCCCCTATCCACATACCAAGTTTCTCAAACCTAGCTTGGAAACTGTTTGAGTTTTATCAGGATCCAGATATTTTGACGGACAGACAGACTGGCGCAAACCTATAGTACCCTCTGGTTTTCAACCAGTAGGGGACTAACAAGAAATATCACTGAATGAGATGAATACCCCCAGATACTGCTTGACATAGTGACTCCAATGTGTTCTGACAATATGCACACCTAGACTTGGTACTGATCAGTGATGCAGTTTCATTGAAATTGATCTGACCATCGTGTGCTGGCGAGATGCACTACTAAACTAGGTACTGATCAATCACACAGTTTCGTGGAAATCCAACTGATGGTTACAGAGAAATAGCCCGGACAAAATTTGCATGGACCTCCCAACCACCCAACATCAAGCGATACAGCCCCCGTATATTTCGTATCTGGGGGTATAACATTTATTGGAGTACAAACTGCATTTTATGGCAATGTAATGTAAAGCAAACTGCATCTTATAAAAGTTAAACAACTTCATTAATGTTCTTAAAAATAAATTGCCGGTAGGAATAAAGTAGCTATTACAGAGACCTATTCATCCAGTGTCGTGTCCCAGATAAGATTTGAAAGAGCCAGATGAAAACTCATTGACATGAAAATAATTCAGTGAAATTGTACAATCAAATCTATAATTGGGTAATTCACATTCAGAACGTTTACAACAATTGTGTCAAAAATAGAAATTTGTCATTTTTCTATTGATTTTTGCATTAGCTTTCATTTGCAATATCAGTACAGTACTAATAGAATCTTGGTATCTGCAACTCTTAAATGATCTAATTAGCAATGCAGTGTTTCCAAAAATGACTTTTTCATGGGTTAGGTTTCTCACTAACTTTATATCAATCATGATTATAAGTTTGTTTATCAGACTTTGGAGAGGAAATAAGCAATGACCAACATACCTCCTCTCTTTCCTTAAATTTGGTGGCAAATTCTGCCGTCACCGGGACATTGAGATCTGAAAACTGTGAGACACACAATATGTTATACATGTATTTATAAACACAGCTTTGAGATCTGAAAACTGTGAGACACACGATATGTTACACATATATTTATAAACACAGCTTTGAGATCTGAAAACTGTGAAACACACGATATGTTATACATATATTTATAAACACAGCTTTGAGATCTGAAAACTGTGAAACACACGATATGTTATACATATATTTATAAACACAGCTTTGAAATCTGAAAACTGTGAGACAAACGATATGTTATACATGTATTCAATATAAACACAGAGCAGTTGTATGGAAGAAACATAAATACCACTATAACTAAAGTAACTTTAATTTCAATCCCGACCAATTTAGAAAACAGGAGCCTGTTGCCTAACCAAACCGCTACAGAGCGCTCGATAGCGCTATGCTAGGAAATGGCATGCTTCAAAAAAGTGCTATGTAGTAGAGGATAAGAAAGCACTCGGGGAAATATCCACTTATACAAAACCTTAACATATATCAAAAATAATCTGAGTATAGTGTACCTGTTGTTTATTGCCTCTTCGTGTGATCAGCGTAAACTTTATAGTGTTGTCCTCCATTGGCTCCGGATTCAATTCTATATAACACAAACATTAAATATGATACAGTTACCATGGTGATTTGGGTTTATAGAGCAATATAAATAGCAGCATGAATTCAATGCAAAACTTGTTTAGGTGACGTTTACTTTATTCGTTTATTTAGGTTTAACACTGTTTGGTAACAACTTTTCAACTAAATACGGTTGTTGATTCATTATAACCAGATTTCCTGGACTATAATCTAACCAGTACTGACCTACCCTTCCCCAAAGAACCAGCACGTTTTCCACAAGTTGAGGAAAATCAACAATGTTGTCAATGTTAATGGAAGGGTATGACCTGCTGTAAACAGGAATCGAACCTAGATTACCAGTTTACAAAACCAGCGCACTTACTACTGGACAACCGCCATGGCTTGAACTTGACTACAAGCAATCTCATTGACTACAAGGCCAAGGTAAACATATCACTTATTAACTGCTTACAACTTCAGTTACAGTAAAACCTCAAAACTTAGACCATACTATAAACCCTAGAAATTGGTTTGTTATTGAGTTGGTCATAAAATTGAGGTTGAATAAAGCAAATCAGTGAAAATGGACTTGCAAATTGTGTACTGAATATCGAGGTGGCCTTTATAGTAAAGCAGTATTTATATGAGATTTTACTGTAAGTTGCAATGCTGAATAAAACTTTGAAGTATTCTTAAAAAATTGCACAGAAAATATTGTCAGATGGTACTGTATATGAATCTTACCAAACTTTTTCTTGGTTCCTTTCAAGTTGACAGGTACTGGTACGTCAAACTGTGGCACTTTAATGGATTCATTATTTCTGGCCTTTGATGTGTCTTCTAACATTTTATCAAATGCTGCCATAAAATCATCATCTTCCTGGCATTCAATACGCTTTATATTTGACTTTAGAAAATTCTGAAAAAAATATGTGTTAGGGTTTATACTGGTTTTAACCTTTTATGTCATACACTGTACACAATTCTGATAAGAGATGAGTTATACTGTGTACACATATATATCATGTGCAGCTTTTTTCAAAATAAATACAAAAATTGTCTCCCTCGTAATTGATGGACTAGGATAGGGCCATGAATTGACGTGTCTTATAAGGTAAAGAGCTAATATTAATTTAAACACATTTGTATTTATTTTTATGTAAACTTTGTTAGTTGACCTAATCACTAATCAAATGTAATTATTTATCCAAAAATTGCTTAGCAGGCATTCAACAGTTTCTACAAATGGTTCAGATTGGGGAACAAATGAAGGTACCTAGACGTCAGGCATGGATACATGTATATGACTTGCACTGCTTGTGAATCAGACCACTGACATTTCTAGCTGACTTGTCAAGTAGAATAAAATACATTGTTACAACTCAAAATGATGTGAAACATTTTTATATTCATCCCTTTAAATGAGTATGTGTTGATTTACTAATCATTTACTATCATATCAGTGATTATGATTACTGTGGAAAAGTACAAGTAAAACTCTAGTCAAGATTTGAGCCCTGTAGCCAGATGAGAAGTCTAGTACCATACTTATAGAGTCTAGTACCATACTAATAGGGCAACCAGGTAGACCACTCTATTGCCCAATATTTACTTTAAATTCAACATCTGTATAGCAACAACCTCTATACAATTGCCAATGTTTGCAGCTCCTGGAGAGTGTTGCTCTGTAGAGGTTGTACAGTATATAGACTAACCTGGTCATCATCCAGATCATGGTCAGTATCCATATCTTCTATGTCAGCGTCATCATCATACTCATCACCACCATCACCACCATCAGATCCAGTATAATCCTACACAACAAATACAGAATGGTTCATACAAAATTCTCAAACCAAATTTCAAGGACTTTTTAAGGACATCTCAAGGTAGAATTTGTATATTCAAAGGATTTTTCAGAACATTTTCCCAGGTAATTGTACTATTACGACTCCCTTTATGTAAGACAAACATGAAACATTGTACACAAAAATACCATGATTGTGCTTGGTTCATTCATCGACATTAAGTACCAGTTGCATACATGGATACATAAATATACATTTAACTTTTGAACAAAAATCTTTTTAATGTTTCTGTTTTCATTCTTTATGCAGACATGGTGTTATTTAAACAACAGTCAGACACTTTGATGGATATTCAAGGCTGTTTAAATTTCAGTTAAATTCAAGTACCATTTGGCACTTTTTCAAGGCAACACTTAATTCAAGTACTTTTCAAGGTTTCAAAATTAAGGACTTTTCAAGGCCTGTGTGAACCTTGTACAAGTCAACCTTCTTTATCATAGTGTTTTATCCATACCTTAATTCTGGTTGTAAAGCATTTTAAAACAAACATTTGGATGATAAAAGTGCTTTATAAATATGGTATAATAATAATAGTTATAATAACATGGATAAAATATCAAAATAAATTTCAACTTTACAAAAAAACTTATTAAGTCTTATATCACTTATTCTATCCAGTTACTTCGAAAGATTTTAAGCAATTAAGATGTTTCAAGGAAGGATAACCAAATCTGATATGGACCATTTTTAATGACTTTCGATAATCAGGATTAATTTATATTGCCATAATAGAAAGACCTTGTGTATATATATTCACTGGTGGTCACAATTTTGGCTCATTCTTTAAGAAACTTAAGTTACAATAGTCAACTCAACAAAATCTAGGTAAAGTTCAATATTGTGTCACAGCCTACCTGTCTGTTCTGAGAGTCCCCGTATTCTGTCTGACTCTGACTTTGACTGTTCTGGCTGGTTTCACTTTCATCCTCCTCATATTTCACATGTTTATCACTTTGACTGGTATCTACTTCGTCAGATTCTTGTATAGTAGCCAGAGAACCATCCTCTGTCTCACTGGTTCCCTCTTCTGTCTCAGCTATAGGTAATATGGCAGCTGGAAGGGGAAAACGTACAGCAAATAAATTAACAAAGTATTAACCCTTTACTCCAGAGTTATTTATTCCACAATCTAAAACATCAACTAAATTTATCTACTGTATAAGTTGTTAAGTTAGTGAGTGGAAATACTGGCACATTTCATGAATTTTTCGCATAAACACTTCTTCTAAAGAGTAAAATTTGAAAAAACAAGACTGCGTTCAATAAACGCTTATGCCCCCTGTGGAAGCCTTGTCCATAAATAAGTCTAAGTCCAAAATTAGGTCAAGGTGAAGGTCAAAATGGGGTCAGGTGATACAGGTGTGTGGAGAGTGTTCATATACAACATCCATGCAAGTTTGGAAGCTTTGTAGCAAGCCATAATGATGCTAGAAGAAACGGTCAATTTGGGTTAACCAGGACGGACGGACGAACGGACGGATGAACGACGAACGGACGGACGGACAGGTGAATCACTATATGCCTCCCGATCAATCGATACGGGGGCATAAAAAATTTTCAGCCAACTTTTGTGTTGTGATGAACATGCCGAGTAAACCAAAACTAATACAATCGAACATAAATAATGCACCACCATTTCTAAGACAATTCTTAACATGATATTAGTAAAACCAAGGGGTGCTACCCGACGTGGTACAAATAATCATGGAATAAGACGGATAGAGGAAGCAGTAGGGAGCATAAAATTCCGAATTGTTCTTACCAATTTTTGGTTTTATTTCATTTTCTAAATCTTCACATGCTTTACAAGCGTCTTCAAAATTTTGGCACATTTTCAACTTTGGCCTGACAGCCTCCATTGTATCTTGCATTAGATTTTCTACATCAATCGGGAAAGGTCGAAACTCATTCCATGTTGGAGAATTCTTTTTGTACCAGTAATACCTCTACAATACAAATAATAAAGAAATTTGGATTTAATGCCATTTCTCAATAATTTTTCAGTTAAATATAGCAGCCAATTCAAGTAATTGGACTGTATTCTAACCAATTGGGACACCTCGGACAATCTCTACGAATCATCTCTCGGGTGTAAATAGAACGTCGCCATTTTTTAACATCTTTCGCCATGACGTCATTATGACAAATTTAAACATTGCTTCAATGGAATACACGCCCATCAAGCAAGCGCTGTTTAGCTGCGTGTTATGCTTAAGGAGTGTAGCGAAATTGTATTGTTTAATCAATAAAACATCTTTTGATATTTCCGCTGCTGATAATTTAAGGTCTATTTTCTTCGGCCCATTTTCTTCTGCGTAGGATTTAAGAAAGAAAGCTGCTGGATTCATACCCTTGATACATCCGAGGTATTTTATCCCGTAAAAATGCTGTACGGACCGTTCCGATTGTATTCTAACCAGTACTAACTAACAATTCCACAAGGAAACAGAAACTTTCTCACATGCGGAGGAAAATCAATACTGTTATAAAATTTTCACTTTTATTTGTCAACTGTAATTTTCAATCAGCAATGATGAGTTGTGACTGCAGCAATTCTAATATACTACAGAGTAAATATGTGTGTAAACCTTAGTAAATATCTGTCATTTAGTCCAATGGGAAACTACAATTTTAACTTTGGTGTTCAGTTATATTGTCTGTGAATTAAGGATTTGAAACAACTTGCTGGAATAAGCAAAAGTGAATGGTTTCCCATTATACTTTTACTGCAGAACTTACTTGCTTGAATCACTAATTACTTGTCCCGTACAAGTGCTACTTTTGCAGACTGTTGGCTGATAAGACAGATGACCACTTACATAGATTTGACAGTAAAAAAGAGATGTTTGTAAAACATGTATGCCCCCATTGCAGCCAAATATTCATTAATGTTAAAGGTCACAGCGACCTTGACCTATGACCTGAAAATCAGCTGGGGTCATCTAATGTTGCTGGCCAACCTCCATGTAACCTCCTAGGGCAAAGCATTCTTGAGTTATTGAATGGAAACCATTTGGTCTACCAACTGACCAACCTACTGACCGACCAACAGACCGACATGTCCATAGCAATATAACCCCTCATCAAAGATGGGGGGGGGGCATAATTAATCACAAAGTTAGCGTAGGAATGTAAATTCTACTACCTGGAAGTAGATGAGGAAGCAGTCCAGTTTTCTCTTGCTAGAACCTTTATCGAAGTATTGTCCACATGTCTCTAATACTACACAAACCAGTCGTATTCTGAACAAATGATCAACTGGATCTAATACAGAAACTTCATTCTCTGAAATCATAGTTCAACCATCATATACATCAATCATATACATCAATCATACATGTTATAATACACTGCCCTCCAAAAGTTCCTTCACACTCTTTACTTCCCACACCTTGATTTCATGGTGGGAATATGGTGTTTTTGGGGTTGCATGTCATTCACCATTGTCAAGGCTTATTTTGTTGATGTTGTGTTATTTGCAACCACAAGGTGTCAGTCAATGAAAGTAAATCATATAATTTGAGGCATGTGAAGGAACTTTTGGAGGGCAGTGTATACATTTATTCAGACAATGAATTTTTTGAATACTGTTTCCCAACTAGTCAACAATATTTCAGTTGTACGTATACTACCCAGTTTCATCAATCAGTTTCATTCCATTTTTGAAAGCTTTCAGTTGTGTCCAGTAGACAGCTGACCAAACCAGAGTTCCTAAATTCCTAGAACCAGTACCTGTAATAATTTTTGTGCACAGGTTTCTCTTTTCTCATACCCTCATGACAATAAATACCACCACAAATGAAGTTGGAAAACCTGTTTAACATCCATCTAAAAGATTTAGTATAAACAAACACAGATAATATCAAACACATTTCATTCATTGTCCTCTACAAGAACAGACACCATTCTTACCTTGGCTAGCTACTCCGAATGTGATGAAGGAATATAATGTTTTAAATATGACAGCAGATTCGACCATTCTATAATTATACAGTTCACCTAAATACTTGGAACAGCTAACACGTCTCTGGTTGTACTTTGGATGGTTTATCTGCAAGACATTCCAGTTAAAACTTCAATAAATCAATGAGGAAATGTTGTAAGAAAACTCGCAAAACAGACATTAAATAATACCCTTACATACTTTACATGAATATAACAAACTAGAACCTTAAAAACAATGGTTGTTAGGGTATACAATTTATCAAGCAAAATTTGATTGAGTTGGGAATTCAATAGGGCATACTAGCAAAAACTATCACCATCTTTTAAGTATTGCCTACACTTTTATCAATCCAGAATCGTAGCCATACATTGGATGCCTCCTTTAGACATTTCTATGTCACTGATTGGCAAATATTCGTCATATTTTTACCATTTTTTGCATCTGGCCATTTTCAATTTGAATCCCATTTTTAACCTGCACCAAAAACACAGCTGAGGGTAAATCTTAGAAAAATAGGGTAATATATAGCTTTCCCCTTTCACATCGAAATGATTGTGTTTATCAACTATTTCCACGCGTAAGTAATGTTATGTCAAACATACTATGTTTTTTAACTGAACAGCCTTATTGACAGGACGTAGAAGCATCAAATAATAACACGTATGGATTAGAACTAAAAGTAATACCTCCATTCCAAGTCTGATATCTTCCAGTACTCCATCTACTACTTGTATAGCTACTGTTTCCTAAATAACAAATATACATTCTGTAATTGAGATGTAGTACCGTTTTAAGCAGTAAGTCAAGTTGAATACCTAGTGACCTAGTTTTGACTCCAGGTGACACAGCATTCAAAGGTGACCAAGATATGATAGATTCACAATGTTAACATGTTTCAGAAAGTTCAAGTAAAAACCGTGTCATCTAAAGTGTTAACAAATTGTGGACGACAGATGGACAATGGACATTCAATTAAAAGCTCCCCTTGAGCACTATCTTAAAGAACAGTATATCCAGTAAATTTGGCCCCTGTAAGTATGATAGGCACTAATTATGATCCCAATGGAAGTTCATTACATTACTATGTAAGTATACTCACATGATATGGTGCAATTCCAGCCAGTAGATTAGCCATACAATGTACTGAGTTAAATCTTACATTCCATACAGCAATTAGGCACTTAGTGGTATAAAACTGAATCTACAAAAGAAGTTAACTAGATTACAATAAACATCACATGAAATTTGTTTTAGGGATGCCAAGGGTTGAATGAAACTTCCATGTAAAAACTGACAAGTATGAGACTTTATCCAGTCACTTCCGGCAAAATCTACCTGTTAACGGGGGTGCCTGATAAACTTAGCGATAATCGATCACCTGGTCATGTGACTAGTGTTAACCCGTCACCTTACCACGTGATCTGACGGACTTCTTTTTATATGAGAGTCGCCGGTTGCAATTCCGTGCCCGAGGGTAAGGTTTTCCTATCCTAAATGAGCTGGTGGTTGATCGGTTATTTTCTTCGTCTTACCTGCGTATACACGACATCTATCAAGATGTCTGACGTCGTTGTTTATCATGACGTCACGGAACGCATGTGACGTTGCGCGCTAGTTAATGAAAGAGTCCCGAGTTTGATCCCCTTACTGAGCAGATTAAGCGATTGGATAAATAGAATAATAGGTTAGTGCCGTGAATGAAGTAAAAGTTTATCCGGCTCGGCTACGGAAATAATCGGATTCGCCTACGGCTCACCCAATAAATTCCTCCGCCTTGCCAGATTAACTTTTTCATCCACGGCACTAACCTATTATTCTCTATGTCTCGAACGAGTACAACTAGAACATGTTTTAATCACAAAAGGGTACATCTCCCACAACGGGCAATAATGCTGGCAATAATCATCCAACCTACACTTGTGACAATATGCACAACAAGGCTTGGTACTAAGTATTCATGAGAAGTTTCACTGAAATCCAACCAATTGTTCAGAAGAGAAAGCCAAGGCATACTGTGACACACAAAAACAATATGTCTCCCCCACTGTCTCCACATTGTATGCGGGAGACATACCCAACCTAAAAATTGATAGGGGTGATCTACTGGTCATGACTCACCTGCATAACAAGTTTCAGGATCCTAGCCCAGTCTATTCTTTTGTAATTGAAAACCGTTCAGTCTACTCATAGACTGACATGTGCAAAACAACATCAAAGATCAACAAGAGATGTTGGTAAAACATGTATGCTCCCAAGGCAGCCCATTAGTCAGAAATGGTGAAGGTTGCATAGATCTTGACCTTTGACCTACTGACCTCAAAATCAATAGGGGTCATCTTCTATTGCTGACCAACCTCCATGTAAAGTTTGAAGATCCTAGGTCAAAGTGTTCTTGAGTTGTTGAACAGAAATCATTTAAATAGTCAGAAATGGTAAAGGTCACAGTGACCTTGACCTTTGACCTACTGACCTCAAAATCAATAGGGGTCATCTGCTGTTGCTGACAAACCTCCATGTGAAGTTTGACGATCATAGATCAAAGCGTTTATGAGTTATTGAACAGAAACCATTTTTATACGACTGACCGACCGACCGACTGACAGGTGCAAAGCAATAGACCCCCTAATCAAAGATTTGGGGGGGGGGCATAAAGAGGACATACATGCAATTAATCGGATTCAAACAAAACCAATAGTAAATGTGAAACTACCAGTATTGATAAAGAATGAGAATTATATGAAACATACGTCTGGATCATCCCAGCTTAACTTCCTTATCTGTCGAATAACCTGAAAATACACAATCAAACAATGATAAAATCCACATTACAGCAACCATTGTAGCAAACTTTTGTGTTAAGATACAAATAATGATAGAAAATGTCTGACTACTTTATGCTGAGTAATGATTTTGTGCTCTATGATAATTAAGATAGATGACAATAAGTTATTGTTTTGTTTTGCCTCCTGTGATCCTTATCATTTAGGAGCAGTGGCCTAGAGGTAGAGTGTGCGCTTAGGGATCGAGAGGTCCGGGTTCAACCTTCGTCTGGGCCACTGCTTAATTTCTCTGAGCAAGAATAACCCACATGCTCCACTCAACCAAGGTGTGTATTGGTACCTGTGAGGGCGGTGCCTGAACATGTTCGATATTCCTGGGTGCTGCAGATCAATGTTGGCTGCACACCCAACAGAAGAGAAATAGTCTCCCCAGGGACAACTTCAACTAATTTCGTCACCAAAAAGGTTTTTCTTCTGATTTCTCAATAAAATGTTTCGGGTAGGAGTGATTATGACAGGTATGTAGTGTACGGGTTAAGCCTAGGTCACACTGATCATTTTTTTCGGGAAAGGGTTCCTCGTGGTCTAGGGGAAGCTTTGGGGAAGTCATGAGACAGTTGGTGTGTAGGAAGGAATTCAAATGAATCGGGTGGTATCGGAAGAAATCCGGAGAACAAGCTGACGTGGGACCTAGGCTTTAACAAACAATATTTCATTTTAGTACATAGATGCAGTACAAATGAGAGATTGTATTACCTTTTCAGTGGTAACCTTGGAGAGATCTTTATACAGCAGTTTCCTGATATATTCATGCATAGGTGGTCTAGGTACTCTGACAACTTGTGGTGTATCCGGTGGATTACTGTAGTAGTAGGCATTCTCTATCATCGTAGCATAACGACTATCCATCATTAATGCTGATTTCTTCCTCATCATCACATCCTGAACAATATCAGTATAATTCATAATCAACAAGTCATTAAGAATTGCAAGCAATACAGAAGTCCCTACCATTTTGAAGCCATTTTCAATGTTTCTGTTGCCATAGCAAACAATTTTTGTCAGAATCAAAATATTTAAAGATGTGCATAATCCCCTTATTGCTCCCTATGCACAGACCAAGTTTCATAAACCTAGCTTGGAAACTATTTGAGTAATGTCAGGATCCAGATTTTTTGACGGACGGACTGACGGACGGAGGGCAAACCTATAGTCCCCTCCAGTCAAAAACTGATAGGGGACGAATAATAATCAATTCATAATTAATTATCAAAAATAAATCCCATTCATTTTTTATACAGTCTAATATAGATGAAGCAAGCAAAGTAATGTCAGCCATGGAGTCTAAAGCACACCAAATATTGATTGGCAATTAGTTTTATAAATATGGGCAATTATGCCTTTAATTGGCTTAATATGGTAGTACACACTATAGTGTACCATGCATGTGACAACATCAAACCTAAGCATACATAACTGGATAGGCACAGTGGTCGAGTGGGTAACACTCTGGACTACGGATGGACTCCGTGGTTCAACTCTTGGCCGGGGTACTTGATAAATTCTGAAAGACTTTTCAGTGTTTCACACCCAACTAGGGATAAACGGGTTGGTAACCCGGAACACAATCAAACATATGTTACAGAATGTATATTTACTCTGAACATTCAAGTATTTCTGTGTCTTTTACTTTGAGTTGATTCACTTACCAGATAAACCCTGGTCCGATGATGGGAATCTGGTGACCTGTACAGGAATCTACCACAACTTTCCAACAATGCACAAACCATCTCAATATTATGATGAGTGAAATCAAATAACAACATCTGAAAATACAAAGATGGTTGCAATCATTCCTGTACAGTTTAGTTATTGTGCAATCTGTAACAAATAAAGCAAGTTGGGCACAACCTCTCCAGACTGCTATTGATCATTGGCAACAAATAAAGCACAACTGGTGAACTGATGAAGGGACATACCCAGTCCTAAAATTCCTGTTACCTTATTATGAATTACAGAACAAATGCTTGACTATCAGCAGCCTCAACTCAGGACCAGTCCGGACAATTAGACTAATATCTCAGTTAGCTATGGGTTTTTATCAAGAATAAATATGGCTTGAAGAAATTTGGTAGAGGATTACTTGCAGAAAATATATTGAACTGGTGATAAAAATTTGACAAGAGAGTTAGGTTGCACTGTAAGGACTGAACAACAAGGAAAGCTTGAATAGTTACGGACCATGAATTTATACAAATCAAACAAAAAGTTAAATAAACAACATATTTATACTGGAAAGCATGTATAGATTTTACTAGAAAATATTATTAGAAATATTTGCCTCATGGTCAAGCTATATGTTTGGATTGCTTACTTTGAGACAGAAAAGAGCTTCTGATTTAGGAAACATCTTAAACTTCACCAACTCTCCTGAAAACAACAATATAGAGTATTCATTAATGCATGAACATTCAATCCACTAATTTCATCTTCCATTAAACCATTTCCAATGAAATTTTACCTGTTAAGAAATCGACCTGTTAACAAAGACCACCTTTCGCTGTTCACATGGGTGGTCTTTACAGACAGTTTTGATTGAACGTAAATTGCAATGAAGTGAATAACCACTGAACCTCAAAGTTTACAGTTTACAGGTAGTAAAGGCAGTGACTAAACATGACTACATCTGGCCCCAATCTCCCGAACGATCTAAACTGCAGCTACATCTCATCTCACATATTGTCATTCATCTTAGAATTAATTTCCGTGTGAAGATGGACTTAAAATTTGTATCACAAAACAGAAAACCTTATTCTTCGTTTAATATTATAGTAAAATTTAAAGAGCTTGAACTTATAATTCATCTCACATTCTGAATTGATTTGAGCAAAATCTCAATTTGTTCATGTAAAAAGTTATAATCAACATGAAATTGTAGTATGACTTGGTCTTACCAATAAATCTCACAGTTTTTAACTTGGATTCAATATTAATCTGATCTTTCTTCCGCACCTGAAAACAACAATAGACAAATTACTGTAAATGATCATGAACATACTAACTCAGTTTGAAATCTTTTATGTGTACAGGCAGGGTCCAATACAACGGCGCTGTTTGTTCCCAAGCTAAATGTCGTTGAAACAAATTTGTCAGTTTACTAAATTGATTCAAAGAGCGTTTTAAAACATTTGTCTCCATAAAATGATGTCAGTATATGAAATTGTCAGTATATCGGGTGTCGTTATATAGAGACCTGACTGTATTAACATCAAAATTATTGCAAATTCAAATTATTATATCACACAGGTGACCAATATGGTATTCCAGAATGTCTTAGTTGTTCTAAATAGAGTATATCAAAGAACTAATTTGTTTGACGAAGGAATGTGTGTGAGTGATACTTACATGCCATCTGAAGTCACCTTTCACAAGCTGTACTAGATCATTGGCTACATCTGGCATACATGGATACAAGGTGCCGGTAAGTCGAGCGTAGAATGGTAGCAAATCATACCTACAATGACAGAACAAACATGGACATCTTGAGAGATTATACATTGTTCAGCTTTGGGGACAAATATCAAAAATGACCTCCAACAAGGCATATTCGGTATGAATTGGATTGTCTCCCACTCTGGACTTATATTTGGAAAATTATCAAAGTTGGAAATGAGATATGAGGTATGTATTGAGGCACCTATGGTGTAAAAGGGTAAAATCAGTGATATATATATCAGACATTACTGATCATATCTTCAATGAACTCCATTGTTTAGGTTGATTTTGAAACAGGTTCTACAAATGATATCAATGATTGTTGACACCTCATTCCTGATGGCATACATCCCCACATGGGTACAAGAGGGTCAAGATCCTTATTTTAATGGACACCAAGCAAGGGAAATACTGGTACCAATTGTTTGGTCTATGGAATGATACAGCTAGTGAGCTACCCCTTGGAGCTAACCCCTGACCTGCTGTACTCAGTAGTGAACACTATACCACTATGCTTTAGAGGCAGTTACTATCAACAAGACTAGAAGTAAGCATGTATATGTTGGTTCTACAAGCAATCTTATAAAAAAAACTACTAACTTTAAAGGGAAGATATCTCAATAAAGATTAAAACATAACTGCCTATAATCAGGGGTATAATTTATATGAAGAACATTAAAATTGCAGTAAAAACAAAACACATCATTCTTTATTATTTTTATGCACAATAAAGAGGAGTATAGTGGAACTCACGACAACACAACCGGTATTTTAACCATCTATTTCATCAAACTAGTTTCCACTTCATTGTTTTCAGTACATAATTATTCAAACAATGACTAACCTGGTTCTATGAACAGTAAACAAGGCTCTAACCAATTTCTTTCTATTATTCTTTGTGTTGAAATTCATACAAAACTCTATAGCTGCCTGTAAATATATACATGTAACACAATGTTTCAGATTCTACATAATTAACAGTAGTTTATAAAAGTGACACAACATATGCTATTGTCTCTACTCCGGCGACTTTGCTATTAATTTTTAAACAAGTTTGCATTCAAAACAAACTAGAAGGGTTTTTGACACAAAAAGGGGCATAACTCCAGCAAACATCATCCAACCCAAAATTTCTGGCACTATGCACAACTAGGCTTGGTACGAAGTATTCATGTGAAGCTTCATTGAAATCCGACTAATTGTTAATGAAAACAAACTTGATGACATGCATCCAGACAGACCTCAAACACAAATTCAATATGTCTCACCCACTATTATATTATGTGGGAGACATAATACACTGCTTATCATGTTCGATCTAGAAAAACAAAGACAAGACAATACATAACAATTTTAAGTACCATGTATATTACTAAGTTAATTACACTGTAGGATGATCCAACCAACTTGGAAACAGAGGGGGGGGGGGGTACATATAGTTTACCTTATCAATGAGATCTCTATTGACACATGTCGGGAGGGATTGTGCATACGCTTCAAACTGCATCTTCATCAGACTACCAGTGTCATCATCATCTATAAGAATCAAGAACAAACTGTTGAATATAAACCTGATTATTCTAACTGACCCCTGAATCAGTACTGGTACTGATTGCATGCCAAAAATCATCAGAACAATTAACATTGAATACCTGTGTTAGTGTTGGTTTTTAAGAATGAAGATATACACATCTTTTGTGGACTTGTGGCTGAAAATTGATTTTGTTCATTCAGACTAACCACTTGCATGTCCAAAATGGACTGCTAACAAACAATATTTTAAAGTTGGCCTCAGTCTACTGTGGTGCCTCAGTGATTCGCATTAATCAATTTATGTAAGATTACTGTACAGAAAAGCATATGAGCCAGTCTCCAGGAAAACCTGCTATTTTGACAAAAATATTGACTTTAATATGTTCCATAGTCTTAAAGGATACTGTTAATGCAGCAAAATGCAAAAGAAATTTTGTTAATATCTTGAGTTTTAAGGAAGTTACAGCTGTTTTTGTAGAGACGCTATTTGGTGCGTTTTGTGTGACGTCGCAAACATCATTGAAACGTCATTCGACATTACAGTAACAAGAATTTCATAATTACACCATTTGATCAATTCTTGACATAAACTGTTCAAAATAGTTAAAGTATCATGTTTTATAATTATCTTTTAATTTCTAAAATATATTTCAAAATCAAAATTGTTTGCATTCAAAGAAAGGCCACTACTGTTTTAAATATATTTATATAAATAATTTCGATATAATTCATGAGAAAAATTAAAGCTAATATTTAGTATTATACCGGTAAATTACTTAAAGTAGAATCAATAGACATGTATTTTTTCTCATTTTAGAGCTTTTTATAAACTTTTGTACAGAATAGTAATTACATAATGTCAATATAGCAGATTTTCCTGGAGACTGGCTCATATGTATTAAACTTCCTAGGTTATATGAGATAGTACAATGTATCCAGTGATCATTATACCCTGTAAGCATGCCCTTTGAAATATAAGATTTTTCAACAAATCAATAACAAGAAATAAACAGTAAATAAATCCATAAGGAAACAAACAAACAGAACTTCAACCAATAAACATATCAAATTTCTTACTTTTCTTGCTTTTGCTCAAATATTCTGATGAATGTAGAAAAAATAACTTACTTTTTTAACAAGCAAACCAGTTAATATGTTCATCAAACAAATAAATCTGTTACAATTAATGCATTGACCATATTTTTTTTCAGCGTCACATTTTCTCATACCTCTAAATGTTATGTACTCGAGGTGAACTTATGCATCATAGCATTTTAGGATAAAGAAGAGGTATTTGTTAAGCATGCAAGCAGAGTTCCCCACCGACCAACCAACAGTATTAATCGCTATATAGGGAGATGCGGTATGTGAGGTATTAAGACAAACCTTCAACAACGGGAGGCAGTATTTGTTCTGCTTCTTAGACTAGCTATACAGAGATGCAGTAAGCAAAGTGACAAACCTTCAACAACAGGAGGCAGTATTTGTTCTGCTGCTTCTTCCTCCTTACTGTCTTCACCTTCTTTCTTCTCTTCTTCCTTCGATTCTTGTTCAGCAAGTTGTTGTTGTGTTTCCATCTCACGTTCTACATCTTCTATATCCAGATTTTCCATATCTATAAAACATACCACATATCTATATAACTTACCACATATCTATATAACTTACCACATATCTATATAACTTACCACATATCTATATAACTTACCACATATCTATATAACTTACCACATATCTATATAACTTACCACATATCTATATAACTTACCACATATCTATATAACTTACCACATATCTATATAACATACCACAACAAGTACAACAGCAAGTATAGCATATTTTTCAAAGAATATAGTTAAGTTACCAGTTTTCAAGGGCCGCTTTCAGCAGTTCAGCCACCCTTTGGCATTTTAAATTTCCCTTGTCATTGGGCTACCTAAAAAACCTGCGTTTGAGTCTCCCTGGGGAGATTAATTCTGGTGTGCAGCCAACATCAAGATATGGTGCCCAGGAATAGGGAACATGTACAGTACACACAACACTCTCACAGATGCCAATTCACACCTTGGTCGAGTGGAGCATGTGGGTTATTCTAGCTCAGAGAAATTAAGCAGTGGCGCAGACTGGGATTGAACCTGGGACCTCTCAATCCAAAAGCATGCTCCCTTCCTCTAGGCCACTGCTTCCCACAGAACAGCTGATCAAATACAATTCTCTAATATCTTTGATATATACATTTTAGTGAAATTGTTACGATGATTATTTACAAATTATCAACATGTTAAAATGAAATCAATTTTTACCATCTTCAATTTCTGTATCTTTCACTTCTTCTTTAACAGCCGATTCACTCTCTTTGTATAATATCTGCAATTTTATAACAAAGAACAAATCTAAAACAGGTTTCATAACACATTTAAACCAACTTGGAATGGAATGTTTGTGTCAACAAGAGGACCAAGATGGCCCTATATTGTTCACCTGAGTACATTTATCTGATTAACCCATATTCAAACTTGACCTTGATTTCATGAAAACATTCTGATTAAGATTCTTGAATGTTCAATGCAAAATGCAGCTCCTATTACATGCATTTTTTTCTATGATTTGACCTTGTGACATTGTTTTTTACCCAAGATAACCTATATTCAATTCAAAATTAACATCCTCACCAAGACTGAAGAACATCCAATGCAAAATACAGCCTCTATTGCAAACACATGATCATTGTGTGATTTGACCTAGTGACCTAGTTACTGACTCCAAAGAACCCATATTCAAACATGAACTATATTTTATTAACATTCTGACCAAGTTTCAGGAACATCTTATGCAAAATATAAACTTTATTTTAAGACAGCGATAAAATTTGGATTATTGCATAATGATACACAAGGATTTTCTATGATTTGGCCTTGTGATCTAGTTTTTGACCTAAGATGACCCAATATTGAACTTGACCTAGATCACCTTGATAAAGCTCATCATTGTCACTAAGTTTAATAAATATTCAGCCAACATTGTGACTTCTGGTGTGTTCACAAGCAATTGTTAACGGACTGACAATAAGCGATTACATCAGCTTTAGAGAGCATCCAAGCAGATGTTATCTAATATACCTACACATGTATTCATACATCTTTTAATATAATACTGAGTTCCAGGTCTGCTATATACTACAGTGAAGACATGTATAAGGTATACTTACACCAGGTATGGATGCTTTGAGATCAGGTAAATTTTCATACAAAGTTCTTGTTTCTTCATCTTCCCACAGACTGGTGTCACCTTCATACTGAAACTGATCACAAAAAGCATCATCAATAATAACATGTACAGTATAATTATGTTAAGAGTGTTAACAGGTATTTATCTATCATGATGAAACGTAGGGACATTAGTTTTAAACGAGATAAAGGAGCATTGACCATGTGCTAGCTTTGAATGCAACCACTCTGACCACATGTTCACAAGATCTAGAAAGTTACCCATCTAGTTGTTGGTGGGAGAAATATGACACACTATTATAACAACCAATAAATGCTTCAGTGAACTGAATACTCACATTTGTTTATAGTTTATCACAGGCTGCTATTAAGCAGGCGGTATTATCAAACCCCAATCAGCCATTATCGTATTAAATACACCTGTATTAAACAGCACATCTGCTTTAACAGACTATGGAAAGATTTACCTCGAGATTTTTAGGATTATAGATATCTAATCCACCGTCTTCATCTTTATACTCATCTTCTGGTAACTCTGGTACATCTTCATCCATTAAATCCTACAATATAACACAATTAGTACACTGTTCATATACTACGTCATTATTACACGGCACATATTCTATCTCATATTAACTGTACAGTCTAAGTTTCAAATATGCCATGAAATTACAAATATAGTCAAGCCTATCTGTTGAGATCACACAAAGGAATATTAATGCTCTTTTACATCATTTTCGTCATTTGTGACTGGATTTCACAATTTAGATTAAAAACATTTATAATTTGTGAAAAAACAAGACTGCGTTCAATAAACGCTTATGCCCCCTGTGGAAGCCTTGTCCATAAATAAGTCTAAGTCCAAAATTAGGTCAAGGTGAAGGTCAAAAAGGGTCAGGTGATACAGGTGTGTGGAGAGTGTTCATATACAACATCCATGCAAGTTTGGAAGCTTTGCAGCAAGCCATAATGATGCTAGAAGAAACGGTCAATTTGGGTTAACCAGGACGGACGGACGGACGAACGGACGAACGGACGAACGGACAGGTGCATCACTATATGCCTCCCGATCTATCGATACGGGGGCATAAAAACGTTTATGCTAAAGCAAGAATCAGCCAGAAAACTGTGAATATTTGAAGGTTCAGAGGGCAAATAGGTGAACTCCGGAATCAATGGAAACCCTGTATTTTATGCATATGTGTTTCAACTACTTACTGCAAACACTTGCGTATTACTGAGTAACTTCTGATAGTTATTGTAATATTCTTCATATTTCTCTTTTCTTTCGTTACTAAGTTCACCCTTGGTCTGAAATATTGGTTCAAATACATTACAATAAATTCATCAACTAGTCCACTCAATTCAAACTACATTATTGACAAGCACACAAGTTGTACTAATTCCTTAGAATATTTATTTTCTAAAATACACATATTGGGAGTATTTTTCACAAAATAGTATCTGGATGTTTTTTATGACTAACTTCTCAATAGCACCAACATTTACTAAACAATATACCGGTACTCCCATTTCTTTTAATGTGTTTATCTCTAGAAGTACATCAAAATACATGTATATAATATGTTGAATCTACAGCAAACGATTCCTAGAGTCAGCACAGCGTCAATACTAAATGATGAGTTCTATTTTCAGTAGAACTTCCAAAACCATAAGATTCTCCAAAAGTAGGAATCATTATTTCTATCTAATATTTCAGTTCAGCACAGTACAGGTCAATACAAATAACACAGGAACTAGACGTACAAGGATTGACATGTGAACAATATCAATATACCAACCAGTAATGTCTTCCTGTTCTGTTTTTCCATATTTTTCAGGTTTTTGTGATCTTGTACCAGATGTTTACATAATGTTGTGAAATAATCTCCTAACAGATTCCGACATCCTTTCTGTCTCTCCTTCGGAAGTACCTGTACACAGAGGGATAGACAATCAAAGCTCTATAAACATGTAATTGTTCTTTTAACAAGTTTCTATGTTAATCTAACCAAAATCTATGTAAGTTGGGCTAGTTTTCAGATATACATAGTTCCCTTCAGTACATTAACCGCTCATTTTGAATTGTCAGCCATTTTGAAAGGCAAATCTGAATGTCATCAGGAGCCCGTTGCCTAACCAAGCCGCTTCCAAAAGGCGCTATCGAGCGCTTTCCTACGTCTATGCAATGAAACGCTATGAGTGCAGTGCTCATCGATAGCATACCGTTTCTTAACACTTTGCTAGGTGAACGCTACCGAGCTTCGGTAGCACTTTGCTATGCAACGGTCTGCTATCCGCAAGCACTCGCCGTTAGCATGAAATGTTTCCGCTTCAGTAACTACAACGCGCTTTTTTGAAGCAAGCCGTTTCCTAGTATAGCGCTACCGAGTGCTCGGTAGCGGTTTGGTTAGGCAACGGGCTCCAGATATTCATAAATATTGAACAATTCATCTTTGACAACCGCTTTTCTCAAACCTGCTGTACCAATAACACAGTTGTCATTATTCATCAACTTTATTGTTTATATATTGATATGTAGTTTAATAGCTCCTAATTACCTAGGAAATATTTTATCTATATTGTGTGCATACATATATGTCAGTATCACTTGGGCACAAAGCCACACACACACATGTGTTAGACCAGAGCTCATACAGATAATAATATTCTTCAAATACTTGAGCTAAAACACGTACCTTACTTCTAGGCACTTCCACTTCATATTTCTCCATTAAAAGTCTGCAATATGAGAACACATTTTTTATTACACAGCCTGATAAGGTAAATAATCTGTGTAAAGTCAAAATAAATTAATTTCTTATCCATATTTTCCTACGCAACACAACATTTTAAATATTTCTGGTTTTTTATGTGGAACTGAGATTTTGCCAGACATGTGCATAGGAATGACAAGTTTAGGGAAGTCTGAATGTTACAAGGCTTTTAAAGGAATAATAACTTTGGCACAGTAGAAGCCCTGTGGGTGACTTGAGAACTAGAACTGGACCTTTGTCTGACTTTCTCCATGTTGTAAAATGTGATTAAATGGGAGAGCAGGCTGAATGGGTCTGGTTCCGTATCCTATTATCTCAATGTAAATTATCTCAATGTAAGTAAGTATTGGAACTGAAATCATTTTTCATGTGAAACTGTGTGTCACCAGGGGATAGAATAGGGCACTCCAGTCCCTTCTTGGTACACTGGTACATTTGGTCCTGGGAACCAGAATAGCGTGAAACTTGGATGTTGCACGAGGCGATTACGCATTTAGGCATAAGGCATTTCTTCATTTTTAATTTTCTGATTTCTCCATTATAAATTTCTTCATGTAACTACTGTCTAACTTGTACTAGCGACCACACGTATTAAGCAACCTTTGTCCTAAACGACCGGTTTCAATTCCTCCCGACCATATTTGCTCTATTTTTCTACTGTATTAAGCAACTTTTGTCTTATGCGACCAGCGACCACTGTTTAAGCACAAAATTGATTGGTAAAATTGCATTAACCGACCAAAAACTGTAAGTGTAAATCACTGGTCTTCGGTAGTGACAGGTTGTGAATTACTTTGTACCTCGTCTTAAAGCATTGTTTGTTCACACTTCGGAGGTTGTCTTTTGTTAACTTGGCCCCAATTAACAGCATTGGTAATCACCATTTAGTAGGGCATGGCATACAGATGATTTTTAATCCGGCTTCACATTATTATGGATTAATTTTTGTATCTTTTGCTGCAATCAGCTTGTTGTCACCGTCCATTTATATTGGGCTAAAACCCGATCACTTTCGGGATTCGTTCTTCGAGTGCAACAACAACAATGTGCAAGCAAAACTGACTTACATTAATAGCATTGTGTAATATAATGATACATTAAATGCGTATGAAGACGATGCATACAAGCATAGAATCATCATAAAACACATTTACACACTTATGTTAATCAATTGAAGTTGAATAGTATTCGGACAGCCTAAAGTCGGAAATTCGTTAATTACACTCCATGTTTCTTACATTTGTGTTAAACGACCATTCCGTTAAGCGACCGTTTTCAGACCTTCCCCATGGTGGTCGCTTAATACAAGTTAGACTGTACATGACTTGTCATCTTATCATTGTTATTGCCAGCTAAATGTCCATCAAATAAGTAAATAACACAGTAGAGACTTCTCACCTGTATTTTCTGGGCATCAATCCAGCGTAATCATCACCACAATGTTTACAAAAGCTTGACAATATAGATAAATTATTATGCTCTTCCTTATCGCTTCCTGTCAGTAATGCTAGCTGATTGGCTAGTAGAGGCAAGCCTTCCTTGTCCCTGAATACACCTACAGCAACAAGCTCAGCAAAGAAACGAAGATCTACTCTGTACTTGCTGGGATTATGTATCTACAACAGAATTAAGTGCATCAGTAAGAACAACAAGAGCAGTCCCAGAACAGCACACTACACTATTCCCAGTACCATGCTGGGATAGTATAAACATGGTAATATAAATTCAAAACAAAATGCTTGAAAGCTGCAGCATTACCTTCTCCTGTGAAGAGGTTGGGGTCATTGTGGTAAACAAGTATGTAAAGTATCAAAGTGAAATATTTTAAAAATGAACTTTGAAAATATTTGAGGCGGTCCCTAAACTTTTATATCAGCATTACACCAATGCCAACAGCGATGCTTGGGTGACTGAAATAGCCCCCCCCTCTTTGTCCTTCAAATAATGAAGCTAATAATTACAAAATTAAAGAAGTGTTACTATACAGTTAATGCAAAAATTTCACTAGGTGCCAAATATTAGGTGTCATTTGTAAAAATTGTACTGGATTTTACATTTTTTGTACATTTTTAAACTCATATTTACACAACAGGTGGCATCAGATACAAGCACAAATTTAAGTGCATGTATAAAAGCATAGGTAAGAAACTATTATTTTTTATAAATTTATGTTATCGTGTGATCTTAGATAACAAATTTTATAAAAAAAATATGTATTTGTTTAGCTCTTTATCAATGATACAGTTACCTGTGGTAAGAGCAAGTAATTTTAAGACTATAGACACACAAAGTATCAAGGTCATAAAAAAGTGAAATTGACTAATAGGTAGAATGTTGTAGTCTAATTCTTGTACAATATGGGGACGTACCTTCTCATCTTTTTTGGTAGGGAAATATTTTTGCCAGCTATCTAACAAGCATGAAGCAAAGTCTGGATATCTCTGATGCATAATACTACACACATGAACAGCACATCCAATATCAGACATCTTTAACTTAGCTTCGGTGATTGATGCAGCCTGTAAAAATAAACATGCTCATTTAAAATATCTAAGTTATCTCTATGTTTCGGAGTAGCTTCCCTTTTGAAAGTGGGGTTGACAGCCCAGAGTGGAAGAGTGACTTCCCTTTGTAATTGTAATCAAAATTTGTTACTGAAACATGTTGCCTGGAGAAAATTGTGAAATTTTTTTTCTTTAATATACTTTACTGATCTTGTTTTCAACCAGTGATGGCCCAGTACCAACCATGGCCTAGATATAATTGTAGAGACAAACATAGCGAGAAAGGATTGAGCAAAAATTGTAACACTTAAAGTGTGATCAAGATTTCTCTTTATTTTGGCCTAATTTTTTACCTCAGATGTCAACAGTTATTATCAACAGATTCAAAGATACTTAATGCATGTTGGCACTCAGATGAGAGGAAAATACAACTTACCACTTCGCCAACATATTTGGTAAGATTAAGCCCATTGAAGTCTTTGGTAATACTGTCTTTCTGAGATTCACTCAATAGTTTCTGCAATGTAAAATGGATACATAAATGTATATTCAAATTCACAAAAGTTGTAAGAGCCAATCTTTAGTAGTATTCAATGGAAGTTCTTGTTTTAATTTTAAAAGATTGACATAATTTTAACTACAACTGTATTATTTTAACAAATGAAACCCTAAATACACATTGTACATGTATATGGTGCATAAAATGTAGAGTTTAAAAGTTACTGGCACACCCAGACGTCAGAAAATAAAACATACCAATTTTTTTACAAATGCTGTGTTTTTCTTCAGACTAGAATCCAGCTTGCTGAAAAATCTTTCCTCTGGTCGGTTTTCTAAAAATACAGAACAAGGCTTGATTAGTCACATGAGAATAAATATCACAAAATGACAAATTCAACATATCATTGAAAGCTAGTTTTGGCCTGCAAACTATCTAACAAATAATTTTATAATCAGTATGATGTGAAAGATAAAGTCTAGGTCCCAACTGAGAAATTCATCATCGGCGATGTTCTACCGATATCTTCTGATACCGCCAGATTCATTACGATTCCTTCCTATATCACAAATTGTCTCTTGACTTCCCAAAGCTTCCCCTAGACCCCTGTTCCCGATGTCCCGATAACTCCATTGGGAGTACATTGCCGAGGCAAAAAATGCTAAGTGGGACCTAGGCTTAACTGTCACCAGACAGCACACTCAACCTTTCACAGCCATTTGTCAATGAAATCTCAATTCATAACAGGCAATAATTTTCAATAATTTCATAGCAAGGAAAACTAATGTAAACTTGCATGTAAAACTTTAACCAAGAAATTCTAAGTTTAAAGGGACATTACTCTAATTAAAATATTTTAACAATAAACCAACCCAAATCTCCTGAAGTATCTCAATCTGAGCTAAATCTCATCTAGAATATTATCATGAGTATTCTAAGTTATATCCATAGATAAATGTCAACAAAAACAGGTGTTGAAATTAATTATATTGTATAATCAACGTTTCGGCATTTTGCCTTCATCAGGAATAACATATCAATGAAAACATCGGACGTGACGTCATGCACAAGCATTTATATAAGTTATATCCATGGGAGGCTGGATGTAAAATAAGCACCACGAAATGGAAATATTAATCTGAGTTTATTACAGTAAAATTTCAAGAGCTTGCACTTCAGATTTATCTGAAATTCAGACTGATTTTAGCAAAACCTCGATTTGAGCTGAAATTACTTTTTGAGATGCTTTGTGAGATCAGAGCCTGATTGAAATAATTTTTATCAACAACATTACCCTCAGCCTTTAAGTTCTTCTCTCTAAGTTCCTTTCTATCCTTGATTCTCTGTGCACATTCCACTGCATATTCTTCGATACATTTCTGCAAGTCATCAGATAGTACACACATATATATATCATGTTGAATGTGGCGGGAGTGTTATACAGCTACTGTAAAATCTTTTTTTTTAGGGAGTTGAATTTTCGTTGATTTCACTGATAAACTCGCTCATGAAATTTAATGCCCACAATTAATCGAACTCCCGAATACATAACATGATTTTACCCTTCCATGTTTTGTCATCCACAAATTTACTACCCCATGAAAATGGATTTTTATCAAAATCAACGAAATTTATTACCTACAAAAATATGTGATTTTACAGTATAACATCAAAATGGTAATTCACTAGTGTTATTTAAATTAAAAGAGACGTTCATCAAAATCAACTTGAGTATAATAGGTCAAGAAAGTAGTTTTGTTGATGTTTCAGTCAGAAAACTATCGTGTGATAAAAAGAATATTGCATTTGAGTCTTTCCAGATTTAATTTATTTTAACGTGTTGATTAAAATTGATCAAATGCTCAAATTTAATGTGGGAATTCTGGTAGTATTACTGTATACAACACAACTAAACAAAGAAAATTCTTGATATACTGTTACCTTTTCTTCTGCTTCCTTCTTCAATCTATCTTCTTCCTTCTGTCTTTCTTCTTCTTCCTTTCTCTACAATACAAATATGAATGTTAAATTGTGAACAATTAACAAAATATCATAACATTGGCTAATGCAACATAATTTGTCATACATCTGTGATGAAAAAGGATATTTCAAGCATGTTTCAATCACAGGTAACTATCATTGATAAAGATTTAAATTCATTTATAAATTAGAACTAAAATATAAAAAAAAATCTCTAAAAAAAGGTTTTTTTTATTCATCATCAATGATACACTTACCTGAGGTTTAATTAAGAATTTTATTTAAACATTCTTCAAATCATTTAAAGTGGTTTGGAAATAATTCATATTTTGACGATCACCTTTAAGCATTTCCGACTATAATTAGAAACAAGAAATATCACTGAATGTGATGAATACCCCCAGAAACTGCTTGACACAGATATGCAAAACTAGACTTGGTACTGATCGGTTATGCAGCTTCATTGAAATCCGACCATTGGTTGCTGAGAAATAGTGCAGACAATATTTATAAGTGTAAAAAAGGCCATAACTACCTTAAAAATGGATCTGTCCAACGTGTGCACAACTAGAATTGGTAGCGATCATTCATGCAAAGTTTCATTGAAATCCGACCAATGGTTACAGAGAAATAGCGCAGACAAAATTTAAAAGTGTAAAAAAACAAAGGACCATAACTACCTTAAAATTGATCCGACTAAGGAGCTTCGAGGATATGCACAACTAGACTTGGTACTGATCAGTCATGCAAAGTTTCGTTGAAATCCGACCAATGGTTGCAGAGAAATAGTCCGGACAAAATTTATAAGTACAAAAAAACAAAGGGCCATAACTCCCTTAAAATTCATCCGACCGACGTGTGCCGACGATATGTACAACTAGTCTTGGTACTGATCAGTCATGCAAAGTTTCTTTGAAATCCGACCAATGGTTGCAGAGAAATAGCGCGGACAAAATTTATAAGTACAAAAAAACAAAGGGCCATAACTCCCTTAAATTCATCCAACCGACGTGTGCCGACGATATGCACAACTAGACTTGGTACTGATCAGTCATGCAAAGTTTCGTTGAAATCCGACCAATGGTTGCAGAGAAATAGCGCGGACAAAATTATACGGACCAACAGACCAACCAACCAACCTCAAGCATGACTCCAATATAGCCCCCATATACTATGTATCTGGGGGTATAATTACAAACTTTAGCTTCTTCTTCCTCTTCTCTTTTTTTCTTTGTCTCTTCGTCTTCCTCCTCTTCCACTTTTTGTTTTTCTTCTTTCACTTTATCTTCTTCTTCTTTCTGCCATTTAGCTTCAAGGTCAGCTGCTGATGGTGCTGTGGAAGGTATCTGACCACCCTTGCTTGGTTCACTATAATACAATATTGTTCAACTTTATAATATCGAGCGACTTAGACAGTCCAAGTGCAAGTTCATTCGGTTTTTCCCGGCTACATTGGCCAACGACTTCTGACTTCAAGGGAAAAGGCATTTGTGTGATACTAGAAATGCAGGTGTGATACCCTAGCTATTTTTTAACAGACTCCTTGGTTCTTTAATGTGCCCGGTGTAAAGCACCAATACACATGGGACTAAGGCTGGGTTACCAACCAGGCTGAGAATCAAACCAGTGCTACTCGATCTGTAGTAACGAGCTTTATCCACCACATTCAATTTTATGATCAATGTTGGAAGATAATTGAAGATAACAGTTCCACCAGCAATAAATTGAAATCTAGCCAGATGGTTGAACTTTAAGCATGATTACTGGGGAATGATTTTGTGCAAACAAACTTAATTTTATTTCATAATTTGTGATATTTACAATTTTGAAATGCCTATTCCATACAAAACATGTAAAAACATTTTCAACCTCTTAGAATACATTAACAGTTATAGTTCAAATATTCGGCATAATAAACATTAATGAATATTAATAAAATTGTAACAATTGACCAGACGCCAGTGTAGAGATCACTTGACCTATTTGATTGTTCGAAGTTTTTGTCTAAGGTAATCAAGCGGATCCATTCGATTATAAAATGCAAACAGGTGCAAAATGTCCAATGATTTTGCAACAGAATTTAAGCCTTCATTGGTAAACTCGATTCTCAGTTTACATATGTTAGTGTAAACAACTGACGTCTGGTCAATTAGGAGTATTGACGTACAATTTTGTAGGAGTAGATTTGCTACTTCCATCTCCTGATCCAGCCTTGTCTCGTGTATCACCAGCTCTAGATCCTCGACCACCACCTCTACCAGCTTGATATCTCATCTCGCTACAACATAAATACATCTCTGATCACAGTCAAATACTTCATCCTTATTCATACACGCAGTTTCAGAATGGACTAAATACTCAAAATTTTAAGTTCTATTAGCCAGCATGTTTTCATTAAAACATTGTACAGTATTTCAAAGTAACATGTATGCATACATCTAAATGAATCAAAGTTTGTTTAAATAATGATACTACATTTATTTTCAAAGTAAATTCGCGAGACTCGGCGGAGTAATCAGTTAAATGATACATCACTGTGGACTCTCGCGGCAGTTTAGTCAGTTTTGGGCAAAGCAGTGAACAGAATAAAATAATTATGATCGTTTTCCACTTTGTGTTCACGGAGATTTCTTGCATTGTCAGCCAAAAACTGTATCACATACCATGCAGTATGTCCACACTGTATAGGATAGAATCAAACAGTGATGGAAGTACTGCTTATTTGGATCATTGTTCCAATTGCCTCATGATGGGATTATGTATACATACCTGTAACTCTTTCCAGCACCCCTTGCTCCAGGCCTACCATCCCTATTCGGTTTTGAATTCTGACCTCTTCCCGTATCACTACCAGAACGAACAGGACGGCGCTCATCATTTCGTCCAGACATCCTGCAAAGAGTAACTACATAACTACAAAGAGTGTTCAGGAAATCATTGAATAAACTTATGAAATATGCCAATCCATTTCTAGACTTCAAGCTGCACATTTCACGCAATTGGTATTGAGCTACTGAAGAGGCGGTGTATAATAAAATACAATATTTCAAATATGAAGTATTTTAAGGATACTTTTGCTATTGCTTAAAAACAAACTTACAAAGATGTCAAATGACAATCTGCATTAATTTTTATATATTTTTCATGATTAAACCTTGAAGATAGAATAATACTACAGCCTCTATAATTGAGAAGGGCTGAACCAGGCCATTAGGAATTAATTATGCCCCTTTCTTACATGAAATAATGAAAAATCAGAAGCATGTGTTGAAAGCGTGTGTTAATTTTAGGTCAAATTTTTTTTGGCTATTAATTCATAATTATTATAGCCAGTACCAGCCTTGTGAATGTAGTACACTAGCAACATCTTCAATGGTAAAAGGGCAGATAATTTGAAAAATGCTTGATAGAGACCAAGTTGATTAGAGTTACCTACTCTTGTGTAGGGGTTGATGGTTAAGAGGTTGTACCTAAACGTATTATTACATGTAAAACATTGAATACTTATTCAGATAAGGCAGTGGCTATTCTTACGGGCTCCTTAAGAATAGTGAAACAGCCCCGGTGTGGCTATTCTTACGGCAGTTTTATACGCAGTTATTCAATGTATATAATATACATGTATATGACACATTTAAAGCAATTACCTTCAATGTATTTAATGAGATTTTTTTTCAAAATGAATGAACCCACGTATCAAAAAATTACAGTTCGATGAGTCCTTTTGTAATTGGAATTCCTTTGTAATTATCATCAAAGTTATAACTTATATATAAAGTCAACCCGCGAACAGGACAGAAGTGTCTGATGTCTTTGAAATATAATGTGATAATCAATCTTCTTAATATAGTCATTGTAACTTTGAGTAAAGAAATTAGAAGTAATTTTCGACCTGTACCTTAACCAAAGAATAGTAATTAACATTAGGTGTTAAATTCCTAGTCTGTTCCACGGAGCAGAATAGCAAACAGTTAATTCATAGACATAGTATAACACGTGGAAGAGTAAATTAAAATTCCTAGATTTTGAGCAAATGCGTAGTTGCTGCATATATAAGCTAAACGGAACTTGGAACTGCTACTGCTAGGAAGAATCTTGTACCTAAAGTCACAGCTGTACAACTGCACCACGAGAATAGTACATAACACACATACCCCAGCCTGGAGGAGTATACTACTATAATACTTACGACTTTATGCAGACACTAACCAGCTAACTCCTGGGTGACTGTAATAGGGGAGCTAAAATTAGTAAAAATGGCAACTAAATCGGACTGATACTACATTTATTTCAATCATGTATTTAAACAGAAGTGTGTACCCGTTCATTAGTTTACTAGAACATGCCTGTTGATCATCAACTAAAGTCCATGTTGTCACATCAACACTGATCAACTGATCAACAATTTGATTTTCAGTTCACTCCTTGACTTTTTAAGTGACGGTTAGGTTTTATAAATATTTATACATAATAACATTACAAATCATCTAATACACCTACATACAGTATGGTTTAATAGTGTCGTTGTCAAACTAGACTGTATTGCAGAAATATCATCGTGTTTATTTTATTCCAAAATAAGAGTTATTGCGATTATCTCCCTTGAAGAATAATGGCGTCTGCAATGTACTTCCGGTTGGATTAAGGTCAAATACCACCAAATAAATCAAAGAGATGGGCATAGACTGAAACATGTAAACTTTGGGGCTAACTTTAATTTATTTGGTGGTCTTTGATTGCGTTTACCAGTTAGATGAAATAGTTCTCAAATGATTCAGTTACGAAAGTTGCATTACTTGGAACACTTGAATGCAAGAAGAAATTAGAAAGACCTAACTTATCATGGAGATGCACTAGGAGTAGAACTAACTATATAGATCAATTAATACAGATGCAGATGGGAGAAGTGTTAGCTAAAGAAAGAACCTGGTAGTGGTCCTTTGTTGCTGCCCTAAATGCCACATAATGAAGATAGTTAGACACAGTATATTGAATAAACAAATGAAATAATGTCTACAAAACACTTTTAAAATTTGCACATACAATGTAGTTATTGTTGTTAATAGCACTCATTGTATGTTACACTTAATATGTTACAGTTTATAAGAGGGTGCGTCAAACTACTTGCTTGGAATTAACATTTAACGGATTTGTAATACATGTACATCATGCATCAACCTATTATCTAATTATGTTTCAGCAATATTGGTCATGTAAAAACGATTTCAGACAACTTCTTCTGGAACTTTTTTTATCACCCTCGTTTTAAAAATGCAAATTATCATCTGTGGTCGTAATTACGATTTTTCTTATGAGGTACATGACCCCTTATGTGTATTAGCTCTATACGTTAGAGGTCCACAATTTTGATCTAATATCTATGAAACTGGCGAAAATGATCCTCTCAGCAAAAGCTAGGCCAGGTTCGATATTGGGTCATCTGGGGTCAAAAACTGGGTCACTAGGTCAAATAATAGAAAAACCTTGTGTAGTCACTGGTAAGAGATCACAATTTTGGTCTAATCGTCATGAAACTTGGTCACAATGATCATCTCAACAAAATCTAGACCAAGTTCGAAATTGGGGCATCCGGGGTCAAAAAGTATGTCACTAGGACAAATCATAGAATATCCTTGTGTAGCAGGTTGTGGTCACAATTTTGGTATAATCTGTATAAAACTTGATCACAATGATTATCTCAACAAATTCTAGACCAAGTATGATATTGGGTAATTTGGGGTAAAAAACTAGGTCATAACATTGTAGGTCAAATCATAGAAAGAAAGACCTTGTGTATTCACTAGGGTCACAGTTTTGAACTAATCTCTATGACACTTGGTGACAATGACCATCTCATCAGAATCTAGTTCGATATTTGGCCAAAAGAGTCCAAGCACTAGGTCCTCAGGTCAAGTCATCAAAAAACCTTATAAAGGCTGTATTTTTCTTTTAATTTTCACTACCATTTAAAGACAAATTATCGGTATTCCAAAGCCAAAATTTTCATCATGGAGGATGAAGGGTGTTAGGAAATCCAGAAACTATATATTATGTTGATATGTCTTTGGTTAACTTAAAATTAATATCTTTAAAAATGTATGTGTAATCTAAACTCCACCGCTTTCGCACACAAATATGAAAAACGTTTATGAGTATACATTGTAGTTCTAAAAACAATTACTCGATATTGATGTATGCAAGCAAAACACATTCAAATGCTTAGAATGCTCATCCCCTATTTATAGACCAACAACTAACATTTTAAACATGTAGTTATTTTTTTCGATTTAGTAGAAAAACATGTTGTAGTTCATTTACCTAAGTGGATAATCCAGTATCAAACAATTTAAATGCAATACTATAGTAGTTCAGTTTGGACTAAAATCTACAAAATCCTACAAGTAACTTGTTTGGCCTGTGTTTCATATTGCTCACATGTAACTTTTATACTGACTGTATGAGTTTGAATCCCACAAACAATTTTATACTGTTATGTGTGTTCAGTTTATCTATCTAATTGCTCAATCTATAAATTGAATGCCATAATTTTTTCTTCAATGTTATGGTATTATGATATAAAATCAATACAGTTTCTGGGTGTAAAACGAGATGCTATCATTTGCATATCATTATGCAAGTTAACCTGAGCAGGCCACATGCTGGTGGACGATGATAAGGAAAGATACTACACATGTAACAAATGACCATTACTGATGCAAGTTTTCACATATTACCATTAATTTATCGCATGCTGGTCCACAATTTGTTTCCCTTTCCCTGGTAAACCAAAGCCCCCTTTAAGAATAAAGCAGATGTAAAAACTATGTATATCAAAACATTGTACGAGGGATGATCCATATATAACGAGAAAATGCTTATAATTTTGTTATGATTAGTTAGATTTTACTCAAACTTTAGGTGGAAGTAATAACATACATTAGCAATGTTTCCCTATATTTCCATGATTACAGCGACACAATGCTAAACTCTATGGTTGCTAAGGTAACCCTAGATACGCCAAGGCGGGGTATTTTTCGGAGTTTTCACCATTTTCGCGCAAATTCAAACCCTCACAGTTTCCATGTAAGCAACAGCAATGTGATGACAATTGGTACTTGTGATCACATAAGACTCGCCTGACTGATGATGACGTCATACACGGATTGTGTTGTCATTCGTTACGTCACACACGTGTTATCGTTCCGTGATAGCAAACATTACCGACGACAAAACAGTTTCAGTAAAATATTTAGTTTTGAAGAAAACAAGTTATAATAAAATTGTGCACGATATTCATAAATCATTTCGTAATCATGTCATGTCAAAAGCTTTGATTTGTGAACATAATAACGTATTTAAAATGGACTGGGAAGAGACTAGAAATCGAACGCAACGTGGAAGTAACGTGAAGTCACGTCAGAACTACGCACGGATGTTTTGTTTGAAATTTCCACGGATGACTATCGTGAGATTTTTTTCAACTTTGTTTGGCATTGGTGAAGACGTATAAATATTAAAGGATGATAATCTGAAAAGTCTTTAAAAATTAATACAGTAAGGCCTAAGGAATGCGATCGTCAAATTGATCAAAGTTAAATTCTGAATAACGTTACTAGGTGCAAAAATGACGTGCCCCGCCTACCGGCTTCACAGGTCGGCAAAAATGTTCTAAACAATTTATTTTTCGATATATTTGAAAACTATATCGTATGTTTTCTCCCAATATATGTTTAAACCACCACATAAAATATTTTTACAAAATACTAAGTAATAACAAACTTATAAGCATTTTCTCGTTATATATGGATCATCCCTCGTACATGCAATATATAGGCTACATTTATTGAATATTGCTCAGAAGTTTTAAAAGATAATTTAGGTCATCATATGAACTTCATGCACTACCACGAAAGGTGAGCGACCTAGGGCCCTTTGTGTCCTCTTCTTTTAAGAATTATTGTGAAGTTATTTATTTATTCTATGTGGGTTAAAATTGAATTTGGTGGTTTTTGACCTTTTATTTTTTGACATTTCCGGAATTTCGGGCTTTAAACTTTCGCATACAAGGGAGATAACCGCTTTGAGATTAGTAATTTTATGGCATGACCAAAACAAAGGTAAGGTACCCAATACTGGAGTGGTATACTATTCTTTATATTATTTAATAAATAATGAGTATAATATTGTTCATTTTTAGTTACAATTTCGTTCCGATCCGAGTTTTCATTTGTTCATTATTGTTGTTATTCCTCATTCGTCCTCAGTGAATTCGTAACCAGCAGTAACACCGTAGCATTGGCAAGACTCAGACATCGCGATTATTGAAAGTATGAATTACTGGTGTTCATTGATCAATAGTGTGTATGATTAAAAGTTCTGGTAATGTAAACCCTCCCCCTAGAAATGTCTCCGCATATAGCAGATAAACCAAATCACTGTACGACTTATTGGGATATCGTCGAGTGATGCAATTCTGCCACTGATGCAATTCTGCCACCTTGTTTGTTTTTCTTGTAGTCTCGCGAGACTTGAGCGCATGCTCGATTGACCGTGGGAATTTTATGAATACGTCATTGCAAACTACTGTAACGTGCCGGACGGACGGACACCAACAAATCCCGTCAGTGAAAAGCTAGCTCACCACCACGCACGTTAATTAAATGTATATGACACTCTATATTAACGTAAATATGCTGTCGCTTACACATATTGATTGGCCGATACAGTATAAGCTTTTAAAACAAGCTTTATTGAACAAAATCGCTCGAAAATTAAATTAATATTTGATGATTTTCGACCATTGATTGATTTTTTATTTGGTAAAAATGGGATATTTTAAACTTACTTTTACGCGGAATGGATTCTTACTCGTCGGCGTGGATTTAATAAATAGGGTATCGTGATGAATGTTGTATAAATAGACAGACATATATCTCTGCTTTATTACAAGCTTTAAATATTTAAAATCGGATAATAGATAGTAAAATTATGAGGTCTTATATAAAGTAGGGTAGAATTTGACTAGTGCGTTTTACGCTTACCGCGGTAACATTGTTAATCGGCCGATCGATATGCGTAAGCGGCAGCATATTTACCCATTTTACATACGTGAATATAGAGTGTCATATACATTAAATTAACGTGCGTGTCACCACTAAGGGTGATTTGTTGGCCTTATATATGCCATTCTACTCTAACGACAACCTACAAGGTTTACTTTGTGCATAATTATCCAATTACCTCCCTTTATGCACCCGAAAACCGTTACACTGCTCTCATTTGATTTTCTTGTCAAAATGCGAATAAATCATGCAATTATGATTATTTACATACCAAAGTTGAACCTATCGTAAATACGCTTATTTTGTTAATGCAAAATAATTTTCTTGCAAAATAAACATTTTTAACACAAACTAGGCATTTAAAATATCTAGGTCGCTCCATCTGCAAGGTTAACACACCGGTGAATGAATGCCATGTGACTCCAGATTGATTTAAGGCCAAACATATTTTAATTAATAGTTGTTCGTAGCCCTGTACCTTAAGGCTTGGTGAGTGACTTTTGATAGGGTTTACTCTATTTTAGCGCAAATGCTATGCGATTAGACACATAACACATGCACTATTCCCTAGCTGCACTTATCTGAGCATACAAGAACCTAGCAGAGAACAATATTTCTATGAAAAAGGCTGTTAAAGTGATAAATGTTTCCTTCACCACTGTTAGAGACAGACTGACAGACAGGTAACACCCAGATGGTCTAATGTTACCACTACCGTAACTTTCATTGCATGGCTAAAAAAATCATAAATGACAGTTAACAGTTTTAGTTAGTTTAACAATTGGTTTGGTAGTATCATGTAACGATAAACTAACAACATCAATATGTTTGCCTTAATTTAACCTTATTTGTGAGTGACGTCACAGGGAATAACGTTGGTGGCGCAATTACATCATTTAAATGGCGTCACAGTTGTAGTTGTTACTTCTTTTATTGTCATGAACTTTGTGCATTTTACATTTAAAATGATTCAAACGGAATTTTATTGTTAATAGATTTTTCTTTAAGCTATGCATGTTTTATTTTACAAAATGACATTTATTTACATTCAAATTCGCCGATGAAGCTTAGGGTGGCGCAATTCCATCACTCGAGGATACTATACAATTCGAGTTGTATGTCTTATTGTGATTGAAACATCCGATGATGTAGTCCTTATTGCGATAACTGGAAGTTGACTTGTTTATACGCTGTGAGTGGACACTGACTCAAGAGTCAAGTCAATAGACTCTAGACAGGTGCATGGCTATCTCAATTTGGATTTGGGTTAGGTCTATAAATATTATATTACTTTAGGTTTGGTATTTTAACATTAGGACTGTCATTAATAGCCAGACTGATGTCATGCGAAAATTGCTTACTCTCATATATAGCATTTTTGCCGTCAAATCAGGTCAGAACGTTTGACAACCGTTTGGAATACATTTTTGGGATACAACGAAATTATGTAAATTACAATTTTATTTACACTCAATATTGTACAGCGATTGATTTACTCCCAAACACTAGTATGACGCTCTACTGTCAGAGCCGTAAGGTGGCTGTCTAACCCCCCCATCACTATGGAAAAAAAGTATAAAGTTTCGGCCCAGTTGTAAAACCATGGATTAAAATTATTCGGATTAGGCATTGTACCAAGTAGGCCTTTATGTTGATTGTTAACTTCCAGAACATTATGTACCCATGCTTTTATTTCAGCTTTAACTGTGTGTGTATAAATGATAAGATGGCTGGACAATTTTTGCTGCATGTGTAATGATGGACTACTATCATCATGAGGACAATGTGGAAGGCGTATGGATTGGTCATTGCTGTCGGCTCTCTCATTCTTTTGTTTGGCCTTGTTTATTTACCGACATCACATTCCGCGGTTAAGAGTAAGTTCCTGACAGTTTTTGCGTTCCAGTAGGAATGTTCATTTCCGTTCTGAATCTATACAGTAATTTTTTGCCAGATCTTAACATTAGCGGGTGGTATACTGAGGGTCAAATTCAAAATGTTGATCTTTGGAAATTTTCAGGATCAAAAGGTCTCCTTGTAACAAATTGAAACCTACAAGTATGATAGATTCAAGAGATTTCCAATAATTAGTATGTTGGTTAATGGCAACGGTAACTAAATGACTAAATCATGCAAATTGTTGTTTATAAATTGTGATTGAAAGGGTGTATGAACTTAATATCTTTACAAATTACTGATTCTGCCTAAATTGCAAGTCCTCAGGTGAGCGCTACAGGACCAATGGCCGTCTTGTTTTATACATATTAAAATAATGAATAATGTTGTTATTTAAAATTACTTTCTACCCATGACCCGAATTTGTTTCTCTTATTTAGGCGACCGGGTACTAAGCCAGGTTCTTATAACTTAATCTTTGTTGTAGTGTATAAGAATTTCAATGTATTGATTTGTTAAGAGTCTTCACTACCTCATTATTGCAGTAATATTGTAATGCATGTGGTTGTTTTGTTTGCAGGGCCAGTCATTCAGAGTAGAAGACTTGCTTCTAATATCATTGTACCGGTAAGTAGTTCTAGCAGTGTATATATGCATTAAGACATAGTGATCTATGGGTATAGCTTAAAGCCATGGACATAAAACAAGAGCCATCCCTGCTTCTTGATCAATGCATCATCCTAGTTACCATCTATTAATACTTATGGTTGTGGTCCAGTGGCTAGTGTACTGAATTTGTAACCTTGCAATCCGGGTTAGTATTCCTGGTTGTGGCAGGTCATAACCTTCCATGAAAATGTGACAACAATGTAAAATTATTTCCTCCTCATATGAACAAGTTGCTAGGTTCTTTTGGAAGGTTAAGTGTGTACTGGGTAGGACACAGTTCAGGAAGACTGGTTAGGTGAGTTGGCTGCCGTACATGTATATATAATAACTGAAAAATTGTTCAGAAACGGCGTTAAACCTGTGAATAAAGAAAAAGAAGGAACAAGCCATGTTCAAATAGCCATCCCCACAGTATGTGTTTGCTGATAACAAAACTAGGTAGAACAATTGTTCTTGGTCAATGCAAAATCCTAGTTTCCATTAATTTTATAATATTTCAAGTTTCATGTCAATGATAAATCCCATGAAACAAATTATAATCCATGAATTATGTGTTGTATTTTAGCCGGAGCACAATGGTCCTGAAATGGTGATGAGAGGTAGAGTGAAGAACTTGGAAAGGGAATGTAAGAAATTAACTGCCAATGGATCAGAATTCCTATTTGTGGAGAAATCCAAACTGGACCATATTGTTGTAGATGATCGATATAAAGTTCTATATTGTTATGTGCCAAAGGTTGCATGTACGAATCTCAAGCGAGTGTTTTTGTTGCTGACAGGACAGATGAACGTGACAGATCCCTTGTTGCTAAAATCTGCTGATGTTCATTCCTCACTGGACCATCACTTGTCATATTTAGACACGTTCCCAGCCGCCGGTATAAAGTATAGATTCCATCACTATAAGAAAGTCATATTTGTCAGGGATCCACTAGAGCGTATTCTGTCTGCATTCAGAAACAAATTCCTTCAACAGGGAAATTCATATTTTAAGTTGCATTTTGGTAAAACCATTATTAAGCGTTATCGTGAAAATCCAAGTAATGAGTCATTGAGTAAAGGTGAAGATGTAACGTTCTCTGAATTTGTTGAGTATTTGTTAGATCCAGTGACAATTGATCGTGGTTACAATGAACACTGGAAATCCTTCTACGACCTTTGTCACCCCTGTCATATACAGTATAATTATATAGGCAAGTATGAAACATTGGACCAAGATGTTGACGAGTTTTTGAAACTTCTTCACGTTCATGATAAGATTCATTTCCCACTTAGACAAGATATGTACAAAACATCCAAGACGGAAGATATGCTGCTTAATTTCTATGGGGTCCTAGAACCAGCAATGTTGAGGAAACTAGTAGATATATATTATAGAGATTATAAGATATTTGGGTTTGATCTTCCAGAGGGTGTGAGCTCTCTACTGAAAGAAGGATAGTAAAGGTTTATCTTACAAAGTGTCTAACCTCCAGATTAATGCCAGATATATCATATTTATATATAAACATATATACAAATAAAGATTGAAGTCAATACATGCATGAAAAAATCAAATTTTTATATAACCGAAATACTTCTTAGTAATATTTCCTTTGCCAAAAATATTTTTATTTATTTTGTATGGTACTATATCTGTTGTATGTATCGTCTGATTGCATTGCAAGTGTTGTTTTTATGAACTGATTTTATTTGTATAAAATTTGATGGAACCAAATATGAATCAAATGGTCAGTTACTGTACTTGTTGTTGAACATTGTCTATCATTTTTCTTTGATACTTCCACTTTTGTTCAAGACTTCATACATGTTATTATTTTACTTTTATTGCTAGTCTTCCATTGTCACTCTTTTCAGGGAATGGTAGGAATTAGGGGCTATAAGGGGCTTGGGCTTTCAGGGAATGGTAGGAATTTAGGGGCTAGGGATTGGAAGTTTATAACTGTCTCATTCATACAGTTTTACCTAACAAATTTGCATAAATATTCTTTCATTTCATGAAGACCTATCCTTAAACATTCAATCATGAAGTCATAAATCTGTAAATTCATAAATCTGCATTAATCCTTGATTTCATAAATCTGCATAAATTCGTGAATTCGTAAGTTCGCGAAATAATTCTATTCCTGAAATTTATGAAATAATTAATATAAAGTGATCTACAGTATAACATTGTGTAAGTAAGAGACATAATATTTGTGTACCTTGTACAGGGTATATGTAAAGTTGTACATCTATGCATATCCCAGAACTTTCTGCATTCTTCCATTATTATTACAAACATCTCTATACTTTAATTACAAGATATTGAACTTACATATTGTGCATAGGATCTGTTAAAGATTAATTTTTATTAAGTATCCATTTTGTTTAATTCTGTATTTCTATTTATTTTGTACACTCTGGTTTGATAATGTAGGTAATTTTTGGCCTCATTCATATATACTACTTGAAGTAAATGTCTTCCATGGCCTTGTGAATAATGCACCTGCTTTGGGAGTTGGTTTCAATTGCTTGAAATCCAGTGGGGATTCGTTCAGATATGCTCAGTTTGGGAGGTGCCAGCTAGTTAATGAATGGTTACATAAAGTGTTTGCCAACCTGATAGCCAAGCATTGGAGGAAATCATTATTTTAATGTGATCACAGGTGTCTCCTAGTCATATGCAAAACTTTCCCACCCTTTAAATAGGGTTTTTAATGTTATGCATTACTAGTAACATGTTTCTTTTAACTTTTATTCACAGAGGTGGGCGTAACATTAATTATAATGCCAAATGCACTTTATTGTTCACCAAAGTTTTTGAAATTGACCAAAAATAAATGTGCTTATGATAGCCCCAAATACACTATTATTCACCACAGATTTTGAAATTGACAAAATTGAACATGCTTTAATATGATAGCACCAAATACACTATTGTTTACCACAAATTTTGAAATTGATCAAAAATAAACATGCTGATAAAAGCACCAAATACAGTTTTTTGTTCACCACAGATTTTGAAATTGACCAAAAATAAACATGCTTATGATAGCACCAAATCTTAATTATTCACCAAAGTTTTTGAAATTGACCAAAAATAAACATGCTTATGATTGTTGTAAAATCATTGTTATTGTGAGTGATTGTATATTGTATCCTGTTCTTATGTATATATTATGTTAAGTTAAACTATGTATTTTCTTTTATTTTCTTTGAGTATTGTGATATGTAATAAATCCACATATTTTATGAATATTATACTGTTATCCAAAGTTTTAGATAGAAACAATTACCTTCATTACCTCATGAAATCCAAATATTTGAAAATGTAATTTTTTCTAGTAAGTTGATGATGTTACATATTTTACATCAGTCATATCGTGAAACAATATTTTAAAACTGTATTAACTGCTAATTATAGTGTGAACAAATTAAAGTCGTCCTCAAACCTTCTATTAGCATAATTTAACAGTCAGCTTCATGACAGTGATTTAATTTCAACCTTTGTTTTCATAAGGGGAAAGAATTACAAATTTGAACATGGTTTACTACAAACAATAATGTAATTTATGGGCAATTAGGCACAACTGTTTCATAGAAATTAATAGATTCCATGCAAGAAGCTTGTAATATTTGCATGCATAATGGTTGAGGACCAGGTTAAGTTGTTCAGACTATAATTCTTAATTATAATGTGACACACCATATTATGTATTCCATAAAAAATAAATGATCATATAAAATTGAAATTCTTGCCAGTGAATAACATATATTTTTCATTTCATTGAAATCAGTGTATTGTGAGAGAAATGTTATTAAGAGGGATGCTTGAAAAGTTTTGGGACAAGTGCCGTAATTTTTTTATTTTTTCACTTTTCCTGAAACTTTCTGAACATCCCTCGTATTTAGTCAGGTGTTGTCGGGAACAAGTCTGCTAATTAGTAGAGGTCGTAGAGATATCGTAGAAGTTTCAATCTATCAGTTTGATGTCTAAAAATAGTTGGAAGATTTCAATTTCACAAATAACGAATACCAGCACTCTTTATATTTTAATGCAAACAGATGCAATAGTGGTTTGAAACAATATTGTTCTTAAAGTCATCGAAAATTGTAATATTGCTAGTGTGTCATTTTAAAATCATTAAATGTTAATTTGATTAACATTTGTGAAACTATGATAATTCTGTTTACGCATGTTGGAAATTCTTATTGAAATCCTTGCGTCTGATAACTGAATGATCAAATCTTATAAACAAATTCTGAGAATATTTTAGAATTTGAATTTTTCCCATTTTCCAAAAGAATGAGTGTGGGCCAAATCATTAATATTTCATTAAAAAGAAAAGTTTGAATGTATTGAAGTTAAAAACCATAAGATACAGGGGTGTCAATTTTCCTGATTAATCCGAAATTTCGGATTTATCATTCCTGAAAGTGGTATGGCTTCTGACTTAAATAAAAGATATTTGATGAAAATACCTCAAGAAATGACAAAGTTATGGTAAATTTATTCTGCTCTGAAGGATTTTCCTTAATACAAAGTGAGTTAATTATGGAAACATTGTCATTGAAGGCCTCTTGTTTGACAAAATAGTCGGCCGCATATGATTTTCCTGATTTTTAACTTGGCCCTGTTGACACCCCAGAAGATATATTTTGTCACAAATGGACCAATCTAGACTAGAAATCTGATCCTAGCTCATGAAACGAGAACCAAGCCTGTATCAAAATTGTAAATCTACATATTTCTATTCGGTGGTATCATTCCCAGAACTTGTTTTACCAATCAAAACATATTGCCTTGTTTGAACAAATTTAATATTCTATTTTCTTTGTTTTTACTATGAATCTCATGATACAAACTATGTGTAATTGAATTGACATTTTGTTTAATAATGTCAAATTAGAAATTGACATGTTTCATTTTGTATTTCTATGTTCTTTGAATGCATCAAATACAGGTTTAGAAATGAATATTTAAATGCCAACATACATAGTCTGTGTTCATTATTCACAGTGAGATAATTTGTCTATTTAGGAACTTCTATTTAGATATTTGATTGGATCACTTTCCAAGGGAAGTAATTGTTGCGATAAGTTTTCTGTTAAATAATCATTTTACTGAAACATTCATAAGTCTATTATTGTAAGAACTGAATTGTACATGTAATTCTATATTAGGTTTACTGGATGGACACACATGGTATTTGCTGTATATTTTGTAGTGATATATATTTTGTTTGACACAAATATGCTTTATTTGACTGTAAATGTGTAAAACATTCTTTAACAGCTGAAGAAAAGTAATAATTTACCAGTATAAGAAACCAATGAATTGTGTATATATGACTTTGTTGAGTACCTCTAAGCTATTGTGTATTTGTAAATCCATGTTTGTATGAAATGTGTTCATTTGATTACCATATAATGTAAGATGTAACATATCTATCAAGTACATGTATATTATAATGTATTACTATAATTTAATCATCTTAATACGAAATATGTTAAAATCCACATAAAAAATTGCGTCCAGTTGCAGTATTTTATAGTTTTTATTATTTTATAAAATAAGAAATGTGTACTTTTTTGTTTCTGTCTTTCACAAACATTTGAAAGTTATTTGATTGTCCATTTTTGTATTCAACACACCTAGATTTAACAGGCACTTGCTTTAATATATGTCCTTATTACTTTACTGAAATACTGAGTTGACTAGGTTACATATTGCGAATGAAGTGAAAACGGCTAATCCATCAGCCGCCATATCGGTAAGCCATTTGCTGCTTTGAACCAGCGCCAAAGCGCCTTACCTCAACCAATGAAGCAGTTGACTTTTCCCCTGGTTTATCTGGCATAGACAAGCTAGGCCAATGAAGTCGACTAAATAAAACTATTTATTGAGTACACTTCATACGTATTGTTGAATTCTTGAGCTTTGAACAAAAACATTTTATTTTATTGGTTTGTCAATGTAAATAACATGTTTATATCATTATACAAGGTACTTTACTTATGACATGCATTATATGTGATAGTACAAACGTTTATTATGCGGGTAAATTTTGCCAAAAATTCTTTTATAAATAAACTTACTGTGTACCTAAAGTTTTTTATACCCCCGCACAACGAGTTGTATTGTAAGGGGGGTATACTTGATTCAGCTTGTCTGTCCGTAGACGCATTCTTGTGAACGCAATTCCTCCTAGTTTTGGCAGGATTTCCCTCAAACGTTCACAGATGAACAACCTCAACATAGATGTGCATGAAGAAAGGAATTTGTGCTGCAATGTATTTTGGCAGAATTATGGCCCTTTGCTGGTGGGGGTATATTAGTCTGCCAAATGGGGACAGCTCTAGTTTAACTTGATTATAGATTTTACTGTTAAGAATCAGAACAAACACTTGCTTGTTAGATTGTACCGTCACAATTTTGTGTTGGCAATGGGATGCCCATTTCACAAATGGTTGACTTTAAGTCATATAATATTATTTTAGCAATAAGTGCTGGCTGTGTCCATACACAAACAGTTTAATTGTAAATGTATTGTAAAAACATGATTTGTACTAAATTTACTGTTATATATTTAACTACTAAGATTGATACTTTTTTAAGCTCATCTACGTCCAATGAATATTCAATATCAAAATATCTGCAACAGGTTGAAAAAATCCTCTTATATTAGGGTATTGATTATTTTTCAAAAGCAAAAGTTGTTTTGATGTTATGTCAAAAGCTATGATTAAAGCTATTTATTAGGGCCCCGCAAATTTTTTTTGTGTGCCCTATAGTAATCATTCTTTTTGTATACTATAATGACGTACTGTATGAGCTGATTTTGTTCTATTGATTTCCCTATGTTGTATTTAGTTTTACACAGATGTTTTGCCACATAAACTTAAAGTATAATTACTTAAACCATGACAACACATTATATGATTGTTTGCACCATTAGCACTTGTAGTTTTAATGTTTGATTCTTCACATATTGTTTGCTTGCATTTTACATACTGCTAGTCGAATGATGAGACCAGAACTTTTCTATTATCTTTATTTATGAAATATGCATTTAGAATTATTTTTTTCTACTCTTTGTTAGGGGTCAGACGATACGTATGTTTGGGGTCAGATATAATATGTTGTATATTAAGCCTAGGTCCACTGTGGAATAACACATCGGCAATGTTCTCCCGATTTCTTCCTATACCACCTGATTCATCACAATTCCTTCTGATATCACAAACTGTCTCGTGACTTCCCAAAGCTTCACCTAGACCACGAGGAACTGTTCCCGATTGCCTGATGGCTCATTAATTTCCATTGTGAGTACATTGCCGAGGCATAAAAGGCTCAGTGGCTTTACACCACTCAATGTGCTGTTTGAAAGCTATTCCATACTACACTTTATATGAGATTTATTTATCATCAATGACTGTTAAACATGCAGAGTACATTTTACTGCTAAAATTTCACTGAAACAAAACATTCAAGCATGACCAAACATAACATTTGTAACATAACAGGTACAGACACCTTTTTATGTGCAATTTTATGTGTAGTAAAGTACTGCTAATATGACCACTTCAATTATTTTGAAACCATGCAGTTATTTTCAATTTAAAAGACCAATTTGAAAGTCTTAATTTTAAGGGAACTGAAATGGTCTACTATAACTGGTAAGACCATTTTGGTAATATGACCAGTAATGAAGGTGTTCTTAATAGCGAAACTTTATTGTTCATTGTTTATGTCTCAACATGAAAATTTGACAACGATATTGAATAACCTCCACAATTGAAGAAAAATTGCGGATTCTTTGTGAAAGGGTTAGAACTGGTTAGTATACAGTTCTGGAAAACCGGTAAGGTGAAATGGCTGTGGTATGTAACTGAAACATTGTTGACAAATGACAATAAACGTGAATAACAAAACAATCATTACATATTCAATGATTCAACAGGATTCCATACATTTCTGATTATAACTACATGTACTAGTCACACGAGTGTGTTTAATTGTCTACTTCTGGTCTATTCCAAATATTGTCTATCTAGATTATTTATCATTTTGTGATACTATTGTTTATTTATATTAATTTATGCTTAGCTTGGCTTTTTCTGCAATGAAATACGAAAGAGAAAATTATAGTTATAAAAGAGAAAACTTCAGTGCAATTTTATAATTTTGTTTTACTACTTGCAGGGGCGTAGCCAGCCATACGCACTTACGCACGTGCGTAACACCAATTTGAAAAGTAAAAACATAAATACAGCCAAATACTGACACAAACGTCAAAAGCTGGGAGTGTTGTATTATAAATATATCTTACCACGAAATTTCACCATTTTGATGCAAAGCTTGAAAAAAACTTCTACGGAAGGGGATATCCCTCCCAAATCCACCCCACTACAATACAATATACGTAGCCATCCTGTTATACCCTTCAAACCATTCAATTTTCCATATAATCCATAATCTCTATGATTGTCGAACATGAGGCACTCACCATCCCTACCACCCTCTTCAATGTTTTTGTGCGTAACATCCATTTAAGACTGGCTACGCCCCTGACTTGAAACATAAGACATGTATTTATATCTACTTGTACCTATAAATGCAAGCATGCACACAATATAAACATGTAAAGATGATAAAATTTAACACAAATAATGTAACAACTATTATACTGCCATGTATCATTTATTGTTGTTATACTTGTATTTACATATCTAAGTTAATAATTATATAAAGTAAGTACATTTTTTTGAAGTTTGATTTCAACTGTAAAGTACCGGTAGGTTGAATATTAATATCAATACATGATTATTATCTTGATACAAGAATATGTTGCTGGCTTAGAATTAGATGGTCGTAAGTACAAAATCAATATTTTGAGAAAACAAGCAAAAACTGTCTGAAAACTTCTTTATTTATGGAAAAACAAGCTTTTCAAACTTCAGTTCGGTCAATATGACCACTTCCAATTTTCATGAAAATAGGCTCATATATATATATAATAGGCCTTGAGATGCAGATTCAAATATGCACGAGTCTAATAAGGTTGTAAGTAGTACTTACAACCTTCTAATTCTAAGCTAGCGATGTATAGGTGTGGTTGAATGTGTATTCAACAGGCTCACTATTCTAGCTCAATTATGTGATTACCCCTAAATCCACTTACATTTTGTACATTCTTCATAAAATGTTAATGTGAAACCTGCCATTATAATGTTGATAATTACAAGAGTTCATAGTATCTTGCTGGTTTACACTGTTGTTTTGTTAGCTCACCTGAGTACTTTCCTGAGAACAAAGTGCTCAAGTCCAGTAATTGTGATCACCCTAGTCCTTAGTCCATTGTCAACCTATGACCTTGGTCCACTGTCAACCTATGTCCTTGATCAACCTATGACCTTTGTCCATGATCAACCTATGTTCTTGGTCCATGATCAACCTATGACCTTGGTCCATTGTCAACAATTTGACTATTAATACTATATAAGTCGCAGTTTTCACTTAATCTTTATGATACCTGGTTACAATGCAAATCTAGAGCAAGCTTGCAACTGAGTCAAATGCCAGGTCACTAGGCCAGATTAAACAAAAACCTTATTTGCACTCAGTAGGTCTCTAACTTTCGTGAAATTATGGAACCTTGACTCAATGTTTGCCTCTGTAAAGCCTAATTCAATATTGATCTTATTTAATTGGAGAATAAGGATAGCCAATCATATCCCCTGTTACTGACCAAGAGTTTAATATGGTGTAATCTGATTGGTTGTTCTTATCCTTAAGACAAGTAAGATCAATACTGAATACAACCCCTGATCTACTAATTTCAACGTAACTTTTATGAAATTATGAAATATTTGCCTAAGCCATATTCAATACTGCGTCGCACCATATAAAACATCTTGTGCCAAAATTACAATGTATTGAGGTGAGCGCTATCAGATCCCTTTGGCCCCTATTTTGTTTTATATTTTAACAGCTATACTGCATGCTTTCTTTTGCATTATGTTACTTGTGTACACATGTTGTAATAAATATTAAACATATCCCAGGTGTTACTTATTTGTTGTGAAAGAATAGTGATCATGTCTGTATGCCCATGTAAAAGGTAGTTAGTCTTACTACATGACACCACAGGATGTACAGATGTATAGTCAAACCTGCCTTATACCTGGATCACAAACCACACAGACGATGTCCGTGTATCTCATGTCTAGGCATTATAGAGACCCAGGCAGATGAGTAGCAATTGCCTGGACTGATGTCCATTTGGCCTCCTATCCCATTAGACCAACATATGATCTGGACAGCAACCAGAATGGAATTGTAACCCTGGTATAGTGGTCATCTGAAATTAGCAACCAACTGGCCTAAGCAGCCACTGTTGCAGAATTACATTTCACCATCAAATTGACAATGTTATTATGTGATGGTGCTTTATATCTGTATGTTAGCAGATATTCATGCCTCATGTGGTATATTGCTTTGCGCAAATCTGCTGGTCGGTTGGTTGACCAAATGGTTTCTGTTCAATAACAACCATTTCGGACTATTGGAAAGCATATGTGTTTTATTCTAATCCCAACTCCTACAGTTCTCTTTTAATATTCACAAGACTCCCTGGTTGTAGACATTGATGCCGAGTTCTGCATAAAGATGGGATTTTTGTTGTTTGACCTTTTATTCAAAAGTTACTGTCGTAAAAGACCAAAGGCTCAGAGGTCAGATTCTATCAATAGGCTATAACTTCTATTTATTGACAGAATTTGTTTTATACTGAAACATACTATTTCTTTAAACACTACCTCTCAAATGAGGGGCCATAATTTCAGCATAAGTAATCCAACCTTTTTCCATACAATATGCACAACTAGGCTTAGTACAAAGTTTTCATGTAACGTTTCATCGAAATCCAACCAATGGTTAAGGAGAACATGAGCGGGCAAACTATGCGACATCCAACCAGCACAAAATCAGTCTCCCCACTATATGTGGCAAACATAATACTACAATGTTCTTCCAAACGAAGGACTGGTAAGCAGTATGTCCACATGAGTAGATATCTAGTAACTTGCTTGAGGAAGATCAAGTTAGATCACTAACTCTAGAAAACTTGTCTATAAACCAGCTGAAAAATTTGTGAAAATGGCTATATAAAAACAAACAAAACACATATACATGTGATATTTAGTTTATTGGCACATATTTATACATGAATAATTCTCATTTAAAACAGAATGATATGAATGGGTAGCATATAAACAGTATACATTTTACTACAGTTTAGGACATGCGTAACACTTGGTACATTATACATGTATCACAAAATGATTTAAAGAAATTATAAAACAAAACAGTGCATTAATAAAAACACAAATAAAAACAAGACTGCGTTCAATAAAACCTTATGCCCAAGTGGAAGCCTTAATTGTCCGTAGTAACAATGATTAATACACTTGTTACTATATATAGTAACAAAAATGAGCCTATTTGCGGCTGATTATGGCCATCACGTGATTGATTATCGCCTATCCGCCCGGTCCGCAATCTCATTATCATAATCTGACCGGCTGAACGGGCGCACGTTACGTTATCCATGTAATTATGACGTCACGTTGGATCAAAAATGATGTTACGTTGCTCATATGCAAGCTTTATTTGCCTATTTTATTAACTATTAGCGCATTTTATTGGTTACAACCTTAGTGTATATCTAGCTACATCAGTAATATTTACGTTATTTGCTTTCCATAGGTATTCTGAAATCGAACAATTGTATTAAAGACTTTAATACACTTCAGAGCTGGGCCGGACGGTGATTATTCATTCTCCGGGCCGATTATTACCTTCTGGCCCGGCTGTGTCGTGTATTAACCTCTAATTATCATTTTCAATGGGACAAACAGGACCATCACTATAAATTATGCCACCAGCCTCAGTCAGAGCTATGGATTTAAATCCCATCTTGGCATGTAGAATTTCTATGTGAGGAAGCTATCAAGCTGGCTTGTGAAAGATTGGTAGTTCTACCTAGGTACTGGCATTTGACCATTGCTTTAAAATAATTATATATTCCAAGGAGCAATTGGTTTTTATACGATAGCGTCCAGAAATCAATCTGATCGGACATTAGAGTAGTTTTTAGACCGTACCATAATCAGATATTTTTCGTTTTTATCAGTATGCAACGAGCAAATGAAGGCTAGTGTTAACATTTAATCCATCCTATCGTCTTGCACCGTGTTTCTGCAGTTAGGCAAGAAAAACAAAAATGATAAGCTTGAAATTTTCTAAATAAATCATGGCAACACTTGCTGACCCTTTGAAGATAAAGGAGTGTGATCAACAAGTTAAGAATCAATTCAGTTTGAAGTGGCAAGAAAACACAGTTAGTGCATATTATAATAGAATATGTTTTGGTGTTACTGTTGTATACCTGTGGTAGAGTAGATAGATTTCTTCAATTGAAAAGTAGGCCTATCTTTATTCGATTAACTTGTAGAAAATGTTCTTAGAAAATGTTTTTTCTTTTACTGTTAATCGAGTAGACCAGAACTTGGTGGAAAAAGAATGTAAAATGAAAATAAAGAAGTGAACTTAAATACGTTATATCGTCTTATTCCCCAACACACAAAGGCAGCCTATATTGCCAACATGGTGGAGAATCCGAATTTAACATAAAGACTTAAAAGACGAACTCTCACAAGCACACTGATTCATGAGATGCATGAACAACAGTTCATAACTTACAAATCATTTTTGGTATGTTTCATGAAAGCTGAGGCTATTGCTATGCTTACTCCAAAAGAATCCAAAAACATTGATTTCAAAGATAAGACAAAAGCAACTCAAGCCGTTGGATTGTTTTGTTGGTTCTCATGCATGCAAGGTGATGAAGAGTTGTGACAGGAAACGTAAAGTGGTTAACACATTCCTTAAGACTGCAAGGAACGGATACATCCAATGTGCAAAACAAATGCAAAAGACACTGCCCTTGAATAATAAAAGTACCGGTACTTAAATCTTTAGCTGCTTTACACCCAGTTATGTCTAAGGAAACACAGGGCTCCCAAGTTGTTGAAACGATTGGCACTTGACCACTTTGACTATCTCTTAAACGAGGATAAAAGGAATCACTACCAAGAGAGCTGAGCGAGCTGTCAATAGATGAAAGTATCATTCGATTCAAAGGATGTGTTAGTTTTCGCCAATATCTGCCTGCAAAAACATATAAATGGGGTATCAAACAGTATGTATTATGTGAAAGTAAGACAGGATATGCCCTCAAGATCATAACATACACTGGTGAAGGCTCCATACAGCTAGAAGATGGTTTTACCATTACTGAGAGTATTTGTTTGAAATTATTGAATGGATTTGAAAATCATGGCCACAAATTATTCACTGACAACTATTACACTTCCCCATCTATCTACCTTGAACTGACTAACAGGAATATTGGGGCCACTGGGACAGTGAAACCCAGTTGTAAAGGAATGCCAACTGACATTCACCCTCAGAGACTGGCATTGACAATAGGGGACGATCATGTATTTGGGCGGACAAATAATAATGTAGCCTGTGCTTGGCAAGACACTAAACGTGTGCATTTTCAGTCAACTACTGAGACGAATAACACTATGAATAAAAGAGTATGTAATAGAGAGGCTGAAGGGGAATTTCGAAGTATTGAAAAGCCGGTCATAGCCGAGGTATATAATCAGAGTATGGGAGGGGTAGACCTATCCACACAAAAGTACCAAATAGTATTTTTCCATCTATCACAGGATAAGGGTAGTGGCCTTGACCAATAGTTATACTGTGTATTGTCAGGATGCTGGTACTGAGGCTGTGTCTTCTAAAGTGTTCAGGGAACAAGTGGTACGTGGACTGTTGAGAGATTTTGAACGAAGGATTGACGTAAAGGTAGACCGTCAATCGACAAACCGGATCAACTTACACAGCGTCACTTTGTAGGAAAGTACAAGGACAACAAATATAAACCAGACTGTGTGGTTTGTAGTTCTAGAACTGATCCACAATGGAAGAGACAACAAACAAACTACAAATGTAATTATCGATTTTGATCCAATTCTGCATCACAACTGACAAGTCACTTTGAGATATGCAAAATTTAATTTGCACAGCCCTTGTTAATTCTGGCTTAAGTGCTCAAGACAAATATTTCACTGTGTTCAGCCAAGTACAGTTTCTTCTTTATGTTTGATCTAAGGCGCTATCTTGACAATTTAAGTATTGCTAGGAAAGAAAATGTCCCCTCATCCAAGCTTTAGTACAGGATGAAGGGCATTATTGGAGTAAAGCCGGAGGCTGAGCATGTATATACTGCATTCTTCAAGGATGCTACATCCGCGATCGCTAACTTAAAATATTTAAAAAATGGACCATATGACACACACCTGAGCATCCATGATGTGCACACAACCAAAATAATACCCACATGTCATCTTTACTTTTGGCGAGTTACTGAGCGGTCGCATAAGAGGAAGGTACTTCTATAACAAGTTGAATTGTTGAAGTGGATTTTTTTAGTTATATTTTATTTATATAACTGTTAAAGCTTATTAGTAAGCAGTTTATTTGTTGTGTCATGTCGGACATACTTAGTTTGACGGGTACTGACGAGGAGTCGTTTTCTGGGTTCTCCAGTGACGAGTGTGACACAAAACCTTGTAAAACTAATATCAAGTCTAAAGGCAAAGCATTAGTTTGTAAAGGTAAGCCTAATTAAGGCACCATTTACTGCGAGGAAATTTAAGTCGAAGGTAGTAATTCCTGCTATATATACATTTGAAAGCCACAGGCTTTATGAAAATAATGGTTATAAGTATGTCACTTTATTTATCTTTATCGCGCATGCGACGTTTCTTGTAAATACTGTATTGTATAGTCTTGTTTTGTTGTCTGCTGATTGACCAACTCGGAGATCTTCGTCATTGTTCGTGGGTTACGGGCAATGACCGAAGTTGCCGAGGAGGGCAATTGGAATGAGTGTCTGTGCGTGTTATGTGAAACCTCTTTGTAAAACTTGTTGTTTTGTCCTGTTGTCCAATTGTCTTGTCTTTTTTTTATGTTGTATGAAAGGTTTGATTAGATTGGATGAATGAGATGTCAGTTTGCGCGTCCCTAGCGATATGAGTTTTACTGTCACTCCTATGTCAGATCTCTTACGAGATAGACGTAACTTATCTTCAGTATAGTTGATACTTTGTGTAATTAATCAAATCATTTTGATTATATTATTACTTGGAGTGATATCAGATGTTCACTACTGTGGTAAGATTTTATTTGTTATTTGCTTTGTAATTGTATGTATTGTATTAGAACGCGTGAATTTCTTGATTAATATGAAATTATGTAATGGTTAAAACTTATTTGTCTCAATTGCTAAATCATTCTATTCTTTTGTTTTAGGCTTCTTCTTTATGCTTCACCTTTATCATTAAACGTAATTCGAACCTACGCCAAAGTGTTGACTTGAATATACTACCCAAGTAGCCCTGTGACAAGTACTTTCATCAAATTCACTGTTTCTGAAATCCTTAAACGAACATAAGGTAAACTAGTACCACAGGAGTTGTTTCAAAGAGGTTTGAAATAGCTTGTGGGAGGACGAGGCGATGATAGGATTACTCACACGGGAGAATCACACTGGTCTATACCATAACAACAAAGATGGCCACCAGGCTAAAAGGTACCTTCTGCTACAACAGTACCATTCAAGAGCTTCATGACTGGTGTACAACAGCACTGTATCCCGAGTCATGTGAGGCTTGGCTACGATGTGGAGAAAAGGCTCATCAGCAGCTTCATTACAACAGCCAATATCGAAGACCGGGGCAGCGTCACGACGGGCAAGTCTGTACACAACCAGTCAATATTGATGACCGGGGCAGCGTCATGACGGGCAAGTCTGTACACAACCAGTCAATATCGAAGACCGGGGCAGCGTCATGGCGGTGAAGTCTGTACACAACCTAAGGATTGAGAGATTGTGGAGAGATGTACGTACCAAGGTTGTCAGCATCTATCTCAACCTGTTGCGAGGACTAGAAGAGTCCAGTGCCTTGGACATTGAGAAGGACATTTAGCTTTATTCAGTTCTATGCTCTGCAGTTAGTTATTCGTCCCTCCCTCAACAGAATTCTTGAAGAATTGAGGCGTACACACAACATCCATAGAGTGAGAACAATGTACAATAGAACGCCTGATCAAATATGGTTGTCTGGGTCAGCCGCTCCTCTTACTCCACCACAGTTGTGAACATTCAACAAACATGAAGTTTAGAACCAATGTGACACCAAATTGTTCCTAACTTCAACATTAGTTCAGTTACCAAATAGAATGTAAAATTAATGTGTTTAACATGCTAAGACCATGCAATGACATTTCATCGGACATTGTTGAGAATTATAAATGATAAAAAATATTTTGGACTAGCATTATCCCCTTATTGCCCCCTATCCACATACCAAGTTTCATAAACCTAGCTTGAAATTCCCTATTGTTTCAAAATCAGGGGAATAATTACGCCATTGAAGGAATATTTATCTGTAGCTCTGACTAATATCGTTCAGTAAAGTGAGAGTTAATTGCCATCCCCAGTAATCTTATTCAGAGTCACATTGTTCCTGAATGTTTTGTCGAAACCTTAAAGTATATTAGATGTTCTTCTTATTTGTTTAGTTTATCAGCAATTCCAAAAGTTCAACTTTCAGTAGGATACACTTAGAATAAAGCCACTTCATTTGGAATGTAGCATTATCTAAATATTCTTATTTTGTTTGTTGGTCTTACCATGATTGGGTTTAGAAACAAGTATACTCCAAAGGGATAGTCATTTTCTTTCAAAAATCTAGTAAACTGTAGGATATTGTGTCACGGCATTTGGCATGTAGCATCACCCGTTGGTTCTGGGTAGTAAGCTCATAGCTGTTGTTTGACATGGTATAAATAGCCTTCATGTTATACTTGAAATGCCTGAATACTACCCATTATTGGCTCAGAAAAGAGTGTTACTTATATGGGTCAGAAAAGGTTTATTTCACTCAACAAAAACAATTTGTTATACTTGTGAAGAATTTCATTCTGGATTTCGTCTCTGGTGAGTCATCAATGGTCCCTTGAACCCTTTTGATCTCAGGAAACAAAAACTAAGTATCAGTTAGAATGATGGATGCAATACTTTTGTAACTAGAAGTACATATATTTTTGTGTTTCATTTTCTTTGATGCTTATTTAATTATTGTTATTTTAACCTTCTTTGAAAAAAACTTCTATGTCGTGAATTTATATACATTCCTGCAATTATGCATACTAAATGAGCAGCTGTCTGAGCAAGAGGTTACTGTGCATTGTGATGTGTTAGGAAATGGTAACCATCACAAAGACAAAGAAAAAAAGATGTAACCTTACTGGAATGAATAGATAATATTAGAATGAGTTTATATATAAGGGCGTCTTTAGCCACTACATCATTTAATAAAAATCTTCTCTGGACAAACGTGAAAGAAATAGAATGTGGAAATTTTACTGCTGCGTCAAATACAACAGTTTTAAGGAAAACAGTATCAGAAATACTTTCAAAGGAACACCAGCACCAGAATATAAAGGCCAAAGAGGAGGTGCTAAAAGAGCAGTACGATCAAACAAAGATCCATACATTAGAGAGATTGGATACACCTACAGTCTCCAACCTATTTGTCATTCCGACAAATATCGACTGACATGGCATACAGGCCACAAACTCCGATTGAAGAGTGTAGGACAGCCACTGAGCAGCTGATGTGCTTAAAGAGCAGTATGATAAAACAATGATCCATACATTAGAGATTGGATAAACCTACAGCCTCCAACCTATTTGTCATTCAGACTCATTCCGACAAATATCGCCTGACATGACATACAGGCCACAAAATCCCGTAGAAGAATGCAGGACATCCACTGAGTAGCCATGTTGTACACCATTGTCGACCTAGAACAACAAGACCTAACAGACGTCGAAACTATCATAATATACAGTGATGGCTATGCCTATCAAAATAGAAATGCAATCCTTTCAAATGCCTAACAACAATTCGCAGTGAAGCACAACAAAACAATAGAACAAAAATATCTCGAACAGGGACAAACACAAGATGGAATCTGACAGTGTTCATAGTGTTATTAATTTGGAATTATTTCAAAGGAACACCTACACCAGAATATAAGCGCCGAAGTGGAGGTGCTAAAAGAGCAGTATGATAAACACAAAGATCCATACATTAGAGAGATTGGATAAGTTCCATTCTCAATGATATTGTTTTCTAATAGACAGATTGATATGTTAAAAATCCTAATTGCAGACAATGGAACTTAAAAGTGTTGGCTGTGTCCAAAGGTTTTTGGAGCAAAAACGGACAGATATAACCACATGGTTTTAAAGGAACACAGACGACAATCGGTGATCCGCTCGTACTGTATTCAACAGAGAACTTATACAAGAGTGGTCGATTTTGCAAGGCATTGCACTACAATGCATTTTATCGAGGTAAATACCCAAAGTAAGTCATTCTTTGGACTGAACAATTCATTTTATTTTTCAAGCCATCCTGAAGATTATGCCCAGCTAATCTACCCAGAGCCATGAGACTCTGTAAATGCCATGGAGGCAAGAAGACTAATGATAAACTGTGCAGAGAAACAAAAGGACAGTGTTGTGAAAATAAATAATATAAGGGGGGGATGGAGAGCTGGACTTAAGTGTCGCATAGATAAGTAAGAAAGGGATAGTTCAAATACCGGTAATAAGAAAATGAAATTAGCCCTGTGAGCTAAAAATAGATACATTAACAGCTGTAATAAGCAGCAAATTAAGGCATCAGACTTTTCAGAGGAATTACCTGGAGAGGCAGAAAGACATTTCTTCATCATGGTCAACTGGTGGCCTGATCAGTTCTACAAGACGGACCAGGAATCCCAGTTTTTGCCAATATCTCAGCCAGATTCATTCTAGGATGGGAAGGTGAATGTGATGTGGATGACCACATGAAAGACATTCTTTGCCAGGTATATATAAACTACTGTCCAATCAGAAATTTGCACGAGGGATTAATTATAGCATTATTTGCTTATTCAATATTTTACTAAAATTAATGCGCTGTCTGCCTAGATCATGAGAAGATATGTGTAATATAACATTTAGAAGATGAACTTTGAAACTTGTAATTCTAACACGAAATGCAATCATAACACAACAAGAAAGTGTATGCAGAGTTTCTATGTTATTTTGGATATAAATTTATACTACTTGAAATTGTTCATTTTCCTAGGATGTATTTTATCTTAAAGTCTACATATTTACACATGTATAGATAATTTTTATTTTTAGTTCAAAACAAATGTTTTGCTTGGAAGTGTGTATGCAATGCAAAGAATGAATAATGGTAATTGAGACAGACTTTATTCTAGGTACGCCACTGCAAATTATTTCAATCCATTTGGGTGGAAACGACTTAGTTGCAAAATCTATTTTCCAACTGCATAACATTATGTCTAGGGAAGTTAGATATTTAAGGGCGGCTTTCCCGGGGTGTATGCTTATATGGGTAGACATTTTACCATGTGTATGAAAGACTAAATACATTATGTGGCAATATGCATTACAGATCCATTATTGTGACAAAACATCATGAGCTGCTAAAATGACCCGATATATACAGCATTGTGATCCTGGCCACCAGAGCTGTAACAAATCTATTTTCCAATTGCACAACATTATGTCTAGGGAAGTTAGATATTAAAGGGCGGCTTTCCCGGGGTGTATGCTTATATGGGTAGACATTTTGCTTCAACAGCAGTGGCCCGGAACTCTTGAAGCTAAGGCTGCTAAAATTAGCGCAATAGGATTATTGGGTATTATGATTAATGTGTTTGGCGTTTCATGTTCGTCTGAAATAAAATAGTACACGATTTACTGCGATTTCAGATTGTGGAGGTTATTCCTGAGGAGTTAATAAGTGGGATTCAGGGTGGTGTGGAGGCACACCATTCAACTACTAAAACTGGTTGGTATATATATTTGTTGTTTTAAACAATCTATAACCCAACCTCCTTAATAAGATTTATTTGTGACTTGTTGTCTTAATATGTACATACTGTTACTTTTTCTATTTGGCATTAAATTATTTTGGTTTCTCGGATTTCCCTTTATTCATCAATCACTCAATGTACATATTGAAGTAAGGCGCCTTTTATTTTGAATTGGTCGGTGTTTGAATACAATTTCTTTAAAATTATTAAGTATTTATAATTATTACAACATGACTACTCTATTTGTTTTACTATGTTTAGGACTTGATGTAATGAAGGCCAACATATAACATATCTGTGTTTGTTGCACAAAAAGTAGTAAAATGGTTGACAGTTCTGATTTCTTCCTGTCAGATTATGAGTAGGTTCCACAAAGTGGAGTACCAGGATTTAACCAAAGAAGAGTTAGCTGAGAAATGTCACAGATTTGTTGGAGATTTGAGTGTATCAGCTATTCAGTCTAAAAATCGTGAAAAGATGATATGTGCACAGCACAACAGCCCTATGTGGCTCAGAAAGCGCCAGTGTCGGATAATTGATACTGTTGCCCATGACATTACTGTAAGGGACAACACCTCGAGATCATAAATTCTGAACCTTTAAAACCTTAAAATTGATTCTACTAAAAAGATTGTAAGGAAGTTGGCTGGATACCCAACAAAGACTGCTCTTTGGAGCTCAAACCTTGGAAATGAGCACGGACAGATCCTGACGTCAGTGATGCCATCTGGAGAAGGACATGGTCCTACTAACTCTATGCTGGTTGGTGTCATCAACAGGTACACAACTGTGCAGGTCTCTTGTCCAGAGATCATCTATTTGGATAGGGACTGCTTTGGAGGTTCGCCACTTCAACAAGTATTGACAGCATCAGATAATCAACCGTATCATTGTTTCGATATTAGTTTGGCTTTATTTACTTGCTATTAATACAAAGACATGGATTTTGAAAACTGTATCATTATTTAAATCTTATTTTTACTTTATTTACTTGCGAAAAATACAAAGACATGAATTTAAAAACCATATCATTATTTTTGATTCAGTTTTCTGGTTTTCCCGGAGCGCGTGTTCAGGACTTGCAAAAACATTTGGACGTTGTTCGCAATTTTGACCCGGATATAGTGTTTTTAGTGATTGGCACGAACGATCTCTACGACGAAGAATCCAGACACACGGCAACAGAAATTATGGATCTTGTGGACACTTTGAAATTGATACTAAATGTGCCGGAGGTTGTCGTGTGTCAGACTTTATATAGGCGTCAACCTTCCAGATATCTGGTCAACGTCTAAATATTCAGTAGGAAGGTGGACGACTTGAATGATATTTTGGAGTCCAGTTTGAGGCCGTTAGGATCGGTGCTAAGGCGACTTAAAGGGTTTTGGTCGGATTGATCTCTTCAGACAGTGTTTGCTCCAGACAGAGTACATCTTTCACCAGAGGGAAATAAGAAGCTCCTTCAAAACGTTTGGGCTATGGTAGTCTCCTACGCTAGACCAAAAAACACAGAACAGCTTGCCACACTGAGTCAGTTAAGTATATTTTTGTCGGATGTGTGAACTATGACTGACCTTTTTTAGTCTTTTTAGACCACCTTGTATAAAATTCAAGGGTTTATGAATATGTATAAATCGTACACGAATACACAAGCCTGTTTAATGGCTGTTTCAGGGCATGTTACCCTGTTATTTATTTCCTGGCAAGTACCAGAGACATTTTATAGCTGCTATCTGGGCAAATACCTGTGGTCTATTGCTTGTTTTATTTATTGGTGTTTTCCGGCTAGAATCTGAGATCTTGAGAGCCATAGTCATTTAGTCAGTGACTTCCACAGTGACATATTTCAGGGCAGGACGTGTGCCAGATATTTTATATCTGGACCATTACTCGAGATAATGTTGTTTTACGTCATGTTGTGCTATATGCAACTATATATTTCTAAATTTTCTGGGTGGACTTATACCCGAGACATGATGACTTAAACATCTGGTGCATATGCCTAAGCACCGCCCACAAGCATTTCAGAATATTCATTATATGCTTTTCCAAGTGTGTTATAATGAGGAAATAAAGCAATTCCAAGAGCTGGATACCAGATTGTCATCTCAAAAGATCATTTTAACACTTTTATCTACAGTGAACCTGAGATTGACAAGAAAATCTTCCTGTATCATCATGACCAGCATTATGACGTCATTACCAGTATGTCTGCATTTCTGGCAACATAGGAGCTAACAGAATGTACCCAGTGTAATAAAGATAATTATCACCAGGTGGACCACAAGTGTAACAATGTCTGCCATTTGTGCCTGAAATGTCACAAACAAGGACATGAGGACTGGATCAAATGTGGCAGGTGTAACAGATTCTTCACAGATTAAGAATGGTTTGAGTAGCATAAAAAGAAAGAAACTTAACAGTTTAAAAACCTAAATTTACATAGTCAAGACATTTCTGATATTTTAATGCAAAAAAACATACATTCATATTCACAAAAACGCTCCTAAATGAAGGTAATGGATATGATTTTGAACGGGAACTGCAGTTTACAGTAAAGTTGAAACCCTCTAATCCGGACTTTAGTAAAGACATTACTGATATTTCACCATCTTAGTGAACAGACATTTATATTCACAACAACTCTCCTAAATGAAGGTAATGGGTACGATAATAAACAGGAACAGTTTATAGTAGAGTAACCTAGGGTTTATCAGACAGTACAAATTAATCATCAGTACTTAAAATACGAGGGTTGTCCCAGTAAATCGTAGACTTTGCTTATTAACAAAAAAGTATTTGATGCTTGAGCCTTAAATTTTTACAGAGATTTAATAAATATGTTATGAATGTGTATACATAATTTCATAAAAATACATTTAACAACTAAAAAAATATTAACATTATAACAACATATGGTACGTATGTGCGGCGCACACCGACGTCACGTCAGTAACGTATTTAACGTCATTAGACAGATCAGTTTATACTACTCCCCGTTGTGAGCGATACACAAATGTCTTTTAACCTATTTTGGATTATATCTCCTCAAACCATTCACAATTTAATGAGCAATTGAATGTTTGTATCGCACACATGATTTCTGCTCGATCTCGAAAACGCGAACCCCGTAAACACGCCTTCAACTTCGCTATCTATGACGTTCTGTACAGCCTTAACATTCCGTAGATCTTTATATGGCGTTCTTCCTCGAGGCAATGTTTCAGTCTATCCATCACTAAACCTGACATGCCATATGTACACAAGTGCCCTAGACACACCACTATATCTCTCAGTACTTTTAACCTTCTTGTAAGTGTCTATTGGTGTCATTCCCGGCTGTACACAAAACGGAATACTAAGCCGTTCTACGGGCCTTGCTCTCCATTTTGAGCATATTTCGATTTTCAGTGATGAATTTCAAATGTGTGTGGTTCGCGTGCGAATGTCGTTTATTCATCGAAAGCAGACGTGAAATATACTCGCCAAATTAAAAAACAAATTTAAAATAGCATGTTAACTACATCGACATTGAATAAATAACGACACGTTTAACGGGTTGCTTCGACCGCGCTTACATGGGGTGCGACAACCAATGATTATATAAGTTAAGTACATATAATTTTTACTTACATGCATGATTTTTACAATAATATAATTTATAAAGGTAATTGTCAAATTTAATGGTTATGTGACGTCAAATAAAAATATTATCGACAAAGTCTACGATTTGCTGGGCCAACCTTCGTATTTACAACATATACTATTGATTCTTGTTTACGTCCGGAATAACTTATTTTTATATCAAGTGTAAGCGGTTCAATGATTGGACAATCTTTGAAACGCCTAATTTGGTTGGATGAGATAAATTTTCTAAGAGTGACGCCCTTCCACGAGATTTGTCACAAGGTGCCAAATTTGAAAGCAGACCTGGTTTTGTCTACATAGTTTGTAGGACCAAAGCAATAATCTTTGTATTGTTTTGTAAACATATTAATTTAGGTTCAAAGGATATGTGACTGTTGAAGAACTTAATAGTTTGGTCATAATGTCAGAAGAAATTAGAATGTGTTCTAATTGAATCCTTTCACTATTGACTGTTTATTCAAACCTCGTATCAGCACAATTATTTTTGTAAAAATAACTGTCAATAAAAAAATATCTAGATCTATGTACGTCATATATGATTTGTATAATAAATGTCTTAAAGAGCAGAACAAACCAATGCCCGGTTTCGAACTAAACCTCTCCCTATCGGCATCGTTACCAGTGCCTCAAAAACTGTGACGTTTCAGCAGTGGCATACGCAATACGTACAGTGTGATTGATAATGTATTATTCGAATTCCAGATAAGCCTAAAAAAGGGAAGGGGCTGAGATGTCAGTATGAGAGGGCCGAAATGGATCGGGCTGTGCAGACAGTCAAGGCCGGTAGCATGAGCGTCTGGAAAGCGGCATCAGCGTTTAATGTGCCACGGTCATCATTGCATGACCGGTTGAGTGGTCGGGTGGAAATCACGGCCACGCCTGGCAAACAACCTGTATTCCCTGTGCATGTTGAGCGCATGCTTGCTGACAAAGTCAAGGGGGCTACAGAAATGGGATTTGGTATGGACAGATGAAGGGTTTTTTATCGGATGACTTGTTGAATGAGATAGAGCAAGGATGGATGTACGTAAAAAACAAAGGATTGTTGACATAGCATTTATCCTATAGTTTTACAGGTAGACAACAACGATCTTCAATGAAAGTAATGGTTATTAAAAGACTTGTATCCCAGTTTATCTTGTTACAAACAGGAATTCCTTGTAGACACTTTGTTGAAAGAGAAAAATGCTGCTCACAATGTTTTAAATAATGTTTTAAACTTAGAGAAATTGTTTAAACATGCTAATGTTTCACCAGAGGAACAACTTTATGGGGTAATGTGTGCCAAATATTTAAGGAGGAAATAGCCTGTAATGCTTGAAACTTATGGTGCTAATTAAAACAAACTGATTTATGATGGGAAAACTGACTTATGCCACCCGAAGTACATATTCCTGACAGATTTCCACATCACCCATTCAGAAAACAACTGTGCAAATGGTGAAACAATGAAATCTTACATCAACAAGACCTGTGACGGTAAGGAACATTTGCCCCGGAAGTGTGATGCTGATAGTATATGCAAGTACTTTAAGTTACCATTTTAATGTGTAAGTTCAAAAAGGGCCATAACTCAATACAAAACAATCTTATAGTTATATGACTTGTCTAGTGAAGTAGTATCTAAACACAAGATAGGCATACAAAGTTGTTGCACAACACGCAACCAGGAGCGCACGTTGTCATGAGGAGGGAACACGGAGTTCTTCAACGTCCAGCAAGTGGGGATAGTGTCCACTACCCTAAGATTAGTTGTCAAGGACCTGGCTGCCACACGCAACCAGGAGCGCACATTGTCAAGAGGAGGGAACACGGAGTTCTCCAACGTCCAGCAAGTGGGGATAGTGTCCACTACCCAAAGAATAGTGGTTCCGGACCTGGCTGCCACGCGCAACCAGGAGCACACGCTGTCAAGAGGAGACAGCACTCATTCCTGGCTTAGTACTCCAGAGTTGCTGCTCTTCAATCAGAAAGTGCCTGAAACAACCAGCACCAAGATGTTGCTATCACCAGTGGAACCAGTGACCTCCGCACCAAACTTTTTGACTCAGGACCTGGCTGCCATGCGCAACCAGGAGCTCATTTCCTTGAAGACACCACAGCAGTCTGGCAAAGCAAAAACATCATGGGCCAACTGCTGGGTCCAGAAACCACCTCTGACATGGCGTTTTCACCTCTGGAGCGGTTTATAGAAGATACTGCCAAACGTCCTCCTCAACGCCAGAAGGCCTGCGAAGCTTAGTGCCAGACGTATTCCATGGCAGAGTTGATGGATGCTATTACCAGGGCCACAAGACACCTTGCTACCTCATTGGAGAAGATCACAGACTCCATGAGAGACATATCTAGGAGTGTAGACAAGCTTTTGGAAGAGACAAAGCGGCAAGGGAAAAGACCAGCATCCTCCGCCCCAGCAAGAGATCGAAGAGAGACGGTGGGAAAAGAGAATAAGAGACCTACCACAAAATCAGAGGTATTGCGTAAGGACAAAAGAAGCGGAAGAATATAAATAATAATTTTAGTGTTAATTTCATTCGCGGGAAGTTATGTAACTGAGATGATGTTAATAGTGTCTATGAAGCTATTCCTTTGTGTGTTAATTTTAAATTTAAGGCATTACACGTGTTCATGAAATGGATTTTTGAAAACTGTAGTGTTTGTAATCTTCTATTGGAGAACAGACATTTTGAAATGTATTGTGTCCAGAAACCACCTATGACATGGTGTTTTCACCTCGGGAGCGGTTTATAGAAGATACTGCTAAATGTCCTCCTCAACGCCAGAAGACCTGCGAAGCTTGGTGCCAGACGTATTCCATGGCAGAGTTGATGGACGCTTGGCATAGACTAATCACCACAGCAATGGGCCAGCTGGGACGGGCAATGGCAACGGTGATGTCCAAGGTTACATTTGGGCTTGAATCTATTACCAGGGCCACAAGACACCTTGCTACCTCATTGGAGAAGATCACAGACTCCATGAGCGACATCTCTAGTGTGGACAAGCTTTTGGAAGAGACAAAAGGGTAAGGGAAAAGACCAGCATCCTCCACCCATCCCCCAGCAAGAGATCGAAGAGAGACGGTGGGAAAAGAGAATAAGGGACCTACCACAAAATCAGCAGTATTCCGTAAGGACAAAAGAAGTGGAAGAAGATAAATAATAATAAGGATTATGACATTTCATATTTCATAATCCCATTTAAATGAGCCCACGTATTGGGTTCCGCTATTCGCCGAATCGGCGATGAAATTTTTAGCGTCTTCTAGAGGACTCACTTCCGTTTCCGTCAAAATCCAGAAAAAGCATTGTTAAATAATTCAGAAACTAAATCGTTGAAAATCGTGGTGTTTGCATAGTACAACAATCCCAAAGACTAGAAAAGGGTCATCGAGGGGTCGTGGGGGCAGGAGCAGGAGGTCGGATGCGGGGATGCCCAGCCAACAACCGCAGGATGACATAAATATGCCGGCCATTGATGTCGGTCAGGCACCGGGTGAGATTTTGTTTCCGAGGCCACCAGCCGATGTTCAGTCGTCACATTTCGACATTGCTAACTTTTTACCCCCTGGCGATGCAAACTTTGACCAGTCCGAGGGCATCACCAGTGTATTTGGCACTGTTTGTGCTTTGGTCCCTCTAAAGATAAAAGAGGCGATATGGGACCATAAATTCATTGACATGGGTGTCTTGCTCAAATCAAGGAGAGAAATGACCAGCTTCGCCGAGCACGGTGATTCGGGCGAGCTGGTATTTAAGAACGGTAGCTTTGTGGTGGCCCCTCGGAAGGTAACGTCGATCAGGCTGTCCATCGAGCAGTGGACCTCGGCGTTCATTACCTTCATCAGTAGTTATCTTGAAAAATATGTAACTCGAGCCCAGGAGATGCTCAAATATCTCCGGGACATCAGGTTGGAGGCCTCCCGCTCCTTCAGCTGGTGGCAATACGATCAGCAATTTCGCCAGTTGAAGGAGAACAACCCTAATTCGTCGTGGGGAGTAATTAACATGGAGTTATGGCTCCTGTTTGTAAACGGTCCAGCCCAGGGTAGTGCTAGTAATTTCTCTCCTAAGCTAGGTGCAGTTGGTACTAACAGGCAATCAAATACTGGTAGGCCCAATACAGGGGGTCCTCCTGTACAGACCCGCACCTCGGTTATGACCTGTAATTATTTTAATTCAAATTCCAAATGCCCTTTTGTACCCAATTGCAGGTTCAGCCACACCTGCCAGACCTGTGGAGGGAACCATAAGAAGTCTTTCTGCAGTTCCAGCCAGCATTAAAGGGGTATCACTTTATAAATTAGGCCGCACTCCACTAAATACAGTTAACTTGTTACAAGCATTAAATGCTTACCCAAAGCCAACAGCAGTTGATTTAAAGGAAGGTTTATCAAAGGGGTTTCCCCTCCATTATACTGGCCCTCAATTACCTAGGGATTCCCCAAATTTAGTTAGTACTAAAAGAGACCCAGATAAGGTTTACGCTAAGATACAAAAGGAAATTGATCTCGGGCGGATAGGGGGTCCGTTCAGGGAAAAGCCATTTGCTATGTTTCAAATTTCTCCAATAGGTTTAGTCCCTAAGAAGGACGGAGATTGCAGGATGATCCATCATCTTTCATATCCAGAACATAATTCCATAAATGACTTCATAGACGAAACCCTATGCACGGTGTCATATTCTACCATTGATGAAGCGGCCCATATGATATTTATTTTAGGCCGAGGTGCCTTGTTGAGTAAAACAGACGTTCAGGCAGCTTTCAGATTGCTCCCAGTGTCGCCAGCAGATTTTGAATTATTGGGCTTTAAATTCTTAGAAAGTCAGGACTCCGATAAATATTTATATTATTACGATAAAATGTTACCATTCGGGTCTTCAATCAGTTGCGCGACATGGGAGAAATTTGCAGGTTTTTTGCACTGGTCGGTGCAGGTAAGATCATCGACTAATTCAATCCTACATTATCTAGACGATTTTTTGTTTGGGGAGCCCCCCCCTAGGTAAAGAAATAGGGTTGACACTTTCTATATTCAAGGACATCTGCTTTAATTTTGGTGTCCCCCTTTCCCTGGAAAAAACTGTTCAACCTACAACCTGTCTGGTTTTTCTTGGGGTAGAGTTTGACACTATTGAGATGTTTATGAGGCTGCCTCAGGACAAACTTACAAAATTAAAACATGAGATTAACAATTTTTGTCATAAGAAAAAGGTTATGTTAAAGGAACTGCAATCGTTACTCGGTTTACTTAACTTTGCTCGTCGGGTTATTGCGCCTGGTAGGGCTTTCTGCAGACGGCTTACCAATGCCACCATAGGTCTAAACAAACCTTACCACAAAACGAGGGTTACATTGAATATGAAAGCCGATCTTACCATGTGGCTTCAATTTCTGGATCACTATAATGGGGTAACGGTCATATCGGACAGTAAATGGGTTACAAGCGAACACTTGCATTTATTCACTGATAGTGCAGGGGGCTCACAGGGCGGTTTCGGGATCTTTTTTGCTGGACACTGGGCCCAGGGGATTTGGCCGGCTGATTGGTTTTCGTCTGGTTTAACTCGGGACATGACATTTCTAGAATTCTTCCCGGTGGTGGCCGCAACTATGACTTGGGCCAATTTATTGCAAAATAAAAAAGTTCTCTTCAGTGTCGATAATCAAGCAGTAGTCCAGGTTATCAATGCACAGACTTGCAAGTCCGAGAAAGTCATGAAATTGGTCCGCCATATGGTTTTGACCGCGTTAAAACATAACATCTCTATCAAGGCAGAGTACATCCCTTCTAAATCTAACTTAATTGCTGATGCACTTTCTCGTTCACAGTGGGCCAAGTTCAGAACAGCCGCACCAGATGCAGATCTATGTCCCACCAGAATTCCTCACCAAGTATGGAACATTTAAATTGCATGGCCGCAACCCTGATAAGTAACTCGGTATCAGCTAACACAAAGGGTACATATAAATGCGGTTTGGAGAAATTTAGAAATTTTAGGCAGACTTATCGGCTCCTTGACAATTGGCCAGTCCCAATAGCAGACCTTTTAAGTTTTATTGCTTACTTATCATGGCAAGGCCTTAAGGCTTCTACAGTCTCTACCTACATTGCGAGTTTAAGTTACACCCACAAGGTGAACGGTTTCACTGACACAACTACCTCTTTTCTCGTAGTTAAAGCAAAAGAAGGGTTGACCCGCACCCAGGGTGGCCGCCCAGCAGATATTAGATCACCTATCACTTTACCCATGCTTACCAAGCTGATCCATAACCTGCGATTTGTATGTAACAATAGGTATGAGCAGGCGCTTTTCACGGCTGCTTTTGCTCTAGCATTTTTTGGCCTTCTGCGCATTTCCGAATTCACAAGCCCTACCTCGAAACAGGCCAGTCCCAAAGCCCTTCAATTACTAGATGTCACATTAAACCCAGCATTTATGAAAGTGCTGATTCGCTGGTCTAAGACTGATCAGAGGGGCATGTCAGTCCCCCTTCACATCCCTTGTCATGCAGCTAGCTACTGCCCAGTGCGCAGCATGCAAAATTACTTACACCAAAGGCCAAGGTCTGAGGGTACCCAACTTTTTATTCATTCCAATTTGAGGCCACTCACACGGTTCCAATTTAATGCAGTTCTTAAAAGGTCTTTACATTTCGCAGATATTCCCAGTCATATCAGGTCCCACAGTTTTCGCATAGGAGGTGCTACATACTTGTCACAACAAGGGTTGTCCGATACCAAAATCATGGCCATGGGAAGGTGGAAGTCGGGGGTTTTCTCAAGATATATTCGCCTGTCAACTTAACTATTGCGTTTGAACGTATACAATTTGGTATTCTGTCTTTTTGCTAAACTTAACACTATCTAACGAGCCTCAAGATTTTGTAGGTGAACCTAAACTAGTTTGGATGGTGGGGTCATCTTTTGTCCATTGGGCTGGGCTGACAGCACAGCAGACGGCGATTGGCACTCACCTTGGATTTGATCCACGTTGCACCATTCACTGGTTCGGCAGACGAGGTCTCACCATCAATTTTATGGACCGACTGATGGATGACCTGAGCCAAACGACGCCCAAGCCGGATTTGCTGCTAATTCACTGCGGTTCAAATGACCTCACAGAGGAAGGTTTAAGTGGTATACATTTGTGTGATAAGTTGAAGTGTTCTTTGCTGAGATACCAAGCTTTGTTTAGCAGCACTAAATTCATATGGTCGGCCATGTTGCCTCGCCGCTACTGGCATTTTGCCCCTATCGGCTCAGGTCTATTACTTGAAAAAAAAAAAAAAAGGAGACGGGTTAATGCCCTAATGAAAGCATTTGTAGTGGAGAACAATGCTAAATTTATATCTAATGACTATATCATTAAGGCAAAAGAGTTAACTTTGTTTAAAATCGATGGGACACATTTATCGGCTTTGGGCAATGAAGTATTATTGAATAATTGGAAGGCAGCCTTCGATACCTTCTTCAATGGGGACACTAATATTTTTCCCATAGCACAGCCACAAGTGGGCTAGCGGGGTTACTACAATTATCGCTTTGTTTGTGTAGCCTATGTATGTTTATGGCTGTGGTTTCTTTACAACAGGACTGGTGCTCTGTTTCATTATTGTCTTTTGATTTGGTCCCTACCTATGAAAACTATGTTTAAGGGGTAAGTTAAAATTATTTGTGGAAGAAAAATCCTTGAAGCAAGGATTTTCTGTGGCGGCCCGGGGAGACTAAAATGCAGCTCGAGGGGTAATGGCCTGGCTCTTTCTTTCACCCTGACATAGTTTCAATACATGCAGGGCGTGGTATACCACAGGTACTGCATTAGCAGTTAATGGTTAATTGGTTATAAATACCAAAACGGTTGGGCTCCTATTATGGTAGACACCGTTTAGTTCATGGTTGGTTACCTGTGGGGGTAAATGGTTTTATCGTGGGGTTCACTTCAGGGTAACGTTGGAACCCCCCTCCACCTTCAAACATGAAGGGGAGGCCCAGGGTGTGCGTGTTTCAACGCCCGGGACTGGTTTGGGGATTGGGTACACGGGGCATCCTTCGGCTGTTGTCCACAGATGCGCATTTGTGCGAACATCTGGGTCATGTCACTATGTCTCAACATAGGACACAGTTTGCCAGTTGTAATGTCAAAGTTACGGTATTCTGAGTCTCCCCGGAGCTTCTACAAATATTTTAGCGAGGGTGTTTGTTTTCTCTGCAGCCAGTTTTATTCCACATTATGTACAGTAAAAAATAAATGTCATCAAATATATGATGTTATTATGTTTACCCAGTAATACTGATTACTGATGATTATATAGGTCGTTGGGTGTCCGTTCACTACAGGTGTTCATTTAATTTTAGTGATAATTTTAGTGTTAATTTTATTCGCGGGAAGTTATGTAACTGAGATGATGTTAATAACTTATCTATGAAAATATTCCTTTGTGTGTTTATTTTAAATTTAAGGCAGTGCGTGTGTTCATGAAATGTATTTTTGAAAACAGTAAAGTGTTCGTAAACATCTAGACTCTATTGGAGAATAGACATTTTGAAATGTATTGTGCCGATGTTTGAATTGTTTAAATTATTGCTTAAGGTAGCAGTGCATATTGTATTCATGTTAAGGTGTATGTATACTCTGGTGCCATTTAATTGTTAGATGACGAGTAATATTTTGTTTGGTGATATTTAGGGTATTATTAGTATTGATCAAGTTGGCGGAAGGGCCCTCAGTCCTCTGGAATTATTTCACAAACGCATCATGAACAATTCTATCAGTATCAATATTCTACGACATGCCGCATGGTCGAGGAACGAAGAAGAGGGGCAGACCTAACACCCCTAGTGGTCCATCGAAGCGAGTACGACCAGCTTTTGACGCAGGTCAAGAGACGGAAGACGAGCGGGGCGAGTGTAACCTGGTTATTGATTTCGAACAAATTTTGAGGGCCTGGGACATGATCCCACGTGGGGCTACGGAATCTGACTTGAGATTAACAACCAGTACTGCCCCTGGCATCGGCAAATCAATTCCCGATCAAAACGGGCGACAGTCGCAAGAAGCTAGACTAGTTTCACCAGGTCCTCAAACTGGCTTTTTCTGTTTACCCTATGATTGGGATATTCCTTGTCTGTCTGGCGATGATATGGCCATGCACGTGCCTGCTTCAATGCAGCAGCGCATCTGTAAAGGTGATTATAATAATCTAGCACTATTATTGAAGGGTGTGGAGGAATTGAACGACTACTCGACCGGAACCACTCTCTCTATTTCACACAATGGTAATATCGAAAGTAGGACTAAAGAGTGTAAAGCAGGCTTCGCGAAAGTCGCCGGACCGCCGGTCATGACCGGTGAAAATCTGTTTGGTCCGACAAAAATTATAGCTCGCCGGTCCGAATGTCCGTCAAAATTTTCGTATCGTCTGGTACGAAATTTATCGGTACGAAGCATTATTTCCGGTAATTTAACGATGCGCAGGTTGGTTGTTTAAAGGACGGAAAGAGAACTAATTTGCAAAAAGACGCTGATTTGACGAATACTTATACTGTACTCTGTCTTCAGTATGTTATTTTCCGAAACACATTTTGTGAATACAAATCTCAACAAAAAAAGATTTTTGAGAAACAAGTTACGGAAACTAGAAACAATAATGAATAAGTTTTTTTAAAAATCGACTTTTTGCAAATGTGTTCACTTTCCGTTATTTAAACGAACTTTACAGTATGATTAGAGTTAATTTCTCTTAGAAACTCTTCACTGTCGTAACCACAATACAATGTCGTTCCTCAAATACTACAGGAGTGCACAACCTGGGAAAAATGATAAATTGTTAAAACATTTGGTTTTTTAACTGTTTCCTTTTAATATTGTTCGGTCCGGCCAAAATTGATTCGGTCCGGCCAAATTTATTTTATGCCGGACCAGATGTCCGGCCTTTTTTTCTCACTTTCGCGAAGCCTGGTAAAGAGGACATCAGCTCCATTGAAAGATGGACTGACGCATTTACAATTTTCATGTCCATATACCTATCAGCCCATCCGGACAAAACTCATGAATTGTTACATTATATGTTCGTTATCCGGGAATGCGCCTCAAAACAGTGGGGGGGGGGGGGGTCCTTCTGAAAAAGATATGACCAGCAATTCAGGAGTAGGCTAGCCAAGACGCCACTACCCTGGTCTCAGATTAATCAGGATCTATTGCTGAGATGCATGATGTCCCCGTCTGACGCAAACTTCAAAAGCTTCAAACATTTGTATAGTGTTTAATAAAGGTTGGTGCTCATAGCCAAATTGTAAATTAAACCATTCATGTTACAATTGCAACAGAAACCAGGTTTATTTTGCTCTTATTTGTTAGGGAAGTAGACAGCTTCGGTCGACTCGCGTATATTTGGTATAGATTCTAGATCTATTTGAGAGTTGTTTTGCGATGTCACCGTGTATTTTGCTTACTCTACAGTATTTAATTGTCAAGACACATAGCTTATTCTTGCGTAATAATATATATGATTGAACATTTGATGCTCACTTTATTAATTAAATTCATGAACTTTTAATCTAAACTAGTGTTTGTTCAATTACTACTGATATTGCTCAGGTAACCTGGCAGAGATAAGGGCACATATCAAGTTGTAGATCTACTGGTATACTAACACCCGTTAGTGCGTTGATGAACCAAAGGGTCAAGGGGCACATATCAAGTTGTAGATCTACTGGTATACTAACACCCGTTAGTGCGTTGATGAACCACAGGGTCAAGGGGCACATATCAAGTTGTAGATCTACTGGTGTACTAACATTCGTTAGTGCACGGGCGAACCACAGGGTGTAGGATCACATACCGATTTGTACTGTTATACAAACATCTGTTAGTGCGCCTAACATTTACAATATATGAGAATAACCAAAGGGTTGAGGAGCGCAACAATACTAACCTGAAAATGGAAATACATGAAAACTTTCAGAAATTTTGTAACACCTGATGACTAGCAGTTAAGGCAGAATCATGATTTGTTATGATATGACCTTATTATTTTATTTAGATTTTACAGAGACAAACCTTGTGACCAAGTTTTATAAAGATTAGGTGAAAATTGTGATCTCTATAGTTTTGACCCAAGATGACCTGATTTCGAACTTTACCTACATTTACAGATACACACATTATGACCAAGTATCATCAATATTAGACAATTAACGCAACCTCTTTGAGTGTTAAAAATGTTTTTCTTCAATGTGACCTAGTGGCCTAGTTTTTTTTACCCCAGATGACCCAGTTACAAACTTGACCTAGATGTCATCGAGACATTCATTGTGACCAAGTTTCATAAAGATTAGGAAAATATTGTGACCTCTAGAGTGTTAACAAGGTTTTTCTTCAATGTGACCTGGCGACCTAGTTTTTGACCCCATATGACCCAGTTATGAACTTGACCTAGATTTCATAGTGACAAACATTGTGACAAAGTTTAAAAAAGATTAAGTGAAAACTATGACCTCTAGAGTGTTAACAGTCCAATTGTTGATGGCGCACGACAGACAAAAGGGTGATCAGGTGAGCTAAAAAGAGACCCCCTAAAAAATAAACATAATTTTCCTGCTCATTTTGTTATTCAACCTCAATATTTCTACCAACACAATAAGGGGGTTCTATGAGCGGTCTGGATATTGAAGTTTTACTGTATATAGTATGTTCACAATTCCTCAGCTGAATCTTTCATTGTTGTTTCATCAAATTGAATAATCTCATCAAACACATCAGGTGGTCCATGTTCAGAATTGTCTTCGTCCTTTTTGTCAGTTTCCTCAGTTTTTACATCATCTTCTGTGTTTGAAGTTTCTTCATTTTGTTCTGTATATTGTTTTGATAAGACTTTTAATTCTTCATCTAGCTCAGCGGCATGTTCTTCAGCATATTTCCCTGAATGAATAAAATACAACAGTTTTACACAGAGATGTCAACAAAATAAGCCAAAAATATTTAACATTAATAATTTTCAAGCTTAAATGATCAATCAAAAGTCATCATAATTCATTATTTGTCATTTTGACCGAGGCCACTTTCATGCAGGGCTGGGCAATTTTACACTGTTTTATGTGTGCCTTTTGTGCTCTGCTGTTTCTGTTGAGTGTTTTCTTCACTGCTGGATTTGTTATTATATTTTTCGAACACAGGAATGCATACTAGTTTCCCAACAATTCCCATAAGTACATGCATTGTATCCTCGATTCTGTCATTTTTTTCAGGGTTTTCCATAATTATTTACGTAAATTACACTAAAATTCTAACCTTCAACATTTATAGATTTCAGTTCTGTATCCCTGAGCTTTACTTCAGCATTTTCAGTCTTGACTTTCTCTTCATTTAATACCTTGTCAAACTGAACCAAACGCTCGTTAGCACCAACACCAACAATTTCAGCACCTGCAATGTTCAGAATAACTTGAATTGCCATACTGTAAAATCACTTATTTTTGTGGGTATCAAATTGTCTTGATTTTGATAAAAAAGCATTTTCGTGGGGTCATAAATTTGTGGATTACAATTAATAAAACATGAACTGGTAAACATATGTTCAATATTTGAGTAGGAATAAGATTTTAGGATCGAGTGCAGTAATGAAATAAGCGAAAATTGAACTCCCTCGAAAAATAACGATTTTACAGTATAGTGAAGAACAATACCCCAACAGCTCCACCATGTCACCAAAACCAGTTTTCATATATAGCTAAAACAATCAGATACAACATAAAAGATGTTGTTTAAGTTTAGTTTGAACTTCACATAAACTACCTTTACAGCAAATTTAACTAAATATTTTATTCCTAACGAAAGTTATTGAGTGAAAACGAATTTTCTATTTTTAGTACTGTTGACCTGAGTGGCGTATTTAGACTAGCTACCTATACACCAAGTTTCATCACAATATCTCATTCCTAACTGATGTGATTGTTCAAAAACCTACAGCCTGACACCTGACCAACAAGCTCAATGATCTACATACCCCCACCCCCCAAAAAAACCCCTAAAATTGCAAGTAAAATGTTTAGTGCAGTTTCAGCCAACCTGACCTAAAACGTGTCAAGTGTGATCACTGACAGGCAAGGGTCAATATATTATGTACTATAAAATAAACTATAGAACACAGCAGAAGTACAAATGTAAACAGGAATGGTATTTTGAACTAAATTACCTGTCATGTATAGCACCTCTGCGGACACATTTACCATATTCCATGTTGACTTATACAATACATCAAGATTCTGAAACAGAACAACAATGATGGTAAAATCAAATATGAAAATCAGTAGTTGATATATGAAATGCAATAGCTTATTTGACAGGAAACCATTTTTGCACAAATAAATGCAATTCACCCAAATTTCATGTAAAACAAGAGAATAAACAAGACTGCGTTCAATAAATGCTTATGCCCTTGTGGAAGCCTTGTCAATAAAAATGTCAATCAGGGGCCATAATTCTGTTAAAATGTTAAATAGGGTTACATGGCTTTGTCAGTATAAGGGGCTTATGATGGTAAACAAGTATGTCAATTTTGAAGACAATACCTTGATGTAAGACGAAATTTGAGTTAACAAGAATTGGACGCTTAATAAGTCTAAGTCCAAAATTAGGTCAATGTGAAGGTCAAATGAGGTTAGGTGATATAGGCGTGTGGAGAGTATTCATATACAACATCCAGGCTAGTATTAAAGCTTTGTAGAAAGCCATAATGATGCTAGAAGAAACGGTCAATTTGGGTTAACCAAGCAAGAATTTGGCCCTTCAATAAGTCTAAGTCCAAAATTAGGTCAAGGTCAAAATGGGGTTATGTGATACAGGCGTGTGGAGAGTGTTCATATACAACATCAGAATGTGAATGGTAAAACCCGTTCATCTGTAGATAATTCGAACTGAGAACGAAAAATATTGGATATCTTCCAAGGGGCATAACTGAGTGAATTATCGGTGAACCGGAACATGTCGATGATATGCGCATCTCCACTTGGTAGTGAAGCTATCCATGAAGTTTCGTTAAAATCTTAGCAGTGGTTCTTGAGGAATATTGCAGACAAGAATTTAGTATATAGTTATAGTGCGATCTTCCAAGGGGCATAACTGTGTGAATAATCAGCGAACCCGAACGTGCTGACGATATGCGCATCTCCACTTGGTAGTGAAGCTATCCATGAAGTTTTGTTAAAATCAGACCAGTGGTTCTTGAGAAATAGCCCGGACAAGAATTTAGTATATAGTTATAGTGCAAATCTTCCAAGGGGCATAACTGTGTGAATAATCAGCGAACCCGAACGTGCTGACGATATGCCCATCTCCACTTGGTAGTGAAGCTATCCATGAAGTTTTGTTAAAATCAGAGCAGTGGTTCTTGAGAACAGGTGAATCACTATATGCCTCCCGATCTATCGATACGGGGGCATAAAAACAATGAAGGGGAACAGTTGACAAAACTAGGAACAAGAAATAATATATTAAACATATATGCCCGTTCTGCCATCTTGACCTGCTGACCTCAAAACAATAGGTTTCATTGGCCACGCACTCTCAGTATTGTTGTCGAGTAGGATCAAGGGTTCCCAAGTCATTAATAGGACATGGTTTAGATCACCGTTGGGTAAAGCAATAAATATGCCCGTATGAAGGGAGGAATTACAGAGGTTTCACTAGACTTGGGAGTAGGGATTTTGGCCCTCAAGGTTTTTGGTTTGAAGGGTCATTTTCTCTTAAAATAATGGGTATTTTGTCTATAAAATGGTAAACTTTAGTCCAAAGTATCAAAATGACCCTCCAAATTCAGAACCTAGTGGAAACCCTGGTATTATGTATCACTGGTATTATAAGTATTTATCAGTCACTTGGACAGACTGACTTGTGCAATGCAACATGTTTTCGAAAGAGGGCGGGGGGGGAGGAATAAAAAATATTTATCAATGAACTTACATCTCTCTTCTTCTTTGTTGTAGACACAAGGTCACGACCTTGAAGAATCAAATCCCAGATTCTGGCTTCCTCTTGAGCATTCCCCAAAACTGAGAGTTTGAACTCTATTAGAAACGCTAAAGCACCAAGAGCCTGAAATGTTGATATAAATGACATCTTTAATTGCATAATATTTAAATCATCAGCAAAGGCCATTATAAACTAATTTTTAAGTTAAAACATGTTTGAAGTACAGAAAGCAGAAAAACAGGCAAGTTTTCAGTCAAGTAACTAGGAAATTAAGTTGACTCATTGGAAAATTCTTTCTGATAACAATTCCCCATCCCTTTATGGCAAACACAGGCACTAGGCAGCTAAGTTGACAAACTACTACAAACTATAGCTGGAGAAAATTACCAAATTCAAACCTTCATTCTTTCAATTCAAAATGGCCTGAACCACTCAGTCACTAGAAACAATACACATCATTGGGATTCACAAAGCATCTTAACGGAAATTTTAGAATTTGCTTAAAATCTTGAACTTTCCTGAAGTCTATCAGCTAAATAGGAAACTCGAGATTATCAATTGCTTACATAGTTTAGAAGCATTATGTAAAGAGCAACAATAATCACAAAGAAAATATTGGTCATTCTTCAATTCATGGGCAATATGTGCAGCTCAATTTTAACTTAAGTAAAACAAGACTGCATTCAATAAACGCTTATGCCCCCTGTGGAAGCCTTGTCTATAAATAAGTCCAAAATTAGGTCAAGGTGAAGGTCAAGGTGAAGGTCAAAAGGGGGTTCGGTGATACAGGCGTGTGGAGAGTGTTCATATACAACATACATGCAAGTATGGAAGCTTTGCAGCAAGCCATAATAATTCTAGAAGAAACTGTCAATTTGGGTTAACCAGGACGGACGGACGGACAGGTGAATCACTGTATGCCTCCCCATCTATCGATAGGGGGCATAAAAATTAAGTTTTCCCTTGAATTCCCTTTGTGAATACCAGCCCAGATACTTACTTCCTTATACTCTTTCTCTGCTTGTTGTAATGCCAGTGCTGTATGGGTAAGAAGTATTATAGCATTTTCTGCCGTTACAACACTTGCTGACTTTATCAAATATTCTCTGGATAGCTTCGCTGCTTCAGGTTCCTAAAAATTAAACAAGGAGATACATGTGAATCACTTTAGTACCAAGAGATGTTTGTAAACCATGTATGCTCCATGGCAGTCCAATAGTCAGAATGGTCAAGGTCATGGCAACCTGGATATACATGTATAACTGACCTCTAAATGCCAGTTTACATAGGCAGCTCTGGTGTCATCTCCATTGTTTGCCCATGTGTAAAAGAGTTCTTTCGTCATTTATTTTTAATTATAAATAAGAGGGCCCTTTTGGCCCTAGGTCACTCACCTGTCATAGAAGTACACCCAAGCCCCTATGGTGATCTAAGTAATCATTAATATTTTATGAATAAGATTCAGGAAAATTCAGCTTCCATTGCAAGCTTTTTTATGATGTGACCTTGTTGCCTAGTTTTTGACCCCATGATTATGACACGGTTTCAAATTTTCAAATTCTGACTAAGTTTCATCAAGATTGGGTCATAATTGTGTCCTCTAATGTGTTCACAAGCTTTTTAAGATTTGACCTAGTGACCTGGTTTTCTATATAAATAAGTTTTACATTTTATAAAACCTTAAAGTATTAGCTTTTAAAACAAGTTTTAATGAACAAAATCGATCGAAAATTAAATTCATATTTGATGATTTTCGACCGTTGGTTGTATTTTTATTTGGTAAAAAAAGGGGTATTTTAAACTTACTTTTACGCGGAACGGATTCTTACTCGTCGCCGTGGATTTAATAATTAGGGTATTGTGATGAATGTTGTATTAAAAGACAGACATATATCTCTGCTTCATTACAAGCTTTAAATATTTAAAATCGGATAATAGATACGAAAATTATGAGGTCTTACATAAAGCAGGGTAGAATTTGACTAGTGCATTTTACGCTTACCACGGTAACATTGTTAATCGGCCGATCGATATGTGTAAGCGACAGCATATTTACGTTACTTTAGAGTGTCATATACATTTAATTAACATGCGTGGTTCTATATGTCGGCTTTATTAGTTATACATTTGGTACGAGTTTCATGCAATTCCGCCCAGCCATTAAAAAGGTAAAAAGCGGACATAAAATGTAAGATTTAAACTTTTGACTTTGAACTGTGACCTTGACCCAGTCTGGTGGGTTCTGCATGTCGTCATAATTAGTTACATATTTGGTATCAGTTTCATGCAATTGGACACAGGCATTAAAAGGTTATGGAGTGGACACGGGATGCAAGATTCAAACTTTTGACCCTAAATTTTGACCTTGACCGGCATGGTTGGGATATATATGGGTTCTGCACGTCGTCTTTATTAGTTACATATTTTGTACAAGTTTCATGCAATTCGACTTAGGCATTAAAAAGTTATGGAACTCAGGGACATTGTAAGATTCAATTTCAAACCTTTGACCTTGAATAGTGACCTTGAACCAGCACGGTTGGAATGTGGGTTTTGCACGTTGTCTTTATTAGTTACACATTTGGTATCAGTTTCATGCAATTCGGCCCAGGCATTAACAAGTTATGCAAAGATTCAAACCTTTGACCTTGAATTGTGACCTTGAGCAGGTCTATTATATCGCCCGATTTGTGTATCCTCCCGATTTGTATATCATATACAGATCTGTGTATATGTTGATACACAAATCGGGATATGTCATTAGAAAAATGGGAATAATTTTTTAATGTGGAAAAAGCGCATTTCGTTGCAGAAACAATATACATGTGTATGTAACACATGTTTCAATACAATAATCATTTGTTATGCCTATTAGTGCATTTCTTGCGATTTTACATTTTTCCTAACAGGCACATTTAGCAAGATAATTAAAGAAAAACTAAGACTGTTCATTAAAATATGTACAAATTCAAAGATATGCATCAGATACTTCTTAGTTTTTAACAATTTATTGCAATTGCATATATATGCAATATCCCGATTTGTGTATCAATTGATACACAAATCTGTATATGATATACAAGTCTGTGTGTTATACACAGATCGGGCGATATAATAGACCTGTTGAGTCGACCAGGTACAGTTGGAATGTGGGTTCTGCACGTCGTCTTTATTATTTACACATTTGGTATGAGTTTCGTGCAATTTGGCCAAGGCACTAAAAAGTTAGTGGCGGCGGATTAATAATTGTACTCATTAAAAAGTTAAAAGTAAGGTACGAATTAGTCAGGGTACGTTTCGACGCACGCCTTTTTATTACCTCGATTTTCAATTTACTCTCGCATGACAGTTTAACACCTATTGCTGAAACAATGAACGGAACAGTGCTCTTCCTTTTCATCGTCTGTTTACAGTTTAATAAACAATATTTCTTCAATTTAAAAGCAAAATATCTCGCATTATTTTGACCTTTTACTGCAGCCGCCATTTTCGTGAAACTAATGACGAATAAAAAGTTATATCGCTGTCATCTCAGAATTGGTGGCAGTGCGAAAATGGTGGTAAACTGTCTCAGATTTGTACCGTTTCATTGTTTCTGTTGCATTCTTACATCGATTGGCTTGTGTTGAATAATATAATCGGCACCTATTCTATTATTTCTGTATATCGACCATTAATTTTACGATTTTAATTTGGTGAATGGGCTACTAGGCACGCTTACGATATCGGACCGGTCTGTTTCGACCCCTTAGTTTTGGCCAGGCCAGTTTCGTTCTGTTTTAATTTTCCTGTATTTGTGTTTGTTTTAACAAAATAACTCATAATTTAGGAGCTTAATATTTTTATTATTCAAGATGTTTTGCTTGTTTTATTATTTTATTGGCCATACCCATATTTTATAGGCCATACCCATATTTTATACCGTTGCATAGATTGATAAAAACCATAATCCTTCTACTTCTTCAAATACTGTGCATCGCTCCTCTAGAGCATTGTCGCACATGGTGACTATGTACAAATGCGCTAGGGAAAAACGCAGTGAAAGTTGGTTGAAAACGGTTATAAACATGCTGCTTCAGAGTTACAGCATTGGTGCGCCCATCCTAGCCTTGAAGGCTTCTATTGATGGGGCGGTGGTGATCTCATCTGGTAGGTTGTTCTAGATGCGGATGCCAGAAGGGAAGAAGGAATATCTGTAGGCGTTGACGCTGGCAAATGGTACTAAGAATCGGTTGGCGTGGCCTCTTGTATGAACTCCTGCTGGGATGAGTAACTGTTGAGCTTGGACATCCACTAGCTTGTTGACGATTCTATACATCATGGCAGCCATGGTGTGTTGGCGACGAGCCTCTAGTGGTACCCAGTCAAGGTCCTTCATCATGGATGTAACGCTGCTGGTCTGTTTGTAGTCTCCTGTGCAGAATCGAGCAGCTCTTCTTTGTACACCCTCGATTTTGTTGATGTTAGCGGCTTAGCTCTAGTAATAGTAGTATGTGGATCCCATATTTAGGATGCATACTCCTGTTGCGGTCTAACTAGGGACTTGTAGCAAGTGGCCTTGACATCTCGTGGGCAGGAGCTCAAGTTTCTGCGAAGGAAGGCAGTGTTGTTTGCCTTCTTGGCTGTCACATTAATGTGGCTGTTCCAGGACAGTGTCTTGTCGAATGTGACACCCTGGTACCTTGCCTTGTCTGTTTCTTGGAGGGTAATCTTACAAATATGAACTTTCTCTCTATCTTTGCTTCTTTCCAGGTACACTGAACTCTCTCAACCAAATTGATACACAGGATTAAGGCTCTTCAAATGCATGATGAGTTGCTTCGAAGGTCATATGAAGGAATACAGTCGTGTGTCCCTGGATAGATTCGACGGAAAAAATCTCCAGTCTACAGTCTATTTTCTGTCCCATTTACACGAGGGTAAGATAATAATTCAATGAGGTTCCCAATATTTGTGTGGATTATTTTTTGTTAATTTCATGGATAAACTAGATTGGGAAATTAAATACGTAACATGATATTATTCTTTCAATATTTTAAATCCACATCTTTATAAAACAGCCAAATTACCATTTGACAAGAATCCACAAAATTTAATACCTGTGAATACCCAAACATTGTGAATAACACAAAATTTATTATATTAGTACACTTAACCGATTTAGAAACGCAACTATTTTGGGGGTCGGTATTTTTTGTATTAATTATTATTTAAATTTTATTGGAGTATAAACCAATGAATGAGACGCTAGTCTTATGCCTGGTACGATTTTCTACGAAAAACTATTTCAATTTAGCTCATTACGTCATAGCGGCGTCATTTTAATTATTTACACATGACGCGTAAGCAAAACGACTGGGCGTGACGATTTGACTGACAATTTATAGAGAAACAATACCCCAACAAAAAAACATAAAATTAAATTTTGAAGTGCGTTGTGTACGGTGTCACGCTTTTAGGATACATAACATCCTGGCGCCATCGACTTGCTTTAAGCAGTTATGTGACGTTTTATCATGACAAAGAAGATTAACTGTCGTCTGTCGACGATATTAAGACTTGCATAGTGTTTTCAAGAGGCAGTTTACACCTACGATTGTCTGCGTCAGGTATGCCGACGATACAAGCGCGTAAACATGATGGCACCAAAGGAATGTTTTTTTTAAAGACGCCACTTCCGGTCAAACATATTTTCTGTTATACCTACAATTTGAAGGCAGTGATGCGTACGATTAAGTAATTTTGCTAAAATATACATTCTGTAACATTTTGATTAATGTTTATTATGACCCATGTTGAAAATGGCTTCATTTTGTCTGTCCTCTTATTTATCTTGACATATTCCATTATCCACTTACGTTTATGGGTTTGAGATGCCATAGACATAAGAAATGTACATTCTTAACCATTGGACACAATGCAGCCTATGCTAGGTGGGCAAAAACTTGCTGACAGCTCATGTTGAGGCTGTGGAGGTCATTGCATTTTTACCCGTGAAACGAAATTTGAAGGCAGACACAAATGGCCGTCAAGAAGTGCATCATCGAGCAGAAACTTCTGAACGTTTGGATTGGTACGTGTTTTCCTCATAGATGTGTGAAACAACATCCTACAACACTTTATTTTCCCGCCAATGAGGCAAAGACGCCTGATTTTAATATCAGGTTGCAGCTTATAAATACATTATTAATTTTGCGAACTTGACATTGTCGATCAATACATTTCGTGGTTTGGTGTTGTGACCATCTAAACCTCGATTACAATGAAATTTGCACATCTATGACATCATGTATTGATTTCATCACATGTAAAATTTCAATAGAATTGAAGCACCTTAACTGACTTAAATTGATCAAAAACCCACTGTTGCGTTTTTAAATCGGTTAAGTGTATATATTATATCTAGTCTGATTTAACAAATATTTTACTTTAGACACTTGCCTGTTGGTACTACTCGTATTTTAGTTAGCTATCAATTGAATCATATAAATGTAACATTTATTTCTCATTACAGATCATGCTAGAGGACTGGATGGAGATCTCCTCTTGAAGCGAGTACTATCAAAGTATGTATAAAGCATTAGTTTCATCCCCTATAGTCCCTTAATTGAATTTCATTCTCCTTAACCTAATTTTTTTATCCTCCCGTGAACTTTTAACGATTTTTGATAGAATTGTTTTCTCTTCAGCGGAGGATATGGCTGTCTTTTGGTGTTGTTTTTCTTAGGTTAAACTGTTAAACTGCGAGTCTATACTTACAAATGTATGCCAGGGTATGAAATGCTGAACAACACAAGTATGCTATCTCTATGTCAGAGTATATTATATAGACTGATCATAATACACACTGCAGTTTAACAGACCGTGTATCCTAATACACAACACGGTTTAACAGACCATATAGTTAGCTTATGAATAAGCATGTTGAATCATTTAGACATAATATTACACTTGTTTAATACTTTTAAAAATGTTTCCTTAAACTTATTTAAGCAAGGACATATTCCTGTACTGTTCTGAGGTTACCAAAGTGTTGATAGAAGCTAGCCCAAAATACCACAAAGTATCACCATATGTGGTAAGTAATAGATTTAATACTTATTAATATCTTGAAATGATGTTCGTGTTGAGTTGATATAGTTTCTTGAATTTGATCACATTAAATTGCTAGAAAGAGATGAATAATCATTATTTTATGAAAAATTTGTAATGATTTTCATTTATTTCAGAAATGTTTGGATATCAACACTCCAACCACAGTTACTATCCCTGATCCATTCTATGAAGAGGTAAAACTTACATCAGAAATTGATAATCAATTCAGCGGCTTTATTCACATGCTGATCTAGACATTTTTCTCAGGAAGGGGTCTGTCCAGCAATTTTCCCCAGATTGGTACAACCAACAGTTCTTAGATTGTTGTCCTGATCAGACTCTTAGCACTGACAAATCTGTGTAAATATATGAGTTAACCACATTTTTGCCAAAGTTCCAGAGGTGTCCATATCATCGATCCCCCCCATGGGATCCATGCATGAATATTTAACCCTTTACCTCATCAGACCATGAAGACATGTTTTGAACACATGTAGGTTTGTGGTTTGAATCCCATACACCCTTGATATTATGTATTAAGTTACAATTTTAGTAATTTATTTAGAAATCATTATAAAATTATAGCTGCTGTTAATATTCCTTTTCAAATATAGAAATATATCTGCGTTTAATTTATTTAAATTTTGTGAATTTGACCCAAATGTACATTGACATTCACAATATCTTTAAATAATGTGAAAAAGTTATAATACACATGATTTGTGTTCTATAAAACAAAAGTAATTTTCCTTTGAAACCATATGCTTATTTAATCTTGCCAAGTGTTTTGCCATTTTTTGTGTATGACGTGAAACATTGTTGTTTACTTGCAGAAAGAACAGATAACAGTCACCTTATTGCCAGCCTTTCATTGTCCTGGCAGTGTTATGTAAGTAGTCAAACTTTTAACCAACAAAGTGGCAGTGTTACACTTGCTTATACACTGACACACCCACTAAGCACTAACTCCATTCATAAAGTATCTGCTTTTTTCGTAAGCAGACACTTTCGTGAGCTGTAAGAAAACTGTTTGTACTAAAAATTTACTCAGAAAATAATTAGACCTATATTTTCGAAAATGCGAAACATACTCTGTTCATGGATTGTGCAAGGCAAGGAAAGGTTGTGATAATCATTGTCTCTCGTGTAATCATTTCACTGTTTGCCAGCATATCAGTCAGCTACAGTACTGACTCTATTACTTATTTTGAAGGTTATTTAGTTACTTTTGTATGGTATTGATTGATATGAAATAAGTTGTTCAACATTGATGTTGGTTTGTTTATGTTTGATTGTTTATGTTTGTAGGTTTCTGATAGAAGGAAATGAAGGTACTGTTCTGTATACTGGAGATTTTAGATGGGAACATTTTGATATAGAACATATGCATCAACTAAGGTCCGCTGACAGGTTTGTGAATTATTTACATATAGTTTTACATACATTAAAACATCAATAACCAGACCACCATTACTTGCTTACCCATTGATCCGGTTCTGGTTGTAAGGTCACTATTGGATTACTTCAATCAGCCACATTTTAAATAATTTACTTTCTTTTTATGCCCCCCATGTAGAGAGACCGGGAGGCATATAGTGATTGACCTGTCCGTTAGTCTGTCCCTCTGTTTGTCTGTCACTGGTTAACCCAAATTGACCGTTTCGTCTTACATCAATACTGCTTGCTACAAAGCTTTCATACTTGCATGGATGTTGTATTTGAGCACTCTCCACATACCACCTGACCTCATTTTGCCCTTTATGTTGACCTACTTTTGGACAAAGACTTATTGAAGGGCAATTTTTTTATTAACCCAAATTGACCTTTTCATCTATTATTAATACAGCTTGCTACAAAGCTTACATACTCGCATGGATGTTGTATTTGAACACTCTCCACACACCTATATCACCTGACCTCAATATGACCTAAGTTTGGACTTAACTTATTGAAGGGCAAAATTCTTGGTTAACCCAAATTGACCATTTCGTCTAGCATGGATACGGCTTGTTACAAAGCTTTCATACTGCACTGATGTATTTAAACACTCTCCACATACCTATATTACCTGACCTCATTTTGACCTCAACATTGATAATATTGACTTAGACTTATTAAGCGTCCAATTCTTGGTTAACCCAAATTGACCGTTTTGTCTTACATCATGTCCAGCAAGGCATTGCTTCCAAACTGGGCATTTTTGTTTACCATCATAAGCCCCTACATTGTCAAAGCCATGTAACACTATCCAACATTTTAACTGAATATTGCCCCCATATTGACTCAGCTTTTTTATGGACAAGGCTTCCATTGGGGGCATACCAATGTAAGCGTTTATTGAACGCATTCTTGTTTCTTCTAAAATTTAAAACCCATTAGTTTATGTCCTTTAAAGTTAGCCAATGTTGTTAGAGAGGGGGGTGGTAGTTGCCCTTTTGGGTCCGAAAGAAGGCCCATTCACCATTTAGTCCATGAACACTATTGCCCATGAATATGAATGATTTTACTGTAATTTAATAAATAGAATCTGTCATGAGTTGTCTTTGGAGATCAACATTTCTTAAATGAGTCTAGAATACACTGGTTATTAAGTGAACATTTGTTTTTGTGACAAGTTTTGGTTATTAAGTGAACATTTGTTTTTGTGACAAGTTTAAGAAACGTTGATCCCAAAGACAAAAAGTGGTGTATTCTATTTATCACATTACCATAGTTACTGAGTCAAAACAACTTCAGAAATAACATATTTAAGCCAACGACGTTACGTTTTTGCGCCAAAAAGCTAGTAACATCACGCATTTGTTATCACACGTGTTGGAGAACATTGTTCCATCATTTGTTCTCACATGGCAGATCACAGTATTTATGTGATAAAATCTATTTCAGTGTTAAGCGAGTGAAGAGTTTGTATGTTGACACCACTTTCTGTTGTCCAGACAACCTACACATTCCAAGTCGTCAACAATGTATAGATGCTGTGTGTCAGATAGTACGAGAATGGACATCACAGAGTAGTCAACATGTTGTATATATACAGCTGAGAGCTTACTATGGACATGAGCCACTGATTAACTCTGTAGCAAACAGACTGAATAGAAAGGTTTGTTGCCTATATTTCTAGTAGAATTCATTTTACTGTAAACCTAGAAATTATTTTGTGCATAATTTCGCGAGTGGTAGAATTTCGCAAAATTAAGTTGCCACAAATGTGCTAAAAAGATTTACAATAAATAATTATGCTGACGATCAGCAAAACGCGAAAGTTAGTATTCGCGAAAGTAAATCAGTTTACAGTAGTTGGGCTCTAAGTTACATAGATAGCTGGTGACATATGCTACTATTTGGGGCATTAGTGACATACCTGTGTACAACCATCATCCGATGTTCTTGTATTTACATTCTAAATCTGGGATAGGATACAAACTTTGAGGGGGGGGGGAGAGAGATTTCAAGTTGGCATCTGTAACTACTTGGTCATACATGTCCCTGTCTCTTTGTGTACAGATGTAGAAATAAGAGATATGATATTGCAGACATACATTCTTTAAGTGGTCAGGCATCAGAATTTAGTATTTACGCTATATTTGCTTTCTCAATGTTTTCAAATATGTAATATATAATAATGTACAATATTTACCTTATCTTAATGAGGTATACATTCTTAGAAAGCTTGAGTTCTTAACTTACCTAAATATCACTTTAGTTTAAACATATTTTACAATTACTTTCGTACAAATATTTTCAAAAACTTAGGGCTCTCCCCTTATACCAAAATTAATTACCTTATAGTATATTCAAGTGAATATGCCAATATGGCATAGCATTACTTTTAATACTAAATACCACAAAAAATCCAAAATTGTTCCAAAAATATTCTATGTATACTTCTGTTTTGTAGTGCAGCTGTTTTATAAATCAATGTGCTTGTGCATTCCAGGTGCATGTTAGTAAACATAAACATGATGTATATGAAAGGATACATGAATTCAGTGGTAACTTTACCTATGATGGAACATCCACACAGTTACACGCCTGTGATAGAAAGGTAAGTTGTGTGTTCAATAAGGGACATTAGTGTGTTATCTCCCCTTACTACTCTCTACAACCACGAGCCCTATGCCTAACTAAACCGCTCCCGAACGCTCTGTACCGTTATGCTAGGAAAGGCTTGCTTCAAAAAAGCGCTATGTAGCAGACGAACTGAAAGAATTACATGCTACTGGCGAGCACTCACGGATAGCAGACCTAGTGCTCGCTTAGCAAAGTGTTAAGAAGCAGTATGCTAAGGCGAGCACTGCTTGCTGGTAGCATGTTGTTGCATAGACGTAGAAAAGCGCTTGATAGTGCAATTTGTTAGCTGCTTGGTTAGGCAACGGGCTCCATATTGATCCTATCATTCAGATTACTCTGTTTTTATCCTCGTTTTGTATGTTGTACATGGTAGTTATTAGACTGAAATATTTGCAACCATAGCAATCTGATAAAATATTGAGTTTAGTAATGTGTTCTAGTCGTCCATGGTACATTATGACAACCCTAAAACTTTATTTAACTTTGATACTTTAAACAGAGAATGGTCTTTGAGTAACAAGATAGAGATTCTCTACTGTTAAGAACCAATTAGCAATGTTCTAATTGGTCTACATCAGGCTTTATGTGACAAGGGAGATAATTTATATGACACTAATGTCACAACAAATCTAGGTTACAGTTTGACTTTGCTAATATGGCATTCCATCGTTCCTGGTGAAAATGCCAGATTACTCATCATTAGGTGCACTTGTGTTTGTCTTATATGACATGTGTACTGCCTATTCTTTGGTAAGATATGTACCTTCTGCAGGGGTGCTACAAGTTCGGAACAATTAGGAGAAAATAAAAGTTATTTGATGAAAAAATTCAAAGTATTAAACTAAGTTATGGTCATTTTAAGTTTCATAAGCTCAATGTTAACAATAACACAATGTTTGAAACAGGATCAAGGGTCCTACTATTCCGGAAAAATCCGGAAATCGGGTTTTGCTGCATGAGGAAGAATGAACATTTCTGCAGAAAAGGAAATATTTGGTGAAAAAATCAGTTATAGTCATTTCAAATATGTTCAATTTAATTGTAATTAATTAAATACTTTTTAAAATAATGGTACCCATCCCTGGTCATTTGAAGTTTTATAATCTCATTATAACAAAAGAACAATGTTTGAAACTGGATTTTGGTTTAGGGATGTGAGCTAATGACATCGGAAACAGACTTTCATCTTTTTTTACCAGGATTGGGCATTTTGCCTCTGTAGTACCCCTGAAACTGGTACCAGCAGGTAATGAGCAGTTACCAGGGTCTTGTATTTCTAAATTTTGAGAATATTAATCTGTACTATATATATACTATATACTATCTTATTTGATAGTGTACTGTTGAAGTTGATGGAGAGACAATATCATGTAAAGATGTTCATGATGCAGAGAAAGTCCTGTGTATACTACCAACCACCATGTACTTCACTCAATTCCAACAACTTTCATTGGAAAAAATTGTCAAACGTATAAAAAGGTAAATATGCATGAAACTTGCTACTATACTCTAAATATCCACAAACCAACACAAACATGATCAATTAATGTCTAATTTAAATATTACGGTCATTATTTTTCCTATACGATATCCCTATTTCAATACTCATCTGGCTCTGGCCTGTACATACAAATCTTATCTGTGGTATATAGTTAAGAAGTTTTGTGGGGTCAATTAGGAAACATGTTATGATAATGATATTTTGAAGGAATTTGCTTTTGAGTATGCCTTTATGAACTGTGTGGTATGTGTAAAGGGAGGTTATTCAATCCCAAGGCTGCATCAATCCAAAGTAATTACAAATGTTACAGTAATAGCTTCCTTGCTTGGCGCTTTGGGTGAAAAATTAAATTCTAGGACTGGTTGACCCGGTGTCAGAATAATATAATTAAAAAGTCACCTTATTTACTGAAACTCTGCTAATGACGCTTAACACCTTATGATCAAACAACAGCACTATGTTAAAATTCATTGTTTGTAACATTTTATAATTTCAGTAATTTTTACCGTGCATGTTACTCGTTCCATTCATCATACACAGAAGTGAAAGATTTGCTGGCATATTTGAAACCTGAGAAAGTTTATGCAAATGTAAAATGTCCTAAAGATAATACATTAGATGAGGTTAGTATTGTTTGATGTAAAATGTCCTAAAGATAAAACATTAGATGAGGTTAGTATTGTTTGATGTAAAATGTCCTAAAGATAATACATTAGATGAGGTTAGTATTGTTTGTTGTAAGACAATATTTGTCCATCTGAAAAACTGCCCCAAATACAGACTTTCTAAAAGTTTCAAAACTCTGTTGGACATTTGTACTGAAAATCACTGAAAACCTGTCAGACATGTGGATTGACAATCACTAAAAAACCTGTCATACATGTGGATTGAAAATCTGTTAAGACTTTCCTATGCTCATCACTGACTGCTACTTTCTATATTTATATAGACACAACATAGATTGAATGTTATGCTGAAGGAGTGTATGGAACAAGGGGCAGGGGAGGGAACTCCAGTTGAAATGGAAGTTAAGGAGCTTGGGACACTGAAGACAAAACCTGGATACAGAACTCGTAAAAGGAAAGGAAGAGGTAAAATATCTTGTCTACACAAACTTTACTATGTAACAGTCTGTTAATACCTTCTTCCTTACTTAGTTGCTATAAACTCGTAAACATTGAGTGATTTATTTTGTTATTTTTGTTGATTTTATCAATGAACTTGATCACTGAATCAATTCCCATATACAATGAATCATTGTTAGAAATATTCCATAGGAAGACTGGGCTTTCTATTCTAGTAATTTAAATCGGTTAGTCCATGATATATCATCCCATGAAATTTCCTTTTCATCCAAATTTGATGTTCACCTAAACTTAATGATTTTACGATATGAACCAAAATTGCCTAAGAAAATAAACTGTTTGTATGATTAATGTTACAGAATCTCCAAGTGACTCTGAAAGTTTAGATTTTGGTTCACCGTTGAAGCAGACTCCTTCAGAAGTAGAGATTGAAACTATGACTCCCGGGGCTACACGTGGAAGGAAACTTGGAAAGGGTCGAGGAAAGAGAACACAAGACTGTGTCACACAATCAGCTGTTGGTACAAGGAGAAGTTCTCGACTATCTGTAACAAGTTCAGTTGAAGAAAATGTAAGTAGTTCAGGGGTGGTATTCAATATTGAGCTTATATTAATCGGAGAATAAGGATAGCCAATCATATCCCGTGTTACTGACCAAGAGTTAAATAAGGTGTGATCTGATTGGTTGTCCTTGTCCTTAAATCAAGTAAGATCAATATTGAATACCACCCAGGCTGCCAAAAAAAGATTATTGTTCTCGTCTGACTCGTATTTTTCCTCCTTTTTACATTAACACCCTTGTCTTCTATGTGATAACAAACTGCAAAAAATTGTTCTCTTATGTGTGTGATAACAAATAATGATGTTACCTGCGATTCTGGTGCCAAATTGTAACGTTGTCTGTATAAATTTGTTTTTTCTAGCGTTGGTTTGACCCGGTAACTATTGTAATGTGATAAAAGAATCTTTCACTTGTTGTCTTTGGGATAAACATTTCTTTAACTCGTTTGGAAAACAAATTTGTCAAAGGCTCGCTTAATAACTTGCTTTTTCTAGCCTTATTTAAAGGGGCATGCTGTTATAGTTTTATTGACGATTACCATATGTAGATATCTTGAAATATTTTTTTGAAAAACTAGCAGGATATTTTGTAACTTTTTTTAAAGGGTTTTCATTATTTAACTTGGGTATTAAAATGATACCTATTTGATTGCTATTCGTGACACTTCAGTTCCAGGGCATGCCCCTTTAAGAAATGTTGGTCTCCATAGACAATTCATGATGGATCCTATATATCCTTAAACTTAGTAGGGAGGTGAACCCCATCTTTGATAAAAGTAGGTCAAAGTCATGGTAACCTTGAGCTGGTAAATTTAATGATAAACCCGCTGTGAGTGATGGGGACGTACATGACATTGTATAAAACCAAAAATAAACATAATGTATATTTTTTATTGATAATTGCTGCTGATAAGAGATCACTATATAGATTCGTGGACACTAGCTACTTATCGATACGTCTGTTTATTGAATGTTCTAAATTAATGTCTTTTAGCAAGTCACACCAAAGAAAAGAAAAACATCAGGAAGATCAGTAACCCCAGATTTATTTCTTACACCAGAGAAAAATAAAACTGATGATGACAACGATGTGCAATCTTCTTATTTAGGCAGTCAGCGAAGTGATAGTGAACTCAGTTTGTTATCCAGTCAGAAAAGTCATGAGGCTTCCTTACTTAGGTTAGTGATGTTTTTTACCAGATATCAAATGAAAAATAAGGTTGAATAATTTGGTTGGGCTGGCAAGTGTTTTTATCTGCACATATTTAATAAGTAGTTAGTAGCATGCTGACATGTCAAGGTCACTATCCATTAATGCAGCACAATGTTAGTTATTTTTAGCTCACCTGCCACAAAGTAGCAAGGTGAGCTTTTGTGATTGTTTTTTGTCCGTCGTCCGTCAGTCCGTACGTATGTCTGTTAGCTTTTTCACCGTTAACACTCTAGCACTTTCAAAAACTAGGTCAAAAGGTCAAATAATAGGAAAACCTTGTTTACACTCTGGAGGTCACATTTTTGCTTTGATCTTCACCAAACTTGGTCAGTAGTTGTATCTCAATGAAATCTAGGTCAAGTTCGAAGTTGGTTCATATGGGGTCAAAAACTAGGTCAATAGGTCAAATAATAGAAAAACCTTATTAACACTCTTAAGGACATTTTTTTTGCTTTAATCTTCATCAACTTTGGTCAAAATGTTTATCTTGATGACCTTAAGGTCACATTTGAAGTTGGGTCATGTGGGTAAAAAACTTGGTTAATATGTTAAATAATAGAAAAACCTGTTTAACACTCTGCAGGCCTCAGTTTTGCTTTAAAGTGAAAGTTCAGCATTTTTTTATTTTTTGATATGTTGTAAAGAACCCCATACTATCTTCAAATTCAGTGTTTATAGCCTCCTATTCACACCCTAATTAGCTAGGGTAATTAGCAAATATCTGACTTGGAGAGTCGCCATATTTTACCCAGGTATCTTTGCAGTACTACGTCACAGCGTCAGTTAGGCTCTGAGAAGACAGTAGTAAATGCTAGTGGGATATAATAGTTTTACATAATAGTGTTATCATTTAACGTAATTTGGCAATAACAATACCTCAGCGCAAAGCTCATCGTTACAATGTTATGCATGAACAGGAAATGAGTATATTTGCAGACCCTGTAAAAAATAAACTGTGTGAAAGATGGATCTATAATCTAAGTACTGAAACCCTGAACATTAAAAACTATTTTTACTCTCAAAAAAACCAAAAATGATTTATTATTGTTTCTGAAAAACACTTAATAGAAGGCAAATAATTAAAGTGTTAAAAAAGAATTTTAAAATTAATTTCAGCCAACAGTCAAAACGATACACTTTTCCCACATACAGTGCTATAAAGTATACAAGGCATTCTGTATCAATTGACTCTGTGATGTCGCTAGGTACAAGTTTATCTGATAAATAGAGAGTATCTCTGGCCAAAATGGCGGTGTCCCTAAACCCTTCTTGGAGGTAGTTAATTAGGGTTTTTTGCCATTACAAATTGGATGCTCATTAGTAAGTAGGAGATTTAGATACAGCTCAAAGAAAATAATAAATTACGATAAACTATACATTATCCCGGAATATCACTTTAACCTCCATCAAGTTTAGTCAAACGTTATCTTGATGACTTAAAGTTTGGCCATGTTTAGCAGGTGAGCGCCCCAGGATCTATGATCCTCTTGTTTAGATTGTTTTTGTTCCAAATGTTCTTTAGCTGCGGTCAGAAAACTTTGCTGGAATCTTTTAAGCATCTAGGATTTTATTTCCTCAGCATGTAAATTGCAGCATTTGTGAGAGGCAGAAAAACAATTAACAGTATTTGTTATTTCATGTTTTCAGTGTAAATACTGCTTGTGTCGTCATTTCACCATAAAAGCTGTATTTTTCTCTATTGAGCAAAATTTGGGGTTATTAGTTATTTGGTATAAAAGTCAAACAAATATGCTTGAGGATTTACTTCATAGAAGTACATCATTTTGTTTTGAGAATTAGTAATCTTGACAGGATATGTAAAGCAAACAGGACAGGATATGTAAAGCAAACTGGATAGGATATGTAAAGCAAACCGGACAGGATATGTAAAGCAAACATGACAGGATATGTAAAGCAAACCGGACAGGAGATGTAAAGCAAACTTGACAGGATATGTAAAGCAAACCGGGCAGGATATGTAAAGCAAACTGGACAGGATATGTAAAGCAAACCGGACAGGAGATGTAAAGCAAACATGACAGGATATGTAAAGCAAACCGGACAGGAGATGTAAAGCAAACCTGTAGCTATATAGACAGTTTCAATATTCACGTGTCATTGTGTCCCTACATGCTTATTTAATGTAACCATAACAACAGAATTATCATCCATTTAGAGGAATATTTGTATGATATCTAACTATAGGATGAAACAAGTTACAATGTAGCTACCATTGTAGGAAATTTCATAAAACAAAGAGGGCCATGATGGCCCTAGATTGCTCATCTGAGTACCATGTCTATATATGTAAACATGTTCAAGCCCCGCCCCTGGCAGCTATTATTTAATAAATCAACAAAGAAATTAAGAATTTGGTAGAGGATCACTCAAGGAACATTCAAAGATTTTCTATATACCATAGTCATATAGTGGAAATTAGTCCCGCCCCTGGCGGCCATGTTTTTTAGGGAATCAACATGAAAGTTAGGAATTTGGGAGAGGGTCACCCAATAAACATATCTGTGAAATTGTTTTGAAATCAGGCCAGTAATTTCTGAGAAGGTTTTCAAAGTTCTTATTGAGAAAACATGCCCTGCCCCCTGGCAGCCATGTTTTTTATCAAATCATGATAAGAATTCGGAACTTGAAAGAGGACCATGCTAGCATCATTGTAGTGAAGTTTCATCAAAATTAGCCAAGTAGTTAATTAGAAGAAGTTGTTTGAATGAATTGTTGACGACAGACAGACACAGACCGTTTGTCCGTTAACCCAAATTTACCGTTTATACTAGCATTAATATGGCTTGCTACAAAGCTTTTATACTTGCATGGATGTTGTATTTGAATATTCTCCACACACCTATATCACCTAACCTCATTTTGACCTTCACATTGACATAATTTTGGACTTAGTCTTATTAAGCGTCTAATTCTTGTTCACCCAAATTTCGTCTTACATCAAGGCGTTGTCTTCAAACTTGACATACTTGTTTACCATCATAAGCCCCTTACATTATCAAAGCCATGTAAAACTATCCAACATTTTAACAGAATTATGGCCCCTGATTGACTACAGCTTTTTTATGGACAAGGCTTCCATGGGGGCATAAGCATTTATTGAACGCAGTCTTGTTTTTAAATGCCGAGCGTAGCCTTTATATGCCAGTCAGCTTTCCGCTGAAATATGCCAGGCATTTATATGTGTGCCAGGTGCCTCCACCCAGTTTTGAACCCGGGTTGCCAGATTAGACGGCAAGCGTGCTAACCGCTATGGAGGCCATTTGTTAACCACACATATCTGGTTCCAGTATGTCCAAAAATTGCACGAGTGTGCATGGATAGAGTCTTAAATGCGTGAAACTCGTGCATGATATGGGCAATCTGGCATGTATGCAATCATCGGACAGGACAATAATTTACCCACATTGATATCTACTGAACAATTTATCATCATGTATTTCATGTTAACAATTAGGCAGTATGTGTTCAATGTGTGTTGTCATCTTCCAAAGTTTAAACAGTTGTATACACAGTAAGAATTTGGCTGCATTGTTTCTCTTACGGTGTTTAAGTGACTGTATGCAACATTGAAGTGCTTCAGTTTGTCTGTTTTCTTGTTCAAAGCATTGCCCAAGTAAGTTAAGTGCTGTCTCTTTATGTTGAAGATTTGGTTCTTTATTAATACTCAGTTCAAAGTTTAATAGAGATATTTGTTGTTCTGGCCTGTTATGTAGATGTCCATATGTCTTTTATTGTAGAAAGAAAAAATAAGGAATAGAATCAACAACTATGGAGTCCATCCACATAGTTTCTTTGTATGTTCTCATTTCTCTGTCTTCTTCAATGTAGGATCTTAATAGTTCATATCTCAGTTCATGTGGAACACATTTTATTCCACATTGTAGAAAGCTGGAACATAAAGCTACATTGGCCTTTATAGCTTTTTCAATATAATATTCAAAGTTGTTTATAGCTTCTGACTTGCAGTCTGACAAAACCCAATCATAGCAGCTGCATACTGTGAAAACGTCTTCTATGTTGCATTGTGTTTGAATAAGTATTAATTCATTCACTGCTCTCTCCATATCTCCTGTACAATATAATACAGAGACAAGTTTCAGTCTACCTGACAGTGCATCGGATTCCTTCCCTGCTTTCAGACAGGCGAAAGCTTCATCTGTGATATCTGCCTGAGTCTCTATGCTTATGCTCGCTTTCACTGAACCCAATGCTGAACTCACTAGTGGTGTGAGAAGGTCCCTGGCTGCATGAACCAAGTCCATCGGAGAGTGTTGGAAACAGTCTTCTTTGAATATTCTCAATGTTAGATCTGAAAATACTTCAGTCAAGTGCTGGTGTGTCTTTTGTAAGCTGTCATGTTTTATTTCATTTTTTTTTTTAAAGTAATCACTCTGACATAATGTTATAATAAACACTAAGTTGCCTGAAATACACAGAGACATTTTTGTAGCAGACAGAATGTCTGGACAGTCTGGTATCATGTTTAACTTCATCTTCAATCTCTTACCTAGATGATCAATCTCTATCTTCAACAATAGCTGTACGTAGTCTGCCAACAGATTGTCTATAATATCCAGTAATTGACCCCTTTGTGTGTCTGTCATACGTTCAGCCAGTAAGTTATTTTCAGGAATTATAAAATGTGGACAGTTTCTTTGCACTACACATTCCTTTAACATGAACAAACACATGTGCAAATATGATAGTAAACTTCCTGTATGCCAGTCATGTGATGAGTTAGCTACACAGTACAATAACACATTTTTACACATGAAACTTGACAGGACATCTTCAACGTGTGGATTTATGTGAGTTATAAGGATCATCTTCATCAGGATGTAGCACATTAACTGTGGAATATTCAAACTGAACATAAGATATCTCTCTTGTAGACTTGTGGAAATTCTCCACTCTAGTTCACTTTGTAGTATATCAGGGGAGTGTACCTTGCTACCAACTGGTACCACAAAACAACCAGCATTTCTTCAGTCTTCCAGTACATCTTCTGTCGGCCATTCACCCTGTTTCTGTAACCATGATGTTGCTTGATGAGGATATGATTCACAATAGAAGCCTAGAACTATATCATATGGCATTTGTCCAGGTACTTGTGTCATTGTAGTTAATGCTGGACCATGAGCCAGAAAATCTGGGTGATGAAAAAACGTATTCTTCAATAGAAATCATATTTCACTATCAGTGACACTTTCAGTGACATAATCTACCATTGTATCACAATGCTCCCTGCTAAATACAGGTAAAGGTGAGTCAGGGCTGATCAACTGTAGATAACAGTAACCAGGCGATATGTCCTCATTTTGTATCATCATCAACTTACTAACTCCATGTTTCCACTCACTCATACTTTGTATAGGAGTTAGACCATGTATAGAATGTAATTGATCCATGTCAGAGCCTAGTCCCATTGTTGTTGAACCTTCAGTCTGGCTACCAAATACATAAGCATAATCTTTTCCTGTCGAATACTTGAATATTTTTTCGATAGTCTCATATAACAACCATGCTCTCCTTCTTTTCATCACAAGTGTTTCAGTCACCCCAATGTCATTCATCACTTCAGACAGTACCTCTGATAGCCTGTACGTGTCAGGTGGTCTAGACATCCTGTAATTATACATATAATACATTCAGACAGCCCCTCTGATACACTGTACATATAGTCAGGTGTTTCACTAGACATCCTGCCAATACATTGATTCTGTTTTGATTGAAAAAGCAGTGGATGATACATGTTACATTGTACATTTTAAACATTAGATTCATTCTTAAAGTCATTTGTCTGCATTATCCAGAATTTTCCTGTAATACACTTAATACATTTTCTAAATGGTAACTTTTCAAATTTATTTACGATAATAGAGCAATGGAGATAAGGTACTTGAGTTATTGACAATTGTTTAGATCGACTTAACTGTCTTTGGTGTGTATTAATACAAAATTGTCCGGAAATGATAAAAGTACAATGTACATGTCAAATAGTAAAACTGAATGATTATCACTCAGACAGAAAAAAATCAAATATTGCTAAAATAATTTAGTTTTAAATTAGTAGATTACAAAAATTGTAAAACTAACTCACTCCCTTTTGAAAATTAAACAAAACTGATTTCTCAAAATAATGATACCCCTCGGTGATAGATCAGTCAAATTTCATACACTCCTTTTTGTCAATTTTTATCAATGTGCTTACACTTGTTGAATAAAACAAATATGAAGCTTCATTCCTCATTCCATTAAATCTGTAATAAACCAACACTCATTCAATATTCATTATGTAATGTATGCTGACTTTCCTAATTACACAATTCTTTTAAATTGTTGAGTACATAATCATTTGTACATTATTGAAGATAAAAGAATGAAAATAAGTTTTACCTTGTCAACAGCCTATAAAACCCTATAATATTGAATCCAAACTAATGATTGAACTGCTGTACTTGAATTACTGGCTTACAATATTCAGCTAGTTATAACAGATCAACAGTACGATACAAATCATGTATTGATCATACCTGGCATTACTTTAAATTAGTTATTTTGTGTAATATGTATGTAAATATGAACCATAACGTTAAAACAATACTTAACTGATTCAGAATTGATTAAATTTTGTAAGTGCACATTGAAAGTTGATCCTACTGTGCCATCATTAATCTATTGGTAAATGTTAAGTCATATTGCTCAAGTTTAAAGTTTCAATGCTTGCTGAACCAGAACAAATCAAAAATGGGTTTTTATTGAGTAGTGGGAAATTTAGGGGAATTTGGAAATCTTAACATTTATAAACTAAGTGAGACAATTCAAATGTAGATCATTTTACTGGTCTTGGTTGCTTCCCTTATTCCAAGCTCAAGTTTTCTTGAATCAAATTGAGCTAATGCTGGAGAATATTGATAAGCATTTCGCGTCCCTCTAATTTAATGAACTGATTAACTAACAGCTTAAATCTCACTTAGCTCAAATGGTTAACATGTTGCTTTAGACAGATAGTTACTTAACAGGTATGGTTGGTTCAGCTAGGTGACTATTAGCTCAGATTCTACGGTGCTCTGAAAGATGGTTGCTTTAGACAGATGGTTACTTTACATGTGTGGTTGGTTCAACTAGGTGACTATTAGTACAGATTCTACTGTGCTGTGAAAGATGGGTGCTTTAGACTGATGGTTACTTTAGACAGATGGTTTCTTAACACATATGGTTGGTTCAACTAGGTGACCATTAGCATAGATTCTACTAAACTTGTATGTATTGTTCACTACATTCTATTGTTGATAATTTCAGTAGTTACAGAGAGACTGATTGGACTGGTGGGAGTTTTCTGGCTGCTGTCAGTTCTAACGAAGATGATGAAGGAATGTTCTGTGTTACGGAGGACAACCAGGAACTTGATGAAACTTCCGTAGAAGATGGAAGAGATGGGGAGGTTGCAGAAAGTCACGACGCTGATACTGTTAGTATACTGAGTACTGTATTCCTTTATGACCTCCTCATGTGGAGAAATTACTGTTAGTATACCGAGTACTGTATTCTTTTATGTCCTCCACATGTGGCGAAGTTACCAGTTGCTTGTAGAACAGTGAAAGTCCTTGTTGCCTTGTTTTAGGTCTACTGGCCTTGGTACATTTTTTGTATATGATGATTAAAAAAAGAGGGTTCAAAAACAGCCTAAAACCAAACTTAAAAGTAGTCAGGTTTTTTTCATAGAATAAATCTAAAATGTCAGATTATATGTTTTAGCAAAAATTCAGCAGTCTGGTATTGACATTGTTTGTGTCACACATTCATTCAATGGTATATTAGCTACATCAACAATTATAATAATACAATATACTAATTATTAGCATATAATCCCAATGGCTTTTAACCATTCAGCAACATGTAATTCTAAATGAAAGGTTTTTTAGGATGAACTGTAGTTCAAATAACACATGCTTATGTTTGTCTTTCAAGGCTGTTGATACGGAACAAGATGTACAAGATAAAGATCAAACAAATATGAAAGATCTAGAAAAGGAAATTCATGATGATGTTGATAATTCAAATATAAAGACAACTACTGTCAGGAATGGTGAAAAACTAGATGAGAATCCCAACAGTGATATGAACCAAGAAATTCAGTCCAACAATGACTCAGCAGTAGCACATGAACAAAGTAGCGAGTTGCATTTACATTTGTCTGGTTCTACTTTATGTGGCAGTCCTGAGGACAACAAAGAACAACGTAATCTTACATCGGATAACATCAAGACTAGCAGTGAACCTGTATCTGTAGAATCTGATATAAATGAAGGAAATAATACAACAAATGATGAAATTGTTATTCTAGACAGTGATTCTAATGAACCGATGAATGTGGATGACAGTGAAGAGCTGCTATCTAACATTGATAATGAAGAAAGAAATCCTGTTCTGGTTGCCGATGACGATGATCATATTCTAGACATTGGTCCAAGTGAAGAAGAGCTGCTATCTAATGCTGATAACAAAGAAACAAATAATCAAATCTTGGTTACCGATGACGAAGATCGCCTTCTGGAGAGTGATTCTAATGAACCAGTGAATATTGACAGCAGTGAAGAGTTGCTCTCTAACATTGATAACAAAGTAAAAGATAATAAATTCTTTGATGCAAATGATGAAGACCATATCCTAGACATTGATTCTAATGAAGTAGTGAATATTGATAGCAGTGAAGAGTTGCTCTCTAACATTGATTACAAAGTAAAAGATAATAAAATATTGGATGCAAATGAGGATGACCATATCCTAGACATTGATTCTACTGAAGCTGTGCATATTGATGGTAGGGAAGAGTTGCTATCTCACATTGATAAGGAAGATAATGTACCTGAAGTGTTGGTTGCCGATGGGGAAGATGATGTTGAACAAAAGAATCCCATTGTTATTACTGATGTTGCGTCCATGGATACTACATTACATGATGTTGCTTCTCCTGTGCAGCAGGATACAAATAATGGTATAGTAAACTATTTTGTTCTATGTATTTTAGTATAAAGAAGAAAAGTGACACTATTTATCAGGTTTTTAGAGACAGAATAGTGCATAGTTGTGTTTTTCCCTGCCAGATGGGCCAATTATTTCCAACTGCTAAGGAAGAGACATTTGTGTGATACGAGGAATCCTTGTGTGTGTGGTACTTTAGTTCATTCTGATTGTACTACTTGATTCTTTTAACATGCCTGGTGAACGCAAGGCTACCTCTGGTTTGCCAGCCAGTTCATCTCTATTTGGGTAAGAAACACTGAAAAGCATTATAGAAATGACCACTTGCCCAAGCAGAGATTTGAACCAGGAACCTCTTGATCCTAAGTCGAGACCGTTACCCACTCAAATTCTGTGCCACCCATTAGAACTATATCAATATAGCCTGCCTGGCAACCACACTGGTGATTGTCACTTGGATAATGTATGTTTAATTCCTGGTTTGTATCTTAACATTGACTAGGTTCGTGATATCCAGAAGTCGACAAGTAGTTAGTTAGTTCTGGTTGATAATGAAATCCAAGAAAACTGGTTAGGCTAACTATCCATCATATAAGACTTAAAACAGCGTAAGACCCAATGAAAAAAGCTATAATATTCTATTTTGTTTTTCATTGTAGATATATCAGAAAACCAAGGTGATTTACAACCCAAATCTCCAAATGATAATGCCAATAAGCAACCCAATGATTCAAGCGAAGATATTAAACAAGATCATGTGATTGCCATTGAACAACATAACACAACCAATCAGGAAACTAGTGCTGTGGTTGATCATCCTTTTCCTGGCAAAGTAGATGACACTGTTGATGATTCTAGTGCACTAAAATCGGATGGTGACATTTGTGATAAATCTATGGATGTTATTGAAGAGATTGGTATAAAATCACATGATAAAGATGATGCTGATGTTGTTGGTATAAAATCACGTGATGAAGATGATGCTGATGTTGTTGGTATAAAATCACGTAACAAAGATGACCCTGATGTTGTTGGTATAAAATCACATGATGAAGATGGTGCTGATGTTGTTGGTATAAAATCACGTGACAAAGATGACCCTGATGTTGTTGGTATAAAATCTCGTGATGAAGATGATGACGATGATGTCATAGAGATTGTTGATTTAACTGGTGAAGACTTTCGCGCTCAGTATGAAACGCAAGAAACACCCAAAGTGGGATTTAAGAAAGCTATTAAAATATCTTTGTTATCCAAGAATACCGGTGAGAAGTCAAAGAAACCTGATAGAGAATTGAAGAAGGATGATGGTGAAGGTAAAGTTAGTGAAATAGTTGAAGAAATAGGTAGTAAGACTGTTAGTGATGACATTGTTAAGGATTTAAGTGAGAACAAGGATTGTGTTGAAGTAGAGAATAATGAGGTTGAGGATGGAAGCAGCTCACCAGAATGGCTATCCGTTTCCAAGGCAACCAAACAAAAGGGTAAGAAGTCCAGCAATAAAAACACATCAGATGCTGATTCAGATAAGAAAACCAAATTAGATTTGAAATCTGGTTCTGAAAGGAAAACAGGATCACTAAAAAGAAAGAATGTAAGTAAAAAAAAACTGGAAGAGAGAGCTGAGCTAAAGAGACAAGCAATGGGATTTGTATGTGAAACTGACAGTGAATCTGAATCTGATTCCGATGAGTCATCAGCTCCAGATAGTCCAACAGCTGATGCTCTGTATGATGAATATATTGAATTAAGCAGTGACTCTGACCAGGAAGATGGTGCACCTGGTTTTGAATCGGGTGGTAATAAAGCTCTTAGAAAGAAATCAGATAGGTCTGCAGATAATAGTAAATCTGATTCTGGTAACAATGGATCTAATTCTTCTGGATGGTTACGCTCACAAAAAGGAAGACGTCATGCAGGTCAGAGTGATGACAATGTTGAAGATGAAGAATCTGATAAATCAATGGATATAGAAGCTGCGCCCGATGGTCAATCAGAAGATGTTGATACTAGTCAGATTCCAGTTGATACTAGTCAGGTTCCAGTCGATACTAGTCAGGTTTCAGGTGAAAGTAAACGCCCAGGAGGTGTGTCAGAATCAGGCTTCAAGAAAAGGGAAAACCCGCAAAGGAAGAATTATAGAAATAATCGTGTAACTGAGAATACTTTTGAAACACCACCTGTTGAGGTGCAATCATTTGGTCCTTTGTTTTATCCACCTCATAGTGTGGGAAGTGATCAATCAGCCGCTGCTAGTACACAATCTGAGCAAAATTCTTCACTGCATCATCCAAGTGTACCTTCTGTCTCTGGTGAAAGTTCAATCTCTTATCCATTAATGGTTCCCCGCAAATCTAAGCGGAAATCTGACTCTCAGATTCCACAGCAAATTCCTAGAATATCTAGAGCAGGACGGTCTGCCTCAAAATTTCCACAGCCGGTTTCTGGCATATCTAAACCGCAATGGTCTGCCTCACAATTTCCACAAACAGTTCCTAGCATAACGCAATCGCAGTGGACTGCCTCTCAATTTCCACCACCAGTTTCCAGCATAACGCAACCACAATGGCCTGCCTCTCAATTTCCACCACCAGTTTCCAGCATGACTCAACCACAATGGCCTGCCTCTCAATTTCCACCACCGGTTTCCAGCATGCCTCAAACACAATGGCCTGCCTCTCAGTTTCTACCACCGGTTTCCGGTATGACTCAACCACAATGGCCTGCCTCTCAAATTTCACAATCAATACCACCATATGGATCTGTCAATCAAGAACAAATAACCCAATGGCAAAAGCAGGATGAGTCCACAAGTACCACAGTAGCAAGTTCAAGTTCAGACATATCAATCTCAAAGGAGTATAAAAAATTTATGAGCGAGGTAACACATGATGTTAAAACTCAGAAACTAGCAAGCTTTGCTGCAGTGCAACATCAGCAACAAGGTATACAAGCATATGGACAAGCTAATATGGCCTCCTTAAAGGCAAACATTTCAGCTCTTACTGGTATATCTGTAGTTGCCGAGCAACCAGCATCGTCTGCTGCTGTTAATGCTGAAACAAAACCTGGAGAAACTCTTGATGAAATGGTAGAAAAGCTGAAAAAGATAGAACAGATGAAAGCACTGTTGAATGTTGTGTCAGGTAAACCAGTGGAGCTTCCAGTTGAAGTGAATACAGTCCCTACTCAAGGCGTGTATGACGACTATACACACAGAAGTACATACCAGTCAAATGAAGTAGATGATGGTTACCAAAGAAGAAGAGAAGCTTACTTTGAAACACAAAGGGACCACAAAGATAGAGATTATGAAACACGAAGGGACCACTTGGAGAGAGAATATGCACCAGAAGGAAGATATGACAGAGAATATCCTAGAAGAAGAAGTGAGGATGATGATTATGAACAATGGCTTGAAGAGAAAAGGCACAGTGATTATTATAGAGTTGGTAGTAGAAGGCCATCAGCACATGAAGAAACTTATGACGACAGATATCCGCCTCCACCTCCTCGCAGGAATTCTGCCCATGATAGACATTCACCACATTACCATAGAGAAAGGGAGTATGAGAGAACCCCAGAATTCAGGGATCCTGAATATGAAAGACCTTTACCTCCGCATCATCGAGATCCAGAATACGAGAGACAGCCTCCACGACACAGAGATCCTGACTACAGAAGACCACCTCCAGGTCACGGGGAATGGGATCCTGAATATGAAAGACCACCACCTCCACATCGTAGAGATCCTGAGTATGAAAGACCACCTCCACGACACAGAGATCCTGAATATAGAAGACCACCTCCAGGTCATGGGGACTGGGATACGGAATACAGAAGGCCACCACCCCCGCATCTTAGAGATCAAGAATATGACCGACCACCTCCGCATCATAGACATCCAGAATATGAAAGACCTCCTCCACAGCACAGAGACCCTGAATATAGAAGACCACCACCTCCACATCATCGCAATCCTGAATATGACTATGAGAGACCTCCTCCGCATCATAGAGATCCAGAATATGAGAGACCTCCTTCACAGCACAGAGACCCTGAATATAGAAGACCGCCTCCTCCGCATCATAGAGATCCTGAATACGAGAGACCTCCTCCACCACATCCACATAGAAGACCAAGACCTGAACAACCCTTGAATAGACATCAAGGACCAGCCCAAGAGCAGAACTATCATGATACCTGGTCAAATCCACCTTATGAAAGCCATGAGTATGATACTAGCGTGTATGAACAAAATGATCCGTACACAAAAATTAATGAATATGATGCTGGACAGAACACAGGAAACATGGAAGGCCAATATGGTGTTAGTGTACCCTCTACAGTGCCTCATACTTCAGGGAACAGCGGTTTAGCGACTAGCCATTTTGTTAAAACTCCATTCAAGAAAAAGCCAATCATGGCTCGTGTTTTATCTCGATCAGGACAGGTTTTGTCTGTGGCGCATGCTAATGTATCATTGCAACAATCTCAACTCCATAAACCACCCGAGTGTCGAGATGAAAGTAATGTCAATATGGACGTTTCTGAGCCGGTATTTCTGACTGGTCTGATCCCTAACAACAGGTAGTTTGAATGCTTCTTTTGTACTTTTATTGCTTGTATTTGTATATAGTCCGGAGAATTTGACTTGACACTCAACCTTCTATGTGGCATCCTTAGCTCAATAGTTAACGTGCTTGCCATCTAATCTGATGATCCGGGTTCAAATCCGGGTGGAGGCACACATGTATGCCTGCCATATTTCAGTAGAAAACCGACTGGCAAATAAAGATTATGCTAGGTATATTAGCATAATTTAACAGCTGATTTAATGTCTATATTTATAATCCCGGTTGTGTGTTTTCATAAGAGGGAGTATCACGAAGACGCTCAATGTGTAATACCAGCACAAATCTAAAGGACCGATATTGCACGATTTATTTGCGGAAATTTATATATTCAATGCAAAAACCTATAATATATTAATGCATGAAGGTCAGAATCAAGTCAAATTCTCCGTGCTTATAATACCATTTATCATACTATTATACTTAATCGATATTTCTGCCCATTTTCGAAAATGTTGAGGTGTATAGTTAGCTCATGTATGTATATATATGTCCGTAGAACAAATAGTTTCTGATCTTTAGCTAATGAATGCATTGGCCTATGGTCTTCAGTCTTATTTGATGCATTGTTCATCACCCATTACTAACCCCTAACTAGGTTTGAGGTTATTTAGACAAAGGTCAAGGTTACAGTGACCTTCGGTTCTTAGTTTTCAAGCAATCTTCAAACTTTATATGGAGGTAGGCCTTCATCAGTAGGATCCTAATTGATTTTGAGGTCCATCGTCGAGGTCGCTAAGTCCTTTAATATGAATACCAGTAACTATTTGGTTGCAATGGGGGCATACATGTTTACAAACACCACTTGCTATATTTTCTGTTCGATCTGTGGTCCCCCCACATGATAGGAAGGTAGGAATTGAAGCCTTATTGATGATCCCTTGATCAAAGCTCACAACATGGAGGGTGTCTCTTATGTTGTTGTACTTTTGTTATAATACCTAACTAATTATTTTGTACATGGCATTACTCATTGATGAAGCAATATTACCAGGAGCCTGATTATATATGGAGAAAAAGCTATGTGTAAAGGCTCTGGAACACCAGTTTCTTTAAAACATCTTACCATCATGGATTGCAAAACCAGTGTAGCAATACCACGTGACTTTTGACTACAGTAATAGGAAGAAATTTGTAAACATTGGAAAATAAAATAGCCGTAAGTAATTTATTTCTTCATCGATTTCTATGAAATATACGCCACGCTAAGGAGACAATTATTTGCTTTCCAAGAAATATAAATTATTTTTCAGCGGCTGTGCCATTTTGTCCATTACCTTGTGAAACCGTGGAACGTGTTGGTTTCACAGGGTATTGGAACAATCGGTAATTCTGCTGATAAAGATCTTATATTTAACGGAAAGCAAATACTTTTCCCCTTAGCGTGGCGTATATGTTATAGAAATCGATGAAAAAATAAAATACTTATGGCTAAATTTGTGTTCCCATGTTTACAAATTTCTACTTGTAACTGTAGCCAAAAGCCACATAGTATTGCTACCCTGAAAACTATTTTGGGACTGCGTACAATGTTGGGAACTACAATAGATTTGTTGTTGAATTGGGCATTTAAAGGTTGCTCATATAGTGCTCATACAGTCATATACACATATTATAAAGTTATTTTTAAAAAGATACATTTATGCCTTTTGCCCAAACTTTGACCACATGTACTTGTTGTCAGACTGATCTTGTTCCTCCACAAAATGTTGTTTTTGAAGATAACTTGGGTCTGTTGATATTTATGTGACAATAGGTTTAAACATCTTAACTATGAGCAATGTTGTCAGCCAATGAGAACATGCTTTACACACATTAATGAGAATATATTTACTAAGTTAGCCAATGAAAATATGCCATACAAACATCGTCAGCCAATGAGAACATGTCTCATAAACATTTCATCCACTGAAAACATTTCATACAAAAGGTTGACCAATAGACATTTTGTACATGGCACAGTGTCAAAATATTCTCTTGAACAAAGTTTAACCCCAGAAGAAAATAAAATATTCTCATGAACAAAGTTTAACCCCTGGAGAAAATCAAATATTCTCTTGAACAAATTTGAACCTAATGAGAAAATAAAATCTATCATTAAGAAAACTTCCAATGTGTTGTCTTTATTTTTCTTGCATGTATGAATTATTTTATTGTTGAATAATTATGGATGATTTTATTTTGTGTAATAGTTGATTAGAAACAACCGATGTTGATGCTTGAATAAAACATGGTATGTTGTTGTAATGATGTTTGATTGTTGTTGTTTTTTTCGACATTATTTGAATTTTTTTCTTTGTTTGAAATAAAGTTTGAAACATAAATTTGTTGTTTACTTTTATTCATTTCTTGAATACTGATATTTAGCTGATTATTGCCTACAATAAATATATACCTGTACATAATTATGTTAGTTTTGTTTTTTCGTACTTGTGTCATGAATTTGTAAACTTGTTTTTCCAATTTTGTACTGAATAAAATGTTGCCGATTTAATAATGATTCAAATTTTATTATTCCGATTTTGTACTGAATGTAACTGCATGTACATGAACTAAATGTTGCCGATTTTGTTATGATATAATTATTTTGAATAAATTCTTGTATATATTCATTGGATGTTTTCTTTTCTATACTTAATGTTTATATGATCAATACGCGTACCCATAAGAGAAGATCATAGTATTACATGTGGTCAAATGTGGGATCATTTTGAGAGTGCTGAAGTTGATCCCTGTTTTGAGCGTACCTGTAATCCGAGTCATAAGTTGGTCAGTACTGGAAGCAGTCATAGACAGAAGTTTCACTGGTGGCAATTATACATACCGGTAATAAAAATGCAAAAATAAGAAATCTGCGCAATGCGAGAAAAAAAAATTTAATGCTGACCTGACCAAATGTTGCTTCCGTAATACAAGCAATATTCCTTTAAAATGTTTCACAATTTGTGATGAAAAGAAAATCTAATCCCTTACAGAAAAGCATGACTGTAAAGAATATAAAACGAATATAAAACGAATATATAAAAGAATATAAAACGAATATAAAACGAATAATGGTGTTCATCAGAGACGTTCGGCACATATAATTGTTAGCTAATGTAACTATATGTTGGTGAAAACTGCATATTTTACTGAAGCTGTTCATTCTATTTTCATCCAAGCTTTTCATTTCATATTTGTTACAGCTATTCATTTCATATTTGTTACAGGCATGAACTGTATATTCATCACAGGCCGAATATACAGACAAATACACAAAGAGCAACCTTTCCTGTAACGAATTCTGGACGAACAATATATTTGTATATTTGTCACAGGCTGTTCGTCCCATATTCGTCGCAGACTTGGCTATAATTTGCATGCGAAAAGTGAATATAAAATAAGTACATGTATCAAACAAATGCTAAGACTGCATTCACCGTATATTTAATTCATATTGGTTACATATTCACCACACACATTCATCACAAGGCATTTATTACTGTAAGCTACCTGTAAAACATATTACTGGGAAGACAACCTGCTGCACAACTATGTAAGTAAACCCTCACATCAACACCCTCAATCATTAGACAACTACTTTCAGCTCTTTTTACTGTTCTCTTTCGATCCTATCAGGTCTTGGGGCATTGTGAGTTATTCTTGCTCATAGAAATTAAGCAGTGGCATACTGGGATTGAACACCGGACCATGCACTATCTAAAATCTGCTTAATATCAATACTGGCCCCTGAGCTCTCGAAGCTTCTTTATCTGAGTTAAATCTCATCTCAAATATTGTACTGTGTCTTTATGTTAAGTTCTATGGGAGGCTGGACTCAAATTCATTTTATTGGCATCAGAAAACAGAAACATTATATTCTGAGTTTATTTCCATAACATAACAAGAGCTAAAACTTCAGATATATCTCAAATTCAGACTCTTTAAGATGAAATTTCTACTTAAGATGCTTCAGGAGATCGGGCCCATCTAGGAAAGATTGAAAAAATAAGAAGCTCAATTGAGAATGAGCATACTTTTAGTGTGATCACTTCATGACTGTCATTTATTGTCATCAACAATTTGACCGTCAACAATCAAGAATTTTGGTCTCTGTAAAAGAAATAACAAGCATCTTGCAAACTGACGAATAACACTCTCACAATTAAAAATTTTCATCAACAAGGGGTAAAATGATACAAGTTGGAGACGTACTGGTTAACATCGATGAGCCAAAGTTTTTATCTTTTCAATCTTCATGACACATGGTCACAATATTTTGTCTGTGAAAAATCTGGGCTAACCTTGATCACTTGGTCTGCTGTCACTAGGCCAAATTAAAGGAAAGTTAGGTCACAGTTTCGACCTATTCTATATGTATCTCGATGCCTAGTTTGCAACAGTCTGCCCTAATATTTAATTAAGAAAACTTTTTTTATCTCTAAGACCAAACTCCCAATCTAGGATAAAAAACTAGATCACTAGGACAAATTTAAGATGGCCTTGTAGATTTTTAAAAAAAATCTAGATGTGCAAGTTTCGTTCATGTGACTCAATTAATATATACCGGTAAAGCCCCATTAAACCGAGATGGCTACAATAATTCACATGTTTTATAATAATGATTACTGAACTTCTCAAGCTTCTTCACGTATGTTCAAGTTGGACTTATAAATGATGCCTTGCATATTGAAGGGAGGAGTGAACTACTGTACCGTGGTGTATGTGACTGTCGTCCAGATCAACCACAAGTACATACAGAGCTAACAATCGGGCACATTGGATTCTTGTATCTTACCCTCATCAATGGATCTGGAACAAATAGAAAACATGGACTCCATATAGGTGGGTTTAAATAATTGGCATGCTCCCTCCAAAGAAGTGCATCACCTAGGGTATTTGGTTGGTATATCTGTCTGTTGCTTTGATAACTAGATTTAAAGGGTGCCTACAGTCTGACAAGTTTAGCAGGGTGGTAAACCCACTGATAAAGCTTACTTTGCCCAGCATCAAAGATATGGCGTTAATGCTTTGCATGTGTTTGGCAGTCTGCTTGTCGATAGTTAAAATGGTTTTTGATTAATAACTTTAGAACAGATTGGCCTTGGATCCCCAAACTTAATAGGGATGTTTGTGATCATCAACAGATGACCTCTATTCATTTAAAGGTCAGAAGGTCAAGGTTGCTGTTTTCCATAACATACCATAATAATGTAACTTAAAGATCCCAAAATTTTGAGATCGGAAGGTTAAGGTATCTTTTCAGAAAAGTCTACCTACCATTTTATTGTGTATTACTAGTAAAGTATCAAGCATTTTGTCAAAGAAACAACCAGCATGGTTGTTCTCTCTGGGTTTGATCAATTCTTGGAATTCAAACCAAGTCCTCCCAGATTACATATCAGTGTTACCAGATCCGAAAAGACTGAAGGTCAGGTACCTTTTGACCCTAGATTAACAGACTGCGTCTGCTTAACCAACTGTTCTAGATGTGTATTAATGAAAATTAAATTATTGTTGAACTTCTGTTTGTAGGACCTCCAGATCAAGTTCAGATCCAAGGTTGGTGAAAGGGAATCCAAGCTTGGCAAGAAAGAAGAATGAATTGGAAGAGAAATAATCTGTTACTCAAGCAAGGGCAATAACTCACACAAAATGATTTCATTGCTTGTTTTTTCATGTGATAAAATGAACAGTATTATACAAACTACCATGCAGTATTATCTGATATTTATGGAGATATTTTTCTAATGTCTTTTAAAAGTGTTCAAATAATTTAGAGTCTATTTACTCTTCAGGATGAATTTGTTACTTATAAACTGATTGTTAACATTATTTTATTTGGTGCTAATAATGTTCATAAGTTATGTGGTTCTATGTATGATAGTTTAATGTCATTGGTCTGTGATTCAAATGTGCTACCATTTAAAATCTGTCAATTTTTTGCTTTAAAGTGGTGCCATTCTTTTGCTGAATGTACTTTATGCATGTGTACATTCAGTATAAAATTGCTTAAAGAAACCCTTAGTAAGTTGATCACTTTTTCAAGGGTTCCAATGGTGGTCACACATGAAGGTTATAAATACTATAGTCTCACTGACAATGTACATTTTGTTTAATATTTTGTTTAATTTTAGTTCAGAATTCATGTTTCTGTTACAATTGCAATTTCAATAAAAAATTAAAGAAAGTTGCATTTCCTTTGCTGTGAAGTAAAATATATTTTATATACATGCACAGTATACCGGTATCATAAAATGTAAGAAGTATTTTCTATGCTACCTGTGATAGTTGGATTTAAGATGATTACCTGTATCTCCCTTCTTGTTTTACAAGTTTTGCCTTTACTGTATTGTTGGTCAGAATTGACCCCGAGACATTGGAATATTCTATGACCTTCATTTGGTAAAATTAACAATAGTTATATACTGAACAGGAATGGTATTCAATATTGATCTTATTTAATTGGAGAATATGGATAGCCAATCATATCGCCTGTTACTGCCCAAGAGTTTATTATGGTGTGATCCCATTAGTTGTCCTTATCCTTAAGTCAAGTAAGATCAATATTGAATACCACCACAGTTCAACAATATAATCAAAGCAGAATATTACAAGTATGTCAATGAAAAAAAAAAATGAGGGTTAGAATTTCACAAGTACCCACACAAAATCAATTCTGACATACAATATGGCATAAACGAAGGGAAAGAATTGTAAACAAGGGAGACCATCTCTTGTGATTGCAACTCTGTTGTCATATTTCCTTCGTGATGATTTTTTGGTATAACAGCATACTCCATATTACGGAATCCTGTTAGTGCCATTTTAAATATCGTGTATCGCCCTCCAAGGGCGAGACACGAGAATTGCACGAGGCAAGAAACGAGAATTAGACGCGATATTTTAAACGAGACACGATAATCGCGCGAGGCCTGAAATGAGACACGAGAATTAAAAATTGAATTCTCTCGTTTTTAATCTCGCCCTAGACCCACAACTTTTACAAGTTAATATCTAATATCGTGTAATTCTCGCGTATCGTATCTTGCCTCGCAGTAGATTCTTGCGCCTCGTTTCAAATATCGCGTCTTAATCTCGTGTCTCGTTTCTTGCCAAGAACCATAACTCTTGATTACATAATTTTTTAGTTATTCCCCTTTGTAATTTTTCAAACTTAATTCTTGTCCGGGCCATATCTCATACAGTATAAGAGATATCAATTTGAAACTTCATTGGTAAATAGATCTCATTAAGGGGAAGTTCAGTGCACAAGAACCATAACTCTGCATTGCAATTGTTTTTAGTTATTCCCCTTTTCTTGTCCAGGCCGTAACTCATCCAGTATTAGAGATATCAATTTGAAACTTCATAGTTGAATAAATCTCATTAAATTATAGTGCTGTGCCAAAGAACCATAACTCTCTTTTGCATATTTCTGGAGTATTTTTTCTGTGACAAACATCCCACAGGGAGCATCACCCATCTATGACGGCTCTTGTTATTATCTTTTTATATTCAGCCTTGTGGTCTAAGATAGGAGTTTGCCCCAGTGAATGGAGGCTACATGTATAATTGTCCCTACCTTACTTACTGGCACTGTTCCCTGTTGGCTAGTGGTTGATCCGTCTTAGGAGACAATAAGTGGGTAGTACCCGTATGATCTATTGCTCCAGTACAATAATTTGCGATACAAAAACAACAACTGCACAACTCCAGAAGTACAACCATGCTCCTACAGTCTAGTTAGGATAATGTGAGAGTCACATGTCTTTTTATGTGTACACAAAATATTATGACCGTTGTCTGCACAGGAAAAGTATTTTAGTTAAGCATTCAAATTATAGATGTCTGGATATGCCTTTATATATTTTTTTACACCATAATTGTGGATTCGACCACTGTGTCACTCAATTAGTATCCTAACTGGACAGTAAACATGAATTCAGATATGGTACATATACAGCGGTTTGTTTTTGTATTTCATTTATCGCACAAGTTATAAACACACAACTATAAACAAGGACAAATGATTAAAGATTTAAGACAAATTTAATTAGAAAAAGACAATTGAAGCACCATCACTTACCATGTAGTGCTAAAACTGCTCTACACGATCACAACAACAAATCACAACACAAAATAATGCTTTTGTAACACTTGACAGATACTTCTCACACTTAAGTCATGGCAGCCAGAATATTGAGATTTCAGCATTACTATGGCAACAGAAATAGTAGTACATGTATTAAATTTTCATTCTGTTTTATGTAATAAATTGTTACTAGGTTTATCCATATATAATATTTATCACACAAGGTTACAGACACGCAGTAGTAATGAAATATAAAATTATATTGTCTTATTACATAGGATGGACAGGGGCCCTACTATTCCAGAATAATCCGAAAATCTGGATTTGATGCAGTAGAAAGAATGAAAAAAGTACAAATATTGACTTCATTATGCATGGTCATTTGAAATTTCATATGCAGAATGTTAACAAAAGATTAATGTTTGAAACCTAGTTTTTTATGTAGGGATGCATTCAAATGGCACCCAAAACAGACTTGCTTCATATTTTCAGGATTGGGCATTATGCCTCAGTAGGACCCCTGATGGAGAAAGTGTGTGATCTTACCATCAGAATGGGATCAATGGGGATAAATAAGTGATATTTAAAAAGAATGAGACAATGAAAAGCTAATGTGACATGGCCAGTAAGAACAAAATGCAATTTTAATTATCCTTTGACAAAAAAGTATTCATACAGCTAATATTCATAACATTGTATAACTTACTCTATATAAAACAAATTAATTCAGGAATAGAACAATTAACCCTTTACTCCATAGACCCCTTTACTTATTTATCGGACAAGACACCCGTTACATTATGTATACACTATCTCGATACCAGTTAATTGGAAATTAATTGGAGAGCAACACCTTTAACACATAATTATGCATGTTATTTGAATACATGTATTGTACACAATTCACAATTGTGTTTGCATGAAGATAAATGCAGAAAAATATATCTCCATGGAGAGGGATTAATTGAGATCTCGTGGGGGTCCACAGGGCCAAATTAAAAATCAGGAAAACCAAATGAGGCCAACCATTTTTTCCAAACAAGAGGCCTCCAATGACATTGTTTCAATAATAAACTCAGTTTGTATTAAAGAAAAAGTCTCAGATCAGATTAAATTTACCATAATTACCATTTCTTGAGATAATTTCATCAAATAACTTTTATTTTGGTCAGAATCTGATGCTCGTTCAGGAATGATAAATCTGGAATTTCGGATGAATCAGGAAAATTGACACCCCTAACTGATCTTTGCTGACAGAAAAAGAAAGATGATGAAACAGACCTGACTGTAATATAATGTTTTGATTGACATAAAAGACTAGAATAAAGATAAAAACAAGATAAAAGCTATAGCTGTCGGCATTCGGCAGACTAATATACCCCCGCTGGCAAAGGGCCATAATTCTGCCAAAATGCATCGCGGCGCAAATTCCTTTCTTCATGCACATCTATATGATGAGGTTGTTCATCTGTGAAAGTTTGAGCGAAATCCTGCCAAAACTGTAGGAGAAGTTACGTCCACAAGAATGCGTCTACGGCCGGACAAGCTGAATCCAGTATACCCCCCTTACAACTCGTTGTGCGGGGGTAAAATGAGAAAGAAATGTGAGTGTAAAAGTGACAGACACTGGTAGTTCTAACAATAATATTGAAACACATGGAAGTAATACAAGCATTGTACAGCATGTAGACAACATGTGATAGCCTCATAAAAAGTTGATTAATGTATACAGTCAGGTCTCGATATAACGACACCAGGCCCGATCTCCCGAAACATCTCAATCTGAGCTAAATCTCATCTCAAATATTGCCCTGTGTTGTTTCGATAATTATAATGGGAGACTTGACTCAAAATTCGGATCACAAAACAGAAACATTATCTAAGAATGATCACGGTAAAATTTAAAGTACTCGAATGTCAGACTTATCTCAAATTGAGACTCTAATTGAGGAAAATCTCAATATGAGATGAGATTTTTACTTGAGATACTCGTCATTGTATCGAGACGTGACTGTATTCGGAGACACAACTGAACACAATTTAATAAATGCTGAATCCAAGAAAGAAACATACATCATCATGGAGCAACAACAGCTGATAAATACCATACCTTTAATGATCTATAACTGTTAAAATGACACATATATGCTTCCGAATTTGTGCTGACCTTTGACCTTGAGACTTCAAAAGGGGGTCACCGGTCAATATGAACTTGATCAAGTTTGAAGATTGTCGGTCAAGAGTTTCTTGAATTTTCGATTGGAAAGATAAATTTTTACCTTGACCTAGTCACCTGTAAATCAAATCAAGATTGAGGACGTTTAGCCTATATATAATATGTTGCATAGTTGTTGATCAGAAACTGGTCAACAGACAGATCAACAAACATATGCAAAGCACTATATCGCTGTTTCTTTAAAACAGGCATGAAATGAAGACTCAAGAACAGAAAAAAATCACAACTGTTTAAATATTTAAGTACACATTGTGTTATTTAAATGCCGTCTTTAAATGCCAATATTTTGTACAAAGTACCCCAGAATTATCCCAAAATATGTATCTAGAAATAAAAATATGCTTTTTTAAATAACTAAGGTGATAAATGTCAGATAATAGTAAAACAAGACAAAATTTCATGTCAGCATATGAGATAAACTCTGCATATAATATATATGTACACCACATTTCTTATGTACACTACATTTCTATCACATAGCACTAAAAATTGTCACAACCCTATAGACAAACAATTAGAACTGTATAATGATATTTCAATCCAAGATGTCATAAAACATTTCTGTAAAATCATAAATTTTTGTGGGTATGAAATTACAAGGATTTTGGTAAAATGGCTTTTTGGAAGTGTCGTAAATTTGGAATGTTATTTGAACAATATTGATGAGGGTCAGAATAATGAAATTTCATTCTTTAGGAGGAAAACCGAATACTAGACAACAACCTGAATATAAATGTATTTGTTTGTTTGTTTGCATTTGACTGAGACAGTCTGAGTCATAAGTGCATGGCTTTTCAGTTTCTCCCTGCCTGGAATCTGACTTCGAGGGAAGAACAGTTGTGAGGTAAAGGGGTGCAATATCCTTGCTCTTTCTAAATAGACCCCTTATTTCTTTAATGTGCCTGGTGTAAGATATGGATACATGTTAGACTACCTTTCAATTACCAATCAGTTCATATCTTAACAGTGTTTCGGAAATAACCAAGTGCAGTGGCCGTAATTTAAACCAGGGCCTGGTCCAGGGGCCACTTAAGTTTTACGCAATTATTTTTCATTTATTACAATAAAAAAATATTTAAAAAATCCCTGGACATAATAAATTGACAATTTTACCAAAATCCACAAAATTTAAGACGCTTTTATATAAATCATTATACAGTAATATATGTTTGCAACACAACCATACTACTTGCCATTTTACATAAAAATACCTTAACAATATATACATGAATTATATACAAATGTATAATAATGAATTTAAATAAAAAATCTTCATAAATAAAATTACACATATATACTCTAATACAAAAATTCATGTAATATAATATCTCTATTCCGTATCCTGAATGCTAGGCTTTACCCATCTATCTGAATAGCACTGGTAAACGTAAAAAATTACATAAATTATAGAACAGAACATTATTTCAATAAAACTTCATTTAAGAACCATCTTAATTATCATTATAATATAGGCATACCAACCTTAAATTAAAGACCACAACTGTAACGTCCATTTTCATGAATTTAATCTGGTTTCTGTATTTAACTTCATTATAAAGACCACCTCAATAATCAGGTACGTTTTAAAGGGTCCCAGGGATTTCCTCATTATAGAGATTAAACTAAGGACAATCACACATACTTGTTTTCTTGTTTTATTAAGTCAGATTTTACTTTGGAGAAGATCATATACTTCATTCTGATTGGTGAAACACTAGACTTTAACTTTGCAGTAAACAAGCTCACTGGTGCGGTCTGTATCGTCATGGCAACCACTTGTAAGACCATAATTTTTTCTCATCAATCAATGCAAGGAATCTCTACTTCCTATTCATTTAAAATTCTGAAGTAAATTAAATAACTGTAACTATAACACATACTGTATTCTCTCGCCCCCCCCCCCCCCCCCTTATAAAAGGCCCCCCACTATTCTTAAAGAAAATAAGTACTTTCAATGGATAATCATATGCATACATGTTTCACTTAAACTTGTAGTACATAGCAAGACCTTTTCTCAACCCCCCCCCCCCCTTTTGCAAATTGCATCGCCCCGAGGACGTTTATTCGAGGAATACAGTTAATTTTTGCAATCTCTTACACATGTACCAATTACCTCTGAAGTAGGCTTGTCTTTTCTTTATATCCATGCATATAAAAATCAACCACAATGTAAACAAGAAATATCACTGAATGTGATGAATACCCCCAGAAACTGCTTGACACAGTCAGATATGCACAACTAAACTTGGTACTGATCGGTCATGCAAAGTTTCATTGAAATCCGACAATTGGATGCTGAGAAATAGCACCAACAGTATATTTAGAATAAAATAACAAAGGACTATAACTCCCTTAAAATTGAAAAGACCAATGTGTCCCTTCGATATGCACAACTAGACTTGTTACTGAATTAAGTGATCATTCATGCAAAATTTCTTTGAAATCCAACCATTGGTTACAGAGAAATAGCGCTGACAAAATTCATAAGTTTAAAAAAACAAAGGGCTATAACTACCTTAAAATTGATCCAACCAACGTGTGCCAACAATATGCACAACTAGACTTGGTACTGATCATTCATACAAAGTTTCCCTAAAATCTGACCAATGGTTACAGAGAAATAGCGGGGACAAAATTTATAAGTGTAAAAAAACAAAGGGCCATAACTACCTTAAAATTAATCAGACCAGTGTGTGCCGACAATATGCACAACTAGACTTGGTATTGATCATTCATACATAATTTTGTCTAAATCCGACCAATGGTTACAGAGAAATAGCGCGTACAAAATTCATAAGTATAAAAAAACAAAGGGCGATAACTACCTTAAAATTAATCAGACTAACGTGTGCTGACAATATGCACAACTAGACTTGGTACTGATCATTCATACAAAGTTTTGTTAAAATCTGACCAATAGTTACAGAGAAATAGCGTGGACAAATTTATAAGTGTAAAAAAACAAAGAGCCTTAAAATTGATCCGACCAACGTGTGCCCATGCTATGCCAACTAGACTTGGTACTGATCATTCATGCAAAGTTTTGTTGAAATCCAACTATTGGTTACAAAGAAATAGCGCGGACAACATTTATATGGGTAAAAACAAAGGGCTATAACAACCTTAAAATTGAGCTGACCAACGTGTGCCGAGGATATGCACAACTAGACTTGGTACTGATCATTCATGCAAAGTTATGTTGAAATCCAACCATTGGTTACATAGAAATAGCGCAGACAAAATTTATAAGTGTAAAAAAACAAAGGGCCATAACTACCTTAAAATTGAGCCAACCAACGTGTGCCGGCGATATGCACAACTAGACTTGGTACTGATCATTCATACAAAGTTTTGTTAAAATCCGACCAATGGTTACAGAGAAATAGCGCGGACAAAATTATACGGACCAACCAACCAACCAACCAACCACAAGCATGACTCCAATATAGCCCCCATATACTATGTATCTGGGAGTATAATAAAATACATTTTGCCCGTTTCAACAAGATTGCTGTCATTGAGCCTTAAGCCTAGGTTCCACTGAGGAATTCCTCATTTGCGATGTTCTCCCGATATTTTCCGAAACTACCCGATTAATCACAATTCCTTCCGATATCAGAAATTGTTTTATGGCTTCCCCGAAGCTTCCCCTAGACCACAAGGAATCGGTTCCCAATGTCCTGATAGCGTATTAATTTCAATCAGGAGTACACAACTGAGGCAAACAATGCTCAGTCGGACCTTGGCTTTATACAGAGATGCACAGTAAGAGCAACAATCAACAACTCTACTAGGAGATTGATATTTCCCCCCTGACCATAATGTTCAATACAAACAGCAGAAGCATAGTTATTCTTTCACCATTGCACGTAATATTATATGCAAATATTGCACATTTTATCTATCTTCAACACGAGCTGAAATCCCACAGTTTAACTGTCTTGTCGTAAGATCCAGACACAATAATGAAGTCATTGAACTGCAAACATGTAACACCATCTGTGTGATTGCGTAATGTCACTAACCGTTTCCCAGTTTCTAAATTCCATACCTGCAATTTAACATGAACAACAGATTACAACCTGTAACAATACTTCTCTGGTCGGTTGTAAATAACTAAACATTTGGCAACATTCTCATAACCAAATTTGTATGATTTCAATTCAACAGCTCTACTTGCAAAGCTAAGTGGGGAAGATGATATTGGAACGGCCACAAATTAAACAAGAGATATTTGTAAAACTTGTATGCCCCCATGGCAGCCCAATAGTCAGAAATGGTGAAGGTCGCAGTGACCTTGACCTACTGACCTCAAAATCAATAGGGGTCATTTACTGTTGCTGACCAACCTCCATGTAAAGTTTGAAGATCCTAGGTCAAAGCGTTCTTGAGTTAATGAACGGAAACGGAAACCATTTTATACGACCGTCAGACAGACAGATAGACATGTGCAAAGCAATATACCCCCTCATCAAAGATGGGGGCATAAATATTGCATTATTGTTTTTTAATAAACATAGAAGGAATTTACATAATGTATAGCCTTGATATGAAGCCAGAAAGTGAGAAACCATGAATAAAGTACAGTGTATACCGGTATATACATATTATCTTGGATGAGCATTCCTTCAGATACATCATATTGGTAGACAAAATATGGTGAAAACAGTATACGGTGTTAGTAAACTTACTTTAATAGTTTTATCATCTGCTGCACTGACAAGTCGCCAACTATCTGCCTGTAAGCACCTGACCACACCTGTATGTCCCTCAGCAGCTTTCCAATCTATCGTGTTAACACATTCACCAGAGTGTATGTCCCAAAACTTTAAATTACAATCCAGAGAACCACTTATAATTCTGGTAGCATCAAACTGTAGGCAGGTAACTGCATCTTGATGTCCGGTCAAGGTCATTATACACGCACCTTGGTAATTCCACACCTGAAAAACAAACCCAGCTCGCTTAACAACTGTATTTTCTAGACTAAGTAATGTGAATCTCCAAAGACAACTCCTTAGGGATCCTATATATCCCCTAGAAAATATCTACATTCAAGTTGGTGAATTTTTTGATACAGCCATGTACACTCATCTTGTCCATTTTATGTATATGGTACACTTAAACTTCACTCCTAATTTGAATGTGCACCTGATGTGTTATTTCACAGGGCAAAGGGACAGAACCCCATCCTCCCACATCATACATTTAACTATTCAATTATACACATGACTTCCAATTTTTATCAAAATGCTATAATGTTTACATTTATATAATTAATTATTATAATAATGAAGCTTGTGTACATACCTTAATAGTTTTATCACAGGATCCTGACACAACTTTCGTGTCATTAAAATGTACACATAAAACAGCAGCTTGGTGACCTCTAAAATCAACAAAATCAATTGTTTTAATATATAACAGTTGAACATAACATTTATTACATTTTCTGTGCCATTTTGTACTATTAAGAGGTAAAAATGTAATAATTGAATTCAAGTGCCACACTCAGCACTCGGACTGATAAATTACATTTATAGCTAACAAATACACTAAAATACACTAGGAAATAAGCCTGAAATAATATCAAGAACCCATCTAACAGTATTACAACTTCTTGCACTCAAAATATGTCTCTATCAACCTCAAAAGAGTGAACTTTAAGTGTGTATTTGAGTGTTGAGTGCTAAGTGTAAGTATTGGTTGTAATTCCGGGCCCTGATCTTACCTTAGTGTCATCTTACATGTACCCGTAGGTAAATCCCAGATCTTCAATGTTTTATCATACGAGCCACTGATCACTTTCATATCATCCACCTAAAATAGCAATTATATGAACAATGATTTTCATATAAATGCTTTCGTAGCTCAATGGTTAGAGCGCTTGCTGCCTAATCTGGCGACCCAGGTTCATATTTGGACGAAGGCACTCACATGCCTGCCATATTTCAGCAAAAAGCTGACTGGCTAATTAAAGGCAAGTAATATGTTTATAAAATAGTAACCATTGTAATATAGTACATTTCATAAAATATAAAATCAAAGAACAGAACAGAAATCAGCAACAATAGATATGTAACATGAATATATTTCTTGAAATACTGCTCCATATAATATCTTTGAATTTTTTTATCAGTTGTCATAGTAACTAACACAGAGTCCCCGAAAACCAAAAAGTATGAATACATGTACTCATGAGAGTCACATTATTGCATAAATATTCATGAATGTTGGGTAAATATACAATGTATGAATATTCAAGACAGTCAGATAAATGTATGCATATTTATGAGTTCCAGGAAAATATTGTGGGACAATATAATTACATTTGACATGATTATCTTACTTGTAAGCATCTCACTGTATCCATATGTCCAGTCATGGTCACTTTACATGCTATACTTGACCAGCTCTCCTGAGTAGACAAATCCCAAACCTGTAATACATACAGTAAAACCTCACATACAATGGCTTCTATTATACAATAACCTCCACACAAGTCTTTTTATTTCACATAACCTGCAGTCCAGCAGTGCCATAAAACCATGCCAGAAATATTGTTTGGCACTACTCCCAGATGGTGCCAAAAACAATTATATTAGTCTGACGTAACATCAGCAAATCCATGCTTCGATCGGCCCAAGGCGTCAGGATAATACCAATGTCGTCAAAACTTTGCGCTTATTGTCCCGCTAAATTTTGGTTGAAACCTATGCGGAATACATTATCATTTTGAAAGAAAATTAGCGTTCCCTTAGGTTATGTGATAAATAGAATCTTACATTTGTGCTCCTTACATACATTTTTATTAAACTCATTGACAAAACAAATATACACTTGGTAAAGCCTCATATCATATTATTTTGTCCACTTATTTAATAAAATGTGTATATAATGAGCACTCATGTAAGATCCTCTATTTTCTGTTTCACCGTTTAGTCAATCTCAAGATGTAACCAAACTCAGTATAAGAATATTCCCAAGGGAGGTCTTAATATTTCATATTTAGGTTGAAATAGAGACTAGAATATCTCCTATAAATATTGAAATGTTAAAATATTTACTTAACAAAATTGACTTACAAAGTTTTAATTCATTTACAAGAACAGAAACTTTTATACATTTGGAGAAACAATAACAAATTCAATTATTGTAGAATGTCAACTATAACAATATTTGGAAAAGGGCTGTTATTGAGTCCCTCGGGAAGTTTAACTTCATTATTGCAGGAAAGTTTGCGACTGAGAGGCCTTACGTGAATTTGAAGCAAATATTGTAAGGTTGTCTTGTAGCAGTATATAAACTCTAACCAAGGTGCCATGCCACTGTCAGAGTGACCAGATTATGTTTTGAATAGTTGAGCTTAGAATTAGAATGCTGCGACTAGATTTATATTATTGACCAATACAAAACAAGTATAATCAAGAATGCAAGCTATACTAAGTTTTGTATATAGAGATAGCTCAGATGTGGAAGTCAAGAATATTGGATAACAGTGCATGCTCATTGAAGGTAGTACGTGCTCATTGGAGGTGTGCATATTTACATACATGTATACTGTAAAATCAGGGGTTCTACCGAGGCATAATGCCAAATCCTGAAATCGAGTCGCAAGTCTGTTTTGGGTGCCATTATCACACATCCCTACACCTTAACTAGGTCTCAAACAATGTTTTACTGTAAAAATTCAGATAATGGAACTTAAAATGACCATAACTTAGTCAATTCTTTGAATTTTTTCATCAAATCAATTTTATTTTCTGCAAAAAAGTTCATTCTTTTCAGTGCAGCAAATCCGGATTTCAGATTATTTCGAAATTGTAGGGACCCCTGCAGAATATTATCACACAATCCAAGCTGACTGTAACTTATTTGGTACATAACAACAGAGAACAAGAAACATAAACTTTCCATGACAACTAGGTTTTCAAACAAGAGCCATAACTACTCAAACTTAGTTTCAGTGAAACCTGAAACCTCAAGTGCACAAGGCCCGTAACTCTACTGAAATTTGATTCCAGCAAAAGAAACTAGTTGAACTCTTCACAGACTAGAACATTTTACTGTAACCTTTCTCATAACCTGTTACCACAATCTGAATTATCCAATCGTATCATAATCATTTTGCCTAATTTAGAAAACTTAATTAATAACTAATATAAATAGTTTTATCATACGTTTGACGTCGCGGCAACGTAATAAAGCCATTATTTATTTTTGATAATACACTAGTGTAATAAAGCTTTGACGTCACATCACTCAACGTATAGGCGACGTCGTCAAAGTAGCGCGTTTATTATAGTAAAAGTAAGTAGCTATTTTTATGTTTCGGCCAGAAATGGCTAACATATGATAAAAAGAACATTACATTTGTGACTTTCCACATTGAATTTATTAAACTCGTTGAATAAAATCGATAAAATGCTCGGCAGAGCCTCGCATTTTATCATTTTATTCAACTCGTTTAATAAATTCAATATGAAAAGACACTCATGTAATATCCTCTATATATTGCAATCTTATAGAAAAGTATATTGCAAAGCCCATGAATTCGACACAGAATTGCAATATGATAAAGTGTTTATAACAGAGTTGGTATGAAAGTATTCATTGCATACACATACAAGTTGAAGTACATGTATATACAGTCTTACAGCAGGTTATGTTTTGAGAGCAACCTGTATACTAAACTGCAGGTATATCCGATTTCTGAAACAAAATTAAATACTTAGCAATTACACTTTAATAACAAGTACAAAATGTATTCCACAACTTATCCGGGTCAGAGTATTAAAAGCAAACATTGTAATTCACTAATTGGTTTGTCTGTTAAAATAGATTGTTTTGGTTAAGTTCACATGATTTCATTTATTATGATGGACGCATAGTCTGATACCCACATGTGCTCCTTTCACTTTTCTCTGTCCATCTAGAAATGTAGGGTAACATAGTAATTGAAATGTGTTGATGTCTGACGACGGATGGACAGTTATGACCAAACAAGTTGTCTAGGAATTAATTATCTATCTTGCTCTTCCACATTCCACAAGCAACTGACAACTTCTCCACATGTAGCGGACATGACAGTAGTCAAGGTTACAGAAGAATATAATCTACCCAGGTATTGAATCCGGGTTGTCTGGATGACTTGCCTATAACAGTCTTACTGTCCACCTAAAGTATGTACAGAACTTTTTTCAAAAGTTTTATTTTGAGCTGTAACGACCAACTTACATGATAAAGCAGGGGATAACACAAGTATCCTCTTCCCAATAGGGTAAGGGTGGCAGAATAATTGAATAATATACTTTATATCTTTTTTACGCTGTTGTTTCATTAGTTTAGGCGGAGACTATAGATAACATATTGTCTATGATTTAGGTATTATATATACAGCTGATGACGGACTGACAGACAGGTAGAAAGTGTCAAAACAATACAACAGGGATTAAAGTAGTAGAAACAATTAACAGACAATAATAAAGCATCATTAACACTCACCTTGATCATACAATCTGTTGAACCACTGACCAATCGGTTCCCCTCTAGATGAAGACATCTAACAGTACCAGAATGACCAACTAAAGTTTGTACTGACCATTGAGCATTAGTTCTGATATTCCAAACCTATAATATTCACATGAAAACTGTTCTAAAACACCAGAGCAACAAGAAATGGTGCGCATGCACCTCACAGTTTTGTTTGTATCATAAAGGGGATTAATTTACAATATTTGGCATAAGACTTGACTTGTCAACAGAGCCAAATTCAAAGTCCTGAAAAGCATAGCTGCTGAACATTTTTGCCAAACAAAAGGCCTTCATTGACATTGTTTCCATAATTAACTCAGTTTGTATTAAAGTAAATCCTTCTGAGTAGACAAATTTTACCAAAGCTTGCCATTAATTTTCATAAGATTTTTTCATCAAATAACTTTTATTTTGGTCAGAAGCCATTGCTCTTTTAGGAATGACAAATTAGGAAATTCCGGATAAATCAGGAAATTTGACACCTCTGTTAAAGTCTTCCCCTCTGGTCCAATTTAATAAAATCTTCCCTTCTTATCCATTTTTATGAAACATTTGGAAAGTAATCTAACAGTTATATGATATAAGTCAAAGACCTAAATATACCGATATTTGATATATCATTTGATATTTTGTTTTGACAATAAACGATCTAAAAACTGTATTATAGGCTTTAGATCTTTGTATAAGTTGAACAATATTGAACTTATCAATGTAACAAAGTAAAGTTCACTCAGTTAATATTTTTTATCAAACAAGTGAACTTTACTGTGTTTTAATCATAACATCCATTATGGATCTATCAGTGAAATAATTATCAATGTAAGGCCAGAGATTTTTAATTTTTTGTTACTCAGACCTTTTTCACCTTTAAAAACTCCCAAAATATAGCTTCCACAATCTGTTGGTGGTAAAATAGTCAATGGCGGTCCGATTTAAAGCAATCAACACTCAACAACAGTGTTAGTTTTCAAGAAAACAGCCAATTTATCCTAAGACTAGTACACTGCAGTGAAACACTAATATAACAAGAGCACCGCCTTGCGGTGCAGATGCTCATCTGATCAATGTCACTGTAAAAAAAGCCCATTACCCTTGCATAAAGTAGGGCAGTGTTATTGGTCTTGCTTAAAAAAGTGAGGTTTTGATGGTGAAAAAAGGGGCACTAACTCACGCAAAATGCAGATCAGAGTTATGGTTCATGCTTGATATGGTCAGGTATTGATGATGAACAATTGTGCAAAGTTTCAAAGTAATAGCCCACATAGTAAGAGAAAAGTAGACCTAAACACAAAACTTAACCAAGGAATTTACTAAGTCCAAAAAGGGGCAATAACTCTTGCAAAATACAGATTTGAGTTATGGGTCTTGCTTGACATGGTCAGGTATAGATGGTGAACAAGTGTTGAAAGTTTCAAAGCAATAGCCCATATAGTGTATGAGAAAAGTGGACCTAAACACAAAACTTAACCAAGGAATTTACTAAGTCCAATAAGGGTCAATAACTCATGCAAAATGCAGATCAGAGTTATGGTTCTTGCTTGACATGGTCAGGTATTGATGGTGAACAAGTGTTGAAAGTTTCAAAGCAATAGCCCATATAGTGTATGAGAAAAATGGACCTAAACACAAAACTTAACCAAGGAATTTACTAAGTCCAAAAAGGGGCAATAACTCATGCAAAATGTAGATCAGAGTTATGGTTCTTGCTTGACATGGTCAGGTGTTGATGGTGAACAAGTGATGACAGTTTCAAAGCAATAGCCCACATAGTGTATGAGAAAAGTGGACCTAAACACAAAACGTAACCAAGGAATTTACTAAGTCCAAAATGGGGCAATAACTCACGTAAAATGCAGATCAGAGATATGAGTCTTGCTTGACATGGTCAGGTATTGATGGTGAACAAGTGTTGAAAGTTTCAAAGCAATAACTCTGATAGATTAGAAGAAAAGTGGACCTAAACGCAAAACTTAACCAAGGCATTTTATTTTCTAAGTCCAAAAAGGGGCAATAATTCTTACAAAATGCAGATCAGAGTTATGGGTCTTGCTTTACAGGCTCAGGTATTGATGGTGAACAAGTGTTGCAAGTTTCAAAGCAATAGCTTTGATAGTTTATGAAAAAAATTTACCTAAACACAAAACTTAACCAAGCAACGCCGACGCCGACGACGATCAAGTGATGACAATAACTCATCTTTTTTTCAAAAATCAGATGAGCTTATAAAACTTATTATTAACAAAATAATGAAATAATAATACAAGGCTGGTCCATTTATCATCAAAACATTATATGCAATGTTGTTTTTACCAGTTTTTCAATTTTTTTTTTTTTGAAAATGCCAAAAAATTGTTCAGGAGGGTCCGAGTAACGAAAAATAAAAGAACTCTGGCCTAACTTAAACCATTCACCTTTCATTTAAGATTGAAAGTGGAAAGCACACACATATAACAAACACGCCAATCAATAACCACAAAGCCAACTCATTTCAAGTTATGGAAACGACTATGTTTTTGTTTTATTAAAACTTTTGATGAAACAGTTCTAGTTTCAGGCAATGTGAGACGCAGCAACAGTGAAATAAAATAAGGCAATAAAATCTGTTCGGTAGCTTGGCAATATAAAATCAGGTTTCTGTAGGAAGTATTTCGTACAATCTTATAAAGTCTGAGAGAAAATTGCTACAGGAACTGTATAGACCACGAATGCAATCTATTAGAACAATAAAACCAAAGAATATTGATGAATGTAACCAGAAGATAATATCAAACATAGAGAGCTACAGTTTATACTCTACTGTAACATCACTTAATTTACGGGGAATCCATTTTTGTCAATTTAGAAGAAGCTCACGACTAAAAAATTTAAATTACCATTATTTCTTGACATCCAAACTGTTCCTGTTAATATCACTTTACTTATGGGAAATTGTTTTTTTTTTATTTAGTAGAAGCTCTCGACTAACAAATTAAAATTTCCATTATTTCTTCATATCCAAACTGTTCTCTTCTTTTTTTTGTAATCCATAAACACCCCGTATAAACCAAATCACTGTACGACTTATTGGGATACTAATACTATACAATTCAACTTGTATGACTTATTGTGATTGAAACATCCGGTTATTTCCTATCACTGTATGACTTATTGCAAGACTATACAATTCAATGTGTACTCCTTATTGCGATAACCGGAAGTTGAATTGTTTTTACAGTGATAAAGGTTTGATACCATGAAATTGAATTTTTCCAAAATCCACAAAATCTATTTTCAATGAAATTTAGTGTTTTTACAGCATCTAATTTACAATTAATGCAATAGCCATTAGATGAATATTAACTACAGAGAGCTGCAGCACAAAATCTATACAGTGAATCTAATATCAGATTTAATATTTTTATGTTTCCACAGTAATCGTGGAAATAGCAATTAATGAAATTGAAAATTTATTTACATCATACAAACATGACGAGACAATTAGACAAACAGATACATGTACGAGCAATTCCCCATACATATAGGAGCAATTCCACGTACTAGGAGCAATTCCCTATACTAGAAGCAATTACCCATGCTAGGAGCAATTGCCCATACATATAGGAGCAATTCCCTGTACTAAGAGCAATTCCCTGTACTAGGAGTAATTCCCTGTACTAGGAGTAATTCCCTGTACTAGAAGCAATTCCTCATAAAAATAGGAGCAATATCCTGTATTAGGAGCAATTCCCTGTCCTAGGAGTTATTCCCTGTGCTAGGGGCAATTTTCTGTACTAAAAGCAATTCCCCATATAAATAGGAGCAATTCCCTGTACTAGGAGCAATTCCCTGCACATATAGGAGCAATTCCCTGTACTATGAGCAAGTCCCTATACATAAAGGAGCAATTCCCTGTACATATAGGAGCAATTCCCCTTACTAGGAGCAATTCAATGTGGAAAATAATCATAAACAATAAGTCATAAAAAATATGGTATGTTTAATATAGAGAAAATAGAATGAGTGTAAATTGAGTATATAATTTATGGAAAAAGTATTGATGAACCTTCTTTCTGACATAACACTGTCTGTTCAGCCGATTGTACATTTATCCTCAATCATTACTATAATCAAGTTTGTTATAAGTGATTTTACAGCACTCATTTTAAGCAAAACAATATATATATATAATTACATAAATATACCTTTATAGTCTTGTCAGAAGAACCGCTAACTATTCTGGTGTCATCAAACTGAACACATGAGATCCCCTGTGAATGACCTTCAAAGGTCCTAACCGTACAACGTCCCTTCAACCAGTTGTTACGTAACCGATAACGTTCAGCAAACACTTTTTTCCACTGTAAAAGTATACATAAAATAATAACATTGTAGAAAACATGCATGTGCAATAAATGAATGAATTGTCATATCACATCGAAACCTTTCACATAAATTCAGGTAAAAATAGGTAAAAACATGTGTTGATGCCGAATCAGTGAGCACCCAATAGTAGTCAAAACAACATTAGTTGAATTGGCCAATATAAAAGCGGTTTTTCCTTGAAATAATAATAATAATTAAAATAATAATAATACAGTCAGATCTCGTTACAACGACATCCGATATACCGACAATTTCGTTATAACGACATCTTTTGCTGGGGACGAATTCTATTCAACGTTAATTGTATCCGTTATAACGACATATTCACTTACCGACACCGACAGCAAAAAGCAGGGAACGCATCGATAGTTTACACAGTAATTACTACTCGATATACTGACACTGACCAGGGACTATTTTCACACATGACATATTTATCAGCTTAACACAAAGCCACTGTCTAAGCATGGTGCCTAATTATGCAATTATACTTGTGGAAAAAAAACATTAATTGCTCTCATTATAATAGTTTAACCTCACAGTTTGTGTACTACGGCTCGCGCATTTCGTAATCAAGGGAGATAAGCGCCAAGTCATCGCATATATTCGGATTTTCGAAATTGTACGGTTCACGAAAAAATCTATGTTAATCGAGATTTCTCGACTTAATTTATCAATTCATCAAATCGTTTAGACAATAGGTAACATTTCTAACCGAATGAATTACCAATTCATTCCCTAGAGCGTAATATTTTATAGGTTACTGTAGTATTATCCGGACACCTTTAAATTCGGACGCACTTTATTTGGAGCTCTCTCAAAACATTATATATTATTTAAAATATTATTTTTATGTAATTATGAGTATTTCATACTGCTGATCTTGCTGAATATAATTTTATGACATAATAAATTATATGTGCATCATCAACTGATTTCTCTCAAGCAATTCCCCCAATCAAAATTCTTGTCACTAGTGAAATTCAGTATACCGACAAATTCGTTATAACAACATTTTGCTCGGGAACAAACAGTGTCGTTGTATCGAGATCTGACTGTAACAAATTTATTTAAAGAGGCAACACACACAGTAGAGTATACCCAGTATTCCATGTGACCCTCATATAACATTGACATAATATTATGTACATTGTAACTCATCAATGAGTTGATTTTATTGTGAAGTTTATCCATAACAAATTGAAATAGTTTAATAATTATATGATGCTACCAACCTGAATGCTACCATGTGACATATGGCTTATCACTTGCTTATGTTCAGCTGCCTTACAAAGTCGCCATTTTGGTTGACAACAAAAGCGTCGCCATAACGATGATTCCTCTGACAACTGATACCATACTTTACAAACTTGGGAAGCCTGACATAAACTGACTGAAATATGAATGACATGCATTGTTAACACAAGATGTTATAAAACATGACTTTGTATATACATAGGTGGCAATATTTTCTTTTACAATTTGAGTTCTACGTATAACTTGTTTCATCAGGTCAATCACCTGTTAACATAACATTGTGTATATAGACATTACAATTTCTCTTATTAATGAATTATTTTAATAAATATTTTGTGTATAAGTATGTGGCTATGGCCCATATTCACACTCCAACTCCACTTACACTAACCTAAGGTAGCCTTAAGTGTAGCTGGAGTGACGGTCGAGTTAGTGAAGGTCGAGTGGAGATTTGGTATTCACATGGGTAACTCGTCCTCGACTTTCCTGAGTGTGTGACCGTTATAATAAATGGTAGGATATTACACTGTACAAACAATCTGTGTTCTATTATTGAATTGGTTGGTTGTGTTTCGATGCATTTAACAAAGTCAAACTATAATTTTTATGATGTTTATACTACATTCTTTATATTTCTTTGAACTCGCTCAAATAAAACCTTTATTTGAATAATCAAAAATAGAGAGTATGATTATTGCAAAGATAATAGTGGATCAGTTAACATTAAACTTCGATGTAATTAACGTTGAATGAACGTGTATAATGATTTACAATGATATATTCCAACAAAACATTTATGCAAGACAATGCGTACGCGTTCTAAATGAATAAAAGACGCGCACATCGAAGAAGACACCGTACCATAAGTATGCCATATGTTTTCGGCGTGGACTCAATATTAAATATCATATCACGTCAATATGAATTCCACCGACCGTCAAGCAGGTAATGCCATGTTAATAATTTAGAAGTCAAGGGAGATGGGCTCAGTTTACTTTTATAAGCAGATTCACTGTCAGGTGATTTTGTTAATTACTACACATACATCGTTCAGACCGTTCCGGAGAAGCCCGACAACTAGAAAGCCACAATTCCTAGAATGTCATTTAATGAGCGACATGTATAAAAAATAGTACATAAGTTAGCTTATGCATGAACTTCTTGGTTTTAGGTTGATTACGAAACAAGTTGGTACAACCTTGAACTAATATTAACCATTCTCGACACATCATGCCCAATAATTGTATCCATTGTCACAATGATATCGATATACATAAGAGAAGAGAAGCCAGCCTTCGCTTATTATGCTAGACATCTTGCAAGGGAAATACTAATACCATTTTGTTTTTAGCATGAAGTGACCCCGGATCGAACATGGGGCTTCCCGCACTCTAAGCAGACGCTCTAACAGAAGGCTATCGAGGCGGCACATTGACACATGAATGATTGGAATGCACATCATCAGTATGTGTTGCAAGTTTTCACGTTTTTTATTCGTTTAAATAGTTCAGTCATCTTCATATCAACATTGAGCGGGATTAAAAATAATAATATGGCAAAGAATGAAAACAATAACGTTATAATTTCAACGTTATGCTCCATATATAAATACCATGCATTTAATTAACATCGCGGTAATATGACTAAATTTTAATTCCAGATACTTTATACACTTATTACAGTAACTTTATTTGTCCAAATAATATACTTTTAGATAACAAATTATAAATAAATTTATATTTATGATTGTATATTTATCAACCCACACGGTCATATGATTTTGTTGTGTAATTTAATCTGAAACTACAATAACTTTATTAGTTCAACATTCGTGCGCTAAATCGGTATGCACGTAACCACATTTGAGTTTAGCTGGGGAACTCTTCCAAGAATTTCACATTATCCATGCTTTCTAAAAGGTAAAATCATCTCCTCAAATTCTTCTACCTCGAGTGGATTGTCCATTTTAGTTAGTGACTAACTTTGGTATTCACTAACATTCCATTGAGTTTGGTTGGAGTCACCGTCAAGTCGACGTTTCGCTCCCTCGAAAATTCCTCACTCAGTCAAGTCAACTCCAGCTACACTTACCGTTGTGAATACCAATTTCAGGTTAGGTCGAGTTCACACTCAAACGCGCGGACGAAACGATAATTAAATTCGGATTAACTCAGTGAGTGAGAGTGGAGGAGAGGATGTGAATATGGCCCTTAGTGAATAAAGTATTGGGTTTCACTGCCCTTTTCTCAAATTAAAAGGTTTAAAATAATAAAAATACAATGTAAAATTTGTAGTCGCGAATATGCTGCAGATCAGCAAAATGCGAAAGTAAGTATTCGTGAAAGTTAATTTGTTTACAGTACCTGGATCAAGATAGGAGAGGATTCTAGAAGCTTGATTGGTAGGTAACCATGTGATTAAATCTTGACAATTTGGTGGACATCCATGATGTAAGTTGGCCTCCATCTTCACTGAGAGAAGATGTAACTGTGGAAGTTCACAACCCATCTGTCAGAAAGTAAACATACAATCATTTACTGACAGAATATTCATTTTCATTAGTATTAAATGTGAGGTTACGTAACCAGTTTTCAAGGGTCGCTTTCAGCAATTCAGCCACCCTTTGACATTAAACTTCCCCTGCTCATTGGGATACCTAGAGTCAATTTCTCTCCTTGATTGTGTGCATTGTGCAGCAAACAATGTTGAAATGGTGGTCAAGTAGGAAATGACCTTGACAGTATATCAAGAGATCCCTAATTCGAATCTCTGCCAGGGCACTTGGTCATTTCTGAAACTCTTTTCAATGTTTCCAATCCAACTGGAAATAAACTGGTCGAGCATGTATAGGTGCTGTACACAGGACCAAGGAGTCTATTCAGAAAGAGCTAAGGAATCACACCTGGATTCCTTGTATCACAAAACTGTCTCTTCCCTAGAAGCTGAAGGTCATGGGTTGATTAGTCAAAGCAACCAGCAAACAAATTGGTATTGAATTTCCTGAATTTTGATAAAATGGCAATGTCATGGGAATGTTGATTAACGGAGTGATTAATTCCAGTTTTGTATATTGAAGATTGCTTTATAAAGGGCATTGGATTTGGCTATCATGCGAGCATTTATCAATGAAATCAATGAAATATCAATGATGCAGATACATTTTGTAGTATGTATAAAACAGGCTGTAATGGCTCAGGCAATATCAACTCTGTCAGACATGACAAGTTAGTCTCAACATCACTAAATACTGTCCACTTTAGACAAAAAATTATTATGCAAGCGATAACACACATGAATATTCTGTGCATATTTCTATCATCAAACAGTCTGAGAATGTTTTTGTTCTGATACAATTCCTCACATCTAATTTACAAAAACCTGCCAACATGGAACACACTGAAGATTGAAGAGTTCCAGGTATCAAATATTGCTGCACACTATCAAGGTTTTTTCAATGGTGAGTTTATAACTAGAATTATGTCAGCACTTGTGTGCCATTTCCCCTCAAGACAGATAACAAGAGCTGATTCTTGTAGCCTAGCTCAGGGTTCCATTTGACTTGGGAGTAGGGGTTTTGACCCTTAAATATTCCAAAAAGCCACTTTTTGACCCTCAAGATTTTTATTTGAAATCATGGGTATTTTGCCTATAAAATGGTAAAATTTAGTCAAAAGTATCAAAATGACCCTTCAGATTTAGAAGCTTGTGAAAACCCTGTTAATAGCTCTTACAGAATGATGATACAAACACAACCTTGTCAAGCATGAAGCTAATTCAAGGGCCGTTACTCTGTCATAGCTGGTTTGAGATCTAAATCAAGAACCATAATTTTTATGTGCAACATCTCATCCCAAAAAACATAAGTGTGAAGTTTGGTCACATTAGGTCAATTAGTGTATATGTGAAAAGGACGAATCTAAATGAATGGACCTGTCTTCTCTCCACAGTTGTGTGGTTATCAATCATACTATAGATTCTACATGTATATGTCGCATAATTATGGAGACTAACTAATCATATTGAATCCTGACATTAGCTGTCAGCCAACCATCTTGGCACTACCCGACCTAAAGCTGGTCACCTTCAGTGCAAAAGAGCTTTACCAGTACAGTTAAACAAATTAGGTAAATTGCAACCAAGGATCGAACACTTTAACAACATACTACACATGGTCAAATTTGTCTTGAAACCAACACAGAACAAAACCATACACATCAAACTTACAAGTAGTTCTTTCAAAACCAGATTTTTCTGCTCATCGTTGAAATCTGAAAACCATTGTACCATAGTCTGAAAATGTAAATAATTATGTTTACCATACATGGACATAGAATATCCATAAAGCAACAGTATAGTGTATATGACAGTGGAGCAATTTATGCAAGAGACAGGACACACAAAATGATCTATTTTTACTTCTGCTTATGGGTGTCATTCCCCTATCATAAGAGTGCGCACAGGGACTACATGAGTAAGACCGCACACAGGGACAATAGGGTAGGAATATATTTATTCCAGCCTAAGGTGTAGAAATACAATTATTCCACAACATTTGTGATGTAAAGCAGAAAAAAAATCTAATAGCAATTTAGCATCAAGTTAATGTACTAATTCTCATATTCTTGCCAGATTATTAGATTTCCAGTAATAAGATTCCATACAATTTACAGAACTGAGTTTAACTGACAATAATATCCCCAGCAAGGAAATGATCATGTTTCACATAAAACTGACTGGTTACAGTAAACTCCCTCAAAACCGGACCCTGTTCGGACCGGGCCAAAAGTCCGGTTTTATGGGAGTTCCGGTTTTCTGGAAGATGTGTTTAATGTACACTTTGATATGTTTTCATAGGAACATGGAAATAGATACATGGGAACTGTGTTGTGTGGCATTGTTTCAAATTGTAATTATTACTAGTAAATTAGTTGTTGACGGTGTAAATGTAAAATCTGTTTAAGAATGATTTGAATCACATTTCTTATGTTCATGATTACTCGAATTACTCATTGTTTCGTCGATAATTTCAATTTTTTCAATGACATAGACTGTGCAAGCCTACAAACCCCGAATTGCAATTCTGAAATATGATCTAGTGCAGTGTATGCTGTAATTAAAACTAGTTGATATGTGAAGCTTTTCTTTGTTTAAATAAAGTTTGTTACAATACCCACCTCAACAACAAAATTTAAAATGAAAGGATCGTTGTTCTATTATGTACATATTAAGTACATGTAATTATTTAACATCATCGATGGTACTTGGCAAATTCTTACTATTTTTTGTTCACATACTATTTCTTATTCCTGTGCCGATGGCATGTAACACCTTTAAAATAGTAAACAATAGAAATTAAAACTTGTTGATAACACCTTTTATTATGAACCCATCTTTTAACTAACAATTCACAATGTGACATGTGTCACTTTCATTATATTAAATGTGCATGTCCAGTATTTCGGAAGTAATTATAGTTAAATATTTTGTCAGCGGACCCAAAATGCCGTCCGGTATCCGGAATTCTGGGAGTCCGGTATTGTGGAAGCTTTTTTAGTTGACTTAATAAGGAGAAAATTTGGGACCTAAGAACTCGTCCGGTTTTATGGGGATTCCGGTTTTCAGGGAGTCCAGTTTTCAGGGAGTTTACTGTATTATGTTTACTTGATTCTCATTGACCCGATCCTGCTCATCGACCCTAGCCCTAATTATTTTGGCCGAATACAATGTATACCCATGAGCCACAATGGTTCTTATCTAAAACATAACGCAAGTTTGATGGTGGACTATTTCCTGTCGCTGCAGCAAACAAATGTATCTCTTAGGGGATCAACTCCACAAGACAGCAGAATAACTGTATATATATTCTATATGTAGAAATGATGCTATGTCTGGAAAACATTACCCAAGCTGAGTAGTTAATGAAAATGAGACATCATATAATTTGGCAAAAAAGTATCATACTACCCAAATATCTACACAGTTCAATATATCATGATGTACAGTAAAACTTCATTATCTCAAGGATTAATTAGTACCTGTAGCTAAAATGCTTGAGATAAAAGGTGTGTTCTTAAAAGTGCCAAAGTGCCATAGTATTGATGATACAAACTAGTTTGTTCATTACCTTTGTTCAACTACTGGTGTTGGTAACATAAGATATAACATGCAACAGGCATGCATCTTGAGCCCCCAAAATACAATGCAAATTTTCAACTTTTATTTAAATAATACTTTAATAAGATATAACTGTGACCTCAAAATTCATCAGGAAGTGTGTAAAACTGGTAATGGATTTGTTCAAACTTACCTTAACCCGTTCCTTAAAATCGATAGGTTTCACGCCTTCCTTCAATGGAGACACATCAACCGACCCTGCAGCAGACTTATCGTAACTCAAACTGGATGATGTGGAATTTTGTCGAGTCAGCGTAATACTAGGTAGGTGAGATTTCTGTTTCACTAACAATGTTACAGTGTTACCATTCCCTTTACCATGAGCAGCCTGCGACTCATCTTCACTGTCACTAGAGTAATCACTACGTCTATATTTATAATGATTCCGACCATGTTTACTAAAGTGGCCCCATGAATCTATGGCAGTAGGACTTGGTAAATTATGCGTATCCTTGGTACAGATGGTCTGACACTCCATACCATCAGACAGTTTTTTACAAACACAGTTCCTGCTGTGGCAACCATGTTTTACCCGAGTACCATGGCAACTACAACATGCCGCACAATGACAATCACAACTTTCTCCATCTAACTCTTCAAGCTCTGACGGGAGTGATGTCCCTTTGTTTAACACCACCTTGCTCCCACAAGTACGCATAAATGAGAAGATATTGTCACTATGCGGCTCGTCACTATCGGGGCTACTACTCTCCTTATCCTGCTGAGACTGGGAAACACCAATACCATGACGACTGTGGAATTTACCATTTCTTGTATGTTTCTGATATGTATGAGACTGATAAGCCTGTTGTTTTGAAGCGCTAGAGGGCGTGGACACGACACTGGTGATGTCGGATGTCATATCACTATAATAAGCGTCATCATCCCCGGAATCCATCTTCCCGAAACTATAAACAACCGCCGCAGATGGGTCCGACATTAAGAAGTTACACAAATATATTTACCCTTTGTCTGTAGTGTCAATAACAAGTGTCAAGACAACACATGCATTTTCTTGTTTTTTTACCATGACCACTGCCAAACTGTACCACAATGATATGAATCAAATGTACTTGATTGTGACATTTTAACATTTTCCATAATGAAACGTAGCTAATTGCTGGCACATTATGTCACACTGGTAACCAACTGACACCACTAGCATCACGTGTTGCCATCTACTGTGTCTTTATCAGAGTCATCGGAGATGTGCTGCCACATAGACTGAAAATATAAACAAGATATTATTACAATGACATATTTAGTTTATTGGACCTACAAAACATTCTAACATGACCTACGATTCTGCCTATGTAGGCAAAGAACAAAAATAGCGTTATTAAATATTTTGGATACATGTACCAAAAATATGATCTCATCACATATGACCTTCTATTAGCATAATTTAACAGCTGAAAAGCCGGAGGTCATTGGCCAATAAGAGATGCAGGGACAAACCGAATGGCCACGCACTTAAGACTGTCCCTGTTGAACACAAAAAAACCAGAACGAAGACGTTTGAGGTGTTAAATGCAAACCCAAATCTAAAAAACATAATGCATGATTCGTTCGCAGACATTGAAGAACCTTGTAATATATTCATGAATAAAGATCAGGATCAGGTCATTTCTCAGCACTATAGCATTGTCAAGTTACTCTGGCTTGACATATAAATGCAGGCTCAAGCCATGTTTGAATCTAAATGAAAAGCTTTCATGGTATACCAAAAATAACCATTTATTTAACAACGTTCTGACACACTGTTCAGTCAGGCCTACGGTTGTCATGCTTAATTTCTACATGTCAGAACAAGCTTGCTATTTCTGCAATAACAACAACCAAACTGTAAGTAGCTAACTTCATAGAACAATTTAACCTAATCAACTAATGTTTTATGTATCTGAATATCACTGTATGAGAGCTGATTGTATGTTTGGTGAGTCTCACTGGTATTAAACGCTATTAGTAAAATGATTGTTGCCACAAAAATTTGTGATTGTTTTACTAGTAATTTTTGAAATCAAAGGTCCATGTTTTGTTTCTATTGATAATGCCAACATACTTGGTATTGTCAGCATTAATTATTTTCCCAGTAAATTGTCTAGTTTGGTCTGAGTGACATTTAGTAAATTGGTACTGTATAGTACTATTAGTAGAGTGGAAGCTTTGACAAAATGTGGACAATGCCATGATTTCACCGCATATAAACCAAATCACTGTACTCATTATGGTGATACTATGCAATTCAATGTGTACTCATTATTGTGATTAAAACGTCAGGTGATTTTCCATCACTGTACTCATTATTGCAATCCTATACAATTCAATGTGTACTCATTATTGCGATAACCGGAAGTTGACTCGTTTATACACTGTGGATTTGCTATCATACGACATGATATTAAGGGTACTGTTTTATCAAAATTCTTACGTTATTTAAATTCTTTATAGCCCTTTATTAACAGCTGCAAATTGCATGAGGTGAAGGGTTATTCAGTCAAGGATATACTTCTACGAACAATATCTGTCGGTTTTAAAGGAAAAATAAGAATTTAAATTTGAACGTAAATTTATAATTTCTGTTAGTGCTTTATTAAAACAGGACCCTGGGTACTGTTTAATCAAAGCATATACGGAAAATGTACTTACGTTCAAATTTAAATTCTTTAGAATTCATTAAAAAATGCAAATCGAGGACAGATTTGTTTGTAGGAGTTCATTAACTAAATCTTTATTATTAGGACAGATTCATTTACCACACTTTGTTGTTGTAAAAGAATTATGAAGAATTTAAATTTCAGCGTAAGTTTAAGATTTTCCTAAGTGCTTTGATAAACAGTACCATGATGTGTCAGTCTGATTGAAGGCGGAGACAAAACACACTACAATTATTGTATTTCGGTACTTCTGTTCAGACTTATGTAAAATAAGTGTGAACACGGCAAATTGATATGATATTTCCTCACACATTACTGATTGAAGTGGGAACAAATTGCAGACATTTCTTAATCAATTGTATCAAGTCAAACAATGGGGAGTTCCAACATAAATTGACAGACAATCAGATATCAAACAGACAATACATTGAATCCACCTAGAACAGACAAAATGTACCACCTTAATTATCTCACCATTTATCAGCATTCTAACAGCACTTACATAAGTAGTATTAGGAGTACAAATAGCAACAGTATGGCAGTAGAAACAGAGCTTTTATTACCCATAAGATTTCAAATTTTAATAACCTTGGAATACAATCCTGTTCTGTCTATATGGCATCCAGCATTCTTTCAATTGAGCTCACCTGGACTGGGCTTAAACTACCGCAGACTAAAAACAATTCCAACAAAGTCACAATAGAGCCGTTGTAAATCTTCTATAAAGAATAAAGCCATTATAAATCAATCACTTGATTACAGAATAATTTTTTATTAAACAAGAGTGTCATTAGCCATAGATCAATCATCTGAGCAATGCAAAATAACTGTAGAAACAATAAATTCAGTATTGTTATGCCTAATGATGTTATTAGGTCTAAACTGTGACCTTTTTCATTGATTGGGCCTGGTCACCCTGGTCACCCTAGTTTTTGACCCCCAGGTGACCAAGTTACGAACTTGACCTAGAAATCATAGAGACAAACATTGTGACCAAGTTTTATAAAGATTAAGTGAAAAGTGTGACCTCTAGAATGTTAACAGTCAAATTATTGACGACGGACGATATACAATGGACATAGGGTGATCACAATAGCTCACCTTGAGCACTTAGTGCTCAGGTGAGTTAAAAAGCCGAAAATAGTGACCTGTATCTAGTGTAAACAGTCAAATTGTTGAAGCATGGACATGGGTGATCCCAATAACTCACTGACTGAAAACTGTACCTTAATTCCTTTCGAGAACAGAAAACACATGTCAAAGACATATATATGACCTACTTCATCGTAATAGAATAATTAGAACACTGAGCCTTTATTTCTTATAAGACCAGGAAACACATGTAAAAGACATATGACCTATTTCATTGGCATAATAAGAAATAGAGTGTCTTAAAACACTGACCACTTAGCCAACACATGGATGCTGAATCTGACATTTATGATCATGAAATATCCTTTCTTTCTCTGCAATAACAGGTCTCATAAACTAGGGCAATCAATTAAGCTTCAACTGGGATTGTACCTTTCAGTGTGGCCCTACCACCTGACACTGACATCACTTAAGGCTACAAATCCAAGATAAAGTTGTCACCATTTGAAAACGAAAATACATATGCCAGTGTAAGGGATGAATAGCAGACTAACCTAAAGATTGCTTTGGACTGTAGTCCACTTGCATGCAAACCAGTTCAAGATTTCACAGGGTGCTGGATAAACGGGCCAGCTGCTGATAGAGTTCCTATATTTCTTAGAAAGCATATATTTTCCCCTTCGACTGGTGTTTGTTTCATAGAAATCAATGGAGAATTAAAATACTTTTAACATGTTTTTGAAGCTGAGCAAAATTATATATAGGTTGACATATTTCGTCTTGGATTTGTAGCCTTTATTGAAGTAAGTGCCACATGGTATTGCTACACAGTATATGGTAGTTTTTATTTTCACAAGACATGACTTTAACTGAAACAAGCAATTATCACAGTACAATCATCACTATGTACTGACTCATTTACAATCCCATTGCTACTATCAATTATATAGAGGATCTTGCATGAGTGCTCATTACATACGAGTTTTATTAAACGAGTCGACAAAATGATATGACACGAGGCTTTGCCGAGTGTCATATTGTTTTTGTCAATGATTTTAATAAAACTCGCATGTAATTAGCACGAATGTAAGATTCTATTTATCACATAATCTTAGAAAAGCGCTCATTAGCGTTCAAAAGGATGATGTACGCTGCATAAGTTTCAGCCAAATTCAGCGGTACAATTAGCGCAACGTCATGGTGACGTTGAAATTATCCTGACGTCATTGACGGATCAATGCATGTATTGGCTAACGTCACGTCAAGCTCATTTAAATATTTATTGCACAGTCTGGGAGTGCCGAACGATATTTACGGCATGGCTTTACGGCACTCCTGGACCGCAGGTTATGTGATAAATAAATATCTAAAACATTTTGCAAGCAAGCACTTTTGAGTTTTGCTGGGCTAATCAATTAAAGTATAAAACTGGTGCCCATCAGGGGAATATGTGACTCAAAATGCAAGCAACAGAACAGTGCAGGATTCGTTGCCAAAACATGTTTGAGCACTTAGCAGATTTCTATATATTATGAATTCCTTGACAAAATATGTTTGACCACTTAGCAGATTTGTATTTAAAATTATGGATTCCTTGACAAAACATGTTTGACCACTTAGCAGATTTCTATATAAAATTATAGATTCCTTGACAAAACATGTTTGACCACTAAGCAGATTTCTATATAAAATTATATTAGTTTTGTTTGTGCATCAAAGGAGACTATCGAGTGAAACGGACAGTGTGTAGTATGAACACTTTATGAACAACACCATTCGACATAATTTTATACGTAATGTCACTATTCTCTCAGCATTTATACCTAACATGTGGTTTTATTTTCTAGGAAATTGTCCTTGTTATATGTGTACAAACCTCTTCAACTTTCCTGGAAACATTATTGTGAAAAAATGTTGCTTGTTATACCAGAGACAAAAAAGCATCGAGGCAAAACTTTTCTAGGGTCTATTTGAGGCATTTTTTCTTAAAAAGCAAGCTTATTTTGTTGTGCCTCAGCGCGGCTATGGGCCTATGCTGACAGTGTATTCACTTTTATCTTTCGTAACAAGTACGGGTACATTGAAGTATGGAACTAATTGAAACGGTCTGGTTTATTCAGTATCACCTCTTGTACATAGGACATTTTCCAAATATAACATAGCAGCAGCAGTAACAGTAGCAGCAGCAGTAGTAGCAGCAGCAGTAGCAGTAGCAGCAGCAGTAGTAGCAGCAGCAGTAGCAGTAGTAGCAGCAGCAGCAGCAGCAGCAGCAGCAACAGCAGCAGCAGTAACAGTAGCAGCAGTAGCAGCAGCAGTAGTAGCAGCAGCAACAGTAGCAATAGCGGCAACAGTACAACAGTAGCAGCAGCAACATCAGCAGCAGCATCAGTAGCTGCAACAGTAGCAGTAGCTGCAGTAACAGTAGCAGCAACATCAGCAGTAGCAGCAGCAGTAGTAGCAACAGTAGTAGCAGCAGCAGAAACAGTACCAGTAGCAATAGCAGCAGCAACAGTAGCAGTAGCAGTAGCAGCAGCAACAATAGCAGAGGATAAGGTTACTTGATTTATAATAAAATTCTCCATGTTTTAGGGAATGTTCATGACACTGGATAAACAGCTCAGTGTCAGACACTGGATAAACAGCTCAGTGTCAGACACTGGATAAACAGCTCAGTGTCAGACACTGGATAAACAGCTCAGTGTCAGACACTGGATAAACAGCCCAGTGTCAGACACTGGATAATGGAATTGGGTTTCTAACAAAATCAATTGGATAATTAGCTAAATATGCAGCTTTAATCTGCAGCTCCATGCTTTATAACTATGACAACTGTGAGCCATTATAAGATTAAACCCTAATTCTCCACATCAAAGGATTAATTGTTGCCCACATTGACACTAAATCATAATCATACATTTGTACATGTAGCTTGAAACACCATTCATAAAGAGACTAGTAACATCATATAAATACCAAATTATTTCATTTCATAAAATATTCTCCATCATCAAACAATATTTTCCATCATGTAATTTACAATAATATGACATACATCTTAAAAAGACATGACATAAATGTATGATATGTTCCAAAGCCAAAAATACTTTACCACTTTTATATTACAATCAATAATAACATTTTCTCAAAAGCAAGCGTTTTTGGTAAGATCTGTGTTTTTTATGGGGGAAAGCACAAAAAAACTTAATACTGGTATACTTAAAAGGCACGCCTGTTGTTTGGAAATATTAGTGTGACATCAATGCAATTCTGAACTTTCAGCCAGACATTTAATCACTGTTGGGAGCAGTCTCTAAGGATTACATTTGTAATGATTATTCGCTTAAATAACTGCAAGCACTATGTTTCCCACTGTCGGTATTTTGTTAATTTATTTCATTAAGTATAATTTAATCATGTCACACTAACATGACATGGAGCCAACCAGCACATGTACAAATGTAGCAGGAACTAACTTTCTGATATCTACAGTAGTAATGAATCAGAAACAGTACTGTGCTAAATATTAAAGAAACTGCAATAAAAATCACTACATGTAATTGTAACACAGGGATTCCATTTGACTCGAAATTTCCAAAAAGCCACATTTTGACCCTCCATGTTGTGGTTTGAAGGGTCATTTTCTCTTAAAAGCATGGGTATTTTGCCTATAAACAGTAAAAATTAGTCAAAAGTATCAAACGAGCCTTCAAATTCAGAAGCTACACATGTAGGGGAACCCCTGCAGGGCTCGACACTAACACTGGTCCGCTGGTCCGAGACCAGTGAAAATCCAGAAGGACCAGTGAAAATTCTGGAGGACCAGTAACTGTCCTATTTACAAATTTGGCGCTTTTGCCCTGTCGGACCAGTGCCCAAAATAGTTAGTGTCAAGGCCTGCCCTGACGTAAGCTGTCTCATATTGCAAACAAGAACAATACACTCAGAGTAAACAAGAGCACCGCCTTGCAGGTGCAGACGCTCATTTGATCATTGTCACTGTAAAAAAGGCCCATTACCCTTGCATAAAGAAGGGCAGTGTTATGAGTCTTGCTTAAAAAAGTGAGGTATTGATGGTGAAAAAAGGGGCAATAACTCTTGCAAAATGCTGATCAGAGTTATGGGTCATGCTTGACATGGTCAGGTGTTGAGGGTGACTAAGTGTATGAGAAAAGTGGATCTAAACACAAAACTTAGCCAAGGATCTTAGTCCAATAAGGGGCAATAACTCTTGCCAAATGCAGATCAGAGTTATGGGTCTTGCTTGACATGGTCAGGTATTGAAGGTGAACAAGTGTTGAAAGTTTCGAAGCAATAACTCTGATAGCTTAGGAGAAAAGTAGACCTAAACACAAAACTTAACCAAGGCATTTTATTTTCTAAGTCCAAAAAGGGACAATACTTCTTACAAAATGCAGATCAGAGTTATGGGTCTTGCTTTACAGGCTAAGGTATTAATGGTGAACAAGTGTTGCAAGTTTCAAAGCAATAGCTTAGATAGTTTATGAAAAAGTTTACCTAAACACAAAACTTAACCATGTAACGCCGACGCGGATCAAGTGATGACAATAACTCATCCTTTTTTAAAAAATCAGATGAGCTAAAAACAAAGCAACTACGTAACACAGACTGACAGCTAATTATGCAGTATCATTACAACTTCAGTCCCACGTGATCCTAAAAACGAAGATCAGTAATTTTGGTCAAAAACCAACAAACATCGATTAAATAAAACTCTGTTAAATGCAGAAGAATGCAATTCATCAGAGACATTAGAACAATTAGGGCCTGACACTTATAACAAATTAAAGATTGTGGACTTACGCTCTTACTTCAGAACAAATAATCACATAATGATAATAACTGCATTTGCATTTTTAATTACTGGTAAACCCATTAGTATAAATGCTTTAAAACTTTGCTAAAAGGCAATCAGATTCGATAGAAACGAGAAACTGTGAAAACAATTGTTGCTGACTAAAGCTCTTTGCAAAAGGTTGCTGTCTTACTGACATTCATATACCAGATTTTATATAGCGCCCTTTTCATGCGAACGCACGTTCAAAGGCGCTTTACCCATGTTGCAGCCACAAGGGCGCAGGTGCATCCTCTACCAGTGCAGATACAGCATGATCTGACCAGAGGGACAGACTGAGAGATAGCCCCTGAAGAGAGACAGAGAGACATTAGATACAGACATGTCCGGCGCTGCAGAAGTGCGCCTAGCTCTTATTTCGAATAGACAGCCTGGTTCTTTAACGTGCCCGGTGTATAGCACCGATACACAGCTTCCTGGCACTTCCAGATACTTGCAGACCACACGGCCAGATATAGCGGGAAATGTTATAAATATTTCAGAATTTGTCAACCCACGACCTCTAGATTGACAGCCCAGTGCGTTCCCCACTGAGCTAAATCCGCTTATCCAAGCGCTTGAAGTGTATTCAGTATAAAATGGAACCCGCCTATTCAAATATTTTTATACAGAGATAAGCCACTTTAATGTATCTTCGACGCATTCAAACAGTTATAATTTATCACTTATATTGTATCTATTTTTTCCAGTGCTGTTAATATAAGCAGGATAACCCAGTAAAATGCATGTCTTTCAATTTAAAAAGACACCCAAGCACTTAAACATTCAGACAGCAATTTTCAGAATAGCAGAAATAAATCCTGGGGAGAACCTGGGGATACATGTACCATGCACTTGTGTCAAAAAACATATTTAAACACCGAAATTCACATTTTAGCTTAGCACATAATCAACAATCTATGCAACAAAACAGAGCAACTTACATGTGTATGTGATTTATCCAGTGGTCCAAATTAATGCAAGAAATTAGACGACTTTAACAAATACTAAGTACATCAAACTATTACGCAATGCTAATTGTTCACTTAATTGATTGAACATGAAACAAGTTTATAATAACAATATCAGCACAAAACCAGCAGGCACAGATAAAGCGAAATATATAAAACAGCGATTTGTTTTCAGCTTTTCCTTGGTATTGATTCCGATGCGACATTTACTACCAATTCTAACCAGCAGAACTGTCTTCCTGTCAGTTTATATTGGTTGCCACGGTAACACTATTTCTAGTGGAATAAAAGAAAAATTGACTAAAGCTGTTGTTTTTATTCAATTTTCTTAGAGTAATTGGTAGAAAATTCTGGTTGAATGAGACAATGTTATTCACTATGTATAATCACAGTCAGACCACAATAATCAGCTGGTTCCAGAATTCCTAGACTGACCTTTAACAATTCTTTATTTGCAGTTACCAGACCCAGACATGTAAGGTAGGTAGGTAGATAGATAGGGACTTATTAAATTATTATTTTCCGCCACCAATAGGGTAAAGAAAATAAATGTAGTCCTAAAAGGCCAAAACAATGCAAGAGTCACTGGGATTTCTGTGAGTTGGTAGAGTAACCCCAAACAAAGAATTTATGGAAGTCAGTCTTATTTTATTTTTTTAACCTATTAAATAAGGCTAGGAAAAAATAATACCCACTAAATAGTTTTTCAGCCAACTTGAAAATAAAGTTAAGAGTGAGTCAGTGACTCTACAGAGTTAATTTTGACCTTGGGGCCAGGATTATATTTCTTTTTAAAAATTTGGTTGAGCAGCAGAGCCTCTACTTATACAGTTGGTAGAGGTCCACATGGTGATACCAAGCATGTAAAACATCAATTGGAATCTCCAGATAGGGCCAGTTTTGGGCATACTTTGAATAAGTTTGGTAGCGGAGCTTTACTTAATGTCAGACTCAGAGCTCTATAGATTATAAATTATAATTATGTATGTCACTTTACATCCTGAAACCCAGCAAAGCAATGAGCAACAACCATTTGAACAATTTTGAAAGAGAACTGGACCACTCAATAATCATTTTTGTTGAAGAATGTGTGACCTACAGTATAGCACGGAGAATTTGACTTGACCCTTACCTTTATGCATGAATATATTACAGGGCTCTTACGTTGAATATATAAATTTCCGAAAGCAAATTGTGCAATAACGGTCTGTTAGATTTGAGTTGGTATTACATCCCGAGCGTCTTTGTGATACTTCCCACTTATAAAAACGTACAACCAGGTTTTAAACAATATATCTGCTGTTAAATTATGCTAATGGAAGGTCGAAAATCTTGTCAAATTCTTCGTACTATAAGAACATTTTAAGCTCACCATGAACACTTTAAGCTCAAATGTGCTAAAAAGTGTCAATTACATAGGAGTAGATCATATTTCCAAATTATACAGAAAGTCCTGAAAAAGGCACATTATATTATTCTAGGTCATGCATAATTAATGTAATAATTTGAACAATTTGACTTCATATTAAGTAATTGTTTTGCATGGAGAACTGGATCATGAATGAACATGATTTTGATAGCTAACTCATTATGACATTCTGTAACTCATGGGTCAAATCTTACATTTAATGTAAGTATGATATGACTTTAAGACTAGAACATTTTCTCTGAAGAAATATGAAACAGTTTCATTTACTGTTAACCAAGAAATTACTTCCCTTGAAAATGCTAAAAAAACACTAATTCGGACATTGCGGGAAACTTAAATTAAAAACAAGAACTTTGTAATTGCGAATATGCTGACGATCAGCAAAACGCAAAAGTTAGTATTCGCAAAAGTAAATAGGTTTACAGTAACAGTCAATTACACAAGTAGCTTGAAGCTCACTAGACGAAAATCAAGAATTCTGGGCAATAAGCAACCTGTTACATAATAAGATATAGAGAGTTGTCATTTACACATTGTCAGTGCACCAGCAGCTGGAAGTATGACAGAAATTTCTGTGACACCAATATTGATTCATAAGGCAGCTATATTTAATGCACAGAGTCAGAGGCAGTGTGTCTCAAACTGTGGGTCTGTATTAGCAGGGTTGTCACTTGAAAATATCAGCAATTTAATTCACCAACATTTGCTTTAATTTGCCTTGACCTGGAACAGAACTTTTTGACCTAAATTTACTGGTACATCATATTCTACTTCATTTGGACTAGTGATAAAACAAGACAGTTTCTACAAAATATTAAGATTGAACTCAAATCATATCTGACATTTAAGGGTGCTTCTGTAGGTAAATTTAATCTGTTGTCGATGATTTCATAAAAAATTCCAGCAGTACACACAGTTTAATCCATGTAAATTCTGAGGCAGTCTTTGCATTGCCAATTAATAACAATGTAGCATGAAGCAGGGCTATTTCAGGGACTATCAGATTTATTATTAACATTTTTGCAATATCTCTTTTCAAGAAAAAGACAAAAATCTGGCATTGGACAATTAATTAACTTTTTCATTAAAATTAACATTTTACATTAAATTTTACTTTTTTCGTTGAATGTTCAAAGGTACGAAAAACATGATTACATCTGCTACACTACAATTTTTTGCTAATACATAATTTTTCCAAATGACTATTGGAAAAGACATTAATGACCATAACAATATAACCTGAGAAAATGTTTTTTTGGGGTTATTGCATTTATTAGAATGTGAACTCAATCCAAAAATTAACAAGAGCACCGCCTTGCAGGTCCAGATGCTCATCTGATCATTGTCACTGTAAAAAGCCCTATTACCCTTGCAAAAGTAGGAGAGAGTCTTACTTAACATCAAGTGCGGTATTGATGTTGAAAAGGTGTTACAAGTTTCAAAGCAATTGCTTTAATATTTTATAATGGTGTTAACCTTAACATAACAAGACCACTGCCTACAAGTGCAAGATTCTTTTACTTGATAGTACCCTTGCTCATCTGCGAGTAACATTTTTATGAGTAACAAGTAATTGAGAATTGCAAGCAATACAGAAGTCCCCTTCCGGTTTTAAGCCATTTTCAATGTTTCTGTTGCCATAGCAACCACAATTTTTGTAAGAATCAAAATAATTTTAGACGTGCATAATCCCCTCATTGCCCCATATCTACATATCAAGTTTCATAAAGCTAGCTTGAAAACTGTTTGAATTATGTCAGGATCCAGATTTGGGCATATTTTCACTCTTTCTGTCGCCATAGCAACCACAATTTCTGTCAGAATCAAAATATTTCTGAATGTGCATAATGCCCTTATTGCCCCCTATCCACATACCAAGTTTCATAAACCTAGCATGGAAACTGTTTGAGTTATGTCAGGATCCAGATTTTTTGACGGACGGACAGACTGACTGACGGACTGACGGCAAACCTATAGTCCCCTCCGGTCAAAAACCGGTAGGGGACTAACAAGGGCAGTTAACTCATACCAGCCTAGTCAGTATGGACTTCCCTTGTGATGATGAATAACTATGTTAAGTTTATTTTCAAGTGGACACCTTTGATTGTCTTTGAGAAATTGACATTTTTGTGTAAAATTCTATGTCAGAAAAGGGGAAAAACGCTTATTAAATGCTGGTAAGATTGTTTCCTCTTGTCAGGATACATTGGGTATGACGGACGTCTGTTGATGGATTCCCCAGTAGGCTTTAGAACTTCATGAAGACCCAGCAAGTAAATGTAAAAATGACCCGTCAAGTCAGTGAAGTGCTGACAGTGACTTAAGGGTTAAGAAATTTACATGCATATATATGCAGTCTGCTAGTTTTAAGAAAAAAATACATTTTGAATGATCATATTGTTATACATGTTATTTCTAGTCTTTTTAGTTGTTTTTTTAAGTTTATACTAATTTATTTTAGGTTGATTGTGAAACAAACTTCTACAACTTATTTTAATCACTCTCGTCACCTCATTCCTTAGGTATCTGGTCAGAAGGGCCCACTAACAAGAATGGCCCAGTATATAAGTGACAGAACGGCCCACACAGTTTGAGGTGTACAGTACCTAAACGGCCTACTTTCAAAATAGGTCAAATAATATAAATATTTGAGTTGTTAAGTTCAGACAACGACTATACCACAGAATTTTTCTGTTCATTCCGTAAGAATTATCAATACGTCAGTAAATCGCGGTCTCACTATTTAGCGTCCAGAGGCGACCAGAAGCGTCCAGAGGCGTCCAGGCTGTTTTTTATGTAATTTAAGAGAAAATATAAGCGTCCAAGGATGTATTTGTATTACTTATGTATATTAGAATGTATTTCAAGAAAAATAAATGTTCAAAAAACTTTTATAAACCCGTAGTTTGTGATTATTTGTCGGCGAAATTCTGAATAAGCCGCCATCTTGAATCAAGGGACATAATCCCCGCCTGATTATTGATTGTCTAGCGTCCAGAGATTTTTGCACGAGTAAAAAGACTTTAATGAATATTATTATATTATCTTTAGCGTCCAGACATGTTAAATCTGTTAAATAAGTCCCCCAGAGATTTTACCTTACAAGGATATTAATGTATATTATGACTAGGTTGCTATATTGGCTGGAAGCGTCCAGGAATTGTAAATCGTGTTAATTTAGCGTCCAGAGATTTTTACCGTACAATGGTGTTAATGTGTTGAATGACTGTACTGGTAGCGTTTGGGGATGGTAAGCCTCGATAAATTAGCGTCCAGAGATTTTTATAGTACAATAGTAGCGTCCAGGGATTGTAAGCTTGGTTGATTTAGCGTCCAGAGATTTTTACAGTACAATGGTAGCGTCCAGGAATTGTATGTCTGAAGAAAATTAGCATCCAAAGATTTTTGTCGTACAATAGTGTTAATGTATAATGACTGTATTGGTGGCGTCCAGTGATTGTAAGCCTTGATAAATTAGCGCTCAGAGATTTTTACTGTCCAGGAAATTGTATGTCTGAATAAATTAGCGTAAAGAGATTTTCGCCGTACAATAGTGTTAATGTATATCCTGACTATATTGGTGGCGTCCAGGGATTGTCTACCTTGATAAATAAGCGTCCAGAGATTTTTACGGTATAATAGTAGCGTTCAGGGATTGTAAGCCTTGTTAATTTAGCGTCCAGAGATCTTTACAGTACAATGGTAGCGTCCAATGCTTGCAAGTCTTGATGAATTAGCGTCCAGAGATTTGTACAGAAAAATCACCTTTTGTTAATTACACTTCATAAACTGTGAAATGGATTGTGAAGGACATAATTATACCAAACAAATTAAGGAAAACCTATTAAATTGATAGATCTCGAAGTCACAGCCGTGAAACCAAACACACACGCTTGTTTATTTACAAACGTGTTTGCAATAACTTTGCTAGTCATGGCTGTGAACACCATTGTACGTTCAAAATCTCTGGACGCTAAATTAACCAGGCGTATGTAATCCCTGGACGCTACCAATACAGTCATTTTACACATTAACACCATTGTACGGTAAAAATCTCTGGACGCCAAATTAACACGGCTTACAATTCCTGGACGCTTCCAGCCAATATAGCAACCTAGTCATAATATACATTAATATCCTTGTAAGGTAAAATCTAACCTAACATAACTAAACTTACTAACAGTCTTTCGGACGAGACGTTAAGCGAGGTCCCGTGTATGATGCTTTACATCGGCACGTAAAAGAACCAGGGATGCTTCTGGAACTGGAGCATCTTCTGTATCATGCACTATCCCCCAAACACTAAAGTGACTAGCCTCTTCTGGGGGCCTCGCCCATATGGACTATCCGGTGGCGAGGATAAATAAAAGCAAAATAAAAATCAACCGGGATTACAGTCCCTGGACGCTACTATTGTACTATAGAAATCTCTGGACGCTAAATCAACCAAGCTTACAATCCCTGGACGCTACTATTGTACTGTAAGTGTAAAAATCTCTGGACGCTAAATCAACCAAGCTTACAATCCCTGGACGCTACTTTTGTACTGTAAGTGTAAAAATCTCTTGACGCTAAATCAACCAAGCTTACAATCCCTGAACGCTACTATTGTACTGCAAGTGTAAAAATCTCTGGACGCTAAATCAACCAAGCTTACACTCCCTGGACGCTACTATTGTACTATAGAAATCTCTGGACGCTAAATCATACAGGCTTACAATCCCTGGACGCTACTTTTGTACTGTAAGTGTAAAAATCTCTGGACGCTAAATCAACCAAGCTTACACTCCCTGGATGCTACCAGTGTACTGTAAAAATCTCTGGACGCTAAATCAACCAGGCTTACAATCCCTGGACGCTACTGTTGTACTATAGAAATCTCTGGACGCTACTACATTAACACCACGGTAAACAATCTCTGGACGCTAAATTAACATGGCTTACAATTCCTGGACGCTTTCAGCCAATATAGGAATCTAGTCATAATATACATTAATATCCATGTGTAGTAAAATCTTTGTAACATCTCTGGACTCTGAAGATATTATAATAATATTCTTTAAACTATTTTAACTCGTGCACAAATCTCTGGACGCTAATTGACCAAGGTAGACAATCAATAATCAGGCGGGGATTATGTCCCTTGATTCAAGATGGCGGCTTATTCAGAATTTCGCCGACAAATAATCACAAACTACGGGTTTCTTAAAGTTTTTTGAACATTTATTTTTCTTGAAATACATTCTAATATATATAACTAATACAAATTCATCATTGGACGCTTATATTTTCTCTTAAATAACATAGAAAACAGCCTGGACGCCTCTGGACGCTTCTGGTCGCCTCTGGACGCTAAATAGTGAGACCCGTAAATCGTGATTAAATTTATTAACTGGTTTTGAACACCACCACTTCAGAAGAGGAGCCAGGGGTCCGTTGCCTAAGCAAAGCGCTACCGAGCGTCTTTTTTCAGTTACCAACTGTTCAATTAAATAAAGAAGGCAAGAATGACCTCCCGTGGAAAGCGCTCGCTCATGTTAACAGTCTCCTGATTCCCTTTTATAATTTATGCCGAGTGTCTAGTCTCACACATTCGGCCCCCCCACATTTGTTTCAGGTCACCTACCTTTTTTGATGAGCAGGGGACAATCCCATGATTTTGGGATATTAGATGCAACACTGTATTTGATGGTAAAACTGATTGAATACGTGTAAAATACAATGAAAACAAACAATTAAAATTTAATTAGCTAGATTGCAGACACCTGTATGCACGCGCTTCACGAGGATTCGTTAAAACGATGTTGGACAGTCACACTTATGACAAGATTAAGTAAAGCACAGTAAAATTAAAGAGAAAGATTCATTAAAGAAAGCGAAAAATAGAATAAATTAATACAAACCTCAATTTGCTTTTCTTTCCATCATCGTAATCAAAACATCAGAGCATATCCAAATATCGATTATTGGTTCCCAGTGTAGTTTGCGTTGTAAATGGTTTCTGTAGCGCACAATTTTATTTGAGAACCAATCAATCCAAGATGTCTGCCTCCATGAGAGAACGTTTTCGTGAGGCAATTGACAGGGTTTTAAATAGTTGGACAGTACTGAAAGTGAGTTTATTTATCACAGACATACTAAGTTTTACTGACACTATTGATTGAGATCGATGTTACTGAATTTCTATTCTGTTTAGGGCTGTATAACACATTTCTATGTGCTTGACAGATCACCTCACACCATTCTTAATCAAAGGACTGAAAGTATTTTTATTCTGTGCACAGACACTTGGGGTCTGGACCACGCCCCCTCCCGCTACGCGCCTGGAAATATTTTTTTCATATTTATTATAATTATATCAAGACCCATTCAGTAACCACACAAACATTTGTCGGATGTATTTGATATAACAAATTAATCTTTACGATGACTATACTGACAATACTTGATCAGTGCTCTTGTCAACAAAATATGCGAGAAAGTCTGCAATTGTCAACTCATTTTCAGCCGCGCACATAATTTTTCGCATGGGTGAAAGTTTTCTGTTTTATAACGGAATTCCGTATTTTAGACATGTCCCAAGACCGTTTTTTCAAATCGTGTAAATCCGTCGTAAAAATTTGAGGGGGGGGTTATGTCGACTTTTGCTAGCGCGACCACGGTATTTGTAATTGTTTTAGACCGTATTGGTTTTCCAGTACACAAATAAAAAAGACTGTACTGATTGGCCGATGAAGTTACCTCTACATGTATCCTGTTAATTCATTGAACCAATCACAGCACTCGATCTTTCCGCTATTCGGGTATTCAGTACCAGTTTATACGACATTTGTCATCAAATCGAAAGTGGAATTTCATATTTTTCAACAGTTAAGTTTCGGACGAAGAATACTCCGGTGAAAGAGAATGTCGCCAAAGAACCCCAATGTTTCCTATCTATAGTCTCGGGTATCACACTCAGATTCCTTAAAGTTGTATCACACACTTCTATTATTCCCTTGAAGTCAGAGGTCAGTGGCCATTCCGGTAGTGGCAGAGAAAAAACAAATGGCTGAACCTGGTATTGACTAGTAGATGTAACAAGCTGCTTCATATTTTTCAGTTGGCCGTGAGTCATGGATTTGGTGGGTTAGACAGTCAAGCCAAGGCTGATTGGATGGTCCTCGCTATAGATCAGTGGTTTGCAGAAAATTGTAAGTATCAATATGATGCAAAATATTGTGTATACTGTAAATTAGGCAATTTCAGGTGTTCCACTAGCTTCTGAATCTGAAGGGTCATTTTGATACTTTCGACTAAATTTTACCATTTTATAGGTAAAATACCTATGATTTTAAGAGAAAATGACCCTTGAAACAAAAATCTTGAGGGTCAAAATGTGGCTTTTTGAAAATGTTAAGGGTCAAAACCCCTTCTCCGAGTCAAATGGAACCCCTGAATTTTATGAAACAAAACCTTCTCAATTTCATATGGATTGCAGGGCTTCCTGCATATCTAGAAGTTATTGGTATTTAAACTTCATATTAAAGATGAATGTTATTATTAGAACAATGTTCGAAACAGAGTTGTGATATAGGAATGTGTGCTAATGGCACCAAAATTTTCAGGATTGGGCATTTTGCTTAGTAGTACCCCTTCTATGTCATTAAGCTAAAATTAGCTGGCAGGCAAAATATCCGACAGATGTATTAATGATGGAAAGTGATTTTAAATATACATAATGTATTCATCAATTCCTTAAATACTTGTATGAAATAATTTGCCAACTTTGTTGAAAATTTAAAATATTTTCGGAAAATTTTCCAACATACTATATTAAATTTTATACAATAATAAAGGAGTATAGTGGAAAACACGACAAAACAACGGGTATATATTCAATTTATTTATTCCAACTAGTTTCGACTAATACACATAGTCTTCATCAGGGATAAAAAATAGGTTATATTAAATTTTGAATGATTCTTATTTGACAATTTTGAGTCATGATGTCAATCTTTATTGTTATAACAATGTACTTACTTGAGGACTACTCAATTTTAAGATTCATGCTGGTGGTCTTGGTTGAAAGAATTTTTAATGAAGCCATGCTGCATAGACTCATAACCTGTAACCTTTTGATTCTGCAAAAATTCTAAAAGGCTACTTCTGAGAGTGATTTGTAATATTTGTAACAAATATTGCTCTATCAACAACAAAACATTGGTTCATTATTTCAGCAAACTTGGAGACATTTGAAGTTGAAGATTTTCTTGAGGACATTCTCAGTACAGAATTTGATACGATAGCTGATGATGGCAGCCTTCCTCAGGTATTGTCATTTTTTGAAAGATGATTTAAAAAAAACGCAATTTAGTATATTAAACTGTTTGCCATAAAAAGGAAGAAAATATGTACATGAACAGTCAAACCCATCTTTAACAGCAAGAAGGTGGTTGTTTCATAGTGACACACCTCTAAATATAGTGTTTACTGATTGGTCAATAGTCACACACCTCTTAGTATGAGTGATTGGTCAATGGTGACACACCTCTAAATATAGTGTTTACTGATTGGTCAATAGTCACACACCTCTAAGGATGACTGATTGGTCAATGGTGACACACCTCTAAATATAGTGTTTACTGATTGGTCAATCGTCACACACATCTAACTATGACTGATTGGTCAATGGTGACACACCTTCAGTCAAGGGATACATCAAATAGGGATGCTTTAAGCAGGACTGGTAGTTGCTTAATACATATGCAATTAATGTCCGTGTATCCAATGTGTACCCATTGATTTGGCATGGTGTAAAAAGCAAAATTGGTATTGAATAATGGCAAAGGGTGTCGGACGGGCATTGGTCGATAATTGTACAATGTTTGTCAGGGTATTGTCATCTGATGGTCACCGCTTTAATAGCAATGCCTTTATTTTGTCCGAAAATCATTGAATGTCTTGAAGACAAAAATCCGACAGGATTTGTGACCCCTGGCAGCAAGCAGGTGGATGCTTAATACATGCACAAATAACAGTGTGTATTCAATATAAAAATTGGCTGATTGTGATTGAATGATATTTACTGCTCTCAACTGTTGGTTGCTTAATTCAGGTGACCATTAATGCAGGTGTTACTGTACCTATATATCAATTGCTTTCAGATCGCAAAAATGATTTGTGGATTTTACAAATTATGTCAAGATGGAGATCTGACTAAGATACAACAAAAATTGGATGAACTTCCTAAGTCAGCAGCCACCAGTAACAGTCAACAAGTACCTGAACAACTTGGAGCTGAGGTATATGTATGTGATATACATTTAGCTGTGAAAGGTCCCTATAAATAAACCCCTAGATTGTTGCCCCTCCTCTCCCCTATTATTCATGCTGGTTCCAAACAATTTATTAGCTCATCTGAGATGTGACTTGCACATTTGCAGTCAGTAGCTAAAATGTAATGGCAATGATCAGTTAGTGAAAAAATTATCATGGAATATTTTCAGATTTTATCTGAACATACAAGATTTATGAGATGCCTGTAAGCATGTTTGTATCTGGATAGCATACTGTAAACAAAGAAATTATTTTGCACAATTCAATTTCGCGGAGTTCGCATGTGGTAGAATTTGGCAAAATAAGTCTATAAAACATAAATATGGACATGGCGGGAAACCTAAAAACGCGAAAATTTGTAGTCGCGAATATGCCGACGATCAGCAAAACGCGAAATTTAGTATTCGCGAAAGTAAATTGGTTTACAGTATTGTATTACGATATTGTGTGAACATTACAGGGAAGTGATAGTGATATGGAAGATGGTACTGGATTAAATACCGACCCACCTGATAGACCTAGTACAGTACAACCTCAACCCTCGTCATCTAGTACAGATAATACTGGTAGGTTTCATGTTTTATTTACCACTGATTAAATACCGACCCACCTGATAGACCTAGTACAGCATTGACATTTAGTACAGATAAAACTGGTAGGTTTCATGCTTTATTTACCACTGATTAAATACCGACCCACCTGATAGACCACTTTAATTATACCCGCACAAGTTGTAAGGGGGGGGGGGGGGGGGGTACATATGTATAATGGATTCAGCTTGTCCGTCTGTCAGTCTGTAGATGCATTTTTGTAAATGCAACTTCTCAGGATTTCCATCAAACTTTCACACATGCACAACCACAACATGTAGATAAGCATAAAGGAAAGCATTTGCACTGAGATGATTTTGCCAGAATTATAGCCTTTTGTTCTTTTATTCAATACTCTTGTGAACGCAACTCCTCCTACATTTTAGACAGGATTTCCTTCAAACTATCACAGATGACCAACCTTGACATGTAGATCACAGGTAACTGTATCATAAAGTTTTTTTTTTATAAAATTTATGTTATGTAAGATAACATAAAACATAAAAAATAAAACTTTTTTACTCTAAAAATGATGCAGTTACCTGTGATTTAGATGAGCATAAGGGAAATAATTTACCTGTGATTATTTTAGCCAGAATTATGGCCCTTTGCCAGCAGGGGTATATTAGTCTGCCAAATGGCGACAGCTCTAGTTGCAACTGATTAAATATACGACCACTGTTAAGGTAGCCATGGTAGGAGTGCTGGATTTATTTAACCCAGCGATCCGGGTCGCAAGTTCCTTTCCTGGTCTCATCACCTCATACATACCCTTCCATGAAAATTTGAAATCTATGTTGATTTCCTCCACATGTGGAGAAGTTGCTGGTTCCTTGTAGAATTGTAAGTAAGAAGGGGTAAGGATACAGTCCAGGAAAACTGGTTAAGTGTATAGCCACCGTATATAATCGAAAAATTGTTGAGGAACAGCATCAAACCAGACTAAACAATTGACAAGTTATCTAGTCCTGAGATTTGCCATAGGTTAATTACATCTCTGCCCTTTTTATTTTGGGCCTGTTGCAGGAATCAAACATTTGTTTATAACGGCTAACACAGATTGTATTGTATATTTTAGAGTGTAATGATATGGAAGTGACAGAGGAAGATGATGGATGGACAACTGTTGCGAAGAAAGGCAAACGTAGATGACATCATATGATCTGTTAATGATCAGAAATTTTAATAAAATCTTTTACGCATTTATGTTTAAGCTATTTTATACCCATAACCCTGGCGGCGTCCAACAGTTTTCATCCGATCGTCTTCAAACTTTGTGACATTGCTAATGGACATAATATCTAGGCCAAGTTCGATTATAGGCCAAATCGGCCTAGGCCTTATTAGGTTATGGTCCTTTAATTACAAAAAAAGTGTGAAATTGGCCTTGTCTGTACTCTAGTTTAAACAGTTTTCATTTGATCGTCTTTAAAGTTGGTGACAATGTTTATGAGCATAATACCTAGACCAAGTTCTATTATAGGCCAAATCGATATGGACCTTCTTAGGTTATGGTCCTATAATTTCCAAAATAAAATATGAAATTGACCTTGTCTGTTCTCTAGTGCAAAGAGTTTTCGTCTGAGTTTCTTCAAACTTGGTGACAATGTTTATGGATATACTATCTAGGACAAGTTCAATTGTAGGTCAAATCAGCCTAGGCCTTCTTGGGTTATGGTCCTTTAATTTAAAAAAAAATAGTTGGATTGTTTGTTTTTTTCATTCACCATGCCCCGAGACGGGCGTATTTTGTGACATTTTGGCTCTTGTTAACCGGAGGGGAATATAAGTTTGCCCTCTGTCTGTCTGTCAGTCCGCCCGTCGGCCTGTCAAGAAATCTGGATTCTACCATAACTAATTCCGTTTTACACCTATGTTTATGCAACTTGGTATGTGGGTAGAGGCCAATAATGACATTGTGCATGTCCATTTATTTTAATTTTCTTTTACCTATGGGAACAAAACTAGTGTCAAAAACCTGGATCCTTACATTGCTAATTATGTTTCCAACCGAGGGTTATGAAACTTGGTATGTAGGTAGGAGTCAATGAGTACTTCATGCACATTCTTTATATTTTTTCTAACAACCAATGTGGCTGCTGTGGAAACAAAACTTGTTAAAGGGCCATGGTTTCAAACCGGTAGTGGACTTCAGTGTTGCTTGCAACTCTTGGTGACTTGTTGGTTATGATTTGTAGATAATCCATATTTGTTTTATGAGGTCAAAAGTCAACACTGATAGACAGCTAAAAGACATACCATTAGAATACTTAATCGCTTTTCAAGTAAAAAATGTACAAATTCTACACAAATTATACATGTACATGGCCATTTTCATCAGTCATGGGTAACACTAATGGTGTAAAAGAGTGGGCATATTGATAAGTATACAAATCATGTAAGTTGACTGACTCACACTGATGTATTCAAACGTGTATAACTGTTTATGAGTCTTTTCTAGTGTAGCGAAAAATGCGGACTTGTTACAGTTGGCTACAAATCTTTTAAGCTCATCTGTTACATAACAAGGTGAGCTTTTCAAATATTGTGAAAGATGTTCATCAGTCATTGTTCTTTCACAAATTTTGTTCTTCTTTATTTAACCATGATATTATTCCTGGAAAAACTCACTTAATAGGCTGAAACAAAAAAAAGTTAAGTTGCAAGTTATCGTGGGCTGCTTTCAGAGATTCAGCTCTTCAGCCACCTTTTATCATTTAATTTCCCTGGGGCTATGTAAGGAATCCTGCGTTCGAATCTCCCTGGGAAACTATTTCTCTCCTGGTTTTTATGCAGCCTACATAGGGATACCACGCCCAGAAATATCGAACATGTACAGACTGCCCCCTCACAGGTACCAATTCACACCTTGGTTGAGTGGAGCATTGTGGGTTATTCTTGCTCAGAGAAATTAAGCAGTGGCACAGAAGGGGATCAAACCCGGGACCTCTTGATCCCAAAGTGCGGGCCCTACCTAGGCCACTGCTCCCACATAACAGATTATTTATAGCAAATGAAAATGTTCAGATGATATGAACAATACGGAGACATCATGGACGATAATCTAGGAATAAATTTTTTAGACCTTAAAAACATTAAGTAAAAAATAAATTAGCCTAATCTTGGTTAAATGACATCACATTAATGTTTCAAAAATTGCTACTTGTCGCTCAAGTGTAACCAATCTGTTAGTTTGATCTACTATCTGTATGATTTAACGTTATCATTCAAGTGTGAACATTGTCATGTACAGTGTGTTTTAGTCATGTTATATACGCTTCACACTTCAATGACTTCTTATTTTTTGCTACTCTCAGTTTACTGTTTTCTGCTCTATGTACAGAACAATAAAATGTTTGTTCATTATAGATCTACATTGTAGTTTTGCCCTGTTATAAAGGGGTTATAAACTGTTGAGTTTTATTAGTCACCTCCTGACAGACGACATCAGTTCCCAACCAATCACAGAAGATGAATCCATATGGTCCCTTTGATGCAACAAGGTTGTATCTACATGTATATAGCATGTGAGGATCAAACATGCAGTGATGAGAGGCATGAGATGTCAAATAATGTAACCTCCCAGTCATAGAGGCCCGGAACATTGGTTGTTACACAAATTCAAAAGGCCCGGAACATTGGTTGTTATACAAATTCTAAAGGCCCGGAACATGTTGTTACACAAATTCTAAAGGACGTTGGTTGTTACACAAATTCTGGCCACTTTTACAATTCTCTCCTGGCCGCGATCTCACGAAGCATCTCAAGTAGAAATCTCATTTCAGATTTTGCCAAAATTAGAGTTGGAATTAGAGATATTGGAATCCCTGAAAACGGAATATGTCAACTAATTATCATGTACTAGTATTACTAAAATATTGTTGAAAAAAAACCACGAAATACAAAACTTGAGTCCGCCTCAATCAATGTAGTAAGATGAGATACTGATTACCGTAGTTATTACTTAAATGTTTTATGCCCAGCATCTACTGATGCAGGAGGCATATAGTGATTGTCCTGTCTGTCCGTAAATGTTAGCCAAAACTTTCAAGTTGTTTAAACTCAAATATCTTTGAAGTCCATCAAGGCATTGCTTTCAAATTTCGCATACTTGTTTACCAATCATAAAAACCTTACATTGTCAAAGTCATGTAACACTATCCAACATTTCAACAGAATTATGTCCCCTGATTGACTTAGCTAGCTTTTATGGACATGGCTTTAATTCGGGCATATGTGTTTCATGAATGCAGTATTGTTAGTTATACATTCTTCACAAAACCATACTAGTAGGTTTCAACAATCAATCAATGGATGCATCAATATGGTCTTTGTAAACAGGTGGTTGTGAACTACAGGTGTAATCATAGTATAAACACAGCTCTTAATGATTCATTACACTTGACTACTTCAGACAGGTGGCTGCCTAATTGAGGTGACTGCTAGCTCAGGTTCAGACAGGTGGCTGCCTAATTGAGGTGACTGCTAGGTCAGGTTCAGACAGGTGACTGCCTAATTGAGGTGACTGCTAGCTCGGGTTCAGCCCGATGGATGCCTAATTGAGGTGACTGCTAGCTCAGGTTCAGACAGGTGGCTGCCTAATTGAGTTGACTGTTAGCTCAGGTTCACACAGGTGGCTGCCTAATGAGGTGACTGTTAGCTCAGGTTCAGACAGTTGGCTGCCTAATTGAGGTGACTGCTAGCTCAGGTTCAGACAGGTGGCTGCCTAATAGAGGTGACAGCTAGCTCAGGTTCAGGCCGATGGCTGCCTAATTGAGGTGACTGCTAGCTCAGGTTCAGACAGGTGGCTGTCTAATTGAGGTGACTGCTTGCTCTGGTTCAGACAGGTGGCTGCCTAATTGAGGTGACTGCTAGCTCAGGTTCAGGCCGATGGCTGCCTAATTGACATTTTGCTAGCTCAGGTTCAGACAGGTGGCTGTCTAATTGAGGTGACTGCTAGCTCAGGTTCAGACAGGTGGCTGTCTAATGGAGGTGACTGCTAGCTCATGTTCAGATAGGTGGCTGCCTAATTGAGTTGACTGTTAGCTCAGGTTCACAGAGGTGGCTGCCTAATTGAGGTGACTGCTAGCTCAGGTTCAGACAGGTGGCTGCCTAATTGAGGTGACTGTTAGCTCAGGTTCACACAGGTGGCTGCCTAATTGAGGTGACTGCTAGCGTAGGTTCAGACAGGTGGCTGCCTAATTGAGGTGACTGCTAGCTCAGGTTCAGACAGGTGGCTGCCTAATTGAGCTGAATGCTAGCTCAGGTTCAGACAGATGGCTGCCTATTTGAGGTGACTGCTAGCTCAGGTTCAGACATATGGCTGCCTCATTGTGGTGACTGCATGCTCAGGTTCAGACAGGTGGCTGCCTAATTGAGGTGACTGCTAGCTCAGGTTCAGACAGGTAGCTGCCTAATTGAGGCGACTGCTAGCTCAGGTTCAGACAATTGACTGCCTAATTGTGGCGACCGCTAGCTCAGGTTCAGACAGTTGGCTGCTTAATTGAGGTGACTGCTAGCTTGGGTGCAGACAGGTGGCTGCCTAATTGAGGCGACTGCTAGCTCAGGTTCAGACAGTTGGCTGCCTAATTGAGGTGACTGCTAGCTCGGGTTCAGACAGGTGGCTGCCTATTTGAGGTGACTGCTATCTCCGGTTCAGACAGGTGGCTGCCTAATTGAGCTGAATGCTAGCTCAGGTTTAGACAGGTGGCTGCCTAATTGAGGTGACTGCTATCTCAGGTTCAGACAGGTGGCTACCTAATTGAGGTGACTGCTAGCTCAGCTTCAACTATATGCATAAACAGAACTAACAGAATTATAAAATCATCAACCAGCTCCTGTCTGAGAGAAAACACACAGTAGACTCTTAAGAAAATTGTAAATCCTACGATATATTTTCTTGCTTTCTGCATGACAATACTCTGTTTTATTTGATGGAGCATGTCCATCATACATTGATCTATAATTGAACAATTGACATGATGGTACAAGTATATGTACCGCAAAGTAACGTCATGGACTGCATATCAAAGCCATTCTGACATAGATGTGCTTGGTTGACGACCTAGGATATGAGACAATGTAATGTTATGTTAAAGTGTAATACTTGCTATATGAAAAGGAAAATCAGCATTGCAAAATAGCCCAATAGCGGGTGTTCCATAGTCGACTATCAAGGATATGGCATAAAATTAGTGTTATATTAATTATTCTGAGATTTATGTCAAGCGAAATGTTTCAGCAATATCCTGGTTTACAATGTGGACTTATTTTCTATATGTTACTTATTTCTGCTGTGCACATGGAATTCATTATCGAGACTTTGCCTATATGTGGACATAAGCAGGTAAGCCTCAACTTTGTTCTGTTAATTACTGAATATTAATTCACCACAATACTTAACTGCCTTTTATCTGTTTTATTCCTGTTAGGCCAACCCAGAAAAATATTTGTTAGGCATAATACTTAAATTCGATCAAGCAAAATTCTGGTGAGTTAAAGACCTGGATTCTTCCTTCTTTATTTCTGGACCAGAACTTTATATACACAAAGAAATAAGTTAAGCACACCCCGGAAATTTAAAATTGGTTGTGATTGAAAGCACTGTAATGAGATGACGACTTAATTGAGCTAAGAAATAGTAATTTGATAAGTAGCGATAGCTATTTAGTAATCATAAACCAGTAAATGTTTAGTAGTTTAGTTTATTCTTATCCAAATTATTGAAGCATAAGCAAATGTGTTGTTTTTTACCAAAAATGTAGGTGTTTATATGTATGGTGTTGGAGCGTTTACAAAACATTTACTGGTGGATATTTTTGGTAAATATTGACGATTACTTAACCTTAAATGACATTATGTAGCCAAATTTTTAATAATACTGCAACAACTGGAACAAGCTCTGCACCAAGAATGGCAAAATTTATCTCCAAATTGCATTAGACGCCTTACTGGTAGTATGAGGAGAAGGGGTGAGGCTGTCATCCAGGCACATTGCGGTTACACGTTATTAAAAATTTGGCTACATGATGTCATTTAAGGTTAAGTAATCGTCAATATTTACCAAAAATACTGCTACTGTTTGTACACTAGAAAATATATGTCATGCTGCTATTGTGTTTGTTTTAAATTTTGTATATTTTGATATATTTATTTATTATGTAGCAAAGAGCATGATAAGTGCCACCTCAGTAAGTACTACATTGTAGGAATGGTGTGACAAAATAGAACTGAGATTAATTCATCTTTGCAAAATTATTCATGAAAAGTTATCATGAATTACAATGTACGAGAATCCGGTTATATGTCTCATTTCAATGTTGCTGAGCTTTAAAATTTGTCAGTCCTCATCTTTTCATGGTTATGCGTTAAAATTTGCTTACTTTTAAAATATTTAATTGTCGACATATATACGATAGAACCCTGCATGCTTTCTGTTTGACTTTTCGGGTTACGTTAATCAAACAAGTTATTAGTAATGGCCTTTACACCAGTTTATGAATCAGAGTCTAAGTGATTATCAATATTTATTAGTCCTATTAATCATACAGAGTATTAGTGATACTGATGCTTATCACATGATACAAACTAATTCCAATCGGATTAACCAGGCTTTACATTTTCTACAAAATTACCAGTTTTAGACATTTTGCAATTTCAGTACAAACACAAGTGATCTGTTGATAGTATAGTGGTAGAGCATCTGCTGCAATTGCAAAAGGTCTCGGGTTAAATCCCAGGCCGCTAAATACCAAAGTAAAATTTTTATATGATCTTTGTAAATACCAAAGTCGTTATAAGTGGAACTGGTATATCTGCCTTTCTTAACGCTCAGTATAGTTAGTTCCAGGTGACTGCTGGTTTGTTCAGTGTCAAAATAATGTGACTGTGTAGTCTCTATATGACTGAAATACTGTTGACTAGTGGGTATTTAAAAAAACACCAAACAACGAGAATGACCTTAGATCTGAATTGATTTTCCTTACGTAGTATTGAAATGGTGGATGTATTGTTGTAATACATAGAAAATTAAATGATCTTGAACTTGCATGGACATTTTTTCCTTGGAAAACCAATGTTCATTCACAGGAACCTGATATTTTAATATTATATGACCCAAAACACTATCCTAGGCCTGTAACTGACCAGCCCCCTAGTAGAAAATATTTTATACAGGTGCTGGTCGGTAACGGAGTCTGGATACTAGTAGTGTTTTTGGCCATATGTATCAAAATCTCAGGTTCCTGTGGTTCATTGTTCTCGATTCCAAGAATTTATAATTGATCGGTGTATTTCATCATGATGAATGAATTCTTTCCTCAGTTTGTTGAAGTGAGACCAGTCAACATTCCACAGATACAACCAGGGTTACACACAGAAATGTCTAATGTCACGTCTAGATTTAGTGTTGGATTTATGGACAAACACCTTATTGGCAATATTACATGGCATGGTTACAACGGTAAGCTTCGCATACATTATTTGCATTGTCTCTTCCCATAATATAGCACAGAGAAGTTGACCTGATCCTGACCTTTATGCATGCATATATTACAAGGTTCTTGCATTGAATATATAAATTTCCTCGAGCAAATTGTGCAATATCGGTCCTTAAGATTTGTGTTGGTGATAGAACTCAAGCAACTTCGTGATACTTGCCGCTTATGAAAACATACAATCAGGGTTATAAACATAGACAATATATCAGCTGTTATATTATGTTAATAGAAGGTCGAGGATCGTGTCAAATTCTAATTACTATTTTTTTTAAATTATGTACAATATGGCGTAAAATATTTGAATCTAATTGTTTAATTAAATATTGAAGCGCCCTTCTTGTTTCAAATTCGGGATATTTCTCATAAATCAGTATGGAATTTTCGAGAAATTCAAAAGAAAAAACGAAAACGAGTTTAACCTTCATGTGGCAATTTTTGACCAACCCTGGTTTCTTTAGAGTTACAGGCACTTTGAAGACAAATTGTAACACTATAATAATATTATGATTTATCACATTTGATGGATGTTATTCTTGCACCTAATTCTGGGACTGTCCCAGAAAGAATCGGCTGCACATGTGATTCGCACCTCCAGATCAAAGCACTTACGGAAATCTTAAATTTATGTTCAAATTTAAATTCTTAATTATTCTTAAAAATCAATATTTTTTGTAGAGGCTCATTGACTGAATAGTTATTAATACTGAACGACTCTTTGCCACAATATGTAGCTATTTAGGAGTTATAAAGAATTTAAATTTGAGCATAAGTTTAAGATTTTCGTAAGTGCTTTGATAAAACAGTACCCAAGTGTCTTATTTCTGTATCTAGATCCTCTATGTGACATTCCAGACTGGTTCAGTTGTTAGAGCGCTTCACTGTCTCCAAGCGTATCCAGCTTGGATTCCTCAGCTCGGCTGGTCGTTGTTCTTGAGATTCAGGAAGAGATCACTAGTTTCCATGGCAACAGATACTACACACTTTCACATACTAATATTGTACATAATTGGCATTTATAATTTCAGATGTTTCAAACCTTTATATGAGATTGAAGTTGTTTGTGAATGAGAAACAGGAAGATATGAAATACTTAAAAGTGAAACATTTCCAATATGCACATGGTGTCAGTGTAAGTATAGAATAAAATCATAGGCACATGGTTTCAAATTATCCGAGTCAAAATTATCTGAGTGTACCATATATATGGAGAAGGTTGTGCAGCGGCCATGTTAAGCTGCAATGGATACGGCCTTACAGCAAATGGTATCCGTATTCGCTGTGACAACTGTAGAAAAACTGGGTACCAGCTTTCGAAACGTCAAATCCGCTTTACTTAACATGGCTGCTGCACAACCTTCTCTCTATAGGATACACTCAGATGATTTTTACTCAGATAATTTGAAACCATGTGCCTAAATAATAATAAAATTCACAATGTTCTACCAACATTCATGATAACAAATGTGTGACGTCACCAGCTTTTCGGTGCGAAAAAGTAATGTCGCCAGCTTGAATTTGTTATTTCAGACATTGTTTTGACCTTGAAACAATTTTAATGTGATTAAAATAATCTGCCACTTGTTGTCTTTCAGATCAGCATTTCTTAAACTTGTCACAATTTTTTTTCTGAAGCTCACCAAATGCTAGCTAAATAGTGTGCGTCTTCTAGACTTCTTTAAATTAAGAAATGGTGATCTCCAAAGACAACTCATGACGGAACCTGTATACATATATTTATAAAATGCAACAACTTCTAAATAACCTTGTGGAAAAAACTGTTTCACACTAATACTGCCGTTGCATATTCAATATAATTTTCCTTTAAAAAGCAAAAGCAATTAGGAGCAATCATATGGTTGAATAATGCAACAGATTCTGAAATGGAAGAAGTTTTAATTATTTCGAGTATTCATACATGAATCACCCAATTAGGCTAGTACATAGTCTTACGTATATTTAGTATATTAGTAATCAATGAAGGGTTATGTATTACCAGCATTATGACTATTCAACTTTTAACTCCATACACCCAACTCTATTCTGATAATAGATGAGCTAGAATGTCTGTATATCTCAGTGCAGTTTTTTTAAAACAAATATGAAGAATGATCTCCCTTGATAAGGTGATTTCTGTAATTGGATTGTCTCCCTTTCATATTTAATTGGAAGACATGCGATAGGGGCATACTTTGATGGATTTAAGGGTTAAAGCAGCATAGTAATACATGTGTGGTTAATATGAAAATAGCTAATTAGGATTCAATTATAGTGGCTGCTTAAGACAGGTTGCTGTGTAATTCACGTCACTAACACAGGTTTACAGTCTATAGTACTGGAACGATTACAAATGTATGCATTTATTTCAGATGGAACAATTTCAAAGTGTCAACTTGTCTTGCATCCGTATAGTACCATCACCAAATGCTAGCTTGATGGTAGATGTGTTCCTGCTGGACAGGAAGTCATGTGACTGTAATCAGGGAAGGCAATCATGTTTTAGCCGATGTCAAATGTTTCTAATATTACAAGAAATGTTCCCTATTTCTAAAGGTAAGTATATGTACTGGAGTTAAATTTTTTCAGGTAGAGCATTGGTAGTGAAAGAAGTCAGTTTGCAAACTAATAACTGGATTTCACTATTATGACCATGTTGTTGAATAATACAGACTGTTTGTAAAGCCTAGGTCCCACTGAGGAATTCCACATCGGCGATGTTCTCCTGATTTCTTCTGATACCACCCGATTCGTCACAATTCCTTCCGATATCACAAACTGTCTCATAACTCTCCCAAAGCTTCCCCTAGACCTTGAGGAACCTGTTCCCGCTGTCCTGATAGCTTAAAAAAATCCTCAGTGGGACCTAGGCTTTAGCCAATATAAATAAATTCCTGGATTATCTCCCCTGCTCCTTATTCTTTATGCTGCCTTGGTGTAAAATAATTAATTGGTTGTTATATATATATAAGACTATCTATTCCAGTCTTGAACCATTCATTCATGATTTGATGGAGACACTTGCCTGAGAAATTATGAAATGTTTCAATACCTCCATCCCACCCCATTGTTTCATACCCCATCAACTTATACCATCTTCTAAAAATGATAACTGTAAACAAAGAAATTATTTCGCATGAGTTCGCGAGTGGTATAGTTCCACAAAATTAGGTTGCCGTGAAAATGCTTAAAACATTCATATGGACGTTGCGGGAAACTTAAAAACGTGAAAATTTGGAGCGAATATGCCAACGATCGGCAAAATGCAAAAGTTAGTATTTGCAAAAGTAAATTGGTTTACAGTATGTTAGTCTGTTAGAGTATTATATTTCATGTGCTCTTCTTCAAGCAAGTTATCTACTCTTCCTCACATATGGAGGACATGCGTGTAGCTGATAATATGGAAGCACATTACCTCCTCAGCCCAGGAATCAAAACCAAATCTACGCTCCACGCAGCGCTTTGATTTCACTATATTGTTCTATTCCAAGAGACATGTAGAGAAACGGAATGTTGGGGTGAGGCAATTAGAGAGTAAACCAGATCTAGCCAGTGGCTGTCTAGTGCTCTACAAACTGTGCTAGCCAGGTTCCTGTGGTAAATATGGTCATCTTTATTTTTATTTCAGTTGCATGTCATGTATACAATCAGCAAATTTACAGCAACCATGGACCACTCATTGGATTCCGCGCAGAAAGAACTTTGAAAAACATTACTACCTTCATCGGGCAAATGAGAAACATCAACCCATACTCTTTGGTTAACATTTGGGTATTTTCAGCAGATGATCCATTCATTGAACCCATAGCTACCTGGGAGTTTTGGTCAAACCCTGCTGGAGATATAAGCTTTGTTAAAACAGCAGTTAGCCACAATGTAGCAACGTTTTTTGTGAAGGTATGTGTAAATTAATTGATTTTTGGAGTATTGCAGCATTTGTATTCTTAGTTTTGTCTAACAATGCATTCAGCTCTTTGATTAATAACTTTGTCATTTATGTATTGTGAACAGTTGGTCTAAATAGTTTTCATAGAATAAACAACACATACATGTATTAACTTGCTGTTCTCCAAGCACCTAGACAAAGATCTAAATCTTTGACCTAGACAAGCTCAATAAGCACCTTGGCATCTTCTCCAAGCATCTTAATAACATTTCCAAGCTCACTGACAACTTCTCCCAGGTTGCAACTTCTCCAAGCACCTCTACAACATCTTTCAAATATGTATGCAACCTGACAACTGATTCAAACATCCTGACAACTTCTCCAGGTTATCATTAATTGTTCACAGTATGGTTATCAAGTATTTATACATTGGCAACTTCTCTGAGCGCCTTGATAACTTGAAGTTATTATTTTACCCATGTGTTAATGTTTCAGGTTATCACTAACTGTTCACAGTATGGTTATCAAGTGTTTTATACAGACGACATTGATTATGAGGAGTATGACACATCAGGTAAATATACCAATGTTTTATTAGCTCACCTGTCACAAAGTGACAGGGTGAGCTTTTGTGATCACTCTTCGTCCGTCGTCCATCCGTCCGTCTGTCCGTCCGTCCGTCAACAATTGGGTTGTGTCCTCTCTAGAGGTCACAATTTTGGCCTAATCATTATGAAACTTGGTCACAATGATCATCTCAACAAAATCTAGGTCAAGTTCGATATTAGGTCATCTGAGGTCAAAAACTCGGTCACTAGGTCAAATTATAGAAAATAACTTTGACTTAATCTTTATGAAACATGGTCATAATGATAATCTCAACAAAGTCTATGTCAAGGTGGATATTGGGTCGTTCGTGGTCAAAAACTAGGTCACAAGGTCAAATCATAGAAAAACCTTGTGTAGTCACAAGAGGTCACAATTTTGGCCTAATCTTTTTGTAACTTTGACACAATGATTATTTTAGCCCAATCTAGGCCAAGTTTGATATTGGGTCATCTGGGGTCAAAAACTAGGTCACTAGATCAAATCATAGGAAATCTTTGTATAGTCACAAGATGTCACCATTTAAGCCTAATCTTTATGAAACTTGGTCACAATGATCATCTCAACAAAATCTAGGTCAAGTGCGAGGTCACTTGTTCAAATCACAGGACTTGCATGCACTACTATGACAGGTAAGCGACCTAGGGCCCTTTGGGCCCTCTTGTATCATCTACATTGTGCCTGTCCCCGATCTCCTGAAGCATCTCAATTTGAGCTAAATCTCATCACAGATATTGTCATCTCTCTTAATGTAAATTTCCTTGATTTAAAATTGGCATTATGATTACTGAACAGGAACAATATTCTGAGTTTATTACAGTACAATTTCAAGAACTTGATCTTCAGATCTCGAATTCAGAATTTGATTTGAGCAAAATCTCAATTTGAGCTGACATTTTCTACTTGAGCTGCTTCGGGAGATCGGGGCCTGGTTTCTGTTGTCTAATGCTTAAAGTACCTACCTCAACATTCAAACTATACCGTACCGCACCATCACCAATGATTGCCTAGCAATGCGAAGTTCGAATGCATTAGACCACTCAGATAGTTATCGAAACCAATCCCAAAAAGTTTGTGTAAGTCAATGTAGCTACATCACACAACACCAGAACTCATTTAATGTTTGCCACTACAGGGTACTGTTTTATCAAAGCACTTACGAAAATCTTATACTAACGTTCAAATTTAAATTCTTTATAATTCTTTAACAACTGCAAATTGGTAATTGATATGGTTTGTAGGAGCTCAGTAACTGAACAATTATTAGTATTGTATTGCAGATCCTTTTACCACCTTTCGTAGTTGTAAACAAATTATAAAAAATTTAAATTTGATTGTAAGTTTTCAATTTTCTTAAGTGCTTTGATAAAACAGTACCCAGGTGCATACTATTTAATCCCATTCAGTTTAAAATGATACTGGTGTTATTTGTTTTCTTGCTTCGCACTTGGTGTATTTAAGGTAGTTCCAAGTCTGATAAGCCCAATGTTGAGATGCAACAATTCATTGAACTAAATTAAACAAAACTGATAATCTGATAAATGTTACTTTATTTGTAGATACTGTTGTTGTTTCTTCTGCTGAAGCAGTTACTGTTCATAAACATCCCATAATGCGCCATCAAGGTCCACAACAACATGACGACTTGTTAGTATTGATGCGGACCAATCCAGAGCTGGTTTATGGTGTTGTTGCTGGTTTGGCATTCACTGCTTGTGTTGTTGCTGTGGTGATGTGGATAAAAGTCCGTCCTAACAAGTGTAAAGGTTGGATTCTTTTGTCTAATCAGTATGACATCTTGCATGTTTGAACCCAGGCTACAACATGGCCGTTACTAGGGGAGGTGCGTCGGGTGCGAACGCACCCCCCTTTTTCACCAAAGGAGTCCTTTGTTGGTGAAATTTATAAACTTTGCAATTTTTCAAGCTCGCTTCGCTTGCAAAATAACTTTGTTATCCAATCAAGTATAGAATGAGTCTGTTGAATGCTGTTCATACAAATGCATTTTTTCAAGCTCGCTTTGTTCGCACATTGCCTTCACATTATGCAGCTTAGATGACAATATATTTTTGCTACGCTCGCAAAATAACTTTATCAGTGCATAAGAACGAGTTTGTGCAGTATGCAACTAAGATAAAATGTGATTTGTTATACCTCGCTTAGCCCGATTAGCAGTTAATGGTATCAAGGTAAGAAAACGAGTTTGTGTGGCATGCAGCTCAGATCATCAGTGCATTTTCTTCCTGCTCGCTTCGCTCGCTCAATAACTATACCAGTGAATAGTTTTAAGTTGAGAACGAGGTTGTGTTTGCATTTTTTCCTGCTCGCTTGGCTCGTCGCTCAATAACTTTATCATTGAATAGTATCAAGTTGAGAACGAGGTTGTGTGGCAAGCAGCTTACACCAACAGCGCATTTTTCGAGTTCGTGCACCCTGTCCCTAGGGTCGGCAATGCATTTTACAACACTTTTGTGGGTACGGACCCGCAAGTAGTTCTACACCCCCTAGCAGTAGTGCATGGAAGCCAAACACCCTTCATCTAAACATTCTCATTACCTCTTCAAAACCTGATTTCAATTTACAAATTTATGTTTTAAATCGAATAAAATAACGATTTCGCACCCCCTTTTGAAAAATCCTAGTTACGGCCATGTACAACTGCCAAAAGAACTGGTTACATTATTTCATTAGGATCTTTGCCTTTAAATGTGTCTATCTGTAATGTGAAAACACGAGATCTCGATATTACCTTGACAAAAACACAAAAGGACAACCTCACTAGTTTGGCTGTCCTCCTCTGTACCTCATGAATAGCAGACAGATATCGCTGGCTTAGTATTAGAAGGTTGTAAGTACAAAATCAATATTTTGAGAAAACAAGACAAAACTGACTTAAAACTCCTCTTTACTTATGGAAAAACAAGCTTTTTAAACTTCAGTTTAGTGAACATGACTTTTTTCATGAAAATAGGCTCATAAGAAGTGCTTTGAGATGCAGATTTCAAATATGCATGAGTCTTAGTTAGTAGTTACGACCTTCTAATTCTAAGCCAGCGTTATAGGAAGGTTTCAAGCTTTTCAATGACTTGTCCTTCAATGTGGAAGCCTTGTCTCTGTCTAGATTGATCCTGACTATGTTGACCTCTAGCTCTGTTGTTCTGCCGGCTACTTCCTGACTTCTTTAGCTGCCATCAAAATATTTTGTGCATCAACAACTGGCATAAAAACACAAACACAATAAATAATCAAAGCACTGAGAGTGCTGGTGGGAGGCGATCTGGTTGCTGCTACTAAAGCTTAAACCGACTTTACACGTTTTATGTTCGTTTTCTTACTGCCAATCTTGTCTTGAATGTCAAAATAGGCATAATATTATGTGACTATATAGGCATGTTGGGTATTTAAATAATTGTTAAAAGGTGCATATTAATTTATATGTAATACGTGTATTGAATGCGTATATCAAAAGTTGCTTTAAAATAATACTACGCGCCTATTTATCAGATTCTACTGTACTGTCTTGTAAGCACTTCTCTCACAGCGTGAGACAGTCTATAGAAAGCAGCTAGCTCGTATAGCGACACCATATGATTGCATAACAATACTTTGCAGACGGTATACGATTCATTGATAAAACCATCATGTGACCATGGTCTGAAGTTTCTAAACATAGCTATACAGCCGGGACATTTGATGAACACGTAATTTTCATATTATGAAACAAGTTCGGTATTGGCCTGGCGTAGTGATTATCTACAAAAATATCGATTTAACGAACAGTTTCACAATAATTTTTGATCTTAGAATAAACAAATGTTGCTGATTGAATTAGATAAGTTTAAAAGTTTGGAGAAACATATGTAGCAGTATTGGGAATGTTGACAGTTTCTGGAACTACTTGAATGCAGATTCACATAGCAGCCTAAAGGCGGTTAATGTTGTATTAAGAAATGGGCAATGGTAGTAATGAGAGGCTTAACGCCTCCCAAAAATGTATCGATACACTTTTCTGTCAGAGAAATATAATGACATTGTAATTAACTCCATATAACTTGCTTATTCTTTGGTTTTTTTTCTAGTTCCGACATGTTCATGGAACCAAAGGGATACAGTGCTTTGTTACGGTGAAGAAATGCATGGATTAAATTTATTAGGTAAAGGTTTTAAATAAGTGTTTGTAGTAAATAATAGTAGAAAAACCTTTGCCTAGAATTATAGACATTTATGTTTGCCCTTGACTTACTTCATGTACGTTAAGAAAGTTAATATTAGGGTTGATCAATTAGTTGATCTAATGAAATATAAGTGACCAAGTTACTTCTTGTGGTGTGTTTAAAAATTGTTCATGAAGTATTGCTATGGTCTGGTATGATTTCTAACTCAAAACACAATTCAATTATTCACTTGTTATTTGTAGAAAATTCATTGAAATATGCAATATTCAGAGACAAAAAAGCACTTAGGAAATAAACAGTACTATTTGAGGCATTTTTCCTTCAAAAACATGCTTATAACTTCCCAAATTTTCACTGGGACAAGCACTGTGACAAGCATCTCGGTTTGACTCTGTATGGCTACAGGCCTGCATAATTATGCACTGTCGGCATGTATCGTTTGTTTACCCTTTTAGTAAAGAATATAAAACATGATAGTATAGTGTAATATTCAATACTAAAATGTTTAACAATGATTCTGATACTTGTTACCATAAAATTATTTTATAATTTACCACTAAATTATCATCCTATCATTGGTCAACTGGCCTCTGCATGGTCAATTGGCCTGTAGATAGCCATTATTGAGTTTGAGGTGGGTAGGTGACTTTGACCTTGATCATCAATGACTATTTTATTCCCATGGTGACTTACATGTTGTTGTTATTTCATATATTTACTTGACCTCTTTCAGGTATGAATAATGTGCCACCAAACAATCAAATAAATGAAGGAGAAGATGAGAATGGTGTCAAATCTACAGAAAATATCCCATACACCATGTTGATACACCATGTCAACACAATAGAACAGCAGACTTTCATTACCAACCTAAAAGCTTACCTTACTGACAATGGTATCTTGTTTGAAGATTACACATCCAATCTGAAAGGAAACTTGTATGATTTTGCTGAAAGAGCTGGAACCCATTATCCTCATATTGTTTTCATTCTGTCGTCTGCTTTGTTAGATTTACTTGAGCTTTATGAGCTTAAAAAAGAACCTAAAGCACCAGAAAGAGTAGGAACAAGTTCAGAAAATACAGAAAAGTGGACAAGTTTAGAAAATGAAGAAAAGTGGACCAAACTAATGGCAGATAGAAATTGGAATATGATTCCAATTATTGTTTTAAATACCTTAAGGATATTATATTATGATAGAAAAACATTTTTCCGAGTTCATTTAATTACATTCAGTGATGAAAACCATAACATTTCAAATGAATGTTTACAAAGTAAGTTTTTGACATTGTGTAGTGGATATCTAACTACAGAGAATACTTCTTGTTATACTCTTAAAACTAGTGATCTCTATGAAACATTCTCACAAAGTTCGGGAGATATACAACTCTTGATACAGATGCTTCAACTGCGTCACAGACCTAAAGTTCTTGGCTGCATGTATAATGATGGAAAATAAAACATGCCTTGTAACCACATTGTGTAATACAATGTAGTCTTAAATGCTTACATTCCATTTTGAATTTGGAATGTATTTTTTGTCATTCAAAATAAGATTTGTTTCCTGTTGAAATTTGTCTCACCTGAACACAAGCGTGTTGTAGGTAAGTTAATATGATTGTTAAGTCTCCTCTATACAACAATTCATCTATTGTATGCTCTATGTTTTACCCGGATGAAAGCACATAAATCATGTGCACTGGAGTCTGGAGATTAAAACTGGTCTCTGACAATACTTCATCAACAGCATGGCTAGATTTACCTCAATACATATGAGCATGGAAGTGTCGACCACTATACCTCCCATAACCCTGATTAACTTTAGTAGGTCGGCAATTTCAATTCTTCTATGCCGTCAATACTGAAATACTGAAACTATGGGAGAAAAGTTTCCCTAAAGGAAATGTGGCATGTATACATATAGGCTTTTGGTACGCTGGGTCGTATCCAGGGGCAAATATCTCCTAGGGCTCTTTTCTTCAAAAGACATGCTTTTTGGTATTTTCTCAAATCTTCACCAAGGCAAGTTCCTCAGTGTGCCTCAGCATAGCAAGAGGCCTGTTGCGACATTGTGTTAAATGGTCCACCATATGCAGCTTCATTGTGAGCAACAAATCAGTTCACTCATTCATTTAAGCTGTTAAGCTTATTTAAAAGGGTTTCTTATTTATATATCACAAGAAGATGAGACTGACCATATTGTCTTGCATCATTGCAACAATATAGATTCTAAAAAAATAATATTCATGCTGTTTCTGGTGGAACTGTTGGACGTATAAAAGTATATTATGCTTATGCTTCTATCACAAATATACTGTAGTTGGCACTTCCAATTTTTGTCTAGCACTTTAAAAAATGACGAAAATTTGGCAAAGGTAAACTCGTGTATTTTGTGATTCATATAATATATATACCATAGTATACCATTCAAATTATCTCTATCTTTCTGAAACCTTTGATACAAAGGAGTGCCATTTACAAAAACGGTAACTCAGATTTTACTAAGTCGCACAAACATTAGGATTATCCCCTTGTGTAGCATTTGAAAAACAGAAAACATATTATTATGTCTTCTCAGCGAAATATTTGCAATTTATCACTATATAACATGGCACTGTGACTCTCTGGTCATTTCTTAAATTTAAATGTGCATGCCTATGTTTGTCAGAAGATGTGGTTTTGATCAACGTTGCACTCGAGGGAATACAAACGGCATGCAATTATTTTTGGTGGCATTGTTTCTTTTCACACGAATAAAGGAACGGAAATGCTACGTTTATATACAGAGTGATGGCATATGAAAGGTATGATCGTGCTGAAACAGGAGCATGCGTTCCTGCTGAAACTGAACATCCAATGTCCATAAGAACCAGGATGCAATGAAACACATTTTATTTCAACAAAATCCGCTGAATTTCAGACAATCGATTGGCAGTGCTTATAAATATTTTTTCTGGTTAGAAAATATGACATACATGTAGCTTTTATCATACATGTAAATGTTTAATGTTATTTTTGTCAGAAAAAAAGTGGAAGTAAACAGCATGAACAGAGTCGGTGACAATTACATTTTTACTACAAAAGTTACCATGCATGACTGTTAAAATAAATGAACGTTAAGTTACTACTGAAGTTGTCAAAGTCATCATTATCTTAGCATCCCTCATTTGTAGTAATCTTGCGATGACCTCACACGCAGCCGTAGGGTTCTTCTATACTTAGTTCAATAAATTTACAGTTGAAAATCTGGCTAAAAAAGCAGTGTACGATAGTATAGTGGGTGTGTGGTTTTGTCAGATTGACTTGAACACCTACTGGTCAGCCAAGCTTTCAAATTGTTCCAGAGGACGTGTTGGACTGTGAAGAGCATGGTTAGCCTTGTATGTTTTCTACGTCTTTGTCAAGCCTAGCCCGGCCCTAAACCCCCAAATATTGACTTAAACTTGCATTGGGGTATAAAGCTTTTTCTAAGCTGATTTAAGTATATTAGGCACTTGTACTCATATTCCCGACTGGTGACATTATGTTACAGACGTTACAAATTATAATTCTGCAAAGACAAACAACTTTGCACCCCAATGCAAGGTATCTTAGGCTTTAGGTCCAGACTATATTCAGGTATGTGATCGTGTAAGATACAACACATTTCAAAACATCTGGGTTCTGTTTTATGAAAGTATTTACGGAAATATTGAAGTTACGCACACATTTAAATTCTTTATAATTCTTGAACAAATACACATTCGGAACATACGTGTTTTCAAGGAATGCATTTGATCAAAGAATACGGGTAAATCCGTGATTTACTGAAACAAACTTAATTAATATTATAGACTCTCTTACCACAATTTGCAACTGTTAATAAATTACATAGGGTTTAAATTTGAGCGTAACTTTAACACTATCGTAAGTGCTTTGATAAAACAATACCGCACACTGTAGACACACTTTTCACAGTTTTAGAAAAGTGAAATATTGATTCCAATTAATAACTACCCATTTAAATTAAGGCTCGATTCTCAACTAGCGAGACACTATGGAAGAGAAGGGGAATTGCCTATGTCTTTAACTTCCATAAACAAGATAAATATGTAAGAAAAAGATTGTAAATATATTTGTATGTACTTTTCTTCTAAAGTCTCGTTTGGTGAACCTGGTAGCTCTATTCTGAACCATCTCAACCTGATGAGTGAGGCTTTGATCAGACTGTATAAGCGTAATCAATTAATACGTAGGTCACAAATCGCCCAGACGCCGGACGATGTCCTTTCATACGATGGCGGATAGTCCGACACCTAGGCATCGTGCAGACGCCGACCGATGTCCTTTTATACGATGGCGGATAGTCAGATACCTAGGTATTGTGCAGACGCCGGCCGATGAGTAACAATGCCTATACACAAGTACGTCAAAGGGTATATAAATCGTCACCTCAATTCCAGAATGTTCTAACTTATTTTTTGAAAAAAATGAGCTTTTGGTATCGTTGGAAAGCGCTTTTCAAGATCTGTATATTGAAAAGACATATAACATTGTGACAGAAAAAGATAAACAATAAATTCACTGTGCATTTTTGTTCTATCTCTAGTTACTGAGATAGAGAGGTCAACATCTTGAAAGTCGATATCCTCAAAATGAACTTTTGTAGACATAGAACATTTTGGAATTTATAGGGCGACGAAAAGTCATTGCAACGTTGACGTACAGTAGAACGTCGATGCCTCGAACGCTATAAGCCTCTAACACCATAGGTGCCCCGAAGGCTGGTTCTTAGATCCCGGCAAAATCCATTCTTTAATCACTTACCTCAAAATCGATGGGTCCACATTCTGATGATGACTAGCCTACATGTAAGTTCTGAATTTTATAGTTGATACTGTGCAAGAGAATCGTTGCCTTGACGACCCATATAGCGCTTCACGGAGCACATCAGAATGAGTGCGTTTCACAATTCATAAATAACTGGCCATTTTAATATTTGGCTCCAAACTATACAGTCAAACGTCAAGACATCAAATGAACATATTAAGCTGCATCTCTGCTCAAAGTTATACTGGTGTATTATGGTAAATAAGTTTGTAATGGTCAGCGGAAGACGACAAGATGTCTGAAAAACCCGACGTTGGCGACACACACGTAGCCGTGCGCCGTGATAAAAATACTTGTGTGGCTCAGTATGACTACTACAGAAACCACACTTTTATCTTTCTGGAAAGGAATGACTAACACTCACGACAAGTTTAAATGCAGTGTTGTTTCGCCAGCTTCAAGCTTTTTAAGCGACGACTATGAAGATTTGTTTGACTGAAAGTCCAACTGAACAACGTTAATGATGAGCGAATGTGTGTGTAATGTGTTTCCTCCATGGTATCTTAATGAAACTTTCAGAAATAGTCTGTATTAGATTGATCTACCAGCTGGTAACATTTCAAATATATACTCTCAGTGGTTTGGTCTACATGAAATTCCGGATATCCCTCGTATAAGCGTCAAAGAGAGACAATCCAAATAAAAGTTATAAGGGAGACAAATCTGACTCCTGAATTGCAAAAAAACTTTGTCCCGATTTCTATTGTTCTTTTGTTCAACTTTTCTGTATATTTTATGGTCTCCCTTTGACCAGTTTTATGTCAAAGGGAGAGAATCTATTTGAACCGTGGAAAACGTTTGTCCAGTGGCTATGCATTGTCCGTATACCGTTTAGATTATTTTGTGAAGATTGAATTAAATTTACATGAAGGTGCCGCAACGGCAAAACGTTGTTATCTACATGTATGCCTTGTGTTGTATATTCTAAATCCGAATTCGTGTTTGGTGGTTTTATTTTCATTTTATAAAGAATAGTACACCTTCCGCAGCGCTTGTATACTTATCTACGACAGTTCTTAGAACTCTAGATAATGCGAGTATGAATTAAGCCGTTATTTCAAAGACGTGTTTGTAAAACATATTGAGCCCTATGTGTGTCAGCTAAATAGCCATATTAGTTACCTGCCTATAAGTGCGAGAATGCAACACTAATAGCTTTTCTCAGAGTAATCACAAATAAGCAAATTGAATCTCATTTAAAGAAGTACATTTGCATATGCATACGTTCTTGTAGACTAGAATAAATTATCTTTTTTACAGCGAGTACATGATCAAAGGCAAAGCATTCTGTCTGCAATACAGATAATTCTGTCTGCACAATGACTAAACCTGAAAAGTATGCACTTACCGCTGTTTAAAACATAATAAAAAAGTTACCAGTTTTCGAGGGCCGCTTTCAGCAATCAAGCCAAACTTTAGCTTTAACTTCACCCTGGACATTGGACAATTAACCTAAGGAAAACCAGCGTTCCAGTTCTCTCCCGGTTTGTGTGCAGCCAACATCGAGATACGGTGTCCAGAATATCGAACATGTACAGGCACCGCCCACACAGGTACCAATTCACACCTTGGTCGAGTGGAGCATTACGGGTTATTATTGCTCAGAAAAAATAAGCAATGGCGCAGGCGGGGATCGAACCCTGGACCTCTCTATCCCAAGGGCGCGTCCTACCTCTAGTCCACCGTTCCCTCATTTGACACACGTACTGGTCTCTGTTATTCGAGAAATTCCGGTACTTTACAGGGGCGGATCCAGGATTTGGCGTTAGGGGGGGCGTACATTCATGTATTGACCCCCCCCCCCCTCAAAGAAAAAGGCGAGCGAAGCGAGCAAGAAAAATGTATCTCTGAGAAGCATTCCACACAATTTCGTTCTTCATCTTATAATATTCATTGATAAAGTTAATGTGAGAGTAAGGCGAGCAAGAATATAAGCATTAATTATTTGAGCAGCATATCCCGCATACTCATTCCCTACTTGACAAAGTTAACTGATAGCGGTTGTGCGAGCGGAGCGAGCAAGAAAAAAAATGCAACCATCTATTTCAGCAGCATACACCACACACTTATCACTTGGTAATATTCACTGATTTAGTAATTGTAAGAATTGGAAAAAAATCAGTGTTTATCTGAGCAGCATACCCAACAAACTCATTGATAAATCGAAAACCTTTATTGACTTTGCGTAGATCTACAGCGAGCGAAACGAGCAAGAAAAACCGTTGTTTATATAGCCAGGACTAACGATAATCGACTGAATAATATTCACTGATATATAGCTGCTGTGAAAACGTCACGAAGAAAAAATGCACTGTCTATCTGAGCAGCACACCCTGCGAACTCCAGGGCTTCACTTTTGTTCAAGTGGAAATGTGAAATACTTGGGATCCAGCGATTAGGGGGTCCAGTTGCTTTCTGCCTCGTGACGTTCTAAAAAGAACCACGGAATTCGTCAGCTGCATTCTGAGATATCTTTTTTTTTAATGAAAAGGACAGGTTTATTAGAAAATCAAGCCAACTGTATTAATCTTTTATGACTTGTCCGACATTTTTAATGTGCAAGAATCTCTGTAGCCGATGTTTGGCACCATGCTACCAATCAGCCATATCTTTTTGCTTGCATACAGCATTAAGTTCACTTTAAAATCAATAAATTGATTATTGTTTTATTTAGGCGAGCGAAGCGAGCGAAAAAAAATGCATATCAATATTGTTCTTACATCCAAAATATGATAAATTACCTAGGCTCCGACGATTTTAGGGGGGGCGTACGCCGGGTCCGCCCCCCCTTGGATCCGCCTATGCTTTACGTAAACCAGAAAATTAACACAAAGAAAATATTTAGTTTTTCGTAATTTTATTTGCATTTAGAAACGAAACAATAACGTGAGTGTCTTAATAAAATAGACATATCTACGGAATCCTGTTAGTGCCATTTTAAATATCGTGTATCGCCCTCCAATATTTGTTGGGGGGGGGGATACAAAGGACTTTAGACAGAAGAAGATTCCAGACAGGCGGGAATTCGACATTGTGGGTCAAGGGAAATAGACTGGCAGGATGTTAGACCCAGTATTGGCCCGGGAATTTAGACGTCGCAAAAAAGCAGACAATTAAAAAATATCCGGTAATGTGATATACCGGTACCAAACATCTCCTCCCACTTTGGGGATTTAGACAAAATGTTTGGCTAGCAGGGTTGACAGCAACTTCGGCTTATAAAATTCCCTGACTTTTCACTGACTTTTCCCCGACTAAATCATACTTTTCACTGACCATTAGTGTGAGGCTGGGCTTATCAGTTCTTAGACATCAAATTCGGAGAAATCTTTATTTGTTTACAATATTAGAGATGTTTATGAAAATTCCATCAGTCAATCATACTCAATTTGCAAAACATTCACAAGAAAATGTGTAGACTGTGTAGTACGTGGGGTGACCCAGAAATATTAGGACTTTTGTCATTACATCTTGGAAAACATGAAAGTTAACTTGCTATGAATAATATTTCATCTATCACTGAAAAATATGCAAAATATAAAGTAATTGGTTGATTAATAAAAAAATATATTAAATATACTATGTACCATGAAGGCGGGTCGTGTCATGACGTTATGATGATGTTGCCTTTCAAACACAGTATTTCAACAGAAATACACACTTAATAGTTATATATATAGTCACTCTGACATTCAAAAAGGCTCTGTATCACTGTTCCCAATGTTACAATGTGCCTCTGTATCATTTTTAGTGATGTTAGAAATGGCTGTAACCTTGAATTAAGCGTCTGTTGGTGTACGAACGGTGTCAACCAACGTCGAACTACATTTTTGTACTAGAAATGACAAAATAGCAGTGTGACCCGCATATGCTTTACATGGTTTCTATGACAACGTTTTGTAAGAATATCACCAACATCAACGAAAATATGTTGCTGTCAGTATATAAAACATAAAATGCTAGGCATTTGAGATTAAAATGAAAATGTTGAGTTCATGAGAAAAGTCCTATTATTTCTGGATCACCCCTCGAGTGTAATATAAATTATTAATTGTATTCTTCGTTCCGAAGATGGTATGAAGTTGACAAAACGCTGAGCGGGTCGTTTCCATTTCCATTCTAGCCCCGTCCAGATAATCATCCTGGAAACAGAAAAAATAGATAGGAAAGCGTCATAAAAACAAAATACATAATCACCAACATCTACTTTATTAACTCTATGAATTAACGCTTTCTTCGTAAATTAATTTCTAAGTAACATCTACCACTAACAGGCATTCCTAATGGTCTAAGGGAAACAACTCTTACTCATTTAATATGGATATATTTTAACCGAGTTGTCTCCCTTTGATCATAAGAAATTGATGATGAAGGAAGAGTTATTTCCCTTAATTGTTTAATTGAAGTTGTTTCGTATTTTACAAAAAACAGCTACAATAGCCGAGTTTCAAGCAAGATACATTAGGTATACTGCCATTTTCGACGCGCCCTGGGATCTAAACCACAATTTTCCATTCCCGGAGCAGACGCTCGAAACACTCGGCCACCGAGGGACCAACAGCATTCATTCATTTATTAAAGACAATGTATAAACTGATAGACAGCTGAAATATTATACCAATATGGGCTAATTGTGAAGTACGCCAATCTTGCAATATCGCGTGTTATCAAGCTATGAACAGAATAAATCAAGCTAATACCATCCGAAAATGTACATATCCAAATGATTACGCTCATATGATATCAAAGAATTTAACAAATCGGTCCAAAGCATGTTTATTCTCTGCATTACAAAGATAAATGATAAACACAGTGGTAGAACTAGATACATACGCCACGGTGTCAGCAAAACAACAGAGAAACCGCTGTTGTTGTTGTTGACGGCTATAAAGCCCAAATATCCGTCACTTGTACGGTCTACGTAAACCTAAGAAGTACGACTAAAATAAACAAATATCGTCATCGTCTGCTTACAGTTACTTCCCTTTGACCACTAGACATTAATGAAAAAAATAGAGTTGTTTCCTTTAGACCAATAGAAGAATAACAAGTACGAATTATATATAGGAATATCGTCATCGTCTGCTTACAGTTACTTCCCTTTGACCACTAGACGTTAATGAAAAAATGGAGTTGTTTCCCTTAGACCATTAGAAAAATAACAAGTACGAATAATATATACGAATATCGTCATCGTCTGATTACAGTTACTTCCCCTTGACCAATAGGCATTAATGAAAAAAGGGATTTGTTTCCTTTAGACCATAAGAATTCAACGAAGAAGTAAGAGTTACTTCCCATAGATTTTTAGCAGTAATTGCAAATGACGAGTATTTCTCTTTAACCTTTGGAAATGTCCGTTGGCCAAAGAGTTGTTTCCCCTGACCTATAGAAACCTTTGAAGAAGACAGAAATACTTCCCATTGTTTTTAAGCAGTTATGATAAATACGGAGTCATTTCCCTTTGACAATTAGAAATGTCCATTGGCTTAGGAATTATTTCCCTTTTACCACTAATACTTCTGTTGAATCAACAGAAATTAAATACTCGTGTATGAGATGTATATGGGACTCCGGACCCCTGGGATTCTGGAACATATATAGAACACATTATCATATAAAGTTATATGTACATGACGAGGCCGAGTGTATAGAGTCTGGCCATGACAACTCTCAAAGGCAAATAGCTTATCATAAATGGTTGAACTCCCTGAGAATAATAGCCTGTCGTACCACATTCTGAGAAATAATGGCTATAATAATATCCCCCATGAAAACACTTGCTGAGTGCAGAGTTCAGTGTTCGATTTTATTATTGTCTCAAATCGAACAGTGAAATCTGCACTCAGCAATATTATTAGATGCCCGGGGATTGAACTCAGATTTTAAATATTAAAAAACACAACATTATTGATCATTAACAAATTATAGTGTCATTTTTATTGCTATAGTGTATGGAACTTCAACCAATCCAAGTGCGAGGTCATCCGCATCACCAGGAAGAGAACCCTACTCAAGACGCCATACTACGTCCACGACAGCAAGCTACAAGTTGTGACAGGGGACAAGTACCTGGAAGTATACATAGTTGAGAAGTTTTAACACCCACGTTGCTACCACTGCGAAGAAGGCAAACAACAGCATCGCCTTCTTCAGGTGAAACCTGACAAGCTGTCCTCAACAGATAAAGCCACAATGCTACCAGACGCGTGTCATGCCATTTCTTGAGAACGGGAGCACTGTCTGGGACCCGCATACGAGGACCAGCATCAGTCAACTGGAGGCAGTTCAGCGACGCGCGGCACGATTTGTCAAAGGGGACTACCGCACCACAGGCAGTACCAGCCAGATAATTGCTGGAAACCCCTTGATAAACGCCGTTCCAACGCCAAGCAAAGCTACAGAATCACGGGGTGACACGGTGGCCGAATGGTTAACGCTCTCGACTACCAGTCGGGATGTCCCTGGTTCGAATAAATTGTGCAATTTTGTTCCGTATCTCTAGTTACTGATATCGAGAGGTCAAAATTTCTCAAAATGAACTTTTGTAGACTTAGAACATTCTGGAATTGAGGTGACGAACTTGATTACTCAGGCCGTCTCCCGATGACCGGTGCCAGATTAAGTAGACAAAAGTACGCCGACCGATGATCAAATTGAGGCCCATATACATTCCTTAGTTTGCTGTGGACATAACCCTATGTTGTGGCGTAGAAATGAAAAGACTTGAGTTTTTGTTTTGTTGTTGAGGTCATTAAGTATTCAGAGTCTGATTGAGTCTTCATGGTCCTGTGTATGTGCGTTTAAATGCATGGTGCCATAGTGAAAAGGCTTGTCTTGGAAGTGACGTTGCCTTGTAGGTCGTTCATGTAGGCTACGCATAGCCCAAGTGTCCAACCCAATTAGAGATAGACTGGTTGGTAACCCAGGGGTAGTCTCGCGTGTGTTGGTGCTATACTGTTAAAGAACTAATGAATCTTTTCGGCTGTGAAAGAGCTACGAAAGAGCACCCGGATTCCTTGTATTGCACCTCCATCGAAGCCGGAGACCATTGGTCAATTACACAGGGATAATACATTACGGCTAAACATGGCCGCCGCACAACCTTCTCTATACACATTATACACTCAGATAATTTGATATTATTAGGGTACACTAAGATAAATTGAAACCATGTGCTTATGTATAATATTCCTGATTCTGAAATACCGGTACGCCTGCATATCTGTGCCGTCAACAACTTAATAATATTCGATCACATTTTAAACACTACTAATTTAGTTAAAGTAAAACTAATGCTGTCATATAAAATAACCGTGAAAATCATAATTATTGTCAATTTCGCCCAGAGTGTGGGCCTACATTAGGCCATCATTTAAAAACTGTACCATTAGCATAACATAACCTCGATTTTAAGTAACCGCAACGAAGGTATATATGATTTTTTGCTAAGTTTTGTTGTTGTTATATTGATACTACATTTGTATATAGTTGTATAATTGATCCGCTAGAATTAAGCCTCATCTCATATCCCGATTTGTTTCAGTAGGGGTCATTTCCACCCACAGTATGTAGGAGGGTAGTACCAAACAAACAAATCGTTTATAGTTTGCCTAACACTATAACGTTACCTTACCCAATGAGACCGAATGCGATATATATCTCCATTTAATAGCCTCAATTTTATTCAACCCTTTCGTGATTCAAACACTTTTATGATAATTTATGTGATACGTATATTAAAATTATTACGCTGTGCAACACAATTCGTACTTAAGAATATAAACGATATAGAACTTGTTATTAATGTTGAAAATTGTGGTTATAAATCTGCATGGATTCTAACAATTTCAAAGGGTATTGACGCATATCAATTTATGTTTATGTTTTTGTTAGCCCTATATCATACATCGCTGGCTTAGAATGAGAAGGTCGTAAGTACAAAATCGATATTAAATTTTTTTGAGAAAACAAGAAAAAAACTGTATGAAATCTACTCTTTACTTATGGAAAAACAAGCTTTCCAACTACAGTTCGGTCATCATGAAAATAGGCTCACTAGAAGCGCCTTTTAATCTAGATTTTAAATATGCATGAGTCTTATAAGGTCGTAACCTTCTCATTATAAGCCAGCGACATGTATATGAGATATAAGGCAAACACAACATAAAACATAAAAACAATAATTTGCGTCAATTCTCTGTGATCCAAACAACTCGGAAGTTTCATACTCCCTTGAAAGTAAAAGCCGCGGTAAAACAGTTGGAAAGTGAAAACGCTGCATTTATATTTACAAGCATGTCAAAAAGAAAAGCGTATTCACGTATGCTTCAATATTCAGTACTGGCTTTAAATCAAGGTATTTTATTCAATTGAAATACTTTCGGTTTGAGTTTATTCACCAATTGTATAATCCTGTAGAATATAGACATTAAGGGCATACTTATTTCCACAAAAAGGCGATTTACCTTGGGTATACGACCTTTAAACTGTATTTTAGCTTTTAAACATTATGTTAATTAGAATACCAAAGTGTTATTATAGAACACCGATTGTTTCTTTTGCAAGCAAAAAAAAAATGAAATCAAAGTGCAAGATTTTTTCTTTTTCACAGTTTTAATTGAATGCACCTAGTTTTTTATAGCTACGAACGTAAGCTACGTTTTTACCGGTCATTTTTTCCCAAATATTCTAACCGCACTACGACTTCAGAGTAATGAACTGTGGGAAACCAAGTACATGTACACCGCCAAACGTGTGTTATAATATATGTGAATTGGTTATCACAACGTTACCTGTGAATTAGTGTTCACAAAGTTACCTGTGAAATAGTGGTCGTAAAGTTACCTGTGAATTAGTGGTCACAAAGTTACATGTGAAATAGTGGTCACAAAGTTACCTGTGAATTAGTGGTCACAAAGTTACTTGTGAAATAGTGGTCACAAAGTTACCTGTGAAATAGTGGTCACAAAGTTACCTGTGAAATAGGGGTCGTAAAGTTACCTGTGAAGGAGTTGTAACATGAGTTAAGCAGCTAATGTGACTAAATGTCAATCAGCAATTTTATATTCAGTGCACTTGTATTTAACAGGCATACTATCAACTATGGCTGTTTGAAAATGAATGCTTGTTTAATACAGGTGTATTCAATAATGGCTGACCAAGAGATCGAATCAACTGTTAGTAATAAATACAATACTAACCAAAAAGACCATTGTCATGGCCGCGGAAAGAATTATAATAAAGGTCGTTTTGAATACTTAACAAGTTCATAAACTTAAATACCTCTCCGGGGTGCTTGAAAAATGTCTTTATCGGCGAAAACATGAATCGATTTTATCTTGACGTGAAATTAAGGTCGTGTATACAACGTTTTTTCTGTTCATCATTCAGTAGATATACCCTATACAAGTTAAATAAATTACATTTGGTTGGTGATAAGCGACTGGTTTAAATGTATGCATGTGAAATATGAGGATTTTACATATCATATCCTGACTTTAATACAACAGTGTTATCACATATAATTGTACCTACGCACATTTGCTATGTGAAACTAATATGTGTATAATTTAAATGTGTAATATGTGAAAATAATACGAGGATTAAATAGTTCCTAGACTCCATATTATGGGTTCATCTACCGAGATTAAGTAGACATTTATTATTGTGTTATCAGTTTGTTCTCCACAGATGAGACAGTCATAAACTGTTAACTGGTTGCAACATGTAGATTTCATGGACTTAACTTGTGTGTTTTGTGGTCTATATAATGTTTTGTTGTGGAGTGTAGCCAACTTCTACGTCCACGACCATGTGAAATCGAAGTATGCATTAATTATAATTACAAACGAGAACAAATGCCATTCAGACATGTTGGGGTTATTGGATGTATACATGTCATTCTAAAATTTGGAAATAATTGAAACAGGTGAGAGCGCCCGGCATTTTTCTTTTCTATTGTATTGCCGCATATATTTGTGCATCTATGGTTGACATTTTCTCAATTGTATGTTTACCTTACTTACAAAAATGATGTTTTTGTTTAATTCGACCAATTATGCTTTCTGCACATGGAGGTTATACTCGTCATTAAACATTTCCGCTAGTTATATACAACATACCCGAGTTACTAGATCTATATTCACTGATATTGACCTCTCCAGTTTTCGTGGAATATACAAATCATCTCCTTCAATATCCAACTAATTTCTACACACGTGAGACTCGTGAGATCATGACTGCATTGCTATTCACCCAACCTCAGTAAGAAGACAGACTTGATAAGATCATTTTTCCAAGTGTCCGTCCCAATGGTGGTTTTATTAAGTTTAGTTTTAGTATCTTTACCACGATTTCGTTTTGAGCTTACTTAGTCAGTGTTTGTTTAGTAACAGACACATGTATGCAAATACTTAACTTAAATGCGAATAAAATATAAACTTAAATGGAACATAATGATATCACAATGATACACAGACAGTCATAATCTTTAAATATCACTGACAGTCGTACATATCACTGGCGGTCGTAAATATCACTGACTGTTGTAAATATCACTGACTGTTGTAAATATCACTGACTGTTGTAAGTATCACTGACTGTTGTAAATATCACTGGCGGTCGTAAATATCACTGACAGTCGTACATATCACTGGCGGTCGTTAATATCACTGACAGTCGTTAATATCACTGACAGTTGTAAATATCACTGACTGTTGTCGCAAATATCACTGACAGTCGCAAATATCACTGACTGTCGTAAATATCACTGACTGTCGCAAATATCACTGACTGTCGTAAATATCACTGACTGTCGCAAATATCACTGACTGTCGCAAATATCACTAACAGTCGCAAAAATTACTGACTCACGGTTGTAAATATCACTGACTGTAGTCGCAAATATCACTGACTGTTGTAAATATCACTGGCAGTCGTAAATATAACTGGCTGTTGTAAACATCACTGGCGTAAATGTAACTGATATTATGACAAGTATGGCCGCTTAAATGAGGTTGCTGTTAAATGCACATGCATTTCATGTAAATGACTGGAAGGGATTAAACACTTCTGACTGGTGACCGTTTAATAGGTTGAATAGAAAATGACAAATTGAAGTTTATGATACTGGTATTTTAAGACAGGTGGTTGCTTGATTGAGGTGATCACTAACATAAACTGGACAACTCTAAATTAAACTTGTCGCAAAACATAAGAATTTTTTAAAAAATGCTTACCTATTTTTTTCTGATCGAAACAATGCAATATACCTGAACAGGTATAATTTAACGCATAGGGGAGTTTTCTTCTCCTTTTCAGCTCATTATCCTTACATATTTGTGTTGACACGGATTGAATAATTCTTCAACCGCAAGTTTACCGTATCCTAACAAAACAGGAAGAGTGATTCGCATCGTCATTTCTCGTTATTGGTTGTATTTTATTCATGTATATTTTGTGAAAGTTATGCGAGCATTGTGGTAACATTGCAAACAAGCTAAATACAATTTACATCTCAATATCTCGTGCAACAGTATTACGAGTATCATTTTAAAATTAATAAAGCGTCGTCCTCTCGAATATATTTATTCATCTCGGGCATCGTTATTGGAATCATAATTATTAACTGGGACCGAGAATAAAAGCGTGTATCTAGGGTCACTTTTATTAAGAACATTGCTACAACGAGAATTGTTTTTATTGATCTTCGTTTCTCTCGAACATCGTATATCTCGAGCAGGGATATGGATGTTTGGAAACATCAGCATAATGAGCATAGTAAATTAATGTGATACTCGGTATTGCGATCATCGTTATTGAAGCAATCATTTCTTTTACGATAATCGTTTCGTCGGATAGTGTTATTGCATTATACGTTTGCGGTAGTAGTTTTTACGAAAGTCGATGTTACGAGCGGTCATTTTATCTTCGATGTGTCCAATCGTTTCTCAGATACTGATGGCCCTGGTATTTGTTAGAAGTCTCGTTTTACGTGCTAGTCTAATTGTTCCGCCTTACGATCATTATAGTATACAAATTCAACATTACGTCAAAGCAATCAAAAAAACATGTAACACAGTTTTACATTGGATTTGTTTTTGCTCGCTTCCATTATCTAGACAAGACTGTTATAATGTTATCAGTGTTGGTGCATTTGATATCACCAAAACGCCCGAACTGGCTGATAAATCGACTAGTTTTCTTCTTTTTTTATATAAAAAACCTGGATACGAGATAAGCGTTCGCTCTCGATAACTTTGATGAAAACAGTTTTGGCACTTCGTGTGATCACGTGTTTTGTTAGCAGATTGCGTGTTTCGTCGCCACCAGTTGCTCATATGGGTGACGGCCATCCACGGAAGAATGTTTTTTAAGCAATTTATATTTTTGGAGGGACGTTCATGATATACAGAAGATGCACCTATTTAAAGTACATGTAGTAACCTTGGTTCTTTTACATATCGTTTACAGGCCCTCGGATGGACTTTCAGTTCACCAGAAAATGAATAAATTATCGACCTCGTTTTTTTCAACAGTAGTACAAATTATACATGTACAGTGGGCCACAAATGACCTAACCAGTCGTCCTATATATCCTTACTTGTTCTTTTGCAGCTTCTGTAGATATGGAGGACATTATCGTGACCATTGTCACGGGCTAACAAATATTTTTGGAAAAGGTCAATAACATGATTTTATCATTGAGGTGGTCTTTATAAGGCCATTTTACTGTACATAGTTAATTTTAGGAACATCCCTCACCGTGTGTGTCTCTCGTGTATCTATATGCGTCTATCAGGGGCGATATTTTCTCTCCAAAACACATCATTAACACCCTGAGAACAGTTTGACGCTTTATACAAGCATTGAAGTCGCCTTGTTTATGGGATCAACACACTCGTTGGTTAAGATAAAATGTTTTAATAACGTTGACGTTGTTAAGAAACTATAGTACATTTGTCATACGTTTTATCTACACAAAATGATAAATGTTATTGTGTCAAGTGTCAACTCAGGGGGAATATGAAGAAGCATGCTGTTTCTTTGATTTTCTTAAACGCCTGTATTGAAGGTTTTTATCAGTTCGAATGATATTAAAAACAAAACAAACTAAGGAATAGTTATGTTCAGGTACTAACATGCAACAGCCAATCAGGTATGAAAGTTTAGCACAACATGCATCCCCATAGTTTAGCACAACATGTATCCCCATAGTTTAGCACAACATTTACCCCATCCGACTAGGACAGTTGACGGATATATGTGTCATCTGAAAAAGCCGAACATAGTGTTTATTTGCCTGTCAACTTTCTGCTGAAATAAGCAGGCATATGAGTGCCCCCACCCGTACTTGAACCCGGCTGGCCAGATTAGACGACAAGCGCGCTAACCATTGAGCTACGGAGGCATACAGCCAGACCCGTTCGATTCGTTAAGGTCTATATACCGTGTCATGAGTTACGGACAACTTACAGTTTAGTTCTACGCCCTATGTGTAGAAGATGACAGTTGCTTGCGGCATAGCAAGTTGGTTTTAGTGGGCTATTAATTCCAGGAAAACCAGTTAAACAATTTAGAACAATTGACCGTCGTATATCACTGCAGTTGTATAGAAAACAACGTTATTCCCATACACATTGTTAAGTCCATCAATATTTAAAATGCTGTTTCTCCGTGTTGCATTTCATTCAAATATCAATACGTTTAATAGCGCTTTAAGTTGATGTCTGCATTTTCCAGAGTACTTGTAGACTTTTCGTCGAGTTTGCTCTTATTCTTCGGTGTTCGTTATATTTCGGCGGACAAATTGTGTGTTAGAAGATAAAGAATAATTGAATGTGAATGTATCGATTTTAAACCGATTTATCGAAGGTGGTATTTTAAGTCAATTGTACGTAAATGGAGCCTTAAAGAACGAACTATTGATCATACCTTTCTACATTTGTATAATCTTTTTATTTACTATTTTATAAAGTGAGTGTATACCCTGTATAGACATGCGTCGTAATCGACATGGGGGTGATATAGATAACCTATTGATATTTTAAACTTACCAATGCACAAATGGATTGTAGGAACGGTTGTGATATATTCGTAGTAGCACAAGACTATTAGATCTATGTAGTGATAAAGTTCACGGATTTAAAATACATGTACATGTAAGTAATTTTTCAATCTGAAATGGAAATCTGTTATATGATTATATATTTGAAACTGCATGCATGTGACACTGTCTGTATTCGTATTGTGCCCACTCATCTATAGACAGTCGGTAGTGTGCTTGGTGATGGGTTCGAGTACGGGTAGGGCAAGGTTATGGTTGGCTGTATTGATTCATAGTCACCACATGTTGATACTTTGATGTTTGTCCAGGGGCCATATATGTAATATGTTGTATCAATACTGAATAAAAGTCTTCTTCTTCATGTCGCTGGCTTAGAATTAGAAGGTCGTAAGTACAAAATCAATATTTTGAGAAAACAGGAACAAATTGTCCGAAAACTACTCTTTCCTTATTATATTATGGAAAAACTAGCTTTTTAAACGTCAGTTTGGTCAACATGACCACTACCGATTTTCATGGAAATAGGCTCATAAGAAGCGCATTAGAATGCAGATTTCGGATATACGTGAGTCTGATAAGGTCGTGAGTAGTACTAACGACCTTCTTATTGTAAGCCAGCGGTATAGAGCAGTTCGGGGCATGTCAAACTCATGCTGGTTTATAGTTACAGGCAAGGAATTGATCAGCTAGACCAAATGAGCTGCTAAAATTGTGTACGCCATGTACACCAAGCACACAAACTGCATACTGAGAGGATATTTCCGCGGCTCAAAATATTTATGTATTTGGAATTTCAGACATTTGGTGTGCGGAATTAATAGCGACTTTCAAGTTAATTATGAAAATAGAATTCTATGTTGGAAAAAATACACTGATTGAAATAATTTCGCTAAATTCGCAAATCTTTCCACGCATTCGATTTATATGCTTTTATTTATCCTCGCCACCGGAAATCCATATGGGCGAGGCCCCAAGAAAGGTTAGTCACTTCAGTTTTTGGAGGATAGTGCATGATACAGAAGATGCCCCAGCTCCAGAAGCATCACTGGTTCTTTTACGTGCTTGGTGTAAATCATCATACACGGGGACCACGCATTCTGATCACCCGAGTCGGCCTATATTTACCAGAGACAAACGGAAATGGCCGAGCTTTCACTATTGTATTTCCACGTCACAAACTTTACTACTTATTTATAATACAGTTCATACATATAATTATGGACTGCAATACTAAAACCCCTTTCACAATTGCCGTAGAATTTTCTCCGTCGTACGATGCTTGTAAAGCTACGTCTAAATGTACCGACCTACGTCCGGAAAAGGAAATTATTTTGTGGAGCGGTCACAATTGTCGTACGGCGGACGCACGACGGGTCTGTGATGGAAATTTGGAGACTATCGTGTGTCCGTCGCACGACGGTCGTGCGATGCTCGCACGACAAAACATTCAACGCACGTCAGCCCTACGATAAAAAGTTGTTATAAACCCTTCGTACGATGGACGTACGTCCGTCGTTGTGGAACTATTGGCTTCGTTTGGAAAATAAGTTTCAGCAGCTGGATATTATTAATCACAATATGAAACCGATACGATTTAGAATAATAAATGAAATATCTGAAAACAAACAATTGTCGCGTGTTCATTCAATCTATTTCTTGCATATATGACACAAACATATCCATGTTAAATTATTTATCATACTAGTATCACGGCACTTTAAGCAATCATTCAGTTTTATGTGTGCATTTGTCTTTCAGTATTCAAAATTGGTACATGATACATTTGTAAATTGTAAACCCATCCACTTGCAAAATTATTAATAAATGGTGATTGTCATCGAGTGAATAAAAATCTACGATCGAAAATAATTTTAAAGTGCTAATGAGTTGAGAATCATACAGATCACCCTTTTTATAACAAGTAGCGATCGCCAGTCTCGTTTTGGAGCTATACAGTATCAATTTGGCATAAATTAACCCAATGTGCATATTTGCACTTAATAATGTTTTTAAATTAACTTAAAGTGTCGCTACTTCATATTTATAACTAAATATATAACACTATATATTTAACATAAGCAGATGACTTATTGTACGCTTAAATATACGTTTGTATAAAACTATACCGTCCCATCCACTTTTTATACATGAAAAAACGAACAAGACAGGTAAAAAATTAACAGTGTGCATAACCATGATGTTAATTATCAGTTGCTTGTATATATATGCTAACACACCAACAAAATTGTATGTTTGTTCTCATTTATCACTGGCATATCTAGTTTATGAATTTCTGCGCATGTGCACATGGTAGCGCGATTCTCCTTAGCTGAATAATTAATGGAAATGGGCTAGTGCATAGGGGACTACCTTTCTTTCTTCTGAATTCGGGGTCCAACACGCTGCAGTAACTCTTGGAACATATGGGGTTCTATTCGAAGAAAGTTCACATAGTCCCCATCACACTCTCTGGCAAGCTCAACCATCTATGTATCATAGTAGGGTCCTTCGTTGAATCCATGGTTTTACCCACCATCTACGCTGTCGTCGGGCATTTCTCCGCTGCTGTCGAGCCCTCATTAATGCTGCCACAATGGCAACGTTTCGTCCTTGAAACCATTGAAGTTGTAACAGCCAAAGCAACCTCATCCTGTCCCGTGGTATTGCCATAGCTTTCAAGGGTTGAGAAGCACATGTATAGACAGGGAAGTTGTAACGTGTGTTGGTGGAATGAAAACCGGTTTGGTCAGATTGTAACACTTATTAGCTAATGATAGAAATTGGTCAAAGAGAAAGCATGGCTTTCTTAATACTACACGTTCATTAAATGTCATAATTAAATACTTTTACCTCTCCAGAGTAACTACCTCTGTAAAACAACCAAACGTAACCTCTCACAATGTGTGTCGCTCTAGATTTACTGTTTCAAAGTACGCACTGTTCATCAGAATATGATTTTATCGTATAATTACACTGTAGGGTATGAATGTTGAGAAAAAAATATATGTTTAAGAACGTCGTGCGATTGTCGTACGACGGTCGTGCGATCGTCGTACGACGGTCGTGCGATTGACTCACGATAATGAATATCAACAGGACTGTCGTGCGACGGACGTGCGACAATCGCATGCCCGTCGCACGACCGTCGCACGTTCATCGCACGATGTTGGTATGATTCTAAGTGCTAGTTTGACCTTATAATCACAGACTAATCGTGCGTCCATCGTGCGTCCATCGCACGTCCGTCGCACGTCCATCGTGCGACGACGTAGTTAACGCATGACGGACTTACGACAGTCACCAGCCGTAGTAAATTTTGAACATGTCCAAAACTCTACGACGAGGGTCCACGATTATGTTTTCTGTCGCACGACGTTCGCACGATGCAGAAATTTCTTAAGTCCGTCGTGCGACAGACGCACGATAGTCCTCAAATTTACATCGTAGACCCGTCGCACGTCCGTCTTACGACAATTGTAAAAGGGGTTTAACATACCTGACTCTTACACCGTAATTTATTCATTTTCAAGTCAAGTTACTCGATCAACCATCTTTTCGTTAATTTAATGTTTAACGTAATGAGTCCAAAAAATATCTAAATCTACAAAAAATTATCATGAATGTCTACAGCAAGTTTTTTTATCAAACACGCCACGACTGTTACTAAGCAATTTGACGGAACATGACAACGGCATGGACGAGCTGTAATTTAAATGCATATTTATCCCATTCAGTGGAAATTAGGTTGATATGAAAAATGATAAATGCACTATGAAAACGATAACTGTCTGTCAGTTTACCTACCTGCAAGGTTTGTTATTTGCTAACTGTTTAAAAGATATTACTTATCGCTAATGTCTGATCATGTCTTTTGTTGGCGACTTGCTTTGAAGTATTTATGAAGTTTTAAGATATCTGGACTCGTCGATATTCAGATACCAATTAGAACCGCGTAACTAACTGTATACATATACCAAAGACAAAAAATAAGTCAAAAATACATGGTACCAATAATTCCGACACCAAGCTTTGCTTCTTCTCTCGTGCCCCTATAATAAAGCAATGCAAATACTCAAAGGGCCGGTTAACTATATTTAGTATCACCGCGACTAGGATAGTCCAGGACTGGTTGGCCTGTACATGCATAAGGATACTACGACTGTATAATTCCAGCACTGGTTGGTCCAGTATCAGTTTTTTTGTGACCATGCAGCGTCAGCTCGGACTGACTAAAGTGACCATGATATTAGTTGACCCAGTATAATATGAGAGGTAGTGTAGTTTCAGGACTGGTATTCCCGGAGTACCAAGATATTTGTAACCATTGAGGAAAATCAAATACCATATATGCAGCATTTGTTCTGTGTTCAGATTTAGAGTTTGATGCAGTTTATGCCAATATTACTGGTATGCATTGTGCAAGCTTTGTTGAAAACTTTAAAGACATTTAACAATCTGGAGAAATCAGCTAGTGTACTAATGTCAATGATATTGTAGGTCTTAAACTTGAAATAACGATTAGTTTGTAATAATGTGTATGTCATTTGTAAATGTATCGGTAGACTTTCATATTAAAATTATGAAAAGAAAAAGTGTTATCATAGATAATGTTAATGCTATCAAATATAGTTCTGAAACTAATACATGTGCCCTTATTTCGCAAGAAGCAATTTTGTAAACATTGAATGTGCCATTAGATTTGTATTCAATATGCTAGGATTTAACGGGTATTCAAAACCACACATGTCTTTGTCCTGGTTGAATGCAACAAATCTCAGCTCTTTATTTAATTATCATAAATTATGCTGGGTATGTCTCATTTACAAAAAAAATCTGTGAAGGCATATTAAAAATAAATTGAATGTGTTCTGCACGAAACCAAGCGTGAATTTTGACTTCACGTTGTTCGGTTGGTCTTTTATTGATCACCTATATGAAGGAGTTGTGAAATTATGCTCCGCTATCCCGGTGTTTAATAATTATTATGTTCTATGTGGGTTCAGTATTTGCCTATTTTGTAGATAAAATATTGTAATGGGGTATTAGTTTACGTATAAAAGTATCATACACATGTAAATTCAATACAACAACTCTAATAATAAATTTTGATTGATCATGTACCAAGGGCGGATTTAAGGGGGGGGGGGGGGTTACGGTGGCGTACCCCCTAAAATTACCCAAGCATGAGAAATTTATCTTTTGTTCTAGGTGAAAAGCTATAAATTTGCTTACTTATTTTTCCTAAGAAGAAGAGGGACATTTCTATACCCCCCTTACATCAAATCCTAATCCGCCCCTATATTGTAAACACATTATAAAGAATTTATATTTGATAAAACAGCAATCTCATTAAAATCAGACCCTAACATTTGCTCCATTCTTTTAGGCTGTTAGAGCATCGTTTTAGTAGTTAAGTGTAATAAGGGTCTGATTTTAATGAGATTGATAAAACTGTACCCAGGAGGCTAGCCAGTACAAGACACATGGATCACCACCCGGCATTATCCTAAAGTAACTGTACCCAGGAGGCTAGCCAGTACAAGACACATGGATCACCACCCGGCATTATCCTAAAGTAACAGTATCCTGGAGGCTAGCCAGTACAAGACACATGGATCACCACCCGGCATTATCCTAAAGTAACTGTATCCTGGAGGCTAGCCAGTACAAGACACATGGATCACCACCCGGCATTAACCTAATATACCTGGTATATTTTAAGTCGTATCTGTGTGACCTACATTATATATATTAATTTCAGATTGGAATACGTTTACAATGCAAGGCCAGCATGTTGCAATCTTGATGACTTTACTAGTTCTGTTAACAACTGGACATGAAATCAAATTATGGAACGAAAGAAATTGTCCATCTACCTACAACGTATATGTAAGTGTATTCACCATACATCAATGTTGTACTTTAAGTATGAGAAAACATATCATTGTTTGGTATTAAGCACCTACCAATGCTCACCTATTCTTCCACAATAAGATAACACTCTCTATAAGCGTAATCAATGTTTAGGAAGAACATGGCATGCCCGACCAGGGAATCGAACCAAGAACGCATGGGTAACTATCCAGTACATGATATGACACACCAGCGACTTGAACCAAGGACGCCTGGGTGACTCAGTACATAATATGTCAAGCTAGTGAATCGAACCAAGGACGTCTGATTGACTGTCCAGTATTCTACCAATTGTTCTCCAGTGTATGTTAACTGAACGGATGACAGCTACATAGCAACATACGTAACAAACATGAATATATAATTCATTAGCCCCTATTGCTATTATACTGAGATCATTGTTACATTACAGACATCAGAAGGCAAACCTGTTGGTATAGAACTGAGCAGTACCCCCGCTTCAGGTACAGTAAAACATTGAATTAAATATCCTCCGTAAATTACTAACACGCCATTTGCACGTTGGCACAGTGTAAAATTATTGTTAGTCGCTCTTTAAATATGATTCGACCAACAACCTCATCATTGTTTCCTTAAAGTGTTTCCAGAATTGCCTACATTTACAGAAATACCACTGACTTATTTAGTCCTCTTCGTGTACTTCGACACATACGGGGTCCTTGTCAGCTTTCTCTATTTGTGTATGTCCCCGGCTTTCTTTTTCTGCTTCCTTACAAGCTAGTCTCACTTATTTCAACTCTCCCTCCAACATTCTCCTCCAGGTTTCTTTTGGTCTACCTCTTTCGTCTGCCATCTTGGGTTCATCTTAGAGCGACATTTGTTGGATTGGTCTTTTTCATGGCCAATCCATCTCCATCTTCTTTGCTTGATTTCGGTCTAAATGTCTTTATGTGATGTTTTCTTCCTTAGTTCTTTGTAATCTTTTTTTTGCCAATATATCTTACAGATTTTTCTTAGACAAGTACTATAGAATGCTTGAAGTTTTTTGGTGTCACTCAGAATAGCCTCAGGCATTCATCTCTATATAGTAAGATCGATTTCTCATTTCCGTTGTAAATCTTGATTTTTGTTTTTCAATGAAACTGTGCTGGATCTCCAAAGTGAATGCCAGAAGTGAAACTATTTGTTTTTATTTGCTCTCTCGGGTGAAAGCAAAATTCTTATACTAGTATCAATGTAATTGTCATGTACCTTCCATTATTTTAGGATGTAAAACTATTGTTACAAACCGTAGAAATCAGAAGAAATTGTCAGATCTGAAACCTGTCATCAAAGCTGTGTTTAAGAATGGACAATATGTTGCTCACATTTCTTGGGAATACGCAGTCAAAGGTATATAACTTGACCCAAAGGGGACAGTTATTTAGTTCTTGGAAAAAAGCACTGAAGTTAAAAGACACCTTAAGAAAAATATCCATTTTTAATGGTATTAACCAAATGCTCTTAAAAATTTGTTAACAATTCAATATCAGTACTGGTTGTCACATTTATTTAAAGAAGGCATATGCTACATTTGATATTGATGGCTACTACAATTGCATTCAAGTTACAAAATGCTCATTGGGATTAAACCAGGGTACCTAATAAGGACAGGTGGCTGTTTCATTCACTTGATCCATTAATACCGGTTCCGTTATTTTGTTAGATTGTTTTTAGTTTATAAGTTTATATTGTCTTACTGGATTGATGAACATTTTCTTAATAATTTATAAACAGGCAACAAGAAACTTCCAAAACAATTTCTACTCAACATGACACTCTATGAGGAATATATGGATAATGGAAGCAGGACAAAGCAGTACAGGTATTCCAATGTAACCTGTGTCAGCCTAGTGATAGCCAATGGGAGGCGAGTTTTTAACAAGAAGGACCGAAGAAAATCAACCATCGTAAGATCTAGATTTTCATTTGTCATTTTTAATTTTTTAATTTTAACAATCTACCCAGACACTATTCAAGTCACATTAACTTGACGTGTAAAACAGCATTTGAACTATCTTAATATATTGAAAACTAAGCAAGCAACGTAGACTATTACTGATTTGAATCAATGCTGTGGCTTTGGTTCGTACCTGCCACCTCCCGTGGGCGTTGGTCGGTATACCATAGACCACAAGGACTGACGCCAACGTTGGTGATAGTGCAGTGATGTATGCAGGACGTAGTTGTTGAACACAATACTCATTGTGATATGTGCAGCACATGACAATGTTCTTTATACGTAGAGAATTTGCAGTCAGTTAAAGCCTAGCTTTACGAAGTTCTAGTGAAAAATGCAGATTCTAATTTATGAAGATATTATAAACATACACATATATGCTGAGACTCGCTGTTGCGAATTCACGTTTGAGAAAGGGCAAACTCAAATACAGTGTACCGATATAACCTAAGCTTAAGTAACAAGCATACTTGATCCCACACGATTTTGGCACCTATTACTAAATTAACAATTAATGACCAGTATCACAATGCCACTAAGCAAACCACACAGAAAATACATTTCAGATGACGTTGCTAATGATCATTGTTAAGTACATATAGTTGTAGTAGCACACCCAGTGGTCTACTTCTGTCCCATGCATTCCACAAGATAAGTGACGTGTCTGTCTGTAAGATAATTGAGTAGTTAAAACTGCCGAATCACTGTAATTGGTACAATTACACAAACTTATTGCCCTCAATTGAATACTAGTAGCCAGTACATGTGTTTGACAAACATAAGTTTTTTTTCAGGTTAAGTTCTACTTTGACTGCTTACCACTACAAGGTCCTGAGCTTACAGGACTTCGAGCCGAGGTTTGGACATTCCCTCCGAAATCTTCCCGTAGGTGTCGATCTGTACGCTCCCTGCCCGATGGATCACAGAGATGTGGCATGCCGGGCATACAATGTTCTCCACCATACAGCTTTGGTGTGTCACTTGGTAAGGTTACGTTTTGTAGTTGGTTGAGTTGTCAGGCACTCCATATAAAGGCAATTATAATCATTTTGGACGTCGTAAAATGACGTAAAAAACGCAAAGTAATAACGTTGGTGACGTCATGGCAACGTCATTTATGGCACCAACGACATATAGGATGTACCATTTAATTGCACAACGCTTCTAGTTTCCAATGGTACCAAATACTATAAGGATATGTAACTTTTTTTTAAAAGTACCCCTTCACCTTAAACAACACGCATGACCACTCAGTGTTGTTGAGTCACTTGTTCATATTTCATGTTTGGAGTCCTATCCACTCAGTGAGTTGTACTCGTAGTGAAGTCATTTGGGGGAATACCAGTACCATTCATAGTGACGTATGTATGTCTTGACTTAGGATCGAACCCAGAAACTTACGTACAAGCATCGGACCCAGAAACTTACGTACTAGCATCGAACCCAGAAACTTACGCACAAGCACCGGACCCAGAAACTTACGTACTAGCATGGAACCCAGAAACTTACGTACTAGCATCGGACTCAGTAAACACTAGAGTGTAGAGTGGTGTAGGCCTTTAATGATAATTTATGCTGAATTATGGCTGTTAATGTATTTCAAATGTTATTAGCACTTAAGCCTACTTCAACTATTTCTAGGTACATTTTTGTATTTCGGATTCCTTCTAAGTTGACTGTAATTTAAAACCATCGCTCACTATCCTGAATATTGTAAGATTTAATTATAAGATATGTCCAATGCAATGTAAAGAGGTTATTAAATTATGAAAGAGCAAAGGATTAATAATGTAAAACAAGTTAACTCATACTTCCTTATGCTTGGTGTAAACAGTATTTATTTTCATAAACATATATGATAAACACTCTTTTACACAAGTCATGGGTTGATTAGAAAGTTTGGCTTATCAAGTTATAAACTCGTTCCTTATTCTTGTTTTATATCTACAGATGCGCACAAATACAGACAGTGTACATGTTATCCGAAGAACCATGGTTTCCCGAACATTACTTGGCAACGTGACAGCCAATCTAAACAGTTCAAGATCACAGTTACCAACATGCCACCCTATCTGAAAACTCCTGTCGAACTTGAAGTATTTAGTGCTGATAAAAATGACATTGATACGTTTACAGAATATGTAAGAACTTCCTTCTTAGATTATCTAAAATAGTCCCATACAATTATAATTCTGAATGAACAGTTTAGCCAAACCAGCTTATCACAGTTGGTAGAGTAGTAGAATGCCACGTGGGTTTGATACAGGGTTGATACTATTTTGAGCTCCCTTAACATCAGTAACAGTCATTAATCCTAAATGTGGCGATGTTAATGCTCCGGGTGGTCCGCGGCACCCGACAGACACTCGGTGCGGTTTTATAGTCAGGAAAAAAATATAACTCTTATTTACATCGAAAATCGCACCGAGGGCCTGTGATTCGCGGTGCTGGTCGTATAAAAACAAAACATCACTGGAAGGTAATGTAACTTTGACAGATTATACCTTAAATGACTACGCTTATAGAGAAATAGTGTTTTTGTTACCTTTTGACGTCAGTAACTTATCAACAAAATGACTTAATAAAGACATGATTGTGTTGCTTAAAAAAGGTGACCGCTAACACATGTTTGCACATGTAAATTTGTCACAGGTAACATTGGTCCGTTGCATACAAGGTATATCACACATGGCAATACAAGTGTACATCTTCCATGTCATTAATTTTCAGCGCATTATAAAACTTGAAAATCTGTATACATTTGCATAAGTTAAACATTACTATAATAAATAAGCATTTCCTATTGGCATGACGCCAACCATTGAATTAAAGGAAGGAAACATGAAAGGATTAAATACATTGGTGTTCCATGATGATGTAATGAAAATGCAATCACATCAATGTGAATCATCATTCATGAAGCGGGTAATAAATCACATTAATTAAATCACTAAATTATAAAGAAATGACTAAACTATTATACATGCACGATGTAGCCCACCGTTGGCAGAGCGCTTGGCTGTAACGGGGAGGTGTGAGGGTCAGAGGTCAGACTGTCGAGGACATCGTTCGCCTCCAGGTAATCTTGATACGAGACAATGGCTTTGCCGCCCACATGAGAACGGTTTTCAATTGCCGCTAGAACCAACTCATACTAGTACCGATTGTCATCATAATTATGTGACCTAATTTCGATCGTGGTTAAGTTCGTCCACAATATTAATAAAACTACGTCCGTAGTTAATAAAATATAGTTTCAAATGTATGTACATGTGCATAAATTCCAATTTTCAGCTTGAGCCCAGAAATGGCTCACTTGATGTATACATATACAGGGCATGGCTCAGCAAAGACGACAACTTTGATGTATACGTACGTGTAAATGCCACCGTATGTAGTCTCTTTACTAATACAATAATAGTTTATGTAAATCCTGTTTTCTCTAAAATTACTTCACTACATGTCTATATCAAATGTACATAACTTAAGTTAACTGGTTACTATGATATCTTCAGTTTAGTATACTGGGGTTTGCGGTGCTATTGTCTTACTGCGTGCATGTTTTTTATTTTTATTTTATTCCTTCTCTTTCTATGATCGTGTGAGTGTTATGGTGCTGGTTTCGTCACTGAGAGAGATATTTTATTTGTTTACATTCTAAGTAACATCAGAGATGATATGCACTTAGATAGTATAAATCTTTCCTAGTCAAACCCATAACAGAAAGTTTACATTAAATGTCATTAAATATATGTAAAGGGTGTTAATAAAGTTCGTTCTCAATGTTTCAGTTTCAATAGTTTATTTTTCTGACATTAGATGAATGTAAAATTTCCATGCTAAATTCCACAGGGTTCTATCACTGTTCTTATCTTTATCGCATTAAATGAAGCTGTTCGAGAAAGAAATTATAATTGTAAACTACACCGAGTACATAACTCAAATAAAACTAAGAAAGATTAAGTTTTCTTTTTGAGAACAAACTTTTTAGCACCCTGTATTATATCACCTAAAATATTTTTTAATAATGATATTTTGATTCTATGAACTCGATGCAATGAGAATGACTGTAATTTATGGAATTATTTTGAAGACCATAACATACATGTCGGACTGGCAGAAATGTGTTCTAAATCTTTTGTTTCGACTGATTTAATTTCTTTGGCAAACACTATAAGGGTATGTCTAGCACTTTTTCTATCCTTCTCTATATTTGGTTGGCTGGTATGTTTTTTGACTGGTACACTGTTGACAGTTTGAATTTCCGACTTACAGGAAGTCTACTGTGAATAAAATTGAAAGTTGTTTTCTTTTACAGTTATACGCAGAGTGTCAAGAACCAGGCGTCTTTGAGAAAGAATACGAAAGTGAAATTAATATGGAATGTAAAAGTGATGGTTCTATGTTTGTTGCATCGCATGTGAAATTTGAAGCTGGTAAGTAAGGTCGAGGTAAAAAAAAATGTCAACACTTACGTCAGATAATTATACCAGACCCGATCATGTCTGTCACCAAGAAGTTTAATCAAATTAATTAACGTGTGTGCTGTCACAGATGAATCCAGCGTGGCTGCTTAATTGCAGCTTAAACATATTGTCTCCAGTATAAAAATCGCCCATACGTATGTGCTAGTGATCGCCTTAGATCATAATGATAAAGTCACCAGCTAAAGTTTGCATCTCTGTGAAGAGATCCTGCTTGATGAATAAACATTGTCTGGATCTTTCAAATGTGTTCCGATAAAGCCTGCGTACGTACACAAAACTACCCGGAAAACACGAGACAACTGCTAAAATTATATGCAACTATTATTTTTAATAACATTTCAGATAAAGCAATAATAGTAGGACGTACATCAATCACAAACATACACAGTGCGTATCCGTCATATTTGTACGCTCGTATATTTCATTTACGCAAATCCTACTAAATAGTTGCATGTTCTTGTGGAAATGTGGGTCCATATGCGAAAACTATAAGAAGAACGGAAAATAAAACATATTAAGGTCATGGATTTTTATTGGGTTGCATCGCCTGGTTAGTTGAATCGTTGTATAAATACAGAACATGTATAACATTACTAAAATAAATAGCCTATTTATATCAATTTGGTTCTTTTTCGTTTCACAGAATCTGCTGACATTAACGAGGAAACAGAATGGAACCCTACGTATGTGATTGCTATTGTATCAGCACTTCTATTAACTGCTGTAATTACCTCAGTGAGTTTCGTCGTATACAATCGAAAGTCGTGTAATGCCTCGTCATCAACTTGTGACAATGAGATAGAAATGACACCATTACGTCAAACACAAAGTCATATTGAACAACATTCGGGTAAATTTTCAATTTATAATCTTCCTAATATATTTACTCTCCATGCATTGGCTTCATTAATTACATTTCATATTTGTAAGTACTAATGTACGAGTATGACCATTGTTGGCACGCGTGCTTTCCAATCATCCACATTGGTATGGATTAAGAGTCTGTAAGCTGAGTAATGTACTGACATCCAGACGACCAGAGTTCCAGATCAAACTGGTTTAGATCCACTATAACATTGGCTAAGGTCAGGCGGGTCACGTGCTGATTGAAGAGCAAGTTTATACTACTTGTCCTGACAAATTGTTTAAAACCCACGTAAACCCAACGAAACAGAAGTTTTTTTCTGACGTATGGTTTATAAAGAATGTATTTCCAATGCTCTTGTACATTTGTATAGCATTTTTAGTAAATCCCACGTTTTTAATTCAACAGAATACATTGAAACAAATTTGAATGATCAACAAAATCAGACAGTGAAGGAAACGCAAGTAAGAATGAATCAAGATAGCATTGTAGATACCAATAAGGCAATGGTTCAAGACACAACTTCGGACAAACTATTAGAGAAAACTTTAAATCATCGGGATCAAATGCCAACACACAACAAAGACATAGAGAAATATTATGAAACTATCGTACCGTGTATTATGTGTGAGAATGATTCAAATTATTGTAAAGTGGAACAGTTGACTAGTTGTAGTTTACAACAAAAGATAAAGTTGGATATTGTTCGGATTGAATCAGACAGTGAAACAATGAATGTGAAATGTCAGTATTACTCTGATCACGTGATATTGATAATGTCTGATGGCTTAAATAAAACATGTGATGTGTTGAAAACTCTGAAACAATATAAAAACAGAAACCAACAAAGACTGTGTATTCATTTAGTGTCATTTTGCACAGGGGGTTATTCCAGAGAATACATTAGGCAGTTTCCGAGTTACCATGGCATTGAGGAATGGTCAGACTGTTACCCTTACTACTTTGTCGGTAATAGTGTAGATTCGTCGGATAACAAGGTTGTTTTAGATACGTTGATTCAACGAGTTCGGGAGAACAGGGTATTAGGTTTGTTTAAGCAAAGTTCGGAGGGAAATGGACATTCAAGTTTGGAACGTCCAGATACCAATGTTTCAGATAGAACATCAAGGTCTACGGGTTCACATCGCGTGGTCCCTGATTTAGACATTCAGGCAGCTATAAGGCGGATTAACATGGAATAACAAATACCGAAATACGTGTACAGCTTAGACACTCAACAATAAAGACCGAGCTAGGTATTTAATTGCGATGCCTATGCTTATCCAATGGGTTTCTATGTTTTTAGATCTAAATTGAATTTTTAATTTCCCTGTATATATTGGATTAGCCAAGTCAGTGCACTAAATAATGTGCAACTGCTTCACACAATAATTTTGTGGTATGAAACAATTGTTCATACTTTGTTGAAACGGATACTTTTGTACGAGGGTTGATCTACTTTGACATTAAGTCTGACATTTAATAAGTTTGTAAAATCTGCAGTTTCAATTTAGAACTAACAATTTGAATTCGGATTAGACGGGTTTTAATCACAAAATGTTTGTCTTCCACCGAAATATCTATGGCATTTGATTATTCATTAATTTCTATTTTTACCACCAAAGGGCCTCAAGTCATTAATGCTCATCTGATAATGTACAGATCTAGGCTTGGTACCAAGTATTCATGTGAAGTTTCATTAAATACGACAAATGGTTAAGGAGAACAGGCGCAGATAAACTATGTGCCATCCATCCAGCATAAAAACAATATGACCACCACTGGAGACATAATTATTGCCCAAGTAATTACAATTTGTAATGAGTCATTAGGGTCTTGTCTCTTCACACGCACTCCTGTCTCTTAAAATGCCCATTAGTCTCGTGGGAGACTCTTCTGTCTCTTGTGATACTCTTCTGTCTCTTGGAAGACTTTCTTCTCTTGGAAGTCACTTGTCTCTTGGGAACTCTTTGGTCTCTTTTGAGAGGCAATTTAATTACGTGTGCGACACTTTTGCCTCTTGGGAGACTTAATGTTTGAAACTCTTTTGTCTCTTGGGTGCAGTTTTTTGTCTTTCGAGATTTTTTGCCTGTGGGATAGCTCACCATGAGGGAGGATGTATTGTCTCAATTTTGTCAGAAGACAAATCTTGAAATAATTATTTTAAAATGTATTCGGTTTACTAGAACCATCTTGAACATAAACTGTGTGTATATATTCGTGTATAGCATGTGTTGATATTCAATTGGGTCAAGATCTTATTTGACTTCTGTTGCATGTCATCAATAAATGTATATGTTGCATGCAGCACTTGAATGCTAAATCTTCAAAGTGTACTGAAGACAAGCCATTCAACTTTTAAAGATTGTGCATTTTTGTTGAATAAAACTAGTCATGAGTTAGGCCTTCTATAAAAAGCTTGGTCTTTTGACAGAACATGCAGATGATAGCTAGGTTCCAGAAAAATCAAACCCGAGGCTTCAAAAATTGGCATACAAATATTCCTTTGAAGATCCATTTCCAATACTTAATTATTGTACATGTATTGTATTATTATGTCATTCCGTCCATCATTTCCTATGTAACAGTGTACATATTTGTTTTTCATGTTTGCTATTATAAAACGTTGCGTTTTAATATATATTTTTTTAATTTTATAAATATGAAAAGTGATAGACTAGAAAAAAACAATAAAGTTGGAAAAAATGCAGGTTGTGTAAGTTTGCTGTGACAAACCAGACTTTCAAACAAAGCCCATTACACTGCCCACCTGGACATGCTATAAGCATTGTTGTATACTTCATTGAACATAGCTAAAATGCTGTTGGAAATGCATCTAACACAAAAACTGTTACCCGACCGACTACCTGTCAATTTTGCTGATCTGGTTACTAGATTAGCAAATTTGACAGGCTGTCGGTCAGGTTACATTTTTTTCTATTTCCCCCCAATTACACACAGTACCCCGACATAATCTACAAGTGACCATAGTAGGCGAATGTATCTGTTTGTGGCAATTAGTCTAATTTCTGCTAGCATCTTCTTTGCACCAAGTGTTAAATATTAATTTCAACCAATGTCGCATGTAAGGCTTTGAAGAAATGTTGCAGTAGACCTAATTACCTATTAGGCACATAATTATAGTGGCATTCGACTTGATGAATTGGCATGCACCGACACCATCGCTATACAAACCATTGGAAAATTATCAATTTACATGCAGTATTCCTGGTAAGCTGTTAGTTGGATCATGTACACCTTCTCAGATAATTGCAAAATACTGTAAACCAATTTACTTTCGCAAATACAAACTTTTGCGTTTTGTCTTGCTGATCGTGGGCATATTCATGACTACAAATTCATGCGTTTTTAAGTTTCCTGCAGTGTCCATATTAATGTTTTTAGCACTTTCGCGGCGACTTAATTTCGCAAAATTCTACCATTCGAGAACTTCGCGAAACTAAATCGCGTGAAACTAGTTCTAGGTTTACAGTAATAGGTGATCATTGATCAACACAGGCATGTACAATGTATACTACAGTGGCGTGAAAAGATAGGATGATAGAGTAAAGGGTTAATATTAAACAAAACAAGCAAACACAGATTTCAAGGTTTATAACAGATAGTGTATGAATAACAATAAAGAACAAATCATGAATATAACTCTAGTATTAAATATATATTGCACTATTTAGAAGATAAAGAAAACAATAATCATTCAACAGCATTGGTAACATGCATCTTTGATAAACTGATACGGTACAGGGCACTATACAGCTTTGGGGGAATAACCAAATGTGTGTGTGTGTGGGGGGGGGGGGGTAATTGGTCTTTTGATATAATTTGCGTCTTTAGTGTCATTTATGTCACTTGAAGACAACACTTTTCTAACAGTTGACTTGCCACTCGATAATCAGGAAGGTGATGTAAGGTCAGCTGAAGTGAGGCATGTCTGAAAGACTCTTTACTGGACCTTTACCTTCTTTAAGGAGGTACGAGCTGCCTTGTGCGCATGCGCGAAATTTCAAAATCGTATTAGATAAGAACAAACATGAATTTTAGTTTCAATGATTGCATATGAATGTTGATTAATGAAAATAAACAAAATATTATCGCACAAATTAGATATTTTTAACTTTTTACTTTTTGCCAGTATGAAAAAGTGGGTGGAGAACGGCAAAATTGTGAATAATATGGGTTCACAATAAGTCCCTACAATTGTTCAAATGCATATATATAATTTCATTACAATATGCAAATTAGGTTAATTTTATGCAAATTTATTCATAATTAGTGCTTTTTTATGCAAAGCTCCCAAAAAAGGCTGGTGACCCCTATTTTTTATTTGACTAAACTGGTGTTCTATTTGATACTAAACTTAGGGCCAATTTTAAATCATTTTCGATCGTTGGGTATTTTTTGACGTTCATTCGAAATCATTTGAAAATCACACTTTATAGCAAGTGGGTGGGGTAACAATTTATCATGTTCAAATACTGAATTTGTTCACCGGGCAGCTGGAATAGTGACTAATGTCAATAGGAATGACCATTGAACACACAAAATATCATGCATTGCTTAAAAGTGGTTTCATACAGTAATATTCTTAAAAAGAACACAATGGTGCCATAAATGCAGGAAATAGATAAAATGACCAAAATACAATGGTAGGTCATTAGAAAGCCATGTATGTCGAAAACGAGCCTGGTGACATATCATTTTTATGATTTCAATGTTGTTCTAGAAGACTGTTCTGTCATTTTAAGATGTTTCAAGGAAAATTCGTACCTCCTTAAGTGTTGAAACATCATACAAATAAATCCTTTAAAAGGACTTAGTTCCTCATGGTATATTGTCTTGAAGATAAAGGGGACTATTTTAACCATATTTACATGATAACTTAATTCACTTTTTTTACTATTTTCATAAGCATATGGTATATTTATAACATATCTTGACAACAACAGCAATCTTTTTCAATCAAATATAATATGGACATACTTTGATGGTATAATAATTTTCTATTTTTTTTGTGATAAGGGATACTTTAAGCGGCCATAGAGGGGGGACAGGGGACAAAGAATGGTATCCGAAATCACTACCAAAAATAGCCAAACAGCCTTATGATAAAACAATTGTTAGCAACTAGCTAGCTGGACAGACGTCATTAGGTGAATAATACAACAACATAGAACCCTGTATTCAATCTTCATACAGCAATACATCAACTCATTTATATGGCAAAATTAGCTTATAAAAGTAATTAACAAAGGGAGGTAATATATCGATAACAGACACAGTAAGAATCAAGTGTGGCATTTACAATACAATAAAACTGAAAAGTGAATAACATGATTGACATTTTATATAAATTACTGGCAAATTGTGGCAACATTGAACTGGTACTGATTATTCTTTGTGGGATTTTGTTATTGTTTGTAAGTAAAAAGATAATATTAAGTGAGACAGGAAAGGCAGCACTCAGCTTAACCAGCCAAGCACAGAAAACAAAAAAAGGCACAATGCCCAACTAAACAAGTTAGAATCCTCCCATGTCAAAGCTGTCGAAATTCTAAATGAACCAGTTTCAGCAATCAAAAAGCTGACAATCAAAAAGTTTTGACCTGTTAAAATAACAAACTTTGATTGGATGATAGATAAACATTGAATATTCACGAATACCAGTTCAATGATGCCACACTACATGTACTATGAATTAATGCATATCTTGGAGAATTAATGTTCATTAATTATGTGAATAAAGTTGACAATGATAGATACTCTGACAAGAAATCATAAAGGTAAGTTGTCTCACATTAAAAATCCAAAACAAATCTGAATAAATATAAAACATTTTGAAGATATACACATGCGTAAATAGCTGCTGAAACAATGTCTGAATAATTAATCTCAAGACTGTTTGCACCAAGCAGTAGGGCTGCGTACCGGTTTCCGATATAAATCGAATACCGGTATTTTGCGTTCGATTGATACATCGTATCGAACGTGTCCGTATCGGTCAAAACATCGATCAACAAAAATACACAACAAAATCCCCATTTTCAGTAGTCTACATGTTTCGTCTCAAAATGGTCAGGTCGTTGACGCAGCATATGTCCGAGTGAATCTAATTTTCAAACAAGGTTCTGCTTTGCAAACTATTCATGCAATTTAAACATGTATAAATAGGTTATTGATCACATATCTCATGCCTGACGTGATTGTGTTCCGCAAGTTGAATGCATGTTGTATGTCTGCAAGTGCCTATACAGCTTTTAGATCGTTTACTGTCAAAACAAAATATCAAATGATATATCGAATATCGATCACTTTGTATCGATACAAATATCGTATCGATCATTTTAACCGATACGCAGCCCTACCAAGCAGACTCTCCAACTCCATGTCTCAATGATTGGAATGTCATGATAAATGTATTTATTACATACAAATACAAAGTCCCAAATACAGACCAAACCCAACAGTGGAATATAGCCCAATGGATCACATTTTCCATATCATACATGTTCCGTTTTATGAATCCGTATCATGTTTGATGTGTTATATGCCAAAAATATGCCAATGTCAATAATATCACGCCTCGTTGCCTGCGTTATACCGTATCTCTCTCGACCTAACAATCTTGTGAATAGCAGCATTACATTAGCAACTCGATGTTATACGGCCCAATGTATCAACACACTGCATTGACATTCCATCTGTATCTCTACTCGAACACAGTTTGAATGTTAGGAACCATTTCTCTGTTTGTCAAACACCAGTTTTAAACGTTCCAGAAGAATGTACAGTACAGTCTCTGTAGAGAAACACCCTTTGGGAGCTGCAAATATAGACTGTTGTTTAGAGGTTGTTGCTCTAACAGAGGTCAAGTTTATAGTCAATATTGGCAAACGGAAATTTTGAAGGTGTTGTTATAGAGAAATTGTTGCTCTACTGAGGGCCGCTATGGAGAGGTTGACTGTATATTGCTTTGTTCAACATAACACAGCACAATTCAACACAAAATTGTTTCCTGTGCCCAGGATTAGGCCACTACAAATAAATTACTAGATTATCTTCCAAATAACTCCTAAAAAAGGTAGGGATGTTGTTTAAACATTAAAATGCAAAACACATCCTAAGTGAACCAAAGAATGTAGAAATTCCATGAACTGAGCAGTGAGCATGTTCTGCGATCGACTGTGAAGGACATCTTATATCTGGACGATGACCATGCTTGTTCTGTCATCAACTGTGAAGGACACTAGATTCTAGATGATGAATGAGCATGTTCTTTGAATGACTACGATTTCTCCCCAAGCTGCGATTCAAATCTGTCCAGCAGGCGTTTAATTTCTTTTCTAAAGAAGAAAAAGAAATACCATCTTTTTAAGAAATTCCTCATAAAAATGCAAAGGTGACAACTAACTATGATTTTAAATCCTGAAATGTAGATGAGTGCTGTCCCCTAATGTTTCGTGTTCATGTGAACAGGGGTGTCAACAGAGCCAAATAAGAAATCCTGAAACTCATATGCGGTCGATCATATTTGCAAAACAAGAGGCCTTCAGCCACATATCTATATTTTTTATTGAATAAAAGCCTTCAGAGCAGATTAAATTAACCATAACTTTGTCATTTCATGAGATATTTTCATCAAATAACTTATTTTGGTCAGAAATATTAGCTTTTTCAGGATAGATAAATCTGGAATTCAAGATTAATCAGGAATATTGAGCAATCTCATTAAAATCAGACCCTAACATTTGCTACATTCCTTTACACTGTTGGAGGTCTGACAACACTTCATAAGAGGTCATATTCAAATGACCTCTCTGGCACACAATGACGTCACGTAGTTCGTCCAATGAAATTTTACCTAGCCGCCTCAGTAGACTTTCACTGCACTTTTAGATTTGTGAAAGAAGTGATTTGATTGGATGAAGTAAAATTCACATCGACATGACCCATACAGAGTGTAGTTAGATCCTATATCAGCGTAAAGTCGTGAATTGTATTGAGGTTCTGATATTAATGAGATTGGATAATAAGAACACCATGAAAGGAATGTAACAGACAATTAATCCCTGGAATTGATTATAAATCAGTACTAACTTACTCTTTCACAAGCAACTGACAATGCCACATGAGAATGATATGACCAAAGATAAAGTCAAAGAAGAATTTAAACAGCCTAATACTAGAATCTGTCAGGTTACAGTCTAGCGATCTACTACCTGAACTAGCTGGTTGTACTTCCAAAAATCAGACAATTAAACAAACTTATGTACAGTATTATAAATTTACATTTGATCTGCCAACTTGTACACAGGTTCCATGGCAACAGATAGCTCCTCACATTTCGCCATCAATGCATACATCGACTGAAATATAAAATAAATAAATTTGATATTTTTATTTCAGTTAGCGTTCTTCATAGTAAGCATGTTAGCAATTAATCATAACTAGTATTAACCTCTCAATGATGGCTACCTGAGGACTAACCAGTATATATGCAGGCATATATGCTAGTGATTGTGATGGTTGACCTCATCCAATACAAAATCAAAGCTATAACCTTGGGATCAGGAGTTGAAAGCTCTTGACCACTGTTTGTATACAAAATGCATATATCGCTGACTTAGATTGAGAAGGTTGTAAGTACAAAAAAGCTATTTTGAGAAAACAAGAAAAAACTGTCCGAAAACTACTATTTACTTATGGAAAAACAAGCTTTTAAACTTCAGTTTGGTCAACATTTGTCATTTGACCTGTTCCGATTTTTATGAACATAGGATCATAAGAAACGCTTTGTGATGCAGATTCAAATATGTATGGGTCTCACAAGGTTGTAAGTAGTACTTAAGACCTTCTCATTCTAAGCCAGCGATATACATGACTGGTCTAACTGAATAGATGGATGAAATGTATCATAATAAGAAATATGTCATGTAATTAAAGTCTAGGTCCCGCTGAGTAATTCCACATGGGCGATGTTCTCCTGATTTCATCTGATACCACCCGATTCATCACAATTCCTTCCGATATAACAAACTGTCTTATGACTTCCCAAAAACTTCCTATAGACCGCGAGGAACCTGTTCCTGATAGCTCATTAATTTCCACCGGGAGTACATTGCTGAGGCAAAAAATGCTTAGTGGGACCGAGGCTTTGGCTAAACTTTGTATCAAAAACTTTAATCTTTACAAAATCAATTTACTGCAAATTAAGTGTTCTAAATAACAAAATACCGGTGCTATACACCAGCACGTTACCGCCGGTTTTTGCTCAATACCCAAAACACTGTGAAATTGGAAGATGACTGAAAATACAAGCAGGCAATATATCTTTTTATCTTACCTTGATACTAGCATCTACAGAATCACATGTTACATCTACTGATGTTTTATATGCTTCCTCACAACCAACACTTATAGCAGACATCTGAAAATATACATGATTACTAGATTACACAGATTACTAGATTACATAGAGATGAACTGTTGCAGGGTTTGTCAAATTGAAAATCAGGAAAATCATATGCAGCTGATCATTTCCAAACAGGAGGCCTTCAATGACACTGTTTCCATAATTAACTCATGTAATATCCTGTATTTATTTTGAAATTGTATAAATGTACGTATAGTTACCTGATGTAGATTATTTCTTAGATTTCCCATCATCAGATCCAAACTGTCAGCAACCAGTCTAGCCTGATTCTCTACTTCATGCACAGCCATTGGATCAATAGGTGGAATACCATCTGGACTCTGTGGATATGACCTTGACATTCCAGATGTCATTGAGGTCGCCATGGATGAGGATGCCATACTATCAATGCTGGTTAAACTCAACATACTTGATCTACGACTACTGGCATTACTTGTATCTGTGGAAATAAAAAATATACCTACTGTTCTTCAGTTAAGTTTTTGTAATCCAAAACAAACTTGAAGGATTTTGACACAAAAACTTACAACTTGTATGTCTCCCACAAAGGGCTATAACTTCGGCTAAAATCATCCAATCTTACATTCCTGACAATATGCACAACTAGGCTTGGTACAAAGCATTGACGTGAGGTTTCATTGAAATCTGACCAATGGTTAGGCAGAGCATCTGAGAGTGCTAAGCACGGTGTCTATGTGGCCTCCGTAGCTCAATGGTTAGCGCGCTTGCCGTCTAATCTGGCGACCCGGGTTCAAATCCGGGAGGAGACACACATATATATGCCTGCCATATTTCAGCAGAAGGCTGACTGGCAAATAAAGGCTAAGCTCGGCATTTTCGGCATTTTTTTTATAATGTTGATTGGTACAATATGTTTAAGTTTTCATTAGCTCACCATTGTTTGGTAACAATCATTCTTTACAAATGTACTGATTCATAAACAATTCAGGACTATAACTCACAGACAATAACACTGGTCTTGTTCACAAAAAACACACAATAATTTAACGCATCCGGCTTCCCTATATTATATCAATATTTGTTTGTTTAAACATATTGTTTCCCGATAAATAGAAACAGCATACAATATATTTCAATAGCTTATAAGCAAAAAAATACAAGGCAAGCATTATCGTCAGCCAACCTTAACCTTATACATGATACACAAAATGATACATACCAGTTTTCGACAAAGGACTGCTCATGCGTATTTTTTCCTGTAAATCATCAGCTATAAACTCAATTAGACCACTGGAGCTTTTTGCAACTCTTCCATGTGGCAAACTTTTTGACAACATATCTTCAGTGATACACACACCTTCTTTAAGTTTAGGTATAGGAAAAGCTGAACTTTTGCTGCGTTTTCTACTATCACTTTTGTCTATATGCGAATCATGTGCTTCACTTTTACTCCTTCCCCGGCCTATCTGTTCTTGAAAAACAAGACTTTCAGGCCTTAAAGGTGTAGAGTTTGTAGCTATAATGTTACTTATGTTTGTCAAATCTTGGTTATCACCATTTAAACTCAGTTTAGCAAGACTATCAAGTTGCTGAATTCTGGATTTTTTGTTAATTATTTCAGTACATTCATCAAATATCCTATTCACCAGTCCTTCATGATCATCTGAATCAGGAGACACTTGGTTTTCTGAATCAGCTGATGAACGAGGATCTGAGTAACCAGAAGCTTGATACTCGTAATCGGAAATTGGACTAGTCACACTGCTTGTCACACAACTACTGGAAGTGCTAAATGTTATCAAGTTCTCAGCAACTGGAGTTACTTCTTGCTCTGAATTGGTATTAGATGAAGTCCCCCCTTGCACAGAATTTGTGTCCCGGGATATTATAGAGTCTGTAAGATAGCCACTCTCTGTGTGTGAGACATTTAAACCTTCCATTTGCCTTTCTTCACCAACCTGTCTATGGTTATAATCCGAGCTGGTAACAGTCTCTGTACCAGGGCTTGTCTCACTATGTATATCTATTAAAACATTATCTGCAGAATAACCATTGCTGTCTTGCACAGTGTCACTTTCATTACACCTTACTGATAAGTCTTTACTTGCATTCACCTTGTGGGTTTGATGGCAAAGTGTCGTATCTACCACATTATCAGGCTCCATGATGACAGATACTTCACTCTATCCTGCTACTTACTAGTGAACCTTTCAGAGATGTACATCAAATAAACAAACTGAAACATAAGAACATTTACCACAGATTAATCAATAACAAATATTAACTGTTTGCAGCTTTAAATACTGGTGGTTACATTTTTTCAAAAAAATATTGAACTGTAAACTTTCAGTGAGGATTCAAATGTATAATATAGTTATTGAAAGATTCCAAGGCAAGAGGAGACTGTGGCTCAAAGTGACTTAGTTCAGCAGGTCATAAGTACGAATATGATGCATGGCGCAGCGAGGCACTGGCAAGTGTCCTAGGAATGTCAAAAGTGTACTCTTGTTGGCTGTTCCCTTATAACTGGACATGAAATATGGCATCAAGGGAGTATTGGTTAATTTGGTATGGAGTGTCTAAAGTGAACAACTTGCCAGTTGTCCGCTCATAACTTTGCAAGACAGAAAGCATGATGGTCTGAGTGAAAATTGAAGCCACAGGTGATGCATGGATTTCCGGGTCACTAATATGGCAAGAGGAAAATTTGGTCAAAACTTTGTCGATGTGGAGGTGAAAGGTTATCATCAGCAGTTTACAAGAACCACCTTTAATTACAAAGTGTTAGGTGTTGGACAAGTGTAGATATAACAAAGCTAAGTCTCAACTACATGTAGTGTGGGAGGCAGATGCAAGAAAGTCTCATGGACTGACATCCCTTTCAGACACAAAATAGAGTGGGTGGAAGAGACACATGCAAGTTATACATGTGTTAACAAGGCATGGGGTGTTGGCCAGGAAATGGGAACTCTTCCTAACAAAATAGGGGAATGGACGAAGTAGGCAAGGCGGTTTCGGGTGATGTGCAAGTTGCAACCATATGCAGCTCCCTTTTAGATAAAGTGGGGGGAGTGTAGTGGAATCACAGCCCCCCTCAACCGTGGAGAATGGCGCGGATTTTAACTTTTGTTTTTCCAAACCCCTGAAAAAAAATCCCTGCCCCCACCAGGGCAATACAGATGGTAAAACATTAGCAACTTGCCCTCACCCTGCAAAGGCATGAACAACTTCTACTGTTCAATTTTAAACCAGTAAAATCCTGCTGTAGAGATGTTTCAAAGATCGTGCATATAATATGTATTTTTTCTTGTTGATCTTTGTACAGTATGCATGCAAACATCGTGGATGAAGTCAAGTAAGTTGTTAGTCAAACTATGGAGATCGCCCAGGTATACTCCTGGAAAAACTTGGTAAAATCACGGGTATAGTCACAGCTATATTTTGGCACAAAAAGAAAGCCCCGCACTCACACAGCACGGGTACTGGCAGGCGTCCTACATCCGGACACTTTTGGCATATTTTTCACGATAACTCGAAAAATGTGTAAATCAAGTCACTGAAATTTCACCTGAACGAAGCTAGGTTTGTCTCTAAACTGAAGAGCTAATTTGATTACTTCTAAAAATAACTCAAGTGCATTTTTGAGGGCCGTTGTAGGGGTCACTTCATCACCTCATTTTTATGTCCGTCAGGACCATCAATCCGGATACCGTGTTGTCGCGTTTTTTATTACGAAAAAGGCGTTAAATATCAAATTAAACTGTGTAATTAATCAAGGGAGAGCACAAGTAAACGGTTTGTACAAAATTTGTACGATTTATCTCCCGTGAATATTGGAAAAATATTGATCGAAACTTAGCGGTAAAATTTTAAACGTTCACTTTTCTAAGCAGGCATTTTGATACAAAAAGACGTTGTACGATGTTTTTGAAACTCTGCACGTAATTTACTAAAGCTATATTTTCCTGGTTTATCTGTTAGAAAACATGGCATCGGCTTACCTCATATTTAGCATAAGGACAGTAGTTTACATTTCGGGGCTGCGCAGAAGTATTGCCCATGCGCAGTTATACGATTTTCAACTTCCCCCGTAATGTAAACAAGCTTCGCGAGTGCAGACGAAAATAAATGCGACATTTCTTGTAAAATATTTAACTTTAATCGTTGCTACTTTGTTGTGTTGACAAAAATCAAGCGTCTAATTGATTGACAACAGATGATCAAAATTAATGGCTGCTATAAAGCGTTTTTGAGTCTGTCCGGATTGGTGGTTGTCCGGATTTGGTGGTCGCCAGCCAGTAGTGTGCATACATCTGAAAGGTAAAAACAAGGAATACTTTCCCTGCTATTAACGCCCAATCCCGGGGTTGTGGGTCCGTGGTTTTAATTGACTGGTGCATTATAAAGAGAGATTGGCGCTGTGCAATACCAATAGACTCACATGCACTCTCCTAATGTGAGAGTTCTTCCGGAGGCCTACAAGAGTGAAGACGTGCGCCAGATTGAAGTTATTTACAACAGAGAACAGCCTTAAAAATCTAATCAGATCTATAATAAAAATACGTTTTAGCAGCTAAATAGGACATGGGTGTCCCTTTGATTCATCAACTTAGAGTGAGGGGACCAATGCTCGGTCAGCCCAGTGCTCGGTCACTTCGTTTGTTATGTAAAATTAAATGAGAAATAAAGATTGTTAATCATGTTTTTACCACTTTTTTGTTTATTTCAACCCCCCTGGCACCTTATTACACCAGAAAGTCGTCCTTTTTCATTTTTTAAAATAATTTAGCAGACAGCAGTTGTTCGTCATCGAAAGAAGACAGAACGAATATCACTACATTTCCGTACTGACAAATCATAGATATTTACATTTAGAATATTATTACCATGTACCTAAACTTCGAAATATGTAAGCTTTGTGTTTCAACAGAAAAAAATGAACCGTAATCCACAGTGACTGATTTAACAGGCAATAAACAAATACCCCACCCACCTGCTGACGTCATTTATTTGCTGCGCGGCTCATGGATAAACTGCATAATCTGCACTACGGGATAAAATAGGTGCGGTTAAATAATTTGTTCACAATTGTTTTCATTTGTTTGTGCTCAGGGGGGAAGTTATAACAGTTTTTTTCATTGTTATAATGCTGAAATAAATTATAATCACTGATGTAATTGTTAGCGCCACACATTTCTCATAATTACGTTGTCATTCAACAAGACGTGAAAAGGTGAGTGGTAGTAAAGCAATAGTTTGGTACAATTGGCCCTTATCATCAGCATTTATTTCTGTTTTTATGTCACATTATATCAGTTGATATGTTAAACAAACAGTTTCCTTTGATTATTACAAAAATATATTTCTGAGTTATTATATAGACCCCTGACCGAGCACTGGTTCCGTCACTAACAATTTTGCTAATGTTTGATCCATATCTTCACCGCACCTGTTTTATCCTATAATCGGTGTCAAGGTGGACGCTTTGTTTACAATCTCGTCGGAATAGACTTGGTCATTATTTCAATGTGTTGTTTTACTGTAGTTTATTGAGTTTGTAAGTTTTAATTTTGAAAATATACACTTTTTGACCGAGCACTGGTTCACTCACTCTACATATTTTGGACACTAACTTAGTACGAACCATAATGAGGCCGAGTAGTGCTGTCAATAAAATATCTGCATGGCTAAAAATAGAGCAAATTTACGACAGCACCAAGTAAATAAATGGAATACTGATCATGCAAATAAAAAAGAATACCTTGTTATAAGCGAGGAAACACGATAACTTAAGTTATTTTATTTTGACAGAAGGGAGTTGAAGCGGTGAATCGTTTCATTGATACTTGCGTGAGTTTCGGTAGTAGTGTATAAAACCCGTACTAAAGTCAGTTACTTCCCTTTGTACATACAATGGTTAACTTACTAGTTAGGTTTCCTGGGTTAATAATGTTTCTTTTTTCTCGATTAATTTGCTGCGTGTCCCATCTGGGTCATTGTGTCACATTGTCTGACAGACACAGACTGGATGCATCATGAGAAAGACGTTAATATATGGGAATCTGGGTACCAGACCCTTGGGCTCTATTATACGCATTGGTTCATACTGCAATGTAACATGTAGACTACCTCTGGGTTTCTCCCCAGCTTATCTCTAGCTAGGTGAGACCCACCGAAAACTGTTTCTGAAATTTACGGTGGCCAGACTCTGATTTTAAAACTGTGCACCTCAATCAGGACGGGTTCTCTATAGTGCCTATTTCTCATTAGACAAGAGGATCATAGACACTGTGTTGCTTACCTGCTAAACATGGTCAAACTTTGAAATTGACCTTAAGGTGATCAAGATAAACATTTTGACCAAACTTCATGAAGATTGAAGCAAAAATGTGGCCTCCAGAGTGTTAACAAGGTTTTCTTATTGTTTGACCTATTGACCTAGTTTTTTACCCTACATGACCCAACTTCAAACTTGACCTATATTTAATTGAGATACAACTACTGACCAAGTTTGGTGAAGATCAAAGCAAAAATGTGTCCTCCAGAAAGTTAACAAGGTTTTTCTATTACTTGACCTATTGACCTAGTTTTTGACCCCACATTAACCAACTTCAAGTTGACCTAAGGATCACCAAGCTTATCATTTTGACCAAATTTCATGAAGATTGAAGCAAAAATGTGACGCCAGAGTGTTAACAAGGTTTTCCTATTATTTGACCTTTTGACCTAGTTTTTAACCCAACATGACCCAACTTCGAACTTGACCTTAAGGTCACCAAGATAAACATTTTGACTGAACTTTTGAAGATTAAAGCAAAAATGTGGCCACCAGAGTGTTAACAAGGTTTTCCTATTATTTGACCTTTGACCTAGTTTTTGACCCAACATGACCAAACTTCGAACTTGACCTTAAGGTCACCAAGATAAACATTTTGACCAAACCTAATGAAGATTAAAGCAAAAATGTGGCCTCCAGAGTTTTAACAAGGTTTTCCTATTATTTGACCTAGTTTTTGACCCCACATGACCCAAATTCGAACTTGACCCATATTTCATTGAGATGAAGATCAAAGCAAAATTGAACGTGCTGAGTGTTAACGGTGAAATGTCTAACGGACGGACAGACTGACAGACGGACAAAAAACAATCACAAAAGCTCACCTTGCCACTTTGTGGCAAGTGAGCTAAAAAGTGGGAGAAAAAGAATTTTCTGTTGCACATCTGCAGTTTATCTTATCAAATGGGTGTGAAGTTAGCAGAATATAAAAAGGTGTCTGCTTCGAAATGCTGGATCATTCTATAACAAAGGGAATCTAACGATAACGAGGACAAACTATTAAAATATTTAACAGTATGTTTATTTAAACTTTGAAACTTGAGACAGTATTCATGTAACACAAAGTAAGATGCACCAATATTATATCTATGTGGATTTTTTATAACAAAAATAAACTAAACTTATGTTGTAACAAATGTTTGACAATATATAAACAAAGGTTGACTGTATTTGCACAAATACTATTACATGTATCTTCATAGGATCATGCAAGTATTAAAATATAGACAGACAGGAAAAATTTCTAGTACAACCAGGTTTTCAAACTCTGACTGAAACTTGGAGCCTGTTGCCTAACCAAGGCACTACTACCGAGACGATAGCATACCATTTATCAGCACTTTGCTAGGTAGCGCTACAGAGGGCTTTCTTGAGCAACCGACTACTTCGGTAGCACTCAATAGGGCTTAGATGTGCAACGGTCTGTTATCGACAAGCGCTCGCTGGTAGCATATAAATTTTTCGCTTCATCCACTAAGAAGCGCTTTCTTGAAGCACGCTGTTTCCTAGCATAGCACTATCAAGCGCTCGATAGTGGTTTGGTTAGGCAATGGGCTCTTGCTTTCAGCAAAAACAAAACAACGTCACATCAAGAAATATTTGAGTAAGTTTATACAGACAGACAAACTTATATTTCACTAAACATTACATCAATTTATTTAATTCCTTTGTAAATTCCTTGTTTAATCTTTTTATCCAAATACAAGTCAATCAAAATTCCTTGTTTGTCCATTGATCAAAATAAAAGTCAATCAAAATACCTTGTTTATATTTCTCAAGTCAATCAAAATTCCTTGTTTAATCTTTCTATCAAGATACGAGTCAATCAAAATTCCTTGTATGTCCTTCTATCAAAATACAAGTCAATCAAATGTCCTTGTTTCATCTTTCTATTAAGATACAAGTCAATCAAAATTCCTTGTTTAATATTTCTATCAAACCACATGTCAATCAAAATTCCTTGTTTAATATTTCTATCAAACCACAAGTCAATCAAAATTCCTTGCTTAATCTTGCTATCAAAATACAAGTCAATCAAAATTCCTTGTATGTCCTTCTATCACAATAACAGTCAATCAAAATACAAGTGTTAATATTATTACAGTAAAATATTACATCCATTGTCTTATAACATAAACAGAAAACGAACCACAGCCAAGCTACATTATGCACCAATACATTTAACAGCACTAAAACTTGCAGGAAATAATTATGTAAAACAAGGCAATGCCAACAGTAACATCAAACATACACACAGCACATACAAAGTTTTAAGACACAAAATGAACATTCTATTAATATTGCACTAAGTAACTGGTACATGATTTAGTGACTTATTTCATTCACACTGACACTATTTCAGTTATAATGAAGACTGTCCAGTCACATTACCTTGACACCGGGCCAACCAGTCCCAGAATTACTAGACTTCCCTAGTATATACTAATCTCCAAAGCAGGGGATCTATAATAGTATACAGAGCAAATGTTCCAACTAGACTGTTCTTAAATTTCTCCCGGAATGTTATTTAAAAATTTTGTTTGGAAATATCAATTAACATATGTTTTGGGTACAATAAATGTTTTTATTAAGCAAAACTGCGTTGTAATTTGTTAAGTTCATCAAATGTTATAATGAGATAAACATTGATTTTTTAAATTTTTTAAAATTGATTTTTACTGCTTCAAATACTGCCAATGAACTTTAGGAAAAACAAAGGGGTCCAGTTGGAACATTCGCAAGGTATGTTACTTTCAACACATTAAACTGGCAAGTTGCAGCCTGCAATTAACATTACGCCAGAGGTGAGATTGCCAAACCTTCTTGTTTGATAAAAGGTTGCTTGGCGAAGGTTTTCCACATAAATTCATTGGACCTTGTACTATAATTCACTATACAGTGTTCATACAAAGTGTTTGACTGACAACTGGTCGCGATCTCCCGAAACATCTCAATCTGAGCTCAATCTCAACTAAAATTTTGTGACCTATCGTTTGAGATTGTTTCCTTGCGAAATTGTACTCTAAATTGGTATAATAAAAAAGAAATATTAATCTAAGTATATTAGAGTTAAATTTCAAGGAGCTCAAGCTTCATATTGAGCTTCAATTTAGTCTCTTATTTTAGCAAAATCTAAGTTTGAAGTGCTATTTGAGATGCTTCGGGAGATCGAGAACTGGTGATATATCAATTGACCAGCAACATCTTTCCTTTGCAAGGCAGATCCACTAACCACTAGACTACCAAGTATAAAACTAATTATCACAACTTATATAATACAATGTAAACTATGTCATGTTATATTTACTAACAAGCAATAAATCTTATACTTGTGGGCTTACAAGTTTGTGAACTTGAGTAAAAGAGAACTTTTACGAGGTAATATTTTTAACTCCACATATTTTAATAGAAGAAAATAAATGAACAGTGCAAGACTTGTATTTTATATCTTGTATTACACCTGTCAAGAGTCATGGATACTGTATAACCGTTCAAATTTTGAGCAATTTTGTACGGTCAGGCCTGGTAACTAGCAATCATTCTCAAACCTGAAAATCCCAGTTTCAAAGCCTGAAACTCAACCTTTCAATGTAAGGAAAGAAGGAAATTCAGGACCGAAAAACCTGAAATCAGGCACAAGCCTGAAAAATACCAGGCCTGCAGGGTACCAAGGTAGTACAGTGCAACCTCTGTAGATCAGCATCCTTTGGGAGCTGTAAATAGTGGACATGGTATAGAGTTTGTTGCTCTGCAGAGGTTAAATTTAGAGTAAGTTTCAGCCAAGAGACATTTTGAAGGTGTTACTATATAGAGAGAGTTGTTCTCTACAGATGGCCACTTAAAAGAGGTTGTACTGTATTTTTAATTATTCAAAATACTAAAAGAAACATAGATACTTTGCAGTAATGTAGGAAAAATCATCCAACCGAATAAAAAAAAGTATTCAGTGTAGTGATTACTGTAGTATGACAGGTGGATCAGACAACTGTAAATATACCATATTATTGCACTATAAGTAAACATATAGGGTAGCAAAACCTCAAAAACAAAACTCACAAAGAATAGAAAAATATATGCCCCTTTCTTGTAGCTAATGTTAAAAGCCACTGTGACCTTTCTGAACTTAGAAGCAATAGGGTTCATCTGCACAGACCACCCTAGAAGTTGATTTGTTTATTCAGGTTTCGTGCCGTTTCTCAGTTACAAACGGCTGACACTCATTTAACCAGTTTTCCACAACTGTATTCTATCCAGTACTTACTTACTTTTCCACAGGGAGCCAGCCACTTCTCCACATGTGGAGTAAAACATTGTTGTCAATCATTCATGGAAGGGCAAGACCTGCCACAACCGGGAATCAAACCCAGATTGCAGGTTTACTAATGCAGCACACTAATCATGGCTTAATCCCTGTACAAAAAAATGTAGCAGTCCAAATACTGAGGTTAAGTAAAGTGTAATTTAAGGTGGTCATTAAGTGCTGTTTTGACTGTAAATCTGTATTTAAACAATTACCATCACAAAATGCATGTACCGTATAAAAACCCTATTCAGTGTCCAAACCTCCAGTCTAATTAAAGAAATGAATTATATAATATCCAAGATATTAAATAGTTTCTAAATAAATCCAGAATTTCAAGCTTCATAGTACTAGTAATTAATTAATTTCTAAATGAATCCAGAGTAAGATTCTCACAATCAACAAGCACAACACCATGTCAAAATCAAGTTTATACAGTGTTTGGATTTAATTTTCCATATAGTGATCTGAGGGAGGGGACAATAACTTGAGGTTATATGGTAAATGACATAGTTAATACCAACAAACCTATACATTATCATCTGTTAAAAACAGTTGACATAATACAATGGTACATAATACACATTAAAATGTTTTAAACATAAAATAATGAGACAAGAAAAATAATAATCAAGATACCATAAAAAAGATAATTCTCACAGAAATTATACAAAATATATAGAAGTTGGTATACAAGTTTCTAATGTCAACCAAATTCCTTCAGACAAACAAAGTCTTTAAGTTGCTGAGGCAATCTTGTATCATTTATTTTCTGTAGTGGAGAAATCCCTAAATTGTGTCTGATATTGACACGGCACAATTGTTGCAATGTTCGGGGATTCTGAGAAATGTCTGTTAGTTTATCACAGAACTCTGGATGCTTTAATAACTCCTTGGGAATGTTTCCAGTTTTCTGAAGAATAAATTTGATACATGTGTATTTTTTACAAAACGATATATAACATTTCAATTAAAATATAGCATAGATCTATGATAACATACAAATAGAAACGTAGTGTCAACACTTTGTATATAGCAGGTGAAAAAGTTGTGTTAATATCATATCTTATTGTGGAAGAAGTACGCCATTTCATGAGAATTGGTTGCGTAGATACTGCCTTACCGCTAACGATGTGAAAAAGCTACCGGTATGTTCTGAAAATTATAACCATATACAAGATTTAAATATTAGGCTGATGATATGGTTCATATCAGGGGTGTCGATTTTCCTGATTTATCTGGAATTCCGGATATATCATTCCTGATAGAGCAATGGCTTTTGACCAAAATAAAAGTTATTTGATGAAATTATCTCAAGTAATGGCAAACTTATGATACATTTAATATGCTCTAAAGGTTTTTTTTTAATACAAACTGAGTTAATTACGGAAACAATGTCATTGAAGGCCTCTTGTTGGGAATAATAATGGTCGTCTGCATACAATTTTTCTGAGTTTTAATTTGGCTCTGTTGACACCCCTGCCATATACGAACCATGATATTACACACTCTTACACAATTTGGGGATCCTAGGATCCTTTAGTCGATAACAGAAAGACTTAAGCCAATCAATATACACTTCTCTTTAAGAGACAGGGCATAATAAAAGACTTACATGATTCCTGAATGTGAGTTTAGCACCTGCAGCAATCAGGCAATTAATGATATCAACTTGACCACTAGAAGCTGCTAGATACATTGGTGTAACACCCCAGTTATCTGCTTTATTCACATTGGCACCATGCTGCAAACATAGTCAAATCTTGATAATATAACCATTGATAAAGACAATGTTTTTGATAAGTTGAAGACAAACCCAGCTGTACAGTAAAATCTAAATAATGAGATAACTATTGGGATCCATAAAACTAGCTTTTTATGGAGTTGATCTTAATATTGAAATAGAATAAATACCAAAACAGTGAAGCTGGACCTGAATAAAGTCTTTGTAGGTAATCTTTTAGCACAAATTCATGTAAATATCAGAAGTATTAGTATATACTGAAAATACAGTCAGACCTGTGGCCAATCAAAAGATGCAGAAAATGTGCTCTTCTTTAAACAGGTGGTTGTTAACTACATTCAAGTCTTTGCGAGATACAATGTAGTTAAAAAGCTCTCGTTAATGTTGGTTCCTTAATTCAGGCAAATATTTGAACAAGTTCGACTTCAACTTAATGTCAGTAGTTATACTATAGGCATTAATTTGTCCATAACCAACTACTTTAATGAAACAACTAAAAACAACCAACAATTCCAAGAAACATTCCAGAATCACCATATGTTATAGTTACCTTGATGAGAAGTAAGGCACAATCAGGGTAGAGACTAACAACAGCATGTAATGGTGTACCACCGTGTCTACACTGAGAGTTCACTGATGCTCCAAACTTGATCAGTTCCTCAATACATGCTTTATGACCCTTGTATGCAGCCCAGTACAACGGTGTTTTACCATAATAGTCTTTTTTGTCAATATTTACAGTTCCTACAATATACATCACAACTATAATATATACATTATACAGTAATTATAATTCCATGAGAAAATTACACAGTACTAGAACTACAAAGGGTTTTTGACACAAAAACGTATATCTCCCACAAGGGGTCATAACTTAGGCAGAAATAGTCCAACCTAAAATTCCTGACAATATACAAAAACTAGGCTTTGTCCCTAGCATTCATGTAAAGTTTTATTGAAATCGAACCAGTGGTTAAGGAGAAGAAGCGAGACAAACTCTGTGACATCCATCCAGATATATTCATCCATACAGATGTCGGGCACAAAATCCATCTGTGTATACTTCATTGATATTTATTAAAAATATATACATGCCATGTTTTGCAGACCCCTTTGTAAACTTTAAACTTAAATTAAGGAAGGGTGAATGCAGTTTTCACTTATTTTACTTTTATGACAATACTATGCATGCTTAATGAAGCAATTGTAACTTATATATGTGACCATTTTCATAATTTAAACATAAAATCTCAGGTACCACTATGTCCAAGAAATGCGTGAGATTTTATCAATTTGCCTCCAATCATGTGTGGAGTCTCTAATGTGTGAGACTCGTGCATGATGTGGAAGATCAGGAATGTAGGACTGTATTTGTTTCCTCTTGTAGAGAAGTTGTCAGATGCTGGTGGAAGAATGTTTTTTATTGGCATGTTACACTGGAAACAAACCATTTTTTTCTTTCTAGGGCCAGAGTTTTTTAATTAACTCCCAAAATATAGCTTCCATAAGCTGTTGGTGGTAGAATAGTCAATGACGGTCCGATTTAAAGCAATCAACACTCAACAACAGTGTTAGTTTTCAAGAAAACAATCAATTTATCTTAAGACTAGTACACTGCAGTGAAACACTAATATAATAAAACATATTATTAACAAAATAATGAAATAATAACACAAGGCTGGTCCATTTATCATCAAAACATTATATGCAATTTTGTATTTTTCCAGTTTTTCAATTTTTTTTTTTGAAAATGCCAAAAAATTGGGCAGGAGGGTCTGAGTAACGAAAAATAAAAGAACTCTGGCCTAGGTCTTTCCTGTTTTATGTTACACTGGAAACAAACCATTTTTTTCCTCCTAGGTCTTAGACTCTTACCAATACCAGTTTTATGTTACACTGGAAACAACTTTTTTTTCTTCGTAGGTCTTACCAGTTTTATGAATAATTTCATGGATTCTCCTCATATTGCCGTGACTTGCTGCATAGTGAAGATCTGTCCAGTTATGATTGTAGCTAGGTGGAGGAGTTTTGTAACAATAGAAGTACCGAGATGGCTTCTCCTCCTTGTACAAAACATTCGAACCATTGAATTCACACCACATGAAGCTGCTAGCTTTTATACCCATCATCAAAAATATCTCACCATGTTAGTTTTTGGTATCTAAAACACAATAAATGCAGACTGAGCATAATACACCAGTCAATATTTTCCCCCTGTATACCCGCCGCTCCCCCGGGCTGGCATATCGACTGGTGCATAATAATTATTGTCCAAAATACTGTACCTGGTTCTCATTCATCGTTGCTAGTTTTCGTTACTGAACTGTAAGAATGTTTTGACATCTTAGGATGACCAATTAACACAGAATATTTATGAGTACCTGATTAATACCACAGCACAAAATCACACTTCAATAATAGTAAGACCACAATTTTAAATTCCATTTTCGTTACTTTTCTCTCTATTCAACCTAAGACTAACTCAACAAGTAATTAAGAATTGCAAGCAATACAGAATTAAGCCCCCTACCGGTTTGAAGCCGTGACCCTTTAAATTATTTTCAATGTTTCTGTTGCCATGGCAACCACAATTTTTGTCTGAGTTTTAAGTGAATCAAAAAATATTTAGATGTGCATAATCTCCTTATTGGCCCCTACCCAACATATCAAGTTCCATAAACCCTAGCTTGGAGACTGATTGAGTTATGGCAGGATCCAGATTTCTTGACAAACTGACTGACTGCATGACATTTAGTCCCATCCGGTTGAAAATCTGTAGGGAACTAATAAGAAGACTGCATGGTTTTCAAGTATCCCAGGGGTGATCATAATTATTATCAAGATTTAACTGTATGATCATGAAGTTATTGATATTAACATTTTTATTTGACAATTATTTGTGTTGATGGAGCATTGAATTTATATTCTTGAAATAAGCCTACACTCATTCAAATACTTTATTTTTCTACAAACAATGAAGAGTTATTCTTATTAAAGTAAACAAGTTGTATAGAACATAATTATAATTGTTTTTTTCTCCTTTAAGAAATGTACTTCGATATTACATGTCAAGACACAACTGAATGCGATAGGACATCATCAGGACATTTTGACAAATTTATTAAATTTTAAAGTAATGTGGTATAGCTTTGAATCGCATCGCTAAAATGGTCGATAAATGTTAAGACATTGCCACAATGCGATCAACGAAATACATTGTGCCAAAGTTGTCATCTCAAGGTATGACAATGCGAAGTGACATCAGCCCTGCGTTCAAGGAAAAATCACGTGACGCACGTTTCGTACCAGGTACAAAACGTTTCTTACCTGGTTATTTTTCCCTGAACGCAGGGCAGGACATCGTATTGTGTTGTCGCAAGACGACCGACGACATTTGCCATTTCAGGATTCTGTAATAACCCAGTAAAGGCTAAACAGGAATATAACAATGTCAGACACCTGTGGTGAACCAGCTAAAGTTTGTTCATACCAGCCCTGATAAACAGCTGAGTTTGACAGGTTATTTCAGCAAATTCAAAATGAAATAATACACTAGCTACGAAAGTTACCAGTATTAGATCTGTAAATACAAGGCAGCATCCGATAACATCTTCATAATCAATAAGGAACAAGGTATTTTAACCGAGATATTTACGAAATTAAATAAATAAACCAACCCGGAAGTAAATAACTTCACACTACACCGCCGGAAGTTTACAAATTGCAGCGGCAATTGAAAAATATCTTTTTTAGAAATTATGTTTCAAATACCCGATGATGACGACGACGAGTTCTGGAATGTAAGTAAATCTAATTCGACTTTTATACTGATATCTTTCTGTGTAAGATATGTGTTTCTCTATTACAGAAGGGATGGATATTGTGATTTTTATCAACTACACGGACCTTGATCAATTCGTACCGTGAGATTAGGACCTCATGTGTGGTGGACCAGGGGTCTGATTATAGCTTACCAAGGGTTGACATATGGTTCAGACGTGAGCTACTGAGAGAGCTACATCTGTATTTAAGGAGCGAAATCTTAAACAGTTTTTAGTCTTAATCATGTGTAAATAGTCACTGACATCAGCATCAATCGGGATACTTATCAAAATCCACTTTGTAGACATCTACGACAAGGAAAACTGTACAACTGGTGTAGAGCGAAGTGTGTTGTTGAGCTTAATACAGTCCCATTGTATCAAGTTACAGCAAGGTCATAAAAAACCAAAGATGCTTCTGGAACTGGTGTGTCTTCTGTATCATGGACTGTCCCACAAAACCTAAAATGACTAATCTCTTCTAGGAGTCTCGCCCATATGGGTACCCTGTGGCGAGGATAAATAAATGCATATATTATATATATCTGAGCTTACCGTCACTGGACAAGTGGTGCTGTGCTATTGACATCTGATCTGTTAGTTGTGGGTTTATCATGCCAATGGACCCCTGGTGTGTCTGTTATTGATGCGACTTTGACCAAGTCACCAACTGTAAGGATGTCGATGTCTGGGCATATTTTGGACTTTTACCCCTTGATATATATTATTGCGGTGCCTGCTGAGTTTTTTTTTGGGGGGGGGGGGGGGCGATACTAAAATGAGTGATGTCTTAACCATCACCTAAATGATATGGTGCTTTACTAAATGAGCTATTACTGCTAACTTAGTGACCCAATCGTCTTTATATCAGCCATCACCATTCACCATTAAATGGTGTTTAACTCAAACTACAAATGTAGTGAACATTTGTAATTGATTTTAATTTTACTTACTACAGTATTTTTTACTGTTTTATATTTCAGAATATTCCACTGGACATTTGTCATCAGTCTTTGAGTATTGGTAAAGAAAACAAACCACAATTAAGAACACCTCATACAGTGAGAAATCCATCAGAAAAAATATGTAAGATAAAGTGGATTTATCTCTAGAAATTATTTTTTTTTTAAATTAAAGTTTAGCTGATTATCTTTGTATATTATAGATTAATTGTAATAGGTCTGTACTTTTTCTAAATTCTATTTTTAGTAGAGCAAGCTTTTGTGATCACTTTTTGTCCGTCTGTCCGTCGTCTGTCTACAATTTGCTTGCGTATACACTAGAAGTCACTGTTTTGGCCTTTTAATTATGAAACTTGGTCACAATGATCATCTCAACAAAATCTAGATCAAGTTCGATATTGGGTCATCTGGGGTCGAAAACTAGGTTACAAGGTCAAATCATACAAAAACCTTGCATAGTTACTACAGGTCACAAGTTTGACATACCGTTTATGAGTCGGTCACGATGATCATCTCAACAAAATCTAGGTCAAGTTTTATATAGGGTTGTCTGAGGTCAGAAACTAGGTCACTAGGTCAAATCAAAGGAAAAATCTTATGAAGTCACTTCAGGTCACAACTTTGACCTAATCTTTATGAAACTCAGTCACAATGATCATCTGAACAAAATCTAGACCAAGTTCGATATTGGGTTATCTGGGGTAAAAATCTAGGCCACATAAAAATCTTGTGTATTTGTTAAAAGTAGCAATGTTGGCCATATCTTTTTAAAAGTTGGTCACTTTTTACATCAACAAAATCTAGGTGAAGTTTGGTATTGTGTCATTCGGCGTTAAAAACTAGGTCATTAGGTGAAATCATGGACAAAACCTTGTATTGGCAATAGAGGCTACATTTACTTGATTACCATTACGGAGCCTGCATGAACTACTACGACAGGTTAGCGGCCTAGGGCCTTTGGTCCCTCTGGTTTCAAATTGAAGAGCCTTTTCAAAACCTTACTACATAATGTCATTAAGCCCAGTTTTCCAGGAAAATGGCTCATTCATGTATATATAAATTATATATCATAGGACCACTGTTGGAACCTTTAATAACTGATTTAAATGTGTTGGTCTTTATATTTAAGTTAAATTTTAATAAATCTGCTCTTAATATTGAGGTACCAATAGTCTTATAATTTTATCACTTATGTTTCATTGCATGTACACATTGGAAGAATATATTTATTTCAGGTTCATTGGAATTAAACCAAGGACATAGTGGGCAACCAGGTGGTCAGTATTCAAACAATATTGGTTGTATACAACAAAACAGAGACTCTACATCATCACACTTGGTAACAAAATCTATGTTGGTGTCTAGAAGTTCAGGTTCAAACTACACTCTGTCAGATGGCAAGTGGCCAGGGATGTGTACACCTGTCACAGAATGTGCTAGCAATATTCAATCAACTGCTCCAAAACAGCTTATAAACAATAGTGAAGGAAATTCAGTATGTTCTACTGTGGATAGAGAAAGGGGCGGAGCTATTAAAATGGAAAGAATAAGGTCTAGATCTGGGGACAATGAGGTTAATGATTATATCACGCCAAAACGAAGACGGAAGTTTCCAGGACCTGCTGGAATTCTACCAAAGCTGGTATTAATATATTAATGATTCTTTTATTGTAGTTAAACATATTCTTTCCAACTACATGTAATTGTGACTGTTATTTGTGTTATAATGATTAAAGTTCTTGCCTGACAGGGCTAAAGTGGTCATGAATTTTAGTAAAAATACTTTTTCAAACATGTGTCAGCCTGTGAATTTAGGATTTTTGTTGATCCTCTTGAAGTACATAATACCTTGAGAAATCATTTGTACCAGGCTCAGGGGGTCAACTAAGGGCTGATTCTCAATGGTCATTTTGATAACTTTATACTGAATTTCACCAATTTATAGCAAAAATTCCTATCATATAAAGAAAAGTCAAAATCCTGGGGTCAAAATGTGGAACCCCTGCTGACTACATGTAGTTTCGCAGACTGGTGCATAGTTGTAATTTTGTGGATCTTTGATTCAACAATATGCTTTGTCCACATATCCTGATATTAAAAGCTTGTGAATATGCTGTGTTTCTATTTTAGGGTCCGGGCAGAAGTCTTGATACGATATCACCTTCAATTCTGAACCCTACATCACCGGATGTTGGCAGATCAACAGAGGTAAACTACTTTGATTTTGCAGGAATGTTTTGTTTTAGTACTTTTACTATATAGTCATTTATGTTCATTGGCATCCACTTTCATTGAATTTGATAAAATAAGGCCAATTTGTAGGGTCATAAGTTGTGGATTTAAAATTTTACTAGAAAGCTCAATTATTTGCGTAATTTATTTTGCATGCAGATTGTAAGGCAGTTTGGCATAATGGGACACATGTACCCTCCGAGTGTTTTAAGTTGTGTATTTTAAATTTTACTAGAAAACTCAATTAATTATTTGTTAAATTTATTTGTAAGCAGTTGGATGGGCAGTTAGGCATCACATGACACATATACCCCCAAGTGTTTTAAGAATGCTTGTTCATGAAAGTTGACTGGTAGTCATTGTTAAAATTGCTTCTCAAGACAGATGGCTGTTTAATTCCGGTGTATGTTACACACATGTTAGATGGCTGTTTAATTCCGGTGTATGTTACACACATGTTAGATGGCTGTTTAATTCCGGTGTATGTTACACACATGTTAGATGGCTGTTTAATTCCGGTGTATGTTACACACATGTTAGATGGCTGTTTAATTCCGGTGTATGTTACACACATGTAAGATGGCTGTTTAATTCCGGTGTATGTTACACACTTGTTTGACTATATTACAGGATGATAGTGTTGTAGCGAGTTCCCAGACATCAGATGATATGTTCAATGATACAGCATGGCAGACAATGTTATCTGATCTCAATGAAGATGGTCAGAAACTGATGAAGAAATTTTCTATCACATCAACTTTACATAAGGTACCAAAATGTATTTCTATAAGTTTTTTGCTGAATTTAGAAATCGGGCAATCTTTAAAGCATAGTTTGTCTTGCTTAACTGTACCATATTTACAGCCTTGTAACCAAATATGAAAAGTCAGAGAAATTTATCTTCCAAGGTCAATGAATCTCAAACTTTGAAAGTTATGTGTCTATGAAGGCCAAAAAATCTGTAAACAGTCAGTGAGTTCTCTAAATTAGATGATAAATTAAATGATTGTTTAATGCAGTCAGTCAGAGTGATGCACTTTGTCCTTGGTTGAATCCTTTTGCATTAAAAAAACTTAATTTCATCATTTCTATAAATCCACAGTCTGTTAAAATGTTGGGAAACCACTGAGAAGAAATACTTAAAAACCCGAAATATGGTTACTGTATACCAATATAGAAAGATTTTGACAAATCATATCCCTCAATTTTAAAGAAAAAAAGTTAATATAGCTTGTTAATAATGATGGCCGATGATCTCTGGTTGAAACAAATTGATTTCTCTTTTTAAAGGCTGGCAAAAAACAACTCCATCAAGGTAAAGCTGGATTGATATTTGGAATTATTGAATCAGTTGAAAGCCATGGTTCTGAGGCCAGTGTGAACATAAGAGATAAGTCAGGTAAGGTGTTAATAAGCTTAGGGGTTTCACTAGGGCCTGTTTTGGTAAATCTTTTCCATATGTATAGCCAAAATACACATCATTTATAGATGGATTGACCTGTTAGTCAGAAAAAGTCAGAATCCTGTGGCTCTAAATGTGACTTTTTCAGGGGTCAAATGATCAAATAAAACCCCTTGAGGCTAGTTGTTAGGTTAACATCCTTTCATAATCCAAATTAAGTGTTTGTTTAAAAAGCATTTTGCACCATTTTCTACAGTTTTTCAGTCCTATTCACTGAGTGACCGGTTCTGTTCATTTGACCAAATGTATGATATGAAATGTTTATGAGACTAGTACTAACCTGGTATTCTGTAAGGTGCCCAACATGGGAATTAAACTTGGATCTGTTGGATGACCGTCTAGCACTCAACTGCATGTGCTAGCTGTGCAGACTTCTTCTATCAAACTTGAGTCCATCAAGGGTTTTCAGGGATTCATTTGTTGTGCTAAACTTATACATTTATGCTATATTTCTTGTAGGGAGAATGCAGGGTACAATACATAGAGAACTTCTCAAAGAATATGAAACAGAACTACAGCCAGGCACAGTGCTAGTGTTAAAACAGGTGAACACAACAACATGTGTATTAACCATATTCATATATATTATATATGTTATAAGTATAAAATGATTGAACATATCTTTAATTGTTCTGGTCAGTGAACCAGATAAATGAGACCTATCGAATGGGTCATACTTTATTTACAGTACAGTAAAACCTCCATATTAAACAAGATCTCCTTTCGGGGCCATTGAAACAAATTCATTTCTGAGTCAGTCCTATTATTGTTGCCAAGTCAGTCCAAATAGTAAGAATGAAAAAACAGTGAAAATAAACCAGAAAATAGTGTTCTCAAGTAGTCAAGCAGCTTGATTGGTAAAAATTTACAAAAAATGCCAATCATCCATAAGTTCTACCTGTTTATATGATATTGTCAGTTACACACTTGACTTTATTGAACCATTTATTGTGTTGCACAAGTATATTTATGCCCTCCCACCATCTTTGATGAGGGGGTACATTGCTATGCACATGTTGGTCAGTCGGTAGACCAAATGGTTTCTATTTAATAACCTAAGAACTAGTGATGTACCTATTATCGACAACATCAATTAGTGGCTTGCAGAAGTCAGCGGAATCTGATGATCGATGTCATTCATCCATAATTGATCATAGGATAATTATAACGAAATGTTAAACAAGACTTCTTTTATCAAATATTTGCTAGGAAAATTAAAAGCAACGAAGCTTCAACCAATTGAATGCCTATTAGAACCAATTCAAACAATTTCTTCAAACTCATATAGTAAAACGTCTACCAAAAATCATTGATTTTCCTTTTGTCACCTTTTTTCGCAATTTGGGAAGTAGGAAAACAGGCATTATCACGCTGCATATTCAGTCACTGTCCTGCCGATTATTAATCGGAAAATCGCATCGGAAGTGCCAGTCAATTCTAGCTGATGATCGATTATGATTTGCATCCGATGTCCCCTCACTACTAAGAACGCTTTGCCTTAGGATCTTCATACTTTACATGGAGGTTTGGCAGCAACAGTAGATGACCTCTATATATAGGTCAAAGTCACTTTGACCTTTACCATTTCTGACACATACATGTTTTACAAACATCTCTTGTATTAATGAAATTTGTTTTGTTTGTGATACATTATGGCCAACTTTTTAAATCCCTCTATTGTTTAGTCTTCTTTTTCAGGTGAGCATCATCAGCCTGTCCAACAGGAACCACTATTTGAATATAACACCAAACAATATTGTAGCATTATATTATGTTAGACAAGATATGCTCAAATCTCGGATGTTTCATGGAAGTCAGGATTCATTATGCTCTGTTCTATCGGCACTGGAGAAGAAAGCAGACGCCAATCAGAATAGACTGAATACCAGTCTAACAGTGACGCCCCCTGGTGAGAGATTCTGCCTCTATAACCAGTCTAGGCCATCCTGATTTTATTTGCTTGTTTTCGGTCAGATCTTTCACTATGCTGTGGCCTGTTTACCTTAACAATTCCCATGAATAATTGATCTATCTGTTCTTACTTGCTCATGTGACATTATCCTGAAACTTGACCGTCCTGGAACTACTATTGCCCAAGCAAGGGAGCTATATGGTTGCATCTCGCAGTCAGTGATCAGACTTATCATCTCTTGTTCTGTGAGGTGGATGCTATAACTTCTAGGCAACCCGGACCAATGTCTGCTTGTATTTTAAACAATTCATTGAATTTGTAAAATATGGGATTTATATCATGGATGGTCTTTACCCGATATCAAATACTGTAAAATCATTAATTTTCGCAGGAGTTGAATTTTCGTTGTTGAACTCGACCACGAAATATAATCCTCACGATTAATCGACATCCCCAATACAGAACATAGGTTTACCCTGCCATGCTTTGTAATCCACTAAGTTATGACCCAACGAAAATGCATTTTCGTCAAAATCCACGAAATTTAATACCCACGAAAATATGTGATTTTACAGTACCCATGATTAATTGACCTCAGAAATATCAATACTGTATGTAACATTGATTTTCCCAGAAATTTTATAACCTTGAAATGAAGGACTTCGTGTCACACTAATTACATTGAAAGGTTTAACAATGTCAAGATTGCCAGCGACCTGAAAAAGTCAGGGAAAAATGAAATTTTTTCAAGGTCAGGGAATTCTTGAAAATGGTCAGTGAAAAATAAATTTTTAGAAAAGTCAGTGAAAGTCAGGGAAATTTGAAATTCTGGGTCGATGTTTAATAAAATGATCAGTGGCTGTGGTAGTCGTCCAATTTTTTTCTTGCATGCTATGATCGCACAATAACTTGGATCTGTGAAATTTTATTATTAAGTAGCTGAAGCATGAAAGCTATGCTCTTTTGATATAAACATGTATTTTTTGGCTTGCTTCACTAGTACAATTATTTTGATCAGTAAAGACATATCAAGTAGCTGATGAACATGATGAAAGAAAACTGTACAAAAGAGTGCTTCTATCAGTTTCCACCAGTTCCTATCCAATATTGTCACATGCAGTCTTATGAAACATGGTCAAACTTTATTGAGTATGATGAAAAGTGAAGATGCTGTGGATAAGAACTATAGCTACTGACAGAGTTTTTATTATAAGTTTGTAGATGGTAAAACTGGCCTTAATCTTTTGTAGAAATAGTCTTTAAGTGTTTGCCAAATACTGATATTGCTAAAAAGACTAAAAAGAGTGATAAGCAACTGCGAGGTGAAAAAAATGTGACTGTAATCGTCAGTGAAACGTATGATTTAGTCAGGAAAAGTCAGTGAAAAGTCAGGGAATTTTATAAGCCGAAGTTGCTGGCAACCCTAAATGTCTTGGGTACTGATACTGTTTTTACCATTACAGGAAGTTCCCGACAATCTCTGGGTGGTTCAAATTGCAGTACTCCTCAATTATACAGACCCTCATCCAATGTCCACCATGGTACACCAGTTGGCATGACAACACAACATTCCCGGTTACCAGGTACTGTAACTAGAGGTCAGGATAACACTTCAGTTCGAAATATGTCCGGTATCGGCAGTAGGACACCACAAACATTGAATCAATCGTACAACGTACATCATAGTGCATCGGTTCCTGTTCTGAATAACTTTGCATCACCAAGTCCTCGAATCCATCCTGGAGCTAGTCAACATAACATCTCCACTCCTGGTTCAACAAACCATAATGTTTCTCAGATTAATCATCAAAGTGCTGAAAGGATTATTAGAAACAATGATCAGAACATGTTAACTCCAGGTGTCACAACTTACAAAAATTCTGCTCAGCATAACAATCAAAGCACTGAAAGGATTGCTCAGCTTAACAATCACAGTGCTGAAAGGACCGCACAGCTTAATAATCATAGTACTGGAAGGACTACTCAGCTTAACAATCAAAGTACTGAAAGGACCGCACAGCTTAATAATCTAAGTACTGGAAGGACTACTCAGCTTCACAATCAAAGCACTGAAAGGAGTGTTAGACCTGAGGTTGTGAGAAATCAAACAATGAGTCAAAATAATTCCACTAGTTTTTGTACAACTCCAAATGTGCTACAATGTAAGGATAACCAATCAGTGTCCAGTATTTCAAACAATGATAACAAATCCAAGTGGAAATTCAAGTCCCCACCTTCAAGACCAAGTAGTGCTTGTCCGTCTCCAAATATACCCCAAACATATAACCATAGTAACCAAAAAACATTAAATAGTACCAGTTCTTTCAACTCTACTGGCAGTAAAAGAAATTGTCAGTTAAATGCAGGGATACCGAACAGTTCAGTGGAGAGTAGGCCCAGTGTAGCATCACATGGTGTGAAGACAGGAAGTGGAATTGTGCCCGAGGTCAGCTCGGATATTCTATGGGGAGATGGTAAATATATTGTTTATTTTAATGCTCCCCTTTAGAGAGTTGGTGGAATATAACTTTTATCTGCTGCTATGTCTGTATATCTGAGTGTACCTGTTTGATAAACTAAAGAACATTTGAGTCTACCATCCTCAAACTTGATGGTCATGTGACCTGCAATGTGACCTGCAGATGTGCATGTACCTTATCGCCTCTAACCTTGGCATGATGTATGACATTTGTTAAATATCATCAGTTAAATACTCCACATTTTGCTAGATATATATAACAATTGTCACATTAAGTCCACTAAAGGCTTGAGTCTGATACATTAAATTGGTAAAAATATTGTTTTGTCTGTAGATCTAAATGTCAGAAATTGGTCAATTTCTGCAGTTTAACGTTCAATTGTAACATGTATATTATGTTCTGTATTATGATTTTGATACAAAGTTTGCCTTTGTTTTGCCTTTGTGTTAATTTCAGAAATTGATTTCATTTCAGATTTAAGTGATGAAATCTTATCTCAGCTGACAGATTATTTTTCCTGAGTGTTGTGGCACCGAAGGTCGTGGTTAAAGTTTAACAGTCAATGCATATTACCTTCTACATAGAAATGTTATATATTTTATAACTTCATGATGTTTTATTCTTTGTTTACTGATTTGAGTTATTATATATTTTGCCACAATTATTACATTCACTTACATACTTAATGTGTCATCCTTGAACATTCATTGTTTAAATTGATTACTAGGATACAAAAAACATTTTGAATTATAAATTATATCAAAATTTATATTTATTATGTGTGTATAATTATATAATGTACAGTAACAATGAAATAAATTGTGCCTGAAATTAAAGCAATGCATGGCTGCTATTTGAAAGTTAAGATTTTTGTGAGGTTTATCATTTTTAGCTCAACTTTTTGAAGAAAAAAGTTGAGTTATTGTCGTAACGGGAATGTCTGCTTGTGCGTTGGTTAAGTTTTTTGTCAGAGTCCTTTTCTCAAAGACTATCAACTTGAAACTCTTCATAATTATTCAACATCACAAGGAGAGTCCATACTGACTCTGTAACCTTTATTTATGGAGTTATCTGCCCTTGTTTGGACTTGGTACATAGAAACAATGGCAGATTTTAAACATAAACTAAATTTTCCCCTAACACTATCAAAGCTTTCAACTTGAAAGTCAATACACTTGTGGAATGTGATGACCTACATCTACTGACTAGAGGAAACAAATGTATCCAGCATTTTACCAGAGTTATTTCCCTTTTCTCACTTTGAACTTTTACACAAAAATGTGAATTTCACAAAGACCGTCAAAGTTATCCATTGAAACTCTACATAGTTATTCACCATCACATGAGGGAGTCCATACTGTCAAGGCTGGTAACCCTGTGATCTATATTTATGAGTTATCTGCCCTTGTTTAGAATTTTCACTTACAGATGAGCAAGGGTACTATCAAGTATGAGAAAGTCGAGCGTCCAGCACTTGTAGGCGGTGCTCTTGTTGTTATTTTAAAATAGTATAGCATTAAATTTAAAATAATCATGTACAGTTGTTCATTGTTATGAAAATTTGACAATATATTTATTATATTCAGTTAAATCAAGTACACTTGTTAATAGTGCAAAACACAAAATTTCAAGGCTTTTGGTAAGATGACAATATCTTGTGTCATATGATATGTAAATCTACATTATTATGCATGTTAGGCCAGACTTCTTTGATTTTTATGCCCCCGTATCGATAGATCGGGAGGCATATAGTGATTCACCTGTCCGTCCGTTCGTTCGTCCGTCCGTCCTGGTTAACCCAAATTGACCGTTTCTTCTAGCATCTTTATGGCTTGCTACAAAGCTTCCAAACTTGCATGGATGTTGTATATGAACACTCTCCACACACCTGTATCACCTGACCCCATTTTGACAAGGTGAGCTTTTGTGTTGTTTTTTGTCCGTCGTCCGTCTGTCAGTCCGTCCATCCGTTAGACTTTTCACTGTTAACACTCTAGCACTTTCAATTTTGGTTTGATCTTCATCAAACTTGGTCAGTAGTTGTACCTCAATCAAATCTAGGTCAAGTTCGAAGTTGGGTCATGTAGGGTAAAAAACTAGGTCAATAGGTCAAATAATAGCAAAACCTTGTTAACACTCTGGAGGTCACATTTTTGCTTTGATTTTCACCAAACTTGGTCAGTAGTTGTATCTCAATGAAATCTAAGTCAAGTATGAAGTTGGGTCATGTGGGGTTAAAAACTAGGTCAAAAGGTCAAATAATAGGATAACCTTGTTAACACTCTGGTGGCCACATTTTTGCTTTAATCTTCATGAAGTTTGGTCAAAATGTTTATCTTGGTGACCTTAAGGTCAAGATCAAAGATGGGTCATGTGGGGTGAAAAACTAGGACAAAAGGTCAAATAATAGGAAAACCTTGTTAACACTCTGGCGGCCACATTTTTGCTTTAATCTTCATGAAGTTTGGTCAAAATGTTTATCTTGGTGACCTTAAGGTCAAGTTTAAAGTTGGGTCATGTGGGGTCAAAAACTAGGTCAAAAAGTCAAATAATAGAAAAACCTTGTTAACACTCTTGAGGCCATATTTTTGCTTTAATCTTCATCATCTTTGGTCAAAATGTTTATCTTGATGACCTTAAGGTCACGTTTGAAGTCGGGTCATGTGGCTAAAAAACAAGGTCAAAATGTCAAATAATAGCAAAACCTTTTTAACACTCTGGAGGCCTCAGTTTTGCTTTAACCTTCATCAAGTTTAGTCAAAATGTTTATCTTGATGACCTTAAGGTCGAGTTCAAAGTTTGGCCATGTGTAGCAGGTGAGCGCCCCAGGATCTATGATCCTCTTGTTTTAAAAAACTTGAAGAAACACGAAATTGCATATTATAATGTGTTGATGTGTCTTATTATTTCATTATTTGGTTAATGATAGCTTGTATTATTATTACTTCAGTGCATAGTACTAGTCTTAAGATAAATTGGCTGTTTTCTTGAAAACTATCGCTGTTGTTGATTGCTTTAAATCAGACTGTCATTGACTAGTCCATCACCAACAATGTGGTAGCTATATTTTGGGATTTTTTTCCCCTCCTGTGGTCATTTCACATACCAAAGTTTGAGTAACAAAAAAAAAAAATTCTGGCCTTACATAAAATAACCTGTGGTACCAGTACATACATGTATACAGAATCTTGAACTGACATCTAAACACTTTTCAAAGTACATGTAATACTAGTATTTTACCAGTAAAAGAAATACTACTCCATAAAATGCAAAAACGGATTATTCCAATCCATATTTATGAAATAAAATATTTTTTAAACTTAGTTGATTTCTAAAAGGTGAAATATGATAAAACTGGTTACTAAGAACATTATTGTTTAGACATCATTTCAGGGAGTTTGTACATGTAGTAATCTGTTGTAAATGCTTGTCTTAATGCTTGTTATCATTTTGTTTGTTTGTACATATAGTACAGAGAATTTGACAAGACTCAACCTTCTATTTCAATAATTTAACAGCTGATTTTTTATCTATATTTATAACCCTGGTTGTATGCGGGAAGTATCACAATGACGTTCAAGGTGTAATACCAACACAAATCTTAAGGACCGATTTTGCACGATTTGCTTGTGGAAATTTATATATTTAACGCAAGAACCTTGTTATATATTCATGCAATAAGGTCAGGATCGGGTCAAATTCTCCGTGCTATAATTATTACATTGTTGTCTGACTTATGTTGCAGACTAAACGTTTATTATTGAGTAAATCATAAACATTGAAACCAATTTGTCTTTATTTATTCTTTGAACCATCAATTTACTATATTTACTGATAATTCCTCTGTCAGTAGATGGGACTTTGTTCAGTTTTTATATCATATCTATAGAATATATAAATACTGTAGTGCAAAGACAATCCTAAGCCACAGTGACACAGCGGCAGTTGATATCTATAAAAGCATTGATCCTGCACTACTCCGACTTATTAAATGGTCATGGCCTACAGATGTATCCTTTGATGTTAGCATATTAAATACAGTCATGTAGTAATGTACATTTGTTGTTAATTGTTCTAGTTCCTAACAGCTTTGGGAAACTACACTGAGTGGCTTTGAAAACGCAACACTTACACTTACATAGCTTATATGTATGCATGTATGTATTAACCCATAACTCGGCCAATATGCATTACCCGGTAGATTATGCTGAAATTTTCAGCATTTGTAGCTAAGATATATGGCATTACAATCCTTAACAGCCACAATAAAACAACAATCCTTAACAGCCACAATAAAACAATGATGTCATAAACAAATGAAAATTTTATGCCCTATGTCCTTCCGCGTTTTTCAGATTGTTAATGCCGATATGTACCTGTTCTTCGTATAAAGTTCGGCAACAAGTGTCCCTGCATATCATGGAGACAGAAATAAAGTTAAACACATAACTATAAAGTTCAATTAAGATTCAGAAAAAATGAATTTTATTCACTCTATCTCTATCCAGAATTACTTCCCCTTGAGTGTAAAATTGGTAGTATATTTCGGTAAATCTGAAACATTGCTATCAAGCGACCACTATGTTGCGGAGTGGTAAATCGTCTGATTTTGTGTTTTTCGAATTTGTCGATTGACTATTCAAATTGACCTTACATAGAATAATAATTGCATCGTACATTTTTGTACAATCAATTCCTCTTACTTCGTTTTATCCATTTCATGGTTCAATGCACCATTGTAGCGAATTAAGATGGAAAGAACATCGAGTTACAATCTATTGGTAGCGAATAGCATGCACACAAAATTTCGTTGAGAAATGTTAATAAATAAAAAGTTATCTTGATTTTCATTAGTGTTGCGTTTTCAAAGCCGCTCAGTGTAGTACATTAAACAAGCGAAACACTGAAATATAGCATATTTAACCATCTTATGGATATCTTATGTTCTCTGTGAAACACTGTCCCAGGGTTATGCTGATTTTCACTTCAACCATAAAAATAGGACAACTCGACGCCGAACGGAACTGACTAGCAGTGTCTCGGTACTACTCCTGTGTTGTCTTGTACAGCAAACATGCAGAACAACAACAGTGGCTTGATTTTCTTATGTATTTTATTCCTGTTGTAACAATTGTTCAGAACAATTTGAGTCACACAAACATTAAACAAGTATACATAGTTTTCTTACATGTGACATCAGTTTATACTTTACAGGACAAAACAAAAACATTCAACCTTGGAAAAGACTATAAGACTATAACTACTTGACAAATATATGGCATTGCATGGTGTGTATAAAGGATTTCAAAAAACATAAAAATTGATTTTCAACAAAAGTATTAGGTAGTTTGTGTCGGGGTCAAGTCAGGGTAACAAAGTGGGGTTTCTGTTCAATAACAACCTCGGGTATTGTCACTCTACATGCCTATGTAGGCAGTTTATAACAGGGTGAAGGTTGGGTGTGTATTAGGGGTCATTACGGTCAAGGTCATTGTTACTAAAAATTGAGATATCTGTAAATAGGAATAAGTGATTTTTTTTACATAGATAGCTTGGTTGGATGGAAGGTCAGGATCGATTTGGGGTCGAGGTCACTGTAACTAAAAATAGAAAAATATTTCCTAGACAACAGCTTGATTTAGGAATGAAGTAACAAGATGTAATATATATAAGCAAAGCTGATCACAAGACCCAGCTTTGGAATGTATTTGGGGTCAAGGTCAATATTGCTTAAACTTAATCACAATACAGTTTCTGCCAAATAACTGGTTATATTTATAACAGAACTTTGAATCTTTTTACGTTGAAATTTTGCCTTGGCTATCTATAACAGTCTCTAATTAACTATAATTTTTATACACATGAATGAGAAGAGGAGATTATAAAGCAATCTAGGCTAAACTATATCAAACATTTCATAACAAAACCACTTCAACCAAATTATATATAACATGAAAAGTAAATGGTAAGGTACTTATTTGAATAACCAATGGATAAACTTAACATTATAATAAATAGGTGCCCCCACCAACAAAGCAACAAATGTTTTTCGTGGAAAGATTGATAACAAAATGATTTCATTTTTTAAAAAGAAATTAATGCCTGTTTATGTTTTAAAACTACCAGGTTTATTAACATATGAAATTATTAAAATACTGCCCCCCCCCCTACCTACTTCAATGAGATAATCGAACAAATAATGGCATTACCATAATCAGTTGCTCACACACGAATAGCTCAAAATGAGTTGCATTCACAAACTTTCATACAATACATTTGATCACATTTGTAAGTAATATATGCATAAAGATTGGGATTGTTTAATGACCAACTGGATCCATGGTCAACTGAATCATGTTGTAAACTCAATGAAGTCTTACAATATCTAGCTCACCAGTCGCTCACAAAGGACCCCTTACCTCAAACACTTTTACTATCATAAAAGGCAGATGCTGTGCTGGGAGCCAGTATTCATGTGTACTATGCAACATTAAAGCCTCCTTACACTGATAACGTCCGGAGCCCGTTGCCTAACCAAAGGGCTATCAAGCTTTTCTATGTCTATGCAATATTGCTGTGCAATGGGGTGCTCTTCGCGAGGGCTCCCCTGTAGCATATAAATTGTTCGCTTCATCTGCTACGTAGCGCTTTTTTTTAACAAGCCACTTCCTAGCGTAGTGCTCTGTAGCGGTTTGGTTAGGCAACAGGCTGCTGGTGTTGCTACTTTAATGAGTGTAGTGACAAGGGAGATCACTGAGTAGGAATTTAAATTAAAGCTTTCTGTATTTATCTAACTTTGTACAAGCACAAAGAAAGGCGTTATGCTTGATGAGATTTTTACAAGACAGTTACTTTTCAAATTCCTGAATGTTGGAAATATTTCTGCATGTCTTAAACTTTTAAGTACACATTTTTACTTGCAAACAGACAATAAGTGGCATGTCAACTAAGCACCGATGAGCAGAATATTAGCAACCATACATCAACTTAGCAAATTTTGTAATGCCACAGCTTATAAATGTTCAAGTAACATAACCGCGAAAAAACCTGTCATTGATGATAACGTATGCGTGCCTTTACAAAAGAGCGCTATCCACTTATATTCTTCTAACTATTGTTGTCCCCTAAGGTCAATCAAGCCATGCAGAGCAACAAATTGTTTAACAGGATTTTTATAGCGAAATCCTGTCTATTAAACGTGGTGGTACTTATAATACAAGCTTTCTAAGATAATTTCATAGATAGAATTATAAACAGGTTTTTCCTGTTTAATAACTTTACAAAGACATTACTCTTCAACAGTATCATACAAAGTAAACAATACAATGTGTACAAAATGTCACCAGGACAAAATCTAACAAAGAAACATAACTGGATAACAGCTTTAAAACAACCTGAGGTTATTTTACCATGTCTGGCCTTCTCTAGTGTTGTAGTTCTCAGACATGAAAGTAAAACCAATATCACATTAGCCATTTTTGCCAGACAACACAATTATACATATATTTTGAGGATACAACCAGTGCCTAACACATGTAATACAAACTAAAATTTGACACTAGATTTGAATCACTTATATTATTTACTTACTTAGTCATTGCACTTACACGATAATAAGTAAATATACCAAAGTATAACTACATGCATTGTTAGGGATTTAAATTTGTTGATTTCATGGATGAATTTGACAAAGAAATCTAATCCCCATATTTATTGACCTACGAAATACATAACAGGGCTTTTGTTCCAAAATCAATGAATTAACAACTCGACTTAATTGTCATTTTATCAAAATACCCAAAATTCAATACCCAAAAATAACTGATCTTTACAGTATCCAATAACTACCATCCTGGTCCATATCATACTAAATCTGATCGTTTATAACAACATGTGCAGATAGATATAACAAATACCCTGCCTGACACAATACAGTTAAACCACTAAAAGATCAATTTAAAAATAAGACCACCTCAACAATAAAGGCCAACTCAAAATAAAGAACATGCCATGACCATATTCACTCTTTTTCCCTTTGGTGCAAAGGTGGTCTTATCAAGGGTCCCTCAAGGGACCAAATGGTAGTGTTATCAAGGGTCCTTTAAGGGACCCAATGGTGGTCTTGTCACTGCGGTTTTACTATATTCTGTGAAGCACAATCACATTTTAGTAGCATCTTATGCAAACTCCATGCAATAAATTGTACCCTGGATTCTGTTTGCATGGTGAATACTGGTAATAATAACAGTACAGATATCAGTAGGTACCTACACACACAGTATTCATAACTATAATAATAAATATGCAGTACAACTTGCTGTTGGTGCGCAAACCAGATCTACTGGGAGACAGTAATATACCAACTGTTCTAGCTAGCCAGGGAGGCTTAACCCATGATTTCAACATATACATGTATCAGGAATAACATCCGCGAGATTTTGAAGTTATAATATGCACATTCTTTGGCTCAAGCTTTCCTAAACAAACTTGAAAACATTGTTTTGTACACATAATAAATTATCATGGAGTTAACACAGAAATTCAGAAAAACAGAATATACACACTGTATTTATCACTGTGTGTTGAACAGAAAACTTGGAAGTTTGCTTACTAACAATAACACATGATGAAATATATTTAATACTTTTACACAATCTGATGAGCAGTTACATCTTTAACTTCACGTATACATATTTGGGACAATTCTTGCACAAAAAGAAAGCAGAAATAATACTGGTTACATAAAATGGTCATTTACCTTTTTAAGACCCAAATATTTCATTCACAAAACATGAAAATAATAATGAAAGAACAAGAAAACAGAAAGTCAACGAAAAATCAAGAAACACGAAAAACTCCACAAAAAACAGGTTTCTTCTGAAACTTTGTTAATCCAAGTTTCTCTAAGCAATAAATATTCCTGTGAACTTTTATGATTATATACTTAAATTCTTACAAAGATTATCATATATGAGTTATGCGTTGTGTTTGATTCAGCCAACCTAACTGTCCACTGTGTTTGCCAATTGCTTAACCATTTTTTCTATTGTTACAGTAACTAATCTGAGTAAAAATTGCCTAGCATGTAAGTAATTATCTATTGTTAACCTGGGTAAAAATTGCCTAGAATGTAAGTATTTATAGAGAAGAACAAAACACCAATATTTACAGTAACATAACATGGGAATTTCATAACAAAATAGGAACCTAATACAATTTATCAATAGCAATACTAGATGCAAATGAAACCCAGGCAAATGATAACGACTGTCACCTGTCATCCATATTGTTTGAATCCTGAGTATGTATACAAACAGAATATTTTTTAGATGTAACCATTAAATTATTACCCTTGGCATGGATATCTAAAACACATGTAACAGTAATGTGGCCCATGACATGGATTTCTAAAACACTTGAATCTGAGTTCATTAGGCCTTTTCAACTGTCAGAGCTGTTTCGAGGAGCAGGTTAAAGACTGGTTCTCTACCCTAATATATCAGTAGTAGTACTATAGTAGTTCAGTAAGCTTGGGACAGGAACCAGACAGGTATAACCTGCTCCACGAAACAGCCCAGTTGAAAAGGCCGATGGATTAATCTTACATTCACTGAACAAATATCAGAAGAACACCCACACTGCGTCAGGTTGATTAGTGAGTTAATTATATGGCAACATGCAGTATTATGCAAAGTGCTTAAAAAACGTAAAAGTGACAGCTCTTAAAACGTGATATACAATCTAATTAAAATCAGACCCTAACAATTGCTCCATTCCTTTAAGCCGTTAAGAGATCTGACCATACTCTATAAGAGGGCATGTTCAAATAACCTCTCTGGTGTACAATGATGTCACATAGCCTAAGCAGTGTTTCTCCGCACTTTCAGATTTGTGAAAGAACTGATTTGATTGTACAATGTAAGTTCACATCGACATGACCCCCATACAGAGTGTCGTCAGATCCTATATCAGCATAAAGTAGTGAAGCGTAATAAGGGTCTGATTTTAATAAGCTTGTATGATATACAACAGCAGAAATATGAGAACAAAAAACACATGTTAGAAGCATCGCACACTTCTGTGTACAGGGTACCAACAAAACATATAATTTATCATCAGACAGCAATATTAATTATAATAATTATAAACACAAATCTGTTTGCGTACAATCACCATCCTTGTCAAAGAGAAAAGTAAACATCATTCTGGTACATAAATATTCAGCACTCCCAGACACTAATTCACAAAACGAATATTCATGAATTCCAAGTAAATACTTTACAACCTGGGCTGGTATTTATAAAGCATCTTAGTAGAAAACTAAGAATTTTCTTAAAATCTTAAAATTTCCTTCAGCTTGTGAGCTTAATAATACAATTCAGATTATTAATTATTTACATAGGTTTTATGCATTACGTAGAGAGCTACTATAATCACTAAGAAAACATGAGCTATTCTTCAATTTGTGGGAAATATGTGCATTGTAAATTTTTGACTTAAGTCAAAATATTTAAGTTTTCCAATAAGATGCTTTATAAATACCAGCCCAGGTCAATACATTACAACTACATGAATACAGTATACCTACATTCTAAACATGACTAGTAATACACACTTAATGACACATTTATTCTGAACTATTCAAATCTGTTAAGTCAAATCAAATGCCAAGTTAATTGGCATGAATTTAATTAAGCAATTTATTCTGATCAGTGATTTCAATCAAAGGTTATTAACAACCGCTGACTTATAAATATTCGGACAAAAAATATAACATTTCCCTGAAACCTTTTATTCCAAGGAGATGCATCAATCCTATGTGTACCTCCTTATGGGGATGCGTACCTAGTGTAAATCACCCATTATTCTTCAATAACATGTATGAAGATAGTGTATACAACAAAACAATACTACACTTGTACTTGAACTAGATTTCAGGAGTTATGTTGTCAAGGGTTAATGTTCTACTGAAATGAAAAATATGGTGATTAAACAAGTTTTCGAAAAAGTGTTATATAAACAAAAGATTGCTTTGAACAATTTTCATACAAACGGTTATACAATGTACATTAGTAGATAAAATCGATATTATGCTGTTTTCATAGGGATATCTGTTCGTTATACTTTCATAAGATATTAAATTGAAATACAAAAAAAACTGTTTTTTGTACTTGTGTTTGAAGGTTTGACTCACAATTTGTAATACATGTTTAACAACCAAAATCTCATTCAAACATAGAACAACACTGATTAAGAGTGTACAAACTAGATCAGTCAGTCTATAGCCAAACATATTTAACATTGACACTAACAATACAAATACATATACACCATGCTACTATAACATAAGATAACACATGCTTACATACATGTATCGTGGAGTTTGTTTTACCTGTTAAAAATAAAAATGGTAACTGCACACTATAGATTGGTAATCCTCACCTTTCTGGAGATGACTTATCAGTAGTGTTCGCATACCGGGAATTTATGTATTTTTGACAGGTAAATAAAACTCTACAATATACAAAATACTGAAAATGACGTCAGCCAGGGCTGGTATTCAATATTGATCTTATTTAATTGGAGAATAAGGATATCCAATCATATCGCCTGTTACTGACTCAGTGTTTAATATTGTGTGGTCTGATTGGTTGTCCTTATCCTTAAGTCAAGTAAGAACAATATTGAATACCACCCCAGGAGTTTTCGAACCACTCCTAACTAATGAAAAGTCAAATATTATACAAATTAACCATTAGGGCAATTAAGGCAATTACTGGCAAAACCAATGAACAATATCTAACTACCGTAACATATTTGCAAGCAATCATGTGATTCACACGAGAACAAATTGAGAACATGTTCTGTTATATCACGTATACTGTTTATAGCACATACTAACATCAAAGTAGAAAGACTTATCAGAACTTTTATCTTTGAAATATTCTCAGGTATAACACAGGGGTGTCACCATGGCTAGATTTCATATCTGGAAATGCACATGGGTGCTGCCTTTCAAATACATGCATAGTCCTTCATTCAACGAACATGGAAACCCTTAATATGACCCAAATTTATAAGATTAAACTTTACATTCACCCTGAAATTCTAATTCTGCACTTTTTCCCACAGGATTTCAAGTAATTTAAACAATCTGATTTCCAGTTTCTGGATTACCAAGCAATCGTGACACCCCGGCTGTAGCATTTCATTCAACGTTTATCATTACAAGATACATGCATATTTGACTCTTTCTTATCTTACAAACTTAAAATCATATTTTGATATATATGGTATGTGGGAAAGCCCTGAACATTAAATACATTCAAATCTGTATAAGCAAAATACTGATAAACAGCACATAGGTAGGTGGACTGATAAGCCACACAGAGATGTTTTGCATAATTGATCAATAATGATATAGTAAGATAGAAAACTATTTTGCACAAAACCCTATGTCTCCCCCTAACACTGGCCTTTTCATTTAGAGCCTGTGTTACCATAAGACCTTGGTACAACATGGCCGGAAAGTACTTTCTAGAAAATGCCTCAATATAGTAAACACATGTACAAATGTCTTTCAAAATTCTTTTCATCATTCAAAACCATAGGGGAGACATGATTTAATCTAGCATAAGCAAATATAGAATTCATGAGCAACGTAAGTGCAATGAGGTCACAACAAAGCTTCATTAGAACCAAACTGAATACTGTAAAATGATTAATTTTCATTGGAAATTAATTTTCGCTTATTTTATTGATGAACTCAACTACAAAATAAATCTAATATGCCAAATATTAAACTTCTGAAATACATACTCATTACTGTAAAGTCTGAAGTTTTCATGAGGATTTAATTTTTGCGGTATTTACAAGTATGATAAATTTTGCAAAAATTGATGCTTGTGAACAGCTGCACTGCAATGCCAAAAGTAGTTTTTCTGTATTACATTTAACCTAGCAAACTACTTCAGAATAATAAATTTGTGAAAATTTAACCTTGCGAAAATAAATTATTTTACAATAAAAACAGGTTTTCCCTTAATGCATTTTATATGCAAATGCGCAATCCAACATGATTGCCATTTTGCCAGGATCTACGAAAGTTAATACCCACAAAAATCAATGACTATACAGCATTTCAAAAGATTTTCTGTGAGACAATGACAAACATCTTTACTTTTAGCCGGTCTTTTGCCCACAGATTATACAAGTGTTTATTTCCATCACAGAATATCACAAGTTGGGGAATCTTTAGTACTTCTTGTAGCCTTCGAAAGCTTGATGTGTCTGAAATGCTAGGTAAAAAATCAAGAAATGTAGAAAATTCTAGACAACCAGGCTTTTAAAGCCACATTATCTCGCCAAAGACCTTTTTTACGATCATCCAGTAAATAGACTACTTCAAGGAATTAGGATATTTTCACAAATGACCAACAATTGACGAGAGAATATTAAATGTACCTGTCGGAATAGAATGCAAAAAATCACAATTAAGTAAAATGTATGGATGACAAAATACTAATTTTGCAAGAGTTGCTTCACTTAGATTATAAATTGTGCATTTTTTGTTTACAATTCATTATTTTGTAAACAAACCAACTTTTCTTTTCTTCCATCTTATGGTGGTTTCCACCTTTTAGACTCAACTGAAACACATGGCTCTTCAAATAGGTTATCCAAGTTATTGCTTTTTGAAAATAGCCGTTTAAGGCCTAATGTGGCTTTAAACAAAGTTAGTTACAGTAGATGAACATTTTTGTATGACCATAGCTGTAATAGTTTAGGAGTTATGTGTGATAATAAAGATGTTGATACAGGCAAAGCCGCCAACCAAACCAATTACCATTGTATTGATATACTGTTATATCTTATGAAACGCTACAAATTCACGAAGTCATTAGCCAAACCTGAAGTCAGAGGTTTGAACCATGGATAGTTAGCTATGTTATCAGTGCCCTCTATCAAGCATAAAATCAGAGGTTTTAACCCCGGATGAAGCACATTATCTACCTTCATAATTTGACAGGAATTAAGTAGACAGGGTTGAGAAGGTTATGTTCTTCCACAACATTGGCTAAAGTCATATCATCCACCTGTGGAGAAATAGTTGCTTGTGACGGAGAGCTCCACATGTCGAGAAATTGTCAGTTGCTTTTGGAAGTGCAGAAAAGTACAGGTTGGTAATAAATTCCAGCAAAAAACAGTTTAGGTCAAATTGATGACATTTATGACTGAAATGTTTTGAAAAACGGAATTAAACTTGAGTTACAAAATGAAGTCCTTACCTTTATAAAATGAGGCAGTAAATGTAACTTTCGGGACTAATTCTTTCACCTTCACCAAAATATTTGACTGTTCAGCTAATTCGGACTTTGTATTCCATATAGTAACAATGTCATCCCTCTCCCGCATGCTTACACTGATACCACTAATCTCATCTCCTGTAACATAGAACACAATTCTATAGTACATGATTCTATAGTACACAATTCTATAGTACATGACCCCTTAGTACAGGATTCCATAGTACACAATCCCATAGTACACAATTCCATAGTAGTGATACATGTAGTACACAATCCCATAGTACACAATCCCATAGTACACCATTCCATAGTACACAATCCCATAGTACACCATTCCATAGTACACAATCCCATAGTACAAAATCCCATAGTACAAAATTCCATAGTACAAAATCCCATAGTACACAATCCCATAGTACACCATTCCATGGTACACAATCCCATAGTACAAAATCCCATAGTACACAATTCCATAGTACACAATTCCATAGTACACAATACCATAGTACACAATCCCATAGTACACCATTCCATAGTACACAATCCCATAGTACAAAACCCCATAGTACACAATCCCATAGTACACAATTCCATAGTACACAATCCCATAGTACACAATCCCATAGTACGCCATTCCATAGTACACAATCCCATAGTACACACTTCCATAGTACACAATCCCATAGTACGCATTCCATAGTACACAATCCCATAGTACACAATCCATAGTACACAATCCCATACCATTAGATTCCATAGTATAAATTCCAAAGTACACAATTACTTTGCAGTTATTCAAAATCATGTGTTTTTTATTTTGTGCTTTTTTAATAACTAGGCATTTATGGGGCTGTACATTTATAGAATTAAGCAACATGGAAAAGAGAACCCCTTTATAACTTCTTTCGGAAACAGTGACTAAAGTTTTTATAGATCTTTGCCCATTCCAAATACAAACGATGCTTTTTACTATCAATTAATAATGAAAACCCTGATAACACATCATTTATTTTTCTTACGATGCCCTTGATGACAGATGTATACTAGTCAAAACATAACATAACAATATGATACTCACCATCTTGGAGAAAGTCAGTCAAATGTTCACCTATTGCTGCCAGCAGCAATTCTTTCCACACCTGAGGCTGTAATAGTGTAAAACATATCTATGTGTTTAATATATTGTCCAAAATAGTGTGGGTCATATCTAATACAATTACAGATCATCTGGTAGTGGACTAGTGGTAAACATATTTTTACACATTCACAGACACAAATTACTACTGTTACTGAACAAACAGGTCATCACTCGTTGCTTTCGCCTTTCATTTCAATGGATGATAAATAATACGGCAGTCAGTTGCCTTTCATAAGAAATTCGGTGGGGACATAAATACAAAGGGTTTCTAATCTAAATTGCAAATAAGAAAGAAGATTATTAACTAATTATGGGGATTTTTTGTCATAAATCTTCACCAAGAACTACCAAATCAACACAGATAGTCATTAATCTTATTCCATTATATGTAGGCGTATGTTTAAGCCGAAACGTTGGTAAAATAAATTTGAAAAACACATCTGTTGTCAGTTGTTTGTTACACACACAATTTTATTGGTTTCAATTATATGTAGTACAGTACATATTATAGCATATACTGAATAAACCAACATAATGTCTCTTGGCTAGGCACTGTCACACTTTTGAACAACTTTGAATTATCTGTGCATAACTGTATTTATCACATAACCTGCGGTCCAGGAGCGAAGTAAAGCCGTGCCGTAAATATTGTTCGGCACTCCCTGACTGTGCAATAAATATTTAAATTAGCGTGACGTTAGCCAATCCATGCATTGACCCGTCAATGACGTCAGGATAATATCAATGTCGCCATGACGTCGCGCTAATTGTACCCCTGAATTTTGGCTGAAACATATGCAACGCATATCATCCTTTTGAATAATAATGTGCATTTGTTAAGGTTATGTGATAAATAGAATCTTACATCCGTGCTCATTACATACGAGGTTTATTAAACTCGTCGACAAAAACAATATGACACTCGGCAAAGCCTTGTGTCATATCATTTTGTCCAATAATTTTGTTAATAAAACTTGTATGTAATGAGCACTCATGCAAGATCCTCTATTTAATAAATCAAGAAGTAAGTTAACAAGCCGTCTTCAAGTAAACTAGCTGCTGGACTGAAACCCAAGAACATGAATGTAACTTACAGTGTCCCATTTATGGCATTTCATTCTCCAATTACCACCATTACAATTTTCTGGATCTTCCCTGCAACAAACAAAAACACATATAATCCAAAAATAATACATCAATACCTACATATAATACATGTGTATAAATCTAAATGACTTTGTTCAACAAATTATTATTAAATATAAATACTAGTACTATTTTCATCAAAACTGAAATCTGACATCTGTCTCTTGGTAGTAGAAGGCAGGGTTTACATTGTATTCTTCACCTGTATTCTTCCATGTTTTTATGTGTCCCTCAGGTGGATGATGGGGTGCCTCTAGTTATACATGTACAGATACCCTATACATTGTATAAAATTTAAGTGACATTCTCACTGGCTAAGTAATCTGGGTTTTAATCACCTAATGGTCCATGCTTTTGAGTATGAGTTGTGACATCATCCTAAATAAAATTTGGTATTCACAACAGTTACAGTAGCTGGATTACACTTGACTTAAACAAGTCGGGATTTCTTGAGTGGAGCATTCAGCCACTTAATTAACAGTAACTTGAACTACACCCAGGACAAGTGTCGTTTCTGAATACTAATTAAGTGTACTCATTACAATAAATAGTTTCTTGTACATCTCTGTTAAAATTGAACAACAAATACACAAATATAGTATAAATTATATGAATTCTAGTTTGATAGTTCTGTTTACAAAATTAAAAGAGCCTATGAAATCTGTTAATTTGACAAAAATGTTGATTTTTCCATAATTTGAAAGAATAATCATAATGAAGCAAAGGGCAAAGGAATTGTTCAATTTAGTTCAATTATAAAATACTTTTTTCATCACAACAGAAACATAAATTAGTAAAGACATGGTTTCCGTTGTATTGTTTATGTTAGGTTCCAAGGTTCCCACATTCCCTTTGCAGGTGTACTGGTTTGATTTAGTTACATTTGAACTTTTCTTAGAAAAATGTGTGATTTTTCCATGGATACAATTAATAAATAATATGGGTCCTCGACACAAACATTGCATCAAAACAGGTTTGGGAAATCCTGGAAGGTGTGTATTGACCAATGAGAGCTCACTATCCTTGAAGGTTTGTCAGTATTGACCAATGGAAGTTCACTATACTGAAAGGTGTGTCAGTTATATATTGACCAATGCGAGTTTACTATTTTTGAAGGTGTGTCTGACAGAGCTTGGACTTGGGCGGATCATAACTTGTTCAGTTGGGCATTGTGCCTTATATGTTTTTGTATGTTTTCTGTGCTCATCTGATTCAGTTGGACATTGTTTATGTTTTCTGTGCTCGCATGGTTTAGCTAAGGGCTGCTTTCCCTGTCTGACTTAATATTATCTTTACGCAGGTGAAGGAAATACCTGTAAATGGTCAAACAAAGGTTGAACAATTTTAAATTTTCAAGTTATGATAAAAGTAAAACCTTGTATATTGCTCTACTAGTGATTACATAAGATAGTAGATACATGATAAATTCATACCAGATAGGTCTCCTTTCATGCCTCATCAGATGGTAACTGTAGCGTGAGTTGAGTTTGCTAACATCCGGTATATTGTTATACACACTCCAAAATCCCTGTAATGTTAGATAATATGAACAAATGCACTGCATCCAGCGGGGATTTCCCATCAGGTTTTTAAATTTTTGATAATCTGATCGAGGAAAAAAATGACAATGGAATTTGTTTGCTCAACAGAGACAATAGATCTAGCAAACAAATACTTAGAAAAGAGTGTTTTCCAATCTAGGAGACGGGTTGCACAGATATTCCCTATAAATAGTTATTATAGTTTTACACTCGTCTTTTATTTGCTATTTATATTTCAATTCAACATATTCACAAGTTGGCGCACTATGTCGTGTTAACGTGCGATGACGTCACATTAAATGATGTGACGTCATTTCCGACGTCGCCATATTGTTTTATTTACGTTGGATTAAATAAGATATGTATTTTTTCAATAATTTTCATGATTTGAATCAGGCTTATATGCCGAAACGTTATGAAAGAATATGTTAGGACTCAAAAGTTTCGTAATTTGGATACGGTACTTCTAATTTCAACCATTCACTTCTTTCGACTCTGCAATTTTCAAACCGGAAATAACTTTTTCTAAAACGATTCGTACCGACTCGAAACTCTGAAGAACATAGGCACGTGCGTGTTACTAGTATGGGTATTTACAATAGCCCCTATTAGAAACTTTTGTGTTTTATAACAATTAACTAGTGGGTATAAACATTCAGAACGCTTTGTAAGGGAAACTTCATTGCATCTGTCCAAGGAAAATAATACAAATCCCCATTACTTGCTTCATCTCATTACAAAGAAAACGATGACAGTACAATAAAAACGTCATGCCTCATATGATGTTCACCTGAATAATGGATTTCAGAGACAACATGCATACTTGTATTTGTGTAATTTAAATTCTGTATTGTTGTAAGTATTATACATGTATTGCATTATTGGTTAAGTCATAACTGTATACACTTGTTCTTATTATATATTGTCAAGAGCCAAAAACAAAATCTAGACCAATATCATAGAGAATTACATATATAATGAAAATTGGTTAGAAAATTATGTCATCAACAGAAAATAAAGATTTTAATATCACAAAATAACTTTACTTAATAACAGTAAAAAAAGCATCACTGAACATGTTGATCTTCACTATAATAGTTTATACCTGAACAGTACTGACAGTGTACAACTTTTTAAGACTAGCTTGATACTCAGCTGCTGATGTACCTGGCATAGATCTGAAATATACAAAATCAGCATTTCTTCTTGGTCCAGGGATTCTTTTCACTATATACGAAGGGCCTATATATTAAGGCCTTTTCACAATTTCCTATAGGCCCCTTCACGATTAGAATTGGCGTCTTGGTTTTTGTAAAATCAACTTCACCACAAAGCACCAAACAATCCAAACATAAATAACAATGATATATTCCTGAACTGGACTTGATATGAAGTATTGTATCATAGATACATGCATGTTTGGGACAAGTGGACAAAAAATTACTTAACATATGAACAATTTTATTTCACAACTTCAATTCAGCGAAAAAAAGCCCTGCTGGTCACAATTATTTTCACGCAAAAAGAAGGTTAGCCACACAAATTTTTTTTTTCGCCACTATTATATTTTTTCGCCAAATCAGGGAATGGTTAATGCCAGCGGAAACCCTGCAAAATACTGCTGTTGTATATTATGTAAATTGCCAGTACCACCTCACCTTAAATCAAATATGGATTTACAAGGGGATTATCCTATAAAATAATGTTGATATGGTTATGGTAACTTGCCTATGCATAACTCACTGACTTCATGTTCGGCCTGTTAAATGTAAATATGCCCTGGGTGACTTAAACAAAATTATCCACACAAATTTATAAGCTTAGGTGTTAAATGCTTATCATTATAGATCTTTCAGGGTAACCGGTTGGTTGTTAATTACCAAACAGAATTTGGTTTCAATTAGTTTTTAACGTGCCGATGTTTTGTTGCAGCCATGGAAAAAATCAGCCAGCAAACTTACATACTAGTGTTTCAGACAAGAATCATCACGGCACATATGTATATATATTCGGCCAGTCATCTTGGAGGCAAATTTTTCTGTGATTTGACATTTTTTCTGACGTTTTACCCACATTCAAACTCAACTTTGATTACATCTGTACAAACATTTTGAGATGGTTATTGTGACCAAGTTGTATGAAGATTAGGCCAAAATTGTGACCTCTTTTGACTACCCAAGATTATTTCCATTTGACCTAAGGACCTAGGTAGTTTTTGACCACAAATCAAACTTGACCTAGATTTTGTTAAGAAGACCATGGTGACGAGATTTTATAAAAAAAGCCAAAATTAGGACCTCTTGTGGCTACACAAGGTTTTACTATGATTTGACCTAGTGACCAAGTTTTTGACCCAATATCGAACTTGATTTTGATGAGATGATCATTGTGACCAAGTTTCATAAAAAGTGACTTCTATGATTTGAGCTAGTTTTGGACCCCAAATGACCCAATATACAATGTGACCTAGATTTTGTTGAGATGATCATTGTAACCTAGTTTCATAAAGATTAGGCCAAAATTGTCACCTCTAGGCTCTAGTGTCTACACAAGCAAATTTGTGGTTTGGCGGCGGAAGAGTGATAAAAAAGCTACGGTATTGCACCTAGATTCCATCCATCACACAGCTGTACTTTCCACTGGCCAATCTGGCAGGGAAAAATGAATAACTCTGCACTAACGACTGTCTCAATTGAGCGCAACATAACCCAGTAGTGGATTTGACCTCCCACTTCAACAGGTGTGCTTCATTGTGTATGCCAATTAGCCCTGGATGTATTGTACCTCCAGTGTATCTATTCCAGTAGTCAGGGGAGTTGTGCATGCTTCAATTTCAGTACACTGGAGGGACATGTCAATAGCATGACTGAAACCATGTGGTTAATATTGGTTCCCGTGGTCTTACTATCGAAACAATATAGGAGCCACAAAATGAGACAGCTGGTAGCGGTACAAGACTAAGACTCTAATAGTCCCATTTACTTTGCAATAGTAAAAATTCATGTTCTGCATCACGTGATTGGTACGTATATTCATCATACGTGATCAGTTGATCAGCCTATAGATACTAAGATACGCTCAAGCGCAGCAATTGAAAACAATCAGTAAACTACAACACTACTTACAATGATTAAACACACAGAATAAAATGGTTTTTAAATTTATGCGATACACAGCATCATTTAATAACATGGGAAAAATGTGTTTTAACTCTAACTGTTGAACATACAAGTAATGACAATTGCATGTTTGCAGGTTGTTGTCAAATAAATATCTTAAAATTTCTTTTTGTGAAACTGAAAGTAAGAGAAAATATTAAAAACTTTTGAAATTTTACTTGTCTAGATAAAACGTCCATGGTGTATTTAGTGGAACACCGTTTTCCTCTGACTCGTGGATTTCACTTATGGCCGATCTGGCCAACTGTGGACTTGGAGTGGCGACTTTTTCTGGAGCTGACAGATTTTTGACACTGGAGACCGCCATTTTGTTCCCCAGAGTGAAATCAATCACGTGATCAAAACAACGGCCCTGCTTGTTACAGTGCAATATTTGTGAGGTAAAAGTATAATCGAACAGATTTTTCAAAATGATATCTTCAGTTTCCAGGATCTGGATGTTTTGGTAAATATTGCAGTAAAAACTTATTAATCGATGATAATTATCGGAGGTTTTGATGAAAATTGAGAGGATTAAATAATTTAGAAAATTCAGGCGCTTACCCATGAAAGCGTCTTCATCAAAATTTCTCTTCAAGCTAGCCTCAGTATCATATGACAGATCACGTGATACGTCTGATTTGTCAAGATGGCCGAAAGTATGATTCTGGCTCAAATAATTTTCGTTTTTATAAGCAGCTTAATTCCAGGTGTTGCTGCATTTGACGCAGGCGATGCTATTGCTTTAGTTCTTGGACTTGTCATAGGAATCCTAGGAATATGTGCATGTTTGGGATATTACGCTCGGAAACGAGGATAAAAAGTTCTGAACATGATTAGGGGGTGTTTTCCAGGATGTAAATGTGGGCTCATCAAAACTGTATTATAATGTTATATATACATTCCATTGCCATTGAACAAATATCATTGAGGGGATTGAGTGCTGAACTAATCATGTATGCCTGTGAAATACGTCATCAGAACCATGCGGTCAAGAAAAACATCCATCCTTTGTGTCCCAGTTAGTGACTTCTTTTGTGTGACTGTGATTGAATGGAAAATTTCTGTGAATGAACTGCCTGTCTATATGTGATGGATCCTGTCTTCTAATGAATTATTGGAATAACTCTGTCATACATTGATACAAATCAATACAAGTTCGATCCAGATCTACAATTGTGGATAGAAGATGACAATCATATGAACTTCTTAAACAAAACCAACGACCAAGAACATTAAATAGAACACAATTAACAGATGCACAAACAGCTGTCAGTTCCATCTTTACTAGAAGTGAAATCCGGGGATGTTTGCAATTTTGAAATTCTACTGTGACATTTGTGCGTTTAAAGATTTATAAAATTTTAAGTTGCGGAAAATGACTTACAGTTAGCCGATTTTGAATAATGATGGAATTTATTTTTAAATGCCCCTCTCAAAACTTACCATCATTGTAAATTTGTCTGTGTGAAATACTCATTTGTCAGTATATTATATTTAGACTCAAACTCATGCATACATAATGTAATGACTTGTTCATTAACATCTTTCTGTCAAATAAATTGTTTTCGTGTGATTTTATGTATGTACATGTATGTAGCATAATTTAATAACAACACTTGAGGCATGAATGGGTTGTTTTTGTTTAACATTTTCTTGAATATAATGTTAAGGTTATTGATGTATAAATAGATTTTATTACCATACCTGCTGTTTTTGTTGTCTGTACACCTTGAAAATCCAACCGTGTGCTAGGCCTCAGGGGTTCCATTTGACTCAGGAGTAGGGGGTTTGACCCTTGAAATTGCCAAAAAGCCACATTTCGACCCTCAATATTTTGGTGTGGAAGGGACATTTTCTCGTAAAATGATGGATATTTTGCCTATAAAATGGGAAAATTAAGTCAAAGTATCAAAAGGACCCTTCAGGTTAAGAAGCTGGTGGACCCCCTCGGCCTGAATTATGTGAATTTGATTCAATCATATTTGAAAACTGTGATTCGACAAAGTCCTAGACAGGGGCTTTAGAACAAATGTTTCAGTCATGTGTATTGAAAATTGCCTTCAGATTGGTTGACTCAATCATGTGCAAAGACTTGGAGCCATTACCTCAACCATGGATTAGGGTTTTAGAACCAATGATTGGAAGCAGGTTTATTCAGCCGGCTTATACAACCCAAAGCTCATTCAACACAAGCGATTTTAAGTACTATTCAACCCCAAGCTCATTCAACCCAAACCCAAGGTTGAATAGTACTAGGGTTGGGGTTGAATAGTACTTGCAGTTCTGGTGTTGAATGAGCCTGGGGTTAAATAAGCTGACATTTCCAACGATTCACCATACATGATGTGTAGGACCTTCAGAATCAATGATTCTACCATGTTCTACTACATCTACAACAATGTTCTAGGCCTTTTGAACCAATCCTTCCACATGCCCAATGATTCAATAATATTTTTGCCAAATAAAAATATTGATCCCATGTGCAGGCCATTTGAAGTAGTGGTTCAAGCATTTGCTTGGTCATTAGTCTGGTTTAATATACATATAATATGAACCAATGATTCAAACATTAGTTTGGACTTCATGAGTCAATCAGGACCAATAATCCAATCATGTGCTAGCTTGGTTTTTAAAGCCAATGACTCAATCATGTGCTAGGCATGTCAAACTCATGCTTTAACCATTGGTTGGAGGTTTAAACCTTTAAAACCAAGCATTCAGTTATGTGCTAGGCCTTTAGAAGCAATGCTCCAATCATGTGCTAGACAGTTACAAGCATCGGGAATGGTTGATTCATGTCCTGTCATTAGAAGCAATGGTTGACTCATGTGCTAGGCCATCCTCCTCCTCCAAATAATCTGCAGGGCCCACTCTGGGGCATTGTCGCAAATGAATTGGAAGCAATGACTGAATCATGTGTTAGGACATTAGAAGCAATGGATGAATCATGTGCTAGGCCATTAGAAGCCAGGATTGCATCATGTGTTAGGCCATTAGAAGCAATGGATGAATCATGTGCTAGGCCATTAGAAGCAATGACTGAATCATGTGTTAGGCCATTAGAAACAATGGATGAATCATATGTTAGGCCATTAGAAGCAATGGATGAATCATGTGCTAGGCCATTAGAAGCAACGATTGAATCATGTCCTATGCCATTAGAAGCAATGGATGAATCATGTGCTAGGCCATTAGAAGTAATGATTGAATCATGTCCTATGTCATTAGAAGCAATGGATGAATCATGTGCTAGGCCATTAGAAGCAATGATTGAATCGTGTCATATGCCATTAGAAGCAATGATTATGATTCGTGTGCTAGGCCATTAGAAGCAATGGATGAATCATGTGCTAGGCCATTAGAAACAATTATTGAATCATGTGTTAGGCCATAAGAAGCTTTGGATGAATCATGTGCTAGGCCATTAGTAACAATTATTCAATTATTGAATCATGTGTTAGGTCATTAGAAGCAGTTTGGAGGAATCATGTGCTTGGCATTTTAAACCAATGAATCAATCATATGCAAGGAAGTTAGAACCAATAAGTGAATCATGTTTCTTTGCATTAAAAACCAATGGTTTCATAATGTGTAAGACCTTTAACTCACATGATTCAATCAAGAGCAAGACAGTTAGAACCATTAAAGGAATTGTGCATTATCCCTTTAAACCAATGAATTAATCATGTGCTAGGCCCTTTTGAACTAATACATGTAGTTGAATAATTTTTTTATCTTTTGGCCTTTAGAACCAATGCTTTAATTATTAAGTTGGCTAAGCCTTTAGCACCAAATATTCTACTAGGACTAGTATTATGTGCGTGACTATTATAACCAATTGTTAGATAAGATACAAGGTGCATACTTAGAACTAATGGTTCAACCATGTGCCTGGCGTTTAAAACCGTTGGTTCAATTTTAGGCTAGGCCTTAATAACCAATTATTCAACTATGTGGTAGGCCTTTCCCATAATCACCTATCATGCGAGACGGGTTCGTAATGAAGCTGCAGACAACGTTCCCCAGGGGAGTGTCTTTCTCTTGGCACATTTTCTCCATTTATGCTAATAGTACATTTTATTGCGCTTGCATTACAATTGAAACATTGGATATATAAATGACAAAATAACCAAACAACCATAACCTTTATTATAAAGAAACAAGATAACATAAAATCTGACTTATATACAGACTGTTTATTCAGGTATGTCACTTGTATACATACATTGCAATATCATAACGTTGTACAGGGGTGGTATTCAATATTGATCTTACTTGACTTAAGGATACGGACAACCAACCCAATTACACCATATCAAACTCTAGGTCAGAAACAGGCGATGTGATTGGCTATCCTTATCCTCCAATTAAACAAGATCAATATCGAATACCACAATTTATATTGTTTTAAACAGGAAAACATAGCGAAAACCAATACATTATTCACAAGGCCATGTACTAATACATATAATATCTATTAAAATAAGAAATTAGTAAGAGAACTTGCAATGTTAATGTAAAGAAATGACAGACCTGAATTATTGTTTTATACATAAAATACACTTAAATAACATTCAATTATTGCAATTCAAAACGAATTATTTATGCTTCGGCAACGCAACATGCAAGCAGCGCCTAGTTACAATACACATACATCTCTATAAAGAAGCTAATCAACACAACCTTTAAACTGGCGATAACTTAGTTATGAACATTACATCACCATCTCCGATGGGTATGACCAGCGGAGTTCTGGTCATAAGTTTGGACCGTTTAGTTTGAACTACGTTTTTAAGAAAACCAAGACGTCGTTTATCTATTTCTGCGTTCACTCGTCACTCTCCGTCGCTTAGGAGCTGGCCCTTCAGTACGCATGGCTGTTGTTGGGGACATAACACGTGTCTCGATCTCTTGACTAGCGTGGTAATTCTCCAAGAACGGCTTGACAGTAAACCAAATCTTAAAGTAGACCAAAGAAAGATGGATATTTGTCTTTATATCAAGTTTTTGTCACCAAAAAATCGCATCCTCCTTTGCAGATGGACGCCAAACATACATGCAACGGCACACATACGTACACTTGTATGTCTTACATTTCTATTCTTAAATTGTTTACAGGACTTAGTGGTTATAACAATAATAATTTATGGAAAGCTTATAAACGTGTTACGCGCTTACAAAATAGTTCTGAATGATTTTGTCTCCGAAATATGTGTGTATTTTAAAAAAGAAATCAGATGCATGACCAATGTTGAAATACTAAGTATATTCATAATTAACTTGTATGCATACCTTTTCTTCTTGTAGCAGTTTCGTGACCGCATCAATGTCTGGAGCCATATATCTGTCCTGGACCCATGGTCTAATAAAGAAAGTAAAATAATTATTTAGCACAGCGCCATCCTTATTTTAAAGGTTCAACCAATTTTACTTTGGGTGACTACATCTAAGCGCAATATATTGTTGATGAGCATTTTAAACATTAAGAAATAAACCGGACCTTCGTGCATACACTTTTGCCTAGTACCGAGAATAGTTAACGCTCAACGAAGTAACCATTGCGGACGGCTTGGGACCAGTCTTGCCTTGTACATTTGTATAATGTGCTTGGTCATTAAGTGATTATTGTACGCTACAGACATTTTCCCTACACCACAGTCTCAATGCTAATTAATCTACTAAGTTCATGTAGAATACAGTCATGCATTGTTTCAACTTAGTTTTTACATACCCAACAACTGTCCTGACAACTTTACACACTGCCTCTAGAGGTGCTGTAGTCTTCAAAGGACGAAGGAACTCGATTGCCTGACACGCCGCAAGCAACTCGATGGCCAACACTGCAATAGACGTGATTATTCATAATTGATACCTATAGACTTATGTACTGACACACTTGATTAATGTACAGCGGTCAGTTGCAATTTTCTTTTTTTAATCATATTTTATTGCATGAATTTTACAACAGAACAAATGGTTTGCATGCATAATATTAATTAGAAGGAATAGAAGCATATCATCAAAGAAAACCAGAGAAAGTTTTACAATATCGCATTCATTACAAAAGGATCGGGCCACAAGTTAATTATTCCAACATTAGATATTGCAATCATCTGTCCTTCTGCAAGCAACTAAATCTATTATCTTCTTCAAAAGTGGGAAACTTGGGAAACATATAACAGTCTATTTACCCCCCCCCGCATTGCAAAAATGTTTCAAGTATTGAACGTTCGTCATAGTGGTAGAAAAAAGAAGAAGATGGGCATGGCCGTAAACAATTTCACAGATGAAGAACTAAAAATAAATTGAAAAAAGTTCAATAACAGGTATCATTGATTCCCAGGGCTGAAGTGAAATCACTACAATTAACCAATTCATAAACATCTATGCAATAAAGGAGTTCCCTTGCGTTTTTGTAACCCTCTCGAAATTGTATTACCAAAAACCACTTTTTTAATGCCACACAAATACACGACGTAGTACGGAGAATTTGAAACGCTCCTCGACATTCTATTGGCATACTTAAACTGCTAATATCGGTTGTATGTTTTCATTAGCGGGACGTATCTAACAGCGTAAATGGAGCAAATGTTTTATGTCTGAAATTGACACTCGAGGTGTAATACCAACACAAATCTAAAGGACTTTCAACGCAAGAACCTTGTAATATATTATTGCGTAAAGGTCAGGATTAAGTCAATTTCTTCCTGCTATACATGTGTGTAATACTAGTACCTTGTTCAACATGTTCTACAACTGTCACACATTTTCTGGCAGCGAATCCTCCCATTGACACGTGGTCCTCTGTACCTGCGCTCGTGGTCAGTGAATCTACGGACGATGGATGGCAGAGAACCTTGTTCTCAGAAACTGTAAGATACATTTGAATAATGATTTAATAATAAATGTACCGCACTTGCAAAAACATTGGAATGCATACCATGTATATTGTATTGTGTGATGTGCAATCCCTTACAGTCTATTGACTGTTTATGGACGAGAATGACCATCCGTATGACAATGTGGTGAGAAAAGGTGGACTCATTAAAAGCAATAGGTTGTGGACGAGCATGTGATGGAGGGTTTTCAGCTAACATGATGGAAGAAGTATACCCAAAGGGCCCCTTCTGGCACAATAATGTATTAGTGTGAAATACGTCTAAACCAAAACATTAGATTTCAGATGAAGTTATTTAAGTGTGCAACTTACCCAAAGAGGCTGCAGTGCAGTGAGCTATCATAAAACCGGAGTTCAAACCTCCGTTCGGTGTCAAAAATGCTGGGAGTTCGCTGTATGCTGGAATACATACAAACTATTATCTGTTTTTGCAGTTCAGTTAGACCACAGGTCAATTCTCACTATTTCTTCATTTGGTCAGTTCTAAATCTTGATTGAACACATTTAAGATTTTTCACTGAAAGCTGTAATTACGACGTTTTGGTCGGGTAGTCGTCGACAATGCCATGACCTTGGATAAGTTATACAACTTCCCTGTCACTTCTTGGTCAAAGCAGCCCAGATGGCGCAGCACTAATATTATGATAAATGAATCGCGTACATAGGGAAAGTAACTCCAATAATACATAACACTGATTACAGGGGAACATCTGCCTTCGTAGCTCATGTCGTCTAATCTGGCGGCCCGGGTTCAAATACGGTTGGAGGCACTCATATGCCTGCCATATTTTAACAGAAAGCTGACTGGCAAATAAAGGCTATTCTCGGCATTTATTTATTATATTATCAAAATGAAATAATTTTCGTTCTGTAGTACATTTTGTATAAATAATTACAATCGCCTGTGACAGAATACATTGCCTAGATTTATAGTAAGCCAAATTTACCTGGATTGACAAGTCTCTCAATTCTTCGTTCACTGATACTAGCTATCTCATGTATGCCAATCGCCAGATAATCCAACACCTGTTGTTATCAGACAAGTCAAATGATAATTAAAAAAGTATATTTAAAGCCACTTAGCATTTTTTTGCCTCGCCGATATACTCCCGATTGACATTAATGAGTAATCAGGACATCGGGAACGTGTTCATCGTGTTCTAGGGGAAGTCATGAGACAATTGTGATATAGGAATGAATCGTGATGAATCGAATGGCATCAGGAGAAAATCGCCGATGAGGAAATTGCTCAGTGGGGCCTAGGCTTAATAAAGTAGTAGGATATACATGCACCAACATTTGAAGGACATGACCGCGGCACGTCTTTTCTGATACAATTTCTTCTCGCTTGATACCACTAAATTGTATTTTATTAAATTATACCGTCTGGTGTCCATTTTTCTGAAAAGAATTAATCAAAGTCAAAGGCCTTGGACTAGTAGTGATAGAGTCTGTCAGTGGCTACTATGCAAAGCTAGTAATGTTACTACACCGCATGCAATGTGCCGGTGCATACATGTAGAGCATCGGAAATACACAATGTATAGTAGGTATTACCGTAGTATAAAATATTACGTATACAAACCGAGAAACAACATTGAAAAACATTGAATAATATATTTCCGTTAATTGAAATCATTGTTTTCTTATCTTATTATTCTTATATAAGTTTTTACTGTATCTTAAAAAGAATATTTACCTTAGCTGGATACTCGCCATGAAAGTTTCCTCCAGATATGATTTCTTGAACATCCGCAAATACCATCTTAAGTAGGCGTTAAGTTGATACAATAAATCAATGTTATTTTTTCGATTTACTGTATGCTTTTATTTATCCTCGCCACCGGAAATCCATATGGGCGAGGCCCACAGAGGAGGTTAGTCACTTTAGTTTTTGAGGAATAGTGAATGAAACAGAAGATGCCCCAGTTCCAGAAGCACCCCTGGTTCTTTTTACGTGCCTGACGTAAAGCATCATATACGGGACCTCGCTTAAGGTCTTGTCCGAAATACTGCTAGTATGTTTAGTTATGTTGGGTAATAAACAGTCAAACCTGCATGTGTTCGCGACAGCCTTATTAAAATCCAATTTCAACAAAATATCACCTTTTTGTCCAAAACCGAGTTTGACTGCCTGGATAGCAGTTAAGTCAGTTTCGGACAAAAGCGCATTTAACTATTAAGTGGCTTGGATAGTGCATTGTACTTATTCTCAGCTTGAGCGTCGAGGATTGTTTACTTAAAATCGGTCAAGAATAAACTACAGTAACTTACGGTTGTTTTTAACTTTTGTTGAAGAATTTTCACTTGCGTTTCTAACCAAACATTACATGTCTACATTAAAAATGACGTAGTATTTAAAACCGGTTAAAGAGCTGGAATAAAGGATACAGGATTATCTGTTGCACTGTTTATTTCAGTAGTAAGGACACCACGAACAAAATCAACCGTATCGTTGACTATACCATGAACCTAAAACACACAGATCATTCTATGAATACGTATATAATATCCAGATAAAAATGTAGTTCTATGAACATGTACATGTATGTGCATGTATCTGACATAGCGTAACTCTACACACTTACAAAATCTAGACAATCCTTAAAAACTACAACACAATTACTAGTACGAAACAAAGGAAAACTGAGAAGATCATTCGCACAACAACTTCTCAACGATTTTCGGTACATTAAGGCATTGGTATTGGGTAACATATTGATGGTCAACAATGTAACATACATGCCCACCGTCCAGTTTATCTAAAATTTATTATCACCAAGCACGGTTATGCTTTTTCACAAGTAACTGATAACTTCAACACACGGGGACATGACTGAGCATGGCATGTAACTGTCCATCTGGTTATCGAACACAGACAGTTAGAGCGGCAAACACATGTATAGTTTACCTGTGGTGTACATCTGAGAGTATAGGCATCTTGAACTCGGTCACAAAACCTGTGACTTTCTGTAACAAAAATTATAAAAATAAAAATTCTCACATATCAGTAAAAAACCGTTTACGCATACTTTTACTAGCGTTTCTTTAATCAAATATATTAATAATATAATTTGGCGCAACTGTTGGACGTTTGTAAGTCCGTCTTGTTATCATATTCTCTTTTTGCTTTTAGAGAGCTTTTACGTAAGTGCTCGTAAATGTTATTATATATTGTTATCATCTTATGTGAAATGACCAAAATTAAAAATAATACGGTACATGTTGACAAAGCTTCAGATAGATCGATCATAATCGTCGTTTACATTTTAAAAGTTAAAACGCATAAAACAGCATTACATTTTTAGTATATAGTTTAATCACTCGACATGCACATTCTCATTACCTGCAATTTCTGATGGATACGTATCGGAATGGAGAAGTGATCTTATTCTTTTCGCAACTTTTCCTTGACCAACATGTGGTCGAACACGATGAATATCTACAAATGTACAAGTACCAGATATAGGATCCATTCTGGGTTTTCACCGTGTTTCACGATGTAAGCGCCATTTACAAATACTGCTACTGCTACTGTTGTACTGCTACTGCTACTACTGTTGTACTGAAACTACTGCTGCTGCTAATGCTACTGTTGTACTGCTACTGCTACTACTGTTGTACTGCTACTGCTACTACTGTTGTACTGATACTACTGCTGCTGCTGTTGCTGTTGCTACTGCTACTGCTGCTACTGCTACTGCTGCTACTGCTACTGCTGCTGCGACGGCTAATGCTAATGCTACTGTGACTGCTACTACTGCTGCTGCTACTGCTACTGCTACTGTTGTACTGCTACTGCTGCTGCAATTGCTACTGCTACTGCTACTGCTGCTACTGCTACTGCTGTTGCGACTGCTACTGCTGCTGCGACGGCTAATGCTAATGCTACTGTGACTGCTACTGCTACTACTGCTGCTACTACTGCTGCTACTGCTACTGTTGTACTGCTACTACTGCTGCTGCTATTGCTACTACTACTGCTACTACTACTGCTACTGCTACTGCTACTGCTACTGCTACTGCTACTGCTACTGCTACTGCTACTGCTACTGCTACTGCTACTGCTACTGCTACTGATACTGATACTGATACCGATAAAATGATACTACTAATAACAATAACAATGATATTAGTAATGATATTTAGCTTTATATAGCGATGAAATTTCTAAAAAGCCAAAGTAAAGACTTATCTACCTTGGTGTCATCTGATCACAAGTTCTACGAAACGCGTTTCTTAGGCAATGACTCTCTGGTTTGTTTAATCCCATATGGGATCGTACAATGTTAGATTACAGAAGGTTGAGTTCCAACCAAAATACCCCCATATACCCCCATGTACCCAAATAATGCAAGAATGAGACACTAGGACTTTCGGCATTAGCCCAATTAAAAATATATACGACGTAGATGTACTTAATTGATCGGTGCGTCGGACGTGATAATTTTGTTCAACAAGTGCACTCTAGAAACTACGCCAAATGTTGAAGCAAAAAGTGCTATGCCATATACACTTACTCACACTTCCAACGCAACACCTACATTTTTCATCATTTCTGAACTATTTTTCAATGGATATATAGTAATTCAATCATAAGTGTAGATTATAGTGTAACATTGCTTACTGCTGTCAAATGCACGTGTAGTTCCCTTCAATACTTCCAGCGATAAGGCTGCAACAATGTCCGCTTGTCTACAGATTGCACCAGAACGTTCCACAGCTAAACCGGTCAGTTAGGAGATACAACAATCACAATTAGTGCACTTAAAGTACATACTAGAATAATGTGCATGTTGATTATCATACCATGAACACAATTTTTCTACAAAGCGAACGTGGGGGGGGGGTGTTACAACGGAAATCAGACATAACCTACTCATAAGTTTATCTGGTTTGATTTGGACATGAAACATAGTCCGGTTACAGCTTATAATTTTCAAGATTATTTCTGGCTCTTGCTTTGGAAATTCAATATAGATCTATATGAAATGTTTTAAGCCATTACATGGTTATAACGATTCATACACCTGCTGCCAATTTTATACATACTTTATACACATGAAGCATGCAGTCTATTCTCTGTCGTAAGACCGTTTTTTGTCGCTTATTGCTTTCGATCGGGCTTACACTATTGCTCAAACAACAACTGTCATTCATGAACTAATAAGACTAGCCAATGTCACGAAATATCACACTCTATCCTATTAGGCCAGAGTTTTTTAATTTTTTGTTACTCGGACATTTTTGAGAAAAAAATCCGCAGGAGGAGGGAAAAAATAAAAACTCCCAAAATGTAGTTTATGGTGGATTGTAGTCGATGACAGTCCATTATTGAAAGCAACAATTTTAGTTCTAACAGCAAATTTATCTTATAACAAATACAGTGCACATGTATCTGTATCATTGATAAAGAATTTTAAAAAATCTACAGAAATTTAATTACATGTGCAATTTATTTTAAAATAAATTTCAGTTAGATATATTTTTTCAATGACACAGTGGTAAATGAGAGCACTATACCTACTTATCATAAGTAAAATATTGAAATACATAATAAAACAAGGTGTATAGTAATATTACCATTAAAATATTTGATATAAAAAATTTGTACAATTAAAGATTTCCAATTTTTTTTTTAAAATGCCAAAAAATAGGGCAGGAAAAATCAAAGAACTCTGGCCTTAGGTTATCGAACCGGTAAGGAGCTGAAAACTTATCCACGTAAGCCAGGGTTCTTGACCATAATACAATTTTCCGGATTTATTGGTGTATAATCGGTATTAGTAATACATTTGACCAACTAATAACCAGATAATAACTAATATGACAGTGATGTTGTTGATTGTTTCAATTGTTTATGGGATATTAATGTATTACCTTCAGAGCCGAGTGATGTGATGAGTTGTGTTCCATTGATTAAAGCTAGTCCCTGAAAATAGTACAGTCAGTGTAAACAAACATACACTAGCAGCTGAGACCACCTATTGCCAGTACATGTATATTGAACTGAATTGTATTAATTAATGTGTATGCAAAAGTTCACCAGACGTGACGGATTTGTTCAGTGAATAGTGTTTCGAATTGGACTTAGAAACGGTCAATAATGATAATACACGTTTGTCCGTCGTATCACAAGATGTACAGCTCTCAGATCTCAGCTCAAATTGACATTATGTTCGTATGAGATAATTGCTTGAGACCATTCTCAAGGTGGAACTGTGAAAACTCTGGAAAGTCAGTTCATTTTGTTTCAGCCTTGGCTCGCATTAAAATGATCACAGATACATAAATACCCGGTAGTCGTTGAAACTACAAGCTTTCTTTTTGGACACCCTGTTTGACAATAATATTATATACTAGTACAGTAGAAACCCTCTAAAACGCTAGGCTCTGGGACCAAGCAATTTGGCTGGTTTAGATGGGAAGCCAGTTAAGAGAGTTTTTTTGTCCGGTCCAAATTTGTTGAATTCGCATAAAAGATTGTTACCTCCTTTGGTCCAAGTTTGATTGGTTCCAGGTTGTTTGACTCCAGAACCTGTAAACAGAATATACTATGTTACACAGTCTGGAACGTCAATCTGATGTTATAGTTTCAGCAAAGTTTTCTTTAAATTTAATTTGATATACTGTACCTTGTAAACTTATGCCAAGTATAAATGTTCACCAACCCAAATTATATAATGCTTTTGACGTCTGCTTCCTGGTCGGAACGTTGTTTGTTGGAGTTTTTTTAGAAGTATTTTTATTATGGAACAGATACTTATTTTGAAGCCTTTTCCAATACAGAGATAACAAGAAGTTGCACTGCTACAAATATGCATTTTACATCTATAAAATTATAACTGTCAAATAGTTACTGTCATTTGCATGCCGCTGGCTTAGAAGAATAAGGTCGTAAGTAAAAAATGCAATTTTGAGAAAAATAGAAAACTATTTCTGAAAACTACTCTACTTTATTCAACTTCAGTTTGGGCACCATGACCACTTTAGAATTTTATAAAAATCGGTTCATATTATGCGCCTTGTGGTGCAGATTTTGAATATAAATGGGTCTTATAAGGTCGTTAGTAGCTTTAACAGCATTGTTCTTCTAAACCAGCGCTGTATACATTAGCATGTCTACTCACGTATTTTGCATCGGCCCATCCGCTTTGAGGGCTCCACATTTTCCCTTCACCCATCATACCTAGCGCCAAATGGGAGAGAGGGGCCAGATCCCCACTTGCTCCTACAGTCCCCTTTTCCGGTACCCATGGCAAGCAGGAAGCTGCGAGATAAATACATGTTCGTGTAACGTAAAAAAAATAACAATCTTTTGTGATTGTATGCCTAAAATGAAATAAGTATTGTCCGAAAATAGTATTAACGATTCATTGGAGTCGTGTCTTGTACACCTCGTGCATATTCGATCGTCATTTTTCTACACGTGTGTACGAGCAGATGTAAGTGTTAAATCATGCCAGCCTATGAGGATCAGGTTACTATTTGTGGGACACAATAGCATAAAAAAGATTACATAAGGATTATACTATTTGATTACAGTTGTATATTGATCAACTTTATGCCTACCAGTGACAGATGTCTCACGTATAGAAGATCAGGGTCATGCATTAGTTCTGAAACCATGGAAACGCTTATTTAAATTTGCGTTTTTCCGTGCAAGCTAAGTCTCTGATATTCATCTATCGGGTAAACTCGTTGACAGGTTCAGGGCTTTACGGAAATAATCGACGACTCACATAGGTTTTACGATAATTGCCAAGATGTTACGAATGTTGGAGTGACACTGCTATTGCGATTTTATAAAGTTGAAAATAACATAAAGTGAGTATTTCTTACCATTAAAGGCAGCGATGTATTTCTTGAGATTTTCAATTGATATACCGCTGTATCCTTTGGCTAGTACATTAATACGCAGTGCTAGTAACATCCGGGATCTTTCCGGAGACAGTGGATTACCGACACCTAGTAATACATTAAATAAACATTTTCTAAGTTCATAGTCCAATTTTGAAACAGAAGGTACATGTTCTATCACAGGCTGCGACACACCAACGTTGTTTAAAACCGTTGTCTATAGTTTTCCCACATTTAAGCGTTAAACGCTTGCAATGGCCTTCACACATCTTTGAACAAAGGTTGTGACAAGTTGAATGTTGTATAATAAGTTTATTTTTGAAGTATTTCACTTCCTGGGAATTCGCTTAAAACAATAGTATGCTGGATCGTAAATTCGTGGATTTCATATTTATACATACACCGTACTTTTACGTGTACATGATGGTGTGCATCCAGGAATTCATTACAAATCAACCCTCATGAATATTAATGAGTTTACAGTAGAAACTGAATCATACCTGCAGCATGGGACCGAATAAGATTTTCTTGTAGTTCTCTGTAAATATGAAGGTATTACGTTTTGATATAGTACTAGTGTCTTCAGAGTCAAAAAGCACTCACAAAGAAACTCGAAACAGTTTTTTCTACTCCAAACCATAGACAAACTGAATGAATAGGTAATTCAAAGTAACTATGAGTTTGATCATACAATATAATTCCAATCACTTGCATAAAATGCATGTGTATTTCTAATGATTCTGTAATGGTGGTTTCTATTTGATCAATGAATATTGCATGAAAGTACAGGGTGTTCAAAAACTTCGTTCTCAAAATTTAAATTTTTTATAGTTTTATTGGAGCTATGAACGGAGTAGACAATCTAAATTTCTTACTCTAATAGCTTCATTTAATGCCAGAAAGATTAGAACAATGGAAGAATCCTCTGGATTTCAACCTGAATATTTTACAGTCTTCTGAGGTCAGAAAAATAAAGTATTGAAACTCAAACATTGAGAACGAACTTTTTAACACCCTGTACCCTTACACTAGTTTCTCCTTGCCAATAACTGTCCGAGCAAACTTGCCAAAACCAGTGGTAATCCCATACACAACTGGAAGATAAGAGATGGAAGAATATGCACCAACAAATAATTGAGTGTTTCATTACAGAAGCAACCGCTAAACGTTGCGTCAAATGCTTCTAAGCATCTCCAGAACAACGTCATGGACTTATCATTTGTTCGCTTGGTTTCTTAAGAAACTTATTCATACATTAATTCGGTATACGTGTTTTTTTGCCGGGGTTTGACAGCCATTTTATCCGAATGTTGACCACCCCGCATTCTCCTAAGTGCCAAACATATGATAATCATGGAATAGATTATACGAGTCATATAAGCATTTACAAATGCATAATTAAAGAAGTGTTCAAAGAAGCTTCTATTACTCTTGACAATTTCCATAAAAGTATCGCTTGATTTTGTAACTGTTGTATAGTTATAATACCTTTATTCTGGTTCACAATATCCTCTAACAAGCTCCTGGCTTTGTTCACAGCTGTTTCCGCATCCTTTGTCAACTGAAAACGGGAGCATAGCTCTATGTATATATATATATGTATGTGGTTCACGTCTTTAAATGGATTTGGTGATCTCGAGGTTTTCTTGAACACCCGTTTTGGGAATGCGATGTTACCAGTCTGATAAAAGGCCGCGATGTACCAAAGTCTTTAACATGACACTGGTTGAGTACACTTGCTTGGAACATGTAACGTTTGATGGTAGTTCATGGACATGTTGGCTCCATGTCAGAATAATGTTGGTGTATTTCTAGGACTAAATTGTACAATATCAGGTTAATGTGAGTGTGTAATTCTAGGACTAGTTGAACAGAACAGAACAGAACATAACAGGAACTGGAACAGGAACAAGGATTGGAATAGGAATAGGAACTGGAAGAGTAACAGGACCAGAATAGAACAGAACAAAAAGACAAATACAATTACGCTAATTAAGATTTCACGAGTTAATACTTAATTGTTTTTATCTACCTAATTGCCCCGCTATTATTTTGTTTCGTAAAGTTGCTTGAACTCTAAGAAATAGATATGAACTGTATAAATAAATCAGATTATAGCAATGTGTTATCTACACACACTTTTATTTCAAGGACGATTACGCGTACATCTATTTGTGAACTCAGTCAGTTTTATTACTGTTGTCAATAAGATAAGAAGTCAAAAATAAATCTTCGTCCAAAAATAGTGTAAGCATTAAACTTGTTTACAGCTTAATACAGGATATTTCAATAAGTTCGCTACAGTAGCCATGCGTATTGGCAGGAATGGCAATTTCAGGCTTCCGTAGTTTACAGTCTAATTACCCAAACCCGGGTACTGGTGTTACCATGGGGACGCATTCATCACACACTACATGATATCACGTGACCAAGATCTTACACGTGTATTTGGGGACGCTGAACCCTTTGAAAGAACGTTTTTAACGTAAGTTCGCCAAAAGATGAAAAATAAATCGGGCAGTGAAGGCGGCACCCAACAGAGACAACAGCGTACGAAAGGATGTTGAGCTACAAAAAACGACATCCCACTTAATTACTGGTTATTACACTCTTAGGAGTGTAAGTCCCTGTGGAATAGCATTAAAATTTGGCGTCAAAGAAAGTAGGATTACAAAAGATTGACATGGAATATATATGCAAATAAACAAGTAGGGCTAATCGACAAAAGAAAAAAAGTCAAGTTAGTCAGTGCAAGATTGACAACGTCAAGGTCTGACCGATTTGATTAGCGCCATGTGACAACACATTTCTTTATAAAAGTCCCAAGTTGGTCAAAATTGTAAACTTATCTTATTAATTATATTGGGAAAATATTTTTTGATTACATATATACATAATAAAATTATGTAGTTGCCTGGTAACGCTACTTACTTTGAGAAGGAAATGTCCCTTACCAAGACGAACAAGGTCATCTGTTGTCAGACTAGCACCGTCCAGTGAGATGTACTGAAGGAAAGCAAACAATCATCACATTTGTACACATAATAATAGTACAAAACATCATCAACATCTATTTAGCACGTCGACTTTTTACCAAAAAGGGTACGTTCCACCATAATTAGCAAATATACCAGTAAGCGAACGACAAGTATTTAAATTAACCCTTTACTACACGAAATATGATATAGATTCACTTGTTATGTTGTATACACCAACTCCATACTGGTAATTGCAGAACTATTTATTGAGTGTTATCGGTTACACATTTCCGAAGGGAATTCAGTAGGTCCCTTGAGGTGCGTCAAAATATGTGCACATTGAATAAAAGTAAAATTGATTGACAGCTAAATGTACATACCTCCGTGGCTTTTTGGGTACTAGACGTCGGACTGTAACTAGTTAAGGATACATCTTTGATTTCTTTTCAGCATGATATTCGCTGTGTTGACAATATAATGCAATTGCCAATGCCCTTAATGATGAATGTGTCAATGTTCTTAAAAATGAAATTATGAATGTTCTTAATAATGGAATTATGAATGTTCTAAGAATGTTATTGCCGGTGTTCTTAATAATGAAATAACCGATGTTCTTAAGAATGAAATAACCGATGTTCTTAAGAATGTTATTACCGATGCTTTTTACAATGAAATAACCGATGTTCTTAAGAATGAACCGATGTTCTTAACAATGAAAAAACTCATGTTTTTAACAATGAAAAAACTGATGTTCTTAACAATGATATAGTTGATGTTCTTAAGAATGAAATAACCAATGTTCTTAAGAATGAAATAGCTGATGTTCTTAACAATGAAATAGCTGATGTTCTTAAGTTCTTAAGAATGAAAGAACCGATGTTTTTAAGAATGAAATAGCCGATGTTCTATGTTCTTAAGAATGAATTAACCGATGTTCTAAAGAATGAAAGAACCGATGTAATTAAGAATGAAATAACCGATGTTCTTAACAATGAAATAACCGATGTTCTTAAGAATGAAGTAGCCGATGTTCTTAACATTGAAGTAGCAACATTTATTAAGACAAAGTTACGGATCGGTTTATGACAAATGAATACATACGAATTTTTAGCGGTTAACCTCTAATTAAAGACCGCCCGTGTTACCATCGAGACCAATTTTCTTATTAGGTGGTTTTGATAATAGGATTCAGTAAAAATGAAAATTGACTTTACAATTGCGTTCTTATGTTGTGGCGGGTTGAATATTAAGCTGATCTTTAAGTAGGGGTTTATGGTAGATCTCTATAATATCTGTATTATCTTTTTATGATACATGTATATGTATGAAAATAGATTTTAAAAAAGATACATTTTCTCCTCTAGATACACGGGTTCCGATGGGCCGGTAAGAGGGCTGGACATATCACTTTCCAGAACTACAAAATAAAGTTGAACCTATGTTAGTGGTCTACTGCTGGAATTATTTAAGCAATTACGACTCCTATTTGTCTTAAGCAGCCATTGCTATAGGGAGCCATGATCTCTATCTTTTGAAAAGAACATATTGATGCACAAGACTGTATGTACCCAATTCATGAATTTGACTCTATCCTTATAAATAGATACTGGAATGTAGTCATATTTTTCAAGCAAATTCTTAACAGGTATCAGAAAATTAGGCAATAATATTCACTGAATTATACGGGTAAATTCGTAACTATCGGAACATAAAGTGGATCATAGAATATTTAAATACTAATAATAAGAACGATTATGGCCTATGTGACTATTAATAATTAAATAACTTCTTCATCATTTACTTACCGACGGTAACAAAATCATTATCGTCCAGTACATCCTTAACACTATCGTCAGGATCCAGTATTGCACCACCTTTAGCCTTTCTAACTTCAAACACTTTCTCATCTTTTCCATCGATATTTTTTGTCTTGCAATATCTTTTCAAAGATTCCTCACCGATAAAACGGACCTTTTCGCTTGGTTTGCACGGCACTGCGAACCAATCTCCGCGAATCCTTACAGACAGTTTCATGTTTAATTAATTTAAAAAAATGAAAACACGGAACGATTAAAGCTAATTTGTATTACAGACGGTGTTTAATTGGTGGAGTCAATGACGAACCAACGATCTGACTTGACCAGTAAAATTTCCTTATCTTGACACACCTCCATGTGTGTGCCAATAAAAGTTAAGACACGTATACCTTGTAGATTTTGATGGCTTATGTTAGTCAGAAGAATAAGACTTACTAATTACTGTAAACAAATTTGGAAACAACTGTCATTTAACCAGTCCAGTTGATGCAGTTGATACACCACTAGATTGTGATCCGGCAAATGCTGGGTCGATTCCTGGACAGTTTGGCATGATATGATTTTCTTGAGTGATATTGACAGCCGGTGTTCATGTCCATAATATGGCCATTCCAGGGTTGAATCCCGACTAGTCATATACTCGTATCAGTATTTTGGCGACTAATTTATCTTAGTTATTCTACTATTACTGTAAAATCATTTAATTTCAATAGGACGTAATTTCAAGTGTTTCGGATTTTATGAACAATGGTAAGGTCAAAATTCACACAAATTATTAGAAATCATTCAAAAATCAAACATGTATAATACATGTAATCGTTTAATTACATGTTTGTGTATGCAAGTAAGCTTCCCAAAAACCCAGTGTTATGTGTGTGAAGGTGGCAAAGCAATCGACAATCGACATTCAATGTCTAGCTAGACAATTGACATTCATCTCGACATTGGAAATAAGGCATGTACGTGTCGTCATCATGGTAATGTAAATTACCAATGTCTAGTGTGAAGGTGGCAAAGCAATCGACAATCGACATTCAATGTCTAGCTAGACAATCGACATTCATCTCGACATTGGAAATAAGGCCTGTACGTGTCGTCATCATGATAATGTAAATTACCAATGTCTAGCTAGACAATCGACATTCATCTCGACATTCGATATAGGGACTGTGTCGCCATTATAAGAAGTTTAATTTCCAATGTCTAGTTTGACAATAGACATTCATCTCGACATTTAAAAAACAGACTGTATCGCCCGCACAGTTATGGAAAATTCGAATGTCGAGCTGGATAATCGACATTCATCTCGGCATTCGAAAAACAGACTGTATAGATGTGACTGAACTTGAAAGCAAGTATGGCAGACACTGTAAACTCGACATAATTATTGGTATAATTATTCAATGGGGATTTAATTTCGTGGTTGATATAAATGCTCTTTCTATTATTATTTCCCAATTATTTCTTATGGGATTTGTTCAAAATAGATGCGTATTTCATTGATGTTTTTGTGATTTTTTTTAGTACGTAAGAAATCAGTTGTTTATAATTTCAAATAATGAACACCACTGTTTATTGGACACCATGAAAATATTAACAAGGAGAGTGTAACATGATTTTATTAAACAGTTGATCACAAAAGAGTGATAAAAAAATAGCAGTCTGATCTTGGTGGGGTATTCAATACTGATCTTATTCAATTGGAGAATAAAGATGGCCAATCATATCGCCTGTAACTGACCAAGAGTTTAATATGTTGTGATCTGATTGGTTGCCTTTATCCTTAAGTCAATTAAGATCAGTATTAAATACCACCCCTGGTTATTTAGTATCTGGTATGTCCTTCCATGTCTTTTATGATATGTTTCACCGAGAGCATGTACTTCCTTATAAGTCAATACCAGGAGAACATTCCCCCGTTTCTGAACAAATACATGTTCCTGTTGGTTATTAGGGTGTGGTGGTCGTCCCATTTCTCACCTGCACAGCTCGTTTCCACAAATTCTTCAATGATTATTGAAATCAGAAGACCTTTATAACAGCGGCAACTGTAACGAGTTATGATTCTGCAGTAATGTTTTGTGAATTTCGTTTTACAGTGGTGCTAATTATTGTCGGGTCAAACACAAAAATGAGTATGTTGAGATACTTTTAAATTGACACTACACCACATTGATATAGTGAACCATATTGGCAATTGGTATGCCAATTATGTTATCCAGAGAAAATAAAGACGTTATTATCATTACCAATATTATCTGAGCTATTGTTTATAGTTGAACATATTGAGGAGATTAATAAAAAAATGCGGAGTGCAACTCATAAGTGAAACAAATAATGCCACCAATACATTACTTCAAAGACAATAGATATACCTTAGTAGTAAATATGCCTTAGTTGATAAGGTAGTTTTTCCAATGTGCAGAATTTATTTCCAGTTTATAATAATTACCACAGAGATTAAACAGGGTAGCAATACCACGTGGCTTTTGACTACAGTTACAAGTAGAATTTTGAAAACATTGGAACACAAATATAGCCATAAGTATTTTATTTCTTCATCGATTTCTGTAAAATATACACCACGCTAAGAGGAAAATTATTTGCTTTCCGTGAAATATAAGATCTTTTTCAGCAGCTTTACCGAATTTTCCATTACCCTGTGAAACCTTCACGTTCCACAGTTTCACAAGGTAATGGACAAAACTGCACAGCCGCTGAAAAAGATTTTATAATTCATGGAAAGCAAATAATTGTCTCCTTAGCGTGGCGTATATTTCATAGAAATCGATGAAGAAATGAAATACTTATGGCTATTTTATTTTCCAATGTTTACAAATTTCTACTTGTTACTGTAGTCAAAAGTCACGTGGTATTGCTACACTGTTAAACCTACCCATTTTAGGACCAAATCGCAGGTATTTTAATCATAGAAATAACCCGCTATACTGTATATATGAAACATTGTTAAAGAATTTAGGTTCGTATGTATATAAAGCATTCAATACATGCAACACTGAATACTATAATGATTAACTAGGCTATTATTTTAAACACTGACTTAATGCTTACACAGTTACATTGACTTTATCTATACAAAACATTTGTATTGTTTTTGCTGCATGTATTATGTTCCATATTTATAATTCAATAGTCGTATATCATCATTTTCATAAGCAGTGTATAAAAAGTATTTATGCGTGTGGGCGTACATATGTGTGTGTGTGCGCGTGTGTGTGTGTGTGTGCGTGTGAGGGTACATTTATGCATGTATATATGTTTTGTATTGTGCAATTGATAACTGGACATTTGCCACTATGATCTTAGTATGTAAATATGTTGTCCTCATAGGTCTACGACCTTCAAGATTTTGAAATAAACTGCTACTATTCATTGATTGCCGGATAGTCGAGAACTTAGGAAAATATAGCGGGTATTGCGTTAGGAGAGTTACTAAGTGTAAATATGACTGCAAAAATAGACAATCGTTTTTATCAATGAACAAGCCATATATTGTTCTGTGACGAACATCTGTTGCATTGGTAATCTTCGCATTATTATAACCGCATCAATAATTGCCACGAAACGCGTTAAAGTGATCTACAAACTCGGAAACTGTGTTAACTATGAGTCTCAGTAGGATTTTCTTTATCTTTTTAATGATATATATCATCACTTTGTTAGCTTTAATAACGACAGGGATTCGTGACATATTAACGCAGCAACAAACAGAAAGACAATCGTCAGTTTTTTGTGAACCGAATATATCTAAACATGGTGTTAAAAGCAGAGGCGTTCCAGCATCGATTTATATACAACCTGTACAATATGGACCAGGTATGTATCATCTGTCTGGTTTTCTTATTCATGACTTTGAACAACTGAAGGATACAATACATCGCTGGCTTAGAATTAGAAGGTCGTAAGTAGTACTACATACGACCTTATAAGACTCGTGCACATTTGAAATCTGCATCTCAATTAAAGCGCTTCTTATGAGCTTATTTTCATGAAAATCGGAAGTGACGGTTGACCAAACTGAAGTTGAAAAAGCTTGTTTTTCCATAAGTAAAGAGTAGTTTTCAGACATTTTTTATTGTTTTCTCAAAATATTCATTATGTACTTACGACCTTCTAATTCTAAGTCAGCGACATGTTCACTTAATCACACTCCTAACGAAACTATTCTTTCATAATTTCTCGACTTGGCCTATTAATATTATTGAAGATATTTCGTTCTTTGACTGAATACGAATACATATTTTGAAACGCCTCCTAGATATGTTACAATTCTAATCGATTTACTGTAATATAAAATAATTTCACTGTAAAATATTGCAATCAAACTAGATTTATGTAAAATTATTGAAACTAATTTCAATTCAAAGTCGTCTCAGAAAACATTTCAAGTCACGCATACTTAATCTAGTAAGATCGGTACAGTGGAACGCAATCAGATATTTTGTCTGCATTGTCCCCGACTCCATTCCGAGTTTGCCATTCGTCCATGTTTGTCTAGTTCATTCTCGTTCACCAGAGTATTCTTCGTCCGAAACAGTCTGGGAACTTGACTAACCACTGATGTATGAGGATGGTCTAGTTTGGGAAAAAAATCCAATGTGATCTAAACCATGATTCAAGTTCAATGAACGTTCGTCAGTTTTGACTCACGATTTCCATGGACGTGAAATTAAAACAAACATAGACAACATGTATGATGACGACCCTTCTATTTTCAGGCAGTTATGGAGAAGAGGTTGAAGTTTCTGAGTTTCTGACTGTAAACGATTCACGGTTAATTCAACAATATTACCGTACATATGACTACAATGCATTCGTCAGTGATTTACTACCACTACCGAGACTATTGCCAGACTACAGACCGGACGAATGTAGAAAATTGAAGTATCCAGATAATTTACCTAAAGTGAGCATCGTCATTCCATTCCGGAACGAGAGACTGAGTGTGTTGTTGAGGACCATCTATGGGATTCTATTTTACACACCGGAGCATCTATTAGAGGAAATCATAATTATAGACGACGCATCAAGTGAAGTTGAACTCAAATATAAACTTGATCTTCATGTGCAACATCTTCCTAAAGTTTTACTCATACGAAAATCGACCAATGTTGGACTTATGATGGCAAGGCAGGCTGGTATAGATGCCAGTAAAGCTGAGTATTTTATATGCATGGATAGTCACATGGAAGTCTCGATGGGATGGGTTGAACCAATTATAAACCGACTGGTCGAAAAACCACGAGCACTGCTTTATTCCGACATTGGTTCAATAAATAACAACAATTTCAAAGTACAACACCACTTCAGAACCTTCGGTGAGCCCTTTGATTTCCCATTCTTTGCGTGGAATTTTGAGCAGGAGCAATCAAGACATAATCGTGCGTATAAATCAGCTAGACACAATAAAACCGAGCCTATATTAATGGGAAGTGCAATGGGCATGATGATTTGTATGAAGAAGTCTTGGTTTTTACAACTTGGTGGATTTGATCCTGGTATGAAGATATGGGGATCTGAACAAATTGAGTTATCGGTGAAGGTATGGATGTGTGGTGGGGTTGTGGAGATGATTCCATGTTCGTACGTAGCTCACATTTATAGAAGGGTAAGTCCCTAAGGTATTTTCATTTTTGTGCGCTGATCCATATTTTATTTAAGTTCGTTAAGTAATAAACTTGCGTTTTGAATGGACAGTATTTGTTTTATATTTATGATAACCATATATAGGTCTATCAACGCTTCCAAATAACTTGACTCAAAAAGTGAGTTGGATGCTCCTTTCCGTCGAGTACAATTAAATCAAGATAAATATTGAACAAAGTCAATACTGTATAGCGGGTATATATCACGGGGGTATAATTTTCGCTATATTCGCGGTCGACATCAATAGCGCGAAATCTAAACCCAGCGAAAAATTCTCCTCGTAAATATACAAATTTTACAAATGGAGACAATTCATGATTAAAAACATGTAAAGGAGCAACAAGAAATAAACCAACTTGACCCAATGACTTTGCAAGAAGTACGTTGATTTAGCAAAATAGGGTAAAATACGGCAATAAGACTACGACTTATAATAAATTACAAAATATAATTCGAAATTAGATCTTTGTAAAACGTGTGTATACTCTATGCATGTTTATCAAATATCATACGTGCATCAGGTTTTCTCAACGTTAAAGGATGTTAATTATAAGCTAGTGCATCAAACGTGTTCAATTTAACGATTTTGTTTGCAAAACGTGCAAATGTTTGCCGAAAAAGTATTTGTTTGTGTACATTTTCTAATAATAGTCAATTCGGCTATCGAACAAACCGTTCAAAATAACAGTTGAAACGCAACGAGCGATTTATGAATAAAATAAATAAGCTTACTGTGTAATTTGTAAATCCCGTAAATCGTTTATAAATCAACAAATTTGGAAGGACAGAAGCACCCGCCCGTATATGTTATACCGATGGGGAGCACAAATATATTATGGACAGAGGGTTTAAATAGTTTAATAAAGAAGTAAGATTGACCTCCCATTTCATGTTTAACAACAAGGTTTTAAATTCGCGGTCGAGGTCGATTGCGCGAAATCAAGACACCGTGAATTCAAAAGGATCCAGAAAACGCGAATAATGGACCCCGTGAAATATACCCGCTATACAGTAGTACATGTATTTTAGCATCAATTATCATACACATGCACTGTAAAATATGTTTGAGATTAGATTCTAAAAAGTGTCGTGAATTTGGTAAAATGACAAGTTCGTGGTTTACCCAATTCATGGTTAGAAAACATTGGAAAGAAATAGCAGATTGAAAAGTATTTTGTAGGTTGATTAATCGTGGTGATTAAATTTCGCGGTAAAGTCCGTCCACAAAAAGGAAACACCATTAGAAATAATGATTTAACATAAGGAAAGAATACTTTGTGATGACTTTGTATACGATCCTTCACATAAGAAACTTAGAAATTGTATAAATTGACATTACATCCACACTTAATATGTTCCTTTTAGATTGTGTGGGATCTACGACATGTTGGACATACCAATAAAGTTCGCCTCTTGGAAACGTGGGTAGATGAACCTTATAAACAACTCATCTACAAGTACAATGGTATGAAACCAGAAAATGTAGATTTTGGTGACGTCAACGATAGGGTCAAGGTCAGAGAACAAAACCAGTGTCATTCGTTTCAATACTTTTTAGACAAAGTTCGAGAATTTGCAGATATTCACATTCCAACTGAGTCCAAGAAACTGGGTGTACTAAAGAACATCCATTCACAAATGTGCCTCGACAGAAACATTATGGAAAACTTCCCCCTGCACTATCCATGTAATGGCGTTGGTTCCATGCAATTCTTTGAACTGACAAAATCAGACGAGCTACGTCATCTTGGACAATGTGTATACATAGACGAAACTTATCGGGTTAAATTTAGACATTGTGACCATTTCGCGGGAACTGAATTAAAAACTTGGAGGTACGATGAAACGGAACAACTATTTGTTCATGTGCAAACAGGAAAATGTCTAACAGCAGACGTAAACTCTAGGAATATTTTAGCTAAAGAATGTAAATCATCAAATGAACAGAAGTGGGCGTGGCTGACAGTCTAGTATCAACACATGTTTTTTACATTGTACTACCCATTCAAATTTAGTTGATAGTATAATACCGAACGGTAAACACGTTTCACAAGCGAAATCAGACAGAAATGTAAACATTGCATCTAAAGGTCATCGTAAATGACATTAGGACAGACACCCTTACTGTCACTTGTTTGCCTAATTTTGGACATACTTCAGGCATTGGCCCCCTACCCCGTTTGTATAGCTTTATAATCCTTCTTTGAAAACATATAAAACTTTGTCGACGCCAAACTACACAGGGACTGATACCCCCAATGGATTTTCGGTTCTGGCAAACCTACATTCAAAATCTTCTAAAAAGGGGGCCAACAGGTGCGCAAATGCCTGTACAAAACATTGGCTAGGATATATTCTTGTGTCTTAGATGCATCAGTATTCACCATCATGGTAGTGACATATCCGAATTTTGGTCATTTAGGCATTAAACTCCAGAAGCTTAAAAATGTGCCAAGGATATAAATGAATATATATATAGGCAACTCTTTGAAGATTACTCAGATGAACGACCTAGGACCACCTTGACTGGATGACATTAGTGATAGCCAGGTACCAGGCAGGTGTCAAGTTCATGTTATGTAGGCATCAATCTGTCCGACATTTCCAACAGTAAACAAATATCAAAGAAGTTTTTCATCCTGCAAGTTGAAATGCTTGTGACCACAGGTAACTGTATCATTGAGTAAGAGTAAAAAAAATATTTGTTTTGTAAAATTTGTATATGAATATAAATTTTTTACAAAAACTTATGTTTTTTTTAAATTTTGTTTTTCTCTTAATCAATGATACAGTTACCTGTACTTGTGACTGTGAAATAAAAGATGTCTACTTTCAGTATATATTTCATCATGAATAAATACATTACATAACTATCTACAAATATCCTACATATAGTCAAGTCTTATTACAACATATTTACTACACACTTTGTTCCAAACATCATTGACACAAATTTACAGTAAAACCTCAATAACGAGACTCCATTTTGTCACCTTGTTATCTGGTCTTTTACAAGTCCATGAAAAACATGGTTGTTATAAAGAGAGTTGACTGCAGATGTAAAATATACATGTAAGACATCCTGCTGGTATACTTTCTGATTCTTTAAGTTATATTTATGCACATTGTTAAAGCCACATAATCTCTCCCAAAACCTTTTTCCCGATCATCCAGTAAATAGACTAAATACAAAGAATTAGGACGTTTTTCAGAAACGACCAATAATTAACATTACGACAGAATGTTAGCTATGTCTGTCAATATAGTATGCCAAAAATCACATTTAGTAAAATGTATGGGCGACAAAATACTAATTTTGCAAGAGTTGCTCGCCTTAGACTATATATTATGCATTAATTGTTTACATTTCATTATTTTGTTAACAAACCAGCTGGAGGCTTTATTTTGTTTTCTTCCATCTTATGGTGTTTTCCACCTTTGGGACTCAACTAAAGTACTCAAAATACATCATTCTGCTGATAGGTTGCCAAGTTATGACTTTTTGGAAATAGCCATTTAAGGCATAATGGGACTTCAAAGGATCAGTCAATTCACATATAATCTAATCTTTAACATCCTATTCCTACACATATAGAATTACCGCATGTGACAGTTGTTTAAACTACACCACCAGGTGTGCCATTGTTACATGCGTACATCAATATAAACCGCCTGTATCGTAAATATCAATCATTATTCCAAGTCAACAAACAATTCATGACACACTGTACTGCACAATTATTCCTATTTATGAACAAAATAGTTTCGCATTTTGGTAAAAAATGTTGCAAATTTGTTATTTCAAATAACCAAAACATAACATATTTTGAAACAAGTCGATGAATTAATGTTTTGAAACTGAAAAGAATTAATTTTTGAAACTGAAAAAAATACAGTCACTTAAAATGGTCACTTCTTAAGGAAATAAAAGGTCAGATCTAAGATCATGAAAAATAGTGGAGAGATACAGTAGTCCTTATTCACCATAGTATTTAAGACCGAAATTTTAAGTTAATTCTGAGTATCAGTCTGCAAAATGTTTGTGCATAATTTTGAGTTGATCTTATTATTGATGTGGTCTTTATGAGGTTTCACTGTATACAAATCTACACCAATCTCTCCACAGGAACTGAACAGCTGTGTACTACAAATCCTACATTGGTATCACAGATAAATGCTCATAGGTTACATTAAACTAGTTCTGTGTATAATAAGATTAGGACAATTAAAGGTGCTGTACTCTTGGTAAAAATCAAAATATGAGATACTTTAAAACAACGAAAAATTGTTTGAAGAATGTTTAAATAATAAATTCAGTTTTTGAAACATACATGTACTTGAAATCTCACTTTTCATCACAAACGTACATGTATGTCTGTTGGCTCGTTAAGGTTTTCATGGATTTTAAGGACTTTCTATTGGAATTTCTTAAGATCTGCTGGCAATCAAACCCTGGATTTACATTTTTCTGAGTGACTTTTGAAACTCAGAAACATTTGCAAAAGCTTTTTAAAAATTTGACTTTTTTCATGAACTGCAGAACAGCACTTTTAGCAGCATTAGGTATCTCAAACTATTCCAATTTTCCAACACACATGAAATTAAAGGCACATAATCATAATTATTTGATGACATTTTCATAGTAATAAATATCACAATTAAAACTGAATTTATAAAAAAAAAATGTTTCGATTACATTTATGACAAATATTGTAGGATTTGAACTACTATAAGAACAGACAAAACGTCATCATTTTACTATTGGCCTAATTGTAAGTCAATATAAGATCTGTTCAAATATTCCCACAATTCAATGCATATTTGTCTGTATATAAGGACATCAAATTGAATTTATTACAGCAAAATAACCCATTTTTTACTTCAAAAACTTAAAATATTACTGCTTTTGGTTTCAATTTCGAGCAATCTCCTCCATTTATAGGTATGAAACAGTTTACGACTAAAGAGATAAAAATATGTATAATTGGGCCTAGCACAAAGCTGAGTGTACATGTAATAATCAAGACACATCTAGTTAAGTAGATCAAATAGCACTATTGTAATACGCATATCATAGTAAAACCAAACAAAACAAAAAGTATGACACTTAATAACTTATCAATGATTGAAGTAATGTGATCATACAATGGTCTATAACATCATGTTTAGGTATCCCGAGAAACAAAATATGTCAAGAATTGTAAAGATCTTATTCCTCCACCTATTTAAATGGAAATTAGGTCATGATAAATGGACACTTATAACTCTTTACATAGACTCTGATGAATGCTATGTGGTATCCATTTCCAAACATTTATGATAATTGATGAATTTGTTAGTTAGCTACCGTTGACAGCACACTACAATAACTATCCCCCAGTCTTCCAATAGTCAAGCTAAAACTATGATTTTGATGACTATATTTGGTACAAACTCAATAAACCCACATACAGTCTCTGTTCAAATCCCGGTATGTGCGTTCCAATATAGCCAGTCAGTGAGCCACCAGCTAGTTATAATTAATAATGGTTCTATGTGCCAGGCATTAAAGGACTGGAGACAGGGAGTAAATATGCTCAGAAAGTTGGAAACTGACTGGCGCTTTCAATATGGGCGACACTACAATATATAAGCACTATAATACGTTCATTACACAGGGTGCGTACAGACATGCAGACCTGAAATTCCCTGATAATTCCCTGATTTGAGTTCATTTTCCTTGATATCAAATCTTATCGTACCAACGACACCTGATTATTTACATGAACAAACACATAAATATAGTTTCATACATGTATTAACTTGCATGTTTTAATTATTTTTATACAAAGTATGCACTTTTTATTTTTTATTAATTTCTTCTATTTCTTTCTTTTTTTCTCTTAAGTGTATTTGACTGAGTCAAAAACTACAGTTTAACATTTTTTTGATCTTCCCCGAAATTTCCATTTTCCCTGATAAATCCATATCTGTACGCACCTTGTTTCACTCCTGCAGCATACATGTACATAAATACAGACATTATATAATTTAACATGGCAAACTAACCCAACCATGAAGACAGGCATAACATAATATTTTTTCAAAATGCAAAAAGGCACGATATAAAATATGGTCACAGGTTGGTATAAACTTGTTCATTATCACATATATAACAGTCCGAACATGCTGGTCCCCATTGTTCCCAGTCAGCACATGCTAGTCCAAATGAACCAAGTCTGTATACACTGGTTTTCAGTGCGTGCTGTTTCAAAATGAACCCAGTTGTGCATGCTGGTTCCCAATGGACCCAGTTAGTACAGGCTAGTTCTTATTCAATTGAATCCTCTTCAGCATTATCAATGTCATTGAGATAGCATATACACATCATGTCTTTACCAAGTAACAATAAAGACCCACCATCAGGGTGCCATTTTAATGAATGAACCTGAAATGTCCCCTCCACAGGTATTTCCACACATAAACTACCAGCTGGGGACCACATATATAACTTGTTAATACCGGTACACAGAGCCAGTCTGGTTTTCACAGGGTCCCATTCTACATGCTTGATCGGAGCAGACTGGATTACCACCGCACATATGGCAAGCTTCTGAACATCCCAGATCCAGAGGGTATGCGGCATGTTGTCATTTCGTGTAAACATGTATTTACAATCAGAACTGAAAGCAGCCATGCCAACACCTCTCTTAGGATGAGCTTTACTCGTATCTGGCTTAATGACAGGTACTTTAACAGGGCAGGTCTGTACCTCATATTTACTCTGTGGAGAAAATAGAGCGGTGGTTGGAATGTCTGTTAGATTACTTTTAACTGGTTGGGGTGTCCGTGTTTCAATCTCTTTGTACACAACAGCTGATGTTTCATTCACAGTTTCAGGATGAGTGAAAGTAGTGATAGTTTTCCATGTTACGTGATTGAGTAGTCGCAGTTTTTCATCATAGCTTCCCAGAGCTAAGAACTGACTTGTAGGAGACCATGTTACAGTTTTTAACCCAAGTGCGTATTCATAAGCATTAAACTTGGATAGACAACGACCATCTACGGAGTATAATAGCACTAAATAGTTCAGTGATGTGTCCCAAACACATAATACTGAGCTGTCAGGGGACCACTTCAGTCCAGATAGATCTTCAGTGCTGCTTTCAAAGTGCTTCATCAACTCCCATGAACTGCAATCAAAGATGCTGATGAAGTCCTGACAGTCTCTCCTCTCAGCTAATGCCATGTATCTGTCAATATAACAACATTAGGTTACTATCAACCAAAATATTAAACAGCTCAATATGTAAGCAATGTAAGTCATTTAAACATTTTACATCTAGTACGGACAAATTAACATGGTCCTCGGCTTTAAGTATGAATATATTACCAGCTTCTTGTGTGGAATAAATCAATTTTCGCGAGAAAGTCATGCCTTGTCGGAGATTTAGATTGGTATATATAGTACACAACGTACATATTTGTAACACTCAAAATTAAACAAGAGCACCGCCTTGCGGGTGCAGACGCTCATCTGATCATTGTCACTGTAAAAAAGGTCCATTACCCTTGCATAAAGTAGGGCAGTGTTATTGGTCTTCCTTAAAAAAGTGAGGTATTGATGGTGAAAAGAAGGGGCAATAAATCTTGCAAAATGCTAATCAGAGTTATGAGTCTTGCTTGACATGGTCAGGTATTGATCATGAACAAGTGTTGAAAGTTTCAAAGCAATAGCCCACATAGTGTATGAGAACAGTGGACCTAAACGCAAAACTTTACCAAGGAATATACTAAGTCCAAAAATGGGCAATAACTCACGTAAAATGCAGATCAGAGTTATGGGTCTTGCTTGACATGGTCAGGTATTGATGGTGAACAAGTGTTGAAAGTTTCAAAGCAATAGCCCACATAGTGTATGAGAAAAGAGGACCATAACACAAAACTTAACCAAGGAATTTTCTTAAGAAGCAATAACTCATGCAAAATGCAGATCAGAGTTATGAGTCTTGCTTGACATGGTCAGGTATTGAATGTGAAAAGGTGTTGAAAGTTTCAAAGCAATAACTCAGATAGTTTAGGAGAAAAGTGGACCTAAACACAAAACTTAACCAAGGAATTTTCTGAGTCCAAAAGGGGCAATAACTCATGCAAAAAAATGCAGATCAGAGTTATGGTTCTTGCTTGATATGGTCAGGTATTGATGATGAACAATTGTGGAAAGTTTCAAAGCAATAGCCCACATAGTGAGAGAAAAGTAGACATAAACACAAAACTTAACCAAGAAATTTACTAAGTCCAAAAAGGGGCAATAACTCTTGCAAAATACAAATCAGAGTTATGGGTCTTGCTTGACATGGTCAGGTGTTGATGGCAAACAAGTGTTGAAAGTTTCAAAGCAATAGCTCACATAGTGTACGAGAAAAGTGGACCTAAACACATAACTTAACCAAGGAATTTTCTAAGTCCAATTAGGGGCAATAACTCATGCCAAATGCAAATCAGAGTTATGAGTCTTGCTTTACATGGTGAACAAGTGTTGAAAGTTTCAAAGCAATAACTCTGATAGTTTAGGAGAAAAGTGGACCTAAACGCAAAACTTAACCAAGGCATTTTATTTTCTAAGTCCAAAAAGGGGCAATAATTCTTACAAAATGCAGATCAGAGTTATGGGTCTTGCTTTACAGGCTCAGGTATTGATGGTGAACAAGTGTTGCAAGTTCAAAGCAATAGCTTTGATAGTTTATGAAAACATTTTACCTAAACACAAAACTTAACCATGCAACGCCGACGCCGATCAAGTGATGACAATAACTCATCTTTTTTTCAAAAATCAGATGAGCTAAAAATGAATTATGCTAATAGAAGGTTTGAGGACCACGTTAATTTGATCATAATATAGTTTATTTTAAAGTAGGTTATTTTAGGCAATAAATATTTCCAGTTTGTGAAGTTACAGGTTTAACTGTGTACAAATGTAGTGTGATATTCCAAAATCGTTACAATGGTACTGATATAGCTCCTTTGCTTGACACTGTGTTTTATTTAATGATATTTGAAGGACTGATTGGCCCAGTGTCAGAAATATATACCCCACCCCCAAACAAAGGAATAAATAAAGAAAAGATATTTACCTTTCGTCTGAACTGAAGTCAATGTTTTGTGGACATTGTTTGGGGTAGCGTATGTATGACACAGATTTCGTGACCAGGGACCATACTGTTATACGTAGATGAAAGTCAGCTGTTGTGAGAATGTGGCGACTATCAGGGCCCCATCTGTAAACAAAATATCAGAATCAAAGACATCAGCAAAATGTATATTAATTCAACACTTTACTCCATGTTCCTGACTTGAGTAGTGTGATGTTATAATACATCTTACAGTTTTTATTGATAAATTGATGTTTTAGAAATAATGAAATAACAAAATATGGTATTACTTGATTACATTACTACCAGCTTTCAGTTTTGTAATTGCATTTGATTGAAAACTGAATGAACTTCAGTAAAACAAGTCACATCCAACCAATAAACATAATAACAACTAGAGAAATTAGTTAAAAAAGTATACTGACCGCTAATGGCAGTCCGTAATTCATGTTCAAAAATCTATCCAGGTTTAAGATAATGATAGAATCATAAGAATGTGAATAGAATTGGTTAAAACTCCATTGATTTCACCGTTTCAACACTTGATATGTCCACATCAGGACATTTACAGTTAAAGATACACTGACATATTCATATACTTACATCATTTTATGAGGACAAATGATTTAAAGCTCATTGTATCAATGCAGTATACCGACATATTTGTTATAACAACATGTTGCTAGGTAACAAAGAGTGTCATTGTATTGAGACTTGACTGAATAGATATTGCATAGAATTTACTATGTTTGTAAACATACCTTACAGCACAAAGTCCAGCAGAACCTTCATCTATCTTACATTTCCAGTCTGGTTGTTCCAGTGACCATACCTGTACCAATCCTCTCTTGTATAAACCACACAACAGAAACTCAGAATCAGCAGACCATTCTATATGCTGTATTGTGTCTACACAATTGAACAAATTCTGAATCTGGAAAAAAATAATAAACATCAGGGGTTCTACTGAGGCATAATGCCCAATCCTGACAACAGTGTCAGGTGCCATTGGCACACATCCCTACACCGTAACTAGGTTTCAAACATTGTTTTATTATTAAAATTCAGATTATGAAACTTCAAAGGACCATAACTTTGTCAATTATGTGAATTTTCACAAATAAGTTTTATTTTGTGAAGAAAAGATAATTCTTTCTCATACAGCAAATCTGGATTTCCGGATTATTCCAGAATTTTAAGACCCCTGATAAACATGTAGTCTATGTACATCTACCAGTCATTCCCCATCGAAGCTTTTAAACTTTCCGAAGCCTGTTACACGTTTTCAACCAGAACATGTACAAATGTCTGGCATACTTATGGTTGTCCTAACTTATCCAAATATTCAACACATTTTTCAAACATTCGGGAAGTCTGGAACTACGAATAATTCTTTAAGTGCACAAATCTAGGCTTTAAGATCAGAAAACTGAGGTCATGCAAGTTAAGTTTTAAAATTTGTATTTATCATGTGAAAATTATACATTCTTAACTGGTCTTAATAACTCCTGTAGTCAAATGTGACTGCTTATTAGTAATTCAATTAAACTGTGGTATTTAACATATAAATTGGGCTATAATACTATTGTCCACGAAGTTGTGAGGGATAAATATGATTATAATTTATATTTAATATAATTAATGTGTACAAACTAAGATATATGTAATACCTGGAAAGTCTCAACATCCCTCACTATCAGTCGAAATTCCACAATCGATGCAAGGTATTTACCATCAGGTGAAAACTTACAAATTTGGTTAGATTGTCTAAAAAGCTCTGAGAAGTTCATCTTCCCTAAAATATAAATAAACTCTGTTCATGTTAGTTGTCATCAGATAGAGAAAAAAACACATAATATAATGCACATCATCAACGTTTAAGGAACCTCATACAGTAGAAGAATCTTAGTTCTTCAAAACGAGACATTGGTCATTAAAAAAGGATGACAAACAAAAACATTTCATGCAAAATAACAGAATCTGTTGCGAATTGCATTTTCTCTCAGTTTTTGATTGAGTGTCCAATCTGTGTTTTTTTTATTTAGATCTTTGGCTCTGGTCATGTTCAATTCAAACCATGTGACCATGTTGCATGAGCATACTTAAAGCAACAAGAATTCCAATCTTGTTATTTTTAGATCTTTGGTTGAACGAAGAAACCGGGTCACTTAAATTAATCTGTATAATCCGGTCTCACTATTTAGCGTCCAGAGGCGACCAGGCTGTTTTTTATGTAATTTAAGAGAAAATATAAGCGTCCAAGGATGTATTTGTTTTACTTATGTATATTACAATGTATTTCAAGAAAAATAAATGATCAAAAAACTTATAGAAACCCGTAATTTGAGATTATTTGTCGGCGAAATTCTGAATAAGCCGCCATCTTGAATCAAGGGACGTTATCCAAACAAATGATGGGTTTCTAAAAGTTTTTTGAACATTTATTTTTCTTGAAATACATTCCAATATATATAATTAATACAAATTCATCCTTGGACACTTATATTTTCTCTTATATTACATAAAAAACAGCCTGGACGCCTCTGGACACTTCTGGTCGCCTCATGACGCTAAATAGTGATAGATATGGCCACAGGTTTTTTCCCACAAAACCAGAGGTAACCAGCAAGTAACCAAAGAAATAGTGCAGTAACCAGGTTACTTAAAATGCATGTGTAAAATATGAAAAAAAATGGGACACTACTTTGGCCATATATGAATAGTGAGACCCGTATAATCAACATGAACTAAATGAATTTAGCTTAAAATAAGTATAACAACCTTTATATAATATAACTTATCATAATTATCACTTTCAGTATATTTGTGAGAAAACCCCTACAAACAATAAATATTAATCTTTTCAACCTTAAATTTTGGTGGGAACCATCTTGGGGTGATAATATTTGGGATGAAACACCTGATCAAAGGTAAAGTAGGAGACAGATGGTGGAGCACTTGTTGTCAATTCCATAGTTTGCAAAACAAAAACAAACAATCAGCGAAACTATATAATATGATTGGACACATCATTCAATCACACAAACTTAAACCAACACAGATTTGGTAGAAGTTTTGAAAAAAAAATCAAGTGACAGCACGCACCCAAATTGCAGAACGAACGCATTGAAGAAACCGAGTCATCGTTTGCAACAAGTTAGAAATACATTGCATTTTACAGATGTTTAAGTAGACAAAATATGTATGTGTATATTACATACCTAATTATACAATGACACACACATGCGTAAAAATAAACGACAAATTCTGAGACGCGAATTTGTGTTGTTGATGCCCAACGCCTTCCTTTTGAAGAGCTTTTTTGACGTCAAGGATAAAAACGTGTAACTTCCGTTCAAACAGTATTCTATAATTACCTCCCTTACCACTGTAAGTTCGATCAGGAGCTATTCAATTATGTTATCTATACCCTGGTTCGATCAGGAGCTGTTTTAGAACTTCGACAGAATAAAAATATACTGTACAAATGTTCAAACTAGACCCCTTCGTTTTTCATATATTCATTTGATAGCTGTTTATTTGTTACGTGGGGTGTTCGAAAAGAAGTGCACCTTCATGCATATGTGCTTCAAACTTGGCATGTGTACCAATTAGACTATTGTCTTCTCTTGGGTAAAATTAAAAAAAAGACCCTCAAATTTGTAACGTATAAATCTTCAACGGCTTTAAATTAGTCCTCCAAGCTCAAGCTTTAGTTTTTCTGAAAGCTTAATATGTGCTTAATGACTTCTTTAAAGGCTTATTTAGGTTATTTATCAAGTGGAGTACTTTCATGCCTACACGAATGAGTCTGCTATTTGTTAAGTCATGGTTACCCTAGGCCAGACGAACCAAGACCATCAGATTCAGTAAGAGTAGGGCATATCAACATATTCTACAAGTTGGTATGTAGCTACACCAGCATCTGTCAGATTTGGTATGCCAATTCAAAGTTCGTAATCAAGCATAACCTACTCCAAGCTACGCTCGGCATGTCCAATGGGGTGTGGGGATTCGTGGGTAACTGTATCGAGGATGTAGGGTAGTACATGTCCATAAATGATTAGGGATAAACAAATGGAAGGTGAGGTTTGTGGAAGCCAACTGTTATAAAGAAATGCTTCTGTCAAGATAAACTGCGCCAGGTGCAATTCGTGGTAGAGTTTCTTTTGCGTGTCTGTCAACGAGTGGTTTATTGGTAAGGTCTTCATCTTGGACTGCCAACCAGCTGTGTTCATGTGTTTCCTCAAAATTCGAATAGCCTTTCAATAATTTGTGGAATTATATCGGTGTATGTCATGCATCAGATTAATATCAAGTGTCAATGTACATTACAATGCCCTGATCATCCCAGAGCCAAGTCAAGAATAACTGTTGATAAGGACCCAATGAGTTTTCACAGTAGTGTATCAGTACATCAATCACAATGTTCACGACACCAACTAACGTGCCATTAAAAAGTTGGTTGAGTTGTTGCTTCAGTTAAAACCAGGACAGTAAAGAATGTGTTTCGGGGAACCGGGTCTACCAATTGAAACACCATTGGCATAGTTAGATGTTTTGTTTTTATCGATATTAATTTTTTTATTGTTCTCATCTTGTGGTTTGCGATAATTTATCAGTATACCAGGTTTTGACAATTCACCATCGACTTAGACAGTCGAACGGTCAAATTGGATTCCACACACTTTAATGGCTAGCCTGCTACACGTGTATTTCGAAATGCTGTTCTAGTATGCGTAGGTTTGGTGTAATCGATGGTGTCAAATGCTGCTGATAAATCAAGCATATCCAGGACACAGGTAACTGTATCATTGATTAAGAGAGAAAAAATATATTTGTTTGTGTAAAATTTATATATTCATAACGTTACGAATATATAAATTTTACCAAAAAATATGTCTTTACTCTTATTCAATGATACAGTTACCTGTGGTCCAGGACGCTCGCTTTGCTTTGATCAAGTGAACAAATGATGCCGTTTTACAAACGAAGTAGATCGGTCTCTATAGAGTGTAACTCCCAACAAATTATGCTGACTGACGTTCTTCGTGGAAATTATGCAGTGCTCTTCTAGTCGAATATTAAATACCTTAAAAAAGAGTCAAGCTCATAGTTTTTTCCTATTTTATTGAATCATAGGGTCCACTAGATAAATAACAAGGTGTAACAATGAAGTCGAATTTCTTTTTAATTTTGTAAAGGTCTAATTATTGAAGCGATCATTGAATTGTATAAATGCTGTACATGTATTTATTTGGCGTACATGATTTACACAGAAAAATATCAAATGTCAGTAGAGATTAGAACGTGTCCCCCGACCCTTTTCCTGATATGTAATTAATGCATATTGATATGTTGTATAGTATTATTTCGGGCAATAAAAATGTAGAAACTATTACATTTTTTTGTATCACAAAATGTGTGACATTGTCATGACTTGGTACACCTTGTTATTTATCTATTAAACATCAATATTAAAACAATTGATATGTTTTATTGCAGTTCGATCCGCTTTATGGGGAGGTTTACATAAAACACACATATGTATTATGTACAAATTATGTACAGTTATTTAAATGAATGAATATGTTTATCCAAACTAAACCAATCAAAAGACCAGTTTCCATTGGCCAAGATTCAAGAGTGAGGTTTTATTATTGAGATTCTACTGTAGATAGAATGACGTCATCACCACGCCATTTCTCGACCACTGTAATGATAGAACTTCCCATTGAACGATTCGTCTTTAAATGACGATATCAAAGCGATCAATGTTTTCACACAATCGGACGCTTCCGTGGATGCCCGGGATCCGCCCATATCGGTCTTTATCCAACCCGGGTGTACAGCTGACGCCAAAATTCCACCCTTCTTCAAATCCAGACTCATATTCTTGGTTATCATGTTTAAAGCTGCCTGTAAATGAAAGTCAACCGATTAATACAACACCTTTCAGTACAAACGCACATACAGAAGTGTCAAACATATTTAGTGATACTATTATAAATAGGTTCAGGGAAGACTTCAAGTGGTCACTGGTCATACCACGTGACATATGATGGCATCGGATCATGCCTCGGAAGCAAAACAAACTTAAATTGCACATTTAATCAGTTTGAACAGCAAATAGTTCTAAGAGTGTATTCTACACAAGTTTTTTCATGTGCCGTTATGATTTTTATGATTTTTTTTGCGTGTACTTCTCTAAACATTATTGACATCACTTTACTACACAAGCATACATTTGTAGATTTAAACGTGCTTTTCATAATAACAAGCAAACAAACGTTGAGATAATTTGAACAAGTGCAAATACATGTACATACCTTTGATGCTCTGTAAGAGTACATTCCACCCGAGTTATTCTCAGCAATGGATGCCACGCCCGTACTTATATTGATAACGCTAGATTTATCAGTGGACATTGAAGAGCCCCCTGGCGCGGCTGCTTTGCGGAGCAATGGTAGAAAGGCCTGAAGAAGAACACATTGAACTAGTACATAGCAACTTTCATTAATACGTATGTAAATGTTTTTTTAATAAGTTGTGCGTTGTTTTGTTCCAATTTAGTTTTTCAGTCATACACGGCGACCACCATTAACACGTTCAGAATTATTGTACTAGTCTAACTTACAAGCTATTACAATTTCTTGACCAGTCCTGTAGAGGACATCGACCTGCCTGATCTACCCTCTAATCTAGCCGAAGGCACGAATTTTTAGTAAAAGTAAAACACGCTTAGGATAAATTTTGATTGACTAAAGAAACCGCTACCCATAGAATAAAATGCGTTTATTGACAAGCATGCAGTTCTACTCAATTAAAGTCGGTAAAGTTTGTCTGTCTTCTAATCAAAGTACAAATGCATTTAAAATTATTATTCTTATCCTTTATTGTTTTCAATGATCTAAGCATGTAGCAGCCAACTTATACGATTGTATTGTTAGATATGTAAAAACGAGCAAAAGCATTTGCACTCGATATTGTGCCGGGAATATTCAGGTTCGATTCCTGGCCGTGTCACATAAACTGCAAAGACGTTTTTAAACAGGAGGTATCCCCTTCGAAATATTTGGCTCTCAGAGTATAATGGTAGATTCGGGACTACGTGATGCAGCATCAGGATAATACTACGACAAGCAATATCCATATGACTGAAATGTCTTCAAATTCCTAAATAAAAAGATCAAAATTCAGTATTACAAACATGCAATACCTGTGTGAGCATTAACGGAGCTACAGCATTGATTTTATACAGGTCAACCATCTGTTGTGATGTGACGTCAGATACGGTTGATCTAGCAGCGGCTCCAGCATTGTTGATTAGAAGGTTTAAACCAGCATCACCCACTTTGTCTGATACAATCTTCACAGCAGCGCCATGTGTGGATTCATCAGTCAGATCTACAGAGACACATACAGCTAGTACAGTAGTTTTAGAAAGTATTTTTCTACACCATATAATTATCAGACATGCACGTATGTGTATGGAAGCCAGTAGACGTATCCTAGTTTTCTAGTATTAATTTAAAAAACAATGCTAACATTGGGTACATACATAGTCCGGCATCCGGATAATTTGTGACCAAAGTAAAATCTGACATGTTTAATAAATCAGTACACGTAAAATGAACAAAAACGTCTATGTACATACCTAATTTGACAATAATAACGTTATTGCATTGCTCTTGTATCTTTTTGAGATCCTGAAAGAAACAAAACAATACCATGGACGTATTAATCAACCTGTGATTTGCGGGGATGCAACAAACTTCACAATCAAAATTCCACTTTTCACTATTATATCTAGAGTTTATCATTTACATGAAAAGTGAGTCTTTTTCTATTCAATACAACAAACGTGTTCGTCTGTGCGTGTCTTGTCGCTAAATATGACCTTATTCAAGTCGCCTTCATCGTAGATGATGTCGTACTAATAAAACCAGACGTTTCTGTGTGGACACTGGGCCACAGTAAAGATAATATGTTTTTATGGCGGTAACCGTATACATGTATTTAATGTATAATACATACAGCAAACACGTACAGTATGTTGGATTGAGCCTTCACCTGCCGTTTAACGCATCATGAGTAATACACATATCATTCAGATTCACATAAGGTATAGTCGTGATAAGATTTACTTTAAAGTAAAGTGTGCGAACCAGGATACGTTTGTATGCATGTATAGTACATTTCTCATATCGAGCAATGATTTATATCTACATATACTAGTACACAAGTGGATTACAATACATCAAACGAATGTACTAGTAAACTGACCAATGGGATACTATATCATGCATGGACTGAACTCTTTCTTTTAAACACAAATTGTATATTATACGAAAAAATGTACATCATTACTGTCTCCTAAAATAAACCACCACAATAACGAATAAGCTATGTTGATAAACATAAACATTATTATTTCCCTACAGGTGTAAATGTAAAGAAATGCAAAAAGTATTTCACTCACTGGCGATGTATACACTGAGCTTACAAGATCAATTTTAACACATTATTTGAACATAAACTTAACAATACATTTGTACGCGTACGCTCGAAAGCACAAGAAAGTGGAATTGTATAGTAAAAGTTAAAATACATAATACAAGTGAAGAGTAACGTTAGTTGAATAATGTGAAATACGGAAAACATACACAATCATACACATAGTCTTACCTCTGCAGTATCTGGGGATCTACAAGCAGCAAACACGTACTTCGGAGTGTTCGGTTTAAGCTGGGCATACTGACGGACAAACTCGAGTCCTACACCACGATTAGCACCGGTCACAAATACACTAGATGGCATTCTTGTCTGTATGATGAAGACTGTTTGAACTTCGTAATGTTAAACGTATTCCTTTCCTGTGTATAACGTCAGTGAAAATTAAAAATAATACACACATACGATTATTGATACATGTATACATTTACACATGCAATACTTAGTTATAACTTCCTCGTCACCGTCGGATGTTTAATACAATTGAAATACCGGTGTACAATCATGTCACAGTCGACTGTAATTATGGCAATTAATACTCGTTATACCGAATATTCGTTTAACGATATAACCATTCCACCAATGATCAAATTCAATATAACGACATTTTCAATACAACGAAATAAATGAAACAGACATGATTGTTATAAAAAGGAACTTTAGACCTCTTATAATAGTGTCCTGTGCAAATAAAACGGTAAATGCACAGTATCTAATATATTATATAATTTGTCAACTTGATTCATTTCAAATTTTGAACAAGAACTCTTTTATTTCACGATCAACCTTCCATGCGTATATACATTAAACACAGTTACCACTGGAATATACGCGATATTATCTAATACAAACGTTGCCATCTATCCACCGGCTGCAAACGTGATAAATACATACAGCAATACAGTGATTCATAGGTGAAATGATTACAGACACCCGTTGCTATCAAATTAGATAATTATCTGTATTTTGTTTTTTAACAGATACGTGTATTTTATATTACTGTGTTTGGATTTATTCCAATAATCATTTCTCAGTTTATCTAAACCATGAACGATCCGTCAGTATCAACAATTACTGTTGATGGACCGTTCCTGGCTGAACAGATACTCAAGTAATCAAAGGTTAAAACACAAATTATGATTCAGTAAGACAAACATTATTACTTAAATAATTAAACTCACCTTACTCTATTGCTAACACCAACGTTATGAAATTGTGTCCTTATGGTCCTGGTTAAATAGTTAAATACCAGTACAGAAATTAGTACATGTTTCGGAACACAATCTATCGATTATTTACGACTGTTGAAGAGTATGTCTCCCAAAAATCAAGCACCTGTATTAAAGCATTTAACAATAATGATTCAAGCCAATAGTTACCTTACCTTACCTTACCTTACCTTACCTTACCTTACCCTCTTTGCTTTTGAAAGTCTGTTCTTTATATCTTTGAATGTTGGGTTTGTGGTACTGACAAGTGAGCATAAGTAAGTGAAGTTTTCGACCTGATCGATTTCTACATTTTCAGCAAATAGTCTGGTATTGGGTGTGGTGTTGAAGCGCATTTCCTGAGTCTTTTATGCGTTGATTTGCTGTCCAACTTGGCTTGCATAGTGACTAGGGCGACTTGTCTTTTCTTGCATATGTTCCAATTTGGATGACAGGAGTGCTATGTCGTTCTTGAGTCGTAAACATAGACCACAGGAGTTTGAAGTTCTACCAATAAAATATTGTACAAGTCGGTCCATCACAAATCACTCTATACGTATATATAATATAGAGTGATTTGTGATTGGCCGACTTGTATAATATTTTATTGGTAGAACTTCAAATTCCTGTGCATAGACCTTGTGATGCCTCTAGTTTGGTTATGTGTTTTCCTCATAATCCAATCAATGGCTACTAGGAATAGAAAAGGTGAGATGATACAACCCTGTCTTACTCCTGATGTGACAGCAAACTAGTCTGTAGCATTGTTGTTAAGGAGTACTGTGCATTTAAAGTTGGCATAGAAACACTTAATGAGGCTAGGGTTACTATCTTTTCAGGCACTCCATATGATGAAAGAATTGTCCAAAGCATGTCTCTATTTATGCTGCCAAACGCTTTCTTGAAATGGATAAAGTTTAGGTATAAGGGTATGGCAAGCCAAATGTCCAATAATTTCGTAAACCCATGTTCACGGTCGTAAAACCAGGTTTTACGTATAAACTAGGATTTACGAGCGTAAAACCAGGTTTTACGAATGTTAACCCATATTTTCGAGCGAAAACATAGGATAACGTCGTAAACCATAGTTCACGCTCGTAAACATAGGTTCACGTTCGTAAACATAGGTTCACGTTCGTAAACCTATGTTTACGGTCGAAAACATGGGTTGTATTTCGTAAACTATGGTTTACGAGCGTGAACCAGGGTTTACCAGCGTAAACATAGGTTAATGGTCGTAAACATAGGATAACGACCGAAATCAGTAGTTAAATCGAGAAACCTAGTTTATCAAACGTAAAACTAAGATTTTCAAATAAACTATGAATTTCGGGCGTAAACATGGGTTTACGGACGTGTATGGCAAGCCAAATGTCCAATAATTTCGTAAACCCATGTTCACGGTCGTAAAACTAGGTTTTGCGGTCGATAAACTAGGTTTTACGAACGTAAAACCAGGTTTTACGAATGTTAACCCATATTTTCGAGCGAAAACATAGGATAACGTCGTAAACCATAGTTCACGCTCGTAAACATAGGTTCACGTTCGTAAACATAGGTTCACGTTCGTAAACCTATGTTTACGGTCGAAAACATGGGTTGTATTTCGTAAACTATGGTTTACGAGCGTGAACCAGGGTTTACCAGCGTAAACATAGGTTAATGGTCGTAAACATAGGATAACGACCGAAATCAGCAGTTAAATCGAGAAACCTAGTTTATCAAACGTAAAACTAAGATTTTCAAATAAACTTATGAATTTCGGGCGTAAACATGGGTTTACGGACGTGAACCTATGTTTACGAGCGTGAACCTATGTTTACGAACGTGAACCTATGTTTACGAACGTTAACCCATGTTTTCGAGCGTGAACTATAGTTCACGGGCCTGGCATGTATTTCTTGTGTCCAGTTATTACGTGAACCATGGTTTACGGTCGAAAAACTAGGATTAACGATCGATAAACTAGGTTTTTCGAACGTAAATACAAATTAAGCTGTTTTTTCAATCGAAATCATAGGATAACGCCGTAAACTATAGTTCACGCTCGTAAACATAGGTTCACGCTCGTAAACATAGGTTCACGTTCGTAAACCTATATTTACGGTCGAAAACATGGGTTGCAGTTCGTAAACATAGGTTCACGCTCGTAAACATAAGATAACGACCGTAAACCATAGTTTACGGACGTGAACCCATGTTTACGAGCGTAAAACCAGGTTTATCGAATTGTATTTATGATTGTCGACCAGTATCTATGATTTACGAGCAAAGCCAATCAAAACATCGTATTGCCCAAATGGGAATCAAGAAACTGGAAATATTTCTCAGAAGACTAAAATGGTGGACTATTTAGAAATTGATGAATAAGAAAAATCGCGGTTAAAGCGTAATTTACGTCACAATACATGATCGGACCAGAGGGACAGACCAGGCTGGATGAAACCCCACGGAAGGGAATGAGACCTTAGATACATATGCGTACAACATATACGAGCATGCTAAGCACTGCATGAGTGCACCTACCTCTAATTTCGTTTAGAAAGTGTGGCTTTTTAATGTGTCCAGTGCATAACACCGATACACAGCTTTCTTGCACATTTAACAAGATAATTTGAAGTTCACATGGTCAGATACAGCGGAAATGATACAAATAAAATTTCATAAATATCTCGTTCCCATGCCGGCGATTTACACAGGACCTCTAGATTGACAGCCTAGTGCGATAGCACAGAGCTATAAGACCTGTTTTAACTAGTCATTAACTCTTATGGTAGATGATTTAATCATTTTATATACATGTAATTGATGTTATATACACGACGTAAGCGTACGTAGATCTATCTAGACTTCAAAGTAGATCTTTCTCGGGCCTACATGTATAATTAGACTAGGCTTACTAACACATGATTTTATAAAAAACAATTCTACAGCGAAATTAATGTTCTATTAATTGCCTAGCATCGGATCATAATGCGAAAATAAGAATGTGCGAACATCAACGAAGATCTATAGACAGCTATATTGAATATTTAATATGATCGTTTTTTGCGTATGACGTCATATTGCTATAACAGAAATTGTTTTGAGCCGACCCCCAATTAGCGTGACTGGCGTTTAGTGCGCATGTCTCGACAAATCGAGGATTTCTTGAGCGCTTGTACTTTCGGTTTGAGAAAACTGGTTTAAGTAAACACTTGCATATCTTTTACATTTTGGGTTAGTATTTGTGAATTTACGTTGATTGAATGTGAATTAGCTTGTTGTTAGTAACTATGCTGGTTTTCCGGCCAAAATCGGAATAACTACCTTTAATGGACGATGTGGGGATCTGAAAACAGAAGGTGTGATTCGATTGGCTGAACTCGTAAACCATAGATACAAGTTCGTAATGCATGGATACGAGAGTGTAAAACATAGTTACGAGCGTAAATCATAGATACGACATTCGTAAACCATAGTTTACGGGCGTGAACATATGTTTACGGTCGAAAACATGGGTTGTAGTTCGTAAACCTAGGTTTACGCTCGTAAACTATGGTTCACGCTCGTAAACATAGGTTCACGTTCGTAAACCTATATTTACGGTCGAAAACATGGGTTGCAGTTCGTAAACATAGGTTCACGCTCGTAAACATAAGATAACGACCGTAAACCATAGTTTACGGACGTGAACCCATGTTTACGAGCGTAAAACCTAGTTTTTCGAACGTGAACATGGGTTTACGTAATTATTGGACAATTTACTTGCAATAACCATATTTTACGAGCAACAACCTATGTTTACGGGCGTGAACTTGGGTTTACGAGCGTAAACCATAGTTCACGAACGTGAACCTATGTTTACGTTCGTTAAACTAAGTTTCTCGGACATAACTATCAATTTCAGTCGTTATCCTATGTTCACGAGTGTGAACCCATGTTTACGCTCGTAAACCCATGTTCACGTTCGTAAACCCATGTTCACGGGCGTAAACCCATGTTTACGGTCGAAAACACAGGTTAATGTTCGTAAACTGTAGTTTACGCTCGTGAACCGGGGTTCACGAGCGTAAACATAGGATAACGGCCGTAAACATAGGATAACGGTCGAAATTCATAGTTCAATCGAGAAATCTAGTTTATCGAACGTAAACCCATGTTCACGAGCGTGAACTATGGTTTACGACTGTTATCCTATGTTTTCGCTCGAAAATACAGGTTAACATTCGTAAAACCTGGTTTATCGACCGTAAAACCTAGTTTTACGACCGTGAACATGGGTTTACGCAATTATTGGACATTTGGCTTGCCATAGACGTGAACCTATGTTTACGGGCGTGGACCTATGTTTACGAACGTGAACCTATGTTTACGAACGTTAACCCATGTTTTCGAGCGTGAACTATAGTTCACGGACCTGGCATGTATTTCTTGTGTCCAGTTATTACGTGAACCATGGTTTACGGTCGAAAAATTAGGATTAACGATCGATAAACTAGGTTTTTCGAACGTAAATGCAAATTAAGCTGTTTTTTTCAATCGAAATCATAGGATAACGCCATAACGCTGTCATGGGTACACAGGCATCCCAGACTACAGGATATTACGGGCCCAGGGTCGTGCACAGGCTTTTGGGCCCGCTAGACCCCTTTAAAGAGGGCTTTGAACGTAGATTTTACAAAGTCCTACCCGCCATTGCGGTACGATTCCCTGTGGAATTGCATTAACATTTAGCGCCAAAAAGTTTTTATTTTTCTATAGCAGGAATATAAGGCTAGACAAAGGGGTCAGAACCAATGCCCTAAAGAGGCCAAGAAGTAGGCCTGTTAAGCTAAAAAAAAAGTTTTTCGCGCAAGGGTCACCGTCACATCGTCATTTCCGGTGACCTTTAGTCGAAATGTTGACAATTGTTTCTACTTTCGGTTTGAGGTAGGTGTGTAGCATCCGGATGTATCGAGTTTTTATCAGTGCTGCAAGTCAATAGTGTCTCAGGGACGGGGTATAGGGACCATATGAATTTCTCATACCCCCCCCCCCAAAATCGTGGTAGCGGAAAAGATATGAGCTAAAAACCTACCAGCCCGCGGATGCTAAACATAATTTGCAATTGGGATGGCCTAATTTTGTCAATGTGCCTGAGGTCTGGATCTAGATCAATGCGTTGTAGGATCTAACGGTATATCATCTCATTTGTTCATCACACAATCAAATAGTTTAGCTTCATTTTATGATGTGTTGGGCATTTGTCATGTATAATTGACACTGTTTGTGGTATGTGATGTTTTTGTGTTTTTCTGTGCCCGGCTGGTTAAGTTGAGTGCTGCCTTCCCTGTCCGATCTTTTATTATCTTTTTTCAGCCTTCAGTTATTTTTTGGGCTCAAATTGAAGTCATCAGCAATATACCGGATTTTTTCAGCACTTTGAAGATACAAACAAACTTGCTATTTCCTTTGTATTATTTAAACGCTTGAAAAAGTAGTCCCTTTCAAACAAATATGTTTTCATGCATGACATTTGCAAGGTACCAATACTTTGATACACCGCATGCAGACGATATTAGACATTCAAATGATATATGCATGTAACATATACCCAAACATTTTCCTTATACTGTTATGCTAATATTTAGACCAAATAAAATACAGGTTCACCTTGAAATTATCAAGATATAACTGTATAAATGCACGATTTAAATACATAAACACTCAAAAAAAGAAATAAAAAAAGACATGCTCCCAGTGTGGTTTGAACCCACGATCCTCAGGAATATGTCAAAATTATTTCAAAATTAAACAAAGGGAGATATTTTCAAAACAGAGCCATATAGAGTTATGGTTCTTGATCACTACACTTCTCCTAGTTGCTGTTTATTCACCTACCAAGTTTCAAGTCAATAGCTCTACCTCAAATAGTTTTAGAGTTATGCTCTGGACATTTTTTTAAATTAAACAAGGGGAGATAATTTCAAAACTGGGCCATTTAGAGTAATCGTTCTTGGTCACTTTACTTCTGCTAGTTGCCATCTATTCACATACCAAATTTCAAGTCAATACCTCAAATAGTTTAAGAGTTATGCTCCTGACAAGATATGGGACGGACGGACGGACGGACGCTTACTATTACTATATTATTACTATATCTCCGCCTTCGGCGGGGATAATCACCTACTTAGTTCATGAAGTGTCACATGTAAAATTGATAGAAATAAATGTCCTCTAAATGGGAGAGAGTTATTCCCCGGAGGAAGGGGTTTCCTTAGGGGCTCATCAAGCCTTCAGAAATAGGACTGGGCTAGCTTTTGGGACAGTGTTTAACTGTGTACAATAATTATGTATGCATTTTATCCACAATGATCTTGAATAAAATCAGCCCAAAATAATAGCACCGGGTGCTTAGCCGGTAGTATATATCGTAAAAAATATATGTCAGAGCGACGATATTTAATATCGACTATTTATTTGTTGTCGAGTCGCCTGCAGTGAGCCCCAAGTTTAATTTTACTTGTAACTCGACTTGGTCACGGCTTGCACGAGTTTTTCCATATAAGGATATTGGGTTAGAATGTGTTTAGAAATTTTCTATTCATAGGATTAGTGGCAGTCAAAACAACCTATTCACTACTATAGCTCGTATTGTAACTTTGGACGGTCATCCTTCAGTACCCATTGATCAATATACACATGCAGACGACCTTTAAAAATCACCACGTGGTCAAATCTAAACAAAGATAGGCCTACCATGGACTCGGGTAAGATTTTCCTCTTTATTTTAATAGCTCCACTATTCGTAGAATAAGGGGAGCTATGGCAGTCACCCGAGCGTCGGCGTCGGCGTCGGCATCGGGGAATGCTTATGTTAAAGTTTAAGTAGGGCCTACCAAAGAATACAGGCCGAGAAATATTATCTTTGGGCCTACATGTTTTTTAACCTCTCATATTTTCAAAGTCCTTAGTGATATTGCTTTCACACTGTGTATACTTGTTCACCATCATGATCCCCCACCCCTACATAGGGATAGGCATTTTATCAAGCGTTTTGATGAAATTATGCCCCTTTTTCAACTTAGTGCGAATGTCAAAGTTTAGGTACATTTTTTCTAAGTATAACGTAGGCCTCTACTGTAGTTGTATGTGTAGATTATATGCAGGTCTCAGCATCTACATGTATTAAAGTAGATCTCTAGCTGTATGTGTAGACAATTGCAGGTCTCAGCATAATCTTGAGTAGATCTGTCTGCTCAGATGGGGCCAACAAACGGACTCAATCATAAAAATTATCAAAGTAGGCCTACTTATTTTACCTAGATTTCTGTTAAAACTTCAAAGACTCGATAATAAATCAAGTTATTTATCAATTCAGACTTGAAATGCTATGAAAAATGTCTAGATCTACTGTAGAGAATCACGACAAACCTTCGTGAGAGAATGGAGGTTGGCCTTAATTTTTTTCTAAAGTGTGGAGACCCCGAATGACGGGAGAGCTTTATATACCAGCCAGAAATTGGTCTGATTGGACGAGAGTGCTTGCGTACTAGCAACCAGAATCCCATACCAAGAACTAAGAATTTACAATAAAAACACATTAAAACATTTGACAATCGGTCTGAATCAATAGAACAAAATTTAATATAGGTACCCATAAATGAAAATGACCCAAACAACGACAGTGGTCTACACGTTTGACGATATTACAAAATTGGTGTTCTACCGTTTCTATGGAGAACAAATAACATGCGCACCGGTCTAGCGAGAACTTCCGGATACAGAGGCTGGATCGCGCTAAGCACGACGAAAACAGCTGTAGGTCAGTAAAATAGCGGATTACCAGATGACATCGCGAAAATACTCAAATGGAGGGATGCGATTAATGAAGATGATGATGATGATGATGATGAAGTACTTGTTCTACAAGGAAAACCATATTTTAAATACATAATAAACGTGAATACATTTAGCATGAACGTAAGTGCACTCAAATCGTTTCGTACCCAAATTTTCCGGACACTAAGTCAATTAGTGAACACTTACACGGATATACACAGAACGGATAAGCAGGTCTAAAAATAGCCTAGTTATGACCTGACTACCCATAATGCATTGCGCGCTTCGGTAAGCCGATAATTGTGAACATGACTTATCCAAAAGAAATCTTTTTTTCGTGTCAAAACCACAAAACTAAGTCTAATGTATTTTCGTGACACTTATAGTGTAAAAATAAATGATAAACAGTTGTAGAATAACATGTGGTAAGTCAAACCTGTGGCACCACAGTATGTTGGTAAAGCATTGAATTTATAGCCGTCGGTAGAAGCCTTTATAATTGGATTTATGCCGTAATTTAGCTAGTGGACTCGACCGCTGCGTCACTCTATTCTTATACTGACTGCACTATAGTAGTACAGTCGTTTCGGCTAATTCTGCACATCGGCTAATTTTGCGCATCGGCTAATTCTGCACATCGGCTAATTCTGCGCACCTTAATTTGCAGATTCCAGGGATAGTTTTCCTTTGGTCTTCGAGTGTTTTTGTGCATGATTGTTACTTATGAAAAGTCTTACCATCACAAAAATGGCATCGGATTAGTATTTCTTCGAAAAATTTGACAAAAATGATACCAAAAGCGATTTTCAGTAATAAGACATATCACATGACACATAACTTGAATAAATACACTTTTCTAATGGATGACAAACTTTCTTTTTTGTCAATTTGATCTTGATGATTTATTCTTTCTTTACTGTGTTAAAATTTAAATATGTCGTCAGTCAAATCTTTTAAGGTGATTGCAAACTCTTCACTTGAGTGGAAGTTTAGAAATTGGTGTAAATAAGATCTTAAAATCAGGCACAGATCCACCGGGGGCACAGGGGCCCGTGCCCTCCCCCCCCAGTTGGCCTCGGAGTGACCATTTTGTACATCCCAAAAATGTTAAAATCCTTAAAATATTACAAATCGATCTGGCTATGAACCGATATTTTGTTATAACAGCCTCTGTAAATTACACATAACCAAGCAATGGACGCAATATCTAGTAAGTGGTTCATGAAGTAAATCCATTTATTAGGACAATTTTGCTGTGTCCATATATGGAAAACTAGACCCGCCTTCCCTCTAAATTGTACAGTTATTCTTATATCAGCAATTACCAGCTTATATACGAGGGGTGATCAACAAATACAAGGAAAAAAGCCCTAATTTATTTTATTGTCATTGTATGTGAATGAAATTTTCTATACATGAAGATAAATGTATTTCAAGTTGATTCACCGCTGATCATCAATGTTAACCAAAGTCGGAACGAATGCGTTTTCCTATGGCAACATCACTCGACATTATCAAAGATCATACATTCTCCCGTATTCTTTGACATTATGCGGTCCAAATTTTTGTTATATTTTCCAACTTTGGACGTAGCGAACGATGACGTATCATTCGTGCGTTTGTAATTTTTTAAAGGGTGGGTTATGAATACTACATTCATGATTTCAAAAACAAGTTTTAATGCCACAATTTCGTTTTAGAACTATTTGCTTCAAAGTGGTCAGAAAATGAGTGTGATACAGAAATCGGCGAAGTGTGGTTGCGATTGAAACGTCATAACATACTAATGGCAATATTGCACAAAGCAACAACAACAGGGGTATGTAATAGCATAAAAACAGGTGTATGTTTGGTATATTTATGCTATCATATGTAGCCGTGTGAAATCAATGCCGACATGCAAATAGGCTATACAACGTCAATAACAAATTACGTCATCAATACTAATGATCTCCAATAGCTAATTCTTATAATTTACATGTAAGTTGTAAAGGAAAAAATGAGTTTCGGTTTACAGGTCTATGAAGTGTATCTGGTTGTACAGCTATTTTTTAAAGTTACAGTTTCTATGTTGTTTCGACCAAATTTTACCTCGAGTTTAATGTTTTATAGCTATGTACATTGTGTATTTGTAATACCTCAATCTTTTATATGACCAATTATTTTAATTGTTGGTCACGTTAAGATTTCAAAGCATATTCCTGCGTATTTGTTGATCATCCCTCGTACATACAATCTTGCCTTATTTTACCATCATTACACCATTAATGGGCATGCTATTGTTTGCAAACAAAAGCATTGGAAATGACATCAAAAAGTGGGCGGGTAAACTATAAGCCGGTTATATGTCGCTCACTTGTACTTAATTCGTTTATTATTCTAATATATGATCGATAACCTATACATATAATGTGTGAACTGATCGATTTAATAATAGTGACACGATAGAGCTTAAATTAAATTTCGAAATTTTCTTGTTGATAAGATTTATTACTGATTATGTAACAATGCAGTTTTAATATAATAATAATTTCACGTGAGTTTTTAGAACATAAAAGCTGCAAAAACGGCTTTAATGCAAAATTGACCAAAATCTTCGCAAGGGGGGGGGCACATTTTTAAAGTTCATGTGTCTAGCGTTGGATATTATTTTTATTTTTTAAAAATAACAGCGGAAATTTCATGATTTTTATTAAAATGTTACAAAAAATCAATCTGAACCTGTGGAAAATTTCAGTTATAGATCTAACTTGTTTAGGCCTATTTCATGGGTTATGTGTTTTGATTTGTAGCAGTAGACCTACACTTAAATAATTTAACGTCTAACTCAAAAAATAAGTTCTTATTTGAAAAAAATCTTCAATGGGGTAAACATTTGTTAAAATAATTGCATAAAAAAATTCCTATTGTCTGATTATGTAGCATAAATTTTAATCATTTATCGCCTGGTTTGTAAATTTTAGAGAATTGAAAGAAATTATTTTTAAATAATTGTTAAACTCGTCGTATTTTCTGTTGATGTAGCAGTACAATTTTTGTACCTTTACTTCTGATTTTAAAAGCTTAAAGTGCAGGATATTGCATGATTTTAAGTCAAAAAGTGAAAAAAATCTTCGCCGGGAGGGGGCACCCCTCCCGCACCCTACCCACCATATCCCAATAGCTAGCTGTGCCCCCTCACTCGAAAATCTCTGGATCCGGGCCTGTAAAATTGATGTGTCAGCATGTTCTCATGTCTGAAAATCTCGAATTTACTGTATAGTTATTACTATATTATACTATAATAAACTTGCACAAAAAATCTATAGCTGAAATATTTGTCATTTATTTCAAATGTTTGAAACACCAACACTCGCAAATACCAGCTACAACGTATGTGAAACATTTTATAATGCACCCACAGAAAATTTTATCCGAGTTTTAATATTTGTTTAGCAAGCATCCCGACCACTTTAGAGGAAGGTTCTTTTGCATGATTTATTTCGGAAGAATATAGACTAGCTAAATGCAACGAGAAAACTGGGCTCATCTTTAAATATACACTTAACCGATTTAGAAACGCAAGAATTTAGGGGTTGGTATTTTTTTGTTTAAATTTTGATTCAAATTTTATTCAAGTATAAACCAATAAATTCAATTTAGCCCATTACGTCATATTTGCGTCATTTTTAGCTCATCTGATTTTTGAAAAAAATATGAGTTATTGTCATCACTTGATCCTCGTTGGCGTTGCATGGTTAAGTTTTGTGTTTAGGTAAACTTTTTTCATAAACTATCAAAGCCATTGCTTTGAAACTTGCAACACTTGTTAACCATCAATACCTGAGCCTATAAAGCAAGACCCATAACTCTGATCTGCATTTTGTAAGAATTATTGCCCCTTTTTGGACTTAGAAAATAAAATGCCTTGGTTAAGTTTTGCCTTTAGGTTCACTTTTCTCCTAAACAATCAGAGTTATTGCTTTCAACACTTGTTCACCATCAATACCTGACCATGTCAAGCAAGACTCATAACTCTGATCTGCATTTTGCATGAGTAATTGCCCCTTATTGGACTTAGAAAATTCCATGGTTAAGTTTTGTGTTTAGGTCCACTTTTCCCATACACTATGTGGGCTATTGCTTTGAAACTTTCAACACTTGTTCACCACCAATACCTGACCATGTCAAACAAGAACCATAACTTTGATCTGCATTTTGCAAGAGTAAGTGCCCCTTTTTGGACTTAGTAAATTCCTTGGTTAAGTTTTGTGTTTAGGTCCACTTTTCTCATACACTATGAGGGCTATTGCTTTGAAACTTTCAAAACTTTATAATTCACCATCGATACCTGATTATGTCAAGCATGACCCATAACTCTGACCAGCATTTTGCAAGAGTTATAGCCCCTTTTTTCACCATCAATACCTCATTTTTTAAGCAAGACTTATAACACAGCCCTACTTTATGCAAGGGTAATGGGCCTTTTTTACAGTGACAATGATCAGATGAGCGTCTTCACCCGCAAGGCAGTGCTCTTGTAATTATTTACATGTGACGCGCGAGCAAAACAACTGGGCGTGACGATTTGATCGACAATTAGTTGCAACGATACCACAACAAAAAAACATAAATTAAAGTAAAGTGTGTCGTATACGGTACCACGCCTTTATGATACAGAACATCCTGGCGCCATCGACTTGCTTTAAGCAGATAATGTCACGTTTTATCATGGCAAAGTAGTTTAACTATCTTCTGTCGACGAGATTTAGACTTGTCGAGTGTTTTCAAGAGGCAATTTAAACCTATGATTGTCTGCGTCAGGACTATGCCGACAATACAAGCGCGTAAACATAATGACACCAAATGAATGTTTTTTTTAAAGACGCCACTTCCGGTCAAAAATATTTTCTGTTATACCTACAATTTGAAGGCAATGATGCGTATGATTAAGTAATTTCGCTAAAATATACATTCCCTAACATTTTGATTTATGTTCATTTTGACCCGTGTTGAAAATTGCTTCATTTTTTCTGTCTTCTTATCTATCCTGAAATATTCCATTATTGACTTCCTGTTACGGGTTTGAGATGCCATAGACATAAGAAATGTATATTCTTTACCATCGGTCACAATGCAGTGTATGCTTAATGGGCAAAAACTTGCTGACAGCTTATGTTGAGCCTGTGGAGGTCATTGCACTTCTACTTGTGAAACTAAATTTGAACGCAGACACAAATGGTCGTCAAGAAGTGCATCATCAAGCAGCAACTTCTGATCTTTTGTATTGATAAGTGTTTTCCTAATAGATGTGTATAACAATTCTACAACCCCTTATTTTCCCGCCAATGTGGCACAGACGCCTGATTTGAATAGCTAGTTGCAGCTTATAAATACATTATTAATTTTGTGAATTGGACATCGTCGATCATTATAGCATAAAAATGGTGATTTTTCCCATACGTTAACGGGACGAAAACCATGCATAAACATAAAGATTCACGCGAGAACGCGCTGTTAACGTCCAGTTTTACGTATGCTCATTTCAGGGCCTCACCGACGAAAATAAACGATTTTACAGCGTCTTATGAACTGCAATTCCCATTTTATTTGTAACTGCTAATTAATTTCTATAAGATCTAATTAATAATTTTAAACAAACCCGCATTATCCATGTTTTCTTGATATTTGCCGATCCCGGAAGTCGACGCTCATAACAAAAACTGTTATGACGTAACGTTTATTTTCGCGACGTTACGTTTGTTTACACGACGTCACCACAAAATCTCCCGCCAAAATGTAATTATTTCCAAATATTAACGCATAAATTGATGTTTTGTATGCTATAATAGCGTTTACGCATGCTTTTTCGTGCTGTAACATCTGCAAAGTCCCTTGGGAGCGTTGGTGCCCTCGCCCTATCGGGCTTGGGCATCAACCGTTCCTCGGGACTCTGCAGACGTTATAGCACGAAAAAGCATGCGTTAACCCTACAATACTGTTCGTGGTTTGGTTTTGTGACCATCTAAACCTTGATTACAATGAAATTTGCACATGTATTGATTTCATCACATGCAAAATTTCAATAGAATTGAAGCACCTTAACTGGCTTAATTTATCAAAATCCCACTGTTGCGTTTTTAAATCGGTTATTAGTGTACACATTTTTCAAAAAACAAAATATCGCGAAAACTCGATACAATGTATTCAAAACGTTGATGTATTTTGTAAACTCTCCTGGTTTTTGACATTTCCGAAATCACTAGTGTCAATTAAAAAAATCTAGCCGAGCAACTGCAATGAAATTTGGGATAAAACTTCTATAACAGTGGTTGCATGCACGAAAACAGTATGTTGTTCAACTATTTTTTTCGTATAACTTAAAAATGAAAAAACACATATTTTAAAATATCATTTCAAAGTACATATAACATGCATATTCTATAACAAACGTTATCGTGTGATTACGTATATACAAAATTTCATGCATGCAAAGTTTCATGTAATTAAATGTCAAACTTTTTCCCCAAAATCTAGAAATATCTTAAAAACTAGCCAAAACTGTTATGGGTTTGCACAATTACTACCATGAGTTTGTTCATAAAAATCAGGTGTTTGATACCTGATCGTGTACAGAAAAAATGAAGAGTTGTCAATCACCTGAAACAGAGAAATACAAATCACAACATGCCCATAATTGGCCGCAAGAATTTCATTCTACGAATATAATAGTCTTAAATATGCAAGACAAATGCCTGTTAGTTGCGCAGAATTACCTGACAGCACTGTACACTTAATTATCATTATAAGTCAATCATACTAGACAAGGTCACAACTCTAGGGTGGTTTTGTAAGGAGTTATGTCCCATTACAACATAGGCGTTTTGGTTAAAGTTTTTTTTTAAGTTCGAAATATTTTGCTATTGCATCGAAACTTGACGCATTTATTATTTATTGTCATTAGTTAACTTCACAAATAAATCTAGAATGATTTTGTAAGGAGTTTTGGCCCTTTTTAACTTAGACATTTTGTCTCAGAAGAAAGTCCAATTTGGGGACAAATATTTCACAAATAACACTGTTCAGTATTTCACTCTTTCTTTAATATTTCGCCATACAGGCTTTATCAAAAATTATAAAGATTCCTTTCTTCCCTACATGGTCAGCTTGATTGTTCAAAAGCATAAATAAAATGGCGCAATTTTGATAAACAGGATATATATATATATATTTTCTGTAACCCAATTGCTGGCTTCTATTGTTCCTTGTTGAATTTTACTGTAATGCACTTTTATCTGTTGAGTCAAATTTGGCGCAATATTGTATGACAATGTTTGACTTCAATAATGACGTCATGACGTCATATCCTGTTTATCAAAATTGCGCCATTTTATTTATGCTTTTGAACAATCAAGCTGACCATGTAGGGAAGAAAGGAATCTTTATAATTTTTTATAAAGCCTGTATGGCGAAATATTAAAGAAAGAGTGAAATACTGAACAGTGTTATTCAGACATTTTGGTTAAAGTTTTTTAAAAAACTTGAAACACTTATTTATTGTCATTAGTCAATTGCAATGCATAAATACCAAGATGATCAGAATGTTGCTAGGGGTGTGCAAAAGTTGATTTTTGGTGCAATAAAATAAAAATAAAATAATACCACTACGTGTTCTGACGTAACCAAACTCTTGTATTGTCTGTATTATGCATTGCACATTGTGGAAAGTCTTATGTACATGTATTGTTTGTGTTCTGTACATTTATTTCTAACATTATATTCTTACATTACAGATGATGTTTTGAATCCCGATCATGGAGTGGGCATTACACCTTTGAGTCAATAGTTTTCATGGGAGATGTCATAAACATAATTGAATAACACAGATAAGTGACTTAGTCTTTTAAAAACAATTCTCTATAGCATAGCTGCCTAAAATTTCGGTCCAAAAATAGGCCAGCATAATCAAAGCAAAACATTGTTCTACATACACTTTTATATAGGTATCAGCATTGACCCAAAGTCTATGGTAACCATATTTGTTTGGACAAATCTCGTATTAATAGTCTGCTTAATCAGGTCTGTCACTTGTTTACAAATATTGCAATATCATAACATCGTATTTTTATTATTTTGAACATTTTAATCTGAGAAAAAGGCAGTGAAAACCGAAACCTTATTCACGAAGCCAAATACTCATGTATACACGAAATATTTATCAAATTTAGACTTTAATAAGATAGTTTTAAAGTTTATATACACAATGTTATGTAGAGAGGTGACTAACCTGATTAAACGTTTACCAAAATTTAATCCATCTTGTTTTTACACGACCATATCAAAGGCTTTTTGTATGTAGATTGTAAAATACAGATATCTTACTAGTATATAGAACTGCTAACCTGAACTTTTATAACAGGTTTTTCAACACTTGTTCACCATCAATACCTGACCATGTCAAGCAAGACTCATAACTCTGATCTGCATTTTGCATGAGTAATTGCCCCTTATTGGACTTAGAAAATTCCATGGTTAAGTTTTGTGTTTAGGTCCACTTTTCCCATACACTATGTGGGCTATTGCTTTGAAACTTTCAACACTTGTTCACCACCAATACCTGACCATGTCAAACAAGAACCATAACTTTGATCTGCATTTTGCAAGAGTAAGTGCCCCTTTTTGGACTTAGTAAATTCCTTGGTTAAGTTTTGTGTTTAGGTCCACTTTTCTCATACACTATGAGGGCTATTGCTTTGAAACTTTCAAAACTTTATAATTCACCATCGATACCTGATTATGTCAAGCATGACCCATAACTCTGACCAGCATTTTGCAAGAGTTATAGCCCCTTTTTTCACCATCAATACCTCATTTTTTAAGCAAGACTTATAACACAGCCCTACTTTATGCAAGGGTAATGGGCCTTTTTTACAGTGACAATGATCAGATGAGCGTCTTCACCCGCAAGGCAGTGCTCTTGTAATTATTTACATGTGACGCGCGAGCAAAACAACTGGGCGGGACGATTTGATCGACAATTAGTTGCAACGATACCACAACAAAAAAACATAAATTAAAGTAAAGTGTGTCGTATACGGTACCACGCCTTTATGATACAGAACATCCTGGCGCCATCGACTTGCTTTAAGCAGATAATGTCACGTTTTATCATGGCAAAGTAGTTTAACTATCTTCTGTCGACGAGATTTAGACTTGTCGAGTGTTTTCAAGAGGCAATTTAAACCTATGATTGTCTGCGTCAGGACTATGCCGACAATACAAGCGCGTAAACATAATGACACCAAATGAATGTTTTTTTTAAAGACGCCACTTCCGGTCAAAAATATTTTCTGTTATACCTACAATTTGAAGGCAATGATGCGTATGATTAAGTAATTTCGCTAAAATATACATTCCCTAACATTTTGATTTATGTTCATTTTGACCCGTGTTGAAAATTGCTTCATTTTTTCTGTCTTCTTATCTATCCTGAAATATTCCATTATTGACTTCCTGTTACGGGTTTGAGATGCCATAGACATAAGAAATGTATATTCTTTACCATCGGTCACAATGCAGTGTATGCTTAATGGGCAAAAACTTGCTGACAGCTTATGTTGAGCCTGTGGAGGTCATTGCACTTCTACTTGTGAAACTAAATTTGAACGCAGACACAAATGGTCGTCAAGAAGTGCATCATCAAGCAGCAACTTCTGATCTTTTGTATTGATAAGTGTTTTCCTAATAGATGTGTATAACAATTCTACAACCCCTTATTTTCCCGCCAATGTGGCACAGACGCCTGATTTGAATAGCTAGTTGCAGCTTATAAATACATTATTAATTTTGTGAATTGGACATCGTCGATCATTATAGCATAAAAATGGTGATTTTTCCCATACGTTAACGGGACGAAAACCATGCATAAACATAAAGATTCACGCGAGAACGCGCTGTTAACGTCCAGTTTTACGTATGCTCATTTCAGGGCCTCACCGACGAAAATAAACGATTTTACAGCGTCTTATGAACTGCAATTCCCATTTTATTTGTAACTGCTAATTAATTTCTATAAGATCTAATTAATAATTTTAAACAAACCCGCATTATCCATGTTTTCTTGATATTTGCCGATCCCGGAAGTCGACGCTCATAACAAAAACTGTTATGACGTAACGTTTATTTTCGCGACGTTACGTTTGTTTACACGACGTCACCACAAAATCTCCCGCCAAAATGTAATTATTTCCAAATATTAACGCATAAATTGATGTTTTGTATGCTATAATAGCGTTTACGCATGCTTTTTCGTGCTGTAACATCTGCAAAGTCCCTTGGGAGCGTTGGTGCCCTCGCCCTATCGGGCTTGGGCATCAACCGTTCCTCGGGACTCTGCAGACGTTATAGCACGAAAAAGCATGCGTTAACCCTACAATACTGTTCGTGGTTTGGTTTTGTGACCATCTAAACCTTGATTACAATGAAATTTGCACATGTATTGATTTCATCACATGCAAAATTTCAATAGAATTGAAGCACCTTAACTGGCTTAATTTATCAAAATCCCACTGTTGCGTTTTTAAATCGGTTATTAGTGTACACATTTTTCAAAAAACAAAATATCGCGAAAACTCGATACAATGTATTCAAAACGTTGATGTATTTTGTAAACTCTCCTGGTTTTTGACATTTCCGAAATCACTAGTGTCAATTAAAAAAATCTAGCCGAGCAACTGCAATGAAATTTGGGATAAAACTTCTATAACAGTGGTTGCATGTACGAAAACAGTATGTTGTTCAACTATTTTTTTCGTATAACTTAAAAATGAAAAAACACATATTTTAAAATATCATTTCAAAATACATATAACATGCATATTCTATAACAAACGTTATCGTGTGATTACGTATATACAAAATTTCATGCATGCAAAGTTTCATGTAATTAAATGTCAAACTTTTTCCCCAAAATCTAGAAATATCTTAAAAACTAGCCAAAACTGTTATGGGTTTGCACAATTACTACCATGAGTTTGTTCATAAAAATCAGGTGTTTGATACCTGATCGTGTACAGAAAAAATGAAGAGTTGTCAATCACCTGAAACAGAGAAATACAAATCACAACATGCCCATAATTGGCCGCAAGAATTTCATTCTACGAATATAATAGTCTTAAATATGCAAGACAAATGCCTGTTAGTTGCGCATAATTACCTGACAGCACTGTACACTTAATTATCATTATAAGTCAATCATACTAGACAAGGTCACAACTCTAGGGTGGTTTTGTAAGGAGTTATGTCCCATTACAACATAGGCGTTTTGGTTAAAGTTTTTTTTTAAGTTCGAAATATTTTGCTATTGCATCGAAACTTGACGCATTTATTATTTATTGTCATTAGTTAACTTCACAAATAAATCTAGAATGATTTTGTAAGGAGTTTTGGCCCTTTTTAACTTAGACATTTTGTCTCAGAAGAAAGTCCAATTTGGGGACAAATATTTCACAAATAACACTGTTCAGTATTTCACTCTTTCTTTAATATTTCGCCATACAGGCTTTATCAAAAATTATAAAGATTCCTTTCTTCCCTACATGGTCAGCTTGATTGTTCAAAAGCATAAATAAAATGGCGCAATTTTGATAAACAGGATATATATATATATATTTTCTGTAACCCAATTGCTGGCTTCTATTGTTCCTTGTTGAATTTTACTGTAATGCACTTTTATCTGTTGAGTCAAATTTGGCGCAATATTGTATGACAATGTTTGACTTCAATAATGACGTCATGACGTCATATCCTGTTTATCAAAATTGCGCCATTTTATTTATGCTTTTGAACAATCAAGCTGACCATGTAGGGAAGAAAGGAATCTTTATAATTTTTTATAAAGCCTGTATGGCGAAATATTAAAGAAAGAGTGAAATACTGAACAGTGTTATTCAGACATTTTGGTTAAAGTTTTTTAAAAAACTTGAAACACTTATTTATTGTCATTAGTCAATTGCAATGCATAAATACCAAGATGATCAGAATGTTGCTAGGGGTGTGCAAAAGTTGATTTTTGGTGCAATAAAATAAAAATAAAATAATACCACTACGTGTTCTGACGTAACCAAACTCTTGTATTGTCTGTATTATGCATTGCACATTGTGGAAAGTCTTATGTACATGTATTGTTTGTGTTCTGTACATTTATTTCTAACATTATATTCTTGCATTACAGATGATGTTTTGAATCCCGATCATGGAGTGGGCATTACACCTTTGAGTCAATAGTTTTCATGGGAGATGTCATAAACATAATTGAATAACACAGATAAGTGACTTAGTCTTTTAAAAACAATTCTCTATAGCATAGCTGCCTAAAATTTCGGTCCAAAAATAGGCCAGCATAATCAAAGCAAAACATTGTTCTACATACACTTTTATATAGGTATCAGCATTGACCCAAAGTCTATGGTAACCATATTTGTTTGGACAAATCTCGTATTAATAGTCTGCTTAATCAGGTCTGTCACTTGTTTACAAATATTGCAATATCATAACATCGTATTTTTATTATTTTGAACATTTTAATCTGAGAAAAAGGCAGTGAAAACCGAAACCTTATTCACGAAGCCAAATACTCATGTATACACGAAATATTTATCAAATTTAGACTTTAATAAGATAGTTTTAAAGTTTATATACACAATGTTATGTAGAGAGGTGACTAACCTGATTAAACGTTTACCAAAATTATCTTACTAGTATATAGAACTGCTAACCTGAACTTTTATAACAGGTTTTCTATATTGCTGCAAGTTTTGTAAAATTAATGTATTTATGCACTCCTGCAAAAATGATATACGACTTTAATAATATTCATAATATACTGAGACAACTTTCAAGTCGCAAATAACTGATAGGCCTGCATGTATTCATTAACTGGTCAAATAGCAATAGTTGACCTGTCCGTCTGTTCCTGGTTAACTCTAACTGACTGTTTCGTCTTACATCAGTATGGTTTGCTACAAAGCTGTAATACTTGCTTTAATAATCCCCCCTATGTAACTGCACAGCTGGCCTTGTCATGGATGTAATGATAGGCTGCATGTGTTGGGTATTCTATCTTGTGTCCTGTATTACCACCTGAAAGTCAAGTCCAACTTGCCGAACACGGCTATGTGAAGCATCTTCTCTATTTGTTCTTCTCTATTTCCACCCAGTTAATGGCCGTTTTGTTAGTAGCTTTGTATTGCCAGTAACTCTGCAAATCTTAATAAGTAAGTGTATAAGCACTTGGCTAGGGCTATGATTAGTCGACTGTCCAGAGATCATCTGCATATGCTGCTTTCCATTCTGACATACTTAAAGCCAAGTAACTGAACAATTAATGATAGGCTGAGTGTCTTGGGTATTTTATCTTGCGTCATAAATCACCACCTAAGTCAAACTTGTTTATTTAGAACACGACCGTGTGGCACATCTCTATTTGTTCTTCTTTATTTCCACCCAGTCATTGGCTGTTCGATAAGTGGCGTTGTATTGCCAGTAACACTGTGCCTCTTAATTAAGTCAGTGTATGAGCACTTGGCTAGGTCTATGATTTGTCGACTGACCAGACAGAGATCATCTGCGCATGCTGTTTATCCATTCTGGGTCTTCTGACGTTCTTAAAGCCAAATAACTGAAAAATCATGGGCTGCATGTCTTGGGTATTTAACCTTGCGTCCTAAATCACCACCTAAGTCAAACTTGTTTTTTTAGAACACGACCATGTAATGCATCTCTATTTGTTCTTCCCTATTTCTCAACGCCCAGTGAATGGCCGTTTGATTAGTGGCGTTGTATTGCCAGTAACACTGCGAATCTTAATTAAGTCTGTGTATAAGGACTTGGCCTGGGCTATGATTTGTCGACTGGCCAGAGATCATCTGCGTATGCTGTTTTTCCGTTCGGACGTTCTTGAAACCAAATAACTGAACAATGATAGGCTGCGTGTCTTGGGTATTTTACCTTGCGTCCCTAATCACCACCTAAGTCAAACGTGTTTATTTAGAACACTCCCATGTAATGCATCACTATTTTTTGAAACCCTAAACAGAACAATGTATCATTTTCTTTTTCCATCTTTTCCATGTTTCAAACCTTATTATTCATCATTTCTGTTCAGGATGAATTGACCCCTTTTAAATTCCAGTTTCTTTCAGCAGGGACTTGGGCAATTCATTTTCTCGTTCAGTTATATGTTGGGCATTGTGGCGCGTAATTGTGGCATGTAATGTTTTTATATTTTCTTAGCTCGGCTGGTTAAGTTGAGTGCTGTCTTCCCTGCCCGACTTTCACGATGACTTTCAGTTCCAATTGTTTTCATAGTTTGTATTATCCTTTGAAATGATAATTACAATGTATATATTTGGACGATAACAATTAACATAGTAAAACCCAATATATACTTATCAACACAACCCTTGAGCTTTAGTCCCTATCCAGCCTTTTCCAGATTTCTTTGATGGCAGGAAGCTGGGCTGTTCTCACCCATACATGTTAAACCGTAGGCAAATTTTGGTTGTTAAGAATAGCTCCCTTAAACTCCAGATATTCTTCAGCTGGATGAAAGTGGTCATTGCTTTGTTTATCCTTGACTTAAAGTCTGCATCTGTTCCTCCCTGTTTGGTTATTAGTCCTTGTATCTCACCGCTGTCTCTTAATTGATTTTATGTCTGCCCCTGTCAGACACCTGCCAATAATAATCAGAAAGGATGGTCGGCAGTACAAAGCAGAAATAGAAAAATAATTATAATATGCATATTGAAGATAATATGTTCATGATTGCAATGACCTGTTTGTGGTATTAAGTTGTAGTAGTTTACAAATTAAATTTAATCAGACTCATTGTAACAGTAATTTTGTTTATTTGCTGTGTTAGGTGTCTTAATTAAGAGTATACTGGAATTGCATCAAGTGGCAATGAAAATGAAAGGGCACGTGAATGAGGTTTTTGGTGAATGAGGGTTATTAAGGACCACATTCCATGCTAAAATATCTATCTTGTTACAAATTTATAAAATTAATAATTTATCAGAATTCAACAAGTTTTTGTGCAATTTTTCAATAATGTAAATGTCATTCTTATTGTTTTAAGGTTGGTTTTAAATGCATTTTATCATCTTTCACTCCTTGATATCTCCAAGTAATTAACTTCATTACATCCAAATTTCTACTGAAGGCTTTGGTCAGTTTTTGTAGTGTGGTTGATCATTTACAGAGTACTTACACATTTTCTATGTTACGGGGCGGGGCGAGTCAAAATTGTGGGGACGAAGGGTGATTTTTTTATTTTGAGGTGTGTTGTGGCCGGTCATCTACAGTAAGACATTTTCTATTTTACGGGATGAGTCACAATTGTGAGATTGAATGGTAGTTTCAAGAAAGTGTATTGTGGCTGTTCATCTACAGTAAGACATTCTCAATTTTACGGGATGAGTCACAATTGTGAGATTGAGTGGTAGTTTTGAGAAAGTGTATTGTGGCCGTTCATCTACAGTAAGACATTCTCAATTTTACGGGATGAGTCACAATTGAGAGATTGAATGGTAGTTTTGAAGAATGTATGTGGTCAGTTATCTACAGTAATACATTTTCTAGGTTACGGGATGAGTCATATCAGCTGCATATAAAAGCACTAGGTTCTTGTGAGTAGCATGTTCCCTTGGATTATGATGTGTGATGCCGGACGTTGTGGCTGGTCATCTTCAGTAACACATTCTCGATGTTAAGAGGATGAGTCACTTCATCTACGAATTGCACTAGTTCTTGTGTGTATCATGTTCTCCTTGGACTATGATGTAGGGTCCCGGGTGTCGTGGCTGATCAGGTCATCTACAGTAACACATTTTCTAAATTACGGGCTGAGTCACAGCTACGTACATGCACTATGTTCTCTTGGACAACGATGTGTTATGTGTGTTCAATGGTGTGTGTGCGTGTGTGTGTTTGTGGGATGTGTGCATTTGGTGGGGTTGAGGGGTGTGTTTGCGGGCGTGTGTGCTTGTGGCATGTGTGCTTTTGGGTGTGTGTTCGGTGGGCTTATGGGATGTGCTTGTGTTTGGAACGGATTAATAGTTAAACATCATATGATTTTTTATACTAAATGTATGGTTTGATTCCGTATTTTGATTGTTTTGAAATTTAGTACTATTTTTAGTTTTGATTCTGTAAATTTTTTTTTTAAATTTTCAACACTTGTGTGTCAAAGGTACGATTACGTATCATAACTAAATACTTTAATAATTCAACTTAAATAAGCTCACATTCAATACATAATGTATTGCCCTCAGCCATATTATAAAGCTGTTTGATCCACATATTTATTAGTAAAGTGTCAACAATTTATGATTCATTACATTTCAATTACATTTTGTGTTTCATTTGTTTCAATTATTTCGGGTTTTGTGTTTTAAATATTTAGGTTTACTACAATGTTGAGTTTTAGGTCACATGATCAATATCAAGTATACATTAAGGCAGGGTCATTATAGGTTCTCCAGCCTCATTTTACACTTAAAATGGTGTAATAATGTATCATATTTTTACTTGAAACTTTTATTTTTTATAAATATATTCTTATCCTTTTTTATTGTTATTTTGAAAAGAACGAACAGGGGTGTTTGCGTCTGTAATAAAATGAAAGGGCTTTAGTCCAAATGGCTATTTGATCAAGTCCTATCTATATACCATTTAATAAAAAAAAATTCATTCAGCCTTTTGATAGATAAACTGAGGTAGCTTTCTGTCGTTACATGACCAATGTTAACAGTTATCAACACATTTCTCCTGTCATTTACACAAATGATGTCAGTGCTTTCTTGTCTTCTCTATATGACACTTAATGCTAATGAATAAATCCTGCTTTTTATTTAATAAACTGAGATAGCTTTCTTCTATCATTACATGACCAAAGTTAACAGTGGCCAACACATTTCCCGTCATTTACACAAATGATGTCAGCGCTTTCTTGTCTGCTCTAAAAAACATTTCATAGTAATGGATAAATTCTGCTTTTCATTTACTAGTAATAAACCGAGGTAACTTTCTACTATCGTTACATGACCTAAGTTAACAGTGCCCAACACATTCCTCCTGTCATTTACTAAAATGATGGCAGCGCTTTCTTGTCTTCTCTAGATAACATTTAATGCTAAGGGATATTATGTTTTTCATTTAATAAACCGAGGTAGCTTTCTTCTATCGTTACATGACCAAAGTTAACAGTGGCCAACACATTTCTCCTGTCATTTACTAAAATAATGGCAGCGCTTTCTTGTCTTCTAAATAACATTTCATGGTAGTGGATAAATCCTGTTTTTTGTCTGATAAACTGATGGTAGCCCTCTCCTGTTTTTGTCTCATGACAAACAATTGATAGCAGCTAAGAGCATTTTTTGCGTGCGCTTTCGTGCACTTTCGTTATTGGAGGTTGCGACTTTGATCCATGGCCGGATTGTACCAAAGGTGAATAAATCAGGCACCGAGACATTAATTTAAATGGTATCAGTACTTCCCTTGCTATACGCTCCACATAAAAGTGAAAAGATTTCTATCTCCCATACCCTAGTACTGTCAATGTATACCATCATGATAGATATATGTTGTAAGAACATGTTTCGAAATCGACCTAAACAAGTTGGTATAAACCAACAGCCAATAAGATATTCCCGTATTCATAGGATCATTTAACTAATGGGAGTTTTCATCTGTATTCTCTGGATAACATATGACACTGATTAATCTTTCCCCTTTCATTTGAAAAATTGTCCTCCCCAGATAACACTTGACAACAGCTGATACATTCCTTATGTATTTCATAAACTGATGGTAGTTTCCTTCTATCTTCTCTAGATAACATTTGACAGCGACCAACACATTTCACATTTGGTCATTTGATGCAGTCCTTCTTTTATTGATAAATTTGCGCTAGTTTTCTTCTGATAAAATGTAACAACTAGCAATACACTCATCCTTTATTGAAATTGTTAGAAGTTTACATCTGTATTCTCTAGATATCACTTGTCACCCACCAATAAATTCCTTCAATGGATTTCCCATTCAACGATTTATCACATTGCTTGATTATTTGATAACTTGATGCTAGTTTTCTTCTGTCCTTCAAAGATAAAATTTGATAACAATCAATATAATCCACTTTTCATTTTGATGATTTGGTTGGAATTTGCTTTGTTATTCTCTCTCTAGATTTCACCTGTCACCCGCCAATAATTTTAATCTTTGATTTGACAAACTTTCTATCCTAGATAACATTTGATAACTTCCTATCCTAGATAACATTTGATAACTTCCTATCCTAGATAACATTTGATAACAACCAATACCCCTCCGTAATTTGATAAATTGGGGAGTTTTCTACTAAAACGTGACCGTGGTCATTGCTTCCTAATGGAAGTTATCTTGTCTTTCCTAGATAATATTTGATAACAAACAATACATTTACCTAACCTATGAACACTTGCTCTCATATTCTCTTGAGAACACTTGACAAATAAAACATTGATGTATTTAGTACTTACATCATGCTGATAATCACACAGATATCAATTTCTACTCATCAGTAGGAGTACTCAACAGGACCATACCAATAGATTTAAGGAGCACATGTCATGTGACCATCTGATAAACCCATCGCTGGCTTGGATAGAGAACATCGTAAGTACAAAACTATTAATTTGAAACTGTCTGAAAACTACTCCCAGCTTATGGAAAAACAAGCTTTTTATCCCCTTGTATCGAGTATATAGTGATTCACCTGTCGGTTCTTCCATCCGTCTGTCTGTCCGTACGCACTTGTAGTTGTAGGGTGTGGAACAATAGGCTATGTTTAGATTCTACCGGTATTCATTCCGTTGCTAATCAGGTGCAAAATGTTGCTTATGGGGTTTTACAAACAAAAGGATGAACACAAGAAACCCCACAAAGTCAAGTCAGTGAGAATGTCTGTCCTGGTTAACCCAAATTGACTGTTTCTTCTAGCATTATAATGAGTTGCTACAAAGCTTCCATACTTTCATGAATGTTGTATCGGAACACTCTTCACACGCCTGTATCACCTGACCCCATTTTGGCCTTCACCTTCTCCTCATTTTGGACTTAGACTTATTAAGCGTCCAATTCTTGGTTAACCCAAATTGATCGTTTCGTCTTACATTATGTCCATCAAGGCGTTGCATTCAAACTTGGCATAATTTTTACCATCATAAGCCCCTTACATTATCAAAGCCATGTAGCACTATCCAACATTTTAACAGAACTATGGCCCCTGATTGACTTAGTTTTGTTATGGACAAGGCTTCCATGGGGGCATAAGCGTCTATTCAACGCAGCCTTGTTAAACTTCAGTTTGTTCAACATGACCACTTCCAATTTTTATGAAAATAGGATCATAAGAAGCTCCTCGAGATGCAGATTTCAAATATGCATGAGTGTTAGTTAACCAAGTTCAATTTCAAAAGTGTATACTTACCTTTGGTGGTACTGTATATGCAATGAAATGCGTTTATTTCTGCATTAAACAAATACAGTTATAATTGTATAAACTACTGATAGGATACATTTTTCACTGAATCAGTCTGTGTCGTTCATTACATGAAATCAATATCTTTCTGAAACATGTCAGCTGTTTTACAGTTGCACAGTTTATGGCACACAGGCTTGAAAACGACTGTTCCAAGTTGTTACAAATTTAATATCTATAAGTACGAACAAACTATAAAATGAGAGCAAATTATATGCAAATCAAACATACATAATTATGATTGCGAGTGTTTCCATTTACCATTATGTATAATTTGCTCTGTCCAACTAGCACATATTTTATGTACTCATACAACTTTAACAATGCTAGTGTGTTACTGGTTTCTTCTTCATATTTCAGGTTTCCTGACATTATGAAAAACATTGCTACCTGCAGTTGCATCAAATTGGTAAGTCAGTACTGTTGAATGACTTATGTTTTCTTGTTTGATTTCATACTGTCTTAGCGATATGTGAATGGGTTTGCTAGTAAAAACTGATACTGTATGTTTTCATTGACAGGTCAATATGGAATACCTAAGCCGTTCTATTTCCCATTTACCAAAACATATTGGTATGGAAGCAGTCGTAACCAGGGAGAAGATAGACTTCAGTCTCCACACATTGAACTAAATGGTCAAGGTGTTCAGTTTAGTTTAGATTTCCCTCTATAAGAGCTTATCATTACATTTTGCCAAAATTCATGATCTCTTAATAACACTTAAGAAATAATGAATATGTACCTGTGTTTTATTGTAGAATAAAGCACAGTCATGAGTTTGGACGCGTAGAAATTAAATCATGAGTGCGTAGCACAAGTGATTTAATGTATGCATCCGAACAAGGGACTATGCTTTATTTAAGATAAAACACAGGTACATATTCATGATTTCGATTCTAACATAGCCAATATTCCGCATTTGACAATACATCAAGACATTACCCGCTGCACTATTTTCTTCCTCGGAAGGCTTCTTTGCATTTTGAAGTTATTCAGTCGTAGCTGTGTTTTATCAGTAGTTCGAGCACACCGTGGTTTCCTGAAACCTCATACTTTAATACTACTGTATAAGTGGATATTTCCACGGGTGTTTGAATTTTACACATTTAGTATGCGGAAATATTGGCAGTATTGGAATTTCTTTGTTGCGTTCTTTGTAGACCAAAATTTATGCTTTAGAAAATCGTAGCTAAATTCATGTCACTAACTTAATGACTTATGAAGTATATTATGTATCATATAAATAAAATATCAGATTGAACATATAAGCCAAATACTGATTCCTATACTATGTTACATATTTACTAAACCAGTTACATGTACCAGGACCATGTAGTGGTATACTGGTCAGAGTGTCGTCTGCCTTGGAAACCCAAAACTATAATACCTTTCTTGCATGACTCTTGGTAAATAAAGGTTTCAGGACAAGTTAGCTTGATAGGTAAATAAAGGTTTCAGGACAAGTTAGCTTGATAGGTAAATAAAGGTTTCAGGACAAGTTAGCTTGATAGGTAAATAAAGGTTTCAGGACAAGTTAGCTTGATAGGTAAATAAAGGTTTCAGGACAAGTTAGCTTGATAGGTAAATAAAGGTTTCAGGACAAGTTAGCTTGATAGTTTCCATATGACTGCTTTAAGGTTCCCCAGTGTGGTCTTATTATGTCCCCTGTCTTTATTAAGGGGTGTATTGCTGGGCACAAGTCCGTCAATCAACCTATCAATTTTGAGGATACTAGGTCAAAGGTCAAGGTGGCCGTGACCTTTAACTTAAATGACTAGTCCAAACAGTTTCCAATCATTAACTGGAGAAAAGTTGGGCCAAGGCTCTGCAAACTTTATAAAGAAGATTGATCATGATCAGTCGATGACCCCTATTCATCTTGAGGTCAATGTCACCATGACTTGACATGAATGACTATTTGGCTGCCATAGGGCATGTTATTGAGATTTTGCTGTTCTATTTGTCATTCAGACCTAAGCACTATTGAAGATGAACCGAAGGACAAGACAGTGAGTGTGGCTATCAGAAATTTGAAGAAGAAATATTCGTCGAGCAATAAGATGGCTGTAGATGGTCTGAGTATCAACTTCTTTGAGGATCAGATAACATCATTCCTAGGACACAATGGTGCTGGAAATACTACAACCATGTATGTTCTCTGTTTGATATTGAAAAAAAAATCACTTTTGCATGGTCAAAATTTGTTATTTTGAAGTAGTTCACCATTTATTAGAGAGGTTGTGATACGAACGTGTATGACTACTTGTACCAGTAGCTACCCATACATGTATAAGTACATGTTGCAATTGGCTTGTGAAACATGACGTGTGCGTGACAGTTGTAACGTGATTTCTTTGTAAATCAATAACGAGTGTTTATATAAGAGACCATGGGCGATATAATCTTTTTCCTGTGCATGCGCGTACCTATGTGACATAGTACACATTATATTTTCGTGTGTCATGTGTTCATTACTTATAGAAACTACACATACCTGGATGACAATGTACCCCAAAATAGTATTCACATAGACGTACACTTTACACGTTGCCTTTCACAACCTCTCTATTATCTTCCGAAAGAACGTCCTTTTACTATGTTCGAACTTCTCAAATTCAAAAATTCAGCAAAATGAATCAATCCCCAAAATTTCTCATTTTGAAGTTTTTTTCTACCAGAGGGGACTTTAGAATAGTCCTCTGTATGTGCGTCAAATCGTTAGTCCATCCTGGTATACACAAATGTTTTAGAGCTAGGTTTATGAAACTTGATGTGTGTCCACTGGGCAAATAAGTAGGTTCAAAAAATGTTTTATTCTGACGAAAGATTGAGTTACAATGGAAACTAGTAACTTTTGTATCACATGCAATAATTATTGCCTTGTTTATTTCAAGTCAATACTAACTGGTTTATTTCCGCCTACAGATGGTACAGGCTTTATTCATGGTTAAAACATTATGCACAGAAATGAATCAGATCAGGCATAATCTGGGCACATGTCCTCAACATAATGTTCTGTTTGACTGGTAAGTATCCTTCTTTTTCTTAAACTTAAGTTGTTTGATCAATACATATATATATATAGGTAGTAAGGTTGGCAACGAATATCCGAATAACTGGTTATTCGTTTTCTGTTCCGAGTATCCGGATAGCAAATTGGTATTCGAATATCCGTTATATCATTTGTAAACAATCGTACCGCAATACCTTAATGAGAGACAACATCGTTTAACACCTTTAACAATAGAATCAATTTGGTATCAATGTCATTTTGTATAATGTGGGGGTTTGTTTTTGTTTTCTATACACAGGACTCCGTTAGATTCGCTGATGCGTTATAATCACTGCGGTATATTTTAAAGTTTGTTTTCACCTGACTATTATCAGCTTATATGTTTATGTTAGTAACAGTCCCTAATTTTAAAAAGTTGTCTGCTCAATTAGTAATTGAATAAAACCCGGTTTTGATTAATTTCATCTAATTGCGCGCATTCACAAAACGTGATAAATCATGTTTGAGGGGGTTACGAATCTGGTATTTGTCTTTACGCCATATGTTACAAACATTCTTTTCTCATCAGTAGTTAATTATTATCAAGTTAATAGGATTCGATAAAACCAGAAAAATAGCTGACTACTCGTTCTGTGACATAAAATGTGAGTCTGTCTGATATTGGTACACAAAGACGATGTTGGTCGCGAAATTAGGCTACATTTCATGCTGTGCTCAATGCTTGGTTCAGTTTTGATACGGATATTCGGATATCCGTTTGGATAGCGATCTGGCTATCCGGATACCGATTTTGGTATCCGTTGCCATCCTTAATACACTCAAACAATTTAAAAACGCACCACTTAAGAAATATAAATGTTATGGATGAAAACGTAAATCTATGGTTATTTAACTTTGGGAGAATTAACTTCAGTCTATACGCAACAAGCTATGTCAAGTTAATGTAATTATCGCGAGTTTGAATAAATTATGATATGTTTTCCAGAGGGACCCATGAAAATGAAAGTTGCAATTTCACTAGTGAGTATATGAACCTGCTGCATTGATGTATGCACGGGACCGCTCCTCCTCAATGATAACATACATTACATAATAGAATAGAATTTATGTTATGTGTGATGTTGTCTCACTCTTCAAGCAGCACTTAACTTAAATTATAATGATATGTGGCTGCGGCTGCCTGGCTCAAACCGTATAACCGGATTCAGAATCTAGATGTGCTCAGTGTGTGAGCTTGACATGGTTTCAAGTCAAATTTAGAAAAGCAATTTTGGTGATTGTCGTCAATATGTTAGGATATTTCTCGCGTTGGGTCTACGACACCTCAAACCAATGCCACAAAGACGGTTGAAGACAATACATTCGCAAATAAAGCTCGAAACGGACGAAAATCGTTCCAAATTGTACTTAAAAGATTTTCCTTTTTTTGATAATTATGAAAGGAATAATGCAATAATGTACTTTGGACTAATCCACTGACACCCGGCATTCGTCTGACACTGTGTGCAGTCATGCTGAACCATTTCGAGTGACGCCGCCTTTGTAATGTTGCCTCCTGACTCGGGGTCATAACCTTCGGCTGGTCTGATCGTGGTCGGTTTTTGACTTTGCCATTTGCCAAGAATCGATGTTCTAAGCACACACTCGATGTGTGGTGGCAGCTGGACCGTCATGCTACGACACCATGGCTCATTTTAGCTTGTAGCATACCCAAAAGCATCCGAACAAATATTTCGAGCTAATCGCAGCAGAAAAAGACCATTAGAAAATATTTTTATGTTGTTTTTTTAATGTGTAAACCTACAGTGTACAATTGAAAGTCAATATTGATCCGTTATGTTGACGCAATCGAGCTGCACTTGCAAAACATGCAAAATCAGAGAAGTGTCCCTGGTGGGGTATTCCGAATTATAAAATTTCCATTTGCTTTGCCTTAGTTAAAGATTATGAACTGGAGAGAAACTGTCAACTAATAATTTCAGCCTAAAATGAATTTTGACAAAATTCAGTTATTTTTTATACTGGTGTGTTTTTAAATCTGTTGAGTGTAGGTAGTCAGTATATTACAGAAAAAAGGAGCCGTTGACGCAACTCAATGTTATTTTGTCGGTGTGGATCCAAGAGGTTTAAATTTTGTGTGGTTGTGTTTGGATTAAATAATTATAATAATACATGTAATTGAAATCATGACCTCCACAGGTGGAGTAGTTTTCTTATTAGCTATATTCATAGTATCCACATGTGGAGAAGTTGTTTCATTGGCTTTGGTCTTAGCTTTATTCATATTCTCCACATGTGGAGAAGTTGTCACATTGGCTTTGGTCTTAGCTTTATTTATATTCTCATGTGGAGAAGTTGTCACATTGGCTATGGTCTTAGCAATATTCCTATTCTCCACATGTGGAGAAGTTGTCACATTGGCTATGGTCATATCCTCCAGATGTGGAGAAGTTAAAACATTGGCTACAGCCATGTTCTCCACATGTGGAAAATATGTCAGTTAACTGTTGCTTGCTGATGAATAGTTAGTACTGATAAATTGTGTACTCCTAGAAAACTGTCAAGTTAATAAACATGCTGTAACCTTTGTAGGTTAACTGTGGAAGAGCATATGTGGTTCTATGCTCGTCTGAAAGGAGCATCTTCTATAGAAGTGCAATCAGAGATGGAACAAATGATTAAACATGTTGGATTACCATACAAGAGGAAATAACTCTCCTGTAATCTGTCTGGTAGGTAGTACATGTTTTATTTTTATGCTCACCAAAGGATGAGCATATAGTCGCCACTTTGTCCGTTCTTCCCTCTGTCTGCCGTCACACTTTTGTCTGGGCCATAGCTCATATACAGTATTAGAGATATCAAATTAGAACTTCATATGTGAATAGATCTCATTAAGGGGAAATGCAGTGCAAAAAATGATAACTTCATTCCATATATTTTTAGTTATTCCCCTTCGTAATTTTTCATACTTCATTCTTGTCCGGGCCAAAACTCATACAGTCTAAGAGATATCAATTTAAAACTTCATAGGTGAATAGATCTCATTGAGGTGAAGTGACGTGCACAAAAACCATTACATTTCATTGCATATTTTTGGAGTTATTCCCCTTTCTAATTTTTATGCCCACCCATCTTTAATGGTCGTACCAAATGGTTTCTGTCCAATAACTCAAGAAAGCTTTGCCATAGGATCTTCAAACTTTACATGAGGGTTTGTCATCAACAGTAAATGATCCCCATTGATTTTGAAGTCAGTAGTTCAAAGGTCAAGGTCACTGTGACCTTCACCATTTCTGACTATTCAAATGGTTTCCGTTCAATAACTCAGGTATACTTTGGCCTAGGATCTTCAAACTTTACATGGATGTTGGTCATCAACAGTAGATGACCCCTATTGTTTTTTAGGTCAGTAGGTCAAAGGTCAAGGTCACTGTGACCTTCACCATTTCTGACTATTCAAATGGTTTCCGTTCAATAACTCGGGTATACTTTGGCCTAGGATCTTCAAACTTTACATGGATGTTGGTCATCAACAGTAGATGACCCCATTTGAGGCCCACATGGAAGATTGAGAAACCAAATGTGTAGCCTCGTTTAAATAAAGTCTTTACTCACTCACTCACTCACTCACTCACTCACTCACTCACTCACTCACTCACTCACTCACTCACTCACTCACTCACTCACTCACTCACTCACTCACTCACTCACTCACTCACTCACTCACTCACTCACTCACTCACTCACTCACTCACTCACTCACTCACTCACTCACTCACTCACTCACTCACTCACTCACTCACTCACTCACTCACTCACTCACTCACTCACTCACTCACTTACTTACTTACCCCTATTGTTTTTTAGGTCAGTAGGTCAAAGGTCAAGGTCACTGTGACCTTCACTATTTCTAAATATTCAAATGGTTTCCGTTCAATAACCCAAGAACACTTTGCCCTAGGATCTTCAAACTTTATATGGAGGTTGGTCAACAACAGTAGATGACCCCTATTGATTTTGAGATCAAAGGTCAAGGTCACTGTGACCTGCACCAATTTTGACTATTGGGCTGCCATGGGGGCATACATGTTTACAAACTTCTCTTGTTCATACTTAAATCTTGTTTTTCTTGTATCTGTAATATGTTATCACCCATATGGGGACAAGCACTTGCATCGGGGAGCATAATTTACCTATTCCTTGTACCAATTTGGTTACATATAGGATTTTCATATTAGTCATTGTGTTACACAAGGTTCTAGATAATCTCTGATTTAATTGTGACGATATTGATTGAGACATTTATAAATTTACAGTAACTGTTAATTTATAAATGTCTCAATCAATATCTTTGTGGCAGCTTTTGTATTCCCAACGTGAATCAATGTAGACCAACAATCCAAAAACCTGCATATTTTCTGACCACACCTCATGTATAAAAATGTCATACAAGTCATATGTATTGGTATTTACTGTGATATTTCAAGTACAAAATGTATTATTACGCCCCCCCCCATCTTTGATGAGGGAGTATATTGCTTTGCACATGTCAGTCTGTTGGTCTGTCGGTTGGTAAGTTGTTAGGTCAGTCAGTAGACCAAATGGTTTCCATTCAATGACTCAATAATATCAGTAAATCAAAGGTCAATTTCGCTGTGACCTTTAAAGGGACTGCCTCAAATATTGGTGTATTGCAACAATAAAATAAAATTGTCAAATATTCGTGTAATTTTGGTATAGTTGCCTGTATATCCCATAAACAACCACACTGACATCTAAAATAACATGAGAAACTTCGGCATTTTGTAGTTATTTATTATTTTTACCTAAAACATTCTATAGGGTATTACCCTATAGAATTAACACTACTATTACTTAAATGGCCTGAAATTTGTTCGCATTTGAGGAAAACGAATAAAAAAACGAACCAAATACCTCACTGATGTTTACGCTGTAGTTTGTTGACGTTACAGTTCAATCATATGTGAATTACATAATTCACAAAGCATGTTGGAAGGAAACTTAGCAATTTTAGTACGCGATATCGAAAGTGGTTAAAATTGCTAATTTGCACCAAATCTTTCATAAAGCAACCGTCAGTGGCTTTCTATTACATGTACATCAATACTTGGTTAGGTTGGAAAATCACAATATACAAAATTTTTAGCCTAATCTGTGAGGCAGCATCTTTAACATAAATGACTTTGGCTGCAATGGGGGCACACCTGTTTTACAAACATCTCTTGTTTATGTGATATTATGTATGTACATGTATATTATAGGTAGTATGAAGAGGAAGTTGTTTGTTGCCATAGCATTTGTTGGAAATTCTAAAACAGTCATACTTGATGAGCCTTAACTGCTGGTGTAGATCCTTATGCTAGGAGAGCTATCTGGCAACTACTTCTCAAGTTGAAAAAAGGTATGTAAGTTTTTGTCATGTATAAAGTTAACTTTGATTCAACTGTTGGGCAGAGTATGTTTAAGAAATAAACTATGAAAAACTGTTGTATACCGGCTGTTATACAATGGTTTGGAGTTCTGACGCGTAGGAATTAACCACGAAGGCCGTAGGCCTGAGTGGTTAATAACAAGCATCTGAACGACAGCCGGTATACAATGGTTTTGAATATTTTATTTCGATTCTAACATGATTTATATATTATTAAGTCAGTGTTATTTTGTGAGATCTATGGTGTTTACATTACTTGTTTACCTGCATGATGTCATAAAAATGAAGTGACGTCATTTTCATTGTATATCGGCCGATACACGACATTATGATTTGTTCTTTGTATATTTAGGCAAAATCACCAGTCATGTTAGAATCTTCCATAACATTAGCTATAGTCGTGTATTCAAGGTGTGGAGAAGTTCTTAGTTGTTTTTTACTGAAGATACCCGTGGAAACAGCAAAAAGCTGTCTATGTCAGCAATTATTAAGTGGTCTTTTAATACAAGTTTGTCTGTATTTAGATGATCCCATGTCGTATTTCAGGTCGCACTATTAGCCTCTCCACTCATCATATGGATGAAGCGTACGTGTTTGGTGATAGAATAGCTATCATTTCTCAAGGTCGTCTCTGATGTGTCGGCTCAAGTTTGTTCCTCAAAAATCACTATGGTAACCGTTACTATCTGACAATGGTTTGTGGTGATAAGGAAGTTGATGAAGATGCTATATTAAAGGAGCAGCTGATGGCCGCTCCTGAACGACCAATGTCATCTCATAGTATTTGATCTCTAACAAATGTTGTGGTATGTTGCTATAGAAACACTAATACGTTTTTATGCCCCTTTATCTACTGATGCATATAGTGATTGTCCTGTCCATCAGTCTGTTCCTCCGTCCATTTGACCCAAAACCTTCAAGTCCATTAAGGCATAGCTTTCAGACTAAGCATACATGCTAATCATCATAAACACCTTGCATTGTCAAAGCCATGTAACACTATCCAACATTTCAACAGAATTATGGCCCCTGATTGACTTAGCTAGTTTTTATGGACAAGGCTTCCATCGGGGCATAAGCGTTTATTGAACGTAGTCTTTTGTTGATACATAAGTAACCATTTTCTATTACGTTTACCTCTTCAGAGCACCAACCTCTCTACAACAACAAAAATGTATGTTTCCCAGTGGGTGTTGCTCTACAGAAGACGTATATCTAAATAATATCTCTGAAACAATTCTGATCCCCACGGCCTTTGTGCATTGCCATAGACTCACTGGAGACAAACAGAAATGGCTGAGCTTTAATGATTTCCCAGTAACCACAGAAACAATTGATTTTTGAACTTCACACAAGGCTTCGCAGTAATAAAAACTTTAATGGCTAGGATAGATAAGTCTTTCCAGCTGTTAATTCAAAGTTGGGACCTTTCTAATCTTAGAGTTCTGACAGACACCTACACCAATTACGAACCATGTCTAGTAAGTTCAACAATAACACAACCATTTAATGCAAAATATGTCCCTTTTTACTCAGAAATATTCCTGCTATGGCTAAACATGTATTCTAACAGCACTTTTTTTGCTACTTTTCTAGATTTTGAATGTTCCTACCCCATGTAGGCCTTCCAACGACTTGACCAAAATCGTTGCTGTTGTCTCACACAACTTGGATTTACAAGCACAAATGTGACGGATGGTACGTTGATTGCTGTATTTCAAAGAACTGTGCGAATAAAATGTGACTGTTTATAAAATGTAAGGAAAAGGTTGCATTGGACATAATTATTTATATATAAAGGACTTTGGTCCGTAAAAGCACGCATGTTAATTAAATTGACATGCGTGGTAAAAGTGACCAGATTGTATGTGTTGCTTTGTTTGGTTGTTTTTACTTGATTCCATCTTGGACGATCAACAATTAATTGTTAGACTATCATCAGATTATTTCATTAAAACAGGAGGCAGACTATCGATTTTGTTTGACAGTTGCCGGAATTTGCAAAATCTAGAACTGGCAAGAATAATAGAGGTGGAGAAGATACTCTAGCAAATAATCTGTTCTTGTCGTACAAATAAGCACAATGTAAACTTCACAAACTTTGATGAGGATCGGCAAAACAATATTCCCGTTGCATTTTAAAAGTCTGGAGCGAAAACTTTGCCATTAATTTACATAATGGCGTCGTTTTCCAGGGTGAAACATACAACATGTATCATTTTGTTTTCTAAAAAGCCGATCAGTGCATCTTATGAAATTGGCAAAATATCTGCAAGGAAAAATTTGTTCACCATTGTCAAAGTTTGGGTAGTATATACATGTATTTGTGTCATACAGGGTGATCCATTAATTCCGCACATTAGTAAATGCCTATCACTTCACTATTTCTTTACTTACACATATAAATTTGGTATAGTTGGAAATGTAATTAATAAAAATTTCTGCTGAAAGGAAAAAAGTAATTGGCATTGTGCCGTCAAAGTGACGGTATGACGTCATCGATGACGTCATAAATTTGAGTATCTTCAAATTCGAATCATAAAACTTTATTACGAATTGGGGAAATCTGCGATTTAGGTGAAAAGAAAACTTGAAAAGTGTGTCCAAATACACATGTGCATTCATGAAGGAATAGTGTTGGATATTTCCAGTGAAATGAAACATTCGATTCGTCGGGAAAAGAGACTGGTTACCTAGCTGCATGCAACAGCGTCATGTGCAGAATTGAAAACGACGTTTGAAACTCATTTCTGAGAAAATGGGTGGTCACATTGAACGTCTGCTTTAGATAGGGATTCTATAGTTGAATATCCGTTTTAGATCAGATCAAAACTTACACGTACACTCTACAATTACTTGTATTCTTTAATATGGTAGCTTTAAAGATGTTGAAGTTATAAGCATTTAATAATGTGCGGAATTAATGGATCACCCTGTATATATGTGTATATAATTGTTATATACTCAACAAAATAAACAATGTCCCATTTTTATCTAAGATTAAACGCAACTTTCGTTGACTCTCTATTCACTTACATGTCTCATAATATGTCAAATCATGAATGGTGGATACTTTCTTTTTGTTGAGTATACAACAATTACTGTGGGAAGCTAAAGACTAGCCTGCGTACTGTTATATCAAAGCACTTAGGAAAAAATAAACATACCTTACGTTCAAATTAAATTTCTTAATTACCGTATTCTTTAAAACCTACACATTGGGGACAGCTATTGTCTCTTTAAGTTCCTGATCTGATTCAAAAATAATTTTGCACCACCCTTTACCATCAGTTTTAGCTGTTAGAAAGCTATGAAGAATTCATTGAATGTAAGTTTAAGATTTCCATAAGTGATTGCATAAAACAATACCCTGGCTTGCTCCCTTATTAATAATTGTAAGAAATATCCCAACAGCAGGAGCATGGACCACAGCAATTCCTTGGTTATACCCACAATATGTCATCATCACCAGTAACAGCAACTACCCGGTTATAACCACAACATGTCAACGTTCAGTAGTAACAGCAGCTGCCTGGTTATACCCTTAATATGTCATCATCACCAGTAACAGCAACTACCTGGTTATGCCCACAATATGTCATCATCTCCAGTAAAAGTAGCTACATGGTCATACCCTCAATATGTCATCATCAGTAGTAACAGCAGCTACCAGGTTATACCCACAATATGTCATCATCACCAGTAACAGCAACTACCTGGTTATACCCGCAATATGTCATCATCATTAGTAACAGCAGCTACCAGGTTATACCCACAATATGTCCTCGTCACCAGTGACAGCAACTACCTGGTTATACCCTCAATATGTCATCATCACCAGTAACAGCAACTATCTGGTTATAACCACAATATATCATCACCACTAGTAACAGCAACTACCTGGTTATGCCCGCAATATGTCATCATCACCAGTAACGGCAACTACCTGGTTATACCTGCAATATGTCATCATCACCTGTAACAGCATCTACCTGGTTATACCCGCAATATGTCATCATCACCAGTAACTACAACTACCTGGTTATACCCGCAATATGTCATCATCACCAGTAACAGCAACTACCTGGTTATAACCGCAATATGTTATCATCAGTAGTAACAGCAGCTTACTGGTTATACCCACAATACTAGTATGTCATCATCACCAGTAACAGCAACTACCTGGTGTACCCGCAATATGTCATCATCACCAGTAACAGCAACTACCTGGTGTACCCGCAATATGTCATCATCACCAGTAACAGCAACTACCTGGTTTTACCCGCAATATGTCATCATCACCAGGAACAGCAACTACCTGGTTATAATCGCAATATGTCAACATCAGTAGTAACAGCAGCTACCTGGTTATACTCGCAATATGTCATCACCAGTAACAGCAACTACCTGGTTATACCCGCAATATGTCATCATCACCAGTAACAGCAACTACCTGGTTATAACCACAATATGTCAACATCAGTAGTAACAACAGCTACCAGGTTATACCCGCAATATGTCATCATCAGTAGTGAAAGCAGCTACCAGGTTATACCCGCGAAATGTTATCATCACCAGTAACAGCAACTACCCGGTTATAACCACAACATGTCAACGTTCAGTAGTAACAGCAGCTGCCTGGTTATACCCTTAATATGTCATCATCACCAGTAACAGCAACTACCTGGTAATGCCCACAATATGTCATCATCTCCAGTAAAAGTAGCTACATGGTCATACCCACAATATGTCATCATCACCAGTAACAGCAGCTACCTGGTTATACCCACAATATGTCATCATTACCAGTATCAGCAACTACCTGCTTATACCAACAATATGTCATCATCTCCAGTAACAGCAGCTACATGGTCATACCCACAATATGTCATCATCAGTAATAACAGCAGCTACCTGATTATACTCACAATATGTCATCATCAGTAGTAACAGCAGCTACCTGGTTATACCCACAATATGTCATCATCACCAGTAACAGCAGCTACCTGGTTATACCTACAATTTGTCATCATCACCAGTAACAGCAGCTACCTGGTTATACCCACAATATGCCATCATCTCCAGGTTCAGCCGCTACATGGTCATACCCACAATTTGTCATCATCACCAGTAACAGCAGCTACCTCAGTTAATGCAAAATATGTCCCTTGTCACTCAGAAATATTACTGGTATGGATAAACATGTATTCTAACAGCATTTTTTTCTACTTTTCTAGATTTTGAATGTTGCTACATCATGTAGGCCTACCAACGACTTGACCAAAATCATTGCTGTTGTCTCACACGACTTGGATTTACAACCACAAATGTGACAGATGGTACGTTGATTGCAGTATTTCAAAGAGATGTGCAAGTAAAATGTAAGGAAAAGGTTGCATTGGACATAATTATTTGGTCCATAAAGGGCTGTGGTCCGTAAAAGTGACCAGATTGTATGTGTTGCTTTGTTTGGTTGTTTTTACTTGATTCCATCTTGGACGATCAACAATTAATTGTTAGACTATCATCAGATTATTTCATTACAACAGGAGGCAGACTATCGATTTTATTTGACAGTTGCCGGACTTTGCAAAAACTAGAAGTGGCAAGAATAATATAGGTGGAGAAGATACTCTAGCAATTAATCTGTTCTGGTCATACCAATAAGCACAATGTAAACTTCACAAACTTTGATGAGGATCGGCAAAACAATATTCCCGTTGCATTTTTAAAGTCTGGTGCGAAAACTTTGCCATTAATTTACATAATGGCGTCGTTTTCCAGGGTGAAACATACAACATGTAACATTTTGTTTTCTAAAAAGCCAATCAGTGCATCTGATGAAATTGGCAAAATATCTGCAAGGCAAAATTTGTTCACCCTTGTCAAAGTTTGAGTAGTAAATATTTGTGTCATATAGATGAGTGTATAATTGTTATATACTCAACAAAATACACAATGTCCTATTTTTATCTAAGATTAAAGCAACTTACGTTGACTCTCTTTTCACTTACATGTCTCATGATATGTCAAATCATGAATGGTGGATACTTTCTTTTTGTTGAGTATACAACAATTACTGTGGGAAGCTAAAGACTAGCCTGCGTACTGTTTTATCAAAGCACTTGGGGAAAAAAATAAACTTGCCTTACTTCAAATTAAAGTTCTTAATTACCGTATTCTTTAAAACCTACACATTGGGGACAGCTATTGTCTCTTTGAGTTCCTGGTCTGATTCAAAACTAATTTTGCACCACCCTTTACCATAAGTTTTAGCTGTTAGGAAGCTATGAAGAATACTTTGAACGCAAGTTTAAGATTTCCATAAGTGTTTGCATAAAACAATACCCTGGCTAGTTACCTTATTAAAGATTGTAAGAAATATCCCAACAGCTAGAGCATAGACCATGTCAATTCCTTGGAATATCACGAACAAAAAACTGTAAAAACATCAGTAACAACCGCTGCATAGTCAAAATCATTTCAACATCAACAACAGTTGCCAGGTCTAACTAACATTATACCAAATATAGCAACAACATTAGCAGCACTAGTAGTAAACTGCTAGTCGACCCAAATATCCTCATCATCCGTAGTAAAACAGAAACCTGGTTATACCCACAATATGTCATCATCAGTAGTAACAGCAACTACCTGGTAATAACCACATTATGTCATCATCACCAGTAACAGCAACTACCTGGTTATACCCGCAATATGTCATCATCACCAGTAACAGCAACTACCTGGTTATACCCGCAATATGTCATCATCACCAGTAACAGCAACTACCTGGTTATACCCGCAATATGTCATCATCACCAGTAACAGCAACTACCTGGTTATACCCACAATATGTCGTCATCAGTAGTAACAGCAGCTACCAGGTGATACCCGCAGTATGTCATCATCAGTAGTAACAGCAACTACCTAGTTATAACCACAATATGTCATCATCTCCAGTAACAGCAGCTACATGGTCATACCCGCAATATGTCATCACCACCAGTAACAGCAACTACCTAGTTATACCTACAATATGTCATCATCACCAGTAACAGCAACTACCTGGTTATACCCGCAATATGTCATCATCAGTAGTAACAGCAGCTACCAGGTTATACCCGCAATATGACATCATCACCAGTAACAGCAACTACCTGCTTATAACCACAATATGTCATCATCTCCAGTAACAGCAGCTACATGGTAATACCCACAATATGTCATCATCAGTAGTAACAGCAGCTACCTGGTTATATCCACAATATGTCATCATCAGTAGTAACAGCAGATACCTCGTTATACCCACAATTTGTCATCATCACCAGTAACAGCAACTACCTAGTTATAACCACAATATGTCAACATCAGTAGTAACAACAGCTACCAGGTTATACCCGCAATATGTCATCATCAGTAGTAAAAGCAGCTACCAGGTTATATCCGCAATATGTCATCATCACCAGTAACAGCAACTACCTAGTTATTCCCACAATATGTCATCATCAGTAGTAACAGCAGCTACCTTGTTATACCCACAATATGTCATCACCAGTAATAGCAGCTACCTTGTTATACCCTCAATATGTCATCACCAGTAACAGTAGCTACCTGGTTATACCCGCAATATGTCATCATCAGTAGTAACAGCAGCAACCTGGTTATACCCGCAATATGTCAACAGTAACAGCAACTACCTAGTTATACCCACAATATGTCATCATCAGTAGTAACAGCAGCTACCTTGTTATACCAACAATATGTCATCATCACCAATAATAGCAGCTACCTGGTTATACCTTCAATATGTCATCAACACCAGTAACAGCAGCAACTGGGTTATACCCGCAATATGTCATCATTACCAGTAACAGCAACTAGATGGTTATACCCACAATATGTCAACATCAGTAGTAACAGCAGCTACCAGGTTATACCTGCAATATGTCATCCTACCCAGTTACAGCAGCTACCTGGTTATACCCACAATATGTCAACAGTAACAGCAACTCCCTAGTTATACCCAGAATATGTCATCATCAGTAGTAACTGCAGCTACCTTGTTATACCCAAAATATGTCAACATCAGTTGTAACAGCAGCTACCTTGTTATACCCACAATATGTCGTCATCACCAATAACAGCAGCTACCAGGTTATAACCGCAATATGTCATCATCAGTAGTAACAGCAGCTACCTGGTTATACCTGCAATATGTCATCATCAGTAGTAACAGCAACTACCTGGTTATACCTGCAATATGTCATCATTACCAGTAACAGCATCTACATGGTTATACCAACAATAAATTATCATCACCAGTAACAGCAACTACCTGTTTATATCCGCAATATGTCATCATCAGTAGTAACAGCAGCTTCCTGGTTATACCCACAATATGTCATCATCACCAGTTACAGCAACTACCTTGTTATACCCGCAATATGTCATCATCACCAGTAACAGCAGCTACCTGGTTATACCCATATTATGTCATCATTGTTAACTACAGCTTACTGGTGGAACCCGCATTATATCATAATCATCAGTAGTTACAGTAACTACATGGTCTAACCAAAACTATATCATCATCAGCAGTTACAGCAGCTACCTGGTCAAACCTGCATTATATCATCATCATCGGTAGTAACAGCAGCTACCTGGTAAAACCCATATTCTATATCAACATCGGTAGTAACACCAGCTACTCGGTCAACCCCACATCATATCACCATCATCAGTAGTAACAGCAGCTACATGGTCTAACCAAAACTATATCAACCTCAGCAGTAACAACAGCTACCTGGTCAAACCAAAATTATATCATCATCATCATTCGTAACAGCAGGTACCTGGCCAAACCCACGTTATATCATCATCATCATCAGTAATAGCAGCTTCCTGGTCAAACCCACATTATATCATCATCATCATCAGTAACAACAGGTACCTGGTTAAACCCACATTATATCATCATCATCATCAGTAACAGCAGCTTCCTGGTCAAACCCACATTATATCATCATCATCAGTAACAGCAGGTACCTGGTCAAACCCACATTATATCATCATCATCATCAGAAACAGCAGGTACCTGGTCAAACCCACATTATATCATCATCATCATCATCAGTAACAGCAGCGTCCTGGTCAAACCCACATTATATCATCATCATCAGTAACAGCAGGTACCTGGTCAAACCCACATTATATCATCAACATCATCAATAACAGCAGGAACCTGGTCAAACCCACATCATATCATCATCATCATCTTCAGTAACAGCAGCTTCCTGGTCAAACCCACATTATATCATCATCAGTAACAGCAGCATTCTGGTCAAACCCACATTATATCATTATCAGTAACAACAGGTACCTGGTCAAACCCACATTATATCATCATCATCATGAGTAACAGCAGCTTCCTTGTCAAACCCAGATTATATCATCATCATCAGTAGTAACAGCAGGTACCTGGTCAAACCCACATTATATCATCATCATCATCTGAAACAGCAGGTACCTGGTCAAACCCACATTATATATTCATCATCACCAGTAACAGCAGGTACCTGGTCAAACCCACATTATACCATCCTCATCATCAGGAATAGCAGGTACCTGGTCAAACCCACATTATATCATCATCAGTAACAGCAGGTACCTGGTCAAACCCACATTATACCATCCTCATCATCAGTAACAGCAGGTACCTGGTCAAACCCACATTATATCATCATCATCATCTGTAACAGCAGGTACCTGGTCTATCCCACATTATATATTCATCATCATCAGTAACAGCAGGTACCTGGTCAAACCACATTATATAGTCATCATCATCAGTAACAGCAGCTTCCTGGTCAAACCCACATTATATCATCATCAGTAACAGCAGGTACCTGGTCAAACCCACATTATATCATCATCATCAGTAACAACAGCTACCTGGTCAAACTCATATTATATCATCATCATCATCAGTAACAACAGCTACCTGGTCAAACTCACATTATATCATCATCATCATCAGTAACAACAGCTACCTGGTCAAACTCACATTATGTCATCATCATCATCAGTAACAGTAGCTACCTGGTTAAACCACATTATATCATCATCATCATCAGTAACAACAGCTACCTGGTCAAACTTACATTATATCATCATCAGTAACAGCAGGTACCTGGTCAAGCCACATCATATCACCATCATCAGTAGTAACAGCAGCTACATGGTCTAACCAAAACTATCAACCTCAGCAGTAACAACAGCTACCTGGTCAAACCAAAATTATATCATCATCATCATTCGTAACAGCAGGTACCTGGTCAAACCCACGTTATATCATCATCATCATCAGTAACAGCAGCTTCCTGGTCAAACCCACATTATATCATCATCATCATCAGTAACAGCAGGTACCTGGTTAAACCCACATTATATCATCATCATCATCAGTAACAGCAGCTTCCTGGTCAAACCCACATTATATCATCATCATCAGTAACAGCAGGTACCTGGTCAAACCCACATTATATCATCATCATCATCAGTAACAGCAGGTACCTGGTCAAACCTACATTATATCATCATCATCATCATCAGTAACAGCAGCTTCCTTGTCAAACCCACATTATATCATCATCATCATCAGTTACAGCAGCATTCTGGTCAAACCCAAATTATATCATTATCAGAAACAACAGGTACCTGGTCAAACCCAAATTATATCATCATCATCATCATCAGTAACAGCAGGTACCTGGTCAAACCCACATTATATCATCATCAACATCATCAGTAACAGCAGGTACCTGGTCTATCCCACATTAAATATTCATCATCATCAGTAACAGCAGGTACCTGGTCAAACCACATTATATATTCATCATCATCAGTAACAGCAGGTACCTGGTCAAACCCACATTATATCATCATCATCAGTAACAACAGCTACCTGGTCAAACTCATATTATATCATCATCATCATCATCAGTAACAACAGCTACCTGATCAAACTCACATTATGTCATCATCATCATCAGTAACAGCAGCTACCTGGTTAAACCAAATTATATCATCATCATCATCAGTAACAACAGCTACCTGGTCAAACTTACATTATATCATCATCAGTGACAGCAGGTACCTGGTCAAGCCACATCATATCACCATCATCAGTAGTAACAGCAGCTACATGGTCTAACCAAAACTATATCAACCTCAGCAGTAACAACAGCTACCTGGTCAAACCCACATTATATCATCATCATCATTCGTAACAGCAGGTACCTGGTCAAACCCACGTTATATCATCATCATTATCAGTAACAGCAGCTTCCTGGTCAAACCCACATTATATCATCATCAGTAACAGCAGGTAACTGGTTAAACCCACATTATATCATCATCAGTAACAGCAGCTTCCTGGTCAAACCCACATTATATCATTATCATCAGTAACAGCAGGTACCTGGTCAAACCCACATTATATCATCATCATCATCAGTAACAACAGGTACCTGGTCAAACCCACATTATATCATCATCATCATCATCAGTAATAGCAGCTTCCTGTTCAAACCCACATCATATCATCATCATCATCAGTAACAGCAGCATTCTGGTCAAACCCACATTATATCATTATCAGAAACAACAGGTACCTGGTCAAACCCACATTATATCATCATCATCATCATCATCAGTAACAGCAGGTACCTGGTCAAACCCACATTATATCATCATCAACATCATCAGTAACAACAGGTACCTGGTCAAACCCACATTATATCATCATCATCATCATCAGTAACAGCAGCTTCCTGGTCAAACCCGGATTATATCATCATCATCAGTAGTAACAGCAGGTACCTGGTCAAACCACATTATATCATGATCATCATCAGTAACGGCAGGTACTTGGTCAAACCCACATTTTATCATCATCGGTAACAGCAGGTACCTGGTCAAACTCATAGTATATCATCATCATCATCTGTAACAGCAGGTACCTGGTCAAACCCACATTATATCATCATCATCATCTGTAACAGCAGGTACCTAGTCAAACCCACATTATATATTCATCATCATCAGTAAAAGCAGGTACCTGGTCAAACCCACATTATATCATCATCTGTAACAGCAGGCACCTGGTCAAACCCACATTATATATTCATCATCATCAGTAACAGCAGGTACCTGGTCAAACCCACATTATACCATCCTCATCATCAGGAACAGCAGGTACCTGGTCAAACCCACATTATACCATCCTCATCATCAGGAACAGCAGGTACCTGGTCAAACCCACATTATATCATCATCATCATCTGTAACAGCAGGTACCTGGTCTATCCCTTGTTATATATTCATCATCATCAGTAACAGCAGGTACCTGGTCAAACCACATTATATATTCATCATCATCAGTAACAGCAGCTTCCTGGTCAAACCCACGTGATATCATCATCAGTAACAGCAGGTACCTGGTCAAACCCACATTATATCATCATCATCATCATCAGTAACAGCAGGTACCTGGTCAAACCCACATTATATCATCATCATCAGTAACAGCAGGTACCTGGTCAAACCCACATTATATATTCATCATCATCAGTAACAGCAGCTACCTGGTCAAACCCACATGATATCATCATCAGTAACAGCAGGTACCTGGTCAAACCCACATTATATCATCATCATCATCAGGAACAGCAGGTACCTGGTCAAACCCACATGATATCATCATCATCATCAGTAGTAACAACAGGTACCTGGTTAAACCCACATTATATCATCATCATCATCAGTAACAGCAGGTACCTGGTTAAACCCACATTTTATCATCATCAGTAACAGCAGGTACCTGGTCAACCCCACATTATATCATCATCATCATTTGTAACAGCAGGTACCTGGTCAAACCCACATTATATCATCATCATCATCTGTAACAGCAGGTACCTGGTCAAACCCACATTATATATTCATCATCATCAGTTACAGCAGCTTCCTGGTCAAACCCACATGATATCATCATCAGTAACAGCAGGTACCTGGTCAAACCCACATTATATCATCATCATCATCTGTTACAGCAGGTACCTGGTCAAACCCACATTATATATTCATCATCATCAGTAACAGCAGGTACCTGGTCAAGCCCACATTATATCATCATCTGTAACAGCAGGCACCTGGTCAAACCCACATTATATATTCATCATCATCAGTAACAGCAGGTACCTGGTCAAACCCACATTATACCATCCTCATCATCAGGAACAGCAGGTACCTGGTCAAACCCACATTATATCATCATCATCATCTGTAACAGCAGGTACCTGGTCTATCCCTTATTATATATTCATCATCATCAGTAACAGCAGGTACCTGGTCAAACCACATTATATATTCATCATCATCAGTAACAGCAGCTTCCTGGTCAAACCCACATGATACCATCATCAGTAACAGCAGGTACCTGGTCAAACCCACATTATATCATCATCATCAGTAACAACAGCTACCTGGTCAAACTCATATTATATCATCATCATCATCAGTAACAACAGCTACCTGGTCAAACTCACATTATATCATCATCATCATCATCATCATCAGTAACAACAGCTACCTGGTCAAACTCACAGTATGTCATCATCATCATCAGTAACAGCAGCTACCTGGTTAAACCACATTATATCATCATCATTATCAGTAACAACAGCTACCTGGTCAAACTTACATTATATCATCATCAGTAACAGCAGGTACCTGGTCAAGCAGCATCATATCACCATCATCAGTAGTAACAGCAGCTACATGGTCTAGCCAAAACTATATCAACCTCAGCAGTAACAACAGCTACCTGGTCAAACCAAAATTATATCATCATCATCATTCGTAACAGCAGGTACCTGGTCAAACCCACGTTATATCATCGTCATCATCAGTAACAGCAGCTTCCTGGTCAAACCCACATTATATCATCAACATCATCAGTAACAGCAGGTACCTGGTTAAACCCACATTATATCATCATCATCATCAGTAACAGCAGCTTCCTGGTCAAACCCACATTATATCATCATCATCAGTAACAGCAGGTACCTGGTCAAACCCACTTTATATCATCATCATCATCAGTAACAGCAGGTACCTGTTCAAACCCACATTATATCATCATCATCATCATCATCAGTAACAGCAGCTTCCTGGTCAAACCCACATTATATCATCATCATCATCAGTAACAGCAGGTACCTGGTCAAACCCACATTATATCATCATCATCATCAGTAACAGCAGGTACCTGGTCAAACCCACATTATATCATCATCATCAGTAACAGCAGCTTCCTGTTCAAACCCACATTATATCATCATCATCAGTAACAGCAGGTACCTGGTCAAACCCACATTATATCATCATCTGTAACAGCAGGCACCTGGTCAAACCCACATTATATATTCATCATCATCAGTAACAGCAGGTACCTGGTCAAACCCACATTATACCATCCTCATCATCAGGAACAGCAGGTACCTGGTCAAACCCACATTATATCATCATCATCATCTGTAACAGCAGGTACCTGGTCTATCCCACATTATATATTCATCATCATCAGTAACAGCAGGTACCTGGTCAAACCACATTATATATTCATCATCATCAGTAACAGCAGCTTCCTGGTCAAACCCACATTATGTCATCATCAGTAACAGCAGGTACCTGGTCAACCCCACATTATATATTCATCATCATCAGTAACAGCAGGTACCTGGTCAAACCCACATTATATCATCATCTGTAACAGCAGGTACCTGGTCTATCCCACATGATATATTCATTATCATCAGTAACAGCAGGTACCTGGTCAAACCACATTATATATTCATCATCATCAGTAACAGCAGCTTCCTGGTCAAACCCACATTATGTCATCATCAGTAACAGCAGGTACCTGGTCAACCCCACATTATATATTCATCATCATCAGTAACAGCAGGTACCTGGTCAAACCCACATTATATCATCATCTGTAACAGCAGGTACCTGGTCTATCCCACATGATATATTCATTATCATCAGTAACAGCAGGTACCTGGTCAAACCACATTATATCATCATCATCAGTAACAACAGCTACCTGGTCAAACTCACATTATATCATCATCATCATCAGTAACAACAGCTACCTGGTCAAACTCACATCATGTCATCATCATCATCAGTAACAGCAGCTACCTGGTTAAACCACATTATATCATCATCATCATCATCAGTAACAACAGCTACCTTGTCAAACTTACATTATATCATCATCATCATCAGTAACAGCAGGTACCTGGTAAAACCACATTATATCATCTTCATCATCAGTAACAACAGCTACCTGGTCAAACTTACATTATATCATCATCATCATCAGTAACAGCAGGTACCTGGTCAAACCACATTATATCATCATCATTATCAGTAACAGCAGGTATCTGGTCAAACCCACATTATATCATCATCATCATCATCAGTATCAGCAGCTTCCTGGCCAAACCCACATTATATCATCATCATCATCAGTAATAGCATCTTCCTGGTCAAACCCACATTATATCATCATCATCATCAGTAACAGCAGGTACCTGGTCAAACCCACATCAAATCATCATCATCATCAGTAACAGCAGGTACCTGGTCAAACCCACATTATATTATCATCATCATCAGTAACAGCAGGTACCTGGTCAAACCCACATTATATCATCATCATCATCAGTAACAGCAGGTACCTGGTCAAACCCACATTATATCATCATCATCATCAGTAACAGCAGGTACCTGGTCAAACCCACATTATATCATCATCATCATCATCAGTCATAGGCGGATCCAAGGGGGGGTGGACCCGGCGTACGCCCCCCCTAAAATCGCCGGAGCCTAGGTAATTTAATCATAGATTGGATGTAAGAACAATATTGATATGCAATTTTTTTTTGCTTGCTTCAATAACACAATAATAAATTAATGGATTTTTAAGTGAACTTAATGCTCTATGCAAAAAACAAAATATGGGACTGATTGGTAGCATAATGCCAAACATTAGCTACAGAATTGCCGAGATTCTTGCACATTAAAAATGTCCGACAAGTCAGTATTACAGTTGGCTTGATTTTCTCATTAACCTGTCATTTTCATTAAAAACAAGATATCTCAAAATGCAGCTGACGAATTCCGTGGTTATATTTAAAAAGTCACGAGGCAGAAAGCCACTGGTCTCCCTAGTCGCTCACTCAGGATCCCAAGTATTTCACATTTACTCTTAAACAAAACTGAAGCCCTGGAGTTCGCAGAGTATGCTGCTCAGATAGACATTGCATTTTTTCTTCGTGACGAATATACAGAAGCTATATATATATATATCAGTGAATATTAATCAGTCGATAATCGTTAGTCCTGGCTATGCTGCTCATATAAACAACGAATTTTCTTGCTCGCTTCGCTCGCTGTAGAACTATGTAAATTCAATGAAAGCCGCCAAGTTTTGATTTAACAATGAGTTGGTTGGGTATGCTGCTCAGATAAACACTGATTTTTTTTCTAATTCTTACAATTACTACATCAGTGAATATAACCAAGTAATAAGGATGTGGTGTTTGCTGCTGAAATAGATAATTGCATTTTTTCTTGCTCGCTGCGCTCGCACAACCACTATCAGTTAATTATGTCAAGAAGGGAATGAGTATGAGGGATATGCTGCTCAAATAATTAATACATATATTCTTGCTCGCCTTGCTCTCACATTAACTTCATCAATGAATATTTTAAGATAAAGAACGAAATTGTGTGGAATGCTTCTCAGAGAAACAGTTTTTTCTTGCTCGCTTCGCTCGCGCATTTTCTTGGGGGGGGGTTATCAATACATGAATGTACGCCCCCCCTAACGCCAAATCCTGGATCCGCCCCTGTCTTCAGTCCACTCCACGGCTACACTCCTTTGTTTATTTTGCTTTTATTTATCCTCGCAACCGGATAATCCATATGGGCGCCCCCAGAAGAGGCTAGTCACTTTAGTGTTTGGGGGATAGTGCATGATACAGAAGATGCTCCAGTTCCAGAAGCATCCCTGGTTCTTTTACGTGCCGATGTAAAGCATCATACACGGGACCTCGCTTAACGTCTCGTCCGAAAGACTGCTAGTAAGTTTAGTTATGTTAGGTGGGAAACACTGAAAAGCATTTCACTTTTTGACCGTCCGGAGTAGGGACCGAACACACACCCTTCAGATCAGCAGTCAGTAGCCCTTACCACTAGACCACTAGTCCACCTAGCTACACTCCATGACTCCACTCCATGTTTTATAGTATGTCAAAACAAAAGACGCTTGTGCCTTCCACAAAATTAAATGCGGAAACATACTGCCATAATTATTTAAAAGTTGCTTTCACCCTATTACGATGTAAATAAATATTTCCGTTTTGAATTATTATTTAAAAACAGATAGATTCTTATTTGATAATATGGAGACGTGTTAGATTTGGTAATGACATAAGCGACTATCGCAATGGGACTGGTGGAGGAATGGAAACTGAACTACAGACACCATTTACAGTTTCACGCTGCTAAACCTGCTTTGAAACGTTTTGTATGGAACAACTCTTGCAGAACTATATGTGCATTATTTCTGGTCATTAGCAAATGTGTTGGTACGCTGTCATATTGTCATTTCAAATATATTTTTTTCTGTAAAACTTTATGGAGTTTTCTAAAGTTTCTGATGTCAGTGATGATGATGAATATCAAGTACCTGTCTTATTACTGGTACATTGAAGTGACTTTGTGATTTCACAATGTTAGATTTTCTGTTTGTCAGATTATTTTTTATTGTTTCATTTACTTGCATAGTTTGTCAAGACATCAAGGTCATACAATTCTAGACAGATCAAGTCAGTCAACTTAATTTTCTACCTCAACTTTTTACTGCCGACAAATGTTTTTTCGATTATTATTTGGCAGCAGCTGTCTGATAAGGACAGACATAAAATCAATGAAGAGACAGAGGTGTGATTCAAGATTCCAGGTGCATTACCTTAAAATTAGCTCTTTTTCGAATAGATTCCTTGGCCGGTGAACGGCACCCATACTGGCATGCGAGGTATTACCGGACAGCAGTAATGACCGGACAACTGGTCCTAGACGCTTATTTTCTGGAGCTATGTATTGAAATTTGTACCTAATCACTCAGAAGCGTGTTTTGAATAAATCTAGAAGAAAAAAAATATTCAAGATTAACAAAACATTGTCTATTTATCCAAAATGTCGTACGCGGCTGCGTGTTTACGTTAGCGGCGCTTGGGGAAATCACCATCGTGTGCGCATGCGCAAAATAACACGAGCTGAGCGCGTGCGTCATTGATTTTATACTGTTAAATTAATTAGCTTCATTTTATGTGAAGAGTGATTAGCAGAGTGGTTAACGTCTTAGGTTATGAAGCGTGAGGACCCGCGATCGGTTCCCCGCGGCGTCAAAATTTTTATCTTTTTTTTTTTAAATTTAATTTCTTCCATTTATACCAGCTCTAATTTTAGCAGGATATTGTTAATTACGAAATTTGTCAACGGATATCAGTTGAGTAACCCTTTTTAAGATCTTATCCATAAGTCTGAAATACTTTGAGTTGATTTTTAATCGTTTTAATCGACTTTTGATCGGTATGTTATGTACGGTATATTACGGCATCTGACCTACCACAGAACGCCACCTGGCGGGAAAACATGGCGCGTCACGAGTTGTTATTACGAAAATCGTGACATATTTTTGCATAAATAGGAAGTACGAACCCTGTTTAAATCATTTCCTATAATAAGTTTCCAAATTTTAAGTTAAAAATGGTTGAAACCGACTGTCCGGTAATACCTGCTGAACGTCGTTGAAAAAAGCGTAAAAAGTGCCCCTGTTTGGGCCCCTAAATTTGGATGTTATGGTGACGTCATTTTTCGGGAATTCTATTTTTAGGAAGGCCTTGAACACAGGTATGTGTCAGCACCAAAAATTCTGGGTAAAAATCGATTTTTAACTTGACATGAAGCTTTTTATGCCATTTCTGTCCGGTAATACCTCGCATGCCAGTAGGGTGAAAGTGGGTTCGTCAAATCTCCGGTTCGTCAAACTTAACTTTCTGTACAAAAGAGGTTGTGGTTTCGTCAAATTGAATTATAGAGAGATTTGAGTTCATATATATAGAAGTGAGAACAAACACCTTTTGTTAAGATTTAATTGTATTGTATGGGATTGACGATAGAATTGATTAAAAACATGTGTTAATACTGGTTGGCGAGTAGTTTCCGACAGCAGTATCCGACATTTGATATTTTTTCATATTTCAGCGTAGCTTTTCAATAAAAGTGAAGAATATAATTTAAGAACTACATCAAAGCAACAAGTGTTGGCAAAAAAATACAGTTCACGTAAATAAAAAAAACAATATAAAAAATACACGTAATACAATGATAATTTCTACCTCTTTTGCTGGGGGATCAACTGTTAACGGAAAATGAGCATGCTCAATGAAACAAACAAGTTCATCTATTTATCTAAGCCATGGGAATGCCCGAGTCGTTGATAAAGCTAATTTTAGCTTACAACAGGCATCAACGGAATCAGCGACACAAGACGGAAGTCGGCGATAGAATAATATTGACAAAATACGTCATTATTGACGTCTAACTAATTGAAGATGTGACTATAAGGCTCAAATCATCGTCTGCGTGCACTCTAAACTATGATCGACAACTCTTAGACGATACGTACAGCCAATAGGGATTATGTTAGAGGCTCAATACGGGGAAAATAAAGTATTAGTAAATAATTGCGAAATGTCGGCTACTGCTACTCTTCGTCCAATTAACGGCCTAAAATAGTGACCCCTTTGTGGCCCTAATTACAGTACACTATGTTACGTTAAAAGTACCAAAATAGTGACAAATATTTCGGGCTTGAGCCCAGGATTATTAAAAGGTAAATTATTTTCTTCAAAACCACTTCGTCTCATAGAAAAAGTGAGAAAACATGCTCGCCAACCAGTATCGTAAAAATTGTGACTGTGATAATCATGCAATTAATGGTGTGTTTTAATTAAATGACTGGTATTTTTTCTAGTGGAGATGTAGAAAAGGCAGCATGGAATAAGTCAACTATTTATAATAATTGGGCATATTATATAAAACAAACAATATTTTATGATTTATTATTGTTTATTAGAATCTTATATCCGTGCATCTAGGCATTACTATATAGATCTATTATACAATGAAATCATCATACATAAAATAGTAGCACATTTGAAAATGTAATATTATATTATGTTAAAAACTTTATGATCAGTCAGAATGCGATTAATATATATATTTATTATATACCTAGCAATGTATTGTCATGAATACAGGCCAAATCGCACAGTGGAATACAACACGACAGATTGCATTTTCCGTATCATACATGTCTGGCTTTCCGAATCCGTATCATGCCTGTCTGACGTGTTATATGCCAAACATATGCCAACTTCAATGACGTCACGTCGTAAACAATTGCCTTTTTATGAATGGGCGTCGCGTTATACGCCGAAAATATGCCAACGTTCATGACGTCAATGTATACACATTAAACGCATTTTCGCGCGTAAAAGCGCTTTTTTCTCTTTTGTGGAAATATAATAAAAGAAATATCACTGCAGTTGTGTTGATCCGTTAAGCCGTATTACCTCTTGTTTCTTGCACCATACCGCATCACGCTCGACCTAACGGTCTCGCGAGATACGGCATTACACAAGCAACTCGAGGTAATACGGCCCAACGGATCAACACACTGTAGTGATATTCCGTATATATACATTAAAAGCTAGCACTTTGGGTTTAAAAAAGAGATACATCTTATATTACAAACGTTATGATCAACCAGAACGCAAAATATTTTTTATTTTGTACAGAAAATCTAGCACATCGGGTTTGAAAAATAGATACATATTTAGTTTGTTATAAGCAGAAAGTATACAGTAATAGCACATTGAGTCTGATACATACACTGTGAGTTACAAGTAACATACAACAAGTTGTGTATGTACGTTATGATATAATAGCACATTGATATAGCTCTTTTAAAGGAACATTATACATTCGCAAGAATGCACTACACTACATCGGAACCCAGTGTTCATTGTTCTTTTTCATAGTCATTTCCTGACTGTGTCCCAAGCGTCAAAAAGTTAATAAATTGAAAGAACACAATTAATAATAAAAATTGTTTATTTAGCCAATTGGGTCATTGATAGATCAATTATTTCAAATTTCAGTAAGCCATTGGCCCATGTGAACATACAAACAACACAATACAGTTTTCATATGACAGTAACAAGTGTTAGACTATAGATCTCAGTAGCTAGCCAATCAGCATGGAGAAAAAGTGTTGAATAAATCCCGTATACAACACTTTGCTGTGGTATATATAACAATAGATTGCTATATACTATAGTAGGCCAAGCAAAATAATTGAGCATAGCTATAATAATGTATACATGCATTTAGCACAGAAAATATGGATGCCAAATATTTTTGATACCAAGCTTAGTTTAGTCTATATTATAACAATAATATATTTTAAACAAGTAACTAATTGGACTTATTAGAATACATGTACATGTATATCAAACCTTTCTACATTTGTTCATTATTACTGTCATAATCTGAGACAACAATTTTGATAGATAATTAACCAATTAAGGTATTGCCAACATCTCGGCTGAGTGCTGACAACATGATCAGTAGAGGGTGAATGCCGTGGTAGCTTCTATGACTACAGTACGACCTCTCTAGGGGGTCATATGTAGTGCAACAACCTCTGTATAACAAAACCTTCAAAGTTACTTGAAGTTATTACATGTATATGCTTTGTAAATTCTGTAGGGGAACAACTTCTGAACAATGACCAATATTTGCAGCCCACAAAGGGTCTCACTCTACAGAGGTTGTTATGTACTATTGTGTCTTCAATAATTACGTGCAGATTACCCCTCTCTTCTAAGATATCATTTTCACAGAGTAGAACTTAAAACCAACTAAACGATTAAAACAAATCGTAGGGGTTCCAATGGTGTCTGGTGATTGAAGTAAATGACTTTCATACTATCACAACCCTTAATTTACAAATGAAGACCTCACCTTCAAGACCAGCTTAAAATAAAGACCACTACTTTCTGTCCACTGACTTGCACATTATTCAACCTCAAATTCACAGTGAAATTGCACCTATATGAAAACCACCTCTTTAACAAGATTGGCTCAGAATTAACCATTTTTCGTTCCGTTTTCATCTGTTTGCTCTTTGATAGATTGATGCAATCACACAACATTATTTAGATTTTTTGTACAGTCCCAAGAAGGAGTTTCATTATTGAGGTTTTACTGTAAATAGCTTAATTTTGCCACTTAGATCTATATATGCATCATGCAACACTTAACATATTACACCAGCACTTAAAGGGTTTATCATACCCCATGTACTGGTCGATTTTAGGCAAAGTGTACCTGATAAACAAAGATTATTTATCTATAGTCTAAGTCAGATAGAACGGCTCGTAGGTGTTGATATGGGATTATAATCCTCGTTTCACTCGGAGTTATAAATCCCATATACAACACCTACTCATGTTCTATCCTATACGTAAAATATAACTTGATTATAACAGTCATGAATGCCATCACATCTGAAAATCACAATTGCTTTCACCACAGATCATACTGCAATACACATTGTTTATTCAATATAAAGAAAACAATTATGGTCATGAGAGACAATAAAATACGTAGCAACAGTATAGATATATGCATTTTTTACGATGTACAGTCTAACTTGTATTAAGCGACCACCCTGGGGAAGGTCTGAAAACGGTCGCTTAACAGAATGGTCGTTTAACACAAATAGAAAAAACATTGAGTGTAATTAACAAATTTCAAACATTAGGCTGTCTGAATACTATTCAACTTAATTTGATAAACATTAGTGTGTAAATATGTTTTATAATGATTTTATACTTAAATGCATCGTCTTCATGTGCATTTAATTTATCATTGTAATAAACTTACTCATATATTACACAATGCATGTAAGTCAATTTTGCTTGCATGTTGTTGTTGTTGCACTCGAAGAAAAAAAACGAAATAGACCGGGTTTTAGTCCAATCTAAATGGACTGTGACAACAAGCTGATTGCAGCAAAAGATACAACAATTAATCTGTAATAATGTGTGTAATCGGATATGACATGCCCTATATGGACACAATGGTGATTATAAATGCTGTTAATTGGGGCCCAGTTAACAAAAGACAAACTCCAAAGTGTGAACAAACAATGATTTAAGACAAGGTATAAAGTAATTAATAACCTGTCACTACAGACGACCTGTGATTTACACATAATTTTTGGTCGCTTAATGCAATTTTACCAATCAATTTTGTGCTTAAACAGTGGTCGCTGGTCGCGTAAGACAAAAGTCGCTTAATACAGTAGACAAAAAGAGCAAATATGGTCAGGAGGATTTGAAACCGGTCGTTTAAGACAAAGGTCGCTTAATACGCGTGGTCGCTAGTACAAGTTAGACTGTATTTGCTGTCGCGAAATATTAATTAAAGTAAAAATACAAGATATTTAAAAGCACAAGTTTTATAAATGTATACCAGTATATATCTAAACAATTTAATATATATTTAACAATTATTACAATTTTGACTTCAATCATAATTATTCTTTAATCACTTTATTTGTCCGATGCATGTATATCACACTATGACAAACACACACAGTAATTACATGACTGGTGTGAATCACTCCATATTATCACTTTGACGAACCGGGTCAGTGTTTATACTATAAATTCAATTTGACGAACCGGAGATTTGACGAAACCACAGTAATGCCACCCATACATGTGCGTCTACCTCTGGGTTGTTAACCAGTTTATCTCTCATCAGTAGGAGAATGCTTTCGCAACATTTTGGCGACATGTTTATAGTATAATAGTATTATTATGTATGTCAATTTCATTTACAACTTATATATGAAATGTTTAACCTATTTTTCAGGTAAAGTGTTTAACCAAACAAAAGTCTACAACCACAATGAATTTCGGAATGCTGTAAATGACACTCAGGGTAGAGGTCTACTGACAGTCAGTAACCATACAAGCAGATTGGATGATCCTCTTATGTGGAGTAAAGTTCACAAATTATTTATCTTTTTTCTCTGGTACAGTAGTCATAATGCATCCAAGTCTGGAACATGAAGTTGTAGATTCGAAGTTTCGAACCCGAGTTGCACCAAAAGATCTAAATTGGATATTTTTAGATCTTTGTTGCATCATACCACTGTTGTAAAAATGCTTACTGGTATAACTCTTAATTGGATTCTCAATTTCTCAATATATTTAGTGAATACTAATGTATTATTTTAAGGTCACGTTCTTTCAACTTACATAAGTCACTCTCGACACTTATCGTTAGGAGAATACAGATCTATCATCTCAGGGGAAGATTCAGGATTTTGCATTGGGGGGAAGCATAAGTATTGACATGAAACCCTATCCTTGAAAAATTGAGCGATAAAAAAATAATATTTCGCTTAGAATAACAGACAAATTACCTATGCCCCCCTCCCCTTAAATCTGCCCTTGTATTTTATCATAAGCTTACTTATTTGTGTTATTTGCACAAATAAAATATATGCATTGTTTACATGTTTATAACCTTGCTAGTATATGGTACATGTACATTTATACAGATATAAATAAACAGCCTGGTATCCATCACAGCTATTTTACTGTTTTAGATCTTTTGGATTGGAGACAATTAGTTAACTTTGAGAAATTCCGTTGGTCAACTGCTGCAGAGGATGTTTGTTTCAAGGGTCCATTTGGTTCATTTTGTATGGCTGTCGGCAAAGTTCTCCCAGTACATCGAGGATCTGGTGTTTATCAGAAATCAATGGATTTCTGTGTTAATGAGTTAAATAATGGAAAATGGGTCCATATATTTCCTGAGGGTGAGTTGCTAAAATGGTTGCTTGATACAAATGTTACAAAAAGGAGCGGGTTTGACAATAATGTCTAAATTAAGGATAAAAGTGAACAGTCATGCACTACAACTGTCTCAGTTGAATGCAAAAAAGTTATTTTATCGTTAACAAATTGATAAGGAGGAATTGAAACCAGTATTTAGATCCATTTTTCGAAGAATAAGGGGAACTATTGCAGTCAACCGAGCGTCAGCGTTGAAATAATGCTAATTTTAAAGTTGAGGTTCAACCTTAAAGTCCATTCACATATTGCTTTGATGCTTTTGCATACGAGGGACTTTCAGAAATAACGTAGACTTTTGCTGTATAACGATCAATGTTGTAGACAGATTATAATATGAACATGCTTTTCAAAATCGGAATTATCTATCCACCTGATGGCATATTTTTCAAAACATTTTTATGGATATTATAGGTAAACTAGCCATTTTAATAACCATGTGTACCTTGGCCTGCACCTTACTTACCAAGTACCTCTCCAATAATCTGCTTTAGTTTGAACTTACATATATTTCACTCATGTATAAAAACTTATGAGACGTTTTCATTTTGCAGGGAAAATAAATTTAGAGCAAAAGGCAATGAGGTTAAAGTGGGGTAAGTACTTGACTAGTTACTATCAGTTATACAGATATTGAGATGAATAACTGTTGCAAATTACTTAGCAATAGCTTTGATAGTTAAGTCAGGAATTAATCAAGTGATTTCAATATTAACTCACAAATTTTTTCCAGCTGATGAGTTAAAAATGAGATACTCATTTGTTTTTAGCTCATCTGATTTTTAAAAAAGATGAGTTATTGTCATCACTTGATCGGCGTCAGCGTTGCATGGTTAAGTTTTGTGTTTAGGTAAACTTTTTAGCTCTGGAGGCCACTTTGTTACTTTAATCTTCATGAAGTTTGGTCAAAATGTTTATCTTGATGACTTAAGGTCAAGTTCGAAGTTGGGTCATGTGGGGTCAAAAACTAGGTCAAAAGGTCAAATGATAGCAAAATCTTGTTAATACTCTAGAGGCCATATTTTTGATTTATTCTTCATGAAGTTTGGTCAAAATGTTTATCTTGGTGACCTTAATGTCAAGTTAGAAGTAGGGTCGTGTGGGGTCAAAAACTAGGTCAAAAGGTCAAATGATAGCAAAACCTTGTTAACACTCTAGAGGCCATATTTTTGCTTCAATCTTCATGAAGTTTGGTCAAAACTCAAAATGTTAATCTTGATGACCTTAAGGTCAAGTGCAAAGTTGGTTCATATGGGGTCAAAAACTAGGTCGAAAGGTCAAATAATAGAAAAACCTTGTTAACACTCTAGAGGCCATATTTGTGCTTTAATCTTCATCAACTTTGGTCAAAATGTTTATCTTGATGACCTTAAGGTCACGTTTAAAGTTGGGTCATGTTGGTAAAAAACTAGGTCAATATGTTAAATAATAGCGAAACCTTGTTAACACTCTGAAGGCCTCAGTTTTTCTTTAACTTTTAACCTTCATGAAGTTTAGTCAAATGTTATCTTGATGACTTAAGGTCAAGTTCATGTATGGCCATGTTTAGCAGGTGAGGGCCCCAGGATCTATGATCCTCTTGTTTCATAAACTATCAAAGCTATTGCTTTGAAACTTGCAACACTTGTTCACCATCAATACCTGAGCCTGTAAAGCAAGATATGATCTGCATTTTGTAAGAATTATTGCTCCTTTTTGGACTTTGAAAATAAAATGCCTTCGTTAAGTTTTGCGTTTAGGTCCACTTTTCTTCTAAACTATCAGAGATATTGCTTTGAAACTTTCAACACCTGTTCACCATCAACACCTGACCATGTTAAGCATGACCCATAACTCTGATCAGCATTTTGCAAGTTATTGCCCCTTTTTTTCACCATCAATTCCTCACTTTTTTAAGCAAGACTCATAACACTGCCCTACTTTATGCAAGGGTAATGGGCCTTTTTTACAGTGACAATGATCAGATGAGCGTCTGCACCCGCAAGGCGATGCTCTTGTTTTTAACTTACGTTTAGTAGAACTATACAAAAGATCCAAGATTTGAAAACCTGCCCTGTGCAAGTCTGAATTTTTAGATTCCGAGTTATTCACCACCCATATCAGTGTAAAACACGAGATGTAACTCAATATAATAAGATTAAAGATTTGTTGAAGTTCACTGATGTGTAAACACCCGATCTGAAGGAACACATTCAGTAAAGCACAAGTCCATGTTTATGTAAATGTTAATAACGTAACAGGATTTGTTGCTTACCAGTAATCCTGATTCATGTATTTTTATGCATTCAGTTTTATTTTAAAAGAGAGGGACATAAATGGTATATGAGCCATTGGCTTATTGAGAAAATTACAAAAAATCATGATCATATATCGTTGGAATGGCAAGACGCTTATGAACTGCTTCTGAAAATTTGAACAAATCTTGTTTTAATAAAATCGAGAGTGTTTGCTTATAGAGGATAGAAGCTGTTTTAACCACTTACCTCTTGTTTTCTCTATATTGGTACTTTTCAGAAATTGCTATCTATGGATTATGATGATTTTTCAGTGACAATAACAGTGAAATTATCATTTTGTTATTTTCACTGTTTTAGAAGCTGGTTCCAGCATCATGCAGAAAAAGAAATGTAACGTCAACAGGCATCATAACTCTCACGTCGTTCCAATTTCGACATGATTTTTTCATTGACATATGTATTGTGTTACAGGTGTGGGTCGACTTATATCAGATACTCCAGTCACTCCTATAGTTCTTCTCATACACCACATAGGTATGTACTGTTCTTATATTTTGGTCTTGTCGCTTGTATACAAACTATGTTACTTGTAATATCAAAACATAGCTAGTTTATTGTTTTTAACACTTCAGTCAGATATAAAGGCCGGAATAATCAGTATTTGGGTTAATTGTTTAGTTAAATTAAAAAAGGCAATGTTTATGTACACGTGTGTGATACAAAGGCCGGAATAATCAGTATGTGGGTTTGCTAAATCAAAAAAGGCAATGTCGATGTACACATGTGTTTGTATACAAAAGGCTGACCTAGATAAATGAGATAAATGTCGGACTGCATCCGTTATAACCTGTCAGATTCAGTAAATATTCAAATACAATGGAAAGTTAAACTCTTCTTTTTATTAAGTGAAGCATTTTTGAATGGCTAAAATTTATGTTTAACTGTATGAATTTACTATAATCCATGTTTAGTGTATTCTACATGTAATTAATTTTAGGTCTTGTAACGTTTGTGACACCTTACGTTAATCACTCTCGACAACTAATTCCTCATGGTATTCATGCCTCAAGCATGAGCATGAGCCAACTGGTGACTCAATCATCAGCTGGTATACATGCATTATGAACACTCGGCTGAATGGACGCATGTCTAAAAATAGACTTTAAATTAGTACTTTTGTTTTAACTTTCGATGCTTTTACACTAGAGTTGAGAGATTATTTGTTTGACCATCATTTGTTTGGATGTCAGTCATACACAGTTATTCTTAAAATTATTACTGTATATTAAGGGTTCCAATTTTGCTACTCAGGAAGAATTTATGAATGAATGTGTTTGACCACATTGTTTACCGTTACTGATGGTAAATTGGCAGTCAGTTAAACAGTCCTCTATATCTTATAACATAGCACAAGCAGTTTTCAATCCAAAGTATAAGTAATTCATAGAATGGTAAAGTGGTAAGAGTAATCTGTTTATGTAACTTTGTATGATATTGATGTACAAAAATATATACTTAATTTTGTTCTTTTAGGATTTGAGCATGTGTTTCCTAATGAAGGAATCCTATTTCCGAGATTTGGACAGAAGACCTCGATCTACATCAGTCGTCCAGTTGATTTTTCACATGAAGTTGAGAAACTGAAAGGCCTTATGAAATCTAGGGTAAAAAACTTTGTTTGTCAATCCCATTGAAAATGTTCACCAAAACTTTCAAGTTTTTAAACTGAAATATTTGCAAAGTCAAGGCATTCCTTTCAAACTTGGCATACTTGTTAACAATGATAAACACCTTACATTGTCAATGTCATGTAACACTATCCAACATTTCCACAGAATTATAAATAACCAATGTCAGAAAAGAATATAACCTGCCCAACCCAGCTATATCAAACCCTATATGTTAAGGGTGAAAGTCAAGAGCTCTACCAACTCAAGAGTTCCCTGCATAATGCATATAAATGCGTGCTAATTCAAGCACATGGAAAGCACTGATACAAAGCCAGTAGGTTAAAATTCCTGATGCAGTTGTACCAATGGTATCAACAGGGGCGTAGCTAGAGGTATTTGAATGTGTACGCAAGAAGGCTAGGGGGTTTGGGGCATGCTCCCCCTGAAAAATTGTGTTCGCTAGAACGTCTCTGGTGCGTTCTGGGGTGTTTTTTGCATCATCTTTAACATTATTTTTACTGATAAAACCAGGGTTTTTTTGTGTATAGAGCCTTTTAAGTGTTTCTAAGAAATGCTGAAAATACTAAAGAATTACCCCCCTTAGGGCTTAGGCTTTTATTTCATTTTTCGATCATTTAATTTTTCACTTTTTGAGAAGCATGTGTACGCAGCTGCGTATTCTGCGTACAGGTAGCTACGCGCCTGATCAATGTAACTTGAGTTTCTAATTACGGTATATGTACACACTTTCAAGTCCATTTTAGCTTGGCTTTTTGAAGAATTAGCAGAGCTATTGCACTCACTCGAGCCTCAGCATTGGTCATCCTAATAAAGAAGACCATGTGCAATGGCCAGGCCTTGTATTGGTAGGTTTTACTGTATTCTATTGCATTCAATTACATTGTTTATCAATAATGTATAATTATCTTAGATTCCATGGTGGACTTAATTACCATGGTATACTATCTATGTTTCTAGGAAGAGATACGAAAACATCTAACTGAGATTATCCAACAAAAAATGGCCGAGTTGAAATCTGAGGCTGAAACTTTTCATCAGAAAGTGTACAACAGAAAGGATAGAAGTTCTTGACAAAGGAAATAAGTGTAGAATTATATATCTTAGTTCATGTATATTGGCATGTCTGGTAATACCACACTAAAACTGTACAAATATTCACTGGAAAGTTAACACTTTCTTGTCATATGTTCTTAATTTTAATTCATCCCCTTTTCATAAAAGGCTCATTGTTATCGATTTTGCCTTTCACTGAGGGAGCCTGTCTAGTTACCTTTTAGTAAATGGAACATTCAGTTCCCTCATGGACAGGCCTCTCGTTCGCATGCACATGTAAGCCAGATCCCTGAATTTTGACATTAAGGGCAGATTATAATTTTGGCACAAACTTTGTCTTTGACTCTTTGTTGTAAATGTGTCATAGAACAAGTATTTGACTGACTATATTCAGAGATAGTCTAAGACAATTGAGCATCCAAAGTTCAACCTATGTAAGTGGTCACCAAATTAACAGCTAGCTGTTTTAATAAGTATTAAACCTAATTTAGTTTCTCATCCAAATGCACCAGTATCATTTTAGTATACAATTATGAAAGGGCCAGGACCGGTATTTATGAAGCATCTTAGTATAAAACTAAGAATTGTCTAAAAACTTAGAATTTCCTCTGGTGTATTAGCTAAATAATACAATCCAGATTATTAATTCTTTACATAGATTTTACGCATTTTGTAGAGAACTACTATAATCACAAAGGAAGCATGGGCTATTCTTCAATTCGCAGGAAATATGTTCATCGCAAATACTAATGTAAAAATATTTAAGTTTTCCAAGATGCTTTATAAAAACCAGCCCTGAATTGTTGAATCTCTTAACTGGTTGCTTAAGACAAGTTTAACTCTAGGTTATCCTGTAACATAGACTGTCCTGTATTATCGTGCATGCCAGTACACATTATCTTCAGGGAATCAGTATTGTTACAATTATATAAATTATTTTGCAACTGTAGATTTTTGCATTCAAGTTTATGTCGAATAAACAATGTATTAGTTGGTCTCGCTCGAAAGGACATACAGCAAATACTAACTTTTGAATTCAAGAGACACAAAAAATTGAAATAGAAGTATGCACTTTGAAACAAATGAAGTCTTTGCAAACATGCTAAAAATGCACACCATTCTGAGACTTCTATTCATTTATTGCATTTTTTGCCCGTAAATGAAATTCAAGAAATTCATTTCATGTCCTTTTCTGGCATCATCATTTTGAACCTGTGGCATTTGTTATTTATGATATTTTCACTACATTTACCTTTTCAAAAATGGCTTGTAATACTTTGGCGAAAATACTGGTTGTTTAGAGTGAGGCCAACGGTATGTTGGTGTGCTATTGTTCTCAATATATGATTTCTATACAATCAGTTTATATTAGAGCTGTCATTGATAGAAGCGATATTGATGTATCGATGATTTAGCTCAAGACTGAATAAGTAATCTCAAGTCTTTGTTTCTTTATCTGTTTTGTATCATTGTCCAGGTGTGCAATAACTGTTGTGTATTGTAGTTACCGCACTCCGTAAAGCTCCACCATATCAGTTAAGTTGCTATAAATATAATACAGTAAACTCCCTCAAAATCGGACTCCCTCAAAACCGGAATCCCCATAATATCGGACAATTTCCTAGGTCCCGTATTTTCTTCTTATAAAGTTAACTTAAAAAGCTCCCGCAATACCGGACTCTCATAATTCCGGACGGCATTTTTGGTCCGCTGACAAGATTTTCAATGATAGTTACTTGCGGAATACCGGACGCGTATATTTGTCTCACCTGACGGAAAACTTGACGTGTACATTTTTCTTGTCTAAAATGTCACTTTGTTAATTGTTAGTTAAAGAACGTGTCATATCAAAAGGTGCGATTAATAAGTCGTGTTTATAATGTTTACTCTTAAACGATCTCGCGTATAATTTGCACAGGCGTGAAAAATACTTAGTGAAATTCACCGCAATGAAATTAAATAATTGCCTTATTACGAACGTAATAAGAAAACGATCCTTCCATTTGATGTTTTGTTCTTGAGGTAGGTATTACAACAAACATTTACGGGAACAAAGGATCGTTTAGCCCATCAAAATGTTGTAATTACGACAAACACTGCACTAAATCGTATTTAATTGATATGTCTCCAATTAGCTCACACTTGCATTTCGGGATTTGTAGGATTGCACTGTCTATGTCATTGCATAGTTTTGATGGCCAATGAAAAAATGAGCAATTGGAGTACTCATCGATGTTAGAATTGAAATATTTGCAGCTCCCTTAATGGTGATGCTCTACAAAGGTTGCACTGTACATGTAACGTAAACATGTATCATGAAACACACAGTATATTCCCTAAGATAACATATCAAAGTGTACATGATACAGAACTCCCTTAAAACCGGACCTCCCACAAAACCGGACTTTCGAACCGGTCCGGACAGGGTCCGGTTTTGAGGGAGTTTACTGTACAATTATTATTACTGTGTGATTCCTTTTCATGAATGGAGTATTCCACAAAATCAATCTCTGTGATTACTAGTAAATTGTTGTTGTTCATTGTTCTGGTCATATATTTATGCACTGCAGATTTGTTAAAACTTTATACAGAATTTTTATTTCTTCAGTGCATACTGAGTGTATCTGCATTGTTTGGACCAAGCTCTGTCTGTATATTGAAAATTGCTCAATTTTTACAAGATAAAAATCTTATGCAAAAAAATACTAAAATTATAAAATTGTCTCTTTCTAGCCAGAAGTAACTTAAAAAAATTTCAATTTGTTATTATTGGCAAAAACTGCATGTGTGACATTGTTAAATACCTCTTCATGGCCTATATGTGTGCCTCTTGTTTACAATGGCCTGTATTACCTTGATTCACTAGATATGCAACTTCTAGTTTTGTTAAATAAAGGAAGTCAGATTTGACCATTGCTTTGTTGTTTATTCTTGTCCAAGCATTGTCAACTATTTATGATAATAGTTTAAACAAGGTTTCTACTACTCCACCTACAGCTAGATGACATATGATATGGTAAAATAGTGTTTCTTTGTTTGTAGGAGATTATTTCCATGGATCAACTTTACCAGCATATAAAATCATCCATTTTCATATTACTAGCATCATACTGGATTCAGATTGTCTGTAGTGTCTGTAGCTTTCTTGTGGATGCAATTCCTCCTACAGTTTTGGCTGGATTTCCTTCAAACTTTCTCAGATGAATAACTTGAAACATGAAAGGACTTTGTACAGTAATTACTTTTGGCAGAATTATGGCCCTTTGTTCTTCTATCTACTCTATAGTATATATATATATAGTGAGTCTGCCAATGCTACTCCTACAATTATGGAAGGATTTTGTTGAAACAGGTGAGCATCCTTGACTTGTAGATGTGTATAAATGAAGGAATTTATACTCTTAATGCTTTGTCAGAATAATGGCTCTTTCAGTCTTTGCAGGTGGGGTAGATTAGTCTTCCTTATGGCGACATCTCGAGTAAGTACACCAAAAATCTCCTCTACCATTGTTCAAATTATGGCACGGGGTAAAAAATGACCCATCTTGGCAGTCATGTGTTTTAGGTGAGCTACTTTGGGCCATGATAGCCCTCTTGGACACATAGTATTACACTAAGTTGGCCCATCTTGGGTCATGGTGAATGAAACAAGAGCACCGCCTTGCGGGTGCAGACGCTCATCTGATCATTGTCCTGTAAAAAAGGCCCATTACCCTTGCATAAAGTAGGACAGTGTTATGAGTCTTGCTTTAAAAAGTGAGAATTGATGGTGAAAAAAGGGGCAATAACTCTTGCACAATACAGATCAGAGTTATGGGTCATGCTTGACATGGCCAGGTATTGATGGTGAACAGGTGTTGAAAGTTTCAAAGCAATAGCTCACATAGTGTATGAGAAAAGTGGACCTAAACACAAAACTTAACCAAGGAATTTACTAAGTCCAAAAAGGGGCAATAACTCATGCAAAATACAGATCAGAGTTATGGGTCTTGCTTGGCAAGGTCAGGTGTTGATGGTGAACAAGTGTTGAAAGTTTCAAAGCAATAACTAAGTTGAGGAGAAAAGTGGACCTAAACGCAAAACTTAACCAAGGCATTTTATTTTCCAAGTCCAAAAAGGGGCAATAATTCTTACAAAATGCAGATCAGAGTTATGGGTCTTGCTTTACAGACTCAGGTATTGATGGTAAACAAGTGTTGCAAGTTTCAAAAGAATAGCTTCGATAGTTTATGAAAAAAGTTTACCTAAACACAAAACTTAACCATGCAACGCCGACGCCGATCAAGTGATGACAATAACTCATCTTTTTTTCAGCAATCAGATGAGCTAAAAAAAACATCCACCTTTGCCAGTTTCAAAATGGAGCAATAGACAATTTCATTTTTTTATATTCATTCACCATGCCCCTAGACAGGCGTGTTTTATGACATTTTGGCTCTTGTTCGGTAATTTGAGGCCCACATGGAAAATTGGGAAACCAAATGTGTAGCCTCATTAAATAAAGTCTCTTTACTTACTTATAATCCAAGAAAGCCACGGCCGATTGGGCCTGTAAATTAAACTTGGACTAAATATTATGTCCATGAACATAGTCACCAAATCTGAAGAGGATCCAATGAAAACTGTTTGACAAATTACTGGACTTACAAATTACCGCCCGCCCAGACAGGGCGTTTACTGTTTTCAATTAGCGCATTAAAATCGCTGAAACATGCCTATGAATATAGATCAGGGGTGTCAAAACGGCCAAATTAAAAATCAGGAAATCATATGCGGCTGATCAGTTTTGCTAAACAAGAGGCCTTCAATGACATTGTTTCCATAATTAACTGTTTGTATTAAATAAAATCATTCGGAGCATATTTAATTAACCATCACTTTGCCATTTCTTGAGATATTTTCATCAAGTAACTTTTATAGTAGTCAGAAGCCATTGCTCTTTTAGGAATGTTAAATCCGGAATTCCAGATAAATCAGGAAAAATGACACCCCTGATAGATGACATCTCAGGAACATTACCTCAAAATCAATACCGGTCATCTACTGTTGATTACCAATTTAAAGACCCTAGGGCAAAGCATTCTTATTGATCAGAAACTGTTTGAATAGTCAGAAATGGTGACCTCAAAATCAACAGGGGTCATCTACAGTTGATGACCAACCTCCATGTAAAGTTTGAAGATCCTAGGGCAAAGCATTCTTGAGTTATACAACGGAAACCATTTGGTCTACTGACCAACCGACAGACAGGTGCAAAGCAATATTGCCCCTCATCAAACATGGGGGGCATAAATATATAGGTGCACAACAACTCGTGCTGACTAACAATAAATAATCCTATGACGTTAAAAAAATGTAGCATGTATTACATATCAAGTTACATAAGTATGACAGAATATTTTTGAACAGACAGACAAGGGCAAATCTATATGCCCCACATAAGTATGACAGAATATTTTTGGACAGACCAGGGCAAATCTATTATGCCCCACAGATTATTTTGTGGGTGAATAAAAAATACTGAATCAAATCACAGAAGTCGCTCTCCTGTCATAGTAGTTCATGCGGGCCCCTTAATGGTAATCAAGTATATGCAGCCTCTATTGCATGTACAAGGTTTTCATATTGTCCTAACAAGCGACTGTAATTTACATCACATAAGTCGATGTTGAAGTTTACATGTAAGCTAAGATTTAACTATGATTTTACCTAATGAACTAGTTTTTGACCCCAGATTTTGTTGAGATGATAATTGTGACTAAGCTTCATAAAAATAAGACCAACATTGACACCTCTAGTGACTATGCAAGGTTTTTCAATGATTGACCTAGTCTTTGACCCCAGATGACTCAAAATCGAACTATGACCGAGTTTCATATAGATTAGGTCCAAATTGTGACCTCTAGTGACGACACAAGGTATTCCTATGATTTGACCTTGTGACCTAGTTTTTTACCCAATACAACCCAATATAAAACTTGACCTAGAGTTTGTTAAGATGACCATTGTGACCTGAGTTTCATAAATATTAGGTCAAAATTGTGATCTCTAGTGAGTATGCAAGGTTTTCCTATGATTTGACCTAGTGACCTACTTTTTGACCCCAGATGACCCAATATCAAAATTGGCCTAATTTGTTGAGATGATCATTGTGAATGAATTTCATAAAGATTATGTCAAAATTGTGACCTCTAGTGACTATGCAAGGTTTTTCTATAATTTGACCTTGTGACCTAGTTTTTAAACCCAAATAAACAAATATTGAACTTGACCTAGATTTTGTTAAGATCATCACTGTGACCAAGTTTCATAAAGATTAGGTCAAAATGGTTACCTCTGGTGACTACACAAGGTTTTTCTATGATTTATCATTGTGACCTAGTTTTTGACCCTGGATGACCCAATATTGAACTTTACCTAGATTTTGTTGAGATGATCATTGTGACCAAGTTTCATAATGATTATGACAAAACTGTGACCTCTTGTATCTATGCAAGCAAATTGTGAACGGATGACTGACGAAGACTGGTCACAAAAGCTCACTCTTGTCACTTTGTGACAGGTGAGCTAAAAACATGTGTAAGTAATATAGGCTTCATTTGACACTGAATCTTCATGAAAGTGGGTCAAAATATATGTCTCGATGAAATTCAGGTTGAGTTTGAAAATGGGTCACCTAAACAGAGCAGCCAGAGTTATGGTCTATCAAGTTTCTGCAACATGAAATACTGAAAAGCATTTCAGAAATAAGCATGTGCCCCAGCCAAACACAGAACCAGAGACATATCAATTCATAGCAAAGGGTGTTAACCTTTTGACCACAGTACTACCCTGTCTCAAACTACACCAAGAATAACTAGAGAATTCTTCCATCCACTGTTTATTTACTATGAAGGTATGTATATATACATGTATCACTATACATACACATGCTGTATATATAACATATAAAAAACATGACTTCCCAAAAACGTATACCAATAAAAATGTTATCAATCTACAGTTTTACATCAATTGATTACTGAAAATCCTAGCAAAATGAAAGCTATATCGTTAAGCAGTGGAGCAATCATAGAAATATCTTGCATGTACACTTTTGATCATGAAGATGATTTTATACAAAATGAGTGTTATTCGTATTAACAGTATTTATAATAAACGAAGCCTTTTATTGAAAATGTCAATTAGTCATTGAATGATAGGAGCCTGGGTCCAGGATTTTGCCCTTTGGCAAAAGTTGATGGAATTTAGTTTTGGTTGTATTTCCAAGAAGCATACCACGGACATATAACCATACATGCCATAAATTTGGGTGGCAAATAAGGGAGATAAGGCTTCAGCAAGCCTTTTTAAGGGTATTTGGGTGAAAATGAGGGAGTTTTATTTATTTTTAACAGTTGTTATTATATTATTATTATTGAAGTTTTGAATAATTGTACCTTAATTTATTTTCTCATGAATTTATAAAATCTTGAAAGTAAGGGAGAAAAGTCTCCCTTAAGGGAGATATGGCATGTATGTATATAACTTCATTTCAAAATCTCTTATCTGAATTATATTTTATGTGCAAGTTAAAAGAATTACAGATGTGACATTGATGGCTTAATAACGATTTAATATTCCTTCAACCAAATCACTACTTTTATGCCTACATATTTAACATGCATGCAAGAATACCCCAAACATATTTCCATAGTAATTTCGTTGTTTAAGTATTATAAATTATAACATTCTTTTTTGTGACAATCTACCACATACAGAAATACAACTTAAAAACTTACTGGCAAGATTACTAAGGGCCTTGTAAATATTACTGTGTGACACTGCAAAATCATATATTTTTTTGAGGCATAAATTTTACGAAAGTTATTCTGAAGTACAGTCAAAACTGAAGGACGGCCTTAATTGACCTACACTGGGTTTTACAGTCCATGTATTTGGCCCTCCTAATTTGCTAAATAAATTGGTTGAATGAAGTAACTCATGAATTCAAGATCTTTCAAATTTGCGACTACAGGAAAAATTAATGCCTCAAAATCTGATGACTTAACAGTACTGAAAGGTAAAAAAACTTAAAGCAAAAATACACTTTGTTGCAGAACAAAGCAAGTTTCGTAACAATTTCCATAAATTTCGAAAACATAGAGCTGTTTGAAAACACAACAATATATAAATAATAAATATTCAACTCACAAAAAGAAAAACAAAATTATACACATCGAAAAATACTCAACAAAATATAAGTTCACTTCAAACGAAAACCACAATATTTAGGTACAATGTTAAACAGACAAAAATCAAGGGAATTTTGTAAAATCTACACCATTACAAAGTAACTGCAAGATTATCATATCATACTATGTGTTCTTGAAATGGACAAGGCAAGGATTTTTAAAAACATTCTAATTGCAGGGTCCTACTGGGGCGTTATGCCCAATCATGAAAGCGAGTCGAAAGCCAGTTTCAGGTGCTATTAGCACACACCCCTAATTCAAACATTCTCCTATTATTAGAATTCTGTTGATGAAATTTCGAATGACCATAACTTTTTTTCATTCTTTCTACTAGAACCAATCAATTGTTCCAGAATAGTAGGACCCCTTACGTGAAAACACTACATAATCACTAGTCCATAATATATAACCATACAATTTTAGACAATTTGCATGATAAAGAATGAAGGGACTTGACATGAACAAATTATTTCTCAAGTACCCGTAGAAGTGCACATAGGAACAAGTACAACAGTACATACTAGATACATATGGTTCTGTCTAAGTGCTAAAATGGGAATACATGTACACTATTCAGTTTTATTCAGTGCTTGTTCATAAAAAGTTGTTCAGCAAGCAAAAGCATGTCGAGTGAAACAAAGTTCAATTAATTATTATGTACCAAGCAATCAATAAACCTAACTTTATTATTTATAAGCTCCATGCAGAAATTTTGGCATCAAAATGCACAAATCTGCATTTTAGGGAATCCCCTGCCAAGTGTCGAAAGCCCTTGCTGAATCTGTTCAATAAACACAAAAGAAGGACCAAGCTTAACTTTGAAAGCGTGATCATGGAGTCTATAAAATTAGGAACATTAGATAATACGGTATTATGAAATAATGATATGAAAATACAGACATCAATAATTTAGTAACAATTAATTTGGAATTTTACACATAACATGGTTTGAACACTTAGAATTCAAGAGAAACCTAGAATAACTTCTAATGTGCATACTGTTTAATACATAATTTGAGGTTGCTGACACCGATTATTCATAAATTTCTTGAAAATTTTTATTTTAAATAAATTAAGAAGTTAATCAACTGTAAAAAAATCCCAATTTTAACAGTATATTGCAATATAACACAACAATCACAGACAAGCATACATCCTCAATATTATATCATATATACAAGTACAAATACTATGAAAGACAAAGATAACTTGGGTGCGTACGAAGTTAACAAATGATTTGGACATAAATAGATTTCACACAAAAATAAAACATCTATTAATCACCAACCTCAGGTCTAATTCATACACAAATGTTTTAGGCTGTTTTCAAATTACAAAATGGGTATTATGACATTTTCAAGCCATACACTACAGACAATAAAACGCTAGCTGTGAGCACTAAATGATTGAAACTTAAGATTTGAATACTTTAAAATGTTAAATACTAGCTGTGTCAAGTGGTCGTCAAATATTATTCAGTCACACTATTATTTGTTTAGAAATAATGAAAATGAAAGATTAAACATTTGCAAATCTTAAGTCTGGTAAAGTAGTGTCCAACATGAACCAATGACTAAAGGCATAAAAAGATGACATAAACTATTGCTAACTATCAATGATTAAGCAGATACCACATTAATATATATTCTGTCACAACCAGCCCTTGATAAGCATATACCCATATATAGATGTTTAAGGTTATCATCAACAATTGGTTTGACATAACCCTAGATCCAGCAGCACATAGGCAAGTATTTGTTTTTTTACTTATGTTTACAATAAATTTGATTAAGACCTCTTTTGTTAGTGGGTCCTACCGATACATGCTAGTTCATGAATATAGCTCCTAACAATTCTGTGACTTTAAGAGATGCAGAAGTATGCGAAATCAGTGATTGTCTAGGGGTTCCATTTGACTTGGGATTAAGGGTTTTGACCCTTGAAATTTCCAAAAGCAACATTTTGACCCTCAAGATTTGGTTTCATTTTCTCCTAAAAAAAGCATGGGTATTTTGCCTATAATAAGGTAAAATTTAGTCAAAAGCATCAAAATGACCCCTCAGATTCAGAAGCTAGTAGAACCACTGGATTGTCACGTTGCTATTTTACTTTACATGGTTATAAATAGCAGTTTTTGTTCATATTTTTTTAGAAGGGCTTGTATCATGAGTGTAGGCTAGAGATGTGCCAAACCAATATGATCAACAAATTGATGAATAGACTTATAATATAGAAATGCACTCTGCTATCAGCTAGTTAATTCAGATTATCAGATACACTGCATTTTTACTTTTTATACACTATAATATCTATACACCGATATAACCAAAGCACAAGGCGAAGTTTGTAATTAAACACAAAATATCAACAGATTAAATGCTCAGTATAGTCGTCTTTTCTTCACCTTGCGTCCTGAGAGCGTCTCATACTGACGACTTGTTGGTTTCCAGTCTTCATCCGAGGAATCAGCAGTATCAATAAAACCAGAGCTGGATTGTCTGAATAATGGTGGTGGCCCAGACCATGTTCCATCGTCCGAATCATTGTCATCACTTGGGTACCAGCCGGGATCTGTGAATCCTTGAATCGGGAACAATTCTTTGTGAACCACATTTGGAACTATATTCTGTTGAGGTTTGGCCAACGCCATTTTGATCTGTGGATATTTGTCCTTTCTTGTCTTCTGTCGGACATTTTTACCTTTAGATTTACCACCTTTACCCCCATGTCGTCCAGACTGCTTTCCAACGTAAGATTTTGACACTTTTCCACCAGCATGAACAACCACACCTGAACCGACCTCCCTCTTCTTCTGTGCAATTCTTTTCTTCTTCTGCTCTTTTATAAGTTCAATTTCTTTCTCAACTGCCTTGTTTAAGACTTCCCTGAATCGTTGACGCGCACATTTCAGTTTTTCTTTTGAAGGCCACACGTTTTGAACTTGCACAATGTTCCCTCTTTGTACAACCACATTAGGACCTGGGTTAACATTCCCTTGCATTCTCATAGATAACTTTCGTATAGGAGCATTTTCCATGTTAGTAAACCTTGGCTTTATCGGAGTGGCGCCTATTTTGTTAGGATCGATTGCACATAATGTGTTGGTACTGTCATATAACACCGACTGCCCATACATGTGATCATGACTTGTGACTTCTTCTTTTATTACAAAGTTTTCATCAAAGCCCTCTTTCACATAAACTGGTGCACTAATGATTTCAGCATTACTATCATGAAGAGGATGAAAGGTCTGTTTTCTGTGTTTATTTTCTGGAGAAATTTTCAACCTTTTTGCAACTGACTGGTGTGCACTAGTACGCAGCGGACTGTACCTGCTATCCAACAATGCTTTACCAGATGGTGACCGCAGCAATTCATCTAAAATGTCCGAAGAAGCACTCATACCAAATAGATTCTCCTCAAAGCCAGCAATAAAGTTTTGGTCCCAGTCATCAAATGAACCCTTGGAAGGACTCTGGTAAATCAATTTGAATGGGCTCAAAGAAGATTCCTTGAAGGGGCTAAATACTTCCATTTTGATTGGGCTCCTTGAAAACCCAGCTCCTGAGACCACAGCACTATTCTTAAAGGGACTATTGATAGGACTGGTCAGAAACAATTTGTTGCCATCCATGGTTGGTTCCATTATATTTTTATGAACCTTGGGTTTTGGAGAAAATCCTGAAAGATATAAATCAAAGCCATTTCATTATTCCATATATATCAAAATAGCATTTCATACTTAGTAGTACTGTAGAACATTAACCCAATCCTGGCGTTGATGTAACAAAGAGGTCAGTCAGTAGCGCCTTCTCCCTGTAAGCAAGGGGTCCCAGGTTCTACACATTTTTTCATCCTGTTTAATTCTTATATAGACGGCCGAAATTGTAAAGACAAGATTTTGTTAAATAATGCTCATAGTCTCATACCCACAGATCATAGACAGATTCTATATATGGTAATATTTGTCCTCTGGACCATGCTCATATGTAACTATTGTTCAAACCAGGCCTGGTAATTAGCAAGTATTCCCAGGCCTGAAAATCCCAGTTTCAAAGCCTGAAATTCTATTTTTCAATATACACAAAGAAGGATAATTCAGGATTCAAAAACCTGAAATCAGGCATGGGCCTGGAAAATACCAGGCCTGTCAAACAGAACATCCACTGGCAAATAATTATTATAATTAGTCAAGGTTACAGTAAAACTCACCTGTATTGTAACTTGATGGTGAAGTAGCGTATCCACTTTCAAATGAAGCCTCAGTTTTTATACAAAATAAATTTGGAACATCTGTCTCACAACTATCACAGGGGTCCAACATGTTGGAAAATCAGCATGCAGATTATTCAGCTCACAGCCTGCAATAGAAACAAAAATCTGATAAACAGTTAAACTAGAGGGTCATGCAGTCCTGAATCTGTAACATCTCACATTTAAACATCATTTTCAATGGTTAGGCTTGAGTGTCATAACTTTCTTTAGTTATACAAGGTGATCCAGTTTTCTAACAAACCAAGATCACATAGAATTGACATCAAACTGTGTAGGTCAAAATGTGATGTATGATTTAATTGACTTTAAGTACTGAGCTAGAGCTAGATTTGACAGACAGACGTTCTGAAAATGCTTTATGAAGATTAGGCCAGGCGTGTTTTTTTTTACCACACATGTCGGTCAAAGCAAATTATGATAATGTTTCTCAGGGCTCCACACTAATAGTTTCACTTAACCCAGAAGACCAGTGGTTTTCTACCAACATCAAATCCTGAATCTACCCCTGCTTTTATTTTGCTAGGAGAGAGCCACCCCTGCTTTTAATTTGCTAGGAGTGTTTCTGTTTAATTTTCATGCAGATAATGCGCATTTTGACAACATCCATACACTTCAATGTATATTCAAGGCTGTTTGTCTAAATTCAAGGATTTTCAGTTAATTTCAAGTACATTTATCCAAGGCAGCAGTTACAATTAATTCAAGTACTTTTCAAGATTGAAACCAAATTCAAGGACTTGTAAAGGCCTGAGCAAACCTTGGATGAGGTATAGGCTAGCAATTTGCGGGTTTTTTACCATGGTACCCTCAACCCCGGGGAATGGCAGGATTTTTAATATTGCTTTATCATACCCCTGGTAAAATCCCTGCCCGCCATTCCCCCGGGCCAAACAGATGGTAAAAACCTAGGAAATTGCCCCCGCCATACACCTCATTGTTTTGATGCGAAACGAAAGACCAACATACACACAGCAGTGCGGAGACATCGGGCAGGTAAAAACCCAGGACAGTTCCCTCACTATCCCTCCGGGTTGGGGGCTGTAGATTCAACTGACTAGTCAAAAGCCTAAATATACAATTTAGGTCTTTGGACTGGTGCATACACTGAGATAAAGTTTGAGAACCCCACAGAACTTACTAGTTTTCGATAAACCTAGAGCCCGTTACCTAACTGAACCGCTACCGAGCGCTGTGCAAGGAAACGGCTTGCTTCATAAAAGCGCTATGTAGCGGAAAATTTATATGCTACCGACAAGCGCGGAAAGCACATCATTACGTAAGCATTAGCGGTACCGAGCAGTCTGTTGCACAGGAAAGCGCTTGGTAGAACTCGCCTAGCAAATTAAGTGTTAAGAAACGATATGCTATCGCCAAGCACTAATCGTTGGTAGCGTGTCGTTGCATAGACGTAGGAAATCGCTCGATGGCGCAATTTGGGAGCCGCTTCGTTAAATTAGGCAATGGGCTCCTGGTTGTACGTTGAATAACATTATAAATTTATTTATTGTAATACCTAGTTTTTGACCGGGAACGTAATCAATGGGACAATATATGTTGGCCAACCATAGATGTCTTCTTAAAGCAAAGATGTAAAAACATATTTTTAGATCTTTGCTAAATCCTTGCTGTCAATGTTTTCATTCTTGTGAAAGAAAGATCCCTGGATATAATTTGCGATAAATTTAATTATATATCAAAATAAAAGTTAATTGATCTAAAAAGAACTAAAACATTTCCGGAATATGCAAACTGTTCGACACACGATATAAGTGGTCAAGCATACGAATTTCTCTTTCATGCCCTTTCGGCCTTTGTCAGGTTTGACAGCTCAATTTAGCGCGCACCTTGTTTATCAGCTGATTTCGCGACGATCCTCGCACAATAATGAATTAAAAGAACCACTCGTATCAGGCTTCTAAGTAGCAGACATATTTCTTACCTCAAGACGAATATTACTTTAGCGCACTTCGCAGTGAAAACATAGATCTTCTATAAACATTGCAATTTGCCGAGAACCAAATCACCTTTCCTTAGCTCGTACGTTGGCGCCATTTCCTGTCAGTAATATTCGCGATTTGATTGGACAATATTTCACGGCTTTTCTGTTTCTTAGCCAATCGAAATCGTTTATGCCATTCAGTGCCGTTCAGTGAATTGATTTGCTATATTTAGCAATGGCCGACGGAATGTGTATTGTAATGTAGACATTTTGTATTTTAATAGTTTGCAGCATAATGAGAGGAAATAGGTCCGAATCGTTAACGCAGTAGGTTACATTTATATATGTTCCATGTAAATCATGCATTATTTCAGACATCAGTCCTAATCCGGTCGAGTTATCTGACCGTATAAACGTGCAAATTTTGTGTACAAGATCTATTTACTAGTGCAAAACACTAATTTGGACCAAATTGCAACATATAATTAGATACACATCAGATCCAGTATGAAATTTAAATGTTCTTTCATTGAATGATGTGTTGTTTATCATTTAAAAGCCGCTGAATAAATGATTTTGCAGTTTGTTACGTAATGTCTCGCGAAATTTTGTCCCGACTCCTTGCACATTTTAATTTTAAAAAATAGGGTCACATCTCACACACTCGCAGTATTTTCATGAATGGTTTGAGGTCAGCGTTTGATCTAACGTTACCATAGAGAGAATTTTATTGACTTCTATGATGCATTAAAGTTTGTCTGACTGAAAATTATAGATCTAATGAGATTTAGATTTGTGTATCCCTAATACAAAATTTTGGCATTAGGTTAGTGTTAATTTTGACCCCTTTCAATTGTTGCTGCTGTGTAAAACTTGTAGATATTAAAGTTACATGTATGAATGATAAGCATTTCTATTTATCAGTCATTTTCGGTTGGTTACAATTAAGTAACATGTATTAGAAAAATAAATTAAGGTAACCAACCTTTTGTGAAGGCAACATGTCCATTTTTACGTTTTCAATACAACTTTCTAGTTTTTAGATCTATTTGGAAATTAATAACTAGCAATCCTGCTATATATTGTTATCATGCTTTACAGTGTCTTATCAAAACATGTGTTCCTTTGTTCAAGACTGGTTTATCTTTGAAGTTTGATCATATGCTAAAAAATTAAGTACTGTAATTAATGTATCCGTAAATAATTGGTTTGTCTACCTGAGTAATAATACTATTGTTGTTGACATGTTGTATCTTTTGTAAACTTTGCATACTTTTCACAGTTTGGCCCTCTGTTTGTAATTCTATGGTCAATTATGTATTGTCCTGTTAACTACCATTTAGCATTTGTAGACATAATGTCTGGTAAAAACATGCCTTTCATTCTCTCTCTCTGCATTTATTATTGCCAGAGACACCCTTCAGTACAAGAGTTAAAATCTTATAATTGCCAATAATTTTGATTTATTTACAAAAATCTAAATTGTAGAACATTAAATATTTAAGTTTTTTACTCCTCAACTTTTGTCTTTCAGTGGACCAGGTGTGATCGATTTCTTTCTGGTTTAATTCATCTTTATTTCCACTATGAGGACTATAAAAGATCCAAAGAAAAAGCCAGAGTTACGTAGGCGGCCTGACCCTGTTGAAGAAGACCCAGAAGAGGATGATAGGTCAACTAAAAGCACTCCACCAAAGAAACGTAGGACTGTAAAATCATCAAAAGATGACAGCTCTAGCATTAATGATTCTAGTTGTCCAATAGATAATCAAAGTGACATCCTATCTGAGCAAAGCAGCATTATCGGAGAGGATGATATTTCAGACATATCTTCGTTAAAGAGTACACCTCCAAAAAAGCGTAATTATAATAGAATTGTCAGCAAGAGTCCTGAAGTCAATGGCGACGCAAATCTTGATGACCATGTAGATTTACCTGTAGAGAAAAAAGCAAAAACAAAGAAGAAAGGAAAAGTCTCTGATAATTTGTCTCCCCTTGATAATGACACAAATGAAAATAGTGAGGTTCATAAAAAATCGCCTAAATCTAAGAAAAAAGTGGTTACTAATAATGAGGAAGCTACTGAAAATCATGAAGCTAAAGATACTTCCAATGACAAAGATAAAGCTGTTGTGAAAAAGAAAACCCCTAAGAAAGCTGCTGCAAAAGCTAAACCAGATACAGCCGTAAGTACACCCAGTAGTACATCTTCAGTGAAGAAAAAAAATGTAAGAAAAAGAAAGTTGTCTGGGGTTAGTTGTGAGAATAATGTTGAAAATGACCTGGGGAGCAAAGAAGAAAGCCCTGTTCCTAAAAAGGGGAAAAAGACAAAGAAGCAGTTGCAAAAAGAAGCTCAATCAGAGTTGAAAAGGCAAACAGAGGAATTGCGGAAGTCTCAGGCTGAAAAATCTAGTTTAGCTGGAAAAGATGAAGTCGTAAATAATAATGTTAAATCGGGAAAGAAGAAAACATCTCCAAAGAAACCACAAACTACACCTGAGAAAGAAAAGGTAGCAGCTGTAGAAAATTCTATTAATGATAAAAATGACACTCCTGCTGTGGAGCAGACTAATAATCGAGTGTACAGTGATCATTCAGGATCTGATGTTGCTGCTGACGATGATTCTGATAGTTCAGATCTTGATACTAGTTTTGATACCATTAATGGTGATCAAAGAGACCATTTAGATGATCCAATTCCTGATGGAGATACAGATTCTAAAAAAGAGCTAAATGAAAGCATTGAAAATGGGGACTCAAAACCTGAGCATAGAATAAAGTGTGATTTGTGTGGGTATGTATCTAAAAGTAAGGGTGGTCACACTAGACATTTACGGAAATGTCAACCAGAAAAACTAGGCCTAGAACCAGAAATCATTTCCAAACCAAAATTTCATAGTTGCGAGCAATGTGAGTATTCGGCTCCTAAACGCGTGTTGGTAATCAACCATATGAGAACACACGGAATATTTCAATGTAAACGTTGTCAGTTTCGCACAGACCACGAGGACACTCTAGAAGAGCATTCTGCTCTAGAACACAAGGACCGAAGTGATTGTAAATTCTGCAAGAATTGCAATCGTTATGTAAAATGTAGTGAAATTCCATTAGAAAAACACATGGAAGAATGCCAAGGCCGCATTCCATTCAAGTGCCCAGAATGTTCAAAGGAGTTTCAATACGAGTCTTCCTTAAAGTGTCATGTAGTGTCACATTATCCTGACCAACCTAAACTGTTTAGTTGTGATCAATGTGATTATAAATCAAACTATAAAGCAAACTTAAAGAAACATGTACGCCATATTCATGAACAAAGGGGTGAGAGAAATGTGAAATGTACCGAGTGTGAGAAAATGTTCTATACCGAGGACAACATGAAACGCCATTTAAAATTACACTCCGAAGAAAAACCACACAAATGTGATAAGGAAGACTGTGGCAAAGCATTTAAAACAATAAATGGTCTCAAATTCCATATGCTTTCTCACCAAACTGATAGACCTTATGCATGTGAAATCGAAGGATGTGATCGCAGTTTCAAGACTTCTCGAGCGCTTGGTTTGCATTTAAATGAGTTCCACAAACAAGCGCCAAAGAATTACAAATGCAGTGAGGAAGGCTGTGAAATGGCGTTTTACAAGAAAAGTCATTTAGATCGGCACACTGATGCACACAAAGGTATATATATAAATTGTAAAATTCAAGATCTATGATTAAATGCGATATTTAGCACTCAACATTTGGTGATGGCATTGACTTTTTAAGTTAGATTAAAAATGATTTAACATCTTTTATTTTCTGTGGATTGCATAAATTGATAATTGGCATACCAAGTTTAAGTAGGTAACATGCACTGACAAAGCTTTGTTGAATAATCTTTGACTCTTCTTGGTAAAAAAATTAAAAACAGGTAATATTTTGCTCAATCATAAGGTAAATTTCAGGGGATAATTTTGAGACACTGAGACATATAAATGATCTCCCTTATATAAATCAGGATAGTCCCAAACTAGACAGATTAGCTCAAACAGTTAATTGTCCTGACTGGAGTTACTAGCTCAGAAGCTGGATAATCTGACTTTATTGAACTTGGTTTCACTGTGAGAACTACTGGTCTTATTTAAACATTATTTTTGGATCTAATGATGTTGCACATTATAATAATTTCTCCTAACAAAACAGCTAATGTGGAAGCATGTACTGATCTTTGGAATGTGTAGTATAACTCACTGACTGTTAAAGTCATTGTACTCACTTCGGGGTTCCCACAGATCCAGGAAAACGGGAATAAGTCGGGAAATCGATAAAATCGAATCACAGTCGTGAAAAGTCGGGGTTTTATCACAAACTGGCCAAAGTCAGGTTCAAACTGGAATAGGTGCGAAAGGTAGAAGTACGAAAAAATTCGGGTACAAAACTACTTCCATATAGTAGTTATCATTGCGCGTTATAAAAATGGCACCTGACAAATTGTTTGCATCTTTGGTAAACATTCTATTTCATCGAGAAATAGGCTTCAAGTTAAAGCAAACCTAGTGTTAACGAGCGTTGATAATGGTTACAACGACATAGATAGCCTTCAGTTAGCATCAAAGTTGAGAAGCTTGACTTTGAGGACGAAACATTGGTCGGTCTGTCGGTCAGTCTTTCTTAAAGTTTCTATTAGTAGACCAAATGGTTCCAACGGTTCAATAACTCAAGAACGCTTTGCCCTAGGATCTTCACACTTTATATGGATGTTGGCCACCACCTGTAAATGACCCCAATTGATTTTGCGAACAGTAGGTCAAAGATCAAGGTTGCTGTGACGTGTAACCTTAATGCCTATTTGGCTGCAATAGGGCCATAGATGATAGATGTTTTACAAACATTTCTTGACTGAAATAATATTGGTAAAGGTCTAGACTATGACCAACCAAGAACCTGGAATTTGCAAACGAAAACCTTGGAAAGTTTGGAAAAAGTTGGGAAATTCATGGATAGAAAATTGTGGGAACACTGGCACTTGTGTTATCTGATTTAACTAATGATAATGCAACCACACTGAGTAACAGATTGCATTGGCTATTGTGTTATTTAATTTATAAAGGCAATAGACAGCTGATGCCAGCTTGAAAATTGATATTTTTTATATATGATTTTGTGAACATCTGATGTTAGCTGAGCTTGATAAAGATGATTTAAGTAATACTAAAGATGATTTAAGTACTTAAGAAACTTTTCTGATTTTCCATGTTCATGTACAAATTGACCCCCTATTCAAAGAAAGTTTGGATTTGTTGCTAGATGCACATTTTGGTTGATCCGTTCGGCCATTCTTATTGGTAGAGACTGGGTCCAAACCAGATCTGATTGATAACCAGCCCAGACCCTTCCCAGAATTTTTTTAAGGCGCTGGGGCATTGCTTGGGTTTGAGCTTACACAGATCCATGAGAATGGCAAAACTATTTAAAAGTGATAACTGCATGGTTATCTTAATTTAAAGGCCTGTTTAAGCACTTTTTCACACAGTACAAGCACTAATCACTCAAATAACACAATACAGACCAAAGTATTAACACATACTTTTTTTAACTGTGCGCATTCCATTTTCACCCATTTGACATTGAACATAATTCCAGACTGAAATTAAGTGGCTTATTAGCTGGTACAATTACCTCCCTCGTTAATGAAAATCCCCTTCGTAATTTTCTGAAGGAAATAACACATTTTAAACATTAAAACAATTTTAATAACACAAGTAAAGGGTATCTATTTCATGCAATGAAAAATATAAATAAATTGATTATCAGAAGTTTTTATGAAACTTAGTTTCGAGAGTATATTGGAGTTTCGAAAAATAGGTGCGTCATAGCTGTAACATTGGATACTCGTGGAACTTGCCTCGTTAGCCACTCGTTGGAGTTTTTACTTTAAAGTTTATATTCATTCATTCATAATATGCCATGTGATACGGAGCGTAAATAGTAACAGCCAATTTGAAAGGTATGTTTTTATTGCGGTAATAATACATGCCCTGGTTTGCTCTATGTGTATATGGATTAATCCGCAGATCGTGTTAGAATAACATTTCTTTTTAAAAAATATCTTCATATTTTCTCTCTTTTTACAGATAATAGAACCCATTTCTGCCTGTTTATCACATGCACGAAAGCATTTAGAACTGCTGAGGCCCTGAAAGTACATACTCGTGTTCACACAGATGAGAAGCCTATCAAATGTGAACATTGTGATTATAGATGTCGTCAGAAAAGTTCTATAACATTTCATATGAAGAAAAAGCATCCAGAACTGCTTCCAAATGATCTCGCATCTCCGAAACTCTCTACAGCTGGCCAGGACAATGAACACATGATCAGTGATGATCTAACTGCAGAGACAAGTATTATGAAAGCTGATATTGATAGTGACAATGCTCCTGTGTCAGATAGTGAACAAGCTGGCTTGAGTGAACAAGCTGGCTTGTCTATACATTCTAGTGACAAGACTTCTATAGCTAGTAAACATAAAGACAATTCTGATACAGGGACACTTCTATCATCCACACCCTTAAAATCATCTTTACATCATGAAAATCCATCAGATGACAATGAAATCAATACTAACGATGAAAATACAAATGTGCCATCAAAGTCCGACTCGCATAGTATCTCGGATTTGCTTTGTCGTAACTCCAGTAAAAATCAGACTTTAGAAACATCGAGTTCGGACGTGCAGGAAGTGAAGGATCCACCTGGTAGTACTAAACAATCGGTCAAGCCCAAGAAGACTGACATGTATGAATTTCAGAGCGAGGATGATACCGGGGATGAGATGAGACCAGGTATGGTATTTTCAATAGATCTGTACTAAATTATGTATATTGTAACTGTAAATATGTTGTATAAATTTTGATTCAAGGGACCTCTTGTCATGCCTATGTCATATGACTTAAGCGGTTGAATCTGTACAGTATCGCATCTAATTCTATGGGTTTAATTGGAAGTGGGTATATAGAATTTGTATAGTATGAGGAATCTTTCAAGCTTGCTTGTGGAAAGTTGGTGGTGTTCTATGTAGGTGCTCACCTGTTCCCGCCTTCCTCCATCATAAACATAGGAGGTCACTTCAGTCACACAACACCACTGACTGTTCATGTATACTACTGTATAGTCAGCAGCGGCATAATTGAATTTCCTTATCACATTGACACCCGAAAATGGCTGGAAATGAACAAATTAAGTGCTTTATTAATAATACTTGATCTCTTAGATTATTATTGTCACTAAGCATGGCTGTGACTGGGATTTGTTTTCTTTAAAATTGGGAAAATTATATATTTTTCTGATTAGGAGAGTACCTTTTGCATGTACCAAACAAACAGGGGAAAAAATCACCCATTCTTAACAAAATTTCGTAGTTTTATTGAGTCCCTAGAACTTATAGTGCGTGTGTAAATCTGATGTTATAGGAATTCTATTGACAGATGATCAATGGTCATCATCTATAGATGTATTACTAGCCTAAATGATTAGTGTAGAATTGATGAAACATGCTTCTTGAGAGAAAGATCTCATTATATAAATATGCTAGCTTGGTTGGTGGTAGAGCAGCTTGAGCTGTTATCGATAGAAGTGATATCGATGCATCAACATTATCTTTTAGCGATTATCGATTCACACTTTGAAATATCGATATATGGGTAAATAGATGGAACCACCTAAAATCCTCACTTTACTGCAAAAACACATACAAATTGTCAAAATGGGTCACATGGAATCTCAAACCAAAGCTGTTATTTTCAGAAGCTGAATCTATACCCAATATAAACAGTGAAATAGCTAAGTAAGTGAATCATGACTGATGGGCCTGTTACTACTTCATCTTCATTCATGTGCCAATCGATGTTTATCAATGCATCGTCAATATTTGTTTTCCCAATATATCAGAATCGTCTATATGTCTTAGATACAATCAATGGCAGCTCTACAAATTACGGATTATTTGTTTTGTTTTCCATATCATCAGAACTACCAGAACTTTACAATTTCAGACTGACTGGAAATACTCAAAGTCATGGTCCCAAGATTTGTCCTCTAATCCACATTATTTGCATGTAATTCCGATGGGTTTTGATGAAACTACATATAAAACCTTCTTCAAGGGTGTCAATTTTCTTGATTTATCCAGAATTCGGGATTTCTCATTTCTGAAAGAGCTGTAGCTAAAAAACTAGCTTCTGACCAAACTAAAAGTTATTTGATGAAAATATCTCCAGAAATGGCAAAGTTGTAGTAAATTTAATCTGCTCGGAAGGATTTTCATCAAAACAAACAGAGTAAATTATTGATACAATGTCATTAAAGGCCTCTTGTTTGGCAAAAATGGTCAGTCTCACATGATTTTCCTGATTTTTAGTCCCCTACCGATTTTTGACCGGAGGGGACTATAGGTTTGCCCTCCGTCTGTCAGTCCGTCCGTCAAAAAATCTGGATCCTGACATAACTCGAACAGTTTCCAAGCTAGGTGGTTGCTATGGCAACAGACACATTGAACATGGCTTAAAACCGGTAGGGGACTTATGTATTGCTTGCAATTCTTAATGACTTGTTAATTTGGCTCTGCTTCTTTAAATGTAAAGGATGGCACTACAGCTGTGCTGTGTGTTTAGCATCTGTTGCAGTCTGATAATCATCACTAAAGGAATACATGAAAGGCAATTCAGTATTTATGGTCCTAAAATAAAAAAATATGCATCGTTATTGTTTATGTTCTATGAAATTTTCTTTGTTTTAAATTAGAGATGGCAACAAGTACTAAAGTCCGTACTCGAGTACTCTGAGTCTCGGATATTCTTCTGATCGAGCACTCTGGTACACAGAAAACTTTAAATGTGCATGATATTTGGGAAATACAAATGTTGTACTCTAAACAAGTGTGTTCAAATACATTTAGAACATCGTGTTTGCTATAACCGTTCTGGTCTGTCGTTGATCAAAAGCTAGATCAGTAGAAGAATGTTGAAACAATGATATTACAATACTGACAAAAATAACAACACTACAGTATAAAATCAATAGAACTTTAATCAATAACTATAAAAAATCGAATTAAAGCTGCTTTAGTAAGTCAAGGGAGTTGCTCTTTTGGTCAAAGAGCTGCTTTCGTAAGTCAAAGAGTTGCTCTTTTGGTCAAAGAGCTGTTACTGCAAGTCAATAAGCTGTTTTCCTGGTCAAAGAGAGCTCTGTTTTCCTGGTCAAAGAGAGCTCTGCTTTCCTGGTCAATTAGCTGCTCTGCTGCCTAACAAGCTGCTGTCCTAGTCAAAGATCTATTTTCCTAGTTAGTCAAATAGCTGCTCCTGGTCACCAACATGATGTATTACTAAAAAAGTTTACTATCAGTATTGAATTAATCATTTGAAAATATTATGGATACATATAATGTTATGTACATATAAATGGTTCAATCTCTATAAAATTCATGGAAGCGTGATTTGCTAATTTTCAATAATTGAATTATTCCATAATAAGCTTTATGAATATTTAATAAAAACGTCATCTAGGCCTGTCTGCTTTATAGGGCTCCTGTTTCTAGTGCATGCACATTTCTTCTGTAGCATGTCTCGCATCTTCGTTATTGTATTGATTTCAATGGAAACTTCTCTCAGTATTTGATTCAGTATAAAGCATTTGTAACAATTAATACTGTTTGGTATAAACCTACATGTAACCAGTAAAATTAAGACGGGTAGCAGAGTTAGTTAACCTGTAACCAGCAATAGAAAAAAACTTGTCCGTTTGACAAATTTGGCTTTTGCTGCCAGGGACATCAATTTGGCTTTTTATGGACCAGTGCAGCAAAATTGCTTTAGATACATGTAGGGCATCATCATTTGATTTTTGTGCTGCTCATATTTTGATAGTGTGTCATGAAACTTTAACATAATTTTTTATCAACATACAAAAATGTCCACCATTTGCTGGATGAGGAAGTAGGTTTCAACAAAGTTGCAAGCCTTGTATGAAAACGTGTGTGTAGAATTTGTCATTGTTATTTGTCAAATAGTCATTCTAATATTTACTCTAAATACTCCCACTTAGACCCTTAATATATCGTTTTAGTAGGGGCCATATTCAGGGGTATTAATGGTGTACCAATATTTAACACCACACTATAAAAAATAAATTCTTCAATTATGGCCTAAATATAAAACATTAATGATGTGTATGCTTTGTTAAAGTCTCTTTTAACTTTGATGTGAACAAAATGAACAAATACAATACACAGCGTGTTCAAGTCAATGGAAATTTTCTAAACATTACTGATAGGATGTACATAGAGTTGTAAACTTGTAAAACTCGAAGTGAATGGCGATATCTGTAAAATGCAATCAAGTTCATTATGATGTAGAGTATTGATTTTGTATAACAACGTTATAATCAATATATATTAAATGAACAGAATTGTTATAAATAATATCCGCAGTACACTATGGTTGTAACCAAGTTGCGGGAGCTACAATGTACAGCTACTCTTATTTTCTCAGCTCTCGTTATTTGCATAATCAATTAACAAATATTAACTGACTGTTCAGTTTATATATTTCAGACGATAAGGTTATTGTTGATCCAGACCGTGAGGCGTTCCACTAGCGGCTGATTCTCAATGGTCATTTCAATCAGTTTCTACTGGACTTTACCATTTCATAGCAAAAATATATTTTTTAAAATATGACCCTTATGTCAAAATTCTTACCAATTTATAGCAAAAATATATTTTTTAAAATATGACCTTATGTCAAAATTCTGAGTGCCAAAATAACATTTGTTAAAATTTCAGTGGTCAAAGGATCATTTTAAGGGTCAAGTGGAACTCCTTTCATGTTAACAAGGTTTTGTTAAATAGATCGTTTTAATGACTCCAAGATTTTGCCTCAGTAGAACCCCTGAATACTATAGTAACACAGGTTGTCGGTATTTTAAATATTGTCTTATTCTTGGAATTTCTGCAGCGGTTAGAGACCTGTAGTTTCGAGGCTTCAAAATTCTGCTCATTTTGTTGTCGCCCTACATAATTACCAATAACCACCATTACTCCACTACCGGTATTTTTGTGTCATTAAGACATTTTAAATCCATTACTGCAACACGCTAGAAATTTTATATTGTCTTATTCTTGATGGCCTTGTGGATCCTTATTGATTTTAGGATGATTTGGTTCAAAATAACAAATGCTATTGCCATGGTAACGAAACTCTGTAAATGGGACAAAAATATCTGTAACTGTAGCATGATGTCAGAAAATTGTCAATGTGAATGAATCCAATAAGCTGTATGAATGATGATAATTCATTGACCAGGCAGGCACTTTCTCTATAAATATAGCCCAGCTAAGTGGGCTGTACAGAATAGCCCTGCAAAGTGGGCTGTTCAGCGTAGGGGTTCACTGGGGGCTGAACGTTATTTTGATTATTGTGTTCTGGTTTTAAATAATCTTTTAGCTAATCTATGGTTACCATAGTTTAAAGAAAAACTTGAACCTTCAGTCACAATCCCAAGGGTCAAACTGTGGCTTTTGGTAGCCCTGGGGGGGTCCAAAATATCAATTCAAGGGTGAAATGAAACACATGTGTTGTACTGTAGGGTCTTAGGTAGCCTTGTACAGTTGTATAGCGTCTCACCTCGTAAAATTTCATTTCATCTGGTAAAATAGGAACCTGGAATTTGAACACATATCAGGAAAAGAGATGAGTTGGATTAAAGTTCTATTTGAATATTTCAGGAAGTCTGGTAAAAAACATTGATTTAAATGAAGGGCCTAACCGTTACTTGTAATGTTACTGGTGCAGCATCGGATAGATTCCCTGCCATTTAGCACATTGTGATAACAGTTCTCTGATAGATTCCCTGCCATTTGGCACATTGTGATAACAGTACTCTGATAGATTCCCTGCCATTTGGCACATTGTGATCACAGTACTCTGATAGAATCCCTGCCATTTTGCACATTGTGATAACAGTACTCTGATAGATTCCCTGCCATTTAGCACATTGTGATAACAGTACTCTGATAGAATCCCTGCCATTTAGCACATTGTGATAACAGTACTCTGATAGAATCCCTGCCATTTAGCACATTGTGATAACTGTACTCTGATAGAATCCCTGCCATTTAGCACATTGTGATAACAGTACTCTGATAGATTCCCTGCCATTTAGCACATTGTGATAACAGTACTCTGATAGAATCCCTGCCATTTAGCACATTGTGATAACTGTACTCTGATAGAATCCCTGCCATTTATCACATTGTGATAACAGTACTCTGATAGAATCCATGCCATTTAGCACATTGTGATAACAGTACTCTGATAGAATCCCTGCCATTTAGCACATTGTGATAACAGTACTCTGATAGAATCCCTGCCATTTAGCACATTGTGATAACAGTACTCTGATAGAATCCCTGCCATTTAGCACATTGTGATTAGAATCCCTGCCATTTAGCACATTGTGATAACAGTACTCTGATAGAATCCCTGCCATTTAGCACATTGTGATAACAGTACTCAGATAGAATCCCTGCCATTTAGCACATTGTGATAACTGTACTCTGATAGAATCCCTGCCATTTAGCATATTGTGATAACAGTACTCTGATAGAATCCCTGCCATTTAGCACATTGTGATAACAGTACTCAGATAGAATCCCTGCCATTTAGCACATTGTGATAACTGTACTCTGATAGAATCCCTGCCATTTAGCATATTGTGATAACAGTATTCTGATAGAATCCCTGCCATTTAGCACATTGTGATAACTGTACTCTGATAGAGTCCCTGTCATTTAGCACATTGTGATAACTGTACTCTCTGTGCGAACCTCATCATTTTCTTCTTCCTGGTTACAGTTGATTAATTAATTCAAACATGTTCCAATCACTTAGATGTCTCCGCATACAATGAAGATCAAGATGTGTGCACAATGGTGCCTGCTATGTTACATATTCTTACACAATACTTATTGTCTGGTAGGCTGTAGTTCAGTAATTGATTCGTTCTATAAGTTTCTACAGTTTGATCATACCCCTTACTGGAATCAAAATGAGCTAGAATGTCAAAGGAATAACAATTTGTGGTGCATTGTGTCTGCATTCCAAGTGCATTTCATATTGTACTGGCCACTCTGAATGTTTTTCACATGCTCTGAACCATTATTTATGTATTTGAATACTTCATATCACACTGGTGCTTGATTGAGCGGGACTTATAATAGTCAGAATGAAACCTGCATTCTGAGTGTATTTTGACTGGTTTTCATGTATTCCCGTCCTTTTTTGCGGCCACCTCAAAATGTTTGGCCCATGCTCACAATGGTCATAGTGGCTACAAGATGGGGCTTGAATGTTTGGAAGCCACAGGGAATGCAGACAGACAAGTTTCCGAATTTACTGACAATATCTCAACATATGAAGAACATAACCAGAGCCAATATCACAGTTTACAGCGTCACCTGTCTCAGTCTGAAAATAAAACCTGGCACTGCCATGTGACAAAGTGGCACTCTTTAAAACTGAGCTTGCCAGCCAGACTGTGTAGTTCTTGACTAAGTACTGATCAAAATCATGAAAGTTTGACCTGGATTAATGTGATCAATCACCCATTCTAAGTACTGCAATATGTATCCAATTGCTACTTGATGACCTTTAGATTGTTCTGTTTTATTTAGCTGCTGGCTTTACAATTGCATTAATATTGTCAATAGTTTCAAAATTTTCAGAATACAAAACATGTGACCCAAATAAATATCAATTTCTACCATTTTCTAGTTCTCTCCAATTGTTCATTTCCTCAAAATTACTTTATAATCAAATTTTAGCAACTAAAACAAACAATTGTGTAAAATCAATTGAAGCAGATTTATAATTCATTTGACTCTGCACAATTTACTTTCATTCTTGTGCAAATATAATCAGGAGTTTAATATTTTTACTTTGTTGTTACTTTGCCGATTGACAAATTACGATTTTGTAATAACTTAGAAATTTGCTTATTATGTACTGTTCAAAGAAGTGGCTGTATATTGCCCTGTACATGCCGGTTTGTTGATCAATCGATTAAAACACATGTCCAATTAATTATTAAGACCATTGTTGTTGAAGTTGAAACATTGTTAGGAAATATTGGGAGTTTGTCTTCTATACTGTTGACTTGTTATAGGACTGTTGTCCTCAAACTAGATTACAGTGAATCCTATTGCAGTTGTTAGTTGACCAAATCACTGAAATGCCAAGGTCACATTGACATTAAACATGAATGACTTTTGGGCTGGCAGTAGGTGGCATTACATAACTGAAAGTAGATCTGTGCTGAGCCTCCCATGTAATGAAATACTCAAACTTTTGTCCTCTATGAACAAAAGGCTTTTATTATATAGTATTCAATAATGTGAGACAGGAAATTTTGGCTTCCTCAAGTTTACTGTTACTAGATCTTCTTCTGTTTTATGTGAACACACATATAAATCTAACTTAGAAAATCGCAAGAATGTTGTTGATAGTTCCACAGGTCTAAAACTCTGACTGGGTAATAGGTTTATTGAACTCTACTGTCTGTTTCTTTGCTTAACTTAATGCACTCTCATGGTTGGCAATTGTTCTTGCTATCAATACATTACATATTACCCTATGAATATCTTATAAGTGAAATTATTGTCATGAAACTTTTAAATATCTCGGGTTTCTCGCTTATTCACTTACATTGCATCTCTCAATGATGGCAGTCATGTTCTCCTCTTGCGGAGAAGTTCTCAGTGAGTTTCAAAAGAGCTACCAGTAGTTAGCTCTTATAGATAATTAAATTCAAATTTTTTTTTAGATCAACTTGATCATCTACAAAAAAAAATGAAAAAGGAGTGAATTTGATCCTTGAATTGACCCTTTGACCCCTTAAATTTCCAAAAGCAACATAATGACCATCAGCATTCTGATTAAGGGTCGATTTTCATTCAAATGATAGGTAATTTGGCTATAAAAACGGTAAAAACCATTACAAAAAAATCAAGTTCAACAAAAAAAATGAACAGTAACTGTTGAAATTTCCAACATGCAATCAACCAATGCAATGCTCTTTTACAAATGTACTGTAGAATTGTAGAAATCATGAACATAAATGAACTTTTCTACTTCGTGTAGAAATTAACTTACAATATGCACAGAATATTTATGAGTACCTGGTTAATTTACTGCCACACAATAACACATGTTTCATTCACAAAGGCTCGACAGTTTCCATGGTTGGAAATTATCAATACAGAATAATGATTTCTCATGTTTGCTTATGGACATAACAATGTTTGCATGTAATTTTCGATGGCAACTCTTTATGGTGAGAAACTCTATTGTTCATTGGCCGAGTTGCTGCTCATCTTTGTATAGCATGGCATTAATAACAGCATTATCACGGTACATTTAATGTGAAACCACATCAATCAGATGTTTGATTCTTCGCACTGTGCTGATGGTCTAATGGCAGGGCTTTTTTTCGCTGAATTGTGAAGAGGCCCAAGCCCTTTTGTTTTGTGAAAATTTAGCGCGAAAATTCTCAAAATTGTGAAAAAGTAGGCGCGGAAACTTTTAAAATTGTGAAAAACTTAACGCGATAAATCATCAAATTATGATACAAATTTTTTCAGATGTTAGTTTATTTTTTGTCAACTTTTCCCAAACATGCATGTATCTATGATATAATACTTTATATCAAGTCCTGTACAGGAATATATGACTGTTATCTGTGATTTGTTTGTTTGGTGCTTTGTGAAGTTGATTTTACAAAAACCATGACACAAATTCTAATTGTGAATTAAGGGGCCTTTTAGGTTTGTGAAAGGGGCCTATAGCAAATTGTGAAGGGGCCTAATATAGGCCCCTTGTATATAGTGAAAAAAAGCCCTGCATGGTTTGAGTGTCATTTTCATGTATGGGGAGGTTGGTGGCTTAAATATTGCGAACATTTAAAAAGGATTCTGATCTACACAGTACTGTTCAAAACTACAAAGAGCTGAACTGATTGGTTGGTGTCAGGATAATGCGACTTAGTTTAAAAAAATCCCAAAACAAAAATATTGAGACCTACTCTGTTTACGGAAACAGACAAAAACATATTCTAGTCATTTGCCTAATTAATAACATTTTCATAATTTTTCGATTTCTGGGAGGTGTGAACAATAGGGGACACAAAAAGATGAAAATCAAGGAATTTACATCATTTGCCCTTACATTTATGATAATGTTGTATTTGCCTTAAACAAATACCTTCTTTGTGGTTGACTTGTATTTTTTCTGAAAACCATCGATCCAACCATCTGATAAGATAAACTAGGAAATCAATTATTTATTTGTACGCTTGAATTATTTTAAGATTAAAAATCAGCGTGATATGAAACTGGATCTAGGTGATTGTATGACATAATACATGTTTTCAAAGGTCCCCGGTTTTTTACTCATATACCGTCATATCACAAAATATCTTAAATTTGATATGTGATATAAACTCGCAATTGCTCTATTGGAAAACCAGTGACAGGTCTCCAGCTTACTGTTTAGGGAGAACATTTCCTAACTGTTACAATGCACATATCATATTTACTATGTACATGTACAACAAAAGATATATTTACTCCATACATGTGTACAAGACCTATAAAATATAATTGTTATAATTTGTAAATATAATGCATAAAAAATATTACTATGATATAAAGGTATTGAAGATCATTCTCTATTATTGATTTATGCAGTATAAAATGATTTTACAAAATATGTGGGGGTGGATCTAAGATGTATGAAAAGTGGGGATTTACTAAATGTAGGTATACAAAGATCTCCTAAACATAAAAGTATTAGGTATACATACCGGTACAAATTATGTACATTGTATGATCAAACTTGATTTGTTGCTGAAAACAACATACTACATAATGTATTCAATATTCATCACTTCATTCATGTATATGTAATAAAAGACTGGTATTATTTTTGGAACAGGCTACTTTAGCTGCAGATATTCTATATCGTATTTCCTATTTCATATTTCCTATTCATCTATTTTCAGGTCTGTTGAGAAAAGATTATGACAAGGACAAGCCACCTCTTCCACCTGTGAATGCCAAGCTTTTGTCTGATATCAGTGTATCCACAACTGAAGTTCCACAGAAACCCGAGGAACCGGAAAAATCACAAAAAGTCCGGAAAAAGCCTGGTCCAAAACCAAAACCGAAACCCGAGAAAGTGGAACCTAGTGAAGTTAAAGTACAAAAGAAAAGAGGCAGAAAAAAGAAGAGTGAAGTTGAAAAGCCTCAAAATGAGAAATCAGAAAATTCCGAGTTAGCTGAAGAATCCACTAATAAGAAAGTGAAACCTACCAAAAGAGGTAGAGGTAGATCTCCTAAAGCTAAAAAGGAAGAAAAGATCAGAGAGGCTGAAACTGTTGATGATGACGATGATGATGATGACGATGTTTTGCCAGCTGCACCACCAAAACGTAAAGGTAGGCCACCTAAAAAGAAACCAAAAGATAAAGAGGAAACTTCAGCTCAAAAGATACCAAAGAAAAGAGGAAGAAAAAAGAAGGTTGCCAAGGATGCAGGATCAGCAGAAAAAAGTGATGATACAAAAATTGTTCCTGAGAATGGTGATGCTACTATTAATTACAGTGAAGTTGAAAGTAATGAATTTTTTGGTGACAGTACAAAAGATAGTATGCCTGATACAAATGAAATGGAACAAATAAGGGATGATGAAAATGATATTGAAAATGATAAAGTTAATGATAACAATAATAGTGAAAATGATAATAATGATAAAGATAATAATGATAATGAAAATGATGAAGAAAAAGATGATAATAATGAAAATGAGATTGCAAATGAGAATGAAATTAATGATGAAAATAATGATGAAAATAAAGAGGTTAGTGAAGAAAAGGTTGAAGAAGCTGATGTTGATAATAGTGATATTGAAGAACATAGTGCTAGTAAGAATAAAATGGTTTTATCTGATAGTAGAATGGAAGAACGAAAGAGTGACACTGAGAGTAGTGACATAGGTTCTGATTTTGATGAAGATCTGAAACCGCCACCAGCACCTAGACCTCCGCCCATGTATGATAGCGAGGATGGTGACATAGAATCAGGACCAGAAAATGAAGATTTCAATGGTTCTGCTATGAGTAATGAGCCTTTAAGAGATTTTGAATCATCTAGAGAAATCTCCAGAGAGATCTCACGTGACTTTGAAAGCTCGCGAGAAAACATTGATGATAGTGTTAAAACTAATGAGTATATTAACTCGGTTGAAACTTCAACTCCGAAAGACACTATCCCTCACAGTGTAGGTACACCTGGCTCAGCTAATCCTTACAGAAATGACTCTGTTACTAATGAACATGAAAATCCATTATCTCATCATAGTAGTGTTCCCCATACCCCATCTCATGTTAACAGTGTTCCACCAACACCGGTAGCCACCCAGGATTATCCCGAATCTCGTAGTATAGATCACCCAGGCGAACGTATGATCAAATCTCCACCTGTTCAGGGACAAACAAATGAGGAAAATACTGATGAAAGTTCCATGCCAGAAGTGGATAAAGATTATGTTGGCAGATTTTTTGAAGAGATTCAGGTTCAAGCAGAAAGTCAGATCGTAAGAATGAGTAGTTTAGATGAAAACACTAAATCTCAGGATAAAATTGTTGAAGCACCAAGAAGTGATAGTGGTGTGCCATCATCGTTGACATCCAACCAGACAGAGAGCAGTATTCAGATGCAATCCCCTCCTGCTGATTTATCTCACAAGCGAATAGATCTTATCTCCCCTGAGCGAGTTACTGACCCTCATTACCAACCACGCAGTGAAAGCGTTCATAATCGATCCTCAGAGAGAATCCCCAGTGTGCCATCATTTGACCCTACATATACTGGATCTATAGATCCTTACAGCTCACCTCTATCACAGCGAGACTCAATCTTAAGACAACCAGAGCCAAGCAAGGTTCCTAGCCCACCTAGTACCAGTGCCAGCTTTATGAGGTTTCCAGACAGTGAGGCTATGCTTCAAAGACAGAGAGTCACTGCACCGTATGACCGCAATCTTCAAAACTTACATCGCATTGCGGAAGGGCCTTTACCGCAACATAATAGTTCTTCGCCCTTGCTAAGGCATGTTCCTGGTAGAGAAGAGATGTTCTCTGGTGCTGCAGCTGGTGTACCTGGTTCCATGACCAGAAATCCGTTCCATGGTTCATGGCCAGGACAAGATGTACGACCCACTCACTGGACTCATCCTACGTACCTTCAGCAACAGTCAGGTTCAGCGTCCTCGTCACTGTTTGGTAAGGAAGCCTATCTACCTGGTAGGGAATTCATGTTTGATCCATCGCGTGGAGCTGCTGATAGAAATATGTTTTCAAGTCTATCGTCAGCTCATTCACAACGACCTGAATTACCGCATGATACTTTCCAGTTTGATCGTTTTGACCTTGGAAGTTATCTCAGTAGTCATGGGTACAATGCTGCACCATCACTTCCTGTGGACTATACGAGAGGCGCTCATAGCTCTTCTCAAAAATCTCTGGACGATCGTTATCGGCAACCATCCACGGGCATCACTGACTTCAGATCTCTACCTCCCACTTCAAGTGCTTCTGAAATGTTCGGAATGAATAGTACATTTAACTTTGAAAAGTTTTATTCTCGAGATCCAATGTATCATTCTCAACACATTACAGACAATACAAACAATCCGTTCTTGCCTGGTGTCCCATCTCAGCACTCGGTATTCGGTCGTGATTACCCGCATAGGGGATTCTATACTCAAAACTCACCGTACCCATTCATGAATATGAACGATAAAAACTACCCATCCGCGTCAGCTAAGCTCGCTCACTCTACTGACAGTGTTACTCCTCAAAGGGACCTAGTACCAGTGCCGAGACCTAATATGACGGCCCCGGATGCACAGTTACAGGATCCATATAGACATCATCATAGTTCTATGTTGTATAATATGATGAACAAATACTTTTAATATCTAGTTTTTGAAATTAGTTTTATGTACATTGTATTGTGAACAAATCTGCGCTATGTTTGTATGATGTGTTGATTAGTTGATGTTAATTCTGTGTTACTATTCTAGCTTCATGTCGGATCACAGGTGGTCAGTCATACATGTTGCCATCTTCTTTAAAGTCACACGGTAAAAATCATATTTATTTGTTTCAAACAAATTATTTTAATGAAGTAAATCACAAAAAATCTCATGAAATTTTGAAATTACAACAAACACTAAAATTTGACTAAATTGTCCTTGAACCCACAAATTTACAACCCAACGATATAATCTTTTTACTTACAATTATGTCCTCGAATAGTAATGATTTTACAGTATCTTCAAAAGTGAAAAAATAGGTACCTAATATTGTAACATCAAAAACAAGTGAAAAATGTCTGAAAATTAATATTGCAATAATAGCTCATAATTATATTTCTTGTATGAATTCTTCATTATGTCTGGTGTGCAAAGTTAAGCTTTATTTAATTCTAATACTTTTAATGTTTGGATGGCTTTAAGGTAGGAATTATTTCTTTGCATACATATAAAATTAGGTGTTTCTTCAGTGTTCGAAAATTCCAAAGATTTATGGCATCTCCAATCAATCAGGTTTTGCTAGATATTCATCAGTCTAATATTAATTGTTATTCTAATTTTACAAATTCTGAAATTTTGACCTACCCAGTATTGATAATCCCAATTATAACACACTATAAGGAGTGAAGCTTATTAAAAGCCTTATTTCCAAATCTTATTTTGTGATCTGTGCTTGGTATAAATTGAAACATTGCCGTCTAAGAACTGTAACGTTTGGTTTCCCGAATTGAAGATGTGTGTGTACATATACTTAGAATACTTAATTTTTGTTCTCCTCTTGAAATAATTGTTAAGTTTTATGTTCTTGAAAAGCAATATTGTTAAGGATTTATTTTATTGATAGCACTCATGTTTATTGTCGATGTTTGTGTCATTTAAATAGTTACTTGATGTGAATTCATTGTTTGTATAAAAAAATTCTACTAGTGTTTTCACATTCTATATTTTGTCATCACAGACTCTAACTCTTAATGGTCTTGTCTGTACATGTAATTAGGTTTTGGATATGAATATCCTAGGTTAATCCAAACTACTAAATGTTTTGTAAAACTTTAACTGAGTTGGATATTTAATTTTTAAAATGAAATATGTTTTTCAAATTTAATGTAATTTGTACATAATGTCTGTCATATAATAAGCATATCATGGGTTTTTTTTCTGCACGGCAGACAGTTTTTTGCAACATTATGTTGTCTTGACCTAAGTGAATTGTCAGCAATGCTGAATAAATTATTAGCTGTGTTTCAGTAAGTCTAATGTTAAATTAACCAGGTTTCTATGGTTATTATATTGGTGAATTTGGCAAGTGGCAGGGCGTATTTTAGCCAAAGTCATGTAACTTCACAGGAATGTCGATCTGCCTGTGAAGTCGTGCAGTTGGGTACTGTTTCTCTAAGCACTAACAAAAAACTTAAACATTTGAGTTCCTTATAATGCTTTAACAATTACAAATTAGGGATAGATATGGTTTGTATGTATTTATTAACTGAATTATTGTTAATACTGCAGATCCTTGAATTTGAACGTAAGTTTCAATTTTCCGTTAGAATTTTGATAAGACTGTAACCAGTAGCATGTTTCAGCAGAGTTATCTGCCTTACTTGAAAACCTGTTTGTGGAGTTTTCATGTTTCGTGAGTTATGTATTACATCATTACCGGTACATAATGTGCTTCACTCGTTGTTGTTAATAGTGTTTTATAATTATTGTCATTTTTAAAATCTACAAGTTTACACCAATTAACCATTACAAGCAATGAAACCAAATTTTAGTAATGCCATATGCCATTTATGATCAAATGTTTTTTATGTAATGATATTTTTGCATCACTCAACAGTGTGTATGATTTCATTTTACTGTATAGTTTCATCATGTTGAATTTTGTATATACACATTTTTGTATACATTTGAGCAAAGCGATGAGAACTTATTGTTTTATCTCATGGATTTAGATAATCTTTACATGATATTTATTATTATTGACATGTTTTTATCCCATGTTTTCAGTGAACAAGCATGATGTGTTGTTGTTTTTATTGTGTATATAAAATCTGCGTGTTTGTATCACTGTATATATTGCTTCCTTTACATAACTTGCTGATCATTTACTTTACATCCACCATTTACATTTTGTATCACATTTATATACTGCTTTAGACATCTGTATATTTACAATCCACATCAATTATACCGGTTCTTCATCATGTCAGTCTCCCTGTATAAATCTATAGGGAGAATATTGCTTCGCACATGTTGTCCGGTTTGTCGGTAGACCAGACCTGGCCCCAATCTCACGAAGCATCTCAACTTGAGGTAAATCCCATCTCAAATATTGTCATGTGTCTTTTAGGTAATTTCCGAAAGAGGCTGGCCTCAAAATTCGCATCACAACACTGAAACAATATTCTTGAGTTTATTACAGTAAAATTTCAAGTAATTCAACTTGAGATCTATCTAAAATCTATCTATCTTCTTGATAATGTCAACACCAATTTTAGGTATTTTAGACATTGAACAATTTAAAATGCATTTTATGTGCGCCGATACAAGAAAAGAAATTGATTAGAGTATTGATTGATAGACCATAACTGAGGGTTCCAATCTCAGTTAAGGAAAAACAGTATAATTAACAGTCAATATAACTTCAGTAAGAAAAAGAGAAATAAAAAATATAAAGATAAAACAAACCAAAAATAAACAAACAACATTGCTAAACGATTGATTAGTAGTGTATGTCAGCCACAGCTACCCTGAAAGCATTAAGAGTAGTTGTGGTTGCCACATGGCTTGGTAAGCTATTCCATAGCACAATTGATTGAGGAAAGAAGGAAAATTAAAACTCTGATTGGAGCAAAATTTCAATTTGAGTTGAGATTTCTACTTGAGATGCTTTGGTAAATCGGGGCCTAGTCTGACTGATAATGTGAGAATGCTTTAACTTACATGCTTCTAACTTGATTGGAAATTAGGTCACACTTGCAGATGGACCCTCATGATTTGAACTCTGTGGGGTCAAAAGTCAACATCACATGACCTTTGCTGCCAGTAGTCTAGTCTAACTAGAGGGCATATATGTTTTTAAGTCATTTGTCTGTTCTCTGTAAGATGTCCATAAACTTCCCTCAGATATTGTCAAAACACAACTGTTAACTTGCTTTGAAATTTTGAACAGTGAAAGCGAAACTTGTCTATCCATTTGAACACAGAGAACTTGTTACACTTTGTTTGTTTCTTAACAACTTTGGTTCTCTAGAAAAACATTAAATCACTTTACTGCAATATTCATAATAGTATGGTTGGGTTTTGGATCCTGAAAATTTCTCGGTCTGCTCAAAATGAAGTTTCAAATTTCAATATAATGACGTTATATTATACCCTGTAATAATGCTGCTAATAACATTAAGTCTGGAGCCCTTTGGGCCAAGGACTGCGCTCATGAATGTATACTTGGATAGATTCCGGTCTTCGCCAACTTACATCTTGTAGAGCTTGCCCATTGATATACAAGCCTACAATTCTTATATACAACTTATATAGATAGACAGTGAATCGGTGGACTCGGGGTATATGTTACATCAAAACCTATATTTACACTACCGTTCCCCTATGTACAACTTAAAAATTACTGGTCATAAGATACAGATGACGAGTTACATAGATTTGAAGAGTTGTAATGATTCAACCTGATAGGGTTCTTATGTAGTCTAATCATTCATATTGTAAAATCTCTTTTTTTCAAAAGTTCCATTTGTAAATGTTGTTTTTATGAAAGGACAGAATATTTTTCAGCACATAATATATGTAAGCCATGGTAAAAAATGTTAATTAATTTTTTTTGAGTTCTGAAAAAAGAATATTTTTGTTGATAATGCTTATAAGTAAGATGGTACATTCTGCACACTGACTTGTATAGGCTTGAGAAATGAAATACTATAAAACCAACAAATTATTTCACACGATTTAATTTTGCGGAGTTCGTGAGTGGTTCAATTTCGCGAAATTAAGGTGCCACGAAAGTGATAATAACATTAATATGGTCATTGCGGGAAACTTTAAAATGCAAAAATCTGTAGTCGGAATATGCTGACGATCAGCAAAATATGAAAGTTAGTATTCGCGAAAGTAAATTGGTTTACAGTATTTGATAGAAATCCATAAAGATCCATAGGTCAAGTTACTTTTCTCCGACTGTAATTCCCTTATTCGCTCCTCCACACTGGAATCCTAAGATATAAGACAAGGTGCACCAATGGCCAGTTCATAAATGCGACTGTTTTACAATATTTAACACAGGGGTCCTACAATTCCAGGATAATTCAGAAATCCGGATTTGCTTCATTAGTAAAAGTTATCTTTTCTGCACAAAATAGAAGTTTTTTAATGAAAAAATCCACAGAATTGAAGGTGTAGGGATGTGTGCTAATGGTACCCGAAACAGACTGCGACTCATTTTCAAGATTGGGCATTATGCCTCAGTTGATCCCCTGTTAACATTGATTATTATATAGAAAAGAATCGCACTGTCCAATCCGTATGTGCAACATTTTAATTCTGCTATCATCTTTAGGTCATAATTATTCAGTTTGACTATTAACCAGGCTTTCCTATGTTATTAGATTGGTGATTAATTGAATTTATCCAGTCACTTCCGGCAAAATATGTCTGTTAACTGGGTGCCGATTAAACTTAGCTATAATCGGTCACCTGGTCATGTGACTAGTGATAATCCGTCACCTTACCACGTGATCTGACGGACTTTTTCTTATATATGAGACTCGCCGGTTGCAATTCCGTGCCTGAGGGTGAGGTTTTCCTATCCTAACTGAGCTGGCGGTTGATCGGTTATTTTCTTGGACTTAACAATATAGTCTCGAGTTTGATACCCTTACTAAGCAGATTAAGCAACTGGATAAATAGAATAATAGGTAAGTGCCGTGAATGAAGTAAAAGTTTATCCGGCTCGGCTGCGGAAATTATCGGATTCGCCTACGGCTCACCCGATAAATTCCTCTGCCTTGCCAGATAAACTTTTTCATCCACGGCACTAACCTATTATTCTCTATATCAGGTGGGCATCAACAAATTCTGTGTCACATTCACCTCTAAGTTTAAGGCACCTGTATCAGCATGTGAAGTTGTGTACCTAGGTACTGTTTTATCAAAGCACTTACGGAAATTATAAACTTACGTTTAAATTCATATCATTAATTAGTCTTTAAAATGTTCCGCTCAAACTCGGATATTATTTGTAGGGATTGGTTGACTGAATAATAAATATTTATTGAACAACCCATAACCACAATTTGTATCTGTTAAAAACTATAGAGAATTTAAATATGATTGAAGTATAAGATTTCCGTAAGTGCTTTGATGGAACAATAACCTCATCATTTTATTTGCTGGAAGTATGTTTCAGCAGAGTTGTGGCCAATTGTTTGAAAACCTGGTTTTTGTTACTTTTCATGTTTCTTGTTCATTTCTTTTAATTCTGCTGATTTACTGCTGGATAAATTTGTGTTCCATATTCTCACTGTAAAAATAAATAAAGTATTAGTTTGTTTTAATCTGTATTATGTCATTGTTTAGTTGTGTATACTACACTGTTTTTAGCTCGTCTGACAAGGTGAGCTTTTGTGATCACCCTTCATTCGTCGTATGTCCATAATTACTTGTGAGTACAATAGAGGACACAATTTTGGCCTAATCCGTATGAAACTTGGTCATAATGATCATCTCTATTTAACCAAGGTCAAGTTTGTCGTTTGGTCATCATCTCTATTTAACCAAGGTCAAGTTTGTCGTTTGGTCCTATGATGTCACATCAGGGGAAAACCTTTGGAACCCACTAGGTGTCATACGTTTGGCCTTAAAAGTATAAAACATGGTCACAATGATTGTCTTTATAAAATCTTTGCCAAGTTTGATATTGGGTCATCTAGGCTCGCAATCCAGACCATGGGTCAAATCACACAATATCCATGTTGTTCACTAGATATTAAATTTGGAAACAGAGAAAGCTTATGAGCACTCTAGACCCAATGAGGTCTCATTTTGTCTCAAAATTTCATGGAACATGGTCTGAATCGATACCTATAAGACATTTTAAATATGTTTTGAAAGTGGGACATGTGAGGTTAAAACCTAGGTCACAAGGTCAAAATTTAGAAAAAAAACTTGTGAATACTCTAGTTATCACATTTCTGCTAATATGTTGAGAAACTTGGTCAGATTAATTGTCCCAATGACATCTTAGATGAATTTGAAACTGGGCATTTTGGGTCAAAACCTAGAGTCATTAGGACAAATCAAAGGATAATCTTATTCATTGTATTTGGTGAATCTTAATCTAAATGATTCCTGAGGCGAGTGTCCTAGGGCCAAGATGGCCCTCTTGGTTGAAAGATTTCATTGAAAAACATCTTGATAACGTATACCGTAACAGGATTTTTATGAATGTCGATTTTTCGGTATTTTGTCATAAAACAATATTTCACTATTATTTTTTTGCAAATTTATAAATCTAGATTGATTTTTCGAATATTGTTAAGTTTTAAAATGGCATTTAAATGAAATTGTGTTAATTTAGTAAAATATTTGTTCTTGTATTTTTGGTCAGTTTTATTAAGGTTATATTATTAAACTAACAAAATGGCAAAACTGTCCTAGTAAAATATCGTTGAATTTCTGAATTACTAATGTTTAAGTTAAGTTGATGAACTTTTAGAAAGTTGCTGCATTGAGGAGCCTTAAATTTTATTGTAAAACTTACAGTAGCATGTATTGTTGATATTGCCCTATAAATCATCCTCAAATTACGACTACGATTACAATAATTACTTCCCATTGTTTTGTAAACTATATTCATTAAAACAGAGTTACTGCCCTTGTTATTAAAGCCTAATTTTAATAATGATTTCCATTTAAACAAGAGTTACGTCCCCTGTCACTTAAGCCTGACTTGATTTTCATATTTAAACAGTTCCCTAGTCTTTTACTTGAATTATGATTATTAAAACAAAATTGCAACCCTTCACCCCCTTCTTTAACAAAGCTAATTTCAATCATGAGTTAATTAATACAGATTTACTTCCCTTGTTTAACTTAAAAATTGAATTTATGATTTTCATTTAAAAAACTGGTTTGTACAAGTTAGGCAGGGATTATCTTGATTTTTGATGACAGATTTTTTGCTCTAGTTTCTTGATGAGGATGTTATTTGTTGATGCTTGTACTGTGTTGTGTAGTGATTCTTTTACTGTGTATTAAAAATTTTACTATTTGTTGTGTTTTTGCCAGTATAATTATACATGTTAAAGTTGTAAATTTCCTAACAATGTTGAAAACATGGCAATTTTTTTTAAAGACTCGAAAGTTCTGATGTAATAATTGATTCCAGACGCATGTTTTTATGCTTTATTTGAGACGTCATACTTAACCTGTGTATTTAAAAAATTGATCTTTTAAACTTATGGGCATAAGACGTTGAATTTCATATTTTGTGATACCTTCGTTATATTTCCTTCCCCAAAATTTGGGGAGTAGTTTGGGCATATTCTCAATGAACATGTTTCCATTGTGTTAAAGTGTATTTAATCTCGATCTATGGCCATGATCATCGTAGGCATTAATTTGTTACATAAAATTAACTCTTCACTCCATATTTCATTGCTTTTATACCACAATAATGTATACATACATCTAACTAGTCTCTTGTCAGGGTACTATATCTTAATGGATTAGGGGTCCATGGAGTTAACGGTTAATCAATTAATATTTGTTAGACCTGCGAACTTTATGGCCTCTATTCTCTCATAGACCTTGCATACTTGGCCTTGCATGGCCAGTTTCCTCTATAGGTTTTGAATGAATTATTTCAAGCTGAGTTGTGATCTTTATGTGATTTTTGGTTACAGGTTAATTTATGAATTCGCCGTCAAAGGTTCCCAGGACAGTCATTTGTGTTATGAAAGTATATTTACTCAGATTTATGAATTAGTGAGGAGTTCAATTTGTGAATAATAGTGAAAACAAAATGTTGTGAATAATAATTATCCCACATACAGTACTGTAATACCTGTATAATAAACAGGCACCAGGATCACTGAACAACTTAAGTTTAACATAAGTCTGTCAATCATCATACTAATTTATAAACATGATTAAGTTCAGTTTCATAATGGAGTTTTGGGTTGATATTGAACTTGATCGCTGATCCCACTGTCTGGTGAAATGCATGTGAATATATTAGATAATTTTTATACTGCCAAATACAACATAATAATAAATATATATGCAACAAATGAATGGACGACACTTTTATGTTCTACAATTAAATCCCTTATTGTTCGATCGCTAGTGACTTGCCAACTGTATAACGAGGGTAAATAAAGAGTCAAACATTGAAAGGGGGCTTGAAACATTGTGTTCTTAACTTACATGTATGGAATGGTCTTGGTATTAAATGTTCTCCTGCAGTTCAATGTGGGTTTACTAGGTCTGCTTATTGACCATAAATTACTTAAAACATAAATTTCACTTCATGATCGTTTTTCTTCGTCTTTTATCTTCTGTAACCAATGAAATGATTTGTACAAAATGTTATTTTTTAGAATAAATAAGGTGGATTTGTACAAAATTTTTGATTTTCTGTGATCAATAAAATTGAATTTGTACAAAAATGTTTATTTTCTGTGACCAATGAAGTTGAATTTGTATAAAAATGTTGATTTTTTAGAACAAATAAACTTGATTAGTACAAAACTTTTTTGGTTTGCCTACAATATGCTGGGTAACAAAGTGGGATGATATTTTACATCAGAACTTTAGAGAAAGCTGTTTATATCATACATTTAGTGTATATTATTAGTTACTGTTGCTTTTACTAGTTTGTTAATATTTTGTAGTTTTTACATCTAGACATTTTTTTGTTTTGTTTATCATGGATGTGTGACAGACGTATTATAAATCGCTATCAGTGTGTATTGGTAAACACTTATCAGAGTTAATATATATATTATATATATTAGATTAGTTTTAGACTACAAATAAATGCTGAAACTACATGTGATGTTATTATTTATCTAGAACGCATGGGTAAAAGTTTTCAGGCATATGCCTGAACTTCATGTTTTTGAGTGTACCAAAAAGTATGTTTTTCTTTACTTTCCCTCTATAAATTGTCAATTTCTGAGGATTTCAAATTTTTCAGAATTTTTAACTTTCACCCATGACTAAACGTGTGGTTGATTGGTTTTGAAACTTTGTATTTGTACCAACCACTAAAGGTTGGAGGGGGCATCATATTACAGATTGTCCCTGTACATTCGTCATTCCTTGGGTCAATCTGTGGGTCCTGAGATGTTGTGTCACACATAACCTGATTAACCCTGGTATCAGCAGTTATGGCCCTTGAAGTGAGTTTGGCTTGTGTTGCACATAACTAGAGCTATTTGAGCTACTGTCATCAAACTTCATAGGAATATAAGTTGTGTAGTTGTGCACTCTGGGATTTTAAGTCGGATTCATCTTGTATAAGTAGAGTTATGTCCCTTGACATGGTCAAATGGCAAATAGGGGCATCAGTGTCCCATGTACACTTTTCTTGTTCATCAGTATTTTGATTGTATACAGTATATACAGTTTAACCAGTTGAAGCTACAAGTGAAGGGCAACGTTCAATGTTGATGCCAGAAGTAGGTGGCTGTTCCATACAGGTGCAGAAGGAGATTTATGCTTTAGACAGATGCTTGCTTAATTCAGGTGGCCACTCCTATTAAAAAGTGCAGGCAATTAGGTGTTCAAGACGCCAACTTTCATAATATTGTGATGCCCATGAAGCACCAGTGGGCACATCATATAAACAAGTCAACCTCTGGTTATTGCAATAAGTCATACACCATGAATTGTAGTCTCTAAATAAGTCGTACAGTTACCGGAAGTTACAGGTTCTTTTGCTCGCAATAAATCATACAAGTTTGAATTGTATAGACTCCCAATAAGACATACAAGTTGAATTGTATAGTCTCCCAATAAGCCACACAATTTGAACTGTAAAGTCCCCCAATAAGTCATACAGTGATTTTGTTTAAATGCTGTGGTGGTTTGAACCTATGACTTACATATTGGCGTTGCTCTTGGGAGCCTCTTGTAACTCGATACATCAGGCTACATCAAAGTAGTTGTATCTGCCATCACAGAAACCCACCCAGACCAGGAAAGATCTGTCGGTACTTCTGAATGCAATGGTAAGTATTTAGTAACTACTCCTGCTAGGAATTTCCATGGTTGAAACAACCACATTTGAGCCCATTTGGTGCTGTACTCGTAGAATGTTAATAACGTTGCGTGAAGGGGCAGATAATTCAGACTACGCATAGCAAAATGATATTAGCTCATTTGTAGGAGTTCTCTCCCTTAAGTAAATTATGTTTAAGAATATCTATGGTTACTGCCGAACGCCACTTTCGGGTATCATTGGCAGGGTATGTTAAAGGTTGCCAATCATTACGAATACCACTTGTCAGTAGTCAACTTTCAGCAGCCACTGGCTGCAGTTAGTGAAAACCTATTTAGACCAACAATACAACCTCTCCAGAGCGACCCTCTGTAGAACAACAACCTTTTCAAATGTACTTACTAATTAAATTCAACCTCTGTAAAGAAACAACCTCTAAACTAGGACCAATAATCTTAAACTATCTAGATGATTTTTTGTGCATACAAATATGTGTGCACGTAACATGTTTATTGCCGATAAGATGACATAGTTAAAATCAACAGGGCCCTTGAAATCCTTGGTTTATTAATCCGACCCACCTTCCCACTTCACTTTGCATGGGTTTTACCATGTTTGCATAGATGTGCTTAACGTTAATCTGGTACCCGGCTCTATATTGTCTATTGGTAAACGGGGTACCAGCGTTTCCAAGGACGCTATTTATAATGCTGTATAACAAATGTACTTAGTGTGCTAAATATAACCCGCGATATTACCGACTTATTGACTAACCTTCGTACAAATCGATATTCATACCCATAGGCTCTACTGTAATTTTGAAATAATTATGATTAGCCTAATTTAGTATGTGTATACTACACAACACGCACTTAAAAACTTAGTACCCGGTTATGGGTATGTTATATGGTATAAGGCACTTCACAACGGTTTAAAAACATGAAGTTAAAAAATTGGACTTTTACATGATGAACATTCCATGATAAACGGTACGTGCTTTTTTGTACATGTATTTATATATCTAAATATTCTCACACTTGAAACATAACTTATCATGTATACATGTCACAAGTATTCTCATTTCTTTTCCATTATTTATAAGGTTTGAAGTCATTAATTACTCTTTAACAATTGATCGTGTCTGTTTTATGAGTTTTGTTTAAAGTGGGACCTTAGCAGGTTTCATATTGTGGTTATGGAACGTTATCTAGGACCGTGGCAACGTCCGTGCATGAATTTAACCATACACCATCAGCACACTATACATATAAAGTTTTGATTATTGCTTAAATCATTAATCAGAATGTAAACTGACCAATGCTGGATTCGAACTCGCGGGTCTGCGGGGTGATAGTCATAGCCGCTCTCTAACTGCGTTAGCTGTGAGGGCTATCATGACATACTCAAACACAATCCATACACAATATGATATACGTATAATGAGTAATTTAAAAATGACAACAACACGAAGCATGCGAGCATACAGGTCCTGTTTTATCAAAGCACCTAATATAAATTATTTATAATTTGTTTACAATTATAAAGTGTGGTAAATGGAGCTGCAATGCTAACACTGATTCAGTTAATGAGCTCCTACAAACCATATCCGTCGCATATTTGCAGTTGTTAAAAAACTATAAATAATTTAAACTTATGCGTAACTTTAAGATTTTCATAAGTGCTTTGAAAAAAACAGTACCATGGTCATTTCAAAATGTATAGTCAGTCTTTGTTGACCGGGATTTTCTTTAACATGTTAAATAAGATTGGTCTGATTTTAATGAAATAGGTGGTCTTTGCAGACAGGTTTTGCCATACAACTCACGGTAGTTGTCTTTGTTCGCAGGTGGTATATAACCACAGGTTTGACTCACAGACTGTACTGAAGGCCTAAAAGTTCACCGGCAGTATGCGATCGATGTTGAATTTCATTTTTTACACCTTATAAGCCAGTGATAATCCTGAGATTTTATTACTTAATTGTATACGAAATATTAAGTCATTGAAACGTATATTAAAATTTTCCTATCCCGAGATCTTGATCTTTGTGTGATGTTGATTTTCATACAAACGAAATTGTGTTTTTCCAATACGCACTTAGCACCTTTGATTAATGCATAATTTATACAATCATACATATGTACTTTAAAATCCTGTGTTTGTTTTGTTTGGATGTATAGTTTGTTTCTCGTGTTGTGATCAGAATAACTGTCAATCAGCCTTCTAATCGTATTAGATAACTTATTATTAAACAGGATTATATTTTTTCAATGTCAAACGTAAGTTCTTTACATTTTAAAGTACTTAAGTACAAGCATTTCTCAAACATTGGGCAATATAGTACAGAACGTGGTAGCACCTTTGATTAATGCATAATTTATACAATCATACATATGTACTTTAAAATCCTGTGTTTGTTTTGTTTGGATGTATAGTTTGTTTCTCGTGTTGTGATCAGAATAACTGTCAATCAGCCTTCTAATCGTATAAAATAACTTATTATTAAACAGGATTATATTTTTCAATGTCAAACGTAAGTTCTTTACATTTTAAAGTACTTAAGTACAAGCATTTCTCAAACATTGGGCAATATAGTACAGAACGTGGGTATTATTGAAACCAGTATCCTAAGGTTACGCGGTTAGCTCACTTGGTAAATGTCTACCAACAGGAAGATCCGGGTTTGTCAGGTTACACAGGTTTTCCGTTTATTGACTTGTAGAGAGAGATAAGTGCCGTCTGGTTGGTCGTGAATTTATTCCTGGAAAACTGATTAGGTCGTATGTATGAGCATATGATAACAAACGATATCCTATTCTAAATAAATCCTACTTTTCATTGCGCATGTACAATTGCGTCATGATCATGGATCATGAGTGAACTGAAAACAGTTTTTAATGTACTACCAAAGGACACGAATTCAAAATAGAAACATTTCACAGAGAATTATTTTACTATTGCAATATCTCCTTATACCGTTTTAAGTCAAATGTTTTACGAAAGTGTCCATTAGTTTTAAGACAATATGCTACTGTCGAAATACATTCAAGAATAGGACAGATTTTAATATTACACATGCATTCACATTTTCTCTATTCTTGAATATATTTTTCATTATTGTTCAATTTCTTACACAGGTATCCAGTATGGAGTGGATTGATGTTGAATTCTCTATTGATCTGGTGACGTCAGCTTACAACCATTTGCTCTTCCTTGATAGGGTCGACAATTTTGAGAAAGTTCTTAAAGGAGAAGCCCTCCAACACGGCCTTAAACGGTACGAACAGTTATGGCTGCCGTTAGCATACGAGAACCGGGCCGTTGCTATGGAAGCGCCGGTTGATATTTATTGGTTATGGTATATGCACATGCTGCAACCTTTAGCATATCGGCGTGATTGTCGCAAAAAGCTTAAAACTGTCCTTGATCACTGCTTCAAAGAAGAGAAAAGGCTAATCAGCAGTACGAACAATGCTATTGAAATTTGGTACGCGACTTTCCCAAAAGAAGGTTACAATATTATTCGCAACGATGAATATGTGCGGCCTGGTCGAAATAAAGGCCAAGTCAATTTTGATAAACCGTCAAAATTCACCGTGGATTTAATATCACTGACCGAAGCGCACATGCATTTTTGCTACCAAGTCGCTCTTCCACATTTTCGAGACAAGAAATATCTACAAAGTGCCATGAAACGGTATAAACAGTTCTTATGTCTTAAAAAGTTGGAACCTGACGAATTCCTCACTCCATCTGTTGACATTTTACTCATGTGGTACACACACATGTGCAATCCTATTGCCTACGCGAAAGATATGATGAAAATATGTGGAAAAGTGTTTGACAACAATGTCAAGGTCACGCCGACTTTGATAAATGAAAGATTTATTCTCGCACGTGATAAAACTACAGAGCTCTGGAAGAAGGTTTCTGGCGAAGAACTGGTACAACCAGGAACAAAACTTCGTTCAAATGAACGGCGACGTGAGGTATTGCCTGTTACTACGGAAGACTTGAAGATTTGCTGTGTAATGGATTATACAATATCTCTGTCGCATGCAGATCTTCCTGGTATGTTAGCCAGCAAAACGTCAGATCTTGAACTTATAATATACCGTATCCATCAGAATGGTAACTTTCATGAAGAATTAATCAATCAACAAGCTTCTTCCAAAAGTTTTTGGTCATTTTCCCTGTCGTTCCAGTTCAATGATTCCAGTCACAAGGAACTGAAGATCGTATTGTGTAGTTCTAGTAGACTTTGGTGTTTTGGTGGACAGCGCACCATTGGAACAGCAAACATTGACCTAAGAACAGAATTGGATAACTTAGGATTAATGGACAGAGCTTTGAACTTGACAATCGATATGGACACAGTAAACAACATAGAATCCACTAAACTAACACTAGATGGTACTGTAAAAAGTGCCACACCCGTTGTATGTAACCTTACACTGCATCCGAAAGATTTTGTTAAAGAAAACAAATCAACAAAGATTTTGCGGAGAACATGGGGGCACGCTGGATTTCCTGACAGCTTCCGACAGCCGGAACACGTCTGTTATGTAGCAACTCATGTGTACGTATAACTTTTACTTCTGTTGGTTTTGTCTGAGGTTTATGGTGTTTTTAACCATTGTCTAATTTGACCAACGGTTGACCTTACTAGTTTTATTGAAATTTGCCACCAATGGTAGATTGCTCCTTCCGCAGGCTGTTCACTTACTTCTTTACCAGACTATAGCTAATGTCATGGAATCATGGAATAACTTCAATCTCATAAAGATCCTTATTACGCTTCGCTACTTTACGATGATACAACAGCGTAAAGGAATGGAGCAAATGTTAGGGTATGATTTCAATGAGATTGGGTATAACTTGCACCACACGGGAATCGTACAAGACTATACGAGTGACAATAGATGCTCTACCAACAACGCTAGCCAGACTAGATGTATATTTTGTGAGTTTACGTATAGCGATTTCCCTGGCAAAGTTATGATATGATGCTGGTGACGTGTTTGGTATTTTCCATGATAGTAATTGAACGATCAAACAAATTTATTTTAATATCTATAGATTAAGAAATCACGAGGACATGGATAGTTTTCGATGTCGTGTGATGCATATACCGGAACACCTACACTCAGGGGTCGAAGTATTCCTACACCAGAAGATAGTGGCTACATCACATCTCATTGGATCGTCTCAACTTCCTCGTCCTAGACAGGTAAGATTACTAAATATGTGAATAGCAGACAAACTACATCTAATAAATGCGTGTATCGCTGGCTTAGAATGAGAAGGTCGTAAGTACAAAATTGATATTTTGAGAAAACACAAAAATGGGAAAACAAGCTTTGTAAACTTCAACATGACCTATTCCGATTTTTTATAAAAATAGGCTCATAAGAAGCACCTCGTGATGCAGATCATGACTTAGAAGGTTGTAAGTAGCAATTCTAAGCCAGCGATATGTATGATTGTACTTCCTTTAAAGACGGATTTAAAATGGATCTGGCATTGTTATAAAAGTTAAGTTACCAGGTTTCGAGGGCTGCTTTCAGCAGTTCACCCGTTGACATTTCAACTTCCTCTGGTCATTGGATTACCTATAGAAACCATCGTTCGAGTCTCCCTGGAAAGACTATTTCTCTCCTGGTGGTTGTGCAGCCAGCATCAATCTGCGACGCACAGGACTATCGAACATGTTCAGACACAACCCTCACATGTACCAATCCACACCTTGGTCGAGTGGAGCATGTGGGTTTTTCTTGCTCAGAGAAATTAAGCAGTGGTCCAGACGGGGGTTTAACCTGGGACCTCTCGATCCCGAAGCGCGGGCCCTACCTCTAGACCACCGCTCCCGCTGTATTATCGCTGTTAATAGAGTGTTAGTCTGTCCCTGGACTGATGTTCTATGTGATATTACCATGTTTTGCATGTATTGTTATTATGATATGTTCAAAACTTCACGGAAATACATTTGTGTATATCCGTGAAAACTTGAAGGGGTCCAGGACGCACAAATGAGTGGTGAGCTGTCACGAATGATTATTGGATGCCCGTTGTGCGACAACGTTTTCTTTAAACGTACCCCCTACAACATTGAATGAATTTATCAAACTTCGCAGGAAGGACCCCTTCTTGCTTTTAAATATTGTGAAAGAATTTACTAGTATTATAAAGTGTACTCAAATGAACTCAATTAATGTTTATATATGTTTTTGTCCTTTAGGTGGAACTGAATGATATATCCCTTGCCTATGATCCCGAGCTTGGTGAGCGAGCGATGTTGATCCGTAATCATAATGGTGATTGGGGACTTTGTGTAGCCCGGTGGATGCATGGTAGGTGATTTAATTCACATAACATGAGCTTGTCTCCCCCTGTATCCTACATGTACGAAACTCATTATGAGAACTTTGAGTGTACTTTTAAAAAGTATTTCAGTCATATAGAGACTACCCAGATTAACATTCCTGCTTCCGGCCCTAATACCAAATACTTTTTTATACTCAGTATTAGTTTAGCTTCATTGTTTGGTGTTACCGTATCATAACAAGTATGTAGTTTGGCACAGTGTCGTCGGGTAGTCTCTATGTGACAAAATATTACCTATGAGACTTAAATCCAAAACTTTCAATAATATGTGCGTACATTGTCTTAACTACGCCAACGTATACCAGTTTCAAAGGTTTTAAATGTACTATACATGTACTGGTATTTTGCCACTGATATATTTCTGCTCTGCATGTTGTAATGTTCGATACAAGTGCCATTCATGCATGTACACACATGTATGTAAATGTTTACATACCCTATTATCCTCCTGCGTAATACGTTTTTAAAACGTGAGTGGAATAACAATTGTTTCTTTTTCCAGACGAAGGGGGCGGTCTTGAAGTTCGTTTTGTGAAGTTGATTGGTACTGGCAAAGTTCAACGAACAGAAATTGTCAATGCTGATATTGAATTCCAGAGCTTTAATGCCAATGTTTTCACAGGCAAGATATTGATCAACCCTAGCAGCAACACAGTAGCAGAGAATTTAGCTGTCTTTTGGAGTATTTGTGTCCTGTACGCACTTTGTCGTCCCGACAACGACGAATATAGCCTTGATCTTACCCCAACAGGTAATACAACTAACATGATTTTCTTCTTGACCCATCTCATGGCTTCTTATTTTCCACCATTTTCTCTTCTTTAAGTTTTTTGTGGCTTCCTGTCAATGTTTTTTTTTAAAGTGTCTTGTGGCTTCTCGTCCGTGTTTTCTCTTTTTAAGTGTCTTGTGGCTTCTTGCTACTGCTTTCTATTCTTAAGGTATCTTGTGGCTTCTTGTTACTGCCTTTCATTCCTGAAGTGTCTTGTGGCTTTTTGTCGCTGTTTTATCTTCCTGAAGTGTGATGTGGCTTATTTATTCTCTCTTCCTGAGGTGTCTAGCAGCTTCTTGTAATTGCTTTCTCTTATTGGCCTGTGTTATGGCTACTTTCGGCTGTTTTCTGTTCTTAAAGTTTTTTCTCCTTGTATTTAATGTCGCTGTTTTCTCGTCTTGACGCGTTTGAGAAAGACTGACCAGTGTATTTAGGCCTTTGACTGGATCTTCTGACTATTGTTATCGTTTCTTGTATATTCGTTATTATATAAACAGTACGCGTAGTGGCAACTATTTTTTACAAATCAATCTTACACACAAATGATCGATGATTAACGTTGTGCTGAAACGGCTCCTTTCTATTTTTTTCTTTTTAAATGTTTACTTGCAATATTTCATTAATACTGATTGTTGTTTTGTTTCTCTAGTGGAGCATTTATCAAATGAAGGAGTTGAGAAAGAAGGAGCGCACGTAATTAAAGTTCAGGATAAAAGCTGCCAGTTCCTAGTCGCAGCTGGACTGACAACAGACACACCCAGTAATGATTACATGCGAAAGAAATTTGGGTCCTTAACATACGATCTACTGATAGATGCCCAAGACATTATCGTAGAAGAGCAGAAAACAAGCAAAAAACTTAAAAAGGAGAGCATACTTTCTACGGATGGTGAAATTGAACTTTCTCCAGTCAAGAAGTTGAAAAAGAAGAAATCATCTTCTAAACTGCTAAATAGCCTCCCAAGTGTTAATGAAATTCCAAAAGCTGACGATCAAACGAACGGAAACTTAAATACACACAAACCAACTATAAGTGAAGAAACACCAAAGCAAAAAGTGGTATCTGTGAAACCCAAACGGATAAGGAAACGAAAATCTAGCAAGTTAGAAGATATGCTTTCAATGTCTGACGACAGTATAACAAAAGACGAAGTTATGGAAAGTAAAGTAGTTAAAGACGAGAAAGGTCGACGAATTGTTATTAAGAAAATATCAAGTCATCTTAGCGAAGAACTTGCACCATCTGAAGATAGTTTAGATGAAGATGCAAAGGAGATGAAGCAGTTTGTTGAAGGTTTACATGTTCTCAAAGTAAAAAATGATTCTGATAGTGGGTTAAGTAGAGAAGGCACAACGCTCATCAATGAAGTGGTAGAGAAGAGGAAACAAGAAGCGGGTAAGTTAAGCGTAGAAGATGAACTAGCATTCAACAGAGAGGAAACTACACTAATCAAAGACATTGCAGAGAAAAAGAAAAGACAATTGTCTGCGAGGAGTAGAGCAGATGAAAACGGTAATGAAACTGTAGTGTTTCATCTCGGGGAGAAGTCTGAATCTTCTAACATAGAGGGGACAGATACTGGTAGTATTATATCAGATACTTCTAGCATCACGAGGGAATCATCTTTTAATAGGAAGAAACGAATAGCAAAAGACAGACAAAACAAGTTTCCGTTGTCAGACGAAGATATAAATGCTACTGATAGGAAGGGCCGAACAAGAAAACGTAAAACGGCTAAACAGACGGTTGATGTCCCGGAGTCAGTGACAGAGGCAGACAATCAAAACTAATGAAGCAATACTCGTACATTATATCTGTGATAATTTGTATACAGTATATGTATTTTATTGAGTTTCTATTTATCTGCAAATGCTCGATATTAATTTATTTTCTTAGTAATTTTATGTAACAAAGGGTCTAACCTTAAATAAAAGTACGTAATCAATGGTCATTGTGTTATATTAGGAATATTATAGCAACTATTTCGAATTAATACTCTATAAAACTACTTTGGTCTTATTGTACGGATTGTTTTGTCGTTATGACCGGTTTGTTAGTTACTCACGTTGTGGTATAACGCTACATACTGTTTGCAAACGTAGTTCTCAGATTGAATATTGGCTATTGTATCCATTGTGACAACTCTTAGCCATTAACTTTACTTAACACAGAAGTGAGAAGTTTCATACGTAAACACAAACCGATATATCTCTATTAGAAACAACGGTAGTCTGCTAATCTTGTATGACAAGGGAGATAATTTTATGTACCTTATTTAACTTATTTTCTTTCACTTAATATACAAGTTTATACCAGTATGAGTGCACGCTCAGTTAGTTCAGTTAGTTGTGCACAGGACGGTCATCCAGTATATCCGGGTTCGATCCCAAGGTTAAACAGAACATATCTTATATTTGGAGATACAGATTGTAAAACAGGCCATGCTACTCCGACCTATTGGCAACGATCATGTCCTTGACATGCGGAGTTGTCAGTTGCTTGCGAAATTAGTTGATTAATAATGCAATTGCTTGAATGCTGGTTAATTCGACTGGACGTCGTACATCACTTAACATTCTTGAAAAACGTCACGAAACCCTACGAAAATAAACATAGATTCTATCAAATTGATAACATTTATTGCAATAGTACGGTATAAAATTATCACAAACAAGTTGAAACAACCTGTAAATTAAGAAATACACATTAAAACATCTAAACAAATTAAAGCGGTATAAAAGGATATTAAAAAAGTATGTGTAAATGAACCGTAGAAACTAAGCAATGTCATGGCTATATATATTTTTTGTCACAATCAATAAAACAGAGATGTACTACATGTACTTAAGTAATGCCGTAGTTAGTATTCTATCACTGACTTAACCACGTGTGTATTCAAACATGTGCGAAACACTAGTCAGTAACACTTAAAAACCTACAATCCCACATCGCTTTTATACAAGTATATTCCATAATGGAAAGCCCGGTGCTAAAGCTGAGCAAACTGACTTCTGATTATGTGGATTCCTTGTTAGTTTTTCAGAGACAATGGAACAAAAACTTCTCGTTGCGTCGCAGAATCCTTAGCTCTTACAGTTAGTTCAGTTTTACCGAAGTTAAATGAAATTTCTGTGGAATGTTCAGAAAGACTAGGACTATCTTCAGCATCACCAAATGTTACACTGAATTTACCAATACACTCACAACCATCATCGTCAATCATTGCTGTGTCTTTGTGAGGAGTTGAAAACACGTATATATCAACCTCTTTCTGTTGAGCTTCCAATGGGTAATATTTACTAGCAGATATCCACTCGTCTATCTTGACCTCTTGTCCACGCTTCACATGAGCAGCAAACACACCACTAATCAAGGAACTGCCTTCTAAAGTAAATTTCTTCTCCTTTGGGAACTTATTACTGTAAGGCATTGTTACACCAACGCCGTATGTCATTCGGACGACTCTAGAAGTGAGTACTCGCTCGTTGTGTCCATACAATGCGGCTCCACGCATCACAGCGCGCTCGCAGTTGGCGGGTTTTATCACAGGAATGTTGAGAGTCTCCCTCACAGCGTCCCTGAGTTCTTCAGATAGAAATGGCGACGAGGCGAATCCACCCACAATAATAACAGCATCAATGCGGTTTCTATTTTCTCTGACGGCAGCTGCAATGCTTGTAATATAACGCATAATTTCATTCAACGATTCCCCCATCATCTCTCTAAGTATTTCACATTTAAACGCCAATTTTCCAAGTTCAAACTCCACTCTTTTGTTAGTACGTGGATTTCGGCGAAGTGTGAGCTCAAAGTCTTCACCTGTAGTCGTTTCAAATTTCCCAATTATATCTCTAGGTAAACATATTAGAAATTGGTCTCGAGCTCTTGAATGGCGAACTGTTGGCCTTATTGTGCGCTTTGCTCTCTCAAAAGACATTCGAAACTCATAAAACTCCAGTGGAAGATGCGTTTGGAAATATGACCAGACTTCAGAACCTAATATTTCGGCCATGAGTTTGAAAAACTTCTCATCGACATTCTGACCCCCTGCAGGACCACCTTCTGCCATATGTATCTGCTTCATTGATCCATCTTTCTTCACGGCTATTGTTGTGATATCAACAGTGCCACCTATCGTACAAAATGCAAAAAACTAGCATGTTGAATTGCCTACTTACTACTGGGTATTTTAATGGCAAAATCAAATTCGAAATAATATTCTTAGGCGGCGTCTAACATATCAATTGCAACCAGTCAAAAGTTGCTGTTTAAAGCAGATTACGGCTTCCTCATATCAACTTAAGGAAATGGGTCGATCATCTCTCTAAAACCACATTTATCATTTAAACATAACTACACATTATTTTCCAATTTAGCATATTTGACCTTATAGATTTAGAACCAATCATCTTCTTGTACATTTTGTGCATTCCATTGACTTCATTTGGTGGTAAATTCTGTTTAACAGATAATCTTTATCGGTTAAAAATGAAACTTGACGATGTACTACAAAGGGGTGTAACCCTCCTTATTGTCTTGTGACATTTAAGAGAACTCGATTATCATGTATGAAATGAGCATAAAACATATACGTACAATATACAAAAATGTAGCTAGAAATGATTGATTTAAAAGTGCAAGGGGAACCCCTTGCACCTTATTTCAGAAGCTGTACAGGCGGGTATTTGATTCGTGGTTTAGTTAGTCCACGAAACAAATGAGAATCAATCCCCCTGAAACAGTTATTAGATTATTAAAATTATTCCTGCAATATATTGTAATACCTACCACCGATGTCAACTATCATATTGGTTGTGCCAGGCCCTGTCACCAATGATCTATCCATGCCCATACTAGGGTCGTTCTGTGGGTTGGCTTGGTAAACTGTGCAATAAATGGCGGCGGCTTCTGGTTCCAGGGCAATACAGAGTCGGTCAGGGTTAATACCAGCCTGAATGTAGAAACGAAACGAGCTTATACATTTCAGCACATGAATGACGATATTTATATACAAGCATAGCCCGCTAGGTAAGCGCGGTGGATAGAACTGGATAGGTCAACCGTCTACCGTGTATGGCAAAAAACGTAAAAGGATGGTACTAAACACAACAAAAACAAAGCATAACCATAGTCTGTCGATATAATTAGTCTATATAGCTCGCTGGAGAAAACACAAGACTTATCAATATACAAAACACTGCAAGGTCATCCTGACCGCTTAATATCAGTGCAGCTTTGAAGAGTATAGTATTAAAAGTAAATACGCGCCAGATAGAACAAAAATGAGCATCGAAAATGCATTTAATTATATACAATGTATTTGTAAACAAAGGCTAGTGTTATTATCGGACTATACATATTGGTTGGCGAATCTTATTAGCAGTAGAACAAACATACGACAAAGGGGAAGCAATCTCTCGAGGCTTCTTACCATTTCAGCGGATTTTCTCATCAACTGTTTTGCCCCTTCTGTCCATATGGCGGGCACTGTAAGAACCCACTTGGTTGATCGTTCCAGGTAGCGGCAGTGGGTCTGTTCTATAAATTCCAATACGCGCTCCTTCATCCATTTTATTGACTCAGAAAACACGAACAAGGCTGGTAACTCGTTGCCGTTTTCGCTCATTAGGATAGTGTCATTACCGACTTCCTAAAAATGAGATCAGAAAAATTATGCATCAAAGAGTTATTTATATGACGTGATCTTTGTATGTATACATCTATGATTTTAATTGCGTTCATGGACAAACGCTGACCCATATATCAGATTGGTATAGAACGGATAATTTGACATGATGCTGACCTTTATGCATGAATATATTATAAGGTTTTTGCGTTGAATATATATATTTCCGCGAGCAAATCATGCAATATCGGTCCTTCAGATGTGTGTAGGTATTACACCTCGAGCGCCTTCCTGATACTTCCCGCCTATGAAAGCATAAAAACAGGGATTATGAATATATACAATATATCAACTGTTAAATTACGCAAATAGAAGGTCAGGATACGTGTCAAATTTTCTGGACTATAATTTACGAGAAAATTAACGTCTGCGAAAAGAAGTAAATTGTACATGTAGATTGTGCTCACTGTCTTTTACGAGATGAGGAAAATAATTTACACGTTTATTGATAATGTTCATGTAAATGTATAATATACTAATATACATGTATGTATATGCAAATAAAAATGTAGTAAACTTTTATAGATACTGAGATAGTGAGGTTTAAAAGTCCGGATAGTTAAATTACGTTCGAGAGCATTCACAAATCACATCAACAAGTATACATTGTGTGGTGTGTATGTGTATATTTATGATACCCTATAAACCATATTTAATTTTAACAAAAGTTTACAAGCATCTTGTATAATTTACGGTACTATAGTCGGTCTGAGTGGGGAGACAGTTCACATCAAACAAAGTGTTGGGCACTTCTTCGTTTTAAGATTTCTTACAGCTAAAACTAGGCATTGTAGTCGTTCTGCTGTGGATACCGGATACTGGGCCATTCAGCTAATAATAATTTATTATACTTTTCGACAGCTTTGACTTGGGCGGATATTGTACTTGTTTAGTTGGGCATTGTGCCGTGTATGTGTTTTATGTTTCCTGTGTTCGGTTGGTTCAGTTGGACCATGATGATTGTGCTTTGAGTGTTTTTAATGTTTTCTGTGCTCGGCTGGTTAAGTCGAGTGCTGCCTTCCCTGTCTGAATTAATATAATCGTTTAGAGCGAGTCAGGATTGTGAACCATTTAATGCGTTTGACAGCATTGAGTTTCAAGTCTATTTTAATTGTAGCTACGCTGTTAAAAATAATGCAACAGTTTTGCAGATCGACAACTCGACACGTTTTCTTTTTTAAACAATGGAGACACTTAGCCTATATGATAACAATTACATTTATTCTAAGAAATTATAACCATAAGGAGACAATTGTATAAAACAAAACACGTCGTTTGCATATATATTTTATAATATTCTTTGATAAACAAGCCAGAGTTTCAGAAATTCATTTTCGTCAGGGGGAGTAACTGCTGCGAAATTACACTTCCTCATGAGGCCTCTGTGTTCGGTGATGTTTCCATTTGTTTGGCTGTACACCCACCAATCTGTTCGTCCGCTGTTTCGTGCGTCTGTTTGTCCATCAGACGTTAGTCCGTCCGACTTGTCGTACACCTGTCTAGCCAAGTGTGCGTGTCTGTCCGTCCGATGTTAGTCCGTCCAACTTGTCGTACACCTGTCTAGCCATGTGTGTGTGTCTGTCCGTCCGATATTAGTCCGTCCAACTTGTCGTATACCTGTCTAACCATGTGTATGTGTCTGTCCGTCAGGCACTTAACAGCATGTATGATATTTCCACGAGCAAGCAAGAAACATACATACCCCTTTTCCATATATCTGCATCTTAAAATTCCTGAAGAAATACCACGTGTGAGGTTTATCACTCTGTCTTAAATTGTTGTATTCAGTTTCTGCCTCGTCTCCAAACCAGATATCTTGCTTATCTGGACTCGCTAGCAGACATGTTGGTGTTTTGTAATCCATATTTGCTTGACCCCATTGGAGATTTTCGTACATCTTAAGATGGTCCACTTTGTAATCAGCGTATGTTTGGACCGTGTACCCTGATCCCGTCGTACCAAAATCTATGGCGATCACAAGCTGTAAAACAAAAACTGTTTCGGACGTTTTCTTCTAATATATGTATTAACCACCACATAAAATATTTTTAGAAAATAACATGCCATAGTTATAACGTTACTTATAAGCATTTTCTCGTTATTTATTAACCATTCCTCGTATGCTCCATTATAGTCAATGACAATACAAACTCCTTGACTAAATGGTGATGTGATGTGGGGAGCGGTGGCCTAGAGGTAGGGCGCGCGCTTCGGGACCGAGAGGTCCCGGGTTCAACCCCCGTCTGGACCACTGCTTAATTTCTCTGAGCACGAATAACCCACATGCTCCACTCGACCAAGGTGTGAATTGGTACCTGTGAGGGCTGTGTCTGAACATGTTCGATAGTCCTGGGCGCCGAAGATCGATGTTGGCTGCACACCCACCAGGAGAGAAATAGTCTCCACAGGGAGACTCGAACGTAGGTTTCCATAGGTAGCCCAATGAACAGGGGAAGTTTAAATGTCAAAGGGTGGCTGAACGGCTGAACTGCTGAAAGCAGCCCTAGAAAATTGGTAACTTATTGGTAACTTTATGTACAAACTCGGAGTCATAGCCCATTTCGTGATATTTTTATCAAGACGTTTTCTAAGTAGAGTTTAAACTAGTACCCAATGGTTTGTCAGAAGTCAGGCCCCAGGATCACGAATGAACTTAAGTCCAAAACTCAAGCTCAAACTCAGAACTTTCGTGATCCTGGGGCCTGACTTCTGACAAGCCATTGAGTACTAGTGTTCTGTTCAACTTGAGTATATCACGTATGTTTCCATACTAACATCATCATTGGTGGCCTTTTAGTTAAGGGGTATTACATGGCGGGAAACACTTACTTACACTGGTTCAAGTAGTAATGTTGTCTGAATGTTGTCTTGGAGGGTAAGAGTGCGATTTGGTGCACCATAAAACAAGTCACTAAACCCCAGTGACGTTACTGTCCATACCAAGGCGACTGTCCCACAGTCAGCATTCTTTTACGTACGTATTGCAAGTTCTCTTATTAGTTACAGAATACTCTATTCATGAGTACATAAAATTACAAAAATATTTTCTCAATATGCTTTTTGTAAAACGGTGTTCATTTTAGTGGTTATATGTTACAATTTTGAAGAAAAGCATAATGCTACTTCTATCACTAGTATTTCAAAGGGTATGCATACCGAGTCTTGTGTTTTGTGGGTTGTCCTTGTCTACTTGCTCTCGTCCCGGTTATGTTTGACTCAGTGATGTGACAGGCAATCGGGGTAATGTGTTGAGGTTTTGTTCTTGTGACTAATGCTTTTTTTTTTTTGTCTTTCTTGTTCCGCTGCATTCCCTGTCCGATTTGTTACCGATTATCTTTAATTATTGCTTAACGTGCATATACGTTTCGTTATTTTCATGGCCACGTGAAATGCGGAAAGTTTGATTACGATTTTGGTACACAAACTACATTTATGACGCACATTATCGTAAACCGTCATGCAAACATTATGGTTTCAGAAAAAAATGATGAATTTGTGATATTTTCTTTCAATGAGTATAGATGTAGTAATTGTACTTACATTGTAAACGCATACATTTAACCAATAAGTAAGCATTATGATTTATTTACAGATTAAATATTTGCCCTACCATTCGATTCGCTTGGATATTAAAGGTTTCGGTTTCGAGTTCTAAGTACTCGACGTATTAACGTTGTTATGCACGACTCAAATTACACGTTATTTATAAAAAAATGTGCATACATACAGGCAAGTGTATACATTGTATAAGTGTTTTGCCCGTATCAAACGTATGCCTACATCATTCTGTACATACTTGCAAAGACTTAGTGGTTACATAACATATATGATTGCAGTTACGTGTTTTATATATCGTCTGCTAAAATAATGGGAGATATAAAAATGGCGGGATTCCAATTGTGTCGTAGGCCTACAGCACAAAGAAAGTACCCGGTAAGACAATGTTAAAACATCATTTTAATAAAACTAGTATAATTATAGAACTTGCGAGTAGATTTTTTTTGTATTTTAACACATCGCGAATGCATCAACTAAAAGTTACAAATAACGAAAAAAGATAAATTTACCTCAGTAGTTGTCTTTGTACTAGCAGTCGCCATAAGTCTATCCTATTTTCCTCTCCCAGCTCAATAATCTTACCCTCTAGTATGTAGCCATCTTTCTCACTAAGTCGAGGGGAATACCCTGGTTTTCCCTGTACACTCTTTTTGCGCAGGAATTCACAACCGAAAGTGCAACGAACGAGACGATGTGATGTGTTATTCTGAGTTAGGTAAGTTTTTTTGAAGATATACGTTCAAGCTTAAGTTGTATAATATTAACAAGTGAGCATTATGTTACTTGTATAAATTTATAACGTACATGTATCGTATAATCAACAAATATTGGTATGGTGTTTATAGTTACCGTGGGTAAAACTGTAAATTGTAAACGAGAATTGACATCTGATGTTACAGTGTCAAGAGTGTATGAAATGGGTAGGACATACCCGACCATACCCGCCTAGCGCATATTGGCAGTTGTTTGTTTGTGAAACACTTCTGTGAATTTGTGCAGTTTACCTGACCCGCCCAGCTCGCAACATAACGAAGTCACTTTCAAAATTATACCAACTTTCTCTTCTGTTCATGCAGCAGCCATGCAACGGAACCTGCCCATTTCGGGTGTCGAACACGCCCCGTATTCTAATCTTAGAATACAGCTAGACCGGGCGTTAAGTAATTCGGAAATCTATTTTTGAAGCTATATCATGCAATAAATTAAATAACCTTTTATTTGTATACATTTATTTGAACGGAGTCATACACTAGTATTAATACATGTAAATAATTATGATATGATGAACTGTTTAACAATACTGTCACGTGCACAGGTAATGATAAAACATGTAAATATTTACACAAATGTAATAATTTGCCTTAACTATTTGACGATGAAATACAGCTCTTTACATTTCAAATATAGTACATAATAAGACATGCGTGATTGCCTGTCCTTACACTACGATAACAGAGTGAGACATTGTACAATAAATCAATGACACTCTCCATCAGGGCATCCCATGTTATTGTTGTTGTTGTTGTCGTATGTCTCTATTGGTGCTGTCATTATTGGTTAATGCCTGATGTACGTCGGGACCCGGACTAAACCATATACAATGTAGTGTGTATTATGTATGGTAGGGGTATTATCACGTATGGAAGGTGAGGAACGGTGCAATGGTAGAGGTGTTATGGTGGTGATGTCCTGGTGACATGGCAATGCTATGGCAGTGGTGTTGTGTTAGTGGTGATATGGTAGTGGTGTTGTGTTAGTAGTGATATGGTAGTGGTGTTGTGTTAGTGGTGATATGGTAGTGGTGTTGTGTTAGTGGTGATATGGTAGTGGTGTTGTGTTAGTAGTGATATGGTAGTGGTGTTGTGTTAGTGGTGATATGGTAGTGGTGTTGTGTTAGTGGTGATATGGTAGTGGTTTATGTTAGTGGTGATATGGTAGTGGTTTTATGTTAGTGGTGATATGGTAGTGGTTTTATGGAAGTGGTGATTTGGCAGTGGTGTTGTGTTAGTGGTGATATGGCAGTGGTGTTGTGTTAGTGGTGATATGGTAGTGGTGTTGTGTTAGTAGTGATATGGTAGTGGTGTTGTGTTAGTGGTGATATGGTAGTGGTGTTGTGTTAGTGGTGATATGGTAGTGGTTTTATGTTAGTGGTGATATGGTAGTGGTTTTATGTTAGTGGTGTAAGTGGTGATATGACAATGGTGTTGTGTTAGTGGTGATATGGCAGTGGTGTTGTGTTAGTAGTATATGGCAGTGGTGTTGTGTTAGTGGTGATATGGCAGTGGTTTTGTGTAAGTGGTGATATGGTAGTGGTGTTAGTAGTATATTGCATTGGTGTTGTGTTATTGGTGATTTGGCAGTGGCGTTGTGTTAGTAGTGATATGGTAGTGGTGATATGACAATGGTGTTGTGTTAGTGGTGATATGGTAGTGGTGTTGTGTTAGTGGTGATATGGTAGTGGTTTTATGTTAGTGGTGATTTGGCAGTGGTGTTGTGTTAGTGGTGATATGGCAGTGGTGTTGTCTTAGTGGTGATATGGTAGTGGTGTTGTGTTAGTAGTCATATGGTAGTGGTTTTATGTTAGTGGTGATATGGTAGTGGTGTTGTGTAAGTGGTGATATGGTAGTGGTTTTATGTTAGTGGTGATATGGTAGTGGTTTTATGTTAGTGGTGATATGGTAGTGATGTTATGTTAGTGGTGATATGGCAATGGTGTTGTGTTAGTAGTATATGTCAGTAGTGTTGTGTTAGTGGTGATATGGTAGTGGTGTTGTTTTAGTAGTGATATGGTAGTGGTGTTGTGTAATTGGTGAAATGGTAGTGGTGTTGTGTTAGTAGTGATATGGTAGTGTAGATGTGTTAGTGGTGATATGGCAGTGGTGTTATGGCAGTGGTGTTGTGTTAGTATTATATGGCAGTGGTGTTGTGTTAGTGGTGATATTGCAGTGATGTTGTGTTCGTGGTGATATGGCAGTGGTGTTGTGTTAGTGGTGATATGGCAGTGGCGTTGTGTTAGTAGTATATGGCAATGGTGTTGTGTTAGTGGTGATATGGTAGTGGTGTTGTGTTAGTGGTGATATAGTAGTGGTTTTATGTTAGTGGTGATTTGGCAGTGGTGATGTGTTAGTAGTGATATGGCAGTGGTGTTGTCTTAGTGGTGATATGGTAGTGGTGTTGTGTTAGTAGTCATATGGTAGTGGTTTTATGTTAGTGGTGATATGGTAGTGGTGTTATGTTAGTGGTGATATGGTAGTGGTTTTATGTTAGTGGTGATATGGTAGTGATTTTATGTTAGTGGTGATATGGTAGTGATGTTGTGTTAGTGGTGATATGGCAATGGTGTTGTGTTAGTAGTATATGTCAGTAGTGTTGTGTTAGTGGTGATATGGTAGTGGTGTTGTTTTAGTAGTGATATGGTAGTGGTGTTGTGTAATTGGTGATATGGTAGTGGTGTTGTGTTAGTAGTGATATGGTAGTGTAGTTGTGTTAGTGGTGATATGGCAGTGGTGTTATGGCAGTGGTGTTGTGTTAGTATTATATGGCAGTGGTGTTGTGTTAGTGGTGATATTGCAGTGATGTTGTGTTAGTGGTGATATGGCAGTGGTGTTGTGTTATTGGTGATATGGCAGTGGCGTTGTGTTAGTAGTATATGGCAGTGATGTTGTGTTAGTGGTGATATGGCAGTGGTGTTGTGTAAGTGGTGATATGGTAGTGGTGTTGAGTGGTGATATGGCAGTGGTGTTGTGTTAGTGGTGATATGGCAGTGGCGTTGTGTTAGTAGTATATGGTAGTGGTGTTGAGTGGTGATATGGCAGTGGTGTTGTGTTAGTGGTGATATGGCAGTGGCGTTGTGTTAGTAGTATATGGCAGTGGCGTTGTGTTAGTAGTATATGGCAGTGGTGTTGTGTTAGTGGTGATATGGCAGTGGCGTTGTGTTAGTAGTATATGGCAGTGGTGTTGTGTAAGTGGTGATATGGCAGTGGTGTTGTGTAAGTGGTGATACGGCAGTGGTTTTGTGTTAGTAGTATATGGCAGTGGTGTTGTTTTAGTGGTGATATGGCAGTGGTGTTGTGTAAGTGGTGATACGGCAGTGGTGTTGTGTTAGTGGAGGTTTGGCAGTGGTGTTGTGGTAGTGGTAGGCAATGCTATTGTGTTATAGGTCATATTGTAGTAGTGTTTAGTCAAGTACTGATATTGTACTGCCATAGTGTTAGTAGTGATATGTGCCAGTGGTATTGTTTTATTTGTGGTATGACAGTGGTATTATGTTGATATTGATATAATAGTGATTTTGTTGTAGTGTTTGTAAGGTTGTAGTTGTATTGTGATGACCATGACATAGAGGTGTGGCGGAGGTGTTGATCTATTGAAAGAGTGGTAGTGATTGAAGGGTTGTGTAGGTGACTTGGTAGTATCGTAGATCTAAGGAATACTTTTATACTAGACATACAATGTATATTCATATCAAATTTTGTATGTTTTTCATACATTGATATGCAACATGTATACATGTTATGATAATATTTGTTTTTGAAATTGTAGGGAGCTATATTATAAGTAAGCTATATACTGTGTGTATAATACTAGCTGTAGTGAGCTTGACCTTCATCATAATTGTATTTAGGACGGCGTGGTCAGGTATTGTCAGACTACTGGATGTACCCAGGTAGGCTTAATCAACAACATGTAATTGCTTGTTTATGGTAAACGTTCTCTCAAGTGGCACACACTTGCAGCATAATATCCATTATTTCTTAGTTATGGCACAAGAAGCTAATGTTTTTCTATTTAGTTAATACTGTGATATTAGACACCTACTGAACTCAAGCTCCACCTATAAATGTGATGTTTAAAAAAAAGCACTGGAGAAATTGTCAAGGTGATGCTGGAGTATAGAAATTGTGAAATTGAATTCTAGTAGAATATAAAACAAAATATGTTTTATTTCCCCTCCTGCTATCCACCTGCCAAAATCATTTCTATGCGTAAAATTTAATTGAGAACTCAGAAAAAATATTTGGGAAATTTGTTCAATATTTCTAGTGGATCCAAAGATTGTCTTATTATTGAGGTTCATGGTATTTATCTTATATTTAGCAAGAAAACATCATGTGGTTTCTGTTGTTTCAGCATGTTAGCAGGAGATATTATGGGTAATGGATGTTGTAAAAGCCGCCAAGGAATGGTACGCTTGTTTTTGTACCCTACCACAATATACCATTTTTAATGCCCCCCCCCCCCCTCCCCACCAAAGATTTGCCCTTGTCTGTCAGTCATTTCACCCACCCATCCCAAAATAATCTGCTGTCTGTACCTTGAAATGCGTTTGTGCAGCAGTCTTCAAACTTCATAGGAATATTACAGTAAAGTTCCACCTAACGACCAGTCTGATAATGCGACCGTCCCGCCATTACGACCGATTTTTAAAAGAACCAAATAATTTTGTTCTATATTCAACTGTTTTAAGGTCCTAAAATGCGACCGGTCTGCTATTCCGTATTACAACCCGTTTAACCAGTCCCATTGTGTCAATATCCACTATAATTGGTCTTGCTAGTATGTTTTTGTGTAAACAACTTCCTTCACACCTACGCGAGTGCCATTTTTGACAGACGACATAGTAAGCATGACATGTTGTGCTTCTATATATTTTTATTCTGATCTGACCAGTTATAGCCCTTGGAATTGTAAAATTTGATAAAATTTGGCTTGTGTCATGAGAAAATGCTTGATCTGATATGGCAATGTTATATTCCAATACAAATTAAGCTTGTTGCATTTTAAATCTTTATTCAATATACGAGGGCTGTTCATTTAATACCCAGATGATTAATATTGCTGAAAAACCAACACATGCATGAAAACTCAATAATACTAATTCTGAAGATACGTTCACACCATTTCTTTATTCACATATAAAAGTTCAACATCTAGAATATATTATATTTAAGCTTTATTATAAATAAGTTAGGTCTATGGAATTAAATAGAATGTAATAGATTGCCCTTTTGATAGTGAAAAAAGTATTTCAAGTTTCAAATGGATACCTTTTATAGTTTGTCTTACAAAAAACTTAACTTTGTAAAGTTTACCAAAAACTTAACTAATGCCAATGACTGAGTGACGACAATAGCTTGACTTTGTTCTTCAATTGCTCTTACAGTTTGTGTTACATTAAAGTTACCGTAACTTCCTTTGAACAGCAAGTCTTTCTAATGTCATAACTTCCTTTGAACAGCAAGTCTTTCTAATGTCATTAAATTGTGAATTGTGAAATTAATATTATACAATTGTGTAATAATATTTTAAAGTGAAGCATTTATTGTTTAAGGATTATTCAAAAGATCATCAGAAACACAATGAGCTTGCCCAAGGTGGAACTTTGGTAAATGACCTTATAGAGAAAAACACTGCATTGGAGCATGAAAATTGTCGACTGGAAGAGAAAGTGAATGTTTTGGAAAAAGAATTGGAGGAAAGGACAAATGAGTATGTATATAGGAATAATTTAATGCCCCTGTCATGGTACAATATATGCTGAAAGTACAAACACCTTGGTGTATGTCAAATAAGTCGGGGTAAGGTTTTCACTAGTTCCCTCAGAGAGCATGCTGAATTACGATAGCTTTAGCTGTTGGACATGTGATATATCTGACGCCATGTGACTATATTGCTATACACACTTGTATGTAAAGTATACGATGGGCATAAGTTTGACTAAAGTTACACATAAGTCACTAATGCTGGACATATGTTATGCACAGGCGATCATATGTTTGAGTAAGTTATTTGTATGCTAAGGACAAAATTTAATTAGAAATAAGTTACACATACAAGTTGGTAATTTATCCATTGTGAGGCTTCAGATTGTTTTTAGTCAATCTTCAGCGTATCTTTAGGCGGCTATACAATCTACATAGTATTAAACCATATACAATGTTTTATATACCATGTTTTCAATAGATGAATAGAATTCCTCAATATTTGCACACTCTATAACAGATGGACTGAAATGTTTGGTAAAGACATTGAACGAAGAGCTAAGGGGAACTTCAACAATACTAGTGATCCTGTGCAACCTATAGATATCTCTAAACGTTGTGAAGGTATGTTTGATGAAGAATGGAGAGACGTCATGGTGAATTTTTTCAAAGATGATGAAGAATACGGAATTGGTTTTCTGTCAGAAATTCTTAAGGTAGCCAAACAAAATTATTTTGATGCATACAATTTATTTTCAAAATGAATGGCTACTTAATGACTCACAGTTTGCTGTAAGTCAGTATTTAAATTTAGAAATTGTTTCTGATTTGGTTAAATCAAACATTTTGCCTATTATTTAAGAAATAATGAATATGTACCTGTGTTTTATCCTAGATAAAGCACAGTCACAAGTTGGAATGCATAGTAATTAAATCACAAGTGCATAGCACAAGTGACTTAATGTATGCAACCGAACAAGTGCATGTGCTTTATTAAAGATAAAACACAGGTACATATTCTTTATTTCAATTCTAACATAGCCAATATTCCACATTTGACAACACATCAAGGCACAGTAACCACAGCACTATTTTCTTCCTCAGAAGCTTACGTGCGGTTTGAAGTTATTCAGCCGTAGCTGTGTTTTATCGGTAGTTTTAGTACAGCTTGGTTTCCTCTGTGTGTATATAGCTGAAACTACTGGTTGTGTTAGAATGCAGTTTTTGCTCATAAATGTGGATTACGTGTGTGCTATTTGTTTCCTTTACAACAAGCATAATCATATCAATGTCTTAAACTTAATCCAGTAATGACTGGTCCATACCAGGAAACACACCATACCACTTATGATAATACAGAACATTAAAAATTGAATCCACATACACTGGGTCTCATCTCTGTCACATGAGAACCATATGCCTGTTGAGTCAAGCATCCAATTCTTCATGTGACTCCTATGTTATCCAGTCACTTCCGGCAAAATCGACCAGATATCAGGGTGCCGAATAAACTTTGGTCATGTTACTAGTGATAAATCGTCACCTGACCATGTGATCTGGCGGGCTTCTTCTTAATTGAGACTCGCCTGTTGAAATTTCCTACCCGAGGTTGAGGTTTTCCTATCCTAAATGAGTTGGCAGTTGATCGATTTTTTTCTACGAGTTACCTGCGTCTACACGACGTCTATCAAGATGTATGACGTCGTTGCTTATCATGATGTCATGTCACTAAATTATTCTCTCTATAACAATACACATATTTTCTGTTGTACAGGATTGTCAGACATTTTGTCAGGCTACAGCAGATAAACAGTTGGCTATATTTACCAACCCTTGTTCACCAAGTGATGGAAGAAATGCCGATGAGGTAGGTCATAGTTACCTCCCTTTATTTGTGACATCCCTTAAACTTTATCAATATCAATATTAAGTAACTCTCACATTCTCACTGTGACATCAGGCCCCGATCTCCGGAAAGATCTCAATTTCAGATTAATCTCAACACAAATATTGTCATACAAATATTGTCATTCATCTTTGAAGTAATGTCCATGATAGGTTGGACTCAAAAATGGCATCACACCTTATTCAAGTTTATTGTACAGTAAAATGTCAAGATCACATACTTCTGATGTATACAAAATTCAGACTCTGATTTGAGCAAACTCACAATTTGAGATGAGATTTCTTCTTGAGATGCTTTGGGAGATCAGGGCCAGATTGTCTGCTTATTTGAATCTTATACAATGTACATTATCATGTTATGTTATCTCTATTCAGTAAATGATCAGTATAGCATGTTGTTTGTAGTTCTCTCATTTCAATCATTTGTTGTTTGCAATTCTATCAATCTGTCAATCATACCACATTGTTTGAGCCTATAGTGGGATTTGGACTCATATTGTATGGCACTATCTCCTAATAATGTTAAGTATGTAAGCATTACAATATGTGGCTAACCCAACAACCCAATAAAGGTTGCACAAATAACTATTATCAATACAACTACATCACACCGCATCAATAATGGGTTGATTTTAGGACAACAGCACTGATTATATGTACAGAGAGACTTGTATGGTCATGCTAAAAGAGGGGACATACCTGTTTAACCACAGGAATTTGAAGTTAAAATATTATACAAGTCGGTCCATGACAAATCACTCTACATATATATATGAGCCAGTCTCCAGGAAAACCTGCTATAATGACATTATGTAATTATTATTATGTAAAAATGTTTATTAAAGCTCTAAAATAAGAAAAATACATATCTATTGATTTTACTTTAAGTAATTTACCCATATAGTACTATATCTTAGCTTTAAAATTTCTCATGAATTATATCGAAATCACATACTTCGTTGCTATGGTGACCAATGCCGGAAATGTGCTCCGATTGAGAAAAACGAGGAGTTAGTTGTTTAAAACAGTAGTAGCCTTTCTCTGAATGCAAACACTTTTATTTGGATATGTATTTTAAAAATTTAAACATTATTCTAGCGCATGATACTACTTACAATTTATGTCAAGAATTGATCATATGGTGTAATTATGAAATTCTTGTTACAGTGATGTCGAATAACGTTCCAATGGCTTTGCGACGTCACACAAAAAGCACCAAATAGGGACTCTACAAAAATAGCTGTAACTTTCTTAAAATTCAAGATATTAACAAAATTTCTTTTGCATTTTGCTTCATTAACATTATCCTTTAAGACTATGGAAACTCTCAAAATCAATATTTTTGTCAAAATAGCAGGTTTTCCTGGAGACTGGCTCATATATATATAATGGAAGGAACGCAACGCTTTCCCCCCTCCAAAATGGAACCCCGTAACCAGTGCTAGATGGGTTGTCATAGCTTTAACAGCTGGTTATATATGTCTGTGTTTCCTTGATTCTAGATACTAATATCCAAGGTGGACGTGCATAACTTGTACAAGATACGACGTCAAATTGGTCAGCATAAGTCAACAAAAGATGCAGTTATTGAGGTTTGTTCAATGTTTATAAAATTATGTAATTTAATAATACACATCATTAATTCTTTTAATTAAGAAATAAAGAATATGTAGCTGTGCTTTGTTGTAGAACAAAACACAGGTACAAAATTGGATGCATGGTGATTTTATGTTCGCATCTGAACAAGTGCCTGTGTTTTTATTTTTACAAAGCACAGCTATATATTCGTTTTTTCGATTCTCACATCGCCAATGTTCAGCATTTCACAGCACATCAAGACACATTTGAGGTAGAACTACATTCTTTCCTTGAACGTTGCGTCATTTGGCTTAGAAGATGAAGTCAAACGTGACGTCATCAGTCAGCTGTGTTTTAACGTTAATTCAATCATATCTTTGTTTCGTTTTGCGTATATACGTAAAGCTGTCGGGAGTGTTATAATTCAACCTCATGCTCTGACAGCATTTAGGCCAACATAATAAGTGTTTGTTTAATTAGTGTTACTCCTATTTTAAATGGCTAGCAAATTTGGTTTTGTGATACCTACTTTCTGAGCACAGTAAATTTATTTCTTGACTCCTAACTCTTAATGTCAGGCACCAGACAGATGGTGACTATTATTTAGCTAGAGGTAGCTCACCAGGTAGCTATTGACAACCCACTCCAGATATGGTCTTGTACTTCATATAGTGTAACATACCGGTACATGAATATATTTTACAGTGTTTCTACGACAAAGTCAGGGAAAGGGAATCAGTCCGAAATATCATTGACAAACTGAAACAAAATCAGACTGAAATCCTTGAGCCTGACGAGACTGAAAACCATGAGTCCAGCCATGAGACTGAAGACCATGAGCCTAACAACGAGACTGAAAACCAAGAGTCCCACCATGAGATGGTTGAAAGCCACGATGGAGTAGATGAACATGTTAGTGAGGAAAATGAGAATTCTGATAGTGAAAGTAGAAGTGGATCATCTGATCCTTCAGACTGTTTAGACGTATTTATCAAGAACTGTACAGACATGTGTTGGCAAGCGGCTATATCTGATCCTCCAGTGTCACTCAAGTTTGACGTGATAGGTTGTCATATTGATGACATTAAATCCAAGTTTTATGAATATCCGAGCAAATTATTGAGAGGTGTCGGTGAACATAATACAGTGAAAACAGTAGTTTGGCCAGCAGTTGTGAAAACATGCTCTGGTGGAAGAGAAGTTCTCATTGCAAATAGGAAAGGTTGTGTTCTACTTTATGACAATAAAAATATTTAGTATATACAATACAACCTCTTCAGAGTGGCCGTTAGTAGACCAACAAGCTCTACAACAACTTGAAATATTTTCCTTACGCCGTTATTTAATATAAATCTAACCTCTGTAGAGCAACAACCTTTAAACAACAGCCAATATTTGCAGCTCCCAATGGTGTTGCTCTACAGAGGTTGTACTGTACAGACACAATTACCCATAGATCTAATGTTGATTACTTCCATCAACTTAACTATTTACACCATAGGTACCTTGTAAGAGACTAGTTAAGATTGTCTGTATCATCTCCATACAAGTAATTAGAAAATAAGTGTTGATTGACATTTGTATACAGGTGAGGCATGAAAAAGTAGTACCATGGATTAAACAATTAAGTTGTGCTTGTTGTGTTAATGTATAATCATATATTATAACTGTTATGTAATGATTAAATATTATTAATTATAAAATGTTACAGAAATTATAAAAAGTTATTAAAAGAAGAAATAATTATGTGTGTATCAATGAACTGTTACGATGTTGCCATGCTCCGTGAAAAAATAGGGGCATAATTTTTTTTCTCAATATGTTGTCGGATGTACGATACATATAGGATGCTTCATGAGTTGTCTTTGAGGATCAAGGTTTATTAAACAAGTCTAGAAAACACAGGTTATAAAGCAAGCCTTATAATTTGTTTTCGTGACTAGTTTAAGAAGTGTTGATGTCAAAGGCAACAAATGATGAATTCTTTTTATCATATAACCATATATAGTTACCAGGTCAAAACTATATGTAAAAAAACAGCGAATTTAAGCGGACTATGTTACATTTTGGCACTAAAAAGCTGGTGATGTCACGCATTTGTTATCACATGGGTTGGAGAACATTCTTTGTGATTTGTTCTCGCATGAAAGGTCACGGTATTTATCTGATAAATGAAGTAGCTAGATGTGTCCACATTGGTCATAATGAAGTGAAGGGTTAAAACCCTCCGGATATACAACAACAAGTATATTTATATTACATATTTTATTGACAAAACAAAAAGAATCATATCAGTACATTCAGTAGCTTCATGTAAACTATGGACGGCATCATGTCAGCAATGGACGGCGAACAAATATCACAGTTATAACTCATACAAATACTGCATACATTTTGACGTTCATTTAATAAATAAAAAATACTGTTCTTAAAATTATTCAGCAGTTAAACACATGATTCACTAAACAATATAAGTCCATTTGTTGTTTGTAGGTATTGTTTTAACCTCCTCTTAAAATACCTTAAATTGTATTTTCAACATAATCAAATATATATGTTCATTCCTTTAATTGAATAGTTATGGTAGCAAAAACGCAGCAAGTGATCATATTCATAAAACAATGAAACAATATATATGTGAATGTTTATTTCTTTTTCTTTTTTCCTTTCTTTCCCTTTTTCCCCTTTTTGCCTTTCTTGCCCTTGCCACCTTTACCGCCACCGTCATCATCATCCCCTTGTGCGGCCTTATCTCTCTTCTTGCCAAGTGGAGTTTTGGCGTACCATGCCTACATTAACAAAATACCAAATAAGTTTTGACTTGCAGATTTAGTGGAAACATTCACCTTTTCCTATTCTAAATGACCTCATATGTTTTCGCTGTTTTGCCTATTGAGTCTTTACACAATTTCATTTGGTTTCAATGTTTTGATTTTTGAGTCTTGACACTATTTCATTAAGGAATGAGAAAAAGAGGAAATAACAAAAAAACACAATTTTTTGAAAAAAGGGAACTTAACTCTGTAAAAACCAGCAAAATTCCAGAGTACTGTTGTAACATAAATCTACGCTTTTCGTAAGTATGTAAGTAAAACAGTACCCAGGCACACAACTTCATGTGCTGGTAAATATAGGTAATGTACTTCTGAAGATATATGCAGGGGTGTAGCCAGGCTTGAGTAGATGTTACGCACACTGGCCTTGAACTTGGTGGTTATGGTTAGGGTCTAAATGATTGTGGAAATGTTGGACTTTAATGCAATTTTGGCCATATTTATATTTTTACTGTTCAAATTAATGTTACACATGTGGGTTCGTCCGTATTGCTGGCTATGCCCCTGATATATGTGCGACACAATAAATGTTGACGCCTATCCACCTATCTGATGAATTGCCCATTCATGTGTCATGTGAATCGTCACTGATGGGACTAGAGGTAAGAGTATCTGCCTTTGAAACATGACAGCTGGTAGCAAGTTTGATCTCAGACCAGACAATGCTACTGTATGACTCCACGCTTAGTGCTCATCATGTAAGGGCAGCTCCTGGACAGGTTTTCCCTGTGCCAGTATAATATAATTGCTATGATATTTACCTTAAAAGCCTCCTCTTCTTCTTTATATATGGGATCAATTCTGGCTAAAGGAGCAATGAATTCTACTGCAGCCAGCGCTCGTTTAGACAATTGTTGGACCCGGCGATCTGTGAGCACCTGTGATATTGCTGTGAACATGTGTCCAGGTGTGTAACCATCCGTGACTTTCGCCAAGGAACTGACATCCAGGGTATTGGTGATAGCACCTCCATTCTTCAATATCAGCCTTCTCCACAACACTGATGGGAAATTATAATATTGAAGGTTAATATGAATATAATATTTACCCAAGTTACATCAAGTTCTCAATGACCCCAAGTCAAAGTTATCCAAAAGATTTAAGACATCTTCCTTGGGAAAGCATACAAGTATACCCTGCTGGCAGCCCAGTAGTTAATTAAGAAATAAACTATGAAAAACCATTGTATACCGGCTGTTATACAATGGTTTGGAGTTCTGCCGCGTAGGAATTAACCACGAAGGCCGTAGGCCTGAGTGATTAATAACAAGCGTCAGAACGACAAACCATTGTAAAACAGCCGGTATACAACGGCTTTTGAATATTTTATTTCGATTCTAACATGATTTAAACTCGGAATTATATATTAAGCCAGGGTTATTTTGCGAGATCTATGTTGTTTACGTAACTTGTTTACCTGCATGACGTCATAAAAACGACGTGACATCATTTTTCATTGTATATCGGCCGATATACGACGTTATGATTTGTTCTTTGTATATATAGGCGAAATCGCTGGTCATGTTAGAATTGTTTATATATTAGGCCATAATCTAAAAAGCAACATGATTCATCTGCAGGTTGTGACCAATCACCTTACCAAGTTTGATATTTGTTTCTTCTGATTTAACGCTGTTTCTCAACAACTTTTCAGTTACTTGTATCTATGGCAGCCAATTTACCTAACCAGTTTTCCAGTGGACTGTATTCTGATCGGAGTACTAACTTACCCTTCCACCAGGAACCAGCAACTTCTCCACATGTTGAGGAAAATAAACATTGATGTCAAATACCATGCACTAGCCACTGGACCACGGCAGACAATAGGCTCAATGGTTGTATATTTATCAATAAGATTTATTAGGTCTACTGACAGACTTGTGGAAATAGTAGTTCAATGATGTAGTTGGATGTACATGGTTATCATGTTGATATGTATACTTACAATGTCTGGAAGCATAATCTGGTCGAGGTATAAGAATCATTCTCTGGTAACAGCCAACCAATGGCTTCATCTCGGCATCAAATGGACAACGTGAGGTACCAACCAACAGAAGTCTGTCATCTGATTTTATCGTCTTCAAAGCTTTTGGTAACTCTTTCTTTAACCTCTTTGGGTCAGTCTTTGAATGATAGAATCAATAGAGAATGCATCACTGAATATGCAAAAAAGAAGATATATTTGGGACCTCTTTTACTCAACTTTGGAATTTAAGTTAAACTTGTAGCACAACTCCCTAGCTTTCTAACATACTTGCTGAGTTGGTGACATTTAGATACTGATAGAATACACAGAGAAAAATAACAAAGAGAAGAAGCAACTACTGTAACATGCAAACATTTTCAAGATAGGAAAAAAACACCATAAACTATTTAGGATCCCTGCAAAATTTTAAGGTAGATCAGGATGCCGGAATGACAATTTGTATAGTTTTCATCTTAGAAGCTCAAACACAACACCAAGCATGCATAAGGTAAGGTAACTGATTACACCCCCTGTATGTACAATAGTACTGTATGTATATATGATATGGCTGGAGGTCTATTATCTTTCCGTATGTACAAATATAATATATAGCTGACCATATTAAACTGAGACTCAGAGCTTATGCTCGTTCAAATCTGACAAGTCTCAGTTTAATGTAGTTTACTAATATACCCGGTACTACAATCCACGTAAGGTAATGAACATACAGCTTAGATAGAAAATTTCAACAACATCATAAAACCAAATTAAGTACATGTATACACATACACATGAGTACAATATTTGAACAATATAAGGGTAAGGGAGCACAATGGTCCTGCCTACCTCCTAGATAAAATGGTCAAAAGAACATTATGAAAAGGTTTGTTTTAGAGTACAGAAAAGTGCAGTAGATATTAATAATAATAACGACTTTATTTTAAGAGGCAACACAGTTTGGCAAGCACAGACTTCCCTGTGAGCCTCTATACTTTTTATAACCGTACAGTTTAACATGTGTACGTAATTGGACGTATTGTATACATCAACTTCTAAGTATATTAAAAGATACATCAGTCTTAATTAAAATCTTTTTTTTTGATAGCTGTATTTCTTTAAATAGATACATCACTTGTGGTTGTTAATACAGCAAACAGATGTTACATTAGTTTATACTAATTTATTTAAGGTCGATTGTGAAACAAGTTTTTCCAACTTATGTCATTCACTCTCGACACCTCATTCCTGATGTTATCCGTCGTCACGAGGGTATGAGAGAAGAGAAGCCAGTTTTCCTTTTAATGCTGAGCGTCTAGCAAGGGAATTTCTGGCACCATTTTTATTTTGTCTTTGGTATAGCGTGGCCTGGGATCAAACTCAGGACCTTCCGCACTCGAAGAGGGCGCTCTACCAATAGGCTACTGAGGAGGCGGTTTTACATTATAGATGGTTAATACACAAAATGGCTGAAAGTTTTTTAATCAACAACCAGTATATTGGCTGCTTTAAAGACAGGCAGCAACCAACACAGATGTGACAGCTAGTATTTCAAAAATCGCTTTTTACTTAATATAACTCTATGGGCAAATTGATAATTTTAAATTCAACTTACAGGGTCAGTTTTGGGTATCTTCTTCTTGAACATTTTTTCACAGTCACCAATATAAAACACCGATGGTTGCAGAGCACGTCCAACCTAATATATAATATAAAAGCATACTTTAGTACATGTACAAAGTACAGGTTAAAAACTTGCGAAGTTACAGAGAATGCTAACATTTGTAATAGGGGGAGATCACTGTGTGCAAAAGAATGAAGACTGATCTCCCTTGATAGTAAATTTATAACGAAATGACAATTGATGGAAATTTGAATTGCCGGTAACACGTATGTAGCCATATTGCACTTTGGAAACAATGTTGTAATTTTTAGTGTCTAAATGTTTTATAATTATTCAGTGCATAATAAGTTTTTCTTAAATAATTTTCAAAATAGACAATACATTTATGGCACACTACACATTTGAGTATAGAACTACAGTACATGAAATTGAAATCCACCAGAAAAAATATAAATTATTTACCTTGAAAATAAGATGCATCAACATTTTAAGTCCATCTTTACCAGGATATTTTCCAGCTAAATTGGCAGGAGAGAGGTCAAACAGGTTTGCCCCAGTTTCATTACACAAGGCATGAACCAGCATCTTTTTTCCTGTTCCACGTGGTCCACATAGTAAGATGGATTTGGTAAGTGGAGCTTGTTCGTGTACAGCAGGTGAGCCTGAAAGCACACAAATGGTAAATAGACTATACAGTAAAACCTGTCAGTAAAGAATATGGAATACCAATGAGAACAACATGTGTTCCTTGATGACAGGCGGTCTTCCTTAACAGGTTAAATACCATCGAAAATAGTCTGATGGGTCAGATAAAATTACTGTTGGTGATCTTTGCCCCGGCAGGTTTTGTATTGCATGTAGTGGTATTTGTTTGCAGGTGGTCTTTAACACAGGTTTGTCTGTATATAACGATCAATAACCTCTCAGATGGACATTTTCATTAAATGGTGTCTATATGTATAGTACCTGTGGTTTGTGCAGACATGCTTCAAACTGGTTTCATAAAATTATAATGGTTTAATAATGCATTAGAAGAATGATGTAGTACAAGTGTATTATTGGTGCTCAGTTTATGTCTGCCTGCAATTCCTGTTTCTGAACATTTCTTGGCCTAGCGATATATCAAAGCATAATACATAAGTATCAGAACTTTCAACACACAGCATTTTTAAAAGGCAACCTGCTCTAAGCAACTATATTTGACAAAGGCAATGACTGGCTGTATATGACTGGTTAGACTGTATACAGAAGGATGCCCAATTATTTAAGGTACCGGTACATCAGAAAAGCACCTAAATTCCAACATGGATAAAGTCAATCAAACTCGTTCTTACCTAGAGGTAGGATACCAAACTCTGTGACCAGTCTGCGTACATCACTCAATGAAGGCATAGGTTCAATATTGGCTTGTCTGAGTGTTGTACCAAGATAACTATATTCTCCTTCAAAATCTGCCAGTCGGATCTGTGGACTTCGTACAATAATTCCTTGCATGACCATCTCTTCATACAAAGATTCAATTGTTCTGGAAATAATAATTAGAACTGCACAATTTGCTGCCTAAATCCTATGAAAATTGACATATAATTAGTACCCAACATGAAATTTACTAAACAAGAACAGAATCCTGCAACATCAAATACTGCTTGTTTTTTCATCTGGATTTAATCTGTTTCATCAATTTTCCAGTAGTAATTTGTTCATAAAATACTTAACAAGGTATTTAGTTTGTGTGTACTATAAAAGGCCTGATTTTTGTGTGTTGAAATAATTGTGAATTAACTTAATTAAACGTGATTCGTGACACGAAGACTTCATGTTTCATTTTCATACACTAGCATAGTTATATTAGACATTGATTGTTAATTCGCAAACAAGTGTGCAAATTACATTTCATTGCAATTAAAACCAGTTTTACAAAGCTGGAAATAAATTTACCTGTCTGGTGTAAGATCCTTCTCCTTCTTCTTTTTCTTCCCTTTCTTTCCACTCTTCTTCTTCTTCTTCTTTTTCTTTCCTGACTTCTTTTTCTTACCCTTACCTCCCTTTTCACGGTCTACAGCCTAAATAATACCACATTATGTATCAGTATATACATGAATCCAATATAAAACCAGTGCATGATTAATGCCATTATCATTCAGTAATTTTAAAACTTGCTCGTCTGCAAGCAATTGACAACTTCTACACATGAGGTCATAACAATTCAACATGATGTAGCCAATTGTCATGAAAGAATATGATCGATGTTCCAATCCTGGGAATCCAACCCAGAGGTCTGCCAGGTGACAGTCTCAGTGCTCTACCAACAAAAAGGAAAATAACCCCTTTTTCTAAGTTTGAGTAAAAAAGATGGGATTTGATTCTGTGATCATGAAAATGATAATTATATTACAGTAGACGTATTCGACTTACAGCTTTAAGATTTTTCAGTTCTGTTCTCATGAGTTCATCAACTTGTACACGAATTTCTTCTTCCACCTCGTTACGTTTCTCCTCCTTGATCAGTTCAGAGTCGTGTTTCTGAGGGAAATTCTCTGATTCATTTCGAGTCTGCCATACACCTGTAGACATAAGATTCAGGGAGGAAGAGTTATGGTACTTTATCTGTCTTAGTATTTGATATAATTAGCGACTTGGGATGAGCAAGTCGTCTGTACGTAATGCATTTTTACTGTAGCTATGATGGTACATTCAAATTACGTCTGTCTTAAGTTCCAGTGATGTTAAAAACCAATCATCCAGGTGAGAGATCATAGTTATCTCCCTTAGCATCCAGGTCACAGAATATATTTTATATGTTAATGTCACTCATTAATGTTAACATCAGTTTTCTTGTATTGTAAATGAATCCAAATACAGATGGATCTCTATAGAACACGCTTTGTTCTTTAAAGGTAAAACTGATTGAACCTGAAATCTGAACCTGAACCCTAAATCATTACTACAGAGGTGAAGCTCTGCACAAGAAAAGTTTGCTCCCTATATGAAGTCTCATTCAAAACTATCCCAGAAGACGGATGTTAATCAAAGAACAAATATATTTCTAGTGCATTTTATAATAACTTGTGTGAATACAATATAAAATACATGAAAAGTGAAACAATACAAAATCTAAAGTGTGAGAATATTAATCAGCTATCAATATGGTAATCAAAATGTATATATAGACTCCAATAAAGCCACTGGACCCATAGTGACTTTGTATCAGGCGGTATCATAAAAATCTATCTTCAAGGAGCACATACATAGTGAATGCTAAATCTCATATTGACAATAAGGTATTTTAAGTGATGTACAACATGCTTGAACAATATGACCAAGTTACGTTACTTTCACAATGATGGTCCCACAATGCCAGTGGGTTACCTTTGTAAATTTCTGAACCTTCAACTATAGCAGGTAAAAATCTTGAATGAGAAATTGTCCAGCCTTCTTCCTCCTTAAAGTAGCAGTAAGTAAAAAAGTAAATAAGAAAACTAGATTAGTGGTATACCTTTGAACTGATCAGTACCGTCATTGACAGCTGGAACAAAGTTAGATGGTGCCATCTTCCAACCTTCTTCTTCTTCCTATAGTACATAGTCTATGTTATAATCTTCAATAACAATCATTCTTCCTATAGTACATAGTCTATGCTATAATCTTCAATAACAATCATTCTTCCTATAGTACATAGTCTATCATATAATCTTCAATAACAATCATATAACTTCCTATAGTACATAGTATATCATATAATCTTCAATAACAATCATTCTTCCTATAGTACATAGTCTAGCTCAGTGGTTAGCGCGCTTGTCGTCTAATCTGGCGACCCGGGTTCAAATCCGGGTAGAGGCACACATATATGCCTGCCATATTTCAGCAGAAAGCTGACTGGCAAATAAAGGCTATGCTTGGCATAATAAAAAATTTAATCCTCAATAACAATCATTCTTGTTATAGAACATAGTATATCATACAATCTTCAATAACTGTTCAGGTCATGATAAGCACTGGTACCGGGTTTGAGCACCGTATGCCAAAATTGTTTCTTGAGTTAACAACATTTGAAACTGGAGATCACTGTGACCTTGAACTTTGACCTTATCACCTTAAAATTGAAGGAAGTCATTAACTTGTCATATCAATTTAGACTTGAGATTTTTGTCAATTGAGTGCATGATTTTGATATATTGATCAGAATCATTTAAGTTTATCAACTGCACATATTACTGCAACAGACATGTGCAAAGAAATATATCCAACTTTTAGAAGGTGTGGGAAGAACCTACAATATACCAATATTGAATAAATCATCATAGTCCATTTGTTTAAACTGAAGTAAGAAGCATTAAAAGTATCAACAATACTGAACAAAAACACAGATAATTCCAGGAAAAACTATCAAGATGTTTTGACAAAATGTTATGGACCATGACAGTAACAGGACAACATATCCAGTGGTTGTGATCAAAGTTGACCATGTGTGTATGATAACGTGTGAACAGATTTCCATAACTTCAGACATATAACAAATCATATTTCAACAAGTGAAAGTAAAATTGATGTGACAGTTTTGGACTGATCATACAGTTGTAATATGAAGCAATCACAGGGCCCCCGTCTCTGTCACATGATAAGTGGATGCCTTATTGAAGTCTCTACGGGAGTCATATGAAGAATTGAATGCCTGTTGAGTCATTTTCGTATGACAGCCATAGAAACTCAACAGGCATCCAATTCTCGTGGTGACAAAGATGAGGCCCTGTGGCTATGCTTGTACAAACATTGTACTGTGTTTAGTGGTATATTTTACAACAATATACAATGTCTAGCAGTAACAGTAGTCTTACCACCCATTCCTGAATCATGACAAATGTCACAAGAACAAAATTAAGTTGTGTTAGAACATAATACAAATGATAAGATAAGATGTCTTTATTCCTCCATAGAATTGAAGATTATAACGCGCTGTTAACGTCCAGTTTTACGTATGCTCATTTCAGGGCCGCACCGGCGACTATAAAGGTTGTACAGCTTCATATGAACAGTTATTCCCATTTTATTTCTAAGTACTAATAAGTACTTATTAGTTTTCTATAATATTTAAATTATACATTAAAACAAACCCGCAGTATCCATGTTTTCTTGGTATTTGCCGATACCGGAAGTCGACGTACATAACAATAACTGGTATGACGTTACGTTTGTTTTCGCGACGTCGTCACAAAATCTCCCGCCAAAATATCATTATTTTGAAATACAAACGCATTAATTGATGTTTTGTATGCTATAATAGCGTTTACGCATGTTTTTTTTCGCTTTATAACATATGCAGAGTCCCCCGGGAGCGTTGGTGCCCTCGCCCTAGCGGGATTGGGCACCAACCGTCCCTCAGGACTCTGCAGATGTTATAGCCCGAAAAAGCATGCGTTAACCCTACATTTGTATATTGTCTCAGAACTTGAATATGTGAGCGATTCAGGGTTAAAAAAATTGCAAAGGGAGATAACTCATTTGGGGGCACTCGACTTTATTGTGGCTTTAAACAAAGTAACAACTTATTACAAACCTCGTCATCTCCGCCTTTTCCTTTCTTGCCTTTTCCCTTTTTCCCCTTTTTATCTTTTTTGTCCTTTTTGTCCTTCTTTTTCTTTCCTTTCTTATCCTTTTTACCTTTCTTTCCATCTTCCTGTTGTAAAAAAGGAAAACAATCAGTTTCCTATAAATTTACAGTCTTAACTAGTATGAAGAATAAGAAATTTAAACCAAGTGATGATACTATAATTTTTCTGGAATTTCTAAAGATACCACAAAAAGACAGTATCATGAATATGGTAGTATGATATCATAGAATGCATATATAATTCATACTTGAAGTCTCAGTTGTCTGTCATTCAGTAATATGGTATAGTATATATGTAAGATCCTTTTACAAAATTAAACCATTTTATTCAAATGCCTGTAAATGTATTGTTATTTATAATACTTAAAAATTAGTAAAAAACAATGATGGCTTCTTTGGGTCTTTAAGTCATTTTTTATTAAACAATGTTCTGTATGTTTTGACTTATGATGATGTACAACGTCATACATTATAATGTAATACAGTAACAATACATTGATTTTTTACTTTAATTGATACGCAGGTTGGTTTCCAATCAATTAACTAAGTTGAAAGTTGCCATGGGCTTTTTAATTGAATTTAAGATGTGCATACATTGTTATAAGTGAAGAGTTTATAATAAACATTACAACCATAGTGAAAAAGTAAATATTTTAAAAAATGCTTCATTCTAACAAGGTATAATTGTACAAAAAATAAAAATCTCATTGAAACAACAGTGATGCATGTATTAACAACAGTTACAAAGTATTAACTCCAACAAAATAGATATGTGTACAACATGATAACCCCATACTCAGGTAACCAGAAGTCACTTATGATCAAGGTCACAGAGAGCAGACCTTATCAAACCTATTCCTGGATCCCATTGCCTAACCAAGCCACTGCCAAAAGGCGCTATAGAGCCCTTTCCTACGTCTGTGCAACTACATGCTATGAGCGAGCGGTGCACGCCGATAGCATAGCCATACTTTTTCTTAACACTTTGCTAGGTGAGCGCTACTGAGGGCTTTCTTGTGCAATGGACCGCTTCGGTAGCGCTTGATGCCAGTAGCATATAGTTTTTCTGCTTTGTCCGCTATGTAGCCCTTTTTTGTAGCCCTTTTTTGAAGCAAGCCATTTCATATAGCATAGCGCTACCGAGCAGGTACAGTTTAGCTCATTGAGTTATCAATCAGACATTGTTTGGTTTACCTAAAAAATGACTGATTCAATGTCAGATCATATCATCTGACCAAGTGACTTAATAAAGCCAAGTTAATTCAGCATCCTGCTATCATATCCAGCCGATATTGCCATAAAAGACTGGATAAAGACATATAATGCACCAGTACTTTAATTGAGTTCCAGGTTATAATCACTGTATACGTAATACAAACAAAATCAAAATGTTAAACCTAAGGTGTGTAGAAATATTTGTGAAACAACATACACATGTATATCATAAATTTACAAATATTGTCACAGTGGTGAGATGGGGGAAGGGGATCCATATAAACAATATTCTCCTGACTTCCTGTCAGGTCATGTGACTAGATCACACGACTGGATCACATGACTAGATCACATGACACATTATACCTCACTATAATAATCATCACTATCATCGTCGTCCCAATCAGACCATGTACTGACTGTAGTACCGGCGGTTACAGATGACATAAAAGATCGTTGCCTCAGATACCTAAATGTTCGCTATAACAACACAAAAATATGCTTAAATGTCAAACAAAGCAATCAGCTGTGTATACGCTTCATTAAAACTGGCATTTAATTAAGCACCAAATATAAAGTATGGTTAATTAAGACTAAATATAATTTTTTCAGGAAAATCTACTGAAAACTATAACATATATTTCAAACACAAATAGAAGGTTGAACGATATTAAAAGCTTGAAAATATTAGCTAATATGATCACTACAAGGTTCATCTAAGCAGCACTGGTATTAGCATTCAGAATAGCATGCAAGTTACTGTTTCATCTAAGTCTACACATTACCATGCACACATTGTAGAAATGTCAAACAATGTAAGCAATTAATAAGTAAAACAATTGTAAATCATATACTACATTGTACTAATGTATCTAAAACATGCTTTTAAAACAGAGCTCCTAAAGTGAAGTCTTAATACATTTTTGGAAAGTAATAAAATTATAATTTGTCTAAGCAAAATATTAGATTATTTCGTAAAAGCAAAAAAATTTGCTGATAATATTTTGTGAAAGAAAAAATAATTTAATGAAAATTTGATTATTTTGCATTTACAAATACGAAATATTCTGGCAAATAACAGTATTACTTTGAAAACAAAGTATTGAGATGTCAGTTTAGGTGATCCATACTTTTATATAAACTATTTCTTGCAGCTAGTCTACATTGTTAAAGCATTGTTTCCAATCAAGGTGTCAAAACATTACACCGTACATACCTTTCCTGCTAGTTCAGCTTCTACTTCAGCCGGGTCTTTCTGTTTGAATATAGCAGCAGATCCACCATCATCATCATCAGGATATTCTGGGAATTTTCCCGTAGAATCTCTGTAATAAAAACACTCTGATTTTGTAAAACACTTTCAATGAAAATTCATATTAAAACAACTCCAATCTAGCCTGTATTAAGTAGTCAGACAGCAATACATCTATTATGGATGCTTAAAGCAGATCAATAACAAGACTGCGTTCAATAAACGCCTATGCCCTGGTGGAAGCCTAGTCCATAAAAACTAGCTGTCCATCAGGGGCCATAATTCTGTTGAAATGTAGAAATAGTGTTACATGGCATTGACAATGTAACATATTTAAGATGGTAAACAAGTATGCCAAGTCTATAAGCAATATCTTGGTGGACTTTGAAAATGTTTGAGTTTCAAGAACTTGAAAGTTTTGGTTAACTTTTTCAATGGAACGACAAATGAACAGATGGACAGGAGAATCACTATATACCTCTGGCATCAGTAGATATCGGGGGGTAAAAACTAGACAGACTAGAAGGGAAACTGATCATTTTTTGTCCTTTTGAGTACATGTGAGCACATACATTAACTTAGCTATACCAGATATCTTAGGCATGCCAAGGACATAGATTGAACACCCACTTGTTAAGAGAGTATATTTTGTAACTGCTAGACAACCGTGTACTGGGTAAAAGTGTATACCTGCATTCAATAAACCACTGTCTAATTTGGTCCATCATAGTTTCTTTCATGTCTGGTCCCTCTGTTTCTCTAATTTTATCTTTGACAGTAACAAGGGACTGCTGGAATTCATTTTCATGCATTTTCTGTGTAAGACGCCTTTGCTGTTCAGTTTTGGAAGCTAATGCTTGTGGCGTATTCTTCATACTAGGTGGTAGAGGTGGTGGTGCCTGAAAATTCAACAGTAATAAGTTAAAATTCAAATAAAATCCATAATTTCATTATACCCAAAGATTAACCACAGCTTTCACTTACTAGTAAAATACCAGCCTTCCCTAAAGCAGGATGGATAGCTTCCCTATATACAAATTGTACTAGTATCTTGATTGTGATTCAAACCCACAGTATGTGAATTGAAGTCAGCAACCCTGAATGATCATTTATTTGGTTGTCTGGGAGATGGGGGTACTATAGGATTTACACTAATAATGTACTAAAATCACTTGTAAGATAACAATTTAGCCTAAGATGCAACAATGAAATGCACGCAGCTCAGTTCACTTACCATGCCAATAAATATCATTTCTTCCTCTCTTTCCTTTTTGGTTTTCCTTCTTTGAAAGAATCCTTTCCAAATCTGTAAACATAAAAAAACAAGTATGGATTATTTCAGATTTAAAGAACAGTAATGTAACGCATTGAAGAAACCAAAACAAGACAACACAAATATTTTAACATAATTCAAATCAAACTTACATTTTTACATTATGGATTGATATTAAAAATAATTCAGGACAATTCATGTATCAGTACAATTACCAAAATTTAAATGCGCTACCGGTAGTTCACTAAACTGATGTATGATGAAGCTGTTTTAAGCTGCCAAACTGGGCATGTGCCAAATACAGCCTTTGAAAACAAATGGTTTGAAAGTCCACATTTGACATGTATAAAATATCTCAGCGGGATTCATTAAATGTGGCTGCATAAATCAGGTGACCACCTAAATAGTTACTGTACATCAATTTTTTTATATCTTATAAACTTGAAATCAATTTTACCTTTTGGATTCTAGTAGCAGCTACATCAGGATCCAAAGTTGGAGCTCCACGAGTTTGAGCCTGTCGTTCAATCTCTTCCTGTCTACGGATTTCTCGCATGAACTTAGCTCTTAAACGACCTTGACGAGCTCTTTCATGTATCTGCACCAGTCGAATAGCTTCTTCAAAAGACATTTTTACTTCCTCTTTCTGAGAACAAGAAATTAAAATTTTGTCCTAGAATGCCTTCTTAGTTAAAACAACAAAGCCATTACATAAGAGCTTAAATGGTAATCCTCCAAATGGGTGGATAATTTGCCTGAGGAATATTAAAACATTTAATTTAAAACTATTAAGAGGGGAAAATCAGTTGAAATGTAACCTGAGACCAGAATTTTCTTTTAAAATTAAATTATAATAGCCTCCTTTTTTGCTACTGACCAATGTGAACCATTCTCTCAATGACGTTTAAGCTTAAAAACAATTTCTACAAAGACGTACCATATCTTTGTCTTGAGGTCCAACTTTGGTCAGAATCTGCCCAAGTAATTTTTCTCTCTCTTTTAACGCTTCATTCCTTTCATTGATGAAGTATTTTGGGATTGGAATTTCAACATCATTCTACAATAAAATAAACAAGAATATTTACAACACAATCAATCAGACATTCAGTGTATCTTAAATAACTTTTGCGGGAAGGCAGATTGAAACAAATATATCAAAAATCAAACACTACAATATTCAATTACATGTAAATCAGAATTAGAAGTTTCTAATTCAAACAGTTTCTAATTCAAATTATTATATTATGTATGTAACTTAAGGAGGTACGAGCTGCCTTGTGCGCATGCGCGAAATGTCAAAATCGTATTAGATAAGAACAAACATGAATTTTAGTTTCAATGATTGCATATGAATGTTGATTAATGAAAACCAAATATCGCACAAATTAGATATTTTTAACTTTTTATTTTTTGCCTGTATGAAAAAGTGGGTGGGGAACGGCAAAATTGTGAATAATATGGGTTCACAATAAGTCCCTACAATTGTTAAAATGCATATGCTTATATATAATATGTAGTGCATGGTTTAGTTATAAGAGGTAGCCACACTATTTTTAAGAAAAAATTATTTCATTACAATATGCAAATTAGGTTAATGTTATGCAAATTTATTCATAATTTGTGCTTTTTTATGCACAGCTCCCAAAAAAGGCTGGTGACCCCTTTTTTATTTGACTAAACTGGTGTTCTATTTGATACTAAACTTAGGGCCAATTTTAAATCATTTTCGATCGTTGGGTATTTTTTGACGTTCATTTGAAATCATTTGAAAATCACACTTTTTAGCAAGTGGGTGGGGTAACTATTTATCATGTTCAAATACTGAATTTGTTCACCGGGCAGCTGGAATAGTGACTAATGTCAATAGGAATGACCATTGAACACACAAAATATCATGCATTGCTTAAAAGTGGTTTCATACAGTAATAATCTAAAAAAGAACATAATGGTGCCATATAAATGCAGGAAAAAGATAAAATGACCAAAATACAATGGTAGGTCATTAGAAAGCCATGTATGTCGAAAACGAGCCTGGTGACATATCATTTTTATGATTTCAATGTTGTTCTAGAAGACTGTTCTGTCATTTTAAGATGTTTCAAGGAAAATTCAATCGTTAGATAAAAGGTGCGCGTACCTCCTTAATGTGTTTTCACCTTCGGTAAATAAAGTCTTTATTATTATTATTAAAGGGAAACTTGTTTATCTAAAGAAGAATAAAGGTGAAAGAAGTAAAATCATACCGGAGTAAGTTTCAAGTCGGAGAGGACATCGTCAAAGTAATGGTACTCTGAAAATTCTAAGTTGACCATTTCATGTTTCAATTCTAGAATTCTACCCATGGTACCATCTAACACATGGCGGAGAACACGACGCTTTTGTGGATGGACAATTTGGTCATAGCACATCTCAAGACGACGGAAAATTTGAATGTACTTGATGTACATTGTAGCAAGAAGCTGGAAAGCTGCCAAACGGTCCTAAAAACAGAACACAGGCATAGAATTCAATGAATACATGTATGTTTTTTATATTATTGCATAATGTTAGAATGTCATTATAAGATAATCTAACAAATATTTTTCCTTAATCATTGACCAATGAGAATTCCTTTAATTATTAACGTGAAATGTTAGCATTGGTTAGAGAAAGGCAAGTTATAGAAACTATTTCTAGCAATGATACCTGTGCTATATAATCTTGCATTTATTTAAATGATAAAGTTTCAAATCATCCCATAACTTAATTTTTAACATAGTTTAATTATTTATCGCTAAATACTTCTGATGGTATCAGCATAAAATGAAAATGTATAGCTAATTCTAAAATTAACACTTGTAATTTACTATGATTACAGCTCATGAAGAAAATTGGATTAAAAAGTATCATCTGTCAATATGACTTACCCTTTCTGGTTTGGGAGGTTCTGCTGGCATCTCCTGGACCAAAAGGTCCATGAGGGCCGACTGTGCCTCCGACCATTGTTTGTTGTATGTGCTGGAATATATAAAACAAGTCAACATGAAATATAGGAGGTCACTTAGTAGAAATATATTACGTCTCATTCAAAGAAAGAAGAAAGTGGAAACACAATCTATTCGTAATCAATGTCAAGGAAGATTATTTGGTATATCTATTTAATGATTCTATAACTTACATTAACGGGAAAAAAAACACATGAAAGTGGTGGCAGTTATATTTGCATTTTTGCGATGTGAGGTTATCAGAAATAGTGCACTTCACCGGAAGAACAACATACTAGTACCAAACGAATATTGTGTAGAAAATGTGCGTACTTGTAGACAATGTGTCTGCCTACGGGTAGTGTCCATGTACTGTTTCTAGGTCAGTCTAGGTTAACTTAAGATGAATTTTGATATAAAAAGTTTAGGACAGTCACCGTTGCTCTATCTAAGTCCATTATTATTATTGTCTAACAAGGGCAGACATAAAATCAATGGAGAGACAAGGAGCCTGTTGCCTAACCAAGCCGCTTCCAAATTGTGCTATCAAATGCGGGTCTCACTATTTAGCGTCCAGAGGCGACCAGAAGCGTCCAGGCTGTTTTTTATGTTATTTAAGAGAAAATATAAGCGTCCAAGGATGAATTTGAATTAATTATATATATTAGAATGTATTTCAAGAAAAATAAATGTTAGAAAAACTTTTAGAAACCCGTAATTAGTGATTATCTGTCGGTGAAATTCTGAATAAGCCGCCATCTTGAATCAAGGGACTTAATCCCCACCTGATTATTGATCGTCTACCTTGGTAAATTAGCGTCCAGAGATTTTTGCACGAGTTAAAATAGTTTAAAGAATATTATTATATTATCTTCAGAGTCCAGAGATGTTACAAAGATTTTACTGCACATGGATATTAATGTATATTATGACTAGTTGCCTATATTGGCTGGAAGCGTCCAGGAATTGTAAGCCATGTTAATTTAGCGTCCAGAGATTTTTTACCGTGGTGTTAATGTGGTAGCGTCCAGAGATTTCTATAGTACAATAGTAGCGTCCAGGGATTGTAAGCCTGGGTGATTTAGCGTCCAGAGATTTCTATAGTACAATAGTAGCGTCCAGGGATTGTAAGCCTGGTTGATTTAGCGTCCCGAGATTTTTACAGTACACTGGTAGCGTCCAGGGAGTGTAAGCTTGTTTGATTAAGCGTCCAGAGATTTTAACACTTACAGTACAATAGTAGTGTCCAGGGATTGTAAGCCGGGTTGATTTAGCGTCCTAGCTATCCAGAGATTTTTATAGTACACTAGTAGCTAGCGTCCAGAGATTTCTATAGTACAATAGTAGCGTCAAGGGATTGTAAGCCTGGTTGATTTAGCGTCCAGAGATTTTTATAGTACACTGGTAGCGTCCAGAGATTTCTATAGTACAATAATAGCGTCCAGAGATTGTAAGCCTTGTTAATTTAGCGTCCAGAGATTTATTCCGTGCAATAGTGTTAAAATGTATAATAACTGCACTGGTAGCGTCAAGGGATTGTAAGCTTTGATAAGGTATCGTCCAGAGATTTTTACAGTAAAATAGTAGCGTCCAGGTATTGTAAGCATGGTTAATTTGGTGTCCAGAGATTTTTACCGTACAATGGTGTTAATGTATATAATGACTGTATTGGTAGCGTCCAGGGATTACATACGCCTGGTTAATTTAGCGTCCAGAGATTTTTACAGTAAAATAGTAGTGTCCAGGTATTGTAAGCATGGTTAATTTGGCGTCCAGAGATTTTTACCGTACAATGGTGTTAATGTGCATAATGATTGGTAGCGTCCAGGGATTACATACGCCTGGTTAATTTAGCGTCCAGAGATTTTGAACGTACACTGGTGTTCACAGCCATAACTAGCAAAGCTATTGCAAACAAGCGTGTTTGTTTGGTTTCACGGCTATGACTTCGCGATCTATCAATTTAATAGGTTTTCCTTAATTTGTTTGGTATAATTATGTCCTTCACAACCCATTTCACAGTTTATGAAGTGTAATTAACAAAAGATGATTTTTCTGTACAAATCTCTGGACGCTAATTTATCAAGGCTTGCAAGCCTTGGACGCTACCATTGTATTGTAAAGATCTCTGGACGCTAATTTATCAAGGTAGACAATCCCTGGACGCCACCAATATAGTCAGGATATACATTAACACTATTGTACGGCGAAAAATCTCTGTACGCTAATTTATTCAAACATACAATTTCCTGGACAGTAAAAATCTCTGGACGCTAATTTATCAAGGCTTATATATAACAATCCCTGGACGCCACCAATACAGTCATTATACATTAACACTATTGTACGACAAAAATCTGTGGACGCTAATTTATTCAGACATACAATTCTTGGACGCTACCATTGTACTGTAAAAATCTCTGGACGCTAAATCAATCAGGCTTTCAATTCCTGGACGCTACTACAAATGTATTGTACAGTACTGTAAAACTCTCTGGACGCTAATTCACCAAGGCTAACAATCCCTGGACACCACCAATATAGTCATTATATACTATTAACACTACAGATTCTCACAATACATATAAAATTATTCAAATCTCTGGACGCTAATTTATTCAGACATACAATTCCTGGACGCTACCATTGTACTGTAAAAATCTCTGGACGCTAAATCAACCAAGTTTACAATCCCTGGACGCTACTATTGTACTATAAAAATCTCTGGACGCTAATTTATCGAGGCTTACCATCCCTGAACGCTACCAGTACAGTCATTCAACACATTAACACCATTGTACGGTAAAAATCTCTGGACGCTAAATTAACACGGCTTACAATTCCTGGACGCTTCCAGCAAATATAGTAACCTAGTCATAATATACATTAATATCCTTGTACAGTAAAATCTCTGGGGGACTAATTTAACAGATTTAACATATCTGGACGCTAAAGATAATATAATAATATTCATTAAACTCTTTTTACTCGTGCAAAATCTCTGGACGCTAATTTACCAAGGTAGACAATCAATAATCAGGTGGGGATTACGTCCCTTGATTCAAGATGGCGGCTTATTCAGAATTTCACCGACAAATAATCACAAACTACGGGTTTCTTAAAGTTTTTTGAACATTTATTTTTCTTGAAATACATTGTAATATACATAATTAATTCAAATTCATCCTTGGACGCTTATATTTTCTCTTAAATAACATAAAAAACAGCCTGGACGCCTCTGGACGCTTCTGGTCGCCTCTGGACGCTAAATAGTGAGACCGTCAAATGCTTTCCTATGCAGTAATACGCTACTAGTGACCAGTGCTCGCTGATAGCATACTTTGCTAGGCGAGTGCTACTGACCGCTTTCTTGTGCAACGGACTGCTATGGTTGCGCTCAATAGTGCTTTGCTACCCAATGGTCTGCTATCTGCAAGCACTCGCCGGTAGCATATCATTTTTTCACTTCGTCCCCTACGTACGTAGCGCTTTTTTGAAGCAATCCGTTTCCTAGCATAGCGCTTTCGATCGCTTGGTAGCGGTTTGGTTAGGCAATGGGCTTAAGGTGTGATACAAGGAATCTGGGTATGTTACCCTAGCTCTTTTCGAATGGATTCCTTGGTTCTTTAACATGCCCGGTGTACAGCACCAATACACCCGAGACTACCTCTGGGTTTCCAACCAGTTCATCTCTACTCTAGTAGAGTGGGAAACACAAATGCTTCAGAAATGACCGAGTCCCAGGGACCTCTCATTCAGTAGTCAAAATCGTGGCACTCTTCTGTTTTCCGTGTTTAAAGAATGAAAAAAATCATGAAAATCATGGCATGAGACTGAGATCAAAATTGATGAATTTTTCATAGCTTTGATGTGATTTTCTCTTGTTTTAGCTTAACGACATACATTGTTGTATAGTCATTCGATAAAATATATCGTAAGAAATTGAATAAAGTCATGATTACCTGTGAGACATTTCTCTGATTTATATGTTTTCCAAAATCCGATGATTGTTTATTTTGGCTGTCCTACTTGGACGCCATATTGTTTCTCACGTTGCTACCATAGAAACCCTCGTTATATCACGAGATTTTACGATACGTCGAATCACCGGAAACGGTAAGTTAGACTGGTTCAGACTTTTTCACGATTAACTTCGCCACCCGAATAAAAAAATTGTGAACCTGTTCGCGGAAGTAGTTGAGCTGTCAAACACGAGAAATTTTACACATTCTGCATAAAAAACCGACTTCAAACAGGTTGTTTACTCAATTCATTCTATATATCACTGTATATTGTGTTTATTTAGTGTTTACATATGTTTCAGAAATGGTTGTCACGATTAAAATCCTCTTAAGTTTGCACATCCAGAGCATTTCTTTATATGTTATGATGAAATTTCTATAGGCAGTCAGCACGTACCCAAATACTACCCGGCCAAATCGGATTTTACCACTGTTTACTATGTTATGACAAGGTGAATCACGAAGAATGGAGTGCCTGTCACATAACTTGTCGTATTCTTTTATTTATTCACTCAAATGCTATCTTACAGGTATTATCGTGTAGCCAAGATATTTTACTTTCCAGATATATAAACAGTTTAGTCCTTAAATACACACCCTTAACACAATATAAGTCAAATCGCGATTTTTTTGTGGTCATCAATTAAGAAGTTCAGTATATACACCGGACACAAACGGAAATGATCAACTATGAATGACGTGACACACACTCTAGCCAATTAAACGATCGCTTCGAAATCTGTTGAGGTCGAAAGGTTATCGGAATACTAAATAAAATTGGAAATTGACGGTGGCGAAGTTCGTACATTTTTTTTTAATTATCGATCTAGTGAAATATTGCGATGTTTAATTGGCATGTGAGGTAAATTATTTAGTTACACTAACTGAAAGGATGACTAGCTAGGCCCGTTTGTGAAGCATACATTCTGTTTCAAGGCAAAATTCACGTTTACAAGCGTGAAAATCTGGGTTTTGCTGAACGTCTTAGTTAGCAACCTAATTAAGGAATTGTATTCTTGATTCTGACGTTCGGTGTGTAAACAGGTGTGTATCTAAGGACTAAAGTGTTGATATATCCTGAAAGTAAAATATAGTAGCTACACGTTGATACCCGTAATATACCATTTCAATGAATAATAAACCTACACGGCTACAAATGTGACAGGCACTTTTATAATCAGAAATATTGAAAGTAACCTTTCTTATATAGGTAAACAATGAGAAGGTTGACATGACTTGTGAAGTAGTAGGGTACGTGCAGGCTGCCTATGGAAATTTCCATTTCCTGACTGACTCGGTGCTTTGTGACTGGATTACAGTACAATGATTTAAAATGTGAAATTGAATTTCTATCTTGTCTATGGTCTTGTCGCAGTCGTGATATAAATTCTAAAAGGTGTATTCTTCGTCTTCCCACATGGGACTTACAGGGCACATGCGGCCCACAGGGCACACCATCAATAATTGCTTAGATCATTAGATGTAATCAGATACTCCACTTCTAGTCTAGGCTTGTAAAGTTCTGTTTGCAGTGGTCAAGTGGATAGCGCTCTTGACTACTGAACAAGAGGTCCATGGTTCGAATCTCGGCCTGGGCACTTGGTCATTTCTGAAACGCTCTACTGCGTTTCCCACCCAACTAGAGAAGAACTGGTCGGAAACAGAGGTAGTCTACCTTAAGCTAGCATATCCATATGGTGCAAATTATGTTATGATAAAAAAGTGCATGAAACTTAAATGACGTTTAATGTGATTACAAAAAAAACCACCAAATATATGACAGCTACCATCATTAAAGCCTAAGTCACTGGCAAAGCTTAAGTCAGACACCGCAGACATTTTCAAGGGAATGAATTCCACCTGTCAAGGAAGCTTAAGTTATCTATACTTGAGTATGCATCTACTGTCCGGACCAGTTACAGTAGACTTGCATCAAATCTTTCAAACAGATTCAGTGAAGATCAGTCTTGATTTTTATTAAACAACATCACTGTCAAGACCAGGTTTGCAGTCCTGACATAATAAATGACCTCAACTTGCTGGTAGTAGCCTCCAGAACAATGTCAAGTACATAGCTGACTGCGAAAGATGTACAAGATTGAAAACACCATCATTGTAGAAATCAAAACTAAACTCTATGTACGATGCAGTGATGTAGCACTAAAGGACCCTGCAGGTTATTTCTGGAGTGAATCAAACCAGGGTGCCAGGGTTTTTGCCAACTCCTTGCCAAGAACAGTGAGAATGGATTATTCTGCAGGACAGCTTAGTTCTGCTTCACCATGGATGCCTTCAGGTCACTCCTGCTGAGTAACCTTAATCAACTCTTCATCAAGTATTCCAAGTCTTGTTTTGGACGGACACATTTTTAACCAGAATAGTCTTTATGATGCCTGTTTGTATTTAGGCAATCTTTGTCTTGTTTTGACAGAATGATGTTTTTGGAGCCTATCGTTTTAGCCTTTATCAGTCTGATTGTCTGACTAATTTGGAAACTTTTGAAAGTCTGCAATACCCTATTACTTTAATGTTTGGGTCAAAACTAACCCAGACAATGTATAATGATGGCATCTGGCAGCATGAACCCTCCAGAGGAGGAAGCCGGCTAATAAGTGAATTCTGGAAATAAAAAAAAGTGACATTTAAAACTTCTCCTCTGTCACATTCGATCACTCCAAAATGCCTGATGACCGGTTGATGTCTGCCCGACCTCTAGACCTTTAATAAAAAATACTCCTACCGGTCATTGGATGTTGTTCAGATTGGATTTGTGACTCTGGTATTAGTCAGGTGTAAAATTACATAGCATTCAGGATTTGTGATTCACTACCATGGTGATGATGCTAGCTTGCTATATTAATTGATAATTTAAACTTGTTGAGTTTTCATTTCCACCATCATGATTTAACTATATTATGTCATGTTGGTGTTGTGTACATGCATATCAGTGATGACTCTTGACGAGAACACTCCATTAGAGATACAATGTATGTCTGTCCTTCACACATGTCTCCTGCCCAGACTTTGATACAGAAAACACTTTGATTTGTAATCAAGTGATAGGCTACGCTCCCTTAACTAAATTAGATACATGTTTCATGCGCTATCTATAACCTGTACTTAATGATCAACACTATATTAAACATTCCTCATTCCTCCACTGATTTAAAAATCTGATACACACTAATGTTAGCCAGATGTGATTAATTTTGATACTTAGTTGCAAAAGGTTGAAATAATTGAATCATAACTGTATCCATGCTCTGTTACTAAAACATTGGCCATAATTATCTTCTCTTTGGGCCAGAGTTCTTTTATTTTTCATTACTCGGACCCTCCTGCCCAATTTTTTGGCATTTCAAAAAAAAAAAAATTGAAAAACTGGGAAAAAAAATTGCATAGAATGTTTTGATGATAAATGGACCAGCCTTGTATTGTTATTTCATTATTTTGTTAATAATAAGTATTTTATATAAGTGTTTCACTGCAGTGTACTAGTCTTAAGATACATTGGCTGTTTTCTTGAAAACTGACACAGTTGTTAAGTGTTGATTACTTTAAATCGGACCGTCATTGACTATTCTACCACCAACAGCTTGTGGATGCTATATTTTGGGAGTTTTTATTTTTATTTTATTCCCTCCTCCTGTGGACTTTTTTCTGAAAAATGTCCGAGTAACAAAAAATTAAAAAACTCTGGCCTTGCTTTCTATGATTCAAATATCTATACTGCTTGAACACTTCTGATTAACACTGATCTTATAAATGAAAACAATTCTTATCACATACATGTATAGTCCAGTTAGGATATTGTGACAGTGACGTTGCATATTATGTGTACGCAAAAAATCACAACCATTGCCTAAAGAGGTAGAGCGAAGTTTAGTATGTTAGTTTAGCATTGAAATTATAGTTGTTTGTACAGTATAAGCCTTTATGATTGGTTTTACACCGTTATAGTGGACTCGACCGCTGCGTCACTGGATTTTTATCCTGACTGGACTATACATGTGTATTTACTATTTAGTAATCAATGCAGTACTGGTTCTATGTAGGATCTTCTGGCAGTGTCTGACTGAAAATAGTGGTTATTAGACATGTTTAAGTGTAAAATGTATGTAGAATATATTAATGCAGTGGAACTCCAACCCTGAAAACAGGATCACCTCACTACTACAGGCAATTTTTGAGACAAAATTATATGCACAAAACGATCATTTGGTTGGAAAAAAACTGTTCGTATTATGGAATAGCATAATTTCAGAATGAACAACCTTACACAATATAGAAAAATCTGTTCTTTAAAAATCATCTGAATAAGTGGGTATTTGTATTTTTGAAATGTGTTACACAATATTAATCAATCAAATTATTTCATATTTGCCTTGTTTATTTGGTCAACAGTCATGTTGGTCAGAGAAAAATTAAGTTCAAGAGTCATAACTGCTAAACATATAATACTAATTTAATTTTATTCTTGCATTATTTTTCTGACTCTTGAAATAAAAAAATTCTTCAATTTATTAGTGTGATGAAAGCATTGATGGTCCTTTTGTTTTCATAAAATAAACAAGGTCATGTTGGCTTAAAAATATGAGGAAAGATAAAAAATAAATCAGACAGGGAAGGCAGCACTCAACAGAAACAGCAGAGCATGAAATGCCCAAAAAAGAAAATGATTATTATTATTATTACCATTAAATTTTATTGTTATTATCATACTACAAATAAAAACTAATTTCTAGCTCTGCTTGAAAAGGACAAAAAATGAGATTTGATGACATTGATTTAAATGATAATCTAGGAATTTATTTATTTTGGCCTAATAGGAAATACAAAGATGGCTTTTCCTTGTATTTATGGAGGGGTGAAAATCTAGCCAATTAAGCTCATCAAACATGACCTAAATTTAAATCTATTATCATTACTAATGTCAATAAATGTTTTATATACAGTCCGTGCATGATAATGTGGCAGTCACGTGACACAATGTGGACAATGTCAATTGATTGAATTAGGTAAACCATGGTTAAGGTTTGTGATTATAAATCATTCTAACCATCCACCAATTCAAACATACTTCATAGCCGAGTGGTTTAGTGCGTAGATACTTCCTGACGAGTTCGATATTTTTGGCCGCGAGTTCGAAACCTTGTCAAGTTATATGTATTTTTTTAATTTCTTTTTCTCATCTTTTTAAATTTAAAAGCTAAGAGTTTTACAGAAAAATGGCTGAAATAATCAGTTCTATCCAATAGTAATACAAACCTGTAATTAAAGTTATTAAGTCCATTATTAAAGAGTGTATAGCCTAAATATACATGTACTCAATCAACGTGCTGTGTACACGTATAATAATTAAAGCACAAGAATTTTGATTGCTAGTACTTAGGTATTGTAACTACAGATACATTATCTGAGTGTGACTGTAACTCAGACCATGATATTCTTTTGTATTGTAATGATTGTGTGTTCTTGTCATAAAAGTTTAATTGAATTAAAAATAATTTTATCATAACCATAACAAAACAAGAAAAATATATAATTAACAAATTATAAACTCTCTCGAAAAGAATATGAAAATAACATTAAAAATATTGTGATGAATTCAAAAAATACTTAAGACTTCTTTGATGGGTTGAACTTGAATCGCTCAGTTACAATTCCTGTGCGTTACCACCTGAGCTATTACAGCATACATAACTATTTGCAATTATTTAGTGCTTATATTACATTGTAATTAGTCAAGCATGACGATAAGGCCAAGCAATTTAACTGCCTGGATAACTGTCTATGTTAAATGTTAAATTTCGTCGTTGAATGGATGGTAAAGGATAAGCTGCACAAGGCAGTCATACTGGCCTGAAAGGTAAACAAACACTAGTCCATATTAAGTCTGTATTTAAACAGTTACCACTTATAGTCCAGTCAGGATAAAAATCCAATGACGCAGAGGTCGAGTCCACTATAACGGTGTAAAACCAATTATAAAGGTTTATACTGTACAAACAACTATTATTTCAATGCCAACTAACATACTAAACTTCGCTCTACCTTTTTAGACAATGGTTGTGATTTTTTGCGTACACATAAACTGCAACGTCACTGTCACAATATCCTAACTGGACTATACATAGTATTTAATGAAACGGACAAACAATTACATTCTTTTAAAGTTATCTGTAATCCATATCATGTATTACCTGTCGTGAAATAGACTCGACTGCCACATTATCTAGCAGGAACTATAACTGGTTAATCAGTGATAGTATACCATACATGTATATAGTGTGGGTGGAAGTAGGATGGGATGGACAGTAAGTGTTACTAAAGTTAACTCAATCAATAAATCTCATTTCTGTATAATTTTAGGAAGTATACCCTACATATACCCATTGTGCAAAATGTTTTAATCACTTAGTGTTATTTTAATCAATAACCAAAATATAAGCATTTATTGTTTATCAACAATTTTCAAAGAAGCCTTGGTATAATAATACTGTGACATTTGACTTTGATGTAATAGTTTAAGGACGTTTAGGACCTTTCTCCGACGTCATCGGCAAAAAATCGACTTTTCGCCGAATCTAATGAAAATCTCCAGATGTATGCTTTAACATGCTCTTCGTTTTATGTCGTTTTTATTTTTTTTAAATATTGCTTCGTTTCCTAGCAACGCGACGTTATGTACACGGAGCGTAAAATTGAGGTTTTAAGCGTATGTCTCCGTCAAATTAAGGTCTACGTTAATTTTAAAAACTCTACATGTTAGCCCAGGATCCGTTGAATACGCATACATAAAATTTATAGTGGTTGCGCAAAACAATTTCACAACACAAAAGGTTTACGTCGAAAATTGACCAGTATTTTACGCCGTATTTGCGACACCCTACTCCCTTTAGGCCGCTATTTGGTCAACAAAGAGTGATTCAATCAACTAATGATATACACAGCGATGATGCGGTAATGCTACAAAACAGACTCAAACGATAAAAAAGGGGGGTCATCTCGCATTATTTTCGACAAAATTGATTTACAGTGAAAAGCGGACATGCGTAAAACGCATAACGTCGCACGACGTTACGCGCCTTACGTCCGTTTGTTTTTCAGACGTGCGTCTCATTTACAGCAATTAAATGTTAAAGAATAAATCGCTTTTTCGCCGAATCTAATGAAAATCTCCAGAAATATGCTTTAACATACTCTTCGTATTATATCGTTTTTAATTTTTCAAGATATCGCTTCGTTTCCTAGCAACGAGGCGCTATGTACATAGGGCGTAAAATGTACGTTTTAAAGAATAAATCGCTTTTTCGCCGAATCTAATGAAAATCTCCAGAAATATGCTTTAACATACTCTTCGTATTATATCGTTTTTAATTTTTCAAGATATCGCTTCGTTTCCTAGCTACGAGACGCTATGTACATAGGGCGTAAAATGTACGTTTTAAGCGTATATTTCTGTTAAATTAAGCTTTACAATAATTTTCAAAACTCTATTTGTTAGTCCTTCATCCTTTGAATACGTATATTTAAAATTTATAGCGGTTGCGACTTACAATTTCGCAACGAAAACGGTTTTATATCGAAAATTGACCTGTATTTTACTGCGTATTTCCAACACCCTACTAACTTCAGGGCGCAATTTGGTCAACAGAAAGTGATTCAATCAACTAATGAAACAAACCGTGGTTATGCGGTAATTCTACAGAATAAGCACAAACAATTAAAAAGGGGGGTGATCTCGCATTATTTTCGACAAAATTGAATTTTAATGAAAAGCGGACATACGTAAAAAGCATAACGTCGTGCCGCACGACGTTACGGGCAATTATTGCCGTCAGCTTCATGATCTTGTGGTGTATCTGGCGCATTGGCACATGGTTTCAATATATAAAAAATATAAGAACGTAAAATGTATTACATTACGCTAAATGCAAGATGAGACCTTTAATATACCCCTAAAATTGTATGAATATTGATTTCTAGTGATATACATGTACGTACATTTCCCCTATTAATAAAGAGATATGAAATTGCTACAAGCACGAAATGTATAAAACACTAACCACCTCTCACAAACAATATTGTGCTTTAACATTTTGGCTTACGACCTATATATTTTGTACGCACAGTAGGGGGGGGGGGGGGGGGGTCGGGGCAGTGTTACAGTCCCTGTGGTAAAATGTTTATTGTAATAAATACCGACAAACATACTTTGGTATGTAGTTATATTTTCAATAAATGGTCAAAAGTAGTCCCAAAACGTCGACACACTGTGTTACATTTACGAACCATTTTAAACAGTTGAAATTGATAATGCATATTCAAATTGATTAATTAAAGAACTTGCAATTGTCAAAATTAAGCATGGTTTTTGTATACATTATTACTAGGACTGTCATAAGTATAAGTGTCCATGCATTCAATATAAAATGTAACAATTATACATATGTAAGACTTTCACCTAACTCACTAAACAGCAACAACACAACAGCTGTACAGTAAATTTCAAAGGTGGCCGAATCACTGGCACGTATCTTTTGAACCAGTTAATTGAAACCAAGATCCCCTACCACCAGGACCGACGGGGATTCTTACTTTTACTTTATCGAACCCCGATGGTCATACAGATGGTAAAACCCCGCAAATCCCCTCTGTCCTGTACCTCAAGGGTATAGTCAGACTTGCATTTCCCCACTATTGTGTCGCGAATCAAAAGCGCACCACACATACATCAGTGCGGGGACATCGAAAACGTTAAAACACGGGACAGTTCCCCGCTATCACCTGTCTTTCCCCTGGATTCGTGGAGTAGTTTCAATTGACTGGTACAATATTGTAACGTCATGTTTGATGTGTAGGCCTACTCCAACTAAGGCACATAACGGGCCGCGACAAAAGTGTTTACATTAACTTGTATTATTATCTAATACACGTGTAAGACATCATACTTTTGAAAAGTGTATATATATAACTTTCTTTTTCAATTTGCTGGCTGTTCATCTACCGGCCGCACCAGCTTTAATTCAGCTTCCAACATTGGTTGCGTAACAGTGAAACCCAATATATAAGCTTGGTTAGTTGCAATATTTCTAGACAAGGGCGGGACTAACTTTCCAGATGTTTATACATCAAAGATTTACTTTTATACCAAACGCTATTATTATATACATTATAACTATATATGACTG